>JASDDO010000024.1:789955026-792455026 GCA_030015575.1 Agapanthus africanus | reverse complement strand
TAGCTCGTCATCATCATTTGACCTTTCACTGGCTTCACCAACATGGATCATGTAGCATGCCTTGGAATCGGGCTGGATGAGACCTATGCCCCATCTATCTGGAATTCGTCCATCTATGAGTGCTCGGACCTAGGGCGGATGCCATAGACCTTCATAAAACTTTGCTTCGGACTCTGTTTGATATAACCGGCATCCTCACCTTTTGAAATATTCCCGCATCTTGGATGCATAGTATCTAGGATTGAGGATGGCTCTTATACCTCTCTCATAGGGAATGCACACGACAGACAGATCATCCGGGTGCACAACAGGATTTGACCCATAAAACAGGATGCCCTTCTGTCCATTTTTCTTTCCGGGAACGTAGAAAGATTTTAGCTGGTCCATGGTGGAGACTGATAATGCATCGAGCTCTTTGCACATCTGCTCTGACACCCTTGTGACTGCTAGGGGCGCTTCTGCAATTTCGAAGGTCTCTCGTAGTTTCGCTTGTTGCAAGGGGGTCCAATTTGCACAGCTATTGCACGACAGGTCCTCTTCCTCCGACTCTTCAATGTCGCTGCCAAGATGAGGGCGGACTTTGCTGCTAGATAGGCCTTCAGTATCATATTCGTCCATATCGCTACCGAAACAAGGGCGAGTTTTACGGAAGGACGGACTTCCAGCGTCAGACTCATCAGTGTCACTGCCGAAATGCGGACGCACATGGGGGTTTCTGCTTTTAAAAGTGACAGCCGGCTTTGAGTTTCGGGGCTGTTCTGTCTTTGGTCAGCTGTGTCTCAGCACTTTGGAGGTTCCCAAAGTACCAAGAATCTTCATATCGGACTTCGTGCACACCGAACGGCTGGATGTCTTTGTCAATGCGTCTTTCTTCGCCATTTTTTGTATACTTCATGCATTGATGGAGAGTTTACGGAACGATGCCGTAATCATGGAGCCACAGCCGTCCCAGAAGAACCTTATAAGAAGTGTCAGCGTCGATCACGCATATCTTAGCTTCGGTTTGCAGATCCCCAAATTTGATTGGCGGAGCTATAGACCACAGGACTTGCTGGCAGTTTTGGTTGAAGCCTTGAATGACAGTCCTTTCCCTTAACATGTGTCGGATATCCATTGACAAACTCTTCAGAGTCCGCAAGTTCATGATGTTCACTGAGGACCCCGGATCAATCAATATGCGATTAATCCAATCTCCATTGCTGTACCTGGTCACGTAAAGCGGCCGGTTATGCTCAGCTGTTCCCAGTAGCAGGTCTTCATCCTTAAACGTGACCGTGGCGGTATGCAGGGTGTGTTGGCCTTCTTTTATATTAATTTCCGCAAAGCGAGCCTGATACCACTCAGGGTTTTGTAGAGCATGAATGAGAACATCTCTAAGCTCCTTAGATAGGACCAAGGCATCGTAGATGCTCAGGAGAGACGGAAGCTTCCGGAGGTGAGACAAGACATTGTAGTCCACTGAGGAAGGACTCGAGTTTTCATTAGCCAGTTCTCTGCCATCTTCCTCATTAGCCACATGTTTTTCCTTTCCTTTTGGGGCGTTGCCCTGATTTGGTGGCAGAGCCTTGCCGCTTCTGAGCTGGATTTGGTTGGCCTTTGTGGCGAGCTCCTCGTCCTCTTCGGGAAAACAGAGATCTTCCTCAGAGTCGCTACCTAGGTGGATGTCATAGCGGGTCACTACTGAGATCTCTTCATTGGAGCCTTCTTCTAACTCCTCCAGAATTTCAGCCGCTTGTACAGGGAGGAACTCTTTCAATCGAATCAGAGTTCTTTCCTTCTGTTCATAGTCTTCAAGGGAATCGATAAATTTTTGAATGGTCGATCTCCCTGCAGACTCCTTTTCGCGTCGAGCTGCACTTTTCCTCTTCTTGAGCTTTTTGGATTTTGAACCCGATGGAGTCGAATTGGCAGCTGGAATAGTATGCTTCTTCTGCCCTTCCCATTCCGTTCTGGGCTCTTTCCGAAGTAGCTTTACCATCTTCTGCACGTACTCTACGGAGACTGCGGTGAGACAGTTTCATTTCCCAGGGCAGCGGGTTCAGCTGCCTGCTCCCAGAAGGTTTCAGCTTCTATCTGTATAAAGTTGGTGGTTGCAACTTGATTGTTCACCAACACACTCTTGGATAGCTCGATCTCTCAAGTCTTGTACTGCTTCTTGACCCAATCTTTGAAGATATAGCAATCCTCGATTGCATGACTCACTACTCAGTGGTATGGGCAATATAGAGGATTGTCGGTCATTTTTGCTTCATGAGGTATTTTCGACTCCGGCAATTGTAGACCGTTGTTCAAGGTATCTTTGAATATCTTGCGGACCTTATCCCTTCTTAAAGAGTAAACCTTGTTCTTTTTCTCCTCTAGGGAAGGCCCTTCTCCTCCTAACAATGGCTTTCGAGACCGGTTGGTTTTGGAATCGCCTGCCTTTCGCTTGTCTTCATTGTCGGACGCATTGAAGACATTGGTGCTGCAGGAACTCCCGCTTCTACTGTTGTCGTCCCGCTTACTTTTCCAAGTCTTGTCTCTCTGAGAGTCCGGGGTAGACTCTTGCTTCGAGCGTTCCAGCATTTGGACTTTCTTGGTTAGCTCTTGAAACGTCTTGAGGCTTGCTATACACAAGAATGGGACCATCCAATTGCTGAGGTTCCTAATGAGAAGGCTGACGGACTGGTCCTGCTCCAGCGGCGGTTCACACTTGACCGTGAGATTACGCCATCGGGCGATAAAGTTGGTGTTGCTTTCATTCTTCCCCGGCTTGGTCCTCACAAGATCAGCAATGGAGATTTTATCACTGACACTCATGAACCTTTACCGAAACAGAGACTCCATCTGGGCAAAGGTAATGACGGACCCGTCTGGTATACTCGCGTACAAGTCAAAAGCGACACCGGTCTGGCTGTTGACAAACTAACGAAGAAGGAGCGCATCATTGCCTCCTGTATTTCCGCACGATGCTTTAAAGTGGGCGACATGCTGATTTGCATTTCCCATCCTGTCAAACCTTCCGAACTTAGGAATGACGTAGCCGCTCGGGAACTCGATCAGATCGTACTATGCGGGATATGGCCGCCCACTACTGCCAATTCTTTTCTGAGCTTCAGCTTCGGTCACTAATATTTTAACCTTACTGGTGACCAAATCCATTATTCGATCTTATGTTAGCGGGATAGTGCTATCTGGGGGAAAGGCGTCCCCAGAAGCGGAATGTGGCCGGCTTTCGTGCGGCTCGACCAATCTTAGACCCAAAGGGACAGGCATCGACCGCTTCGGATTGTCATCATCCGGTTCATGAGTAGCAACTTGTGCTTGATTGGGAGGCGCTCGAGCAATTTGAGCAGTAAGCTGCATCAAAACGTTCGTTAGGTCATCAATTTTCGAATAGAGCTTGGCCATCCCTTTATCTTTGCTCCTGAGCTGTTTTCGAAGCTCTTGAAGCAGCTCTTGCTCCGCGGTCCTGGGACGGAAAGTCGGCTCTTACTCACTGTCCGAGCTTGACTCTACATGGACTGAGGGGTCTTTCTACCTATCGTCCACATCGAGTGGGTTTTCATCATCCAGCGGAGGCGGCTGTTCTTAGGAAGCGACAACCACATTCAAGCCAGATTGGGCTTGGGATGTGGTGGCTCCATCCTTGCTTTTGCTGCAAAGATTGTCGCTGGGGCGCCCGCCCGCCATATAGACCGTATGGATAATATATCCAGCTGTCTTTTTATCATCGGTGGCTGATTTCACGGATCGCTATCTTGACCTTCCTGTTTCGGTAATGGGCAGTCGACTGAAGGCGGCTGGCCTGGCCGGATTCTTGAATGGTGCTGACGCGTCCTTTTTAATTTTGCCCCGCCGCTTTCACGCGGCACAGAGCGCCTGATAGACTCTTGAAGAGATAATGTCATACTTTTTCTGTTGGGGCCGGGACACGTCTCTTTGCAGCAACGTACGGACCGCTCTCTTCTTGATTCTGGCGATCATGGCATTTTTCTGAACACACTTCAGAGGTTCGAAAGAATTACCGACTTTTACGGTCAACTCAGCTGTCGTTGCAGGATGATTCTGCTATTGGAATCTCATAAGATTCCACTTGTCTGGGGTCCTGGCCCTCTTGTTGGCTCGATACCTGAGCCTCTTTTGTCTCAGCCTTTCTGTTTTGAGCACTTGGCTAGTTACGGCTCTTCGGGAAGCCGCCGTAGACCGGGCGATGGAGGACTTTGGAGATACGCCTGATTGTGCATTTGTTGGAGTCATCGCCTAAGCTCGCCCACAACATTTGATGTTGCCCTTTGTACCGGAAGTCTTGCCCCCAGCTGGAGCACCAGAGAGTCGTTCAGACACCATCTTAAGTTTCGGTCGCGGTGCCTTGGCGATCACAACATTCGGCCTCTTGCCTCTTGAGACCGGCTTGGCCACCTGTTTTGCCGGGATTTCTGCCAAATGAGCGCTTCCGGCAGGGTAGATGATGACGGGACCAAACTGGCAGGACAGTTCTGCCCACTGTCGACCAAGGCTTGCGGAGAGAACTACACGAGCATTGATCTTGACCACGTACGAGATCGGGGTCGCGTTGGAAGCTGAATTCGTCTTGGGAGACATTGTCGTTGAAAGTTGATTGCTGCATAAAAGGAACATTACTTCAGTACAAACATCGGTGTATATGTTAAATGGGTTCGCATGAACGCTTGACCCGAGATATGGGAGGAGAGAAATGTCCCACCGGACGTGCCAGAATCTGTAGGGTGTTTTTCGTCACCTCATTGAGATGGGAACATGCGTGCGCTCATCAAGCGCATTATAGATTCCCCCTGCCTAGGATAGGCTGGGGTTTATTGATTGTGGGGATCCGAATCTCCGGCAGCCGCGGACTAAACTGCCGTTAATTACCCCTCTCCTTTGGAGCGAGAGAACCTTCGATTGTCGGGTTAAACAGGTCATGCGAACTCAATGTGCAGTGTGCGTGTGTTGTGTTTTGAAGGAGTTTTGGATATATTGGGGGCCCCGCAGAGTTTTTATGGGGGAGGTATTTTTAGTGTGGGGTACATGTAAAATGAGGGGAAAAAGTCGTCCAAAGGACGCGTAAGCGCCAGCGCTTGGGCGCTTGGGTTAGCGCTAGGCGCTTGGACGCTGGCGCAAGCGGTTTGGACGCTGGCGCGAGCACTTTGGGCCCTGGCGCCTCACGTGCCCGGCATGTGGGCGCTCAGGCGCTAGCGCTAGCGCTTTGGGAGCTCGGGCGCTAGCGCCTCACGTGCCCGGCACGTGGGCGCTAGCGCCTCACGTTCCAGGCACATGGGCACTTGGGCGCTAACGCTTTGGGCGCTAGCGCTAGAGCTTTGGGCGCCAGCGCCTCACGTGCCCGGCACGTGGGCGCTCGGGAGCCAGTGCCGGCGCCTTAGGCGCCGGCGCCTCACGTGCCTAGCACGTGGGCGCTTGAGCGCTGGGCGCTAGCGAAAGGAAGGGGGTTTTACCCCTAGAAATAGGAGTTAAACTCCAAAAGAGCGTTTTGAGTGGAGTTGAACTCTAAAAGATCTGGATTAGGAGTTAAATTCCTTTGAGGATTTGGGTCTTGGAGTTGAACTCCCTAAAAATCTTCAGAGATTCTTCTCTCTTAAGCTGGGACTTCTCTTGAGCCTTGGATCTTTTCCAAAGTAGGATTTTCGGAGATGGGTCTCTTTCTTCCTCTTCTTTGTTGGTCGGATCTTGGAGAACAAGAGAGGTGAGATTTTAAAAATCTCCCATTTTTGAGATCTAATGGAAGATCTGAGCTCCCCTTTGTGGGTTTTGTGGTGAAAAACTATTTAGTTTTGGAAAAGGAAGAGTAAAACTCTTGATTTAATTCAAAAGAAAGAAGAAGGTTTAGAACCTTGAGGAAGGAGAAGAAGGCACAGACCTTGATTTTTTTTAGAGAGAGAAAAAAGATCTATAGATATTTTTATCATGTTGTCTTATATAGGCTTACAAATTTACATATAGCCCCTTGGGCTTTACAAAAATGGCATTTTGCCCATCCCATATATCATGTGCTATTTCTTTTTGCACATAAGCCATGAGCTTTACAAAAATTTGGCTTTATGCCCATTTTCTTACATTTATTCATAAAATAAAATAAAATAAATACACCAAAATTATTTATTACAAAATTTTTATTTTGGCATGGGGGGAGATCGGCCGCTTCATGTCCGGGCTTGACCCAGGCATTGGCCCACTTCACCTGGGCTTGAGCCCACTTGGTTTGGGGTTGACTTTGATTTTGACTTGGTCAACCGGGGTGTAATTTTCGACCCCAACAAGGGGTGTACTCGTCAAAAGTGTCCTCACTATGATACTGTGCAAGATCAAAAAATGATGTGCTAATGTCGTCGAGATCATCAAAGCAAAGTTCATCAACCTTACAGCTTTCGGGAGCTATCTCGTGGACAGAACAAACATCAAGAATATGAGCAGAAGGTTCAGATGGTTGACTTCCTAGCTTGTAAATGTTAAGCTCAATTGTCATTTTCCCGAAGGTTAGGTTCATCGAACCGTTACGACAATTAATGACAGTATTGGAAGTGGCTAAGAAGGGTCGACCGAGAATCACCGGAATTTGGTTCCGTAGGTTTGCTACAGGTTGTGTATCTAAAACAATAAAGTCCACAGGGAATATAAATTCCCCGACTTTTATCAACACATCCTCAAGCTCACCCCTAGGTTTGGTGATAGACCGATCTGTCATCTGAAGAGTGCAATGGGCAGGTTTCAACTCTCCAATACCTAACTGCTCGTAGACAGAGTATGGAAGCAGGTTAACACTAGCGTTAAGGTTGAGTAGAGCACGATTAATATTTTTACCTCCAATAGAAATAGAGATTGTAGGACAGCCAGGGTCCTTACGTTTCTTTGTTAATTGATAGGTAAAAGCCATGCTAACATTACTCGTCATGAACACTTTTTTTGGCACTTGAGTTTTTCTCTTCCTAGTGCACAAGTCCTTAAATATTTTCGCATAAGCCAGAACTTGTTGTATCGCATCTAGGAGAGGAATATTTATGTTAACCTGTTTAAACATTTTCATAATCTTCTCCATTTGTGGACTTGGTTTGTTTCCCCTTAACCGATTTAGATAAGGAGCTTTAGTAATAAGAGCTGGGTCCAACATTGGAGAAGTTCGTGTGGGTGGATCAGATCCTAGAATTGGAGTGGGGATCGATATAGGTTGACTCAAAGAAGGTGGGGGAGGGTTTGAGCCGAAAGGAGCGGAGAATAGGCTCGGAAGAAGATGAACTAGGGTCAGAAATGGAAGTGGAAGCCGGGGTGTCATTGATTGATTCATAATTATCAACCTGTTCAACGACTTGGTTATTCAGCATTCTTCCGGATCTCAACTTGGTGATGGCATTCACATTATGATATTGTGAGTGGCCATGATTTGGTAGAGCTTGAGATGGAAGTTTCCCTTTCACTCTAGCACTCATTACGGTATTTAATTGTGCATTTTGTGCTTCTATCGATTTAATACTCTCACCGTGTGAGGAGGAGTCCTTCTTTATAGTATAGATAGAAGACCTTATATCAGCCGACACTTGCATGGAATGTTTCATAAACAAATTCAAGGTTCGTTCAAGTGAAGAGGAGTTTTCGGTACCGGCCGTTTGGAAAGAATTATTATACGGTGCAGAATTGTTGGCTGGATTTTGAAAAGTTTGTGGTTGAAAGGGGTGCCGATTTTGTGTTGGTTGCTGTTGCTGTGGAGGAACCCTTTGAAAGTTATTTTTGTTTGGAACCGTATTTTGAGTTTGGTGTTGGTTCCAAGCAAAATTAGGGCGATTCCTCCAACCTTGATTATATGTGGAAGAATAAGGATCGTTTCTATGTCGTTGCTGAAAAGCAGTATTAGTGTGTTCTTGACCTTGAAACGGAGAATTCAAAGGACATTCTTCCGTCAGATGTGACGGATCTGAACAGCATCTACACACGGTTTTAGGGAGCATCACCTGGTTTAGGGAGGCTAATAAAAATTTGTTTTCCATAGTTTCGAGTTTCTTTTGCATTGTTGCCATTTCGGCTTTGACTGCTATGGAAACATAAAGTTGATGGATACCTCCCCTAGATGATGGACTAATGCTTTCCCATTACAAAGTGTTTTCAGCAAAATTTTCCAAGAATTTCCAAGCTTCACTATCGTCTTTGGACATGAAATTGCCTTAACACATGGTTTCAAGCATTTACTTTGTCATTGGATAAATGCCCTCATATATAATTCGGCACAAATCCCATCTATGGATTCCGTGATGAGGACATTGGACAAGCAGATCCTTGAACCGTTCAAAACATTTCCAAAATGGTTTATTGGGAAGCTGGGAAAACTGGTTGATTTCGCTCCTAACACGGGCGGTCTTATGATTGGGATCAAAATTTCTTAAGGAATGCTATGACGAATTCATCCTAATTGGAAATAGAGTGTGCGGGTGTGTTATAAATCCACTTTTCGGCTAAATCGTACAAAGTAAATGGGAGAAGACGTAATCGCATAGCATTCACTGAAAGTTGTGAAGTGCCCATCATAGCACATACGTTTTCGAATTTGGTGATAAAAACGTATGCGTCTTCAGACTCAAGACCGTGAAATTTAGGCAAAAGATTTATATAGTGTGGTTTGATTTCGAAATTATCCTCATTGGCTAGTGGAGTAGAAAGACAAGTAGAAAGAGGACCACGTATAGGGTAGCATCTCTCTTGGAGAGATATACGCGGCAGATTCTGCGCACCTGCGGGTGGTGGCAAAGTGGTGTTATTGAAATTTGATGAAGAACCGTCCATCTTGGTGGATGTTGTGGGTGGTGAGGAAAAAGAAGATGAAGAAATACCGACTTCAGAGTCGATAGAAGAAACGCGGACAAGACGGGCACTTGAATCCCATGTCCAGCCGAGTATGCACTAAGCGGGTTTAGCGCAAGTGGCAGCGTATGTGTAAATTAAAAAGAATGGTTTGGTTTGGTTTTAAAAAAGACGGATTTAGACAAATCACACAAAATGCACAATCAACCCTAAATCTAAGGTCACCTAGGTTAAGTCTCTAGACGGCTCCTAAACTTCCAGAAGAAAAATCGCAGGATAAATCCTCTACTACCCCTTTATCCCTCCTGTGGTTAGGTAAGTGCCAGGTAAGTGGGAGGTATCCGCTATGTAAATAGCGGACCTAATTAAGTAACCACTTGTCTTAGACACACTTTTCTAGACACCACAAAAGAAATGAGGATAAGCAATAGATTACCCACGACCTTTCTCTGTCCTAATTGAGCGCGACGGTCCTTAGAGTCTTGTCTAGATATTTTTTAATTAATGAAGGGTGGTGCGGATGCTAGTTTTGTTATTTTTGGGGCTTAGGAACGGTAATGAAATCCCCACCTAATCTGAATTTTGTCTTTATCCCTTAATTTCCATATTACAATATGCAACAAAACAACCAATATCAAAACATGCAACAAATTTTTTTTAAGCATGACAAATTTTTGCAAAGAATCCTGCAGAAAAGTTGTTATTGGACTAATCAGAGGAGAGAGAAAAAAGAAGAGAATATACCACAGAGAGCAGAAACCCTAACTCATCCAAGTTGCCGCGGTTCCGCCACCAATTCAAGCTTTTTGCCGCGGTTCCGCGGTCACCTGTACAGTTCTTTGAACGATTTTTGGTACCGATGCTCCCCTTTCACTTCTGGTCTTGATGAAATGACCTGAATCTTTATCTCCCTGCTACAGTGATTCCAGATTTCCTTGCAAAATTCACACACTAATCGTTAAGCACACGATGCGTTTTTGATTCAAATTTTGATGGAATAATAATATTTCAAACCAAAATAGCAAGAAAGAACAAATTATGCACGCATCCCCGGCAACGGCGCCGTTTGATTTGTTTCAGATTTCTCACCTCGTTGATTTTAAAGAAAAGATTTAGTAAAGAAGTAATGAAATGTTATAGTTGTATAATAACCGCAATCAATAACGGCGTCGCGTGTAGCGAGCGTTAGTGAGTACGGGTTGTCCTCTGGGATTCGTGGAACTCATAAATTCTTGCTTTAGTTGAGTCGAAAGAACTAGTTAAGAAAATCAACAAATTGTTTTAAGATTTGATTGAAGTTATCATTTCAAGAAATTTAAGAAATCGTTTTCAAGAAAGAAAATTCAAGAAAATGTTCAAGATTTAGTTATCAAGAAAATTGAAGAAGGCTTGTAGGATTCGAACGGAATTAGTAGCCAATGATGATTATTCAAGATGATTCATCTTATCTATTGGTAGAATTACTACTAGATCGATGGTTATTAATGAGAATTAGGGATCTATTGAAGAAACTAGGGTTTCTCCTTCATTGCCCCTTGTCCTTTCATTGATTGTCATTCTTATCTAGCCTTTAACAAGAAAGATCATCAATCTAATCCCCAAATTGTGATGAACTTCTCAATAAATTGATCTCACTCACAATTTGGACATTAATGATTCTTTTTGCTAAAGTTTATAATCTCCATAAGACTTAAGATGAATATAGAATTCTTTCACCATTTGATCTACCAAATTCCTTCGACTTCTTAGCAAGCGGAGATTTATTCACACATTATGAAAATAGAAGAATCAACAAATAGAGATTTCATAATGCGAAAATTTAAAGAAAGCAAGACTAAGAGTAATGATCACCTTTATTATTCAACTTCAAATTACAACTTCTTCAATCTGAGATTACAAGAAAGTTCGCTCTCGATCACTCCCTTGAAGAGGTAATTTCTCCGTCGATCTTCGCTTCACCCGATCACCGTGAGTCTTGGATCTATCGAAGATTACGTACTCGTTGATGACGATCGGCTTCATGTAAAGGATCTTGTGTTGAATGCTTGATGAACTTCTCGATGATTCTTGATCTTAAGAATTGGGGATCTTGAAATTGGATCTAATTTGTTTTTGTAATCGTGTAAAAATCAACAACCAATCAACAACCATTTTAGTGTAAGCTTAGGTCCCTTTTTATAGCCCCTAATCAAGCTTCCCCCATAAGCTAGGTTGTTACAAGGAAGCTTTTAGAATAAGCTAGGCAGTTAGCAAGCTTCCTCAACAAGCTAGGTTATTATAGAGAAGTTTCCAGAACAAGGATGTTACAACGAAGAGTCCTCAACAAGCTAGGACGTTGTAATGAGGCTTCTGGAGAATTCTTGATCGCCGACTCCCTGAATCGGCCGCGGATCCACGGCGACTCGGCCTGAGTCGGCCGTAGTTCCGCGGCCAATTGGTGAGTTTGTGTCTTCAATCATCTGTGGCCTTATTCTGTTGATCTCTGGGTCTTTATTTTATATCTGGAATCTTCTTATCTCTTCTGAATTTTTGTCAGTATTTGATTCTTCGATTTCCTATATTTTAATCAGCGAATTTTCGATTCCGATATCTGACCTGAGCTAATTTTTTGCACGAGATCTCAATGAAGGATGTTAGAGATATACAAAATTATGCGTGAAATAATAAACATACAATTTCCTTCAAAAGTGTTGATTATAATGTATAACACATGATAATTGATATTTTGCAGCTGAACTTGTAATATGTGTTATATTTATAACAAACACCCTTAGATGATTAGAAAAGTGAGGAAATTGTTATGTTAAAGATTGCAATAATTTCGACTGAACAGAAGTCAACCCTCCGAACCTTCTGCTCATCTAATTGATATATGTTCTGTCAACGAGATAGCTTCCGACGGTTGCAAAGTTGAGGAACTTTGCGATAATGGTCTCGACACCACTAATGTGTCACTGTTTGATCCAGCAATTTATTATACTAGTGAGGACCCTTCTGTCGACAAGTTCACCCCCTCTAAATTCTTTGACTTGTCGAATAAGTTAGTTGAGCTATCCGAGTCAATCTCTTACGCTAGCTATGAACCTCTTATGGAGTCCGAGTATCATCCCCTTACCCTACCTTCTATCGTCTCATCTTAAATATGCATATTTAGGTGAGAATGGGTCTTTACCCATTATCATATCAGCTTCTCTAGCTTTAGAGCAAGAGAGAGCTCTTCTGTCGGTTTTGAGATCGAATCGGCAAGCTTTTGGTTGGACAATAGCGACATCAATGGGATTAGTCCTTTGATTGTAGAACATCATATACATTTGATGGATGAAGCCCAACTAGCCTGAGACCCACAAAGACGGTTGAACCCCTTCATGAACGAGGCAGTGAAGAAAGAAATCGTCAAATTCTTGGATAATGGTATAATTTACCCAATATCTGATAGCCAGTGGGTAAGTCCTAATCACATGGTCCCTAAAAAGTCTGGCATCTTGGTCATTACTAATGTGGCTAATGAATTGATTCAAACACGCACCCAAACCGGATGGCGGGTATGTATTGATTATAGAAAACTCAATGCCGCGACAAGGAAAGATCACTTCTCTCTACCTTTCATTGACTAGATGTTGGAACGTTTAGCCGGACATGAGTACTACTGTTTTTTAGATGGATACTCAGGCTATAACCAGATTCCCATCTCTGAAAAAGATCAAGATAAGAAAAATTTTACTTGTCCTTTTGGTAGTTTTGCTTATAGACGAATACCCTTTGGGTTATGCAATGCTCTCGCTATATTTTAGCGGTGTATGATGGGGATATTATCGGACATGGTCGAGAATTTTCTGGAGATATTTATGGACGGTTTCTCCATATTTGGGGACTCCTTTGAGGAATGCTTACGTCATCTTGACGCTGTTCTTACCCGCTGTAAGGATAAGAACTTAACTTTGAATTGGGAAAAATGTCATTTCATAATTCAAGAAGGTATTGTCTTAGAGCATATCATTCCACGAAAAGGCATTAAGGTAGACAAAGCTAAAATAGATGTCATATAGAACCTTCCTCCTCCCAAATGCGTCAAAGATATACGATCCTTTCTTAGTCATGCCGGGTTTTATTGACGTTTTATTAAGGACTTTAGCAAAATTGCTAGACCCTTAACTCTTCTCTTGGCCAAAGATACAATATTTCACTTCGACTCGGATTGCATGGCTTCTTTTGAATCACTAAACGTTCCCTCACTACAGCCCTCGTTCTGTCATCTCCGGACTGGAATTACTTTTTTGAGCTTATGTGTGATGCATCCGATTTTGCTATTGGTATAGTCTTAGGACAACACTTTGATAAGATGCCACATTTAATTTACTATGCAAATAGGACCTTGAACGATGCTTAAATGAATTATACAACTACCGAGAAAAAACTCTTGGCAGTTGTATTTGTATTAGAAAAATTCAGGCCCTACTTAATTGGCTCTCCAGTTGTAGTTTATACCGATCATTCTGCTTTATGACATTTTTTATCGAAGAAAGATACTAAGTCTAGGCTAATACGTTGGATTTTTTGTTATAAGAATTTTATCTTGTCATACGAGACAAAAGTGGATGTGAAAACGCTGTAATCGACCATCTTTCACGATTTTCTTCTTCGCCAATGTTGACCTTTCCAATAAACGATTCATTTTCAGACGAACAGCTCTTGACCATATCTAGCGAACCTTGGTTTGCTGATTTTGTGAATTATCTAGCAACGAGACTTCTACCTAACGAATGGTCAAATCAAGAAAATCACAGATTTTTATCTCAGGTAAAACACTTTTACTGGGACGAATCTTATTTGTTTAAGTATTTTCCCAATCATATCATCAGCCGATGTGTCCTTAATATTGAGTTCAAGAGTGTATTGTCTTTTTTCCATGATCAGGCATATGGCGGTCATTTTGGTCCAAGAAAAAGGGCGGAGAAAGTTTTGCAATGTAGCTTTTATTGGCCCACGTTAATTAAAAATGCATATGATTATTGCAAAACTTGTTCACAGTGTCAACAGATGGGTCGGATTTCAGGGAGAAATGAGATGCCGCTCCAACCTATCTTAGTTGTGGAGATATTTGATATTTGGGGAATTGATTTTATGGGCCTGTTTTCCAACTCTTTTAGGAACTTATACATTTTATTAGCGGTTGATTATGTGTCTAAATGGGTGGAAGCAATACCGTACCATACTAATAACAACAAGTTTGTCATTAAGTTCCTTAAAGAAAATATCTTTTCTCGGTTCGGGAACCCGCGTGCTATCATTAGCGTCAATGGGATGCATTTCTGGAATCGGTCTTTCAGGATTTTGATGTGGAAATACTCAATCAACCACAAGCTTTCTACGCCCTATCATCCCCAAACGAGCGAGCAAGCTAAGATCTTCAATAGACATATCAAACAAATATTAGAGAAAACGGTTTCTAAGAACCGTAAAGATTGGTCCACCAAATTTACGGATGCTCTTTGGGTATTTCGTACCGCATATAAGACCAATCTTGGTATGTCTCTATACCGACTAGTATTTGGGAAGGCTTGCCACCTTCTTGTCAAGATCGAACATAAAGCAATGTGGGCTATTAAAGAGCTTAATTTTGATTTTAATCAAGCCAGCAGCTATCGAAAGCTGCAATTAAATGAGCTAAGCGAACTTCGCGATGAAGTTTATGATAATGCGGTTATAGTAAAGAACCAGACTAAGGTGTTCCACGATAAATATCTTTTGAGAAAAAACATTCACACCAGGACAACAAGTCCTTCCTTACGATTCCCGTCTCCATCTTCATCCGAGTAAGCTAAAATCTCGTTAGAAAAGACCTTTTGTGGTGCGGTATGTGTACCCGCACGGTGCAGTGGATGTAAAAAATATTTAAAACGGTTCTATTTTTAAAGTAAATGGCATAGATTAAAACCGTACATTTCCGCTGACCCATCGGAGGAGTTTCTGTTCTTACAGGAGCCGCTTTATTATAACTAACTTTCCTCCGCCCCATCTTCATGTTTCGGAGGTGTGTTAAAAAAAGAGATAAATATCTATATGTGCCAAAGAACAAGTTTGGGGTAGTTTTTTTTTTTGCATTTGACTATCTTTTGCCTCAATTATTCTCCACCCAAGTCTACAGGTTTATGCGCTCGAAGAACAATATCAGTGAGGACACTTTTGCAAATAGGTTTGGGGGGATTTGTATTCACTGAAATATCATTTGGCACTAGGAACTACTGAAAGTATGTCTTAGAACCACTACTAGGTTTCTAGAGGCATCAAATATGTAATTTTAAAAAATCTAGTGGGCTAAGCTATACAACCTAGAATCGAACTAGAGAATTAGGGTTTATAAAGCAAGTAAACAAGTTTTACACTAAGTGAATAGGATTACAACCTTTGTACACCAAGTCCTTCACTTCTAAAGCTCCAAGTAGTAGTCCCTACCTTCCAAGTAGTGGTCCCTAGAACTCTTCTTGGCTCCACTTGAAGAAAGGAACGAGCTTGCTCACGGATCATCAAGGCCGAAGATGATCCACCTTGAAATTTCTATAACTCAAGCTAATGCTTCACTAGTCAAGTATTAGTGAAGCTAACAACCTAAACTTATGGGCTAGATGAGTGTAGGTTGATGAAGTAGGAATTTTGCTCACTTTAGAAATTTACTTCTCCTTTTCTTTTTCTCACTTTAGAAAATCTAGAGAGGAAGAAGAAGAACTTGGGTGAGGAGAATGTCTCAAGTGATAATAAGAGTTCACCATGGCCTAAAGATAATGGTTAAGGTTATAAAAATATATAGAGTGCAAACAAAACAAGTGGGATGAGTCATGGCTTCTACATGCCTCCACAAGCATATAAGCCATGCTCATTTCCACATCATTTTGAATTAACTCTAAATAAATATTCACCCAAATTATCTTTAGTTTTAATGTGAGTCTCATACACCCATGTACAATGTATCATCCACCATGACACAATAGTAAATACATATATTAATATATATCACATATATATTAAATGTATTTCAAGAGAAGAAAATCTTTAAGTGAGCACAATATTAGTTAATATATATTAATATATCAAATATAAATATATATATCAAATTATTAAATCAACACTTGATTCAATATTCTGCTTATATCATATATAACCGACTAATATCAATTATATGTATATCACATATAACATATCATTGAATCAACACTTAATTCAACAATCCGGATATATCACATATAACCTAACCGATATCACATATCGCGAGATTAGAATACGGTATCACATACATGTATTTAATCAAGCTCCTGCACATATCACCATATGTGCCCTACTTCGTTTCGCTTGAGCTAGAAAACCTCTGTGTGGGACTCTAAAGACTTGTCAATACGCCAGCAGTAGGTAATGATCACATCAGTCAACTACAAGCCGTCAATGGTACTAGCTGGACGTAACGGCTACCCAGATATTGAGCGAATAGAAGATCAACAAGCGAGTTTGTCCAAACTCCCATAAAGCCTATAAGCAACACTTACCGTACAGTCCGGTCTCTTCATCTGATATGTCGCATATCAAGTTTAGGGGTGGAATTGTCAGACCCCAGTAACTTGATAAGTCATGCCGATGTGTGGCCTATAACCGTTTGAGAAACTACTAATAACACTTACCAGTAAATCTCATCAGCCCTGGCCAGGGACTTACTGTTATAGCCAATCGAGCATAGCACAACATCAACTCCCTATACCGGGAGAGACGAAACCCCTCCTATCTCTCATTGCCTCCATGTGATTCGGAACTGTACCCAAAATCCACTTATTTGCATGACTCATTTGAGCCGTGGTAGGGAGGAAATCAAAGCACAGTGGGAACCACACAAGACTCTATGACAATCTCAGGTCTACAGACTAACCTGTACCAGTGTCACCAGAGAACTGCTATCTGACGATAGTTATGGTACCATCTAGGAGTTCTCGGCGAGTCATGTTCGGTGTACCCATTCTCTAATGAGCACTTGTGTACAATTTTTGATGTCAAACACCAATGGTTGTGGGATCAACCATCGCCCCCATAAAGGGTCAAGAAACGTACACACTAGTCTACTCTGGAATATCGATACCCTGTCTCGATATCCCCTCGACTAGGAACTGTTAAAATATATGCTTGTGGACTACTCAATCCCCACAAGTATGATCTGCATCATAGTCCTGGTAGTCAAGACAATATCCTAAGGGCTTTATCAACATGTATCAGAGAGACGGCATAATAATACTAGTGTACATGTTAAGATAAAGAGTAACCAGATAGCATACTATCATGTCGAGTAAGAAAGTCCTCTCTATATATGTCCAAGCATCCACTATATCATACTATAATGGCCTCTAGGGCAAACATATTTCTAACAACTATTATATATGAAAAAATATAGCGATGAATGAATGAAAATTTTTTGTAAATAAAAGTTACAAAGTGAAAAATACATATGAAAGAAAGGAAGAGATTTAAGAAATGCAAGAAAATTAGATGTTTTAAAATGAAGCTAGTAATAGGTAGTCATGAGCTGTTGTCCCAAGGGTTAGTAAGATTAATGGAATCGCTAATCTGCGAATAGAAATAAGTCTGAAAAATAATCCCTATTCATGAGTCCAAACTTCTGAATGTGGATACCCTACTATATGCACTTCCACACATCTTGAAACTTGAGATAGTAGAGAATACCTTGAAATGTTCTTGTCTAAAAAGCCTTATAGTATGAAGAAAAAAATATAAATCAATAAAATATAAATGACACATAAAATATAAATGGTGAAGAAAAATAAACACTGGTTTTGTAATTACTTAAGGCAGCATAAAAAAAATATAGCGAGGGTGCTTTATCACCTAGTGCCTTAGACCAACTTATTTGGGAGTTACTGCTAAACCTTAAATGTTGTAAGAATAGGATATTGCTAATTACGCCTTAATAAGTGAGCACATTTGGTAATCGGTTAATTAGTACCTCAAGAAGTATTAACGGTCGCATGAAGAATATGTGAGCAAATCCATCTAAAACATTCACCGACTAAAAAGTACTACAGTATATGGATAAAGGGTATGATAGCTTGAATTGAATTCTCCATGTGTAGGGATGTCTTCTACACACAGGTAGGGGTATATGATTGATGTTTGGAGGAAAGATAGGGAGGAAGACTAAAGATGATGATTTATTGAGAGATGATGTGATTTCTGACATCTTTTTATGACTATTAAGATAGGGCTCATGACAGCTAAAAAGCTAGTGTACTTTGAAACGCCTATTTTCAAGTTCTTTCTTTTATATGTTCCTTATCTTTGCATGTAATTTTTATCTTCTTTCTTTTATTTTGTGATTTTGTAGGTGTAATCCGCTGAAAACCCTCAGAAGACAACACTCCTCCTACTGGGGACACCGAAAGGTTTAACGGCTTGTTCCACGAGTTAAGTGTAATTGTGTTGCCTACGAAAATGTGCTAGGTTTTTTTAATAAATAGTTTGCTCGGGACGATCAAAGATAAGTTTGGGGGTATTTGATTAGTTAAAAATATTGCACATTTGTACGAACATTTTTCCTACTATTATTAATAACGAAAAGGTGTTAATTGTAAATAAAGAATATATGTGGATTTATTTGTAAAAAGATCATTATCATATGTCTCTTCATTTATAATTAATCTAATTAGGGAAAATATATGCATATAATATTTAAATGAAATGTTAGTAATTAAAATATGCATATCATATCAAATATTTTTAATCAATATTATTAAGATATCATATCATATAAATGGTTGGTATAATATCTCAAGAATAACAAATACTACAAACAATTTGATTTGAGATATTGTGCAGGTATTAGCTCAAGTCTGAAATCTAAGTAGGAGATCCAAGTCAAATTGGAATATCGAACCAAATCTGCTAAATATTAGAAGCAAATCAAGGAATCTAGCAACGACAGAGACTAAGGGCAATATTTTCAGAATCTATATATCAAGAGGATCTCCAAATATTGATAGAAAAAGTCAGAAAAAATCTCAAGTCCCAACCCTAATAGGAGGCGGCGGATCCGCGGTCAAACAGGGTCAAGGGCGGCGGAACTGCGGTCTAATATGGGCCGTTAGATCTGGAATTTTGGGGTCATGATTGTAATATCACCTACTTCCATATGGCATCTAGGGTTTCTAGTTTTAGAGACTATATAAAGGACCGAGAGCTATGCATTCAATAGATATCTCATCATCTCATCATCTACCTCCATAAAGAAAGAGATCTACGAGTGAAACTAGGGTTCTTGTAATCTATTTTTGAAGGAGAAAAGTTGTAATGTAGTAGTTGATTAATAAAGATAGTTTTTGTTTTAATTCTTTTCGCATTTACTTTACACATTACTTTTTCCGCATTTGTAACGACTCTAAAATCTTTGTACAGAAAATTTTCTGTTAATATAGAAGAAATAAGTTTTACAACCTGAGTTTGCGTTATAAGTCACTTTAGTGAAATAGCAGAAAGAAACAACCTGTAGCTCACTGGTAAATCCCCTGCACTGCTGTGACATAGCCCCTGTGTTCTATTCCCATCTGACACAATTATTTTTTTTCTTAATTTTTTTTAACTTTTTGGAAGCCCAAAAGATTGCACGTGCAATACACAGGGAAAAGAAAAGTTCAGAAAAATCAAACATGTGGAAAATGGTTTAAACAGAGGGTTGATCAAGTGGCATGAATCTCGAGGCAATTGCCTCAAGATCGACCGGCCAAAAGACCATTCAAGCCGGCGCCGACGGTCATGATAGGGCTAAATTGCCCCGTGCTCTGCACACTTGTCTCTTCACCTATCCCTAACTTCCCTGCACTGTTTGATTTTCCTGCAATCAAACAGAGACCTTTCAATTCATAATTTATCACAATTTTAATGCTTTTTAATCCACAATTTTAATTCCCAAATCCTAATTCTCCACTATAAATACCACCCAACATTTTGGCTCAGCACCATTATGAATATTATATCCAAAACTCTCTAAAATGTTCCTAGTGCAAGTGAAGTAAAGTGGAGTTAGCGAGCAAGTGGTTCCGGCGAACATCGAAGCAACTTCCGGAGCTCCCGCGACGCCACGATGACACCCTTTCCTTGCTAACCCTTTCTTTGAGCTTTCTAAACAGTAATTCCTTCCCAATCTTTCCTTCTCTTCATTGAAATTAAACTTTTAAACTTATATCGGTAAGTGGAGTTAATACCGATATGCTTTTTCTAAACCCTAGAAATTCCTTCTCTTTTATACTTTGATCAACCTAATTTTTACACAATACTTGTAACCCTAAATATAAATGTTTAGAATCAATTTTAATCAAGAATCTCATGTGAAACATCCATAATTGAACTTTTACATTAAAATATCTTGAACTTTTTTATCACATCTTTTCGACAAATTGTTTAAACAATACCTTTAGGAAAACTTCACGGGGTAATGACCAACCCTACATGCTCACTTGGTTTCATAGCACGATACACACTGTATGTATTTTCGTTTCGAAGAATAATATTACAATAAAATACCATATAATTCTAAAACCGGATTTCTTTTAAAGAGATATTTCATTTCCTTTGCGATTATGTATCTATAACCCTCTTTAGGGGACCCGCTAATGGATGGTGCAGATTATCGCACATCTTTGGGCTAGTAGAATGAAATGCAGACCTCCTTACGGAGTATTCGATCTCGAAAGAATTTAAATACGTTTTTAAGAAATACGAATTTTCTAAATAAAATAAAATTATTTTTAAAATTAAAATTATATAAAATTATAAATCCATATTTTCAAAATATAATAAATCTATATTTTTCTTTAAAAAATGAAAGTTTAACAAATGTCAATAAAATGCTATCAAGATACCAAAAAGGAAAGTTTTACAATAAAATACCATTAACTTTCCAAAACTAAGTATTTATCACTAAAATACCCTAATACTTAAAATCCATGCTCATAAAACCCTAAGAAATACTAATCACTCTCGAGATTTACTTTTTAATTATATTAAAATATTTTTTCATAAAACCCCTCCAGATATATAAAATAATATTTAAGGAGTTTAGTAAATATATGATTAAGCGGGATCAATTCTCTTAAGCCCCAGGAAGCTAGAGAAAGTGAGTGCTTACCTATTTAAGGTAGATAACTTAACGGAGTTATCAATGGTAATTGTCTTGGAAAAAAACACAAATCCTGCCGTCCATGTGGAGCAGTTATCGATGACTTCCGAACCTAATTCAAGAGCTAAATCTGTTTACAAGTGTCTGACTCAGTCCGAGTTCAATTCAAACCTGAATCCAAAATCAAACATGAATACTTGGAAATTAACATGAATACTTAAACTCAAACATCAATATCAAACATGTATATTTGACTTGACTTGACCGAACCATGGTTATAACTTGACATGACTACTTGAATACATGATTACATCCTGAACACTAATACCTGAACACTTTGTATCCATGGTTTCGGCAAGACTTGTAAATACAATTTATACATTACGCGGGGATAAAGGGGTAGATTGGTACGGAACGTATATCATGGCACGAGAGGTCACTTAAAAGACATCTACATGAATTCACGTGTCGTTGTCTCGTAGGTTATGACGGGACATTGTACTACATGTTACCATAGTCCACGGGGTAAGATGGACTCCTCTCGTATACTTGAATACCTTCTTTATCAAACTACACGCAATCATGTTAGAATAACTATCATATACCAGTGATCAATCAAATACAATTTACCTGTTCATTTCATTTTATATACCGTCTTCTCTTTCTTATTTTGGGACTTACCGAGCGTTAGTTCGCTGATGACATTCCTTTCTATTTCTTTTTTTGGAATGTTTGTCAGGAGGACCGGACTCTCAGGAGATCGAGCCTAGCCAGGAGGACTTGGACCAGCTCACTACTCAGCCTGACTATTAATTCACCTGCACTTTCATTTTGTATGCCATTGTTCATGCACTGCTTTATATCATTGTATCCTTTCATTTTCAAACGGTTATATGTAAAGATGAATGTAAACAAGTTGTTGTTTTATTTTAATACTCTTGTAATTCTTTTTCATTTTATGTATTGCTTAATTACGCTTAACGTATTTATTTCTTAGTAAATACGTTGCGGCCTGCCACGTCACTGTTTCTGTCTACTGGGAAGCGGGGCATGACATCATTACTTATTCACATTACATTCAGCATTACTTTCTGCACTTCTAATATGACTTCATTCGTCTTCCACCTCTCTTTTACTACGCCGATAATCATGAGCGAGTAATTTCTTGCTTGCTAGGGTTCATAGGATAGGGTAGAATAATGGATGAAATATCGCTTAACTTCTTTTAACATCTTAATGTTTATAAACCTTAGCAAAATAGATGTTAACCCTCTTATCGGGTGCGCTATCAATTCATGATAGTCACGACCATAATTCGAGATTTGTTAATACTTGTTTTGTTAAGGGCTCGAGATAAATAAAGATCAATAGAAGGACAAGGGACAGTAGTGGGAAACCCTAATTCTCTCTACGAACCCTAATCCACATTCATCGCTATCTATCCAGTTTTAAACAACTAAAAGATAAAAAGAATCATTTCTAAAGTTTCATCCATTAGCTACTAAATCCTATAAACCCTACAAGCCTTTCTATTATAAATTTACTATCCATTTTAAAACAAAATGAAAACAATCCACCCTATCTTTTATCAACTCGTCTAAAACAAGAAAAGCAGTTCATGTTTCCCTGCGGACGACCCGTACTCATCACGGCTAGCTATTTGCGACACCGTTTTGATTGCGGTTATTTACAAAACATACAAACATCTTTTCGCACGACCAATCATTCATCTGGGTACAATCAAATAAAATTGTCGCCTGAGGATGAGAAACATACAGCATTTTAAACCTCGATCGGCATATATTGTTACAAAGTGATGTTGTTTGGATTGAAGAACGCAGACGCCACATATCAAAGGGCAATGACTATGATTTTTGACGACTTAATCCATAAAGTCGTCGAATGTTATATTGATGATTTGGTCGTCAAGACTAAATGTCACGACCCGTAATTTAGCACGTGACCGGCACTTAAATTATGCAACGTCCAAAGCCGTGACGTAAATCAAGTAAGCCAAAGCCCAGAAAATTTAAACCTTTTTGCGAAAAATAGTGGGGGTGCAGTTTTGAAATAAAGGTATAATGAATCATGTTTTGTCTTTTAAAAATTTGGGCAGCACCTCCCTCGTATATTTTGATCCAAACACATATACACAACAATATATAGGCATCCCCAAGCAGGAGCTAGCTCTTCGCCAACTGGCGTAATCACAACCACGCAACAACATATATACGACGCCCAACGGCGAAGAATCAATCCAGAAAGAACAAATAATAAGCAAGACATCAAAACTCAAGAAAGCGATCATAAACCCATCGCTCTAAGTCTCGCATAATACCCAAGTCTGACTAGGTCTACAAATATACAATTTCTAATCTCTGATCTGATCTGATGTGATGGAGTTTATCTAGATACAACGGAATATAGCAGTACGAGAGTGGGCACGATCCAATATGTGTCCCACCTACCAATGCAAAACACCCTGGAAGAAGCTGTGTGCCAGCAATACCGCAACTGATCCCAAGTGGTCAAACCTACAAGAATTGTGGCACAACCGGGATGATTTGCCAACTCGTGAGTAGAAAACATCAGCAAGTAGAAATCGAATAAACAACGATTTCCTAGGTCACTATATCCTGAAGGTAATACTATGATATCTAGGGTGACCAAGGACGCATATATGTCAACAATCTATCAATGAAATGACATATATACATAAACATCTAACATCATATGCCTGTATGGATGTGGATATCATCCACGTGTCCATCAACGACACAAATAATATCATGGAACCTGAGTGTCCAACACCGACGCTCGAACATCATGAAAACATATGCCTGTATATATATATGAGGATATCAACCACATGTGTCTATTAACGACACATCAAAATCATGGAACCTGAGTGTCCAACACCGACACTCGAAACATCATGAAAACCCGTATCCAGCATCGATACGTAAATCCTCATATCTCAGGCGCCGCATACTCATATCGGCCCTCATATCCATCTCATATCAACGGTATCCTCCGGATATCTGCCGAGCTCTATACAATCACCGGTAGGTAGTGCTCCCCTGTCAGGCTCACCGCCTAACAATACGAGTCTTCTTGCCCCGGGATACCTCACCGGGTCCACCATGTACCCACAGACGGTGCTTACCGCTCCTCGAATCGAGTATACTCACTGCTCAGAACCGAGAAAACTTATAGTGGACACATCGAAATATCATATCAAGAGAAACCGCATTTTTAAAACAATACACAATTTCCTTTGAAATTAAACTGCGGTTCTCAAATCGAGAGATCTCATAAAAACAGCATCTCAATGCATATAACCATAAAATACGATGTATACAATATAGAGTGGTAATATGAGCATATCGAGTATATCATGCAAGCATATAACCATAAGGTACGGTGTATGCAGCATAGAGTAGTAATATGAGCATATCAGGTATATAACCATAAGGTACGGTGTATGCAGTATAGAGTAGTAATATGAGCATATCGGGTATATAACCATAAGGTACGGTGTATGCAGCATAGAGTAGTAATATGAGCATATCGGGTATATCATCAAGCATGTCAAGTGAAAATACTGAACAATGAATGTACTTTTACAGTTAAGAGTAATATCATGATATGGCAATTCTACTGTGTAAGTAGCATGGCAATTACCGATGAAGAATGTGTGTGAGCCGACAAATCTGTATAAGTGTAACAAGCGCATCAACGGTAATTGTGCAGGTGTACTAGCAATGATATCATATAACATTAACTACTGGAAACATGATAGGTATCACATGATGAATAATATCCTACACAACATGAACAATACATGGGTATATCTACCTACACAAGAATCATACGGTCACTTTTTAAACGATACACATCGTCATTTTGAAAATAGGTATGGTTCTATTGGCAATCTTTATATCGACAATCCCGTCTCATAACATCCGCTATGACAATAATCATCGATAATCATCCTCAAATCACTAGCGCGGATCAATCATCCGGTTCATCTCATCGCGTACGGTAATCCATCGTACGGGGGGTCATCAAACAGAATAGGGAATCTATCGACCTATACAAAATGAGGGTACGGATCTAAAGTCTCGTAAACACACACACACACACACATATCTCAAATCACATTTGTACAAACGTCATATCTTATTAATTCCGCCACACCTCTATCTCAATATCGTGTCGTGTTTATCGATCTCGATCTCATATCTTATCATTTTCAACCCATACCTGTCATCTTTTAATTCATACTTATCATGATTCACTTCTTATTTCATATTTTCATATATCGATCCGAGTCATATATATCTACATCATGTCATCTATTATACCTATATTATATTATTAGTATCCATTAGTGTCAACTTCTATCATATTATCTTTACTAAATCCTATAATCATGTCCTTAATTCCGTGGCATTTATAAAACGATCTTCTATATCAATGGTTGCGGGGGTGCTATATGCCATCCACCCGACTTCCCCCGTAGATATAAATCTACTCACCAGCAATTCTCCTCGCTTAGCCGAAGTCGATGTGCTTCGTCATCTCAGAAGTCAATGTGAAGTACCTATAATCAATACACATCGAAAAGCAATTTAAACCAATTCCGGAAAACTGATTCGACACACGGATGTCTCATAGGTTAGAACCTATAGCTTATGCATGCAAAAACAATCAAACAACCCTCGTCCGTTGACGTACAAACGTCCAACGACGGAAATAACTCTCAAATACCAAAACCATAATTTCAATATCTTTAAAACATAAATAAGCAACTAAGGAAATCTATCCCAGATTTTGGTTCAGGTAAAAGGGGACTAAATAAGCAGGTACAGGGGATAGATTATAGGGTAAGTGAGCTACAGGCAAAACTAAAACACCAATGCCAACAGGGGGTTCGGCGAGATCACCTCATGATCCGGCGTCGCCGGTTTTAGTATGGAGGAATTGGTTCGTACTTCTTTAGTGGTCTTCTAGTGGTCTATCTAGGTTAAAGGACTTGCTTGATTTTCTTAGAAAAAACCCAGATAGCTCTAGATACCCTGTAGGCCTTAAGGTTTCACAAAACCGACACGGAACAATTCTAAGTTCGTATATCGGGTTCTAAATTGAATTTCAGGCCATGAAATCAATCTTTAAGTTTCTGTAAACACTCACTACATCTCAATTAATCACTTAACAGCAACTTGTAATTTTCCAAGATCACAAACCTAATTAACTCAATTTCTAAACTAAAATACCATATAACATAAATATTAATCTAAAAGTGAAGTGATTACCATGTTTGGCCACCTAGGAAAATTCTAGAGTTTCTCAAAGTCTTCAAAATCCAAACTTGAATGGTTCATAGGGTTTAGAATGATGTTGTGCATGTTTAATGTGAAGGTTGCATAGGGTTTTGAGAATGGATTTGAGGTGATGCATGGAGTAGTAAGATGAAGGAATGGAGATGAAGAAATGGTGAAGAAGCAATGGGGAATGAGGAAATGGGAAGCCAAGTCTCTCTCTAAGGCTCACTCTCTCTCACACAAATATCTCCCCCTACACTCACTCCCTCACAAATATCAAATTTTGTTTCTTTCATATAACTCATAGCATCAATTTTATTCCATTCACACTCAAAAACTCTTCTTATTTCCTTTTCTCTTCTTTTCTCTTTACTCATTCTCACAACTTCTCTTTGTTCTCACAAGCCACAAGTCACAAACACAAAAACCAACATGCACATGACATGGTGTACAAGTCACGGAAAAATGTAAAAACACGGATATGACCAAAATCCGATAAATATCATTAAAATAAATAAATTATTTTAATCTCCGATTAATTTCCAAATATTGGTATATACTTATACCATTTTACGAAAAATCCCTATTCGCAAATCGAATAGTTTTCGCAAAATATATTATTTTAATATTAAATTTCCAAAAATAATATTTTATATTTCTGAAATGTTACACTAAAACCAAGGCAGATCACATCCAAGATCTCAGGACCGTTTTCACCAGACTGAGAGAACACGATCTGAAAATGAATCCTCTAAAGTGCGCTTTTGGCGTGTCATCGGGAAAATTCTTGGGCTTCATAGTCCGATATCGGGGAATCGAAGTTGACCCATCAAAGATAAAGGCCATCATGGAGATGCCTCCTCCACAGAATCTGACGCGGCTAAGATCCTTTGAAAGCAAGCTCGCTTACACATGAAGGTTTATCTCGAACCTATCTGGAAGATGCAGGCCCTTCTCAAATCTCATGAAGAAAGGAGCTCCTTTTGTCTGGGGTGCTGGATGTCAAGATGCATTTGAAAATATCAAACAGTACCTGTTGCGCCCTCCAGTACTTACTGCTCCCATTCCAAATAAACCGTTGATTCTCTATACTACCGTGCTAGATGTGTCACGCCCCGTTTCCCAGTGTATGGATAAGGAGACGTGACGAGTCCCGCGACGTATTTACTCAGAAATAAACACGCTAAGAGTAAATAAGCAATATAATAAATGTACACAAGAAAGACATGAGATATAAATGAACATCAAATTTTTATTGATTAAACATTCTTTACAATACAACTGGAAAGTAAATACAATACTGGAAAGCGATGCCTAAACAATTGCATGAACTGAAAGTAAAAGTATATACAAGTGAACTAAAGCTCGGGGTTCTCGATGAACTGCTCCAAGTATTCTGAGCTGGGCTCGATCTCTAGAGAGTTGGGTCCTCCTGATAACATTCCAGAGAAAGAATAGAAAATGAATGTCTTCAGCGAACAATCGCTCGGTAAGTCCCAAGAGATAGAGAAGGATAGACAGAGAATAGAACATGTAAAGTATAAAAGATTATGTTCACTATGCTAACGTAGTTGTTTGTAGTTTGGTACAGAAGATATTAGTGTTTACGAGAGGAGTCCATCTATCCCGTGGACTAAGGTAATCCGTAGTACAAGGCCCCGTCAAACCCCACGGAACAACGGCAATAGATGTTTAGTTACGTCTTTTAATGACCATCTCGTGCTACTTTTAACACATTCCGTACCAGTCTACCCCTTTAAAAACCCCGTAATGTATATTGTGTTGTTTTATAGATGTAAGACTTGCCAAAACCATGATATCAGTTGTTCATGTAAACGGATAGTCATGTAATCAAGTCAATGTATATCCATGGTTCAGTCAGTTCAAGTCCTGTTGATATTTGATAGTATTCTGATATTCATATTCAAGTTCCAGTATGTATGGATTCATGATGTATTGGAGTTATATTTGAATTATATGTAGATTGGAATTGTATTCAGATTAGACTGAGACTCTGTCTGAGTCAGACACTTAAATAGAATTTGATTTCTGAATTAGGTTTTGGAGTTATCGGTGACTGCTGCACATGGACGGCATGATTTGTGACTTTTTCCAAGCCAATTACCATTGATAACCCCGTTTTAGTCTTCTACCTTAAATAGGCAAGCACCCACTTTCTCCGGCTCCCTGAGGCTCAAGAGAATTGGTCCCGCTTAAACCTATATTTACTAGGGTCTTTATTGTAAATTAATATAACTTGAGGGTGTTTTATGAAAAACAGTTTTAGTATACTTTCAAAATAATCCTCAAGTATTTATTTATCGTATTTAAGGTTTTCTTGTATGTAATTTTTATATGACGAGATATTCTAGTGAATATAAACCTTAATTGAATAGTACATGGTATTTTAGTGTAAATTGACTTGTATGGATTGTTAATGGTATATTCTGAAATTTGTGATTCTTGTGTTTAGAAAACATGAAATTTATTAAATATAAAATAGATGTTTTGATAATATTTATATATATATAATTATTAAAAATAGAATTTATTTATTAAATATAAAAATCACATTATTCTTAAAAATTGTATTAAAAATTCCATCGAGATCGGATGCTCCGTGAGGAGGTCTGCATCTCGTTCAATTAGTCTCGAGAATGTGCGATAACCCGCACCAACCAAATCGGTTTCCCTAAAAGTGAGTTGTAGAGACGTAATCGTAAGGAGTTTGATTTAAAACAATTTAAATAATACGGTTTTTAATAGGTTAGGGTATTTTAATGTAAAATTATATTAGCCACAAAAATATGGTTTTCAAGCAATCGTGCTATGTCATGATGAGTGTTGTGAGAGGTAAGTCATTACCTCATGAGGTTTTTCTAAAGGTAATATGAGCAATTATGATAAAAGAATGTCGCAGGTAAACTTTGTGGTATTTAACTGTAAAAGTGTAATACAAGTTGCATTGCATAGTATTTTAAATTGAAACTTGTTATCAATGTTGGTTTATGGTTTCTAAACAATATATAAAGAAATGGTTGATTTGTTATTAAGAAAAGTTGGGTTTTTTAACAATTTAGAATCGGATGTCGGATTAACTCCACTTCCAACGAGTTTTGAAAAGAGAACCTTTTAGAATAGGAAAAGAGAGTAAGAGAGGGGACTTACTGGATTGCTGTAGATAGAAGAGGTGGAGGAAGCTTTTGAGAGTTTCGTGGAGTCGTGGAAATGCCGGAATCTTTCCGAATCGTCGCCGGAACTTGATCTTGGCTAACTCCACTTGTACAACTTATTTGACTTGGAAAAATTTGAGAGTTTTGATAATGGATTTCAGAATAGAGAGGGATAGGTATGGGGTGGTATTTATAGGATAGAATTAGGGTTTAGGGAATTAAAAATGAGAATTAAAATGCATTAAAACATTGGTTTAATGGTATTTTTAATTCTCTGGTTAATTGCAGGAAAAACAAACAGAAGAGGAGTAGTGTGGGGAGGCCAAGGGGTGTTGGGGAAAAATTTAGGAGCATTCCTCATGGGGGGCCTGGCGGCGCCGCTCTGGGGCTCCATCTTGCCGGCCATTAGGTGGGTGTGGGGCTCTGGATCGATACCACGTGTTGGGATCTGTTCATATATTATATTCCACATGTTTGATTTTAGTGACTTTTCATTTTTACGTATATTGCACGTGTAAACTTTTGGGATTTCAAAAAGTTTAAAAGAAAAATCATTAAAAATAATATGTGGATGAGGGGATTTGAACACAGGGGCTATGTCACAGCAGTACAAGGCTTTACAAATGACTTATAAGTGATTTCTTGCTGTTCTTAAGCAAGAAATACTTTTAAGTTGTGCTCAGGCTAAGGTACTCTTTTCTGTACTTTACAAAAATTTTGTACAGAAAGTTTAGGGTTGTTACAAGATGAATCACTCGGCGCGCTCCTTACCCAGAACAACGAGGAGGGAAAAGAAAATACCCTCTACTACCTTAGTCGGATGTTAGTCGGGACGGAACAAAACTATTCCCTGATCGAAAAGCAGTGCCTGGTCCTGATATTCACTGTAAAGAAGCTAAGGCACTATTTGCTGGCTCATCGGGTTATATTGATCTTCAAGATCGACCCGCTTAAAAACTTAATGACCAAGGCAAGCCTAGTCGGCAGAATGGCAAAATGAGCTGTCATGCTGCTTGAGTTCGATATAGTCTATACTTCTCAGAAAGCAGTAAAAAGGCAAGCCCTTGTTGACCTCCCCGCTGCTTATCCCATACTAGAAGGGTCACGCTAAATTGCGAATTATCCGACTAACAATTGTTGTACCTCGAGAATAACGAGCCATGTTGGGATCTCTACTTCGATGGAGCCTCATCAATAAGGACCTCTAGCAAATCGAGCGTCCCGGAGATAAAAGCGGGGATAGAATTGGTGTTCTTCACACTATCGGGAGGAACCCTACAACGTTCTTTTGCTCTCACCGAGCATTGCTCAAATAACGAGGCAGAGTATGAAGCTCTGATAGCTGGTTTGGAGCTCACCATAGAAATGGAAATACTTCAGCTCGGGTCTACGGTGATTCCCATCTTGTCGTCAACCTAGTGAGCGGCGACTACAAGATATATAAGTCCGAATTAGCTCGATACAGAAGCCGGGTGGTGGAACTCATGAAACAGTTCAGCCATATTGGACTAATGAGAGTTCCTAGGGCGTTGAACGGAAAAGCCGACGTACTCGCTTGCCGAGCCAAAGAGCTGGCTGATCCCGACATGGATGAAATTTTGATCACAATCAGAAGATGGCAAATTCTAGCTCCAGTCTCTTTACGAGAAGAGGAAAGCGCAGAATAAAAGAGCAATCCTGCCGAAGAAACTCTGATCATTCAAGATGAGCCTGATTGGAGAGAACCCTTCATAGAGTACCTCCGATATGACAAGCTGGCCAAAGAAAAATTTGCTAGGGTTCAGTTGAAAAAGAGAGCCCTCTGATATGTGTTTGTAAATGACACGTTATACCGCAGATCGTTGAAAAAGAGAGCCCTCAGGTGTCTGTCCTTAGCCGAAGCCCAAAAAGTCATGAAAGAAGTTTACTTAGGCATCTGCGGAGCTCACCAATCTGGGCCCAAAATGCGACTTCAAATCAAACTGCTTGGGTATTACTGGCCTACCATGATAAGGGATTGCGAAGAGCATACAAAGAAGTGTCATCTCTGCCAAATTCACGATGATTTCATCCACAAGCATCCTAACCCGCTGCATCCTATGGTGGTGTCATGACCCTTTGAAGTTTGGGGCACAGACATAGTTGGCCTAATTGATCCCCTGTCATCAAAAGGCCACCGGTTCATATTGGCCGCGACTGACTACTTCTCTAAATGGGCTGAACCTGTCCCGCTAAAAGAAGTCAAGACAGAAGATATCCTGACGTTCTTCTGGAATAATATTCTATACCACTTTGGTATACCTAAAAGAATCATTTCTGACAACGAGCCTTCTTTCAAGAACTTCAAAGTCTCAAGGTTCGCTACACATCACAAGATAGGTCGAAGATATTCCTCTATCTATAATCTAAGAGCCAATGGGCTAGCGGAAGCCTTCAATAAAACTCTATGCAACCTCCTGAGGAAAAATACTTCAGCTAACAAGAGAGAATAGAATCTCAAGCTCCACGAGGCGTTGTGGGCATATTGTACCACGTACCATACTCTAACTCAGTTCATTCCGTACTCACTACTTTTCGGAGTGGAGGCGATCATCCCCCTCGAAATTGAAATTCTAAGCCTAAGGATGGCTGTCCAACACGGTTTGACGGAGGAGGAAAACATTCTCCTTCGGCTTGAAGAGCTCGGTGTTTTCGAAAAAAAGAGCCTCGCAGTACAGCAAAATCTAGAGTTATACCGAGCCCAAATTTCACGAGCCTATAACAAGATGACCCGTCTCTCTGCTTTCAAGAAAGGCGAATTGATGTTGGTCCTCAAAAGACCGATCATCCCCAATCGGCATGCCCAGGAAAAATTCAAGCTAAATTGGAAAGGACCATACATCATCGAAAAGGTGTTCGACGGGGGATCCTACCAACTAATAAGTGTCAAGAGAGAAAGATCCATGCCACCTATCAACGATCGATATCTCAAGAAATACTATGCGTGAATGCTCCAAGTCATAGAAGAATCGAGCGCACCGGCCCTACGGTATGGATCACATATCCTGTAAAACCGTATATAATCCACGGGCGTAAACGACCCCTATCTCGCCTATGTCCTACCGGCGAGACTATATCTGAAGTCCTAACGGTGATGAAGCTCCACCAATGTAAAAAAATGGTATGTCCACAAGCAAAACGGGTATGGATGAAAACCCGAAAGGACTCCGTAAGTAAAAACAGCAGGACTGCCGGCGAGTCTGTGAAAACCCAAAAGGGCGCAAACTCGAGAAAAGGAAACAAAAATACACTCGCAAAGTCCTCTAGACCTTATGAGGAGAATATCCCCTCATGAGATCCTTACGACTCACAAAAGAGCAGAACACTTAGGAATCCTTACGATTCCTAAGAAGAATATGCACTCCTTTCGACTTGTAGGGAGAAAATGCTTTTATGAGACCCTTACAGCTCATAAAATTGAAAAGCCTTAGGTGATAGGGATCTAAATCTGTCCCGTAAGCCATCTTTCCCCAACGGGCAATGGCAGATGATATGTCGCTCCTGGCACTACGCTTCAGTGTTAGCGGTGCTGATACTGACCCAAAATTCAAACCCCAAGTTTTCTCAAAGGCAGATGATGAGTCGCTCCTGGCACTACGCTTCAGTGTTAGCGATGTTGATGCGGACCCAAAACTCAAACCCTAAGTTTTCCCAAAGGCAGATGATGAGTCGCTCCTGGCACAACGCTTCAGTATTTTAGCGGTGCTGATGCTGACCCAAAACTCAAACTCCAAGTTTTCCCAAAGGCAGATGATGAGTCTCTCCTGGCACAACGCTTCAGTGTTAGCGGTGCTGATATCGATCCAAAACTCAAACCCTAAGTTTTTCCAAAGGTAGATGATGAGTCACTCATGGCGTTACGCTTCAATGTTAGCGGTGTTGATGCCGACTCAAAATCCAAATCCCAAGTCTTCCCAGGGCAAATGATGAGTCGCTCCTAACTCTATTCCAATGTAGCGATGCTGATGCAAAAAAAAATCCAAATTCCAAGTTCCCCTCAAATTCAAAAGTCCCGCTAAATAAGAAAAAAATCAAATAAATCAAATCAAAATCCCGCCGGCAGTGGTTCCAAGCTCAAAAGTCCCGCTGGACAGGTAGGGAACTCCCAAAATAAATCAAATCAACAAATCAACCAATGACCTACCTGGCGGAATCAAGCTCCACCTCGGAAATAAATCAATCCCGACACCGCAAAAAGCGAAGCGATTCAAATACAATCCCGACACCGCAGAAAACGGAGTAAGTCAAATTCAAGCTCGACACCGCAGAAAGCGGAGCAAGTCAAATCAAATCCCGACACCTTAAGAAGCGGAGCAAGTCAACTTCAAACCTGACAACACAGAAAGCAGAGCAAGTCAAATCAAACACCGACCGTCCAAGTCGCAAAAATGGCAGCACCGACCATCCAAGTCACAAAAATGGTAGCACCGACCGTCCATGTCGCTAAAAGGGCAGTATTGACCCTCCACAGGGAACTAAACCAAATCAATCTTCATATAGAACAAGGTCCATCAATTTCATGCGCACAACTCATACACGCGGTGTACATTTATATATGAGGGGCATTTTGTTAGGGTCAAAAATTACACCCTACTTAACCAAGTCAAAGTCATTCAATCCCCAGCCTAGTGGACCCGAGCCCAAGCAAGCGGGCTCAAGCCTAAGTTAAGACCGAGCGTGGAAGGGGCCGGCTCCATGCCAAAAAGGAAGCGATGAATTAGTTTAAATGCAATTTTTTTGAAATAAATGTTTGAAAAATAGGTAAATAGCTAAAATTTTGTAAACCCCATGACTTATGTGCAAAAAGAAATAAGCACATGAGGCATGAAGAAGCACAAGTGTCATTTGGAAAATCTCAAGGGGCTATATGTAAAATGTGTAGCCTATAAAAGGCAAACATGATGAGAAAATTAAGAACAACTTTTATTCTCTTATAATTTATAGGATTATGTGCCTCCTTCCTCAAGATTTTAAACTTTCTTCTTTTTTTTGAATTAAATCAAGAGTTTAACTTTTCCCCCCTCCCCAAAAAAATAGTTTTTCACAATAAAACCCTCGAAGGGGAGCTCAGATCTCCCATCAAATCCCTGAAGGGAGATTTTTAATCTCACCATCCCTTTTCTCCAAGATGGAACAAAAATAGAGGAGGAAGAAGGAACCCATCGCAAAAGAACCTATTTTAGGGAAGTCTAAGAGTTGGAGAGGAAGAAAAGGGATATCTTTTCACTATCCAAAATCTAAACCTTTTGAAAGTTTAACTCCAAATCAATCTTTGAGGAGCTCAACTTCAAGTCCAAGATCTAAATCCTCAAAAGAGTTTAACCCCAAACCCAGATCTTTTACAAGTTTAACTCCAAATAAAGATATTTCTTTTCTTAGGAGTTTAACTCCAAAGTATCTCGGGAGTTCAACTTCCAGTCCAGGGGCTAAAGCCTCTGGTGCCAGGCGCCCACGCGTCCCGCACATGTCCCGCTGGCACCTCGCGCGTCTTTAGGACGCTCATCATCCCTATTTTCCCACACACTTCACGTTGAGTTTGCATGACCAGTTTGACCCGTTAATCGGAGGTTCTCCCGCTCCAAAGGTAAGGGGTAGTTAATAGAAGTTTAGTCCGCGGCTGCCGAAAATTCGAATCCGCACAATCAATAAACCCCAGCCTACCCTAAGCAGGGAAAATCTGTATACGTCTGACAAGCGCGCGTATTCCTATCTCAATAGGGTGACGAAAACACTATACATGGCCGATGCGAGATTCTCACCGTCCGTTTCGCTCTTGTATCACTCTCACGTTGATGGTGGGATGTGTCCATAAATGGTAAGATACACTCATTAATGACGAGATACACTAGCGGGGGATACGGGACGTGGAGCGGCGGAGATCTCTCGTGGCGAGATACACGAAGTCGTTACGGGACGCTCGTGCTCCGTGTTCTCGGCCAAACAGGGATGCCGAGGAATGTCTGCTATAGGGTAGCTCGGAGACGAGCAAATGAGCTGAAAAATCTCAGCTATATGATAGCTCGGAGATGAGCTATTGGCTGGGGGTTAGCCGTGCTCCGGAGAGGTCTCCAAAAGGTTGGGCACGACCTCGGAGGCGAGGCGCCGAGGAATGTCCCCAAGGCATCGTATTTATTCCAGCCCCATAATCCCGAAGAATCTAGTGGGGTTACATGGACGACACGTCATCTGCTACGTGTCGTGATTTGAGAAATCTCCACTTACGAATATCATCACCCCTCCTAATACACATAGGCCACTCTATCTTTTATTTTTCATAGCTGTAAATAAGCCAAACTTTAACAGGCTACACCAGCTCGGTTGTTTTTGCCACAGCCTTGAGTTCGGCTTACATATTTTCGGCTCAGCTTGAATTCGGATCCTTTTGTTTATGCTCATCTCGGCTCGATTCAGCTTGTTCTTCTTTTTTTTTTTGTTCAGCTTGAATTCAATACCTTTTAGTTCGACACGAGATTGCTTCTAGAGAACAGTTAATTCATATATTTTTTGTCTCATCTATCACTACTCAACTTCTTTTCGTTCACGGTTTAATTACCAAACAAACCAAGCCCAACAACAAATAACCAAGTTTAATTTGTCCAAAAGCTAGTTTTTGAGGACTCATTCACAGCATGTTGACGATTTCACCAAAATAATACCATCAATATAGATGGGGGGAAGTAAAATTAAAGCGTTTTAATTTAATGATAAAGTATTGGATATTTGAGCTATAAGCTTGATTTTAATATTGGATATGTTTGTACTGAACAAATTGAAGTGATTTGCGCAACCATCAAATTTTATTTGACGATTTAAGATTTATAAGTTGTAATAGAGTTAAGAGAGATATGGGTATCATTGCTATAGCTATAGGACAGAGATCAAAAGGAAAATAATTGCCACGTCCCGCTTTCCAAAATACGAAATACGATGGATGACTAGACCAGCCATACTCATACGGTCGAGAAATAATCCCGCCGTACTTACACGTCGGTTTCTAGTATTACATGGTAATCAGTAAATACAACACAAAAGTAAAGAGAATCACAATTACTACTTTATTGCATTTAACCAAATAATTTCAGGATACAATTATTCAAACAAAAGAAGCAACTAACCAAATGGAATACAATGTCTTCATTAAAAGTAGAAGGTGAGAATGCTGAAGTCGAGATCTAAATCTCCGCGATGTTGAAGGGCTGGTCCTCGTCCTGAGCCGGGTTCACTATGTCCTCTGAGTATGCACACTCAGGTCGTCAGGACGACACATATAGCAATATATATAATGTGTACACTGATATTAAGTATGAAATGAACGGCATAAACTAATATCATGAGAATATGGAATATCAGGTATATGTGAACAGTATAATATATGCATCATGTCGGCAATCAAGGCAATATGTATATCGCTATCTATCAGCCACTAAGTCAATTGAAATCGATCAGTGCAAAAGGATGCTCGTGTTTAATAAAGGTCTCGTGTATGTCTGAGACTACGGTCCACTGTTATCCGGGACATAACCCTGCAACTGTGCCGCTAGGCCCTCGACCTAATATATATATCACTGATATCGAATGATCATTCTCTTACTCGGTAAACCTTGCTAAACACAAATTCGATTCCATATTTATTTCCCTATTTCCCCATATTATAGTATGTGTTCAGGTATTCGATAGGTTGTGAACAGGTACGCATCATTTTCACTTTTCAGTCACACTTTCGCTTATCAGTATCACTTTCAATCACTGGTTCACAATCGTATTTTTCACAACCCAGTCACTAACACTTATCCATCGACAATGCAATCCTTCGCTAGGGTTTCAATGTTAACGATCACTAAGCAAAGGGTGTAAAGCAATCATAAGATATGGTAGAAATGTGTTAAGTAAATGTTCGCTAAATTATGGGCAGTATAATATAACTTGCAAAATTCACTATAAACCACACGTGTACAATTGAGCAAAACAATATAAAAGGCATATGAAGTATACTTGATTATCTAAGAAGTTAAACTAGTTTCATATCAATAGGTTTCCCGATTAAGGAGTTATGTTCACTTTAAAATGAGTGTAAGCTGATGGAATTCCAGTTTCAGAACTGGAAGTCCAATTTCAAACTCAGTTTTCTATAGTTTATAATCATATTCAGGAAGCGCTACAGTGAATAAAATGTATTCCTATCGGTTATATTTTAAACGAAATAGACGGATCAATAATATCTGTTGTATACGGTGTGATATGTTCAATTTAATGTCAATGGTATAAACTATCACTGCAAAAAACTACAAAACATGTCGACGATCTAAAATACTTATATAATAGAAAACAATACTTAAATTAAATGAAACTAACATCATTTGTTAGTTAACTTAATTATCTAAGTAACGATATAGGACTCCGAGTATTTTCAGATTTATACAGGGATATACATGCATTTAAATTCAGGTGTCGTCGGAAAATACTGCTCTGGACTACAGTCCAGAGCCATATTTCCCTCAAGTTTTCACTATCGTACTGTGGTCATATTAAATAACAATTTGTAGAGGGTTCTAATTTATCTAGTCGGCTTTGATAGGAGCCCTAGAACATTATGTTTTGATTTGTATTTAATTTAATTTTAATTTTACAACGTGATATGTACTGTGATTTCCATATTTAACGTCACCTTTTGGAGGCGACATATCATGGGTATAACCTAGGTATTTTTAACTCAAATCCCTACACGACATTCATTATCAGTACAGAAATTCATTGGTCATAAATTTCGTCATTTTTAAAAAGGTTTCGATTTAGAGCTTCGCATCGAACACTTTGCTTAAGTACAGGTATCAATAGAAATGTTGATTTTGTTTAATTGGTCAAAGCGAGAATTTATTCATGAAAATTCTAAACAATTTTACCACGGGATAGCAAACCCTAGTCGGGTCCCAAACACTAAAATAAACGATGATGATTCGCTATAAAAATAATGATTCGATTATACTTCACGACACACACACACGCGCGACTATAATATCTTGATAAACAAGTGAAGATTTTTACTTGCCTTATGACGACAGTGGCATGGCAGTGACGGCGGCGATCGATGGCACGACCATAACATACGCATAGCAACAGCAAGGCTCGGCTAGGGCTTGGGCTTGGGTTTTGGCTGGGTCCGGAGCTGACGACGGGGTTGATAGCAATGGTGGCTGCTGGCGACGACGTGGTTGAATGGAGCTAGGGTTGGCAGTGAAGCTCAGGGGTTTGACGGTGATAATAGGTTCTCGGTGGCTTGGTGGAGAGAGGGAGAGGGGAAAAGAGTTGGGTTGCTGTGAGAACTCCGGTGGGGTGAGGTGACAGTTGTGTTCAGAGAAGCAATGGGGGAGCTCGAGGTCGGCCGGTGGAAGCTTCGGTGAGGCTATGGCTCAGTAGGGAAGGAAGTGGAGGTTGTAAGTGGTGGAGAAGATGATGGGAAAGTGTAATACCCAGTTTTTCTTATACGTCTAAATCCGTATTTTATTATTTTATGATTTTATTTATTTTACCTATAAAATTTATTTATTATATATATATAAATTTTTACCCCTTCTAAATACCATTATTCATTTTGAAACCCAAAACCATTTTTTTCCTTTACTATTAATTCCCTGACTTTAATTTAAAACCCTAGCCAGCCCAATTCAGCTCAGCCCGGCCCCTCAATTTACTATTTCGTTTCTTTTAAATTGACCCTTTCCCATATTTCTCTAAGTGAATTCTTTTCTTTTTCCCTGGCCCAGAATCTCTTGGCCCGGCCCTCTATTCATTTCCTATAACCCTTTCTATATTCTCATTAATTCTTCAAACCCATTTCCGTTTGGCCCAAACCTAATTAAAATTTCTTTTCCCTTTTTCTGGCCCACTGTAACCCTCAGCCCGGCCCCTTATCTACTTTATTTTGTTATCTTTTTTAAAAAAAAAAAACAAGCTGGCCCGGCCTGCTCCGTCTCTTCCCACCCCCGAATAAATTCTTTTGTTTTTTCCTCGGCCCAGTCCAAACTCCCCTCGCGCCCACGCCCATTTCTTAGCCCGCTCCTGTTCATCTCCTTTCTCAAATCTCTAACGGCTACACCCCCAACTCGCGCGCGCGTTTCCTCCGCCCACGCCGCCTCCTTCGCCCATCGTCGCCTGGCCGTTACGCCCACGACGCGCGACCCCGTCCCCACTACCTCTCCTCTCTCCCTTCCCTCGCCTCCACGTTCCCTTCATCTTTCCCTCACCTCTCTCACTTCCTTTCTCATCTTCCCCACTGCACCGAGCCTGTCCCCTTCGTAAACACCACATCGCTGACCACCGCTAGCTTCACCAAGCACCACCGGAGCTACCCTCCTCATCTCCTCTCCCATGCTGCTCCGCCTCCTCTTTCTTCAAACCCCATTCTCCACCTCCCAGCAACCACGAGCCCCGACTCCCTCTCACGGTGACCAACCACCTCACCGACATTCCCTTCACCGCTGACAAACCCTCCTCCAACAGCAACCACCTTCGACCACTACCCGCTCCTCCACCAACCCACAACTGCGACAACCCCTGAACCTCCAACCCCCGACGTCTCCTCACCTCGCCTCCATCCCGACCACCACCCTGCACGCCAACCCTACACCCGAGCTTGGCCGCCCCTGTGCCGACGACCAGCGAACCCCTCATCGTCGTCATCCTCTTCACCTTTCTCTAACTCTCTCTCCCGATCACTCTCTCTCGATCACTCTCCCTCTCTCTGTCTCAACTCCCTCTCTCATTTTCTCACTCTCTCCCTCTCACTTTTCTCTCTCTCTAACACACACTCTCTCTCTATCTACCTTTCTCTCTCTCTCTAAGCAATTTCTCTCTCTCCTTATTTCAACCCAAGCCTCCAAGCTTCGGCCACCCGTCGCTACGTTCACCACCTCTGAAGCTCGATCATCACCTGACCACCAAGCTGCGAGCCGCCGCTGCCGAGACACGAGTCCGAGCCAACTCAGGTTGCCGTGCCGCGCGTGTGTCGCGCATTCGTGACGACACAGCTACCGTACATCCCGGGACGTCTCCAGGCAAGTTTTTACTTGCTTTCATGCTATTCTGTATATATTACAAATCAGAATCGTAGATATATTCCACGTTTGCTTGATGTTATATATTGTCACAAAACTGTTCGATGCTTGTTCCCATAGAAAATCATTATCGTATTTGACGGAACTGGACATATTATATTGGCCCTTGTAGAGATGATTAACGTGTGCAAATTGCATTAGGAAATACGACTGTTAACAGTTAAAATGACTACCCCCAAGTTTGACCGTAAAACTGAAATTCTGTTGCACCTGAAAATAGTTAAATTCATCATAAATCATATACATATTAGAATGGTGCGTTCGAGGGCTCAAATCGAAGCCGACTCGATGAACTTTAACCATATACTAGTCTCCAGACAATCCTGTACTTAAACTGTGATGATATTCGGATCGGAGTGCGACTCTGGACTGCAGTCCAGAGCTACTCCAATCATTGCTTGCTGTTCCGTATTGGATACCATAGGATTTCCTTAACTTGTAGGTTGCGGAACTCCGCTGCTTATTGTAGGTAACTCTGTTAGCTGGACAACACAATTAGTTTCATCCTGTTTCGTTATCATTTACTATTTAATCTGTAATTTAGAAGATCGGGACACATAACAGTCCCAGCAGAATCAGAATTTACATGTTGATATTAAACAGATTATAACTCCTAACGTACAGACGCGACTGAAGATCCGTTTGTTGCGTTGAAAACTTTACTGAAAATCCTAGAATTCATCCAACTGTAGCGTCGCTAAATTATGATCCCAACTGGGGTTAAAATGCGTTGCGAAATGGATTCCTGATTCTGAAGCCGGATTTCCAGCCGCGTGCGCTTAAAATGAAACAGTTATAACTAATGATCCTGAAACCCGATTGGCTTGAAACAAAATTCTATGGATAGCTAACTGAACATATTAATTATTACCTGTTTATCATTTCGCCAAATTACATACATATACTTCATGATAAATCGTGCAAGTAATAGACTGTTGTTTTTATGACACCTTAATTGTGCTTTTATACTGTTCATGCATCACATCATACCCATATCATGGTAGTGATAACCTAGTGACATCGTGCATTTACCCAGTGTTAGATTTTAGTGTTGATTGTGGCAAGTACGTCAGTGTTCGTGTATTCGTGATTAAGTGAAAGTGATACGTACTTGTGCACAATCAGTGACCATATTATTCTATTGCATTGTCGACGTCTGTGGGATGCGTGCACGTGTGACTAATAAGTGGAATGGGACACTTATGGAAGCGTTTGCACGGGTGTCACAGATAAGACACCAGACCCTGCCATTTATCTTAGGTATTAGTCGGGACGTGCTTGATGGAGGCCCTGCCTCCAGTTCTCGCGCAGACTTGTCACGGATCGATTAGTATTTAGATTGATGGTTAGTGTTTGATGTAGACCTCGGGGTGTGGGGTAGTTCAAGTGTGAATTCAACAGAATCTCGGGAGTCCCATGCCGGCTTATATATTTAGGGAGTTATATGGAGATTTACAGGGTATGTGCTATATCACCGTGATACATTCGTTACATGTTGGGCCCGTGGTCCCTTGCCCTTGGGTTCTACCCTTGGGTGGAGGACACTCGCGAGTGGTTGACTCTCACACTTGGACTGACGATAGGCTTATTGACCTGTGCAGTGAGACTTAGAGACTGATAGGGCTGCTGTCATTTACATTCCTTGTATACCGTGTTGACATACGTGATATATCGTTATACTGCTTTACTGCTCCGCTGCATTGATCTCTGCTCATTTATATTCATGCATGTCATTGATTTACTGTTATTCATATCCATTACCACTGTTAGAACTGTTACTTGATTATATACATTATATTGCTATTGTGTCGCTCTGACGACCTGAGTATGCATGCTCAGTGTGAGGAGAAGATTTAGCCTGGACCAGCGCATCTCAGACTTCCTGACTTGCTTTCCCGAGTTACATTCATTGTTCCCCTTCAGGTCAGTCTTTACATTGTTTTCTTCAGCTGCTGTATTTTCCCTTTACCTGTGCATCACTTACTGTTTACCATGATAAACTAGAAGCCGAAGTGTGACTACGGCAGGACATTTCCTTGACCGTAGGAGCATGGCTGGCCTTGTCTACCCCTCGTATTCCGTATTTTGGGAAGCGGGGCGTGACATGGTTTAGTTGGTATCAGAGCCAGGTTTTGCATCGTTTGGGATTGCAGTTTTCCGTGTACAGTTTGGCAATCTAAGACGTCCCTCAGTCTAGATTGTAAACTTGTCACTCTTGATCCATATTCACATCGTGTGTTCAGCTATCTATTCGCTATGGTTTACTTAAAATCATACCGTTGATTCTTCACTCGTAATAGATTCATCACCTATAATATTATTGAATCTTTGTCCTATCCATATTACGTTTTGACTCCTATACTTTGTGACTTATATCATCCTTAAAATCATTGTTTCAGGATCATGTCTTCCAACGACTCTTCATCTTTATCCGCTCCCCAGAATCAGACTGTTGAGATCCTTAGTGTACTACAAGGTTTAAAGGAAGCCCAGGAGCGAACGAACGACCTATTAACTGAAGGGCTGAGAAGACAGGTGAGTCAGACCCCAGCGGGAGTCTCCGATCATAAAAGAATCCCTATTGGACGAGGAAAGGAGAAGAAGATGAGGCGTCAACAGAAGCATCAGAAGAACCTTTGCTGTGGATATTGTAAGAGGCCAGGACACCTTCAGAGGGATTGTCGCCGCGCCCAAGGGAAATGTCTGATTTGTGGATCAAGCAAACATCTTATCAACGGTTGCCCGGAAAGGAAGGAGCTAAAAGGAGGAGACTCGTCCACACTCCCCACTTCGGCCAAGTGAGGATTATTGCGTAGCTCGAATTTCGAGAATAAAAGCGGACCCGACACAGGATTCAACCCACGCGACGAGAATGCAATGCTATAGTAGTCGAAGAACGATTTTTCGTGTTATCCACTTTCAGTAATAATATTGTCGTTTTTATGAATGTTTCTTTCCATTTGAAATCTTGTATCCTTTGAACTTTTAGTTGAATGCAATAAAATTTGAATCATAATATATGTATCATCCTCATGCTCTCTCTATGGTAAATCCTATTCATTATCACAGTGTTTCCATTTTGATCTTTCAGTTCCTGCAATCGCATATTTTCCCTATACTTCGTACCCCTAACTTCTTCCTTGATGTATTCCACTGTCTAATCATGACTTTCCTTTCAGACCATGGCCCACCCTGGAGCAGCGCCGCACCTAGATGAGGATACACAGTCATGCATTTCCTTAGATCACACACTGACGAGTTCTGATGATGAGGTCAACGGTCCCCAGGTCAACTTCGGGAACAACGAATCAGAGGACGAAGAAGCAGCCGCCCCAGAGTTTAACGTGTTAGCTGATTCCGACGAGGAAGAAGGAGATCCTGAAGAGAGCTCTATAGAGGAAGACCCAATAGAGGAAGATCCCGATGAAGACCCTGAGGAAGAACCGATAGAAGGAAACCCAGTGGAGGAAAATCCCATGGAAGAAAATGCAGAAGAAGAGGATCACATGGAATCAGATCTCGATGAAGAAGCTCTATCCGAGGAAGAAGAACCAGAAGATCAAGATCCTGTGGTGGAAGGACTTCCAATAGAGATATCTGCGAGGCGCTATGGGAATGGATGCCCTACCTGAGCGCGCGAGCCTACCGCAACCTGCTGAATCTCCACAACCGCGACTGATGGGATTCCTTTTGATGTCGTCTTTCTGGCCAAATAAACTGTGTATAGTTTAAGGCCACTTTTCGCCTTTGGGAATGCATTGTTTCAAATTTTCTTGAATGAGATGAATCTTCTGAGTTCGTAAATTCCCGATTATTGATTCGCTTGACACTTGTTTATTGCTCATATCCGTTTATTTTCTACTGAGTTCCCTGACTGTCCACCCCTACCCATCGTATAGTTTTTTTCACCCAGTTTCGAGTAGAAAGTACCGCACTCTGATCCTTGGGAATGAGCCACTATTCATCCTTCATCTGTACCCTGTTTGAGATTCTTCTGGGAGGAGAACAATTTTTGTGAAACTTCCGAATTCATTAACTTTTCAAATTTTGATTCATGTGTTGTACCAACGGTTGTTTCCCCCCCACACTTTTCCTTTTGTATTCCTTTGTTGCCCATCCTTACATCCTGTGCTGATCCAATCCCAATCTTCTTGATCTTCAGCCTAAAAACCGACACACTTCAACCTTCTGATTGAGCCACACCTCCTTATAATCATTACCCTATCTAGCCCTATACCTAAGTGTGTTCTTCCTTTTACCCAAATTACATTTAGTGACATTGTGACTCAAAAGTTTAGTTTTCAGTATTTTGAATTTATCGAAGAGAGTGTGTTATTGATTACCCTGTTTCATGTATTTTAAGTACACTATTAGTATTCCCTTTTCAGTAGCGCACCCGTACACCGCGCAAATTTTGTTCCCTGTTTCTTAGATTCACTATACAGGTTTTCAAAAATCATTTTAAACCTATTTTCGATACATTTTTCCTAAAATGTTTTAACCTACTGACTGGTTTTCACTATATTATTGTCGTTACTTTATTTTCGGGTTTGTACTTATGTTTACCATATAAATAGTTGAGCTTTATACTTTTTCTGCTTGTTTTACTAAACTTAAATGTGCACATGTGGTTTCGACGTTTACCGAGCACATTTCGATTAATATTATTCGTTAATTGTTACCTATATTTTTGTATTTGTAGTTGCCCTTATAGTGTTCCTGTATTGTGCTTTTAGGCCTAACTTTTGTATGTGGCTTTTATATTTGTGTATGTACCTTCTGAACTTTGCCTACCTTTTTCTTAAGTAAATCAACTTGTATTAGTTTTCAATATGATAATCCTTCGCTTATTATTTATAACTAGTTGTCTCTTTTAAATTTCGAGGACGAAATTTTTTGTAAGGGTGGTATGATGTAATACCTAGTTTTTCTTATACGTCTAAATCCGTATTTTATTATTTTATGATTTTATTTATTTTACCTATAAAATTTATTTATTATATATATAAAAATTTTTACCCCTTCTAAATACCATTATTCATTTTGAAACCCAAAACCATTTTTTTCCTTTACTATTAATTCCCTGACTTTAATTTAAAACCCTAGCCAGCCCAATTCAGCTCAGCCCGGCCCCTCAATTTACTATTTCGTTTCTTTTAAATTGACCCTTTCCCATATTTCTCTAAGTGAATTCTTTTCTTTTTCCCTGGCCCAGAATCTCTTGGCCCGGCCCTCTATTCATTTCCTATAACCCTTTCTATATTCTCATTAATTCTTCAAACCCATTTCCGTTTGGCCCAAACCTAATTAAAATTTCTTTTCCCTTTTTCTGGCCCACTGTAACCCTCAGCCCGGCCCCTTATCTACTTTATTTTGTTATCTTTTTTAAAAAAAAAAAAACAAGCTGGCCCGGCCTGCTCCGTCTCTTCCCACCCCCGAATAAATTCTTTTGTTTTTTCCTCGGCCCAGTCCAAACTCCCCTCGCGCCCACGCCCATTTCTTAGCCCGCTCCTGTTCATCTCCTTTCTCAAATCTCTAACGGCTACACCCCCAACTCGCGCACAGCGTTTCCTCCGCCCACGCCGCCTCCTTCGCCCATCGTCGCCTGGCCGTTACGCCCACGACGCGCGACCCCGTCCCCACTCCCTCTCCTCTCTCCCTTCCCTCGCCTCCACGTTCCCTTCATCTTTCCCTCACCTCTCTCACTTCCTTTCTCATCTTCCCCACTGCACCGAGCCTTTCCCCTTCGTAAACACCACATCGCTGACCACCGCTAGCTTCACCAAGCACCACCGGAGCTACCCTCCTCATCTCCTCTCCCATGCTGCTCCGCCTCCTCTTTCTTCAAACCCCATTCTCCACCTCCCAGCAACCACGAGCCCCGACTCCCTCACACGGTGACCAACCACCTCACCGACATTCCCTTCACCGCTGACAAACCCTCCTCCAACAGCAACCACCTTCGACCACTACCCGCTCCTCCACCAACCCACAACTGCGACAACCCCTGAACCTCCAACCCCCGACGTCTCCTCACCTCGCCTCCATCCCGACCACCACCCTGCACGCCAACCCTACACCCGAGCTTGGCCGCCCCTGTGCCGACGACCAGCGAACCCCTCATCGTCGTCATCCTCTTCACCTTTCTCTAACTCTCTCTCCCGATCACTCTCTCTCGATCACTCTCCCTCTCTCTGTCTCAACTCCCTCTCTCATTTTCTCACTCTCTCCCTCTCACTTTTCTCTCTCTCTAACACACACTCTCTCTCTATCTACCTTTCTCTCTCTCTCTAAGCAATTTCTCTCTCTCCTTATTTCAACCCAAGCCTCCAAGCTTCGGCCACCCGTCGCTACGTTCACCACCTCTGAAGCTCGATCATCACCTGACCACCAAGCTGCGAGCCGCCGCTGCCGAGACACGAGTCCGAGCCAACTCAGGTTGCCGTGCCGCGCGTGTGTCGCGCATTCGTGACGACACAGCTACCGTACATCCCGGGACGTCTCCAGGCAAGTTTTTACTTGCTTTCATGCTATTCTGTATATATTACAAATCAGAATCGTAGATATATTCCACGTTTGCTTGATGTTATATATTGTCACAAAACTGTTCGATGCTTGTTCCCATAGAAAATCATTATCGTATTTGATGGAACTGGACATATTATATTGGCCCTTGTAGAGATGATTAACGTGTGCAAATTGCATTAGGAAATACGACTGTTAACAGTTAAAATGACTACCCCCAAGTTTGACCGTAAAACTGAAATTCTGTTGCACCTGAAAATAGTTAAATTCATCATAAATCATATACATATTAGAATGGTGCGTTCGAGGGCTCAAATCGAAGCCGACTCGATGAACTTTAACCATATACTACTCTCCAAACAATCCTGTACTTAAACTGTGATGATATTCGGATCGGAGTGCGACTCTGGACTGCAGTCCAGAGCTACTCCAATCATTGCTTGCTGTTCCGTATTGGATACCATAGGATTTCCTTAACTTGTAGGTTGCGGAACTCCACTGCTTATTGTAGGTAACTCTGTTAGCTGGACAACACAATTAGTTTCATCCTGTTTCGTTATCATTTACTATTTAATCTGTAATTTAGAAGATCGGGACACATAACAGTCCCAGCAGAATCAGAATTTACATGTTGATATTAAACAGATTATAACTCCTAACGTACAGACGCGACTGAAGATCCGTTTATTGCGTTGAAAACTTTACTGAAAATCCTAGAATTCATCCAACTGTAGCATCGCTAAATTATGATCCCAACTGGGGTTAAAATGCGTTGCGAAATGGATTCCTGATTCTGAAGCCGGATTTCCAGCCGCGTGCGCTTAAAATGAAACAGTTATAACTAATGATCCTGAAACCCGATTGGCTTGAAACAAAATTCTATGGATAGCTAACTGAACATATTAATTATTACCTGTTTATCATTTCGCCAAATTACATACATATACTTCATGATAAATCGTGCAAGTAATCGACTGTTGTTTTTATGACACCTTAATTGTGCTTTTATACTGTTCATGCATCACATCATACCCATATCATGGTAGTGATAACCTAGTGACATCGTGCATTTACCCAGTGTTAGATTTTAGTGTTGATTGTGGCAAGTACGTCAGTGTTCGTGTATTCGTGATTAAGTGAAAGTGATACGTACTTGTGCACAATCAGTGACCATATTATTCTATTGCATTGTCGACGTCTGTGGGATGCGTGCACGTGTGACTAATAAGTGGAATGGGACACTTATGGAAGCGTTTGCACGGGTGTCACAGATAAGACACCAGACCCTGCCATTTATCTTAGGTATTAGTCGGGACGTGCTTGATGGAGGCCCTGCCTCCAGTTCTCGCGCAGACTTGTCACGGATCGATTAGTATTTAGATTGATGGTTAGTGTTTGATGTAGACCTCGGGGTGTGGGGTAGTTCAAGTGTGAATTCAACAGAATCTCGGGAGTCCCATGCTGGCTTATATATTTAGGGAGTTATATGGAGATTTACAGGGTATGTGCTATATCACCGTGATACATTCGTTACATGTTGGGCCCGTGGTCCCTTGCCCTTGGGTTCTACCCTTGGGTGGAGGACACTCGCGAGTGGTTGACTCTCACACTTGGACTGACGATAGGCTTATTGACCTGTGCAGTGAGACTTAGAGACTGATAGGGCTGCTGTCATTTACATTCCTTGTATACCGTGTTGACATACGTGACATATCGTTATACTGCTTTACTGCTCCGCTGCATTGATCTCTGCTCATTTATATTCATGCATGTCATTGATTTACTGTTATTCATATCCATTACCACTGTTAGAACTGTTACTTGATTATATACATTATATTGCTATTGTGTCGCTCTGACGACCTGAGTATGCATGCTCAGTGTGAGGAGAAGATTTAGCCTGGACCAGCGCATCTCAGACTTCCTGACTTGCTTTCCCGAGTTACATTCATTGTTCCCCTTCAGGTCAGTCTTTACATTGTTTTCTTCAGCTGCTGTATTTTCCCTTTACCTGTGCATCACTTACTGTTTACCATGATAAACTAGAAGCCGAAGTGTGACTACGGCAGGACATTTCCTTGACCGTAGGAGCATGGCTGGCCTTGTCTACCCCTCGTATTCCGTATTTTGGGAAGCGGGGCGTGACAGAAAGTGTTGGGAGCTCGTGATGGTGGTGGAGATGACCGGTGGTGATGTTGGCCGGTGGAGGGTTCGTCAGCGGCGAGCTCAGCGAGGTTGTAGAGTAGAGGGAAAGAAATTATGAGTAGAGAGAGAGTTAGAGAAAGAGAAATATGGGAGTTGAAGATGCAGAGAGGGGAGGGGATCGGTTGAGAAAAGAGAAGGAGCCGACGAGGATATTTGTAATGACTCTAAAATCTTGTACGGAAATTTTATTGTTAATATACAAGAAATGAGTTTTACAGACTAAGTTTGAGTTATAAGTTAATTTTGTTAAAGAACAGTAAGAAACAACTTGTAGCTCACTGGTAAAGCTTTGCACTGCTGTGACGTATCCCCTGTGTTCGATTCCCATCCGACACATTATTTTTTTCTGAATTTTTCTTTTACCTTTTTGGAAGCCCAAAAGTTTGCACGTGCAATACACAGAAAAATGAAAAGTCAGAAAAATCAAACAGACACAAAATGGAGTAAACCCTAATTTAATCAAGTGGAACGAATCTCGAGGAAAAAGCCTCGAGATCGACCGGCGGATCTTGTTTCTGGGCCGGCGCCGACGGTTAGATAGTGCCCAATGAAGCACGGGCTTTGCATACTAGTCCCTTCACCTACCCCCAACTCCTCTGCACTGTTTGATTTCCCTGCAATCAAACATAGACTCTTCATTTCACAATTAAACCACATTTTAATGTTTTTAATCCACCATTTAAATTCCAAAACCCTAATTCTACACTATAAATACCATCCCCCAGCTCGGCTCGTCACCATTCTGAAAATTCTAGCCAAAACTCTCAAAAATTTCTTAAGTACAAGTGGAGTAAAGAGGAGTTAGCAAGCGATCAACTTCCGGTGAAGATCGAATCAACATCCGGAGCTCCCGCGACTCCCCAAACCTTTCCTCCTCTTCTTCTACCTCTTCTTAACATAATCAAATAGTAAGTCCCTCTCAATCTCTCTTTGTCTTCTTTGAAATTCTTTTTAATCAAAATCGGTAAAAGTGGAGTTAATACCGATATCTATTTTCTAAACGCTAGAAACTCCCCTTTTTCTTATATATTGTTCAATCAAATTCTTACACAATACCTGTAATTATAATACCGATGTTTAGAATAAATTTTAACCAAGAATATCATGTAAAATAACTTTAATTTAACTTTTTCACTAAAATACCATAAACTTTAATATCATCCCTTTTAATTTTGTTAAAATTATACATTTAAGAAAAGCTTCACGGGGTAACGACCCACCCCTCACGTACACTCTTGTTTCATAGCATGATACCTTATTGTATGAATTTTTGTTCGAAGAAAATATTACATTAAAATACCAATTACTTTAAAAACCGGTTTTCTTTTAAAACAGTATTTCGATTCCTTTGCGATTATCCATCTACAACCCTCTTTAGGGGACCCACTAATGGATGGTGCAAATTATCGCATATTCTTGGGCTAGTAGAGCGAGATGCAGACCTCTTCACGGAGCATTCGGTCTCGAAAGGTTTTAAATACGGTTTTTAAGAAAAACGAATTTTCTAAATAAATAAAGAAATTCAATTTTTAATAATTATATTAAAATTACAAATCCTTATTTTCAAAATATAATAAACTTATTTTCTAAAAATGAAAGATTAATAAGTTTCAATAAAATACTATCAAGTTACTAAAAGATAACTCTTTTCAATAAAATACCATGAACTTCCAAAGTTAATTGTTTATCACTAAAATACCTCAAATCCCTAAAACTCATGCTCATGAAAACCCTAATAATATAAATAACCCCTCAGGGTTTATTTTTAACTATATTATAATATTTTTTCATAAACCCCCTCGAGTTATATAAAAACAATATTTAAGGACTTCAGTAAATATAGGTTTAAGTGGGATCAATTCTCTTGAGCCTCAGGGAGCCGGAGAAAGTGAGTGCTTTCCTATTTAAGATAGAAAACTTAACAGAGTTATCAATGGTAATTATCTTGGAAAAAGACACAAATCCTGCTGTCCATGTGCAGCAGTTACCGATGACTCATGAACCTAATTCAAGAGCTAAATCTGTTACATGACTCAGTCTGAGTCCAATTCAAATCTGAATCCAACATTAAACATGAATACTTGAACATGAATACATGAATCAAACAACAATATCAAACATGTATACTTGACATGATTTGACCGAACCATGGTTATAACTTGACTTGACTACTTGATTATATCCTGAACATGACTAGTTGAACAACTTGTATTCATGGTTTCGGCAAGTCTGATAATTATAACCTATACAATACATTACGCGGGGATAAAGGGATAGATTGGTACATAATATATATCGTGGCACGAGAGTTCACTTAAAAGACACCTACATGAATTCTCATGCCGTTGTCCCGTGGGTTATGACGGGGCCTTGTACTACATGTTACCATAGTCCACGAGGTAAGATAAACTTGTTCAACCCTGAGAGACCGGACCGAGGCGTTGGGACGTCTAGCCTGAATTTTGGGGGCAGATGCTATATGGATTTATCCGTCCAACTCTCCGAAAATACTAAGTTGATTTATGGCACCATATATCGGAGGTTTGGACAGACGCGACCGTCGTAACAGATTTTATCAGATTCCCCCTCATTTTATGAGGGTTTTTGATTGTAGAGATGCTCTTCCCTGCATGCGTAAGCCCCTGCAGTTAATTATGTTACCGCATTGTGATAACCACTTTCTACTACTCCGGCAGTTCACTACGTGTCGTGTGTGTTTTTGTTTGTTTAGGTTGCCCGTAGATTGTATATGAAGACTAGTTTATGTCGTTTCCCGTAGGGCACGGATTAGTCCAAATTCGTATATTTTAGATTTGGGCTTAGGTCAAGGATTTTCTTGACGGGGTTTTGAACTTAGGTTGTATATTCCTTTGGTTCAAAAATATTTTGTTTTATTTAAGGACCGTTAATCTAGTTTGAGATTAAGGTCAACTTAAATATATAAGTAAACATTTAGGCTCAGTTTGTTTTGCTAAGGGTACGTTAGTCTTATTTGAGATTAAGATCAACTTAACAATGTTTTTAGGATCATTTTTACTTAAGATCCAGCAAAAGAGCATTTGAGCTCAGCTGCAAAAAGAACTTCAGAGACTTAGCCAATTTGGGCTTAGTCCACTTATTCTTTTTCTTTTTCATTCAAAAGTGCTAAGCACTTATTTGGGCTCTGTTTGTTCAGCCCTTTTCTTTTTATGTAAAAGTGCTAAACACTTATTTGAGCTCTGACGCTCACATATATCTCATGTGAAGCATTCAGTCATGGGCGCTGCCCAATGAATGTTGAACACTTTAGTCCTTTTGACTAAATGTGAAGTGCTAAGCACTTCCTATGGCGTCCATGTGAGGTGCACGTGTGGCGCTGGGCGCTGCCCAAGTAAACCAAGGGAATCAACTCAAATAGATGCTAATTAGTGCTAAGCACTCATCCGTTTTAGCTGTATATGGAGTGCTAAGCACTTTTTATGTAGCGCCCACGTGAGGAGCATGTGAGGCACTGTGCTGCCCAATCAGTGCTAAGCACTCGGCCGTTTTAGCTGTATGTGGAGTGCTAAGCATTTTATTCAGCACCCACGTGTGTTCCACGTGAGGCGCTTGCCTTCTGTTTTAGGCGCCCTCGGGTCTTTCACGTGAGGCGCTAGGCGTTGTTAAAGGGGCGCCCATGTGGGAAGCACGTGAGGCTCTAATCTCTTTCCTTTTTTAGAGATTAAATCTCTGTTGATGGCATTTTGACCATTAATGATCAACAAGATATTTGTTTTCTCTTTTGAAGATCCGGGATCATGTTTTTTGCTTAAGAACTGAGTTCTTCTATAGGTTCTTTTTTCTTTTGTTTTTCTTTTTGGACCTAGTTCTTTTCAGAATTTTTTATTCTCAAGAACAAGATCTTCCGGATGAGAATTAAATTCTCAACTTGTTGGAGACTTTTCTTGTAGATCTCTGATCCAGAGAAAGAACTAAGTTCTTTGAGAAGAGTTAAAACCTTAAAATAGATTAAAAAAATATTTTTGATCTCTGTATTTCTTTATCTATGTTTCTTTTGAAAGGGAAGTCTTCCTCTTTGAGAATTGAATTCTCTGTTGTTTTTGGAAGCTTTATGTATTTTTCAGAAGCTTATGAGGGATTTCCTCTATATGAGACTTGAAGTCTCGGGTCCTTTATATAGTAGAGGTAGATTATTAATTTGTTTTGAGAAAATCTCTCATTGAGAGATTCCAATTGATTTAATTGGTCTCAAAATTGATTTGGAGAATTTTACCCACCGTTGGAGCTTTGATCATAAGACTTCTGCTTTACAGAGTATGTTGTTCTTGTTTTTGACAAGATTGGGGAAATATTCTCCCATATACATAATTTATTCCGTCAAGTGGTGATTTTTAATCACCATTGGATTTTTAATCCAAGGGTTCTCTGTTTTACAGGGAGCAATCTTTTTGTTTAGAAAGACTGAGGGAATATATTCCAAAAATAGAATTTTATTCTATTATTGGATCATTGATCCAACCGAGAGTATCTTTCTTATTTAGAAAGATATGGGAGATATTTTCTCCTAATAGAATTTGATTATATTTTTTGATGATTCATCATCTCCGTTGGATTTTTGATCCAATGGCTCTGTTTAAAAGAGAGTATTGTAGAATTTAATTCTGCCTGGGCGCTGGCGCTCACGTGTTGTGCATGTGGGAGCCACTTAAGAATTTGATTCTTAAGATGGGTATTCCTGTGCTTTGCACATTGGAATCCGCGTGAGGAGCACGTGCGGCGCTATCTAAGAGTTTACCTCTTATGCAATAAATTCTTCTGTGCTTTGCACATAAGAATGGCTCTGGCGCTGGTGCTCTTGTGGAGAGCACGTGAGGCGCCGCCTCATTAAATTCAATAGAGCATTGCTCTTTTATTAGGTTAAATATTGGGGGAACAAATGCCCCCCACCGTTGTGCTCACGTGGCTCACACGTAGGTGCAACGGTGTCACCTTTTCCACCGTTTGATCTTTTAGGGAGTTGAACCATCCCTTCACATCTTATAAATAGGGCCTTACGCCATTAAGATGACTGCTGTTCTACCATCTTCTTTCTTCTTTCTTGAGAATTTAATTCTCTTTTTAAAGCTTAGATCTCTGCCCCAAAGAAACTCTTAGAGTTGAACTCTGTCAAAAAACTTGGTAAGAATCATAACCAAATTTCAATCCATAAAAAAAGTTCCTTGTTGTTTTGGATTTTTACCCATTAACAGAGCTTTGCTCTTTTTTTGGAATGATCTCTTAGAGATCTTAAAAAAAATTATTTGGGTAGACCATGGGTCTTAGAGATCTTAGGGTTTTACCCTATTAGTGATTTTGATCTCTGAAGGTTTCTCTGGAATTTTATTCCAATATATTTTCCATGGGGATTTCTGGGATTTAATCCCACTATCAGAGGAATTCAATTCCGGTTTGTTCTACAGAGCTCAGATCAGAGAAAAATTCTTTTAAAAATCCTTTTGGGAATTTTATTCCCTTTTCTTATTTTCTTTTTAGGGTTTTTTTTTGCGGATTTGAATCTGTTGTAGAACACGTTCTTCGAGGCCATTAGGAGTCTTGAACTCCACTGTTCAATGAAATTTTTCATGAAATGAGAATACTTTCGGATTCTTACAATGAGTGCTTGCCTCATCATTGGTGGGGCATTACCTTGATTTTGTGGGGGCCACTGTTTTTTCTTCTAGATTGTAATGATTTTGGTATTTTGATTGCTAACCCTTTACTGGTTTTTCTTTTCAGATACTATGGTTTCTCATCTGTATGATCTTGAACAGATTATCTCTTATGAAGAGATTCGCATCTAAGGCCGCTGCCAGGGCTAAGAGTTTACTGACGCCCAGTGCACTGAGGTGATGCGTCGCTTCGACGATTACAACGATCGATTGCTCCCCCGCCGTTCTGCTCTTTTGAAGATTGTCGTTGGGTCGATTTGGGAAGCACTTCCTGAGCTTGATGAGGCTATGCCGCTCGAGGCACTTGATGATATTGAAGACAAGGTGCATTCAGTATATCTGATGGGCATGATTTTAAAGAAGCGGAGAGTTGATTTTGTCGCTGTTTTGCATCGCGTCTTCCAACAGAAGGCGATAATATCCACGCACCAGAGAATGGACGACATCAGTGGGGATCCCGACGCTTGCCTTCGTAAGAAAATGCATAAGAACATGGTCAACGAAGCTAGAAGCACTTTACTCAAACATGCCTCTAAGTTCATGAATCCATGTCCAGAATTCAGCGTCTTGCTGTTGTAAACATCCTTTTCTTATCACCAATGTATAAATTTCTTCGAAATATGAATGACAAAACCCTACCTTCGCTTTATGCCAATGCTTATATGTGCCTTACGTGAAGTGTTGTTATATAAACGAATGTCGACGCTCACGTGTCATGCACGTGAGGCGTTGGTTCGAATCAGCGCCGGCGCTTCACGTGTCATGCACGTGGGGCGCTGCTGATGGAAAAGAGTCAGCACCGGCGCTCACATGCCATGCACGTGAGGCGCTGCTGAGGGAATTGCTTCACCTTCTGGCTCTGGTTTTCATGAGTCAACTTTTTCTTTTCCCATGCCTTTTTTCTCTGGCCTTGGAAATAGTTCCACCATGCACAACATTTTCTGTGTCTAAATTTAACTGCTTCTTTTTATATTCTGAAGCAATGATATTCTTTTTCTTCATAAGAAGAGAGCCATTTTTAACAGACCAAGAGTCATAGCTTGCAATCGTCCTCAAGCTCGTCGGCAACCATGGGATGTACCTATCAAGGGAATTGTTCCTCTTTTTGCTGCGCGATTAGTGGATCCCGTTCTCACAGATGACCAATGTGACATGGTGATGTTTGAGCTCCTGGCTCGTAGAGGCTCTCCTCTTCCTATCGGCTCCATTTGGTTTCGGATGATCTTCTCGTCTATACTTGCTGACATCCCTCCTCATCCAGCGGAGATGACTCCGGCGATGCTCGACGCGGCGGAAGACAAGATCGAGTGCTTTCATGAGGCACATTTGATTACCCAGCCTCTGAGGGATCGTTCTGTTCAGTTGCTAAGTCAGATACGGGATCAGCGGGCCATCATGTCTGCCTTCGCTGATGTGCACGGCGCTGACCGATGGGGAGCAACTCCTCGTGAAGGTCACCGCTTCGACATGGTGGAAAAGGCAGAGAGGGCTTAAGAAAATTTTATTCTTAGTTTTGTAAACCTTTGTACTTTTGATCCAAGTTCGGTGATCTGTTTCCTGCAGAATAAAGTACTTATTTAAATGTACTTTTTTATTATTGACTGTTGAATGTTGAATGTTTTTTCTCCAGTACATATCCATGTGGGCATCTTGCCTCTGCACATATACTTTGCATTTTAATCTTAGAAGTTTCTGATGCATGCATCTAGCTATAGGTGAACACTGGACTGATATGAACAAATGCTTCCCCCTACCACATTGCTCACGGTCGTGAGTGAAGTAATGCATAGCATATGGCCGGTTTCGAGTTGGCATACACAATTTTTATTAGAATTTTGATCTGAGAAGATAGCGAGCGGACACAAGCATTATCATCTATCGTTAACTCAGATCTCGATCCTTAATAAATGACCTAAGGAGATTATTTGAAGACATCTTGTCCAGCCCCGAAGGGATCAGAGACACGACAGTCGCGGGGCTACTCGAACAGCATCGTAAAGTCTGCATATCAGGGAATGCACCAGCCAACGCGACGGTACAACGGACAAAAACCATAGTACCACAGACCCTAACGGACCTCTGTCGTAAAGAGCAGGGGTTAACTGTGACGTCAGGATAGGTTTGCCTACAAGCCTAAGGAAGGTAAACTACAAACTCCGAAATGAGTCCATAAACTAGAAATTCCGAAATGAGTCCATAAACTACTTCACACCAGATCAAAACATCGAAGAAAAGAGAAATGACAGTATGAAATAAAATATGTCTTTTATTCATGAATTCAAGTGAATACAAGATACATTCATAAAGAAATCAAAATGAATTCATGTTATTCATGAATCAGAAGTTTACAATCAGTACAAGCAAGGGGGTACAATGACACTTATTAAGGAGGAGGCGTCTTCAATAAAATGACGAACCGCTCGCGCGCTCCCGTCAATTCCTTCTTGTGTTCAGCTACAGCGGCCAACTCCGCTTCGATTCGAGTCCGTTGTTACAAACAAGATGAAAGATTTTCATCGATTTCTTGCTTGGCAGCTTCGCAGTCCTGCGTGACTCACTCGGTAAAGTCAAGCTTCCGCTTTAGCATCAACCCATCCAAAATACATCGTTGGAGATTGTCGAAAATGTTTTTTAGCTGCGCAGCATTCGCCTCAATCTAGGCACACAATTGGACGGATTCGTCAGAAGCCGCCTCATGTTCCTTTCGCCTCAGGACCGCCTCATGTTTCAAATAGAGAATGAAAGGGACATTTTGCTCGACCCATGCAGCCCGCTGAGAGTTTGAGGCCAACTCTTCAGGAGCGATACGCTTAAGCTCAATCTCGTGCAGGCAAGCCTCGATCTTCCCGCAATAATCAACTCAAGAACCTACGAGATCTTCATTATGGAAGTTCACGAGTGTCGTCAGCATTGGATTGACTTTGTCGACAAAATCCGTAGCAGAAGTGAGGGTCTCGTCTTTGAGATCTTCGATAAACTCGCTTAACGTTCGCCGGCTATTCGCTGCGCCCCCGAAGGATGTACGTCCAGCGAAAGGCCTCACGGGCATGGGAATGCGAGACTCAAAAGGAGCTGGAGCCGGTGTAATCACTGCAAAATGAATTATGGTCAAATTTCAACTTGGAAGACAAAGAAATCACCTTAGGGATGGAATCTATCGTACCGGCTGTTGCAGGCAGAAAAAAAGGGAGTACCGGAAGTGCGGCTATTCTTTCGCTTCCTCCTCTGACCCGTGATATTGTGGTCAATATAAGGAAGGCTTAGCAACAATAAGTCTACTAAAAAAAAGGAGAATCATTAGGTGAAGAATATACTGACCAATACCAGAAGGTGGAACGATTTCCGACTGAAAGGAAAAATGCGAGTTTAACACCTGGTACAAATGGTCGAAAAGTACTCCTGCAAAGTCGCGACAATATACAGTCAATACAAGTAGGATTGTATCCATAGTGAAGCAAATAAGTGAGAAACCCATACCTTCCAAGATTTTAGGAGGTGCAGAAGAAAGCAAAGGGACAGCGACCGTCAAGGTGGCGGCCGACGGCACTTCTTCAGCCGGCTCAGCTTCAGGGTTTACCGCGCCAATGCTCAATACAAATGAAGTATCATTAGAAGGGCTTAACAGGATTGAAAAACTTAAAAAACAAACACCTAAGGAGTACCTGATATATCAGAGACCGAAACCGCGTCGGAAGCGTCACCAAGTGTAGTGGCTTCCTCACTCTTTCTCGGGGGAATAGATTCTGTACCCATAGCTTCATCCCCTACTTGACGAGGGCTGTCGTAATGCTTACGACACCCGCCGATACCAAGAAGCCACAAGGAGAAAGAGCAGCAGTCTGGACAGTCCCAGATTCCCTAGAAAGAGTGGACACTTCGGGCTTTGTAATCATCGGCGTTTCACTTGCCATACCATCGTCAGGACTAATTCAAGGACCAAGTTCTAATAAAGGATTGGGCGTTACGTTACCTTGAAGTAGCTTTTCAGTTTCTTCCCGAGTTGCACGTGCAACCTGTCTATGGGCAGTAGACAGGGCGGAAGGAACATCCACCGAAGGAATGTCAGCAGGCGGAATATTGCTTGAGCCTGCACCTGCGACCAAAACTGTAGGGTTTCTAGGCACTCTTACAAGGGTTCATAAGGCATCAACAATGCCCGAATAAAAATTTAGACGTGCCGAACAACCCAAAGCCGGGATCTTTGCTAGATTATTAGGGTTTAACATGCAAGTAAATATCTTTACAATTAAATGTGAGGGATTACAACCTTTGTAGTCCGCTCCTTTGCTTCATAAGCTCCGAGTAGAAGTCCCTTCGCCGCGATCCACGATCTCCCAGACTCAAGAGAGGCTCCACGACTCGAACGATCCATGCTAGCTTGTAGTGTTCCTTTTCTCCGATGATCTACGTCGAAGTTTCTATAACTCAAGCTCTCTCACTCTAATGAGGTGAACACTCTAATCTAATTGGCTAGATTAGATGAGGATGATGGAGTAGTATTTATGCTTTCCTTTTATATCAAATTCTCACATGAAATCATCACAAAATGAAAACCTAGTAAGCTTTCTCAAAGCTCAAGGTTGCAGAAGAAGATGAAAAATGAATTAAACCTTTTGTGATGAATAATGAAATGAATATATGATTAATAATGCAACCATGGTCAAGGATGACAAGGAAAACTCATGTAGAGAATTAACTAAGGTTAGGGTTTGGGTTGGGTTAAAGCATGAGTTACTAGAAAATATCAACCATAATATCTTTTTCATGACAAAAGAAATCCTTCTAGAAGGTGCATGAAAGAACTAACCCAAATCAAACCCTAACCTTGTTTAATCTCCACTAAACAAGTTGCATTAGTAATCATATCATGTTACAATAATATATATCACATATATATTGTATATTTGTAACAAAAGAAAATAATACAATTAACATATATCGCATATATATCAATGTATTACCCGGTGAGAAAATGAAATAATAAAGCGAGCCTATATTAGATAATGTAATGCAATATATCATATATATTATTATACATTAAATCATCGAATCAACACTTGATCCGACAATCCGGCTATATCGAATATAACCGACTAATATATTATGTACCGATTCATCGAATCAACACTTGATCTGATGACCCGGCTCATATCTAAATATCGTGAGAATATAATACGGTATCTCATATCATATTATCCTCGGTCCTGCACATATCACATATGTGCCCCTACTCCGTTTTGCCTGAGTCAAGAAACCTCTGTGTAGGACTCTGAAGAATCGTCAATACGCCGGTAGCAGGTGATGATCATATCAAACACCCACAAGCTGCAAGCGGTCAGCTAAACGTAACAGCCACCCAGGTATTGAGCGATCAGAAGATCAACAAGCTAGCCTGTACATTCTCCTGTGAATCCATTCAGTAACACTCCCGTACAGTCCGGTCTCTTCTCTGATATGTCGCATATCAAGTTTAGGGGTGGTATACGTCAGACCCCAGTAACCGATAAGTCGTGTCGATGTGAGGCTCACAACGGGTCGAGAAACTACTGGTAACACTTACCAGTAAATCTCTATATCGGCCCTGGCCAGGGACTTCCAGTTATAGCCAATCGAACACAGCACAACATCAACTCCCTATACCGGGAGAGACGAATCCCCTCCTATCGCTCATTGCCTCCATGTGATTCGGGATTGCACCCAAAAGCCACCGTTTTGCACGCCCTCTTGGACGTGGTAAGGTGGAAATCAAAGCACATTGGGAATCACACAAGAATCTATGACGATCTCGGGTCTACAGACTACCCTGTACCAGTGTCACCGGAGAACTGCCATCTGACGTGTGGTATATCACCATCTGGGAGTTCTCGGCGAGTCCGTCCAGTGTACCCAGTCTCCACTGAGCACCCGTACACCATCCTTGATGTCAAACACCGATGGATATGGGATCATCCATCGCCCATCATATGGGTCAAGATGCGTATACGCTAGTTTACTCTGGTGTATCGATGCCCTGTCTCGATATACCCTCGACTAGGAACTATTATAGGATGTACTCATCGACTACCATGGCCCCACTAGTATGATCTCATCATAGTCCCAGTAGTCGAGTACAGATCCTAAGGGCTTTATCAACATGTGAGAGTAAGACAGTAAACCAATACAAGTCAACATGTTAAGATAAAGTGAAACCAAATAGCATACTATCATGACGAGCAAGAAAGTCCTCTCTATATATATCCAAGCATCCATAATATACATCATATGCACAACAATGGCCTCTAGGGCATATACATAACTAACAAAAACAGCATCGCGTTCCCTCGCCGCGTGCTTCATGCGCTTCCTCTCAGTCTGAGCAGTGAGAACTGACCTCCTTAAGACTTCCGACAGGGGGACGTCATCATCCGAACCGAGCTCTGCCTCTGGAGCTGCTATGGCGTCCATCATCGGCTGCTTCAGCAATGCATCCTGTGGTGACTTTGGGATGGCCGTGTCCATAGTCGCTAGCTCTAGAAGCTTTGCTGCATCGCCACTTGGGATTGGCACTACACTTGGAACGACCTGAGTTGCAGTAGTTCCTGCAATAGGGCGAAGAGAAGGGTCAGATCATAAATAAAAAAGAGTAAAGGCGTAATGAAACGAAGTATACCAAGGCCCAAAGAAGCGCGAAGCCTCTCTTCCTCGTTGAATGTCCTGAGGGAAGCCGCGAGAGCTTCTTCGGCAGAAATACCTGTTGAAGAAGAAAGCGTTAATAGAAGCATAATAAAGAGAGAAGGGATAGGCATAGAAGAATATAACTGAAGTATACCTGACTCCGCAATAGAAATCAATGCCGCTTTCTCATGAGCCAGACGCTCGGAAGCTGTGAGGGCAGCCTGTAGATCAGTATCGGTCGTAGGCGTGTCAAACAAACCGTCATTGGTGCCGTATTCGCACAAGCCCTCACTGTAGGGAGAATGGGGCTCCTGGACGAATACGACATCGACAGAGAATAAAGACTTCTTCTTTTTCTGCGAACGGACACCAGCGGCCGACGATAAGAGCTTTCGCTTGATAGGCATCTTTAGGCAGCGGGTCCCGATTTCCGAACCAATGCCAGATTCCGGGGACGCCACGGCTACCGTAGTTGCGGGAACATCCTATTGAAGCTTCTCGGGGAAAGCTCGTGAGACCAAAACCATAGTAGCTTTTCTTAAGGAAGGACGTACGGCGGTCCGTCGCTTTAAAGGGACCGATGGATTACCAGCTGGACTACATCCTTGTGATCGAACAATAGTCGCCTTTCCTCCATGATAACAGCACCCATCGCATGCTGGTACCACGCCACGTAAGCGTTCGAAGCTTTTGGTACATAGCTCGGCTCGCTAATGAGAAAATGGGACCCCGTATTTAATCGCCTAAAGTGGTGCAGCGCACTGCGAATACCCTCCTCTGTAGCAGCCAGCTCAACTAAGAATGCCTCGAGAGGAACACCCTGATTATAACCCGACTGTTGAGCGAAGCGGTGTAGGTTGTACCTCATAAACAGTACCGAGGCGTTTTGTCTGAATACTAAAAAGCCTGGCCTACTAGAATACAAGTGTAAGATTTCCTGAGCCTTCAACATGGAAGCCCCGTCTTTGAATGTGTCACGCAACGGTTGTACCACCTTAGTAGATTCCTTACCGATAGTCAAGACTCTATCGACAAAGGTCATGTTGTCCCCAACCATGCGTGGGCGGAGGACCAATCGCCGAGCCTCTCGCTGCGACGGGTCTGACGCAGAAGCGTCAACCAGATACATGACCAAAGGAAAGTTATAGCTTTCGTAGAAGCGGGGTCGTCTGTGAACACCGAAAGCACCTAGCACGTGCATATCGATCCATGACATGAAGTAGTGCAACGGAAGATGTACGTGCTTTATCCTCGGCTTAGTAGTGCCTGCCGCTAAGCTCAGGCCATGATATAGATGAGCCAGCCCTGCAATCCCAATGGCCACACGCGTCCCTGCGATCATGCGGTGGGCCGGATAAAAGACAGTCGGCCTCATATAGCGAGAATGCGTCGGAAGCACAAACCAATTCAACCACAGGCCGATGAACCCCAGAAAGAACGTCTCTTCGTCGACGTCTGGAGCAGCGAACTCTGCAAAAAAGATGACCGAAATGTCTGGAATGAAGAAATTCTTTAAATCCGCCTCTGCCGTCGGCAAGTTATCCAAACCAAAACCGAACGGGTCGTCATGCTTGGCGAATTTCATAGCTTGTTTTGACAAGATTTCTGGACGAAGAAAGCGGGCGATAAAATCTGCAAAGCCGACTCCGTGCCCTCCATACTCTAAGAACAAACTTTCATAAATGTTCAACACCTTGATTATGCTCGGGAACTGGTGTTGAACGGCATTCTCTGGAGTAAGGCCCATCACCACTGATTTGGTGGCAAAGATATACTCATCAGGGGGAAGTATCTCATCGTAATGTTCCCCTCTGACGGGTAAACCGGAAATTTCCGCAAACTCCTCCAAGGAAATTGAGACCTCCCAGTCCAATAGAAGAAATGTGTAGGTTGGGATGTTCCACTGTTCCAAAAAAGCCTTGACCCACCATACATGAGGCGCGGGATATTGAAAAAGGGATGCATAGATTGCAGGATACAACCCAAGCTTCAGCAGCAGCGACTTCTTGGCCGACAGGATATACCAAGCCCACTGCAGGTAGACGGCTGAATGGAGAGGAGTCAATCCTATCATATAAACTTGCCCCCAAGGGCACGACTTGCCTTGGCATATGCGCCGCCCCAAAATATCCAAAGCCATCGGTGGCTGTACGGGTATTAATGCCATAGAGGGCTGAAGGCGACCCTCCGAGGTCCAGTTGACCTCTTCCACGGCATAAGTCACTTGAGGCGGTTCAACGTAATGAATCGCTGAAATTGGATCTGAGGGCGCTACACAAGAAAAACTGCGCCGACCCCGGATAATCTAATTATACCACGACCCCCACAGGTGAAGAGATTTTTGCTACGAGTCATGATCTTTAATAAGCGCAAAGACTTCTCGATCCACGGGCGCGTCAGCAAAGGCTCTCTTTGAACATACGAAAGGGAAGGAAGAGTCGAAAGCTATAGCACCTGCACAAAAGGAGAAGGTTCGGCTATTGACGTTATGTTCAGAACTTTAACACTTAAAAATTTTATACTGCATTGTAGTGCAAAAGAAAGGGATAAGAGGGGCCAACAAAATTAAGGTAACGCCGCATCATTGATGGGGCAGTCACTCATTAAGAATAGAATCCTAAAAAGATTCTCATATAATGAGAAATATCATTGGACTAAAGAGTTAAACTCTCTCGAGAGCTGTGCTCTGCAAACGGATTTCACATTTGTCAGGAAAATAAATGGGGGAATAAAATTCCCCAAAAGTTCTAAGAGCCATGCTCGATAAAACAATGGGGTAATATACCAGAACCCTCAAAAGCAAAACTTTTTAACAGGGTAAAACCCCAACATCTTTATGATCTGCAAGAAAAATCCTTAAAACTCTAAGAGTTCTTCATGAAAGATGAGTAAAGCTCTGATTAACGGGTTAAGAAACCCTAAAACACATTTTTAAGATCTATGATTTAAGAAGAGCAAAGCTCTGTTAATGGGTTTTATCATAATCCTTACCAAGTTTTTGGCAAAGTTCTGACTCTAAAAGAGTTTACTTGGGCAGAGATTTAAGCTCTGGAAAGAGAATTAAATTCTCAGAAAGGAGAAGTTTAGGGAAGATGAACAGCAGTCATCTCAAGGGCCAAAGGCCCTACTTATAGGCACAGGGAGACGGTTCCACTTCCGAGAAGATCCAACGGTGGAAAAGATGTCACCGCTGCACTCACGTGTGAGCCACGTGAGCGCAGAGGTGGGGGGCATTTGTTTCCCCACTAAAAGAGCAAAGCTCAGTTCAAAACTCAAAAGGCGGCGCCTCACGTGTCTTCCACGAGGGCGTCAGCGCCAGAGTTAAAAAACTCTCATATAAGCAGCGCCCGTATGCAAAGCACACAAAACTCAAGAGGCAGCGCCTCACGTGGCTGCCACGAGGGCGCCAGCGCCAGAGTTAAAAACTCTTACTGGTGCCGCACGTGCACAGCACGTGAGCGCTGGCGCCTAATAGAATTAAACTCTACTCTCTATTAAACAGAGCCGTTGGATAAAAGATCCAACGGAGATGATAAATCATCAGAATGCAGAATTAAATTCTGTTGAGGAAATATTCATCAAATCTTTCTAAACAAGAAAGATTGCCCTCTGTAGAACAGAGTACCCTCTGTAAAACAGAGTACCGTTGGATTAAAAATCCAATGGTGATTAAAGAATCACCGATATACAGAATAAATTCTGTGTGGGAAAATATTTCCCTAATCTTGTTAAAAACAAAAAAAAATACCTTCTGTAAAACAGAAGCTCTTGGATCAAAGATCCAATGGTGGGTAAAATCCCCAAATCAATTAAAATCTCTCAATGAGAGATTTCTTCAACTAATCAACAGACTTGCCTCTACTATATAAAGAACTCAAGACTTCAAGTCTAATATAGAGAAACCCCCCATAAGTTTTGAGGAAAAAAAAAGCAGAAAGCTTCAAAAATGAAGAAAAAAGAAGATTTCCCTTGTAAAAAAAACTCTAGGTAAATAAAAAAAAGAACAGAGATCAAAGCATCTCTTTTGCCTATTGAAGGGTTTAACCCTTTTTAAAAATAAGAACTTAGTTCTTTCTCTGGATCTAAGATCCACAAGACAAGTCTCCCACCAGTTGAGAATTTAATTCTCATTGGGACGAACTCTTTCTTGGAGATCAAAGATTCAAAAAAGAACAAGGAAATTGAACTCCTCAGAACAAAATTATAAGGAAAAGAACTCAGTGCCCAGTGCCTCACGTGCCCTTCACGTGGGCGCTACAAAATAAAGAGTGCTTAGCACTCAGGGGCTAGCGCTCAGCGCCCAGTGCTGTTGAGATTCCTTAGCACCATGCCTAGGGTTTGTTAGCATCACACATGCCGCAATAAAATTTGGGGAGGTGCTAAACAATCTAACCATGAATCTTAACTAGAATTTTAGGGTAACAACTAATAGTATCACATACTATAAAGAATCTATCACTAAGTGGAGAAATTACAATCTTTGTAGACTTCACTTGGTGACTCCTTGGACCTTTGAGAGTTTGCAATGGATCGCTAGAGGCCTTCCTAGTCTACGGTGATCCACTCGAAGTCCTTTTGTACAAAGCTCCTTGCTTCACTTGGTCAAGAATGAGAATGAAGCAAACACTTTACACTAATGGGCTAGAGTAGTGTAGAATGGTGATGTGGTTTCTTTTCTCTATTCAAAACCCTTTCCTTTTATGATCCTCACTCACTAGAAATCTCAAGAAAGCTTAGAGGAAGAAGAAGGAGATGGCAAATGCTTTTTCTCAAAAGATAATGATCAAAGATGAAAGAAAATGAGAAGAGAAAATATATATATTTTCACACTCTCATCTCAAACCATGGTAAAAAAACATCTAGATATTTTTGCATATGAGTTAAAGCAACAAAGGAAAATAAATCAAGGGTTAAACTCATGGTTAAGTGAAGGAAGTGTATGGAAGCCTTGACTATGAGATAATTCTATGTGAGTCTTGCATTGCCATCTCAAGTGTATCAACAACCATGATACCATGTATGCATGTGTGTGTCCATACACATCAACATGTGCATACATGCATGCATACATCACTTATAGAAAAAGGGTTTAATAAAGAATTGAGCTAAAAGTAAATATTAAATCAACACTTGATTTAACAAACCGGTCATATCACATACAACCCGAACAATAGAAAAACGCCCGATTAATATACGGTATCACATACACGCATTTAATCGGGTCCCCGTGCATATCTCATATGCACACCACATCGTTTCGCCTGAGCTAGGAAACTCCTGTGTGGGACTCTAAGACTCGTCAATACACCGGCAGTAAGTGATGATCACATCAAACACCCACAAGCCGCAAGCGGTCAGCTAAACGTAACGGCCACCCGGGTATTGAGCGATCAGAAGAAAAACAAGCGAAGCTGTCAAAAACCCCCGTCGATCTAACTGGCAACACTTACCATACAGTCCGATCTCTTCGTCTGATATGCTGCATATCGAGTCTAAGAATGGTATCGTCGACCCCAATAACTCAATAAGTCATGCCGGTGTATGGCTCATAACGGATCGAGAAACTACTGATAACACTTATTAGTAAATCTCAGCAGCCCTGGCCAGAGACTTCCTGTTATAGCCAATTGAACATAGCGCAACATCAACCCCAATACCGGGAGAAACGAAACCCCTCCTATCGCTCATTGCCTCCATGTGCCTCGGGACTGTACCCAAAATCCACCTGTTTGCATGACTCAGCAGAGCCGTGGTAGGGTAGGGATCAAAGTACAGTGGGAGGACACATAAGACTCTATGACGATCTCGGGTCTACAGACTAACATGTACCAGTGTCACGTGAGAACTGCTATCCGACGATAGATATAATACCATATAGGAGTTCTCGGCGAGTCCGTTTAGCGTACCCAGTCTCCACCGAGCACCCGTATACAATCTTTGGTGTCACCACACCAGATAGATATGGGATCATCCATCGCCCATCATATGTGACAAGAATGTTATACGCTAGTCTACTCTGGAATGCCCCATCTCGATACACCCACGACTAGGAACAGTTCAAGGATATGCTTATAAACTATAAGTGTCCCACTAGTATGATCTGCATCATAGACCCAGTAGTCAAGCAAAAATATCCTAAGGGCTTTATCAACATGTACTAAATGAGTAAGATGCATGATCAAATGAACATGTTAAGATAAAGTAAATCAGATAGCATACTATCATGTTGAGCAAGAAAGTCATCTATATACATATATACATGTCCAAGCATCCACTATACATATAATAGCCTCTGGGGCATACATATATCCAACAATCTCCCACTTGCACTAAGGCCAATTATTAGATGGCTGGGCACTGTGGTTAAGTGTTTGCTGGCCTGGCTGCAACATACGAGTTTTGTCTATGAGGACAAGACACAATATCGTGAGCAGCAGAGCCGCAGACTAAGCAAAGGTTGTTCGCACGCCGGCAATCTTTCGCCAGACGCCCATTTCTTTTACAGTAGTTACAAAAGGCTAGGCTGGGCCTGTTGTTTGGTACCCCCGGTTGCCTTGGCACAAAAGGTGGCCTGGACGAGGCTCCTCTTGTCATCTGGTTGACAGGGTGCTTAACTCCTACAGACTGAGGTTTGCCCCTCGCCTTTATCACTTCCTCATAACGGCGGGAAGCTTTCAAAGCCGATTCATGGGTTGGAAAATCTCGTGTGGCTAGTGCAGCCTGGATCTCCGAATCCAAACCCTGTTGAAATCGACGGGCTCTGATCTCGTCCGTCGGTATCAAGTGTGCCGAAAATGTATTTAAGTATTGTGTTAACTGTGTAATATGTGATATTTAAAAATTCAATTATTAAGACATATCTTACCGACTGAGCATGGTGAACTCAGCGTCATACTCATCTACTGATTTGGTCCACATCGAACCTTATTGCAGATGTATGAACTGCTGTTCCATGTAGAACCTGGCAGTTTCAGGGAAGTACTTCGCGTCGAACATATCGCGGAAAGTCTTCCATTCAATGGGCTGTTCAAGACGGCCTTCTTCCGCCTTCCACCAGTTCCGTGCATTGTCCGTGAGCTGTAATTTTGCAATATAAGATATGGCATGGGAAGAGACCATCTCTTAAACGAATTAAGATTTGGGGTTGTCCGGCATATGTTAAAAAGCAGAATCCGGACAAGCTCGATACACGGTCAGTCATGTGTAATTTTGTGGGATATCCAAAGAATTCTTATGGATATCTATTCTACCACAAGGAGGAACAAAAAGTGTTTATTTCTCAGTATGCCACATTTTTAGAAAAAGAATTTTTTACAAATGATACAGATGGCAGTGTGGTAGATCTAGAAGAGGTTCTAGAATAACAAACTACAAATGACGACTTGGTTGAACCGGCTGTTGCAGCAGAAACTAATGAACCTCAGCCACTCCGTAGATCTGGGAGGACTTCTCGCCCACCGGAGAGGTACTACGGTTTCCTCATTGATGGTGATAGAAAAGATTGCATCATGGAAGATGATGATCCTACCAGCTTTCAACAAGCTATCACGAGTGGAGACTCTATGAAGTGGCCGGATGCCATGAGATCTGAAATGGAGTCTATGTACACTAACAAAATATGGACTTTGGACGTTGTACCCCCTGGGGTAAAACCTGTGGGGTGCAAATGGGTCTTTAAAAGAAAGATTGGTATAGATGGGCAGGTAGAGACCTATAAAGCAAGACTTGTGGCGAAGGGTTTTCGTCAAAGACCAGGTCTGGACTATGACGAGACTTTTTCTCCCGTAGCCATGCTTAAATCCATTCGGATCCTACTTGCGATTGCTTCTCACTACGACTATGAAATCTGGCAGATGGACATTAAAACTGCATTTCTAAATGGTGATTTAGAAGAATGCGTTTATATGGATCAGTCAGAGGGCTTCATTGACAGTGGGAGTAGCGACAAAGCATGTAGATTGCTTAAATCCATTTATGGATTAAAGCAGGCATCACGGAGCTGGAACATCTGTTTTAATGATGTTATCAAAGAGTTTGATTTCATCAAAAATCCGGATGAACCTTGTGTTTATAAGAAGGCTGTAGGGAGAGCTGTCACATTCCTCGTATTGTACGTGGATGACATTCTTCTGATAGGAAATGACATTCCTATGCTACAGTCGGTCAAATCTTTCTTGAAGGACCTGGTTGATGCCACATACATTCTGGGCATTCGGATCTATAGGGATAGATCCAAGAAGTTATTGGGATTGTCCCAAACCAAGTACATCAACACCATCCTAAAGAGGTTTAGTATGGAAGACTCCAAGCGGGGTGCCTTACCCTCTTTCCATGGAGTCACTCTCTCCAAGGACTTTTGCCCAAAGACCGATGAAGAGAGAGCTCGCATGAGCATTATACCCTATGCTTCGGCAGTAGGATCTATAATGTATGCGATGTTATGTACACGCCCAGATGTAGCTTATGCACTTAGTGTAGTAAGCAGGTATCAATCCAACCTAGGAGAGAATCACTGGATAGCTGTGAAGAACATTCTTAAGTACTTGCGAAGGACTAAAGAATTGTTCTTGGTGTATGGTAATGGAGATCTCCAAATGGAGGCAATGGAGATCTCCAAATGGAGGCCTTTACCAATTCGAGCTTCCAGAGTGATAAGGACGATAGCAAATCTATCTCTGGGTTTGTATTTACCCTCAATGGAGGGGCGGTAAGTTGGAAGAGTTCTAAACAGGATACCGTTGCAGAATCTACGATGGAAGCTGAGCACATTGCTGCGAATGATGCCGCCAAGGAAGCCGTCTGGATAAGGAAGTTTGTCTCGGAGCCAGGAGTAGTTCCAACCATTATTGATCCAATACCATTATATTGTGATAATAATGGGGCTATGGCGTTAGCCAAGGAGCCCAGGTCCCATCAGCGGTCCAGACACATCCTGAGGCGCTTTCATTTGATCCGGAAGATTGTAGATCGCCGCGAGATCGAGATTAGGAGAGTAGACACAAAGAATAACACCGCGGATCCACTCACCAAGGTCCTCCCTCAGCCGCAGCATGAGCGACTTTTTGAGATGTTGGATATGAGATACGCCAATAACTGGCCTTAGTGCAAGTGGGAGATTGTTGGATATATGTATGCCCTAGAGGCCATTATATGATAGTGAATGTATTTATACATGTATATATATTCAGTGTACATTATTGCTCGACATGATAGTATGCTATCTGGTTCTACTTTATCTGACATGTTGACTTGATCATGCTTTTATTCATTTACACATGTTGATAAAGCCCTGAGGATATTTGCTTGACTACTGTGATTATGATGGAGATCATACTAATGGGACGTCTGTAGTTTATAAGCATATCCTAAAATGTCCCTAGTCGTAGGTGTATCGAGATAGAGTATCGATATACTAGAGTAGACTAGCGTATATGATACTAAACCCATATGATGGGCGATGGATGTTCCCACATCCATTGATGTTTGACATCGAGATCATTTACGGGTGCTCAGTGGAGACTGGGTACACTGGACGGACTCGCCAAGAACTCCTATATGGTATTATATCTATCGTCGGATAGCAGTTCTCAGGTGACACTGGTACAGGTTAGTCTGTAGACCCGAGATCGTCATAGAGTCTTGTGTGTTCTCCCACTGTACTTTGATTACCACCCTACCACGGCTTTACTTAGTCGTACAAACAGGTAGCTTTTGGGTACAGTCCCGAGACACATGGAGACGATGAGCGATAAGAGGGGTTTCGTCTCTCCCGGTATTGGGAGTTGATGCTGTGCTGTGCTCGATTGGCTATATCAGTAAGTCCCTGGCCAGGGCTGTTGAGATTTACTGATAAGTGTTATCAGTAGTTTCTCGATCTGTTATAGACCATTCATCGGCACGACTTATTGAGTTATTGGGGTCGACGTTACCATCCCTATACTCGATATGCAGCATATCTGATGAAGAGACCGGACTGTACGGTAGTGTTGCCGGTTGGCTCGACGGGAGTTATGACAGGTTCGTTTGTTTTCTTCTGATCGCTCAATACCCGGGTGGCCGTTATGTTTAGCTGACCTCTTGCGGCTTGGGGGTGCTTGATATGATCATCACCCACTGCCGGCGTATTGACGAGTCTTAGAGTCCCACAATGGAGTTACCTAGTCCAGGCGAAACGATGTGGTGTGCATATGTGATATGCACGGAGACCCGATTAAATGCGCGTATGAGATACCGTATATTAATCGGGCGGTTTGCTATTGGTCGGGTCGTATTTGATATGACCGGTTTGCTAAAATAAGTGTTGATTTAACATTGACTATTAGCATTTTCACTTTAAACCCTTTTGTCTTTTGGTGTATGCATGCATGTATGCACATGTTTACATTGATGCACATATGGATGTGCATGCACACATACATGCATACACATGTGTGTCATGGTTGTTGATACACTTGATGGTGGCAATATAAGACTTACATGTTAGTAAATATTAGTATTTATTTTTTGAGATTAATGGAAATGGATAATCACTCATGGTTGATTATTTTATTCTTACACAAAACCTAAGGTTAACGATGAGTTATTTTTCCATGGCCATTTGTGCTCCAAAAGAAATATCTAGATATTTATTAACTAGGGTTAAGAATGAGAAGAGGAAAATATATATTTTTTCATTTCTCATTTTTATCCTAAACTTTATCATTATCTTGAGATCTCATATTGCCATTGTTTCTCCCAATCAGAGCAAAGCTCTGTTTGAATTTCAAATTCAAAAGGTGAAGCAACGCTTCAGATCCCTTGCGCTGCGCACAGAGCACCACGTGTCAAAAGCAGACACGCCAGCGCAAGGCGCGCTGCGTCCAAGGCAGCGCACCCCAATTAGAGCAAGGCTCTGTTTTAAAATTTTAAAATTTTAAAATAAAGGAAGCAACACTTCAGATAACTTGCGCTCTGCGCTGCGCGACACGTGTCAGTGCAGTTGCGCTGCGCTCTGCGCTGCGCGACACGTGTCAAGTGCAGGTGCGCTTGCGCCAACTGTGCCAGCATTTAAACAATAAATTATTTGATTAATCAGAATTAAAATTCTAGAAAGATCTTTCCAAAACAAGAAGATTGTCTTCTGTAAAACAGAGGCCTTAGGATCAAAGATCCAACGGTGGGGAAATATCCCCAGATCAATCAGAGAAAAATCTCTGTAACTAACCTAACAAACTAATTGGCCCTATATAAAGGCCCCTAGACTCCAAGTCTCAGATATACAGAGATCCTCTAAAAACTTTAAGAAAAACTCAAAGAGAAAAAAAGGCAAGCCTTTGAAGAAAGAAGATCATCTTCTTCAAGATAAAAAGAATTAAATTCTTGGAAGAACAGAGATGAAAACATCTCACAAAAAGAAGAATTTCTTCTAAAAAGATCAAAGATCTAAGAACAAGATCAAGATCTTCAATAAAAAGAAAAAGATAAAAAAAGATCCAATCATAAAAGATAAAAGAAGTAATTTACTTCATCCCTAGATCTTTTGATCTATATAAAGGCACAACCTTTTGATGAACCATTGGTTCTTGAAACTTGAGGTAGAAGCTCTTTAGAACTAAAAAGATTCTTTTCTTTGATCTAAATTTGATCAAGATGCGCTCTGCGCTATTGAACAGTGCCCTGCACTCTTAATTTGCGCTGTTGCGCTTCTTGGACTGGCGCAAGTCACCAGAGAGCGCCACGTGTCAATCTGCACCTTGCGCTCGTAAAAATAGAGCACTGCGCTCTTGACGCACAACCAGAGCGCGCCACGTGTCAGCAGCGCACTGGCATAGCGCACTGGCGCAGCGCATTGCGCTAACAGACTTGCGCTCAGCAGAGCGTGACACGTGTCACCTTCACATGAGCTGGCGCCTTGCGCTCTTTAATTGGCGCAAAGCACCTGACAGGCCACGTGGCGCACTGTCAAACCATCAAATGCTGTGCATTATTAAGAAAGGGCAGAGCCCAATTAAAAGGCCTAACATGCCAAATTTAAATGCTGTGCATTATTAAAAAAGGGCAGAGCCCAATTAAGAAGCCTAACAGGCCTAATATAAATGCCATGCATTTAAATAAAAAAAAAGTCCAATACTATGCATTGTTTAAAAAGGGCAGAGCCCAAACAAAGGCCTAACTGGCCAAATATAAATAAAATATTGAACATTTTCAAATGGACTTAGCCCAATTCTGGCCATAAGTCCTCAATTTAAATTGAATTGAGCACAACTGCTCTCCCAAATCAATTTACATCCGGTTCAAGGGTACATCTCTGAACTCCTCTGATATTTGTCGTTGTAATCCTTCAACGTCGTCAGAGAGGTGACGGGTCCCGACAACCATACATTGCTACGGACTGTGGGGTCCTTAAACTCATGGACCGAAATGTCCTTAAACTAATATTCGTCCCCAAAATGGGAATGATGGACCGAAATGTCCTTAAACTAATATTCGTCCCCAAAATGGGAATGTTGGACCGAAATATCCTTAAACTAATATTCGTCCCCAAAATGGGAATGTTGGACCACCATGTCTCTAAACTGGCAATGGACCACCATGTCCCTAAACTGGAAATTGACCAATAGAGTCTAAATGCTCTCTTGTCGGATCTAAACGATCCTGTTAAGTCGATCTTAGTCTAAAATTAGACTAACGTATCCTTAACTAACGTTTAAGTTAATCTTAGCCTCAAATATGGCTAACGTATCCTTAAACCAAAACCCCAAACCCAAATCTAAGAAAATACGGATTTGGACTAATCCATGTCCTACGGGCGACAACATAAATTAGTCTTCGTATACAATCCACGGGCAACCACAAACAAAACAAACACCCATGATATGAAGTGACCATCTGGAGAAGGAGAAAGTTGTTACCGCGACGCGGTAGCTAATTAACTGCAGGGGATTGCGCCTGCAGGGAAGAGCGTCCCCACAATCAAAAACCCCTCGAGCGAGGGGGAATCTGACGAAGTCTGCTACATCGGGCCGCATCCGATTAAACCTTCAATACATGGTGCCATAAATCAACTTGGCATCTTCGGAGAGGTGGACGGATAGCTCCAATTAGCATCTGCACCGAATTTCAGGCAAGACGGACCTACGCGGTCGCGTCTCCGTGATTCGGAGGGGAACAGATTCTGGCACGCCCGGTGGGACCTTTTCCTCTTTCCACTCTACACTTCGTGCGTCGTATTCGTGAACGAATCATGGTTTGTTAATGGTTGCCCTCGGGTTTCAAGTTACTAAGATTTGGTCTCTCGCTTGGCGCAGAAAGCAAACAACAATGGCGTTCAACTGCTCGAACTGCTCCAACTGCAACTGCAACCGACGCTCCGCCTCACCTGGAGGTGTAGCCTATGGACCTCAGGCGGCATCACTGTTCACGTTGCCGGTGGAGCAAATCACCCAGGCTACTACTGGACTATTTTTCGGGACCATGCTCCCGCCAATGAGCTTCACTGCCCCAGTGCCCATACCGGAAGGTCCTAAGAAGTCGGTCTTCGATCGACTTACAGCTGCTGCGGCCCCTCTCAACGGGTCGCCCAACACCAATGCCTCGATCTTCTCCAGACTAGGCCAAAACTCTTGCGAGCCCGCGATGAAGCTTGCGGCCCCAAAGAAGGTTATTCAAAAGAGAGTAGCCAAACCTGGTCCTGAAGTCGTCAAGGCGGCTTCTCCTGCTAAGAGGTCGGTTTTCACAAGACTGACCGTCCCAACTCCTACTCCCGCTCCAGCTACTCAAAAGGCATCAGTCTTTAATAGGCTGACACCAGCAGCAGCTCCTCACCTGAACAGGGGGCAAGACAAGGCTGTCCCCGTCACCGAGCCGATTCCCACAACTCGACATGCTCGACGTCGCCACTGGCGCCGAGTGAGGAAGTCCGGAGGTAGTTCCCCTTCTAGGTTAACTCCACCAGCCCCGACGACGGAAGTTAATGCTGTTGTTTCGACTGGGAACAGCTTTGAACTGCTAAATAAAGTGCATAGGAATTCTCCTACCGCTGTATTGAAAAGGTCTCCCCCTCCGCTGGAAAAGGCTGTAGAAGCAAAGCCAGAACAGCCCCAATCCCCTCAACGTCTGTCCTCCAAAATCTATAAAGTCTGGCGGCAGGACCGAGACTCGGTGATCAATCCAAATTTCTCCCCCCAGCACAAGAAGCTGAAGGTCCAACAGGAAGTCAGCCATCCTGCTAAGCCACGAAAAGCTGTCTGGGTGCCCACCTCGATGGCTCCCTCAACTTCGACCGCTCCTAAGAAAAGAAGGCCGGAGAAGATCCCTGTGCCGACGACAAAAGACAAAAACACTGAACCCAAACGCCCTAAGTCTGGGGGCATGGTCGTCCATACCGTTTACATGGCATCTGGGAAGGAGGATAACCGCACTTCAACGGGCCACCGACCACTCACCCGATCCATCACAAGAGCCCAGGAGCAGCAGTAGCAGAAGCTCCAGGAGATACTGACTGCAATGGCCGCGCTCACAGGACCAAAAGAAAGCCCGGAGGCATCATCGGAGCAGCGTCGCGAACACGAAACCGATACTGAATTCCTTCGTAGAATGCTAGAAAAGAAGGACAAGGAGGCTGCAGAGCAAGCGGCCAATATAAAGAAGATGGCTCTCCTATTTCAAGACATGGTCGGGATGATGATCTAGCCGGATCCCCCAGCCGAAGATCCTCCAATTATCCTTGAAGATGATCGAGGAGAAACGTCAAATCCACCGCCGGCTCTTTCAACAGCCAAGGAAGAGACAATTTCCAAAGCTGCCCTGGATAACTATATTGCTCAAGAAATACGAGTTCACTAGGCAACTGAGGCGGCTGGTCAAGTTGTCAAAATGGGGCGACCATATCCGAGCTGGTATGATCAGATCAAATACCCGCCGGGCTACCCGATCCCAAAATTCCATGTCTACAAGGGAACAGGCAATCCCCATCAACATGTTGCCCAGTTCAGGGCTCTTTGTGGCAACACCGGAGGCGATGATAAGCTCCTGCTTCGCCAATTCGTCGGCAGCTTATCGGAGACGGCGTTTGAATGGTACTCCGAGCTTCCGAACGACTCCATCAAAACTTTCACCGAAATGGAGTTGTTGTTTACCCAGCGTTTCGCAAGCGCCAGCGAGCATACTCCAATAACAGCTTTGATCAATGCAAGAGTAAAGCCGGGCGAAACTTGGGTTCAATATGCAATCCGATGGCGGAACTTGTGGTCGAAGTGCGAACAGCGCATCGAAGAAGCGCCAGCGGTGGGCATGTTCGTGGACACCTTAGATCCTCATGCAACTATTTCACAGTTCATGATCTTTAAACCAACCATGTTCCAGGCCTTGATTGACAAGCTAGCTTAAATGGACCAGATGGGCCATAGACCGTCTCCTCCAAACCCGGACTCTCGAAATGAGAAGGGGAAAGGAAAAGCGATCGTTGTCGCCAATGCACAACAACAGCCGAGCAACTTGAAGCTGGTTGTCCGTCAAAACAATATGCGTCTACGCCTATCCCTCGAGGAGAGGCTAGGACGTCCTTACTCGTTTCCTCAAGATAAAACGAGAAGACTGTTCGAGCTGGCAGTGCGCAACAGACTCATCAATCTGCCGGATTCAAAATGTCCGTTGCAGCCAAACGACGTCAGTGATCCCAATTACTGCCCCTACCACCGAGTATTGGGTCATCCGATCGAAGATTGCTACGTCTTCAAAAACTGGATTGAAGACCAATACCAACAAGGCAATTTCGCGTTATCCAAAAAATGGAAGGTGAACCCGCCGCAACCTCATACCCCTAAAAAGGTGAATATGCCGGGAGCAACGTGCTCCCTTGTTGAAGAATCTCCGTGGGAGGTTGTGCTATCAGCCAAAACCAAAAGGATGCTGAATGATCTCCAGACATGCCTGGCGATCAGGTGGAAGAACCCGCTAGAACCTCAGATCATCGAAGGGATGCTGAAGCCGCGCCCAACTCCAAAGATCGGTGGTGATGGCCCAAGCACTCATACCCAGCCGTCGAAATCTTCAAAGAAGAAGAAGAAGAGATCCAAAAAGCCCGTGAAGACTGGAGACAAGCGCACGGACTTACAGAAAAAGATTCACGCGCTGGAGGAGTATAATCAGAAGGCACGGACTCCCATCACGCTCCAAGAGTTCCTCAGCCATGTCTTTCAGGAGGAAGATGATGGAGAAAGCTCGTCAGATGAATTTGAGGGTTATGTAGCAAGTTTTCATATGATCTCCCACTCGTTTACAGACGATGAGAAAACTCCTTGCACTGAGAAGCTGGGGGCAGATCCTAAACCGGAACTTCTGGGGCCATCAGATGAAACAATTGATGCATTCCTCAACGAAGCTCTTTTGAAAAGTAAAGCTGATCGGGAACGCGAGACGGTTATATTTGAAAGGGCCAAACACCGGCGACTAGACGAAAGAGTTGAGACACTCCCGTCAAATCAAAAGACATCCGTTGCGATAAAAACAAATTCAAGATGAGGAAAAGGTTTGCTAAATCCATATCAATGGGGATGAAGCTACCACCCTCTGAAGGAAACATTGCCGTCAAAGCAGAAATGCACCCTTTCTACTGCTTATATCATCGAAAGATTTCGCACCCCACCGAAGAGTGCAAAGCTTTCAATAGATGGTGGCAGGGATATGTTGTTCACCGGCAACATTTTAAGCGGGAGAAGCGCAAAACTCGTCGGGAGCGGAAAAGTACAACCGAGGAGCTTAGAAGAACTACCGGCGATTGTCGCATGGTTAACGCCGGGGAAGCGCAAATTCTCACATTCGGGAGCGACTCTGACGAGGAAATGGCTCTTAGCCCTCTCTTTAAAGAGTCCACCTCGGGAAAAGAAGAAGAGCTGAAGGCCTGCGAAAATATCCGGCTGCGTAATCGTACGCTACCCGAAAAGAATCTCGGACCCTTAAATAAAAAAGATAAAGGAAAGGAAAAGGTCTCTGAGGATATCGCCTTAGATGACCAAGTCATGAAAGAACTGACCGCCAAGGACCCGCCAAAGGAGAGTAAGGTGGACTATAACGTTCTGGTGCACTTGAGGAAGTTACCCTCGCAGCTCAGCGTTCTCGACGCCCTTTTACTATCCAAAGAAGCGAGAGATTCATTGATCAAGGCGCTACAAGAACCAGAGCAATTCCAAGCTTTTCTCGCCGAAAAAAAGATGAAGAACGAGCTGGAGGAAGTACACACAGCCGATATCACCTTCGGCGACGAAGACCTCTTCCTTGGGACGTGCGAGCACAACCGTCCCCTATATGTCTCGGGATACTGCCACGATATAAAAATAGGCAAAATCCTGATCGACAATGGGTCTTCCGTCAATCTCCTCAACGTGCGAGTGTTGAAGGAAATCTGCATGAGCGTCCAGCATCTCGCTCGTGATAAAATCACCATCTCTAGTTTCGACTCCCAATCGTCATGGACTCTTGGGTCTGTGATACTGACGCTTCGCTTCGGGCTACTCGTCACGGATATTAAATTTCATGTCATTGACGCCAAGACATGCTTTAACGCTTTGCTCGGCCGGCCCTGGTTACATGAGTACAACATCATCCCTTCTACACAACACCAGTGTATGAAGTATTTTAAAGACGGTCTCGAGTATACCGTAACAGGGGAACTGAATCCATTCTCCGTAAACGAAGTCCGCAAGTATGAAGATGCAAAATACTTCTTACCAGACTTTGAGGACACAGAAAGATGTCACAAGCCGGAGAACAAAGCTATCGCCACCATTCCAGTCTTCGGGAGTGATACCGAGGAGGAGAAAGAGATGGTTTATTCGGGTCCACCCCAGTACAAAAAGCCAGGACCATCCGCTCCTATGTTGATCTTTGGCAGTGACTCGGAAGATGAAGTCCATGCTACATTCTCGGCTCGGCCCTCAATACAAACATTCGCTGACGAAGAGCAAAGTCTGCAAGTCGCTATGGTTCCGCTCAAACATCATAAAGAACTAGATGCGCTTGATACCTATAGTGTAGAAGAGCTGCGGACGTTCTATGTACCTCCCAGGCGAGCAGGCGAAAAGGCGATTCTATTCTACCGCTCCGGGGAAACCAAATTGAAGAAAGAAATCTGGCACGGTGCGGAGCCTACGCTTGACAGGCTTCAGCCCATCCGTCTGCCTAGATATTACACAGAAAGCTTGAAAAGGCTATTGAAGCGCCAAGGGATACCCTTCAAACAGACCGCTCGAAAAGCCAAATTCTATGATAGGGTCGGGAACGTTCCCGGAACTCAGCACAAGTTGCCTAACGGGAGAATGGAAGCAATCGGGCTTGGATATGTTCGGTCCAAGAAATGGGAGCTACTCCGCGACTGCTATGGTGTGCATAACTTTGATGAAGAAGGGGATGCTCAATAGGAAGATGCTAACCCTGAGCCAGAAAAAGTCCCCGACGTAAAAATGCCCAGTCCGTCATTCGAAGAACAAGTGGACAAGCTTATAAGGGAAGCTGGTCAAAAAGTTCGAGATGAACGTAACCGCGAAATGGCCATCTATGAGAAAGCCAGGATGCAACGCCTCCTCCAACAGGCTATGAAAGACGAAAATGCCGCTCCTTGTCAACCTGTTGTAAAAAAGGCCCGACGCAGAGGCAGAAACAAGTCAAAAAGCGGAAAAAGCATTCAGCAACGACAAAGCGGGACCAAGAAGTCACGCGAACGGGAATCGAGCGGTCCGGATCTATCCCTTATGAAGAAGATGGGTCGAGCATACTCTTTTCCTCAAGACAAGACAAAGAAGATACTTGACCTCGCTATAAAACATCAAATGCTTACACTGCCGGAGTCTAAACACCCGAACAAGCAGGCGAAGTCTCACACCCGAACTATTGCTCTTATCATAGGGTAATAGGACACCCTCTCGAAGATTGCTTCACCTTCAAGAATTGGGTCGAAGATCAGTACCAGCTCGGCAAGTTCGCTCTATCTGACAGGTGGAGGGTAACGCCGCCACAGAAGCATGAACCCAAAGCCACGAGAGCAGAACCAGATCCACATCGGTCTTGGAAGCGAGCTCGTACTTGTCATATGATAACGATATCAAAAGAAGAGCCCGAGAATATGGATGACCTTCCCTGGTGCTTCGAAAACAGCGATGACGAGGTGATCTCAGAATTTCCACCAGCGCCGAAAGAGCTGGAAGATGAAATACACACCACTGCAGATAACCTCAAGAAAATTGAGTTGGGGACGGCGAACGACCCGCGACCGACATTCGTTAGTGAACTGTTGTCTGAAGGAAGGGTGGCTTCGTTAAAAGTCGTGCTTATGCAGCATAAAGATTGCTTCGCATGGAACTATTCCGAAATGCCAGGACTAGATCCAGAAATTGCTGTGCATAAATTGGCGATATCCCCGGACGTTAAGCTAATCAAACAAGCACCGAGAAGAATGCGGCTCGAGCTTGAGATGAGCATTAACGCCGAAGTCAAGAAGCTGATCGACTCTGGGTTTATCCAGGAAGTTCAGTATCCCGATTGGATCGCCAACATCGTCCCGGTGATGAAGAAAAATGGGACGGTGCGCATATGTGTAGACTTTCGGGATCTCAATAAAGCCTGCCCGAAGGACGATTTTCCAGTGCCAGTCACCGAGCTGATGATAGATAACACGTCCACTCACGAGGTTTTCTCCTTCATGGACGGCTCATCAGGATATAATCAGATAAAGATGCATCCCGAAGACCAGAAGCACACCGCTTTCCGGACCCCTTTGGGTATATTCTGCTACAAGGTGATGCCCTTCGGTCTAAAGAACGCCGGTGCCACCTATCAGAGGGCCATGACGAAGATCTTCGATGATCTTATACATGAAATCGTCGGATGCTATATCGACGACCTCGTGGTAAAAAGCAAATCATACGAGGAGCATTTAGAGCATCTGAAGACCGTATTTCAATGCCTTCGACAATACAACTTGAAGATGAACCCTCTCAAGTGCGCATTCGGAGTTTCCTCGGGCAAATTACTAGGATTCATCATCCGACACCGAGGTATCGAGATAGATCCGTCAAAGATCAAGGCGATCATGGAAATACCTCCGCCAAAGACTCTTAAGCAATTGCGATCTCTCCAAGGGAAGCTCGCGTATATCCGACGATTTATAGCCAATCTTTCAGGCAAGTGCCGTCCTTATAGTCATCTGATGAAGAAGGGAACCCCGTTCGTCTGGGATCATAAATGCCAAGACGCGCTGGACGAAATCAAGCAGTATCTGCAAAACCCGCCAGTGCTGGCCGCTCCGGTCAAGGGAAAGCCTCTCATTCTGTATACAACCGCCCTTGAAGGTTCCTTAGGCGCATTATGGGCACAAGAGAACGACCAAGGGAAAGAAAGAACTCTCTACTACTTGTGTCGAGTTCTCCTGGGGCAGAAAGCAATTATTCTCCCATCGAAAAACACTGCCTAGCATTAATCTTCGAGATAACGAAACTCCGGCACTGTGCATTGGCACATGAAGTTCGTCTCATATCGAAGGTGGACCCTCTCAAATACTTGATGTCAAAGGCTATATTGACAGGCCGGTTCACTAAATGGGCCTTGCTCTTGATGGAGTTCTCAATAACTTATCAACCTCTTAAGGCAGTGAAAGGCCAGGCCATCGCCGACTTCCTCGCTGAGCATCCGATACCTGCCGATTCTCCTCTAAATTGCGAGCTGCCAGACGAACATGCGTTTGATACGATCGACGGTAATGATACCCGATGGGAACTCTATTTTGATGGAGCGTCTTCCATGAGGAAGCGCAAACAAAGCACCCCTATAATCAAATCGGGGGTAGGCCTCATCTTCGTAACTCCACAAGGAGGGATAATGCGCTTTGCTTCCTCCTTAACAGAGCCGAGGACGAACAATGAAGCCGAATACGAAGCTTTGATAGCAGGCCTCGAGATCGCCATCGACATGGGAATTGAAAACCTCCTCATATATGGAGATTCTCAACTGGTCGTCAGTCAAGTAAATGGCGACTACCAAACGTGCAAACCCGAACTGGTAAAGTATGGCGAGAGAGTACAGTAATTGATGACTCAAATCCCCTCCTACATGCTGGAAAGCATACCGCGCGCGGAAAATAGCAAAGTAGATGCACTAGCCAAGCTCGCTAAAGAACTGGCCGACGAAAACCTCGATGACATAAGAATCGTGGTACAAAGCCGTCGGGTGCTTGCCCCAGCAGAAATATCTCCGGAATCATCCAAAGAAAATGGAGCGACTGAGCAAATGACTATGCAAATAAAAGACCAGGAAAAGGCTGAGGATTGGAGAGAAGCCTTTATAGACTACTTCAAATCCCGTCGAACACCTGAAGATGCGTCCTCAAGACATCAGCTTATGAAACGAGCTCTGTCTTTCGCCTTCGTCAATGATACTCTGTACAAGAGGTCGTTTGATTCTCTGTGGCTGAGATGCCTGGGACCTGAAGAGGCGAAAAGAGTCGTTCAGGAAGTTCACGACAGACTCTGCGGTTCTCACCAAGCAGGCCCGAAGTTGAAGTTGAAGATTAAACGGATGGGCTATTATTGGCCCACGAAGATTCAGGACTGCCTCGAATATGCGAAGCAATGCCACTCATGCCAGATCCATGGGGACTTTATCCATCAGCATCCAAATCCACTACATCCAAAGGTGGCTAGCTGGCCGTTCGAAATGTGGGGAACTGACATAATCGGCCCCATCGAACCGGCATCGTCCAGAGGACATCGTTTCATTTTGGCGACAACTGACTATTTCTCCAAATGGGCAGAAGCAGTACCGCTGAGGGAAGTGAAGACGGAGAATATCCTCCATTTCTTCAAGGCGCACGTCATTTATCGGTTTGGAACTCCGCGACGGATCATCTCCGATATCGGGCCAGCCTACAGAAGCCACAAGATCAGCCGCTTCGCACAACAACACAACATAGACTGGAGATATTCCTCAGTTTATAATCCCCGAGCTAACGGTCTAGCTGAGGCTTTCAACAAGACCTTAACGAAGATCATGAAGAAGATGGTGTCCCGAAATAAGAAGGACTCGCACGAGAGACTGCAAGAAGCTCTCTGGGCGTATCGAACTACGTTCAAGACGGCCACGAACACAACGCCGTACGCGTTGGTATTCGGTACAGAAGCAGTACTCCCCCTCGAAATAGAATTACCCTCTCTATGAGTGGCAGTCCACTACGAGCTGACGGACGAAGAAAATGCTCACCTTCGGCTTGAAGAGCTTAACGCCCTTGATGAAACCCGGCTCATAGCGCAACAAAATCTGGAGGCTTATAAAGCAAAGATGACACGCTCATATGAAAGATTGACCAGGCCAAGGACATTCCGCCAAGGCGAACTCATGCTAGTGGTCAAAAGACCTATGATCCCCAATCACGCCAAGCGGGGAAAATTCGAGCCGAACTATGAAGGCCCGTACATCATAGACAAGGTCTACCAGGGTGGAGCCTATCTACTCATGGATATGCACAGTGAAAGGCCTTTCAGGCCAATAAACGGTCGCTTCTTAATGAAATACTACGCTTAATGAGTTACAGCCTAGGTCAATGATAGATGACGATGACTATGTCCGCTCGCTATCTTCCTAAGCCCAAACTCTATAAGTAGTAGCCGGCCTTCTTCAACAATGGACCGAAACGTCCTTAAACTAATGACGGACCGCCACGTCCTGAAACTAGCTGTTGACCGAGATGTCAATAAGCTACGATGGATTGCAACGTTCCAAAGCCGATAAAAAAAAGAATAAAAAAAAGAGAATATAAAAACGGTATGTCCATAAGCAAAAAGGGCACGGATGAAAACCTGAAAGGGCTCCGTGAGTAAAAACAGCAGGGTTACCGGCGAATGTTTGTGAAAACCCGAAAGGGTGCGAGCTCATTATATAAAAAGAAAAAAAGAAAAAGAAAAAAATATAAAAACGGTATGTCCATAAGCAAAAAGGGCATGGATGAAAACCCAAAAGGGCTCCGTGAGTAAAAACAGCAGGGCTACCGGCGAGTGTTTGTGAAAACCCGAAAGGGCGCGACCTCGTTATATAAGAAGAAAAAAAAGAGAATAAAAAAATGGTATGTACATAAGCAAAGGGGGCACGGATGAAAACCCGAAAGGGCGCCGTGAGTAAAAACAGCAGGACAACCGGCGAGTGTTTGTGAAAACCGAAAAGGGCGTGATCTCGTTAAAGGACACTTACAGGGTCCTCTCGACCTTGTAAGGAGAAACCACCCGCGTGAGATCCTTACGACTCACAAGGGAGCAACACACTTAGGGATCCCCACGATTCCTAAGGAGAAATTACACTTGCGAGATCCTCACGACTCGTAAGGAGAACTCTCTTATGGGACCCTCACGGCTCATAAGATTTGAAAGTCTTAAGTTACAGAGACCTGAACCTGTTCTTAAGCAACCCCCACAACCTTCGATATTGCCCTACAAGTGGCTCAATACTGACCCTTGTATACAATCCACGGGCGCGAATAAACATTTCCCCAGCAAAGTCCCACCCGTGACTAGGGATATGTCCATATGGTGAACAACCCTTGTAAGTCCTCTCGACTTATAAGGAGAAAACCCTTTTGTAAGATCCTTACGACTTACAGGGGAACATGCACTTAGGAATGCTCACGATTCCTAAGGAGAAAACACACCTACGAGATCCTCACGATTTGTAGGGAGAAATACCTTTGTGAGACCCTTACGGCTCATGAAGTCAAAAGCCTTAGTCGACATGACCCTAACCCTGTTCGCTAAGCCATCTTTGTTCGACATCGACTGAGGCAAATGATGATTTTCTCCTGGCAATATCCCAGTCGTAGCGGTGCTGATGCCGAAATCGGTGTCTAATTCCAAGCTCACAGTAAGAAGCTAGTGAGCCACACATGCATACGAAATAGCCGAAATGATGGGGCAACTTGCAACAAAATCAGCAAGTAAAAATGTATGCATGCAAAATAGCCGAAATGATTGGGCAACTCGCAATGAAAAGCAGCGAGTGAAAATAAAATAAATAGCCGAAATGATGGGGCACCGCGAAAAAACAGCCGAAATGATTGGGCAATCACGACCTTCGCGATATAAAAGCTGAAATGATAGAGCATCGCGGAAAGAAATAAAATAAAAAAATATAATAAATAAAATCTATGCCCTACATGCAACATCATAGCAATCCCTGTATACAATCCAGGGGCACAAACAAAGAAGGAAACACATCTTCTCTCCCCATGCTCCATCAAACAATGGAGCCAAGTCTTGACGGCAACTCATATAAAGTATGAAAGACAATCGGAGATCATCTCGCACCAGCGCGGAGTGGTCACCATGTCGACGTTCGTCTCGATACAGCAGACGAGATGTCACGACAGCGTTCTTCCTTAAACAGGATTCGGACGCGCCAAAGCAAATGAAGCAAAGGCCAAATTCCTAGCTTCAGGGTCTTGACGGTAACTCATATAAAACATGAAAGACTACCGAAGATCATCCCACATGGAGTGGTCACCTCCTCGACGTCCGTCTCGATACAGCAGACGAGATGTCACCCCAGCGTTCTTCCTCTAGCAGGATTCAGACGCGACAATCAAACAACGGAGCCACCGCAAAATCCCTAGTTCCAAACCTCAACGGTTCACCAACAACCTAGAGACAGCCGCGACATTCGTCTCGATACAGCGGACGCAATGCCAGCAAACGAAGCGAATGCCAAATTCCTAGCTTCAGGGTCTTGACGGTAACTCATATAAAACCTGAAAGACTATCGGAGATCATCCCACACCAGCGCGGAGTGGTTATGACTCATCGGGGCTCTCCAAAATGAGCCTAACCTCAAGTAAAAAGCGGCATGGCAAAATTCCTAACGCTTGCTCTTCTGACGGTCAAACTGCCTAGGATGGTTACTTGAAGATGTCTTGTCCAGCCCCCGAAGGGATCAGAGACACGACAATCGCAAGGCTACTCGAACAGCAAGATTGCCTATCGAGGAATACATCAGCCAATACGACGGTACGATAGACAAAACCCTGGTACCACAGACCCTAACGGACCTCTGTCATAAAGAGCAGAGGTTAACTGTGACGTTAGGATATCCTCACGAGAAATTCTCGATTCGTCTCGACTCGTGAGAAAAAGCCTTAGGCAATCGGGATAAGAACCGGTTCCCTAAGCACTGGGGCCCTGTAAATCGGTTCAAAATGGACTCTTGCATACTATTCACGGGTCACACTCTCCAAAATCGAATCTCGACAAGGAGGGAAACAACCGCTTACGGGTCCTCTCGACTCGTAAGAGGGAAAATTCTCTTATAAAATCCTTACGACTCTCAAGAGAAAACGCACTTAGGAATCCTCACGATTCCTAAAGAGAAAATACACCTAAAAGATCCTCTCGATTCGTAGGGAGAAAATTCTTTATGAGACCCTCACGGCTCTGTAGGGTGTTTTTCGTCACCCCATTGAGATGGGAATACGCGCGCGCTTGTCAGGCGCACTACAGATTCCCCCGGCCTAGGGTAGGCCGGGGTTTATTGATTGTGGGGATCCGAATCTCCGGCAGCCGCGGACTAAGCTGCCGTTAATTACCCCTCGCCTTTGGGGCGAGGGAACCTCCGATTAACGGGTTAAACTGGTCATGCGAACTCAATGTGCAGTGTACGTGTGTTGTGTTTTGAAAGGGGGGTTTTGGATATATCGGGAGCCACGCAGAGTTTTTACGGGGGTCCCGCTACCCGGATAGCGGGCTGGGGGTCAAGGGGGCTAGCAGCCCCCTTGCGGGGTGCGGGGCAGCGCCCCGTTAGAAATTTTTTTCTAACAGGGACAGTGTCGCGGAGTATGTGTATGTGTACATTTATATACATATGTATATATATACATGTAAATATAAGTAAAGGGGGAAAAAGACATCCAAAGGATGCGTGGGGCCAGCATCTAGAGCGCTGTGCGCTAAGGTGCTGTGCGCTCAGGCGCGCGCGCGCCACGTGTCGGCATGTGGGCGTTTTGCGCAAGAGCGCTGCGCGCAGGTGCGCAAGCGAGCGCGCGCCACGTGTCGGCACGCGGGCGCTTTGCGCACTTGCGCAAGCGCGCCACGTGTCGTCACGCAGGCGCTTTGCGCACTTGCGCAAGCGCGCAGGTGCGCAAGTAAGCGCGCAGGTGCGCAAGTGCGCGCGCCACGTGTCGGCACGCGGGCGCTTTGCGCAAGAGCGCTGCGCGCAGGTGCGTAAGCGCGCGCGCGCCACGTGTCGGCACGCGGGCGCTTTGCGTAATTGCGCAAGCGCGCCACGTGTCGTCACGCGGGCGCTTTGCGCGCTTGCGCAAGCGCGCAGGTGCGCAAGCGCGCGCCACGTGTCGGCACGCGGGCGCTTTGCGCACTTGCGCTGCGCGCCGGAGAGGACAAGAGGCTTTTAGCCTAAAAAGATTTCTCTGAAGAGAGATCAAAGAGGAGTTGGACTCCTGAGTGTTTTTTTCTTCTTTCTTGGGGGTTTAGTGAAAGATGTTCTTCTTCTTCCTCCTCTGTTGGCTGGATCTTGATGATCAAGAGATGTGAGATCTAAAAATCTCTCCTTTCTGAGATCTAATGGTAGATCCAAGTTCCCCTTTGTGGGTTTTGTGGTGAAAGACTTCTTAGTTTTTGAAAAGAAAGAGTAAAACTCTTGATTTAATTCAAAAGAAATTAGAAGGTTTAGAACCTTGGAGAAGGAGCAGGAGGCACAAAGAACCCTAATTTTTGGGGGAATGAAAAGTTGTTTTTTTTTTATTCATCATGTTGCCTTTTATAGGCTTACATATTTACATATAGCCCCTTGGGCTTTGCAAAAAATGGCATTTTGGCCATCCCATGGCTCATGTGCCATTTCATTTTTGCACATAAGCCATGGGCTTACAAAATATTGGCTTTTATGCCCATTTTGTTTACATTCATGCATAAAAAATTACATAAAAATTATTTATTACATGGTCTATATTTTGGCATGGGGAGGCTGGCCGTGGGCTCGACTTGGGCATGGGCCCGCTTGACCTGGGCTTCGGCCCACTTAGCTTGGGGGTTGACCTTGACTTTGACTCGGTCAACGGGGTGTAAATTTTTACCCCAACAGGCTCATAAAGTTGAAAAGTCTTAGGCAGCAGATCTGAACCTGCCTTCTAAGCCATCACTACCTCTTGAAGAAGCCAAGACAAGATGCTCGCTCTATCATCTGTTGACCATGTTTACTAAGGTAACATGCTGATAATAAAAGAAGGGGAAAGCGCAGAGATGACACAAGACATTGCAAAAAAAATGCGTGTATCTTTATTCATGAATTCAATTAAGTACAAGGCGAATCGTATAAAAGAATAAAGAATGGATACATATTATTCAAAGATTACAAGTGTATAATTGATACAAAGGCAGCTACTGAGAAATAAGCGTCTTAAGTAGGCCCATCAATTGCTCTCGCACTTCCTTCAGCGCCTTCTCCTGATCGGTTGCCGCGGCCAACTCTGCTTCTACCTGGGCCCGCTGCTGCAAGTAGGATGAAAGCTGTTCTTCAACGGATCGCTGAGCTGCTTCATGACCTTGGGCATCACGCTCAACGACATCGAGCTTCTGCTTCAATATTAACCCATCAGAAATACTTTGCAGAAGGCCCTCGAAGATAACTTCACCCGGGCAGCGTTCGCGTCGACCTCAGCACGCAGTCGAGCAGACTCGCTTGAGGTCTCTTTGCATTCCCTCCGCCTTAAAGCCGCTTCTTATTCAAGATGGCGAAAGTAAGAAGCGCTCTGCTCGATCCATGCCGCCCGTTGAGTACTCGTGGCCAAAATCTCGGGGGCAGGACGCATAAGCTCCAGCTGATGCAGGCGGGCCTCGATCTCCCTGCAGTGGTTAACCCAAGACTCGACAACGCCTTCATTATGGAAATTTACAAGCGTCGCCAGTATCGGATTAACCTCGGCAGCAAAATCTGCGGCAGATGTGGGAGCTTCTGCGTCAAGCTCCTCGACGCATCCGCTTAGCATACTCAGACTCATCGCAGCACCCTTTGAGGATAGACGTCTGGAGAATGGGCCTGTCGGCATCATGATGCGAGACTCGAAGGGGGCCGGAATCGGAACGACAGCTGAAAAACAAAACACGATCAAATGGCGGTTCAAGGAATATAAGAAAGTCATCAATGATGGAGTTTACCATACCAGCTGCAGCAGGCGGCAAAGCCGGGAGGACCGGTGGTGCAACCGGTCTCTTATCTCCTCCTTCGATCTGTAGCACTGCAATCAAGGCAAGGAAGAATCAGAAACAAGTTCATTATCGGAAAAAGAAAGAGCATCAATTGAAAACTATACTCACCAGCGCCACTGAAGGAAGCAAGCTCCGACGGGAAGGAGAAGTGTGGGTGCAGCACCTGGTAAAGGTGATCAAAAAGCACTCCTGCAAAGGCGCAATAATATAACGTCAGTACATAAATTATGCAGCCAAGATAAGACTGATGGGTCACAAATCCATACCTTTCAGCATTTGCGATGGTGCGAGAGAAGGCAGAGGGGAGGTCACCGTCAGGGCGGTAACTGGCGGCGCTATCTCGAGCAGCGTGGCATCAACACTAGCCGCACCTGCTGTTCCCCTCCGAATGGCGACCAGGACATGGACGTCTTTCCTGGGATTCGGGGCAGATGCTATTTGGTTTTATCCGTCCAACTCTTCGAAGATGCCAAGTTGATTTATGGCACCGTGTATCGGAGGTTTAGACGGATGCGGCCGATGTAGCAGACTTCGTCAGATTCCCCCTCGCTCGAGGGGTTTTTGATTGTGGGGACGCTCTTCCCTGCAGGCGCAAGCCCCTGCAGTTAATTACGCTACCGCATCGCGGTAACAACTTTCTCCTTCTCTAGAATTTCACTTCGTGTCGTGGGTGTTTCTTTTGTTTGTGGTTGCCCGTGGATTGTATACAGAGACTAATTTATGTCGTCGCCCGTAGGACGTGGATTAGTCCAAATCCGTATTTTCTTAGATTTGGGTTTGGTGTTTTGGTTTAAGGATACGTTAGCCATATTTGAGGCTAAGATCAACTTAAACATTTGTTAAGGATACGTTAGTCTAATTTGAGACTAAGATCAACTTAACGGGATCGTTTAGATCCAACAAAAGAGCATTTGGGGGCTCTATTGTTCCAGTTTAGGGACATAGCGGTCCATTGCATGTATGGCCATCGGGACCCATCACCTCTCTGACGACGTTGAAGGATTACAATGACAGATGTCAGAGGAGTTCAGAGATGTACCCTTGAACCAAAGTTGATTGGGGGATCTATAGTCCAATTTGGGACTAAAGTCTGTTTGAAGGTTTAAGGATACGTTAGCCATATCTGAGGCTAAGATCAACTTAAACGGGATTGTTTAGATCCGACAAAAGAGCATTTGGGGGCTCTATTGTTCCAGTTTAGGGACATAGTGGTCCATCGCCAGTTTAGGGACATGGTGGTCCATGGGATGTATGGCTATCGGGACCCGTCACCTCTCTGACGACGTTGAAGGATTACAACGACAGATGTCAGAGGAGTTCGGAGATGTACCCTTGAACCGGGTGTAAATTGATTTAAGAGAGCAGTCATGCTCAGTCAATTTAATTTGAGGACTTACGGCCAGAATTAGGCTAAGTCCAGTTGAAAATGTTCAACATTTTATTTGCATTTGGCCTATTAGGCCTTTACTAGGGCTCTGCCCCTGTTTAATAATGCATGTCATTTTTTGTTTGGTCTATTAGACCTTTATTTGGGCTCTGCCCCTTTTAAATGATGCACAGCATCTGTTTTGGTCTGACAGACTTTTGTTTGGGCTCTGCCTCTTTTTAATAATGCATTGCATTTTTTATTAGGCCTTTTTAGTTGGGCTCTGTCCCTTCTTTTTAATAATGCCGTGCATTAATTAGCCTGACAAAGCGCCACATGGCTTGTCAGGCGCTTTGCACCAGCGCAAGGCGCAAACGCATGTGGAGGTGACACGTGTCGCGCTCTGGTGAGCACAAGCGTAGTGCGCTGCGACAGTGCGCTGCGCTGTTGCGCTGCTGACACGTGGCGCGCTCTGGTGACTTGCGCCAAATTTAAGAGAGCAGTGCTCTGTTTTTAAAGCGCAGGGCACAGTTTGTTCTGGGGCTGACACGTGGCGCTCTCTGGTGGCTTGCGCCGACCCAAGAGCGCAACAGTGCAAATTTTACAAATGCAGGGCACTGTTCAATATTTTGATCCAATTTTGGATTAAAGAGAAGAATCTTTTAAGATTCCAGAACCAATGGTTCATCAAAAGGCAATGCCTTTATGTAGATCAAATGATCTGTAAAGTAATACTTCTTTTTTATCTTTTTGTGATTGGATTTTTTTGATCTTTTTTCCTTTTTAATTGAAGATATTGATCTTGTTCTTAGATCATTGATCTTTATAGAAGAAAGTTCTTCTTTTATTTAAAGGTTTTTACCTTTTTTTTCTTTCTGAGCTCTTCTCAAAATTTTCTAGAGGAGTTCTGAATATTTCTCTGTGTTCATCCCTTTTAGACTTAGAGTCTAGGGGCATTTTTATAGTGCCAATTGATTTGTTAAATCAGTTAAAGAGATCTTTCTCTGAGTGATTTAGGGATTTTTCCCCACCGTTGGATCTTTGATCCAAGGGCTCCTGTTTTACAGGAGAGAATCTCATTGTTTTAATAAGATCAGAAAGATCTTTCTGGAATTTTAATTCTGTTTTAGTGTTGGCACAGTTGGCGCAAGCACACCTGCGCTTGACACATGTCGCAGAGCGCAGCGCACCTGCGGCAGCGCAACTGCGCTAGCGCAACTGCGCTGACACGTGTCACGCAGCGCAGAGCGCAGTGCAACTGCGCTGACACGTGTCGCGCAGCGCAGAGCGCAACTTGTCCGAAGCATTGCTTCCTTTATTTTTTATTTTAAATAGAGCCTTACTCTGATTGGGTGCGCTACGCTCCTTGCGCTGGCGTGCTGATTTTGACACATGGCGCGTTGCGCCCAGCGCAAGGAATCTGAAGCGTTGCTTCTTTAATTTTAACTTTAATTTCAAAGCAGAGCTTTGCTCTGATTGGGGGAAACAAAAGCGTTGCTTCATCTCCTACCTTGGAATTTGAACAGAGCTTTGCTCTGATTGAAGTTAAACAAATGCCCCCCCCCACCGTTGCGCTTACGTGGCCCTAAACGTGAGCGCAGCGGTGGCAGAATTCCAACCGTTGCGGCAACTATTGGAAGTTGAAGGGGCTCTCAATGCCTATAAATAGGACCTTTGGTCCCTTAGATGATTTTTACCTCTTCATAAGAATTTCTGTTCAGAGCCTTGCTCTCTTGTTCAAGCACTTTTAAGAGTTAGAACTCTAAAAAAAATTTTAGGTAAAAATTAACCTAGATTAATTTAAATTAATTTCAAAAGCTTTGCTCTTAATAGATTCCTGATCTAAAGAAGACCCATTTAGGGTTTCATTTAGCAGAGCTTTGCTCTAAAAGGATCTAGAGAGAACTAAAGAGAACTCTATTAGGGTTCCAATAATAGAGCCTTTACTCTCCAAAAAGATTTTATTTTTTGAATTATATCATTTTTCCAGAGCAAAGCTCTCAATGTTCTCAGGGGATTTTCTTCAAATTCTCCTCATAACTGATTTTTGACAGGTGTCACTCCTGTCTGCAGAGCATTGCTCTCGAGGAATTTAACTTCCTGTGTCTTTTTTCTCATCGCTAATCTTACAGTGATGTTTCCTTCAGGCATTATGGCTGTTCATCTATACAGTTTACACGAATTCATCACTTACGATGATATCCGCATACAGGGCCGTCACCAAAACCAAGAGTTCATAGATGCTCAGTGTGCGGAGATTATGGGTCGTCTGAACGCACGCGTTGGTTGGTTGCTGCCTCGCCGTTCTGCTCTCTTAAAAGTCGTGCTGGGAGCAATTTGGAGAGCACTTCCAGGGTTTCATGAGGCCATGCCGCATAATGCACTGGATGATGCCGAAGACAAGGTGCATTCAGTGTACCTGTAAGGACTGATCTCGAAGAAACGGTGAGATAGCCTCATCGATATTCTGCATCAAATTTTTCAACAGACAACGATAATTGCTGCTTATCGAAGGATGGGGGGCCTTGCCGAAGATCTTGACACACGTGAGCGCGTGAGGATGCACACGAGAATGATCAAAAAGGCCAGAAAGACTCTGGATGGCCTTACTTTCGAATTTCTTAATCCATGCCCTGGATCTGAGATTTTGCCATTGTAATCATTTGGATAATGTCTTTGTTTAATTCTTTATAACTGTAAGAACCCTTTGCAATATCAATGGAATTTTTTTTTATTTCAGCTTGTCTTATTTCTCGTTCCGAGTCTTTTGCACATGCGTGAGTGAATGTGTCTCGAACGCTTGATTAAATGCAAATCGGATGTTCTTTCTGTCGCTTTCTTCCTTCTTTTATTATCAGTATGCTGCCTTAGTAAACATGGTTGACAGATGATAGAGCGAGCATCCTGTGTTGGCTTCTTCAAGAGGTAGTGATGGCTTAGGCTGCAGGTTCAGATCTGCTACCTAAGACTTTTCAACTTTATGAACCGTGAGGGTCTCACAAAGACTTTTCTCCCTACGGATCGAGAGGATCTCGTAGGTGTATTTTCTCCTTAGGAATCGTGAGGATTCCTAAGTGCGTTTTCTCTTGAGAGTCGTAAGGATCTCACAAGAGAATTTTCCCTCTTACGAGTCGAGAGGACCCGTAAGCGGTTGTTTGCCTCCTTATCAAGATTTGATCTCGGAGAGTGAGACCCGTGAATAGTATGCAAGAGTCTATTTTGGACCGACTTGCAGGGTCCCAGTGCTTAGGAAACATGTTTTTTAATCCCTGCTGCCTAAGGCTTTTCCTCACGAGTCGAGTCGAATCAAGCACTCTTCGCAAGAATATCCTAACGTCACAGTTAACCTCTGCTCTTTACGACAGAGGTCTGTTAGGGTCTGTGGTACTTAGGGTTTTGGCCGTCATACCGTCGCGTTGGCTGATATATTCCTTGATATGCAATCTTGCTGTTCGAGTAGCCTTGCGATTGTCGTGTCTCTGATCCCTTCGGGGGCTGGACAAGACGTCTTCAAGTAATCTTCCAGGTAGTATTACCGTCGAAAGAGCAAGCTTAGGGATATTCCATGTCACTTTTTACTTGAGGTTAGGCTCATTTTGGAGAACCCCGATGAGTCATAACCACTCCGCGCTGGTGTGGGATGATCTCCGATAGTCTTTCAGGCTTTATATGACTTGCCGTTAAGACCCTGAAGCTAGGAATTTGGCCTTTGCTTCGTTTGCTGGCATTGCGTCCTCTATATCGAGACGAATGTCGCGATTGTCTCTAGGTTGTTGGTGAACCATCGAGGTTTGGAACTAGGGACTTTGTCGTGGCTCCGCTGTTTGATTGTCGCGTCTGAATCCTGTCGGGGGAAGAACGCTGGGGTGACATCTCATCCGCTGTATCGAGACGGACGTCGAGGTGGTGACCATTCCGCATTGGTGCAAGATGATCTCCGATTGTCTTTTAGGCTTTATATGACTTGCCGTTAAGATCCTGAAGCTAGGAATTTGGCCTTCGCTTCGTTTGCTGGCATTGCGTCTGCTGTATTGAGACGAATGTCGCGGGTGTCTCTAGGTTGCTTGTGAACTGTCGAGGTTTGGAACAAGGGATTTTGCCGTGGCTCCGCTGTTTGATTGTCACGTCTGAATCCTGTTGGAGGAAGAACGCTGGGGTGACATCACATCTACTGTATCGAGACGAATGCTGAGGTGGAGCTGGGATTTTGCCGTCACTCCGCTTTATTTCGACCATGAGGTCTTTTGTCGGCGTTATATCCATATCATCCTGGACTGCGAAGGAACGCCGTTGTTGACATCTCGTCTGCTGTATCGAGACGAATGTTGAGGTGGAGCTGGGATTTTGCCGTCACTCCGCTTTATTTCGACCATGAGGTCTTTTGTCGGCGTTATATTCATATCCTGCTGGACTGCGAAGGAACGCCGTTGTTGACATCTCGCCTGCTGTATCGAGACGAACGTTGAGGTGGAGCTAGGATTTTGCCGTCACTCCGCTTTGTTTCGACCATGAGGTCTTTTGTCGGCGTTGTATCTATATCCTGCTGGACTGCGAAGGAACGCCGTTGTTGACATCGCGTCTGCTGTAACGAGACGAATGCTGAGGTGGAGTTGGGATCTTGCCGTCACTCCGCTTTGTTTCGACCATGAGGTCTTTTGTCGGCGTTGTATCTATATCCTGTTGGACTGCGAAGGAACGTCGTTGGTGATCTCTAAGTTGTCGACATCGACGTCGAGACCCTGAAGCTAGGGATCTTCCTTCGCTTCGTTTGTTGACATTGTGTCTGCAATATTGCGACAAATGTCGAGGTTGTCTCTAGGTTGTCTATGAACTGTCGAGATTTCGCTTCACTTTCTGGTGGAGCTTGTTGGGAAGGTGTGATTCCTTCTTTGTTTGTGCCCCTGGATTGTATACAGGGATCGGCGTGATCTCACCTGTAGGGCAAAAGGTTTCATTTTTTTTTATCATTTTTTTATTTCCGCGATGCTCTATCATTTCAGCTTTTATATCGCGAAGGTCGCGATTGCCCAATCATTTCGGCTATTTTTCGCGTTGCCCAATCATTTCAGCCATTTTATTTTATTTTCACTCGCTGCTTTTTATTGCGAGTTGCCCCATCATTTCGGCTATTTATTTTATTTTCACTCGCTGCTTTTTATTACGAGTTGCCACATCATTTCGGCTATTTCATATGCATTTTTAGCTCGCTGATTTTTTATCGCGGGTGTGGAACTTGGAATCTGGTGCCAATCTCAGCATCAGCCTCGCTATAACTGGAATATTGCCAGGAGCGAATCATCATTTTCCATGAAAGGACTTGGAATTTGATACCGGTTGAGGCATCAGCATCGCTACAACTGGGATATTGCCAGGAGCGAATCATCATTTGCCTCTGTCGATGTTGAACAAAGGTGGCTTAGCAAACAGGGTTAGGATCCCGTCGACTAAGGCTTTTGACTTTATGAGCCGTAAGACAAAGGTATTTCTCCTTACAAGTCGTGAGGATCTTGTAGGTGTGTTTTCTCCTTAGGAATCATGAGGATTCCAAAGTGTATATTCCCCTGTAAGTCGTAAGGATCTTACTAAAGGGTTTTCTCCTTATAAGTCGAGAGGATTTACAAGGGTCGTTCACCATATGGACATATCCCTAGCCACGGGTGGGACTTAGTTAGGGAAATGTTTATTCGCGCCCATGGATTGTATACAAGGGTCAGTATGAGCCGCTTGTAGGGCAATATCGAAGGTTGTGGGAGTTGCTTAAGAACAGGTTCAGGTCTCTGTAAGTTAAGACTTTCAAATCTTATGAGCCGTGAGGGTCCCATAAGAGAGTTCTCCTTACGAGTCGTGAGGATCTCGCAAGTGTAATTTCTCCTTAGGAATCGTGAGGATCCCTAAGTGTGTTGCTCCCTTGTGAGTCGTAAGGATCTCACGCGGGTGGTTTCTCCTTATAAGGTTGAGAGGACCCTTTAAGTGTCTTTTAACGAGATTACGCTCTTTCGGGTTTTCACAAACACTCGCCGGTAGCCCTGCTGTTTTTACTCACGGAGCCCTTTCGGGTTTTCATCCGTGCCCATTTTGCTTATGGACATACCGTTTTTATTTATTTTTTTATTATTATTATTTTTATTATTTTTTTTAATGAGGTCGCGCCCTTTCGGGTTTTCACGAACACTCGCCGGTAGCCCTGCTGTTTTTACTCACGGAGCCCTTTCGGGTTTTCATCCGTGCCCATTTTGCTTATGGACATACCGTTTTTATTTTTTTTTATTTTTTATTTTTTATTTATTTTTATCACGTCAGCCTGAGGATGCTGCGGTAGTAGTTTAAAGACGTTTCGGTCATTTGCAAGTTTTAGGACATTGCGGTCCACCGTCGCCGTATTTGAGGTGAATCTCTAGTTTACTGACTTTTCGGTCTATAGGGATTTCCCTATGAATGAACTTGATGCCCCCGACATATCCATTTTTCTCGGAGCATGTGGTTGTGGCGGGCTCACCTTCCAGTTTTCGGACAACGCGAACTTGCCCTGTCGGTATTGGTCTTCAACCCAGTTTTTGAAAACGTAGCAGTTTTCGAACGGATGGCCCAATACTTGGTGGTAAGGCAGTAATTAGGATTGTTGACATCATTCAGTTGTGGCTGGTGTTTCGGGTCCGGTAGAGTGATAAGCCTGTTGCGCACTGCCACTTCGAACAGCCTCCTTGTTTCTTTCTGGGGAAATGAGTAAGGACGTTTCAACCTCTCATAGAGGGGTTGCTGCTTGTTGTTTTGGCGAACAACCGGTCTAGGGCCACTCGATTGTTGTTGAGTGTTGGCGATGAAGGCCGTTTTCCCCTTTCCTTTATCCTTTTTGTTCGCTCCGTTATTTGTGGATCCGAGATTCTCTCCGGGTATCGTGCAATCACACGGCTGAATGTTCCCGCAATTCCTTAATTCTTCAGAGATGGACTCCTTGAAGAAAGGGCCGAGGGCTACTTTTTCGTCGGATTCGCTCCCAAAGGTGAGAACTCGTGATCCCCCGGGCTCATCCCTATGACAATTGCCGGCAACTCTTTTGTGCTCATCCGTCGTATTTTTTCGCTGTCTACGAGCTTCCCGCTTTGTTCTGTTGACGTGTAGCCTGTGAGCGATATACCCTTGCCACCAACACTTAAAGGAGTCGCATTCTTCAGTAGAATGTGTGATCTTCTGATGATATAAGCAGTAATCAGGATGCATCTCTACTCCACCGAGAGTGTTTTCTTCACAGGGTGGTAGCTTCATTCCCATTGATATGGCTTTAGCGAACCTTTTCCTCGTCTTGAATTTGTTTTTATTGGCAGCGGATGTCTTTTGATTTGATGGGAGTGCCTCGGCTCTTTCGTCTATTCGCTGGCGTTTGGCTCCTTCCAATATAGCCATCTTGCGGTCCTGCTTGGGTTTACTTTTCAGACGAATCTCATTCAGGAAGGCATCGATCATTTCGTCTGATGGCCACAGAAGTTCTGGTTCAGGATCCGTCCTCGGTTTCTCGGTGCAAGGAGCCTCTTCATCATCTATCAATGAGTGAGAGATCACATGACAACTTGCTACGTAGTCCTCAGATTCATCTGATGAGTCTTCTCCATCATCTTCCTCCCGAAAGATGTGGCTGAGGAACTCTTGGAGCGTGATGGGAGTCCGTGCCTTCTGATTATACTCCTCCAGCGCGTCTATCTGTTTTTGTAAGTCCGTGCGCTTGTCGCCCGATTTCACGGGCTTTTTGGATCTTTTCTTCTTCTTCTTTGAAGATTTCGACGGCTGGGTATAAGTGCTTGGGCCATCACCACCAATCTTTGGAGTTGGGCGCGGCTTCAGCATCCCTTTGATGATCTGGGGTTCTAGCGGGTTCTTCCACCTGATTGCCGGGCATGTCTTGAGATCATTCAGCATCCTTTTGGTTTTGGCTGACAACACAACCTCCCACGGAGCTTCTTCAACAAGGGAGCACATTTCCCCCGGCATATTCACTTTTTTAGGGGTACGAGGTTGCGGCGGGTTCACCTTCCATCTTTCGGATAACGCGAACTTGCCTTGCTGATATTGATCTTCAATCCAGTTTTTGAAGACGTAGCAATCTTCGATCGGATGACCTAACACTCGGTGGTAGGGGCAGTAATTGGGATCGTTGACGTCATTTGGCTGCAACGGACACCTTGAATCTGGCAGATTGATGAGCCTGTTACACAGCGCCAGCTCGAACAGTCTTCTCGTTTTATCTTGAGGAAATGAGTAAGGACGTCCTAGCCTCTCCTCGAGGGATACGCGTGGATGCATATTGTTTTGACGAACAAACGGTGTCAAGTTGCTCGGCTGTTGTTGAGCATTGGCGACGGACAAACGACGTATGGCCCATTTGGTCCATCTGGGCTAGCTTGTCGATCAGGGCCTGGAACATGATTGGTTTAAAGAACATCATGAACTGTGAAATAGTTGCATGAGGATCTAGGGTGCCCACGAACATGCCTACCGCAGGTGCTTCTTCGATCAACTGTTCGCATTTCGACCATAGATTCCGCCACCGTGTTGGGTATTGAACCCACGTCTCGCCTGGCTTCACCCTGGCATTGATCAGTGCTGTTATCGGGGTATGTTCACTAGCACTCGCGAATCTTTGTGTAAACAATAGCTCCATCTCCGCAAATGTTTTGACAGAGTCGTTAGGTAGCTCCGAATACCATTCAAAGGCCGTCTCCGATAGGCTGCCGATGAATTGGCGAAGCAGGAGCTTGTCGTTTCCTCCAGTGTTGCCACAAAGAGCCCTGAATTGAGCGACATGCTGATGGGGATTCCCTGTCCCTTTATATACGTGGAACTTAGGGATCGTATATCCTAGCGGGTAACTGATTTGGTCATAGCAGCTCGGATAGGGCCGTCCGGTTCTAACAATTTACCCAGCCGCTTCATTCGCCTGATGAATTCGTATCTGCTGAGCTATATAGTCGTCTAGTGCAGCTTTGGAAATGGTTTCCTCTTTGGCTGCTGAAAGAGCCGGCGGAGGATTAGATGTCTCCTCTTTATTGTCTTCAATAATGATCGGAGGGTCTTCAGCTGGAGGGTCCGGCTGTAACATCATCCCTACAATATCTTGGATGAGGAGCGCCATTTGTTTTATGTTGGCCGCCTGCTCTGCGGCTTCTTTGTCCTTCTTTTCGAGGACTCTGCGTAGGAAGTCAGCGTCGGTTTCTTATTCGTGACGCTGTTTTGACGATGCCTCCAAGCTTTCTTTTGGCCCGGTAAGTGCGGCCATTGCAGTCATCATTTCCTGAAGCTTCTGTTGCTGCTCCTGGGCTTTTGTTATGGATCGGGTGAGCGGTCGGTGACCCGTCGAAGCATGGCCTCCCTCCTTTTCGGAAGCCATATAAACAGTATGCACCACCATGCCCCCAGACTTGGGGCGTTTAGATTCAGTGTCTTTACGGTTCGCCATGTTCACAGGGGTTTTTGCGGCTTCCTTTTCTTTTGAGCGATTAACGTTGAGGGAGCCGTTGCAGTGGGCACCCAGCCAGTTGTTGCTTTCTCTGGCTTGACAGAGTAGCCCTTCTCCTGCCGAACCTTCATCTTTTTCTGTCGGCGGAGATAGTCTTGATCAACCACTGACTCCTGGACCTGTCGCCAGACTTTGTAAATTTTAGAGGATAGCCGTTGAGGGGGCTGCTCCAGCTTCTTCTCTGGAATATTCTCCACAGGTGAATGAGTTCTCTTCAGCACCGCAGTAGGAGAGTTTCTGCGCACCGTGTTCAGCAATTCAAAGCTATTTCTGGTTGGAACAGCAGCATCGATCCCCACCGTTGGAGCTGGCGGAGTTATCCCAGAGGGGGAGTTGCCCCCGGCCTTCCTTACTCGGCGCCAGTGACGACGTCGAGCGTGTCGAGCTGTTGGGGCTGGTTCGGCGATGGGGATGGTTTTGTCTTTCCCCCTGTCTAGACGAGGCGCCGCTGGTGCCAGCCTCTTGAAGACTGATGTCTGTTGAGTAGCGGTATCCAATCTGTCAAAGACAGACCTTCGAGTGGGAACGGGAGCCGGAATAGTCAGTCTTGTGAAGACCGACTCTTTAGTAGAAGAAGCCGTCTTAATGACTTCAGGGGAAGAGATGGCTGTCTTCCTCGAGGTGGCCACTTCAGGGGTCACGGGCTTCTTGGCAGGCCCATCGGGGTTCAGGCTCAGTCTGGTGAAGACCGAGGCTGCCGGCTTCACATTGGACGACCCGTTGAGAGGGGCCGTGGTAGTAGTGAGCCGATCGAAGACCGACTTCTTTTACGCTTCCGGTACGGGCACTGGAAGGCTAATGTTCACCGGCGGGAGCATGGTCCCGAAGAACAGACCAGTGGTAACCTGAGTCACTTGTTCCACCGGCATAGTAAGGATGGAGGCCGCTTGAGGCCCATAGGCTACACCTCCCGGTGAGGCGGAACGTCGGTTGCATTGGCATTTGGAGCAGTTTGAGCAGTTGGAGGCTATTGCTGTTTGATTTCTGCGCCAAGCAAGAGACCAAATCTTAGTAACTTGAAACCCGAGGGCAACCATTAACAAACCGCGATTCGTTCGCGAAGATGACACACGAAGTGTGGAGTGGAAAGAGGAAAAGGTCCCACCGGGCGTGCCAGAATCTGTTCCTCTCCGAATGGCGGCCAGGACATGGACGTCTTGCCTGGGATTCGGGGCAGATGCTATTTGGTTTTATCCATCCACCTCTCCGAAGATGCCAAGTTGATTTATTGCACCGTGTATCGGACGTTTAGACGGATGCGGCCGATGTAGCAGACTTCGTCAGATTCCCCCTCGCTCGAGGGGTTTTTGATTGTGGGGACGCTCTTCCCTGCAGGCGCAAGCCCCTGCAGTTAATTACGCTACCGCATCGCGGTAACAACTTTCTCCTTCTCCAGAATTTCACTTCGTGTCGTGGGTGTTTCTTTTGTTTGTGGTTTCCCGTGGATTGTATACGGAGACTAATTTATGTCATCGCCCGTAGGACGTGGATTAGTCCAAATCCGTATTTTCTTAGATTTGGGTTTGGTGTTTTGGTTTAAGGATACGTTAGTCATATTTGAGGCTAAGATCAACTTAAACATTTGTTAAGGATACGTTAGTCTAATTTGAGACTAAGATCAACTTAACGGGATCATTTAGATCCAACAAAAGAGCATTTGGGGGCTCTATTGTTCCAGTTTAGGGACATAGCGGTCCATTGCATGTATGGCCATCGGGACCCATCACCTATCTGACGACGTTGAAGGATTACAACGACAGATGTCAGAGGAGTTCAGAGATGTACCCTTGAACCAAAATTGATTGGGGGATCTATAGTCCAATTTGGGACTAAAGTCCGTTTGAAGGTTTAAGGATATGTTAGCTATATTTGTGGCTAAGATCAACTTAAACGGGATCGTTTAGATCCGACAAAAGAGCATTTGGGGGCTCTATTGTTCCAGTTTAGGGACATAGTGGTCCATCGCCAGTTTAGGGACATGGTGGTCCATGGGATGTATGGCTGTCGGGACCCGTCACCTCTCTGACGACTTTGAAGGATTACAACGACATATGTCAGAGGAGTTCGGAGATGTACCCTTGAACCGGGTGTAAATTGATTTAAGAGAGCAGTCATGCACAGTCAATTTAATTTGAGGACTTACGGCCAGAATTGGGCTAATTCCAGTTGAAAATGTTCAACATTTTATTTGCATTTGGCCTATTAGGCCTTTACTAGGGCTCTGCCCCTGTTTAATAATGCATGTCATTTTTTGTTTGGTCTATTAGACCTTTATTTGGGCTCTGCCCCTTTTAAATGATGCACAGCATCTGTTTTGGTCTGACAGACCTTTGTTTGGGCTCTGCCTCTTTTTAATAATGCGTTACATTTTTTATTAGGCCTTTTTAGATGGGCTCTGTCCCTTCTTTTTAATAATGCGGTGCATTAATTAGCCGGACAAAGCGCCACGTAGCTTGTCAGGCGCTTTGCGCCAGCGCAAGGCGTAAACGCATGTGGAGGTGACACGTGTCGCGCTTTGGTGAGCGCAAGCGCAGTGCGCTGCGACAGTGCGCTGCGCTGTTGCGCTGCTGACACGTGGCGCGCTCTGGTGACTTGCGCCAAAATTTAAGAGAGCAGTGCTCTGTTTTTAAAGCGCAGGGCGCAGTTTGTTCTGGGGCTGACACGTGGCGCTCTCTGGTGGCTTGCACCGACCCAAGAGCGCAACAGTGCAAATTTTACAAGTGCAGGGCACTGTTCAATATTTTGATCCAATTTTGGATTAAAGAGAAGAATCTTTTAAGATTTCAGAACCAATAGTTCATCAAAAGGCAATGCCTTTATGTAGATCAAATGATCTGTGAAGTAATACTTCTTTTTTATCTTTTTGTGATTGGATCTTTTTGATCTTTTTTCCTTTTTAATTGAAGATCTTGATCTTGTTCTTAGATCATTGATCTTTATAGTAGAAAGTTCTTCTTTTATTTAAAGGTTTTACCTTTTTTTTCTTTCTGAGCTCTTCCCAAAATTTTTTAGAGGAGTTCTGAATATTTCTCTGTGTTCATCCCTTTTAGACTTGGAGTCTAGGGGCCTTTTTATAGTGCCAATTGATTTGTTAAATCAGTTAAAGAGATCTTTCTATGAGTGATTTAGGGATTTTTCCCCACCGTTGGATCTTTGATCCAAGGGCTCCTGTTTTACAGGAGAGAATCTTATTGTTTTAATAAGATCAGAAAGATCTTTCTGGAATTTTAATTCTGTTTTAGTGCTGGCACAGTTGGCGCAAGCGCACCTGCGCTTGACACGTATCGCGCAGCGCAGAGCGCAGCGCAACTGCGCTGACACGTGTCGTGCAGCGCAGAGCGCAACTTGTCTGAAGTATTGCTTCCTTTATTTTTTATTTTAAATAGAGCCTTGCTCTGATTGGGTACGCTGCGCTCCTTGCGCTGGCGTGCCTGATTTTGACACGTGGCGCGTTGCGTCCAGTGCAAGGAATCTGAAGCGTTGCTTCTTTAATTTTAACTTTAATTTCAAAGTAGAGTTTTGCTCTGATTGGGGGAAACAGAAGCGTTGCTTCATCTCCCACCTTTGAATTTGAACAGTGCTTTGCTCTGATTGTGGGTAAACACCTGCGTTAAAACAAGATAAACTTTATTAGGAAAGATTGCAGAATAAAAAAAGAAGGGCGGTGACCCAAGATTTACCTGAAAAGTCGCCGGCCAGAGCCCTAACGAGGGCATTACTTGATGTAACGGCGGTGTCTTCCTCCTCCATTGAGACGGTCTCACCTCCCGTTGCCTCATCGCCCGACTCTACAGGAGCCGTCGTCACGCTCGCGACGCCAGAAGACGACAAGCAACCGTAAGCAGAGAGAGCGATGATCGGAGCGGCGCCCGACTCTTGAGAAAGTGCGGCCGTCTCGTCCTCAGCGATCATGCCCGTCTCACCCGCTACCCCCTCGGGCTCAGCGGTCGCTACCGTCTCGTCCACCGCTGCCATAGGTTCATCGGTCGCAGCCGCTCCATCCGCTACTGCCCCAGGCTCGGTCGTAGCAGCCGTCTCACCTACTGCCCCCTCGGGCTCGGCATCGGCAACCTTCTCGGGCATAGTAGGCGTGACTGTCTCGTCAACCACTAGCTCAGGCCCGGCAACTATGGCTGCACCACCTACCGTCGCCTCGGTTTCGGCTGCTGCCTTCTCCACCGTCCCCTCAGGCTCGACAGTCGCCGCCGCTCCTTCAGTTGGACTCGGCCCTGCAGGACAAGATGTATAAGAACCGATAGTTTTACAACTTTTACAACAAAGCCTCGAAAAGCACATTACCTGAGGTGGATTGACCGTTGGCTTCCCGAGCTGCACGCGTCGCCCGTCTATGAGCAGTAGACAAGGCGACCGGGGGCTCCTCGGAAGGAGTAGCAGCGGGAGTAACGGCGCTTGGGCCCGCTCCCACGGCCAAAGCAGCGCTATGCTCCTTCGCTGTGCGCCTCAAGCACTTCCTCTCCTCCCGGGCCGTCACGACGGACCTCTTGGAAGTCTCCTTCAGCAAGGCATCGTCGTCCGCATTCAGAGTTGCCTCCAGAGCCTTCAAGGCATCCATCATCGGCTTTTTAAGTAGAGACTCTCGCGGCAATCCCAAAGAGGCCGGGACTTCGGCAGCTGGCCCGGGGATAATTCCTGCGTCGGCTTGCGAGGCAGGTCTTGTGGTCCCTGTAATAAGACAAAAGAAAAGGTTAGATTGGCCATAAAAAGGAGAATAAAGACTCAGTGAGCCGAGACGCACCAATGCCCGATAGAGTGCGTTTCATCTCTTCTTCCTGGAAAGTTTTGAGAGAAGCAGCGATGGCTTCTTCAGTAGAAATGCCTGTTTAAAAAGGAAAAGTGTTAGTCAAAGACAATGATAAAAGTACGATGAAATGACGAAGAATACAACTAGTGATTACCTGATTGCGCGAGTTTAGCCAACCACGCTTCGAGCCTTGCCGATCGCTCAGAAGCCGTGATGGCGGCCGCCAGATCGGTGTCTGCTGGCTCTACGAAGAAACCCTCGTTGCTTCCGTACTCACTTAGGCCTTCGGTAAGAGGGGCCTGAGGCTCTAAGCCGAGCACGACATCAAGACAAAGAACGGACTTCTTCTTCCTCTTCTGCGCGCGGACCCTGGTCGCCGCCAAAATCAGCTTACACTTTGCAGGCACCTTAAGATGGCGGGTCCCGATGTCCAAGCTCACGCCGGACTCCGGCGAAACCACATTCACCGTCTCCACCGGAATACGGGGCGCTGGGGGCACGTCCACGGTATCACGAGGTAATCCGTGCGGAGGGCTCAGCACGCACGGTGGCTCAGCTCCAGCATCTCTCAGCGGAGAAACGACAGGGATCCTTGGCCTCAGGGGAGCTTTACGGTCACTGCCAGGAGGCACACCCTTGCGGTCAACCAACAACCGCTTCTCTTCCCGGATGACGGCACCCATCGCGTGCGCGTACCAAGCCACGTACACGTTGAGGGCCCGTGGGACGCAGCTCGGCTCGCTGATAAATAAGTGGGAGCCCGTGTTCAGCCGCCTAAAATGGTGCAGCGCGCTCCGTATCCCCTCCCTGGTGGCCGCAGGCTCTTCCAAAAACGCCTCTAGTGGGACCCCCTGGTTATAGCCTAGTTGCTGGGCGAACCGATTGGGGTTATACCTCATAAAAAGCGCCATATCATCCTGCCTGAATACCAGGAAGCCTGGCCGGATGGAATATAAGTGAAGAATCTCCCGGGCTTTCAATACGGAGGCCTCGTCCTTAAAACTATCACTCAGCGCCAACACCGTCTTGGAGGTATCTGGGCCGATGGTCATGACCTTGTCCTGGAAAGAAATGCCCGCTTCGACCATGCGCGGATGAAGAAGCAAACCCCTAGCCTCCCGTGGAGACGGATTCACAATAGAGGCGCCAATCAGCCGCATAACTCTTGGGAGTCTGCACTTCTCGTAAAACGAGGGGCTCTTATGAACGCCAAATACCCCGAGCACATGCACTTCCATCCACGAAGTGAAGTAGTGCATCGGGAAATCGGCGGGTTGCACCCCAGGTTCATTTGCGTCTGCCGCCACACTGAGTCCATGATATAGGTGAGCCAGCCCGGCGATTCCCATCGACAATTGTATGCCAGCCACCATTCGATGCGCTGGGTAAAAGACGGACGGCATCATGTAGTGCAGATGCATGGGGAGTGCGAACCAGCACAGCCATAATCCCAGAAATTCGAGAAAAAAGGTCTCCTCGTTATGGCCCGGGGCGGCGATTTCCGATAAGGGCATGATTGCAGCGTCAGGAAGGTAAAAACCCTTTTGGTCATCCTCCAATGCTGGTCGACGATCTAAGCTGAAGCCGAAGAGGTCGTCGAGCTTGGAAAACTTTTCACTCCGCTGCGATAGAATCTCCGGTCGAAGAAAGCGGGCGATGAAGTCGGCGAAACAAACTCCCCGGCCTCCCGACTCCAAGTAGAGACTTTCATACATATTCAGCACCTTTACCAGACTCGGGAACTGGTACTGAATAGCATTTTCCGGCGTTAGGCCCATTACCAGCAGTTTGGTGGTGAAGACATATTCATCAGGAGGAAGTAGCTCTTCATAATGCTCCCCCCTCACTGGCAAACCGGAAATCTCAACAAATTCTTTCAGGGGGATGGAGACTTCCCTGTCCGTCAGGAGAAAGGTATGGGTGTGGATAATCCATTGTTCCACGAATGCCTTAACCCACCACTTCGGAGAAGCAGGGTACTCGAACAATGAAGCGTAGACTGCGGGGTACAGACCAATCTTCAGCAAATGCGTCTTCTTCGTTGACAAGATGTACCTAGCCAACTGTAAGTACCTGGCCGATTGTCGAGGGGTCAATCCAATATTATAAGGTTGTCCCCAAGGGTGGGCCTCACCTTGGCATATACGCCGTCCCAAAATGTCCACGGCTGCCGGCAGCTGCACAGGGATGGCAGCAATCGAAGGCTGGAGAAGATCCTCCGAGTTCCAATTTACGACCTCCACGGCATAGTTCACCGGGGGTGCATCCGCATATGGGATCGATGAGATTGGCTCTGACGGCGTCGCACAAGAGAAGCTTCGGCGACCCTTGATGATTTCACTGTACAATCTGCCCCATAGATGAAGGTTCTTATACTCCGGGTCGTGATCCTTAATGAGAGCGAGAACCTCCCGGTCCACCGACGCCTCAGGGAATCCTCCCTCTGAGCGGAAAAATGGGAATGAAAGGTCAGAAGATATGGTGCTTACAAGAAAAAGCAAAATTCAGTTATCACTATCATAATATAATTTTAATCCCAACGTTTGGTACTTTAAAATTTATACCACACTGCAACGCAGTGGAGAAGGGACCAAAGGGGGACCCACAAAATCCAGATGACAATGCATCAGTTAATAAGACAGCCTCATCATTGGATGAGACTGTCAATTAATGAAGAGATCCTCAAAAGAATATTCTCATTAAATGAGAAATTCCTTGAGACAAGGAGAAAATCTCCCTTTTCAGAGCAAAGCTCTGTCACAGAGTGACACTTGTCAAACTCTGGTCACAAGGGAATAAAATTCCTTAAAGAGCCTAGCTCTGTAATAATGATGGAAATATCCATCAAAGAAAAATTAATTCCTAAGAATTAAAGTTCTGGGATCTTAAAGATCCATGAAAAAACTCTTAAGAGTTCTTCATCAAAAGATCAAAAAGATCTATATTTTGTCCATGAGCAAAGCTCTGTTCATGGGTTAAGAAACCCCGAAACAAGATCTCTTTAGATCTATGGATTCTTGAGAGCAAAGCTCTGTTTATGAAACCCCAAAGGGGTTTTCTTTAGATCAGAAGATCTATGAGAGCAAGGCTCTGTTGGTTAAAATTAATTTAATTTAAATTTTTACCTAAAATTTTTTAGAATTTAACTCTTGGAATTTTTGAAAATGAGAGCAAGGCTCTGAAAATAAAAATCTTGAGAAGATGATAATCATCTGCTGAGGACCAAGGGTCCTATTTATAGGCGCTTAAGCGCCCCTTCAACTCCTGAGTTGATCCAACGGTCTGGATCTTTCCACCGCTGCACTCACGTGTGCGCCACGTGAGCGCAACGGTGGGGGGGCATTTGTTTCCCCCAATCAGAGCAAAGCTCTGTTTGAATTTCAAATTCAAAAGGTGAAGCAATGCTTCAGATTCCTTGCGCTGCGCGCAGAGCGCCACGTGTCAAAAGCAGACACGCCAGCGCAAGGGGCGCTGCGCCCAAGGCAGCGCACCCTAATTAGAGCAAGGCTCTGTTTTAAAAATTTAAAATCTTAAAATAAAGGAAGCAACGCTTTAGATAACTTGCGTTCTGCGCTGCGCGACACGTGTCAGCGCATCTGCGCTGCGCGACACGTGTCAAGCGCAGGTGCGCTTGCGCCAACTGCGCCAGCATTTAAACAATAAATTATTTGATTAATCAGAATTAAAATTCTAGAAAGATCTTTCCAAAACAAGAAGATTGTCTTCTGTAAAACAGAGGCCTTAGGATCAAAGATCCAATGGTGGGGAAATATCCCAGATCAATCAGAGAAAGATCTCTGTAACTAACCTAACAAACTAATTGGCCCTATATAAAGGCCCCTAGACTCCAAGTCTCAGATATACAGAGATCTTCTAAAAACTTTGAGAAAAACTCAAAGAGAAAAAAAGGCAAGCCTTTGAAGAAAGAAGATCATCTTCTTCAAGGTAAAAAGAATTAAATTCTTGGAAGAACAGAGATGAAAACATCTCACAAAAAGAAGAATTTCTTCTAAAAAGATCAAAGATCTAAGAACAAGATCAAGATCAAGATCTTCAATAAAAAGAAAAAGATAAAAAAAAATCCAATCATAAAAGATAAAAGAAGTAATTTACTTCATCTCTAGATCTTTTGATCTATATAAAGGCACAGCCTTTTGATGAACCATTGGTTCTTGAAACTTGAGGTAGAAGCTCTTTAGAACTAAAAAGATTCTTTTCTTTGATCTAAATTTGATCAAGATGCGCTCTGCGCTATTGAACAGTGCCCTGCACTCTTAATTTGCTCTGTTGCGCTCCTTGGACTGGCGCAAGTCACCAGAAAGCGCCACGTATCAATCTGCGCCTTGCACTCCTAAAAACAGAGTACTGCGCTCTTGGCACACTGCACCAGAGCGCGCCACGTGTCAGCAGCGCACTGGCGCAGCGCACTGCGCTAATAGACTTGCGCTCAGCAGAGCGTGACACGTGTCACCTCCACATGCGCTGGCGTCTTGCGCTCTTTAATTGGCGCAAAGTGCCTGACAGGCCACGTGGTGCACTGTCAAACTATCAAATGCTGTGCATTATTAAGAAAGGGCAGAGCTCAATTAAAAGGCCTAACAGGCCAAATTTAAATGCTGTGCATTACTAAAAAAGGGCAGAGCCCAATTAAGAAGCCTAACAGGCATAATATAAATGCCATGCATTTAAATAAAAAAAATCCCAATGCTATGCATTGTTTAAAAAGGTCAGAGCCTAAACAAAGGCCTAACAGGCCAAATATAAATAAAATGTTGAACATTTTCAAATGGACTTAGCCCAATTCTGGCCATAAGTCCTCAATTTAAATTGAATTGAGCACAACTGCTCTCCCAAATCAATTTACACCCGGTTCAAGGGTACATCTCTGAAATCCTCTGATATTTGTCGTTGTAATCCTTCAACGTCGTCAGAGAGGTGATGGGTCCCGACAACTATACATTGCTACGGACTATGGGGTCCTTAAACTCATGGACCGAAATGTCCTTAAACTAATATTCGTCCCCAAAATGGGAATGATAGACCGAAATATCCTTAAACTAATATTCGTCCCCAAAATGGGAATGTTGGACCACCATGTCCCTAAACTGGCAATGGACCACCATGTCCCTAAACTAGAAATTGACCAATAGAGTCTAAATGCTCTCTTGTCGGATCTAAACGATCCTGTTAAGTTGATCTTAGTCTAAAATTAGACTAACGTATCCTTAACTAACGTTTAAGTTGATCTTAGTCTCAAATATGTCTAACGTATCCTTAAACCAAAACCCCAAACCCAAATCTAAGAAAATAAGGATTTGGACTAATCCACGTCCTACGGGCAGCAACATAAATTAGTCTCCGTATACAATCCACGGGCAAGCACAAACAAAAAAAACACCCATGACACGAAGTGACCATCTAGAGAAGGAGAAAGTTGTTACCGCGACGCGGTAGCGTAATTAACTACAGGGGATTGCGCCTGCAGGGAAGAGCGTCCCCACAATCAAAATCCCCTCGAGCGAGGGGGAATCTGACGAAGTCTGCTACATCGGGCGCATCCGTTTTAACCTTCGATACATGGTGCCTTAAATCAACTTGGCATCTTCGGAGAGGTGGACGGATAGCTCCAATTAGCATCTGCCCCGAATTTCAGGCAAGACGGACCTACGCGGTCGCGTCTCCGTGATTCGGAGGGGAACAACCATCTTGTTCTTCCTCTCTCTCTTGCTCTCTAGGTTTTGATAGTGAGTGAAAGAGTGATCAAGTTAGGGTTTTGAAGTGAGAAAACAAACCACATCATCATTCTATACTACTCTTGCCCACTAGTTTAAAGTGTTAGCTTCAACTTCATCTTCTTGATCAAGTGGAGCTTTGAGCTTGGACAAATAGGACTCTGGGTGGATCGTCGTGGACTTAGAGGATCTCAAGCAAGTTTCTTTCAACTCTCAAGTAGCCAAGGAGTCTAGCGAAGGGAGCTACAAAGGTTGTATTCTCTAAACCTAGTACTTAACTACTCGTGGATTGTGATAGTTTTAGTGTTACCCTAGCTTTTCTAGTTTGATCCTTAGGATAGTTTCTTTAGCACCCTCTAAATTTTTAAATATGGCATGTGTGATGCTACCAAACCCTAGTAGTGGTGCTAAGGAAACCCTTCAGATTCATCAGGTTCATGAATATTGCTGGTGCGTTGGTCACTCCAAATGGCATTACTAGAAATTCGTAATGGCCATACCGAGTTTTGAAAGCCGTTTTATGAATATCAGCTTCCTTGACCTTCACCTGGTGATAACCTGAACGAAGATCTAATTTAGAGAAAATACAATATCCACTTAGCTGATAGAATAAATCATCGATGCGCGGGTGTGGATACTTGTTCTTTATCGTGACTTCGTTCAAGGCTCTATAATCAATGCACATTCTGTATGAACCTTCCTTCTTCTTCATAAGTAATACAGGTAATCCCTAATTTGAAGTGCTGGGACGAATCCATCCTTTTGCCAATAATTCGTCCAACTGAGTTCGGACTTCCTTCAAACCTTTCGGACTTAATCGATAAGGTGCTTTGATCACCGGTTGTGCTCCTGATACTAAATCAATGCTGAATTCAAGAGCTCGATCAGGAGGAAAACCTGATATATCGTCAGGAAACATGTCATCGAACTCTCGAACCACTTCTGGCCTCGATTCTTCCTCCGCTTGAGTTGCTGCAATCACTGCTTCTCTTGGCTTCGCTTTGTATGTACTTGGCTCTAGGGTACGGTCTCCGCTTTTGAAATAGAAGACCGGATGGTCTGGAATCTCGAATACTACCCTCCTTTGATGACAATCGATGGTAGTATAAAAAGTTCCGAGCCAATCCATACCTAGAACCACATCGAAGTTCGGTATGTCCAGCACTTTGAAGTCGGCGTAAAATTCTCTGCTGCAGACGACTACTGGACACAAGCTGTATCCCATTGTTGCCTTTAGAACGCCATTTCCTGAACTGACATTCCAGCTGGATACAAGCGGTGTGACTGAAATCATATGGGTTCGGACGAACCGTTGCGACATAAAGCAGTGAGATGCTCCAGTATCGAACAGTGCTAGTACAGGTAGTGAGGCTACTAAGATTGTACCTAAGGTATGTGGGATATATTTTAAGTATAGGAAAATTTGTGGGTAGGTATTAAGACGGAAAGAAAAGTTTGAGAAGAAAAGGGTTACTAGTGATAACTTGGCCAGTGGCGTCAGCTTTTTCCACGGTCATCGTGAAAGCCTGGCGCCGTGGTATATTCCTCCTGGCCTGAGGAGCATTCCTCAGAACGTTCCTTTAAGCTTGATGGAACTGACGAAGAGGAGGTGCAGCTAGTGGTCTTCTAGGTGGTGGAGCAGGTAGTGCAAGTCTTGGAGCAGGTGCTTGGATGGCTAGGTGCTGTGGGTAAGTGTTTGCTGGCCTGGGTGCAGCATACGAGTTTTGTCTATAAGGACAAGACACAATATCGTGAGCAGCAGAGCCGCAGACTAAGCAAAGGTTGTTCGCACGCCGGCAATCTTTTGCCAGATGCCCATTTCTCTTGCAGTAATTACAAAAGGCTGGGGTGGGCCTGTTGTTTGGTACTCCCGGTCGCCTTGGCACAAAAGGTGGCCTGGACGAGGCTCCTCCTGTTATCTGGTTGACAGGGCGCTTAACTCCTGCAGACTGAGGTCTGCCCCTCGCCTTTATCACTGCCTCATAACGGCGGGCAGATTTCAGAGCCGATTTATGAGTCGGAAAATCTCCTGTGGCTAGTGCATCCTGGATCTCCAAATCCAAACCCTGTTGAAATCGACGGGCTCTGATCTCGTCCGTTGGTATCAAGTGTGCCGAAAATTTGTTTAAGTATTGTGTTAGATGTGTAATATGTGATATTTAAAAATTCAATTATTGAGACATATCTTACCGACTGAGCATGGTGAACTCAGCGTCATACTCATCTACCAACTTGGTCCACATCGAACCATGTTGCAGATGGATGAACTGTTGTTCCATGTCGAACCTGGAAGTCTCAGGGAAGTACTTTGTGTCGAACATATCGCGGAAAGTCTTCCATTCAATGGGCTGTTCAAGATGGCTTTCTTCCGCCTTCTACCAGTTCCGTGCATTGTCCATGAGCTGTAATTTTGCAACACGAACCCAAGCTATTTCTGGCACCTGTGCCGCTGCCAGATCATCTTTTATACTCTGAGCCCATTCTTCAGCTTCCAGTGGGCTCCCCTTTCCTGAGAACTGTTTGGGATGTAAAGCTCTGAATTGCTTCACCCCAGGTGCTTCAGCCCCGGGACGGTTCAAGAGCTGCCGTTGTCCCTCTAGGAGGCTGCGGATTGCCTCAAGCAGAACCGTTTGCTCGTTGGGTGGAGAAGAAATGGCAAGTGTGATTGGTAGTGGAGGGGGAGTGTTGTTGAAGTTGGTGCTGGTGTTGTTTGGAGAATCCATAACCTTGAAGAAAAATTTGGGTTATGACAGATTCAAAGTATATGAAATGATAAGATTCAAGGAACATGAATTGTAAAGAATGTTTTAGTTGCTGGTTCTTATGTTATATTGCTTAGGTTGTTCACGCAGAACAGAACTGCATGATAGAGTTTCATACAGCTCGGACCTGCATGGGCCACCAACAAAACCTGTCACGCCCCGCTTCCCAGAATACAGGCAGAGGACGTGACGAGGCCGCTACATATTTACTATGAAGTAAATACGCTAAGCGTATCTAAGCAATATAAAAATAAATGCACAAGAGACAAGATATAATAAAACAGCAACTTTATTTATTCATATTCTTTCTGTACAATGCATGGAAAAGTAAATACAACTGAATGAAAGCAATGCCTAAACAATGGCATAACAGAAAAGGAAAAGTACTAAAATAAAAGTGTACAATGAACTAAAGCTCTGGGTCTTCAATGAAGTGGTCCAAGTCTTCACTAGTGGGCTCGATCTCCGGAGTGTCCCGATCACCTGACGACATTCAAAGAAGAAAGAAAGAGAATGTCGTTAGCGAACAAATTGCTCGGTAAGTCCCAAAGATAAGGGAGAAATAGAATAGACAGAAAGAGAAGGTAGCTTGTAAAGTTGTATTATATTGTTATAATGTTGTGTTAACGCTGTGTTTGTAGCTTGGTACAGAAGGATGCCATGGTATACAAGAGGAGTCTTTATATGCCAAAGACTAGAGGCAAGTGTAGTACAAGGAACCATTTATGCCACGGTACAACATCAACTGGATTCAGGTTAGGTGTATTAAATCTTACTGTCTCGTGCCACTTCTAACACCTTCCGTACCAATCTACCCCTTAAACTCCGAGATGTCTTGTTGTACAGTTGTATTGTATTGTTTTATATTGTAAACTGTATAGATTGTATAATTGGGTGACTTACCGAAACTATGATATCAGTAAATGGATGTAACTGTAGAATCATGGATGTAACTGGAGAATCATGTAAATGGAAGTATATCCATGCTTCGGTTCAGTCAATATAGATTGAATAGTTTGAACAGATTGAATATATGAATTCATGTTGAATTGTAATATTGTAGACTGTAGATTGTAGATTGTACTTGAATCATATTCAAGTCGGATTATAATGAGACTCATTCTGAGTTAGAACAATTAGAAAAGAAATTGAAGTCCAGATTGTTTTGATGTTATCGGTAACCGCTGCACATGGGCGACAGGATTTGTGTCTTTTTCAAAGATGATTACCGTGTTGATAATACCGTTGTTAAGTTGTCTACCTTAAATAGGCAAGCACCCACTTCTCCGTCTCTCTGAGGCTCAAAAGATTGGTCCCGTTTAAACCTATGTTTACTAGGGTCCTTAGGGTAATTTATAAAACTTGAGGGGATTTTATGTAAAAATACTTTTATATACTTTTCAAAATACACCCCAAATATTTAATTATCGTCTTTAGAGTTGTAATAATTGTAAATTTTATATTTGTGATATTTCTAGTAAAATAACCTACTTTCATAATATATGGTATTTATTTGTAATATTGTACTTGTATGGAATTCATGGTATTTTAATGTAAAGTGATTCTTGTGATTTTTGAAAAGAGTTGGAATATTTATATTATTACAAAATAGATATTTTAATGTTACTTATACATATATTTATATAAAAATAATTTTAATATATATTTTATATTTCTAGAAATCTCATTTTCTTAAGATGTTCGTATTTTAAATCTTTCGAGACAGAATACTCCTTGCGGAGATCTGCATCTCGCACTACTAAGTCCAGGGATGTGCAATAATCTGCACCATCCCAGTCGGGTTCCCCAAAATGGGTTGTAGCGGCGCTTTGCAAAGATATGTTTAAAAATACTAAATATTGTAAAAAATGGTTTTATTAGTAAAGGGAATTTATATGTAAAGGTTCGTTTTCCGTATTCTATGTTCCCAAAAAGTATCGTGATATATTTCATATGAGTGTTATGAGGAGGTAGGTCATTTCTTCGTGATCTACTTAAAGGTATAGCAAGTTTGTGATGTTTTAATGTCGAAATGAAACTACATGGTATTTTATTGGAAAAGTACAGTAAAAGTTACAAAATGAAATAGATTGTTATAAAACTTGTTCAACATGTTTGTTAATGTTTAATAGTCAACATGTAATGGTTTAGCATGATTGTATTTAAGAAAAAGTGAGGTTTTAGGAAGAACCGAAGCGAAAATCGGATTTACTCCGATTCCGTCGGATTTTAGAAATACGTGTTTTTAGAAAGAATAGAAAAGAGGAAAAATGGGACTTACGGGTTTATCTTAAAGAGGAGAGGGAAAAGGAGTGGACGTAGCTTTCGATGCGTCGTTTCGTCGCCGGGATCTCCTAGGGTTGTCGCTGGAAAAATCGCCGGAGCTTCGCCTTTCGCTTCTTCCAAAATACACTAGGGTTCTATGAAATTTCTTGAGAGTTTTGTTCAGAATTTTGGAGTAAGGGGGTAGTGTTTAGGGGTTGTATTTATAGGGTTAGGGTAGGTGAAAGGTTAAAATGAAAAAATGTGATAAAAATAATAAAATGTATTAAAAGTGGAGTAATTGGGGTTTTAAAAGAGTTCAGGTACTGTTCCAAGGAATTAAACCACACAGATGTGCAGAGAAGACCAAAAGACACAATTTTTGTGTTGGGGACTCGGCGGAATCGGCCAGTCCGGCCGACGGCGACGGCCCGAGTCGGCCGGTCCGCCGGCCGAGTTGGCCGATTCCGGCCGAGTCAGGCGGCCGGAATCCCCCCGAAGGTTTGTGATCCCTTTGGCATGGTTACTTTTCAGGGTGTAGTGGGGTTTTTGTGAGATATGCACGTGTAAACTCTTAGTATTCTAAAAATCCAAAATAAAACAATATTAAAAATAATGTGGGGTTTGGGATTTGAACTCTGGTGGCTTGGTTAAGCAGTGCAAGGTATTACCAATGAGCTACAAGCTCCTTCTTGTAATTAATTAGCAAAAAAAATATTTATGGTACTCACAGAAAATGCAAATACCCCAAGTATACATTAATTTTTAAACAAATTTTTGTACACTAAAATTGGAGTTGTTACAAAACTCATGGTTAAGTGAAGGAAGTGTGTGGAAGCATTGACCATGAGATAATTCTATTTCATTTTCCTTTTCTTTAACTCAAAAACAAATATAAATACATATTTATTCACCATGTGAGTCTTGCATTCCCATCTCAAGTGTATCAACAACCATGATACCATGTATGCATGTATGTGTCCATACATATCAACATGTGCATACATGCATAAATACATCACTTATAGAAAAAGGGTTTAATAAAGAATTAAGCTAAAAAGTCAATGTTAAATCAACACTTGATTTAACAAACCGGTCATATCACATACGACCCGACAAATAGAAAAACGCCCGATTAATATACGGTATCACATACGCGCATTTAATCGGGTCCCCGCGCATATCTCATATGCACACCACATCGTTTCTCCTGAGCTAGGAAACTCCTGTGTGGGACTCTAAGACTCGTCAATACGCCGGCAGTAGGTGATGATCACATCAAACACCCACAAGTCGCAAGCGATCAGCTAAACGTAACGGCCATCCGGGTATTGAGCGATCAGAAAAAAAACAAGCGAAGCAGTCAAAAACTCCCGTCGAGCCAACTGGCAACACTTACCGTACAGTCCGGTCTCTTCGTCATATATGCTGCATATCGAGTCTAGGGATGATATCTTCGACCCCAATAACTCAATAAGTCATGCCAGTGTATGGCTCATAAGAGATCGAGAAACTACTGATAACACTTATCAGCAAATCTCAGCAGCCCTGGCCATGGACTTCCTGTTATAGCCAATCGAATATAGCGCAACATCAACCCACAATACCGGGAGAGACGAAACCCCTCCTATTGCTTATTGCCTCCATGTGCCTCGGGACTGTACCCAAAATCCACATGTTTGCACGACTCAGTAGAGCCGTGGTAGGGTGGAGATCAAAGTACAAAGGGAGGACACACAAGACTCTATGACGATCTCGGGTCTACAGACTAACTTGTACCAGTATCACCTGAGAACTGCTATCCGACGATAGATATAATACCACATAGGAGTTCTCGGCGAGTCCGTTCAGTGTACCCAGTCTCCACTGAGCACCCGTATACAATCTTTGGTGTCACCGCACCAGATGGATATGGGATCATCCATCGTCCATCATATGTGACAAGAATGGTATACGCTAGTCTACTCTGGAATATCGATGTCCCGTCTCGATACACACACGATTAGGAATAGTTCAAGGATATGCTTATAAACTACACGTGTCCCACTAGTATAATTTGCATCATAGTCCCAATAGTCAAGCAAATATCCTAAGGGCTTTATCAACATGTACTAAATGAGTAAGATGCATGATCAAATGAACATGTCAAAATAAAGTAAACCAGATATCATACTATCATGTCGAGCAAGAAAGTCATCTATATACATATATACATGTCCAAGCATCCACTATACATATAATGGCCTCTAGGGCATATATATATCCAACAATCTCCCACTTGCACTAAGGCCAATTATTGGTGTATCTCATACCCAACATCTCCAAAAGACGCTCATGTTGCGGCTGTGAAAGGGCCTTGGTGAGTGGATCCGCGGTGTTATTCTTTGTGTCTACTCTCCGAATCTTGATCTCGTGGCGATCTACTATCTCCCGGATCAAATGATATCACCTCTGGATGTGTCTGGACTTCTGATGGGACCTGGGTTCTTTGGCCAACGCCATAGCCCCATTATTGTCACAATACAATGGTATTGGATCAATAATAGTTGGAACTACTCCTAGTTCCGTGATGAACTTCCTCATCCAGACGGCTTCCTTGGCAGCATCATTTACAACAATATACTCAGCTTCCATCATTGAGTCTGCAACGGTATCCTGTTTGGAACTTTTCCAACTAACCGCCCCTCCATTGAGAGTAAATACAAACCCTGAGATAGATTTGTTGTTAACCTTATCACTTTGGAAGCTGGAATCGGTAAAGACCTCCATTTGGAGATCCCCATTACCATATACTAAGAACAATTCTTTAGTTCTTTGCAAGTACTTAAGAATGTTCTTCACTGCTATCCAATGTTTCTCCCCTGGGTTGGATTGATACCTGCTTACTACAGCTAGTGCATAAGCTACATCAGGGTGAGTACATAACATTGCATACTTTATAGATCCTACGGCTGAAGCGTAGGGTATAATGCTCATGCGAGCTCTCTCTTCATTAGTCTTTGGACAGAAGTCCTTGGAGAGAGTGATTCCATGACAATCGGGATGTAAGACTATGGTAGCGCCCCGGCCGTCTTTCCGAGGCCAAAATGCGGAAACGAAAATTTTTCTAAACTAGAAACCGGTGCTATCGTATGCTTAAAACCCGGATCGAACCATTAACCTATAACTAGCTATCTAGAGAAGGGATAGAAAGGCTATACCGATCGATCCGTGTCCTTCGGTCTTGGCCACCATCCCAAGCTCCTCGCGGCATCTCCGGTCTCGATCTCCTCGTCGGAAAGGGCATCACATCATCGATTCATTTTACGGGCTCCCGCTTCATCCGAAGCAACTCGAGCACGAAATGTGCTAGCCGACGTGTCCAAGGTGTTGTAGAGAATGTTTGTGATCACTTTGTCTCTTGCATCCATTGATTTGGATGGGGGTTAGAGATGTTGCCATTGATGGAGATAATGAGCTAGAGGAAGAAGAAGAAGAGGTTCTTTTCTTTTTTGTGTTTTCATCTGATAAAAGGAGAGCAAGAAGAGAATAATACAAGAGCCAACCTTGCCCTTGGCTGCCCCTCTATCTCCTCTTATCAAATCAACTCACAAATCCATCATATAATGTGACACATGCACAAGAAAAGAGACCATGAGTCATCACTTGTGCATGTGTCACAATTGATGATCTTAATCATGATTTTGTGCTCATAATTTCCATTAACAAACACTAATCCAAATGTTTGCAACAATAAAAAGATACGGCAATATCTAAAGTAAACTCGTGACGGATCACAAGGATACCCTTCACCTGTATATACATACTTGCATCCGCATTCCGACTGAATACGAATGCGACGAGACTAAAGTAATCCAACAAATCTAATACTAGGATCTGGCTTAAACCAAAGCCCACTAGTATGATCCGCCCGATCATGATCCGTGCACTACTACACGTATATGATCGGACCCTGCCATATATCATACGGCCTCTACAATGTTTAGCCCGAAACTTGAGAAACTGTCTGTGGGGGACTCTAAAGACTCGTCAATACTTTGGCTGTGGATTTAACCACTAGCACGTCAGAGATACTAGCCGTACGTAACGGGCTACCAGGTATTGACCAAAAGGGAGGTCGATGAGCGAACTCATCCTGACTCCCTACTGAGCCTGTCAGTGACAATATCCGTACAGTCCGGTCCGTTCGTCTATGAGCATCGCATGTCGGGCCTAGGGGGTTGGTAAAAGTCAGACCCCCAAAAGCGGTACAAGTCGTGTCGGAGTGTAGCCCAGAACACCTTGAGATACTACTGGAATACCTACCAGTAAATCTCCTGCCTTGGCCAAGGACTTCGTGTAATGGCTCTCCTAGACACAGCGCAATCTCACCCCCAATACCGGGAGAGACGAAACCCCTTCCGATCCTCTCACTGCCTCCATGTGGCTCAGGACTGTACCCAACTAAAACCTGTTTGCACGACTCCTTTGAGCCGTGGTAGGGTAGTAATCAAAGCACAGTGGGAACTCACACGAGACAAATGACGATCTCAGGTCGATGAACTAACCTATTCACATGTCACCAGGGAACTGCTATCTGACGTCAGGTATAATACCAACCAGCATGTTCCCGGCGAGTTCTGTCCGGTGTACTCATAACCCAATGAGCACCTGTATACATATTAGGTGAACCAACTGACACCAATGGCTTGTGAGACCGGCCACCGCCCCTCGTCGGGGTCTCGACTGTATACACTAGTCTACTAATGGAGTATCGATGCCCAGTCTCGAAACTCCCACGACTAGGGACCACTTTTAAGGATGTGCTTATAGACTACCCAACTCTCATGTATATGATCGCCATCATACTGCTGGTAGTCAAGCAAAAATCATAAGGGCTCTATCAACGTGTAATAGCGACCTGTAAGGTCACCTGAAGCAGTACACGATGATAAAGATAAACCGGATAGCATACTATCATCTTAAGTAAGACTGTCCTACCGGTATAGGTCCTCCCTCAATCATTGCAATCACGTACCTGCGATCCAATAATTGACTCTGAGGGCACTATATCCAACAATCTCCCACTTGCACTCAAGGCTAATTATTGCGATGTCGCATACTCACAGCCCGTGTGATACCGAACACCCAACTCCTCTACTAATCAGTCTCACAAAGCCCGTTTGTGAAACTATTGCGTTCGAGGAATAGCCTTAGTGAGTAGATCCGCCCTGATGTTTCTTTCTATGTCTCTATTTATCTCAAGTTGGCGGAGAAAGCCATATCCCGAAATGAGCAATACCTGTCTTAGAATATGTCTGGATATCTGATGGGACCGAGTCATAAATGAACTCCAAATCCAAACTTCTTAGACTGTATCGACAACTGAACTTAATCAGTATCCTGCACTATGCCTCCCTCAGTATCCGCTTGGACCTCTTGTCCAAACTACTGCCCCTCATCTGAGGGAAAACTATAACTCTGATAGTCACTCTGTCATTCAGGTCACCTTGGAAGCCTGGAATGATAACCGTCTCCTAAAAGAGGCGGTTGTTATCATATCCCTAGAATATCCACTTATGTTCTAAAACTGCTTCCGAACGTTTCTCCAGGATAGGATTAATATCATCTTATTACATCTAGTGCAAAAACAACATCTGGTGTGGTACTTGACATCTCATGATCAACTCAATTGCCTAAACAAGTGATCTGCCAATCATGCACATCCCTCTCCCCTTTAGTCTGTAAGACTCCTTCAGAGAGGGTGACTTCATCACCTGCAGGTACACTACCATGCCAGGAGTCGTCCATTCTAAAACACCTTTAGAATGCTGTCTAAGTACCTAGATTGGGAAACTACCCAAATCTAGGTCTAAAACCATAGATCTACTAACCAGAATATCTGATATAATATCTATGTTCTACATGGAGAAACCACTGTGTGACAACCAAAGTATAATCGATCGTAGTATAGGAATATCACTTCTTACTCTGTGTATGTCATCCAAATAGCAGGACATCACACCCTACCACCTTCTTAACAGATCCATCCCTTATTCTGATGAAGTCAATCCTATGACTGTCACATCAGAAATAGATGATCTATCTCTGCTATATCTGCTTTAGTCTATAAATAGACATAAGCCACTTGTCCATTATGCTTCCGCTGCTCCCACTGACTACGACAACCCTCTGGCAGAGTCATATACACGTGCACTTCTAAAGCTAGTTCAGAACGACACTATACTCATCCTCCTGCCGGGTCTCATAGCCTGGAACAACAGTAGTGTCAAGACTGGGTAAACAAGAACCTCCCTGTCACCGTCTTTGAGCATACCAAAGTACCTCTCGAGTGCCTGAGGTTACCCACCATATCTGCGGAGTGGCCAATGGAATGTCAAACCAGATTGAATCTTTAGGTTCTTATTAAATTTTCAGTAATCGTTTGTGGTTCTGGAATCACTTCCAGTTCTACCATACTCCCACTACTGTTTTCTGAAAAAAATCCACTTTTATTAAAACTGTGGCGAGTCAAGAACAATATCACTATTGATCTTCCAGATGGTAGAAAATCAACCCTCGTCATAGCCCGGGTCAACCCACAAACAGCCATTACAGAAACGTGTATTGAGTTATCCAGAGTCTGGTTTTGAGCATAAGACGGACAACCCCCCTTACCTTAACATTGTTAAGATATGAACTATTCTATATCCAATATAGAAACAGAGGCACAGATTTAATTGGAACCAGATTCAAATCATGAAGCTGTCTCCTGTGCATATCAACTAAATGGAGAGAGGCCGATCAGCATTATTCAACTTAGGAGTACTTCCAATTATGAGTAACCTGAAAGAGAAGCAAGTTCTCTTCATCATTACTATTAACTGAATACCATACACAAGTATCTACATCTTCGATCACCTTGAAGAATCCGTATACTTGCAATACCTGGTTCTCTACTTTATTCTTATACCTATAACTTCTCAAAACTTAGACCTTGCATTTCATCGAAACACATGTCTAAGAACTAGAGAAGTCACAAATAAACAGAATATAGTACGAGTACCAACCCTTCTGTCCTCATGGACACTGGACAACATACAATACTCTGTATAAGTCCCCTGAGTCTAATAACTCATTTCCTGTGTGTCGTAGGTTGAAAACTGTACTTATGGTTAAGAAGAATTACACCGCTGTTTAATGCTCCTTTCCTAACCATCCACTGATATAGGTAAATGTCATAGACACAATTTCAAAAAGTTATATCTCACTTTATAAAAATAAACGTACAGATATATCAATTTGAAATTGGTGCATTATAACGGATATTCAAAACCAAATATTTGCCATCCGGCAAACAACCCAGGCGATTTTCTCAAATATCACCAATTACAACGAATCCCGATATAATGAGGATGATCACCCAATTCCCAATAACTTACTCCCACTCATCATCTATAAAACCATACAGATGTGAGAATCAAACCTGGTAAATACATACCCTAGAGCAAGGACTAATTGGAAAATCAGTTTTCTTTTAACAGTACACAGTGAAACTGAAATATGTAAATATTTCGAAGGGGTATCCGGGTATTCCTAGTAATGCCTCTTCCATTATCAGATTCACAACTGTAACCGTATATTTCTTTGCCATCTCACTAAATCCCTTTATATGTCTTTAGTCATTACCTTCTGTACGCCCTCTTAGACTAAATGGTTTTCTTCCTTCCCTACCGTTTGGCACCAGCCTATGGTTTGGAAGAAGACTATCCAATAAGCATAATGGGTGTACTGTCCTAATCCTAGGAACACTCGCAACGCGAGAGAAGGTAAAGATAAAAGACAACTGAATAAACCTTATTCATATTTCTCCTGAACCAGAATCCATCCCCGAACTAGAACAAGTTTCTTTCGAGTTCGTATATAACCATACGATGGAGTATCCAAATAACTGTGAATCTTCATAGTGATACGGAGTATTCTGGAGAAATACAAAGGTGATATAGGATTGGCGAAGAAATATTTGGTTTGGTCGTGAATAGGAGTCGTAATTTACTTTGCCCTCTTACTAATCCCTTTGTTTGTCTTTACTTAATACCTTCTGTACACCTTTTAGGCTAAATGGTTTTCTTCATTCCCCACCGTTCGGCACCTGCCTATGGTTTCGAAGAAGACTATCCAATAAACGTAATAGGTGTACTGTCCTAATCCAAGAAGCACTCGCAACCTGAGAGAAGGTAAAAGGAAAAGACAACTGAATAGTCCTATTCGTTTTCTCCAGAACCGGAACCATCCTCGAATTCGGAACAAGTTCCTTCGAGTTTGTATATAACCATACGATGGTTTTATCAAATGGAAGTGGATGTTCATAGTAATACGAGGTGTCCTGGAGAAAAGGGTAAAAGTAGGAGTGGCAATGAGGTATGCAACTCAGACAATCCAAAAGCCAGTGTTTTAAGAAGGTTCGGTTAACTTGGTCACTGAGTCATAGTCAAGGGTCGGGTCATGGTCGCTGCCAAAGAGAGAGAGAAAAGAAACACTCAGTGTGCACTCTAACCTAGATCAGAATGGTTATCACTTTATCTAATCAGGAAACCTCCCACTGTAACCTCAAATTCTCCTCCAATCCTGAAAGAAGAATTAGTCGGGATCACCCGAGGAGTAAACCAACTCATCAGTGGGAATCGGAGTCCAACTATCATCGCATGATAATGTGATGGAATCTACTCACATTATCACACTCCAGAAGGTATGCGCATATCTGGCAAGTTCCAGTTTCTTTAGAAACTCCCGATGTGATTTTTACCCCATGCTCTTATGACTTTGACTTTGGCCAACAAATCATAAGTCATATGTCAAGTTCTATCCATCATTATCCAGGTTAATTTGAACCCATCCGTACCTACCCGTGACTTTGGCCAACAAGGCAGTACGACTGTCCCAAACCAACGCATCTATCTATGCAACAGAAAAGGAACAAATAGCTACCATACACTATGCCTTGACTTTGGCCAACAAACATAGCATGAATACTAAGTGCTACCCGTCTGAAATGACGGAGGGCTACGAATAGTTTTTGGCGAAAAACCTTTAACGTAATGAACTTGATATCGTTGAAGGAACCAGATAGCTTTTTATAAAAATATAGTGGCGAAAACCTTTGCTAAAGAGGTCAGTCCCGGTGAAGGGATCTCGGCTCTTTCCCCATAGAATGAGGTGCAGGATATTCCAACTGAATACCACGATGAAAAGCAAAAAGTAATTGACTATAGTGAAGTTATTACCCTGACGCAAACTTTTGTCCAAGGGGTCACTCCCGGTGAAGGGATCTCGGCCCTTGCCTCGTCGACTGAGGTGCTGGATATTCATAACGGAATACCACTATGCAAAACAAAAGAGAACGCCCTTGCAATAACAGCTTTTTGAAAAATGTTCCAACAACATCAGAATAGGTTTGTTTAGCTTGCATTGATCCGAATCAATGCAGTCCCATCAATTAATCACACCATAAAAGAACGGAAATATGATGTACGTATATGCCATCCGCATTTGCCACTGGGTCCCGTCATCACCCGTTAGGTTACTTAACTAACGACAGAGCGGGGACTGGACTAGCGCGGGTGTAAAACATATACAATATCTACTAGTATATATATCAATATATAATAATCGCTCAAGGCGTGATAAAATGCAACATCACAGAAATGTAATAAGCATCACAGAACAATACAGATAATCTGGGATCCCCGGGTTTCATAGAGCCGCTACTGAAACTCGACGTTCCCCTGGTCGGTTGGATAGCCTGTGCAATGAAATCCTAGACCCCTACAGGCCCGGAAAGTTACTCGCCAAAACCTGAAGCAAGGCAGCCCCCCTTCAACAAAGTGAATGGACCACCCAGCACTTCACGGAATCCGGTAACTTGAGCACCCCTCCATGGGTCAACCTATACCCCCTACGAGTGCGGCGAATAGCCCGTCAATTCTAGAGTAAAGCCCCCTCCATCTAAAAGCCATGAGATGCGGGCCCGTTGCCCTCTAGAATCCCGCTATCCGTGCACCCCACCGCGGGGTAATCCTAGTACTGAAAGAAAAATATATATATAACGGTTACATCGACCTCAGCCCGGTCGTGCCCCAAAAGAATAATATACAAACAGGCAGTGACGGCAGTCCACATGTCGGACGCTCGCCCCGCAATATCAAATGTACAAATAATACCAAACTGTACTACCACTGCATCCAGGCTATCCACCACGACAAATCCGCAACATCACAGCACAACACAGAACATCAACGTGAATGTCACGTTCGCAAATCCGTCTAAAAGAACTATAGCAATTAGACAGGATTTACCGATCAAATGACATTCACGGTCGCAGATATAATGTAAATACTGTGAACTAACATGTTTAAAATTTTCGATCGACAAAATTTCCCGAAGTGGGCCCCAAGTACAATACCGAGTACTCAAAATAATCTGGGCCAAAAATAAAATTATCAGAAACCCCATTTCCAAGTCAGAGACTACCTCAGAAAATTTGGTGAAGTTTTGCTACAGGACCGCGGCGGAACCGCGGCCAACGCGTGGGTACGGCCGCGGTTCCGCGGCGCTACAGTGGGTTCAGCTCCCTAAATTTTTTCAGTTCTATTAAAAAACCCTGCCTGTTTTTCTGCAGCACACTAAATAATTTTTTGACCACAGGAAAAATTCGACAGAAACTGATGACTTGGAAATGCAGTTTTGGAAAATTTCGTTCGATCGAAGTTCTAAACACGTTAGAGCAAGTTAGAAAAGGTTAATGGCGTGGCTCTGATACCATGTAAGACTACGGTAGCGCCCCGGCCGTCTTTCCGAGGCAAAAATGCGGAAACGAAAATTTTTCTAAACTAGAAACCGGCGCTATCGTATGCTTAAAACCCGGATCGAACCATTAACCTATAACTAGCTATCTAGAGAAGGGATAGAAAGGCTATACCGATCGATCCGTGTCCTTCGGTCTTGGCCACCATCCCAAGCTCCTCGCGGTATCTCCGATCTCGATCTCCTCGTCGGAAAGGGCACCACATCATCGATTCTTTTTACGGGCTCCCGCTTCATCCGAAGCAACTCGGGCACGAAGTGTGTTAGCCGACGTGTCCAAGGTGTTGTAGAGAAAGTTTGTGATCACTTTGTCTCTTGCATCCATTGATTTGGATGGAGGTTAGAGATGTTGCCATTGATGGAGATAATGAGCTAAAGGAAGAAGAAGAAGAAGTGGTTCTTTTCTTTTTTGTGTTTTCATCTGATAAAAGGAGAGCAAGAAGAGAATAATACAAGAGCCAACCTTGCCCTTGGCTGCCCCTCTTTCTCCTCTCATCAAATCAACTCACAAATCCATCATATAATGTGACACATGCACAAGAAAAGAGACCATGAGTCATCACTTGTGCATGTGTCACAATTAATGATCTTAATCATGATTTTGTGCTCATAATTTCCATTAACAAACACTAATCCAAATGTTTGCAACAATAAAAAGATACGGCAATATCTAAAGTAAACTCGTGACGGATCATAAGGATACCCTTCACCTGTATATACATACTTGCATCCGCATTCTGACTGAATACGAATGCGACGAGACTAAAGTAATCCAACAAATCTAATACTAGGATCCGGCTTAAACCAAAGCCCACTAGTACGATCCGCCCGATCATGATCCGTGCACTACTACACGTATATGATCGGACCCTCCCATATATTATACGGCCTCTACAACGTTTCGCCCGAAACTTGAGAAAGTGTCTGTGGCGGACTCTAAAGTCTCGTCAATACTTTTGCTGTGGATTTAACCACTAGCACGTCAGAGGTATTAGCCGTACGTAACGGGCTACCAGGTATTGACCAAAAGGGAGGTCGATGAGCGAACTCATCCTGACACCCTACTGAGCCTGTCAGTGACAATATCCGTACAGTCCGGTCCGTTCATCTATGAGCATCGCATGTCGGGCCTAGGGGGTTGGTAAAAGTCAGACCCCCAAAAGCGGTACAAGTCGTGTCGGAGTGTAGCCCAGAACACCTTGAGATACTACTGGAATACCTATCAGTAAATCTCCTGCCTTGGCCAAGGACTTCGTGTAATGGCTCTCCTAGACACAGCGCAATCTCACCCCCAATACCGGGAGAGACGAAACCCCTGCCGATCTTCTCACTGCCTCCATGTGGCCCGGGACTGTACTCAACTAAAACCTGTTTGCATGACTCCTTTGATCTGTGGTAGGGTAGTAATCAAAGCACAGTGGGAACTCATACGAGACAAATGACGATCTCAGGTCGATGAACTAACCTGTACATATGTCACCAGAGAAACTGCTATCTGACGTCAGGTATAATACCAACTAGCATGTTCCCAGCGAGTCCTGTCCGGTGTACTCATAACCCAATGAGCACCTGTATACATCTTAGGTGAACCAACTGACACCAATGGCTTGTAAGACCGGCCACCGCCCCTCATCGGGGTCTCGACTGTATACACTAGTCTACTAATGGAGTATCGATGCCCAGTCTCGAAACTCCCACGCTCGGGACCACTTTTAAGGATGTGCTTATAGACTACCCAACTCTCACGTATATGATCGCCATCATACTGCAGGTAGTCAAGCAAAAATCCTAAGAGCTCTATCAACGTGTAATAGCGACCTGTAAGGTTACCTGAAGCAGTACACGATGATAAAGATAAAAAGATAGCATACTATCATCTTGAGTAAGACTGTCCTACCGGTACAGGTCCTCCCTCAATCATTGCAATCACATGCCTGTGATCCAATAATTGACTCTAAGGGCACTATATCCAACAATCTCCCACTTGCACTCAAGGCTAATTATTGCGATGTTGCATACTCACAGCCCGTGTGATACCGAACACCCAACCCCTCTACTAATCAGTCTCACAAAGCCCATTTGTGAAACTATTGCGTTCGAGAAATAGCCTTAGTGAGTGGATCCGCCCTGATGTTTCTTTCTATGTCTTTCTTTATCTCAAGTTCGCGGAGAAAGCCATCTCTCGAAATGAGCAATACCTGTCTTAGAATATGTCTGGATATCTGATGGGACCTAGTTCATAAATGAACTACAAATCCAAACTTCTTAGACTGTATCGACAACTGAACTTAATCAGTATCCTGCGCTATGCCTCCCTCAGTATCCGCTTGGACCTCCTGTCCAAACTACTGCCCCTCATTAGAGGGAAAACTATAACTCTGAAAGTCACTCTGTCATTCAGGTCACCTTGGAAGCCTGGAATGATAACCGTCTCCTAAAAGAGGCGGTTGTTATCATATCCCTAGCACATCCACTTATGTTCTAAAACTGCTTCCAAACGTTTCTCCAGGATAGGATTAATATCATCTTATTCCATCTAGTGCAAAAACAATATCTGGTGTGGTACTTGACATCTCATGATCAACTCAATTGCCTAAGCAAGTGATCTGCCAATCATGCACATCCCTCTCCCCTTTAGTCTGTAAGACACCTTCAGAGAGGGTGACTCCATCACCTGCAGGTACACTACCATGCCAGGAGTCGTCCATTCTAAAACACCTTTAGAATGTTGTCTAAGTACCCAGATTGGGAAACTATCCTAATCTAGATCTAAAACCATAGATCTAGTAACCAGAATATCTGATATAATATCCATGTTTTATGTGGAGAAACCACTGTGTGACAACCAAAGTATAACCGATCGTAGTATAGGAATATCACTTCCTACTCTGTGTATGTCATCCAAATACCAGGACATCACACCCTACTACCTTCTTAACAGATCCATCCCTTATTCTGATGAAGTCAAACCTATGACTGTCACATCAGAAATAGATGATCTATCTCCGCTATATCTGCTTTAGTCTATAAATAGACATAAGCCACTTGTCCACTATGCTTCCGCTGCTCCCACTGACTACGACAACCCTCTGGCAGAGTCATGTACACGTGCACTTCTAAATCTAGTTCAGAACGACGCTATACTCATTCTCCTGCCGGGTCTCATAGCCTGGAACAACAGTAGTGTCAAGACTGGGTAAATAAGAACCTCCTGTAGGACTACGGTAGCGCCCCGGCCGTGTATCCGAGGCCAAAATGCGGAAACGAAAAATTTTCTTGACTTTAAACCGGTACTACCGTATCCTAAAAACCCGGATCGTAACCATTAACCTAATGCTAGCTATCAAGAGAATGGAGTAGAGAGCTATACCGAGCGATCCGTGTCCTTCAGTCTTCGGCCTCCACTCCGATCTCTTCGTGGAATCTTCGGTCTTCATCTCCTCGTCGGAACGGGCACCACATCGCCGGGTTCTTTTACGGGCCCCCACCTCTGGACCGAGGGAACTCGGGTACGAAGTTGGCGAGCCGACGTGTCCAAGGAATGCTGTTGGCTAGTGTAGAAAGCTTTGTTTCATTGGGGTTATGAAGTTGCCATTTTGATGGAGGAAAGAAAGAACTATGGAGAGATGTGAGGAATTTTGTAGCAAACAAAAATGTGTGATGAATATTTTTCCTCATCCTAGAAAATGAATCCCCACCTCACAAGAAGTGGCCGGCCAAAATTAGATGTAGGATAATACAAGGGAGGTGAGCACAAGATGGTTGAATGGGTGAGCATAAGAAATGTGATGATATTGAGGAATATTTGTCACACCCATTTCAAATCCAATCCTTTCATAATAAATGCAAAAGAAATGACCCAAAGAGAATCTAATAATGCTACACCCATCATAATGCCTCAAATAACAAAAGACACCCTCCACAAATCAAATTTGCACACTTGCAAATAACCCCCTCCATTGGAAAAATCCGGCCGTGAAGGAACAAAGGAAAACCGGCCGAAACGGAATACAAACTGGCAACTTCAGAAAACTGATCCCGTAATAAATTACAGGAAAACCCTGCGACTGTATATACATACCCGCATTTGTATTCCGACCGAATACAAATGCAAAGAGACAAAATCTACACTGTACAATACTAGGATCCGGCTTAAACCAAAGCCCGCTAGTATTATCCGTCCGATCTTGATCCCTGCAATACCACACGTATAAGATCGAACCCTGCCATATCTCCATACGGCCTCTACAACGTTTCGCCCGAAACTTGAGAAAACGGTCTGTGGAGAACTCTAAAGACTCGTCAACACTTTGGCTGTGGATTTAACCACTAGCACGTCAGAGGTATTAGACATACGTAACGGGCTACTAGGTATTGACCAAAAGGGACGTCGATGAGCGAACTCATCCTGACACCCTACTGAGCCTGTCAGTGACAATATCCGTACAGTCTGGTCCATTCGTCTATGAGTATCGCATGGCGGGCCTAGGGGGTTGGTAAAAGTCAGACCCCCAAACGCGGTACAAGTCGTGTCGGAGTGTAGCCCAGAACACCCTGAGATACTACTGGAATACCTACCTGTAAATCTCATGCCTCGGCTGAGGCTTTGTGTAATGGCTCTCCTAGACACAGCGCGACCTCACCCCCAATACCGAGAGAGACGAACCCCTGCAGATCCGCTCACTGCCTCCATATGGCTCGGGATTGTACCCAACTAAAACCTGTTTGCACAACTCCTTTGAGCCGTGGTAGGGCAGTAATCAAAGCACAGTGGGAACTCACACGAGACAAATGACGATCTCAGGTCGATGAACTAACCTGTACACATGTCACCAGGGAACTGCTATCTGACGTCAGGTATAAGACCAACTAGCATGTTTCCGGCGAGTCCTGTCCGGTGTACTCATAACCCAATGAGCACCTGTATACATCTTAGGTGAACCAACTGACACCAGTGGCTTGTGAGACCGGCCACCGCCCTTCGTCGGGGTCTCGAATGTATACACTAGTCTACTCTGGAGTATCGATGCCCTGTCTCCAAAACTCCCACGACTAGGGACCTTTTAAGGATGTGCTTATAGACCCCAGCTCCCACGTATATGATCGCCATCATACTGCTGGCCGTCAAGCAAGAATCCTAATGGCTCTATCAACGCGCAATATTGACCTGTAAGGTCACCTAAAGCAGTACGCGACGATAAAGATAAACCAGATAGCATACTATCATCTTGAGTAAGACTGTTCTAACGGTATAGGTCCTCTCTCAATCATTGCAATCACGTGCCTGTGATCCAATAATTGACTCTGAGAGCACTATCTCCAACAATCTCCCACTTGCACTCAAGGCTAATTATTGCGATGTCGCATACTCACAGCCTGTGTGATACTGAACACCCAACTCCTCTACTAATCAGTCTCACAAAACCCGTTTGCGAAACTAATGCGTCCGAGGAATAGCCTCAGTGAGTGGATCCGCTTTGATATTTCTTTCTATGTCTCTCTTTATCTCAAGTTCGGGGAGAAAACCATCTCCCGAAATGAGCAATACTTGTCTTAGAATATGTTTGGATGTCTGATGGGACCTAGTTCATAAATGAAATCCAAATCCAAAATTTCTTAGACTGTATCGACAACTGAACCTAATCAGTGTCCTGCGCCATGCCTCCCTCAGTATCTGCTTGGACCACCTGTCTACAATACTTCCCCTCCTCAGAGGGAAAACTATAACTCTGACAGTCATTCTGTCATCCGGGTCACCTTGAAAGCCTGGAATGATAACCGTCCCCGAAAAGAGGCTGTTGTTATCATATCCCTAGAACATCAACTTATGTTCTAAAACTGCTTCCGAACGTTTCTCCATGATTGGATCAATATCACCTTATTGTATCTAGTGCAAAAACAACATCTATATCCTATGTGGAGAAACCACTGTGTGACAACCAAAATATACCCGATCGTAGTATAGGAATTTCACTTCCTACTATGTGTATGTTATTCTAATACCAGGACATCACACCCTACTACCTTCTTAACAGATCCATCCCCTATTCTGATGAAGTCAAACCTATGACTGTCACATCAGAAATAGATGATCTATCTCCGCTATATCTGCTTTCAGTCTATAAATAGACATAAGCCACTTGTCCACTATGCTTCCGCTGCTCCCACTGACTATGACAACCCTCTGGCAGAGTCATATAGACGTACACTTCTAAAGCTAGTTTAGAACGACGCTATACTCATCCTCCTGCCGGGTCTCACGGTCTGGAACAACAGCAATGGCAAGTTTGGGTATACAAGAACCTCCCTGTCACCGTCCTTGAGGCTACCGGAGTACCTCTCGGGTGCCTGAGGTACTCACCATATCTGCGGAGTGGCCAATGGAATGTCAAATCAGATTGAATCTTTAGGTTCTTATCAAATTTTCAGTAATCGTTTGCGGTTCTGGAATCACTTCCAGTTCTACCATACTCCCACTACTGTTTTCTGAAAAAATCCATTTTTATTAAAACTGTGGCGAGTCAAGAACAATATCACTATTGATCTTCCAGATGGTAGAAAATCAACCCTCGTCATAGCCCGGGTCAACCCACAAACAGCCATTACAGAAACGTGTCTTGAGTTGTCCAGTGTCTGGTTTTAAGCATAAGCTGGACAACTCCCCGTACCTTAATAATGTCAAGATATGAACTGTTCTATTTCCAATACAGAAACAAATGCACTGATTTAATTGAACCAGATTCAAATCATGCAGCTGTCTCCAGTGCATGCCAACTAAATGGACGGAGGCCGATCAGCGTTACTCAACTTAGGAGTGCTTCCAATTATGAGTAACCTGAAAGAGAAGCAAGTTCTCTTAATCATTACTATCAACTGAATACCATACACAAGTATCTACATCTTCGATCACCTTGAAGAATCTTGATACTTGCAACGCCTGGTTCTCTACACTATTCTTATACCTATAATTTCTCAAAACTTGGACCTTGTGTTTCTACGAAACACATGTCTAAGACCCAGAGAAGTCACAAGTAAACAGAATCTAGTACGAGTACCAACCCCTCTGTCCTAATGGACACTGGACAACATACAATACTCTGTATAAGTCCCTTGAGTCTAATGATTCATTCCCTGTGTGTCGTAGGTTGAAAACTGTACTTATGGTTAAGAAGAATTACACCGCTGTTTAATGCTCCTTACCTAACCATTCACTGATATAGGTAAATGTCACCGACATAATTTTAAAAAGTTATATCTCACTTTATGAAAATAAACGTACAGATATATCAATTTGAAATTGTTGCATTACAACGAATATTCAAAACCAAATATTTGCCGTCCGGCAAACAACCCAGGCGATTTTCTCAAATATCACCAATTACAATGAATTCCGATATAATGAGGATGGTCACCTAATTCCTAATAACTTACTCCCACTCATCATCTGTAAAACCATACAGATGTGAGAATCATACCTGGTAAATACATACCCTGGAGCAAGTGCTAATTGGGAAATCAGTTTTCTTTTAACAGTACACAGTGAAACTGAAACATTGAAATATTTCGTAGGGGTATCCGGGTATTCCTAGTAATGCCTCTTCCATTATCCAGATTCACAACTGTAACCGTATATTTCTTTTCCACCTCTCCAAATCCCTTTATATGTCTTTAGTCGTTACCTTCTGCACACCCCTTTAGGCCAAATGGTTTTCTTCCTTCCCTACCGTTCGGCACCAGCTTATAGTTTAGAAGAAGACTATCCAATAAGCATAATGGGTGTACTGTCCTAATCCTAGGAGCACTCGCAACACGAGAGAAGGTAAAGATAAAAGACGCCTGAATAATCCTTATTCCTATTTCTCCTGAACCAGAATCCATCCCCGAACTGGAACAAGTTCCTTTCGAGTTCGTATATAACCATACGATGGAATATCCAAATAACTGTGGATCTTCGTAGTGATACGGAGTGTCCTGGAGAAATACAAAGGTGAAGTGGGAGTGGTAATGAAATACTTGGTTTGGTCGTGAATAGCAGTCGCAATTTACTTTGTCCTCTTACTAATCCCTTTATTTAACTTTACATAATACCTTCTGCACACCATCGTTAGGCTAATTGGTTTTCTTCATTCCCTACCGGTCGGCACCTGCCTATGGTTTGGAAGAAGACTATCCAATTTGCGTAATAGGTGTACTGTCCTAATCCAAGGAGCACTCGCAACCTGAGAGAAGATAAATGGAAAAGACAACTGAATAGTCCTATTCGTTTTCTCCAGAACCAGAAACCATCCTCGAATAAATTCCTTCGAGTTCGTATATAACCATACGATGGTTTTATCCAATAGAAGTGGACGTTCGTAGTAATACGGGGTGTTCTGGAGAAAAGGGTAAAAGTAGGAGTGGCAAAGAGGTTTGCAACTCTGACAATCCAAAAGCCAGTGTTTAAGAAGGTTCGGTCAACTTGGTCACTGAGTCATAGTCAAGGGTCGGGTCATGGTCACTGCCAAAGAGAGAGAGAAAAGAAACACTCAGCATGCACTCTAACCTAGATCAGAATGGTTACCAATTTATCTAATCAGGAAACCTCCCACTGTAACCTCAAATTCTCCTCCAAACTTGAAAGAAGAATTAGTCGGGATCACCCAAGGAGTAAACCAACTCATCAGTGGGAATCGGGATCCAACTATCATCGCATGATAACGTGACGGAATCCACTCACATTATCACACTCCAGAAGGTATGCGCATGCCTGGCAAGTTTCAGTTTCTTTAGAAACTCCCGATGTGTGTTTTTACCTCTAGGACCCAAGTGACCTTGACGGAGTCAACAAATCAAAGAGTCCTAGTCAAGTTCAACCCGTCATTATCTGGATTGCATTAAACCCACCAGTACGTGCCCTTGACGGAGTCAACAAGGCCGCACGACTATCCTAACCAATCCCATTTATGCAACAAACAAGCACGACTTATCTACTGTACACTACGCCTTGACGGAGTCAACAAACGCAGCACGAATACTAAACAATACCCGTAAGAAATGACGGAGGGCTATGGCTGGTTTTTGGCGAAAAACCTTTAACGTAATGAACTTGATTTTGTTGAAGGAACTGCATAGCCTTTTTATAAAAAATATAGTGACGAAAACTTTTGCTAAAGAGCTCAGTCCCGGTGAAGGGATCTCGGCTCTTTCCCCGTAGAATGAGGTGCAGGATATTCCAACTGAATACCACGATGCAAAGCAAAAGGTAATCGACTATAGTGAAGTTATTGCTCTGACCCAAACTTCTATCCAAGGGGTAACTCCCGGTGAAGGGATCTCGGCCCTTGCCTCGATGACTGAGGTGCTGGATATTCATAACCGAATACCACTGTGCAAAACAAAAGAGAACGTCCTTGCAATAACAGCTTTTTTTGAAAAATGTTCCAACAACATCAGAATAGGTTTGTTTAGCTTGCATTGATCCGAATCAACGCAGTTCCATCAATTGATCACACCAATAAAGAACGAAAATAATGATATACGTATATGCCATCCGCATTCGCCACTGGGTCCCGTCATCACCCGTTAGGTTACTTAACTAACGACAGAGCGGGGACTGGACTAGCGCGGATGCAAAACATATACAACATCTACTAATATATATATCAATATATAATATTCGCTCATGGCGTGATAAAATGCAACATCACAGAAATGTAATAAGCATCACAGAACAATACAAATAATCTGGAAGCCCTGGGTTTCACAGAGCCGCTGCTGAAACCTGACGTTCCCCTGGTCGTGTGGATAGCCTGTGCAATGAAAACCTAGACCCCTACGGGCGCGGCAAGTTACCCGCCAAAACCTGAAGCGAGGCAGCCCCCTTCAACAATGTGAATGGACCATCCAGCACTTCACGGAATCCGGTAACTTGGGCACCCCTCCTGGGTCAACCTATACCCCCTACGAGTGCGGCGAATAGCCCGCCAATTCTAGAGTGAAGCCCCCTCCGTCTCATTGCCATGAGATGCAGGCCCGTTGCCCTCTAGAACCCGGATACCCGTGCACCCCTCCGCGGGGTAATCCTAGTACAGAAAGTAAAATATATACAACGGTTACATCTACCTCAGCCCGGTCGTGCCCCAAATGAATAATATACAAACGGGAAGTAACGGCAGTCCACATGTTGGACGCTCGTCCCGCAATATCAAATGTACATATACAACCAAACTGTACTACCATTGCATCCAGGCTATCCCCACGACCAATCCGCAATATCACAGCACAACACAGAACATCAACGTGAATGTCACGTTCGCAAATCCGTCTAAAAGGGCTATAGCAGTTAGACAGGATTTACCGATCAAATGACATTCACGGTCGCAGATATAATGTAAATACTGTGAACTAACATGTTTAAAATTTTCGATCGATCAAATTTACCGAAGTGGGCCCCAAGCACTACTGTAGCACTCAAAGAAAATCTGGGCCCAAAAAGAATATTCCAAAAACCCCATTTTCAACTCAGAAGCCCACTGTAAAAATTTGATGCAATGAACAGTCAAAGTGGCGGCGGAACCGCGGCCAATGCGTGGGTTTGGCCGCGGTTCCACGGTAGAAAAGTGACATCACGCGACCAAATTTTCACAGAATGCTTAGAATTCCCTACACGTATTTCTGCAATGTACTAAAAAAATTTTAGAGCACTGGAAAATTCGACAGAAACTGTTGCTTGAAAATACGGTTTTTGGAAAATCCAATCGATCGAACTTGTAAACATGTTAGAGCAAGCTAGACTAGCTTAATGGCGTGGCTCTGATACCATGTAGGACTACGGTAGAGCCCCGGCCGTGTATCCGAGACCAAAATACGGAAACGAAAAATTTTCTTGACTTTAAACCGGCACTACCGCATCCTAAAAACCCAGATCGTAACCATTAACCTAATGCTAGCTATCAAGAGAATGGGATAGAGAGCTATACCGAGCGATCCGTGTCCTTCGGTCTTCGGCCTCCACTCCAATCTCCTCGCGGAATCTCCCGTCTTCATCTCCTCGTCGGAACGTGCACCACATCGCCGGGTTCTTTTACGGGCTCCCACCTATGGACCGAGGCAACTCGGGCACGAAGTTGGCAAGCCGACGTGTCCAAGGAATGCTATAGGCTAGTGTAGAAAGCTTTGTCTCATTGGGGTTATGAAGTTGCCATTTTCATGGAGGAGAGAAAGAACTATGGAGAGATGTGAGGAATTTTGTAGCTAACAAAAATGTGTGATGAATATTTTTCCTCATCCTAGAAAATGAATCCCTACCTCACAAGAAGTGGACGGCCAAAATTAGATGTAGGATAATACAAGGGAGGTGAGCACAAGATGGTTGAATGGGTGAGCATAAGAAATGTGATGATATTGAGGAATATTTGTCACACCCATTTCAAATCCAATCCTTTCATAATAAATGCAAAAGAAATGACCCAAAGAGAATCTAATAATGCTACACCCATCATAATGCCTCAAATCACAAAAGACACCCTCCACAAATCAAATTTGCACACTTGCAAATAACCCCCTCCATCGGAAAAATCCGGCCGTGAAGGAACAAAGGAAAACCGGCCGAAACGGAATACAAACTGGCAACTTCAGAAAACTGATCCCGTAATAAATTACAGGAAAACCCCGCGACTGTATATACATACCCGCATTTGTATTCCGACCGAATACAAATGCAAAGAGACAAAATCTACACTGTACAATACTAGGATCCGGCTTAAACCAAAGCCCGCTAGTATTATCCGTCCGATCTTGATCCGTGCAATACAGCACGTATCAGATCGAACCCTGCCATATTTCCATACGGCCTCTACAGCGTTTCGCCCGAAACTTGAGAAAACGGTCTGTGGGGGACTCTAAAGACTCGTCAACACTTTGGCTGTGGATTTAACCACTAGCACGTCAGAGGTATTAGCCATACGTAACGGGCTACCAGGTATTGACCAAAAGGGACGTCGATGAGCGAACTCATCCTGACACCTTACTGAGCCTGTCAGTGACAATATCCGTACAGTCCGGTCCGTTCGTCTATGAGTATCGCATGGCGGGCCTAGGGGGTTGGTAAAAGTCAGACCCCCAAAAGCGGCACAAGTCGTGTCGGAGTGTAGCCCAGAACACCCTGAGATACTACTGGAATACCTACCAGTAAATCTCATGCCTCAGCCGAGGGCTTTGTGTAATGGCTCTCCTAGACACAGCGCGACCTCACCCCCAATACCGGGAGAGACGAACCCCTGCAGATCCGCTCACTGTCTCCATGTGGCTCGGGACTGTACCCAACTAAAACCTGTTTGCACAACTCCTTTGAGCCGTGGTAGGGTAGTAATCAAAGCACGGTGGGAACTCACACGAGACAAATGACGATCTCAGGTCGATAAACTAACATGTACACATGTCACCAAGGAACTGCTATCTGACATCAGGTATAAGATCAACTAGCATGTTCCCGGCGAGTCCTGTCCGGTGTACTCATAACCCAATGAGCACCTGTATACATCTTAGGTGAACCAATTGACACCAGTGGCTTGTGAGACCGGCCACCACCCCTCGTCGGGGTCTCGACTGTATACACTAGTCTACTCTGGAGTATCGATGCCCTGTCTCGAAAACTCCTACGACTAGGGACCTTTTAAGGATATGCTTATAGACCCCAGCTCCCACGTATATGATCGCCATCATACTGCTGGCCGTCAAGCAAGAATCCTAAGGGCTCAATCAACGCGCAATAGTGACCTGTAAGGTCACCTAAAGCAGTACGCGACGATAAAGATAAACCAGATAGCATACTATCATCTTGAGTAAAACTGTTCTAACGGTATAGGTCCTCTCTCAATCATTGCAATCGCGTGCCTGTGATCCAATAATTGACTCTGAGAGCACTATCTCCAAAACCTCCCTGTCACCATCTTTGGGCATACCGAAGTACCTCTCGAGTGCCTGAGGTTACCCACCATATCTGCGGAGTGGCCAATGGAATGTCAAACCAGATTGAATGTTTTGGTTCTTATTAAATTTTCATTAATCGTTTGTGTTTCTGGAATCACTTCCAGTTCTACCATACTCCCACTACTGTTTTCTGAAAAAAAATCCACTTTTATAAAAACTGTGGCGAGTCAAGAACAATATCACTATTGATCTTCTAGATGGTAGAAAATCAACTCTCGTCATAGCCCGGGTCAACCCACAAACAACCATTACAGAAACGTGCATTGAGTTATCCAGAGTATGGTTTTGAGCATAAGCCGGACAACCCCCCGTACCTTAACATTGTGAAGATATGAACTATTCTATATCCAATATAGAAACAAAGGCACAGATTTAATTGGAACCAGATTCAAATCATGCAGCTGTCTCCAGTGCATGTCAACTAAATGGAGAGAGACCGATCAGCATTACTCAACTTAGGAGTGTTAGTTATATGTATGCCCTAGAGGCCATTACTATACATAGGATGTATATTGTAGTAGATGCTTGGACATATATAGGGATGACTTTCTTGCTCGATATGATAGTATGCTATCTGGTTACTCTTTACCTTAACGTGTACACTGATTGTCTCTCTGTTACATGTTGGTAAAGCCCTTAGGATGTGTACTTGACTACCTGGACTATGATGCGGATCATACTAGTGGGGACGTGGTAGTCCATAAGTACATCCTTCAAAGTCCCTAGTCGTGGGTGTATCGAGACGGGGCATCGATACACCAGAGTAGACTAGCGTATACCTTCTTGACCCATACAGATGGGCGATGGATGATCCCATATCCATTGGTGTTTGACATCAGAGATGATATACGGGTGCTCAGTAGAGACTGGGTACACTGGACGGACTCGCCGAGAACTCCCAGATGGTATTATACCTTACGTCAGATGGCAGTTCTATGGTGACACTGGTACAGGTTAGTCTGTAGACCCGAGATCGTCATAGAGTCGTGTGTGATTCCCACTGTGCTTTGATTTCCATCATACCACGTCCAAGAGGGCATGCAAAAAGGTGGTATTTGGGTACAGTCCCGAATCACATGGAGGCAATAAGCGATAGGAGGGGATTCGTCTCTCTCGGTATAGGGAGTTGATGTTGTACTGTGTTCGATTGGCTATAACCGGAAATCCCTGGCCAGGGTTGCTGAGATTTACTGGTAAGTGTTACCAGTAGTTTCTCGAACTGTTATAGACCTCATATCGACACGACTTATCGAGCTATTGGGGTCTGACGTTTACCACCCCTAGGCAAGATATGCGACATATCAGACGATCAGACCGGACTGTACGGCAAGTGTTACTGGTTGGATTCACAGGAGTGTGAGCGGGCTTGCTCGTCAATCTTCTGATCGCTCAATACCCGGGTGGCCGTTACGTTTAGCAGACCGCTTGCGGCTTGTGGGTGTTTGATATGATCATCACCTGCTGCCGGCGTATTGACGAGTCTTTAGAGTCCTATACAGAGGTTTCCTGGCTCAAGCGAAACGAAATAGGAGCGCATATGAGATATGTACGGAACCGAGAATAATACCAGTATGTGATACCGTATTCGATTCTCACGATTTGTGACATTGATCGGTTATATGCGATATAGCCGGGTTATCGGATCAAGTGTTGATTCGATAAGTTGTTACTATTGATATTAGTCGGTTATATGTGATATGACCGGATCATTAAGTCAAGTGTTGATTTAATGATTTAATGTATAATTATATATTTGATATATCACTTTACATTAGCTAATATTGGTTCACTTAAGATATTTTTCTCACTTGTTTGTGCACATTGTATATGTGATATATTTTTGTGCACAAGTTTGTATCATGTTTGATGATACATGCAAACTTGGGTGTATGTTTGTATTAAACCATGGTTAGTTAATGGTTAGGGTTTCATTTGATTTATTTTCTTATTTATTTATTTATTTATTCATTTGAGAAAGAAATAAAATGGTGGCTAATTTTGGATTTTCTTTTGAAGCTTCATGAAGCTTTGAATAGTTTGACCATTTTGTTTCTTTCCTTAACCCTAACCATTCACTTGAACCATAGTTCATTCTCTACACTTGTTATCTTAACCATGGTTGCTAATATGATAAGAATGACTTATTTTCTTTTTCCCAAGAATTCTTATCATATTCTTTTTCTTCTTCTTCTTCTTCTTCAAGAAGAAAGAAGCTTGCTAGCTTCAATGGTGATTTGAGAAAAAGAGTGAGAAATCCAATTCTAAAGTGAACCCACTTCCTATTTCTTCATCCTTTACCACTTGCCAAGTAGTATAGGGTGTTTTCTTCACAAGTTTCATGGCTTGGTGAAGTTGGAGCTTGATCTTGTGTTGCCTCGACGTAGATCATCTTCGGCATCGAAGTCGACGACCTAGCCCGCCCATTTCTCCGATGAAGCCGACGCTAGAGCCCGGGATCCGTCGCAGCGAGGGGACTTTATCACGGAGCTATGGAGGTGGAGGACCGGATCTACAAAGGTTGTATTTCCGTTCACTTAGCACTAAAGTAGTTTAGTAGCTTGTTGTTTCGCCTAAACTCTAGTTAACGATCCGTATTAGGATTTCTCGACACCGGAAAAATTTGAAATTGGCATGGTTGATGCCTTGTGAGACCTCATTAGTGTGCCTAGGAACCCTACAAGGAGTACTTCCAATTATGAGTAACCTGAAAGAGAAGCAAGTTCTCTTAATCATTACTATTAACTGAATACCATACACAAGTATCTACATCTTCGATCACCTTGAAGAATCCTGATACTTGCATTACCTGGTTCTCTACTTTATTCTTATACCTATAACTTCTCAAAACTTAGACCTTGCATTTCATCGAAACATATGTCTAAGAACTAGAGAAGTCATAAGTAAACAGAATATAGTACGAGTACCAACCCCTCTGTCCTCATGGATACTGGACAACATACAATACTCTGTATAAGTCCCCTGAGTCTAATAACTTATTCCCTGTGTGTCGTAGGTTGAAAACTGTACTTATGGTTAAGAAGAATTACACCGCTGTTTAATGCTCCTTACCTAACCATCCACTGATATAGGTAAATGTCATAAACATAATTTCAAAAAGTTATATCTCACTTTATAAAAATAAACGTACAGATATATCAATTTGAAATTGGTGCATTATAACGGATATTCAAAACTAAATATTTGTCGTCCGGCAAATAACCCAGGCGATTTCCTCAAATATCACCAATTACAACGAATCCCGATATAATGAGGATGATCACCCAATTCCCAATAACTTACTCCCACTCATCATCTGTAAAACCATACAGATGTGAGAATCAAACCTGGTAAATACATACTCTGGAGAAAGGAGTAATTGGGAAATCAGTTTTCTTTTAACAGTACATAGTGAAACTGAAACATGTAAATGTTTCGAAGGGGTATCCGGTTATTCCTAGTAATGCCTCTTCCATTATCAGATTCACAACTGTAACCATATATTGCTTTACCATCTTTCCAAATCCTTTTATATGTCTTTAGTCATTACCTTTTGTACGCCCTCTTAGGCTAAATGGTTTTCTTCCTTCCCTACCGTTTGGCACCAGCCTATGGTTTGGAAGAAGACTATCCAATAAGCATAATGGGTGTACTGTCCTAATCCTAGGAGCACTCGCAACGCGAGAGAAGGTAAAGATAAAAGACAACTGAATAAACCTTATTCCTATTTCTCCTGAACCAAAATCCATCCCCGAACTGGATCAAGTTCCTTTCGAGTTCGTATATAACTATAAGATGGAGTATCCAAATAACTGTGAATCTTCGTAGTGATACGGAGAGTTCTGGAGAAATACAAAGGTGATATAGGATTGGCGAAGAAATATTTGGTTTGGTCGTGAATAGCAGTCGCAATTTACTTTGCCCTCTTACTAATCCCTTTATTTGTCTTTACTTAATACCTTCTGTACACCTTTTAGGCTAAATGGTTTTCTTCATTCCCCACCGTTCGGCACCTGCCTATGGTTTGGAAGAAGACTATTCAATAAACGTAATAGGTGTACTGTCCTAATCCAAGGAGCACTCGCAACCTGAGAGAAGGTAAAAGGAAAAGACAACTGAATAGTCCTATTCGTTTTCTCCAGAACCGGAACCATCCTCGAATCTGGAACAAGTTCCTTCGAGTTCGTATATAACCGTACGATGGTTTTATCTAATGGAAGTGGATGTTCATAGTAATACGGGGTGTCCTGGAGAAAAGGGTAAAAGCGGGAGTGGCAATGAGGTATGCAACTCAGACAATCCAAAAGCCAGTGTTTTAATAAGGTTCGGTTAATTTGGTCACTGAGTCATAGTCAAGGGTCGGGTCATGGTCGCTGCTAAAGAGAGAGAGAGAAAAGAAACACTCAGCGTGCACTCTAACCTAGATCAGAATGGTTATCACTTTATCTAATCAGGAAACCTCCCACTGTAACATCAAATTCTCCTCCAAACCTGAAAAAAGAATTAGTCGGGATCACCCGAGGAGTAAACCAACTCATCAGTGGGAATCGGAGTCCAACCATCATCGCATGATAATGTGATGGAATCCACTCACATTATCACACTCCAGAAGGTATGCGCATATCTGGAAAGTTCCAGTTTCTTTAGAAACTCCCGATGTGATTTTTACTCCATGCTCTTATGACCTTGACTTTGGCCAACAAATCATAAGTCACATGTCAAGTTCTACCCATCATTATCCAGGTTAATTTAAACCCATCCGTACCTACCCTTGACTTTGGCCAACAAGGCAGTACGACTGTCCCAAACCAACGCATCTATCTATGCAACAGAAAAGTAACAAATAGCTACCATACACTATGCCTTGACTTTGGCCAACAAACATAGCATGAATACTAAGTGCTACCCGTCTGAAATGACGGAGGGCTACGAATGGTTTTTGGCGAAAAACCTTTAACGTAATGAACTTGATATCGTTGAAGGAACCAGATAGCTTTTTATAAAAATATAGTGGCGAAAACCTTTGCTAAAGAGGTCACTCCCGGTGAAGGGATCTCGACTCTTTCCCCATAGAATGAGGTGCAGGATATTCCAACTGAATACCACGATACAAAGCCAAAAGTAATCGACTATAGTGAAGTTATTACCCTGACGCAAACTTCTGTCCAAAGGGTCACTCCCGGTGAAGGGATCTCGGCCCTTGCCTCGTCGACTGAGGTGCTGGATATTCATAACCGAATACCACTGTGCAAAACAAAAGATAACGCCTTTGCAATAACAGCTTTTTGAAAAATGTTCCAAAAACATCAGAATAGGTTTGTTTAGATTGCATTGATCCGAATCAATGCAGTCCCATCAATTAATCACATCACAAAAGAACGAAAATATGATGTACGTATATGCCATCCGCATTCGCCACTGGGTCCCATCATCACCCGTTAGGTTACTTAACTAACGACAGAGCGGGGACTGGACTAACGCGGGTGTAAAACATATACAATATCTACTAGTATATATATCAATATATAATAATCGCTCAAGGCGTAATAAAATGCAACATCATAGAAATGTAATAAGCATCACAAAACAATACAGATAATCTGGGATCCACGGGTTTCATAGAGCCGCTACTGAAACCCGACGTTCCCCTGGTCGTATGGATAGCCTGTGCAATGAAATCCTAGACCCCTACGGGCGCGGCAAGTTACCCGCCAAAACCTGAAGCAAGGCAGCCCCCTTCAACAAAGTGAATGGACCACCCAGCACTTCACGGAATCCGGTAACTTGGGCACCCGTCCATGGGTCAACCTATACCCCTTACGAGTGCGGCGAATAGCCCGTAAATTCTAGAGTAAAGCCCCCTCCGTCTCAAAGCCATGAGATGCGGGCCCGTTGCCCTCTAGAACCCGGCTATCCGTGCAGCCCACCGCGGGGTAATCCTAGTACAGAAAGTAAAAATATATATACAACGGTTACATCGACCTCAGCCCGGTCGTGCCCCAAAAGAATAATATACAAACAGGCAGTGACGACAGTCCACATGTCGGACGCTCGCCCTGCAATATCAAATGTACAAATAATACCAAACTGTACTACCACTGAATCCAGGCTATCCACCACGACAAATCCGCAACATCACAGCACATCACAGAACATCAACGTGAATGTCACGTTCGCAAATCCGTGTAAAAGAACTATAGCAATTAGACAAGATTTACCGATCAAATAACATTCACGGTCGCAAATATAATGTAAATACTGTGAACTAACATGTTTAAAATTTTCGATCGACAAAATTTCCCGAAGTGGGCCCCAAGTACAATACCCAGTACTCAAAATAATCTGGGCCAAAAATAAAATTATCAGAAACCCCATTTCCAAGTCAGAGACTACCTCAGAAAATTTGGTGAAGTTTTGCTACAGGATTGCGGCGGAATCGCGGCCAACGCGTGGGTACGGCCGCGGCTCCGCGGCTCTACAGTGGGTTCGGCTCACCAAATTTTCTCAGTTCTCTTAAAAAAACCCTGCCTGTTTTTCTGCAGCACAATAAATAATTTTTTGACCACAGGAAAAATTCGACAGCAACTGATGACTTGGAAATGCAGTTTTGGAAAATTTCGTTCGATCGAAGTTCTAAACACGTTAGAGCAAGCTAGAAATGGTTAATGGCGTGGCTCTGATACCATATAAGACTACGGTAGTGCCCCGTCCGTCTTTCCGAGGCCAAAATGTGTAAACGAAAATTTTTCTAAACTAGAAACCGGCGCTATCGTATGCTTAAAACCCGGATCGAACCATTAACCTACAACTAGCTACCTAGAGAAGGGATAGAAAGGCTATACCGATTGATCCGTGTCCTTCGGTCTTGGCTACCATGCCATGCTCCTCGCGGCATCTCCGGTCTCGATCTCTTCGTCGGAAAGGGCATCACATCATCGATTCTTTTTATGGGCTCCCGCTTCATCCGAAGCAACTCGGGCACGAAGTGTGCTAACCGACGTGTCCAAGGTGTTGTAGAGAATATTTGTGATCACTTTGTCTCTTGCATCCATTGATTTGGATGGAGGTTAGAGATGTTGCCATTGATGGAGATAATGAGCTAGAGGAAGAAGAAGAAGAAGAAGAAGAGGTTCTTTTCTTTTTTATGTTTTCATCTGATAAAAGGAGAGCAAGAAGAGAATAATACAAGAGCCAACCTTGCCCTTGGCTGCCCCCCTCTCTCCTCTCATCAAATCAACACACAAATCCATCATATAATGTGACACATGCACAAGAAAAGAGACCATGAGTCATCACTTGTGCATGTGTCACAATTAATGATCTTAATCATGATTTTGTGCTCATAATTTCCATTAACAAACATTAATCCAAATGTTTGCAACAATAAAAAGATACGGCAACATCTAAAGTAAACTCGTGACGGATCACAAGGATACCCCTCACCTGTATATACATACCTGCATCCGCATTCCGACTGAATGCGAATGCGACGAGACTAAAGTAATCCAACAAATCTAATACTAGGATCCGGCTTAAATCAAATCCCACTAGTATGATCCGCCCGATTATGATCCGTGCACTACTGCACGTATATGATCGGACCCTGCTATATATCATACGGCCTCTACAACGTTTCGCCCGAAACTTGAGAAACTGTCTGTGGGGGACTCTAAAGACTCGTCAATACTTTGGCTGTGGATTTAACCACTAGCACGTCAGAGATACTAGCCGTACGTAACCGGCTACCAGGTATTGACCAAAAGGGGGGTCGATGAGCGAATTCATCCCGACACCCTACTGAGCCTGTCAGTGACAATATCCGTACAGTCCGGTCCATTCGTCTATGAGCATCGCATGTCGGGCCTAGGGGTTGGTAAAAGTCGTACCCCCAAAAGCGGTACAAGTCGTGTCGGAGTGTAGCCCAGAACATCCTGAGATACTACTGGAATACCTACCAGTAAATCTCCTGCCTTGGCCAAGGACTTCGTGTAATGGCACTCCTAGACACAACGCGATCTCACCCCCAATAACAGGAGAGACGAAACCTCAGCCGGTCCGCTCACAGCCTCCATGTGGCTCGGGACTGTACCCAACTAAAACCTGTTTGCATGACTCCTTTGAGCCGTGGTAGGGTAGTAATCAAAACACAGTAGGAACTCACACGAGACAAATGACGATCTCAGGTCGATGAACAAACCAGTACACATGTTACCAGGGAACTGCTATCTGATGTCAGGTATAATACCAACTAGCATATTCCCGGCGAGTCCTGTCCAGTGTACTCATAACCCAATGAGCAACTGTATACATCTTAGGTGAACCAACTGACACCAATGGCTTGTGAGACCGATCACCGCCCCTCGTCGGGGTCTCGACTGTATACACCAGTCTACTAATGGAGTATCGATGCCCAGTCTCGAAACTCCCACGACTTGGGACCACTTTTAAGGACGTGCTTATAGACGACCCAACTCTCATGTATATGATCGCCATCATACTGCTGGTAGTCAATCAAAAATCCTAAGGGCTCTATCAACGTGTAATAGCGACCTGTAAGGTCATCTGAAGCAGTACACGATGATAAAGATAAACCAGATAGCATACTGTAGGGTTCCTAGGCACCTTAATGAGGTCTCACAAGGCATCAACCATGCCAATTTCAAATTTAAAGGGTGCCGAGAAACCCTAGAACGGATCGTTGGCTAGATTTCTAGGCGAAAAGATAACTAGTTAACAACTTTAACTATAAGGAAACGGAAATACAACCTTTGTAGATCCGGTGCTCCACCTCCATAGCTCCGTAACGAAGTCCCCTCGCTGTCCAAATGAATTCCCGGGCTCTAGCGTCGGCTTCGTCGGAGAAATGGCGAGCTAGGTCGTCGATGTCCATGCCGAAGATGATCTACGTCGAGGCATCGCTAGATCAAGCTCCACCTTCACCAAGCCATGAAACTTGTGAAGGAAACACACTCTACTACTTGGCAAGAGGTAGAGGATGAAGAAATAGGAAGTGGGTAGACTTTATAATTGGATTTCTCACTAATTTCATCAATCCACCATTAATGAAGCAAGCTTTTCTTCCTTGAAGAAGATGAAGAGGAAGAAGATGATAAGTGTTATATTTTCTATATTCTAAAAAGAATATTATATGAATACTTATCATAAACCAACCATAGTTTGGTGTAGAGAATAAACCATGGTTTGAATGAAGGGTTAGGGTTAAGCATCAAGACAAAATGGTCACAAGGTCAAAGCTTCATGAAGCTTCAATGTACAAACAAAGAAAGCCACCATTTTCCTTTTATGCTTAAGATTTTCCAATAAGAATAAATAAATAGATTAAATAAATAAGAAAACCATAACCCTAATATACAACCATGGTTTAATCTTCACACAAACCCAAGTGAGCATGTATCATCAAACATGATACAATCAAGTGCACAAAAAATATATCGCATATACAATGCGCACATCCGAGTGAGAAAATCCATCTTAAGTGAACCGATACTAGTTAATGCAAAGTAATATATCAAATATATAATTATGCATTAAATCATTAAATCAACACTTGATTTAACGATCCGGTCATATCGCATATAACCGACTAATATCAACAGTAACAACTTATCGAATCAACACTTGATCCGATAACCCGGCTATATCGCATATAACCGATCAATGTCATAAATCGTGAGAATCGAATACAGTATCACATACTGGTATCATTCTCGGTCCCGCACATATCTCATATGCACTCCTATTTCGTTTCGCTTGAGCCAGGAAACCTCTGTGTAGGACTCTAAAGACTCGTCAATACGCCGGCAGCAGGTGATGATCATATCAAACACCCGCAAGCCGCAAGCGGTCTTCTAAACGTAACGGCCACCCGGGTATTAAGCGATCTGAAGATCGACGAGCAAGCCCGCTCACACTCCAGTGAATCCAACCAGTAACACTACCGTACAGTCCGGTCTGATCGTCTGATATGTCGCATATCTCGCCTAGGGGTGGTAAACGTCAGACCCCAATAGCTCGATAAGTCGTGTCGATATGAGGTCTATAAAAATTCGAGAAACTACTGGTTACACTTACCAGTAAATCTCAGCAACCCTGGCCAGGGATTTCCGGTTATAGCTGTTAGTGTATATGCCCTAGAGGCCATTACTGTATCATACTAGTTTGTATATTACTTAATGGATGCTTGGGATATTCACCTTGTATATACAATCTTGCTCAAAATAGTAGTATGCTACTTGGTTTGTTTCTACTTCAATGTGTACTTGTGTTTATTTCAGTATATCACTTATACGCATTAGTGGAGCCCTTAGGATCTTTGCTTGATTACCAGCGTTGTGATGGCAGTCACACTAGTGGGGGCAGGGTAATCTATAAGCACATCCTTATTCAGGTCCCTGGTCGCAGGACTATCGAGACAGGGCATCGATACTCCGGAGTAGACCAGCGCATGCGCTTCTCATCCCAGTGTGGGAGACGGTCTGTCCCACAGCCGTCAGTACGTCGTACTTGAGATAGTATGCGGGTGCTCGTTAGGTTACGGGTACACTGGACAGGACTCGTCGGGAACTGACTAGTTGGTATTATACCTATCGTCAGTTATCAGTTCCCAGGTGACATGAGTACAGCTTAGTCCGCTGACTTGACACTGTCACTTCGCCTCGGGTGTGTTCCCACTGTACTTTGATCACTACCCTACCATGGCTCAAAGGAGTCGTGCAAACAGGTGGTGGTTGGGTGCAGTCCCGAAGCACTTGGAGGCAGTGACGGTTAGACAGGATTCGTCTCTCCCGGTATTGGGGGTTGACATCGCGCTGTGTCTAGGAGAGCCATTACACGAGTAGTCCCTGGCCAGGGCAAACGAGATATACTGGTAGGTTTCCAGTGTTATCTCAGGGTGTTTTGGGCTTCGCTCCGGCACGACTTGTACCGCTATTGGGGGACTGACGTTTACCGCCCCCTAGGCCCGCCATGCGATGTATCAGACGAACAGACCGGACTGTACGGAGAATGTCACACTCAGGCTCGGTAGGAGTTCAGATGGGTTTCGCCTCGTCGGTCTTCTTGTCGGCATTACCTGGGGACCGTTACGCACAGCTAGTGCCGCTTGCGGTCTGTGGTTAAACCCACTGCCAGCGTAGTGTCGAGTCTTTAGAGTCCCACACAGAAAGCTTTTCGCCTTTAGGCAAAAGAGTAGAGGTCGCATGGTATTGCGACAGGTCGCATGGTTTTGCGACTGGGTTCGGTCACATCCGTGCGCTTGTGCACGTACAGTGTCCGGACAGTTTACACTAGCGGGCTTTGGTTTAAGCCAGATCCTAGTGTACCTTATGGGATTGGATTTATCCAGTTTGCATTCGTGTTCCTCGGAACGCGGATGCGGGTGTGTATGCACAGTTGACAGGGAGGCAGAGGCTGCGGATTCTCATTAGGGTTGTTGACAGTTGACCGTTGACTATTTGACTTTATGCTCAACCCTAATGAGAATATGATATGTGATTAACTATTATATTAATTAAGTATTATGGTGATATGGTTGTTGACTTGTTGACTTTTGTTGACTTGTTGACTTTGTTGACTTGTTGACTTTTGTTGACTTGTTGACCGGTTGACTAGGCTTGACTAGTTGACCATCATGATAACCATGGTTATCATTTCATGCCAAAGACTTTTACTTGCTTGCTCATTTGAGTAAAATGAGTGCATGACATGATAAGGTTATGGTTGCTTCTAACCATCACATAAGACTTTTTTGATATGATGAGTTATGATCACTTTGGATTATGAGAGGGTGAAAGACAAAAGAGTTGCTCATTCTTTCTTGCTCATTCTCTCTCTTGTTCTTGAGCTCTCCTCTTGCTCTCACCCTCAACCTCTTGCTCCCTCTCTTGATCTATGGTTCTCTTATCTCATGAGTTGAGAATCAAGAACCATAGATAAAATCCCATTCTAAATCATCTCTACTCATTCTAGTTCACTAGGTTTAGCAAACCAAGTGAACTAGTTTCTTCAAAGAACGAAGAAGGAGCTAAAGGTTGGAGCTTTCAAGTGGATCTATCTTCGGCGTACGGAGACAACGAGAAGGAGCCATCGAACCACCATCGGAGCTTGAAGAGAAGGAGTTCAAGTTTAGGTATAACCATCTTCATCCGAGTAGCTAAATATCTTTAGCTTAGTATGCTAGTTTTAGTTTAGGTAAAGATCCCGACCTAGCTTAGTCCATGTTGCCTCTTGCGTTAAAATTTTGATTTTATACCGTTTCCGCCTCCCCGTAAGAACCGGGGGTCGCAACGTGGACTTACAGTGGTATCAGAGCCTAACTAAACTTAAACTAGCTTGGTAGTGAAGTGTAACGAAGTTCGGAACCGGAAAAATCCAAAAACCAAACTTTTACAAAAACTGAGTTTCTGTTGAAATTTTTTTGGCTCAAAATGAAAAACTTTACACTTGTAAATTCGGCTCAGGGTTTTGTGTGAACACCCAAGAAAAACGATACAGTAATTCGTCCAAACCGCCGCCCTTCCGCCGCGCGAGCTAGGGATCCACCGCGGAAGCGCCGCGCTTTGTCGTCTTCTGTGCATCGTTTTTCGTGCAGTGTGTGTCTGTGTTGGTTTTGGGATTTTTGAAATATATTATATGTGCCCAGATTTTCCAGAAAAGAAATTTCCTTTTGGGGTCCTATAATTCCGTATTTTTTCCGAACTTCACTGCACTTTGACTATGATGGTTATATCTGTGATGTTTACATGTATTGAACGTCGGCTAATCGCTATAAGTCGATTGGTCGGGGTTATACATGATCTTTAATGTGCTGGAATGTGTATATAAATATGTTGGATTGTCGCGGGTGAATAGCCGGGGGTTGTGAGACGAGAGTTTTCTTTTCTTGCAATTCATGTAAATTTGTAAATTGATGTAATAATTATTTGTATGGCCGCACAACCGGGTCGGGGTTGTAGCCGTCATTGTATAATTTCTTTTTACTGTTTTTGCTCCTAGGATAGACCCATGGAGGGGTGCACAAACTACCGGGTATGCCGAAGTGTCGAGTGGCCTACTCATGGAGATGAGGGAGGTTGCTACGCTTCGGGTACTTGGCGGGTAGTTTGCCGCACCAGTAGGGGTCTTGGGTGGGGTATTGGCTATTCACCGCGACCGTGTTATCTGTTTTTGTTACAGGCTCGTACAAATTACAGATTGCTAGTATATCCAATGTATTTATCTGTGATCTGAAATGTTTATCATTGCAGTATATCTATATATGATATTATTTAGGCGTTGCTTATGTTTTTCAGACGCGCTAGCCCAGCCCCCGCTCTGTCGTTAGTTAAGTAACCTAACGGGTAATGACGGGGCCCAGTGGCGAATGCGAATGGCATAAGCGTACGTCATATTTTGGTTGTTTTCTGCAATGGTAAGATTAAATGATGGGACGCATTAAAAGAACTAATGCAAGAATATCACGCATTAAAAGAACTAATGCAAGATAATAAACCAAGTTAAAGTCGATGGAACACTCTCGAAAAACCACTCGGTTCTTTTCAAAAACAACTTTTAAATGCGGAGCTTGAGCCACTCCTTTCAAAAGCTATCTCGTTCCATCGACCAAATCAAGTTCACTACGTTCACGGTTTTGCCAAAACCATCCGTAGCCCTCCGTCGTTTCACATGAATAGTCAATAGTATTCAAGCTGTGTATGTTGGCCAAAGTCAAGGCACAGTGATTGGTAGCTATTGGGTGTTCATGTGTAGCATAGATAGATGCGTTGGTTTGGGACAGTCGTACTGCCATTTTGGCCAAAGTCAAGGGTCGGTACGGATGGATCCAAATTAACCTGGATAATGACGGGTAGAACTTGACATGTGACTTATGATATTTTGGCCAAAGTCAAGGTCATAAGAGCATGGGGCAAAAATCCACATCGGGAGTTTCATAAGTACTGAAACTTGCTAGATTTGCATACCATTTGGAGTGTGATGATTCTGGTAGGATTCCTTCAGTTTCGTCACGCGATGATATTTGGATCCCGATCCTACTGTGAGTATATGCTACTCCTCGGGAAATTTCTCACTAATCGATCAATGTTATAAACCTAGTAGGTGCCTAGAAAGGTGTTAGCGGGGCTACGCCCCCAGGGAAAAGAGGTTCTCTAATTAAGGAACTTCGCGAAAGCGTTGGAAAACCTCCCTCGAAGTACCGACACCGGCCTGGCTGAACGGTTAAGCAAGTATTGTACGGTGGGATTGATCCTGACTAATTCTTCCTTTATGGTTTGAGGAGGGATTCGAGATACAGTGGGAGCCATCCTGTTTAGACAAACTAAAAACCACTCTAAACTTGCAAGAGCATCATGCTGAGTGTTTCTTCTTCTCTCTCCTAATTGCAGCGACCAATCAACATGACTGGACTTAAGTTACTCCTAGATAAAAACAAACTGACAGGGCCAAACTACAAAGATTGGCTCAGGAATGTCAAGATAGCAATCACTTATGACAAGCTGGGGTATCTTCTTACCACCAAAGCTCCCCCTGTCCCTGGTCCAACTTCTAGTGTCGCGGATAAGGAAATCCGCAAGACTTGGGAGATTGATAGCGCGAAGGCCAAGTGCCTCCTGCTTGCCTCGATGGACAACGAACATCAGAGGAGGCATGAGAATATGGACATGGAGTCCATATTGCTCCATACAAAAGAACTGTATGGAGAGCAATCACGTATCGCAAGATACGAAGCGTCGAAAAAGTTATTTTCGACAAGAATGGCCGTCGGATCATCAGTAGCCGAGCACGTGCTAAAGATGATCGGCTTCATTGAGGAGCTCGCTGACCTAGGGATCACATTGGAGAGTGAGCTATATACGGATATAGTTCTCCAGTCCCTTCCTTCCACTTACGCCCAGTTTATACTGAACTTCAACTTACAAGAAAAAGAGGTTGAACTTTCAGAGCTCCTCAACATGCTGAGGAGCGCAGAGGGCACCCTACAGAAAGGTAGGGATACATCCACTTTGTTTGTAGGAGGATCATCTTCTTCTAGGTCCAAGGCGAAAGCCAAGGGAAAGAAGAAGAAGGCCCCCGCCAAACCAAGGGGCGGTGTTAGTAAAGTGGATACGAAGGGAAAAGGTAAAGCAACAAAGATAGCGGGGAAGCTTGTGGATAAGGAAGAATGCTTCTATTGTCATAAGAAAGGACACTGGAAGAATGATTGCAGGGCCTGGAAGGCCAGAACACAGGAATTGAAGCAGGTTGCAGCTTCAGCTTCAGGTGTGTATGTTATTGAAAATTGTCTTTCAATAAACTCTACTTCCTGGGTATTGGATACCGGATCAGGATCTCATATCTGTAATTCTTTGCAGGCGTTGAGAAACCGTAGGGTTTTGAAGGCAGGTGACATGACCCTCAAAGTTGCAAACGGAGCTAGCATGGATGCTAAAGCCGTGGGGGACTATCACCTGGGAATGTCAGATGGACATGTTTTGGTTTTGCGTAATTGCTTTTTTGTACCCAACGCAACTTGTAATATCATTTCTGTATCTTTAGTTTCTAAAGAAGGTTATGAATTTGCGTTTGTAAGTAATGTTGTAAACATTCACCTTAATCAAGTTTTGATTGGGTCAGGTACATTGAGTAATGGTATATACGTGTTAAACCAACCACAAATTTTCAACGTCCAGAATACACACAAAAGAAAGTCTCCAGAAATAAATCAGACTTTCTTATGGCATTGTAGATTGGGTCACATCAATGAGAGAAGGTTGACTAAGTTACATACAGAAGGATATTTGAATGCGTTCGAATATCAATCGTATGCCACTTGTCAATCTTGTCTCAAAGGAAAGATGACAAAGACTCCGTTTACTGGACATGGAGTAAGAGCGAGCGAGCTCTTGGGACTCGTACACAGTGACGTGTGCGGTCCAATGTCTACACATGCCCGAAGCGGACATTCTTACTTCATTACTTTTACGGATGACTTCTCAAGGTACGGTTATGTTTTCTTAATGAAACATAAGTCCGAGGCCTTTGGAAAATTCCAGGAGTATAAGAATGAAGTAGAGAAACAGACCGGCAAAAGTATTAAGATTCTAAGATCGGATCGAGGTGGAGAATACTTAAGTGCCGAGTTCCTGGACTATTTAAAAGAGAACGGAATTCTCTCTCAGCTTACTCCTCCATACACCCCGCAACATAACGGTGTATCGGAGAGACGGAACCGCACCCTATTGGATATGGTGCGGTCCATGATGAGTAACGCTGAGTTACCGCGATCATTCTGGGGGTATGCGCTAGAATCAGCCGCATACCTTTTGAACCGAGTTCCCACTAAGACTGTGCCTACCACGCCATTTGAGATGTGGTGTGGGAAGAGACCCCATCTTAATCACATTAAGATATGAGGAAGTCCAGCTTTTGTCAAAAAGCAGCATGCGGACAAGCTCGAGGCACGCTCAGTACTGTGCAAGTTTGTGGGATATCCAAAGAAATCCAAGGGATATTTCTTCTACTGTGAAGAGGAACAAAAAGTTCTTGTTTCTCGTCATGCCCACTTTCTAGAACACCAGTTCATAGAAAAAGAAATAAGTGGGAGCGCAGTAGAACTGGAAGAAATTCCAGAACCACGGACTATTACTGAAGGTTTAGTGGAACCAGAGGGTTCGGAAGAACAGGACATTCCTACGCCACTCCGCAGGAGTAGTAGGCAGTCTCATCCGCCCGAGAGATACTACGGTTTTCTCATAGACGGGGATAGAGAGGATTGCATCATAGATTATGATGAGCCTACTAGCTTCCAGCAGGCCATTCAGAGCGTTGACTCAGTGAAATGGCTGGATGCAATGCGGACCGAAATGGAGTCCATGTACACCAACAAGGTATGGACGTTGGACATTGCTCCAGACGGGGTAAAACCCGTAGGATGCAAGTGGATCTTCAAAAGGAAGATTGGTATAGATGGACAGGTTGAGACCTATAAAGCTAGGCTGGTAGCAAAGGGTTTTCATCAACGACCTGGCTTGGACTACGACGAAACCTTTTCTCCAGTAGCCATGCTGAAATCCATTCGGATCCTTCTTGCCATTGCTGCCTTCCACGATTATGAGATCTGGCAAATGGACGTAAAGACAGCTTTTCTAAATGGAAATTTAGAGGAGTGTGTCTATATGGACCAGCCAGAGGGTTTCATTCAGAGTGGGAGCAGCGGAAAGGTGTGCAAGTTGCTTAAGTCCATCTATGGACTAAAGCAGGCATCGCGGAGTTGGAACATCTGTTTTGATGAGACGGTCAAAGAATTTGGCTTTATCAAAAATCCAGATGAACCATGCATCTATAGTAGATTTGTAGCGAGAACTGCAGTATTCCTCGTTTTATACGTGGATGACATTCTCTTAATAGGAAATGACATTCCTATGCTACAATCTGTCAAGGGGTTCTTGTCACACAGGTTCTCCATGAAAGACCTGGGTGATGCCTCATACATTCTGGGTATCCGGATCTACCGTGACAGATCCAAGAGGATATTAGGACTTTCGCAGTCCAGGTACATCGACACCATACTGAAGAGGTTCAGTATGGAAGATTCCAAGCGCGGTAACCTACCGGCTTATCACGGGATCACCCTCTCTAAAGAGATGTCTCCCAAGACTGATTTAGAGAGGGATCGCATGTCTATTATACCCTACGCTTCTGCGGTAGGCTCTATAATGTATGCGATGTTGTGTACCAGACCGGATGTAGCTTATGCACTGAGTGTGGTAAGCCGGTATCAGTCTAACCCTGGGGAGAAACACTGGATAGCGGTAAAGAACATTCTCAAGTACCTGAGAAGGACTAAGGAGATGTTCTTGGTGTATGGCGGAAAAGACCTCCAGATCGAGGCCTTTGCTGACTCCAGCTTCCTGAGTGACAAGGATGATTCCAAGTCCATGTCGGGTTTTGTCTTTACCCTCAATGGAGGGGCGGTGTGTTGGAAGAGTTCCAAACAGGAAACCGTTGCAGACTCGACGATGGAAGCGGAATACATCGCTGCATCTGATGCCGCAAAAGAAGCTGTCTGGATGAGGAAGTTCTTGAAAGAACTTCAGGTGGTTCCATCCATTGTTGATCCAATACCTCTGTATTGCGACAACAACGGGGCTATAGCTTTAGCGAAGGAACCCAGGTCCCATCAGAGATCCAGGCACATCTTGAGGCGGTATCACCTGATCAGGGAGATCGTGGATCGCCAGGAGATCGAGGTTCGGAGAGTCGCTTCAGAAGACAACACTGCAGATCCATTCACCAAGGCCTTGCCCCAGACTCAGTTCGAGCGGCTGATCGAGATGATAGGTCTTCGATACGCCAGTACATGGCCTTAGTGCAAGTGGGAGATTGTTAGTGTATATGCCCTAGAGGCCATTACTGTATCATACTAGTTTGTATATTACTTAATGGATGCTTGGGATATTCACCTTGTATATACAATCTTGCTCAAAATAGTAGTATGCTACTTGGTTTGTTTCTACTTCAATGTGTACTTGTGTTTATTTCAGTATATCACTTATACGCATTAGTGGAGCCCTTAGGATCTTTGCTTGATTACCAGCGTTGTGATGGCAGTCACACTAGTGGGGGCTGGGTAATCTATAAGCACATCCTTATTCAGGTCCCTGGTCGCAGGACTATCGAGACAGGGCATCGATACTCCGGAGTAGACCAGCGCATGCGCTTCTCATCCCAGTGTGGGAGACGGTCTGTCCCACAGCCGTCAGTACGTCGTACTTGAGATAGTATGCGGGTGCTCGTTAGGTTACGGGTACACTGGACAGGACTCGTCGGGAACTGACTAGTTGGTATTATACCTATCGTCAGTTATCAGTTCCCAGGTGACATGAGTACAGCTTAGTCCGCTGACTTGACACTGTCACTTCGCCTCGGGTGTGTTCCCACTGTACTTTGATCACTACCCTACCACGGCTCAAAGGAGTCGTGCAAACAGGTGGTGGTTGGGTGCAGTCCCGAAGCACTTGGAGGCAGTGACGGTTAGACAGGATTCGTCTCTCCCGGTATTGGGGGTTGACATCGCGCTGTGTCTAGGAGAGCCATTACACGAGTAGTCCCTGGCCAGGGCAAACGAGATATACTGGTAGGTTTCCAGTGTTATCTCAGGGTGTTTTGGGCTTCGCTCCGGCACGACTTGTACCGCTATTGGGGGACTGACGTTTACCGCCCCCTAGGCCCGCCATGCGATGTATCAGACGAACAGACCGGACTGTACGGAGAATGTCACACTCAGGCTCAGTAGGAGTTCAGATGGGTTTCGCCTCGTCGGTCTTCTTGTCGGCATTACCTGGGGACCGTTACGCACAGCTAGTGCCGCTTGCGGTCTGTGGTTAAACCCACTGCCAGCGTAGTGTCGAGTCTTTAGAGTCCCACACAGAAAGCTTTTCGCCTTTAGGCAAAAGAGTAGAGGTCGCATGGTATTGCGACAGGTCGCATGGTTTTGCGACTGGGTTCGGTCACATCCGTGCGCTTGTGCACGTACAGTGTCCGGACAGTTTACACTAGCGGGCTTTGGTTTAAGCCAGATCCTAGTGTACCTTATGGGATTGGATTTATCCAGTTTGCATTCGTGTTCCTCGGAACGCGGATGCGGGTGTGTATGCACAGTTGACAGGGAGGCAGAGGCTGTGGATTCTCATTAGGGTTGTTGACAGTTGACCGTTGACTATTTGACTTTATGCTCAACCCTAATGAGAATATGATATGTGATTAACTATTATATTAATTAAGTATTATGGTGATATGGTTGTTGACTTGTTGACTTTTGTTGACTTGTTGACTTTGTTGACTTGTTGACTTTTGTTGACTTGTTGACCGGTTGACTAGGCTTGACTAGTTGACCATCATGATAACCATGGTTATCATTTCATGCCAAAGACTTTTACTTGCTTGCTCATTTGAGTAAAATGAGTGCATGACATGATAAGGTTATGGTTGCTTCTAACCATCACATAAGACTTTTTTGATATGATGAGTTATGATCACTTTGGATTATGAGAGGGTGAAACACAAAAGAGTTGCTCATTCTTTCTTGCTCATTCTCTCTCTTGTTCTTGAGCTCTCCTCTTGCTCTCACCCTCAACCTCTTGCTCCCTCTCTTGATCTATGGTTCTCTTGTCTCATGAGTTGAGAATCAAGAACCATAGATAAAATCCCATTCTAAATCATCTCTACTCATTCTAGTTCACTAGGTTTAGCAAACCAAGTGAACTAGTTTCTTCAAAGAACGAAGAAGGAGCTAAAGGTTGGAGCTTTCAAGTGGATCTATCTTCGGCGTACGGAGACAACGAGAAGGAGCCATCGAACCACCATCTGAGCTTGAAAAGAAGGAGTTCAAGTTTAGGTATAACCATCTTCATCCGAGTAGCTAAATATCTTTAGCTTAGTATGCTAGTTTTAGTTTAGGTAAAGATCCCGACCTAGCTTAGTCCATGTTGCCTCTTGCGTTAAAATTTTGATTTTATACCGTTTCCGCCTCCCCGTAAGAACCGGGGGTCGCAATGTGGACTTACAATAGCCAATCGAACACAGTGCAACATCAACTCCCTATACCGGGAGAGACGAATCCCCTCCTATCGCTCATTGCCTCCATGTGATTCGGGACTGTACCCAAAAACCACCGTTTTGCACGCCCTCTTGGACGTGGTAAGATGGAAATCAAAGCACAGTGGGAACCACACAAGACTCTATGACGATCTCGGGTCAACAGACTACTCTGTACCAGTGTCACCAGAGAACTGCCATCTGATGTAAGGTATAATACCATCTGGGAGTTCTCGGCGAGTCCGTCCAGTGTACCCAGTCTCTACTGAGCACCCGTATATCATCTCTGATGTCAAACACCAATGGATATGGGATCATCCATCGCCCATCTGTATGGGTCGAGAAGGTATACGCTAGTCTACTCTGGTATATCGATGCCCCGTCTCGATACACCCACGACTAGGGACTTTGAAGGATGTACTTATGGACTACCATGTCCCCACTAGTATGATCCGCATCATAGTCCAGGTAGTCAAGTACACATCCTAAGGGCTTTACCAACATGTAACAGAGAGACAAACAGTGTACACGTTAAGGTAAAGAGCAACCAGATAGCATACTATCATGTCGAGCAAGAAAGTCCTCCCTATATATGTCCAAGCATCCACTACAATATACATCCTATGTATAGTAATGGCCTCTAGGGCATACATATAACTAACAATCTCCCACTTGCACTAGGGCCATCTGTAGTAGTGGTTGTAGTATCTCATACTCAACCATCCCATAAAAGTCTCTCTCTGGGAACAGGCCTTTGTGAGTGGATCCGCTGTGTTGTCCTCTGAGTCTACTCTCCTAACCTCGATCTCCCTGGAGATCAACCATCTCCATGATCAGGTGACACTGCCTTAGAATATGTCTGGATCACTGATGGGACGGACGTTCCTTGGCATAAGCCACAACTCCATTGTCTCACAATGGTTGGAACGTAGTTCATCTTATGAACTAATATACACCCAGACTGCCTCTTTGGTAGCATCTTAAGTAGCGATGTATCCTGTCTTTATCGTCTAGTATGTCACGGTATCTAGCTTGGAACTCTTCCAACATACCGTCCCTTTACTGAGGGTAAAGACAATGCCTGTGACTGACATTCAGTCGTCTTTATCACCCTGGAACCCTTCCAGTGATTCTCCCCAGGATCGGTTGATACCGTCTCACTACAACTAGTGAGAGTCCTAACATCCAATTAGATCTATCTCATAGATCCAAAAACCCAGGATTTAGGAGGTATCACTTTGATCCTATATGGAGAATCATTGTGATAAGCGGAGATTGATCGAGCGTAGCATAGGAAACTCCTTCCCTATCAAGAGTATGTCATCCACGTACTCTACGAGGATCGTCACCATACTCCCTACTACCTTCTTGTTTATACAAGGTTCATCTACCATTTTGATGATGTCAACTTCTTTGACCGCTTCATCAAAACAGATGTTCCAACTCCGCGATGCCTGCTTTATCCTATAAAGCATCTTGCACACGTTTCCGCTGCTCCCACTGTCTACGAGGCCCTCTGGCTGTGTACTTATAGACGCTTTCTTCTAAAACATCATTTAGAAAAGCTGTCATGACACCCAACCACCAGATATCGTAGTCATGGTATGTAGCCGTGGCAAGTAGGATCTGGATGGACTTAAGCATAGCCACTAGAAAAGGTTTCATCATTATCCACGCCTGGTCAATGAAGCAAACCTTTAACAAGTCTAGCTTTGAAAGTCTCAACTTTTCCATCTACACCTAGTAATCTTCTCAAGATATACTTGCTCCTGATGGGGATTTAACCCTTCAGATATAGCAACCAAAGTCCATACTTTGTTGGTGTATATGGATTCCATCTCAGATCACTAAGCATCCAGCCATTCTTACAGAGTCTTACTCTCGATGGCCAGCTCGAGACTAGTTGGGTCATCATCTCATGATGCAATCCTCGCTCCCACTGTCATAGAGAAACAGAAGTATCTCTCAGGTGGGTGAGGAACCCTACTAGATCGGCGGAGAGGCTGAGGTTCGTTGGAATCTACTGAATCCTTTGGCTCTATCAAATCATCTGCTGTAGTTTGTATAGCTGGAACCTTTCCAGTTCTACATTACAGACCTTTCCTCGAGCTTGTCCGGATTATGCTTTTAGACATAGCCCGGACAACCCCAAATCTTAACTAACTTAAGATATGGGCTCTTCCCTTTCTATATCACATATGAAGTGGTAGGCAACTGATTTGATTTGAACCCTATTCAATAGGTATGCAGCTTCTCAAGTGCATAACTCCCAAAAGGAAATAGGAAACTCAGTAGTACTCATCATAGAGCACACCTTATCATATAGGGTGAGATTGCTCCGCCCCGATATACCATCGTGCTATGGTGTATACGGATGAGTAATGCTGAGAGAGAATCTCATTCTCCTTTAGAGTAATCCAGGATTTCCGTGCTCAAGTATTCTCCTCCTTGATTTCATCAAAGGACCTAATACTTATACCCTTATTTTGGTTCTCTACTTCTTAATCATATTCTGTGAATATCTCAAAAGGTTCGGACTTGTGTTTCATCAGGAACATATGTCTGAATCTTGAGAGATTATCAGAGAATGTAACGAAGTACAAAGAACCAGTCCTGGCATGTGTAGACAGGGGACCTTACATACATCAACATGTATCATCCCAAGAGTTTACTAACTCTTTCTCTGTTTCCAGTAAACGGAGCTATGGTCATCTTATCTTTGTGACATGACTGGCGAGTTTCACAAGATGTAAATTCAAACTGATTTAAATATACATCTAAATGTAACTTCAGCTAGTCGGGTCACATTGATCTGACCTAGTCTACAATACCTCAAGAAGAATCCGTTCATTTCTGAACTTTTCCTCTTGTGTGTGTTCCGTATACTAAGAACTGTAATTTGATTTAGAACATCAACGCTTTTAGTTAACGTGCCTGAACCGATCAACTTTTGATATAGGAAATGTTCAAAACATTATCCAACAATACAAAATTATATCCTTTCTTTACTAATAAAGAGACTGATATGATTTTGTATATCAGGTTCGGTATCTAATAACATTCGTTCAGAATCAATGTATTGGTAATACAGGGTGACAGTGACCAACAGACTTGGCTGCAACACTTGCCCCGTTTTCTGCCTCATGAAACTTATCACCCGTTCTCAGTTCTCTACCTTTCTGTAGCCCTATGTAACAGATTACATATCTGGGATCCTGATCTGGTATCACATACCCAGGACGTAAAGGACACTGAGAAACAGTTCTATATAATGAACACACCCGAAGATGATGCATCATCATGCACTCTCCTTGTTTGGGCGGCACAGGAAATCTGGTATTCCCCAATTTCCTGCTCTGTCTTATAACAATTATAAGTTGGAGCGGGACCAACGTTCCCCAGCTCAGTATAGCAAGCGGGTTCGGTCAAAAATCCGTATTATTATCTTGATTAAGGCGTGATATGGTCGCTACCTGGAGAGAGAGAGAAGAAAACACTCAGCGTGCGCTCTTGCAAGAATAGATTGGTTATTATTTTATCTAATCAGGATGGCTCCCACTGCTTTTTATCAAATCTTCCTTCAAACCCTAAAAGGAAAGACTAGCCGGGATTAATTACACAATACAAGTTCGCCAATCTTTCAGCCAGGCCAGTGTCGGTACTTTGAGGGAGGTCCCCCGTGCTTTCGCACGAACCTAATTAATGTAAACCTCGTTTTCCCAGAGGCGTAACCCCGTTGACACCTTTCTAGACACCTACTTGATCGGCTAATTGTAATGTATAAAACTCTCCCAGGAGTAACACTTACTCGCAGCGGGTATCGGGATCCAACTATCTCATAGAAGGTATGCAATCTCATTGCGAATTTCAACACTTGAAATTCCCGATATTTTTGCCCCTAGCGTCCTATGACCTTGACGCAGGCCAACAAACCATAGTGCGCTAGTCAAGTTCAACCCATCATTTCCTGATTGAATTAAACCCACCCGCACGACCCTTGACGCAGGCCAACAAAGTCGCACGACTACCCTAATCCAATCTGCATCATATGCATAAGCAGATAAATACTAGTTAGCTACCGCACACTACGCCTTGACGCAGGCCAACAAACGTAGCACGAATACTAACTACCACTTATCTGAAATGACGGAGGGCTACGACAGGTTTTTCTGAAAACCTATTGCGTAATGAACTTGATATCGTTGTAGAATCAAATGATTTTAAAATGGAGTTCTTTTGAGTCTTTTCTAGTTTTGCTAAAGGAGTCACTCCCGGTGAAGGGATCGTCGGTCCTTTCCTCGTCGAATGAGGTGCGGGATATATCATATATATCACTGTGCAAAGCAAAAACACTTAAAAGCAATCAAAAGACAAACCGAGTGTGTAGCATCTGCCAGTTATTGCTAAAGGAGTCACTCCCGGTGAAGGGATCTCGGTCCTTTCCTTATCGAATAAGGTGCAGGATATATCACATATACCTCTGTGCAAAGCAAGAACTGTAGCTACCTGTTTTAATTTTGAAATTTGATTCTACAACATCTTAGGTTTCTTTTTATTTCATTAATCTCATTAATGAAGTCCCATCATTTAAGTACCTAAACATCACAGATAAATACGACGTACACTTATGCCATCCGCATTCGCCTCGATGTCCCCTCGTGCACCGTTAGGTTAGGTAACTAACGGCAGAGCGGGGCAGGGCTAGCGCGGGTGTAAAACATAAGTAACGTCTATATAATATATCATATATACTATATACTGTATCTATCACAGAACATCACATGATCACATCACAGATATCGCAGCAGAAGAATCATATGAAATATTGGATATACTAGGACGTCCGTGTTTTCAATACGAGCCAGTATAAAACACGGATTCAACGGTCGCGATGAATAGCCAAACCCACACCCCTAGACCCCTACGAGAGCGGCAAGCAACCCTACCAATTCTGGAGTTAGGAGACCCGGACTCGACTCCTCGAGTTGGTCTCCCACTGGACTCCAGAACCCGGTTACTTGTGCTCCCCTCCTTGGGTCTATCCTAGTGCGGAAAAGTAAATAATATACATGAACGGTGACAACTTCCGCAACCTGGAAGCGCCCCAATAAAAGAATATTACATACAGATTTTTACATGAATGAAAATGAAAAACACTCATCTCACATAAAAAAACCCGGCTATTCAAACACGACGATCCAATATAACATATCCAGCAACACATAACATCACATGTCATCAACGTAAGTAAATATGCGCATCCCAATTGTCGTTGACATATAGCAACAAAACCGGCGATATCACATATTACACTTACGGTCACAGAAAAGAAAGTGTAAAACTACAACAGTTGGAATCCGCAACCTGCATAGACATCGCATGCCTAATCATTATAAACCCCGCATTTTAGTCTCAAAATCGAAAACACTTTTCAATATCAAGTCGGGCAATTCAACAAGATTCCCGACATCCTGATCGAATGCTCGTCGCAAACTTTAGTAGGCGGCTTCACCCCTGATACCGTCGACGAAGTGCACCAAGGCGGAACACCGCTACAGCGAGCACCCGAATGGATGCTTTCGGCGACGGGGTTCTCCTACAGTCACTTGGTCGGGGCTATGGAGTGAGGCTGTCTATTAAGTTTACCCGGCGAGTATCCGCGTACGCTACGTGATTGCGACGGACTTTTGATCACATCAAAATTCCGTGGCAACCGATCAAGTGAGACTAAACTGCTATGTTTATAACATTCATTCAGTTATCTCATAACTTCTTATGAATTCCAATTATTGTATCCCATTCCAGATAAATAGAAAATGTTAAACTTTTCGATCGAACAGTCAAACACCCAAGTTTTCCCGATACAGATCAACACATGAAATAAGTCTAACAACATTCAGTTCGTGCCTCAGTACCAACGGTCCAGCCGTAGAAGGGTCAAGCCAACGCCTCACATGTGGCACGCCGTACTGCCCCAAACCCGAAGGTTCAAAGGGCAGTTCAAGACGGTCACATAATCGAGTTAAGGTTTGTTGTCTTCTAGAGGGTCCATCGCGTTACTTGCACTACTTAGAACGTCGTTAAACTACGGAAAAATCCAACACTTGGAAATTTCCCGACAGGGGAAAAATTGGGTATTTATATCCGGTCGAACTTTTTAACATATTCAAAAATTTATCCGGAAAGCCACACAGACAAAATTTGATAATCCGATCGAACATTCGAATCCCCAAAACAACTCAGAAAATTCAACTCTTGAAAAAATATTAAAAATTCCCAGAAAAATCACCACTGGAAACTAAGAATTACTGTGCAAAATAATTTAAATACTGTGGCCGTACGGCCGCGGATCCGCCGCATGAGCCTTGCTCATGCCGCGGAACCGCGGTGGGATAGTTGAATTAGGTCCACGAAATTTACAGTAATTCCTAGAAAACCCTGCTTGATTTTCTGCATATTTTTAATTTCGAAAAAACCACGTTTTGGGAAAAAGTACAGAGAGCATTTTCCGGGTTGGGTTTTCGGTTCGATCGGGTTTCAAATTCCGTCTAGACTTCGCCCAAGGCTCTAGCTAGGATCTGATACCACTGTAGGGTTCCTAGGCACCCTAATGAGGTCTCACAAGGCATCAACCATGCCAATTTCAAATTTAAAGGGTGCCGAGAAACCCTAGAACGGATCGTTGGCTAGATTTCTAGGCGAAAAGATAACTAGTTAACAACTTTAACTATAAGGAAACGGAAATACAACCTTTGTAGATCCGGTGCTCCACCTCCATAGCTCCGTAACGAAGTCCCCTCGCTGTCCAAATGAATTCCCGGGCTCTAGCGTCGGCTTCGTCGGAGAAATGGCGAGCTAGGTCGTCGATGTCCATGCCGAAGATGATCTATGTCGAGGCATCGCTAGATCAAGCTCCACCTTCACCAAGCCATGAAACTTGTGAAGGAAACACACTCTACTACTTGGCAAGAGGTAGAGGATGAAGAAATAGGAAGTGGGTAGACTTTAGAATTGGATTTCTCACTAATTTCATCAATCCACCATTAATGAAGCAAGCTTTTCTTCCTTGAAGAAGATGAAGAGGAAGAAGATGATAAGTGTTATATTTTCTATATTCTAAAAAGAATATTATATGAATACTTATCATAAACCAACCATAGTTTGGTGTAGAGAATAAACCATGGTTTGAATGAAGGGTTAGGGTTAAGCATCAAGACAAAATGGTCACAAGGTCAAAGCTTCACGAAGCTTCAATGTACAAACAAAGAAAGCCACCATTTTCCTTTTATGCTTAAGATTTTCCAATAAGAATAAATAAATAGATTAAATAAATAAGAAAACCATAACCCTAATATACAACCATGGTTTAATCTTCACACAAACCCAAGTGAGCATGTATCATCAAACATGATACAATCAAGTGCACAAAAATATATCGCATATACAATGTGCACATCCGAGTGAGAAAATCCATCTTAAGTGAACCGATACTAGTTAATGCAAAGTAATATATCAAATATATAATTATGCATTAAATCATTAAATCAACACTTGATTTAACGATCCGGTCATATCGCATATAACCGACTAATATCAACAGTAACAACTTATCGAATCAACACTTGATCCGATAACCCGGCTATATCGCATATAACCGATCAATGTCACAAATCGCGAGAATCGAATACAGTATCACATACTGGTATCATTCTCGGTCCCGCACATATCTCATATGCACTCCTATTTCGTTTCGCTTGAGCCAGGAAACCTCTGTGTAGGACTCTAAAGACTCGTCAGTACGCCGGCAGCAGGTGATGATCATATCAAACACCCGCAAGCCGCAAGCGGTCTGCTAAACGTAACGGCCACCCGGGTATTGAGCGATCTGAAGATCGACGAGCAAGCCCGCTCACACTCCAGTGAATCCAACCAGTAACACTACCGTACAGTCCGATCTGATCGTCAGATATGTCGCATATCTCGCCTAGGGGTGGTAAACGTCAGACCCCAATAGCTCGATAAGTCGTGTCGATATGAGGTCTATAACAATTCGAGAAACTACTGGTAACACTTACCAGTAAATCTCAGCAACCCTGGCCAGGGATTTCCGGTTATAGCCAATCGAACACAGCGCAACATCAACTCCCTATACCGGGAGAGACGAATCCCCTCCTATCACTCATTGCCTCCATGTGAATCGGGACTGTACCCAAAAACCACCGTTTTGCACGCCCTCTTGGACGTGGTAAGATGGAAATCAAAGCACAGTGGGAACCACACAAGACTCTATGACGATCTCGGGTCAACAGACTACTCTGTACCAGTGTCACCAGAGAACTGCCATCTGACGTAAGGTATAATACCATCTGGGAGTTCTCGGCGAGTCCGTCCAGTTTACCCAGTCTCTACTGAGCACCCGTATATCATCTCTGATGTCAAACACCAATGGATATGGGATCATCCATCGCCCATCTGTATGGGTCGAGAAGGTATACGCTAGTCTACTCTGGTATATCGATGCCCCGTCTCGATACACCCACGACTAGGGACTTTGAAGGATGTACTTATGGACTACCATGTCCCCACTAGTATGATCCGCATCATAGTCCAGGTAGTCAAGTACACATCCTAAGGGCTTTACCAACATGTAACAGAGAGACAAACAGTGTACACGTTAAGGTAAAGAGCAACCAGATAGCATACTATCATGTCGAGCAAGAAAGTCCTCCCTATATATGTCCAAGCATCCACTACAATATACATCCTATGTATAGTAATGGCCTCTAGGGCATACATATAACTAACAATCTCCCACTTGCACTAGGGCCATCTGTAGTAGTGGTTGTAGTATCTCATACTCAACCATCCCATAAAAGTCTCTCTCTGGGAACAGGCCTTTGTGAGTGGATCCGCTGTGTTGTCCTCTGAGTCTACTTTCCTAACCTCGATCTCCCTGGAGATCAACCATCTCCATGATCAGGTGACACTGCCTTAGAATATGTCTGGATCACTGATGGGACGGACGTTCCTTGGCATAAGCCACAACTCCATTGTCTCACAATGGTTGGAACGTAGTTCATCTTATGAACTAATATACACCCAGACTGCCTCTTTGGTAGCATCTTAAGTAGCGATGTATCCTGCCTTTATCGTCTAGTATGTCACGGTATCTAGCTTGGAACTCTTCCAACATACCGTCCCTTTACTGAGGGTAAAGACAATGCCTGTGATTGACATTCAGTCGTCTTTATCACCCTGGAACCCTTCCAGTGATTCTCCCCAGGATCGGTTGATACCGTCTCACTACAACTAGTGAGAGTCCTAACATCCAATTAGATCTATCTCATAGATCCAAAAACCCAGGATTTAGGAGGTATCACTTTGATCCTATATGGAGAATCATTGTGATAAGCGGAGATTGATCGAGCGTAGCATAGGAAACTCCTTCCCTATCAAGAGTATGTCATCCACGTACTCTACGAGGATCGTCACCATACTCCCTACTACCTTCTTGTTTATACAAGGTTCATCTACCATTTTGATGATGTCAACTTCTTTGACCGCTTCATCAAAACAGATGTTCCAACTCCGCGATGCCTGCTTTATCCTATAAAGCATCTTGCACACGTTTCCGCTGCTCCCACTGTCTACGAGGCCCTCTGGCTGTGTACTTATAGACGCTCTCTTCTAAAACATCATTTAGAAAGCTGTCATGACACCCAACCACCAGATATCGTAGTCATGGTATGTAGCCGTGGCAACTAGGATCTGGATGGACTTAAGCATAGCCACTGGAAAAGGTTTCATCATTATCCACGCCTGGTCAATGAAGCAAACCTTTAACAAGTCTAGCTTTGAAAGTCTCAACTTTTCCATCTACACCTAGTAATCTTCTCAAGATATACTTGCTCCTGATGGGGATTTAACCCTTCAGATATAGCAACCAAAGTCCATACTTTGTTGGTGTATATGGATTCCATCTCAGATCACTAAGCATCCAGTCATTCTTACAGAGTCTTACTCTCGATGGCCAGCTCAAGACTAGTTGGGTCATCATCTCATGATGCAATCCTCGCTCCCACTGTCATAGAGAAACAGAAGTATCTCTCAGGTGGGTGAGGAACCCTACTAGATCGGGGGAGAGGCTGAGGTTCGTTGGAATCTACTGAATCCTTTGGCTCTATCAAATCATCTGCTGTAGTTTGTATAGCTGGAACCTTTCCAGTTCTACATTACAGACCTTTCCTCGAGCTTGTCCGGATTATGCTTTTAGACATAGCCCGGACAACCCCAAATCTTAACTAACTTAAGATATGGGCTCTTCCCTTTCTATATCACATATGAAGTGGTAGGCAACTGATTTGATTTGAACCCTATTCAATAGGTATGCAGCTTCTCAAGTGCATAACTCCCAAAAGGAAATAGGAAACTCAGTAGTACTCATCATAGAGCACACCTTATCATATAGGGTGAGATTGCTCCGCCCCGATATACCATCGTGCTATGGTGTATACGGATGAGTAATGCTGAGAGAGAATCTCATTCTCCTTTAAAGTAATCCAGGATTTCCGTGCTCAAGTATTCTCCTCCTTGATTTCATCAAAGGACCTAATACTTATACCCTTATTTTGGTTCTCTACTTCTTAATCATATTCTGTGAATATCTCAAAAGGTTCGGACTTGTGTTTCATCAGGAACATATGTCTGAATCTTGAGAGATTATCAGAGAATGTAACGAAGTACAAAGAACCAGTCCTGGCATGTGTAGACAGGGGACCTTACATACATCAACATGTATCATCCCAAGAGTTTACTAACTCTTTCTCTGTTTCCAGTAAACGGAGCTATGGTCATCTTATCTTTGTGACATGACTGGCGAGTTTCACAAGATGTAAATTCAAACTGATTTAAATATACATCTAAATGTAACTTCAGCTAGTCGGGTCACATTGATCTGACCTAGTCTACAATACCTCAAGAAGAATCCGTTCATTTCTGAACTTTTCCTCTTGTGTGTGTTCCGTATACTAAGAACTGTAATTTGATTTAGAACATCAACGCTTTTAGATAACGTGCCTGAACCGATCAACTTTTGATATAGGAAATGTTCAAAACATTATCCAACAATACAAAATTATATCCTTTCTTTACTAATAAAGAGACTGATATGATTTTGTATATCAGGTTCGGTATCTAATAACATTCGTTCAGAATCAATGTATTGGTAATACAGGGTGACAGTGACCAACAGACTTGGCTGCAACACTTGCCCCGTTTTCTGCCTCATGAAACTTATCACCCGTTCTCAGTTCTCTACCTTTCTGTAGCCCTATGTAACAGATTACATATCTGGGATCCTGATCTGGTATCACATACCCAGGACGTAAAGGACACTGAGAAACAGTTCTATATAATGAACACACCCGAAGATGATGCATCATCATGCACTCTCCTCGTTTGGGCGGCACGGGAAATCTGGTATTCCCCAATTTCCTGCTCTGTCTTATAACAATTATAAGTTGGAGCGGGACCAACGTTCCCCAGCTCAGTATAGCAACCGGGTTCGGTCAAAAATCCGTATTATTATCTTGATTAAGGCGTGATATGGTCGCTACCTGGAGAGAGAGAGAAGAAAACACTCAGCGTGCGCTCTTGCAAGAATAGATTGGTTATTATTTTATCTAATCAGGATGGCTCCCACTGCTTTTTATCAAATCTTCCTTCAAACCCAAAAAGGAAAGACTAGCCGGGATTAATTACACATTACAAGTTCGCCAATCTTTCAGCCAGGCCAGTGTCGGTACTTTGAGGGAGGTCCCCCGTGCTTTCGCACGAACCTAATTAATGTAAACCTCGTTTTCCCAGAGGCGTAACCCCGTTGACACCTTTCTAGACACCTACTTGATCGGCTAATTGTAATGTATAAAACTCTCCCAGGAGTAACACTTACTCGCAGCGGGTATCGGGATCCAACTATCTCATAGAAGGTATGCAATCTCATTGCGAATTTCAACACTTGAAATTCCCGATATTTTTGCCCCTAGCGTCCTATGACCTTGACGCAGGCCAACAAACCATAGTGCGCTAGTCAAGTTCAACCCGTCATTTCCTGATTGAATTAAACCCACCCGCACGACCCTTGACGCAGGCCAACAAAGTCGCACGACTACCCTAATCCAATCTGCATCATATGCATAAGCAGATAAATACTAGTTAGCTACCGCACACTATGCCTTGACGCAGGCCAACAAACGTAGCATGAATACTAACTACCACTTATCTGAAATGACGGAGGGCTACGACAGGTTTTTCTGAAAACCTATTGCGTAATGAACTTGATATCGTTGTAGAATCAAATGATTTTAAAATGGAGTGCTTTTGAGGCTTTTCTAGTTTTGCTAAAGGAGTCACTCCCGGTGAAGGGATCGTCGGTCCTTTCCTCGTCGAATGAGGTGCGGGATATATCATATATATCACTGTGCAAAGAAAAAACACTTAAAAGCAATAAAAAGACAAACCGAGTGTGTAGCATCTGCCAGTTATTGCTAAAGGAGTCACTCCCGGTGAAGGGATCTCGGTCCTTTCCTTATCGAATAAGGTGCAGGATATATCACATATACCTCTGTGCAAAGCAAGAACTGTAGCTACCTGTTTTAATTTTGAAATTTGATTCTACAACATCTTAGGTTTCTTTTTATTTCATTAATCTCATTAATGAAGTCCCATCATTTAAGTACCTAAACATCACAGATAAATACGACGTACACTTATGCCATCCGCATTCGCCTCGATGTCCCCTCGTGCACCGTTAGGTTAGGTAACTAACGGCAGAGCGGGGCAGGGCTAGCGCGGGTGTAAAACATAAGTAACGTCTATATAATATATCATATATACTATATACTGTATCTATCACAGAACATCACATGATCACATCACAGATATCGCAGCAGAAGAATCATATGAAATATTGGATATACTAGGACGTCCGTGTTTTCAATACGAGCCAGTATAAAACACGGATTCCACGGTCGCGATGAATAGCCAAACCCACACCCCTAGACCCCTACGAGAGCGGCAAGCAACCCTACCAATTCTGGAGTTAGGAGACCCGGACTCGACTCCTCGAGTTGGTCTCCCACTGGACTCCAGAACCCGGTTACTTGTGCTCCCCTCCTTGGGTCTATCCTAGTGCGGAAAAGTAAATAATATACATGAACGGTGACAACTTCCGCAACCTGGAAGCGCCCCAATAAAAAAATATTACATACAGATTTTTACATGAATGAAAATGAAAAACACTCATCTCACATAAAAAACCCAGGCTATTCAAACACGACGATCCAATATAACATATCCAGCAACACATAACATCACATGTCATCAACGTAAGTAAATATGCGCATCCCAATTGTCGTTGACATATAGCAACAAAACCGGCGATATCACATATTACACTTACGGTCACAGAAAAGAAAGTGTAAAACTACAACAGTTGGAATCCGCAACCTGCATAGACATCGCATGCCTAATCATTATAAACCCCGCATTTTAGTCTCAAAATCGAAAACACTTTTCAATATCAAGTCGGGCAATTCAACAAGATTCCCGACATCCTGATCGAATGCTCGTCGCAAACTTTAGTAGGCGGCTTCACCCCCGATACCGTCGACGAAGTGCACCAAGGCGGAACACCGCTACAGCGAGCACCCGAACGGATGCTTTCGGCGACGGGGTTCTCCTACAGTCACTTGGTCGGGGCTATGGAGTGAGGCTGTCTATTAAGTTTACCCGGCGAGTATCCGCGTACGCTACGTGATTGCGACGGACTTTTGATCACATCAAAATTCCGTGGCAACCGATCAAGTGAGACTAAACTGCTATGTTTATAACATTCATTCAGTTATCTCATAACTTCTTATGAATTCCAATTATTGTATCCCATTCCAGATAAATAGAAAATGTTAAACTTTTCGATCGAACAGTCAAACACCCAAGTTTTCCCGATACAGATCAACACATGAAATAAGTCTAACAACATTCAGTTCGTGCCTCAGTACCAACGGTCCAGCCGTAGAAGGGTCAAGCCAACGCCTCACATGTGGCACGCCGTACTGCCCCAAACCCGAAGGTTCAAAGGGCAGTTCAAGACGGTCACATAATCAAGTTAAGGTTTGTTGTCTTCTAGAGGGTCCATCGCGTTACTTGCACTACTTAGAACGTCGTTAAACTACGGAAAAATCCAACACATGGAAATTTCCCGACAGGGGAAAAATTGGGTATTTATATCCGGTCGAACTTTTTAACATATTCAAAAATTTATCCGGAAAGCCACACAGACAAAATTTGATAATCCGATCGAACATTCGAATCCCCAAAACAACTCAGAAAATTCAACTCTTGAAAAAATATTTAAAATTCCCAGAAAAATCACCACTGGAAACTAAGAATTACTGTGCAAAATAATTTAAATACTGTGGCCGTACGGCCGCGGATCCGCCGCATGAGCCTTGCTCATGCCGCGGAACCGCGGTGCGATAGTTGAATTAGGTCCACGAAATTTATAGTAATTCCTAGAAAACCCTGCTTGATTTTCTGCATATTTTTAATTTCGAAAAAACCACGTTTTGGGAAAAAGTACAGAGAGCATTTTCCGGGTTGGGTTTTCGGTTCGATCGGGTTTCAAATTCCGTCTAGACTTCGCCCAAGGCTCTAGCTAGGCTCTGATACCACTGTAGGGTTCCTAGGCACCCTAATGAGGTCTCACAAGGCATCAACCATGCCAATTTCAAATTTAAAGGGTGCCGAGAAACCCTAGAACGGATCGTTGGCTAGATTTCTAGGCGAAAAGATAACTAGTTAACAACTTTAACTATAAGGAAACGGAAATACAACCTTTGTAGATCCGGTGCTCCACCTCCATAGCTCCGTAACGAAGTCCCCTCGCTGTCCAAATGAATTCCCGGGCTCTAGCGTCGGCTTCGTCGGAGAAATGGCGAGCTAGGTCGTCGATGTCCATGCCGAAGATGATCTACGTCGAGGCATCGCTAGATCAAGCTCCACCTTCACCAAGCCATGAAACTTGTGAAGGAAACACACTCTACTACTTGGCAAGAGGTAGAGGATGAAGAAATAGGAAGTGGGTAGACTTTAGAATTGGATTTCTCACTAATTTCATCAATCCACCATTAATGAAGCAAGCTTTTCTTCCTTGAAGAAGATGAAGAGGAAGAAGATGATAAGTGTTATATTTTCTATATTCTAAAAAGAATATTGTATGAATACTTATCATAAACCAACCATAGTTTGGTGTAGAGAATAAACCATGGTTTGAATGAAGGGTTAGGGTTAAGCATCAAGACAAAATGGTCACAAGGTCAAAGCTTCATGAAGCTTCAATGTACAAACAAAGAAAGCCACCATTTTCCTTTTATGCTTAAGATTTTCCAATAAGAATAAATAAATAGATTAAATAAATAAGAAAACCATAACCCTAATATACAACCATGGTTTAATCTTCACACAAACCCAAGTGAGCATGTATCATCAAACATGATACAATCAAGTGCACAAAAATATATCGCATATACAATGTGCACATCCGAGTGAGAAAATCCATCTTAAGTGAACCGATACTAGTTAATGCAAAGTAATATATCAAATATATAATTATGCATTAAATCATTAAATCAACACTTGATTTAACGATCCGGTCATATCGCATATAACCGACTAATATCAACAGTAACAACTTATCGAATCAACACTTGATCCGATAACCCGGCTATATCGCATATAACCGATCAATGTCACAAATCGCGAGAATCGAATACAGTATCACATACTGGTATCATTCTCGGTCCCGCACATATCTCATATGCACTCCTATTTCGTTTCGCTTGAGCCAGGAAACCTCTGTGTAGGACTCTAAAGACTCGTCAGTACGCCGGCAGCAGGTGATGATCATATCAAACACCCGCAAGACGCAAGCGGTCTGCTAAACGTAACGGCCACCTGGGTATTGAGCGATCTGAAGATCGACGAGCAAGCCCGCTCACACTCCAGTGAATCCAACCAGTAACACTACCGTACAGTCCGGTCTGATCGTCTGATATGTCGCATATCTCGCCTAGGGGTGGTAAACGTTAGACCCCAATAGCTCGATAAGTCGTGTCGATATGAGGTCTATAACAATTCGAGAAACTACTGGTAACACTTACCAGTAAATCTCAGCAACCCTGGCCAGGGATTTCCGGTTATAGCCAATCGAACACAGCGCAACATCAACTCCCTATACCGGGAGAGACGAATCCCCTCCTATCGCTCATTGCCTCCATGTGATTCGGGACTGTACCCAAAAACCACCGTTTTGCACGCCCTCTTGGACGTGGTAAGATGGAAATCAAAGCACAGTGGGAACCACACAAGACTCTATGACGATCTCGGGTCAACAGACTACTCTGTACCAGTGTCACCAGAGAACTGCCATCTGACGTAAGGTATAATACCATCTGGGGGTTCTCGGCGAGTCCGTCCAGTGTACCCAGTCTCTACTGAGCACCCGTATATCATCTCTGATGTCAAACACCAATGGATATGGGATCATCCATCGCCCATATGTATGGGTCGAGAAGGTATACGCAAGTCTACTCTGGTATATCGATGCCCCGTCTCGATACACCCACGACTAGGGACTTTGAAGGATGTACTTATGGACTACCATGTCCCCACTAGTATGATCCGCATCATAGTCCAGGTAGTCAAGTACACATCCTAAGGGCTTTACCAACATGTAACAGAGAGACAAACAGTGTACACGTTAAGGTAAAGAGCAACCAGATAGCATACTATCATGTCGAGCAAGAAAGTCCTCCCTATATATGTCCAAGCATCCACTACAATATACATCCAATGTATAGTAATGGCCTCTAGGGCATACATATAACTAACACATACTATCATCTTGAGTAAGACTGTCCTACCGGTATAGGTCCTCCCTCAATCATCGCAATCACGTGCCTGTGATCCAATAATTGACTCTGAGGGTACTATATCCAACAATCTCCCACTTGCACTCAAGGCTAATTATTTCGATGTCGCATACTCACAGCCCGTGTGATACCGAACACCCAACTCCTCTACTAATCAGTCTCACAAAGCCCGTTTGTGAAACTATTGCGTTCGAGAAATAGCCTTAGTGAGTGGATCCACCCTGATGTTTCTTTCTATGTCTCTCTTTATCTCAAGTTCGCGGAGAAAGCCAACTCCCGAAATGAGCAATACCTATCTTAGAATATGTCTGGATATCTGATGGGACCTAGTTCATAAATGAACTCCAAATCCAAACTTCTTAGACTGTATCGACAACTGAACTTAATCAGTATCCTGCGCTATGCCTCCCTCAGTATCCGCTTGGACCTCCTGTCCAAACTACTGCCCCTCGTCAGAGGGAAAACTATAACTCTGACAGTCACTCTGTCATTCAGGTCACCTTGGAAGCCTGGAATGATAACCGTCTCCTAAAAGAGGCGGTTGTTATCATATCCCTAGAACATCCACTAATTTTCTAAAACTACTTCCGAACGTTTCTCCAGGATAGGATTAATATCATCTTATTGCATCTAGTGCAAAAATAACATCTGGTGTGGTACTTGACATCTCATGATCAACTCAATTGCCTAAGCAGGTGATCTGCCAATCATGCACATCCCTCTCCCCTTTAGTCTATAAGACACCTTCAGAGAGGGTGACTCCATCACCTACAGGTACACTACCATGCCAGGAGTCGTCCATTCTAAAATACCTTTAGAATGCTGTCTAAGTACCCAGATTGGGAAACTACCCAAATCTAGATCTAAAACCATAGATCTAGTAACCAGAATATCAGATATAATATCCATGTCCTATGTGGAGAAACCACTGTGTGACAACCAAAGTATAACCGATCGTAGTATAGGAATATCACTACCTACTCTATGTATGTCATCCAAATACCAGGACATCACACCCTACTACCTTCTTAACGGATCTATCCCTTATTCTGATGAAGCCAAACCTATGACTGTCACATCAGAAATAGATGATCTATCTCCGCTATATCTGCTTTAGTTTATAAATAGACATAAGCAACTTGTCCACTATGCTTCCGCTGCTCCCACTAACTACGACAACCCTCTGGCAGAGTCATATACACATGCACTTCTAAAGATAGTTCAGAATGACGCTATACTCATCCTCCTGCCGGGTCTCATAGCCTGGAAAAATAGTAGTGTCAAGACTAGGTAAACAAGAACCTCCCTGTCACCGTCTTTGAGCATACCGAAGTACCTCTCGAGTGCCTGAGGTTACCCACCATATCTGCGGAGTAGCCAATGGAATGTCAAACCAGATTGAATCTTTAGGTTCTTATTAAATTTTCAGTAATCGTTTGTGGTTCTGGAATCATTTCCAGTTCTACCATACTCCCACTACTGTTTTCTGAAAAAAATCCACTTTTATTAAAACTGTAGCGAGTTAAGAACAATATCACTATTGATCTTCCAGATGGTAGAAAATCAACCCTCGTCATAGCCCGGGTCAACCCACAAACAGCCATTACAGAAACGTGCCTTGAGTTATCCAGAGTCTGGTTTTGAGCATAAGCCGGACAACCCCCCGTACCTTAACATTGTTAAGATATGAACTATTCTATATCCAATATAGAAACAGAGGCAATGATTTAATTGGAACCGGATTCAAATCATGCAGTTGTCTCCAGTGCATATCAATTAAATGGAGAGAGGCCGATCAGCATTACTCAACTTAGGAGTACTTCCAATTATGAGTAACCTGAAAGAAAAGCAAGTTCTCTTAATCATTACTATTAACTGAATACCATACACAAGTATCTACATTTTCGATCACCTTGAAGAATCCTAATACTTGCAATACATGGTTCTCTACTTTATTCTTATACCTATAACTTCTCAAAATTTAGACCTTGCATTTCATCGAAACATATGTCTAAGAACTAGAGAAGTCACAAGTAAACAGAATATAGTACGAGTACCAACCCCTTGTACGGTAAGTGTTACTGGTTGGATTCACAGGAGTGTGAGCGGGCTTGCTCGTCGATCTTCTGATCGCTCAATACTCGGGTGGCCGTTACGTTTAGCAGACCGCTTGCGGCTTGTGGGTGTTTGATATGATTATCACCTGCTGTCGGCGTATTGACGAGTTTTTAGAGTCCTACACAGAGGTTTCCTGGCTCAAGCGAAACGAAATAGGAGCGCATATGAGATATGTGCGGGACCGATAATAATGCGTGTATGTGATACCGTATTCTATTCTCGTGATGAATGTATCGAATGGTTGTATGCGATATAACCTAGTTATCGAATCGAGGATTGATTCGATAAGTCGATACATTGGATATTAGTCGGTCATATGCAATATGACCGGATCGTTAAATCAAGTGTTGATTTAATGATTTAATGTATAATTATATATTTGATATATCACTTTACATTAACTAATATTGGTTCACTTAAGATGTTTTTCTCACTTGTTTGTGCACATTGTATATGTGATATATTTTTGTGCACAAGTTTGTATCATGTTTGATGATACATACAAACTTGGGTGTATGTTTGATTTAAATCTTGGTTAAGTAAATGGTTAGGGTTTTTATTTATTCATTTATTTATTTATTTTGGCAAAAAGAGAAATGGTGGCTTGCTTTGTTTTATAGTTGAAGCTTCATGAAACTTTGAAAAAGTCTACCATTTTTGTTTCATGCTAAACCTAACCATTCACCTAACCTTAGTTTATTCTCTACACTTAACCATGGTTGCTAATATGATAAGAATGACTTATTTTCTATTTTCAAACAATTCTTATCATATTCTTTTTCTTCTTCCTCTTCTTCTTCAAGAAGAAAAAGCTTGCTAGCTTCAATGGTGAAATGAGAAAAAGAGTGAGAAATCCAATTCTAAAGTGAACCCACTTCCTATTTCTTCATCCTCTACCACTTGCCAAGTAGTATAGGGTGTTTTCTTCACAAGTTTCATGACTTGATGAAGTTGGAGCTTGATCTTGAGTTGCCTCGACGTACATCATCTTCGGCATCGAAGTCGACGACCTAGCCCGATCATTTCTTCGACGAAACCATCGCTAGAGTCCGGGATCCGATGATCGCAGCGGAGGGACGTCAACGCAGAGCTATGGAGGTGGAGGACCGGATCTACAAAGGGTGTATTTCCCTCACTTAGTTAAGTTGTTAACTAGTTGCATGTTTCGCCTATTCTCTAGTCACGATCTTGCTTAGGGTTTGTAGGCACATAGGAAAATTTTGAATTTGGCATGGTTGATGCCTTGTGAGACCTCATTAGTGTGCCTAGGAACCCTACACCCCTTGGTCCTCATGAACACTGGACAACAAACAATACTCTGTATAAGTCCCCTGAGTCTAATAACTCATTCCCTGTGTGGCGTAGGTTGAAAACTGTACTTATGGTTAAGAAGAATTACACCACTGTATAATACTCCTTACCTAACCATCCACTGATATAGGTAAATGTCATAGACATAATTTCAAAAGGTTATATCTCACTTTATAAAAATAAACGTACAGATATATCAATTTGAAATTGGTGCATTATAACGGATATTCAAAACCAAATATTTGTCGTCCGGAAAACAACCCAGGCGATTTCCTCAAATATCACCAATTACAACGAATCCCGATATAATGAGGATGATCACCCAATTCCCAATAACTTACTCCCACTCATCAGCTGTAAAACCATACAGATGTGAGAATCAAACCTGGTAAATACATACCCTGGAGTAAGGACTAATTGGGAAATCGGTTTTCTTTTAACAGTACACAGTGAAACTGAAACATGTAAATGTTTCGAATGGGTATCCGGGTATTCCTAGTAATACCTCTTCCATTATCAAATTCACAACTGTAACCGTATATTTCTTTGCCAACTCTCCAAATCCCTTTATATGTCTTTAGTCATTACCTTCTGTACGCCCTCTTAGGCTAAATGGTTTTCTTCCTTCCCTACCGTTCGGCACCAGCCTATGGTTTGGAAGAAGACTATCCAATAAGCATAATGGGTGTACTGTCCTAATCCTAGGAGCACTCGCAACGCGAGAGAAGGTAAGATAAAAGACAACTGAATAAAACTTATTCCTATTTCTCCTGAACCAGAATCCATCCCCGAACTGGAACAAGTTCCTTTCGAGTTCGTATATAACCATACGATGGAATATACAAATAACTGTGGATCTTCGTAGTGATACGGGATGTTCTGGAGAAATACAAAGGTGATATAGGATTGACGAAGGAATATTTGGTTTGGTCGTGAATAGCCGTCGCAATTTACTTTGCCCTCTTACTAATCCCTTTATTTGTCTTTACTTAATACCTTCTGTACACCTTTTAGGCTAAATGGTTTTCTTCATTCCCCACCGTTCGGCACCTGCCTATGGTTTGGAAGAACACTATCCAATAAGCGTAATAGGTGTACTGTCCTAATCCAAGGAGCACTCGCAACTTGAGAGAAGGTAAAAGGAAAAGACAACTGAATAGTCCTATTCGTTTTCTCCAGAACCGGAACCATCCTCGAATCTGGAACAAGTTCCTTCGAGTTCGTATATAACAATACAATGGTTTTATCCAATGGAAGTGGATGTTCGTAGTAATACGGGGTGTCCTGGAGAAAAGGGTAAAAGTAGGACTGGCAATGAGGTATGCAACTCAGACAATCCAGAAGCCCGTGTTTCAAGAAGGTTCGGTTAACTTGGTCACTGAGTCATAGTCAAGGGTCAGGTCATGGTCGCTGCCAAAGAGAGAGAGAAAAGAAACACTCAGCGTGCACTCTAACCTAGATCAGACTGGTTATCACTTTATCTAATCAGGAAACCTCCCATTGTAACCTCAAATTCTCCTCCAAACCTGAAAGAAAAATTAGTCAGGATCACCCGAGGAGTAAACCAACTCATCAGTGGGAATCGGGATCCAACTATCATCGCATGATAATGTGATGGAATCCACTCACATTATCACACTCCAGAAGGTATGCGCATATCTGGCAAGTTCCAGTTTCTTTAGAAACTCCCGATGTGATTTTTACCCCATGCTCTTATGACCTTGACTTTGGCCAACAAATCATAAGTCGTATGTCAAGTTCTACCCGTCATTATCCAGGTTAATTTGAACCCACCCGTACCTACCCTTGACTTCGGCCAACAAGGCAGTACGACTGTCCCAAACTAACGCATCTATATATACAACAGAAAAGTAACAAATAGCTATCATACACTATGCCTTGAGTTGGGCCAACAAACATAGCATTAATACTAAGTGCTACCCGTCTGAAATGACGGAGGGCTACGAATAATTTTTGGCGAAAAACCTTTAACGTAATGAACTTGATATCGTTGAAGGTGTAGGGTTCCTAGGCACTCTTGTGAAAGTTCATAAGGCATCAACCATGCCCGAATAAAAGATTAGACGTGCCGAACAACCCAAAACCGGGATCTTTGCTAGATTATTAGGGTTAAGCATCCAAGTAAACATCTTTACAACTAAAAGTGAGGGATTACAACCTTTGTAGCCCGCTCCTTCGCTTCATAAGCTCCGAGTAGAAGTCCTTTCGCCGCGATCCACGATCTCCCGAACTCAAGAGAGGCTCCACGACTCGAACGATCCATGCTAGCTTGTAGTGTTCCGTTTCTCCGATGATCTACGTCGAAGTTGCTATAACTCAAGCTCTCTCACTCTAATGAGGTGAACACCCTAATCTAATGGGCTAGATTAGATGAGGATGATGGAGTAGTATTTATGCTTTCTTTTTATATCATAATCTCACTTGAAATCATCACAAAATGAATTTCTAGTAAGCTTTCTCAAAGCTAAAGAGAGAGAGGAAGAAGATGAATAATGAGATAATTTCTTTTGTCATGAATAATGAAAAGTATATATGAATTAATAATGTAACCATAGTTTAGTTATGACAAGGATAACCCTTGTAGAGAATAAACTAGAGCTAGGGTTTGGTTAGGTTAGAAATGAGTCATGGATAAATATCAACCATAATATCTTAACCAAGACAAAAGAGAAAGCTTCTAGAAGGTGCAAGAAGAAGCTAACCCTAATCATACCCTAATCTTGTTTAATCATCACTAAACATGTTCCATTATTAATCATATCCTGTCACAATAATATATATCACATATATATTATATATTTGCAACAAAAGAAAATATTACAATTAACATATATCGCATATATATCAATGTATCATCCGGTGAGAAAATGAAATAATAAAGCAAGCCAATATTAGATATTGTAATACAATATATCATATATATTATTATACATTAAATCATCGAATCAACACTTGATCCGACAATCCGGCTATATCGAATATAACCGACTAATATATCATGTACCGATTCATCGAATCAATACTTGATCCGATGTCCATGTTCATATCTAAATATCGCGAGAAAATAATACGGTATCTCATATCACATTATCCTCGGTCCAGCACATATCACATATGTGCCTCTACTCCGTTTTTTCTGAGCCAAGAAACCTCTGTGTAGGATTCTAAAGAATCGTCAATACGCCGGTAGCAGGTGATGATCATATCAAACACCCACAAGCTGCAAGCGGTCAGCTAAACGTAACAGCCACCCAGGTATTGAGCGATCAGAAGATCAACAAGCTAGCCTATGCGTTCTCCTGTGAATCCAATTACTAACACTCCCGTACAGTCCGGTCTGTTCGTCTGATATGTCGCTAGGGGTGGTAAACGTCAGACCCCTAGTAACCGATAAGTCGTGTCGATGTGTGGCTCATAACGGGTCGAGAAACTACTGGTAACACTTACCAGTAAATCTCTATATCAGCCCTGGCCAGGGACTTCCAGTTATAGCCAATCGAACACAGCACAACATCAACTCCCTATACCGGGAGAGACGAATCCCCTCCTATCGCTCATTGCCTCCATGTGATTCGGGACTGTACCCAAAAGCCACCGTTTTGCACGCCCTCTTGGACGTGGTAAGGTGGAAATCAAAGCACAGTGGGAATCACACAAGACTCTATGACGATCTCGGGTCTACAGACTATCCTGTACCAGTGTCACCGGAGAACTGCCATCTGACGTGTGGTATATCACCATCTGGGAGTTCTCGGCGAGTCCGTCCAGTATACCCAGTCTCCATTGAGCACCCGTACACCATCTCTGATGTCAAACACCGATGGATATGGGATCATTCATCGCCCATCATATGGGTCAAGATGCGTATACGCTAGTCTACTCTGGTGTATCGATGCCCTGTCTCGATATACCCTCAACTAGGAACAGTTATAGGATGTACTCATCGACTACCGTGGCCCTACTAGTATGATCTCATCATAGTCCCAGTAGTCGAGTACAGATCCTAAGGGCTTTATCAACATGTGAGAGAAAAACAGTAAACCAATACAAGTCAACATGTTAAGATAAAGTGAAACCAAATAGCATACTATCATGACGAGCAAGAAAGTCCTCTCTATATATATCCAAGCATCCATGATAATATACATCATATGTACAACAATGGCCTCTAGGGCATATACATAACTAACAATCTCCCACTTGCACTAAGGCCAGCTGCTGTAGTATCTCATACCTAGCATCCCGAATAATCTCTCAAACTGTATCTGGGGAATAGCCTTCATGAGTGGATCCGCAATGTTGTCCTTCGTATCTACTCTCCTGACCTCGATCTCCCGGCGATCAACTATCTCCCTGATCAGGTGATACCGCCTCAGAATATGTCTGGATTTCTGATGGGACCTGGGTTCCTTGGCCAAAGCCACAGCTCCATTGTTATCGCAATAAAGAGGTATTGGATGCTCAATGGATGGAACCACACCAAGTTCACTAATGAACTTCTTTATCCAGACAGCCTCTTTGGCAGCATCGTTGGCAGCGATGTATTCAGCCTCCATCGTCGAGTCTGCAACGGTATCCTGTTTGGAACTCTTCCAACATACCGCCCCTCCATTGAGGGTAAATACAAAATCCGAGTGTGACTTAGAGTCGTCCTTATCACTTTGGAAGCTGGAATCGGTAAAGGACTCCACCTGGAGTTCTCCGTTACCATACACCAAGAACATCTTCTTAGTCCTTCGCAAGTACTTGAGAATGTTCTTCACAGCTGTCCAGTGACTCTCTCCAGGATCTGCTTGATACCGACTCAATACACTTAGTGAGTATACTATATCGGGTCTGGTACATAGCATCGCATACATGATAGAGCCTACTGCCGAAGCATAGGGTATCCCTTGCATGCGAGCTCTCTCCAAATCAGTCTTGGGAGAGAGTGAGTCCAGAGATCGTGGGTTGGTTCCTACACTTGGATTCTTCCATACTAAACCTCTTTAGTATGGTGTCAATGTACCTGGATTAGGACAATCCCAGTATCCGTTTAGATCTATCTCTATAGATCATGATTCCCAATATGCAGGAGGCATCACCTAGATCTTTCATTGAGAATCTCTGTGATAAGAAGAGCTTGACTGATTACAGCATAGGAATATCATTTCCTATCAAGAGTATGTCATCCACGTAAAATACGAGGAAGACAACCTTACCCTCTGCTACCTTCTTATAGATACAGGGTTCATCTATATTTTTGACGAAGTCAAACTCTTTGACTACAACATCAAAACAGACGTTCTAACTCCGCGATACTTGCTTTAACCCATAAATGGATTTAAGCAGCTTGCACACCTTTCCGCTGCTCCCACTATCTACGAAGCCCTCTGGCTGAGTCATGTACACGCACTCTTCTAAATCACCGTTTAGAAAAGCGGTCTTAACATCCATTTGCCAGATTTCGTAGTCATGGTATGCAGTAATGGCAAGTAAAATCCGGATGGACTTAAGCATAGCCACTGGAGAAAAGGTTTCGTCATAATCCACACCTGGTCGTTGACGAAAACCCTTTGCTACAAGTCTAGCTTTGAAAGTCTCGACTTTTCCATCTACACCAAATTTCTTTTTAAAGATCCACTTGCTCCCAATGGGTTTTACCCCTTCAGGAGCAATTTCCAAAGTCTATACTTTGTTGGTGTACATGAATTCCATCTCAGATCGCATTGCATCCAGCCATTTCACAGAGTCACCACTCGTGATGGCCTGCTCGAAACTAGTCGGATCATCATCTTCCATGATGCAATCCTCGCTTCCACCATCAATGAGAAAACCGTAGTATCTCTCAGGTGGATGAGAAGCCCTGCTAGATCGGCGGAGAGGCTGGGGTTCGTCGGGTACTACTGAATCCTCTGGTTCCAACAAATCATCAGTTGTAGTTTGCGCTGGAACCTCTTCCAGCTCTACCTCTTCGCCACTAATTTCTTTTGCAAGAAATTCCTTTTCTAAAAAGGTGGCATATTGAGAAACAAACACCTTTTGTTCCTCACCGTGGTAGAAGATATATCCATAAGAATATTTTTGATATCCAACAAACTTACATAGAATTGATCTTGCCTCGAGTTTGTCCGGATTTTGCTTTTTAACATAGGCCGGACAACCCCATATCTTAACTCGTTTAAGAGATGGTCTCTTCCCATTCCAAATCTCATATGGAGTGATAGGCACGGATTTAGTTAGAACTCTATTCAATAGATATGCGGCTGTCTCCAGCGTATAACCCCAAAAGGAGATAGGTAACTCAGTAGTGCTCATCATAGAGCGCACCATATCTAATAGGGTGCGATTCCTCCGCTCCAACACACCGTTGTGCTGTGGTGTATAAGGAGGAGTAAGCTGAGAGAGAATCCCATTCTCTTTTAGATAATCCCGAAACTCATTACTTATGTATTCACGTCCACGATCAGATCGAAGAATCTTAATACTTTTGCCCGTTTGATTCTCTACTTCGTGCTTATATTCTCTGAATTTCTCAAAAGCTTCAGACTTGTGTTTCATCAGGAACACATGTCTGAATCTTGAGAGATCGTCAGTGAATGTAATGAAGTACGAAAAACCGTTCCTGGCATGCGTAGACATAGGACCGCATACATCACTATGTACCAGTCTTAAGAGTTCTGTAACTCTTTCTCCGTGTCCACTAAACGGAGCTTTGGTCATTTTTCCTTTGAGACATGAATGGCAAGTATCATAAGATGATAATTCGAACGGATTCAAATATCCATCTTTATGTAACTTAGCTAGTCGTGTCGCATTGATATGACCAAGTCTACAATGCCACAAGAAGGATTCGTTCATCTCTGAACTCTTCCTCTTGTGTGTGTTTTGTATATTGAGGACTGTATTTTGATTGAGAATGAATATGCCATTATGTAACGAGCCTGATGCAATCAACTTTTGATTTAGGAAGATGTTCATAACATTATCCTGTACTACAAAATTATATCCTTCTTTACTTAATAAAGAAACTGATATAATGTTGCACATCATGTTCGGTATATAATAGCACTCATTCAGAATCAGTGTATTACAACTTGGTAATACTAGGTGATATTCGCCAACTGCTTTGGCTGCAATACTTGCACCATTCCCTCCTTGAACGGAATGATCACCTTTTCCCAGTTCTCTACCTTTCCGTAGCCCATGTAACATTTTACATATGTGGGATCCGGATCCGGTATCTAATACCCAGGACGTAGGGTGAACTGAGAAACAGTTCTCAATAACTAACACACTTGAAGAAGATGCATCAACATGCATCTTCTTTTAGACGGCTTGAGAATCCAGATATTCTCATATTCCCTGTTCAGTCTTATAACTCTTATAAGAAAGAACGGGTTCAACGTTCCCCTGCTCAGTATAATAAGCGGGTTCAGTCAATACATCCATATTATTATCTTGATTATGGCCTGACATGGTCGCTACCTGGAGAGAGAGAGAAGAAAACACTTTAGCGTATGCTCTTGCAAGATTAGATTGGTTATTATCTTATCTAATCAGGATGTCTCCCACTGTTTTTATCAAATCTACCTTCAAACCCTAAAAGGTAAGATTAGCCGGGATTAATTACACCCTACAATTTCGTCAATTTTTCAGCCAGATCAGTGTCGGTACTTGAGGGAGGTTCTCCGTGCTTTCGCACGGACCTAATTAAAGTAAACCTCGTTTTCCCAGAGGCGTAACCCCGTTAACACTTTTCTAGACACCTACTTGATTGGCTAATTGTCTTGTGTAAAACTCTCCTAGGAGTAACTCTTACTCGCAGTGGGTATCGGGATCCAACTATCTCATAGGAGGTATGCAATCTCATTGCAAATTTCAACACTTGAAATTCCCGATAATGCTTTTACCCCTAGTGTCTTATGACCATAACTATGGTCAACAAATCATAAGCACTAGTCAAGTTCTACCCATCATTTCTTGATTAATTTAGACCCACCCATATGACCTTTAACTATGGTCAACAAAGTCATATGACTGTCCTAATTAATCACATCTAATGTTATATAGGAAAACATCACTTAGCTACCGTACACTGCGCCTTAACTATGGTCAACAAACGCAGCACGAATACTAAGTACTCTATTTTCCTAAAATGACGGAGGGTTACGTAGATTTTTCAGAAAATCATGAGCGTAATGAACTTGATTTCGTCGTAGAATCTAGTGGTTTTTGAAAAAGGAGTGTCTTTGAGGCTTTTCTAGTTTCGCTAAAGAGGTCACTCCCGGTGAAGGGATCTCGGCTCTTTCCCCATCGAATAAGGTGCAGGATATATCATATATACCGCTGTGCAAAGCAAGGACTATATAAGCTGTCAAAAACTAAACCGCGAGATTGTAGCATCTGTCAGTTCCGCTAAAGAGGTCACTCCCGGTGAAGGGATCTCGGCTCTTTCCTCATCGAATAAGGTGCAGGGTATATCATATATACCGCTATGCAAAGCAAAACTGCAGCTACCCGTTTTATAAAGTTTTGATTCTACAATATCTTTAGGTTTCTTTTCTTTTTATTAATCTCATTAATAAAATCCCATCAGCTTATGCTTCCTAAGCATCACAGAAGAAACGAAAGCAGTAATATTTATATATCAGCACATATATATATAGTATAAACATTCGTCTCAGGCAGTAATATGATCTCATCACAGAACATTGCAGCAGAAGAACATATATGAAATATTGGATATACTAGGATGTCCGTGTTTTCAATACGAGCCTGTATAAAACACGGATTCCACGGTCGTGATGAATAGCCAAACCCACATCCCTAGACTCCTACGAGAGCGGCAAGTAACAATGCCAATTCTAGGGTTAGGAGACCCGGTCTCGACTCCTCGAGATGGCCTCCTACTGGACCCTAGAACCTGGTCACTTGTGCTCCCCTCCTTGGGTCTACCTAATGCGGAAAAGTAAATAATATACAATGGTGACATCAACCTCATCCCGGAAGTGCCCCAAATAAAAGAATATTACATACAAATGAATTTTACATGAATGAAAATAAAAAACCCTCATCTCACATAAAACCCCCGGCTATTCAGAACACGACGATCCAATATAACATATCACAGCAACACATAATATCACATATCATCAACGTAAGTAATTATGCATACACCGATCGTCGTTGATGTATAGCAACGAAAACCGGCAATACAACTACATACTACACTTACGGTCACAGAAAAGAAATTGTAAAACTACAATATTTGGAATCCACAATCACTTTAGACATCGTAAATCCGAAATATCACATACTTCGCATTTCATGCCTAACTGTATGAATTCCACATATTGTATCACATTCCAGATAAATAGACAGTATTAAACTTTCCGAACAGATAATCAAATACCCAAAATTTCCTAAATAGCTCAACACTTGAGCGGAGTTCAAATAATCCCAGAATATATCACAGTACCGATGATCCAGCCGTAGAAGGGTCAAGCCAACGCCTCACATGTGGCACGCCGTACTGCCCCAAACCCTAAGGTTTAGAGGCAGTTCAAGGCGGTCACATAATCGAGTTAAGGTTTGTTGTCTTCTAGAGGGTCCACCGCGTTACTTGCACATTTTTCCGAATGATTTAAACCCGATAAAAATTCAACACTTGAAAGTTTTTCGTGCCGGGAAAAAGTGAGTTAATGATATCCGCTCGAACATTTTAACAGTATCTAAATATCCGGAAATAAAAACGAATTTAAATTTTCCGATCGAATCTTCGATCACAAAATAAACCCCAGATTACTCAACACTTGAGTCACTTTAAAAATACCCAGAAGCATCAACAAGCACCTACGGATATTACCATGAAGCCACGTGTCACAATCCCAAATATCGGCCGCGGAACCACCGCGGGAAGCAGGTTCCCGCCGCGGTTCCGCGGTGACTTTGTGGAATTGTGGGCCCGTATTTCATGGTAATTCTTAGAATTCCCTGCTGATTTTTTTAGGTATTTTTAATACAGAAAAATCACAGTTTTTAAAAACTGTACAAAGAGGGGTTCGTTTCATCGTATCGGGGTTCATTCGGAGTTTTAACTTCGTATACACGTCGCCTAATGCTCTAGCTAGGCTCTGATACCACTGTAGGGTTCCTAGGCACTCTTGTGAAGGTTCATAAGGCATTAACCATGCCCGAATAAAAGATTAGACGTGCCGAACAACCCAAAGCCGGGATCTTTGCTAGATTATTAGGGTTAAGCATGCAAGTAAACATCTTTACAACTAAAAGTGAGGGATTACAACCTTTGTAGTCCGCTCCTTCGCTTCATAAGCTCCGAGTAGAAGTCCCTTCACCACGATCCACGATCTCCCGGACTCAAGAGAGGCTCCACGACTCGAACGATCCATGCTAGCTTGTAGTGTTCCGTTTCTCCGATGATCTACGTCGAAGTTGCTATAACTCAAGCTCTCTCACTCTAATGAGTGAACACCCTAATCTAATGGGCTAGATTAGATGAGGATGATGGAGTAGTATTTATGCTTTCTTTTTATATTATAATCTCACATGAAATCATCACAAAAGGAATTTCTAGTAAGCTTTCTCAAAGCTAAAGAGAGAGGAAGAAGATGAATAATGAGATAATTCCTTTTGTCATGAATAATGAAATGTATATATGAATTAATAATGTAACCATAGTTTAGTTATGACAAGGATAACCCTTGTAGAGAATAAACTAGAGCTAGGGTTTGGTTAGGTTAGAAATGAGTCATGGATAAATATCAACCATAATATCTTAACCAAGACAAAAGAGAAAGCTTCTAGAAGGTGCAAGAAGAAGCTAACCCTAATCATACCCTAATCTTGTTTAATCATCACTAAACATGTTCCATTATTAATCATATCATGTCACAATAATATATATCATATATATATTATATATTTGCAACAAAAGAAAATAATACAATTAACATATATCGCATATATATCAATGTATCATCCGGTGAGAAAATGAAATAATAAAGCAAGCCAATATTAGATAATGTAATACAATATATCATATATATTATTATACATTAAATCATCGAATCAACACTTGATCCGACAATCCGGCTATATCGAATATAACCGACTAATATATGTACCGATTCATCGAATCAACACTTGATTCGATGTCCCGGTTCATATCTAAATATCGTGAGAATATAATATAGTATCTCATATCGCATTATGCTCGGTCCTGCACATATCACATATGTGCCTCTACTCCGTTTTGCCTGAGCCAAGAAACCTCTGTGTAGGACTCTAAAGAATCGTCAATACGCCGGTAGCAGGTGATGATCATATCAAACACCCACATGCTGCAAGCGGTCAGCTAAACGTAACAGCCACCCAGGTATTGAGCGATCAGAAGATCAACAAGCTAGCCTGTGCGTTCTCCTGTGAATCCAATTAGTAACACTCCCGTACAGTCCGATCTGTTCGTATGATATGTCGCTAGGGGTGGTAAACGTCAGACCCCTAGTAACCGATAAGTCGTGTCGATGTGTGGTTCATAACGGGTCGAGAAACTACTGGTAACACTTACCAGTAAATCTCTATATCTTCCCTGGCCAGGGACTTTCAGTTATAGCCAATCGAACACAGCACAACATCAACTCCCTATACCGGGAGAGACGAATCTCCTCCTATCGCTTATTGCCTCCATGTGATTCGGGACTGTACCCAAAAGCCACCGTTTTGCATGCCCTCTTGGACGTGGTAAGGTGGAAATCAAAGCACAGTGGGAATCACACAAGACTGTATGACGATCTCGGGTCTACAGACTATCCTGTACCAGTGTCACCGGAGAACTGCCATCTGACGTGTGGTATATCACCATCTGGGAGTTCTCGGTTAGTCCGTCCAGTGTACCCAGTCTCCACTGAGCACCCATACACCATCTCTGATGTCATACACCGATGGATATGGGATCATCCATCGCCCATCATATGGGTCAAGATGCGTATACGCTAGTCTACTCTGGTGTATCGATGCCCTGTCTCGATATACCCTCGACTAGGAACAGTTATAGGATGTACTCATCGACTACCGTGGCCCCACTAGTATGATCTCATCATAGTCCCAGTAGTCGAGTACAGATCCTATGGTCTTTATCAACATGTGAGAGAAAAACAGTAAACCAATACAAGTCAACATGTTAAGATAAAGTGAAACCAAATAGCATACTATCATGACGAGCAAGAAAGTCCTCTCTATATATATCCAAGCTTCCATCATAATATACATCATATGTACAACAATGGCCTCTAGGGCATATACATAACTAACAGAAGGAACCGGATAGCTTTTTATAAAAATATAGTGGCGAAAACCTTTGCTAAAGAGGTCACTCCCGGTGAAGGGATCTCGACTCTTTTCCCGTAGAATGAGGTGCAGGATATTCCAACTGAATACCTCGATGCAAAGCAAAAAGTAATCGACTATAGTGTGTTAGTTATATGTATGCCCTAGAGGCCATTACTGTACATAGGATGTATATTGTAGTGGATGCTAGGACATATATAGGGAGGACTTTCTTGCTCGACATGATAGTATGCTATCTGGTTGAACTTTACCTTAACGTGTATACTGTTTGTCTCTCTGTTACATGTTGGTAAAGCCCTTAGGATGTGTACTTGACTACCTGGACTGTGATGCGGATCATACTAGTGGGGACATGGTAGTCCATAAGTACATCCTTCAAAGTCCCTAGTCGTGGGTGTATCGAGACGAGGCATCGATATACCAGAGTAGACTAGCGTATACCTTCTCGACCCATACAGATGGGCGATGGATGATCCCATATCCATTTGTGTTTGACATCAGAGATGATATACGGGTGCTCAGTAGAGACTGGGTACACTGGACGGACTCGCCGAGAACTCCCAGATGGTATTATACCTCACGTCAGATGGCAGTTCTCTGGTGACACTGGTACAGAGTAGTCTGTTGACCCGAGATCGTCATAGAGTCTTGTGTGGTTCCCACTGTGCTTTGATTTCCATCTTACCACGTCCAAGAGGGCATGCAAAACGGTGGTTTTTGGGTACAGTCCCGAGTCACATGGAGGCAATGAGCGATAGGAGGGGATTCGTCTCTCCCGGTATAGGGAGTTGATGTTGCACAGTGTTCGATTGGCTATAACAGGAAGTCCCTGGCCAGGGCTGCTCAGAGAATTGCTGGTAAGTGTTACCAGTAGTTTCTCGACCCGTTATGAGCCTCATATCGACACGACTTATCGAGCTATTGGGGTCTGACGTTTACCACCCCTAGGCGAGATATGCGACATATCAGACGATCAGACCGGACTGTACGGTAGTGTTACTGGTCGGATTCACTGGAGTGTGAGCGGGCTTGCTCGTCGATCTTCAGATCGCTCAATACCCGGGTGGCCGTTACGTTTAGCAGACCGCTTGCGGCTTGTGGGTGATTGATATGATCATCACCTGCTGCCGGCGTATTGACGAGTCTTTAGAGTCCTACACAGAGGTTTCCTGGCTCATGCGAAACGAAATAGGAGCGCATATGAGATATGTGCGGGACCGAGAATAATACGGTATGTGATACTGTATTCGATTCTCGCGATGTGACATTGATCGGTTATATGCGATATAGCCGGGTTATCGGATCAAGTGTTGATTCGATAAGTTGTTACTAATGATACCTGTCGGTTTTGTGCGACATGACCGGATCATTGAATCAAGTGTTGATTTAATGATTTAATGCATAATTATATATTTGATATATTACTTTGCATTAACTAGTATCGGTTCACTTTAAATGGATTTTCTCACTCGGGTGTGCACATTGTATATTCGATATAGTTTTGTGCACTTGATTGTATCATGTTTGATGATGCATGTTTACTTGTGTTTTGTGTAAAGTTTAAACCATGGTTATGTAATGGTTAGGGTTTACATTTTCATATCTATTTATTTATTCATTCATTTATTTTGGAAAATGAAAAGCAAATGAGAAAATGGTGGCTTCTTTTGTTTTGTTCATGAAGCTTCATGAAGACTTTGACCAAGTGACCATTTTGTCTCATGCTTAACCCTAACCATCCCACTAACCATGATTTATTCCCTACACTTGACCATGGTTCAATTATGATAAGTATTCTATTTTCTTTTCATTTTTATTAATGCTTATCATATCATTTCTTCTTCTTCTTTCTTGAACTCAAGAAGAAAAGCTTGAAGTCATCAATGGTGATTGATGATAAAGAGTGAGAAATCCAAATCTAAAGTCTACCCACTTCCTATTTCTTCATCCTCTACCTCTTGCCAAGTAGTAGAGTGTGTTTACTTCATAAGTTTCTTGACTTGGTGAAGTTGTGAGCTTGATCTAGCGATGCCTCGACATAGATCATCTTCGGCATGGACATCGACGACCTAGCTTGCCCATTCTCCGACGAAGCCGACGCTAGAGCCCGGATTTGATTTGGACAGCGGAGAGGACCTCGTTGCGGAGCTATGGAGGTGGAGCACCGGATCTACAAAGGTTGTATTTCCGTATCTTGTAGTTAAGTGTTAACTAGTTAGCTTTTTCGCCTAGTTTTCTAGCAAACGATCCGTAGTCGGGTCTCTCGGCACCCGTAAAATTTTATATTGGCATGTTCGATGCCTTGTGAGACCTCCATAGGGTGCCTAGGAACCCTACAGTGGTATCAGAGCCAGGTTAGAGCCTTAGGCGAAGTCTAGACGGAATTTGAAGTCCGAACGAACCCGAAACCCTGAATCAAACTTGCTCTCTGTCCTTTTTCCAAAAACTGGGATTTTTCCAAATTAAAAATATGCAGAAAATCAAGCAGGGTTTTCTAGGAATTACTATAAATTTCGTGGGCCCAAGTCAACTTTTCCAGCGCGGTTCCGCGGCATGAGCAAGGCTCATGCGGCGGATCCGCGGCCGTACGGCCATATTATTTAAATTATTTTCTACAGTAATTCTTAGTTTCCAGTGGTGATTTTTCTGGGAATTTTTAATATTTTTTCAAGAGTTGAATTTTCTGCAGTTGTTTTGGGGATTCGGTGTTTCGATCGGAGTATCAGATTTTGTCTATTTGGCTTTCCGGATAAATTTTAGAATATGTTAAAAAGTTCGACCGGATATAAATACCCAATTTTTCCCCTGTCGGGAAATTTCCAAGTGTTGGATTTTTCCGTAGTTTAACGACGTTCTAAGTAGTGCAAGTAACGCGATGGTCCCTCTAGAAGACAACAAACCTTAACTCGATTATGTGACCGTCTTGAACTGCCCTTTGAACCTTCGGGTTTGGGGCAGTACGGCGTGCCACATGTGAGGCGTTGGCTTGACCCTTCTACGGCTGGACCGTTGGTTCTGAGGTACGAACTGAATGTTGTTAGACTAGTTTCATGTGTTGATCTGTATCGGGAAAACTTGGGTGTTAGAATGTTCGATCGGAAAGTTTAACATTTTCTATTTATCTGGAATGGGATACAATAATTGGAATTCACAAATAGTTATGAGATAACTAAATGAATGTTATAAACATAGCAGTTTAGTCTCACTTGATCGGTTGCCACGGAATTTTGATGTGATCAAAAGTCCGTCGCAATCACGTAGCGTACGCGGATACTCGCCGGGTAAACTTAATAGACAGCTGCACCCCATAGCCCCGACCAAGTGACTGTAGGAGAACCCCGTCGCCGAAAGCATCCGTTCGGGTGCTCGCGGTAGCGGTGTTCCGCCTTCGTTCACTTCGTCGACGGTATCGGGGGTGCGGCCGTCTACTGAAGTTTGCGACAAGTATTCGATCAGGATGTCGGGAATCTTGTTGAATTGCCCGACTTGATATTGAAAAGTGTTTTCGATTTTGAGACTAAAATGCGGGGTTTATAATTGTTAGGCATGCGATGTTTAAGTAATTCATTTGGTCAGGCATGCGATGTCTGAGGTGGTTGCGGATTCCAACTGTTGTAGTTTTACACTTTCTTTTCTGTGACCGTAAGTGTAATATGTGATATCGCCGGTTTCGTTGCTATATGTCAACGACAATTGGGATGGACATATTTACTTACGTTGATGACATGTGATGTTATGTGTTGCTGGATATGTTATATTGGATCGTCGTGTTTGAATAGCCGGGGGTTTTTATGTGAGATGAGTGTTTTTCATTTTCATTCATGTAAAAACTTGTATGTAATATTCTTTTATTGGGGCGCTTCCAGGTTGCGGAAGTAGTCACCGTTTGTATATTATTTACTTTTCCGCACTAGGATAGACCCAAGGAGGGGAGCACAAGTAACCGGGTTCTGGAGTCCAGTGGGAGACCAACTCGAGGAGTCGAGTCCGGGTCTCCTAACTCTAGAATTGGTAGGGTTGCTTGCCGCTCTCGTAAGGGTCTAGGGGTGTGGGTTTGGCTATACATCGCGACCGTGGAATCCGTGTTTTATACTGGCTCGTATTGAAAACACGGACGTCCTAGTATATCCAATATTTCATATGATTCTTCTGCTGCGATATCTGTGATGTGATCATGTGATGTTCTGTGATAGATACAGTATATAGTATATATGATATATTATATAGGCGTTACTTATGTTTTACACCCGCGCTAGCCCTGCCCCGCTCTGCCGTTAGTTACCTAACCTAACGGTGCACGAGGGGACATCGAGGCGAATGCGGATGGCATAAGTGTACGTCGTATTTATCTGTGATGTTTAGGTAACTTAAATGATGGGACTTCATTAATGTGATTAATGAAATAAAAGAAACCTAAGATGTTGTAGAATCGAATTTCAAAATAAAACAGGTAGCTACAGTTCTTGCTTTGCACAGAGGTATATGTGATATATCCTGCACCTTATTCGATGAGGAAAGGACCGAGATCCCTTCACCGGGAGTGACTCCTTTAGCAATAACTGGCAGATGCTACACACTCGGTTTGTCTTTTGATTGCTTTGAAGAGTTTTTGCTTTGCACAGCGATATATATGATATATCCCACACCTCATTCGACGAGGAAAGGACCGACGATCCCTTCACCGGGAGTGACTCCTTTAGCAAAACTAGAAAAGCCTCAAAAGCACTCCATTTCAAAATTCATTCGATCCTACAACGATATCAAGTTCATTACGCAATAGGTTTTTAGAAAAACCTGTCGTAGCCCTCCGTCATTTCAGATAAGTCCTATTTAGTATTCGTGCTACGTTTGTTGACCTCCGTCAAGGCGTAGTGTGCGGTAGCTAACTAGTACTTATCTGCTTATGCATATGATGCAGATTGGATTAGGGTAGTCGTGCGGCCTTGTTGACCTCCGTCAAGGGTCGTGCGGGTGGGTTTAATTCGATCAAGAAATGACGGGTTGAACTTGACTAGTAGCCTATGGTTTGTTGACCTCCGTCAAGGTCATAGGGTGCTGGGGGCAAAATATTATCGGGAATTTCAAGTGTTGAAATTTGCAATGAGATTGCATACCTTCTATGAGATAGTTGGATCCCGATACCCGCTGTGAGTAATTGTTACTCCTGGGAGAGTTTTATACATTACAATTAGCCGATCAAGTAGGTGTCTAGAAAGGTGTCAACGGGGTTACGTCTCTGGGAAAACGAGGTTTACATTAATTAGGTTCGTGCGAAAGCACGGGGGACCTCCCTCAAAGTACCGACACTGGCCTGGCTGAAAGATTGGCGAACTTGTAGTGTGTAATTAATCCCGGCTAGTCTTTCCTTTTAGGGTTTGAAGGAAGATTTGATAAAAAGCAGTGGGAGCCATCCTGATTATATAAAATAATAACCAATCTATTCTTGCAAGAGCGCACGCTGAGTGTTTTCTTCTCTCTCTCTCCAGGTAGCGACCATATCACGCCTTAATCAAGATAATAATACGGATTATTGACCGAACCCGCTTGTTATACTGAGCTGGGGAACGTTGGTCCCGCTCCACCTTATAATTGTTATAAGACAGAGCAGGAAATTGGGGAATACCAGAATTCCCGTGCCTCCCAAACGAAGAGAGTGCATGCTGATGCATCATCTTCGGGTGTGTTCATTATACAGAACTGTTTCTCAGTATTCTTTACGTCCTGGGTATGTGATACCAGATCAGGATCCCAGATATGTAATCTGTTACATAGGGCTACAGAAAGGTAGAGAACTGAGAACGGGTGATAAGTTTCATGAGGCAGAAAAAGGGGCAAGAGTTGCAGCCAAGTCTGTCGGTCACTGTCACCCTGTATTACCGATACATTGATTCTGAACGAATGTTATTAGATACCGAACCTGATATACAAAATCATATCTGTCTCTTTATTAGTAAAGAAACGATAAAATTTTGTATTGTTGGATAATGTTTTGAACATTTCCTATATCAAAAGTTGATCAGTTCAGGCACGTTATCTAAAAGCATTGACGTTCTAAATCAAACTACAGTTCTTAGTGTACGGAACACACACAAGAGAAAGAGTTCAGAACTGAACGAATTCTTCTTGAGGCATTGTCGACTAGGTCATATCAATGCGACCCGACTAGCTGGAGTTACATATAGATGCATATTTAAATCAGTTTGAATTTACATCTTGTGAAACTCGCCAGTCATGTCACAAAGATAAGATGACCATAGCTCCGTTTACTGGAAACAGAGAAAGAGTTAGTAAACTCTTGGGACTGATACATGATGATGTATGTAAGGTCTCCTGTCTACACATGCCAAGACCGGTTCTTTGTACTTCGTTACATTCTCTGATAATCTCTCAAGATTCAGACATATGTTCCTGTTGAAACACAAGTCCGAACCTTTTGAGATATTCACAGAATATAAGCGAGAAGTAGAGAACCAGAATACGGGTATAAGTATTATGTCCCATGATGAGATCAAGGAGGAGAATACTTGAGCACGGAAATACTGGACTATTCTAAAGGAGAATGAGATTCTCTCTCAGCATTACTCCTCTGTATACACCATAGCACGATGGTATATCGGGGCGGAGCAGATACACCCTATTTGATAAGGTGTGCTCTATGATGAGTAATACTGAGCTACCTATTTCCTTTTGGGTGTTATGCACTTGAGAAGCTGCATACCTATTGAATAGGGTTCTAATCAAATCAGTTGCCTACCGCTTCATATGTGATATGGAATGGGAAGAACCCATGTCTTAAGTTAGTTAAGATTTGGGGTTTTCCGGCCTATGTCTAAAAACAAAATCCGGACAAGCTCGAGGCAAGGTTAGTTATGTAGAACTGGAAAGGTTCCAGCTATGCAAACTACAGAAGATGATTTGACAGAACCAAAGGATTCAATAGATACCAACGAACCTCAGCCTCTCCGCCGATCTAGTAGGGTTCCTCACCCACCTGAGAGACACTTCGGTTTCTCTATGACAGTGGGAGCGAGGATTGCATCATGAGATGATGACCCAACTAGCTTCGAGCTGGCCATCGAGAGTAAGACTCTGTAAGAATGGCTGGATGTTTAGCGATCTGAGATGGAATCCATGTACACCAACAAAGTATGGACTTTGGTTGCAATATCTGAAGGGTTAAATCCCCATCAGGAGCAAGTATATCTTGGAAAGATTACTTGGTATAGATGGAAAAGTTGAGACTTTCAAAGCTAGACTTGTTAAAGCTTTTCGTCATCGACCAGGCGTGGATCATGATGAATCCTTTTCAAGTGACTATGCTTAAGTCCATCCAGATCCTACTTGCCACGGCTACATACCATGACTGCGATATCTGGTGGTTGGGTGTCTTGACTGCTTTTCTAAATGATGATTTAGAAGAGAGCGTCTATAAGTACACAGCCAGAGGGCTTCGTAGACAGTGGGAGCAGCGGAAACGTGTGCAAGATGCTTTATAGGATAAAGCAGGCATCGCGGAGTTGGAACATCTGTTTTGATGAAGCGGTCAAAGAGTTTGACATCATCAAAATGGTAGATGAACCTTGTATATACAAAAAGGTAGTAGGGAGTATGGTGACTATCCTCGTAGAGTACGTGGATGACATACTCTTGATAAGAAAGGAGTTTCTTATGCTACGCTCGATCAATCTCCGCTTATCACAAAGATTCTCCATATAGGATTAAAGTGATACCTACTAAATCCTGGATTTTGGATCTATGAGATAGATCTAAATGGATGTTAGGAAACTCACTAGATGTAGTGAGGTGGTGTCAATCGATCCTGAGGAGAATCACTGGAAAGGTTCCAGGGTGATAAAGACGACTGAATGTCAGTCACAGGCATTGTCTTTACCCTCAGTAAAGGGACGGTATGTTGGAAGAGTTCCAAGCTGGATACCGTGACATACTAGACGATAAAGGCAGGATACATCGCTACTTAAGATACTACCAAAGAGGCTGTTTGGGTGTATATAGGTTCATGAGATGAACTAGGTTCCTACCATTGTGTGACAATGGAAGTGTGGCTTTGGACAGGGAACCCCTGTCCCATCAGTGATCCAGACATATTCTAAGGCAGTATCACCTGATCGTGGAGATGTTTGATCTCCATGGTGATCAAGGTTAGGAGAGCAGACTAAGAGGACAACACAGCGGATCCACTCACAAAGGCCTGTTCCCAGAGAGAGACTTTTATGGGATGGTTCAGTATGAGATACTGCAACCACTGCTATCAGATGGCCCTAGTGCAAGTGGGAGATTGTTAGTTATATGTATGCCCTAGAGGCCATTACTGTACATAGGATGTATATTGTAGTGGATGCTAGGACATATATAGGGTGGACTTTCTTGCTCGACATGATAGTATGCTATCTGGTTGAACTTTACCTTAACTTATATACTGTTTGTCTCTCTGTTACATGTTGGTAAAGCCCTTAGGATGTGTACTTGACTACCTGGACTGTGATGCGGATCATACTAGTGGGGACATGGTAGTCCATAAGTACATCCTTCAAAGTCCCTAGTCGTGGGTGTATCGAGACGGGGCATCGATATACCAGAGTAGACTAGCGTATACCTTCTCGACCCATACAGATGGGTGATGGATGATCCCATATCCATTGGTGTTTGACATCAGAGATGATATACGGGTGCTCCGTAGAGACTGGGTACACTGGACGGACTCGCCGAGAACTCCCAGATGGTATTATACCTCACGTCAGATGGCAGTTCTCTGGTGACACTGGTACAGAGTAGTCTGTTGACCCGAGATCGTCATAGAGTCTTGTGTGGTTCCCACTGTGCTTTGATTTCCATCTTACCACGTCCAAGAGGGCGTGCAAAACGATGGTTTTTGGGTACAGTCCCGAGTCACATGGAGGCAATGAGCGATAGGAGGGGATTCGTCTCTCCCGGTATAGGGAGTTGATGTTGCACAGTGTTCGATTGGCTATAACAGGAAGTCCCTGGCCAGGGCTGCTCAGAGAATTGCTGATAAGTGTTACCAGTAGTTTCTCGACCCGTTATGAGCCTCATATCGACACGACTTATCGAGCTATTGGGGTCTGACGTTTACCACCCCTAGGCGAGATATGCGACATATCAGACGATCAGACCGGACTGTACGGTAGTGTTACTGGTCGGATTCACTGGAGTGTGAGCGGGCTTGCTCGTCGATCTTCAGATCGCTCAATACCCGGGTGGCCGTTACGTTTAGCAGACCGCTTGCGGCTTGTGGGTGATTGATATGATCATCACCTGCTGCCGGCGTATTGACGAGTCTTTAGAGTCCTATACAGAGGTTTCCTGGCTCAAGCGAAACGAAATAGGAGCGCATATGAGATATGTGCGGGACCGAGAATAATATGGTATGTGTTACTGTATTCGATTCTCGCGATGTGACATTGATCGGTTATATGCGATATAGCCGGGTTATCGGATCAAGTGTTGATTCGATAAGTTGTTACTAATGATACCTGTCGGTTTTGTGCGACATGACCGGATCATTGAATCAAGTGTTGATTTAATGATTTAATGCATAATTATATATTTGATATATTACTTTGCATTAACTAGTATCGGTTCACTTTAAATGGATTTTCTCACTCGGGTGTGCACATTGTATATTCGATATAGTTTTGTGCACTTGATTGTATCATGTTTGATGATGCATGTTTACTTGTGTTTTGTGTAAAGTTTAAACCATGGTTATGTAATGGTTAGGGTTTACATTTTCATATCTATTTATTTATTCATTCATTTATTTTGGAAAATGAAAAGCAAATGAGAAAATGGTGGCTTCTTTTGTTTTGTTCATGAAGCTTCATGAAGACTTTGACCAAGTGACCATTTTGTCTCATGCTTAACCCTAACCATCCCACTAACCATGATTTATTCTCTACACTTGACCATGGTTCAATTATGATAAGTATTCTATTTTCTTTTCATTTTTATTAATGCTTATCATATCATTTCTTCTTCTTCTTCCTTGAACTCAAGAAGAAAAGCTTGAAGTCATCAATGGTGATTGATAATAAAGAGTGAGAAATCCAAATCTAAAGTCTACCCACTTCCTATTTCTTCATCCTCTACCTCTTGCCAAGTAGTAGAGTGTGTTTACTTCACAAGTTTCTTGACTTGGTGAAGTTGTGAGCTTGATCTAGCGATGCCTCGACGTAGATCATCTTCGGCATGGACATCGACAACCTAGCTTGCCCATTCTCCGACGAAGCCGACGCTAGAGCCCGGATTTGATTTGGACAACGGAGAGGACCTCGTTGCGGAGCTATGGAGGTGGAGCACCGGATCTACAAAGGTTGTATTTCCGTATCTTGTAGTTAAGTGTTAACTAGTTAGCTTTTTCGCCTAGTTTTCTAGCAAACGATCCGTAGTCGGGTCTCTCGGCACCCGTAAAATTTTATATTGGCATGTTCGATGCCTTGTGAGACCTCCATAGGGTGCCTAAGAACCCTACATAGTGAAGTTATTACCCTGACGCAAACTTCTGTCCAAGGGGTCACTCCCGGTGAAGAGATCTCGGCCCTTGCCTCGTCGACCGAGGTGCTGGATATTCATAACCGAATACCACTGTGCAAAACAAAAGAGAACGCCCTTGCAATAACATGTAACATTTCAAAAAAATAAAATATTATTTTTGGGAATTTTCAGAATTTAATATTAATTTTTAATGAATATTTTAATAGTCGGTATAATTAAATACTGATAAATGATGAAAATTCTGGAGAAAATTATAGAAATTCTAAAATAGCTTATTTTGTGGAAATATGCCATTTTGCAGTCTTTATGATGGATTATATGTTATTTGGGTGTTAATCGCGACTAAAAATCGCTAAGTGGATTTTTGGCTTTTCGTGCAAAAATGTGCACATGACACTTCTACACTTGTTACACTTGTTTCTTGTTTTGGTCATGGTAGCCTAGGGTTGGACCATGCTTAGATGACCATGGTGGGTTAGCCAAGTTTAGGCAACCATGTTGGGTTGGACCTTTTGGTTAAGTTAAGTTGGTTAATTAAGAGTTTAGCCTTGTTAAGGATTGGTTAAGATTAGGGTTGACTTGTGTAGGGAGAGAGTTAGCCATGATGGCTTGTGGGTGCTAACATGTTTCAAGAGTGAGAGAGAGGTGGCTAGAATGTGCCATGATCCATATCATTCCATAATCCCTTGTGTTCTTTTACCCCCTCTCACACATCAGCCCCCAAATGCAACAACTTCAGCACATTGCAACACTTCAGCTGCTACGTCAGCCAACACCAGCAGCTGAAGCAATATTTCAGCAGCCCTACACTAGCCCCTAGCACCATAGCCTACATCTACACACTCCTATCAACACTTTTCAGCCCTCATATCAACCCATCAGCAGACTTCAGCCTCTCCATCAACACCTTTCAGCCACATCTACTGCAATAGCAGCTGATGTAACAGCTTCAGTCCCCCTTTTCATCACTTCAGCCCCCTTTATCACCCCATTAGCCCCCATATCAACTCATCCTTATGCTGGAACCATACATCAGCAGCAGCCCTTCAACACAACATCAGTTTCAGCCAGGGAAAACATCAGCTCAGCACAACTTCAGCCAATCTTGCATCAGCCAACCCTACACAGCTACATGCCCTATAGCCCCACACCTATACACCCTTACCAACACATCAGCAGCCCCCTACCTCTGCTGATAATACAGCCCCCTACCTCTGCTGATAATACAGCCACAGCCACTACCCCATTCAGAAACAACAGCAACACAAAAGCCTTAACCCAACACATTTCAGCCCTATATACATCAGCTGCAACAACAGCAGAAACAGCCCCTGGCTTTTTTGCAACATCACCACACCACCATACCCACACCAAAGCCACACCAACACCACAAATCTACAACAGCAGCTGCTGTAACAACAGCTCCAGCAACACAAAACAGCATCAGTATCAGCTACTGCAGCATCTTCTGGAGCACAAGGAGCAGCTCCACAGCAGCAACCACCCCTCCTCCTTCCTTCATCCTCTTTTCTCCTGCATTCTAGGAGTTTCTTGAGGTATAATCTCTCAACCAACTCCTATCTTGTTCAGTTTTGGGTTATTAGCTGATTGTTTACTGTTATATTGAAGATTAGTGCTAGTTTAAGGGAAATTGAGTGAGACTTGACCAAGTGTTGGATTTGATGGTTGGTATAACCTTACTAGGTGTATTTGAGACTAGTTTAACCCAGAAAACCCCAGATCTCTAGTTAGTTACCAAAGTTGTTCGACTTGGTGTAAATTAGCGTTTTCGTCGATTTTGTGACCTTTCTGAGACCTCTTTCACCCGGGACTTCCTAGAGTAAAATTGACTTGGCAGTGAGCTGTGCAGGCATCCTGGAACCACTACCTAAAGCCCTAGCCACCATCTCAAAGTCCCGGCCGTAAATTTAATCCCCCTGGCCGCAATTTGCGGCCAGAGCAGGGTAAAACCTCCTCGTTTTGCATGCACAGCCCCATTTCATGTAAACTTGACCCCCTGTATGTCTAGTTTTGACTGATTCCAGTTTGGATAGAATCTGAGTTGATTTTCATGAGTTGGCGTATGATTTACGACTTGTATAACATGGGTTTTTGGTATTCGATGATTCGTTTCTGTCGGGTGGCGTTTGGACGTCAACGACAGCGGATATTGGCTGTGTTTGCACGCGAGGCCACAGGTTCTTACCTATGGGCGTAGCGCGCACCATTTTGGTTTCCGACATGGTTTTCATGTGTTTTACCGTATGATATCCTTGTAGGTACCCCATGTGGCGTCGAGACGTTGGAGATGCAAATGGCGACATCGGCACCGGCACGCATAAAGAAAGGTGAGTAGATTTATATCTACGGGGAGAAGTCGGGTGGATGGCGTATAGCACCCCCGCAGTCCGAGGTGATGTATACGGATGCGTATACACACCTACAATTTATTATATATTGTTGGGAATTATTTGATGTTTAGGATGGATAATTGATGGACATGGATGATTTAGTGTTGCGAAACCCTAGGTAGCGGGTACACTACACATACATATACACACATACCTGTACACACATACATACTTGCATACATCCTTACTTCATATGTGCATAGATGGGATTCTATAGATATGTGTTCACATAGGTATGGGACTATGTGTTCGCATACGGTTTTGAGGATGATACTTGCGATTGAGATGAGCCGATAAGTTTGATCTGAGGTTATGATATCGGTGATAGGATAAAATTCATAATCAAGGTACGTCTTGATGCTTTAGAGGATTTTGGGAATAATGACGCCATAGAAATGGTGATATAAATATATAATGATCGACAGGTGTTTATGATACACGATAGGATATGATATGATATGAGACGACAGGATACTTGTGATAGGCCGCCTTGGGCGATGTATACTCTTGTGACGATATGTGATGATAATTTCGGTTTATACTAGACTGTCGATCAGTGGTCAGATCTTGATTTTAGTGATGATGTTAGCATTGTACTAGACGTAGGTCAGTACCCAGATGATGATCTTGATAAAGAGAATACTAGATGAATGATATGACAAATGTGATATTGACCCGTACCCAGATTTGGGGATGCCGTACGACGGATTTACGTACGAGCTGTATTTTTATGTTTGATCCGCCTACTTGACTGGGGAATAACCAATTATAGAGATATGGTATCGGATGTGATATGATCGAGGCAGGATCACCGACTATATATGTATATATATGTATCGACTCAGAGGTTAGGCGGTTTCCCTTACCTACTGTTAGCTTTAGCTCAGCCTTGTAGTGGTGTAGCTATATGACTCTTATGACATTAGATGCAGTTTAGTGGTCATGGTGTTCAGTATTTCAGCTTCCGCATATTATTATTGTTGCTCTGTATCGCATACCGTTGTGATTCATATTCTATTATTGATATCATGCTGCTAGGACACCAGCACCATTACCGATGATGCGTATGTACCACGTACACTTATTTGCTGTCTCACACACATCTTCATCAGTAATTGCCATGTCACGAACACTTAGAAAATATTATTGCTTGATTTAGCTTGCTAGCTAGTAGTGACATGATATTAGTATGCTTGCTTTATATGTTAGCTTGACATTGTAGCTATCACTTGTCACTTCATGCATACTTTTATTCAGTATATGCTGCATTCATGGATTCTCATGCTTATATTCATGATTTCACATGCTATTGATGATTTGGATTCGGGTTTCCATGAGATTTTCTGGATTTGGAGGAAAACCGCAAAACATATATATAAACTGCTTTCTCTTTTTAATAAAAATGCGGTTTTTCCATGATGTTGAGTCGTCCACCATGAGTTTTGCTGATGGATTTCGAGACCCGATTCGGGGAGGCGGATGAACCGTTTCGGGTACATAGTGGGCCCGGTGCGGTATCCCGGGGCAAGAAGATCGCAGGAGATGGCGTTGAGCCTGGCAGGGGAGCACTACCGACCGGTGATTTTACCCGACACGTCGGATATCCGGAGGATACCGTCGTAGTCATGAGATGGATGGTAGGGGCCGATCTGGACTGACGGCGCCCTGGATTTATGATCGAGATATTGAGATTTGAGATATTGAGGTACAGAGATTGTGATACAGAGATATCGAGATATTGAGATTATGTTTTGTGCCGATGCTAGGCACTGTTTTATGCTGATTTCATTATGATACCTCATTTTAAAGTACAGAAATCTCACAAATTTATGAAAGCAGTTTTCTTCAGTACATGCATTCTGTTTCATGCATTCATACGTCATGCATATGATATATTGCCACCTGATGCACTGACACAGGCACATGGGATTTACACTTGGGTTAGATATTTACACTAGCCATGGTTAGAGATTGCTGGTTATATATTTGAGGATTATATATTTTGATCGTATGACCTAGGATTGCGTCATACATGCGATTTTCTGTTCGTAGATCTCTTTCTACTCACGAGTTGGCAACTCACCCCCGTTGTGCCCCAGTTTCTTGCAGGTGTTGCCGTACAGGTTTCATTACGGCTTTGCGGGCACTGTTCCTTCGGGTGACTTGCTAGTAGGTGGGTTTATTGTTTCGTACCCATCATTATACCTTTTATATTATATTTCAGTTGTATCTAGAAGTTCCATCAACCAAACTTGTATTTATTGAGATAGAGACCAGTTATGTTTATTCTTTCGACCTTAGAGTCGCGTGTTATATTTCTTTGGGTTCTTGCTGGTTGAGTTCATTTCTGTTGTGATCCTCGCCTTTAGGCGTTGTATATTATGTTGCGTACAGGTTGATTTGATATGGTTCTTCCTACACTCTACTACTTCTCTTGGTTTGGATTTCTGGGTTCGGCTTACTTAGCATACGTACGCCTTGAGACGTTCGTAGCCTAAGTACCGGTCATGTTCCGTACTTTCGAGTCATGACATAACAGCTTTTTGAAAAATGTTCCAACAACATCAGAATAGGTTTGTTTAGCTTGCATTGATCCGAATCAATGCAGTCCCATCAATTAATCACACCATAAAAGAACGAAAATATGATGTACATATATGCCATCCGCATTCGCCACTGGGTCCCGTCATCACCCGTTAGGTTACTTAACTAACGATAGAGCGGGGCTGGACTAGCGCGGGTGTAAAACATATACAACATCTACTAGTATATATATCAATACACCAAGAACAATTCTTTAGTCCTTTACAAGTACTTAAGAATGTTCTTCACTGCTATCCAATGTTTCTCCCCTAGGTTGGATTGATACCTTCTTACTACAGCTAGTGCATAAGCTACATCAGGGTGAGTACATAACATCGCATACTTTATAGATCCTACGGCTGAAGCGTAGGGTATAATGCTCATGCGAGCTCTCTCTTCATCAGTCTTCAGACAGAAGTCCTTGGAGAGAGTGATTCCATGACAATCGGGAAAGGCACCACGCTTGAAATCTTCCATACTAAACCTTTTTAGGATGGTATCGATGTATTTTGATTGGGACAATCCTAATAACCTCTTGGATCTATCTTTATAGATCCATATGCCCAAAATGCACGAGGCATCACCCAGATCCTTCATGGAGAACCTTTGCGATAAGAATAGTTTGACCGATTGTAGCATAGAAATATCATTTTCTATCAAGAGAATGTCATCCATGTACAATACGAGGAATGTGACAGTACTCTCTACAATCTTCTTATAAATGCATGGTTCATCTATATTTTTGACAAAATCAAACTCTTTGATTGTATCATCAAAGCAGATGTTCCAGCTCCGTGATGCCTGCTTTAATCCATAAATGGATTTAAGCAACCTACATGCCTTTTTGCTGCTCCCACTGTCAATGAAGCTCTCTGGCTGATCCATAAAAACGCATTCTTCTAAATCACCATTTAGAAATGCAGTATTTACGTCCATCTGCCAGATTTCATAGTCGTAGTGAGCAGAAATAGCAAGTAGGATTCGAATGGATTTAATCATTGCTACTGGAGAGAAATTTTCATCATAGTCCAATCCTGGTCTTTGACGAAAACCTTTCGCTACAAGCATTGCTTTAAAAGTCTCTACCTGTCCATCTACACCAATCTTTCTCTTAAAGATCCATTTGCACCTTATGGGTTTTATCCCAGGAGGTGCAACGTCCAAATTCCATACTTTGTTGGTGTACATGGACTCCATTTCGGATCTCATGGCATCTAGCCACTTCACTGAGTCACCACTCGTGATAGCTTGCTGAAAACTGTAGGGTCATCATCATCTATAATGCAATCTTCTCTATCACCATCAACGAGAAACCCATAGTATCTCTCCGGTGGGCGAGAAGTTCTACTAGATCTCCGGAGCGGCTGAGGTTCTTGAAGTTCTACTGCAACATCAGTTTCAACCAATCCGTCATGAGTAATTTGTATCTCTAGAACCTCTTTTAGTTCTACCGCATTTCCATCAGTACTATTTGTAAAAATTTCATTTTCTAAAAATGTGGCATGTTAAGAAACAAACACCTTTTGTTCCTCCTTGTGGTAGAATAGTTATCCATATGAATATTTTGGATATCCCACAAATTTACACATAACCGATCGTGTTTCGAGTTTATCCGGATTCTGCTTTTTGACAAAAGCCGGACAACCCCATATCCTAACTCTTTTAAGAGATGGTCTCTTTCCACACCATATCTCATATGGAGTGGTAGACACGGTCTTGGTTGGAACCCTATTTAACAGATACATTGTTGTCTCCAATGCATGTCCCCAAAAGGAAAGTGGTAACTCAGCATCACTCATCATGGACCATACCATATCTAATAGGGTACGATTCCTCCGTTCTGACACACCATTGTGTTGTGGTGTGTAAGGGGGAGTGAGCTGAGAGAGAATCCCATTCCCTTTTAAGAAGTCTAAAAACTCTGTATTCAAATACCCTCCACCTCGATCCGATCGAAGTTTCTTGATGCTCAAGCCTGTCTGTTTTTCTACTTCAAGTTTACACTCCTTGAATTTCTCGAAAGCTTCAGATTTATACTTTAATAAAAGCACGTGTCCGAATCTTTAGAAATCATCAGTAAAAGTAATGAGGTATGAAAAACCGCCTCTAGCATATGTAGACATTGGTCCGCATACATCACCATGTATGAAGCTTAAGAGTTCCACAGCTCTTTCTCCGTGTCCAGTAAACGGAGTTTTGGTCATTTTACCTTTGATACAGGACTGACAAGTCGCATAAGGTTTATATTCAAAAGAATTTAAATATCCATCTTTATGTAGCTTATTTTGTCTTGTTTCTTTAATATGACCAAGTCTACAATGCCAAAGAAAAGTTTCATTTATATTTGAAAATTTCTTTTATTTGTATGTTGTATATTGAAAACTGTGTGTTGGTTTAGGACGTAAATACCGTTATTTAATGTACCATACCCAATCAACTGTTGATTCAAGTTAATGTTCATAACATTATTTTGCAACACAAAATGATATCCTTCATTGTCTAACAAAGAAACGGATGTTATATTACATAGAATACTAGGTACATAATAACAAGGGTTCAAAACCAAAATACATCCCGAAGGCAACTCCAAACGATACTCTCCTACAGATACAGCATGTACATTGGAACCATTTCCAACCCAAAGAGTATGGTCACCGGTCTTCAAAACTCTACTATTTCTCAATCCCTGCATACAATTGCAGATGTGAGAACTAGAACCGGTATCTAATATCCAAGATGCAGAGTTTATAGAAAAACAGTTTTCAGTTACAAACACACCTGAAGCGGAAACATCAGTATGCTTCTTCTTCTTGAGATCAGCAAGATACAGAGCACGGTTGCGTTTCCAGTGTCCCGACTTGTGGCAGTAAAAACATTCTCCTTTTCTACTTCCCGCGGCCTTGGATTTGTCTTTCCCCTTTGCCTTTACAACTCCACTTTTCGGTTTGGTGGGTTTCTTCTTCTTCTTCTTTCCCATGGCCTTAGCTTTTGGGATGGAAGAGGAAGATGGCCCAGCAAGCAGAGCGGGAGTTTTCGCTGTCTTAAGCGTTCTCTCTGCACTTCTCAACATATTGAGAAGTTCAGGCAGTGTTTTCTCCAAATCGTTCATATTGAAATTCACAATGAACGGAGCAAAGGCAGGAGGAGAAACTGTAGAACAATATCAGTATATTGCTCATTATCCATGGTCCATCCCAGGTCCTCAAGTTCTTCTATAAGACCTATCATCTTCAAGACATGTTCTCCTACTGATGTGCCAAGGGCCATCCGCATCTGAAACAACTTTCGAGATGTCTCGTATCGTAAAGTCCGAGATTGCTCTGCATACAACTCCTTTGTATGAAGAAAGATGGATTGAACATCCATCTTCTCGTGCTACTTATGATGTATACTGTCCATAGAAGCAAGCGCGAGGCACTTGGACTTGTCACAATCAATATCCCATGTTTTCGGATCTCTCTATCCGAAACAGATGATTCAGGAGCTGGGACGGGTGTGGCTTTGGCAGTGAGGACATATGGTACTTTATCATATGTGAGTGCAATGTTCAAGTTCCTCAACCATTCTTTATAATTCGGTCCTGTCAGTTTGTTTTTCTCTAAAAGAAGCTTAAGTCCCATCATCGGTATCTGCCATTAGGAAAGAGAAAAGAAAACACTCAGCGAAATGCTCTTGCAAAGATTTAGATTGGTTATTATCTTATCTAATCGATATCTCCCACTGCTTTTATCAAATTTTCTTTCAAAACCTCAAAAAGAAAACTAGCCAGGATTAATTACATTATACGATTTCGCTAACCGGTCAACCAGGCCAGTGTCGGTACTTTGAGGGAGGTTCCCCGTGCTTTCGCACGGACCTAATTAAAATAAATCTCGTTTTCCCAGATGTCAAACCCCGTTGACACCTTTCTAGACACCTACTGGATTAGCTAATTGTAAAGTGCAAAACTCTCCTAGGAGTAACTCTTACTCACGGTGGGATCGGGATCCAACTATCATATAGAAGGTATGCAATCTCATTGCAAATTTCAACTCTTGAAACTCCTGATATAGTTTTTACCCCTAGCAGCTTATGACCTTGGTTATGGTCAACATATCATAAGTACTAGTCAAGTTCTACACATCATTTCGTGATTAACCAGACCCACCCATATGACCCTTGACTATGATCAACATAATCACATGAATGTCCTAACTGATCGCATCATATGCTTTGTAGGAAGATATCACTTAGCTACCGTACACTACGCCTTGACTATGATCAACATACGTAGCACGAATACTAAGTACTTTGCTTCCTAAAATGACGAAGGGTTGCGGATGGTTTTTATAAAAACTTTAATGCTTTGAACTTGATCTCATTGTAGAATCAAAAATAGTTTAGAAAAAAAGAGTGGCGTAAGCTCCGCATCTTTTGAAACTTGCATTTTTCATAAAAAGGCCGAGTGAATTTCAAATCTGATTCTACAACATCTTTAGGTTTCTTTTCCTTTACATTAATCTTATTAATGTAGTCCCATCATTTAAGTTCCTAAGCCATCACAGAAAAGAAATGAAAATTGAACGTACACTTATGCCATCCGCATTCGCCGCAGTGTCCCGTTATGCACCGTTAGGTTACTTAACTAATGGCATAGCGGGGCGGGACTAGCACGGGTGTAAAACATAAGCAACGTTTATTATATATAATATATATAATAATAATCCATTTGTCTCAGATATTAAGTAATCATATCATAGAATATCAACAGCAGCAGAAGCACATATGAAAATAAAGGATATCTAGGAGGTCCGTATTTTGTATTTAGCCAACAATAGAAAATACGGATTTCACGGTCGCGATGAATAGCCAAACCCACACCGCTAGACCCCTACGAGTGCGGCAAGTGACCCTAGCAATTCTAGAGTTTAGGAGATCCGGTCTCGACTCCTCGATATGGCCTCCTACTGAACCCTAGAACCCGGTCACTTGTGCTCCTCTCCTTAGATCTATCCTAATGCGGAAAAGTAAATAATATACAATAATGGTGACATCATCCTCAATCCGGAAGTGCCCCAAATAAAAGAATATTACATACAATTAATTTTTACATGAATGAAAATAAAAACTCTCATATCACATAAAACCCCCGGCTATTCAATCACGACGATCCTGCACATCATATCTCTGCAACACATAACATCACATATCATCAACGTAAGTTAGTATGCGTATCCCGATTGTCGTTGATGTATAGCAACGAAACCATCGATACACCACATACTACACTTACGGTCGCAGAAAAGAAAAATGAAAAACTACAACAATTGGAATCGTAACTGCCCTTATACAACACAAATCCGGGATATCACATATCCAAGATTTCATGCCTAACAATGTAAAGCTCGCATTTAGGTCTCACCCATGAAAACACTTTTTCAAAATAAGTCGGATAATTCAACAAGATTTCTGATTACACACGAGACTGAAATGTTAGATTTACACGCAACAAACAAATTTGTAGGTTTCAATTATTGTATCACATTCTCATATACTATGCATAGTTAAAACGTTCGATCGAACGATCAATCATCTAAAGAATTCTCAGAAAGCTCAACACTTAAGCAGTTTTAAAATATACCAGAGACTGCTATTAGCACATACGGGCCAGCACAAGAAGGCACAGTCCAAGCCTTACCAACGGCGCCGCGGAACCGCCGCAAAAAGACCCTTTCGGCCGCGGTTCCGCGGTCGTTAAGTCGAGTTAGGGCTTCATTCTTCTTGTGGGCCCATACAATACCCTACACGATTTTTTGAGTATTTTTAATATGAAAAAATCTAACTTTTTGAAAAATTTCCAGTGAGCATCATTCGGGTGTCGAGTTTCATTCGTTCGAGATTTTTAACGTCGTCTAGGTTACTCTAAAACTCTAGTTTGGCTCTAATACCACTGTTGGGATTCCTTAGCACCATGCTTAGGGTTTGCTAGCATCACACATGCCACAATAAAATTTGGGGAGATGCTAAACATTCTAACCATGAATCTTAACTAGAATTTTAGGGTAACAACTAATAGTATCACATACTATAAAGAATCTATCACTAAATGGAGAAATTACAATCTTTGTAGACTTCCCTTGGTGACTCTTTGGACCTTTGAGAGTTTGAAACGGATCGTTAGAGGCCTTCCTAGTCCACGATGATCCACCCGAAGTCCCTTTGCACAAAGCTCCTTGCTTCACTTGATCAAGAATGAGAATGAAGCAAACACTTTACACTAATGGGCTAGAGTAGTGTAGAATGGTGATGTGGTTTCTTTTCTCTATTCAAAACCTTTTCCTTTTATGATCCTCACTCAATAGAAATCTCAAGAGAGCTTGGAGGAAGAAGAAGAAGATGGCAAATGCTTTTTCTCAAAAGATAATGATCAAAGATGAAAGAAAATGAGAAGAGAAAATATATATATTCACACTCTCATCTCAAACTATGGTAAACAAATATCTAGATATTTTTGCATATGAGTTAAAGCAACAAAGGAAAATAAATCAAGGGTTAAACTCATCGTTAAGTGAAGGAAGTGTGTGGAAGTATTGACCATGAGATAATTCTATTTCATTTTCCTTTTCTTTAACTCAAAAACAAATATAAATACATATTTATTCACCATATGAATCTTGCATAGCCATCTCAAGTGTATCAACAACCATAATACCATGTATGCATGTATGTGTCCATACACATCAACATGTGCATACATGAATGCATACATCACTTAAAGAAAAAGGGTTTAATAAAGAATTAAGCTAAAAGTCAATGTTAAATCAACACTTGATTTAACAAACCGGTCATATCACTTATGATCCGACCAATAGAAAAACGCCCGATTAATATACGGTATCACATACATGCATTTAATCGGGTCCCCGCGCATATCTCATATGCACACCACATCGTTTCGTCTGAGCTTGGAAACTCCTGTGTGAGACTCTAAGACTCGTGAATACGCCGGTAGTAAGTGATGATCGCATCAAACACCTACAAGCCGCAAGCGGTCAGCTAAACGTAACGCCCACCCGGGCATTGAGCGATCAGAAGAAAAACAAGCGAAGCTGTCAAAAACCCCCGTCGAGCCAACTGGAAACACTTACCGTACAGTCCGGTCTCTTCGTCAGATATGTTGCATATCGAGTCTAGGGATGGTATCGTTGACCCCAATAACTCAATAAGTCATGCCGGTGTATGGCTCATAACAGATCGAGAAACTACTGATAACACTTATCAGTAAATCTCAGCAGCACTTGCCAGGGACTTCCTGTTATAACCAATCGAACATAGCGCAACATCAACCCCAATACCGGGAGAGACGAAACTCCTCCTATCGCTCATTGCCTCCATGTTCCTCGGGACTGTACCCAAAATCCACCTGTTTGCACGACTCGGTGGAGCCATGGTAGGGTGGAGAACAAAGTACAGTGGGAGGACACATAAGACTCTATGACGATCTCGGGTCTACAGACTAACCTGTACCAGTGTCACCTGAGAACTGCTATCCGACGATAGACATAATACCACATAGGAGTTCTTGGCGAGTCCGTTCAGTGTACCCAGTCTCCACTGAGCATCCGTATACAATCTTTGGTGTCACCACACCAGATGGATATGTGATCATCCATCGCCCATCTTATGTGACAAGAATGGTATACGCTAGTCTACTCTGGAATATCAATGCCCCGTCTCGATACACCCACGACTAGGAACAGTTCAAGGATATGCTTATTGTTAGTTATATGTATGCCCTAGAGGCCATTACTGTACATACGATGTATATTGTAATGGATGCTTGGACATATATAGGGAGTACTTTCTTGCTCGACATGATAGTATGCTATCTGGTTGTACTTTATCTTAACATGTACTCTGATTGTCTCTATGTTACATGTTGATAAAGCCCTTAGGATATGTACTCGACTACTGGGACTATGATGAGATCATACTAATGGGGCCATGGTAGTCGACGAGTACATCCTATAACTGTTCTTAGTCGAGGGTGTATCGAGACAGGGTATCGATACACCAAAGTAGACTAGCGTATACGCATCTTGACCCATATGATGGGCGATGAATGATCCCACATCCATCGGTGTTTGACATCAAGGATGGTGTACGGGTGCTCAGTGGAGACTGGGTATACTGGACGGACTCGCCGAGAACTCCCAGATGGTATTATACCTCACGTCAGATGGCAGTTCTCCGGTGACACTGGTACAGAGTAGTCTGTTGACCCGAGATCGTCATAGAGTCTTGTATGATTCCCACTGTGCTTTGATTTCCATCATACCACGTCCAAAAGGGCGTGCAAAAAGGTGGCTTTTGGGTACAGTCCCGAATCACATGGAGGCAATGAGCGATAGGAAGGGATTCGTCTCTCCCGGTATAGGGAGTTGATGTTGCACTGTGTTCGATTAGCTATAACCGGAAATCCCTGGCCAGGGTTGGTGAGATTTACTGGTAAGTGTTATCAGTAGTTTCTCGTACTGTTATAGACCTCATATCGACATGACTTATCGAGCTACTGGGGTCTGACGTTTACCACCCCTAGGCGAGATATGCGACATATCAGACGACGAGACCGGACTGTACGGGAGTGTTACTGATTGGATTCACAGGAGAATGTACAGGCTTGCTTGTTGATCTTCTGAGCGCTCAATACCTGGGTGGCTGTTACGTTTAGCTGACCGCTTGCAGCTTGTGGGTGTTTGATATGATCATCACCTACTGCTGGCGTATTGACGATTCTTTAGAGTCCTACACAGAGATTTCTTGACTCAGGCAAAACGGAGTAGGAGCACATATGTGATATGTGCGGGACCGAGGATAATGCGATATGTGATACCGTATTGGATTCTCGCGATATGAGATATCGGCCGGGTATATATGATATAGCCGGGTCATCGTATTAGTCGGTTATATGTGATATAGCCGGATTGTCGGATCAAGTGTTGATTCGATAATTTAATGTATAATAATATATATGATATATTAAATTACGTTAACTAATATGAGCTCACTAAAAGATTCTTTTTCTCACTCGGGTAATACATTGATATATATGCGATATATGTTAATTGTATTATTTTCTTTTGTTACAAAATATATTGTATATGTGATATATAATATTGTAACATGATATGATAACTAATGCAACATGTTTAGTAGAGATTAAACAAGATTAGGGTTTGATTTGGGTTAATGCTTTCTAGATGATTCTAGAAGGTTTAGTTTTGTTTTGTGAAAGATATTTTGTTATGACCCATTCTTTGACCTAACCCAAACCCTAACCCTAGTTAATTCTCTACATGGGTTTAGTTGACCATGGTTGCATCAATCATCTTATTTATCCTTTCATTATTTCATCACAAAAAAAAGTTTTCATGTTGATTGTTCATCTTCTTCCTTCTTTCTTTCATAGAAAAAGCTTTCTAGCTTTTTCAAGGTGATGAAAAATGAGTGAGTAAATGAAAATAAAAGAGAGCAAAAATCCTACTTCATCATCCTCATCTACCCTTGCCATTTAGATGAGGGTGTTCACATCATTTTATGAGTGTTAGCTTGTGTTAATGAAACTTCAAGGTAGATCATCTTTGTTATCGAAGATCGGAAGCAAGTTTGCATCTTTCTCTTCGCGGAGCCTCTCGAGAGTCCGGAACACGATGATCACAGCGAAGGGACCTCAACACGGAGCTTATGAAGTGAAGGAACGGATCTACAAAGGTTGTAATCCCTCTCACTTAGTGTTAAAGTGTTTAACATGTTGGTTTTCGCCTAATCTCTAGTTTAAAGATCTCGTATCGGGTTTTTCGGCACGGCTAATTTTTAAATCGGGCATGGTTGATGCCTCGTAGACCCTTGTGCGTGTGTCTAGCAACTCTACAGTGGTATCAGAGCCAAGCTAGAGGTTTAGGCAAAGTCTAGACGAAGTTTAAACTCCGATCGAACCCCGAAACCCTAATTTAAACCCTTCTCTGGACATTTTCTGAAAATGTGATTTTTTATGAATTAAAAATGCTCAAAAAATAGAGCAGGAAAAACTAAGAATTACTGTGAAGTACGGACTACTAATGCTTTTATATGACCGGGGAACCGCGGCCAAACCAAGGGTTTGACGGCGGTTCCGCGGCCAAAATTATGACTTAGTCCCTCATATTTCAGAAATTTATTATTAGGCCCTTTCTTGTCATTTTTTTATGGGAATTTTTTAATTACACTCAAATATTGAGTTTTCTAGGGTTGTATTGGGGACTCGTTGATTCGATCGGATAATTTAACTTTGTTTAGTTTGTTCCGGATAATTTTTAGAAACTGTTAAAAAGTTCGAACGGATATCAATAACTCACTTTTTCCCCTGTCGGAAAATTTTCAAAAGTTGGATTTTTTCTCGTGTTTGAAACTTTCGTAAAGTCATGCAAGTAACGCGGTGGACCCTCTAGAAGACAACAAACCTTAACTCGATTATGTGACCGTCTTGAACTGCCTATAAACCTTAGGGTTTGGGGCAGTACGGCATGCCACATGTGAGGCGTTGGCTTGACCCTTCTACGGCTGGACCATTGGTACTGTGGCATGTGATAGATATTTTTTGAACTCCGCTCAAGTGTTGAGCTATTTGGGAAAATTTGGGTGTTTGATCATTCGATCGGAAAGTTTAACATTGTCTATTTATCTGAAATATGATACAATATTTGGAATCCACAAGTAGTTATGAGATAACTAATTTCAATGTTATAAATCTAGCAGTTCAGTCTCAGATGATCGGTTGCCACGGAATTTTGATGTGATCAAAAGTTTGTCGCAATCACGTAGCGTACGCGGATACTCGCTGGGTAAACTTAATAGACAGCCATGCCCCATAGCCCCGACCAAGTGACTGTAGGAGAACCCCGTCGCCAAAAGTATCCGTTTGGGTGCTCGCAGTGTTGGAGATAGTGCCCTCAGAGTCAATTATTAGGTCACAGGTACGTGATTGTAATGATTGATGGAGGACCTATCCCGGTAGGACAGTCTTACTCGAGATGATAGTATGCTATCTGGTTTACCTTTATCATCGTGTACTGTTTTAAGTGACCTGACACGTCGCTATTACACGTTGATAGAGCCCCTAGGATTCTTGCTTGACCACCAGCAGTATGAGAGCGATCATATAAGTGGGAGCTGGGGGTCTATAAGCATATCCTTAAAAGGTCCCTAGTCGTGAGAGTTTCGAGACAGGGCATCGATTCTCCATAGTAGACTAGTGTATACAGTCGAGACCCCGACGAGGGGCGGTGGCCGGTCTCACAAGCCACTGGTGTCAGTTGGATCACCTAAGATGTATACAGGTGCTCATTGGGTTATGAGTACACCGGACAGGACTCGCCGGGAACATGCTAGTTGGTCATATACCAGACGTCAGATGGCAGTTCCCTGGTGACATGTGTGCAGGTTAGTTCATCGACCTGGGGATCGTCATTTGTCTCGTGTGAGTTCCCACTGTACTTTGATTACTACCCTACCACGGCTCAAAGGAGTCGTGCAAACAGGTTTTAGTTGGGTACAGTCCCGAGCCACATGGAGGCAGTGAGCGTATCTTCAGGGGTTCGTCTCTCCCGGTATTGGGGGTGAGGTCGTGCTGTGTCTAGGAGAGCCATTACACAAAGTCCTTGGCCAAGGCAAGGAGATTTACTGGTAGGTATTCCAGTAGTATCTCAGGGTGTTCTGGGCTACACTCCGACACGACTTGTACCGCTTTTGGGGGTCTGACTTTTTACCAACCCCCTAGGCCCGCCATGCGATACTCATAGACGAACGGACCGGACTGTACGGATATTGTCACTGACGGGCTCAGTAGGGAGTCAGGCTGAGTTCGCTCACAGACGTCCCTTTTTGTCAATACCTGGTAGCCCGTTATGTATTGGCTTATACCTTTAACGTGCTAGTGGTTAAATCCACAGCCAAGGTGTTGACGAGTCTTTAGAGTCCCCCACATTCAGTTACTCAGCTTTCGGGCGAAAGGCTGTAGAGGCCGTATGGAGATATGGCAGGGTCCGATCAGATACGTGCGGTATTGCACGGATCAGGATCAGACAGTTTGTACTAGAGGCCGTATGGAAATATGGCAGGGTTCGATCACATACGTGCGGTATTGCACGGATCAGGATCGAACGGATATTACTAGCCGACTTTGTTTTAAGCCGGATCCTAGTATAGTACAGTGTAGATTTTGTCTCATTGCATTTGTTTTTCGGTCGGAATACAAATGCGGGTGTGTATGCACAGTATCGGGGTTTTCCTGTAATTTATTACGGGACCAGTTTTTGGAGTTGCCAGTTTGTTTTCCGTTTCGGCCAATTTTCCTTTGATCGTTCATTGGCCGACGTTTGGTGGAGGAGGGTTTATTTTCATTGTTGCAAATAGGCTTTTTGTGGAGGGGGTCTTTGCTTATTGTAGCATCATGATGGTTTTCATGATGTGCACCATCATTGACTTCTCCTTCTCATGATGGCTTGACTTTTAGTGGGCATAATGGTTGATGATGATGAGGGGTGAGGTTGGTTGAGTGTGGGTTTATTGTTGTGATCATTTCCTTTTTGGCATGATAGCCTTCTCTCTCTCTCCATTGTATTATTGGATGGCCACACTCTCATATACACTCTCTCACCCTCACATTCTCTCTTCTTCCCATTTTGTATGGCCGGCCAAAGCCATAGAGGGGCTGTCCAAAATGAGAGAGTGGGGTTTTTGGTTGATATCATGTTGCAAAACTCCTACTAATCCCTCCACAAAAGTTCATGTTTCATACCTCCACCAAAAGGCAATTCCACAACCCCAAAAGTGAGACACAAGCTCTACTATAGATTCTATAGTAAATCTTGGGCACGTCGAGTAGCCGGCTTCGTGCCCGAGTTGCCTCGGCATTGAGGTGGGAGCCCGTAAACAAAGTAGGCGATGTGGTGCACTTCCGGCGACGAGGAGGAGACGGGACTTTTCCGCAGGAGATCGGGACCATGACGAGAAGACCGGAGGACTTGGATCGTCGGTATATCTCTATTCCCTTTCTTGTAGATAGCTAGGACTAGTTAATGGTTCGATCCGGGTATTAGTGCGCGGCGGTTTGCCAATTCAAGAAAATTAAAGTTATTCACCGCTTCCGCATTTGGCCGTCGGTTTGACGGCCGGGGCGCCGCCGTGCACTTACACGCAGCAGCGGTGTTCAGCCTTAGTGCACTTCGTCGATGGCATCGGGGGTGCGGCCGTCTACTAAAGTTTGCGACGAACATTCGATCAGAATGTCGGGAATATTGTTGAATTGCCCGACTTGATATTGAAAAGAGTTTTCGATAATGAGACTAAAATGCGGGGTTTATAATTGTTAGGCATGCGATGTCTAAGGAATTCATTTGGTTAGGCATGCGATATCTAAAGAGGTTGCGGATTCCAACTGTTGTAGTTTTACACTTTCTTTTCTGTGACCGTAAACGTAGTATGTGGTGTATCGCGGGCTTCGTTGCTATACATCAACGACAATCGGGATACGCATACTTGCTTACGTTGATGATATGAGATATTATGTGTTGCTGTGATATGTTATATTGGATCGTTGCGTTTTGAATAGCCGGGGGTTTTATGTGAGATGAGAGTTTTTCTTTTTTCATTCATGTAAAATTCATTTGTATGTAATATTCTTTTATTGGGGCACTCCCGGTCTGAGGATGATGTCACCATTGTATATTATTTACTTTTCCGCATTAGGTAGACCCAAGGCGGGGAGCACAAGTAACCGGGTTCTAGAGTCCAGTGGGAGACCATCTCGAGGAGTCGAGACCGGGTCTCCTAACCCTAGAATTGGCAGTGTTGCTTGCCGCTCTCGTAGGGGTCTAGGGATGTGGGTTTGGCTATTCATCGCGACCGTGGAATCCGTGTTTTATACAGGCTCGTATTGAAAACACAGACATCCTAGTATATCCAATATTTCATATATGTTCTTCTGCTGCAATGTTCTGTGATGAGATCATATTACTGCCAGAGATGAATGTTTATATTATATATATGAGATATATGTTATATTGCAGATTTCGTTTCAAATGTGATGCTTGTGAAACATATTAAAATGGGACTTCATTAATGAGATTAATGAAATAAAAGAAACCTAAAGATGTTGTAGAAACTTGTTTAAAAACAGGTAGCTCTAGTTCTTGCTTTGCATAGCGATGTTCCTTATAGAACATCCAACACCTTATTCGATAAGAAAAGAGCCGAGATCCCTTCACCGGGAGTGACCTCTTTAGTGAAACTAGCAGATGCTACAAACTCGGTTTGTCTTTTGATTGCTTCTATAGTTCTTGCTTTGCACAGTGGTATATATGATATACCCTGCACCTTATTCGATGAGGAAAGGGCCAACGATCCCTTCACCGGGAGTGGCCCCTTTAGCAAAACTAGAAAAGCCTCAAAAACACTCCATTTAAATATCACTCGATTCTACAACGATATCATGTTCATTACGCAAAGGGTTTTCTTAAAAACCTGACGTAGCCCTCCGTCATTTCAGATAAGTAGTATTTAGTATTCGTGCTGCGTTTGTTGACCTCTGTCACGGCGTAGTGTGCGGTAGCTGATTAGTGCTTATCTATATAAACATATGATGTGATTGATTTAGGGTAGTCGTGCGACCTTGTTGACCTCTGTCAAGGGTCGTGCGGGTGGGTTTACTTCAATCAGGAAATAACGGGTTGAACTTGACTAGCAGCCTATGGTTTGTTGACCTCTGTCAAGGTCATAGGACGCTAGGGGTAAAATATTATTGGGAATTTTAAGTGTTGAAATTTGCAATGAGATTGCATACCTTCTATGAGATAGTTGGATCCCGATACCCACTGTGAGTAAGAGTTACTCCTGGGAGAGTTTTACACATTACAATTAGCCGATCAAGTAGGTGTCTAGAAAGGTGTTAACGGGGTTACGCCCCTGGGAAAACGAGGTTTACTTTAATTAGGTCCGTGCGAAAGCACGGGGAACCTCCCTCAAAGTACCGACACTGGCCTGGCTGAAAGATTGGCGAACTTGTAGCGTGTAATTAATCTCGGCTAGTCTTTCCTTTTAGGGTTTGAAGGAAGATTTGACTAAAACAGTAGGAGACATCCTGATTAGATATATTAGATAACCAATCTAATCTTGCAAGAGCATACGCTGAGTGTTTTCTTCTCTCTCTCTTCAGGTAGCGACCATATCACGCCTTAATCAAGATAATAATACGGATATATTGACCGAATCCGCTTGTTATACTGAGCTGGGGAACGTTGGTCCTGCTCTAGCTTATAATTGTTATAAGACAGAGCAGGAAATAGGGGATTACCAGAATTCCCGTGCCGCCCAAATGAAGAAAGTGCATACTGATGCATCATCTTCGGGTGTGTTCATTACAGAGAACTGTTTCTCAGTATCCTTTACGTCCTGGGTATGAGATACCGGATCAGGATCCCGCAAATGTAATATGTTACATGGGCTACAGATAGGTAGAGAACTGAGAACGGGTGATAGAAACAGTGCAAGTGTTGCAGCCAAGTTTGTTGGTCACTATCACCCTGTATTACCAGAATACATTAATTCTGAACGAATGTTATTAGATACCGAACCTGATATACAAAATCATATCGGTCTCTTTATTAGTAAAGAAAGGATATAATTTTGTATTGTTGGATAATGTTTTGAACATTTCCTATATCAAGAGTTGATCGGTTCAGGCACGTTATCTAAAAGCATTGACGTTCTAAATCAAACTATAGTTCTTAGTATACGGAACACACACAAGAGGAAGAGTTCAGAAATGAATGAATCCTTCTTGAGGTATTGTAGACTAGGTCATATCAATGCGACCCGACTAGCTGAAGTTACATAAAGATGCATATTCAAATTAGTTTGAATTTACATCTTGTGAAACTTGCTGGTCATGTCACAGAGATAAGATTACCACAGCTCTGTTTATTGGAAACAGAGAAAGAGTTAGTGAACTCTTGGGATTGATACATGCTGATGTATGAAGGTCCCCTGTCTACACATGCCAAGACCGGTTCTTTGTACTTCATTAGATTCACTGATTATCTTTCAAGATCCGGACATATGTTCTTATTGAAACACAAGTCTGGAACTTTTTAAGAAATTCAATGAATATAAGTTAGAAGTAGAGAACCAAAAATGGGTATAAGTATTATGTCCTTTGATGTGATCAAGGAGGAGAATACTTGAGCACAGGATTCCTGGACTATTCAAAAGGAGAATGAGATTCTCTCTTAGCATTACTCCTCCGTGTACACCACAACACGTCGGTGTATCGGGGCTGAGCAATCACACCCTATGTGATATAGTGTGCTCTATGATGAGTACTACTGAGTTGCCTATTTCCATTTCGGAGTTATGCACTTGAGAAGCTGCATACCTATTGAATAGGGTTCAAATCAAATCAGTTGCCTACCACTTCATATGTGATATGGAAAGGGAAGAGCCCATATCTTAAGTTTGTTAAGATTTAGGGTTGTCCGGCCTATGTCTAAAAGCAAAATCCGGACAAGCTCGAGGCAAGGTCAGCTCTGTAAAACTGGAAGTAGTTCTAGCTATACAAACTGCAGCTGATGATTTGGTAGAACCAAAGGATTCAGTAGTTTCCAACGAACCTCAGCCTCACCGCCGATCTAGTAGGGTTCTTCACCCACCAGAGAAATACTTCAGTTTCTCTATGACAGTGGGAGCGAGGATTGCATCATGTGATGATGACCCAACTAGTTTCGAGCTGGCCATCATGAGTGGGACTCTGAAAGAATGGCTGAATGCTTAGCGATCTGAGATGGAATCCTTATACACCAACAAAGTATGGACTTTGGTTGCTTTATCTGAAGGGTTAAATCCCTATCAGGAGCAAGTATATCTTGAGAAGATTACTTGGTGTACATGGAAAAGTTGAGACTTTCAAAGCTATGCTTAAGTCCATCCAGATCCTACTTGCCACGGCTACATACCATGACTACGATATCTGGTGGTTGGGTGTCATGACTGCTTTTTTAAATGATGTTTTAGAAGAAAGCGTCTATAAGTACACAGCCAGAGGGCTTCGTAGACAGTGGGAGCAGCGGAAACGTGTGCAAGATGTTTTATGTGATGAAGCAGGTATCGCGGAGTTGGAACGTCTGTTTTGATGTAGTAGTCAAAGAGTTTGACTTCATCAAAATGGTAGATGAACCTTGTATATACAAAAAGGTAGTAGAGAGTATGATGGTGATCCTCGTAGAGTACGTGGATGACATACTCTTGATAGGGAAGGAGTTTCCTATGCTACGCTCGGTCAATCTCCGCTTATCACAAGGATTCTCCATATAGGATCAAAGTGATACCTCCTAAATCCTGGGTTTTGGATCTATGAGATAGATCTAATTGGATGTTAGGATTCTCACTAGTTGTAGAGAGATAGTATCAATTGATCTTAAGGAGAATCACTGGAAAGGTTCCAGGGTGATAAGGACGACTGAATGTCAGTCGCAGGCATTGTCTTTACCCTCAGTGGAGGGACGGTATGTTGGAAGAGTTCCAAGCTAGATACCGTGATATACTAGACGATTAAAGGCATGATACATCGTTACCAAGGATGCTACCAAAGAGGCAGTCTGGATACATATAAGTTCATGAGATGAACTTCGTTCCTACCATTGTGTGACAATGGAGTTGTGGCTTTAGCCAAGGAACTACCATCCCATCAGAAATCCAGATATAATTCTTAGGCAGTATCACCTGATCAGGGAGATGGTTGATCTCCAAGGTGATCGAGGTTAGGAGAGTGGACACAGAGGACAACAGCGCGGATCCACTCACAAATGTCTTTTTCCCAGTAGAGACTTTTATGGGTTGGTTGAGTATGAGATACTTCAACCACAGCTAATTGTTGGGTATGTGATACCACAACAGATGGCCCTAGTGCAAGTGGGAGATTGTTAGTTATATGTATGCCCTAGAGGCCATTACTGTACATACGATGTATATTGTAATGGATGCTTGGACATATATAGGAGGGACTTTCTTGCTCGACATGATAATATGCTATCTGGTTGTACTTTATCTTAACATGTACTCTGATTGTCTCTATGTTACATGTTGATAAAGCCCTTAGGATATGTACTCGACTACTGGGACTATGATGAGATCATACTAGTGGGGCTACGGTAGTTGACGAGTACATCCTATAACTGTTCCTGGTCGAGGGTGTATCGAGACAGGGCATCGATACACCAGAGTAGACTAGCGTATACGCATCTTGACCCATATGATGGGCGATGGATGATCCCACATCCATCGGTGTTTGACATCAAGGATGGTGTACGGGTGCTCAGTGGAGACTGGGTACACTGGACGGACTCGCCGAGAACTCCCAGATAGTATTATACCTCACGTCAGATGGCTGTTCTCCGGTGACACTGGTACAGAGTAATCTGTTGACCCGAGATCGTCATAGATTCTTGTGTGATTCCCACTGTGCTTTGATTTCCATCATACCACGTCCAAAAGGGCATGCAAAAAGGTGGCTTTTGGGTACAGTCCCGAATCACATGGAGGCAATGAGCGATAGGAGGGGATTCGTCTCTCCCGGTATAGGGAGTTGATGTTGCGCTGTCTTCGATTGGCTATAACCGGAAATCCCTGGCCAGGGTTGGTGAGATTTACTGGTAAGTGTTATCAGTAGTTTCTCGAACTGTTATAGACCTCATATCGACACGACTTATCAAGCTACTGGGGTCTGACGTTTACCACCCCTAGGTGAGATATGCGACATATCAGACGACGAGACCGGACTGTACGGGAGTGTTACTGATTGGATTCACAGGAGAATGTACAGGCTTGCTTGTTGATCTTCTGAGCGCTCAATACCTGGGTGGCTGTTACGTTTAGCTGACCGCTTGCAGCTTGTGGGTGTTTGATATGATCATCACCTACTGCCGGCGTATTGACGATTCTTTAGAGTCCTACACAGAGGTTTCTTGACTCAGGCAAAACGGAGTAGGAGCACATATGTGATATGTGCGGGACCGAGGATAATGCGATATGTGATACCGTATTGGATTCTCGCGATATGAGATATCGGCCGGGTATATATGATATAGCCGGGTCATCGTATTAGTCGGTTATATGTGATATAGCCGGATTGTCGGATCAAGTGTTGATTCGATAATTTAATGTATAATAATATATATGATATATTAAATTACGTTAACTAATATTAGCTCACTAAAAGATTCGTTTTCTCACTCGGGTAATACATTGATATATATGCGATATATGTTAATTGTATTATTTTCTTTTGTTACAAAATATATTGTATATGTGATATATAATATTGTAACATGATATGATAACTAATGCAACATGTTTAGTAGAGATTAAACAAGATTAGGGTTTGATTTGGGTTAATGTTTTCTAGATGATTCTAGAAGGTTTTGTTTTGTTTTGTGAAAGATATTTTGTTATGACTCATTCCTTGACCTAACCCAAACCCTAACCCTAGTTAATTCTCTACATGGGTTTAGTTGACCATGGTTGCATTAATCATCATATTTATCCTTTCATTATTTCATCAAAAAAAAAGTTTTCATGTTGATTGTTCATCTTCTTCTTTCTTTCTTTCATAAAAAAAGCTTTCTAGCTTTTTCAAGGTGATGAAAAATGAGTGAGTAAATGGAAATAAAAGAGAGCAAAATTCCAACTTCATCATCCTCATCTACCCTTTCCATTTAGATGAGGGTGTTCACATCATTTTATGAGTGTTAGCTTGTGTTAATGAAACTTCAAGGTAGATCATCTTTGTTATCGAAGATCGGAAGCAAGTTTGCATCTTTCTCTTCGCGGAGCCTCTCGAGAGTCCGGAACACGATGATCACAGCAAAGGGACCTCAACACAGAGCTTATGAAGTGAAGGACCGGATCTACAAAGGTTGTAATCCCTCTCACTTAGTGTTAAAGTGTTTAACATGCTGGTTTTCGCCTAATCTCTAGTTTAAAGATCTCGTATCGGGTTGTTCGGCACGGCTAATTTTTAAATCGGGCATGGTTGATGCCTCGTAGACCCTTGTGCGTGTGCCTAGCAACCCTACACTTATAAACTACACATGTCCCACTAGTATGATCTGCATCATAGACTCAGTAGTCAAGCAAATATCCTAAGGGCTTTATCAACATATACCCAATGAGTAAGATGCATGATCAAATGAACATATCAAGATAAAGTAAACCAGATAGCATACTATCATGTTGAGCAAGAAAGTCATCTATATACATATATACATGTCCAAGCATCCACTATACATATAATGGCCTCTAGGGCATACATATATCCAACAAGCACCTCACGTGGGCGCTAAAAAATAAGGAGTGCTTAGCACTCAGTGGTGCGGCGCCTAGCGCCCAACATCCCACGTGACCCTCACGTGGGCGCCACAGAACATAAAAGTGCTTGATACTCATCATTCAGCGCCTAGCGCCTCACGTGCTTCATTTGTGGGCTCCATAAAGAGTGCTCATCACTCCATGTAGAAACAAAAGAAAAGAGAGAGTAAAGTGTGAGCGTCAGAACTCTCATAAGTGCTCAGCACTTTTTGCAAGTAAAGGCGACTGAGCCCAAACCAGTGCTTAGCACTTCTTTCAAATAAAAGAAAATTGAGTGGGTCAAGCCCAAGTTAGCTAGATTCCTAATTCAGATCAATTGAGCCCATGGGTTCATTTTTTCCCAAACATGACTCATGATATCCAAAATGATGTTCATCCCATATTTCCTAAGTTAATCTTAGTCCCCCCAAAAATGGCTAATGATTCTTGGTTGGTCCACCATGATCTATTCCCTCAGACACGGGAATTGGTTCAAGGGTACATCTCTCCATACCTCTGATGCATTGTCACGACCCGCAGGGTACGGAACGTGACTGGCACTTAAGTTTACGAAACGTCTAAAGGCGTTCGTAAAATAAGTAAGCCAAAGCCCAGAAAACAAAACCAGTTAAGCAAAAGAGTGAAGAAAACCCAATCAATTGAAAGCGAGTTATCAAATAAGTCATGTAAAACACTTTTTAAAAACAATACTAATTTTTCCCGAAAATTTCGGCAGAGTCTCCTTTGTAAAATACTGACCCCCAAAAATGGGTACAACAAAATATATACATGAATCCACAAAATAGGGCATCCCCAAGCGGGAGCTAGCTCTTCGCCATACGGCGGTCACAAATCCCACGCAATATAAATGACAACAAGCATAATAAAGCATAATGAAGCATAAGAAAACATCATGTCGACTCAAGTGAGTTCGACCCCAAAATACAGCATAAAATCCACAAACCTCACAGTCTCATCTCTAGGTCAATATACAAATATCTGGTAGAACAGTAGATGGAGTGTCTAGATACAAAAAATATACAAGGTGGTACAAAATGATAACATAACCCACCTATGAGCAAATCTCGAGCTCAGGCAAAAGAGGCAAAAGACAAGTGCGCCCGCCGCTACTGAACTGACGGAGCGGACCTGCAAAAGACTGTGGCACAACGGGGGTGAGTTGCCAACTCGTGAGTAATAAATAACATCTACAAAGGCTATCGTATGCATGCACACAAGCATCCTAGCATCTAAAATACAGGTATGACTGGATGCACTAGCAGGTGTGTATATAACATCAGTGTACTAATATGCATGCAACATGAAAATCTGAGGTCTCAATAGGTATATATAAGAAATATTTTATCTCTTTTTGTTTTTGAAACTCTTTTAGAATGCCAGCATAATGTCAATGAATCGACGAAAATCGGTGTCCAGCAACGACACCCAAAAGCTGTCTCAAATCTCATAAATGTATCTCTGGCCTCAGCCGTCCGGCTGACCCATCTCAAATATCAATATCTCATCATCTAGCGGCCACGGTCGGTATCCTCTGGATATCCGCCGTCCCAAACAGTCACCGGTAGGTAATCCGTCCCCTGCCAGGCTCAACGTCATCACCACATTCCTCTTGCCCCGGGGTACCTTACCGGGCCCACCATGTACCCGTGCCGGTTCCTCCACTCCTCGACACGGATTTCCAAAGCCACAGCAAACTCATGGTGGACGACACTTACATCACTAGAAAACCGCAATTTACATGTTTTAAAAATATCATAAGTTTGGAAATTTTGCGGCTTTCCCCCGAAATCCAGCAATATCATAAAATCTCAAGAAATCCTCATAAGTGCATATATCAATGATAATGAATGCGTATGATGTCAATAATCAAGTTGCGATGTGTGATTAATGTATTAAGCATGAACAATGAATATGATGAAGTACATGCACATGAATAGCAATCCTAGGGTTTCATTTTAAGGAAATAGCACAATTTAAGTATCAATTAGTAGAAGTTTTAAATTTAAATGTTATCTAGTGTGGTGGCATGGCAATTACCAGGGTGTGTGTGTAAACATGAATAGTGCTCGTGCTGCATATAAAACCTGGTAATGGTGCATGTGTCCTACAATTGAGTTTGCGTATATGAGTATAACCTATTGATCTAATTGCAGCAATTATCATGCCAGTATTATTATTCTAATGTCACAAGTGATTATCCAATTTACTATTTTCCAGTTTACTAAATCTATCGGGCGACTTGCGCCATCCAGACGATCGTCCCCCGTAGATGTTAAATCTACTCACCGGGATTCCTGGCTAGCTGTGTCCGATCACCGCCTTTCCCTTTCGCGCCGCGTCAGACGTCTCCGCGACCGAACCTGTAATTTATATCAAATATAAGGTTACATATCAAGAACGACGCAAAACCCCAACGAAACTACTAAAGTTCTCTAGCTGGGTACAACGTGCACAAAGTGCGCGGACACACGCGAAAATCGCAAAAACTGCCGAAAAACGCCGATTTGGGTCACCCGGCAAAACTAAAACCCGACTACCCAAAAACCGCACTCACGCATCCTAAAAGTCGTAGGACAAGCCAACAAAATCATCAAGATACCACAAATAACACATCACATAACTTCTATAAAAATCTAGTAAGCAGAAATTGCAATTTGATGCAAACATCGACAATATAGCGACAAAGTCAACCCACCCAACGCCAACATTCCAAACTAACCAAAAAGTTAGCCAATACACCAATTCTAAACCATTAACTAAGCTTAAAAAAAATTAATTTACATAACAAAACCTTCTCTTGATTTTTATAAATAGCAAACATAACCCAAACTATATATGAAATCCTTACTTTAACACTATATTTTAGCCTAATAAGCAAATTAACCACTTAGATTAAGGTTAGCAAAACACTAGATAGCAAATTAGGTTTAATCAACACAAATTAGGTTTAAATATCATTTTTCCATACATAACCCTCTCTTGAAAAACCTTAAAACAACAACTTTACACTAAAATCAACTTCTAAAATTACCTAAATTAGTATAATTAAAGACTACTAAATAAGATAACCATATAGATTAGTTTACTAACAACTAGATTAACAAAATAACAACTTAATTAATTATCATGGTTCAAAACCTAGTTCATTTTTCAAACAAAAATCTAAGGAATCTAGATTAACTACACTAAATTATCACTAAACCATAACACATAAGCACTTAAACAAGGAATTTAACAAGATGGAATTTATACCTCTTGATCACTAGATCAAGCAAGAAAGTTTCCTCCAATTGATGGCCTCAAACACCAAGATCCAAGCAAGAATGGCTAAGGAAAATGGTTGCATATGGATTTTGTATGGATTTTTGGAATTTATTCATGGATTTTGATGTATTTCTTGAAGGAAATTGAAGAAAAATGCAAAGAAAAGAGATGAGAAAGAGGGGTGCAGGTTTCGGCCAGGTTGGAGGTAAGGTGGGGGGTGTGGGCAAGTGGGGAAAAGTCTTGGTTCAAGTTTAAAAGTCAATGTATCATACATTTATCCAATATATTAAAATAAATACCATAAACTATCCATTAACTCAAGAAACAACTCAAGAAAGAGAGAGGTCAGAATTTTCTGGTCTTGGCCAAGGATTGGGCTGTTCTTGGGCTGAGGGAAAAGATAGAGGGGTTTTACAAAAGAAATTTTATGCAAAAAGGCCCCCTACAACTCAAAAATTGCAAGTTTTAGCCCAAAAATCAATAATTTCGTTTCAATTTATAAAAATTGGTTAAAAATCAAAATAAATTACTAAAAATTCATGTTATCACTAGAATATAATTATCATAATTTTTGAGATTAAAATTAGCCCGGAAAAATTTGTATTTATCGCTTATTTAAAGTATTTTCTTACCGGCTTAAAATAATATTAAAAAATTGAAAAATAGGGAAAAATTTTTAAATGACCAAAATTTCATAATTAACTCATTAGTCACTAAAAACAAGTAATTACCTATCCATTTTAAGTATAATTAGCCCTAAACTGCAAAATATCGAGAAAGACGGTTTTCGGAAAAATACCGAATTTTCACCGAATTTCAGGAAAACACCAAAACGACTTTTCAAGACGCTACAATCTTCCCCCCTTAAAGAAATTCGGTCCCCGAATTTAAAAAATCTAGCTACGCGTACCTTCAAAGAGATGGGGATATTTCTTCCTCATCTCGCCCTCGGTCTCCCAGGTAACCTCCTCGCTGCTCGGGCTACGCCAAAGGACCTTGACGGTTGGTATAATCTTCGACCTCAACTTCTTCTCCTGCCGATCCAAGATGGCCACCGGCTGCTCTGCAAAAGAAAGGTCGCGCTCTAGCTGGACTGTCGGGTGCTGAATCGCATGCGAAGGGTCGTGAAGGTACTTGCGGAGCATCGAAACATGGAAGACGGGGTGAACATCGGGAAAGCTGGGTGGAAGAGCCAAACGATATGCAACAGCGCCGACACGCTCGAGGATCTCGAAGGGGCCTACGAATCTAGGGCTAAGCTTCCCCTTTCGCCCAAAACGCATCACGCCCTTCATCGGTGAGACCTTCAGAAAAACATGGTCGCCAACTGCGAACTCTAATCTGCGACGGCGCCTGTCTGCATACGATTTCTGCCTGCTCTGAGCCGCTCTCATCCGGTCTCGGATCAACTGTATCTTCGCTGTCGTCTCCTCAACAAGCTGCGGCCCCAAAATGCTGCTCTCGCTGAGCTCTGTCCAACAAACGGGCGATCTGCATCTCCTCCCATACAATGCCTCGAAAGGTGCCATCTGAATAGTATCCTGGAAGCTGTTGTTGTAGGAGAACTCCACTAGAGGTAAATGACGATCCCAGCAACCACCAAAGTCTAAAACGCACGCTCTGAGCATGTCCTCGAGAGTCTGAATGGTCCGCTCTGACTGTCCATCTGTCTGCGGATGAAACGCTGTGCTGAAGCTCAAACGAGTGCCCAAAGCCTCCTGAAGTCTCTGCCAAAGTCGGCTGGTGAACTGAGTGCCTCGATCTGACACGATACAAGTCGGTACGCCATGTAGTCGCACGATCTCGTCAATATAGAGCTGAGCATACTGAGCGAAGCTGAAAGTCGTCTTCACTGGAAGGAAGTGAGCCGCTTTCGTCAATCTATCCACGATCACCCAGATGGAGTCGTACCCTCGACTGGTCCTGGGTAGACCCACAACGAAGTCCATCGAAATCTGCTCCCATTTCCACTCTGGAATGGGTAACGGCTGTAGCTCTCCTGCGGGCCTCTGGTGCTCAGCCTTGACTTGCTGACAAGTCAGGCATCTCGAAACGAACTCCGCAATGTCCCTCTTCATCCCGTCCCACCAGTAGGTCTCTCTCATATCATGGTACATCTTGGTGGAACCGGGGTGGACACTATACACTGATCGGTGTGCCTCCTCAAGAATGTCGCGCCGCAATCCATCAGCATCTGGTACGCACAGTCTAGATCCATATCGTAAAATCCCCTGATCGTCAACCATGAACTCGGAAAATCTGCCCTGTCCCATCTGTGCCATGATCTCTGAGCAACGGTCGTCACTACGCTGTGCCTCATATATACGGTCAAGCAACTGTGGGCGTGCACGAACATGCGCGAGCTGTCCCCCTGTCTGAGTGAACTCGAACTCAACTCGGCTGTCGCATAACATCTGCCAATCTGCTGACGACTGCCTCTGAACTGCGCGCAAAAAGGATAGACTACCCCCGGGCCTCCTACTCAACGCATCTGCCACCACATTCGCCTTGCCGGGGTGATATAAGATCTCGCAGTCGTAGTCTTTCACCAACTCCATCCAACGACGCTGTCTGAGGTTCAGGTCTCGCTGCTGAAATATGTACTTTAAGCTCTTGTGATCGGTGAATATCTGACACGACTCGCCGTAAAGGTAATGTCGCCAAATCTTCAGTGCAAAGACCACTGCAGCCATCTCCAAATCATGAGTGGGGTAGTTCTGTTCATGCTTCTTCAACTGCCGAGAAGCATAAGCGATCACCCGGCCATGCTGCATCAAAACGCATCCTAATCCCACTCGCGAAGCATCACAGTAGACAACAAATCCGCCTGATCCCGAAGGTAAAGATAATACCGGCGCCGTAGTCAAACATGTCCGTAGCTGCTGAAAACTGCGCTCGCACTCCTCCGTCCAGACGAAAGGAACTCCCTTCCGGGTCAAACCGGTCAACGGTGCAGCTATACGGGAGAAGTCCTGAACAAAACGCCTGTAGTAGCCCGCCAAGCCTAGAAAACTACGGATCTCAGTAACCGATGTAGGTCGGGGCCACTGCTGAACAGCCTCAATCTTCTTTGGGTCTACACAAATGCCGTCTCTCGTAACCACGTGACCCAAGAATCCGACGCTGTCCAGCCAGAAAGCACACTTGGAGAACTTCGCGAACAGCTGGTGCTCCCTCAGAGTCTGTAACGTAATCCGCAAGTGCTGCTCGTGCTCTTCTCTGCTCCGGGAGTACACCAAGATATCGTCGATAAACACGATGATGAACAAGTCAAGATACGGCCTGAATGTACGGTTCATCAAATCCATGAATGCTGCTGGGGCGTTGGTGAGTCCGAACGACATCACCAAAAACTCGTAGTGACCATAGCGTGTACGGAAAGCTGTCCTCGGTATATCCTCCTGTCGAACTCGCAGCTGATGGTATCCTGATCGCAAGTCGATCCTCGAAAAATACCCCGCACCCTGAAGCTGGTCGAACAAATCATCAATGCGCGGCAACGGATATCTGTTCCGAACGGTAACTTTGTTCAGCTGGCGGTAGTCGATACATAAGCGCAAACTTCCATCCTTCTTCTTGACAAACAGGACCGGAGCACCCCACGGAGAAACACTCGGTCGAATAAGCCCCTTATCCAACAAATCCTGCAACTGCTCCTTCAGCTCTCGAAGCTCTGCCGGGGCCATCCGATACGGTGGTATAGAAATAGGCCCCGAACCGGGAATCAAATCAATGCAGAACTCAACATCGCGCTCAGGCGGTAGCCCAGGTAGCTCATCAGGGAAAACATCAAGGAACTCACAAACTACCGGGACCTGGTCCAACGGAACCTCTGTAGCTCGAGTATCACAAACAAACGCTAAGAATCCCTGACATCCCTTCCGCAAGAGCTGACCAGCGCGAAGAGAAGAAATTAAGCTGGGAAGGGCGACACGACGGTCTCCCTGAATAACAAGGACTGGCTCTCCCGGAAAGCTAAAACTGACTGCCTTCTCACGGCAGTCCACCGAAGCATAACAAGTGGCTAGCCAATCCATGCCCAGAAGCACATCAAAGTCCAACGTATCGAGGAGTATCAAATCAACTGATGAATCCCTCTCCCCGATACGAACGGAACACAAACGAAATACAAAACGAGCGACAAACGACTCGCCTACCGGAGTAACAACAACAAGCGGCTGATCTAACGACGACGACTCACGGCCCAACATCGGTGCAAAGTGTGTAGATACGTACGAATGTGTGGAACCTGGGTCGAATAACACCCGTGCATCGAAAGAACAAACTGGCAAAGTACCTGTCACAACGGCATTGGATGCCTGCGCATCCTGCGGTGTCAAAGCAAAAACTCGGGCCTGTCCTCCACCGATAGCGGGCTGACCTCGACCTCGGCCTCTGCCTCCTCGTCCTCTCTGAACAGGACCGCCGCGTCCACGGCCTCTCGGTGCACCTAACTGGCGTGGAGCATCGCCTGGGGTAGGAAGTAGGGCTCTCTGAGGAGGGGGTGGTGATGGTGGTAGGGTCACATGCGGAACTGTCGCTACTCCCTGTCGTCTCACCGGACAGTCTCTGACAAGATGGTGCAAACTCCCGCACCCAAAACATCCTGGCGACGGCTGCTGCCCCTGGGAATAAGAACCATATAACTGTCCCCGCCCAAATCCTCTGCCAGGCCTATCTCTCGGAAAGAATCTGGCGCGCTGCCTCTGAGGCGGTACATCGGTGCGCATCCTCTTCGGCCCAGAAACGGCCGGAGTCTGTGATATGCGTGCCTCCATCCGTAATGCCGTATCCATAGCCGCTGAATAAGTGTCGTAGTGCTGGGCGCCAATGGCAAGGTATAGCTGGGCATCAAGTCCCTGTACGAACCTCTTCACCATCTTCTCCTCGGTATCCACCAAATACTGAGCATATCGGGACAACTGAGTAAACTGGATGTCATACTCAGACACCGTCATCCCAGGTGTCTTGACTAAGGCCTCGAAACTGCGAGCTCTGGCGTCACGAACGCTCTCTGGAAGGAAACGGGCTAGAAAGACCGCTGTAAACTCGGCCCAAGTCATAGGCGGCAGATCTGCAGCTCGACCTCTCAAGACTGACTCCCACCATGTCTGCGCGAGACCCTCTAGCCGGAAACTGGCAAGCTCTACCCATCGATCATCCGAACATCTCAGCGAACGGCAGATCCTGGCTAAACTATCAAGGAACGTCTGTGGGTCCTCCGCTGTCTCGGTGCCGGTGAATACTGGAGGTCTCAGCCTCATGAAGTCCTGTAGTGAAACCGGAATGGACACGATGGTAGTAGTAGGAGCAGGTATCATGGTCGTCTGTGATGTAGTAGGTACGTCATCCTGCCTCGGTGTACAACTGGCTGCAACTAGGGATCCTACCATCTGACGCAGCTCCTGCATGCCTCCCATCATCTGTCGCAACTCCTCCATACCCGTCTCGAGCCTATCCATACGGCCTGGGGAAGGTGGATCGGTCTGTCCCAGCGGCGTAGGCATACCACCCTGCTCAGTCCTAGTCTCGGACGAGCCAGCTCGAATCTCGTCTCTGGCGGCAGCCCTCTGTGCCCTCGTAGCCTTCGGCGGCATAGTGGCTGTTACAGGAAAACGGATAGTAAGGACAGTGCAATAGGATCATAGGATACACGGAATTGAAGAAGGAATTTTTCAAGCAAGTATATCCTAAAGTCACTTAGGCGGAGTACCGTATCGTAAGTATGCCGCGGACATACGCACGCTACGTTACCCTGCTTAAGTCACTTACTCCATCTACCAAGGGTCATCCTACACTCACAAAGGTAAAACCTATCGCTCTGATACCAACTTTGTCACGACCCGCAGGGTACGGAACGTGACTGGCACTTAAGTTTACGAAACGTCTAAAGGCGTTCGTAAAATAAGTAAGCCAAAGCCCAGAAAACAAAACCAGTTAAGCAAAAGAGTGAAGAAAACCCAATCAATTGAAAGCGAGTTATCAAATAAGTCATGTAAAACACTTTTTAAAAACAATACTAATTTTTCCCGAAAATTTCGGCAGAGTCTCCTTTGTAAAATACTGACCCCCAAAAATGGGTACAACAAAATATATACATGAATCCACAAAATAGGGCATCCCCAAGCGGGAGCTAGCTCTTCGCCATACGGCGGTCACAAATCCCACGCAATATAAATGACAACAAGCATAATAAAGCATAATGAAGCATAAGAAAACATCATGTCGACTCAAGTGAGTTCGACCCCAAAATACAGCATAAAATCCACAAACCTCACAGTCTCATCTCTAGGTCAATATACAAATATCTGGTAGAACAGTAGATGGAGTGTCTAGATACAAAAAATATACAAGGTGGTACAAAATGATAACATAACCCACCTATGAGCAAATCTCGAGCTCAGGCAAAAGAGGCAAAAGACAAGTGCGCCCGCCGCTACTGAACTGACGGAGCGGACCTGCAAAAGACTGTGGCACAACGGGGGTGAGTTGCCAACTCGTGAGTAATAAATAACATCTACAAAGGCTATCGTATGCATGCACACAAGCATCCTAGCATCTAAAATACAGGTATGACTGGATGCACTAGCAGGTGTGTATATAACATCAGTGTACTAATATGCATGCAACATGAAAATCTGAGGTCTCAATAGGTATATATAAGAAATATTTTATCTCTTTTTGTTTTTGAAACTCTTTTAGAATGCCAGCATAATGTCAATGAATCGACGAAAATCGGTGTCCAGCAACGACACCCAAAAGCTGTCTCAAATCTCATAAATGTATCTCTGGCCTCAGCCGTCCGGCTGACCCATCTCAAATATCAATATCTCATCATCTAGCGGCCACGGTCGGTATCCTCTGGATATCCGCCGTCCCAAACAGTCACCGGTAGGTAATCCGTCCCCTGCCAGGCTCAACGTCATCACCACATTCCTCTTGCCCCGGGGTACCTTACCGGGCCCACCATGTACCCGTGCCGGTTCCTCCACTCCTCGACACGGATTTCCAAAGCCACAGCAAACTCATGGTGGACGACACTTACATCACTAGAAAACCGCAATTTACATGTTTTAAAAATATCATAAGTTTGGAAATTTTGCGGCTTTCCCCCGAAATCCAGCAATATCATAAAATCTCAAGAAATCCTCATAAGTGCATATATCAATGATAATGAATGCGTATGATGTCAATAATCAAGTTGCGATGTGTGATTAATGTATTAAGCATGAACAATGAATATGATGAAGTACATGCACATGAATAGCAATCCTAGGGTTTCATTTTAAGGAAATAGCACAATTTAAGTATCAATTAGTAGAAGTTTTAAATTTAAATGTTATCTAGTGTGGTGGCATGGCAATTACCAGGGTGTGTGTGTAAACATGAATAGTGCTCGTGCTGCATATAAAACCTGGTAATGGTGCATGTGTCCTACAATTGAGTTTGCGTATATGAGTATAACCTATTGATCTAATTGCAGCAATTATCATGCCAGTATTATTATTCTAATGTCACAAGTGATTATCCAATTTACTATTTTCCAGTTTACTAAATCTATCGGGCGACTTGCGCCATCCAGACGATCGTCCCCCGTAGATGTTAAATCTACTCACCGGGATTCCTGGCTAGCTGTGTCCGATCACCGCCTTTCCCTTTCGCGCCGCGTCAGACGTCTCCGCGACCGAACCTGTAATTTATATCAAATATAAGGTTACATATCAAGAACGACGCAAAACCCCAACGAAACTACTAAAGTTCTCTAGCTGGGTACAACGTGCACAAAGTGCGCGGACACACGCGAAAATCGCAAAAACTGCCGAAAAACGCCGATTTGGGTCACCCGGCAAAACTAAAACCCGACTACCCAAAAACCGCACTCACGCATCCTAAAAGTCGTAGGACAAGCCAACAAAATCATCAAGATACCACAAATAACACATCACATAACTTCTATAAAAATCTAGTAAGCAGAAATTGCAATTTGATGCAAACATCGACAATATAGCGACAAAGTCAACCCACCCAACGCCAACATTCCAAACTAACCAAAAAGTTAGCCAATACACCAATTCTAAACCATTAACTAAGCTTAAAAAAAATTAATTTACATAACAAAACCTTCTCTTGATTTTTATAAATAGCAAACATAACCCAAACTATATATGAAATCCTTACTTTAACACTATATTTTAGCCTAATAAGCAAATTAACCACTTAGATTAAGGTTAGCAAAACACTAGATAGCAAATTAGGTTTAATCAACACAAATTAGGTTTAAATATCATTTTTCCATACATAACCCTCTCTTGAAAAACCTTAAAACAACAACTTTACACTAAAATCAACTTCTAAAATTACCTAAATTAGTATAATTAAAGACTACTAAATAAGATAACCATATAGATTAGTTTACTAACAACTAGATTAACAAAATAACAACTTAATTAATTATCATGGTTCAAAACCTAGTTCATTTTTCAAACAAAAATCTAAGGAATCTAGATTAACTACACTAAATTATCACTAAACCATAACACATAAGCACTTAAACAAGGAATTTAACAAGATGGAATTTATACCTCTTGATCACTAGATCAAGCAAGAAAGTTTCCTCCAATTGATGGCCTCAAACACCAAGATCCAAGCAAGAATGGCTAAGGAAAATGGTTGCATATGGATTTTGTATGGATTTTTGGAATTTATTCATGGATTTTGATGTATTTCTTGAAGGAAATTGAAGAAAAATGCAAAGAAAAGAGATGAGAAAGAGGGGTGCAGGTTTCGGCCAGGTTGGAGGTAAGGTGGGGGGTGTGGGCAAGTGGGGAAAAGTCTTGGTTCAAGTTTAAAAGTCAATGTATCATACATTTATCCAATATATTAAAATAAATACCATAAACTATCCATTAACTCAAGAAACAACTCAAGAAAGAGAGAGGTCAGAATTTTCTGGTCTTGGCCAAGGATTGGGCTGTTCTTGGGCTGAGGGAAAAGATAGAGGGGTTTTACAAAAGAAATTTTATGCAAAAAGGCCCCCTACAACTCAAAAATTGCAAGTTTTAGCCCAAAAATCAATAATTTCGTTTCAATTTATAAAAATTGGTTAAAAATCAAAATAAATTACTAAAAATTCATGTTATCACTAGAATATAATTATCATAATTTTTGAGATTAAAATTAGCCCGGAAAAATTTGTATTTATCGCTTATTTAAAGTATTTTCTTACCGGCTTAAAATAATATTAAAAAATTGAAAAATAGGGAAAAATTTTTAAATGACCAAAATTTCATAATTAACTCATTAGTCACTAAAAACAAGTAATTACCTATCCATTTTAAGTATAATTAGCCCTAAACTGCAAAATATCGAGAAAGACGGTTTTCGGAAAAATACCGAATTTTCACCGAATTTCAGGAAAACACCAAAACGACTTTTCAAGACGCTACATGCATGTCGTTGTAATTCCTCAATGTCTGTGGAGAGGTGGCGGGTCCCGACGACCAACTGCTTTTGGGTGAACTTCCCAAGCTGATGTGCACACCTTAAACCAAATCACACCCCAATTGGGTGTATCCCACATCATCGCCGTATACCCCGTCACATAACAAATACACGGGCATAAAATGGTGATCTACGGATCGTAATGTCCTCAAACTACTACGGACCGAAACATTCTTAAACTAAACCCTCACCTCAAAAATGACGATCTACAGACCGTAACGTCCTCAAACTACTACGGACCGAAACGTCCTTAAACTAAACCCTCACCTCAAAAATGGTGATCTACGGACCGAAACGTTCTTAAACTAATAACGGACCGTAACGTCCTTAAACAAAAACAATAGAGCCCAAATGCTCTTTTGTTTGATCTGAATGACCCTAAAACCCTGTTAAGTAGATCTTAGTCTCAAATTGGACTAACGTATCTGTTTACCGCCAAAAACGGGAGACGGAACCGCGTAGGTCGTTTTGCCTGAATTTGGGGGCATATGCTATTTGGATTTATCCGTCCATCTCTCCAAAGGTGCCAAGTTGATTTATGGCACCATGCATCGGAGGGTTGAACGGATGCGGCCGTTGTAGCAGATTTCGTCAGATTCCCCCTCGTTTACGAGGGTTTTTTTTATTGTGGGAACGCTCTTCCCTGCAGTCGCAAGCCCCTACAGTTAATTATGTTATCGCATCGCAGTAACCATTTTCTCCTACTCCAGAAGGTCACTTCGTGTCGTGTTTGTTTGTTTTATTTTCGGTTGCCCATGGATTGTATACGAAGACTAATTTATGTTGTAGCCCGTAGGGCGTGGATTAGTCTAAATCCGTATATTTTTAGATTTAGGTTTGGGTTGATTTAAGGATCGTTAATCTCATTTGAGATTAAGTTCAACTTAAAAGTTTGTTGAGGATGCGTTGGTCTAATTTTAGGCTAAGATCTACTCAACAGGATTTTGAGATCATTCAGACCCAACAAAAGATCATTTAGGCTCCATTGTGTTAGTTTAAGGACATTGTGGTCTGTTGCTAGTTTAAGGACGTTGTGGTCCGTAGTGGGATGTGCCCGTCAATTTAGGAGTGCACCAAAGAGTTGTTGGTTATCAGAACCCACCACCTCTCTGAAGACGCTGAAGAATTACAACGACATGTATCAGAGATGTGAGGAGATATACCCTTGAACCAATGTCCATTAGGAGATCTGTAGTCGTGTTTGGGACTAAGACCAATTTGGAAAATGATGAGCACATGGGCTTGGTTGATCTGAATTGGGAATTTGGTCAACTTAGACTTACCCACTCAGTCTTTGAATAAAATGTTAAACACTTGCTTGGGCTCAGTCCCTTTTCTGTGCAAATAATACTGAGCATTCATATAGGTTCTGACACTTATACTTTTCTTTACTTTCCCTTTTTTGTTCTTTTATTTTTATGGAGTGTTAAACACTCTTTATGATGCCCTTGTGCGGAGCACGTGAGGCGCTTGGCGCTGAGCGCCAACCAATGAGTGCTAGGCACTCCTTATTGAGCAGCGCCCACGTGAGGGACACGTGAGGCGCTTGGCGCTGAGCGCCAACCATTAAGTGCTAAACACTCTTTATTGAGCAGCGCCCACGTGAGGGACACGTGAGGCTCTTGGCACTGAGCGCCAACCATTGAGTGCTAAGCACTCTTTATTGAGCAGCGTCCACGTGAGGGACACGTGAGGCGCTTAGCACTGAGCGCCAAATATTAAGTGCTAAGCACTCTTTATTGAGCAGCGCCCACATGAGGGACACGTGATGCGCTTGGCGCTAAGTTTTCTTTGTGTATTCTGTTCTGAAGAGTTCAATTCTATGTTCTTTTCTGGATCTTTGATCCCCAAGAACAAGTTCATCCCCATGAGAATTAAATTCTCATTTGTGCGAGACTTGTCTCATGGATCTCAGATCCAGGGAAAGAACTATGTTCTTTTATGAGGGTTAAACCCTTGGATATGCAGATGAGATGCTCTGATCTCTATTATTATTTTTATTTACCTCGAAAAAAGGTATTCTTCTTTTTTCCTTCTTAAAACTTTCTTCTTTCTTTCTCTAAAGCTTATGGGGGGGTTTCTCTGTACAAGACTTGAAGTCTTGGGTCCTTTTTATAGTAGAGGCACATCTGTTGATTTAGTTAAAGAAATCTCCCGTAGAGAGATCCTGATTGATTTGGGGATTATATCCACCGTTGGATCTTTAATCCAAGGACTACTGTTTTACAGAAAATATTTTTCTTGTTTTTAACAAGATTAGGGAAATATTTTCCCATGCAGAATTTATTCTGCAGATAGGTGATTTTTAATCACCATTGGATTTTTAATCTAACGGTGCTCTGTTTTACAGAGCGTAATATTTCTTGTTTGGAAAGATTTGAGGAATATTTTCTCAACGGAATTTAATTCTGTATTTTGATGATTTATCATCTTCGTTGGATATTTGATCCAATGGCTCTGTTTAACAGAGAGATTTTAGTTCTAGCGTCGGCGCCCTCGTGCGAGGTACGTAAGGCGCTGCCTCAGAGTTTTTAACTCTCGGCGCTGGCGCCCTTGTGTAAGGCATGCGAGGCGCTGGTGCCCTCGTGCAAGGCACGTGAGGCGCTGCCTCAGAGTTTTTTAACTCTTGGCGCTGGCTTTCAAATTTTGAACAGAGCATTGCTCTTTTATTGGGGAAACAAATCCCCCCCACAGTTGCGCTCACGTGGCTTACACGTGAGTGCAGCGGTGGCAGCTTTTCCACCGTTGGATTTTCTTGAAAGTTGAATCGACTTCCTGTGCCTATAAGTAGGGCCTTTGGCCCTTGAGATGACTGCAGTTCATCTTATCTTGTTCTTCTTTTTTCTGAGAATTTAATTCTCCTTTCGGAGCTTAGATCTCTGCCCAAAGAAATCCCTTCTAGAGTTAGAACTCTGCCCAAAAGTTTGGTAAGGATCATAATCGAACCCCTTAACAGAGTTTTACTCTACTTAGATCGTAGATCTTAAGATATATTTTAGGATTGCTTAACCCATTAATTAGAACATTGTTCATCTTCCATGAAGAACTCTTAGAGTTTGTTTTGCAAATCTTAAAGATCTTGGGGTTTTACCCTGTTAAAAAGCTTTGCTTTTGAGGGTTCTGGTAGATTATCCCATTGTCTTTACAGAGCATAGATCTTTAGAAATTTTTTTGGGAATTTTATTCCCTCTTAATTAGAGTTGACAGATGTGAAATCTGTTTGCAGAGCACAGCTCTCGAGGGAGTTTAACTTCTTAGCCCAATGAGGTTTCTCATTAAATGAGAATCCTCTTAGGATCCCATCCTTAATGAGTGACTGCCCCATCAATGATGGGCCATCACTTTGATTTTATGGGCCCCCATTTGTCCCTTTTTTCTGCATTGCAGTGTGGTACCATTTTTAAGTACCAAGTGTCAGAATTCGGAATATAGCGTTGATAACTAACCCTCGTCTCTTTTCGTGTTGGTACCATGGCTTTCGACTCTTCCTTCCCTTTTGTACGTTCAAAGAGCGCCTTCGCCGACGAGCCCGTGGAACGGAAAGTCTTCGCGCTTATTAAAGATCACGACCCGGAGCAGAAGTCTCTTCACTTGTGGGGATCATGGTATAATCAGATCATTCGGGGTCGGCGCAGTTTTTCTTATGTGGCGCCCTCAGAGCCAATTTCAGCAATTCACTATGCCGACTCACCTCAAGTGAATTATGCTGTAGAGGAGGTCAACTGGAGTTCGGAGGGTCGCCTTCAGCCTTCTATGGCATCAATACCTGTACTTTGGATATTTTGGGGCGACGCATATATCAAGGTGAGTCGCGCCCTTAGGGACAAGTATATATGATAGGTTTGACTCCTCGCCATTCAGCTGGCTACCTGCAGTGGCCTCGGTATATCCTGTCGGCCAAGAAGTCGCTGCTGCTGAAGCTTGGGTTGTATCCTGCAATTTATGCGTCTCTTTTTCGATATCCCGCGTCTCATGTATGGTGGGCCAAGGCTTTCCTGGAACAATTGAATATCCTAACGCACACATTTCTTCTATCGGACCGGGAAGTTTCAATTTCCATGGAGGAGTTTGCAGAAATTTCGGGCCTTCCCGTCACAGGGGTGCATTACGAGGAGATACTTCCCCCTGATGAGTACATCTTTGCCACCAAATCAGTGGTAATGGGTCTCACCCAGGAGAATTCCATTCAACGTCGCTTCCCGAGCCTAATCAAGGTGTTGAAAATTTATGAGAGTCTGTTTCTAGAGTCTGGAGGGCATGGAGTCAGCTTCACAGATTTCATCGCCCGGTTTCTTCGTCCAAAAGTCTTGTCAAAACAAGCCGTGAAATTCGCCAAGCTTGACGACCCGTTTGGTTTCGGTTTGGATAGCCCGCCGACGGCGGAAGTGGATTTAAGAAATTTCTTCATTCTAGACACCCCGGTCGTCTCTTTTGCAAAGTTCACTGCTTCAAACGTCGATGAAGAGACATTCTTCCTGGGGTTCATCGGCCTGTGGTTGAGCTGGTTTGTGCTTCCAACGCATCCTCGCTACATGAGGCCATCTGTCTTTTATCCCGCCCACCGCATGGTTGCAGGGACGCGTGTGGCCGTTGGGATAGCAGGGCTAGCTCATCTATACCATGGCCTGAGCTTAACGGCAGACACTACTCAGCCGAGGGTAAAGCCCGTACATCTCATGTTGCTCACGTCGTGGATCGAGATGCATGTGCTAGGTGCTTTCGGTATTCATAAACGACCACATTACTATGATAGCTATAACTTTCCTCGGGTCATGTATCTGGTTGACGCTTCTGCGTCAGACCCGTCGCAGCGAGAGGCTCGGAGACTGGTCCTCCGCCCGCGCGTGGTTAGGGACAGCATGACCTTTGTCGATAGAGTTTTAACTATCAGCAAGGAATCTACCAAGGCGGTGCAACCGTTGCGTGATACTTTCAAAGACGGGGCTCCCACGTTGAAGGCTCGGGAGATCCTGCACTTGTATTCAATTAGGCCATGCTTTTAGTGTTCAGACAAAACGCCTCGGCACTGTTCATGAGGTATAACCCACACCGTTTCGCTCAAAAGTCGGGTTACAATCAGGATGTTCCTCTCAAGGCATTCTTAGCCGAGCCGGTTGCTACGGAAGAGGGAATTCACAGCGCGTTGCACCACTTTATGTGACTAAATACGGGGTCCAACTTTCTCATCAGCGAACCGAGCACGTGCCAAAAGCTTCGAACGCCAACGTGGCGTGGTACCAGCTTGCGACAGGTGCTGTTATCAGGGAAGATATATGGCTATTACTTGATCATAAAGATGCTGTCCCAGCCGGTAACCTAGCAATCCCTTTGAAGTGACGGACCGCCGTTCGTCCCTTCTTAAGAGAAGTCATTACGGTTGTGGTCCCGCGCGCCTTCCCTGAGAAGTCTCAACCCAGTGTTCCCATAATTGCGGTAGCCGTGGCAACCCCAGAACCTGGTGCTGCTATGTAAATCGGGACCCGCCGCCGGAAAATGCCTGTCAAGCGCAAAATATTTGTAAGGTTACATAGTGTGGCAGTAAGGTTTCGAGAGGTATCGTCCATGCTAAATTAAAATTTTGCCATGCTAAGGAACCCTAAGCAAAGAATGTTTACTGGAGAATCATACGAAAAGCAATGTAAACACTTTACATCTAAGTGAATGAGGGAATACAACCTTTGTAGACCGGTCCTACACTTCTAAAGCTCCATGTCATAGTCCCTTCGCTGCAAGTTGTGAAGACCCAGAATCTTGAGAGGGTTCACATAAAGAAATGAACAAGCTTGCTCAATGCTTTTGAAGCCGAAGATGATCTCCGTCGAGGAGACTCGAGCTCATGCTATCTCTTAACTAATGGTGAAATTAGTGAAGCAAACACCCTAAACTAAATGGATAATAGTAGAGCATGATGAAGTAGGAATTGGGCTCTCTTTAGATTTCTTTTTCTCACCATATTTCATCACTTAAAAAAAGCTAGCAAGCTTTTTCTCTTTTGAGGAGGAAGAAGAAGTGATGAAGAGATGAATGAGAGTGAGGTTAGAATTGCAACCATGGTGAGTTAGTGTCATACACTAACCCTTCTATAGACTAAACCATGGCTAAGTTAATAATGGTTAGGTTTATAAATATCTTAAGTAAGACAAAGACGAGTGGACTACGTTAATGATCTACAAGCTTCTTCCAAGCTCAACCATGACTAATTCCAAATGATTTTGAATTACTTAACAATAAATAAAACCTTAACATTAAGCCTAAGCATGGTGTAAGTCTCATACACACAAGTTGCATATGTAACCTAGCATGATACATTAATATATATCACATATATATCATGTATGCACAAGTGAGAAAAAGAAATGGTTAAGTGAGCTAATATTAGTTAACGTAATTTAATATATCAAATATATAATTCTACATTAAATTATTAAATCAACACTTGATTTAATAATCCGGCTATATCACATATAACTGACTAATATCAAATGTAACAATTTATCGAATCAACACTTGATCCAATAACCCGGCTATATCACATATAACCTACCGATGTCCAATATCGCGAGAATAGAATGCGGTATCACATACGCGCATTAATCTCGGTCCCGCACATATCATATATGTGCTCCTACTCCATTTCGCATGAACCAGGAAACCTCTGTGTAGGACTCTAAAAACTCGTCAATACGCCGGCAGTAGGTGATGATCATATCAAACACCCACAAGCCACAAGCGGTCTGCTAAATGTAACGGCCACCCGGGTATTGAGCGATCAGAAGATCAACAAGCAAGCCTGCTCAAACTGTAAGTGCACGGCGGCGCCCCGGCCGTCAATCCGACGCCAGAATGCGGAAGCGGTGAAAAACTTTAATTTTGCGGACTTAGCAAACCGGCACCCCCGCGCACTAAACACCCGGATCGTAACCATTAACAAGTCTAAGCTAACTAGAAGATGGGTTAGAGAGATATACCGACGATCCATGTCCTCCGGTCTTCTCGTCATGGTCCCGATCTCCTGCGGAAAATCCTGCCTCCTCCTCGTCGCCGGAAGTGCACCACATCGCCTACTTTGTTTACGGGCTCCCACCTCAATGCCGAGGCAACTCGGGCACGAAGCTGGCTAATCGACGTGCCCAAGGTTTGCTGTAGAATGTAGTATACAAGTCTCATTTGGGGTTGGAGGAGTTGCCATGATGGAGGAATTTGTGCAATTTTGAAAAATCCATGGTGGCTTGCTGGAAGAATTGGAGCAAGCTCAATCTTGAGCTCGGCCAGAAGACTCAGCCCCTGCACCCCCTTTTTTTTTTGTTCTCTGTCAATTAATGAAGCAAGCTATATCTCAAAACCATCAGCCCCAGCACACTATAAAAGCTCAATGTAATAAATTAATATTAATTAATTTATCAACCCACCAATTTGTGCTCACTGCCTCCTAATAAATTAATCCCTCAACCTTTTTCTCCTGCACACTCATGTGCCCCATTTAAACCCTTAGGAAATTAACCCATCATGTTACACTCCAGCACAAGCAAGGGGAGGGGGGGGCCCATGAAATTCAAGAAGAGAAAGCAACAGCCACTATACAAATTAAAGAATCTCAAGCAAATATAACTCCAACAGTGGCCGGCCCATACCTCTTCAAATCAATATGAAAAGTTTACACAAAAACCAAGAAGCATGTCCCCTTTCTAATAATTAACCCACTCTCCTCAAGAATCTTCAAAAGTGGCCGGCCATACCTCATTAAAATATTAATTGCAAACTTGCAATTAACCCCTCTCCATCAAAAAGTCCGGCCGGGAAAGAACAAAGGAAAACCGGCCGGAACGGAATGCAAACTGGCAACTCCAGAAAACTGGTCCCGTAATAAATTACAGGAAAACCCCGATACTGTGCATACACACCCGCATTTGTATTTCGGCCGAAATACAAATACAATGAGACAAAATCTATACTGTACTATACTAGGATCCGGCTTAAACCAAAACCGGCTAGTAATATCCGTCCGATCCTGATCCGTGCAATACCGCACGTATCTGATCGAACCCTGCCATATAACTATACGGCCTCTAGTACTAACTGTCCGATCCTGATCCGTGCAATACCGCACGTATCTGATCGGACCCTGCCATATCTCCATATGGCCTCTACAGCTTTTCGCCCGAAAGCTTGAGTAACTGAATGTGGGGGACTCTAAAGACTCGTCAACTCCTTAGTTGTGGATTTAACCACCAGCACGTTAGAGGTATAAGCCAATACATAACGGGCTACCAGGTATTGACTAAAAGGGATGTCTGTGAGTAATCTCAGCCTGACACCCTACTGAGCCTGTCAGTGACAATATCCGTACAGTCCGGTCCGTTCGTCTATGAGTATCGCATGGCGGGCCTAGGGGGTTGGTAAAAGTCAGACCCCCAAAAGCGGTACAAGTCGTGTCGGAGTGTAGCCCAGAACATCCTGAGATACTACTGGAATACCTACCAGTAAATCTCCTTGCCTCGGCCGAGGGCTTCGTGTAATGGCTCTCCTAGACACAGCACGACCTCACCCCCAATACCGGGAGAGACGAACCCCTGAAGATACGCTCACTGCCTCCATGTGGCTCGGGACTGTACTCAACTAAAACCTGTTTGCACGACTCCTTTGAGCCGTGGTAGGGTAGTAATCAAAGTACAGTGGGAACTCACACGAGACAAATGACGATCCCCAGGTCGATGAACTAACCTGTACACATGTCACCAGGGAACTGCCATCTGACGTCTGGTATATGACCAACTAGCATGTTCCCGGCGAGTCCTGTCCGGTGTACTCATAACCCAATGAGCACCTGTATACATCTTAGGTGATCCAACTGACACCAGTGGCTTGTGAGACCGGCCACCGCCCCTCGTCGGGGTCTCGACTGTATACACTAGTCTACTCGGGAGTATCGATGCCCTGTCTCGAAACTCACACGACTAGGGACCATTTAAGGATATGCTTATAGACCCCAGCTCCCACTTATATGATCGCCCTCATACTGCTGGTGGTCAAGCAAGAATCCTAGGGGCTCTATCAACGTGTTATAGCGACTTGTCAGGTCACCTGAAGCAGTACACGATGATAAAGGCAAACCAGATAGCATACTATCATCTTGAGTAAGACTGTCCTACCGGGATAAGTCCTCCCTCAATCATTGCAATCACGTGCCTGTGATCCAATAATTGACTCTGAGGGCAATATCTCCAACAATCTCCCACTTGCACTCAAGGCTAATTATTGCGATGTCGCATACTCACAGCCCGTGTGATACCGAACACCCAACTCCTCTACTTGTCAGTCTCACAAAGCTCGTTTGCGAAACTATCGCGTTCGAGGAATAGCCTCAGTGAGTGGATCCGCTCTGGTGTTTCTTTCTATGTCTCTCTATATCTCAAGTTCGCGGAGAAAGTCATCTCCCGAAATGAGCAATACCTGTCTTAGAATGTCTGGATGTCTGATGGGACCGAGCTCAAAAATGAACTCCAAATCCAAACTTCTTAGACTGTATCGTCAACTGAACTTAATCAGTATCCCGCGCCATGCCTCCCTCAGTATTGCCTTGGATCACCTGTCCAAAACACTGTCCCTCGTCAGAAGGAAAAATATAACTCTGACGATCTCCTTGTCGTCTATGTCACCTTGGAAGCCTGGAATGATAACTGTCTCCCGAATAGGGCTGTCGTTATTATATCCCTAGAACATCCACTTATGTTCTAAAACTGCTTCCGACTGTTTCTCCAGGATTGGATAAATATCAACTTATCGCATCTAGTGCAAGAACAACATCTGGTGTGGTACTTGACATCTCATGATTGACTCAATTGCCTAAGCAAGTGATCTGCCAATCATGCACATCCCTCTCTACTTTAGTCTATAAGACACCTTTAGAGAGGGTGACTCCATTACCTGCAGGTACACTACCATGCCAGGAGTCGTCCATTCTAAAAACTCTTAGAATGCTGTCAAAGTACCCAGATTGGGAAACCACCCAAATCTAGATCTAAAACCATAGATCTAGTAACCAGTATGTCTGATATAATGTCCAAGTCCCTTGTGGAGAAACCACTGTGTGACGACCAAAATATAACCGATCGTAGTATAGGAATTTCCTTTCCTACTCTGTGTATGTCATCCAAATACCAGGATATCACACCCTACTACCTTCTCAACAGATCCATCCCCTATTCTGATGACGTCAAACCCATGACTGTCACATCAGAAAATAGATGATCTATCTCCGCTACATCTGCTTTAGTCTATAAATAGACATAAGCCTGATGTCCACCAATGCTTCCGCTGCTCCCACTGATTACGACAACTCTCTGGCAGAGTCATATAGACGTGCACTTCTAAAGCTAGTTTAGAACGACGCTATACTCATCCTCCCACCGGGTCTCGCATCCTGGAACAACAGCAATGGCAATTGTGGGTAAACAAGAACTTCCCTGTCACCGTTCTTGAGGCTACCGGTGTACCTCTCGGGTGCCTGAAGTTACCCACCTTATCTGCGGAGTGGCCAATGGAATGTCAAACCAGATTCAAATCAAGCAACTGTCTCCAGTGCATGTCAGCTAAATGGAAGGAGGCTGATCAGCGTTACTCAACTTAGGAATACTTCCAATTATGAAATAACCTGAAAGAGAAGCAAGTTCTCTTAATCATTACTATCAACTGAACACCATACACAAGTATCTACATCTTCGATCACTATGAAGAATCCCGATACTTGCAATACCTGGTTCTCTACTCTATTCAAATACCTATAACTTCTCAAAATTCGGACCCTGTGTTTCCACGAAACACCTGTCTAAAAACTAGAGAAGTCATAAGCAAACCGAATATAGTACGAGGACCAACCCCTTTGTCCTGATGGACCCTGGACAACATACAATACTTTGTATAAGTCCCTTGAGTCTGATAACTCATTCACTGTGTGTCGTAGGTTGAAAACTGTACTTATGATTAAGAAGAATTACACCGCTGTTTAATGCTCCTTACCTAACCATCCACTGATATAGGTAAATGTCATAGACATAATTTCATAAAGGTATATCTCACTCTATGAAAATAGACGTACAGATATATCAATTTGAAATTGGTGCATAACAGCGGATATTCAAAACCAAATATTTGCCGTCCGGCAAACAACCCAGGTGACTTCCTCAAATATCACCGATTACAACGAATCCCGATATAATGAGGATGATCACCCAATTCCCAATAACTTACTCCCACTCATCATCTGTAAAACCATACAGATGTGAGAATCATACCTGGTAAATACATACCCTGGAGTAAGGACTAATTGGGAAATCAGTTTTCCATTAACAGTACACAGTGAAAATGAAACATTGAAATGTTTCGATGGGGTATCCTGGTATTCCTAGTAATGCCTCTTCCAGATTCACGACTGTAACCGTATAGTTCTTTGCCACCTTTCCAAATCCCTTCATATGTCTTTAGTCTTTACCTTCTGTACACCCCTTAAGCCAAATGGTTTTCTTCCTTCCCTACCGTTCGGCACCAGCCTATGGTTTGGAAGAAGACTATCCAATAAGCATAATAGGTGTACTGTCCCAATCATAGGAACACTCGCAATGAAAGAGGGTGAAGATAAAAGACAACCGAATAAACCTTATTCCTATTTCTCCTGAACCAGAATCCATCCCCGAACTGGAACAAGTTCCTTTCGAGTTCGTATATAACCATACGATGGAGTATCCAAATAAACTGTGGATCTTCGTAGTGATACGGAGTGTCCTGGAGAAATACAAAGGTGATTTAGGATTGGCGAAGGAATACTTGGTTTGGTCGTGAATATCTGTTGCAATTTACTTTGCCCTCTTACTAATCCCTTGCTTTGTCTTAACTTAATACCTTCTGCACACCATTGTTATGCTAATTGGTTTTCTTCATTCCTTACCGGTCGGCACCAGCCTAAGGTTTGGAAGAAGACAATCCAATTTGCGTAATAGGTGTACTACCCCTAAACCAAGGAGTACTCGTAACCTGAGAGAGGGTAAAAGGAAAAGACAACTGAATAGTCCTATCCGTTTTCTCCAGAACCGGAAACCATCCTCGAATAAATTCCTTCGAGTTCGTATATAACCATACGATGGTTTTGTCCAATGGAAGTGGACGTTCGTAGTAATACGGGGTGTCCTGGAGAAAAGGGTAAAAGTAGGAGTGGCAATGAGGTCTGCAACTCTGACAATCCAAAAGCCAGTGTTAAGTAGGTTCGGTTAATTTGGTCACTGAGTCATAGTCTCAGGGTCGGGTCAAAGGTCGCTGTCAAAGAGAGAGAGAGAAGAAACACTCAGCGTGCACTCTAACCTAGATCAGAATGGTTACCAATTTATCTAATCTGGAAACCTCCCACTGTACCTCAAATTCTCCTCCAAACCTGAAAGAAGAATTAGTCGGGAACACCCGAGGAGTAAACCAACTCATCAGTGGGAATCGGGATCCAACTATCATTGCATGATAACGTGACGGAATCCGCTCACGCTATCACACTCCAGAAGGTATGCGCATATCTGGCAAGTTTCAGTACTTTTGAAACTCCCGATGTGATTTCTGCCCCATGCTCTTATGACCTTGACTTTGGCCAACATATCATAAGTCACATGTCAAGTTCAACCCGTCATTCTCCAGGTTAATTTGAGTCCACCCGTACATACCCTTGACTTTGGCCAAAATGGCAGTACGACTGTCCCAAACCAACGCATCTATCTATGCTGCATATGAATACCCCAATAGCTACCAATCACTGTGCCTTGACTTTGGCCAACATACACAGCTTGAATACTATTGACCACCCATATGAAACGACGGAGGGCTACGAATGGTTTCTGGCGAAAACCTTTAACGTAATGAACTTGATATCGTTGAAGGAACTTATAGCTTTTTAGAAAATATAGTGACGAAAAACCATTGCTAAAGAGGTCACTCCCGGTGAAGGGATCTCGGCTCTTTCCCCGTAGAATGAGGTGCAGGATATTCCAACTGAATACCACGGTGCAAAGCAAAAGTAATCGGCTATAGTGAAGTTAATGCCCTGACGCAAACTTCTGTCCAAGGGGTCACTCCCGGTGAAGGGATCTCGGCCCTTGCCTCGTCGACTGAGGAGCAGGATATTCCAACTGAATACCACGGTGCAAAACAAAAGTGAACGTCCTTGCAATAACAGCTTTTTGAAAAGTGTTCCAACAACATCAGAATAGATTTGTTTAACTTGCATTGATCCAAATCAACGCAGTCCCATCAATTGATCACACCACAAAGAACGAAAATATACTGACGTACGTATATGCCATCTGCATTCGCCTCTGGGTCCCGTCATCACCCGTTAGGTTAGCTAACTAACGGCAGAGCGGGGACTGGACTAGCGCGGATGAAAAACATATACAACATCTACTAATATATATACCAATATATTATATTCGCTCAAGGCGTCAATAAAATGCAACATCACAGAAATGTACAGCATCACAGAACAATACAGATATCTGGGATCCCCGGGTTTCACAGAGCCACTACTGAAACCCGACGTTCCCCTGGTCGTGTGGATAGCCTGTGCAATGAAATCCTATACCCCCTACGAGTGCGGCGAATAGCCAGCCAATCCTGGAGTGAAGCCCCCTCCGTCCCAATGCCATGAGATGCGGGATTGTTGCCTTCTAGAATCCGGCTATCCGTGCACCCCTCCGCGGGGTAGCCCTAGTACAGAAAGTAAAATATACATACACCGGGTACATCGACCGCAACCAGGTCGTGCCCCAAAAGAATAATACAATCAGGCAGTGACGGCAGTCCACATGTCGGACGCTCGCCCCGCAATATCAAATGTACATAATACAACAACACAGCTGTACTAGCATTGCATCCAGGCTATCCCCCACGACCGATCCGCAACATCACAGCATAAACATAGAACATCAACGTGAAAGTCACGTTCGCAAATCCGTCTAACCGGGCTATAGCAGTTAGACCGGATTTACCGATCAAGTGACATTCACGGTCGCAGATATAATGTAAATACTGTGAAAAATGTGTTTAAAATATCCGATCAATCAAACAATTAACAAGTGGGCCCCCAAGAAAAACTGTAGCAGTTAAAGAAATTCTGGGCCCAATGTTAATGTTCCAGAAACCCTAAAATCTCCTCAGAAGCCCACTGTAAAAACCCAACCCACTGATTCCTTCATGCTGCGGCGGAAGAGCGGCCACAAGTGGGTTTTGGCCGCGCTTCCGAGCTCTGGCTAGAAGGTCAGTGCCCCGAATTTGTACAGTAGTCTTATAATTTCTAGTACATCAATATTTTACAACCTGAAAAATTTTTCAAGACCAAAAAATTTTCAACAGAAACTGATGCGAAGGCAATACGGGTTTTTGGAACTTTTGATCGATCGGAAATGCAAACACATTACACAAAGCTAGACTAAGTTAATGGCGAGGCTCTGATACCACTGTAAGTGCACGGCGGCGCCCCGGCCGTCAATCCGACGCCAGAATGCGGAAGCGGTGAAAAACTTTAATTTTGCGGACTTAGCAAACCGGCACCCCCGCGCACTAAACACCCGGATCGTAACCATTAACAAGTCTAAGCTAACTAGAAGATGGGTTAGAGAGATATACCGACGATCCATGTCCTCCGGTCTTCTCGTCATGGTCCCGATCTCCTGCGGAAAATCCTGCCTCCTCCTCGTCGCCGGAAGTGCACCACATCGCCTACTTTGTTTACGGGCTCCCACCTCAATGCCGAGGCAACTCGGGCACGAAGCTGGCTAATCGACGTGCCCAAGGTTTGCTGTAGAATGTAGTATACAAGTCTCATTTGGGGTTGGAGGAGTTGCCATGATGGAGGAATTTGTGCAATTTTGAAAAATCCATGGTGGCTTGCTGGAAGAATTGGAGCAAGCTCAATCTTGAGCTCGGCCAGAAGACTCAGCCCCTGCACCCCCCTTTTTTTTTTTGTTCTCTGTCAATTAATGAAGCAAGCTATATCTCAAAACCATCAGCCCCAGCACACTATAAAAGCTCAATGTAATAAATTAATATTAATTAATTTATCAACCCACCAATTTGTGCTCACTGCCTCCTAATAAATTAATCCCTCAACCTTTTTCTCCTGCACACTCATGTGCCCCATTTAAACCCTTAGGAAATTAACCCATCATGTTACACTCCAGCACAAGCAAGGGGAGGGGGGGCGCCCACGAAATTCAAGAAGAGAAAGCAACAGCCACTATACAAATTAAAGAATCTCAAGCAAATATAACTCCAACAGTGGCCGGCCCATACCTCTTCAAATCAATATGAAAAGTTTACACAAAAACCAAGAAGCATGTCCCCTTTCTAATAATTAACCCACTCTCCTCAAGAATCTTCAAAAGTGGCCGGCCATACCTCATTAAAATATTAATTGCAAACTTGCAATTAACCCCTCTCCATCAAAAAGTCCGGCCGGGAAAGAACAAAGGAAAACCGGCCGGAACGGAATGCAAACTGGCAACTCCAGAAAACTGGTCCCGTAATAAATTACAGGAAAACCCCGATACTGTGCATACACACCCGCATTTGTATTTCGGCCGAAATACAAATACAATGAGACAAAATCTATACTGTACTATACTAGGATCCGGCTTAAACCAAAACCGGCTAGTAATATCCGTCCGATCCTGATCCGTGCAATACCGCACGTATCTGATCGAACCCTGCCATATAACTATACGGCCTCTAGTACTAACTGTCCGATCCTGATCCGTGCAATACCGCACGTATCTGATCGGACCCTGCCATATCTCCATATGGCCTCTACAGCTTTTCGCCCGAAAGCTTGAGTAACTGAATGTGGGGGACTCTAAAGACTCGTCAACTCCTTAGTTGTGGATTTAACCACCAGCACGTTAGAGGTATAAGCCAATACATAACGGGCTACCAGGTATTGACTAAAAGGGATGTCTGTGAGTAATCTCAGCCTGACACCCTACTGAGCCTGTCAGTGACAATATCCGTACAGTCCGGTCCGTTCGTCTATGAGTATCGCATGGCGGGCCTAGGGGGTTGGTAAAAGTCAGACCCCCAAAAGCGGTACAAGTCGTGTCGGAGTGTAGCCCAGAACATCCTGAGATACTACTGGAATACCTACCAGTAAATCTCCTTGCCTCGGCCGAGGGCTTCGTGTAATGGCTCTCCTAGACACAGCACGACCTCACCCCCAATACCGGGAGAGACGAACCCCTGAAGATACGCTCACTGCCTCCATGTGGCTCGGGACTGTACTCAACTAAAACCTGTTTGCACGACTCCTTTGAGCCGTGGTAGGGTAGTAATCAAAGTACAGTGGGAACTCACACGAGACAAATGACGATCCCCAGGTCGATGAACTAACCTGTACACATGTCACCAGGGAACTGCCATCTGACGTCTGGTATATGACCAACTAGCATGTTCCCGGCGAGTCCTGTCCGGTGTACTCATAACCCAATGAGCACCTGTATACATCTTAGGTGATCCAACTGACACCAGTGGCTTGTGAGACCGGCCACCGCCCCTCGTCGGGGTCTCGACTGTATACACTAGTCTACTCGGGAGTATCGATGCCCTGTCTCGAAACTCACACGACTAGGGACCATTTAAGGATATGCTTATAGACCCCAGCTCCCACTTATATGATCGCCCTCATACTGCTGGTGGTCAAGCAAGAATCCTAGGGGCTCTATCAACGTGTTATAGCGACTTGTCAGGTCACCTGAAGCAGTACACGATGATAAAGGCAAACCAGATAGCATACTATCATCTTGAGTAAGACTGTCCTACCGGGATAAGTCCTCCCTCAATCATTGCAATCACGTGCCTGTGATCCAATAATTGACTCTGAGGGCAATATCTCCAACAAAAACTCCTGCGAATCTAATCAGTAACACTACGGTACAGTCTGGTCTCTTCGTCAGATATGTCACATATCACTGCCTGGGGGTGGTATAATGTCAGACCCCAATAGCCTGATAAGTCATGCCGATGCAAGGTCTATAATGGTTCGAGAAACTACTGATAACACTTACCAGTAGATCTCAGTAACTCTGGCCAGGGATTTCATGTTATGGCCAATCGAGCATAGCGCAACATCAACTCCCAATACCGGGAGAGACGAATCCACTCTTATCGCTCATTGCCTCCATATGACTCAGGACTGTACCCCAAAACCACCTTTTTGCACGGTCTCTTGACCGTGGTATGGTGGAAACCAAAGCACAGTGGGAATCACACAAAACTCTATGACGATCTCGGGTCGACAGACTAATCTGTACCAGTGTCACCAGAGAACTGCTATCCGACGATAGGTATAATACCATCTAGGAGTTCTCGGCGAGTCCGTCCAGTGTACCCAGTCTCCACTGAGCACCCGTATATCTTCTCTGATGTCAAACACCAATGGATGTGGGATCATCCATCGCCCATCATATGGGTCGAGAAGCGCATACGCTAGTCTACTCTGGAGTATCGATTCCATGTCTCGATACTCCCACGACTAGGAACAATCTAAGGATGTACTTACCGACTACCTCTACCCCACTAGTATAATCTGCATCATAATCCTGGTAGTCAAGTACTCATCCTAAGGGTTTTATCAACATGTAATAGAGAGAGACAATAAGTGTACATGTTAAGATAAAGTGCAACCAGATAGCATACTATCATGTCGAGCAAGAAAGTCATCCCTATATATGTCCAAGCATCCACTACAATATACATCGCATGTACAATAATGGCCTCTAGGGCATACATATAACTAACAATCTCTCACTTGCACTAAGGCCATCTGTTGTAGTATCCAATACCCAACAATCAGCAGTGGTTGTAGTATCTCATACTCAACCATCCCTTAGAAGTCTCTCTAGGGGTAAGGCCTTTATGAGTGGATCCGCTGTGTTATCCTTCGTGTCTACTCTCCTGACCTCGATCCCTTAGAGATCAACTATCTTCCTGATCAGGTGATACTTGCCTCAGAATATGTCTGGAACGCTGATGGGACCTTCGTTCCTAGGACAAATCCACAACTCCATTGTTTTCACAATAACAGTTATTAGACGCTCAATGGTAGGCACCTTGTTCATCTCATGAACAAGAAATGCTCAAACAGCCACTTTGGCAGCATCATTGGTAGCAATGTATTCAGCCTTTATCGTCTAGTATGTCTCGGTATCTAGCTTAGAACTCTTCCAACATACCATCCCTCCACTGAGGGTAAAGAGAATGCCTGTGACTGACTCTTAGTCGTCCTTTTCACTCTGGAAGCTCGAACCAAGAACTTTCTTTTAGTGCTTCTAAAGTACTTAAGAATGTCCTCTGCAGCTATCCAGTGATTCTCCCAAGATCTGATTGATTCCTTATCACTACACCTAGTGAGTCATCTACATCTAGTCTGGTACATAACATCGCATACATGATAGAGCCTAGTGCCGAAGCATAGGGTATCCCTTGCACGCGAGCTCTCTCCAAATCAGTCTTGGAAGACATCCTTTTTGGAGAGAGTGATTCATGAGTAAGTGGGCGAACCACCACGCTTAGAGTCCTCCATACTAAACCCCTTTAGTATGGTGTTAATGTACCTAGATTTGGGACATTCCCAACATCCAATTAGATCTATCATCATAGATCATAATCCACAAGATGTAGTAGATATCATCCAGATCTTCTATTGAGAATCCTTGTGATAAGAGGAGCTTGACCGAGTGTAGCATAGGAAACCATTTCCTATCAAGAGTATGTCATCTACGTACAATACGTGGAAGACAACCTTACTCTCTACAACCTTCTTTTATATACAAGGTTCATCTACCATTTTGATGAAGTCAAACTCTTTGACTGTCACATCAAAAAAGATGTTCCAACTCCGTGATACTTGCATTGATCCTGATGGACTTAAGCATAGCTTTGAAAGTCTCAACTTTTCCATTTACACCAATAATCTTCTCAAGATCCATTTGCTCCCAATGGGTTTTACCCCTTCAGGTGCAACATGCAAAGTCATACTTTGCTGGTGTACATGGATTCCATCTTTGATCGCATAGCATCCAGCCATTTCAAAGAGTCTCCACTCGTGATGGCCTGCCTAAACCTAGTTGGGCCATCATCAAGTATGATGCAATCCTCGCTCCCACTGTCACCGAGAAGACCATAGTATCTCTCAAGTGGATGAAGAACCCTACCAGATTCGCGAAGAGGCTGAGGTTCATTGGAGACTATTGAATCCTTTGGTTTTACCAAATCATCAGCTGTTAGTTTGCCTAGCTGGAACTCCTTCCAGTTCTACCTCATGACCACTAATTTCTTCACAAGAAATTCCTTTTCTATAAAAGGGGGCATGCTGAGAAACAAAACACCTTTTGCTCATCAGTGTGGTAGAAGATATTCCCTCGCAAATGTTTGGGATATCCAACAAATATATATAGAACTGACCTTACCTTGAGCTTGTCCGGATTTTGCTTTTCAACATAGGCCGGACAACCCATATCTTAACTCGTTTAAGACATGGTCTCTTCCCATACCATATCTCATATGTAGTGGTAGGAACTGATTTGGATAGAACCCCATTCAATAGGTATACAGTTCTTAAGTGCATAACACCCAAAAGGAAACAGGTAACTCAGCAGTACTCATTATAGAGCGCGTCATATCTCACAGGGTGCGATACCTCCGCCCCGATACACCGTTGTGCTGTGGTGTATACGAAGGAGTAAGCTGAGAGAGAATCTCATTCTCCTTTTAGAAAATCCAGGAACTCCATGCCCAAGTATTCGCCTCCTCGATCACATCGTAGGACTGTAATACTTCTACCCATTTGGTTCTCAACTTCAAGCTTATATTCCTTGAATTTCTTAAAAGTTTCAGACTTGAGTTTCAACAGGAACACACGTCCGAATCTTGAGAGATAGTCGATGAATGTAATGAAGTACAAAGAACCAACCTTGGCATTTGTAGACAGAGGAATGTATACATCATCATGTATCTGTCCCAAGAGTTCACTAACTCTTTCTCTGCTTCTAGTAAACGGAGTATTGGTCACTTCACCTTTGAGACAAGACTGTCAGGTATCATAAGATGAAAATTCAAACATATTCTCATATTCATCCTTATGTAACTTAGCTGGTCGTGTCGCATTGGTTTGACCTAGTCTATAATGCCATAAGAAGGATTCATTCATTTCTGAACTATTCCTCTTGTGTGTGTTCTACATACTTTGAACTGTGGTTTGATTTTGAACGTATATGCTATTTCATAATGTGCCTGATCTAATCAACTCTTGATTCAGGAAAATATTCACAACATTATCCTTCAATACAGAATTTTATCCTTCTTTAACCGAATAAAGAAACTGATGTAATATTGTATATCAGGTTCGTCATGTAATAACATTTGTTCAGAATCAATGTATTTACCATTTGGTAATATAAGGTGATATTTGCCAATTGACTTGGCTGCAACAATTGCACCATTCTCTAACACTTAGAGATATATCACCCATTTTCAGTTCTCTATCTTTCTGTAGCCCATGTAACTCTTACATATGCGGGATCCTGATCTGGTATCACATACCCAGGACGTAGAGGATACTGAGAAACAGTTCTCGGTAATGAACACACCCGGAGAATATGCATCAACATGCACTTTCTTCGATTAGGTAGCATGGGAATCCGGATATTCTCCTATTTCCTATTCAGACTTATAACAATTATAAGAAAGAACGGAACCAACGTTCCCTAGCTCAGTATAATAAGCATGTTCGGTAAATGCATCCATATTATTATCTTGATTAAGGCGTGATATGGTCGCTACCAGGAGAGAGAGAGAAGAAAACACTCTGCGTGCGCTCTTGCAAGATGAGATTGGTTATTTATTTTATCTAATTAGGATGGCTCCCACCGTTTTTATCAAATCTTCCTTCAAACCCTAAAAAGTAAGACTAGCCGGGATTAATTACACCCTACAAGTTCGCCAATCTTTCGGCCAGGCCAGTGTCGGTACTTTGAGGGAGGTTCCCTGTGCTTTCGCACAGACCTAATTAAAATAAATCTCGTTTTCCCAGGGGCGTAACCCCGTTAACACCTTTCTAGACACCTACTTGATCGGCTAATTGTAATGTGTAAAACTCTCCCAGGAGTAACTCTTACTCGCAGTGGGTATCGGGATCCAACTATCTCATAGAAGGTATGCAATCTTATTACAAATTTCAATACTTGAAATTCCTGATAATATTTTACCCCTAGCTTCCTATGACCATGACGAAGGCCAACAAACCATAGGCCACTAGTCAAGTTCAACCCGTACATTTCATGATTGAATTAAATCCGTCTGCACTACCCTTGACGAAGGCCAACAAAGTCGCACGACTACCCTAATCCAATCGCATCTCATGCTTTAGCATATAAGCACTAGTTAGCTACCACACACTACGCCTTGACGAAGGCCAACAAACGCAGCACGAATACTAAATACTACTTATCTGAAATGACGGAGGGCTACAACAGGTTTTTATGAAAACCTTTTGCGTAATGAACTTGATATCGTTGTAGAATCGAGTGATTTTGAAAAGAAGTGTTTTTGATGCTTTTACTAGTTTTGCTAAAGAGGTCACTCCCGGCGAAGGGATCTCGGCTCTTTCTTTATTGAATAAGGTGCAGGATATTTCACAAATACCACTATGCAAAGCAAAAAACTATAGAAGCACAAAAGACAAATCGAGTGGGTTGTAGCATCTGCCAGTTTCGCTAAAGAGGTCACTCCGGGTGAAGGGATCTCGGCCCTTTCCTTATCGAATAAGGTGCTGGATATTCTACAAGGAATACCGTTATGCAAAGCAAGAACTAGAGCTACCAGTTTTTAAACAAGTTTCTCCAATATCTTTAGGTTTCTTTTATTTCATTAAGCTCATTAATGAAGTCCCATCAATTATGCTTCCCAAGCATCACAGAAGAAACGAAAGCAACAATATTTACTATATATCACATATATATATAATATAAGCATTCGTCTCAGAATATATCAAGTGATCACATGACAGAATATCAGCAGCAGAAGAACATATATGAAATATTGGATATACTAGGAATTCTGTGTTTTAATTAAGCCAATAAAAAACGCGGATTCCACGGTATTGATGAATAGCCAAACCCACATCCCTAGACCCCTATGAGAGTGGCAAGCAACCCTCCCAATTTAGAGTTAGGAGACCCGGTCTCGACTCCTCGAGATGGTCTCCCACTGGACCCTAGAACCCGGTTACTTGTGCTCTCCTCCTTGGGTCTATTCTAATGTGGAAAAGTAAATAATATACATCAATGGTGACATCATCCTCAACCCGGAAGTGTCCCAATAAAAGAATATTACATACAAGCTTTTACATGAATGAAAATGAAAAAAATCTCATCTCAGATAAAAAAACCCGGCTATTCAGAACACGAAGATCCAATATAATATATCATAGCAACACATAACATCACATGTCATCAACATAAGTAAATATGTGTATCCCAATTGTCGTTGACATATAGCACCGAAACCGGCGATACACCACATATTACACTTACGGTCGCAGAAAAGAAAGTGAAAAACTATAACAATTGGAATCCGCAACCACTTTAGACATCATAAACCCAATGTATCACATACTTTGGATTTCATGCCTAACAAAATGAATTCCTTAGACATCTCATGCCTAACAATTATAAACCCCGCATATTAGTCTCGATATTGAAAACACTTTCCAATAACCTGTCGGGTAATTCAACAAGATTCCCGATAACCTGATCGAATGCTCGTCGGAAACTTTAGTGGACGGCCGCACCCCCGATGCCGTCAACGAAGTGCACTAAGGCGGAACACCGCGGCCGCGAGCACCCGAACGGATGCTTTTGGCAATGGGGTTCTCCTACAGTCACTTGGTCGGGGCTATGGGGCGTGGCTATCTAGTAAGGTTACCCGGTGAGTATCCGAGTACACTACGTAATTGCGACGGACTTTTGATCAACATCAAAATCCCGTGGCAACCGATCAAATGAGACTAAACTGCTAGATTTATAAAATTCAAACTAGTTATCTCATAACTATTTGTGGATTCCAAATATTGTATCACAATCACAGATAGCTAGATGAAGTTATACTTTTTGATCGAATAAGCAAACACCCAAAGTTTCCCGAAAATCTCAACACTTGAGCGGAGTTCAAAACGTACCCAGAACATGCCACAGCTCCTATAAACCATTCGTAGAAGGGCCGACCCATGCCTCACTCATGTCGCCACGGAACTGCCGCAAACCCTAGGGTATAACCGCGGTTCCATGATCCAAAAAGTCAAGTTTGGGTATCGTTCTTCTAGAGGGTCCACAGAATCGCTTGCATGAATTTCTGAAAATTTTAAACTTGAAAAAAAATCCAACTTTTGGAAAATTTCCAGTGAGGGAAAATATGAGTTATTGATATCCGTTCGAACTTTTTAACGTCGTCTAAATAACCTGAATACGTGCTAGAATTACAATTACGAAACACTCCGAATTGCCTTTGTAGAAAGTTAACATCACATACAAATTTAGCAAAAACTAGCAACACCTGAAACACCAAAACTCAGAGACTGAAACACACTACAAAATTCAACCCATTTCCTCCTATTCAAACCGAGCAGGCCAGTTTTCTTGGCTATCTGGCCGGCCAAAACCCATCGAGGGGGGCTAAATTTTATACTGTGTTCATGTTATATCACAAACAATATTCTGCAGTTGCTAAAAAAAATTTTTGACTCTCAGAAAATTTCGACAGAAACTAGGGTTCATTGTTTCAAGTTTCAGAGTTGTTTCGGTTTCGTAATCCTACACAATACGTCTAATTCTCTAGCTTGGCTCTGATACCACTGTAGGGTTACATAACGCGGCAGCAAGGTTTCGGGAGGTATGTCCATGCCAAATTAAAAATTTTCCATGCTAAGGAACCCTAAGCAAAGGATGTTTAACTAGAGAATCATACGAAAAGCAATCTAAACACTTTACATCTAAGTGAATGAGGGAATACAACCTTTGTAGACCGGTCCTTCACTTCTAAAACTCCATGTCGTAGTCCCTTCAGTGCAAGTTATGAAGACGTGGACTCTTGAGAGGGTTCACATGAAGAAATGAACAAGCTTGCTTAATGCCTTCGAAGCCGAAGATGATCTACGTCGAGGAGACTCGAGCTCATGATACCTCTTCACTAATGGTAAAATTAATGAAGCAAACACCCTAAACTAAATGGCTAATAGTAGAGTAAGATGAAGTAGGAATTGGGCTCTCTTTAGATTTCTTTTTCTCACAATATTTCATCACTTAGAAAAAGCTAGCAAGCTTTTTCTCTTTTGAGGAAGAAGAAGAAGTGATGAAGAGATGAATGAGAGTGAGGTTAGAATTGCAACCATGGTGAGTTAGTGTCATACACTAACCCTTGTAGAGACTAAACCATGGCTAAGTTAATAATGGTTAGGTTTATAAATATCTTAAGCAAGACAAAGACAAGTGGACTAAGTCAATGATCTACAAGCTTCTTCCAAGCTCAACCATGACTAATTCCAAATGATTTTGAATTACTTAAAAATAAATAAAACCTTGACATTACGCCTAAGCATGGTGTAAGTCTCATACACACAAGTTGCATATGTAACCTAGCATGATACATTAATATATATCACATATATATCATGTATGCACAAATGAGAAAAAGAAATGGTTAAGTGAGCTAATATTAGTTGATGTAATTTAATATATCAAATATATAATTCTACATTAAATTATTAAATCAATACTTGATTTAATAATTCGGCTATATCACATATAACCGACCAATATCAAATGTAACAACTTATCGAATCAACACTTGATCCGATAACCCGGCTATATCACATATAACCGACCGATGTCACATATCGTGAGAATAGAATGCGGTATCACATACGTGCATTAATCTCGGTCCCGCACATATCACATATGTGCTCCTACTCCATTTCGTATGAACCAGGAAACCTCTGTGTAGGACTCTAAAGACTCGTCAATACGTCGGCAGTAAGTGATGATCATATCAAACACCTACAAGCCGCAAGCGGTCTGCTAAACGTAACAGCCACCCGGGTATTGAGCGATCAGAAGATCAACAAGCAAGCCTGCTCAAACTCCTGCGAATCCAATCAGTAACACTACCGTACAGTTCGGTCTCTTCGTCAGATATGTCGCATATCACTGCCTAGGGGTGGTATAACGTCAAACCCCAATAGCCTAATAAGTCATGCCGATTCAAGGTCCATAACGGTTCGAGAAACTACTAATAACACTTACCAGTAAATCTCAGCAATCCTGGCCAGGGATTTCATGTTATGGCCATCGAGCATAGCGCAATATCAACTCTCAATACCGGGATAGACGAATCCCCAACTATCGCTCATTGCCTTCATGTGACTCGGGACTGTACCCAAAAACTACCTTTTTTCACGATCTCTTGACCGTGGTATCAAAGCACGGTGGGAATCACATAAGACTCTGTCATGGCCCGAAGGTATGAAACGTGACCGGCACTTAAATTACGAAACGTCTAGAGGCGTAACGTAATCTAAGCAAGCTGAAGCCCAGAAATCTAAACCCTTTAAAAGAAGAAGTGTAGGAAAACAAGTTTTAAAAACAACATCAAATTTCTCAAAAATTTCGGCAGAGTCTCCTTTGTAAAAACTGGCCCCAAACGGGTATAAATACGAATATATATAAGCAACAATAAAAAGGCATCCCCAAGCGGGAGCTAGCTCTACGCTAAAAAGGCGGAAACAACCACACAATGCACTAAAATATACAATGCCGAAGGGCGAGGTTCAAAACTCAAAAGAAAATCGAAATCCACCAGAAAACCGTAATAATACAAGCGCGACTCTAAGGTTGAAATAAAAACAACTGGTCTTCTAAACTATCAAGTAATACAAGTCTGGTTGATGGAGCTTACTAGATACAAATGAAATAATAAAAGTACAACGGCGGTCCTGATACAAGTGAACCAACCTACCAAGCAAATCACCCTAAATGAAATGATGTGCCAGCAAACTGCCAAGGAAACCGGTACATCAAAACCTGTAAGAAAAATTTGGCACAACGGTGGTAAGTTGCCAACTCGTGAGTAGAAGACATCTGCGAGTAGAAATCGCATGCACGACGCTCTCCTAGATCATAATAATATACTTAAATATATCACTAGTCATCTAGTAGTAACATGTCATGTGTATGAGTATGCATGCACCATGAATGTAAAACAATCAACAATTAAATCTGGGTATATCTGTATAAGAAATCTTTAATTTTATCATAGCAAAATTTGTATGGTAATCTGAAATAGCAATGAAATCCATGGAAATCCGTGTCAAGTATCGACACAAAACATGTAAAACTCAAAATCTCAGTAGCTCATAGTCTCAATATCTCATAGTCTGAATCTCTCGGGCTCCGTCAGTCCAGATCGGCCCATATCATCAAATCTCACGACAATGGTCGGTATCCTCCGGATATCCACCGCGCCAGACATCACCGGTAGGTAGGCTTCCCCTGCCAGGCTCATCGTCTACAACTCGATCTTCTTATCCCGGGGTATCATACTGAGCCCGCCATGTACCCGAGACGGTTCATCCACTCCTCAAATCGGGTCTCGAAATCCAACAGAAAACATGAAATCTCAAGGTGGACGACACATACATCACGAGAAAACCACAACTTGTATTTTAAAAAGAAAGGGAGAGAGAGAGAAGTTTTATTATATATTCTTGCGGTTTTCCCCAAAATCCAGAAAATCTCATAGAAGTCCAAAATCCCAAAATCATGAGTAAGTAATAATGAGTATCGGCATAAGCCCCACAATACTGCATGATAGTATGTAAATGTGAATGCATGAAGTGTCTATGTAATAAATGCGATGTCTAACTAGCACATGAGAGTAATCATACCCTATTATATTGATCTAGCCTTTAGTTGGTTCTATCAATAAAAGATAACATGTTCTAAAGTGTACGTGACATAGCAATTACCGATGATGATGTGTGTGAGCCGGCAAATAAGTGTACGTGGAATATGCGCATCATCGGTAATGGTGCTGGTGTCCTAACAGGCAGAGTTTCATATTAACTAAAGAAATATATGTATGAACATGCAACGTGATGATTACAATCTGAATATAAAAGTGAATGTGTATTAACCACTCATTTGGAATATACATATCTAACTACAAACTATATGACTCGAGCATAACTAGTATCTATCTAACCCACTAAGGAACTAAACTAAAGAAACTAGTCGATAGGAAATAAGAATCCACCTAAAGTCTGAGTTGATATCTCTAATAGTCGGCGATCCAGCCTCAATAGCGTCACGTACATAGTACGGCTTTCTCGAGTCAAGAGTGCGGATCAATCATCACATCTATGCATCGTACGGTAAAATCTATCGTACGGCATCACAAAATCGGGTTACGGGTCAACTATCACCTATGTACATCATCATTCGTATAATATCATCATCAAATATTATCATGATCAAGGGTACTGTGCTATAATCGCATACATCCCAATATCATCAAACATATATCATTGTCTGTGTAAATATATATCTTCAAATGGTCCTCAAAAATATCATGTCACATATATCACATCGTGATTAAGTCACATATCCCAATATCATCAAACATATATCATTGTCTGTGTAAATATATATCGTCAAATGGTCCTCAGAAATATCATGTCACATATATCATATCGTGATTAAGTCACATATCCCAATATCATCAAATATATATCATTGTCTGTGTAAATATATATCGTCAAATGGTCCTAAGAAATATCATGTCATATATATCATATCGTGATTAAGTCACATATTACAATCCAGGTTCTATTTTAGAGTCTCGTATATCTCAATGTCATCATCACCTATTATCGTTTATGTATAAATATCCATTTTCTCATTTCCCAACGATCCTCTAATATCATAGTACATCTCATATCATACTCGATCGTATATCTTTAACTCACGGCATCACGCCCAATCATACTGACTCCTCCCCAGATATCATATAACCTCCCCATATCACGTGTATATGTTATATATATATATATATACACATATAGAAACCTACACACATTCATATATATACACACACACACACACACCAAGTTAAATGTATGTGTATGCGCGCGTGTGTGTGTGTGTGTGTCTACCTGAAACCTACGAATTCCCTCCAAGGCATTCATCCTCTGGTTAAGACTTTCTAAATCAGTCTAGTCCAACCTAAAGTCTTTAATAGGACTGTTCCCCTACGAAGGACGGTGGCCAAGACATGGACGTCTTGCCTGAGATTCGGGGCAGATGCTATTTGGTTTTATCCGTCCACCTCTCCGAAGATGCCAAGTTGATTTTGTAAGTCCACGGTAGCGCCCCGGCCGTCTTTCAGACGCCAAATACGGAACAAAAACTTTTACAACTGGCGCTATCGCGTACTATAAGCCGGATCTGCCATTAAAGCTAAACTAACAAACTACAAAGTGGGTAGAAATGTTATACTGAACGATCCGAGTCCTTCGGCCTTTAACCATCATCCCACGCTTTTTTGCGGCTGCTCCGATCTCCTGAATCTCCAGTCTCTTCGTCCAGGTGGCACCACGTCGACAGATCTTTAAACGGGCTCCCGCCTCTGAACCGAGGCAACTTAATCATCAAGTTTGCTAAAAGAGATGACCAAGATGATGTATAGAATGAGTAGAACACTTTGTCTCGTTATGTCCAAAGCTATGGACGAACGGTTAATGAAGTTGCCATTTGAATCGGGTAAATAAGAAGTCAGCTATTTTAATTTTCATGAACCAAACTCTATTCTTTTCTTTTGCAAAAATCAACAACCATAATCCTCACCAATGAAGTGGCCGGCCATCATATAGGAGGGGGGTGAGTGTAGGAGGAGGGAGTGATGACCACAAGGATAAAGATCATGAAGAAATATCCTAAGCTTTACAAAATGCATTAATGGAAACAAATGAGTCACATAACATTTAATGCAAAAAGAATGACTCATTAAAACACCTCACCAAATCATTAAATGTAATGAGTGACTCACTAATCCAAGTCACTATCCAAGAAGCTTCCACACTCATCCAAAGAAAAGATAAATCCATATTTAACCAAATGTTAAATACGGCCGATAGAAAACTGGAAACTGGCAACTTCCAAAAGTGATCCTGAAACGAATTTCAGGATAACCCCGTAACAGTATAAACATACCCGCATTTGTGTTACGACCGAATACAAATGCAACTGAGACAAAGATATTATATTTACACAGTATAATACTCGGATCCGGCTTAAACCAAAGCCTACCAGTATTATCTGCTCGAGATATGACACTGCGTAAACGCACGTGCATTTTCCGAACCTTGCCAAAAAACCATACGGCCTCTACAACGTTTCACCCGAACTTGGGAAACTGTCTATGGGGGACTCTAATGACTCATCAACACACTGGCTCTGGGTATAACCACTAGCACGTCAGAGATACGAGCTGTACGTAACGGTTGCCTATGTATTGATTGGAAGGGAAGCTGACGAGCGAACTCATCCGTAAACCCTACTGAGCCTAACAGTGACAATATATATACAGTCCGGTCCGTTCGTCTAAAGAGTATCGCATATCGAGTCTAGGGGGGTGGATAAAATCAGACCCCTAATAACACGATAATTCGTGTCGGTATGAAGCCCATCACCACCTAAGAAACTACTGATCCAAATCAGTAATTCTCCACTACCTCGGCCGAGGATTTCTAGTGATGGCCACCCGTGCACTGTGCGACATCAACCCCCAATACCGGGAGAGACGAATCCCCGACGATCTGCTCACTGCCTCCATGTGGCTCGGGACTGTACCCAAAAAATACCTGTTTGCACGTCTCCTTTGAGTGTGGTAGGGTAGAAATCAAAGCACAGTAGGAACTCACACGAGACAAATGACGATCTCAGGTCGACAAACTAACCTGTACACATGTCACCAGGGAACTGCTATCTGACGATATGTATAATACCAACTAGCATGTTCCCGGCGAGTCCTGTCTGGTGTACTCATAACCCAATGAGCACCTGTATACATCTTAGGTGAACTGATCAGTTGAAAATACTGCATCTTTAAACCGGCAATTTCACTATCATTTGCACTCATCTAGAAGTGTTCGGTATTCATATTACACATATTAGCAAAACACCCCTAAAATACCAGATTGCATGTGTTAGAATTTAAAACCAGCACTATAAAGGAAATTGACTGTATTTCTTAGAATCGCATCATTCTTGCATATCGCAACTTGTGTTTCGAAGTCTGTGCAGGAAAATCCAGAAGAATGATCAAATTTACAAAACGAAGACGGTTAAAAATACGCCAACTCAAGGATTTGGAATCTGGCAATGATCTAAGAAGCATTCAGAGAATCAACATATCAGATAAATACCCCAAAAGTCTCCCAAAGCACCAAAAGAAAATTGGCACAGTGTGCCCCTCACGTGACCGCGGATCTGCGGCATAAGGAGGCATGTGCCGCAGATCCGTCGCATCCTTGCCACGTCATCTCCCCATTTTCAGTGCATTACTCTTATCTCAGGGCCCACATTCATTTAATACACGTCAAATTCCAGAGAATTCTCGAAGCTTCTTCCAGATCAGCAAAGATCATTAAGCAAAGCTAATCTTGATTAAGCTCTTAACAAACTAGTTCTAGAAGCTCCCTCTAACTAACTACTTCTAGAAGCCTCTCTAGCTAACAAACTTTTGGAGGGAAATTCAAAATTCAAATCCTAGATCTAGGGTTTTGGAAGTCTATAAAAAGGAGCATAGATCTAAGGGTTAAGGGGGAATAAATCAATCTTTGGTTGTTGAAAGCTAATCACTTCTTCAATCTTCTTCATTCTCTTATCTCTTCTCCCACAAGTTTAGTGACAAGACTTGTGCCAAACCCTAACCCTAATCCAAAGCCCAAATTCTAGATCTTTTGAGTGCAAGCCAAGCAAGTCTTCATTGATCCTTTAGAAGCGAAGCCGGACTTCAACGGAGCACGAGATCCAAGCCGATCCACGACTCAAGGAGCCGAGCGACGCAAGAATCGATGATCAAAGTTCCATCCTCTTGTAGTTCTTGAGAGTTGTAACTAATTGTTGATATAATAAAGGTGAAGATTCTTTCAACTTGCTTATTTTCAATTCAAGCATTATGATTCGTATTCAATTCTTGAATGTGTTCTTCGTGATGATGCTTGAGTAAAACTCCGCTCGTGGAGGAATCGAGATGATTGTAGAATGATGATATTGATGAATCTTTAAATGTTTTCTTAAGTCCTATAGCAATTGTAAATTCTATATACAATTTTCTAAATACCGACAACGGAAAATAAGATCAATCAAATGGCGCCGTTGCCGGGGATCATTTGATATACACAATCGGAAATCGAGATCAATCAAATGGCGCCGTTGCCGGGGATCGCGCGCTAATTCGTTCTTTATTTGAAATTTGAATTAAAAGATTTATTCCATTACAATTTTGAGATCAAAATTCGCAAAAAAATCTAAACGTGTGTTGTGATTTGATTGCGAGGAAATCTGGAGCTTGCTGTGCAATTGGAATTTTTTTTTGAGAATTCCAGAGGACTCAGGAGCTGAACAGAAGCTCTCTGTAAAAATCTTGTGCAAAGATCTTACCATATCGCGGCGATTCCGCGGCATTAGAGCCCTAGTGCGGCGGTTCCACGGCCTCCTCAAGGAGTTGCTGCACCAAAATTGCTCAGGTAAATCCTAACTTTCTTATCTCCTCCTCTGTCTGCTCTAAATAACATTTTTCTGTAGGCTTCTTTGCGAAAATCGCAGCGCCGCAAAAAGCAAAATTAAATTGTGCGTGTTTTTTATTTTTGTGGTTGTTTGCATAATAATATGGAAATTAAGGGGCAAAGACCAAATTCAGATTAGGTGGGGAGTTCATTACCCTTCCTAAGCCCCAAAAATCGCAAAATTTGCATCCGCATTGACCCTCATTAACTAAAAAATATCTAGAGATGACTCTAAGGACCGACGCACTCACTTAGGACAAGAGAAGCCGTGGGTAATTCATTGCTTATCCGCGTTTCTTTATGGTGTCTAAGGCAAGTGTGTCAAAGGCTAGTGGTTATTAATTAGGCCCACTACTTACGTAGTGGAGTACCTTCCCACTTACCTGGCACTTACTTGGCCACAGGGAGACAAAGAGGCAGTGGAGGATTTTATCCTGCGACTTGTCTTTTGGCAGTTAGGAGCGGTCTAGAGCCTGACCTAGGTGACCACTAGAATTAGGGTTTTGCTTGTTGCATTTGTTGTGCTCGCATCATTTTTTCAAAAATCCGTCTATTTTCAAAACAAACACCGCATTCATTCATTCATTTCCCCTAATTATAAGTCACGCTGCCACTTGTACTAACCCTTTTTAGTGCAAGATAGGCTGGACATGGGATTCTAGTGCCCGTTTAGTCCGCGTCCCCCCGATCGACCCTAAAGTCGGTAATTCTACATTTACCTTTTCTTTACCCACCACCACACCCACATTGATGGATCCGTCTCCATCGAACTTCTTTACCACTACTCTGCCGCCGTCCGTTGGTGCGCAGAATCCACCCCGCATCTCTCTCCAAGAGAGGTGCTATCCTATGCGAGGTCCTCTTTCGACCTGCTTATCCATTCCACCAGCCAACAGGGAAAATTTTAAAATTAAACCCCAATACATCAACCTTCTACCCAATTACCACGGTCTCGAGACTGAGGACGCATACGTGTTTATCACGAAATTTGAAAATGTATGCGCAATGATGGGTACTTCATAGCTTTCTGTGGATGCTATGCGTCTACGTCTTCTTCCATTTACCTTGTGCGATATAGCTGAGAAGTGGCTGTATAACACTACCGCACATTCCATTACGAATTGGGAAGAATTCGTTGCAGCATTTCTTAAGAAATTCTACCCTAATCACAAGACAGCTCGAGTCCGCAGCGAAATAAATCAATTCGCCCAGCTTCCAAATGAACCATTTTCAAAATATCTTGACCGCTTCAAAGATCTGTTGGTTCAATGCCCACATCACGGAATCCCGAGATGGGAACAGTGCCGAATCATATATGAGGGCAGTAACCCAAACACTAAACAGAGCCTTGAAAACATGTGTCAAGGAAATTTCATGACCAAAGACGATAGGGAAGCTTGGAAATACTTAGAAGATTTCGCTGAAAAATCTTTACAGTGGGAGAGTCCATCGTTTAGGAGTGGCAATAACCAATCGGATGTTTCCATAGGAGTTAGAGCTGACATTTCAGCTATACACAAGAAACTCGAGACTATGGAAAACAAATTTTTAGTTGCCGCCCTAAATCAAATGTCACTCTCCAAAACTGTATGTGGTTGCTGTTCTGATCCTTCTCATTTCACGGAAGAATGTCCACGAAATTCTCCGTTTCAAGGTCATGAGCATATTAATTATGCTTACCAACAAAGACCTAGAAACGACCAATTTTCTTCCACATATAATCAGGGTTGGAGGAATCACCCTAACTTTGCTTGGAACCAATCACAATCTCAAAACACGGATCCAAGCCAAAATAATTTCCAAAGGGTCCCTCCACCACAACAGCAACCACCACTTCAATTGAGTCAGCACCCCTTCCAATCACAGAACTTTCAAAATCCGGTCAACACACCTGCACCGTCTAGTCCTTTACAATTGACCGGGACTGATGAATCCTTTTCATTCATAAACTTACTTCTGACAAATCTCATGCAAGTATCGGCTGAAATAAAGACTTCCGTCGATGATATAAAGAAAAACTCAGCGTCCCAAGCTGAGAGTATCAAATCGATGGAAGCAAAAATTGCACGATTGAAAGCCGAAATGAGTGCAAGAGAGAAAGGGAAACTCCCAGCTCAACCCTTACCCAATCCTGGCTATTCACATCATGTGAATGCAATCACCACATTGAGATCTGGGAGAGTGGTTGACAATCATGTTGGGGAAGAGATTGATGATACTGAAAAATCTATCGATGATACCCCGGCTGAGACATTTCCTTCCACTTCTACTTCTAATTCTGACCCCAGTTCTTCTACCCCACCACCTTCTTGCGAGCCTATTCTTCGTTTCCCACAAGGCTCGCCACCTCAGCCCAGCTCTTCTAGTCCACCGAAAATGATCCCCACTCCTATTCTTAGATCGTTTCCACCCACACGATCTTCTCCAGTGTTGGACCCTGATCTTATTGCTCAAGCTCCTTACCCGAATCGGTTAAGGGGAAACACACTGAGTCCACAAATGGAGAAGATCACTGAAATGTTTAAACAAGTTAACATCAACATCCCTCTTCTAGATGCTATCCAACAAGTCCCAGCGTATGCGAAAGTTCTTAAAGACTTGTGCACTACAAAGAGGAAGAAACAAATGCCCAAGAAGATATTCATAGCAAAGACTGTAGACACGGCTTTCCCCCAGCAATTACCGAGGAAATGTAAGGATCCTGGCTATCCTACGATTTCCATCTCTATTGGGGAGAAACACATCAACCGTGCTCTACTAGACCTTGGGGCAAGTGTTAACCTGCTTTCTTTCTCAGTCTATGAGCAGTTAGGGATCGGAGAGTTGAAACCATCTCCTTGCACTCTCCAGATGGCTGACCGATCAATCACCAAACCTAGGGGTGAACTAGAGGATGTGTTAATAAAAATCGGGGAATTTATATTCCCTGTGGACTTTATTGTAATTGATACACAGCCTGTAGCGAACCCACGGAATCAAATTCCGTTGATTTTAGGTCGCCCCTTTTTGGCCACTTCCAATGCAATAATCAACTGTCATAATGGTTCTATGACCCTATCCTTCGGGAATAGGACAATTGAACTGAACATTTACAAGTTGGGAAGTGCACCCTCCGAACTTACTGCTCAGGTCTGTTCTGTCGACTTAATGGATGTCGACAGCAGCGAATTTGATGATCCTCCTGATACCGATCTAGACTCTTTTCACATGTTATTGTTTGACCCAACTATGTATCATACACATACGGACTCTTCCACTGAGATGCCCGGATCAACAACTAACAATGATTATAAACCGTTCTTAGAGTCTGAAGATCACCCCGCACTTTGTGACGACATTATTCTTCGGGGTATTGATGAAACTTTTGAGGAGATCTTCGCTGATGAACTCGCATTTTTGAATGACACGGGTGTTGAGATGAATCATCTCCCAATCAATGAAATTGAACCTCCACCCTTTCTTCTGAACTGTAAAAAGAATGCGAGCAATCCATCACATTCACTGCATCGTCTCTCCAAAATGAGACGCACACACATTCTCTTCCATCACTTAACCTTTCCCCACTTCTTCTTCCACCAACCACAGCACTGCATTGATAAAATTTTCAAATGGTTGGTGTTAACTTTCGGTCTTTGCAAAACTTGGTATCGACCAATGATTCTTGACCCCTCTTGTGATTTTCAAAGATTAACATTGCATAACTCAAGTTTGGGGGGGAACATTTTTCTGGCTCTTGAAAAGAAATTTTTTTACAAAATAATGAGCCAACAATAAGTTTGGGGAGGGTCTTCACTTAAATATTTTGCCCCCACTAATAACTTCCTCCCAAGCTTACAGGTTTTTCAAGATTTAGCAGAAGGCAACAGTGAGGACACTGTTGAAAACAAGTTTGGGGGAGGTTTGTGCTTATTTTCGCATCATTTGCATATCATACTTTGCATAAGCACAAAACATTTTTGAAAACCTATAAAAATTTAAAAAATTTCAAAAAATAAAAATATTTTTGTACATAAATAAGATAATAAAAGATTAGATGGTGAAAAATTACATCCATGAGATTAGAAAAATTTAAGAAAACCAAGAAAATTTAGAAGTTTTCTTATACGAACTAGTAATAAGTAGTTATGAGCCGTTGTCCCAAGGGTTAGTAAGATGAAGGAAGTCGCTAATCTGAGGATAAAAATAAGTCTGAAAAATAGTTTCTATTCTGGAAGCCAAACATTTTGAACGTTGATACCCTGCTATTCGACCTTACACACGTCTTGAAACCCGGGATAGTAGAGGATACCTTGAAATACTCTTGTCTAAAACCCGATGTATGAAGTAAATTAAAAAAAATGAATAAAATATAAAGTGGTGAGAAAAATGAACACTGGTTTTGTTATCGCCAAGGCAGCAATAAAAAAATATAGCGAAGGGTGCCTCTTCACCTAGTGCCCTAAGGCCAACTGGTCTGGGAGTCACTGCTATGCCTTAGGTGGTGCAAGACGAGGAAAATACACCAAATAAGCAAGCACATGAGTAATCGGTCGGTTAGTACCTCAAGAAGTATTAACGGTCGCATGAAAGTGTGTGAGCAATCTCATCTAATATTCATTAATTAAAAAAGTACTGAGGCTGATGGGCAAGAGTATGATAGCTTGAATTGAATTCTCCGGGTGTAGGGATGTTCTTTTACACACACACAGGGTGATATGATCGATGTTTGGAAGAAAGATAGGAATGAAGAATAAGACGATGTTTTATTGAGGGAGGACGTGATTTCTAACATCTTTTCATGACCATTAAGATAGGGCTCATGACAACCGAAAAGCTAGCTTAGTTGGAAATCCTAATTTTCAAAGCTTTTCTTTTATAATTCTTTTCTTTAAATGTAATATTCACGGTCTTCCTTTTATTATTGGATTTTGTGGGTGCAATCCGCTGAAACCCCTCAGGAGACAACACTCCTCCTACTAGGGACACCTTGAGGTTTAAAGGCTTGTTGCACATGCTCAGTGCAATCGTGTTGCCTACGAAAGTGTGCTAATTAGTTTTTCTCTTTCTTTATTTTCTCCTTCTTTTTAATAAAAAGTTTGCCCGAGACGATCGAAAATAAGTTTGGGGGAATTTGATCAGTCGAAAATACTGCATCTTTAAACCAGCAATTTCCCTATCATTTGCACTCATCTAGAAGTGTTCGGAATTCATATTACACATATTAGCAAAACACCCCTAAAATACCAGATTTCATGTGTTAGACTTTAAAACCAGCACTATAAGGGAAATTGACTGTATTTCTTAGCATCGCATCATTCTTGCATATCGCAACTTGTGTTTCGAAGTCTGTGCAGGAAAATCCAGAAGAATGATCAAATTTACAAAACGAAGACGGTTAAAAATACGCCAACTCAAGGATTTGGAATCTGGCAATGATCTAAGAAGCATTCAGAGAATCAACATATCAGATAAATACCCCAAAAGTCTTCCAAAGCACCAGAAGAAAATTGGCACAGTGTGCCCCTCACGTGACCGCGGATCCGCGGCATAAGGAGGCATGTGCCGCGGATCCGCCGCATCCTTGCCACGTCATCTCCCCATTTTCAGTGCATTACTCTTATCTCAGGGCCTACATTCATTTAATACACGTCAAATTCCAGAGAATTCTCGAAGCTTCTGCCAGATCAACAAAAATCATTAAGCAAAGCTAATCTTGATTAAGCTCCTAACAAACTAGTTCTAGAAACTCCTTCTAACTAACTACTTCTAGAAGCCTCTCTAGCTAACAAACTTTTGGAGGGAAATTCAAAATTCAAATCCTAGATCTAGGGTTTTAGAAGTCTATAAAAAGGAGCATAGATCTAAGGGTTAAGGGGGAATAAATCAATCTTTGGTTGTTGAAAGCTAATCACTTCTTCAATCTTCTTCATTCTTTTATCTCTTCTCCCACAAGTTTAGTGACAAGACTTGTGCCAAACCCTAACCCTAATCCAAAGCCCAAATTCTAGATCTTTTGAGTGCAAGCCAAGCAAGTCTTCATTGATCCTTTAGAAGCGAAGCCGGACTTCAACGGAGCACGAGATCCAAGCCGATCCACGACTCAAGGAGCCGAGCGACGCAAGAATCGACGATCAAAGTTCCATCCTCTTGTAGTTCTTGAGAGTTGTAACTAATTGTTGATATAATAAAGGTGAAGATTCTTTAAACTTGCTTATTTTCAATTCAAGCATTATGATTCGTATTCAATTCTTGAATGTATTCTTCGAAATGATGCTTGAGTAAAACTTCGCTCGTGGAGGAATCGAGATGATTGTAGAATGATGATGTTGATGAATCTGTAAATGTTTTCTTAAGTCCTATAGCAATTGTAAATTCTTGAAAATAGAATGATCGATGATCTAGATCGATGCGAAATGCATTCTTGATTCTTTTCGCACGATCTAGAGATCAACGATCGATCATTGGATTTTCAAGAAGCTATGTAGTGAATGTGATTCATCGAAAGGACAAAGGATAGGACGAAGAAACCTAATTCTTTGCAAAATCCTTAAACCTCGATCAATCGACATCGATTTAGTATCAATTCGTTAATAGATAAGAAACGTTAATCTTTAGTCTTCTTCACATCTACGATCTAATCGATTCCTACGAGCTTTACATCAAATCTTGAAACCCAAATCGATTGGAATTATATCGATACTTGATTCTTGATGTTTATCGTTTTCTTGATACTTGATTAGAATAGTGATACTTGAAACTTATCAATAAAAATCTTGAATCATTTTGCTTTTCTTTTCTATTAAAGTTTCGATTCAAACAAAATAAAATACGAACGAATCGCGCAATCTCTTTGGACGATCCGCACTTACTAACGCGCTACATTCGACACCGTTATTGATTGCGGTCAAATAATTCTTTGATTGTGATTTCTATTCAATTGTCTCAAACATACACAACAAGAATTTTATATCAATCATGAACCAACTGACACCAATGGCTTGTGAGACCGGCCACCGCCCCTCGTTGGGGTCTCGACTGTATACACTAGTCTACTCTGGAGTATCAATGCCCTGTCTCGAAACTCCCATGACTAGGGACACTTTAAGGATGTGCTTATAGACCCCAGCTCCCACGTATATGATCGCCATCATACTGCTGGTAGTCAAGCAAGAATCCTATGGGCTCTATCATCATTCAATAGTGAACTAAAGCATGTATACGAAGATAAAGACAAACCAGATAGCATACTATCATCTCGAGCAAGACTGTCATATCGGTATATGTTCTTCCTCAATCATTGCAATCACATACATGCGATCCAATAATTGACTTTGAGGGCACTATATCCAACAATCTCCCACTTGCACTTAAGGCTAATTATTGCGATGTCGCATACTCACAGCCCGTGTGATACCGAACACCCAACTCCTCTACTAATCAGTTTCACAAAGCTAGTTTGTAAAACTCTTGTGTTCAAGAAATAGCCTCAGTGAGTAGATCCGCCCTGATGTTTCTTTCTATGTCTCTCTTAATCTTAAGTTCGCGGAGAAAACCATCTCCCGAATCGAGTAATACCTGTCTTAGAATATGTCTGAATATCTGATGGGACCTAGTTCATAAATGAACTCCAAATCCAAATTTCTTAGACTGTTTTGATAACTGAACCTAATCAGTATCCAGCACCATGCCTCCCACAGTATCCTCTTGGACCACCTGTCTATAATATTGTCCCTCGTCAGAGGGAAAACTATAACTCTGACAATCACTCTGTCATCCATGTCACCTTTGAAGCCTGGAATGATAACTGTCTCCCGAAGGAGGCTGCCGTCATCAAATCCGTAGAACATGCACTTATGTTCTAAAACTGCTTCCTTATGTTTCTTCTGGATTGGATTAATATAAACTTATCTCATCTAGTGCAAAAATAACATCTGGCGTGGTACTTGATATCTCATGATTGACTCAATTGCCTAAGCAAGTGATCTGCCAATCATGCACATCCCTCTCCTCTTTAGTCTATAAGATACCTTTAGAGAGGGTGACTCCATCACCTGCAGGTACACCACCATGCCAGGAGTCATCTATTCTAAATACCTTTAGAATACTGTCAAAGTACTTACATTGGGAAACTACCCAAATCAAGATCTAAAACCATAGATCTAGAAACCAGAATGTCTGATATTATATCCATATCCTTTGTGGAGAACAACTGTGTGACAACCACAGTATAACCGATCGTAGTATAGGAATTTTACTTCCTACTCTGTGTATGTTATCCAAATACCAGGACATCACACCTTACTACCTTCTTAATAGATCCATCCCATATTCTGATGAAGTCAAACCCATGACTGTCACATCAAAAATTAGATGATCTTATCTCCGCTATATCTGCTCAAGCCTATAAATAGACATAAGCTACTTGCCCACTATACTTCCGCTACTCCCACTGACTACGACAGCCCTCTGGCAGAATAATATATACGTACACTTCTAAAGCTGGTTTAGAACGACGCTATACTTAACCTCCTGCCGTGTCTCATAGCCTGGAACAACAGTAGTGTCAAGTCTGGGTAAACAAGAACCTCCCTATCACCGTCCTTGAGGATACCGGAGTACCTCTCAGGTGTCTGAGGTTACCCACCATATCTGCGGAGTGGCTATTGGAATGTCAAACCTGATTGAATATATAGGTCCTATTAAATTTTCCATAATCTTTTGCGGTTCTGGAATCACTTCCAGTTCTACTATACTCCCACTACTGTTTTCTGAAAAAATCCATTTTACTAAAACTGTGGTGAGTCAAGAACAATATCACTATTGATCTTCCAGATGGTAGAAAGTTAACCCTCGACATAGCCCGGGTCAACCCACAAACTGCCATTACAGAAACGTGGCTTGAGTTATCCAGAGTCTGGTTTTAAGCATAAGCCGGAAAACTACCTGTATCTTAACATCGTTAAGATATGAACCATTCTATATACAATATAGAAATAGAGGCACTAATTTAATTGGAACCAGATTCTAATCATGCAGCTGTCTCCAGCGCATATCAACTTAATGGAGAGAGGCTAATCAGCATTACTCAACTTAGGAATATATCCAATTATGAGTAACCTGAAAGAGAAACAAGTTTCTCAAAACCATTACTATCAACTGAATACCATTCACAAGTATCTATATCTTCGATTTCTTTGAAGAATCCCGATACTTGCGACATCTGGTCCTCTACTTTATCCTTATACCCACAACTTCTCAAAACTTAGACATTGTATTTCAACGAAACACTTGTCTAAAAACTAGAAAAGTCATAAGTAAACAGAACATAGTACAGGGACCTACCCCTTTGTCCTGACGGACACTGAACAACATACAATACTCTGTATAAGTCCGCTGAGTTGAATAACTCAAAACCTGTGCGTCGTAGGTTGAAAACTGTACCCAGGAAATTTCCTCAAAAATCACCAATTACAACGAATTCCGATATAATGAGGATGATCTCCTAATTCCCAATAACTTACTCCCACTCATCATCTGTAAAACCGTACAGATGTGAGAATCTTACCTGGTAAATACATACCTGGAGTAAGTATCTAATCGGGAAATCAGTTTTCCATTAACAATGCACTGAAACATAAAAATGTTTCGTAGGGGTATCCTGGTATTCCTAGTAATGCCTCTTCCATAAATCAATTCATGACTATAACCGTATATTTCTTTGCCATCTGTCCAAATCCCTTTATTTGTCTTTATTCATTTCCTTCTGTACACCTTCGTTAGGCTAAATGGTTTTCTTCCTTCCCTACCGTTCGGCACCAGCCTATGGTTTGGAAGAAGACTATCCAGTAAGCATAATAGGTGTACCCTCCTAATCCTAGGAGTACTCGTAACTTGAGAGAAGGTGATGATAAAATACAACTGAATAATACCTTATTCTATTAAAGGTGAAATAGGAGTGGCGATGAAGTACGCGGTTTGGTCATGAATGATAACAGTCGCAATTTACTTTCCCCTCTTTCTAATCCCTTTATCTTGTCTTTACATATTACCTTCTGCACACCCTACTTAGGCTAATTGGTTTTCTTCATTCCCTACCTTTCGGCACCTGCCTATGGTTTGGAATAAGACTATCCAATAAGCGTAATTGGTGTACTCTCCTAAACTAAGGAGCCCTCGCAACCTGAGAGAAGGTGATAATAAAAGACAACTGAATAAACTAATTCTATTTCTCCTGAACCTGGATCCATCCTCGAAGAAGTCCCTTCGAGTTCGTATATAACCATACGATGGATCTATCCAATGGAAGTGGATGTCCATAGTAATACGGGGTGTTTTGAGAAATACAAAGGGTAAAAGAAGGAGCGGCAATGACTTATGCAACTTGGACAATCCAAAAACCTGTATTTTAAGTAGGTTCGGTCAACTTGGTCACTGAGTCATAGTCTAGGGTCGGTCAAAGGTCGCTGCCAAAGAGAGAGGGAGAGAAAAGAAACACTCTGCGTGCACTCTAACCTAGATTAGAATGGTTATCACTTTATCTAATCAGGAAACCTCCCACTGTAATCTCAAATTCTCCTCCAAACCTGAAAGAAGAATTAGTCGGGGTCACCCGAAGAGTAAACCAACTCATCAGTGAGAATCGGGATCCAACTATCATCGCATGATAACTTGATGGAAGCCACTCAAGTTATCACACTCCAGAAGGTATGCGCATGCCTGGCAAGTTTGCTGTTTGTTTGAAACCCCCGATGTAATTTTTGCCCCATGCTCTTATGACCTTGGCTTTGGTCAAAATGTCATAAGTCACATGCCAAGTTCTACCCGTCACTATCCAGGTCAATTTGAACCCACCCGCACATGCCCTTGACTTTGGCCAAAATGGCAGAACGACTGTCCCAAACCAACTCATCTATCTATGCAACAAATGAATACCCAGCAGCTACCAAACACTATGCCTTGACTAAGGGCCAACAAACATAGCTTGAATACTACTGACTATCCATAAGAAATGACGGAGGGCTACGGCTGGTTTTTGGCGAAAAACCTTTAACGTAATGAACTTGATCTCGTTGAAGAAACCTGATAGCTTTTTATAAAGATATAGTGGCGAAAACCTTTTGCTAAAGAGGTCACTCCCGGTGAAGGAATCTCGGCTCTTTCCTCGTGGAATGAGGTGCAGGATATTCTAACTGAATACCGCGATGCAAAGCAACTTGTAATCGACTATAGTGAAGTTATTACCCTGACGCAAACTTCTGCCCAAGGGGTCACTCTCGGTGAAGGGATCTCGGCCCTTGCCTCATCGAATGAGGTGCCGGATATTCTAACTGAATATCACTATGCAAAACAAAAGGAAACGTCTTTGTAATAACACCTTTTAAAACTGTTCCAACAACATCAATATATAGGTTTGTTTTATCTTGCATTGATCAGAATCAACACAGTCCCATCTGTTAGTTATATGTATGCCCTAGAGGCCATTACTATATATAGGATGTATATTGTAGTGGATGCTTGGACATATATAGGGAGGACTTTCTTGCTCGACATGATAGTATGCTATCTGGTTGATCTTTACCTTAACGTGTATACTGATTGTCTCTCTGTTACATGTTGGTAAAGCCCTTAGGATGTGTTCTTGACTACCTGGACTATGATGCAGATCATACTAGTGGGGACAAGGTAGTCCATAAGTACATCCTTCAAGGTCCCTAGTCGTGGGTGTATCGAGACGGGGCATCGATATACCAGAGTAGACTAGCGTATACCTTCTCGACCCATACAGATGGGCGATGGATGATCCCATATCCATTGGTGTTTGACATCAGAGATGATATACGGGTGCTCAGTGGAGACTGGGTACACTGGACGGACTCGCCGAGAACTCCCAGATGGTATTATACCTTACGTCAGATGGCAGTTCTCTGGTGACACTGGTACAGATTAGTCTGTTGACCCGAGATCGTCATAGAGTCTTGTGTGGTTCCCACTGTGCTTTGATTTCCATCTTACCACGTCCAAGAGGGCGTGCAAAACGGTGGTTTTTGGGTACAGTCCCGAGTCACATGGAGGCAATGAGCGATAGGAGGGGATTCGTCTCTCCCGGTATAGGGAGTTGATGTTGCGCTGTGTTCGATTGGCTATAACCGGAAATCCCTGGCCAGGGTTGCTGAGATTTACTGGTAAGTGTTACCAGTAGTTTCTCGAATTGTTATAGACCTCATATCGACACGACTTATCGAGCTATTGGGGTCTGACGTTTACCACCCCTAGGCGAGATATGCGACATATCAGACGATCAGACCGGACTGTACGGTAAGTGTTACTGGTTGGATTCACTGGAGTGTGAGCGGGCTTGCTCGTCGATCTTCTGATCGCTCAATACCCGGGTGGCCGTTACGTTTAGCAGACCGCTTGCGGCTTGTGGGTGCTTGATATGATCATCATCTGCTGCCGGCGTATTGACGAGTCTTTAGAGTCCTACACAGAGGTTTCCTGGCTCAAGCGAAACGAAATAGGAGCGCATATGAGATATGTGCGGGACCGAGAATAATACGTGTATGTGATACCGCATTCCATTCTCGCGATGAATGTATCGGAAGGTTGTATGCAATATAACCTAGTTATCGAATCATGGATTGATTCGATAAGCCGATACATTGGATATTAGTCGGTTTTATGTGATATGACCGGATCGTTAAATCAAGTGTTGATTTAATGATTTAATGTATAATTATATATTTGATATATTACTTTGCATTAACTAGTATCGGTTCACTTTAAATGGATTTTCTCACTTGAAGTTCACAAGTTGTATATGTGATATACTTTTGTGCACTTGCATGTATCATGTTTGATGATACATGTTTGCTAGGGTTTGTGTAAAGAATTAAACCTTGGTTAAGTAAATGGTTAGGGTTTTTATTTTGTTATTCATTCATTTATCTTTTTAATTGGATTAAAAAGAAATGGATAAGAAAACAAAATGGTGGCTTTCTTTGTTTGCATCTTGAATCTTCATGAAGCTTTGACCAAAGTCACCACTTTGTCTTCATCTTTAACCCTAACCATTCATCTAACCTTAGTCAATTCTCTACACTTGACCATGGTTGATTATGATAAGTATTCTTTTATTTTCTATTTTCTAAAATACTTATCAATATATGATCTTCATCTTCTTCTTCTTCCTCACTTGAAGAAAACCTTTCTTCATCAATGGTGATTGATGAAAATGAGTGAGAAATCCAATTCTAAAGTCTACCCACTTCCTATTTCTTCATCCTCTACCTCTTGCCAAGTAGTAGAGTGTGTTTCCTTCACAAGTTTTCTTGACTTGGTGAAGTTGGAGCTTGATCTAGCGATGCCTCGACGTAGATCATCTTCGGCACGTCGTCGATGACCTAGCCCGCTTCTTCTCCGATGAAGCCGACGCTAGAGCCCGGGATTGCATGAGGACAGCGGAGAGGACTTCATCATGGAGCTATGAAGGTGGAGGACCGGATCTACAAAGGTTGTATTTCCGTATTCTTGTAGTTAAGTGTTAACTAGTTGCATCTTTCGCATAAATATCTAGTTAACGATCCGTATTAGGGTTTCTCGGCACTTGTAATTTTTGAAATTGTCATGGTTGATGCCTTGTAAGACCTCATTAGTGTGCCTAGGAACCCTAAAGTGGTATCAGAGCCTAGCAAGAGCCTTAGGCGAAGTCCTGACGGAGTTTGAAGTCCGATCGAACCCGAAACCCCATTTTTCCACGCTCTCTGGACTTTTTCTGAAAACGTGGATTTTTCCAAATTAAAAATTGCTAAAAAATTCAGCAGGGAATTCTACGAATTACGATGCAAAATTTTTCAAGTGAAGCTTCCAGATTGCGGCGGAACCGCGGCATAAGCCCTGCTTATGCGGCGGTTCCGCGGCCTAATTATTATATTCTCCTATAAATTTTGTACAGTAATTCATGATTGATGGTGCTGGATTTTCTGGGATTTTTTAATATTTATTCAAGAGTTGAATAATCTGGGATGTTTTGGAGCTTCGATGATTCGATCGAGTTTATCAGATTTTGTCTATGTGGCTTTCCGGATAAATTTTAGAATATGTTAAAAAGTTCGACCGGATATAAATACCCAACTTTTCCCCTGTCGGGAAATTTCCAAGTGTTGGATCTTTCCGTAGTTTAACGACGTTCTAAGTAGTGCAAGTAACGCGATGGTCCCTCTAGAAGACAGCAAACCTTAACTCGATTATGTGACCGTCTTGAACTGCCCTTTGAACCTTCGGGTTTGGGACAGTACGGCGTGCCACATGTGAGGCGTTGGCTTGACCCTTCTACGGCTGCACCGTTGGTACTGAGGCACGAACTGAATGTTGTTAGACTTATTTCATGTGTTGATCTATATCGGGAAAACTTGGGTGTTCGACAGTTTGATCGAAAAGTTTAACATTTTTCTATTTATCCGGAATGTGATACAATAATTGGAATTCACAATAAATTATGAGATAACTGAATGAATGTTATAAACATAGCAGTTTAGTCTCACTTGATCGGTTGCCACGGAGTTTTGATGTGATCAAAAGTCCGTCGCAATCACGTAGCGTGCGCGGATACTCGCCGGGTAAACTTAATAGACAGCCTCACCCCATAGCCCCGACCAAGTGACTGTAGAAGAACCCCGTCGCCGAAAGCATCCGTTTGGGTGCTCGCGGTAGCGGTGTTCCGCCTTGGTGCACTTCGTCGACGGTATCGGGGGTGCGGCCGCCTACTAAAGTTTGCGACAAGCATACGATCAGGATGTCGGGAATCTTGTTGAATTGCCCGACTTGATATTGAAAAGAGTTTTCGATAATGAGACTAAAATGAGGGGTTTATAATTGTTAGGCATGTGATGTCTAAGGAATTCATTTGATAAGGCATGCGATGTCTAAAGAGGTTGCGGATTCCAACTGTTGTAGTTTTACACTTTCTTTTCTGTGACCGTAAGTGTAATATGTGATATCGCCGGTTTCGTTGCTATATGTCAACGACAATTGGGATGCGCATATTTACTTACATTGATGACATGTGATGTTATGTGTTGCTGGATATGTTATATTGGATCGTCGTGTTTGAATAGCCGGGGGTTTTTATGTGAGATGAGTGTTTTTCATTTTCATTCATGTAAAAAACTTGTATGTAATATTCTTTTATTGGGGCGCTTCCAGGTTGCGGAAGTTGTCACCCTTTGTATATTATTTACTTTTCCGCACTAGGATAGACCCAAGGAGGAGGGCACAAGTAACCGGGTTCTGGAGTCCAGTGGGAGACCAACTCGAGGAGTCGAGTCCGGGTCTCCTAACTCTAGAATTGGTAGGGTTGCTTGCCGCTCTCGTAGGGGTCTAGGGGTGTGGGTTTGGCTATTCATCACGATCGTGGAATCCGTGTTTTATACTGGCTCGTATTGAAAACACGGACGTCCTAGTACATCCAATATTTCATATGATTCTTCTGCTGCGATATCTGTGATGTGATCATGTGATGTTCTCTGATAGATACAGTATATAGTATATATGATATATTATATAGGCGTTACTTATGTTTTACACCCGCGCTAGCCCTGCCCCGCTCTGCCGTTAGTTACCTAACCTAACGGTGCACGAGGGGACATCGAGGCGAATGCGGATGGCATAAGTGTACGTCGTATTTATCTGTGATGTTTAGGTATTTAAATGATGGGACTTCATTAATGTGATTAATGAAATAAAAGAAACCTAAGATGTTGTAGAATCGAATTTCAAAATAAAACAGGTAGCTACAGTTCTTGCTTTGCACAGCGGTATATATGATATATCCTGCACCTTATTCGATAAGGAAAGGACCGAGATCCCTTCACCGAGAGTGACTCCTTTAGCAATAACTGGCAGATGCTACACACTCGGTTTGTCTTTTGATTGCTTTTAAGTGTTTTTGCTTTGCACAGTGATATATATGATATATCCCGCACCTCATTCGACGAGGAAAGGACCGACGATCCCTTCACCGGGAGTGACTCCTTTAGCAAAACTAGAAAAGCCTCAAAAATACTCCATTTCAAAATTCATTCGATCCTACAACGATATCAAGTTCAATACGCAATAGATTTTCAGAAAAACCTATCGTAGCCCTCCGTCATTTCAGATAAGTACTAGTTAGTATTCGTGCTACGTTTGTTGACTATGTTAAGGCGTAGTGTGTGGTAGCTAATTAGTGCTTATCTGCATAAGCATACGATGTGATTGGATTAGGGTAGTCGTGCGACTTTGTTGACTATGTTAAGGGTCGTGCGGGTGGGTTTAATTCAATCGGGAAATGACGGGTTGAACTTGACTAGCACTTATGATTTGTTGACTATGTTAAAGTCATATAGCTGCTAGGGGCAAAATATTATCGGGAATTTCAAGTGTTGAAATTTGCAATGAGATTGCATACCTTCTATGAGATAGTTGGATCCCGATACCCGCTGCGAGTAAGAGTTACTCCTGGGAGAGTTTTATACATTACAATTAGCCGATCAAGTAGGTGTTTAGAAAGGTGTCAACGGGGTTACGCCTCTGGGAAAACGAGGTTTACTGTAATTAGGTTCGTGCGAAAGCACGGGGGACCTCCCTCAAAGTACCGACACTGGCCTGGCTGAAAGATTGGCGAACTTATAGTGTGTAATTAATCCCGGCTAGTCTTTCCTTTTAAGGTTTGAAGGAAGATTTGATAAAAAGCAGTGGGAGCCATCCTGATTAGATAAAATAATAACCAATCTATTCTTGCAAGAGCGCACGCTGAGTGTCTTCTTCTCTCTCTCTCAAGGTAGCGACCATATCACGCCTTAATCAAGATAATAAAACGGATATTTGACCGAACCCGCTTGTTATACTGAGCTGGGGAACGTTGGTCCCGCTCCAACTTATAATTGTTATAAGACAGAGCAGGAAATTGGGGATTACCAGAATTCCCTTGCCGCCCAAACGAAGAGAGTGCATGCTGATGCATCATCTTCGGGTGTGTTCGTTACAAAGAACTGTTTCTCTGTATCCTCTACGTCCTGGGTATGTGATACCAGATCAGGATCCCAGATATGTAATCTGTTACATAGGGCTAGAAAAGGGTAGAGAACTGAGAACGGGTGATAAGTTTCATGAGGCAGAAAACGGGGCAAGTGTTGCAGCCAAGTCTGTTGGTCACTGTCACCCTGTATTGTCAATACATTGATTCTGAACGAATGTTATTAGATACCGAACCTGATATACAAAATCATATCAGTCTCTTTATCAGTAAAGAAATGATAAAATTTTGTATTGTTGGATAATGTTTTGAACATTTCCTATATCAAAAGTTGATCGGTTCAGACACGTTATCTAAAAGCATTAATGTTCTAAATCAAACTGCAGTTCTTAGTATATGGAACACACACAAGAGGAAGAGTTCAGAATTGAACGATTCCTTCTTAAGGTATTGTAGACTAGGTCAGATCAATGTGACCCGACTAGCTAGAGTTACATAAAGATGCATATTTAAATTAGTTTGAATTTACATCTTGTGAAACCCGCCAGTCATGTCACAAAGATAAAATGACCATAGCTCCGTTTATTGGAAACAGAAAAAGAGTTATGTAAACTCTTGGGATGATACATGTTGATGTATGAAGGTCCCCTGTCTATACATGCCAAGACCGGTTCTTTGTACTTCATTACATTCTCTGATGATCTCTTTAGATTCAGACATATGTTCCTGTTGAAACACAAGTCCGAACCTTTTGAGATATTCACAGAATATAAGTTAGAAGTAGAGAACCAAAATACGGGTATAAGTATTATGTCCTATGATGAGATCAAGGAGGAGAATACTTGAGCACGAAATTTTTGGACTTTTCTAAAGGAGAATGAGATTCTCTCTCAGCATTACTCCTCCGAATACACCATAGCACGATGGTATATCGGGGTGGAGCAATCACACCCTATATGATAAAGTGTGCTCTATGATGAGTACTACTGAGTTACCTATTTCCTTTTTGGGAGTTATGCACTTGAGAAGCTGCATACCTATTGAATAGGGTTCAAATCAAATCAGTTGCCTACCACTTCATATTTGATATGATAAGGGAAGAGCCCATATCTTAAGTTGGTTAAGATTTAAGGTTGTCCGGGCTATGTCTAAAAGCATAATCCGGACAAGCTCGAGGCAAGGTAAGTTATGTAAAACTGGAAAGGTTCCAGCTATACAAACTACAGCTAATGATTTGATAGAACCAAAGGATTCAGTAGATTCCAACGAACCTCAGCCTCTCCGCCGATCTAGTAGGGTTCCTCACCCACCTGAGAGATACTTCGGTTTCTCTATGACAGTGGGAGTGAGGATTGCATCATGAGATGATGACCCAACTAGCTTCGAGCTGGCCATCAGGAGTGGGACTCTGTAAGAATGGCTGGATGCTTAGTGATCTGAGATGGAATCCATGTACACCAACAAAGTATGGACTTTGGTTGCTATATCTGAAGGGTTAAATCCCCATCAGGAGCAAGTATATCTTGAGAAGATTACTTGGTGTAGATGGAAGAGTTGAGACTTTCAAAGCTAGACTTGTTAAAGCCTTTCGTCATCGACCAGGCGTGGATAATGATGAAACCTTTTCAAGAAGCTATGCTTAAGTCCATCCAGATCCTACTTGCCACGGCTACATACCATGACTACGATATCTGGCGGTTGGGTGCCATGACTGCTTTTCTAAAATGATGTTTTGGAAGAGAGCGTCTATAAGTACACAGCCAGAGGGCTTCGTAGACAGTGGGAGCAGCGGAAACGTGTGCAAGATGCTTTATATGATAAAGCAGGCATCGCGGAGTTGGAACATCTATTTTGATGAATTAGTCAAAGAAGTTGACATCATCAAAATGGTAGATAAACCTTGTATAAACAGAAAGGTAGTAGGGAGTATGGTGACGATCCTCGTAGAGTACGTGGATGACATGCTCTTGATAGGGAAGGAGTTTCCTATGCTACGCTCGGTCAATCTCCGCTTATCACAATGATTCTCCATATAGGATCAAAGTGATACCTCCTAAATCCTGGGTTTTGGATCTATAGATAGATCTAAATGGATGTTAGGATTCTCACTAGTTGTAGTGAGATGGTATCAATTGATTCTGGGGAGAATCACTGGAAGTGTTCCAGGATGATAAGGACGACTGAATGTCAGTCACAGGCATTGTCTTTACCCTCGGTAGAGGGACGGTATGTTGGAAGAGTTCCAAGCTAGATACCGTGGCATACTAGACGATAAAGGCAGGATACATCGCTACTAAAGATGCTACCAAAGAGGCTGTTTGGGTATATATTGGTTCATGAGATGAACTAGGTTCCTACCATTGTGTGACAATGGAGTCGTGGCTTATGCCGAGGAACGCCGGTCCCATCAGTGATCCAGACATATTCTAAGGCAGTGTCACCTGATCATGGAGATGGTTGATCTCCAGGGTGATCAAGGTTTGGAGAGTAGACTCAGAGGACAAACACAGCGGATCCACTCACAAAGGCCTGTTCCCAGAGAGAGACTTTTATGGGATGGTTGAGTATAAGATACTACAACCACTGCTATCAGATGGCCCTAGTGCAAGTGGGAGATTGTTAGTTATATGTATGCCCTAGAGGCTATTACTATACATAGGATGTATATTGTAGTGGATGCTTGGACATATATAGGGAGGACTTTCTTGCTCGACATGATAGTATGCTATCTGGTTGATCTTTACCTTAACGTGTATACTGATTGTCTCTCTGTTACATGTTGGTAAAGCCCTTAGGATGTGTTCTTGACTACCTGGACTATGATGCAGATCATACTAGTGGGGACAAGGTAGTCCATAAGTACATCCTTCAAGGTCCCTAGTCGTGGGTGTATCGAGACGGGGCATCGATATACCAGAGTAGACTAGCGTATACCTTCTCGACCCATACAGATGGGCGATGGATGATCCCATATCCATTGGTGTTTGAAATCAGAGATCATATACGGGTGCTCAATGGAGACTGGGTACACTGGACGGACTCGCCGAGAACTCCCAGATGCTATTATACCTTACGTCAGATGGCAGTTCTCTGGTGACACTGGTACAGATTAGTCTGTTGACCCGAGATCGTCATAGAGTCTTGTGTGGTTCCCACTGTGCTTTGATTTCCATCTTACCACGTCCAAGAGGGCATGCAAAACGGTGGTTTTTGGGTACAGTCCCGAGTCACATGGAGGCAATGAGCGATAGGAGGGGATTCGTCTCTCCCGGTATAGGGAGTTGATGTTGCGCTGTGTTCGATTGGCGATAACCGGAAATCCCTGGCCAGGGTTGCTGAGATTTACTGGTAAGTGTTACCAGTAGTTTCTCGAATTGTTATAGACCTCATATCGACACGACTTATCGAGCAATTGGGGTCTGACGTTTACCACCCCTAGGCGAGATATGCGACATATCAGACAATCAGACCGGACTGTACGGTAAGTGTTACTGGTTGGATTCACTGGAGTGTGAGCGGGCTTGCTCGTCGATCTTCTGATCGCTCAATACCCGGGTGGCCGTTACGTTTAGCAGACCGCTTGCGGCTTATGGGTGCTTGATATGATCATCATCTGCTGCCGGCGTATTGATGAGTCTTTAGAGTCCTACACAGAGGTTTCCTGGCTCAAGCGAAACGAAATAGGAGCGCATATGAGATATGTGCAGGACCGAGAATAATACGTGTATGTGGTACCGCATTCCATTCTCGCGATGAATGTATCGGAAGGTTGTATGCAATATAACCTAGTTATCGAATCATGGATTGATTCGATAAGCCGATACATTGGATATTAGTCGGTTATATGTGATATGACCGGATCGTTAAATCAAGTGTTGATTTAATGATTTAATGTATAATTATATATTTGATATATTACTTTGCATTAACTAGTATCGGTTCACTTTAAATGGATTTTCTCACTTGAAGTTCACAAGTTGTATATGTGATATACTTTTGTGCACTTGCATGTATCATGTTTGATGATACATGTTTGCTAGGGTTTGTGTAAAGAATTAAACCTTGGTTAAGTAAATGGTTAGGGTTTTTATTTTGTTATTCATTCATTTATCTTTTTAATTGGATTAAAAAGAAATGGATAAGAAAACAAAATGGTGGCTTTCTTTGTTTGCATCTTGAATCTTCATGAAGCTTTGACCAAAGTCACCACTTTGTCTTCATCTTTAACCCTAACCATTCATCTATCCTTAGTCAATTCTCTACACTTGACCATGGTTGATTATGATAAGTATTCTTTTATTTTCTATTTTCTAAAATACTTATCAATATATGATCTTCATCTTCTTCTTCTTCCTCACTTGAAGAAAACCTTTCTTCATCAATGGTGATTGATGAAAATGAGTGAGAAATCCAATTCTAAAGTCTACCCACTTCCTATTTCTTCATCCTCTACCTCTTGCCAAGTAGTAGAGTGTGTTTCCTTCACAAGTTTTCTTGACTAGGTGAAGTTGGAGCTTGATCTAGCGATGCCTCGACGTAGATCATCTTCGGCACGTCGTCGATGACCTAGCCCACTTCTTCTCCGATGAAGCCGACGCTAGAGCCCGGGATTGCATGAGGACAGCGGAGAGGACTTCATCATGGAGCTATGAAGGTGGAGGACCGGATCTACAAAGGTTGTATTTCCGTATTCTTGTAGTTAAGTGTTAACTAGTTGCATCTTTCGCCTAAATATCTAGTTAACGATCCGTATTAGGGTTTCTCGGCACTTGTAATTTTTGAAATTGGCATGGTTGATGCCTTGTGAGACCTCATTAGTGTGCCTAGGAACCCTACACCATCAATCAATCACACCAGAAAAGAACGAAAAATAAAATGTACGTATATGCCACCCGCATTCGTCACTGGGTCCCGTCATCACCCGTTAGGTTACTTAACTAACGACAGAGCGGGGGCTGGACTAGCGTGGGTGTAAAACATATACAACATCTAATAGTATATATACCAATATACAATAATCGCTCCAGGCGTGATAATATGCAACATTACAGAAAAGTAATAAGCATCACAGAACAATACAGATAAACTGGGATCCCCGGGTTTCACAGAGCCGCTACTGAAACCCGACGTTCTCCGGTCGTGTGGATAGCCTGTGCAATGAAACCTAGACCCCTACGGGTGCGGCAAGTTACCCACCAAAACCTGAAGCGAGGCAGCCCCCTACAGCAAAGTGAATGGACCACCCGGCACTTCACGGAATCCAGTAACTTGAGCACCCCTCCTTGGGTCAACCTGTACCCCGTACGAATGCGGTGAATAGTCTGCCAATTCTAGTGTAAGGCCCATTTGCCTATCAAAGCCATGAGATACAGACCTGTTGCCCTCCAGAATCCGGCTATCCGTGCACTCCGTCGCGGGGTAATTCTAGTACAGAAAAGAAAATATATACAACGGGTACATTGAACTCAGCCCGGTCGTGCCCCAAAAGAATATTATACAAACAGGCAGTGACGGCAGTCCACATGTTGGACGCTCACCCCGCAATATCAAATGTATAAATAAATCCAAACAACACTACCATTGCACACTTCTATCCACCACGACATATCCGCAACATCACAGCACAACACAGAATATCAACGCGTCGCGTTCGCAAACCCGTCTAAAAGAACTATTGCAATCAGACGCGGTTTACCGCTCGAATGTCATTCCCGGTCGGAGATATAATGTAAATACTGCATACTAACAAGTTTAAAATTTCGATCGACAAAACTTTCCGAAGTGGGCCCTACGTACATCTGCTGTACAGTAACAAAATCTGGGCCCAAAAGAACAGTACCAAAAACCACAATTTCCAATGTTAAGCTCTCTGGAAAAACTTGGAGCACTGTTCCCACAAAACTGCCGCGGTTCCGCGGTCAAACCCTAGGTTTGACCGCGGATCAGCGGTGGTAATGAGGGATCTCGTGCCCCAATTTTCCCAGAATGCTTAGAAAAGCCTGCTCTGTTTTCTGTGATATGTAAAATAATTTTTAGACCCCTTTTAAAATCGACAGAAACTTTAACCTTGGAATTTGCGGTTTTCGAAAATTCGTTCGATCGATGTTTTAAATACGTTAGCACAAGTTAGTATAGCTTAATGGTGAGGCTCTGATACCACTGTAAGTCCATGGTAGCGCCCCGGCCGTCTTTCAGATGCCAAATGCGGAACAAAAACTTTTACAACTGGCGCTATCACGTACTATAACCCGGATCTTCCATTAAAGCTAAACTAACAAACTACAAAGTGGGTAGAAATGTTATACCTAACGATCCGAGTCCTTCGGTCTTCAACCATCATCCCACGCTTTGTTGTGGCTGCTTCGATCTCCTGAATCTCCAGTCTCCTCGTCCAGGTGGCACTACGTCGACGGATCTTTAAATGGGCTCCCGCCTCTGAACCGAGGCAACTCGATTATCAATTTTGCTAAAAGAGATGACCAAGATGATGTAGAGAATGAGTAGAACACTTTGTCTCGTTACGTCCAAAGCTATGGACGAACGGTTAATGAAGTTGCCATTTGAATCGGGTAAATGAGAAGTCGGCTATTCTAATTTTCATGAACCAAACTCTATTCTTTTCTTTTGCAAAAATCAACAACCATAATCCTCACCAAATGAAGTGGCCGACCATCATATAGGAGGGGGGTGAGTGTAGGAGGAGGGAGTGGTGACCACAAGGATAAAGATCATGAAGAAATATCCTAAGCTTTACAAAATGCATTAATGGAAACTGTAACACCTGAGTTTGTGTTTAGTGGTAAGTGTGTCTTAATGTAGTGTTTTTGGTAAAAAAGTTTACCAAAATGGCTTTTAAATATTTTATCTGTTTTTATGGATATTTTATCGGAATTTTATCTGGACTGCACACACTTGTGCATGTTAACTTGGGTGAAGTCTAGGGTTACCATGTTGAGATGACCATGGTGGCTTAAAAAAATTGGTTAAGTTTAGGGTTGACTTGTGTAGGAGAGAGGGAGAGCCATGATGGTTGTTCGTTTATTAAGAGAGAGAGAGAGATGGCTAGGGTGTGCCATGATCCATCTCATTCTTCATTATCCTTTGTGCTCTTTCACACCCCCTCTCACTCATATCACTCCCTCTCACTCTCACACATCACACCACAACAATTCCTGCATCAGCAGCATCATCATGGCTGCAACTGCAGCTGAGGCAAAACATCAGCCCCCATTATCAAAACATCAGCCCCCATTATCAAAACATCAGCCCCAAATCTCTATCAACATCAGATACTACAACACTCCACCCTATATCAGCTACAACACCCCATAACAACAGCCACAATTTCATAAGCCACAACAAGAGCTGCTGCAACAGCAACAGAGGAAGAAAAAAAGAGAAGTTGCAAGCAGCAGCAGCTGTAGCCCAAACAACAGCAACAACACCACATACTACAACACCACACCCTCATCAAACCCTACAACATCACTCTCCCACTTCACCAAAGCAACAACAGCTGCAGCTGCTGTAACAACAGCAACCCAACTCAATAACAATAGCAACAGCTTCAGCCAGAACAGCATCAACACAAGCAAAACAACAACACTTGAGGCAGCCCAGCAGTAGCCACAGCACTCCACCAGCAACCGCACACTCCCCTCCTTAAAGATCTTCCTTTCTCCTTCATCCTAGGACCCTTTGAGGTATAATCTCACAACCCAACTCCTTTCTTGCTTGTTTATGGTCGTAAAACTGGAAACTTAGTGTTATTAAGTAGATTAGTGCTAGTTTAGATAAATTTTAGTGAGATTTGGCCAAGAGATGGTTGCGATGGTTAGTATAACCTTATTAGGTGTGTTTGAGACCAGTTAACTCCAGAATACCCCAGATTTCCAGTTAGTTACCTGAAAGTTTCGACTTGGCGTATTTTAGTGATTTTGTCGATTTTGTGACCTTTATGGAATCTGCTACAACCCGAGATACCATAAAATAATATTGACTTGGCAGTGAGGTATGCAGGTAGATAGAAGCCAACACCCAAAGCCCCAGCCCCTGGACCCACTTCCTGGCCGTAGATAAATCCCATCTGGCCGCAAATTGCGGCCAGAGCATGGGTTCTGGTGCTCATTTTGGTTCTGTAGCCTTTTACCCTATAGACTTAACCCTGGGTATGTCTAGTTTTGACTGATTCCAGTGAGGGTAGAATCTGGGTTGATTTTCTTGAGTTGGCGCATGGTTTACGACTTGTTTTCGTATGGATTTTGGTATTCGATGATTCGTTTCTGTCGGGTGGCGTTTGAACGCCAACGGCAGAGGGATATTGGCCGTGTTTGCATCCGAGACTGTAGGTTTTTACCTATGGGCGTAGCGTGCACCATTTTGGTTTCCGACATGGTTTTCATGTGTTTTAGCGTGTGATATCCTTGTAGGTATCCCACGTGGCGTCAAAGCATTGGAGATGCAAATGGCGACATCGGCACCGGCACGCATAAAGAAAGGTGAGTAGATTTATATCTACGGGGAGAAGTCGGGTGGATGGCGTATAGCACCCCCGCAGTCTGTGGTGATGTATACGGATGCGTATACACACTTACAAATATTATATGTTATTTGTGATTCATGATGATGTTAAGATGGATATTGGTGTGTTGGATTGGTGAAAGGTTACAGAACCCTAGGTAGTGGGTGCACTACACATACATATACACACATACATACTTGCATACGTCCTTATTTCATATGTGGTTATGGGATTCTATATAGATATGTGTTCACGTGGGTATGGGACTATGTGTTCACATACGGATTGGAGGATGATACTTGGGTTTGAAATGAGTCGATGATATTTGATCCGAGATTATGATATCGGTGATATGGTAAAAATTCATATTTGAGATACGTCTTGATGCTTTAGCAGGATTTTGGGAATGATGCCATAGGGATAGTGATATATATATAAAATGGTCGACATGTGATTATGTTACGAAATATGATGTGATATGATACGTCAAGATAATTATGATAGGCCGCATTCGGCGATGTTTACTCCTTGAGATGATATGTGATGATGATATCGATTTATACGAGACTGTCGATCAGTAGTCAGATCATAATTATAGTGATGATGTTAGCTTTGTACTAGACGTAGGTCAGTACCCAGATTATGATATTTGATATAGAGAATACCAGATGAATGATATGACGAATGTGATATTGACCCGTACCCAGATTTGGGGATGCCGTACGACGGATTTACGTATGAGCTGTAATTTGATGTTTGATCCGCACTCTTGACTTGGGAATAAACGATTATAGAGATATGGTATTGGATGTGATATTATCGAGGCGGGATCACCGACTATATATATTTATATGTATCGACTCAGAGGTTAGGCGGTTTCCCTTACCTACTGTTAGCTTTAGCTCAGCCTTATAGTGGTGTAGTTATATGACTCTTATGACATTAGATGCAGTCTAGCTATCATGGTGTTTAGTATTCAGCTCCCGCGCATTATTATTGTTGCTCTGCATCGCATACTTATTGTGATTCATATTCTATTGTTGACATTATGCTGATAGGACACCAGCACCATTACCGATGATGCGTATGTACCACGTACACTTACTTGCCAGTCCACACACATCTTCATCGGTAATTGCCATGTCACTACACAGTAGTATTATTGCTGCAGGATATGACCCTTGTATATGCATACTAGTATTCCATGTTGCATGATATACTGTTATACTTGCACTTCATTGATATGTCACATACATCATGTTTTCTGATTATGCGCATTGAGATATGTTGTTCTATGATATTTCTGGATTTGGGAACCGTGGGTATTTCAAAGAGATTATGTAATTGTTTTAAAAACCCGGTTACCCCTGATATGATATTTCAGTGCGTCCACCATGTGTTTTCTCAGTGCTGAGAGCGACATGTGAAACCCGATTCGAGGAAGCGGATGAGGCCGATTGCGGGTACATGGTGGGCCCGGTGCGGTATCCCGAGGTAAGAAGATCGTAGGAGATGGCGTTGAGCCTGGCAGGGGAGCACTACCGACCGGTGATTTTACCCGACGCGTCGGATATCCGGAGGATACCGTCGTGGTCTTGAGATTGATGGTAGGGGCCGGTCTGGATTGACGGCACCCTAGATAGTGAGACTTATCAGAGACATTGAGATATTGAGATTGAGGCTATGTTTTGTGCCGATGCTGGGCACAGGTTTCATGATGTTTTTCCATGATTTTGACTATATCCTCATATTTACATGCATGATGCTTATTGTCATTGGGTGACACGTGGACGAGATCCACCTATATACGGACATTGATCACATACAGACTCTGATTATATTGATCATACTTTTCATGCATTCATACATCATCCATATGATATGTTGCCACCTGACGCACTGACACAGGCACATGGGATGACATTTGGGTTAGATAGTTACCCTAGCCATTGTTATAGGTTGCTGGTTATATATTTGAGGATTATATATTATGATCGTATGACCTAGGATTGCGCCATACATGCGATCTTCTGTTCGTAGATGTTTTTCTATTCACGAGTTGGCAACTCACCCCCGTTGTGCCCCAGTTTCTTGCAGGTGTTGCCGTACGGGTTTCATTACGGCTTTGCGGGCACAGCTTCTTTCAGGTGACTTGCTAGTAGGTGGGTTATTTGTATCGAACCCATCATTATACATTGTATATTGTATTTCAGTTGTATCTAGAAGTTCCATCAACCAAACATGTACTTATTTGAGATAGAGACCAGTGTCGATTATGTAAGTCCATGCTACCTCTCCCGGTACTTTCGGGAATGCGGAATTTGGTAAAAAACGATTTTTACGGAGGTGGTAACATGGACCTAAAACCCGGATCTTGGTTAAACATCTATCTAACAACCTAACTATGAGTTTCTAGCTACTCGGTTAGGGGGTTATGCCTTGCTTGTCTTGAACTCCTTCGTCTTCAAGCTCCGATGGTGGTCCGGATTGGCTTCTTCTCGTCGTCTCCGTACGCCGAAGATAGATCCACCTGAAAGCTCCAACCTTTGGCTCCTTCTTCGTTCTTTGAAGAAACTAGTTCACTCGGTTTGCTAAACCTTGTGAACTAGAATGAGTAGAGAATAGTTTGTGTGGGATTTTATCTATGGTTCTTGATTCTCAACTCATGAGACAAGAGAACCATAGATTAAAGAGAGGGAAAAAGAGTAAGAGGGTGAGAGCAAAACAAGAGAGCTCAAGAACAAGAGAGAGAATGAGCAAGAAAGAATGAGCAAGTCTTTTGTCTCTCACCCTCTCATAATCCAAAGTCATGATAACTCATCATATCAAAAAAGTCTTATGTGATGGTTGAAGCAACCATAACCATATCATTTCATGCACTCATTTTACACAAATGAGCAAGCAAACAAAAGTCTTTGCCATGAAATGATGGCTATGGTTATCATGATGGTCAACTAGTCAAGCCTAGTCAACCGGTCAACAAAGTCAACAAGTCAACAAAAGTCAACAAAGTCAACAAGTCAAAAACCATGTCACCATAATACTTAATTAATATAATAGTTAATCACATATCATATTCTCATTAGGGTTGAGCAAAAAGTCAAATAGTCAACGGTCAACTGTCAACAACCCTAATGAGAATCCGCTGCCTCTGTCTCCCTATCAACTGGCATACACACCCGCATCCGAGTTCCGAGGAACACGAATGCATACTGGATAAATCCAATCCCAATACGTACACTAGGATCTGGCTTAAACCAAAGCCCGCTAGTGCAAACTGTCCAGACACTGTACGTGCACAAGTGCACGGATGTGACCGAACCCTGTCGCAAAACCATGCGACCTGTCGCAATACCATGCGACCTCTACTCTTTTGCCTAAAGGCGAAAAGCTTTCTGTGTGGGACTCTAAAGACTCGACACTACGCTGGCAGTGGGTTTAACCACAGACCGCAAGCGGCACTAGCTGTGCGTAACGGTCCCCAGGTAATGCCGACAAGAAGACCGACGAGGCGAAACCCATCTGAACTCCTACTGAGCCTGAGTGTGACATTCTCCGTACAGTCCGGTCTGTTCGTCTGATGCATCGCATGGCGGGCCTAAGGGCGGTAAACGTCAGTCCCCCAATAGCGGTACAAGTCGTGCCGGAGCGAAGCCCAAAACACCCTGAGATAACACTGGAAGCCTACCAGTATATCTCGTTTGCCCTGGCCAGGGACTACTCGTGTAATGGCTCTCCTAGACACAGCACGATGTCAACCCCCAATACCGGGAGAGACGAATCATGTCTAACCGTCACTGCCTCCAAGTGCTTCGGGACTGCACCCAACCACTACCTGTTTGCACGACTCCTTTGAGCCGTGGTAGGGTAGTGATCAAAGTACAGTGGGAACACACTCGAGGCGAAGTGACAGTGTCAAGTCAGCGGACTAAGCAGTACTCATGTCACCTGGGAACTGATAACTGACGATAGGCATAATACCAACTAGTCAGTTCCCGACGAGTCCTGTCCAGTGTACCCGTAACCTAACGAGCACCCGCATACTATCTCAAGTACGACGTACTGACGGCTGTGGGACAGACCGCCTCCCATACTGGGATGAGAAGCGCATGCGCTGGTCTACTCCGGAGTATCGATGCCCTGTCTCGATAGTCCTGCGACCAGGGACCTGCATAAGGATGTGCTTATGGATTACCCAGCCCCACTAGTGTGACGGCCATCACATCGCTGGTAATCAAGCAAAGATCCTAAGGGCTCCACTAATGTGTATAGGCGATATACAAAAATAAACACATGTACACATTGAAGTAGAAACAAACCAAGTAGCATACTACTATTTTGAGCAAGATTGTATATACAAGGTGAATATCCCAAGCTTCCATTAAGTAATATACAAACTAGTATGATACAGTAATGGCCTCTAGGGCATATACACTAACAATCTCCCACTTGCACTAAGGCCATGTACTGGCGTATCGAAGACCTATCATCTCGATCAGCCGCTCGAACTGAGTCTGGGGCAGGGCCTTGGTGAATGGATCTGCAGTGTTATCTTCTGAAGCGACTCTCCGAACCTCGATCTCCTGGCGATCTACGATCTCCCTGATCAGGTGATACCGCCTCAAGATGTGCCTGGATCTCTGATGGGACCTGGGTTCCTTCGCTAAAGCTATAGCCCCGTTGTTGTCGCAATACAGAGGTATTGGATCAACAATGGACGGAACCACCTGAAGTTCTTTCAAGAACTTCCTCATCCAGACAGCTTCTTTTGCGGCATCAGATGCAGCGATGTATTCCGCTTCCATCGTTGAGTCTGCAACGGTTTCTTGTTTGGAACTCTTCCAACACACCGCCCCTCCATTGAGGGTAAAGACAAAACCCGACATGGACTTGGAATCATCCTTGTCACTTTGGAAGCTGGAGTCAGCAAAGGCCTCGATCTGGAGGTCTTTTCCGCCATACACCAAGAACATCTCCTTAGTCCTTCTCAGATACTTGAGAATGTTCTTTACCGCTATCCAGTGTTTCTCCCCAGGGTTTGACTGATACCGGCTTACCACACTCAGTGCATAAGCTACATCCGGTCTGGTACACAACATCGCATACATTATAGAGCCTACCGCAGAAGCGTAGGGTATAATAGACATGCGATCCCTCTCCAAATCAGTCTTGGGAGACATCTCTTTAGAGAGGGTGATCCCGTGACAAGCCGGTAGGTTACCGCGCTTGGAATCTTCCATACTGAATCTTTTCAGTATGGTGTCGATGTACCTGGACTGTGAAAGTCCTAATATCCTCTTGGATCTATCACGATGGATCCGGATCCCCAGGATGTATGAGGCATCACCCAGGTCTTTCATGGAGAACCTGTGTGACAAGAACCCCTTGACAGATTGTAGCATAGGAATGTCATTTCCTATTAAGAGAATGTCATCCACGTATAAAACGAGGAATACTACAGTTCTCGCTACAAATCTACTATAGATGCATGGTTCATCTGGATTTTTGATAAAGCCAAATTCTTTGACCGTCTCATCAAAGCAGATGTTCCAACTCCGCGATGCCTGCTTTAGTCCATAGATGGACTTAAGCAACTTGCACACCTTTCCGCTGCTCCCACTCTGAATGAAACCCTCTGGCTGGTCCATATAGACACACTCCTCTAAATTTCCATTTAGAAAAGCTGTCTTTACGTCCATCTACCAGATCTCATAATCGTGGAAGGCAGCGATGGCAAGAAGGATCCGAATGGATTTCAGCATGGCTACTGGAGAAAAGGTTTCGTCGTAGTCCAAGCCAGGTCTTTGACGAAAACCCTTTGCTACCAGCCTAGCTTTATAGGTCTCAACCTGTCCATCTACACCAATCTTCCTTTTGAAGATCCACTTGCATCCTACGGGTTTTACCCCGTCTGGAGCAATGTCCAACGTCCATACTTTGTTGGTGTACATGGACTCCATTTCAGTCCGCATTGCATCCAGCCATTTCACTGAGTCAACGCTCTGAACGGCCTGCTGGAAGCTAGTAGGCTCATCATAATCTATGATGCAATCCTCTCTATCCCCGTCTATGAGAAAACCGTAGTATCTCTCGGGCGGATGAGTCTGCCTACTACTCCTGCGGAGCGGCGTAGGAATGTCCTGTTCTGTTGAACCTTCTGGTTCCACTGAGCTTTCAGTAACAGTCTGTGGTTCTGGAACTTCTTCCAGTTCTATTGTGCTCCCACTTATCTGGGTTTCCAAAAACTCAGTTTCCAAGAAGCGGGCATGCTGAGAAACAAAAACCTTTTGTTCCTCAGCGGAATAGAAAAGATACCCCCTGGAGTTCCTTGGGTATCCCACAAACTTACACTGTACTGAACGTGCCTCAAGCTTGTCCGCATGCTGCTTTTTTACAAAAGCTGGACATCCTCATACCTTAAGATACTTAAGACAGGGTTTCTTCCCAGTCCACATCTCATATGGGGTGGTAGGCACAGTCTTGGTGGGAGCCTTGTTCAAGAGATACGCAGCTGCTTCTAGTGCATATCCCCAGAATGATCGCGGTAACTCAGCGTTACTCATCATGGACCGAACCATATCCAATAGGGTTCTGTTCCGTCTCTCCGATACACCGTTATGTTGCGGGGTGTATGGAGGAGTAAGCTGAGAGAGAATTCCGTTCTCTTTTAAATAGTCCAGGAACTCGGCACTTAAGTATTCTCCACCTCGATCCGATCTTAGAATCTTAATACGTTTGCTGGTCTGTTTCTCTACTTCATTCTTATACTCCTGGAATTTTCCAAAGGCTTCGGACTTATGTTTCATTAAGAAGACATAACCGTACCTTGAGAAGTCATCCGTAAAAGTAATGAAGTAAGAATAGCCGCTTCGCGCATGTGTAGACATTGGACCGCACACGTCACTGTGTACGAGTCCCAAGAGCTCGCTCGCTCTTACTCCATGTCCAGTAAACGGAGTCTTTGTCATCTTTCCTTTGAGACAAGATTGACAAGTGGCATACGATTGATATTCGAACGCATTCAAATATCCTTCTGTATGTAACTTAGTCAACCTTCTCTCATTGATGTGACCCAGTCTACAATGCCACAAGAAAGTCTGATTTATTTCTGGAGACTTTCTTTTGTGTGTATTCTGGACATTGAAAATCTGTGGTTGGTTCAATACGTATATACCATTACTCAATGTACCTGACCCAATCAGAACTTGATTAAGGTGAATGTTTACAACATTACTTACAAACGCAAATTCATAACCTTCTTTAGAAACTAAAGATACAGAAATGATATTACAAGTTGCGTTGGGTACAAAAAAGCAATTACGCAAAACCAAAACATGTCCATCTGACATTCCCAGGTGATAGTCCCCCACGGCTTTAGCATCCATGCTAGCTCCGTTCGCAACTTTGAGGGTCATGTCACCTGCCTTCAAAACCCTACGGTTTCTCAACGCCTACAAAGAATTACAGATATGAGATCCTGATCCGGTATCCAATACCCAGGAAGTAGAGTTTATTGAAAGACAGTTTTCAATAACATACACACCTGAAGCTGAAGCTGCAACCTGCTTCAATTCCTGTGTTCTGTCCTTCCAGGCCCTGCAATCATTCTTCCAGTGTCCTTTCTTATGACAATAGAAGCATTCTTCCTTATCCACAAGCTTCCCCGCTTTCTTTGTTGCTTTAGCTTTTCCCTTCGTATCCACTTTACTAACACCGCCCCTTGGTTTGGCGGGGGCTTTCTTCTTCTTTCCCTTGGCTTTCGCCTTGGACCTAGAAGAAGATGATCCTCCTACAAACAAAGTGGATGTTTCCCTACCTTTCTGTAGGGTGCCCACTGCGCTCCTCAGCATGTTGAGGAGCTCTGAAAGTTCAACCTCCTTTTCTTGTAAGTTGAAGTTCAGTATGAACTGGGCGTAAGTGGAAGGAAGGGACTGGAGAACTATGTCCGTATAGAGTTCACTCTCCAATGTGGTCCCTAGGTCCGCGAGCTCCTCAATGTAGCCGATCATCTTTAGCACGTGCTCGGCTACTGATGATCCGACGGCCATTCTTGCCGAAAATAACTTCTTCGACGCTTCGTATCTTGCGATACGAGATTGCTCTCCATACAGTTCTTTTGTATGGAGAAATATGGATTCAAGGTCCATATTCTCGTACCTCCTCTGATGTTCGTTGTCCATCGAGGCAAGTACGAGGCACTTGGCCTTCGCGCTATCAATCTCCCAAGTCTTGCGGATTTCCTTATCCGCGACGCTGGAAGTGGGACCAGGGGCAGGGGGAGCTTTGGTGGTAAGAAGATACCCCAGCTTGTCGTAAGTGATTGCTATCTTGACATTCCTGAGCCAATCTTTGTAGTTTGGCCCTGTCAGTTTGTTTTTATCTAGGAGTAACTTAAGTCCAGTCATGTCGATTTGGTCGCTGCAATTAGGAGAAAGAAGAAGAAACACTCAGCATGATGCTCTTGCAAGTTTAGAGTGGTTTTTAGTTTGTCTAAACAGGATGGCTCCCACTGTTTCTCGAATCCCTCCTCAAACCATAAAGGAAGAATTAGTCGGGATCAATCCCACCGCACAATACTTACTTAACCGTTCAGCCAGGCCGGTGTCGGTACTTCGAGGGAGGTTTTCCAACGCTTTTGCGAAGTTCCTTAATTAAAGAACCTCTTTTCCCTGGGGGCGTAGCCCCGCTAACACCTTTCTAGGCACCTACTAGGTTTATAGCATTGATCGATTAGTGAGAAATTTCCCGAGGAGTAGCATATACTCACAGTAGGATCGGGATCCAAATATCATCGCGTGACGAAACTGAAGGAATCCTACCAGAATCATCACACTCCAAATGGTATGCAAATCTAGCAAGTTTCAGTACTTATGAAACTCCCGATGTGGATTTTTGCCCCATGCTCTTATGACCTTGACGAAGGTCAACAAATCATAAGTCACATGTCAAGTTCTGCCCGTCATTATCCAGGTTAATTTGAATCCACCCGTATATACTCTTGACGAAGGTCAACAAGGTAATGCGAATGTCCCAAACCAACGCATCTATCTATGCTACATATGAATACCCAACAGCTACCAATCACTATGCCTTGACGAAGGTCAACAAACACAGCTTGAATACTATTGAATATTCATACGAAACGACGGAGGGCTATGAATGGTTTTGGCAAAACCGTGAACATAGTGAACTTGATTTGGTCGATGGAACGAGATAGCTTTTAAAAAAGAGTGGCTCAAGCTCCGCATTTAAAAGTTGGTTTTGAAAAGAACCGAGTGGTTTTTCGAAAGTGTTCCAACGACTTTAACTTGGTTTATTATCTTGCATTAGTTCTTTTAATGCGTGATATTCTTGCATTAGTTCTTTTAATGCGTCCCATCTTTTAATCCTACCATTGCAGAAAACAACCAAAATATGACGTACGCTTATGCCATTCGCATTCGCCACGGGGCCCCGTCATTACCCGTTAGGTTACTTAACTAACGACAGAGCGGGGGCTGGGCTAGCGCGGCTGTAAAATATAAGCAACGCCTAAATAATATCATATATAGATATACTGCAATGATAAACATTTCAGATCACAGATGAATACATTGGATATACTAGGAATCTGTAATTCGCACGAGCCTGTAACGAAAAACAGATTACACGGTCGCGGTGAATAGCCAATACCCCACCAAAGACCCCTACGGGTGCGGCAAACTACCCGCCAAGTACCCAAAGCGTAGCAACCTCCCTCATCTCCATGAGTAGGCCACTCGACACTTCGGCATACCCGGTAGTTTGTGCACCCCCTCCATGGGTCTATCCTAGGAGCAAAAACAATAAAAAGAAATTATACAATGACAGCTACAACCCCGACCCGGTTGTGCGGCCATACAAATAATTATTACATCAATTTACAAATTTACATGAATTGAAAGAAAAGAAAACTCTCGTCTCACAACCCCCGGCTATTCACCCGCGACAATCCAACATATTCATATACACATTCCAGCAACATTACAGATCACAGATTTGTATAACCCCCACTAATCGACATATAGCGATTAGTAGACGTTCAATACAAATATCACATTACAGAAAAACCCGTTAGCTTAAGTCTTTTAGAAGTTCGATCAAAAATACGGATTTTCAGGACCCCAAAATAAAATTTTCGTTCTGGAAAATCTGGGTTGAAAATACATGTACCAAAATTCCCAAAATACCCCCAGAAGCACACTGCAGCAAAGAAACACCAGAGAGGGGCCAAGGAGGCCGCGGAACCGCGGCAATAGCAAGCTATTGCCGCGTTTCCGCGGTCGTTTAGGGGGATCTCTTGGTGATTTTTCTACAGTGGCTTTTAAAAACCCTGAGCCGATTTTAGGTGTAAAAATAATCAACTTTTGAACAGTAAAAAAATCGACAGAAAGTTCGAATTTCGGGGTTCGTTTTCGGGACTTTTTCTTTGATCGATCTTCTAGTTACTTGCTAACATGTTAGATAGAGTTTAACTAGGCTCTGATACCACTGTAAGTCCATGCTACCTCTCCCGGTACTTTCGAGAATGCGGAATTTGGTAAAAAACGATTTTTACGGAGGTGGTAACATGGACCTAAAACCCGGATCTTGGTTAAACATCTATCTAACAACCTAACTATGAGTTTCTAGCTACTCGGTTAGGGGGTTATACCTTGCTTGTCTTGAACTCCTTCGTCTTCAAGCTCCGATGGTGGTCCGGATTGGCTTCTTCTCGTCGTCTCCGTACGCCGAAGATAGATCCACCTGAAAGCTCCAACCTTTGGCTCCTTCTTCGTTCTTTGAAGAAACTAGTTCACTCGGTTTGCTAAACCTTGTGAACTAGAATGAGTAGAGAATAGTTTGTGTGGGATTTTATCTATGGTTCTTGATTCTCAACTCATGAGACAAGAGAACCATAGATTAAAGAGAGGGAAAAAGAGCAAGAGGGTGAGAGCAAAACAAGAGAGCTCAAGAACAAGAGAGAGAATGAGCAAGAAAGAATGAGCAAGTCTTTTGTCTCTCACCCTCTCATAATCCAAAGTCATGATAACTCATCATAGCAAAAAAGTCTTATGTGATGGTTGAAGCAACCATAACCATATCATTTCATGCACTCATTTTACACAAATGAGCAAGCAAACAAAAGTCTTTGCCATGAAATGATGGCTATGGTTATCATGATGGTCAACTAGTCAAGCCTAGTCAACCGGTCAACAAAGTCAACAAGTCAACAAAAGTCAACAAGTCAACAAAGTCAACAAGTCAACAAAAGTCAACAAGTCAACAAAGATGTCACCATAATACTTAATTAATATAATAGTTAATCACATATCATATTCTCATTAGGGTTGAGCAAAAAGTCAAATAGTCAACGGTCAACTGTCAACAACCCTAATGAGAATCCGCTGCCTCTGTCTCCCTATCAACTGTGCATACACACCCGCATCCGCGTTCCGAGGAACACGAATGCATACTGGATAAATCCAATCCCAATACGTATATTAGGATCTGGCTTAAACCAAAGCCCGCTAGTGCAAACTGTCCAGACACTGTACGTGCACAAGTGCACGGATGTGACCGAACCCTGTCGCAAAACCATGCGACCTGTCGCAATACCATGCGACCTCTACTCTTTTGCCTAAAGGCGAAAAGCTTTCTGTGTGGGACTCTAAATACTCGACACTACGCTGGCAGTGGGTTTAACCACAGACCGCAAGCGGCACTAGCTGTGCGTAACGGTCCCCAGGTAATGCCGACAAGAAGACCGACGAGGCGAAACCCATCTGAACTCCTACTGAGCCTGAGTATGACATTCTCCGTACAGTCCGGTCTGTTCGTCTGATACATCGCATGGCGGGCCTAGGGGGCGGTAAACGTCAGTCCCCCAATAGCGGTACAAGTCGTGCCGGAGCGAAGCCTAAAACACCCTGAGATAACACTGGAAGCCTACCAGTATATCTCGTTTGCCCTGGCCAGGGACTACTCGTGTAATGGCTCTCCTAGACACAGCGCGATGTCAACCCCCAATACCGGGAGAGACGAATCCTGTCTAACCGTCACTGCCTCCAAGTGCTTCGGGACTGCACCCAACCACTACCTGTTTGCACGACTCCTTTGAGCCATGGTAGGGTAGTGATCAAAGTACAGTGGGAACACACTCGAGGCGAAGTGACAGTGTCAAGTCAGCGGACTAAGCTGTACTCATGTCACCTGGGAACTGATAACTGACGATAGGCATAATACCAACTAGTCAGTTCCCGACGAGTCCTGTCCAGTGTACCCGTAACCTAACGAGCACCCGCATACTATCTCAAGTACGACGTACTGACGGCTGTGGGACAGACCGCCTCCCACACTGGGATGAGAAGCACATGCGCTGGTCTACTCCAGAGTATCGATGCCCTGTCTCGATAGTCCTGCGACCAGGGACCTGCATAAGGATGTGCTTATGGATTACCCAGCCCCACTAGTGTGACGGCCATCACATCGCTGGTAATCAAGCAAAGATCCTAAGGGCTCCACTAATGTGTATAGGCGATATACAAAAATAAACACATGTACACATTGAAGTAGAAACAAACCAAGTAGCATACTACTATTTTGAGCAAGATTGTATATACAAGGTGAATATCCCAAGCTTCCATTAAGTAATATACAAACTAGTATGATACAGTAATGGCCTCTAGGGCATATACACTAACAGATTATTCTTTCGACCTTAGAGTCGCACGTTATATTTCTCTGGAGTTCATGCTGTTGATTTCTTTCCTGTTGTGGTCCTCGCCTTTAGGCGTTGTATATTATGTTGCAAACTGGTCGATTTACATATGGTTTTTTCTTCACTCCACTACTTTTCTTGGTTTGGACTTCTGGTCTCGGCTTACTTAGAGCGCGTACGCCTTGAGACGTTCGTAGCTTAAGTGCCGGTCATGTTCCGTATTTTCGGATCGTGACAGAAAAAAATGAGTCACATAACATTTAATGCAAAAAGAATGACTCATTAAAACACCTCACCAAATCATTAAATGCAATGAGTGACTCACTAATCCAAGTCACCATCCAAGAAGCTTCCACACTCATCCAAAGAAAAGATAAATCCGTATTTAACCGAATGTTAAATACGGCCGATAGAAAACTGGAAACTGGCAACTTCCAAAAGTGATCCTGAAACGAATTTCAGGATAACCCCGTAACAGTATAAACATACCCGCATTTGTATTACGACGAATACAAATGCAACTGAGACAAATATATTATATCTACACAGTATAATACTCGGATCCGGCTTAAACCAATGCCTACCAGTATTATCTGCCCGAAATATGACACGTGCGTAAACGCACGTGCATTTTCCGAACCCTGCCATAAAACCATACGGCCTCTACAACGTTTCGCTCGAACTTGAAAAACTGTCTGTGGGGGACTCTAATGACTCATCAACACACTGGCTCTGGGTATAACCACTAGCACGTCAGAGGTACGAGCTGTACGTAACGGTTGCCTATGTATTGATTGGAAGGGAAGCTGATGAGTGAACTCATCTATAAAACCTACTGAGCCTAACAGTGACAATATATATACAGTCCGGTCCATTCGTCTAACGAGTATCACATATCGAGTCTAGCGGGGTGGATAAAATCAGACCCCTAATAACACGATAATTCGTATCGGTATGAAGCCCATCACCACCTGAGAAACTACTGATCCAAATCAGTAATTCTCCACTACCTCGGCCGAGGATTTCTAGTGATGGCCACCCGTGCACTGCGCGACATCAACCCCCAATACCGGGAGAGACGAATCCCCGACGATCCGCTCACTGCCTCCATGTGGCTCGGGACTGTACCCAAAAAATACCTATTTGCACGTCTCCTTTGAGCGTGGTAGGGTAGAAATCAAAGCACAATGGGAACTTACACGAGACAAATGACGATCTCAGGTCAACAAACTAACCTGTATACATGTCACCAGGAAACTGCTATCTGACGATATGTATAATACCAACTAGCATGTTCCCGGCGAGTCCTGTCCGGTGTACTCATAACCCAATGAGCACCTGTATACATCTTAGGTGAACCAACTGACACCAATGGCTTGTGAGACCGGCCACCGCCCCTCGTCGGGGTCTCAACTATATACACTAGTCTACTCTGGAGTATCGATGCCCTGTCTCGAAACTCCCACGACTAGGGACACTTTAAGGATGTGCTTATAGACCCCAGCTCCCACGTCGCCATCATACTGCTGGTAGTCAAGCAAGAATCCTATAGGCTCTATCATCATGCAGTAGTGAACTAAAGCATGTATACGATGATAAAGACAAACCAGATAGCATACTATCATCTCGAGAAAGACTGTCATATCGGTATAGGTTCTTCCTCAATCATTGCAATCACGTACCTGCGATCCAATAATTGACTTTGAGGGCACTATATCCAACAGATTTATGGCACCGTGTATCGGAGGTTTGGATGGATGCGGCCGATGTAGCAGACTTTGTCAGATTCCCCCTCGCTTGAGGGGTTTTTGATTGTGGAGACGCTCTTCCCTGCAGGCGCAAGCCCCTGCAGTTAATTATGCTACCGCATCACGGTAACAACTTTCTCCTTCTCCAGAATTTCACTTTGTGTCGTGTGTGTTTGTTTTGTTTGTGGATGCCCGTGGATTGTATACGGAGACTAAGTTATGCCGTCGCCCGTAGGACGTGGATTAGTCCAAATCCGTATTTACTTAGATTTGGGTTTGGGGTTTTGGTTTGAGGACACGTTAGCAATATTTGAGGCTAAGATCAACTCAAATGTTTGTTAAGGATACGTTAGCCTAATCTCCAGACTAAGATCAACTTAACGGGATCGTTTGGATCCGATAAGAGAGCATTTAGGCTCTATCGTTCTAGTTTAGGGACATAGTGGTCCATTGCATGTATGGCCGTCGGGACCCGTCACCTCTCTGACATCGTTGAAGGATTACAACGACAGGTGTCCAAGGAGTTCAGAGATGTACCCTTGAACCAAAGTCGATTGGGGGGTCTATAGTCCAATTTGGGACTAAAGTCTGTTTGAAGGTTTAAGGATACGTTAGCCATATTTGAGGCCAAGATCGACTTAAACGGGATCGTTTAGATCCGACAAAAGAGCATTTGGGCTCTGTTGTTCCAGTTTAGGGACATAGTGGTCCATCATTCCTATTTTGGGGATGGATATTAGTTTAAGGACACGTTAGCCATATCTGAGGCTAAGATCAACTTAAACATTTGTTAAGGATACATTAGCCTAATCTCCAGACTAAGATCAACTTAACGGGATCGTTTGAATCCGATAAGAGAGCATTTGGGCTCTATCGTTCCAGTTTAGGGACATAGTGGTCCATTGCCAGTTTAAGGACGTGGTGGTCCACGGAATGTATGGTCATCGGGACCCATCACCTCTCTGACGACGTTGAAGAATTACAACAACAGATGTCAGAGGAGTTCAGAGATGTACCTTTGAACCGGATGTAAATTGATTTAAGGGAGCAGCCGTGCTCAGTCAATTTAATTTGAGGACTTACGGCCATGATTGGGTTAAGTCCAGTTGAGAATGTTCAACAATTTATTTGCATTTGGCCTGCTAGGCCTTTGTTTGGGTTCTGCCCCCTTTTTAAATGATGCACAGCATCTGTTTTAGTATGACAGACCTTTGTTTGGGCTCTGACCTTTTTTAAAAAATGCATAGCATTTTATTAGGCCTGTTAGGCCCTTTTTTAATTAGGCTCGGCCCTTCTTTTCAATAATGCAGTGCATTTATTATCTGACACTGGCCATGTGGCCTGTCAGGCGCTTTGCGCCAACTAATGAGCGCAAGCGCATGTGGATATGACACGTGTCACACTCTGGTGAGCGCAAGCGCAGTGCGCTGCGCCAGTGCGCTGCGCTATTGCGCTGCTGACACGTGGCGCGCTCTGGTACAGTGCGCCAATTTAAGAGGGCAGTGCTCTATTTTAAAAGCGCATAGCGCAAGTTGTTCTGGAGCTGACACGTGGCGCTCTCTGGTGGCTTGCGCCAACCCGAGAGCGCAACAGTGCAAGTTTTATCAAGTGCAGGGCACTATTTTATTATCTTGATCCAATTTTGGATTCAAGAAAAGAATCTTTTAAGATTCCAGAACCAGTGGTTCATCAAAAGGCAATGCCTTTGCGTAGATCAAATGATCTAATAAAGAAGTATCTTACTTCTTATTTTATTCTTATTATTTGATCTTTTCGTTTTATTTTAAGATCTTGATCTTGTTCTTAGATCATTGATCTTTTCAGAAGAAATTCTTCTTTTCAAAGGTTTGCCTTTTTTTTCTTTCTGAGTTCTTCTCAAACTTTTCTTTTTTAGGAGTTCTCTGAATTCTCTCTCTGTTTTAGACTTGGGGTCTAAGGGCCTTTTTATAGTGCCATTTGATTTGTTAAATTAGTTAAAGAGATCTTTCTCTGAGTGATTTGGGGATTTTTCCCCACCGTTGGATCTTTGATCCAAGGGCTTCTGTTTTACAGAAGGCAATCTTCTTGTTTTTAACAAGATTGAGAAAGATCTTTCCAGAATTTTTCTGTTTTGGTGCTGGCATTGGCGCAAATGCATCTGCGCTTGACACGTGTCGCGCAGCGCAGAGCGCAGCGCAACTGCGCTGCCACGTGTCGCGCAGCGCAGAGCGCAGCACAACTATGCTGCCACGCATCGCGCAGCGCAGAGAGCAGGTCAGCTGAAGCGTTGCTTCCTTTATTAAAGTTTGAATTTTAAACAGAGCTTTGCTCTGATTGGGGGAAACAAAAGCGTTGCTTCATTTCCCGCCTTTGAATTTGAACAGAGCTTTGCTCTGATTGCGGTAAACAAATGCCCTCCCACCGTTGCGCTTAGGTGGCCTCCAAACGTGAGCGCAGCGGTGGCAGAATTCCAACCGTCGTGCCATCCCTTGGAAGTTGAAACGACTCTTCAATGCCTATAAATAGGACCTTTGGTCCCTTAGATAATTTTCATCTCTTCATAAGAATTTTGTTCAGAGCCCTGCTCTTTTGTTTAAGCACTTTTAAAAGTTCAAACTCTAGAGAATTTTAGGTAAAAATTAATTTGGATTAAAATTAAATCAATTTTAAGGGCCTTACTCTCAATAGATCCCTGATCTAAAGAAGACCCATTTAGGGTTTCACTTAGCAGAGTTTTGCTCTAAAGGGGTCTAAAGAGAACTAAGGAGAACCCTATTAGGGTTCCATTAATAGAGCGCTGCTCTCTAAAAGATTTTTCTTGTTTTTTCTCATTTCATTAATGGAGCTTTGCTCCTTCCAAATCATATGAAGGAACTTTTAAGATGCTATTTCATGGATCTTTGAGGTTTTAAGATGGAATTTTATTTTTGATGAATTATATCATCTTTTTAGAGCAGAGCTCTTCATGTTCTTGGGGGATTTTCTTCAAATTCTCCTCCTAACTGATTTTGACAGGTGTCACTCCTGTCTGCAGAGCATTGCTCTCGAGGAGTTTAACTCCCTGTGTCTTTTACTCATTGCTAATCTTCCAATGATATTTCCTTCAGGCATTATGACTGTTCATCTATACAGTCTGCACGAATTCATCACCTACGAGGATATCCGCGTACAGGGCCGTCACCAAAACCAGGAGTTTATAGATGCCCAGTGTGCGGATGTTATGGGTTGTCTGAACGCACGCGTTGGTTGGCTGCTTCCTCGCCATTCTGCTCTCTTGAAAGTCGTGCTGGGAGCAATTTGGAGAACACTCCCGGGGTTTCACGAGGCCATGCCGCTTAACGCGCTGGATGATTCCGAAGACAAGGTGCATTCAGTGTATCTGTCGGAGCTGATCTCGAAGAAATGGCGAGATAGCCTCATGGACATTCTGCATCAAATTTTTCAGCAGACGACGATAATCGCTGCTTATCGAAGGATGGGGGGCCTTGCCGAAGATCTTGACACACGTGAGCGCGAGAGGCTGTGCACGAGAATAATCAGGAAGGCCAGAAGAACTCTGGATGGCCTTACTTTCGAGTTCCTTAATCCGTGCCCTGGATCTGAGGTCATACCGTTGTAATCATTTGAATAATGTCTTTGTTTATTTCTTTATGATTGTAAGAACCCTTGGCAATATGAATGGAAATTTTTTATTTCAGCTTGTCTTATTTCTCGTTCTGAGTCTCTTGCACATGCACGAATGAGTGTGTCTCGAACGCTTGATCAAATGCAAATCGGATGTTCTTTCTTCTTTCTTTGATTATCAGCATGTTGTCTTAGTAAACATGGTCGATAGATGACAGAGCGAGCATCCTATCTTAGCTCCTTCAGGAGGTGGTGATGGCTTAGGCGGCAAGTTCAGATCTGCTGCTTAAGACTTTTCAACTTTATGAGCCGTGAGGGTCTCACAAAGACTTTTCTCCCTACGGATAGAGAGGATCTCATAGGTGTATTTTCTCCTTAGGAATCGTGAGGATTCCTAAGTGCGTTTTCTCTTATAAGTTGTAAGGATCCTATAAGAGAATTTTCCCTCTTACGAGTCGAGAGGACCCGTAAGCGGTTGTCTCCCTCCTTGTCGAGATGAGACCCGTGGATAGTATGCACGAGACCGTTTTTGGCCAACTTGCAGGGTCCCAGTGCTTAGGAAACAGGTTTCTTAATCCCCACTGCCTAAGGCTTTATCTCACGAGTCGAGACGAATCGAGAAGTTCTCGTAAAGACATCAATTTCCTCACGAGTCGAGACGAATCGAGCAGTTCTCGCAAGCATATCCTAACGTCACAGTTAACCTCTGCTCTTTACGACAGAGGTCCGTTAGGGTCTATGGTACTAGGGTTTTGTCCGTCGTACCGTCGCATCAGCTGATATATTCCTCGATAGGCAATCGTGCTGTTCGAGTAGCCCTGCGACTGCCGTCTCTCTGATCCCTTCGGGGGCTGGACAAGACGTCTTCACGCAATCCTCCTTGGCAGTTTGACCGTCGGAAGAGCAAGCGTTAGGAATTTTGCCATGCCGCTTTTTACTTGAGGTTAGGCTCATTTTGGAGAGCCCCGATGAGTCATAACCACTCCGCGCTGGTGTGGGATGATCTCCGATAGTCTTTCAGGTTTTATGTGAGTTGCCGTCAAGACCCTGAAGCTAGGAATTTGGCCTTTACTTCGTTTGCTGGCATTGCGTCTGCTGTATCGAGACGAATGTCGCGGTTGTCTCTGGGTTGCTGGTGAACCGTCGAGGCTTGGAACTGGGAATTTTGCCGTGGCTCCGTTTGTTTGATTGTCACGTATGAACCCTGCTGGAGGAAGAACGCTGGGGTGACATCTCATCTGCTGTATCGAGACGAACGTCGAGGTGGTGACCACTCCACACTGATGTGAGATGATCTTCGATGGTATTTCAGGTTTTATATGAGTTGCCGTCAAGACCCTGAAGCTAGGAATTTGGCCTTTGCTTCGTTTGTTGGCATTGCGTCTGCTGTATCAAGACGAATGTCGCGGTTGTCTCTAGGTTGCTGGTGAACCGTCGAGGTTTGGAACTAGGGATTTTGCCGTGGCTCCGCTGTTTGATGATGTCGTGTCTGCTGTGTCGAGACGAACGTCGAGGTGTTGACCATTCCGTACTGGTGTGAGATGATCTCCGGTTGTCTTTCAGGCTTTATATGACTTGCCGTTAAGACCTCGAAGCTAGGAATTTGGCCTTTGCTTCGTTTGCTGGCATCGCGTCTGCTATATCGAGATGAATGTAGCGGTTGTCTCTAGGTTGCCGGTGAACCGTCGAGGTTTGGAACTGGGGATTTTGCCGTGGCTCCTTTTGGTGGTGGTGTGTCTGCTGTATCGAGACGAACATAGAGGTGGTGACCACTCCACGTTGGTGTGGGATGATATCCGGTTGTCTTTCAGGCTTTATATGACTTGTCGTTAAGACTTCGAAGCTAGGAATTTGGCCTTCGCTTAGTTTGCTTTGTCATGTCCGAATCCTGTTGGAGGAAGGACATTATTGTTGACATTGTGTCTGCTGTAACGAGACGAATGCTGAGGTGGAGCTGGGATTTTGCCGTCACTCCGCTTTACTGACCATGGGGTCTTTTGTTGACGTTGTATCTGCATCTTGTTGGACTGCGAAGGAATGCCTTTGTTGATTCTTTGGGCTGTAGATATTGCCGTTAAGATTTGGAACTAGGGACTATGTCGTGGCTCCGTTTCATTACGACTCTGAGGTCGGTTATTGACGTCATGTCTGCATCTGGTTGGAGTGAGGAGAAACACCGTTAGCGATCTCTAAGTTATCGATATCGACGTCGAGACCCTGAAGCTAGGGATCTTCTTTTGCTCCGTTTGTTGACATCGTGTCTGCAATATTGCGACAAATGTTGAGGTTGTCTCTAGGTTGTCTATGAACCGTCGAGATTTGGCTTCGCTTTCTGGTGGAGCCTGTTAGGAAGGTATGGTTCCCTCTTTGTTTGTGCCCCTGGATTGTATACAGGGATCGATGTCATCTCACCTGTAGGGCAGCAGTTTCATTCATTTTTTTTATTATTATTTTCTTTCCGCGATGCTCTATCATTTCAGCTTTATATCGCGAAAGTCGCGATTGCCCCATCATTTCGGCTATTTTTCGCGGTGCCCAGTCATTTCGGCTATTTATTTTATTTTTACTCGCTGCTTTTTATTGCGAGTCACCCAATCATTTCGGCTATTTGGCATGCATACATTTTTACTTGCTGCTTTTTATTGCAAGTTGCCCCATCATTTCGGCTATTTTGCATGCATACATTTTTACTTGCTGCTTTTTTATTGCAAGTTGCCCCATCATTTCGGCTATTTTGCACGCATACATTTCTACTTGCTGATTTTTATTGCAAGTTGCCCCATCATTTCGGCTATTTTGCATGCATGTATGGCTCGCTGTTTTTTTTTATCGCGAGTGTGGACCTTGGAATCTGGTGCCAATCCCAACATCAGCATCGCTACAACTGGAATATTGCCAGGAGCGAATCATCATTTGCCATGAAAGGACTTGGAATTTGATACCAGTTTAGGCATCAGCATCGCTACAACTGGGATATTCCCAGGAGCGAATCATCATTTGCCTTGAAAGGGCTTGGAATTTGATACCGGTTTAGGCATCGGCATCGCTACAACTGGGATATTGCCAGGAGCGAATCATCATTTGCCTCTGTCGTCGTTGAACAAAGGTGGCTTAGCGAACAGGGTTAGGATCCCGTCGACTAACGCTTTTGACTTCATGAGCCGTAAGGGTCTCACAAAGGTATTTCTCCCTACATGTCATGAGGATCTCGTAGGTGTGTTTTCTCCTTAGGGATCGTAAGGATTCCTAAGTGTATATTCCCCTGTAAGTCGTAAGGATCTTACAAAAGGGTTTTCTCCTTATAAGTCGAGAGGACATACAAGGGTTGTTCACCGTATGGATATATCTCCAATCACGGGTGGGACTTGGTTAGGGAAATGTTTATTCGCGCCCGTTGTTCCCCTCCGAATGGCGGCCAGGACATGGACGTCTTGCCTGAGATTCGGGGCAGATGCTATTTGGTTTTATCTGTCCACCTCTCCGAAGATGCCAAGTTGATTTATGGCACCGTGTATCGGAGGTTTAGACGAATGCGGCCGATGTAGAAGACTTCGTTAGATTCCTCCTCGCTTCACGGGTTTTTGATTGTGGGGACGCTCTTCCCTGCAGGCGCAGGCCCCTGCAGTTAATTACGCTACCGCATCGCGATAACAACTTTCTCCTTCTTTAGAATTTCACTTCGTGTCGTGGGTGTTTGTTTTGTTTGTGGTTGCCCGTGGATCGTATACGGAGACCAGTTTATATCGTCGCCCGTAAGACGTGGATCAGTCCAAATCCGTATTTTCTTAGATTTGGGTTTGGGGTTTTGGTTTAAGGATACGTTAGCCGTATTTGAGGCTAAGATCAACTTAAACGTTTGTTAAGGATACGTTAGTCCAGTTTGAGACCAAGATCAACTTAACGGGATCGTTTAGATCCGACAAAAGAGTATTTGAGGCTCTATTTTTCCAGTTTAAGGACATAGTGGTCCGTTGAATGTATGGTCGTCGGGACCCGTCACCTCTCTGACGACGTTGAAGGATTACAACGACAGATATCAGAGGAGTTTAAAGATGTACCCTTGAACCAAAGTTGATTGGGGGATCTATAGTCCAATTTGGGACTAAAGTCTGTTTGAAAGTTTAAGGATACATTAGCCATATTTGAGGCTAAGATCAACTTAAACGGGATTGTTTAGATCCGACAAAAGAGCATTTTGGGGCTCTATTATTCCAGTTTAGGGACATAGTGGTCCAACATTCCCATTTTGGGGACGGATGTTAGTTTAGGGACGCATTAGTCCATGAGTTTAAGGACGCGTCAGTCCATGAGTTTAAGGACCCCACAGTCCATATTGATGTGTGGTTGTCAGGACCCGTCACCTCTTTGACGACGTTGAAGGATTACAACGACAGATGTCAAAGGAGTTTGGAGATGTACCCTTGAACCGGGTGTAAATTGATTTAAGAGAGCAGTCATGCTCAGTCAATTTAATTTGAGGACTTACGGCCAGAATTGGGCTAAGTCCAGTTGAAAATGTTCAACAATTTATTTGCATTTGGCCTATTAGGCCTTTACTAGGGCTCTGCCCCTGTTTAATAATGCATGGCATTTTTGCTTGGTCTATTAGACCTTTATTTGGGCTCTGCCCCTTTTAAATGATGCACAGCATCTGTTTTGGTCTAACAGACCTTTGTTTGGGCTCTGCCTCTTTTTAATAATGCATTGCATTTTTTATTAGGCCTGTTAGGCCTTTTTAGTTGGGCTCTGTCCCTTCTTTTTAATAATGCGGTGCATTAATTAGCCTGACAAAGCGCCACGTAGCTTGTCAGGCGCTTTGCGCCAGCGCAAACGCATGTGGAGGTGCCACGTGTCACGCTCTGGTGAGCGCAAGCGCAGTGCGCTGCGACAGTACGCTGCGCTGTTGCGCTGCTGACACGTGGCGCGCTCTGGTGACTTGCGCCAATTTTAAGAGAGCAGTGCTCTGTTTTTAAAGCGCAAGGCGCAGTTCGTTCTGGGGCTGACACGTGGCGCTCTCTGGTGGCTTGCACCAACCCAAGAGCGCGACAGTGCAAATTTTACAAGTGCAGGGCACTGTTCAATATTTTGATCCAATTTTGGATTAAAGAAAAAAATCTTTTAAGATTCCAGAACCAATGGTTCATCAAAAGGCTGTGCCTTTATGTAGATCAAATGATCTAGTAAAGAAGTAAATTACTTCTTTTTATTAATATTATCATTTTTTATTGAAGATCTTTGATCTTGTTCTTAGATCATTGATCTTTTTAGAAGAAAATTCTTCTTTTTTCTAAAGGTTTTACCTTTTTCTTTCTTTCTTTCTGAATTCTTCTCAAAGTTCTTAGAAGAGCTCTGTAAATTCTCTGTGTGTTTTAGACTTGGAGTCTAGGGGCCTTTTTATAGTGCCAATTGATTTGTTCAATCAGTTAAAGAGATCCTTCTCTGAGTGATTTAGGAATTTTTCCCCACCGTTGGATCTTTGATCCAAGGGCTTCTGTTTTATAGAAGAGAATCTTATTGTTTTAATAAGATCAGAAAGATCTTTCTAGAATTTTAATTCTGTTTTAGTGCTGGCACAGTTGACGCAAGCGCTCTTGCGCTTGACACGTGTCGCGCAGCGCAGAGCGCAGCGCAACTGCGCTGCCACGTATCGCGCAGCGCAGAGCGCAGCGCAACTGCGCTGCCACGTGTCCGCAGCGCAGAGCGCAGGTCAGCTGAAGCGTTGCTTCCTTTATTAAAATTTGAATTTTTGAAAACAGAGCTTTGCTCTGATTGGGGGAAACAGAAGCGTTGCTTCATTTCCCGCCTTGGAATTTGAACAGAGCTTTGCTCTGAAAAGGAGATTTTCTCCTTTATTATTATTATTATTTATTTTTTTTTTATTTTATTGTTATTATTTTATATGGAGCGGGTTTTGAGCCAAAATTTTGGCGGGAACAAATGCCCCCCACTACTTTGCCCACGTAAGTATGTACGTGGGTGAAGTAGTGCAAAGTTATGTATGGTCACCGAATTGAGGGCTTAGGAGACAAGTTTAGGGTCCTTGTAGCCTAAGACTTTTCAACTTTATGAACTGTGAGGGTCTCATAAAGACTTTTCTCCCTACGAGTCGAGAGGATCTCGTAGGTGTATTTTCTCCTTAGGAATCGTGAGGATTTCTAAGTGCGTTTTCTCTTATAAGTCGTAAGGATCTTCTAAGAGAATTTTCCCTCTTACAAGTTGAGAGGATTCGTAAGCGGTTGTTTCCCTCCTCGTCGAGATTCGACTTTGGAGAGTGTGACCCGTGAATAGTGTGCAAGAGTCCATTTTTGGACCGACTTGCAGGGTCCCAGTGCTTAGGAAACAGTTTTTTTAATCCCCTCTACCTAAGGCTTTTCCTCACGAGTCGAAACGAATCGAGCATTTCTCGCAAGAATATCCTAACATCACAGTGAACCTCTGCTCTTTACAACAGAGGTCCGTTAGGGTCTGTGGTACTTAGGGTTTTGGCCGTCGTACCGTCGCGTTGGCTGATATATTCCTCGATAGGCAATCTTGCTGTTCGAGTAGCCTTGCGATTGTCGTGTCTCTGATCCCTTCGGGGGCTGGACAAGACGTCTTCAAGTAATCTTCCAGGTAATATTACCGTCGAAAGAGCAAGCGTAGGGATATTCCATGTCACTTTTTACTTAGGCTCATTTTAGAGAGCCCCGATGAGTCATAACCACTCCGCGCTGGTGTGGGATGATCTCCGATAGTCCTTCAGGCTTTATATGACTTGCCGTCAAGACCCTGAAGCTAGGAATTTGGCCTTTACTTCGTTTACTGGCACTGCGTCTGCTATATCGAGACGAATGTCGCGGTTGTCTCTAGGTTGCATGTGAACCGTCGAGGTTTGGAACTAGGGATTTTGCCATGGCTCCGTTGTTTAATTGTCGCGTCTGAGTCTTGTTGGAGGAAGAACGCTGGGGTGACATCTCGTCTGCTGTATCGAGATGAACGTCGAGGTGGTGACCACTCCACGCTGATGTGAGATGATCTCCGAATGTCTTTCAGGCTTTATATGACTTGTCATCAAGACCCTGAAGCTAGGAATTTGGCCTTTTGCTTCATTTGCTTTGGCGCGTCCGAATCCTGCTGGGGGAAGAACGCTGGGGTGACATTGCATCTGCTGTATCGAGATGAATGTCGAGGTGGTGACCACTCCGCGCTGATGTGGGATGATCTCCGGTTGTCTTTCAGGCTTTATATGACTTGTCGTTAAGACCTTGAAGCTAAGAATTTGGCCTTTGCTTTATTTGCTGGCATTGCGTCCTCTATATCGAGACGAATGTCGCGGTTGTCTCTAGGTTGTTGGTGAACCGTCGAGGTTTGGAACTAGGGACTTTGCCGTGGCTCCGCTGTTTGATTTTCGCGTCTGAATTCTGTTGGAGGAAGAACGCTGGGGTGACATCTCATCTGCTGTATCGAGACGAATGTCGAGGTGGTGATCATTCCGCACTGGTGCAAGATGATCTCCAATCGTCTTTCAGGCTTTATATGACTTACCGTTAAGACCATGAAGCTAGGGATTTGGCCTTCGCTTCGTTTGCTTTGTCACGTCCGAGTCCTGTTGGAGGAAGAACGCTGGGGTGACATCTCGTCTGCTGTATCGAAACGAACGTCGAGGTGGTGACCATTCCGCACTGGTGCAAGATGATCTCCGATCGTCTTTCAGGTTTTATATGAGTTACCGTCAAGACTTGGCTCCGTTTTCTGATGGACCATTGGGAGGGAAGATATGTTTCCTTCTTTGTTTGCGCCCCTGGATTGCAAACAGGGATTGCTATGATATCGCCCATAGGGCATGAATTTCGTTATATATATTTTTCATTTTATTTCTTTCCGCGATGCTCTATCATTTCAGCTTTATATCGCAAAGGTCGCGATTGCCCAATCATTTCGGCTATTTTTTGCGGTGCCCAATCATTTCGGCTATTTATTTTATTTTCACTCGCTGCTTTTTATTGCGAGTTGGCCAATCGTTTCGGCTATTTTGCATGCATACATTTTTACTTGCTGATTTTTATTGCAAGTTGCCCCATCATTTCAGCTATTTTGTATGCATGTGTGGCTCACTGTTTTTTTTATTTATTGCGAGTGTGGAACTTGGAATCTGGTGCCAATCTCAGCATCAGCATCGCTATAACTGGAATATTGCCAGGAGCGAATCATCATTTGCCATGAAAGGGCTTGGAATTTGATACCGGTTTAGGCATCAGCATCGCTACAACTGGGATATTTCCAGGAGCGAATCATCATTTGCCTCTGTCGATGTTGAACAAAGGTGGCTTAGCGAACAGGGTTAGGATCCCGTCGACTAAGGCTTTTGACTTCATGAGCCGTAAGGGTCTCACAAAGGTATTTCTCCCTACAAGTCGTGAGAATCTCGTAGGTGTGTTTTCTCCTTAGGGATCGTGAGGATTCCTAAGTGTATGTTCCCCTGTAATTCATAAGGATCTTACAAAAGGTTTTTCTCCTTATAGTCGAGAGGACTTACAAGGGTTGTTCACCGTATGGACATATCTCCAGTCACGGGTGGGACTTGGTTAGGGAAATGTTTATTCGCGCCCGTGGATTGTATACAAGGGTCAGTATTGAGCCGCTTGTAGGGCACTATCGAAAGTTGTGGGGGTTGCTTAAGAACAGGTTCAGGTCTCTGTAACTTAAGACTTTCAAATCTTATGAGCCGTGAGGGTCCCATAAGAGAGTTCTCTTTACGAGTCGTGAGGCTCTCGCAAGTGTAATTTCTCATTAAGAATCGTGAGGATCCCTAAGTGTGTTGGTTCCCTGTGAGTCGTAAGGATCTCACGCGGGTGGTTTCTCCTTACAAGGTCGAGAGGACCTTGTAGGTGTTTTTTAACGAGGTTGCGCCCTTTCGGATTTTTCACAAACACTCGCCGGTAGCCCTGCTATTTTTACTCACGGAGCCCTTTCGGGTTTTCATCCGTGCCCATTTCGCTTATGGACATACCGTCTCTTTTTTTTATTCTTTTTATTCTTTTTTTTTCTAACGAGGTCGCGCCCTTTCGGGATTTCACGAACACTCGTCGGTAGCCCTGCTGTTTTTACTCACGGAGCCCTTTCGGGTTTTCATCCGTGCCCATTTTGCTTATGGACATACCGTTTTTTTTATTCTTTTATTCTTTTTTTTATTCTCTTTCTTTTTTTTTATATTCGCGTCAGCCTGAGGATGCTGCGATTGTAGTTTAAAGACGTTTCGGTCATCAGCTAGTTTTAGGACGTAGTGGTCCGTCGTTAGTTTAAGGACGTTTCGGTCCGCCGTCGCCGTATTTGAGGCGAATCTCTAGTTTACTGACTTTTTGGTCTATGGGGCTTTCCCTATAAATGAGCATGATGCCCCCGGCATATCCATCTTTCTCGAAGCATGTGGTTGTGGCGGGCTCACCTTCCAGTTTTTGGACAACGCGAACTTGCCCTGTTGGTATTGGTCTTCAACCCAGTTTTTGAAAACGTAGCAGTTTTCGATCGGATGGCCCAATACTTGGTGGTAAGGGCAATAATTAGGATTGTCGACATCATTCAGTTGTAGCTGGTGTTTCGGCTCCGGTAGAGTGATAAGCCTGTTGTGCACTGCTGCTTTGAACAGCCTCTTCGTTTTATCCTGGGGAAATGAGTAAGGACGTTTCAACCTCTCATAGAGGGGTTTCCGCTTGTTGTTTTGGCGAACAACCGGTCTAGGGCCACTCGATTGTTGTTGAGTGTTGGCGATGAAGGCCGCTTTTCCCTTTCCTTTATCCTTTTTGCTCGCTCCGTTGTTTGTGGGTCCGAGATTCTTTCCGGATAGCATGTGATTGCGCGGATGAATGTTCTCTCAACTCCTCAATTCTTTCGTTTCAGAGATGGGTTCCTTAAAGAGGGGGCCGAGGGCTACTTTTTCATCGGAGTCGCTCCCGAAGGTGAGAACTCGTGATCCCCCGGGATCATCCTTATGGCAATTGCCGACAATTCTTTTATGCTTATCTGTCGTATTTTTTCGCTGTCTACGAGCTTCCCGCTTTGTTCTGTTGACGTGTTTCCTGTGAGCGACATACCCTTGCCACCAACACTTAAAGGAGTCGCAGTCTTCAGTGGGATGTGCGATCTTCTGATGATATAAGCAGTAATTAGGATGCATCTCTACTCCACCGAGAGTGTTTTCTTCAGAGGGTGGTAGCTTCATTCCCATTGATATGGCTTTAGCAAACCTTTTCCTCGTCTTGAATTTGTTTTTATTCGCAGCGGATGTCTTTTGATTTGACGGGAGAGCCTCGACTCTTTCGTCTAGTCACCGGCGTTTGGCTCCTTCCAATATAGCCATCTCACGCTCCTGATTGGCTTTACTTTTTAAACGAATCTCATTCAGGAAGGCATCGATCATTTCGTCTGACGGCCACAGAAGTTCTGGTTCAGGGCCCGCCCTTGGTTTCTCGCTGCAAGGAGCCTCTTCATCATCTATCAATGAGTGAGAGATCACATGGCAACTTGCCATATAGTCCTCAGATCCATCTGATGAGTCTTCTTCATCATCTCCATCTTCAAGGACATGGCTGAGAAACTCTTGGAGCGTGATGGGAGTCCGCACTTTCTGGTTATACTCTTCCAGCACGTCGATTTGTTTCTGTAGGTCCGTGCGCTTGTCGCCAGGTTTCACGGGCTTTTTGGATCTTTTCTTCTTCTTCTTTGAAGATTTCGACAGCTGGGTGTGAGTGCTTGGGCCATCACCACCGATCTTTGGAGTTGGGCGCGGCTTCAGCATCCCTTCGATAATCTCAGGTTCCAACGGGTTCTTCCACCTGATTGCTGGGCATGTCTGGAGATCATTCAGCATCTTTTTGGTTTTGGCGGAAAGCACGACCCCCCATGGAGTTTCTTCAACAAAAGAACAAGTTGCCCCCGGCGTGCCTGTCTTCTTTGGAGTGTGTGGCTATGGTGGGTTTACTTTCCACTTTTCAGACAGCGCAAACTTGCCTTGTAGGTATTGGTCTTCGATCCATCCCTTAAAGACGAAGCAATTCTCGATCGGGTGACTTACCGTTTGGTGGTAAGGGCAATAATTGGGATCGTTGATATCGCTTGGCTGCAACGGACGTTTTGGACTCGGCAGATTGATGAGTCTGTTGCGCACTGCCAGCTTGAACAGTCTCCTTGTTTTATCCTAAGGAAACGAGTAAGGACGTCCTAGTCTTTTCTCAAGGGACGGGCGCGAACGCATATTGTTTCGACGGACAACCGGCTTTAAGTTGCTCGGCTGTTGTTGAGTATTGGCAACAACGATCGCTTTCCCTTTCTCAGTTCGAGAGTCTGGCTTTGGAGGAGACGGTTTATGTCCCATCTGATCCATTTGGGCCAACTTGTCGATCAAGGACGCAGGTGCTTCTTCGATGCGTTGTTCGCACTTCGACCATAAGTTTCGCCACCGTATCGCGTATTGGACCCACGTCTCGCCTGGCTTCACCCTGGCATTAATCAGTGCCGTTATCGAGGTGCATTCACTAGCACTCGCGAATCTCTGTGTAAAAAGTAGCTCCATCTCCGCAAATGTTCTGACAGAGTCGTTAGGTAGCTCCGAATACCATTCAAAGGCCGTTTCTGCTAAGCTGCCGACGAATTGGCGAAGCAGCAGTTTGTCGTCGCCTCCAGTGTTGCCGCATAAGGCCCTGAATTGAGCAACATGCTGATGTGGATTCCCCATTCCTTTATATATGTGGAACTTAGGGATCGTATATCCCGGCAGGTAACTGATTCGGTCATACCAGCCCGGGTAGGGTCGTCCGGTTCTAACAATTTGCCTAGCCGCCTCATTCGCCTGATGAACTCGTATTTGCTGAGCAATATAGTCATCCAGTGCGGCCTTGGAAATGGATTAGATGTCTCCCCTATATCGTCTTCAGTAATGATCGGAGGGTCTTTAACTGGAGGGTCCGGCTGTAGCATCATCCCTACCATATCTTGGAAGAGGAGCGTCATTTGCTTTATGTTAGCCGCTTGCTCTGCGGCTTCTCTGTCCTTCTTTTCGAGGACTCTGCGTAAGAAGTCAGCATCAGTTTCTTGTTCGTGACGCTACTCTGATGATGCCTCCGGGATTTATTTTTGCCCGGTGAGTGCGGCCATTGCAATCATCATCTCCTAAAGCTTCTGTTGCTGCTCCTGGGCTTTTGTCATGGATCGGGTGAGCGGTCGGTGGCCCGTCGAAGCACGGCCTTCCTCCTTTCAGGAAGCCATATAAACAATATGCACCACCATACCCCCATACTTGGGGCGTTTGTGTTCAGCGCTTTTACGATTCGCCATGTTCACAGGGGCTTTTTGCGGCCTCCTTTTCTTTTGAGTGATTGACGTTGAGGGAGCCGTTGCAGCGGGCACCCAGCCAGCTGTCACTTTCTATGGCTTTGAGTAGTCCTTCTCCTGCTGAACCTTCATCTTTTTCTGTCGGCGGAGATAGTCTTGACCGATCACTGACTCTTGGACACATTGCCAAACTTTGTAAATTTCAGAGGATAGCCGTTGAGGGGGCTGCTCCAGCTTCGCCTTTGGGGACTTCTCCATAGGTGGAGGAGATCTTTTCAGCACAGCAGTTGGCGAATTCCTGCGCACCTTGTTAAGTAGTTCAAAGCTGTTCCCGATTGGAACAGCAGCGTCAACTTCCATCGCTGGAGCCGGCGGAGTTAGTCCAGAAGGGGAATTGCCCCCAGCTTTCCTCACTCGGCGCCAGTGGCGACGTCGAGCATGTCGTGCGGATGAGATCACCTCCGTTGTTGGATAAGCTTCTTCATGCCCCCTGCTTTGAGGAAAGACTGTTCTTGGTGCTAGCCTGTCGAAGACTGACACCCGTTGAGAAGCAATGTCTAATCTGTCAAAAACAGACCTCTGGGCAGGGGAAGCAGCTTTGAGGACCTCGTCTGGAGCAACAACCGGAATGGCCAGCCTTGTAAAAACTGACTTCTTGGAAGGAGGAGCCTTTCCAATGATTTCATCCACTTGAGCCGGGATGGATATCCGCTTTGGGATGGCAGCTTCGGGTATCGTGGGCTTGTAGACGTTCTGGCCCAGTCTGTTGAAAACTGAGGTATTGAAGTTGGGCGACCCGTTGAGAGGGGTCGCGGCAGTGGTAAGTCGATCAAAGACCGGCTTCTTTGGAGCTTCTTGCGATGTCATTGGGGCATTGAAGCTCATCAGTGGGAGCATGGTCCCGAAGAATAGTCCAGCGGTGGCTTGAGTTACCTGCTCCACTGGCATCATGAAAAGGGAGGCCGCTTGGGGCCCATAAGTCACTCCTCCAGTAAGGACGCAGCGAGAGTTGCAGTTGCAGGTAGTGCAGTTTGAAGCCATTGATCTTCTATTTTCTGCACGGAGCAAGACACCAAATCTTAGTACCTCGAATCCACAGGCAACTACAACAAACCGCGATTCGTTCGCGAACACGACACACAAAGTGTGGAGTGGAAAGAGGAAGAGGTCCCATCGAGCGTGCCAGAATCTGTTCCCCTCTGAATAGCGGCCAGGACATGGACGTCTTGCCTGAGATTCGGGGCAGATACTATTTGGTTTTATCCGTACACCTCTCTGAAGATGCCAAGTTGATTTATGACACCGTGTATCGGAGGTTTAGACGGATGCGGCCGATGCAGAAGACTTCGTTAGATTCCCCTCGCTTGAGGGATTTTTGATTATGGGGATGCTCTTCCCTGCAGGCGTAGACCCCTGCAGTTAATTATGCTACCGCATCGCGATAACAACTTTCTCCTTCTCCAGAATTTCACTTCGTGTCGTGGGTGTTTGTTTTGTTTGTGGTTGCCCGTGGATCGTATACGGAGACTAATTTATGTCGTTGCCCGTAAGACGTGGATTAGTCCAAATCCGTATTTTCTTAGATTTGGGTTTGGGGTTTTGGTTTAAGAATACGTTAACCGTATTTGAGGCTAAGATCAACTTAAACGTTTGTTAAGGATACGTTAGTCCAGTTTGAGACCAAGATCAACTTAACGGGATCGTTTAGATCCGACAAAAGAGCATTTGAGGCTCTATTTTTCTAGTTTAGGGACATGGTGGTGCGTTGAATGTATGGCCGTCGGGACCCGTCACCTCTCTGACGACGTTGAAGGATTACAACGACAGATATCAGAGGAGTTCAGAGATGTACCCTTGAACCAAAGTTGATTGGGGGATCTATAGTCCAATTTGGGACTAAAGTCTGTTTGAAGGTTTAAGAATACATTAGCCATATTTGAGGCTAAGATCAACTTAAACGGGATTGTTTAGATCCGACAAAAGAGCATTTGGGGGCTCTATTGTTCCAGTTTAGGGACATAGTGGTCCAACATTCCCATTTTGGGGACGGATGTTAGTTTAGGGACGCATTAGTCCATGAGTTTAAGGACGCGTCAGTCCATGAGTTTAAGGACCCCACAGTCCATATTGATGTGTGGTTGTCGGAACCCGTCACCTCTTTGACGATGTTGAAGGATTACAACGACAGATGTCAGAGGAGTTCGGAGACGTACCCTTGAACCGGGTGTAAATTGATTTAAGAGAGCAGTCATGCTCAGTCAATTTAATTTGAGGACTTACGGCCAGAATTGGGCTAAGTCCAGTTGAAAATGTTCAACATTTTATTTGCATTTGGCCTATTAGGCCTTTACTAGGGCTCTGCCCCTGTTTAATAATGCATGGCATTTTTGCTTGGTCTATTAGACCTTTATTTGGGCTCTGCCCCTTTTAAATGATGCACAGCATCTGTTTTGGTCTGACAGACCTTTGTTTGGCCTCTGCCTCTTTTTAATACTGCATTGCATTTTTTATTAGGCCTGTTAGGCCCTTTTAGTTGGGCTTTGTCCCTTCTTTTTAATAATACGGTGCATTAATTAGCCTGACAAAGCGCCACGTGGCTTGTCAGGCGCTTTGCGCCAGCGCAAGGCGCAAACGCATGTGGAGGTGCCACGTGTCACGCTCTGGTGAGCGCAAGCGCAGTGCGCTGCGACAGTACGCTGCGCTGTTGCGCTGCTGACACGTGGCGCGCTCTGGTGACTTGCGCCAATTTTAAGAGAGCAGTGCTCTGTTTTTAAAGCGCAAGGCGCAGTTCGTTCTGGGGCTGACACGTGGCGCTCTCTGGTGGCTTGCGTCAACCCAAGAACGCGACAGTGCAAATTTTACAAGTGCAGGGCACTGTTCAATATTTTGATCCAATTTTGGATTAAAGAAAAGAATCTTTTAAGATTCCAGAACCAATGGTTCATCAAAAGGCTGTGCCTTTATGTAGATCAAATGATCTAGTAAAGAAGTAAATTACTTCTTTTTATTAATATTATCATTTTTTATTGAAGATCTTTGATCTTGTTCTTAGATCATTGATCTTTTTAGAAGAAAATTCTTCTTTTTTCTAAAGGTTTTACCTTTTTCTTTCTTTCTTTCTGAATTCTTCTCAAAGTTCTTAGAAGAGCTCTGTGAATTCTCTGTGTGTTTTATACTTAGAGTCTAGGGGCCTTTTTATAGTGCCAATTGATTTGTTCAATCAGTTAAAGAGATTTTTCTCTGAGTGATTTAGGGATTTTTCCCCACCGTTAGATCTTTGATCCAAGGGCTTCTGTTTTACAGAAGAGAATTTTATTGTTTTAATAAGATCAGAAAGATCTTTCTAGAATTTTAATTCTGTTTTAGTACTGGCACAGTTGACGCAAGCGCTCTTGCGCTTGACACGTGTCGCGCAGCACAGAGCGTAGCGCAACTGTGCTGCCATGTGTCGCGCAGCGCAGAGCGCAGCGCAACTGCGCTGCCACGTGTCCGCAGCGCAGAGCGCAGGTCAGCTGAAGCATTGCTTCCTTTATTAAAATTTGAATTTTTGAAAACAGAGCTTTGCTCTGATTGGGGGAAACAGAAGCGTTGCTTCATTTCCCGCCTTGGAATTTGAACAGAGCTTTGCTCTGAAAGGGAGATTTTCTCCTTTATTATTATTATTATTTATTTTTTTTTATTGTTATTATTTTATACGGAGCGGGTTTTGAGCCAAAATTTTGGCGGGAACACCCGTGGATTGTATACAAGGGTCAGTATTGAGCCGCTTGTAAGGCAATATCGGAGGTTGTGGGGGTTGCTTAAGAACAGGTTCAAGTCTCTATAACTTAAGACTTTCAAATCTTATGAGCCGTGAGGGTCCCATAAGAGAGTTCTCCTTACGAGTCGTGAGGATCTCGCAAGTGTAATTTCTCCTTAGGAATCGTGAGGATCCCTAAGTGTGTTGCTTCCCTGTGAGTCGTAAGGATCTCATGCGGGTGGTTTCTCCTTACAAGGTCAAGAGGACCCTGTAAGTGTCTTTTAACGAGGTTGCGCCCTTTCGGGTTTTCACAAACACTCGCCGGTAGCCCTGCTGTTTTTACTCACGGAGCCCTTTCGGGTTTTCATCCGTGCCCATTTTGTTTATGGACATACCGTTTTTATTTTTTTTATTTTATTTATTTATTTATTTATTTTTATTTTTTATTTTATTTATTTTTTTCCCTAACGAGGTCGCGCCCTTTCGGGTTTTCACGAACACTCGCCGGTAGCCCTGCTGTTTTTACTCACGGAGCCCTTTCGGGTTTTCATCCGTGCCCATTTTGCTTATGGACATACCGTTTTTATTTTATTTTTTTTTTTTATCTCGTCAGCCTGAGGATGTTGCGGTAGTAGTTTAAAGACGTTTCGGTCGTCAGCTAGTTTTAGGACATAGTGGTCCGTCGTTAGTTTAAGGACATTTCGGTCCGTAGGGCTTTCTCTATGTCTGAGCATGATGCCCCCGGCGTGTCCACCCTTCTCGAAGCATGTGGTTGTGGCGGGCTCACCTTCCAGTTGTCGGACAACGCGAACTTGCCCTGTTGGTATTGATCTTCGATCCATCCTTTAAAGACGAAGCAATCCTCGATCGGGTGACTTACCGTTTGGTGGTAAGGGCAATAATTGGGATCGTTGACATCGCCTGGCTGCAACGGACGTTTTGGACTCAGCAGATTGATAAGTCTGTTGCGTACTGTCAGCTCGAACAGTCTCCTTGTTTTATTCTGAGGAAACAAGTAAGGACGTCTCAACCTCTCACAGAGGGGTTGCCGCTTGTTGTTTTGGCGAACAACCGGTCTAGAGCCACTCAATTGTTGTTGAGTGTTGGCGATGAATGGCGTTTTTTCCTTTCCTTTATCCTTTTTGTTCGCTCCGTTGTTTGCGGGTCCGAGATTCTTTCCGGGTAGTATGCCCTTGAACGGATGAATGTTCTCATAATTCTTCAATTCTTCAGAGATGGATTCCTTGAAGAGGGGGTTGAAGGCTATTTTTTCGTCGGGGTCGTTCCCAAAGGTGAGAACTCGTGATCCCCCGGGCTCGTCCCTATGACAATTGCCGGCAACTCTTTTATGCTCATCTGTTGTATTTTTTCGCTGTCTACGAGCTTCCCGCTTTATTCTGTTGACGTGTTGTCTATGAGCGACATACCCTTGCCACCAACACTTAAAGGAGTCGCAGTCTTCAGTGGGATGTGCGATCTTCTGATGATACAAGCAGTAGTTAGGATGCATCTCTACTCCATCGAGAATGTTTTCTTCAGAGGGTGGTAACTTCATTCCCATTGATATGGCCTTAGCAAACCTTTTCCTCGTCTTGAATTTGTTTTTATCCGCAACGGATGTCTTTTGATTTAACGAGAGTGCTTCGACTCTTTTGTCTAATCGCCGGCGTTTGGCTCCTTCCAATATGGCCATCTCGCACTCCTTTTTGGCTTTACTTTTCAGACGAATCTCATTCAGGAAGGCATCGATCATCTCGTCTGACGGCCACAGAAGTTTTGGTTCGGGGCCCGCCCTCGGTTTCTCGGTGCAAGGAACCTCTTCATTATCTATCAATGAATGAGAGATCGCATGACAACTCGCTACGTAGTCTTCGGATTCATCTGATGAGTCTTCTCCATCGTTTTCGTCCTCAACAAAAGAACAAGCTGCCCCCGGCGTGTCCGTCTTCTTTGGAGTGTGCGGCTGTGGTGGGTTTACTTTCCACTTTTCAGACAGCGCGAACTTGCCTTGTAGGTACTGATCCTCAATCCATCCCTTAAAGACGAAACAATTCTCGATCGGGTGACTTACCGTTTGGTGGTAAGGGCAATAATTGGGATTATTGAGATCGCCTGGCTGCAACAGACGTTTTGGACTCGGCAGATCGATGAGTCTGTTGCGCACTGCCAGCTCGAACAGTCTTCTCGTTTTATTCTGAGGAAACGAGTAAGGACATCCCAGTCTCTCTTCGAGGGATGGGCGTGGTCGCACATTGTTTTGGCGAACAACCGGTTTTGAGTTGCTCGGCTGTTGTTGAGTATTGGCGACGACGATCGCTTTCCCTTTTCCTTTCTCATTTCGAGAGTCTGGCTTTGGAGGAGATGGTTTATGACCCATTTGATTCATTTGGGCCAACTTGTCAATCAAGGCCTGAAAAGTAGTTGGCTTGAAGAACATCATGAATTGCGAGATGGTCGCTTGAGGGTCAAAGGTACCCACAAACATGCCCACCGCTGGCGCTTCTTCGATGCGTTGTTCGCATTTCGACCACAGATTCCGCCATCGTGTTGCGTATTGAACCCACGTTTCGCCTGGCCTTATCCTGGCATTGATCAGTGCTGTTATCGGGGTGCGTTCACTAGCACTCGCGAATCTTTGTGTAAACAGTAGCTCCATCTCCGCAAATATTTTAACAGAGTCGTTAGGTAGCTCTGAATACCATTCAAAGGCTGTTTCCGCTAAGCTGCCGACGAATTGGCGAAGCAGCAGTTTATCGTTGCCTCCGGTGTTTCCGCATAAGGCTTTGAATTGAGCGACATGCTGATGTGGGTTCCCTGTCCCCTTATATACGTGAAACTTAGGGATCGTATATCCCGGCTGGTAACTGATTTGGTCATACCAGCTCGGATAGGGTCGTCCGGTTCTAACAATTTTCCCAGCCGCTTCACTCGCCTGATGAGCTCGTATTTGCTGAGCTATATAGTCATCCAGTGCGGCCTTGGAAATGGTTTCTTCCTTGGCTGCTGAAAGAGCCAGAGGAGGATTAGATGTCTCCTCTTTACCGTCTTCAATAATGATCGGAGGGTCATCAGCTGGAGGGTCCGGCTGTAACATCATCCCTACCATGTCTTGGAAGAGAAGCGCCATTTGCTTTATGTTAGCCGCTTGCTCTGCGGCTTCTTTGTCCTTTTTTTTTTAGGACTCTGCGTAGGAAGTCGGCGTCAGTTTCTTGCTCATGCCGCTGTTCTGATGATGCCTCCGAGCTTTCCTTTGGCCCGGTAAGTGCGGCCATCACAGTCATCATCTCTTGAAGCTTCTGTTGCTGTTCTTGAGCCTTCGTCACGGATCGGGTGAGCGGTCGGTGACCCGTCGAAGCACGTCTTTCCTCCTTTCCGGAAGCCATATAAACAGTGTGCACCACCATGCCCCCCAGACCTGGGGTGTTTGTGTTCGGCGCTTTTACGGTTCACCATGTTCACAGGGGCTTTTTGCGGCCTCCTTTTCTTTTGAGTGATTGACGTTGAGGGAGCCGTTGCAGCGGGCATCCAGCCAGCTGTCACTTTCTGTGGCTTTGAGTAGTCCTTCTCCTGTTGAACCTCCATCTTTTTCTGTCGGCGGAGATAGTCTTGATCGATCACTGACTCTTGGACACGTTGCCAAACTTTGTAATTTTAGAGGATAGCCGTTGAGGGAGCTGCTCCAGCTTCGCCTTTGGGGACTTCTCCATAGGTGGAGGAGTTCTTTTCAGCACAGCAGTTGACGAGTTTCTGCGCACCTTGTTCAGCAATTCAAAGCTGTTCCCGGTTGGAACAGCAGCATCGATCCCCACCGTTGGAGCTGGCGGAGTTATCCTAGAAAGGGAGTTGCCCCTAGCCTTCCTCACTCGGCGCCAGTAGCGACATCGAGCGTGTCTTGCGGATGGAGTTGTTTCAGCTATAAGGGTGACTTCGTCATACCCCCTCTGGGCATGGGAAGCAGCTTTGAGGACCTCGCCTGGAGCAGAAACCGGAATGGCCAGCCTTGTAAAAACTGACTTCTTGGAAGGAGGAGCCTTTCCAATGATTTCGTCTGCTTGAGCCGGGATGGCTATCCGCTTTGGGATGGCAGCTTCGGGTATCGCGGGCTTGTAGACGTTCCGACCCAGTCTGTTGAAAACTGAAGTATTGAAGTTGGGCGACCCGTTGAGAGGGGCCGCGGCAGTGGTAAGTCGATCAAAGACCGACTTCTTTGGGGCTTCTTGCAACGTCATCGGGGCATTGAAGCTCATCGGTGGGAGCATGGTCCCGAAAAATAGTCCAGCGGTGGCTTGAGTTACCTGCTCCACTGGCATCTTGAAAAGAGAGGCTGCTTGGGGCCCATAAGTCACTCCTCCAGCAAGGATGGAGTGAGAGTTACAGTTGCAGGTAGTGCAGTTTCAAGCCATCGATCCTCTGTTTTCTGCACGGAGCAAGACACTAAATCTTAGTACCTCGAATCCACAGGCAACCACAGCAAACCGCGATTCGTTCGCGAACACGACACACGAAGTGTGGAGTGGAAAGAGGAAAAGGTCCCACCGGACGTGCCAGAATCTGTTCCCCTCCGAAGGACGGCGGCCAAGACATGGACGTCTTGCCTGAGATTCGGGGCAAATGCTATTTGGTTTTATCCGTCCACCTCTCCGAAGATGCCAAGTTGATTTATGGCACCATGTATCGGAGGTTTGGACGGATGCGGCCGATGTAGAAGACTTCGTCAGATTCCCCCTCGCTTGAGGGGGTTTTTGATTGTGAGGACGCTCTTCCCTGCAGGCGCAAGCCCCTGCAGTTAATTACGCTACCGCATCGCGGTAACAACTTTCTCCTTCTCTAGAATTTCACTTCGTGTCGTGTGTGTTTGTTTTGTTTGTGGATGCCCGTGGATTGTATACGGAGACTAAGTTATGCCGTCGCCCGTAGGACGTGGATTAGTCCAAATTCGTATTTACTTAGATTTGGGTTTGGGGTTTTGGTTTGAGGACACATTGGCCAAATTTGAGGCTAAGATCAACTCAAACGTTTGTTAAGGATACGTTAGCCTAATCTCCAGACTAAGATCAACTTAACGGGATCGTTTGGATCCGATAAGAGAGCATTTGGGCTCTATCGTTCTATTTTAGGGACATAGTGGTCCATTGCATGTATGGCCGTCGGGACCCGTCACCTCTCTGACGTCATTGAAGGATTACAACGACAGGTGTTAGTGGAGTTCAGAGATGTACCCTTAAACCAAAGTCGATTGGGGGGTCTATAGTCCAATTTGGGACTAAAGTCTGTTTGAAGGTTTAAGGATACGTTAGCCATATTTGAGGCCAAGATCGACTTAAACGGGATTGTTTAGATCCGACAAAAGAGCATTTGGGCTCTGTTGTTCCAGTTTAGGGACATAGTGGTCCATCATTCCCATTTTGGGGACGGATATTAGTTTAAGGACACGTTAGCCATATCTGAGGCTAAGATCAACTTAAACGTTTGTTAAGGATACATTAGCCTAATCTCCAGACTAAGATCAACTTAACGGGATCGTTTGAATCCGATAAGAGAGCATTTGGGCTCTATCGTTCCAGTTTAGGGACATAGTGGTCCATTGCCAGTTTAAGGACGTGGTGGTCCATGGAATGTATGGTCATCGGGACCCATCACCTCTCTGACGACGTTGAAGGATTACAACGACAGATGTCAGAGGAGTTCAGAGATGTACCCTTGAACTGGATGTAAATTGATTTAAGGGAGCAGCCGTGCTCAGTGAATATAATTTGAGGACTTACGGCCATGATTGGGTTAAGTCCAGTTGAGAATGTTCAACAATTTATTTGCATTTGGCCTGCTAGGCCTTTGTTTGGGTTCTGCCCTCTTTTTAAATGATGCACAGCATCTGTTTTGGTCTGACAGACCTTTGTTTGGGCTCTGCCCTTTTTAAAACAATGCATAGCATTTTATTAGGCCTGTTAGGCCCTTTTTTAATTGGGCTCGGCCCTTCTTTTCAATAATGCAGTGCATTAATTATCTGACACTGACCATGTGGCCTGTCAGGCGCTTTGCGCCAATTAATGAGCGCAAACGCATGTGGAGATGACACGTGTCACGCTCTGGTGAGCGCAAGCGCAGTGCGCTGCACTATTGCGCTGCTGACACATGACGCGGTCTGGTGCAATGCGCCAATTTAAGAGAGCAGTGCTCTATTTTAAAAGCGCATAGCGCAAGTTGTTCTGGAGCTAACACGTGGCGCTCTCTGGTGGTTTGCGCCAACCCGAGAGCGCAACAGTGCAAGTTTTATCAAGTGCAGGGCACTGTTTTATTATCTTGATCCAATTTTGGATTCAAGAAAAGAATCTTTTAAGATTCCAGAACCGTGGTTCATCAAAAGGCAATGCCTTTGCGTAGATCAAATGATCTAATAAAGAAGTATCTTACTTCTTATTTTATTCTTATTATTTGATCTTTTCTTTTTATTTTAAGATCTTAGATCATTGATCTTTTCAGAAGAAATTCTTCTTTTCAAAGGTTTACCTTTTTTTTTCTTTCTGAGTTCTTCTCAAACTTTTCTTTTTTTAGGAGTTCTCTGAATTCTCTCTCTGTTTTAGACTTGGGGTCTAGGGGCCTTTTTATAGTGCCATTTTATTTGTTAAATTAGTTAAAGGGATCTTTCTCTGAGTGATTTGGGGATTTTTCCCCACCGTTGGATCTTTGATCCAAGGGCTTCTGTTTTACAGAAGGCAATCTTCTTGTTTTTAACAAGATTGAGAAAGATCATTCCAAAATTTTTCTGTTTTGGTGCTGACATTGGCGCAAATGCATCTGCGCTTGACACGTGTCGCGCAGCGCAGAGCGCAGCGCAACTGCGCTGCCACGTGTCGCGCAGCGCAGAGCGCAGGTCAGCTAAAGCGTTGCTTCCTTTATTAAAGTTTGAATTTTAAACAGAGCTTTACTCTGATTGGGGGAAACAGAAGCGTTGCTTTATTTCCCGCCTTGGAATTTGAACAGAGCTTTGCTCTGATTGGGGTAAACAAGGACCCTACTTACCAAGAATCTAAGGTCACGTCTGACTTCCTAATGACAGTAAGTAATATCCCTATTCTACGTTTGCGGGGGTGCTAAACGCCATCCACCCGACTCTCCCAATAGATATACATCTACTCACTTGGCCCTTGTCTACCGAAGTCGATACCGCCATCCTCTTATTCATCGTCCAAAGTCTACGTTAGGGGTACCTATACGCAAACATATATGTACATCATAAACCGAATTGCGGATAAAACCAAAACGACGCACGAAGCGCGCATAGGTTAAAACCTATGACCCGCTCATGCAAAATAACAAATAGCCCTCGACATCGGCGTACAAACGACGATTGTTCGAGAAAAACCCAAACATACAAATCATAGTCCCAAAACTTACTGGTTATAATATACAATAGATTGCAACTTATCGAAAACTCAAAATAGTTTAAATCGGTTTATTTCCGAAAACCTAGAAAACGTCAATTGACCGTTTCATTTTAAAACTTGATATTTAAATGAAACTAATGGTCATAATATTCACTAAATATCATAACTAAGTCATACAAATCATTACTATATTTTTATCACACTAATTTGTATTAAATTGAAAATTCTAGTTTGCAATTTTATCCAATTTCAACACCTTTTAAGCAAAAATTCACAATTCCACAACTAAACTTGATTTTGCATATTTTAAATTGTTAAACCACTCAAGGAAACCTTAATGATGTGTTAAAACTCTAACTAGATTTTTAATCCCACATTTAAATAAATTTCAAAAACCTAGTCTACAAAATAGCATATTTATGACAATTTTAAAGTAAAGCTAGCAATTTGTAACTAGATTGTGTTTCACATTCAATTAACATGTTAATCTACACATTAACACCTTAATCTAATGATAAAAACCCTAATTAGAATTTTGTCTCACCAATATATATATATATATATATATATATATATATATATATATATATATATATTATAAAAACCTAGTTAGCCAAAAAAAACTAATTACAACAATTTACAAATTAGCAACTAATTTAAGTTTTCTATATCTTAACTTATTTAATTACACCATATAATCATGAACACATTGTAAAAACCCTAACTTGATTTTAGAAACCCTTTCTAGAATTTCCTAAACAAGAAATTATAACCAAATTAACACTTTAAATATCTAAATTAGCATATTTAAACCACCAATTAACAACTAGATTAAAATTATACCTTACAGGTTTTGAACCCTAGGTTGCACTAGCCTCCAAGACACCTCCTTTCTCCATGCTTTAAACCAATTAGGGTTTGGGAAGAGGTAGAATAGGGTTTAGGTTTGAATTAGTGAAGAAAATTGTGGGTTTTTGTGGATTTTTGTGAATTTTTGCATGAATTTTGAAGAAAAAAGAGAAGGGAAAAATGGGGACAGCAGCAGGAGAGGCTCGGCCAAGGGGTGTGGGGAGGGGAAAGTGAGGGATTTGTGTAGAAATTTCTAAGAAGAAACTCTCTCTCAAGTGCATTTAATGCTTATGACATCATTTTTACAAAAAAAAACCCAATTTAATTCAATTTTGATCCATTTTCAAACCATAGAACTAAAAACTTGGAAAGTCTTGATAAAATTTTTGTTAACACTTGATTTTAGTTTATAATGGTTCCTAAGTATGTAATTTACCCATTTAAATTTGTATTTAATACTAATTTAATGTATATTTAAAAGCTTAAAATAATACTAAAAATTATTAATTAAGGAAAAAAATTTTAAAAGACTAGAAATTTTTAAGTGACAATTTAGTGACCAATTTCTAGAAATATCTTATCTAAATTTTGTATAATTATGCCTATATTGAAAAAATAATTATTTTGACTTTTTATGGAAAAGACTGATTATTTTACCGATTATCGAAAAACTGCCTAAACGATTTTCGAAGCGTTACAGACTCTATGACGATCTCGGGTTGACAGATTAAGCTGTACCAGTGTCACCAGAGAACCACTATCTGACGATAGGTATAATACCATTTAAGAGTTCTCGGCGAGTCCGTCCAGTGTACCCAGTCTCCACTGAGCACCCGTATATCTTCTCTGATGTCAAACACCAATGGATGTGGGATCATCCATCACCCATCATATAGGTCGAGAAGCGCATACGCTAGTCTACTCTGGAGTATCGATACCATGTCTCGATACTCCCATGACTAGGAATAATCTAAGGATGTACTTACCTACTACCTCTGCCCCACTAGTATGATCTCATCATAATCCCGGTAGTCAAGTACTCATCCTAAGGGCTTTATCAACATGTAAAAGAGAGAGATAATAAGTGTACATGTTAAGGTAAAGTGCAACCATATAGCATACTATCAAATCGAGCAAGAAAGTCCTCCCTATATATGTCCAAGCATCCACTACAATATACATCGCATGTACAGTAATGGCCTCTAGGGCATACATATAACTAACAATCTTGTCATCGGCTGCCGGTGTCCGCTCACAGAAAAAGAAGAAGTCGCTATTCTCTGCCGATGTCATATTTAGCCAGGAGCCACATGCTCCCTACAATGAGGGCTTGTGCGAATACGGTACCAACGAGGGTTTGTTCGACACGCCTGTGACCGACACTGATCTTCAGGCTGCCCTCGCAGCTTCCGAGCGACTGTCTCGCTAGGAAGCGGTGTTGATCACTATCACGAAGTCAAGTATACTTCAGTTGTACTCTTCCGCGTCTATCCCTTTCTTGTTATTATGCTTTTACTAACGCACTCTTCTTCAACAGGTATTTCTGCCGAAGAGGCTATCGTGGCTTCCCTTACGACGTTCGAGGAGGAAGAGAGGCTCCGCACTTCTTTGGGTCTTGGTATAAGTTGCTTCATTACACCTTTATTCTTTTCATTCGTGCTTTGACCCTCTCTTTTACTTTATTGCAGGGACTACCTCAACTCAGGTTATTCCAAGTGCAGCACCGTATTACTTATATGTATGCCCTAGAGGCCATTACTGTACATATGATGTATATTATAGTGGATGCTTGGACATATATACGGAGGACTCTCTTGCTCGACATGATAGTATGCTATCTGGTTGTACTTTATCTTAACATGTACTCTTATTGTCTCTAAGTTACATGTTGATAAAGCCCTTAGGATATGTACTCGACTACTGGGACTATGATGAGATCATACTAGTAGGGCCACGGTAGTCGAAGAGTACATCCTATAACTATTCCTAGTCGAGGGTGTATCAAGACAGGGCATCGATACACCAGAGTAGACTAGCGTATACGCATCTTGACCCATATAATGGGCGATGGATGATCCCATATCCATCGGTGTTTGACATTAAGGATGGTGTACGGGTGCTCAGTGGAGACTGGGTACACTGGACGGACTCGCCGAGAACTCCCAGATGGTATTATACCTCACGTCAGATGGCAGTTCTCTGGTGACACTGGTACAGGTTAGTCTGTAGACCCAAGATCGTCATAGAGTCTTGTGTGATTCCCACTGTGCTTTGATTTCCATCATACCACGTCCAAGTGGGCGTGCAAAAATGTGGCTTTTGGGTACAGTCCCGAATCACATGGAGGCAATGAGCGATGGGAGGGGATTCGTCTCTCCCGGTATAGGGAGTTGATGTTGTTCTGTGTTCGATTGGCTATAACTGGAAATCCCTGGCCAGGGTTGCTGAGATTTACTGGTAAGTGTTATTAGTAGTTTCTCGAACTGTTATAGACCTCATATCGACACGACTTATCAAGCTACTGGGGTCTGACGTTTACCACCCCTAGACGAGATATGCGACATATCAGACGGAGAGACCGGACTGTACGGGAGTGTTACTGATTGGATTTGCAGGAGAATGTACAGGCTTGCTTGTTGATCTTTTGATCGCTCAATACCTGGGTGGCTGTTATGTTTAGCTGACCGCTTGCAGCTTGTGGGTGTTTGATATGATCATCACTTATTGCCGGCATATTGACGATTCTTAAGAGTCCTACACAGAGCTTTCTTGATTCAGGCAAAACGGAGTAGGAGCACATATATGATATGTGCGAGACCGAGAACAATACGTGTATGTGATACCGTATTAGATTCTCGCGATATGAGATATCGGCCGGGTATATGTGCTATAGCCGGGTCATTGGATCAAGTGTTGATTCGATGAACTGATTATATTAGTCGGTTATTTATGAAATAGCCGGATTATTGGATCAAGTGTTGATTCGATAATTTAATGTATAATTATATATTTGGTATATTAAATTACATTAACTAATATAAGCTCACTAAAAGATTCTTTTTCTCACTCGGGTAATATATTGATATATATGCGATATATGTTAATTGTATTATTTTATTTTGTTACAATAAATATTGTATATGTGATATATAATATGTTAGGGTTATTAATGCAACATGTTTAGTGGAGATTAAATATGGTTAGGGTTTGATTTGAGTTAAGTTTTTCTAGAAGTTTCTAGAAGCTTTGCTTTTTGTTTTTGCAAAGATATTTTGTAAAGATATTTGTTATGATATTTGTTAACCCAACCTAACCCATGACCATGGTTCACTCTCTACATGGGTTAAGTTATCATACTTAACCCATGGTTGCATTTCTAACCACACAACACTTTCATTATTCATCACAAAAGAAATAGATCATCTTCTTCCTTCTTCTTCTTTCATGAAAAGCTTTCTAGCTTTTTATGAAGTGATGAAAATGAGTGAGTTAAAGAAAACAAATGAGAGCTAAAATCCTACTTCATCATCCTAATATATCCTAACCATTTAGATTAGGGTGTTCACTTCATTAGTGAGTGAGAGCTTGTGTTAAAGAAACTTCAAGGTAGATTATCTTAGTTATCGAAGATCGGAAGCAAGCTTGCATCTTTCTCTTCGTGGGGCCTCTCTAGAGTCCGGAAACATGATGATCGCAGCGAAGGGACCTCAACACGGAGCTTTAGAAGTGAAGGACCGGACTACAAAGGTTGTAATCCCAAACTCTTAGTGTTAAAGTGTTTAACATGCTTTCTTTCGCCTAATCTCTAGTTTAAAGATCTTGGTTAGGCTTGTTCGGCACGTCTAAATTTTAAATCGGGCATGGTTGATGCCTTATAGACCCTTGTGAGAGTGCCTAGTAACCCTGCAGTGGTATCAGAGCCAAGCTAGAGCTTTAGGCGAAGTCCAGGCGAAGTTTAAAGTCCGATCGAACTCCGAATACCCGTAAAACCCTAGTTTCTGGAAAAAATTTCAAAATGTGATTTTTGTGCATTAAAAATACTCAAAAAAATCAGCAAGAAATTCAAAGGATTACCCTAAAATACGACACCCTAACTCCCTGACGGCGCCGCGGAACCGCGGCAGGAGCATGCTTCCCGCGGCGGTTCCGCGGCCGTACTTGGGAGTTATGGCCTCGTATTGGCAGGGTTGATCCGTAGGTACTTACTGATGCTTCTGGGTATTTTTAATTTTACTCAAGTGTTTAGTTTCTGGGTTGTATTGGGAGCTCGTTGATTCGATCGGAAAGTATAACTTCGTTTATTTTGTCCGGGTAATTTTTTAGAACATGTTAAAAAGTTCGAACGGATATCAATAACTCACTTTTTCCCCTGCCGGAAAATTTCCAAGTATTGGATTTTACTTGGAAATTTTCCGTAGTTTAAGAACGTTCTAAGTCGTATAAGTAACGTGGTGGACCCTCTAGAAGACAACAAACCTTAACTCGATTATGTGACTGTCTGAACCGCCTCTAAACCTTAGGGTTTGTGGCCGTACGGCATTGCCACATGTGAGGCGTTGGCTTGACCCTTCTACGGCTGGACCATTGGTACTGTGGCATGTGATGGATGTTTTTAAACTAATTTCAAGTGTTAAGAACTATTTGGGAAATCTTAGGTGTTTGATTATTCGATCGGAAAGTTTAACATTGTTTATTTATCTGGAATGTGATACAATATTTGGAATCCACAAGTAGTTATGAGATAACTAATTTGAATGTTATAAATCTAGCGGTTTAGTCTCATTTGATCGGTTGCCACGGGATTTTGATATGATCAAAAGTCCGTTGCAATCATGTAGTGTATGCGGATACTCGCCGGGTAAACTTAATAGATAGCCACGCCCCATAGCCCCGACCAAGTGACTGTAGGAGAAACCCGTCGCCAAAAGCATCCGTTCGGGTGTTCACGGCAGTGGTGTTCCGCCTTAGTGCACTTCGTCGATGGCATCCGGGGGTGCGGCCGTCTACTAAAGTTTGCGACGAGCATTCGATCAGAATGCGGGAATCTTGTTGAATTGCCCGACTTGATATTGAAAAGAGTTTTCGATAATGAGGCTAAAATGCGGGGTTTATAATTGTTAGGCATGCGATGTCTAAGGAATTCATTTGGTTAGGCATGAGGTGTCTAAGGAGGTTGCGGATTCCAACTATTGTAGTTTTACACTTTCTTTTCTGCGACCGTAAGCGTAGTATGTGGTGTATCGCCGGCTTCGTTGCTATACATCAACGACAATCAGGATACGTATACTTGCTTGCGTTGATGATATGTGATATTATGTGTTGCTGTGATATGTTATATTGGATCGTCGTGTTCTGAATAGCCGGGGGTTTTATGTGAGATGAGAGTTTTTCTTTTTCATTCATGTAAAATTCATTTGTATGTAATATTCTTTTATTGGGGCACTTCCGGGCTGAGGATGATGTCACCATTGTATATTATTTACTTTTCCGCATTAGGTAGACCCAAGGCGGGGAGCACAAGTAACCGGGTTCTAGGGTCCAATGGGAGACCATCTCGAGGAGTCGAGACCGGGTCTCCTAACCCTAGAATTGGCAGTGTTGCTTGCCGCTCTCGTAGGGGTCTAAGGATGTGGGTTTGGCTATTCATCGCGACCGTGGAATCCGTGTTTTATACAGGCTCGTATTAAAAACACGGACCTCCTAGTATATCCAATATTTCATATATGTTATTCTGCTGCAATGTTCCGTGATGAGATCATATTACTGCCTGAGACGAATGTTTATATTATATATATGAGATATATGATGTATTGCAAATTTCGTTTCAAAAGTGATGCTTGTGAAGCATAATAAAATGGGACTTCATTAATGAGATTAATGAAACTAAAAGAAACCTAAAAATGTTGTAGAAACTTGTTTAAAAACTGGTAGCTCTAGTTCTTGCTTTGCATAGCGATGTTCCTTGTAGAACATCCAGCACCTTATTCGATAAGGAAAGAGACGAGATCCCTTCACCGGGAGTGACCTCTTTAGTGAAACTAGCAGATGCTACAAACTCGGTTTGTCTTTTGATTGTTTCTATAGTTTTTGCTTTGCATAGTGATATTTGTGAAATATCCTGCACCTTATTCGATGAGGAAAGAGCCGACGATCCCTTCACCGGGAGTGACCTCTTTAGCAAAACTAGAAAAGGCCTCAAAAACATTCCTATTAAAATCATTCGATTCTACAACGATATCAAGTTCATTACGCAAAGGGTTTTCTTAAAAACCTGTCGTAGCCCTCCGTCATTTCAGATAAATACTAGTTAGTATTCGTGCTACGATTGTTGACCATGTTAAGTCGTAGTGTGCGGTAGCTGATTAGCGCTTATCTGTATAAGCATATGATGCAATTGGATTAGGGTAGTCGTATGACTTTGTTGACCATGTTAAGGGTCGTGCGGGTGAGTTTAATTCAATCGGGAAATGACGGGTTGAACTTGACTAGCACTTATGATTTGTTGACCATGTTAAGGTCATATAGATACTAGGGGTAAAATATTATTGGAAATTTCAAGTGTTGAAATTTGCAATGAGATTGCATACCTTCTATGAGATAGTTGGATCCCGATACCCGCTGCGAGTAAGAGTTACTCCTGGGAGAGTTTTACACATTACAATTAGCCGATCAAATAGGTGTCTAGAAAGGTGTCAACGGGGTTACGCCCCTTGAAAAACGAGATTTACTTTAATTAGATCTGTGCGAAAACACGGGGAACCTCCCTCAAAGTACCGGCACTGGCCTAGCTGAAAGATTGGCAAACTTGTAGGGTGTAATTAATCCCGGCTAGACTTTCCTTTCAGGGTTTGAAGGAAGATTTGACTAAAACAGTAGGAGCCATCCTGATTAGATAAATTGATAACCAATCTAATCTTGTAAAAGCACACGCTGAGTGTTTTCTTCTCTCTCTGTCCCCTGGTTGCGACTATGTCACGTCTTAATCAAGATAATAATACGGATGTATTGACCGAACCCGCTTGTTATACTGCGCTAAGGAACGTTGGTCCTGCTCCTACTTATAATTGTTATAAGATAGAGCAGGAAATAGGGGATTACCAGAATTCTCGTACCACCCAAACGAAGAAAGTGCATGTTGATGCATCATCTTCGGGTGTGTTCATTACACAGAACTGTTTCTCAATATCCTTTATGTCCTGGGTATTTGATACCGGATCAGGATCCCACATATGTAATTTGTTATATGGGCAACAGATAGGTAGAGAACTGAGAACGGGTGATAAATTTCATGAGATAGAAACGGTGCAAGTGTTGCAGCCAAGTCTGTTGGTAGTTATCATCCTGTATTACCATAATACATTGATTCTGAATGAATGTTATTAGATACCGAACCTGATATACAACATCATATCAGTCTCTTTATTAGTAAAGAAGGATATAATTTTGTATTGTTGGATAATGTTTTGAACATTTCCTATATCAAGAGTTAATCGGTTCAGGCGCATTATCTAAAAGCATAGAAGTTCTAAATCAAACCACGGTTCTTAACGTACAGAACACACACAAGAGGAAGAGTTCAGAGATGAACGAATCCTTCTTGAGGCATTGTAGACTAGGTCATATCAATGCGACCCGACTAGCTGAAGTTACATTTAGATGCATAGTTAAATTAGTTTGAATTTACATCTTGTGAAACTTTCCAGTCATGTCACAAAGATATGATGACCACAGCTCTGTTTATTAGAAACAGAGAAAGAGTTAGTGAACTCTTGGGATTGATACATGCTGATGTATGAAGGTCCCCTGTCTGCACATGCCAAGACCGGTTCTTTGTACTTCATTACATTCACTGATTATCTCTCAAGATCCGGACATATGTTCCTGTTGAAACACAAGTCTGGAACTTTTGAGAAATTCAATGAATATAAGTTAGAAGTAGAGAACCCAAAACAGGTACAAGTATTATGTCCTTTGATGTGATCAGGGAGGAGAATACTTGAGCACGGGATTCCTGGACTGTTCTAAAGGAGAATGAGATTCTCTCTCAGAATTACTCCTCCGTATATCCCACAACACGTCAGTGTATTGGGGAGGATCAATTTCACCCTATTAGATATGGTGCGCTCTATGATGAGTACTACTGAGTTTCCTATTTCCTTTTGGGAGTTATGCACTTGAGAAGCTGCATACCTATTGAATAGGGTTCCAATCAAATCAGTTGCCTACCACTTCATATGTGATATGGAATGGGAAGAGCCCATATCTTAAGTATGTTAAGATTTGGGGTTGTCCAGCCTATGTCTAAAGGCATAATCCGGACAAGCTCGAGGCAAAATCAGATCTATGGAAGTTTGTTGGATATCCCAAGCATACGCAAGGGAATATCTTCTACCTAACCGAGAAACAAAAGATATTTTGTTTCTCAACATGCCACCTTTGTGAAAGGGAATTTCTTGTAAAAAAATTAGTGGTCATGAGGTAGAACTGGAAAGAGTTCCAGCTATACAAACGGCAGCTGATGATTTGGTAGAACCAAAGGATTCAATAGTAACCAACGAACCTCAGCCTTTCCGCCGATCTAGTAGGGTTCCTCACCCACCTGAGAGATACTTCGGTTTCTCTATGACAGTGGGAGCGAGGATTGCATTATGAGATGATGACCCAACTAGTTTCGAGCAGGCCATCAGGAGTGGGACTCTGTAAGAATGGCTAGATGCTTAGTGATCTGAGATGGAATCCTTATACACCAACAAAGTATGGACTTTGGTTGCTTTATCTGAAGGGTTAAATCCCCATCAGGAGCAAGTATATCTTGAGAAGATTACTTGGTGTACATGAAAAAGTTGAGACTTTCAAAGCTATGCTTAAGTCCATCCAGATTCTACTTGCCACGGCTACATACCATGACTACGATATCTGGCGGTTGGGTGTCATGACTGTTTTTCTAAATAATGTTTTGGAAGAAAGCGTCTATAAGTACACAGACAGAGGGCTTCATAGACAGTGGGAGCAGTGGAAACGTGAGCAAGATGTTTTATGGGATAAATCAGGCATCGCGGAGTTGGAATGACTGTTTTGATGAGATAGTCAAAGAGTTTGACTTCATCAAAATGGTAGATGAACCTTGTATATACAAAAAGGTAGTAGGGAGTATGGTGGTGATCCTCGTAGAGTACGTGGATGACATACTCTTGATAGGGAAGGAGTTTCCTATGCTACGCTCGGTCAATCTCCTCTTATCACAATGATTCTCCATATAGGATCAAGGTGATACCTCCTAAATCCTGGGTTATGGATCTATGGGATAGATCTAATTGGATGTTAGGAATCTCACTAGTTATAGTGAGATGGTATCAAACGATCCTGGGGTGAATCACTGGAATGGTTCCATGGTGATAAGTACGACTGAATGTCAGTAGCAGGCATTGTCTTTACCCTCAGTAGAGGGACTGTATGTTGGAAGAGTTCCAAGCTAGATACCGTGACTTACTAGACGATTAAAGGCAAGATACATCGTTACTAAGGATGCTACCAAAGAGGCAGTCTGGATATATATAAGTTCATGAGATGAACTTCGTTCCTACCGTTGTGTGACAATGGAGTTGTGGCTTATGCCAAGGAACCCCCGTCCCATCAGAGATCCAGATATAATTCTTAGGCAGTATCACCTGATCATGGAGATGGTTGATCTCCAGGGAGATCGAGATTAAAAGAGTAGACACAGAGGACAATAGCACGGATCCACTCACAAAGGCCTTTTTTCCCAGTAGAGACTTTTATGGGGTGGTTGAGTATGAGATACTTCAACCACAGCTAATTGTTGGGTATGCGATACCACAACAGATGGCCCTAGTGCAAGTGGGAGATTGTTAGTTATATGTATGCTCTAGAGGCCATTACTGTACATATGATGTATATTGTAATGGATGCTTGGACATATATAGGGAGGACTTTCTTGCTCGACATGATAGTATGCTATCTGGTTGTACTTTATCTTAACATGTACTCTTATTGTCTCTAGGTTACATGTAGATAAAGCCCTTAGGATATGTACTCGACTACTGGGACTATGATGAGATCATACTAGTGGGGCCACGGTAGTCGACGAGTACATTCTATAACTGTTCCTAGTCAAGGGTGTATCGAGACAGGGCATCAATACACCAGAGTAGACTAGCGTATACGCATCTTGACCCATATGATGGGCGATGGATGATCACATATCCATCGGTGTTTAACATCAAGGATGGTGTACGGGTGCTCAGTGGAGACGGGGTACATTGGACGGACTCGCCGAGAACTCCCAGATGGTATTATACCTCACGTCAGATGGCAGTTCTTTGGTGACACTGGTACAAGTTAGTCTGTAGACCCGAGATCATCATAGAGTCTTGTGTGATTCCCACTATGCTTTGATTTCCATTATACCACGTCCAAGAGGGCGTGCAAAAAGGTGGCTTTTGGGTACAGTCCCGAATCACATGGAGGCAATGAGCGATGGGAGGGAATTCGTCTCTCCTGGTATAGGAAGTTGATGTTGTACTGTGTTCGATTGGCTATAACTGGAAATCCCTGGACAGGATTGCTGAGATTTACTGGTAAGTGTTATCAGTAGCTTCTCGAACTGTTATAGACCTCATATCGACACGACTTATCAAGCTACTGGGTTCTGACGTTCACCACCCTTAGACGAGATATGCGACATATCAGACGGAGAGACCGGACTGTACGGGAGTGTTACTGATTGGATTCGCAGGAGAATGTATAGGCTTGCTTGTTGATCTTCTGATCGCTCAATACTGGGTGGCTGTTATATTTAGCTGACCGCTTGCAGCTTGTGAGTGTTTGATATGATCATCACCTACTGCCGGTGTATTGACGATTCTTAAGAGTCGTACACAGAGCTTTCTTGACTCGGGAAAAACGGAGTAGGAACACGTATATGATATGTGCGGGACCGAGAACAATACGTGTATGTGATACCGTATTAGATTCTCGCGATATGAGATATCGGCCGGGTATATGTGATATAGCCGGGTCATCGGATCAAGTGTTGATTCGATGAACTGATTATATTAGTCGGTTATTTGTGAAATAGCCGGATTATCGGATCGAGTGTTGATTCGATAATTTAATATATAAGTATATATTTGATATATTAAATTACATTAACTAATATAAGCTCACTAAAATATTCTTTTTCTCACTCGGGTAATACATTGATATATATGCGATATATGTTAATTGTATTATTTTATTTTGTTACAATAAATATTGTATATGTGATATATAATATTGTAACATGTTAGGGTTATTAATGCAACATGTTTAGTGGAAATTAAACATGGTCAGGGTTTGATTTGGGTTAAGCTTTTCTAGAAGTTTCTAGAAGCTTTGCTTTTTGTTTTTGCAAAGATATTTTGTAAAGATATTTATTATGATATTTGTTAACCTAAACCAACCCATGATCATGGTTCACTCTCTACATGGGTTAAGTTATCATACTTAACCCATGGTTGCATTTCTAACCACACAACACTTTCATTATTCATCACAAAAGAAATAGATCATCTTCTTCTTTCTTCTTCTTTCATGAAAAGCTTTCTCGCTTTTTATGAAGTGATCAAAATGAGTGAGTTAAAGAAACAAATGAGAGCTAAAATCCTACTTCATCATCCTAATCTATCCTAGCCATTTAGATTAGGGTGTTCACTTCATTAGTTTGTAAGAGCTTGTGTTAAAGAAATTTCAAGGTAGATCATCTTAGTTATCGAAGATCGGAAGCAAGCTTGTATCTTTCTCTTCGTGGGGCCTCTCTAGAGTCCGGAAACATGATGATCGCAGCGAAGGGACCTCAACACGGAGCATTAGAAATGAAGGACCGGACTACAAAGGTTGTAATCCCAAACTCTTAGTGTTAAAGTGTTTAACATGCTTTCTTTCGCCTAATCTCTAGTTTAAAGATCTTGGTTAGGGTTATTCGGCACGTCTAAATTTTAAATCGGGTATGGTTGATACCTTGTAGACCCTTGTGAGAGTGCTTAGTAACCCTGCACGCCGATCTCAAGTGGCGATGCGGCAAATCTTCTAGAGCTCTATGGCCACGGCCATCTAAAGTCACCGCGGGAGGCTTTGCTGAAGCATCCGGTGATGGACACCAAAGCGGCTCCAGAGGCAGAGCTCGGTTCGGACGACGACGTTCCCCTGTCGGAAGTTTTAAGGAGATCGGTTCTCACTGCTCAAACCGCCAGGAAGCGTAGGGAGCGCGTTGTCGTTTTGGCTGCAGGTGCAGGCTCAAGCAGTATCCCGCCTGCTGGCACTCCTTCGGTGGATGTTCCCTCTGCCCTGTCTACAGCCCATAGACAGGTTGCACGTGCAGCTCGGGAAGAAACTGAAACGATGCTCCAAGGTAACGTAACGCCCAGTCTTTTATTAGAACTCGGTCCTCAAATTCTGACTTACGCATTTTCTTTTACACAGAGCCGATTGCTGGTGATGGTATGGCATGTGAAACGTTGACGATTATAGAGCCCGAAGTGGCTACTCTTTCTTTGGAATCTAGGACTGTCCAGACCGCTGCTCTTTCTCCCTGTGTCTCCTTGGTATCGGCGGGCATCGCAAGCGTTACGACGGCCCTCATCGAGTCGGGGGATGAGGCTATGGGTGCAGTATCTATTCCTCCAAGAGAGAGTGAAGAAGCCGTTACACCCGGTGACGTCTCCGTCATGGTTTTGGTCCATGATCCATCAGGTAGTCCTTGGGTCACTCTTTTTGAGTTTTTCAATCTTGTTCAGCCCTTCTGATGATATTTTGTTTTTCTTGAGCATAGGCACGGTGAACCCTGAGGCTATACCGTCTGAAGAAGTGTTGCTGGTAGCTGCTCTAACGGTCGTTGTCCCGCCGCCGCCTTCTGTGCCCTCTCAAATATTGGAAGGTATGGGTTTATGACTTATTTGTTTCACTGTGGGTACCATCCTCCTTGTATTGATGGTATATTGTAGCAACTCTGCAGGAGTCCTTTTCGACCATTTATATCAGGTATTGAACCCGCATTTTTCCTTTCGGTCGGAAATCGTTGGTATTGGTTAGTATATTCTTCAGCTAATGTCTCCCCCCTTTCTTTTATGGATAGACGTATTATTGCTAAGTCTTCTTCATATTGATCATAGCGTCATGGGTTGGAGGAGGAGACGAGAGAATGGTCGTGCCTCCGGTACTCCCCATCCTGCCGCCTGTCACAGCTGGTCTAATAGACTCCATCCCTCATATGTTTTCTTTATCTCCCGAGTCGATATTTGACCATAATTTATTTTGCAGCAATCGCACCGGCTCCAGCTCCTTTTGAGTCTCGCATTCCAATGCCCGCTGGGCCCTCGCTAAATGCATATCTTCCAGGGGCGCCGCAAATAGCCGGCGAATGTTGAGCGAATTTATCGAAGATCTCAATGCCGAGGCCATCAGTTCAGCTATGGATTTTGCCGTTGAAGTCAATCCAATGTTGGCGACACTCGTGAACTTCCATGATAAAGATCTCGTCGGCTCTTGGGTTGATTACTGCAGAAAGATCTAGGCTTGCTTGCACAAGATTGAGCTCGGGCATCTCGCTCCTGAGGTGTTGGTTTTGAACTCCCAGCGGGCTGCGTGGGTCGAGTATAGTGTTCCTTTCATTCACCATTTTGAACAAGAGGCGACCCTGAGACGAAAGGAACATGAGGTGGCCTCGAGCGAATCTGTCCGATTGCGCACCAAGGTTGAAGCGAATGCTGCACAGTTAAAAGCGGTTTTCGACAACCTCCAGCGATGTATCTCGGATAGGCAGACGCTGAGGCGGACGCTTGACCTCACCGAACGGGTCATGCAGGACTGCGAAGTTGCCCTGCTAGAAACCAATGAAAAGCTTTCGTCCTTTTTGCAGCAACGGACTCAAGTTGAAGCGGAATTGGCCGCGGTAGCTGACCATGAGAAAGGATTGAGAGGAGCGCGCGAGCGGCTTAACGATTTGCTGAAGACGCCTCCTCCTAAATAACCGTATTTGTACCTTTTTGATCCCTTTATGAAATGTATCTTGTATTCGCTTGAATTCATGAATAAAAGACATATTTTATTTCATATTGGCATGTAACTTTTGGCAAACATGTGGTATGTAAATAGTCCATCTTGACCTCCTTGTAGGGCAGCGATAGCGTAAGAAACAGGTTTGGATCTGCCGCCTAAGACTTTTCAACTTTACGAGTCATGAAGGTCTCATAAAGACTTTTCTCCCTACGAGTCGAGAGGATCCCATAAGTGTATTTTCTCCTTAGGAGTCGTGAGGATTCCTAAGTGTGTTTTCTCTTGAGAGTCGTAAGGATCTCACAAGAGAATTTTCCCCTTTACAAGTCGAGAGAACTCGTAAGTGGTTTTTTCCCTCCTTGTCAATATTCGACTTGGGAGAGTGTGGCCCGTGGATAGTATGCAATAGTCCATCTTGGACCTACTTGTAGGGCCCTAGTGCTAAGGAAACAGGTTGATATCCCCGTTGCTTAAGGCTTTTTCCCTACGAGTCGAGACAAGTTGAGAAGTTCTCGCAGGAACATTGTTTTCCCTATGAGTCGAGACGAATCGAGAAGTTCTCGCAAGAATGTCCTAACATCATAGTTAACCTCTGCTGATAGAAGTCCGTTAGGGTCTGTGGTACTAGGGTTTTGTCCGTCGTACTGTCGTGTTGGCCGATTTATTCCCCGATATGCAATCTTGTTGTTCGAGTAGCCCCATGATTGTCGTGTCTCTGATCCCTTCGGGGGCTGGACAAGATGTCTTTAAGTAATCTCCCAGGTCATATTACCGTCGGAAGAGCAAGCGTTAGGGATTTCCCATGCCGCTTTTTACTTAAGGTTAGGCTCAATTTGGGAGCCCCGGTGAGTCATGCCACTCCTCGCTGGTGTGGGATGATCTCCGATTCTCTTTCAGGTTCTATTTGAGTTGCCGTCAAGACCCTGAAGCTAGGGATCTTCCTTTGCTTCATTTGTTGACATTGTGTCTGCTATATTGCGACAAATGTCGAGGTTGTCTCTAGGTTGTCTGTGAACCGTCGAGAGTCGAAACTAGGGACTTTGCCATGGCTCTGTTGTTTTGACCCTGGGGTCGGTTGTTGCTGTTGCGTTTACATCCTGTTAGAGTGAGAAGGAATGCCATTGTTGATCTCTAGGCTGTCTGTGAACCGTCGAGATTTGGAACTAGGGACTTTGCTATGGCTCCGAGGTAGTCTCTAGGTTGTTGGTGAACCGTCGAGGCTTGGAACTAAGGACTTTGCCATTGCTCTGTTGTTTTGACCCTAGGGTCGTTTGTTGACGTCGCATCTGCATCCTGCTGGAGTGAGGAGGAACACCGTTCGTGATCTCTAGGCTGTCTGTGAAATGTCGAGATTTGGAACTAGGGATTTTGCCATGGCTCCGTTTTATTGACATAGCGTCTGCATCCTGCTGAAGTGAGAAGAAACGTCGTTCTTGATCTCTAGGCTATAAATGTTGCCGTCGAAACATGGCTCTCCTTCTGATGGAGCCTGGTGGGAAAATGTGGTTCCCTTTTTCGTTTGTGCCCATGAATTGTATACAGGGGTCGATGTGGACTCACCTGCAGGGCGGAAGTTTCATTTTTTATTCTTTCTTTCCGCGATGCTCTATCATTTCAGCTTTTTATATCACTAAAGTCGCGATTGCCCAATCATTTCGGCTGTTTTTTCTTTTTACTCGCTGCTTTTTATCGTGAGTTGCCCAAAAATTTCGGCGGTTTTTATATGCATATATTTTGCTCGCTGATTTTTATTGCGAGTTGCCTCATCATTTCGGCTATTTCATATGCATTTTTTGCTCACTGATTTTTATTGCGAGTATGGAACTTGAGATCTGATACCAATCTTAGCATCAACATCGTTGCGACTGGAATATTGCCAGGAGCGAATCATAATTTGCCATGAAAGGACTTGGAATTTGATAACGATTTAGGCATCAGCATCACTATAACTGGAATATTGCCAGGAGAAAATCATCATTTGCCTTTGTTGATTTGAACAAAAGGTGGCTTAGCAAACAGGGTTAGGATCATGTTGACTAAGGCTTTTTGACTTTACGAGCCGTAAGGGTCTCATAAAGGTATTTCTCCCTACGAGTCGTGAGGATCTCGTAGGTGTATTTTCTCCTTAGGAATCATGGGGATCCCTAAATGTGTGTTCTCTTATACTTCGTAAGGATCCCATAAGAGTATTTTCTCCTTATAAGTCGAAAGGACTTACAAGTGTCATTCACCATATGAGGACACTCCTCGTCATTGGTGGGACTTGGTGAGGGAACGTTTATTTGTGCCTGTGGATTGTATACAAGGGTCAATATTGGACTGCTTGTAGGGCAGCTTGAGGGTGTGATGGCTTAAGAATAGGTTCAGGTCTCTGTATCTTAAGGCTTCTGAATCCTATGAGCCGTAAGGGTCTCGTAGGGGGAATTCTCTTTACGAGTCGTGAGAATCTTATAAGTGTAATTTTTCCTTAGGAATCGTAGGGATCCCTAAGTGTGTTGTTCCCTTGTGAGTCGTAAGGATCCCACGCCGATGTTTTCTCCTCACAAGGTCGAGAAGACTTTGCAGGTGTTTTTATTTTAACGAGATCGCACCCTTTCGGGTTTTTACAAGCTCGCCGGTAACCCTGCTGTTATTACTCACGGAGCCCTTTCCGGGTTTTCATCTGTGTCCATTTCGCTTGTGGGCATACCGTTTTTTTATTAACAACGAGATTGTGCCCTTTCAGGTTTTCACAAACTCGCTGGCAGCCCTGCTATTTTTACTCACGGAGCCCTTTCCGGGTTTTCATCCGTACCTATTTCACTTGTGGGTGTACCACTTTTTTTTATTACCCCTTTGTTCGCCAATGGCACTTAGAGGGGACTTCACCACCGGGGTAGCTACGTAGCCAATGGGATTTGAGTGTCAGCTCTTGCCGTTGGGACTTGTGGACTTGAATTCCATTATCGCCATGCTTGGGGCGACGTATTAGTTTAAGGACATTACGGTCCATCGTTAGTTTAGGGACATCTCGGTCCGTTGTTAGTTTAGGAACCCACTGTTAGTTTAGGGACATCTCGGTCCATTGTTAGTTTAGGAACATTGCGATCCATTGTTAGTTTAGGGACATCTCGGTCCATTGTTAGTTTAGGGACATTGCGGTCCATTGTCAGCTTCGAGGCGAAGTTTTGCCGGATACTACTTATAGAGTCTTGACTCAGGAAGCCAGCGAGCGGACACGAGCATCGTCATCTATCAATAACCTGAGTTGTGACTTGTCAAGCATAGTATTTCTTAAGAAACTGGCCGTTTATCTGCCGGAAGGGTCTTTCGCCATGCATATCCATGAGCAAGTAGGCCCCTCCTTGGTAGACATTGTCTATGATGTACGGACCTTCATAGTTTGGCTCGAATTTCCCCCACTTTGCACGGTTGGGGATCATAGGTCTTTTGACAACTAGCACGAGTTCGCCTTGGCGGAACGTTCTTGGCCTAGTTAGTCTTTCGTATGAGCGCGCCATCCTTGCTTTGTAAGCTTCCAGTTTTTGCTGCGCTATGAGGCGAGTTTCATCGAGGGCATCGAGCTCCTCGAGCCGAAGATGGGCATTTTCTTCATCCGTCGGCCCATATCGAACTGCCACTCATAAAAAGGGTAGCTCTATCTCCAAGGGAAGAACCGCCTCCGTGCCGAATACCAACGCGAATGGCGTTGTGTTCGTGGCCGTTTTGAACGTGGCTCGATACATCCAGAGAGCTTCATACAGTCTCTCATGCCAGTCCCTTTTATTTCTGGACACCGTTTTCTTCATGATCTTCGTCAAGGTCTTATTGAAAGCCCCAGCTAGACCATTAGCTCGGGGATTATAGACTGAAGAGTATCTCCAATCTATATTATGCTGCTGTGCGAAGTGGCTGATCTTATGGCTCTTGTAGGCTGGCCCATTATCCGAGATGACTCATCGCGGAGTGCCGAAACGGTAGATGACCTGTGTCCTGAAGAAATGGAGGATGTTCTCCATCTTCACATCCCTTAGCAGTACTGCTTCTGCCCACTTAGAGAAGTAATCAGTTGTTGCCAATATGAACCGATGTTCTTTAGATGACGATGGTTTGATAGGCCCGATTATATCGGTTCCCCACATTTCGAATGGACAACTAGCCAATGTTGGATGTAGTGGATTCGGATGCTGGTGGATGAAGTCCTTGTGAATTTGGAACAAGTGACACTGCTTCACATATTCAAGGCAGTCCTGAATTATCGTGGGCCAATAGTAACCCATTTTTTTTGATCTTCAGTTTCATCTTTGGCCCGGCTTAATGGGAACCACAAAGCCCGTCGTGAGTTTCTTGGACGACCCTCCTTGCTTCCTTTGGTCCTAAGCATCTTAGCCACAAACTGTCGAACGACCTCTTATATAGAGTATCATTGACGAAGGCGACGGATAGAGCCCGTTTCATGAGCTAATGTCTTGACGACGCGTCTTCGGGTGTTCGATGGGATTTGAAGTAGTCTATGAAGACTTCTCTCTAATCCTTAATCTTTTTTTCGTCTTCTATTTGGCAGGCTGCTTGTTTGGCCGCTTCCTTTTCTTCAGACGACTCCGGAGATATTTCTGCTGGTGCAAGAATCCTGTGGCTTTGCACAGTGATCCTTACGCCATCGAGGTTTTCGTCAGCCAGTTCTTTAGAGAGCTTGGCTAACGCATCTGCCTTGCTATTTTCTGCCCACGGTATACTTTCCAGGACGTATGATGGGATTTGTGTCAGCAATTGCTGCACTCTCTCACCATATTTTTCCAATTCTGGGTTACACGTCTGAAGTTGCCATTTACTTGGCTAACAACCAGCTGGGAGTCTCCATGTATGAGGAGGTTTTTGATTCCCATGTCGACAGCGATCTCAAGACCTGCTATCAAAGCTTCATATTCCGCTTCGTTGTTTGTTCTCGGCTCCGTTAAAGAAATGGCAAAACGCATTATCCCTCCTTGCGGAGTCATGAAGATAAGGCCCACCCCATCTTTGATTATGGGGGTGTTTTGCTTTCGCTTCTTCATGGAAGACGCTCCATCAAGGTAGAGTTCCCATTAGACATTATTTTCCTCCGTCTTCCCTTTGATTGTGTCGAACGCGTGTTCATCTGGCAATTCGCAATTTAAAGGAGAGTCGGCCTGTATCGGATGCTCAGCGAGAAAGTCGGGGATGCCCTGGCCTTTTACTACCTTAAGGGGTCGATATACTATCGAGAACTCCATCAAGAGGAGGGCCCATTTGGCATGCCTTCCCGTTAGTATGGCTCTTGACATCAAATACTTAAAAGTATCCACCTTTGATATAAGATGGATCTCATGTGCCAAGGCATAATGTCGAAGCTTCGTTATCGCGAAGATCGGTGCCAGACAATGCTTTTCGATGGGGGGTAGTTGTTTTCTGCCCCCAGAAGAACTCGACTCAAATAATAGAGAGCTCTCTCCTTTCCCTGGTCATTCTCATGTGCCCATAGTGCGCCTAAAGAACCTTCAAGGGTTTCTCTTGACCAGAGCGGTCAGTACTGGCGGGTTCAGCAGATATTGCTTGATTTCGTCTAGTGCACTTTGGCATTTACGATCCCAAATGAACGGGGTCTCCTTCTTCATTAGATGGCTGTAGGGATGACATTTGCCGGAGAGGTTAGCTATGAACCATCGGATATACGCGAGCTTCCCTTGGAGAGACCACAGTTGCTTGAGATTTTTTGGCGAGGGCATTTTCATAATCGCCTTGATCTTTGATGGATCTATTTCGATGCCTCGGTGTCGTATGATGAATCCTAAGAATTTTCCTGAGGAAACTCCAAACGCGCATTTCAGGGGGGTCATCTTCAGGTTGTACTTCCGAAGGCGCTGGAACACTATTTTTAGATGTTCTAAGTGTTCCTCGTACGATTTGCTTTTTACCACAAGGTCGTCGATATAGCATTCAACGATCTCATAGATGAGATCATCAAAGATCTTCGTCATGGCCCTCTGGTAGGTAGCGCCAGCGTTCTTCAAACCGAAGGGCATCACTTTATAGCAAAATATGCCCAGCGGAGTCAGGATGGCAGTATGCTTTCGGTCTTCGGGATGCATATTTATTTGATTGTATCGTGAAGACCCGTCCATGAAGGAGAATACTTCATGAGTGGACGTATTATCTATCATCAGCTCGGTAACCGGTCTGGGGAAGTCATCCTTCGGGCAAGCTTTATTGAGGTCTCGAAAGTCCACGCAGACGCGCGCCGTCCTATTTTTCTTCATCACTGGGACAATGTTGGCGATCCAGTTGGGGTATTGAACTTCTTGGATGAAACCAGAATCAATTAGCTTCTTGACTTCGGCATTGATACTCATCTCAAGTTCGAGTCGCATTCTTCTTGGCGCCTGCTTGACTAGCTTAACGTATGGCGATATAGCCAGTTTATGCACGCTATCTCCGGATCTAATCCTGGCATCTCGGAATAGTTCCATGCGAAGCAGTCTTTATACTGCGTAAGCACGTCTTTTAGTGTAGCCACCTTCTCTTCAGACAGCAGCTCACTAACGAACATCGTCCTTGGATAGTTTGTCGTCTCCAAGACGATTTTCCTCAGATTGTCCACCGTGGTATGTATCCCATCCTCCAGCTCTTTTGGCACCGGTGGAAATTCTTAGATCACCTCGTCCTCATCTTCATTTGCGAAGCACTGGAAGAGGTCGTCCACATTCTCATGCTCTCCCTTCTTTGAGAATGTTATCATCTGGCAGGTACGAGCTCGTTTCCAAGTTCGATGTTGGTGTGGACTTTCCCTCGCAGTGTAGGTTGCTCTTGGCTCATACTTTCGTGATGGGGCTACCCTCCAATTGTTGGACAGAGCAAACCTGCCTTGCTGATACTGGTCTTCGACCTAGTCTTTGATGGTGAAGCAATCTTCAAGAGAATGTCCTATTGCTCGGTGGTAGGAGCAATAAGCCAGATGATAGACCTCGTTTATTTGCTCAGGATGCCGAGACTCTGAGAGCATCATCATTTGATGCTTCATGACAAGCTCGAATATTTTCCTTGTCTTGTTTTGGGGGAACAAGTGCTCTCGATCCATCTTCTTCATAAAAGACGGATTCCAGCTGACTTTTCCTCGATCGCGTTGCTTCTTGAATCTGCTTCGCTGTTTGAGAGCGTCATTCTCATTCTTCACCTTGTTGTTGCTTCTGCGTCGGGTTTTTTCCTTTCCACGAGAGCGCACAGCGGGCTGAGGGTGAAGGGCATCGTCATCCTCTATAGCCTACTGAATGAGACGTTGCGTTATGGCTTCTCGTAAATGGCCATTTCGTAGCTGTGGTCATCCCGAACCTTCTGACCCGCTTCCCTTATTAGCTTGTCAATTTGTTTTTCGAATGATGGGCTTAGTATTCTCACGGCGGGATCTCACTCTGGTTCGATATCGGCGCTATCTGGAAATGCATTCGCTTCTCCACCGGGGTTATTTATGACATGGCAATAATGGAATCACTCCCGTTTCTTGGACCAAATGTATCCAAGCCCAGTCGTCTCCATCCTCCCGTTGGGCATCTTTCGCTGAGTCCCGGGAATGTCCCAAATCTTGTTGTAGAACTGGGCTTGTCGAGCAGTTTGTTTGAAGGACACACCCTGGCATTTTAGTAGCCTTTTCAATCCCTCTGCATAGTATCTGGGAAGACAGATTGGTTGAAGCCTGTCAAGCGTAAGATCGGCACCATGCCGGACTTCTTTCTCCACTTTTGTCTTCGTGGATTGATAGAAGAGGATCGCCTTTTCACCTCTTCGTCTGGGAGTGACGTAGAAGGTGTGCAGCTCTTGTACATTGTATGTATCAAGCGCATCGAGTTCCCTATAATGCCATTGCGGAACCATAGTAATTTGTAAACTCTGATCAGTTCCAGCGAAGCTTTGTGCTGATGGGCGAGTGGAGAACACGGCGTTGACCTCGTCCTCAGAGTCACTACCAAAGACCAACATAGGAGTAGCCGGCCCTGGCCTGCTGTCTTGGGGTTGCTTCGAGAAGACTATCTTTTCCTCCTCTTCGGTATCGCTCCCGAATATTGGGATAGTGGAGACGGCTTTTTGTTTATTCTCCGGTTTACGACATCTTTTCGTGTCTTCGAAGTCTGGTAAGAAGTACTTGGCGTCTTCATATTTGCGGACTTCATTTACGGAGAATGGTTTTAACTCCCCTGTAACTGTGTACTCGAGGCCGTCTTTGAAATACTTCATACACTGATGTTGTGTAGAAGGGATGATGTTGTATTCGTGTAACCAAGGCCGGCCAAGCAGAGCGTTATAGCAGGTCTTGGCGTCAATGACATGAAATTTGATGTCAGTGATGAGGATCCCAAAGCGTAACGTCAGTATCACAGACCCAAGCGTCCGTGATGACTGCGAGTCGAACCCGGAAGTGGTAATTTTGTCCTGAGCCAGGTGCTGAACGTTCATGCAGATCTCTTTTAGCACCCTCACATTGAGAAGGTTGACAGAAGACCCGTTGTCGACCAGGATCTTGCCTATCTTAATATCATGACAGTACCCGGTGACATATAGAGGACAGTTGTGCTCGCATGTTCCGAGGATGAAATCTTCATCGCTGAAGGTGATGTCAGCTATGTGAACTTCTGCCAGCTTGTCCTTCATCTTTTCTTCTGCAAAGAAAGCTTGGAACTGATCAGGCTCTTACATCGCCTTGATTAGAGAATCTTGTGCCTCTTTGGACAGGAGGAGAGCACCCAGTATGCTCAGTTGTGAGGGTATCTTTCTTAGATGTGCCAGAACATTATAATCCACCTTGTTTTTCTTAGGCGGGTCTTTGGCTGCTAGCTAGTTAATGACTCTATCATCGAGGGCAATTTCCTTAAGGACTTTTTCCTTCCCCTTGTCTCTTTTGCTCGAACCTTTGTTTGTAGGACCGAGGTTCTTTTCAGGCAACGTACGGTTACGTAGCTGAATGTTCTCATAGTTCTTCACCTCTTCTTCTTTTCCAGGGGTGGATTCATTGAAGAGAGGGCCGAAGGTTATTTCTTCCTCAGAATCGCTCCCGAATATAAGAACTTGGGTTTTCCCTTTTGTCGAACTAGTATCAACCATATAACAGCTGCTAGTAGTTTTTTTGCGCTCATCTGTCATATTTTTTCGCTGTCGGCGAGCTTCATGCTTCATCCTCTTGAAATGTTGTCGGTAGGCCATGTATCCCTGCCACCACTTCTTGAAGGCGCTGCACTCTTCGGTGGGGTGCGTAACCCTCCAATGGTATAAGCAGTAGTTCGGATGTACATTCGATTTGTCGAGGCACGTACTCCCAGGAGTATTTCCTTTGAAAGGTGGCAGTTTCATTCCCATTGACAGGGCTTTGGCGAACCGTTTCCCCATCTTAAACCTTCTTTTGTCTGCCGCGGGTGTGCTTCGATCTGGTTGGAGTACCTTGTGACTCTTCCTCGCCGCAACTTCTTCATCCTGATGCCAATGCTTGACCTTTTCGTATATGGCATTTTCACGCTCTTGGTCGGCTTTACTCTTTTGAAGGGCTTCGTTCAGCAATTTATCAATCAGGTCATCTGACGGTTCCATGGATTTTGACGCCGGTCCTTCCCCCAGTTCCTCTACATTGCTTTCCACCGCCGAGGGAGCTTCTTCGTCTTTTAACGACAGGTGAGAGATCATATGGCAACTCGCTACATAATCCTTGGGTTCTTCTGACGAGCCGTTTCCTTCATTAATGTCACCGTCTCTGTTCTTAAGAATATACTTGAGGAACTCTTCAAGTGTGACTGGGGTCCGCGCCTTTTGGTTGTATTCCTCCAGCGCATCGATATATTGTTGCAGATCTGTACGATTGTCGTCGAACTGCACGGGCTTCTTGGTCTTCTTCTTTTCCTTCGAAGACTTTGAAGGCGTGACCTGGGTGTTTTGCCCATCATTACCAACTTTCGGTGTTGGGCGTGATTTCAGCATCCCGTCAATGATCTCGGGCTCCAGCAGGCTTTTCCACCTGATTGCCGGGCATGCTTGAAGATCCTTTAGCATTCTTTTAGTTTTAGCTGAAAGGAAGACTTCCCACGGAGCTTCTTCTACAAATGAGCATGATACCCCCGGCGTATCCACCTTCTTAGGAGCGTACTGCTGTGGCGGGTTTACCTTCCAGTTTTTAGATAGCGCGAATTTGCCTTATTGGTACTAGTCCTCAACCCAGTTTTTGAAGATGTAGCAATTTTTGATTGGGTGGCACATTCCTCTGTGGTAGGGGCAGTAGTTGGGACTGTTGACGTCACCAGACTGCAATGGGCGTCTCGGATCCTGTTGAGTACCGCTAGTTCGAACAGACTCCTTGTTTTATCCTGGGGAAACGAGTAAAGACATCTCAACTTCTCTTCGGGGGATCATGGTTTGTTGCTTTGGCGAGCAACCGGTTTCGGGTCACTCGGTTGTTGTTGAGCGTTGGCAACGAAAGTCGCTTTCCCTTTGACCTTTTCATTCCGGGAATCCATTTTCGAAGAGGACGGCCTATGGCCCATCTGGTCCATTTAGGCCAGCTTGTCAATCAAGGCCTGGAAGGTGGTCAGCTTGAAGAACATCATAAATTGGGATATATTCGCCTGAGAATGAAGGGTCCCTACGAACATACCCACGGCAGGAGCTTCTTCTATGCATTGTTCGCATTTTGACCATAGGTTCCGCCACCGAATTGCGTATTGAACCCAGGTTTCTCCCGGCTTCACCCTAGTATTGATTAATGCGGTGATCGGGGTGCGCTCGCTTGCGCTTGCGAAACGCTATATGAACAATAGCTCTATTTCTGTAAATATTTTGATGGAGTCATTCGGAAGCTCCGAGTACCATTCAAATGCTATCTCCGCCAAGCTGCCGACGAACTGGCGAAACAGCAGTTTGTCGTCGCCTCCAATATTGCCACATAGAGCTTTGAACTGAGCGACATGCTGATGGGGATTGCCTGTCCCCTTATATATGTGGAATTTAGGGATCATATATTCCGGCGGGTATTTGTTTGATCATACCGGCCTGGATAAGGTCGTCCAGTTCTGACGACTTGACCAGCCGCTTCGCTTGCCTAATGAGCTCGTATTTGTTGAGCTATGTAGTCATCAAGGGAAGCCTTGTATAGGAATGCCTAGAACGACAGCAAGGTTTTGGGAGGCATCGTCCATCCCAAATTAAAAAAAATTACCATGCTAAACAACCATAACCCTAGAATGTTAACTTAAGAATTAAACAATACAACATGTAAACATCTTTATATCTAAGTGAATATGGAATACAACCTTTGTAGACCGGTCCATCACTTCAAATGCTCCGTGTAGAAATCCCTTCGCTCTAAGTAGTGGTGATCCGGACTCTCCGTAGGCTCCACTAGTCGAAATGAATGAACTTGCTCAATAATCGTCGAGGCCGAAAATGATCTACTTTGAGGAAACTCTAACTCAAGCTACCTCTTCAGTAATAGATGATTTAGTGAAGCAAACAACCCACACTATATGGCTAATATAGTATAGATTGATGAAGTAGGAATTTAGCTCAATTTAGAATATTTTCCTCACTTTCTTTTTCACCTCAAGAAAACTCAAGTAAAGAAAAAGATGAAGAAGATGAAGCGTCAAATGTGAACCATGGGTGAGAAAATATCTAATATAAACTCTTGTAGAGACTTAATTAAAGCCAAGGTAATGGTTAGGTTAAATAATATCTAGAGTAAAACAAAAGTTAGTGGAGATTAGGTCAAGGTTTCCACAAGCTTCTCCAAGCATCACAACCATGCTAATTTCCACCTATTTTGTTTTTTCTCTAAATAATTAAAACCTCACATTATCTTAGTTTATATGTGAGTCTCTACACCCAAGTTCCATGTATCATCAAGCATGATACATTTATCAAAATACATTAAATATATATATATATATCACATATGTATATATAAAATGTAAATGAAGAAAAGAAAATTCTTAAGTGAGCTAATTTTAGTTAATGTAAACTAGTATATCAAATATACAATTATACATTAAATTATCAAATCAACACTTGATTTAATAATCCGGCTATATCACATATAACCGACTAATATCATATGTATCAACTTATCGAATCAACACTTGATTCAATAACCCGGCTATATCACATATAACCGACCAATACAATTATCGCGAGATTAGAATACGGTATCTCATACTCGTATTAATCTCGGTCCCGCACATATCACATATGTGCTCCTACTTCATTTTGCCTGAGCCGGTAAACCTCTGTGTAGGACTCTAAAGACTCGTCAATACGCCGGTAGTAGGTGATGATCATATCAAACACCAACAAGCCGTCAGCAGTACTAGTTAGAGGTAACGGCTACCCGGGTATTGAGCGATCAGAAGATCAACAAGAAAGCATGTTCATACTCCAATAAAGCCTGTCGGTAACACTACCATACAGTCCGGTCTCTTCGTCTGATATGTCGCATATCCAGTCTATGGGTGATAAACGTCAGACCCCAGTAACCGATAAGTCGTGCCGATGTGAGTCTCATAACGGGTCGAGAAACTACTGATAACACTTACCAGTAGATCTCCGTATCATCCCTGGCCAGGGACTTCTGTTATAGCCAATCGAGCACAGCGCAACATCAACCCCCAATACTGGGAGAGACGAATCCTCTCCTATCGATCATTGCCTCCATGTGATTCGGGACTGTACCCAAAAGCCATCGTTTTGCACGTTCTCTTGAACGTGGTATGGTGGAAATCAAAGCACAGTGGGAATCACACAAGACTCTATGACGATCTCGGGTCTACAGACTAACCTGTACCAGTGTCACCAGAGAACTGCTATCTGACTATAGGTATAATACCAACTAGGAGTTGTCTGCGAGTCCGTTCAGTGTACCCAGTCTCCACTGTGCACCCGTATACCATCATTGATGTCAAACACCAATGGATGTAGGATCATCCATCGCCCATCATATGGGTCAAGAAGCGTATACGCTAGTCTACTCTGGAATATCGATGCCCTGTCTTGATACACCCTCGACTAGGAACAATTAAAGGATGTACTTGTGGACTACCCTGGCCCCACTAGTATGATCTCCATCATAGTCCTGGTAGTCAAGTACACATCCTAAGGGCTTTATCAACATGTGAGAGAAAGAAAGTATCATAATGCAAGTCTATATGTTAAGACAAAGAGCAACCAGATAGCATACTATCATGTCGAGCAAGAAAGTCCTCTCTATATATGTCCAAGCATCCACTATAATATACATCATATGTACAATAATGGCCTCTAGGGCATACACATAACTAACAATCTCCCATTTGCACTAAGGCCAGTTGTTGTAGTATCTCATACCCAACATCCCGAAGAGTCTCTCAAATTGTATCTGGGGTATGGCCTTTGTGAGTGGATCCGCCGTGTTGTTCTTCGTGTCAACTCTCCTGACCTCGATCTCCCGGCGATCAACTATCTCCCGGATCAGGTGATATCGCCTCAGAATATGCTTAGATCGTTGATGGGACCTGGGTTCCTTGGCAAAAACCACTGCTCCATTGTTATCACAATACAAAGGTATTGGATGCTCGATGGACGGAACCACTCCAAGTTCGGTTATGAACTTCTTCATCCAGACAGCCTCTTTGGCAGCATCGTTGGAAGCGATGTATTCAGCCTCCATCGTCGAGTCTGCCACGGTTTCCTGTTTGGAACTATTCCAACAAACTGCCCCTCCATTGAGGGTGAAGACAAATCCCGAGACCGACTTAGAGTCGTCCTTATCACTCTGGAAGCTCGAATCGGTAAAGGATTCCACTCGGAGTTCACCGTTACCATACACCAAGAACATCTCTTTAGTCCTTCTCAAGTACTTGAGAATGTTCTTCACAGCTATCTAGTGATTCTCTCCAGAATCTGCTTGATACCTACTCACTACACTTAGTAAGTATGCTACATCGGTTCTGGTACATAACATCGCATACATGATAAAGCCTACTGCCAAAGTATAGGGTATCCCTTGCATGCGAGCTGTCTCCAAATCAGTCTTGAGAGACATCTCTTTGGAGAGAGTGAGTCCTGAGATCGTGGGTAAATTCCCACGCTTAGAATCTTCCATACTAAACCTCTTTAGAATGGTGTTTATGTACCTAGATTGGGACAATTCCAGTATCCGTTTAGATCTATCTCTATAGATCTTAATCCCCAAGATGTAGGGGGCATCACCTAGATCTTTCATTGAGAATCTTTATGATAAGAAGAGCTTGACCGAGTGCAGCATAGGAACATCATTTCCTATCAAGAGTATGTCATCCATGTACAATACAAGGAAGACAACCTTACTCTCTGCCACCTTCTTGAATATACAAGGTTCATCTACGTTTTTGATGAAGTAAAACTCTTTGACTACTACATCAAAATAGATGTTCTAACTCCGCGATGCCTGCTTTAACCCGTAGATGGATTTAAGCAGCTTGCAAACCTTACCGCTGCTCCCATTATCCACGAAGCCCTTTGGCTGAGTCATGTACACGCTCTCTTCTAAATCACCATTTAGAAAGGCGGTCTTAATATCCATTTGCCAGATTTCGTAGCCATGGTATGCAGCGATGGAAAGTAGGATCCGGATGGACTTAAGCATAGCCACTGGAGAAAAGGTTTCATCATAATCCACACCTGGTCATTGACGAAAACCTTTTGTAACAAGTCTAGCTTTGAAAGTCTCAACTTTTCCATCTACACCAAGTTTCTTCTTAAAGATCCATTTGCTCCCAATGGGTTTTACCCCTTCGGGAGCAACTTCCAAATTCCATACTTTGTTGGGGTACATGGATTCCATCTCAGATCGCATTGCATCCAGCCATTTCACAGAGTCCCCACTCGTGATGGCCTGCTCGAAGCTAGTTGGGTCATCATCTTCCATGATGCAATTCTCGCTCCAACCATCAATGAGAAAACCGTAGTATTCCTCAGGTGGGCGTGAACCCTACTAGATCGGCGGAGAGGCTGAGGTTCGTTGGGAACTATTGAATTCTCCGGTTCTACCAAATCTTCTTTTGTAGTTTGTGCGGTTGGAACTTCTTCTAGCTCTACCTCTTTGCCACTAATCTCTTTTATAAGAAATTCCTTCTCTAAAAAGGTGGCATGTTGAGCAACAAACACCTTTTTTTTCCTCACTGAGGTAGAAAAGATATCCATATGAATTGTTTGGATATCCCACAAACTTGCAAAGAACCGATCGTGCCTCGAGTTTGTCCGGATTTTGCCTTTTGACATAGGCCGGACAACCCCATATCTTAACTCGCTTAAGAGATGGTCTCTTCCCATTCCATATCTCATATGGAGTGGTAGGCACAGATTTGGTTGAAACTCTATTCAATAGGTATGCTACTGTCTCAAGCGCATAACCCCAAAAGAAAATAGGCAACTCAACGGTGCTCATCATAGAGCGCACCATATCCAATAGGGTGCGATTCCTCCGCTCTGATACACCATTGTGCTATGGTGTATACGGAGGAGTAAGCTGAGAGAGAATCCCGTTCTCTTTTAAATAGTCACGGAATTCCGTGCTCAAATATTCTCCCCCCCCCCCGATCAGATCGTAGGATTTTAATACTTTTACCCGTCTGGTTCTCAACTTCATGCTTATATTCTTTGAATTTCTCAAAAGTTTCAGACTTGTGTTTCAACAGGAACATATGTCCATATCTTGAGAGATCGTCAGTGAATGTAACGAAGTACGAAGAACCATTCCTGGCATGTATAGACATGGGACCGCATACATCATTATGTATCAGTCCCAAGAGTTCCGTAACTCTTTCTCCGTGTTCTGTAAACGGAGTTTTGGTCATATTTCCTTTGAGACATGACTGGAAAGTTTCATAAGATGATAATTCGAACGGATTCAAATATCCATCTTTATGTAACTTAGCTAGTCGTGTCACATTGATATGACCTAGTCTACAATACCACAAGAAGGATTCGTTCATCTCTGAACTCTTCTTCTTGTGTGTGTTTTGTACGTTAAGAACTGTGGTTTGATTTAGAATGTATATGCCATTATTTAACGAGCCTGATCCAATCAACTTTTGATTCAGAAAAATGTTCATAACATTATCCTGTACTACAAAATTATATCCTTCTTTACTTAATAAAAAAACTGATATAAGATTGAATATCAGGTTCGGTATGTAATAGCATTCGTTCAGAATCAATGTATTACCCTTTGGTAATACAAGGTGATATTCGCCAACAGGTTTGGCTGCAACATTTGCACCATTCCCTACTCTTACAGAATGATCACCCTCTCCCAGTTCTCTACCTTTCCTTAGCCCATGCAACATATTATATATGTGGGATCCATCCGGTATCTAATACCCAGGACGTAGAGTGTACTGAGAAACAGTTCTCGGCAACTAACACATCCGAAGAAGATGCATCAACATGCTTATTCTTCGTTTGGGCGGTGTGGGAATCCGGATATTCCCCTATTTCCTGCTCTGTCTTATAACAATTGTAAGAAAGAACGGAACCAACGTTCCCCTGCTCAGTATAACAAGCGGGTTCGGTCAATGCATCTATATTATTATCTTGATTAAGGCCTGACATGGTCGCTACCTGGAGAGAAGGAGAAGAAAACACTTAGCGTATGCTCTTGCAAGATTAGATTGGTTATTATCTTATCTAATCAGGATGGATCCCACTGTTTTTATCAAATCTTTCTTCAAACCCTAAAAGGTAAGACTATCCGGGATTAATTACACCCTACAAGTTCGCCAATCTTTCAGCCAGGCCAGTGTTGGTACTTTGAGGGAGGTTCCCCGTGCTTTCGCACGGACCTAATTAGAATAAACCTCGTTTTCCCAGGGGCGTAACCCCGTTAACACCTTTCTAGACACCTACTTGATTGGCTAATTGTGATGTGTAAAACTCTCCCAGGAGTAACTCTTACTCGCAGTAGGTATCAGGATCCAACTATCTCATAGAAGGTATGCAATCTCATTACAAATTTCAACACTTGAAATTCCCGATAATCTTTTGGCTCTAGCCACTTATGACCTTGGCTATGGTCAACAAATCATAAGCGCTAGCCAAGTTCAACCCGTCATTTCCTGATTGAATTAAACCCACCCGTACGACCCTTGGCTAAGGTCAACAAAGTCGTACGACTAACCTAACTCAATCGCATCATATGCAGCAGATAAGCACTAATTAGCTACCGCACACTACGCCTTGGCTAAAGTCAACAAACGTAGCACGAATACTAAGCAGTACTTATCTGAAATGACGGAGGGCTACGACAGGTTTTTAAGAAAACCTTTTGCGTAATGAACTTGATTTCGTTGTAGAATCTAAAAATTTTGAAAAGGAGTGTTTTTTAGGCTTTTGCTAGTATCGCTAATGAGGTCACTCCCGGTGAAGGGATCTCGGCTCTTTCCTTATCGAATAAGGTGCAGGATATTTCATAAATACCGCTATGCAAAGCAAGAACTAGAGAAGCAATCAAAAGACAAAACCCAGTGGGTTGTAGCATCTGCTAGCTTTTGCTAAAGAGGTCACTCCCGGTGAAGGGATCTCGGCTCTTTCCTTATCGAATAAGATACTGGATATTCTACAAGGAATACCACTATGCAAAGCAAAAACTAGAGCTACCCTTTTTGAAAATTTGATTCTACAATATCTTATAGGTTTCTTTCTTTTTCATTAATCTCATTAATGAAGTCCCATCATTTATGCTTCCTAAGCATCACAGAAGAAACGAAAATACAACGTACGCTTATGCCGTCCGCATTCACCACAGTGTCCCATTATGCATCGTTATGTTACTTAACAACGGCATAGCGGGGCAGGACTAGCGCGGGTGCAAAACATAAGCAACGTCTATTATATATCATATATATAATAATAAAGCATTCATCTCACGCATATAAAGTGATCACATCATATAATATCAGCAGTAGAAGTCAACATATGAAATATTGGATATACTAGGAGGTCCATATTTTTTATTAACCCTGTAAAAAAACACGGATTCCACGGTCACGATGAATAGCCAAACCCACATCCCTAGACCCCTATGAGAGCGGCAAGAAACCCTACCAATTCTAGAGTTAGGAGACCCGGACTCGACTCCTCGAGATGGTCTCCTACTGGACCCTAAAACCCGGTTACTTGTGCTCCCCACCTTGGGTCTATCCTAATGCAGAAAAGTAAATAATATACAACAATGGTGACATCATCCTCATCCCGAAAGTGCCCCAATAAAAGAATATTACATACAAGTTTTTTACATGAATGAAAATGAAAAACTCTCATCTCACATAAAAAAAAACCTTGGCTATTCAAAACACGACGATCCAATATAACGTATCCCAGCAACACATAACATCACATGTCATCAACGTAAGTAAATATGCGTATCACAATTGTCGTTGACATATAGCAACGAAAACGGCGATACACCACATATTACACTTACGGACGCAAAAAAGAAAATGTCAAACTACAACATTTGGAATCCACAATCACCTTAGACATCATAAACCCGAAATATCGCATACTTCGGATTTCATGCCTAACAATATGAATTCCAAATATTGTATCACATTCAACAAATAGGTAAACGATGTTAAACATTTCGATCGAATCAATAAACACCCAAAATTTCCCAAAGAGCTCAACACTTGAGCACAGTTTAAAAATACTCAGAACATGCCACAGTACCTATGGACCAACCATAGAAGGGCCAACCCTTACCCCACCTATGACGCCGCGGAACTACCGCAAACCCTAGGGTTTGGCGGCGGTTCTTACGGTCATAGAATCGAGTTAGGGTTTCGTTCTTCTAGAGGGTCCATCGCATTACTTGCATGATTTTTAAATGTTCTTTAACTTGGAAAAAATACAACACTTGGAAAAAATTTCGTCGGGGGAAAAATTGGGTTATTGATATCCGTTCGAACTTTTAGACGACGTCTAAATAACCTGAAATAATGTTAGAATTACGACTACGAAACACTCCGAATTGCCTTTATAGAAAATTAACATCTCATGCAATTTTAGAAAAAACAAGCAACACCTGAAACACCAAAACCCAGAGACCAGAACACCAAACGAATATGAACCAAAGAAAGCATCAAAGGGCCGGCCAGCTCGGAAAATGTAGGCATGTCACCGGGTCAAAACCAGCGAAATGGGTTCGTATTTGTTCAGTGTTCATGTTACATCTCATATAACATTCTGCAGCTGCTTAAAAATTTTAGAGGCCGTTTAAAAATCGACAGAAACTAAATTTCATTGTTTCAAGTTTCGGAGTAGTTTCGTTTTTGTAATCTAACAAACATCGTCTAATTCTCTAACTTGGCTCTGATACCACTGTAGGAATACCTAGCACGACAACAAGGTTTCAGGAGGTATCGTCCATCCCAAATTAAAAAAAATTGCCATGCTAAACAACCATAACCCTAGAATCTTAACTTGAGAATTAGACAATACAACATGTAAACATCTTTAAATCTAAGTGAATATGGAATACAACCTTTGTAGACCAGTCCATCACTTCAAATACTCCGTGTAGAAGCCCCTTCGCTCCAAGTAGTGGTGATCCGGACTCTCTGTAGGCTCCACTAGTCGAAATGAACGAGCTTTCTCAATGATCTTCGAGGCCGAAGATGATCTACTTCGAGGAAACTCTAACTAAACCTACCTCTTCACTAATGGATGATTTAGTGAAGCAAACAACCTACACTATATGGCTAATATGATATAGATTGATGAAGTAGGAATTTAGCTCACTTTAGAATACTTTTCCTCACTTTATTTTTCACCTCAAGAAAACTCAAGTAAAGAAAAAGATGAAGAAGATGAAGCATCAAATGTGAACCATAGGTGAGAAAATATCTAATATAAACTCTTGTAGAGACTTAACTAAAGCAAAGGTAATGGTTAGGTTAAATAATATCTAGAGTAAAACAAAAGTTAGTGGAGATTAGGTCAAGGTTTCCACAAGCTTCTCCAAGCTTCACAACCATGCTAATTTCCACCTATTTTTGTTTTTCTCTAAATAATTAAAACCTCACATTTTCTTAGTTTAGATGTGAGTCTCTACACCCAAGTTCCATGTATCATCAAGCATGATACATTTATCAAAATACATTAAATATATATATATCACATATGTATATATAAAATGTAAATGAAGAAAAGAAAATTCTTAAGTGAGCTAATTTTAGTTAATGTAAACTAGTATATCAAATATATAATTATACATTAAATTATCAAATCAACACTTTATATAATAATCCGGTTATATCACATATAACCGACTAATATCATATGTAACAACTTATCGAATCAACACTTGATTTGATAACCCGGTTATATCACATATAACCAACCGATACAATTATCGCGAGATTAGAATACGGTATCTCATACTCGTATTAATCTCGGTCCCGCACATATCACATATGTGCTCCTAATTCGTTTTGCCTGAGCCAGTAAACCTCTGTGTAGGACTCTAAAGACTCGTTAATATGCCGACAGTAGGTGATGATCATATCAAGCACCCATAAGCCGTCAGCGGTACTAGCTGGACGAAACGGCTACCCGGGTATTAAGCGATCAGAAGATCAACAAGCAAGCCTTCTCATACTCCTGTAAAGCCTACAGGTAACACTACCGTACAGTCTGGTCTCTTCATCTGATATGTCGCATATCCAGTCTAGGGGTGGTAAACGTCAGACCCCAGTAACCGATAAGTCGTGCCGATGTGAGGCTCATAACGGGTCGAGAAACTACTGATAACACTTACCAGTAGATCTCCGTATCAGCCCTGGCCAGGGACTTCCTGTTATAGCCAATCGAGCACAGCGCAACATCAACCCCCAATACCGAGAGAGACGAATCCCCTCCTATCGCCCATGCCTCCATGTGATTCGGGACTGTACCCAAAAGCCACCGTTTTGCACGTTCTCTTGAACGTGGTAAGGTGAAAATCAAAGCTCGGTGGGAATCACACAAGACTCTATGATGATCTCGGGTCTACAGACTAACCTGTACCAGTGTCACCAGAGAACTGCTATCTGACGATAGGTATATTACCAACTAGGAGTTCTCGGCGAGTCCATTCAGTGTACCCAGTCTCCACTGAGCACCCGTATACCCTCTTTGATGTCAAACACCAATAGATGTGGGATCATCCATCGCCCATCATATGGGTCAAGAAGCGTATACGCTAGTCTACTCTGGAATATTGATGCCCTGTCTCGATACACCCTCGACTAGGAACAATTAAATGATGTACTTGTGGACTACCTTGGCCCTACTAGTATGATCTCCATCACAGTCCTGGTAGTCAAGTATACATTCTAAGGGCTTTATCAACATGTGAGAGAAAGAGAGTATCACAATACAAGTCTACATGTTAAGACAAAGAGCAACCAGATAGCATACTATCATGTCGAACAAGAAAGTCCTCTCTAGATATGTACAAGCATCCACTATAATATACATCATATGTACAATATTGGCCTCTAGGGCATACACATAACTAACACCTTGGAGATCGTTTCTTCTTTGGCTGCCGAGAAAGCCGGTGGAGGATTTGACGTTTCCCCTCTGTCGTCTTCGATAATTATCGGAGGGTCTTCGGCTGGAGGTTCCGACTGGATCATCTTCCCAACTATGTCTTGGAACAAAAGCGCCATCTGTTTTATATTAGCGGTCTGTTTTGCGGCCTCTTTATCCATTCTTTCCAGCACCCTTCGCAGGAACTTGGTGTCGGACTCTTGATCCTGGCGCTTCTCAGACGTTGCTTCCGGGCTTTCTTTCTACCCAGTGAGTGTGGCCATCTTTATCAGCATCTCCTGGAGCTTTTGTTGTTGCTCCTGAGCTTTCGTCATAGACAGTGTGAGTGGTCGATGACCCATGGAAGTACGGCTTTCCTCTTTCCCGGAAGCCATGTACACCGTGTGTACTACCATGCCCCAAGACTTGGAGCGTTTGGATCCATCACGCTTGGGATTTTCCGCTGGTGATGGGAGATTCTCAGACCTTCTCTTTTTGTGGGAGGCTGAAGTTGGAGGGGCTGTTGCAATAATCACCCATGTGGATGAGACCTTCCGTGGTATGACGGCGGAATGGTCCTCCTCCTGCCGAGCCTTCGTTTTCTTCAGTCGGCGAGAGTAGCCTTTGTCAATTACAGAGTCTTGGACTCTCCGCCAGACTCTATGGATTTTGGAGGACAGCCGCTGAGGGGGTTACTCCAGCTTTGCTTGCATCAAGTTTTCAGCAGGTGGGGGAGACTTCTTCAATACACCGCTTAGGGAGTTCTTTCACACCCTCCTGAATAGATCGAAGCTGTTCCCAGTTGGAACAGCAGTGTCAATTTCCACCATTAGATCTAGTGGAGTAAGTCCGGAGGGAGAGTTGCCCCCAACTCTTCTCTCCCAGGGCCAGTGGCTACATCGAGCATGTCTTTCCGATGGGACCACCTCAGCTGTGGAAACGGCTCCGTCGTGCCCCCTGCTTTGATGAAGGGCCGCCGTAGGTGTCAGCCTGTTGAAGATTGACGTCCGTTGAGAAGGGACGGTCAATCTTGTGAAGGCCGACCTTTTGATAGGGGAAGCCATCTTGGTGACTTCGTCGGAAGCAGGAGTTGGAACAGCCAATCTTGCAAAGACCGATCCTTTAGGAGGAGAATCCCCTCTAACGACTTCGTCTGCCAGAACTGGTATGGCTATCCGCTTCGGGATAACCCCTTCAGGTATTGCGAACCTTTTTGCAGGACCCCTTGAGCTGCAGCTCAGCTTGTTAAAGACTGAGGCGTTAGAATTGGACGACCCGTTGAGAGGGGCCGTGGTGGTTGCAAGTCGATCAAAGACCGACTTCTTTGGAGCTTCATGTGGTAGCATCGGGACGCTGAAGCTTGATGGCGGGATCATGGTCCCAAAGAACAATCCAGTGGTGGCCTGAGTCACCTGTTCCACTGGCATTGCAAAGATGGAGGCCGCTTGGGGACCGTAAGTCACTCCTCCAGTCGGGGCGGAGCGAGAGTTGCTATTGCAGTTAGTGCAGCTGGAGGCCATTTATGTTTTCTCCTTTTCTGCATGGAGCAAGATACCAAATCTTAGTACCTTGAATCCAAGGGAAACCATATTAAAACGCGATTTGTTCTCGAACACGACACATGAAGTATGGAGTGGAAAGAGGAAGAGGTCCCACCGGGCGTTCCAGAATCTGTTTACCGCCGAAAACGGGAGACGAAACCGCGTAGGTCGTCTTGCCTGAATTTGGGGGCAGATGCTATTTGGATTTATCCGTCCAGCTCTCCGAAGATTCCAAGTTGATTTATGGCACTGTGCATCGGAGGTTTGAACGGATGCGGCCGTTGTAGCAGACTTCGTCAGATTCCCCCTCGTTTGCGAGGGGTTTTTGATTGTGGGGATTCTCTTCCCTGCAGGCGCAAGACCCTGCAGTTAATTACGTTAGCGCATCGCGGTAACCACTTTCTCCTGCTCTAGAAGGTCACTTCATGTCGTGTGTGTTTGTTTTATTTTCGGTTGCCCGTGGATTGTATATGGAAACTAATTTATGTTGTCGCCCGTAGAGCGTGGATTAGTCCAAATATGTATATTCTTAGATTTGGGTTTGGGTTGATTTAAGGATCGTTAATCTTGTTTGAGATTAAGATCAACTTAAATGTTTGTTGGGGATACGTTAGTCTAATTTTAGGCTAAGATCTACTCAACAGGATTTTGGGATCATTCAGACCCAACAAAAAAGCATTTGAGCTCCATTGTGTTAGTTTAAGGACGTTGCGGTCCGTTGCTAGTTTAAGGATGCTGCGGTCCGTTGATAGTTTAAGGACGTTGCGGTCCACAGTGGGATGTGCCCGTCAATTTGGGAGTGCACCAAAGAGTTATTGGTTATCGGGACCCACCACCTCTCTGAAGACGCTGAAGAATTACAACGACATGTATCAGAGGTGTGAGGAGATGTACCCTTAAACCAATGTCCGTTGGGAGATCTATAGTCGTGTTTGGGACTAAGACCAATTTGGAAAATGATGAGCACATGGGCTCGGTTGATCTGAATTGGGGATTTGGTCAACTTAGACTCAACCCACTTAATCTTTGAATAAAGTGTTAAACACTTACTTGGGCTCAGTCCCTTTTCTGTGCAAATAATGCTGAGCATTCATATGGGTTCTGACACTTATACTTTGCTTTACTTTCCCCTTTCTTTTTATTGTTATTTTATTTTTATGGAGTGTTAAACACTCTTTATGGTGCCCTCGTATGGAGCACGTGAGGCGCTTAGCGCTGAGCGCCAACCACTGAGTGTTAGTCACTCCTTATTGAGCAGCACCCACGTGAGGGACACGTGAGGCGCTTGGCGCTGAGCACCAACCATTGAGTGCTAAGCACTCTTTATTGAGCAGTGCCCACGTGAGGAACACGTGAGGCGCTTGGCGCTGAGCGCCAACCATTATGTGCTAAGCATTCTTTATTGAGAAGCGCCCATGTGAGGGACACATGAGGCGCTTGGCGCTGAGCGCCAACCATTAAGTGCTAAGCACTCTTTATTGAGCAGCGCCCACGTGAGGGACACGTGATGCACTTGGCGCTAGGTTTTCTTTGTGTATTCTGTTCTGAAGAGTTCAATTCTCTGTTCTTTTCTGGATCTTTGATCCCCAAGAACAAGTTCATCCCTATGAGAATTAAATTCTCGTTTGTGGGAGACTTGTCATATGGATAAGAACTATGTTCTTTTATGAGGGTTAAACCCTTGGATATGAAGATGAGATGCTTTGATCTCTATTATTATTTTTATTTACCTCGAAGAAAGGTATTCTTCTTTCTTCCTTCTTAAAGCTTTCTTCTTGCTTGCTCTAAAGCTTATGGGGGGTTTCTCTGTACAAGACTTAAAGTCTTGGGTCATTTTTATAGTAGAAGCACATCTGTTGATTTAGTTAAAGAAATCTCTCATTGAGAGATCCTGATTGATTTGGGGATTTTATCTACCGTAGGATCTTTAATCCAAGGACTTCTGTTTTACAGAAGATATTTTTCTTGTTTTTAACAAGATTAGGGAAATATTTTCCCACACAGAATTTATTCTGCAAATAGGTGATTTTTAATCACCATTGGATTTTTAATCCAACGGTGCTCTATTTTACAGAGCGTAATCTTTCTTGTTTGGAAAGATTTGAGGAATATTTCCTCAACAGAATTTAATTCTATATTTTGATGATTTATCATCTCTGTTGGATCTTTGATCCAATGGCTCTGTTTAACAGAGAGATTTTAGTTCTGGTATCGACGCCCTCGTGCGAGGCACGTGAGGCGCTGCCTCAGAGTTTTTAACTCTCGGTGCTGGCGCCCTCGTGCAAGGCACGTGAGTCGCTACCTCAGAATTTTTAACTCTTGGCACTGGCTTTCAAATTTTGAATAGAGCTTTGCTCTTTTATTGGGGAAACAGTATCCTTAACAAAAATTTAAGTTGATCTTAATCTCAAACAAGATTAATGATCCCTAAATCAACCCAAATCTAAGATATACGGATTTGGACTAATCCACGCCCTACGGGCGACAACATAAATTAGTCTCTGTATACAATCCACGGGCAACCAAAAATAAAACAAACACACACGACACAAATTGAACTTCTAGAGCAGGAGAAAGTGGTTATCGCGATGCGGTAACGTAATTAACTACAGAGGCTTGCGCCTGCAGGGAAGAGCGTCCCCATAATAAAAAAAACCTCGCAAACGAGGGGGAATCTGACGAAGTCTTCTACAAACGGCCGCATCCGTCTAAACCTCCGATTTACGGTGCCATAAATCAACTTGGAATCTTCGGAGAGGTGGACGGATAAACCTAAATAGCATCTGCCCCTAAATTCAGGCAAAACGACCTACGCGGTTTCGTCTCTGTTTTCAGCGGTGAACAAAGACATCTTCAAGTAATCTCCTTAGATCAGATTACCGTCAGAAGAGCGAACGTTAGGAATTTGCTATGACGCCTTTTACTTGAGGTTAGGCTCAATTTGGAGGCCTGATGAGTCATAACCACTCCGCTCTAGTGTGGGATGATCTCCGATAGTCTTTTAGGCTTTATATGAGTTGCCGACGAGACTCGAAGCTGAGAATATGCCGTCACTTCATTTTTGTTTTGACAATGCCGTACCGTTTCTTTGCTAAAGTACGGTAGACATCTGTAGGACCTCTATGATGCATGTATTGCAATTGAAGCCCGGAGCTAGGAATATGCCATTGCTCCAATTTTATTTGATAGTTGCTTCCGCATCCTGCTGAAATGAGGGGGAACGTCGAGATAGTCTCTAGGTTTTATATGTACCGTCAAGACTTGGAGGTAGGATTTTACCGTGACTCCATTTCTATTTGACCCTTGGGTCTCTGTTGACATCGTGTCTGCATCCTGTGGAATGAGAAGGAACGCCGAGTTGGAGCTAGGATTTTTCTATTACTCTGTTTTGATTTGGCTCCTTGGAGCTTTGTTGACGTCACGTCTGCACCCTGTTGGAATGAGAAGGAACACCGAGCTGATCTCTAGACTGTAGATGTTCCCGTCAGGACTTGGCTCTCCCTTTGATGGTGCCTGGTGGGAAAATATGGTTCCCTTTTCATTTGTGCCCATGGATTGTATATAGGGGTCAGTGTGGACTCACCTGTAGGGCAGAAGAAAATTTTATTTTATATTTTCTTTTCTTTCCGCGATGCTCTATTTTTTCAGCTTTTTATGTCGCGAAAGTCGCGATTGCCCAATCATTTCGGCTATTTATCGCGGTGCCCAATCATTTTGGCTATATTATTATTTTTGCTCGCTATTTTTTATTACAGTTGCCCAAACATTTCGGCTGTTTCATATGCATATATTTTTTGCTCGCTAATTTTTATTGCGAGTTGCCCTATCATTTCGGCTGTTTCATATGCATTTTTTTGCTCGCTTATTTTGTTGCGAGTTGGCGACTTGAGATCTGATACCAATCTTGGCATCAGCACCGCTGCAACTGGAATATTTCCAGGAGCGAATCATCATTTGTCGTGAGAGGACATGGAGCTTGATACCTATTTAAGCATCAGCATCGCTACCACTAGAATATTGTCAGGAGCGAATCATCATTTGCCTTTGAGAGGACTTGGAATTTTATACCTATTTAGGCATCAGCATCGCTACTACTGGAATATTTCCAGGAGCGAATCATCATTTGCCTTTGTTAATTTGGACAAAGGTGACTTAGCAAATAGGGTTAAGATTCTGTCGGCTAAGGCTTTTTGACTTTATGAGCCGTAAGGGTCTCATAAAGCTATTTCTCCCTACGAGTCGCGAGGATGTCATTGGTGTATTTTCTTCTTAGGAATCGTGAGGATTCCTAAGTGATATTCTCTCTTATAAGTCGTAAGGATCTTCCAAGAGTGTTTTCTCCTCATAAATCGAGAGGACTTACAAGTGTCATTCACCATATAGGGACATTTCTCGCCATTGGTAGAACTTGGTAAAAGAATATTTATTCGTGCCCATGGATTGTATACAAGGGTCAATATGGATCGCCTGTAAGGCAATGTGGGGGATATGACAGCTTAAGAACAGGTTTGGATCCCTATAGCTCAAGACTTTTGAATCTTATGAGTCGTGAGTGTCTCATAGGGGGAATTCTCCTTACGAGTCGTAAGGATCTCGCAAATGTACTTTCTTTTTACGAGACTGCGCCCTTCCGGGTTTTCATAAGCTCGCCGGTAGTCCTGCTGTTTTTACTCACGACGCCCTTTCGGGTTTTTATCCGTGCCTATTTTGCTTATGGAAATACCATTTTTTTTTTTTTGCAAAACTCTCGAAAGTAGTTTTGTCGCAGGTGACCCATCTGTTTGCCGATGGGATTTATGGGTGGCTTCATCGCTGGAGTAGCTGTGTAGCCGGTAGGACTTGAGTTGGAATCCTCACCGTTGAGATTTCGATTGCAATATAGATCTCAAGGGAGGATATCGCTGTATTTAGGGCGATGCGCCATGTTTGAGGCGACGCACTAGTTTAGGGACGTTTTAGTCCATTATCACCATTTTTAGGCGACGCGTTAATTTAGGGACATCTCGGTCCGTTGTTAGTTTAGGGACATCTCGGTCCGATATCGCTATGTTTGAGGCGGGATTCTAGTTTAGGGATATCTCGGTCCGTTATCGCCATGTCTGAGGCGAATTTCTAGTTTAGGGACATCTCGGTCCGTTATCACCATGTTTTAGGCGAATTTCTAGTTTAAGGACTTTTCGGTCTTTCATCGCCATGTTTGAGGCGACGGAGCATCTCTGCATACTGCTCTCAGAGTTCTGACTCAGGAAGATAGTGAGCGGACACGAGCGTCGTCATCTTTCATTGACCTAAGTCATGACTCGTCAAGCATAGTATTTTTTAAGGAATCGGTCGTTTATTGACCAGAAGAGTCTTTCGCCATGCATATCCATGAGCAGGTAGGCTCCACCTTGGTAGACTTTGTCTATGATGTACGGGACTTCATAGTTCGGCTCGAATTTCCCCTGTTTTGCACGATTGGGGATCATGGGTCTTTTGACGACTAGCACGAGCTTGCCTTGGCGGAATGTTCTCGGCCTGGTCAGTTTTTCGTATGACCTCGTCATCCTTGCCTTATAAGCCTCCAGATTTTATTGTGCTATAAGACGAGTTTCGCCGAGCGCATCGAGCTCTTCAAGCCGAAGATTAGCGTTTTCTTCATCTGTTAGCTCGTATCGAACCGCTGCTCGTAAAGAAGGGAGTTCTATTTGCAGGGGAAGCACTGCTTCCTGTTTGTTATATGTATGCTCTAGAGGCCATTACTGTACATATGATGTATATTGTAATGGATGCTTGGACATATATAGGGAGGACTTTCTTACTCGACATGATAGTATGCTATCTGGTTGTACTTTATCTTAACATGTACTCTGATTGTCTCTATGTTACATGTTGATAAGGCCCTTAGGATATGTACTCGACTACTGGGACTATGATGAGATCATACTAGTGGGGCCATGGTAGTCGATGAGTACATCCTATAACTGTTCCTAGTCGAGAGTGTATCGAGACAGGGTATCGATACACCAGAGTAGACTAGCGTATACGCATCTTGACCCATATGATGGGCGATGGATGGTCCCATAGCCATCGGTGTTTGACATCAAGGATGGTATACGGGTGCTCAGTGGAGACTGGGTATACTGGACGGACTCACCGAGAACTCCCAGATGGAATTATACCTCACGTCAGATGGTAGTTCTCTGGTGACACTGGTACAGGTTAGTCTGTAGACCCGAGATCGTTATAGAGTCTTGTGTGATTCCCACTGTGCTTTGATTTCCATCATACCACGTCCAACAAAAAGGTGGCTTTTGGGTACAGTCCCGAATCACATGGAGGCAATGAGCGATAGGAGGGGTTTCGTCTCTCCCGGTACATGGAGTTGATGTTGCGCTGTGTTTGATTAGCTATAACTGGAAATCCCTGGCCAGGGTTGCTGAGATTTACTGGTAAGTGTTATCAGTAGTTTCTCGAACTGTTATAGACCTCATATCGACACGACTTATCAAGCTATTGGGGTCTGACGTTTACCACCCCTAGGCGAGATATGCGACATATCAGACGAAGAGACCGGACAGTACGGGAGTGTTACTGATTGGATTCACGGGAGAAAGTACAGGCTTGCTTGTTGATCTTCTGATCACTCAATACCTAGGTGGCTGTTACGTTTAGCTGACCGCTTGCAACTTGTGGGTGTTTGATATGATCATCACCTACTGCCGGCGTATTGACGATTCTTTAGAGTCCTACACAGAGGTTTCTTGGCTCAGGCAAAACGGAGTAAGAGCACATATATGATATGTGTGGGACCGAGAACAATACGTGTATGTGATACCGTATTAGATTCTCGCGATATGAGATATCGGCCGGGTATATGTGATATAGCCGGATCATCAGATCAAGTGTTGATTCGATGAACTGATACAGATTATATTAGTCGGTTATTTGTGAAATAGCCGGATTATCGGATCAAGTGTTGATTCGATAATTTAATGTATAATTATATATTTGATATATTAAATTATATTAACTAATATAAGCTCACTAAAAGATTCTTTTTCTCACTCGGGTAATACATTGATATATATGCGATATATGTTAATTGTATTATTTTATTTTGTTACAATAAATATTGTATATGTAATATATAATATTGTCATATGTTAGGGTTATTAATGCAACATGTTTAGTGGAGATTAAACGAGGTTAGGGTTTGATTTGGGTTAAACTTTTCTAGAAGCTTCTAGAAGCTTTTATTTTGTTTCCTGCAAAGATATTTAGTTTAGATATTTTGCAAAATATTCTTTAACCCAACCCAAACCCTTAACCCTAGTAAACTCTCTACAATGGTTAAGTCTTCTCACTTGAACCATGGTTACGTTTCTAACCTCACACCACTTTCATTATTCATCACAAAAAGAAATAGATCATCTTCTTCCTTCTTCTTCTTTGCTTGAAAAGTTTCTAGCTTTTTAAGTGGTGATGAAAATGAGTGAGATTAAGAAAATAAAAGAGAGCTAAATTCCTACTTCATCATCCTAATCTATCCTAGCCATTTAGATTAGGATGTTCACTTCATTAGTGAGTGAGAGCTTGTGTTAAAGAAACTTCAAGATAGATCATCTTTGTTATCGAAGATCGGAAGCAAGCTTGCATCTTTCTCTTCGTGGAGCCTCTCTAGAGTCCGGAAACTCGATGATCGCAGCGAAGGGACCTCAACACGGAGGTTTAGAAGTGAGGGACCGGACTACAAAGGTTGTAATCCCAAACTCTTAGATGTTAAAGTGTTTAACATGCTTTGTTTCGCCTAATCTCTAGTTTAAAGATCTTGGTTAGGGTTGTTCGGCACGTCTAAATTTTAAATCGGGCATGGTTGATACCTTATAGACCCTTGTGAGAGTGCTTAGTAACCCTGCAGTGGTATCAGAGCCAAGCTAGAGCTTTAGGCGAAGTTTAGACGAAATTTAAAGTCCGATCGAACTCCGAATACCCGTAAAACCCTAGTTTCTGGAAATTTTTCAAAAATGTTGATTTTTTCATATTAAAAATACTCAAAAAAATCATCAGGGTATTTTAGGAATTACTGTGAAAAACGAGCATTTAATACCATTAAACGGCCGCGGAACCGCGGCAATGACATGGCTTGAGCGTTGGTTCCGCGGCCGTACAGTGGACTTATTGTTTTCTTTTTGCACAGTTAAATCCATATCTACTTCCTGATTCTTCTGGGAATTTTTAATTTATACTCAAGTGTTGAGTTTTCTGGGTTGTATTGGGAACTCGTTGATTCGATCAGAAAGTTTAACTTCGTTTAATTTTTTCCGAGTAATTTTAGAACGTGTTAAAAAGTTCGAACGGATATCAATAACTCACTTTTTCCCCTGTCGGAAAATTTTTCAAAAGTTGGATTTTTTCTCGAGTTTGAAACTTCCGGAAAATCATGCAAGTAACGCGGTGGACCCTCTAGAAGAACACAAACCTTAACTCGATTATGTGACCGTCTGAACCGCCTCTGAACCTTAGGGTTTAGGGCAGTACGGCGCTGCCACATGTGAGGCGTTGGTTTGACCCTTCTACGGCTAGACCATTGGTACTGTGGCATGTGATGGATACTTTTTGAACTCTGCTCAAGTGTTGAGCTATTTAGGAAATCTTGGGTGTTTGTTTATTCGATCGGAAAGTTTAACATTGTCTGTTTATCTAGAATGTGATACAATATTTGGAATCCACATATAGTTATGAGATAACTAATTTGAATGTTATAAATCTAGCACTTTAGTCTCAGATGATCGGTTGCCACGGAATTTTGATGTGATCAAAAGTCTGTCACAATCACGTAGCGTACGCGGACACTCGCTGGGTAAACATAATAGACAACCACGCCCCATAGCCCCAACCAAGTGACTGTAGGAGAACCCCGTCGCCGAAAGCATCCGTTCGGGTGCTCGCGGCAGAGGTGTTCCGCCTTAGTGCACTTCGTCGACGGCATCCGGGGATGCGGCCGTCTACTAAAGTTTGCGACGAGCATTCGATCAGGATGTCGGGAATCTTGTTGAATTGCCCGACTAGATATTGAAAATAGTTTTCGATAATAAGGCTAAAATGCGGGGTTTATAAATTGTTAGGCATGCGATGTCTAAGGAATTCATTTGGTTAGGCATGAGATGTCTAAAGAAGTTGCGGATTCCAACTGTTGTAGTTTTATACTTTCTTTTCTATGACCGTAAGCGTAGTATGTGGTGTATCGCCGGCTTCATTGCTATACATCAACGACAATCGGGATAAGCATACTTGCTTACGTTGATGATATGAGATATTATGTGTTGCTGTGATATGTTATATTGGATCGTCGTGTTTTGAATAGCCGGGGGTTTTATGTGAGATGAGAGTTTTTCTTTTTCATTCATGTAAAATTCATTTGTATGTAATATTCTTTTATTGGGACACTTCCGGGCTGAGGATGATGTCACCATTGTATATTATTTACTTTTCCGCATTAGGTAGACCCAAGGCGGGGAGCACAAGTAACCGGGTTCTAGGGTCCAGTGGGAGACCATCTCGAGGAGTCGAGACCAGGTCTCCTAACCCTTGAATTGGCAGTGTTGCTTGCTGTTTTCGTAGGGGTCTAGGGATGTGGGTTTGGCTATTCATCACGACCGTGGAATCCGTGTTTTATACAGGCTCGCATAAAACACAGAAATCCTAGTATATCCAATATTTCATATGTTATCTTCTGCTGCAATGTTCTGTGATGAGATCATATTACTACCTGAGACGAATGTTTATATTATATATAAGATATATATTATATTGCAGATTTCGTTTCAAATGTGATGCTTGTGAAGCATAATAAAATGGGACTTCATTAATGAGATTAATGAAATAAAAGAAACCTAAAGATATTATAGAAATGTCACGACCCAAAGTTTGGCCCGTGACCGGCACTTAACCACGTAACGTCTACAGGCGTAACGCGACTAAGTGAACCGAAAACCCAGAAATCAAACCAGTGAAAGTATAGAGTGATATAAGTTTTAAATGAAAGCACTTACTAACATGTTAAGAAATCTAAGTAAACAATCACCAAGATAACAATATACGACGCCGTAGCGAAGATCAAGATCCACAAGTGGGAACATCACAGATAGAATAAACTGCAAGTACAGCCGGCTCACAACGAGCTCGACACCAGAATACAAATAATATACATCACCGTCCTCACACTGTCTCTAAGTCAATACATACATGGTAAATGGAGATTACTAGATACAATAATGTACATAACTGAAAGATAACAGATACCGCGTAAAACCCACCTATCAGCAAAAGAGCTAGTACACCAACTATGGGGGTATCTGTGTCAAAAGATGCAAAACGCAGCCTGCCGCGACTACTCCGAAGGGCAACCTGCAAACACTTTGGCGCAACGGGGGTGAGTTTCCAACTCGTGAATAGAGATAACATATAAAGGTAATCGCGAGCATGCACATACTGCGCTACTCTATCATATGCCAACAGATGATATCAATATGTAATAAGCAGTATGTGCAATAATCATGCAAGTGCTCTATCGGGTAATACAACTACAGGATGAGGTACAATAATAAATGCTGAGCATGGGCAATATAACATCTACACGGAATGTCAACGTGGAATATATAATCGGTGTCCATCAATGCACCCAGATCCCCCAAATAGCTCATGCGCCGGCACTCTCATCGGCCCTCAAATCCTGTAAATCTCTGAAAATCCCGAGTGCCCAACATCGGCACCTAAATATCATAAATACTCGTATCCAGCATCGACACGCAAATCCTCATCCATCGGGTCCCGTCAGTCCGGGTCAGCCCACGGGCTCCGTCTGCGGTATCGGCCCTCGGCCCCGGCAGTACGGATCACCCCGCATCCATCTATCGACTCTGATCAGTATCCTTCGGATAACTGTCAGGTCCAACCAATCACCGATAGGTAGTAGTCCCTCTGCCAGGCTCACCGTCTACTACACAGCGAAACCGTTCTCGCCCAGGGGTACCATACCGGGTCCACCATGTACCCGTAATCAGCCTCATCCATCTCCTCGATTCGGGTTCACATATATCACTCTAGCACCGAGGAAACACATGGTGGACGCACCGAAATATCATATCAAGGGAACCGGGTTTTTAAATGATTACATATTTGAAATAGCCACGGTTCCCAAATCCAGAAATCACATATAATCCAAAACAATATGCAAGTCAATGATCCGATATGATATATGCATCAAGTATGAATATCATGTCAAGTCACATAAAGATGAGCTACAACATAATGATCCGATGTGATATATGCATCAAGTATGAATGTCATGTCAAGTCACATAAAGATGAGCTACAACATAATGATCCGATGTGATATATGCATCAAGTATGAATATCTTGTCAAGTCACATAAAGATGAGCTACTACATAATGATCCGATGTGATATATGCATCAAGTATGAATATCATGTCAAGTCACATAAAGATGAGCTACTACATAATGATCCGATGTGATATATGCATCAAGTATGAATATCATGTCAAGTCACATAAAGATGAGCTACTACATAATGATCCGATGTGATATATGCATCAAGTATGAATATCATGTCAAGTCACATAAAGATGAGCTACTACATAATGATCCGATGTAAATTCTACAGTATGAGTGTCATGGCAATTACTAACGGTGTGTGTGTAACATGCAGGATAGTGCTCGTGCAATATGAACCGTTAGTAAGAGTGCGGTGTTCTATCAATTCTAGTTTATATACATACATCAGGGAATGTGGTATGCACTAAATAGTAGCCATGAACAGTCAATGTATGGAAATGTAGCTATAAGATCCTATCAGCCCTGACGTAGAATGCCATGCGGGCGATATCCCCGTAGATGTTAAATCTACTCACCGTAGTCTCTCGCTAGGTATAGCCGACGACTTGTTCCCCTCCTTCGCGGCGCCCGTCGCACTCGCCTGCGAATCCTATAATTTCACAACATATCACTCATAGGCTCAAAACCGTACAAACACGACATTTAAAGTCAACTAGAAACCCGTGTCGCAAACCAAGCGCGCATATGCGCGATACGCTAAAACGTGTGATTACGCGCCTGAAGCCACTCCGACGCGTCGCGATATGCAGAAACCCCAAACCCACACACACGTATCACGCGTGTCGCGAAAGATTAAAAATACGGGAAATAGGGTATTCTACTCCAGATTTTGATACAGAACAGATATTATAAAAATATATATACCAAAATACTCCACATAGCAGCAGACTCCAGTGGAACAAACCCAAACCCCCATCTCACCCATCTGGCCGCAAATTGCGGCCAGAACGAATATTCCGGCGGCCTCACTTGGGAATTGGGCTCCCAGGTTTGGTGTGTGCACTCTATACCCCCCATATATGCTACAGTAACATCTAGTTTCACTCTGAAATATCTCGGGTAGCAGCAGATCCAACAGAACCCTATTTCTAGTTAAAAACCCCACTTTTGCACTAAATTGAAACTTTATGGTATTTTCCTAAAATCTGAAGCAAACCCAAGTCTAGAATCACACTAACAACTCATTACCAAGCTAATCAAGCCACAACAACATAAATTTTAACATATCATCACTAAATCCCTTCAATAGCACTAAAGTTGCACAAAAGGTGACATTTTGAAACTAAACATGCAAGTTATGGAGATAGGGTGCTAGGAGTGAGATTTATACCTTCAAAAGACCCTATGAAACACCAAACATTCCAGCTCCTCCTTCAAGTATGCAGATTTGCCTCTAATCATCTCAAAAACTCATTTTTCCTAAGGTTTTGTGAAGGAAAAGAGTGGTTTTTGTGTAGGATTTTGTGTAGAAATCAAAGAGAAGTGAAAAGGAGAGGGAAAAGTGAAGAAAAGCTAGGGTTTTGCTGCTGAATTTCTGCTGGATTCAGAAATGAGGAGAAGAGAGAGAAGAGAGAAAGAAAAAGGGGTCAAAAGTCAAGTTCTCACCTAACCACCATGCCTCATTTGTTTATTTGGATTTTAGAATTCAAAAAGGGGTTTTGTTTTGATTAAAGGGTGGGGAATTAACAAGGAAACATGCAAGGAAAGAATGGCTAACACTTTAACCTAGGTCAAGGAAAATTATGCTAAGTGTGCATGTGTACACTAACACAAGAAAATTCACAATTAGGGTAAACACGACTAATTTATAACTAATAATCCTATGAACACATATATAATAACACGTACAATTACTAATTATCACGAAGAACATTCTAACGGAAATTCAAAGTGTTACAAGAAACTTGTCTCAAAAAAAACTGGTAGCACTAGTTCTTGCTTTGCATAGCGGTGTTCCTTGTAGAACATCCAGCACCTTATTCGATAAGGAAAGAGCCGAGATCCCTTCACCGGGAGTGACCTATTTAGTGAAACTAGAAGATGCTACAAACTCGGTTTGTCTTTTGATTGTTTTTATAGTTTTTGCTTTGCATAGTGATATTTGTGAAATATCCTGCACCTTATTCGATGAGGAAAGAACCGACGATCCCTTCACCGGGAGTGATCTCTTTAGCAAAACTAGAAAAGGCCTCAAAAACATTCCATTTAAAATCACTCGATTCTACAACGATATCAAGTTCATTACGCAAAGGGTTTTCTTAAAAATCTGTCGTAGCCCTCCGTCATTTCAGATAAGTCCTACTTAGTATTCGTGCTACGTTTATTGACCTCCGTCAAGGCGTAGTGTGCGGTAGCTAACTAGTATTTATCTGTTTATGCATATGATGCAGATTGTTTTAGGGTAGTCGTGCGGCCTTGTTGACCTCCGTCAAGGGTCGTGCGGGTGGGTTTAATTCAATCAGGAAATGACGGGTAGAACTTGACTAGCAGCCTATGCTTTGTTGACCTCCGTCAAGGTCATAGGACATTAGGGGTAAAATATTATTGGGAATTTCAAGTGTTGAAATTTGCAATGAGATTACATACCTTCTATGAGATAGTTGGATCCCGATACCCGCTGCGAGTAAGAGTTACTCCTGGGAGAGTTTTACACATTACAATTAGCCGATCAAGTAGGTGTCTAGAAAGGTGTCAACGGGGTTACGCCTCTGGGAAAACGAGGTTTACTTTAATTAGGTCCGTGCGAAAGCACGGAGAACCCCCCTCAAAGTACCGGCACTGGCCTGGCTGAAAGATTGGCGAACTTGTAGAGTGTAATTAATCCCGGCTAGTCTTTCCTTTTAGGGTTTGAAGGAAGATTTGACTAAAACAGTGGGAGACATCCTGATTAGATAAATTGATAACCAATATAATCTTGTAAAAGAGCACGCTGAGTGTTTTCTTCTCTCTCTCTCCTGGTTATGACTATGTCACGCCTTAATCAAGATAATAATACGGATGTATTTGACCAAACCCGCTTGTTATACTGCGCTAGGGAACGTTGGTCCCGCTCCAACTTATAATTGTTATAAGACAGAGTAGGAAATAGGGGATTAACAGAATTCCCGTGCCACCCAAACGAAGAAAGTGCATGTTGATGCATCATCTTCGGGTGTGTTCATTACACAGAACTGTTTCTCAATATCCTTTACATTCTGGGTATTTGATACCGGATCAGGATCCCACATATGTAATTTATTACATAGGCTACAGATAGGTAGAGAACTGAGAACGGGTGATAAATTTCATGAGATAGAAACGGTGCAAGTGTTATAGCCAAGTCTGTTGGTAGTCATCACCCTGTATTAACAAATACATTGATTCTGAACGAATTTTATTAGATACCGAACCTGATATACAATATCATATCAGTCTCTTTATTAGTAAAGAAGGATATAATTTTGTATTGATGGATAATGTTTTGAACATTTCCTATATCAAGAGTTGATCGGTTCAGGCACGTTATCTAAAAGCATTGACGTTCTAAATCAAACCACAGTTCTTAACGTACAGAACACACACAAGAGGAAGAGTTCAGAAATGAACGAATCCTACTTGAGGCATTGTAGACTAGGTCATATCAATGCGACCCGACTAGCTGAAGTTACATAAAGATGTATATTTCAATTAGTTTGGATTTACATCTTGTAAAACTTGCCAGTCATGTCACAAAGATAAGATGACCACAGCTTTATTTATTGGAAACAGAGAAAGAGTTAGTGAACTCTTGGGATTGATACATGTTCATGTATGAGGTCCCCTGTCTACACATTCCAGGACCGGTTCTTTGTACTTCATTACATTCACTGATTATCTCTCAAGATTCGGACATATGTTCCTGTTGAAACACAAGTCTGAACCTTTTGAGAAATTCAATGAATATGAGTTAGAAGTAGAGAACCAAAAACGGGTATAAGTATTATGTCCTTTGATGAGATCAAGGAAGAGAATACTTGAGCACGGAAATCCTGGACTATTCTAAAGGAGAATGAGATTCTCTCTCAGCATTACTCCTCCGTATACACCACAGAACGTAGGTGTATCGGGGCGGAGCAATCACACCCTATTAGATATGGTGCGCTCTATGATGAGTACTACTGAGTTTCCTATTTCCTTTTGGGAGTTATGCACTTGAGAAGCTGCATACCTATTGAATAGGCTTCCAATCAAATCAGTTGCCTACCACTTCATATGTGATATGGAATGGGAAGAGCCCATATCTTAAGTATGTTAAAATTTGGGGTTGTCCAGCCTATGTCTAAAAGCATAATCCGGACAAGCTCGAGGCAAAGTCAGTTCTGTAGAAGTTTGTTGGATATCCCAAGCATTCGCAAGGGAATATCTTCTACCTAACCGAGGAACAAAAGATGTTTTGTTTCTCAACATGCCACCTTTGTGAAAGGGAATTTCTTGTGAAGAAATTAGTGGTCATGAGGTAGAACTGGAAAGAGTTCCAGCTATACAAACTGCAGCTGATGATTTGGTAGAACCAAAGGATTCAATAGATTCCAACGAACCTCAGCTTCTCCGCCAATCTAGTAGGGTTCCTCACCCACCTGAGAGATACTTCGGTTTTCTCTATGACAGTGGGAGCGAGGATTGCATCATGAGATGATGACCCAACTATTTTCAAGCTGGCCATCAGGAGTGGGACTCTGTAAGAATGGCTGGATGCTTAGAGATCTGAGAAGGAATCCTTATACACCAACAAAGTATGGACTTTGGTTGCTTTATCTGAAGGGTTAAATCCCCATCAGGAGCAAGTATATCTTGAGAAGATTACTAGGTGTGCATGGAAAGGTTGAGACTTTCAAAACTATGCTTAAGTCCATCCAGATCCTACTTGCCACGGCTACATACCATGACTACGATATCTGGCGGTTGGGTGTCATGACTGCTTTTCTAAATAATGATTTGAAAAAGAGCGTATATAAATACACAGCCAGAGGGCTTCGTAGACAGTGGGAGCAGCGGAAACGTGAGCAAGATGTTTTATGCGATAAAGCAGGCATCGCGGAGTTGGAACGTCTGTTTTGATGTGGCAATCAAAGAGTTTGAATTCTTCAAATTGGAAGATGAACCTTGAATATACAAAAAGGTAGTAGAGAGTATGGTGGTGATCCTTGTAGAGTACGTGGATGACATACTCTTGATATGGAAGGAGTTTCCTATGCTACGATCGGTCAATCTCCGCTTATCACAAGGACTCTCCATATAGGATCAAAGTGATACCTCCTAAATCCTGGGTTTTGGATCTATGAGATAGATCTAATTGGATGTTAGGATTCTCACTAGTTGTAGTGAGATGGTATCAATCAATCCTGGGGAGAATCACTGGAATGGTTCCAGGGTGGTAAGGTCGACTGAATGTCAGTCGCAGGCATTGTCTTTACCCTCAGTGGAGGGACGGTATGTTGGAAGAGTTCCAAGCTAGATACCGTGACTTACTGGACGATTAAAGGCAAGATACATCGTTACCAAGAATGCTACCAAAGAGGCAATCTGGATATATATATAAGTTCATGAGATGAACTTCGTTCCAACCATTGTGTGACGATGGAGTTATGGCTTTGGCCTAGGAACCCCCGTCCCATCAGAAATCCAGATATAATTCTTAGGCTGTATCACCTGATCATGGAGATGGTTGATCTCTAGGGAGATCAAGGTTAGGAGAGTAGACACAGAGGAAAACAGTGCGGATCCACTCACAAAGGCCTTTTTCCCAGTAGAGACTTTCTTGGGATGGTTGAGTATGAGATACTTCAACCACGGCTGATTGTTGGGTATGCGATACCACAACAGATGGCCCTAGTGCAAGTGGGAGATTGTTAGTTATATGTATGCCCTAGAGGCCATTACTATACATATGATGTATATTGTAATGGATGCTTGGACATATATAGGAAGGACTTTCTTGCTCGATATGATAGTATGCTATCTGGTTGTACTTTATCTTAACATGTACTCTGATTGTCTCTATGTTACATGTTGATAAAGCCCTTAGGATATGTACTCGACTACTGGGACTATGATGAGATCATACTAGTGGGGCTACGGTAGTCGATGAGTACATCCTATAACTGTTCCTAGTCGAGGGTGTTTCGAGACAGGGCATCGATACACCAGAGTAGACTAGCGTATACGCATCTTGACCCATATGATGGGCGATGGATGATCCCATATCCATCGGTGTTTGACATCAAGGATGGTATACGGGTGCTCAGTGGAGACTGGGTACACTGGACGGACTCGCCGAGAACTCCCAAATGGTATTATACCTCACGTCAGATGGCAATTCTCTGGTGACACTGGTACAGGTTAGTCTGTAGACCCGAGATCGTCATAGAGTCTTGTGTGATTCCCACTGTGCTTTGATTTCCATCATACCATGTCCAAGAGGGCATGCAAAAAGGTGGCTTTTGGGTACAGTCCCGAATCACATGGAGGCAATGAGCGATAGGAGGGGTTTCGTCTCTCCCGGTACAGGGAGTTGATGTTGCGCTGTGTTCGATTGGCTATAACTGGAAATCCCTGGCCAGGGTTGCTGAGATTTACTGGTAAGTGTTATCAGTAGTTTCTCGAACTATTATAGACCTCATATCGACACGACTTATCAAGCTATTGGGGTCTGGCGTTTACCACCCCTAGGCGAGATATGCGACATATCAGACGAAGAGACCGGACTGTATGGGAGTGTTACTGATTGGATTCATGGGAGAAAGTACAGACTTGCTTGTTGATCTTCTGATCGCTCAATACCTGGGTGGCTGTTACGTTTAGCTGACCGCTTGCAGCTTGTGGGTGTTTGATATGATCATCACCTACTGCCGGCGTATTGACGATTCTTTAGAGTCCTACACAGAGATTTCTTGGCTCAGGCAAAATGGAGTAGGAGCACATATATGATATGTGCGGGACCGAGAACAATACGTGTATGTGATACCGTATTAGATTCTCGCGATATGAGATATCGGCCGGGTATATGTGATATAGCCGAGTCATCGGATCAAGTGTTGATTCGATGAACTGATACAGATTATATTAGTCGGTTATTTGTGAAATAACCGGATTATCGGATCAAGTGTTGATTCGATAATTTAATGTATAATTATATATTTGATATATTAAATTACATTAACTAATATAAGCTCACTAAAAGATTCTTTTTCTCACTCGGGTAATACATTGATATATATGCGATATATGTTAATTGTATTATTTTATTTTGTTACAATAAATATTGTATATGTGATATATAATATTCTAACATGTTAGGGTTATTAATGCAACATGTTTAGTGGAGATTAAACGAGATTAGGGTTTGATTTGGGTTAAACTTTTCTAGAAGCTTCTAGAAGCTTTTATTTTGTTTCTTGCAAAGATATTTAGTTTGGATATTTTGCAAGATATTCTTTAACCCAACCCAAACCCTTAACCTTAGTAAACTCTCTACAATGGTTAAGTCTTTTCACTTGAACCATGGTTGCGTTTCTAACCTCACACCACTTTCATTATTCATCACAAAAAGAAATAGACCATCTTCTTCCTTCTTCTTCTTTGCTTGAAAAGATTTCTAGCTTTTTGAGTGGTGATGAAAATGAGTGAGATTAAGAAAATAAAAGAGAGCTAAATTCCTACTTCATCACCCTAATCTATCCTAGCCATTTAGATTAGGTTGTTCACTTCATTAGTGAGTGAGAGCTTGTGTTAAAGAAACTTCAAGGTAGATCATCTTTGTTATCGAAGATCGGAAGAAAGCTTGCATCTTTCTCTTCGTGGAGCCTCTCTAAAGTCCGGAAACTCGATGATCGCAGCGAAAGAACCTCAACACGGAGCTTTAGAAGTGAAGGACTGGACTACAAAGGTTGTAATCCCAAGCTCTTAGATATTAAAGTGTTTAACATGCTTTGTTTCGCCTAATCTCTAGTTTAAACATCTTGGTTAGGGTTGTTCGGCACGTCTAAATTTTAAATCGGGCATGGTTGATGCCTTGTAGACCCTTGTGAGAGTGCCTAGTAGCCCTGCACTTCCGTGCCGAATACCAACGCGTATGGTGTTGTATTCGTAGCCGTTTTAAACGTTGTTCGGTACGCCCAGAGAGCTTCATGCAGCCTTTCGTACCAGTCTCTTTTGTTTCTGGACACTGTTTTCTTTATAATCTTAGTCAAGATCTTGTTGAAAGTTTCTGCTAGACCGTTGGCCCGAGAGTTATAGATTGAAGAGTATCTCCAATCGATTTATGTTGTTGTGTGAAGCGGCTGATTTTATGACTTCTATAAGCTGGCCCATTATCCGAGATTATCCATCGCGGAGTGCCAAACTGGTAGATGACATGAGTTTTGAAGAAATGGAGGATATTCTCCGTCTTCCCCTCCCTTAGTGGTAATGCTTCTGCCCACTTGGAGAAGTAGTCGATCGTTGCCAGTATGAACTGATGTCCTTTGGACGATGCCGGTTCAATGGGGCCAATTATATTGGTTCCCCACATTTCGAACGGCCAGCTAGCCACTGTTGGGTGTAGCGAATTTGGTTGTTGGTGGATGAAGTCCCCGTGAATTTGGCACGAGTGACACTGCTTTGCATATTCGAGGCAGTCCTGAATCATTGTGGGCCAATAGTAACCCATTCTTTTGATCTTCAGCTTCATCTTTGGCCCAGCTTGATGAGAGCCGCAGAGTCCGTCATGATTTTCTTGGACGACTCTCTTCGCTTCTTATGGTCCCAGGAACCTTAGCCACAGACTGTCAAACGATCTCTTATATAGAGTGTTATTGACGAAGGCGAAAGACAGAGCTCGTTTCATGAGTTGATGTCTAGACGACGTATTTTTGGGTGTTCGTTGGGATTTGAAGTAGTCTATGAAGACTTCCCTCCGGTCGATAACCTTTTCTTTGTCCTCTATTTGAAGGACTACTTGTTCGATCATTTCTTTTATTTCGAATGACTCTATCAAGTCTTCTGAAGATATATCTGTTGGCGTGAGAACCCTGCGGCTTTGCACAATGATCTTTACGTCATCGAGGTCTTCATCGGCCAGTTCTTTAGCTAATTTGGCCAATGCATCCGCCTTGCTATTTTCTGCACGCGATATACTCTCCAGGATGTAGGAGGCGATTTGTGCCAGCAGTTGCTGCACTCTTTCGCTATACTTTATCAGCTCTGGCTTGCACGTCTGATAGTCGCCATTCACTTATCTAACGATCAGCTGGGAGTCTCCATATATAAGGAGGTCTTTGATTCCCATATCGATAGCGATCTCGAGACCTGCTATCAAAGCTTCATATTCAGCTTCGTTATTAGTTCCGTTGGGTAGGCCCAGTGCTTTCCTCGCTCGAGGAACTTGATTACCCTGAGGGGTTGGCTCCGTTAAGGAGAGGGCGTAACGCAATATCCCTGCTTGTGGAGTCACGAAGATAAGGCCCACCCCGACTTTGATTATGGGGGTGTTTTTCTTTCGCCTTTTCACGGAAGACGCTCCATTGAAGTAGAGTTCCTATTGGGAATCATTTTCTTCCTTCTCTCCTTCGATTGTGTCGAACGCATGTTCATCTGGCAACTCGCAATTTAGGGAGGAGTCGGCTGGTATCAGATGCTCCGCGAGAAAGTCGGCAATGGCCTGGCCTTTCACTGCTTTGAGAGGTCGATACATTATCGAGAACTTCATCACGAGGAGGGCCCATTTGGCAAGCCATCCTGTTATTATGGCCCTTGACATCATTTGAGAGGATCCACTTTTGATATGAGATGAAACTCATGTGCTAAGGCGTAATGTCTGAGCTTCATTATCGAAAAGATCAGTTCCAGGCAATGCTTTTTGATAGGGGAGTAGTTGTTTTCTGCCACCAAGAGAACTCGACAAGAACCTTCAAGGGCTGTTGTATTTAGGATAAGGGGTTTTACCTTAACCGGAGAAGTCAATACTGGCGGATTTTGCAGTTATTGCTTGATTTCGTCTGGTGCGTTTTGGCACTTTTGATCCCAGATGAACGAGGTCCCCTTCTTCGTTAAATGACTGTAGGAACGGCATTTTTCGGAGAGGTTGGCTATGAACCGCCGGATATATGCAAACTTTTCTTGAAGAGACCACAATTGTTTGAGAGTTTTTGGCGTGGCATTTCCATAATCGCTTTGATCTTTGAGAAATCAATTTCAATGCCCCGGTGCCGTATGATGAATCCTAGGAATTTGCTTGAGGAGATTCCAAATGCGCATTTTAGAGAATTCATGTTCAGATTATACTTCCGAAGACGTCGGAACACTATTTTTATATATTCCCAATGCTCATCGTGAGATTTTCTCTTTACAACTAGGTCGTCAATATAGCATTCAATGATCACATGTATGAGGTCATCGAAGATTTTCATTATGGCCCTTTGGTAGGTAGCGCCAGCGTTCTTTAAATCGAAGGGCATCACCTTATAGCAGAATATGCCCAACGGGGTCTGGAAGGCGGTATGCTTTTGGTCTTCAGGATGCATTTTTATTTGATTGTATCCTGAAGATCCATCCATGAAGGAGAAGACCTTATGGGTAGACGTGTTATCGATCATTAGCTCGGTAACAGGTACTAGAAAGTCATCCTTCGGTTAAGCTTTGTTAAGGTCCCGAAAGTCCACGCAAATGCACACCATCCCATTTTTCTTTATCACTGGAACGATGTTAGCGATCCAGTCAGGATATTGAATCTTTTGGATGAAGCTGGAGTCGATTAGTTTTTTGACTTCAGCATTAATACTCATCTCAAGTTCGAGCCGCATTCTTCTTGTCGCCTGTTTGACGGGCTTTATGTCCGGCGATATGGCCAGTTTATGTACTGCTACTTTCGGATCTAGACCTAGCATCTCAGAATAGTTCCATATGAAGCAATCTTTGTACTGCATGAGCACGTCCTTTAACGTGGCTACCTGTTTTTCAGATAGTAGCTCACTACGAACGTTGGCCTCGGATCATTTTCCGTCCCTAAGTCAATTTTCCTTAGGTTGTCCGCCGTAGTATGTATCCTATCTTCCAGCTCTTTTGGTGCTGGTAGAAACTCAGAGATCGCCTCGTCCTCGTCTTCATTTGCGAAGCACATGTGGAAGTCATCCATAGTGTTGTGCCCTCCCTCTTTTGAGCGTGTTATCATATGGCAGGTACGAGTCCGCTTCCCTTTTATGGTTAAGCTGGTCCTATCCTCATGGTATAGATCCTCTTTGGCTCATACTTTTACGGCGGGGTTACCCTCCAGCTGTCGGATAAAGCGAACCTGCCTTGCCGATACTGGTCTTCTACCCAGTCTTTGAAGGTGAAGCAGTCTTCAAGGGGATGACCTATTGCTCGGTGGTAGGAGCAATAATCCGGATGATGGACCTCATTTATTTGTTCGGAATGCCGAGACTCCGGAAGTGTCATCATTTGGTGCTTCATGACAAGGTTGAATATTTTCCTTGTCTTGTCTGGGGGAAAGAGTATTCCCGACCCATCTTCTTTATAAAGGATGGGTTCCAATCGACCTTTTCTCGATTGCATGGCTTCTTGGATCCTCTTTGTTGTTTTCGAACGTTATTTGCGTTCTTTACCCTGTTTTTGCCTCTATTTTAGGATTTTCCCCTTTCGTGAGGATATACAGCAGGCCGGGGATGAAGAGCATTATAGTCTTCCTTCTCCGCCGATTGCTGATTGAGGCGCTGCGTCCTGGCTTTTTCATAAATGGCCATTTCGCGGCTGTGATCGTCTCGGCTCTTTCGACAAGCTTCTTGTATTAGCTTGTCTATTTGTTCTTCGAGCGACGGACTTAACATTTTTAGAGCAGGATTTCGCTCTGTTCCAACGTCACGGCCATTCGGAAAAGCGTTTTCCCCTTCGCTGGAGCTGTTTATGAAATGGCAGCTGTGGAACTGCTCCCGTTTCTTGGACCGAACGTATTCGAGCCCCGTTGTCTCCATCTTCCCATTGGTCATCTTTCGCTGGGTCCCAGGAATATCCCAAATATTTTTGTAAAATTAGGCTTGCTGAACAGTTTGTTCGAGGGGTACACCTTGGCATCTCAACAACATTTTCAATCCCTCCGCGTTGTATCTTGGCAGACGGATTGGTTGAATCCTGTCGAGTGCAAAATCGGCACCATGCCAGACTTCTTTTTCTACTCTGGTCTCCGTAGATCTGTAGAAGGGGATCTCCTTTTCACCCCTTCGCCTGGAAGGGACGTAGAAAGTCTGTAGTTCTTGTACGCTGTATGTATCGAGCGCATCAAGTTCCTTGTAATGCCGAGACGGAGCCATTATGATTTGCAGACTCTGATCTGCTGCGGCGAGGGTTTGCATTGAAGGGCAGATGGAGAACACTGCGTTGGTCTCATCCTCAGAGTCGCTGCCAAAGACCAAAGTAGGCATAGATGGTCCGGGCTTGTTATTTTCTTTGTAGGGTTTTCCCGAGTAGACTATTTCTTCATCTTCCTCGGAATCTCTCCCAAACATCGGGATAGTGGCGATGGGCTTTTGTTTATCCTCCGGCTTATGACACCTTTCCATATCCTCGAAATCTTGTAGGAAGTACTTTGCGTCTTCATATTTTCGGATCTCGTTTACGGAGAAAAGATTTAGCTCCCCTGTGACGGTGTATTCCAAGCCGTCTTTGAAATACTTTATACACCGATGTTGTGTAGAAGGGATGACGTTGTATTCATGTAACCAGGTCCTGCTGAGTAAAGCGTTATAGCAAGTCTTGGCGTCAATGACATGAAATTTGATGTAAGTGACGAGCAACCCGAAACGCAACGTCAATATTACGGACCCAAGCGTTCGTTACGACTGTGAGTCGAACCCGGAGATGGTAATTTTGTCTCGGGCCAGGTGCTGAATGTTCATGCAAATTTCCTTCAGCGCCCTCACGTTGAGAAGGTTGACGGAGGATCCGTTGTCGACAAGGATTTTCCCTATCTTGATGTCGTGGCAGTACCTGGTGACGTATAACGGGCAATTATGTTCGCACGTACTGAGGAGGATCTTCATCGCTGAATATAATGTCAGACGTGTGGACCTCTGCCAGTTCATCTTTCATCTTCTCTTCCGAGAGGAAAGTTTGGAACCGATCGAGCTCTTGTAATGCCTTGATCAGAGAATCTCATGCTTCTTTGGACATGAGGAAAGCATCCAGTATGCTTAGTTGTGAGGGTATTTTTCTCAAATGTGCTAAGACATTGTAATCCACCTTGATTTTCCTAGACGGGTCTCTTGCTGCGAGCTCTTTGACAACTCCAGCGTCGAGGGCAATTTCCTCAGGGATTTTTTCTTTCCCTTTGTCCTTTTTGCTCGAACCTTAGTTTGTAGATCCGAGGTTCTTTTCAGGCAGCGTGCGGTTACGCAGCTGAATATTCTCACAGTTCCTCTCCTCTTCTTCTTTTTCGGAGGTGAGAGTCTCTGAAGAGAGGGCTGACGAGTATTTCATCCTCAGAATCGCTCCCAAAAGTAAGAACTTGGGGTTTTCCCCCTTCCGAACTGGTATCAACCATATTACAGTTGCCAGTTGTTTTTTCATGCGCATCTGTCGCACTATTTTGCCATCGACGAGCTTCGCGCTTCACCCTCTTGAAGTTTTTTTTATGGGCAACGTATCCTTTCCACCACTTCTTGAAGGCACTGCATTCCTTGGTGGGATGGATAACCCTCCGATGATACAGGCAGTGGTTTAGATGTGAATCCTCTCCGTCGAGGCATATGACCCCGGGAGTGTTCCCTACAAGAGGTGGCAGCTTCATTCCTATTGACAGGGCTTTTGCGAACCGCTTCTCTGTCTTGATCCTTCTCTTATTTGTCGCAGGTATACCTCGGCTTGGTTAGAGTACTTTACGACTCTTCCTTGCCGCGGCTTCTTTATCCTGACGCTGATGCTTAGCCTTTTCGTATATGGTGGTTTCGCGTTCTCGGCCAGCTTTGCTTTTTCGAAAGGCTTCGTTTAACAGCCTATCGATTGGATCTTCTGGAAGTTCTGGGGATTTTAGTGCCGATCCTGCCCCCCGTTTCTCTACGTTGTTTTCTGACGCCGAGAGAGTTTCTTTGTCATTTAACGACAAATGGGAGACCATGTGGCAACTTGCTACATAGACTTTGGTTTCTTCTGATGAGTCATTTTCCTCATCGTTGTCACTATCTTTGTTCTCAAGAATATTCTTGAGGAACTCTTCGAGCGTGACCGGTTTCCGAGCCTTCTGGTTGTACTCCTCCAGCGCGTCAATGTATTTTTGTAGGTCTGTGCGCTTGTCGTCATACTCGGCAGGCTGCACAGGCTTCTTGGTCTTCTTCTTTTTCTTTGAAGATTTCGAAGGCTTGACTTGGGAGTTTTGCCCTTTGTCAACGACTTTCGGTACGGGGCGGGGTTTCAGCATCCTTTCAATGATTTCGAGTTCAAGTGGGCTTTTCCACCTGACTGCTGGACATGCCTGTAGATCCTTCAGTATTCTTTTGGTTTTAGATGAAAAAACAACTTCCCATGGAGTTTCTTCCATGAGCGAGCATGATACCCTCGGTGCATCCACCTTTTTAGGAGTGTACTTCTGCGGTGGGTTTACCCTCCAGTTATCAGACAGCGTGAATTTCCCCTGTTGATACTGGTCCTCGACCCAGATCTTGAAGATGTAGAAATCCTCAATTTGGTGGCTCACCATTCTGTGATAGGAGAAGTAGTTGGGGTTGTTGACGTCGTCGGGTTACGGTGGATGCCGTGGGTCTAGCAATGTGATGAGTTTGTTGCGCACTGTCAATTCAAGCAGTTGTTTCCCCCAATCAGAGCAAAGCTCTGTTTTAAAAATGAAGTGACGCTTATGCTTCTCCCAATCAGAGCAAAGCTCTGTTCAAAGTCCAAGATTTGGAATGAAGCGACGCTTCCTCACCCCCAATCAGAGCAAAGCTCTGTTTCAAAATTCAAAATTCAAAAATTAAAGCAACGCTTCAAATTTCTTGCGCTGCGCGCCACATGTCAAAAGCAGACATGCCAGCACCAGGAGCGCTGCGCCCAAGGCAGCGCACCCCCAATCAGATCAAAGCTCTATTTCAAAATTCAAATTTTAAAAAATTGACGCAACGCTTCAGATCCCTTACGCTCTGCGCTGCGTGCCATGTGTCAAACACGGGCGCGCTAGCACAGTTGCGCTGCGCGCCACGTGTCAAACGCGGGTACGCTAGCGCCAATTACGCCAGCGCTGGAATTTAAAGAATTCCCCACCGTTAGATCTAAAGATCTAATAATAATAATAAATTATTAATTAATCAGAATTAAAATTCTGTTCTAGAAAGATCTTTCCAATTTTATTAAAATAAGAAGATTATCTTCTGTAAAACAGAAGCCCTACGATCAAAGATCCAACGGTGGGAAAATATCCCCAAATCAATCAGAGAAAGATATCTTCAACTAACTTAACAAATCAATTGGCCCTATATAAAGGCCCCTAGACTCCAAGTCTCACACAGAGATAGAGATACAGAAGAGAGAAAACCCTCTAAAAACTTTAAAACCTCAAAGAGAAGAAAGGCAAGTCTTTGAAGAAAGAAGATCATCTTCTTCATCTTTAAAGGTAAAGAATTAAATTCTTGGAAGAACAGACATGAAAATATCTCACAAAAAGAAGAATCTTTTCTAAAAAGATCAAAGATCTAAGAACAAGATCAAGATCTTCAATAAAAAGAAAAAGACCAGAAAGATCCAATCGTAAAAAAATTAAAAGAAGTAATTTACTTCATTCTTAGATCTTTTGATCTATATAAAGGCACAGCCTTTTGATAAGAGTAAGAACCATTGGTTCTTGAATCTTGAGGTAGAACCTCTTTTGAGAGAACAAACAATTTGTTCTTTGATCTTAATTTGATCAAGATGCGCTCTGCGCTATTGGACAGTGCCTTGCACTTTTGAAATGCGCCTTTGCGCTCCTTAGACTGACGCACTGCACCAGAACGTGCCACGTGTCAACCACAGAACCGTCTGCGCTTTGCGCTCAAAAAAATTTTGCACTGCGCTCTTGGAGTGGTGCACTGCACCAGAGCGCGCCACGTGTCGTTCACTAGCGCAGCGCACTCAGAAAGCGCATTGCGCTAACAAACTTGCGTTTAGCGCAGAGCGTGACACGTGTCACCTGCGCATTGCGCTCTTTAATTAGCGCAAAGCGCCTGACAAGCCACGTGGCGCACTATCAGACCACTAAATGCTATGCATTATTTAAAAAGGGCAGAGCCCAAGTAAAGGTCTAACAGACCAAATATAAATGCTATGCATTTAATCACAGAGCCCAATGCTATGCATTAATAAAAGGGCCGAGCCTAAATAAAGGCTTAACAGCCAGAACAATAAAATGTTCAACTCATATCAACTGAGCCCATATGCTCATAAACCTTCAAACAGACTTTAGTCCCAAATTAGACTATAGATCTCCCAACCAACATTGGTTCAAGGGTATATATCTGAACTCCTCTGATATTTGTCGTTGTAATCCTTCAATGTCTTCAGAGAGGTGATGGGTCCCGACAGCCATATATTCCACGGACTTTGATGGGCCACCATATCCCTAAACTGGCAATCGACCGAAATATCCGTAAACTAAACGATAGAGTCTAAATGCTCTTTTGTTGGATCTAAATGATCCTGTTAAGTTGATCTTAGTCTGGAAATTAGACTAACGCATCCTTAACAAATGTTTAAGTTGATCTTAGTCCAAAATGAAACTAATGTATCCTTAAACCAAAACCCCAAACCTAAATCTAAGAAAATACGGATTTGGACTAATCCACGTCCTACAGGAGACAACATAAATTAGTCTCCGTATACAATCCACGGGCAACCACAGACAAAACAAACACCTACGACACGAAGTGACCATCTGGAGAAGGAGAAAGTTGTTACCGCGATGCAGTAGCGTAATTAACTGCAGGGGCTTGCGCCTGCAGGGAAGAGCGTCCCCCACAATCAAAAACCCCTCGAAGGAGGGGGAATCTGAGGAAGTCCGCTACATCGGCCGCATCCGTTTAAACCTTCGATATACTGTGCCATAAATCAACTTGGCATCTTCAGAGAGGTGGACGGATAGCACCTATTAGCATCTGCCCCGAATTTCAGGCAAGACGTCTATCGCGTCTTCGTCGCGTCCTTCGGAGGGGAACAGATTCTGGCACGCCCGGTGGGACCTCTTCCTCTTTCCACTCCACACTCCGTGTGTCGTGTTCGCAAACGAATCGCGGTTTGCTATGGTTGTCTATGGATTCGAGGTACTTAGATTTGGTGTCTTTCTTCGTGCAGAAAACAGAAGATCAATGGCTTCAAACTGCACTACCTGCAACTGCAACTCTCACTCCGTTTTTGCTGGAGGAGTGACTTACGGGCCCCAAGCGGCCTCCCTTTTCAAAATGCCAGTGGAGCAGGTAACTCAAGCCACCACTGGACTATTCTTCGGGACCATACTCCCACCCATGAGCTTCAACACCCCTGTACTGTCATAAGAAGATCCTAAGAAGTCGGTATTCGATCGGCTTGCTACTACTGCGGCCCCTCTCAACGGGTTGCCCAACTCCACTGCCTCGGTTTTTAACAGACTAGGCCAGAGCTCCAACGGGCCCATGAAGAAGCCTGCAATACCAGAAGGCGTTATCCCGAAGCGGATAGCCATCCTTGCTCCCAAAATCGTCAAGGCGGTTTCTCCTGCCAAAGGGTTCTTCACAAGACTGACTGTTTCTGCTCCCATTCCAGGCGAAATCACCAAGGTTGCTTCCCTTACTCGGAAGTCTGCTTTTGATAGGTTAGCTGTCCCCATTCAACGGACGTCTGTAACCCTTTGAAAATCGTTTAGGCAGTTTTTCGGTAATCGGCAAATTTTTCGGCTTTTTCCGTAAAAAGTCAAAATAGGTATTTTTCTTTGTAGACCTAATTATACAAAATTTAAATAAGATATTACTATAATTTTGTCACTAAAATGTCATTTATAATTTTCTAGTTAAATAAAAATTTTTTTTTCGTAATTAATTAATTTTTTATTATTTTAAGCATTTTTTAAATACATTTAATTAGGGATAAATACAAATTTAATTAGGTAAATTTCTTAATTAGGAGTCCTTATAAACTAAAATAGAGTGTTAATAAATTGTATCATAACCTTATAAGATTTTGGTGTTATGGTTGGAAATTTAATGAAAAAAATGGCTTAAAATGGGTTTTTTTGTGAAAAGTTTTGATGTGAAAGCTTCATTTGACCTTAGATGATAATTTCTTCATGGAATCTTCTACACATTCTCTCATTTTCTTCTTCCATTTGCCCAGGCCGAGCCCCCCTCCCACAGCAGCACTTCATTTTCCCAATTCCTTTGCTTCAAAATTCACTCCAAAAATCCCCCGAAATCAATATATTTCTTCACAAATTCAAACCCCATCCTTAATCTACCTCCTTCCAAACCCTAAATTGTTTAAAATAAGGTGAAAGGAGGCATCTTTCAAGGTCAAGTGCAACCTAGGTTTCAACTTGTAAGGTATAACTCTTATCTAATGTTCAATTGGTAGTTTTAGTATGTTAAATTAGATATTGAAAGTATGGAAATTGATTTAATTTGTTTGCTCATGTTTTTCAAGTGAGGTGTTGTTGCCCTAATTAGGGTTTGTAGCATGGTGTATGGGTTAAAGTTAGTGTTTTGGCTACCAAGTTGGTTAGAATGGTTAATTGTGCGATGTTGCGTTCGCTAGATCGATAAAATTTCGACATTTAAATAGAATCGCTATGCTATTTGCTTACTAGTTTTTCTAAAATTTTAGGAGGTGATCTAATTGTGTTATTTAGGCGATATAATTAACATCTTATACGATTATTAGGGTGTGTGAATACGGAGTTTTGTTTAGTCGGGTTTTAGTTTTGACAATTCCTCGATACGGTGATTTTAGTTAAGGTTTTAGCGATTTTCGTGTATTTTCCGCGTACCGAGTGCACGTTGTGATTAATCCGAGAGCGTCGATCTTTTCATAGTGTGAGTTGCATCATTTCGGAAATCTGTAACCTTATATTGTGTGTTATGCAATTTTAGGATCGGTCGGGGAAACTTCGGATACGGCGCGAAAAGGCAAAGCGGTGGCCGGATCAGATTAGCGGGGATTTCTGGTGAGTAGATATATTCATCTACGGGGGAATCGTCTGGATGGCGTGAGGCGCCCCCCCCCAGTTAGGATTACCCTACTTTATGCATTAATTATATTGTTAGCTAGCTTATCCATTTATATACATGACATACCCTCACAGCTAACCCTATACTAGATTGCATGGACATTCATATGACGTTCATATATACATACGCGATATCATTTCGTAGGACACGAACACATTACCATTGGCATCGATTGCACGCGCACTATTCATGTGACACACACGCCTTTGGTAATTGCCATGCCACGTACACTAGAAAACCTGTTTAACTTAATACCGCTATTTGCATTCAAACATGATATATGAAATTGCATAGCATGCATATACCTCGCATTATCATCATATTTATATAGATTGCTACTAAAACTCACATCATATACATTGATATCATAGACATTTAGTATATATAACATGTGGACACTATGATTTTCTTGATGATTTCAGTTTTTCTGTGATTTCTGGATTTTTGGGGAAAACCGCAAGAATTTAACAAAACCTTAGATTTATCATTTTCAAAACAAAGTTGCGGTTTTCTCGTGATGTCTGTGTCGTCCGCCATGAGTTTTCATGTTTTCTGTTGGATTTCGAGACCCGATTCGAGGAGTGGATGAACCGTCTCGGGTACATGGTGGGCCCGGTATGGTACCCCGGGGCAAGAAGATCGAGTTGTAGACGATGAGCCTGGCAGGGGAAGACTACCTACCGGTGATGTCTGGCGCGGCGGATATCCGGAGGATACCGACCGTTGTCGTGAGATTTATGATATGGGCCGATCCGGACTGACGGAGCCCGATATTGAGACAGATGTGATTCCTATTTGGTGTCGATGCTTGACACGGGTTTTCAGATGATTTCCTGATGATATTTAGCTATTATATAGACATACACTTTCTAAAGTTAAGAATGCAGTAACTTTAACATTCTAAACACTTAAAGAGTTAGAAAAGATATTGCATACCTGTGCATGCATACTAGAGTTATTATATCACATATGGACATACATGTTGTTACGCATTGCGTGCATTCTTACGATTGCCTTACTAGATGTTATATTTACTCACGAGCTGGCAACTCACCCCCGTTGTGCCACAGTGTCTTGCAGGTCGGACCCGTCAGTCTCGTAGTGGCGGGCTATCTTGTCATCAGTTTCTTTTGCTCAGACTCGCGACATCGCCCGTAGGTGGGTTGCGAGTATACTTTATTCCTTTTTGCTTTATCATTGTATCTAGTATTCTCCATCTACCACTTGTATTGTATATGCGACCTAGTGATGAGAATGAGAGATATGTATATTTGTGGTTTCTTTTGGGTCGAGCTCACTTGAGCCGGCGTTGCGTTTTCTGATATTTTGGGTTTCTTCTGCTCTTTTCTTAGTATTGCTTATATATATTGCATGTGGTTGTGATCCGCCTTGGGCGAAGAGCTAGCTCCCGCTTGGGGATGCCATTTTTATGATTTCATATGTATTATCTTGTTGTACCCATTTTTGGGGATAGAAAATACAGGGGAGACTCTGCCGAAATTTTCAGAAATTTTTGATGTTTTGAAAAGGGATTCTTTGCAACTTAATTGATTTCAAAACCGTTTTCATTTAAGGTTTTCCTTCACTCTCTTTTGATTTTGGTTTAGATTTTCTGGGTTTTAGCTGACTTAGGTTACGGTACGCCTTTAGACGTCTCGTAATCTAAGTGCCAGTCACGTTCCGTACTTTCGGGTCGTGACAAAGTTGGTATCAGAGCGTAGGTTTTACCTTTCTGAGTGTAGGACGACCTTGGTAGATGGAGTAGGTGACTTAAGCAGAGTGGCGTAGCGTGGGTATGATCCGCGGCATACTTACGATACGGTACTCCGCCTAAGTGACCTTAGGACATAATTGCTTGTATTTCCTTTCGTGATTCCTTGCATTCCTTGATCCAATTGCAATGTCCTTATCAGTTCTATTTCTTATTCCAGCTTCGATGCCGCCAAAGACTACGAGAGCTCAGCGGGCTGCCGCTAGGGATGAGATTCGGGCGGGCCCGTCTGAGGCGAGGATCGAGCGGGAGGATACGCCTACCCCTCAGGGTCCTACTGATCCGCCTTATCCTGACCGTATTGCCAGATTAGAGGCCGGCATGCAAGAGTTGCGGCAGATGATGGGATCTTTAGTTGAGTCCAGCCGGGCACAGAGATCCGAGGACGTTCCTTCCACCGCACAGACCACGATCATACCTGCTGCACAGATGGTCACTCCTGCTGCTACTACGGAGATTATCCCTGTTTCACTACAGGAGTTCATGAGATTGAGACCTCCAGCTTTTACCGGTACAGATGCGACAGAGGACCCACAGGCATTTCTCGATAGGATGGCACGGATTGGCCGTTCGTTGAGGTGTTCTGAGGATAGATTGGTGGAGTTTGCGAGTTTTCGTCTGGAGGGTCTTGCCCAGACATGGTACGACTCAGTAGAGAGAGGCCGAGCTGCAGGTCTGCCTTCTATGACCTGGGATGAGTTTACAGCTGCATTTCTTGCCCGTTTTCTTCCGGAGAGTGTTCGAGATGCTCGAGCCCGTAGTTTTGAGTCTTTGCGCAAGACTCCTGAGATGACAGTGTCGGAGTATGATATACAGTTTACCCAGTTGTCTCGATATGCTCCGTACCTAGTCGACACAGAAGAGAAGAGGATAAAGAGGTTTGTACGAGGGCTTGATACACAGCTATTCCTTGCCATCGGCACCCAGCACTTTGATACATACGCAGCCGCGATGGACGCAGCCTTACTTTTGGAGGAGCGTATTTCTGAGACTCCGGTCGCTTCTGGGCCGAAGAGGATCCGTACTGATACGCCAGCTCAGCGGCAGATGGGCAGACGTCGTGATAGATTATTTCCGGGAGATGGCGGAGGCAGAGGATTGAGACGAGGTCAGTTATTTGGTTCATATCCACAGACCCAGCAGTCGTCTCCAGGATGTTTTCGGTGTGGGAGTCAGTACCACCGTGTCAGGGACTGTACCATGGGACGTCCGGGCACGGTGACAGTCCCGCATGTGACTTTACCACCTTCACCACCTTCGCAGAGAGCTTTACTTCCTCCTTCTGATGATGCTTCACGCAAGCCAGATGCTTCTAGAGGCCGTGGGCGTGGCGGTCCGGTTCAGAGAGGACGAGGCGACAGAGGCAGAGGCAGAGGCCGAGGTAGAGGCAGAGGACAGCCAGCTATTAGTGGTGGACAGGCCCGAGTGTTCGCGTTGACTCCTCAGGATGCACAGGCATCCAATGCCGTCGTGACAGGTACTCTGCCAGTATGTTCTTTTAATGCACGGGTATTATTTGATCCAGGCTCCACACATTCCTATGTTTCCACGTATTTTGCACCGAGGTTGGGCCGAGAGTCTTGTCCGTTAGATCAGCCGCTTGTCGTTATTACCCCGGTAGGCGAGTCTTTTGTTGCCCGTTTTGTGTACCGATCTTGTTCCGTTCGTATCGGGGAGAGAGATTCTTCAGTAGATTTGATTCTCCTCGATATGCTAGACTTTGACGTTCTTCTTGGTATGGACTGGCTAGCCACCTGTTATGCATCCGTGGACTGCCGTGAAAAAGCAGTCAGATTCAGTTTTCCTGGCGAACCGGTTCTTATTATTCAGGGAGATCGTAGCGCTACCCTTCCCAGCTTGATTTCTTCTCTTCGCGCTGGTCAGCTCTTAAGGAAAGGGTGTCAGGGATTCTTAGCCTATGTTTGTGATACTAGCTCCACAGAGGTTCCGTTGGACCAGGTCCCTGTTGTGAGAGAGTTTCCTGATGTATTCCCTGACGAGCTGCCTGGTCTGCCACCAGAGCGCGAGATTGAGTTCTGTATTGACTTGATCCCCGGCACGGGGCCTATCTCTATACCGCCTTATCGGATGGCCCCGGCAGAGCTGAGAAAGCTAAAGGATCAGTTACAGGACTTGCTGGACAAAGGGCTTATCCGACCGAGTGTGTCACCTTGGGGTGCTCCCGTCCTGTTTGTTAAGAAGAAGGACGGAAGTATGCGTTTATGCATTGATTATCGTCAGCTGAACCGGGTTACTGTGCGGAACAGGTATCCCCTACCTCGCATTGATGACTTATTTGATCAGCTCCAGGGTGCAGGGTTCTTCTCGAAGGTTGATTTACGGTCAGGTTATCACCAGTTGCGGGTTCGGAAGGAGGATATTCCGAAGACAGCTTTCCGTACTCGATATGGTCATTATGAGTTCTTGGTGATGTCGTTCGGGCTCACCAATGCCCCGGCAGCTTTTATGGATTTGATGAACCGCGTATTCAGGCCGTATCTCGATCAGTTCATCATTGTGTTCATTGACGACATCTTGGTTTATTCTCGGAGCCGGGAGGAGCATGAGCAGCACTTACGTATCACATTGCAGACTTTGAGGGAGCATCAGCTGTTCGCCAAATTCTCCAAGTGCGCATTCTGGCTAGACAGTGTCGACTTCTTGGGTCATGTGGTGACGAGAGATGGTATTTGCGTGGACCCGAAGAAGATCGAGGCAGTTCAGCGTTGGCCTAGACCGGTATCAGTCACAAAGGTCCGCAGTTTTCTAGGTCTGGCCGGCTATTATCGACGTTTTGTCCAGGATTTCTCCCGCATTGCTGCACCGTTGACCGGGTTGACCCGGAAGGGGGTTCCTTTTGATTGGACCCAGGCATGTGAGGATAGCTTCCAGCAGTTGAAGACTCGTCTGACTACTGCTCCAGTGTTAGCATTGCCTTCAGGATCCGGCGGGTTCGTCGTATATTGTGATGCTTCTAGAGTGGGGCTAGGCTGTGTATTGATGCAGCACGACAGAGTTATCGCGTATGCTTCTCGACAGCTGAGGAAACACGAGCAGAACTACCCCACCCATGATTTAGAGATGGCTGCAGTGGTGTTTGCACTCAAGATCTGGAGACATTACCTATACGGTGAGTCGTGCCAGATATACACTGACCACAAGAGTTTGAAGTATATTTTCCAGCAGCGAGACCTGAACCTGAGACAGCGCCGTTGGATGGAGTTGGTGAAAGATTATGACTGCGAGATTCTATACCATCCGGGCAAGGCGAATGTGGTGGCAGATGCTTTGAGTAGGAGGCCCGGAGGTAGCTTATCTTGTTTGAGCGCAGTACAGATGCAGTCGACGGCGGATTGGCAGGTTTTATGTGATAGCAGAGTGCAGTTCGAGTTTACTCCTACAGGGGGACAGCTGGCTCATTTCAGAGCACGCCCACAGTTACTTGACCGTATCCACGAGGCACAGTCCGGCGATGCCCGTATCTTAGAGATTATTGAGCAGATTCGACAGGGCAAAGTTTCGGAGTTCGTGATTGATGATCAGGGGATACTTCGATTTGGGACTCGACTGTGTGTGCCAGATTCAGAGGGACTGAGGCGTGATATTCTCGAGGAGGCACATAGATCCGTATACAGTGTGCATCCAGGTTCCACCAAGATGTATCGTGATTTGAGAGAGGTTTACTGGTGGGACGGGATGAAGAAGGATATTACAGACTTTGTGTCGAGATGCCTGACTTGTCAGCAAGTCAAGGCCGAGCACCAGAGGCCAGCCGGCGAGTTACAGCCTTTGCCCATTCCTGAGTGGAAGTGGGAGCAGGTCTCCATGGACTTCGTTGTGGGTCTACCCAGGACCAGTCGAGGGTATGACTCTATTTGGGTGATTGTGGATCGACTGACGAAAGCGGCTCACTTTCTGCCAGTGAAGACCACTTTTGGATTTTCTCAGTACGCCCAGGTTTATATTGATGAGATCGTGCGACTGCATGGCGTTCCGACTTGCATCGTGTCCGACCGTGGCACCCAGTTTACCAGCCGATTGTGGCAGAAACTACAGGAAGCTTTGGGCACCCGATTGAGTTTTAGCACAGCCTTTCATCCTCAGACTGACGGTCAGTCGGAGCGTACGATTCAGACTCTTGAGGACATGCTCAGAGCTTGTGTTTTAGATTTCGGTGGTAGCTGGGATCGTCATTTGCCTTTGATCGAGTTTTCCTACAATAATAGCTTCCAGGAGACGATTCAGATGGCACCTTTCGAGGCTTTATATGGGAGGAGATGTCGATCGCCGGTATGTTGGACAGAGCTCAGGGAGAGCTGTATTTTGGGGCCTCAGATCGTACAGGAGACGACCGAGAAGATACAGCTGATTCGGGACAGGATGAGAGCGGCACAGAGCAGGCAGAAATCATATGCTGACAGGCGCCGTCGCCGACTCGAGTTCGCTGTTGGCGATCATGTTTTCCTGAAGGTCTCTCCGATGAAGGGTGTGATGAGATTTGGGCGGAAAGGAAAACTGAGTCCTAGATATGTTGGTCCTTTCGAGATCCTAGAGCGTGTTGGTCCAGTCGCTTATCGGTTAGCCCTTCCGCCCAGCTTCCCCGATGTTCACCCCGTATTCCATGTCTCGATGCTCCGCAAGTATCTTCATGATCCTTCCCAGGCGATTCAGCACCAGACGATCCAGTTAGAGCGTGATCTCTCTTTCACCGAGCAGCCGGTGGTTATCTTGGATCGGCAGGTGAAGAAATTGAGGTCGAAGGTCATACCGTCTGTCAAAGTCCTTTGGCGTGGCCCGAACAGCGAGGAGGTCACCTGGGAGACCGAGGTCGAGATGAGGAAGAGATATCCCCATCTTTTTGAAGGTACGCGTAGTTAAATTCTAAATTCGGGGACCGAATTTCTTTAAGGGGGGAAGATTGTAACCCTTCGAAAATCGTTTAGGCAGTTTTTCGGTAATCGGCAAATTTTTCGGCTTTTTCCGTAAAAAGTCAAAATAGGTATTTTTCTTTGTAGACCTAATTATACAAAATTTAAATAAGATATTACTATAATTTTGTCACTAAAATGTCATTTATAATTTTCTAGTTAAATAAATTTTTTTTTTTTCGTAATTAATTAATTTTTTATTATTTTAAGCATTTTTTAAATACATTTAATTAGGGATAAATACAAATTTAATTAGGTAAATTTCTTAATTAGGAGTCCTTATAAACTAAAATAGAGTGTTAATAAATTGTATCATAACCTTATAAGATTTTGGTGTTATGGTTGGAAATTTAATGAAAAAAATGGCTTAAAATGGGTTTTTTTGTGAAAAGTTTTGATGTGAAAGCTTCATTTGACCTTAGATGATAATTTCTTCATGGAATCTTCTACACATTCTCTCATTTTCTTCTTCCATTTGCCCAGGCCGAGCCCCCCTCCCACAGCAGCACTTCATTTTCCCAATTCCTTTGCTTCAAAATTCACTCCAAAAATCCCCCGAAATCAATATATTTCTTCACAAATTCAAACCCCATCCTTAATCTACCTCCTTCCAAACCCTAAATTGTTTAAAATAAGGTGAAAGGAAGCATCTTTCAAGGTCAAGTGCAACCTAGGTTTCAACTTGTAAGGTATAACTCTTATCTAATGTTCAATTGGTAGTTTTAGTATGTTAAATTAGATATTGAAAGTATGGAAATTGATTTAATTTGTTTGCTCATGTTTTTCAAGTGAGGTGTTGTTGCCCTAATTAGGGTTTGTAGCATGGTGTATGGGTTAAAGTTAGTGTTTTGGCTACCAAGTTGGTTAGAATGGTTAATTGTGCGATGTTGCGTTCGCTAGATCGATAAAATTTCGACATTTAAATAGAATCGCTATGCTATTTGCTTACTAGTTTTTCTAAAATTTTAGGAGGTGATCTAATTGTGTTATTTAGGCGATATAATTAACATCTTATACGATTATTAGGGTGTGTGAATACGGAGTTTTGTTTAGTCGGGTTTTAGTTTTGACAATTCCCCGATACGGTGATTTTAGTTAAGGTTTTAGCGATTTTCGTGTATTTTCCGCGTACCGAGTGCACGTTGTGATTAATCCGAGAGCGTCGATCTTTTCATAGTGTGAGTTGCATCATTTCGGAAATCTGTAACCTTATATTGTGTGTTATGCAATTTTAGGATCGGTCGGGGAAACTTCGGATACGGCGCGAAAAGGCAAAGCGGTGGCCGGATCAGATTAGCGGGGATTTCTGGTGAGTAGATATATTCATCTACGGGGGAATCGTCTGGATGGCGCGAGGCGCCCCCCCCCCCCAGTTAGGATTACCCTACTTTATGCATTAATTATATTGTTAGCTAGCTTATCCATTTATATACATGACATACCCTCACAGCTAACCCTATACTAGATTGCATGGACATTCATATGACGTTCATATATACATACGCGATATCATTTCGTAGGACACGAACACATTACCATTGGCATCGATTGCACGCGCACTATTCATGTGACACACACGCCTTTGGTAATTGCCATGCCACGTACACTAGAAAACCTGTTTAACTTAATACCGCTATTTGCATTCAAACATGATTAATGAAATTGCATAGCATGCATATACCTCGCATTATCATCATATTTATATAGATTGCTACTAAAACTCACATCATATACATTGATATCATAGACATTTAGTATATATAACATGTGGACACTATGATTTTCTTGATGATTTCAGTTTTTCTGTGATTTCTGGATTTTTGGGGAAAACCGCAAGAATTTAACAAAACCTTAGATTTATCATTTTCAAAACAAAGTTGCGGTTTTCTCGTGATGTCTGTGTCGTCCACCATGAGTTTTCATGTTTTCTGTTGGATTTCGAGACCCGATTCGAGGAGTGGATGAACCGTCTCGGGTACATGGTGGGCCCGGTATGGTACCCCGGGGCAAGAAGATCGAGTTGTAGACGATGAGCCTGACAGGGGAAGACTACCTACCGGTGATGTCTGGCGCGGCGGATATCCGGAAGATACCGACCGTTGTCGTGAGATTTATGATATGGGCCGATCCGGACTGACGGAGCCCGATATTGAGACAGATGTGATTCCTATTTGGTGTCGATGCTTGACACGGGTTTTCAGATGATTTCCTGATGATATTTAGCTATTATATAGACATACACTTTCTAAAGTTAAGAATGCAGTAACTTTAACATTCTAAACACTTAAAGAGTTAGAAAAGATATTGCATACCTGTGCATGCATACTAGAGTTATTATATCACATATGGACATACATGTTGTTACGCATTGCGTGCATTCTTACGATTGCCTTACTAGATGTTATATTTACTCACGAGCTGGCAACTCACCCCCGTTGTGCCACAGTGTCTTGCAGGTCGGACCCGTCAGTCTCGTAGTGGCGGGCTATCTTGTCATCAGTTTCTTTTGCTCAGACTCGCGACATTGCCCGTAGGTGGGTTGCGAGTATACTTTATTCCTTTTTGCTTTATCATTGTATCTAGTATTCTCCATCTACCACTTGTATTGTATATGCGACCTAGTGATGAGAATGAGAGATATGTATATTTGTGGTTTCTTTTGGGTCGAGCTCACTTGAGCCGGCGTTGCGTTTTCTGATATTTTGGGTTTCTTCTGCTCTTTTCTTAGTATTGCTTATATATATTGCATGTGGTTGTGATCCGCCTTGGGCGAAGAGCTAGCTCCCGCTTGGGGATGCCATTTTTATGATTTCATATGTATTATCTTGTTGTACCCATTTTTGGGGATAGAAAATACAGGGGAGACTCTGCCGAAATTTTCAGAAATTTTTGATGTTTTAAAAAGGGATTCTTTGCAACTTAATTGATTTCAAAACCGTTTTCATTTAAGGTTTTCCTTCACTCTCTTTTGATTTTGGTTTAGATTTTCTGGGTTTTAGCTGACTTAGGTTACGGTACGCCTTTAGACGTCTCGTAATCTAAGTGCCAGTCACGTTCCGTACTTTCGGGTCGTGACAACGTCGGTCTTTAAAAGGCTGATACCAGCGAATTCTGACCAACACAGGGGGTATGAGGAGGTCACCCCTACGGCTAAACCAACTCCAATCGCGCGACATGCTCACCGTCGTCACTGGCGCCGGGTAAGGAAGGCTGGGGGCAACTCCCCCTATGGGCTAACTCCGCCGGCACTGATGGTGGAAATCAATGCTACTGTCCCGACTGGGAATAGCTTTGAACCGCTAAGAAGGGTGCGCAAAAACTCGCCAGCTGCCGTATTGGAAAGATCTCCTCCACCTGTGGATAATTCCCCAAAGGTGAAGCTGGAGCAACCCCCTCAACGGCTGTCCTCTAAAATTTACAAAGTCTGACGTTAAGTCCAAGACTCCGTAATGGATCAAGACTATCTCCACCGACAGAAAAAGATGAAGGTTCGGCAGGAGAAGGACAACTCTGTCAAGCCAGAAAAAGCAACAGCTACTTGGGTGCCCAGTACAACGGCACCCTCAACTTCGACCGCTCACAAAAGAAGGAGGTCGGAGAAGATCCCTGTGTCTTTAGCAAATCGCAAAGACACTGAATCTAAAATCCCCAAGTCTGGGGGCGTGGTGGTGCACACTGTCTATATGGCATCCGGGAAAGAGGATAGCCGCGCTTCGACGCGTCACCGACCGCTCACCCGATCCGTGACAAAAGCCCAGGAGAAACAGCAGAAGCTTCAAGAGATGCTGACTACAATGGCCGCACTTACCGGGCCAAAAGAAAGCCCGGAGGCATCATCAGAGCAGCGTCACGAACAAGAAACTGATGCTGACTTCCTACGCAGGGTCCTTGAAAAGAAAGATAGAAAAGCAGCAGAACAAGCTGCCCACATAAAACAAATGGCGCTTCTCTTCCAAGACATGGTAGGAATGATGTTACAGCCGAACCCTCCAGCTGAAGACCCTCCGATCATTATTGAAGATGATAGAGGGGAGACATCTAATCCTCCTCCGGCTCATTCAGCAGCCAAGGAGGAAACCATTTCCAAAGCTGCACTAGACGACTATATAGCTCAGCAGATACGAGTTCATCAGGCGAATGAAACGGCTGGGCAAATTGTTAGAACCGGACGACCCTATCCGGGCTGGTATGACCAAATCAGTTACCCGCCGGGATATACGATCCCTAAATTCCATGTGTACAAGGGGACAGGGAATCCACATCAGCATGTCGCTCAATTCAGAACCTTATGCGGCAACACTGGAGGCGACGACAAACTGTTGCTTCGCCAATTCGTCGACAGCTTAGCAGAAACGGCCTTCGAATGGTATTCAGAGCTACCTAACGACTCCGTCAAAACATTTGCGGAGATGGAGCTTCTGTTTACGCAAAGATTTGCAAGCGCCAGCGAGCGCACCCCTATCACCGCATTGATCAACGCCAGGGTAAGGCCAGGCGAAACGTGGGTTCAATACGCAATACGATGGCGAAACTTATGGTCGAAGTGCGAGCAACGCATCGAAGAAGTACCTGCGGTAGGCATGTTTGTGGGCACTCTTGATCCGCAAGCGACCATCCCGCAATTCATAATGTTCTTCAAGCCAACTACTTTCCAGGCCTTGATCGACAAGTTGGCCCAAATGGATCAGATGGGACATAAACCGTCTCCTCCAAAGCCAGACTCTCAAAATGAGAAAGGAAAAGGAAAAGCGATCATCGTCGCCAATACTCAACAAAAGCCGAGCAACTCAAAGCCGGTTGTTCGCCAAAACAACGTGCGTCCATGCCCATCCCTCGAGGAGAGACTGGGACGTCCTTACTCGTTTCCTCAGGATAAAATAAGGAGACTGTTCGAGCTGGCAGTGCGCAACAGATTCATCAATCTGCCAAATCCAAAACGTCCGTTGCAGCCAGGAGATATCAATGATCTTAATTACTGCCCTTACCACCAAGCGGTAAGCCATCCAATCGAAGATTGCTTCGTCTTTAAGGGATGGATCGAGGATCGGTACCAACAAGGCAAGTTCGCGTTATCCGAAAACTGGAAGGTGAACCCACCACAGCCTCACACTCCTAAGAAGACAAACATGCTGGGGGCATCGTGCTCTTCTATAGAAGAAACTCCGTGGGAGGTCACCCTTTGAGCCAAAACTAAAAGAATGCTGAAGGACCTTCACACATGCCCAGCCGTCAGGTGGAAAAGTCCGCCAGAGCCCGAAGTCATTGATAGGATGCTGAAACCATGCCCAACACCGAGAATTGATAACAGTGGGCAAAACACCCAGGCACAGCCGTCAAAGTTTTCAAAGAAAAAGAAGAAGACCAAAAAGCTCGCACAGTTTGATGACAAGCGCACGGATCTGCGAAAACATATTGACGCACTGGAAGAATGTAATCAGAAGGCGCGGACCCCGGCCACATTCCGAGAATTCCTCAGCCGCGTCCTTGAGGACGGAGATGATGACAAAGACTCGTCGGATGAACATGAGGATTATGTGGCAAGCTGCCATATGATCTCTTACTCATCGATAGACAATGAAGAAGCTCCTGATGCAGAGAAACCGGGGGCAGGTCTTGAACCAGAACCTCTATGGCCGTCAGACGAAATGATCGACACCTTCCTGAATGAAATTCATCTGAAAAGTAAAGCCGATCGGGAGCGTGAGATGACCATATTTTAAAAGGCCAAACGCCGGCGACTGGACAAAAGGGTCGAAACACTCTCACCAGATCAAAGTACATCCGCCGCAAATGAAAGCAGGATCAAGACAAGGAAACGATTCGCCAAAGCCATATCGATGGGGATGAGACTGCCCTCTTTCAGAGAAAATTCTCTCGGTGGTATACATCTTGATGAAGCGGACATACATCCTAATTTCTACTTATATCATCAGAAGATCGCACATCCTACTGAAGACTGCAACTCCTTTAAGTGTTGGTGGCAAGGATATGTCGCTCACAGGAAACACTTCAACAGGACAAAGCGTGAAGCTCGTAGACAACGGAAAAATGTGACAGATGAGCGTAAAAGAATTGCCGGAAATTGTCATAGGGTTGATCCCGAGGAATCGCGAGTTCTCACCTTCGGGAGCGACTCCAACGAAAAAGTAGCCCTCGGTCCTCTCTTCAAGGAATCCATCTCTGAAACGAAAGAATTGAGGAGCTGCGAGAACATTCAGCCGTGCAATTACACGCTACCCGGAAAGAATTTTGGACCCGCAAACAAGGGATTGAACAAAAAGGATAAAGGGAAGGGAACAACGGCCTTCGTCGCCAACGCTCAACAACAATCGAGTAGCCCTAGACCGGTTGGTCGTCAAAACAATAAGCGACAACCCCTCTATGAGAAGTTAAAACGTCCTTACTCATTTCCCCGGGATGAAACAAGGAGGCTGTTCGAACCAGCAGTGCACAACAGGCTTATCACTTTACCGGAGCTAAAACACCAGCTCCTCCTGAATGACGTCAACAATCCTAATTACTGCCCTTACCATCAAGTATTGGGCCATCCGATCGAAAACTGCTACGTCTTCAAAAACTGGGTTGAAGACCAATACCAACAGGGCAAGTTCGCGCTGTTCGAAAACTGAAAGATGAGCCCTTCACAACCGCATGCTCCGAAAAAGATGGATATGCCGGGGACATTGTGCTCATTCATAGAGAAAGCCCTATAGACCGAAAAGTTAGTAAACTAGAGATTCGCCTCAAATACGGCGACGATGGACCACTATGTCCTAAAACTGGCTGCGGACCGAAACGTCCCTAAAATAACGATGGACCGCAATGTCCTAAAACTTACAAATGACTGAAACGTCGTTAAACTACTACCAACCCGCGGCATCCTCAGGCTGACATGGTAAAAAAAACGGTATGTCCATAAGCAAAATGGGCACGGATGAAAACCCGAAAGGGCTCCGTGAGTAAAAACATCAGGGCTACCAGCGAGTTTTGTGAAAACCCGAAAGGGCGCAATCTCGCTAAAAGACACTTGCAAGGTCCTCTCGACTTTGTAAGGAGAAACCACCTGCGTGAGATCCTTACGACTCACAAGGGAGCAACACATATAGGGATCCCCACGATCTTTAGGGAGAAATTACACTTGCGAGATCCTCACGACTCGTAAGGAGAATCCTCTTATGGGACTCTCACGGCTCATAAGATTCGAAAGTCTTAAGCTACAGGGATCTAAACCTGTTCTTAACCAGCCCCCACAACTTCTGACACTGCCCTACAAGCGGCTCAATGCTGACCCTTGTATACAATCCACGGGCGCGAATAAACATTTCCTTAACGAAGTCCTATTCGTGACTAGGGATATGTCTGCACGGTGAATAGCCCTTTTAAGTCCTCTCGACTTATAAGGAGAAAACACTCTTGTAAGATCCTTATGACTTATAGGAGAACATGCACTTAGGAATCCTCACGATTCCCAAGGAGAAATTACACCTACGAGATCCTCACGACTCGTAGGGAGAAATACCTTCATGAGACCTTTATAGCTCATGAAGTCAAAAGCCTTATTCGACAGGATCCTAACCCTGTTCACTAAGTCACCTTTGTCTGACATCGACAGAGGCAAATGATGATTCGCTCCTGGCAATGTCCCAGTAGTAGCGGTGCTGATGCCGAAATCGGTGTCTAACTCCGAGCTTGCAGCGAAAAGCCAGCAAGCCACACATGCATACGAAATAGCCGAAATGATGGGGCAACTTGCAGAAAAAATCAGCAAGTAAAAATATATGCATGCCAAATAGCCGAAATGATTGGGCAACTCGCAATAAAAAGCAGCGAGTAAAAATGAAATAAATAGCCGAAATGATTGGGCACCGCGAAAAATAGCCGAAATAATTGGGCAATCGCGACCTTCGCGATATAAAAGCTGAAATGATAGAGCATCGCGGAACGAAAAAAATGAAATGAAAATTATGCCCTACAGGTGATATCACATCGATCCCTGTATACAATCCGGAGGCGCAAACAAAGAAGGAATCACGCCTTCCCTCCTCAGGCTCCATCAGAAAGAGAGCCAAGTCTCAACGGTCACATCTGCATCCCAGAAGACCAACAACAGCGCTCCTCCTTATGCCAACAAGGCACGGAAGCAACACAGCGAAACGGAATCATGGCAAAGCCCCCTAGTTCCAAACCTCGACGGCCACATTTACAGCCTGGAGACCAACAACAGCGTTTCTTCTCACTACAACGGAATGCAAACGAGACATCAACAAACGACCCCAGGGTCAAAACAACGGAGCCATGGCAGAGTCCCTGGTTCTAAGTCTCAACGGCCACATTTACAGCCTGGAGACCAACAACAGCGTTTCTTCTCACTACAACGGAATACGGACGCAACGTCAACAAAAGACCTCACGTCAAAACAAAACGGAGTAACGGAAAAATCCCAACTCCACCTCAGCATCCGTCTCGATACAGCAGATGCAACATCACCAAAAGGAGCCACGGCAAAATCCCTAGTTCTAAACCTCGACGGTTCACCAGCAACCTAGAGACAACCGCGACATTCATCTCGATACAGCAGACGATATGTCACTAAGCGTCCTTCCTCCAACAGGATTCGGACACGCCAAAGAAAACGAAGCGAAGGCCAAATTCCTAGCTTTAGGGTCTTGACGGCAACTCATATAAAACCCGAAAGACCACCAGAGATCACCCCACACCAGCGCGGAGTGGTCATCACCCCGACGTTCGTCTCGATACAGCAAACGAGATGTCACCACAGCGTTCTTCCTCCAGCAGGATTCAGACGCGACAATCAAACAACGGAACCACGGCAAAATCCCTAGTTCCAAACCTCGACGGTTCACCAACAACCTAGAGACAACCGCGACATTCGTCTCGATACAGCAGACGCAATGCCAGCAAACGAAGCGAAGGCCAAATTCCTAGTTTCAGGGTCCTGGCGGTAACTTATATAAAACCTGAAAGAATACCGGAGATCATCCCACATGGAGTGGTCACCACCTCGACGTTCATCTCGATACAGCAGATAAGATGTCACCACAGCGTTCTTCTTCCAGCAGGATTCAGACGCGATAATCAAACAACAGAGCCACGGCAAAATACCTAGTTCCAAACCTCGATGGTTCACTAGCAACCTAGAGACAACCGCGACATTCGTCTCGATACAGCAGACACAATGCCAACAAACGAAGCGAAGGCAAAATTCCTAGCTTCAGGGTCTTGACGGCAACTCATATAAAACCTGAAAAACTAACGGAGATCATCCCACACCAGCGCGGAGTGGTTATGACTCATCGGGGCTCTCCAAAATGAGCCTAACCTTAAGTAAAAAGCGGTATGGCAAAATTCCTAACGCTTGCTCTTCCGACGGTCAAACTGCTTAGGAGGATTGCTTGAAGACGTCTTGTCCAGCCCTCGAAGGGATCGGGGACACGACAGTCGCAAGGCTACTCAAACAGCAAGGTTGCCTATCGAGGAATACATCAGCCAACGCGACGGTACGACGGACAAAACTCTAGTACCACAGACCCTAACGGACCTCTGTCGTAAAGAGCAGAGGTTAACTGTGACGTTAGGATATTCTTGCGAGAAATGCTCGATTCGTCTCGACTCGTAAGGAAAAGTCTTAGGCAGCGAGGATTAAAAAACCTGTTTCCTAAGCACTGGGGCCCTGCAAGTTGATCCAAAATGGACTCTTGCATATTATTCACGGACCACACTCTCCAAAGTCGAATCTCGACAAGGAGGGAAACAACCATTTACGAGTCCTCTCGACTTGTAAGAGGGAAAATTCTCTAGTGAGATCCTTACCACTCTCAAGAGAAAACGCACTTAGGAATTCTCACGACCCCTAAGGAGAAAAAACACCTACGACATCCTCTCGACTCGTAGGGAGAAAAGTCTTTATGAGACCCTCAAGGCTCATAAATTTGAAAAGTCTTAGGTGACAGATCCTAACCCTGTTTCCTAAGCCATCGGTGCCCTACAAGGAGGTCAAGATAGACTATCTGCAGGCCACACTCTCCGAAGTCGAACATCGACAAAGAGGGAAACAATCACTTATGAGTCCTCTAGACTTATAAGGGAGAAAATTCTCTTGTGAGATCCTTACGACTCTCAAGAGGAAACGCACTTATGAGTCCTCACGACCCCTAAGGAGAAAATACACCTACGAGATCCTCTCGACTCGTAAGGAGAAAAGTCTTTATGAGACCCTCACGGCTCATAAAGTTGAAAAGCCTTAGGTAGCAGATCTGAACCTGCTTCCTAATCCATCACTACTCCTCGAAGTATTCAAGACGGGATGTTCTATATCACCTATAGGCTACGCTTACTTAAGGAATATGCCGATAACAAAGCAGAAAATAAAAGGAAGGAGGCAAAAGATTTGTCATTCATACTCAGAAAATTCTTACATCCATAAAGACGATAAACAAGAGCAGCATTATTGAAATGATTACAATGGCAAAACCTCGGATCCAGGGCATGGATTGAGGAAATCGAAAGTAAGGCCGTCTAGAGTCTTTCTGTCCTTTCTGACCATTCTCGTGTGCATCCTCTCGCGCTCACGCGTGTCAAGATCTTCGGCAATGCCCTCCACCCTTTGATATGAAGCAATTATCGTCGTCTGTTGAAAAATTTGATGCAAAATATCAATGAGGCTATCTCGCCATTTCTTCGAGATCAGCCCCGACAAGTACACTGAATGCACCTTGTCTTCGGCATCATCCAGCGCATTAAGCGGCATGGCCTCATGAAACCCCGGAAGTGCTCTCCAAATTGCTCCCAGTACGACTTTCAAGAGAGCAGAACGGCGAGTAAGCAACCAACCAACGCGTGCATGCAGACGACCCATAATCTCTGCACACCGGGCATCTGTAAACTCTTGGTTTTGGTGACGGCCCTGTACGCGGATATCCTCATAAGTAATGAACTCGTTCAGACTGTATAAATGAATAGCCATAGTGCCTGAAAGAAACATGATTGGAAGATTAGCAATGAGGAAAAATAGATACAGGGAGTTAAACTCCTCGAGAGCAATGCTCTGCAGATAGGAGTGACACCCGTCAAAATCAGTTATGAGGAGAATTTAAAGAAATTCCCCGAGAACGCTTAGAGCCTTGCTCTAAGAAGATGATATAACCCATCAAAAATAAAATTTCATTTTTGATCTTCAAGATCCATGAACAAACTCTTAAGAATTCTTCTATATGATTTGAAAAGAGCAAAGCTCCATTAATGAATTAAGAAATCATAAATAAAAACCTTTTAGAGGGCAAAGCTCTATTAATGGAACCCTAAAAGGGTTCTCTTTATATCAGAGATCTATAGAGAGCAAAGCTCTGTTAATGGGTAAAACCCTAGTTTATTAAAAAAAATTAAACTTTACCTAAGTTTTGACGGAGTTTTACTCTTGAAAAGTTCTTAAATTGAAGAGCAATGCTCTAAATAAGAGATAATTCTCAAGGAGGAGATGAAAATAATCTAAGAGACCAAAGGTCCTATTTATAGGTATTGAGAGCCGTTTCAACTTCCAAAAGTTGATCCAACGATTGAGATGTTGCCACCGCTGCGCTCACGCTTGGGCCACGTAAGCGCAACGGTGGGGGGGCATTTGTTTCCCCCAATCAGAGCAAAGCTCTGTTTTAAAAATGAAGCGATACTTCTGCTTCTCCCAATCAGAGCAAAGCTCTGTTCAAAGTCCAAGATTTGGAATGATGCGACACTTCCTCACCCCCAATCAGAGCAAAACTCTGTTTCAAAATTCAATTGAAGCAACGCTTCAGATTCCTTGCGCTGCGCGCCACGTGTCAAAAGCAGACACGCCAGCACCAGGAGCGCTGCGCCGAAGGCAGCGCACCCCCAATCAGAGTAAAGCTCTATTTCAAAATTCAAATTTTAAAAAATTAAAGCAGCGCTTCAGATCCCTTACGCTCCGCACTGCGCGCCACGTGTCAAACACGGACACGCTAGCGCAGTTGCGCTGTGCGCCACGTGTCAAACACAGGGCAGTTGCGCTGCGCGCCACGTGTCAAACACGGACGCGCTAGCGCGGTTGTGCTGTGCTCTGCGCTGCGCGCCACGTGTCAAACGCAGGTGCGCTAGCGCCAATTACGCCAGCGCTGGAATTTAAAGAATTCCTCACCGTTAGATCTAAAGATCTAATAATAATAATAAATTAATAATTAATCAGAATTAAAATTATGTTCTAGAAAGATCTTTCCAATCTTTTTAAAATAAGAAGATTATTTTCTGTAAAATAGAAGCCCCAGGATCAAAGATCCAACGGTGGGGAAATATCCCCAAATCAATCAGAGAAATATCTCTTCAACTAACTTAACAAATCAATTGGCCCTATATAAAGGCCCCTAGACTCCAAGTCTCACACAGAGATAGAGATACAGAAGAGAGAAAACCCTCTAAAAACTTTAAAACCTCAAAGAGAAGAAAGGCAGGCCTTTGAAGAAAGAAGATCATCTTCTTCATCTTTAAAGGTAAAGAATTAAATTCTTGGAAGAACAGAGATGAAAACATCTCACAAAAAGAAGAATCTCTTCTAAAAAGATCAAAGATCTAAGAACAAGATCAAGATCTTCAATAAAAAGAAAACGATCAGAAAGATCCAATCGTAAAAAAAAAATTAAAAGAAGTAATTTACTTCATTCTTAGATCTTTTGATCTATATAAAGGCATAGCCTTCTGATAAGAGTAAGAACCATTGGTTCTTGAATCTTGAGGTAGAACCTCTTTTGAGAGAACAAACAATTTGTTCTTTGATCTTAATTTGATCAAGATGCGCTCTGCGCTATTGGACAGTGCCTTGCACTTTTGAAATGTGCCTTTGTGCTCCTTGGACTGGCGCACTGCACCAGAATGCGCCACGTGTCAACCACAGAACCGTCTGCGCTTTGCGCTCCTAAAAATAGCGCACTGCGCTCTTGGAGTGGCGCACTGCACCAGAACACGCCACGTGTCGTTCACTGGCGCAGCGCACTCAGAAAGCGCGTTGCGCTAACAAACTTGCGCTTAGCGCAGAGCGTGACACGTGTCAACTGCGCATGCGCTAACGTATTGCGCTCTTTAATTGGCGCAAAGCGCCTGACAAGCCACGTGGCGCACTATCAGACCACTAAATGCTATGCATTATTTAAAAAGGGCAGAGCTCAATTAAAGGTCTAACAGACCAAATATAAATGCTATGCATTTAATCACAGAGCCCAATGCTATGCATTAATAAAAGGGCTGAGCCCAAATAAAGGCTCAACAGCCAGAACAATAAAATGTTCAACTCATATCAACTGAGCCCATATGCTCATAAACCTTCAAACAGACTTTAGTCCCAAATTGGACTATAGATCTCCCAACCAACATTGGTTCAAAGGTACATCTCTGAACTCCTCTGATATTTGTCGTTGTAATTCTTCAACGTCTTCAGAGAGGTGATGGGTCCCGACAGCCATATATTCCACGGACTTTGATGGACCACCATGTCCCTAAACTGGCAATCGACCGAAATGTCCGTAAACTAAACGATAGAGTCTAAATGCTCTTTTGTTGGATCTAAATGATCCTGTTAAGTTGATCTTAGTCTGGAAATTAGACTAACATGTCCTTAACAAACGTTTAAGTTGATCTTAGTCCAAAATAAGACTAACGTATCCTTAAACCAAAACCCCAAACCCAAATCTAAGAAAATACAGATTTGGACTAATCCACGTCCTATGGGCGACAACATAAATTAGTCTCCGTATACAATCCACGGGCAACCACGAACAAAATAAACACCTACGATACGAAGTGACCATCTGGAGAAGGAGAAAGTTGTTACCGCGATGCGGTAGCGTAATTAACTGCAGGGGCTTGCGCCTGCAGGGAAAAGTGTCCCCCACAATCAAAAACCCCTCAAACGAGGGGGAATCTGACAATCCGCTACATCGGCCGCATCCGTTTAAACCTTCGATATACGGTGCCAAAATCAACTTGGCATCTTCGGAGAGGTGGACGGATAGCACCTATTAGCATCTGCCTCGAATTTCAGGCAAGATGTCTATCGCGTCCTTCGGAGGGAAACAGCAGTCTCCTTGTCTTGTCGCGGGGAAACGAGTAAGTGTGTCCTAATCTTTCCTCGAAGGATGGGCACGGACGTGGGTTGTTTTGGCGAGCAGCCGGTTTTGGGTCACTCGGTTGTTGTTGCATGTTGGCAACGAAGGCCGCTTTCCCTTTACCCTTCGCATTTCGAGGGTCTTTATTCGAGGAGGAAGGCCCGTGGCCCATCTGGTCCATTTGGACCAGTTTATCTATCAGAGCCTGGAAGGTTGTTGGTTTGAAGAACATCATGAATTGGGACATAGTCGTTTGAGGATCAAGGGTCCCGATGAACATGCCCACGGTGGGGGATTCTTCGATGTGCTGTTCGCACTTTGACTAGAGATTCCACCACCGGATCGCATATTGGACCCAAATCTCTCCTAGCCTTACCCTGGCATTGATTAATGCCGTGATCGGGGTGCGCTCACTTGCGCTGGCGAACCGCTGTGTGAACAGCAGTTCCATCTCTGTGAATATTCTCACGGAGTCATTTGAGAGCTCCGAGTACCATTCAAAGGCTGTCTTTGACAGGCTGCCAACGAACTAGCGAAGCAACAGTTTGTCGTTGCCTCCAGTGTTGCCACACAGAGCTCTGAACTGCGCGACGTGCTGATGGGGATTGCCCATCCCTTTGTATACATGGAACTTGGGGATCGTATATCCCGACGGGTACTTTATTTGATCATACCAGCCTGGTAGGGTTGCCCAGTTCTGACGATTTGGCTAACCGCTTCATTTGCTTAATGAGCTCTTATTTGTTGAACTATATAATCATTAAGACAATCCTTGAAGATCGTTTCCTTCTTGGCTGTTGATAAAGTCAAAAGAGGGTTTGATGTTTCCCCTCTGTCATCCTCGATGATTATCAGCGGAATCTCGGCTGGGGGTTCTGGCTGGATCATCACTGTAAGTCTACGGTAGCGCCCCGGCCGTCTGTCCGAGGCCAAAATGCGGAAACGAAAACTTTTTTCAAACTAGAAACTGGCGCTATCGTATGGTTAAAACTCGGATCGAACCATTAACCTACAACTAGCATCTAGAGAGAGGGTTGGAAAGCTATACCGATCGATCCGTGTCCTTCGGTCTTTGGCCACCATCCCAAGCTCCTTGCGGCATCTCCGGTCTTGATCTTCTCGTCGGAAAGGGCACCACATCATCGATTCTTTTTATGGGCTCCCGCTTCATCCGAAGCAACTCGGGCATGAAATGTGCTAGCCGACGTGTCCAAGGTGATGTAGAGAATGTTTGTGATCACTTTTTCTCTTGCATCCATTGATTTGGATGGAGGTTAGAGATGAAGCCATTGATGGAGATAATTGAGCTAGAGAAAGAAGAAGAAGAAGAAGAAGAGGCCTTTTTTTCCTTTTGTGATTCATATGATAAAATGAGAGAGAGAGTATCATAATACAAGAGCCAACCTCACCCTTGGCTGCCCCTCTCTCTCTCCTCTCATCAAATCAACTCACAAAACCATCACATTATGTGACACAAGCACAAAAAAAGAGACCATGAGTCATCACTTGTGCATGTGTCACAATTAATGCTCCAAATGATGATTTCTAGCTCATTATTTCAATATGCAAACATTAATCCAATTGTTTGCAACAAAAAAAAGATACGGCAACATCTAAAGTAAACTCGTGACAGATCACAAGGATACCCCTCACCTGTATATACATACCTGCATCCGCATTCCGACTGAATGTGAATGCGATGAGACTAAAATAATCCAACAAATCTAATACTAGGATCTGGCTTAAACCAAAGCCCACTAGTATGATCCGTCCGATCATGATCCGTGCACTACCGCACGTATATGATCGAACCCTGCCATATATCATACGGCATCTACATCGTTTCGCCCGAAACTTGAGAAATTGTCTGTGGGGCACTCTAAAGACTCGTCAATACTTTGGCTGTGGATTTAACCACTAGCACGTTAGAGATATTAGCCGTACGTAACGGGCTACCAGGTATTGACCAAAAGGGAGATCGATGAGCGAACTCATCCTGACACCCTACTGAGCCTGTCAGTGACAATATCCGTACAGTCTGGTCCGTTCGTCTATGAGCATCGCATGGCAGGCCTAGGGGGTTGGTAAAAGTCAGACCCCCAAAAGCGGTACAAGTCGTGTCGGAGTGTAGCCCAGAACACCCTGAGATACTACTGGAATACCTACCAGTAAATCTCCTGCCTTGGCCAAGGATTTCGTGTAATGGCTCTCCTAGACACAGCGCGATCTCACCCCCAATACCGGGAGAGACGAAACCCCTGCCGATCCGCTCACTGCCTCCATGTGGCTCAGGACTGTACCCAACTAAAACCTGTTTGCACGACTCCTTTGCGCCGTGGTAGGGTAGTAATCAAAGTACAGTGGGAACTCACACGAGACAAATGACGATCTCAGGTCGATGAACTAACCTGTACACATGTCACCAGGGAACTGCTATCTGACATCATGTATAATACCAACTAGCATGTTCCCGGCGAGTTCTGTCCGGTGTACTCATAACCCAATGAGCACCTGTATACATCTTAGGTGATCCAACTGACACCAATGGCTTGTGAGACCGGCCACCGCCCCTCGTCGGGGTCTCGACTGTGTACACTAGCCTACTAATGGAGTATCGATGCCCAGTCTCGAAACTCCCACGACTAGGGACCTTTTAAGGATGTGCTTATAGACCCCAGCTCCCACGTATATGATCGCCATCATACTACTGGCCGTCAAGCAAGAATCCTAAGGGCTCTATCAATGTGCAATAGTGACCTCTAAGGTCACCCAAAAGCTGTACACGATGATAAAGATAAACCAGATAGCATACTATCATCTTGAGTAAGACTGTCCTACCGGTATAGGTCCTCCCTCAATCATTGCAATCATGTGCCTGTGATCCAATAATTGACTCTGAGGGAACTATATCCAACAATCTCCCACTTGCACTCAAGGCTAATTATTGTGATGTCGCATACTCACAGACCATGTGATACCGAACACCCAACTCCTCTACTAATCAGTCTCACAAAGCCCGTTTGCGAAACTATTGTGTTCAAGGAATAGCCTCAGTGAGTGGATCGGCCCTGATGTTTTTTTCTATGTCTCTCTTTATCTCAAGTTCGCGGAGAAAGCCATCTCCCGAAATGAGCAATACATGTCTTAGAATATGTCTAGATATCTGATGGGACCTAGTTCATAAATGAACTCCAAATCCAAACTTCTTAAACTGTATCGTCAACTGAACTTAATCAGAATCCTGCGCCACACCTCTCTCAGTATCCGCTTGGACCACCTGTCCAAAATACCGCCCCTCGTCAGAGGGAAAACTATAACTCTGACAGCCCCTCTGTCATCCAGGTCACCTTGGAAGCCTGGAATGATAACCGTCTCTCGAAGGAGGCTGCCATTATCATATCCCTAGAATATCCACTTATGTTCTAAAACTGCTTTCGAACGTTTCTCCAGGATAGGATTAATATCAACTTACTGCATCTCGTGCAAAAACAACATCTGGTGTGGTACTTAACATCTCATGATCAACTCAATTGCCTAAGAAAGTGATCAGCCAATCATGCGCATCCCTCTCCCCTTTAGTCTGTAAAACACCTTTAGAGAGGGTGACTCCATCACCTGCAGGTACACTACCGTGCCAGGAGTCGTCCATTCTAAAACACCTTTAGAATGCTGTTTAAGTACCCAGATTGGGAAACTACCCAAATCTAGATCTAAAACCATAGATCTAGTAACCAGAATGTCTGATATAATATCCATATCCTTTATGCGGAGAAACCACTGTGTAACAACCAAAATATAACCTATCGTAGTATAGGAATTTCACTTCCTACTCTGTGTATGTCATCCAAATACCAGGACATCACACCCTACTACCTTCTTAACAGATCCATCCCCTATTCTGATGAAGTCAAACCTATGACTGTCACATCAGAAATAGATGATCTATCTCCGCTATATCTGCTTTAGTCCATAAATAGACATAAGCTACTTGTCCATCAATGCTTCCGCTGCTCCCACTGAGTACGACAACCCTCTGGCAAAGTCATATACACGTACACTTCTAAAGCTAGTTTAGAACGACGCTATACTCATCCTCCTGCCGGGTCTCAAAGCCTGGAACAACAGTAGTGCCAAGTCTGGGTAAACAAGAACCTCCCTGTCATCGTCTTTGAGCATACCGAAGTATCTCTCGAGTGCCTGAGGTTACCCACCATATCTGCGGAGTGGCTAATGGAATGTTAAACCAGATTGAATCTTTAGGTCCTTATCAAATTTTCAGTAATCGTTTGCGGTTCGGGAATCACTTCCAGTTCTACCATATTCCCACTACTATTTTCTGAAAAAATCCATTTTACTAAAACTATGGCGAGTCAAAAACAATATCACTATTGATCTTCAAGATGGTAGAAAGTCAACCCTCGTCATAACCCGGGTCAACCCACAAACAGCCATTACAGAAACGTGCCTTGAGTTATCCAGAGTCTGGTTTTAAGCATAAGTCGGACAACTCCCCGTACCTTAACATCGTTAAGATACGAACTATTCTATATCCAATATAGAGACAGAGGCACTGATTTAATTGGAACCAGATTCAAATCATGCAGCTGTCTCCAGTGCATGTCAACTAAATGGAGAGAGGCCGATCAGCATTACTCAACTTAGGAATACATCCAGATAAGAGTAACCTGAAAAAGAAGCAAGTTCTCATAATCATTACTATTAACTGAATACCATACACAAGTATCTACATCTTCGATCACCTTGAAGAATCCTGATACTTGCAACGCCTGGTTCTCTACTTTATTCTTATACCTATAACTTCTCAAAACTCAGACCTTGCATCTCTACGAAACACATGTCTAAGAACTAGAGAGATCACAAGTAAACAGAATATAATATGAGTACCAACCCCTCTGTCCTAATGGACACTGGACAACATACAATACTCTTTATAAGTCCCTTGAGTCTAATAACTCATTCTCTGTGTGTCGTAGGTTGAAAACTGTACTTATGGTTAAGAAGAATTACACCGCTGTTTAATGCTCCTTACCTAACCATCCACTGATATAGGTAAATGTCATAGACATAATTTCAAAAAGTTATATCTCACTTTATAAAAATAAACGTACAGATATATCAATTTGAAATTGGTGTATTATAACGGATATTCAAAACCAAATATTTGTCGTCCGGCAAACAACCCAGGAGATTTCCTCAAATATCACCAATTACAACGAATCCCGATATAATGAGGATAATCACCCAATTCCCAATAACTTACTCCCACTCATCATCTGTAAAACCATACAGATGTGAGAATCAAACCTGGTAAATACATACCCTGGAGCAAGGACTAATTGGGAAATCGGTTTTCTTTTAACAATACACAGTGAAACTGAAACATATAAATGTTTCGAAGGGGTATCCGGGTATTCTTAGTAATGCATCTTCCACTATCAGATTCACAACTGTAACTGTATATTTCTTTGCCATCTCTCCAAATCCCTTTATATGTCTTCAGTCATTACCTTCTGCACACCCCTTTAGGCTAAATGGTTTTCTTCCTTCCCTACCGTTCGGCACCAGTCTATGGTTTGGAAGAAGACTATCCAATAAGCATAATAGGTGTACTGTCCTAATCCTAGGAGCACTCGTAACCCGAGAGAAGGTAAAGATAAAAGACAACTGAATAAAACCTTATTCCTATTTCTCCTGAACCAGATTCCATCCCCGAACTGGAACAAGTCCCTTTGAGTTCGTATATAACCATACGATGGAGTATCCAATAAACTGTGGATCTTCGTAGTGATACGGAGTGTTCAAGAGAAATACAAAGGTGATGTAAGATTGGCGAAGGAATACTTGGTTTGGTCGTGAATAGCAGTCGCAATTTACTTTGCCCTCTTACTGATCCCTTTATTTGTCTTTACTTAATACCTTCTGTACACCTTCGTTAGGCTAATTGGTTTTCTTTATTCCCCACCGTTCGACACTTGCCTATGGTTTGGAAGAAGACTATCTAATAAGCGTAATAGGTGTACTGTCCTAATCCAAGGAGCACTCGCAACCTGAGAGAAGGTAAAAGGAAAAGACAACTGAATAGTCTTATTCGTTTTCTCCAGAACCGGAACCATCCTCGAATCTGGAACAAGTTCCTTCGAGTTCGTATATAACCATAAGATGGTTTTATCCAATGGAAGTGGACGTTCGTAGTAATACGGGGTGTCCTGGAGAAAAGGGTAAAAGTAGGAGTGGCAATGAGGTATGCAACTCTGACAATCCAAAAGCCAGTGTTTAAGAAGGTTCGGTTAACTTGGTCACTGAGTCATAGTCAAGGGTCAGGCCATGGTCGCTGCCAAAGAGAGAGAGAAAAGAAACACTCAGCATGCACTCTAACCTAGATCAGAATGGTTATCACTTTATCTAATCAGGAAACCTCCCACTGTAACCTCAAATTCTCCTCCAAACCTGAAAGAAGAATTAGTCGTGATCACCCGAGGAGTAAACCAACTCATCAGTGGGAATCGGGATCCAACTATCATCGCATGATAACATGATGGAATCCACTCACGTTATCACACTCCAGAAGGTATGCGCATATCTGGCAAGTTTCGGTTTCTTTAGAAACTCCCGATGTGATTTTTACCCCATGCTTTTATGACCTTGACGAAGGTCAACAAATCATAAGTCACATGTCAAGTTCTACCCGTCATTGTCCAGGTTAATTTGAATCCACCTGTACAAGCCCTTGACGAAGGTCAACAAGGCTATACGACTGTCCCAAACCAACGCATCTATCTATGCAACAGAAAAGTAACAAGCAGCTACCATTCACTATGCCTTGACGAAGGTCAACAAACATAGCATGAATACTAAGTGCTACCCGTCAGAAATGATGGAGGGCTACGAATGGTTTTTGGCGAAAAACCTTTAACGTAATGAACTTGATATCGTTGAAGGAACCGGATAGCTTTTTATAACAATATAGTGGCGAAAACCTTTGCTAAAGAGGTCACTCCCGGTGAAGGGATCTCGGCTCTTTCCCCGTAGAATGAGGTGCAGGATATTCCAACTAAATACCGTGATGCAAAGCAAAAGGTAATCGACTATAGTGAAGTTATTACCCTGACGCAAACTTCTGTCCAAGGGGTCACTCCCGGTGAAGGGATCTCGGTCCTTGCCTCGTCGACTGAGGTGCTGGATATTCATAACCGAATACCAATGTGCAAAACAAAAAAGAACGTCCTTGCAATAACAACTTTTTTTAAAAATGTTCCAACAACATCAGATTAGGTTTGTTTAGTTTGCATTGATCCGAATCAATGCAGTCCCATCAATTAATCACACCACAAAAGAACGAAAATACGATGTATGTATATGCCATCCGCATTCGCCACTGGGTCCCATCATCACCCTTTAGGTTACTTAACTAACGACAGAGCGGGGACTGGACTAGCGTGGGTGTAAAACATATACAACATCTACTAGTATATATATCAATATATAATAATCGCCCAAGGCGTGATAAAATGCAACATCATAAAAATGTAATAAGTATCACAGAACAATATAGATAATCTGGGATCCCCGGGTTTCATAGAGCCGCTACTGAAACCCGACGTTCCCCTGGTCGTGTGGATAGCCTGTGCAATGAAATCCTAGACCCCTACGGGCGCGGCAAGTTACCCGCCAAAACCTGAAGCGAGGCAGCCCCCTTCAACAACGTGAATGGACCACCCAGCACTTCACAGAATCCGGTAACTTGAGCACCCCTCCTTGGGTCAACCTGTACCCCCTACGAGTGCGGCGAATAGCCCGCCAATTCTAGAGTGAAGCCCCCTCCGTCTCAAAGCCATGAGATGCGGGCCCGTTGCCCTCTAGAACCCGGCTATCCGTGCACCCCACCACGGGGTAATCCTAGTACAGAAAGTAAAATATATACAACGGGTATATCGACCTCAGCCCGGTCGTGCCCCAAAAGAATAATATAAAAATAGGCAGTGACGGCAGTCCACATGTCGGACGCTCGCCCCGCAATATCAAATGTACAAATACAACCAAACTGTACTACCATTGCATCCAGGCTATCCACCACGACAAATCCGCAATATCACAGCACAACACAGAACATCAACGTGAATGTCACGTTCGCAAATCCATTTAAAAAGGCTATAGCAATTAGACAGGATTTACCGATCAAATGACATTCACGGTCGCAGATATAATGTAAATACTGTGAACTAATATGTTTAAAATTTTCGATCGACAAAGTTTCCCAAAGTGGGCCCCAAGCACAATACCCAGTACTCAAATAAATCTGGGCCCAAAATAAAATTACCAGAAACCCCTTTTCCAAGTCAGAGACCTGCTGAAGAAATTTGGTGCAGTGAAGCCACAGAATGGCGGCGGAACCGCAGCCAAAAAGGGGGGTAGGGCCGTGGTTCCGTGGCATTACTGTTGGATCATATTACCAAATTTCTACAGTGCTCCTAAAAAACCCTGCCTGATTTTCTGCAGCACACCAAATAATTTTTTGACCACGGGAAAAATTCGACAGAAACTGTGACTTGGAAATGCAGTTTTTAGAAAATTCGTTCGATCGATATTTTAAACACATTAGAGCAAGCTAGTAAAGGTTAATGGCGTGGCTCTGATACCATGTAAGTCTACGGTAGCGCCCCGGACGTCTGTCCGAGGCCAAAATGCGGAAACGAAAACTTTTTTCAAACTAGAAACCGGCGCTATCGTATGGTTAAAACCCGGATCGAACCATTAACCTACAACTAGCATCTAGAGAGAGGGTTGGAAAGCTATACCGATCGATCCGTGTCCTTCGGTCTTTGGCCACCATCCCAAGCTCCTCGCGACATCTCCGGTCTTGATCTCCTCGTCGGAAAGGGCACCACATCATCGATTCTTTTTACGGGCTCCCGCTTCATCCGAAGCAACTCGGGCACGAAGTGTGCTAGCCGACGTGTCCAAGGTGATGTAGAGAATGTTTGTGATCACTTTGTCTCTTGCATCCATTGATTTGGATGGAGGTTAGAGATGAAGCCATTGATGGAGATAATGAGCTGGAGAAAGAAGAAGAAGAAGAAGCCTTTTTTCCTTTTGTGATTCATATGATAAAATGAGAGAGAGAGTATCATAATACAAGAGCCAACCTCACCCTTGGCTGCCCCTCTCTCTCCTCTCATCAAATCAACTCACAAAACCATCACATTATGTAACACATGCACAAAGAAAGAGACCATGAGTCATCACTTGTGCATGTGTCACAATTAATGCTCCAAATGATGATTTCTAGCTCATTATTTCCATATGCAAACATTAATCCAAATGTTTGCTACAATAAAAAGATACGGCAACATCTAAAGTAAACTCGTGACGGATCACAAGGATACCCCTCACCTGTATATACATACCTGCATCCGCATTCCGACTGAATGTGAATGCGATGAGACTAAAATAATCCAACAAATCTAATACTAGGATCTGGCTTAAACCAAAGCCCACTAGTATGATCCGTCCGATCATGATCCGTGCACTACCACACGTATATGATCGAACCCTGCCATATATCATACGGCCTCTACATCGTTTCGCCCGAAACTTGAGAAACTGTCTTTGGGGGACTCTAAAGACTCGTCAATACTTTGGCTGTGGATTTAACCACTAGCACGTCAGAGGTATTAGCCGTACGTAACGGGCTACCAGGTATTGACCAAAAAGGAGGTCGATGAGCGAACTCATCCTGACACCCTACTGAGCCTGTCAGTGACAATATCCGTACAGTCCGGTCCGTTCGTCTATGAGCATCGCATGGCAGGCCTAGGGGGTTGGTAAAAGTCAGACCCCCAAAAGCGGTACAAGTTGTGTCGGAGTGTAGCCCAGAACACCCTGAGATACTACTGGAATACCTACCAGTAAATCTCCTGCCTTGGCCAAGGACTTCGTGTAATGGCTCTCCTAGACACAGCGCGATCTCACCCCCAATACCGGGAGAGACGAAACCCCTGCCGATCCGCTCACTGCCTCCATGTGGCTCGGGACTGTACCCAACTAAAACCTGTTTGCACGACTCCTTTGAGCCGTGGTAGGGTAGTAATCAAAGTACAGTGGGAACTCACACGAGACAAATGACGATCTCAGGTCGATGAACTAACCTGTACACATGTCACCAGGGAACTGCTATCTGACGTCAGGTATAATACCAACTAGCATGTTCCCGGCGAGTCCTGTCCAGTGTACTCATAACCCAATGAGCACCTATATACATCTTAGGTGATCCAACTGACACCAATGGCTTGTGAGACCGGCCACCGCCCCTCGTCAGGGTTTCGACTGTATACACTAGTCTACTAATGGGGTATCGATGCCCAGTCTCGAAACTCCCACGACTAGGGACCTTTTAAAGATATGCTTATAGACCCCAGCTCCCACGTATATGATCGCCATCATACTGCTGGCCGTCAAGCAAGAATCCTAAGGGCTCTATTAACGTGCAATAGTGACCTCTAAGGTCACCTAAAGCTGTACACGATGATAAAGATAAACCAGATAGTATACTATCATCTTGAGTAAGACTGTCCTACCGGTATAGGTCCTCCCTCAATCATTGCAATCACGTGCCTGTGATCCAATAATTGACTATGAGGGCACTGTATCCAACAATCACTCAAACTATGTCTTGAAACAAGAGAGCCATCTGCTTTATATTAGCATCCTGCTCAGCAGCTTTATTATCCTTTCTTTCAAGCACCCTTCACAGGAACTCTGTATCGGTCTCCTGCTCCTGGTGATGTTCGGCTGTCGTGCCCGGGCTTTCTTTCTGCCCAGTAAGTGCTGCCATTTTGGTCAGCATTTCCTGGAGCTTCTGTTGTTGCTCCTGAGCTTTACTCAGCGAACGAGTTTGCGGTCGGTGACCTACGGAAGCACAGCTTTCTTCTTTCCCGGAAGCCATGTGGACCGTATGTACGATCATGCCCCCAGACTTAGGGCGTTTGGGTCCATCACCTTTGGAATTTGCCGCAGGCGGTGGGATTTTCTTCGGCCTCATCCTTTTGTGGGAGGTCGAAGTTGAAAGAGCCATTATGACAGGAACCTGTGTAGAAGAAGTCCGTCGCTGTATGACGGAGGGATGGTCTTTCTCTTGCCGATCCTTCGATTTCTTCGGTCGACGAGAGTAATCTTTGTTGATCATAGAGTCCTGGACTTTTCGCCAGACCCTGTGAATTTAGGATAAGAGCCATTGATGGGGGCACTCCAGCTTTTCCTGCACTGTGACTTCCGCAGGCGGGGGTGATTTCTTTAGTACCGCGGTTAAAGAGTTCTTGCATACCCTCCTGAGCAGATCAAAGCTGTTTCCGGTTGGAACAGCAGCGTCAACTTCCACCATTGGAGCTAGTGGGGTCAGTCCAGAGGGGGAGTTGCCCCCAGCTTTCCTCACTCGGCGCTAGTGACGATGTCGAGCGTGTCTTGCAAACGGGGCCACCTCAGTTTCGAAAACGGCTTCGTCGTGCCCCCGGCTTTGGTGAGGGGCAGCTGTTAGTGCCAACCTGTTGAAGACTGACGTCCTTGGCAGAGTTTGAGGAGGGTCGGCCAATCTTTCAAAGACTGACTTTCTGGTAGGGGAAGCACCTTTGACGACTTCGCCCGTAGCAGGAGTTGGGAGGGCTATCCGTTTTGGGGTAGCCCCTTCAGGCATCACGAGCCTCTTTGCGGGCATGTTTGGGTTTTTGCCCATCCTGTTGAAGACTGAGACGTCAGTTTTGGACTGCCCGTTGAGAGGGGCCGTTGTGGTTTCCAGTCGATCGAAGACCAACCTCTTGGGAGTTTTCTCTTGCGGCGCTGAGGCACCGAAACTCACTACAGGGAGCATGGTCCCAAAAAACAATCCAGTAGTGGCTTGTGTAACTTGCCCCACCGGCATAGAAAAGTTAGAGACCACGTTAGGCCCATAGGTCACTCCTCCAGCTGGGGTGGAGCGAGAGTTGCTGTTGCAAGAGGTGCAGCTGGAAGCCATCGATTTTCTCTTCACAGGAGCAAGAAACCAAATTTTAGTCCCTCGAATCCAAGGGCAACCATAGCGAACCACGATTTTGTTCGCGAAACACAACACATGAAGTGTGGAGTGGAAAGAGAAAAAGGTCCCACCGGACGTGCCAGAATCTGTTCACCGCCGAAAGACCAAACCGAGACGTTGGGACATCTGGCCTGAATTTTGGAGGCATATGCTATTTGGATTTATCCGTCTACCTCTCCGAAAATACAAAGTTGATTTATGGCACCATATTTCGGAGGTTTGGACAGACGCGACCGTCGTAGCAGACTTTATTAGATTCCTCCTCATTTTATGAGGGGTTTTTGATTGTGGGGATGCTCTTCCCTGCAGGCGCAAGCCCCTGCAGTTAATTACGTTATCGCATTGCGATAACCACTTTCTCCTGCTCTGGCAGTTCACTTCGTGTCGTGTGTATTTTTGTTTGTTTAGGTTGCCCATGGATTGTATACGGAGACTGTTTATGTCGTTGCCTGTAGGGCGCGGGTTAGTCTAAATCCGTATATTTTAGATTTGGGCTTGGGTCAAGGATTTGCTTGACGGGGTTTTGAATTTAGGTTGTATATTCCTTTGGTTCAAAAATATTTTGTTTTATTTAAGAACTATTAATCTAGTTTGGGATTAAGGTCAACTTAAATATATAAGTGGGCATTTAGGCTCAGTTTGTTTTGCTCAGGATACGTTGGTCTTATTTGAGACTAAGATCAACTTAACAATATTTTTAGGATCATTTTTACTTAAGATCCTGCAAAAGAGCATTTGGGCTCAGTTGCAAAAAAAAACTTCAGAGGCTTAGCCAATTTGAGCTTAGTCTACTTATTCTTTTTCTTTTTCATTCAAAAGTGCTAAGCACTTATTTGGGCTCTGTTTGTTCAGCCCTTTTCATTTTATGTAAAAGTGCTAAACATTTATTTGAGCTTTGAAGCTCACATATATGTCATGTGAAGCATTCAGTCATGGGCGCTGCCCAATGAATGTTGAACACTTTAGTCCTTTTGACTAAATATGAAGTGCTGAACACTTCCTATGGCGTCCACGTGATATGCACCTGCGGCGCTAGGCGCTGCCCAATTAATGCTAAGCACTCGGCCGTTTTGGCTGTATATGGAGTGCTAATCACTTTTTATTTGGTGCCCACGTGAGGCGCTACCCAATCAGTGCTAAGCACTCAGCCGTTTTAGCTATATGTGGAGTGCTAAGCACTTTATTCAGCGTCCACGTATGTTCCACGTGAGGCGCTGGCCTTCTGTTTTGGGTGCTGATTGAAACGATTTCCGATTGTGTAAGTAAATCAAATGATCCCCGGCAACGGTGCCATTTGATTGAATTCGATTTCGGATTGTGTATGTTGAGAAAATTATAAAGAAATCACAACCAAAAATATTTTGACCGCAATCAATAACGGTGTCGAATGTAACGCGTTAGTAAGTGCGGATCGTCCATAGGGAAAGTGTAATCGTTCGTGTTTCGAATTAGATGAATTGAAACTTTAAAGAAAAGAAAACAAACAATTCATGATTTGTAAATTGAATTTCAAGAATTAGAAAAATCTAGATCTAAGAAAACATTAAAATCAAGAATTGAGAATTTGATGATTTCCAAACCAAATATCAAGAATCGAAGTGAGGCTCGTAGGAATCGATCGGATCTATAGATGTGATGAAATCTAGCGATTACGTAATCTTATCCATCGATGAATTAATACTAGATCGATGATGATCGACGAGAATTAGGGATTTCTTGTGAAACTAGGGTTTCATCATCTATCCCTTGTTCCTTCGTCGATATCATTCACATTTTAGCCTCTAGTAAATTCAAGAATCGATCGTGGATCCCTAATTTCGAGCGATCACAATCAAGAAAGTATCGCAACGAAACTAGGTCGTCGATTCTTCAATTTGCTAGAGTTTACAAACTCGTAGGACTTAAGAATCGTTTTAAGATTTGTTACATCATCATTCTATTGATCGTCTCGACTCCTTTATGAACGGAGTTTTACTCAAACATCACAATATCAAACACAACCACAAATTGAGATCGAATCATGATGCAAGAATTTAAAGAAAGCAAGATTAAAGAATTTCACCTTTTATTTATCAACAATTCCGTTTACAATTCACTCAAGAACTACAAGAGGAAGAACTCGATCGTCGATTTGGCTTCGCTCGTCTCCTTGAGTCGCGGATCGGCTTGGATCACTTGCTCCATTGAAGATCGGCTCCGCTCCTAAAAGGTTGAAGGCTTCTCGCTTGATTTGGTACTCGGGATCTTGAATTTGGCTTTAGATTTTGGATTAGGGTTTGAGGCACAAGTTGTGTCACTCAACTTGTGTTAGAAAATGGGGGAGATGAAAATTGAACCATTAACCCTAGATCTAGGCTCCTTTTTATAGACTTTCAAAACCCTAGATCTAGAATTCAAAATTTGAATTTCCCTCCAAAAGTTTGTTATAGGGAGAGGCTTCTAGAAGTAGTTAGTTAGGAGGGAGCTTCTAGAACTAGTTTGTTAGGAGCTTAATCAAGATTAGCTTAATTTAATGATCCTTGCTGATCTGGCAGAAGCTTCGAGGGTAATCTGGAATTTGACATGTCTTGATGAGGTTCTGGAACTGAGAGAGGAATTCTGCACTGAAAATTAAGTGATGACGTTGCACCCCTGCGGCGGATCCGCGGCACAAGGCTGCTTAGGCCGCGGATCCGCGGTCCTTCTAAGGCCTTGGTGCTTGGAACTTCAATGGTAATTCTTGGGCTGACTTATGGGCCTTTATAAAATATGTTAAATATCATTTGGCTTTCTATATCACTGCCAGATCTCAAATCTTTGAGTTGGCGTATCTTTTATCAACATTTTAACAATTTTGGCTCGGTTCCTGAAATTTCCTGCACAGACTTCGAAACAAGTGTTGCGCTATACAAGAGTGATGCGATGCCATGATAAACACTCAATTTCCCTCAAAAATGTCGGTTTTAATACACAGTACAGGTAATTCAGTATTATACAGGTGTTTTGCTAATATGTGCAATATGAATACCGAATACCTCTAGATGGATGCAAAAGATAGGGAAATTGACGTGTTAAAAATGCAGTATTTTCGACTGATCAAATTCCCCCAAACTTATTTTCGATCGTCTCGAGCGAACTGTTTTATTAAAAAGAGAAGGAGAAAATAAAGAAAGAGAAAAACTAACTAGCACACTTTCGTAGGCAACACGATTGCACTGAGCACGTGCAACAAGCCTTTAAACCTCTAGGTGTCCCTAGTAAGAGGAGTGTTGTCTCCTGAGGGTTTTTAGCGGATTGCACCCACAAAATCCAATAATAAAAGGAAGATCATGAATATTACATTTAAATAAAAGAATTGTAAAAGAAAAGCCTTGAAAATTAGGGTTTCCAACTAAGCTAGCTTTTCGGTTGTCATGAGCCCTATCTTAATAGTCATGAAAAGATGTTAGAAATCACGTCCTCCCTCAATAAAACATCGTCTTATTCTTCATTCCTATCTTTCTTCCAAACATCGATCATATAACCCTACATGTGTGTAAAGAACATCCCTACACCCGGAGAATTCAATTCAAGCTATCATACTCTTGTCCATCCACCTCAGTACTTTTTAATTAATGAATATTTAGATGAATTTGCTCACACACTTTCATGCGACCGTTAATACTTCTTGAGGTACTAATCGACCGATTACTCATGTGCTTGCTTATTTGGTGTTTTTCCTCGTCTTGCACCACCTGAGGCTTAGCAGTGACTCCCAGACCAGTTGGCCTTAGGGCACTAGGTGAAGAGGCACCCTCGCTATATTTTTTTATTGCTGCCTTGGCGATAACAAAACCAGTGTCCATTTTTTTCACCATTTTATATTTTTTTCATTTTTTATTTCCTTCATACATCGGCTTTTAGACAAGAGCATTTCAAGGTATCCTCTACTATCCCGAGTTTCAAGACGTGTGTAAGTGCGAATAGCAGGATATCAACGTTCAAAATGTTTGGCTTCCAGAATAGGAACTATTTTTCAGACTTATTTTTATCCTCAGATTAGTGACTTCCTTCATCTTACTAACCCTTGGGACAACGGCTCATAACTACTTATTACTAGTTCGTATAAGAAAACTTCTAATTTTCTTGGTTTTCTTAAATTTTTCTAATCTTATGGATGCAATTTTTCACTATCTAATCTTTTATTATCTTATTTATGTGCAAAAATCTTTTTATTGTTTTGAAATTTTTTTAAATTTTTATAGGTTTTTAAAATGTTTTGTGCTTATGCAAAGTATGATATGCAAATGATGCGAAAATAAGCACAAACCTCCCCCAAACTTGTTTTCAACAGTGTCCTCACTGTTGCCATCAGCTAAATCTCGAAAAACCTGTAAGCTTGGGAGGAAATTTATTAATGGGGACAAAATATTTAAGTGAAGATCCTCCCCCAAACTTATTTTTGGCTCATCATTTTGAGTAAAAAATTTCTTTTCAAGAGCCCGATTATACACCCCCCAAACTTGAGTTAAACAATGTTATGCTTTGAAAATCACATGAGGGGGTCAAAAATCAGTGGTCGATGCCAAGCTTTGCAAAGACCGAAAGTTAACACCAACCATTCAAAAATTTTATCAATGCAGTGCTCGGGTTGGTGGAAGAAGAAGTGGGGAAAGGGTAAGTTGTGGAATAGAATGTGTGTGCGTCTCATTTTGGAGAGACGATGCAGTGAATGTGATGGATGTGTGTAAGTCCACGTTGCTCACCCCGGTTCTTACGGGGAGGCAGAAACGACGAAAAACAATGATTTAGGCGCAAGGCAACATGGACTAAAAGTCGGGATCTTTGCTAAACTAGAAACTAGTAAACACTAAGAGGTTTTAACTACTATGCTTGTAGAAAGTATACCTCACGGAACCGGTCCTTCGGGTTTTCATTCCGCTGTCCCGCTCGTCCATCCAAGCTCCAAGCGTTGATCCGGACCTTGGGCACCTCCGCGACCTTCTTGAGTCGAAGACGATCCACCCAAGAGTTGTACACTAAGCTCCGCCTCAAGCCAAGGCAACTAGGGCAAAGTGATTGCTAGTCAAGAAGCCCTAGAATGTGTAAAGGAGATGTATGGATGTATTTGTCTTTGTGGGATCTTTTTCTCTCAACACATGAGATCAAAAGATAAGATCAAGAGGAGGAGGAAGAAGGAGAAAGGTTAGCAACCATGGAGCTTTTCTTTTCTTCTCATTTCAAGAGAGAGAATGAGAAGAGAATAATGAAAAGATTAAACCAAATGAAATGAACCATGGTTGCAATAATACACAAGAATCATCATTACTAATCCTATCATGAAAGAGTTGATGGCACATTGAATTGACCATTATCATAACTCAAGAATTAAAAAGAAAATAAAAGAAGAGTGTAGATCCCTCTTGAAGGTCAATGGTCAACACGGTCAACGGGTCAACAAAATCAAGAGGGGTCTAAGTGGTCAAATGGTCAATGCAATTAGCCATCACTAATCTATCACTAAAAGGATTAATAAACAATGTCTCCGACTCATAACGGTTTTGACCAAACAAATTGTCAAAACCCTAATGAGTGTGCCACATTATGGTTTTGGCTGAATCATCTGCCAAAACCCTAATGGGGCACCTCCTCCTTCATCGCTCCTCAGAACTGTGCATACACACCTGCATCCGCATTCTGTAGAATGCGAATGCACAGAAGACAAAACAAATCCATCTGTGCAATACTAGGATCTGGCTTAAACCAAAACCCACTAGTATTTCCTGCCCGAACAGCATACGCACACAAGTGCACGTAAGTGATCGTAGCCCTGCCGTAAAACCATACGGCCTCTACACGTTTCGCTCAGTGCAGGGAAACTCTCTGTGTGGGACTCTAAAGACTCGACACTACGCTGGCAGTGGGTTTAACCACAGACCGCAAGCGGCACTAGCTGTACGTAACGGTCCCCAGGTAGATGTCGATAAGAAGGCCGATGAGGTAAACCCATCCGAACTCCTACTGAGCCTCTATGTGACAATCTCCGTACAGTCCGGTCTGTTCGTCCGATACATCGCATGGCGGGCCTAGGGGGGCGGTGAACGTCAGTCCCCTAATAGCGGTACAAGTCGTGTCGGAGTGTAGCCCAGAACACCCTGAGATAACACTGGAAACCTACCAGTATATCTCGCTTGCCCTGGCCGGGGACTACTTGTGTAATGGCTCTCCTAGACACAGCGCGATGTCAACCCCCAATACCGGGAGAGACGAATCCTGTCTAACCGTCACTGCCTCCAAGTGCTTCGGGACTGCACCCAACTACTACCTGTTTGCACGACTCCTTTGAGCCGTGGTAGGGTAGTAATCTAAGTACAGTGGGAACACACTCGAGGCGAAGTGACAGTGTCAAGTCGGCGGACTAAGCTGTACTCATGTCACCTGGGAACTGATAACTGACGATAGGTATAATACCAACCAACAGTTCCCGACGAGTCCTGTCCAGTGTACTCGTAACCTAACGAGCACCCGCATACTATCTCAAGTACGACATACTGACGGCTGTGGGACAGACCGTCTCCCCCGCTGAGATGAGAAGCGCATACGCTAGTCTACTCCGGAGTATCGATGCCCTGTCTCGATAGTCCTACGACTAGGGACCTGTATAAGGATGTGCTTATGGATTACCCAGCGCCCACGAGTGTGAGCGCCATCACAACGCTGGTAATCATGCAAAGATCCTAAGGGCTCTACTAATATGTATATAAGCGATATGCTAAAAGAAACACATGCACATATTGAAGTAGAGACAAACCAAGTAGCATACTACCATTCTGAGCAAGATTGTCTATACAACTGTGAATATCCCAAGCTTCCATCAAGTAATATACAAGCTAGTATGATACAGTAATGGCCTCTAGGGCATATACACTAACAATCTCCCACTTGCACTAAGGCCATGAACTGGCGTATCGAAGACCTATCATCTCGATCAGCCGCTCGAACTGAGTCTGGGGTAGGGCCTTCGTGAGTGGATCTGCAGTGTTGTTCTCCATATTTACTCTCTTCACCTCGATCTCCTGGCGATCTACGATCTCCCTGATCAGGTGGTACCGCCTCAAAATGTGCCTGGACTTCTGATGGGACCTGGGTTCCTTCGCTAAAGCTATAGCTCCGTTGTTGTCGCAATACAGCGGTATTGGATCAACAATGGTAGGAACCACCTGAAGCTCCGTGAGGAACTTCTTCATCCAGACAGCTTCCTTTGCGGCATCGCAAGCAGCTATGTACTCCGCTTCCATAGTTGAGTCTGCAACGGTCTCCTGCTTGGAACTCTTCCAGCAAACCGTCCCTCCATTGAGGGTAAAGACATAACCCGACATGGACTTGGAGTCATCCTTGTCACTCTGGAAGCTGGAGTCAGCAAAGGCCTCAAGCTGGAGGTCTTTTCCGCCATACACTAAGAACATCTCCTTAGTCCTTCTCAGGTACTTGAGAATGTTCTTTACCGCTATCCAGTGTTTCTCCCCTGGGTTCGACTGATACCGGCTTACAACGCTCAATGCGTATGCTACATCTGGTCTGGTACACAACATCGCATACATTATAGAGCCTACCGCAGAAGCGTAGGGTATAATAGACATGCGATCCCTTTCCAAATCAGTCTTGGGAGACATCTCTTTGGAGAGGGTGATCCCGTAACAAGCCGGTAGATTACCGCGCTTGGAATCTTCCATACTGAACCTTTTCAGTATGGTGTCGATGTACCTTGACTGTGAAAGTCCCAACATCCTCTTAGATCTATCACGATAGATCTGGATCCCCAGAATGTAGTTGGCATCGCCCAGGTCCTTCATGGAGAACTTCTGCGACAAGAATCCTTTGACTGACTGTAGCATAGGAATATCATTTCCTATTAGGAGAATGTCATCCACGTACAAGACGAGGAATACCACAGTTCTCCCTACAATCTTACTGTAAATGCATGGTTCATCTGGGTTTTTGATAAAGTCGAATTCTTTGACAGTATCATCAAAGCAGATGTTCCAACTCCGCGATGCTTGCTTAAGTCCATAAATGGACTTGAGCAACTTGCACACTCTACCGCTGCTCCCACTCTGAATGAATCCCTCCGGCTGATCCATATAGACGCACTCTTCCAAATTTCCATTTAGGAAAGCCGTCTTTACGTCCATCTGCCAGATTTCATAATCGTGGAAGGCAGCAATGGCAAGAAGGATCCGAATGGATTTCAACATAGCCACTGGAGAAAAGGTCTCGTCATAGTCCAAACCAGGTCTTTGACGAAAACCCTTTGCAACAAGTCTAGCTTTATAGGTCTCAACCTGCCCATCTACACCAATCTTCTTTCTGAAGATCCATTTGCAGCCTACGGGTTTTACCCCTTCTGGTGCAAAGTCCAAAGTCCAAACTTTGTTGGTGTACATGGACTCCATCTCTGCCCGCATTGCATCCAGCCATTTTACCGAGTCGCCGCTCTGAATGGCTTGCTGGAAGCTAGTAGGCTCACCATAATCTATGGTGCAATCCTCTCTATCCCCGTCAATGAGAAAACCGTAGTATCTCTCGGACGGATGAGACTGCCTACTACTCCTGCGGAGTGGCGCAGGGATGTCCGGTTCTCTTGAAACTTCTGGTTCTTCCAAGCTTTCAGTAACAGCTTGTGGTTCTGGAATTTCTTCCAGTTCTATTGCGCTCCCACTTATCTGATTTTCTAAAAATTCAGTTTCCAAGAAGTGGGCATGCTGAGAAACAAAAACCTTTTGTTCCTCTGCGGAATAGAAAAGATACCCCCTGGAGTTCTTTGGGTATCCCACAAACTTACACAGTACTGAGCGTGCCTCGAGCTTGTCCGCATGCTGCTTTTTTACAAAAGCTGGACATCCCCATGTCTTAAGGTACTTGAGACAGGGTTTCTTCCCACTCCACATCTGATATGGGGTGGTAGGCACAGTCTTGGTTAGAGCCTTGTTCAAGAGATATGCAGCTGTTTCTAGCGCATAACCCCAGAAGGATCGCGGCAACTCAGCCTTACTCATCATGGAACGAATCATATCCAATAGGGTTCGATTCCGCCTTTCCGATACACCGTTGTGTTGTGGTGTGTATGGAGGAGTAAGCTGAGAGAGAATTCCATTCTCTTTTAAGTAGCCCAGAAACTCGGCACTCAAGTATTCACCACCTCGATCAGATCTCAGTGTCTTGATACTTTTGCCTGTTTGTTTTTCAACTTCATTCTTGTATTCATGAAATTTCTCAAAGGCCTCGGATTTGTGCTTCATCAAGAAGACATGCCCATACCTAGAGAAATCATCTGTGAAAGTAATGAAGTATGAATAACCACTTCGTGCATGTGTAGACATTGGACCACACACATCACTGTGTATGAGTCCCAAGAGCTTGCTTGCTCTTTCTCCGTGTCCAGTGAACGGAGTCTTTGTCATCTTTCCCATGAGACAAGATTCACAAGTGGCATAAGACTGATACTCGAACGGATTCAAGTATCCCTCTCTATATAACTTTGTTAACCGTGTCTCATTAATGTGACCCAGTCTACAATGCCATAAGAAAGCCTGATTTGTTTCCGGAGACTTTCTTTTAAGTGTGTTCTGGACACTGAAGATCTGAGCTTGATTTAATACGTATATCCCGTTTTGTAATGTACCTGACCCAATCAGAACTTGATTTAGGTGGATGTTAACTACATCGCTTACAAAAGTAAAATCATATCCTTCCTTAGAAATCAAGGATACAGATATGATATTACAAGTCGCACCTGGTACATAAAAACAGTTACGCAGAATCAATATCTGTCCAGTTGTCAGTCCTAGATGATATTCCCCTACGGATTCAGCATACATGCTCATTCCGTTAGCAACCCTGAGAGTCATATCACCTTTCCTGATAACCCTACGGTTTCTCAGAGCCTGTAATGAATTACAGATATGAGATCCTGATCCGGTATCCAATACCCAGGAAGTAGGGTTAACTGACATACAGTTCTCAATTACAAACACACCTGAAGCCGAAGCCGAAGCCACAACATGCTTCGAATTCTGGCTACTGGCTTTGCAAGCCCTGCAATCCTTCTGCCCATGTTCATTCCCGTAACAATAGGAACATCCCTCTTTTACTGCATCCATTCCCGAAACTTCTGCCTTTCCCTTTCTTTCTACTTCCCTGGTTTCTTTCAGGATAGTAGGTAGAGACTGTTGAACTAAGTCAGCATCTGACCCTTTCTTCAACATGGTCTTCAGGTCCGAAAGCTCAAAAGAGATGGTCTCTGTAAGGACGTTGCCCCCTACAGATGACCCGATAGCCAACCTCGCTGGAAGCAATTCGTTCAAGGTCTCATATCTTGCGATACGAGATTTCTCTCCATATAAAACTTTGTTATGGAGGAAGATAGAAGCTGAGTCCATCTTCTCGTGCTGCCTCAGGTATATATCATCAACTGAGGCTAACACGAGGCACTTGGCTTTCGCACAGTCTTCTTCCGATGTCCTACGGATATCAATATCCATGACAGGGGAAACTGGACCTGAGACGGCAGGGGTTGGATCAGTCAAGAGGTGTCCCAGCTTGTCCTGGGCAATGGACATCTGGACAGACCTTTGCCAGTCATAACAGTCAGATTCAGTCATTTTATTATCTAGATGTAACCTAGGTGCGGTCATTGGGTCGCTGCAATTAAGAGAGAGAGAAGAAAACACTTAGCATGATGCTCTTGCAAGTTTAGATTGGTTTTTAATTTATCTAAACAGGATGGCTCCCACTGTCTCTCGAATCCCTCCCCAAACCATAAAGGAAGGATTAGTCAGGATCAATCTCACCGTACAATACTTGCTTAACCGTTCAGCCAGGCCAGTGTCGGTACTTCGAGGGAGGTTTTCCAACGCTTTCGCGAAGTTCCTTAATTAAGTAACCTCTTTTCCCTGTGGGCGTAGCCCCGCTAACACCTTTCTAGACACCTACTTGGTTTATAGCATTGATCGTTAAGTGAAAAAGTTCCCGAGGAGTAGCATATACTCACAGTAGGATCGGGATCCAAATATCATCGCGTGATAAAACCGAAGGAATCCTACCAGAATCATCACACTCCAAATAGTATGCAGCGCTAGCAAGTTTCAGTGCTTATGAAACTCCCGATGTGGATTTTTGCCCCATGCTCTTATGACCTTGACGAAGGTCAACAAATCATAAGTCACATGTCAAGTTCTACCCGTCATTATCCAGGTTAATTTGAACCCACCCGTACATACCCTTGACGAAGGTCAACAAGGTAGTACGACTGTCCCAAACCAACGCATCTATCTATGCTACATATGAACACCCAACAGCTACCAATCACTATGCCTTGACGAAGGTCAACAAACATAGCTTGAATAATATTGAATATCCATACGAAATGACGGAGGGCTACGAATGGTTTTGGCGAAACCGTGAACGTAGTGAACTTGATATAATCGATGGAACGAGATAGCTTTTAAAAGGAGTGGTTCAAGCTCCGCGTTTAAAAGTTTTAGTTTTGAAAAGAACCGAGTGGTTTTCAAAGTGTTCCAATCGACTTTTACTTGGTTTATTTTCTTGCATTAGTTCTTTTAATGCGTCCCATCATTTAATCCTACCATTGCAGAAAACAACCAAAATATGACGTATGCTTATGCCATTCGCATTCGCCACGGGGCCCCGTCATCACCCGTTAGGTTACTTAACTAACGACAGAGCGGGGGCTGGGCTAGCGCGGCTGAAAAACATAAACAACGCCTAAATAGTTATCATATATAAATATATAGCAATGATAGACATTACAGATCACAGATGAACACTTTGAATATACTAGGAATCCGCGATTCGTTCGAGCCTGCAACGAAAAACGGATTACACGGTCGCGATGAATAGCCAAACCCCACCCTAGACCCCTACGGGTGCGGCAAACTACCCGCCAAGTACCCGAAGCGAAGCAACCTCCCTCAACCCGTGAGTAGGCCACTCGGCACTTCGAGATACCCGGTAGTTTGTGCACCCCTCCTTGGGTCTATCCTAGGAGCAAAAACAGTAAAAAGAAATTATACAATGACGGCTACAACCCCGACCCGGTTGTGCGGCCATACAAATAATATTACATCAATTTACAACTTTTACAATGAATGAAAGAAAAAGAAACACTCATCTCACACCCATTCCCGGCTATTCATCCGCGACAATCCACCGAGTTCATATACACAAACCATCAACATTACAGATCACAGATATGTATAACCCCCACTAATCGACGTATAGAGATTAGCGGACGTTCAATACATATATCACAACACAGATAATATCCATTAGCCAAAGTCTACGGAATATCGATAAAAATACGGATTTTTAACCACCCCAAAAGTCAATTTGCTCTCTGGAAAATCTGGGTGGGAAAAACATGCATTAAAAATCCCAAAACATCCAAACTAGAACACTGCACAAAACCCGATCCAGTGACGAGTCAAAACGGCGGCGGAACCGCGGTAATGAGCATGTCATTGCCGCGGAACCGCGGTCGTTTGATCGAATCACTGGATCGTTTTTCTGCAGTGTTTTCACAAAACCCTGAGACGATTTTTGAAGTATGATTTTTTATTTTTAGAGCAGAAAAAAATCAACAGAAAGTTGTGGTTTTGCGGATGTGTTTTGCGACTATTTTCCGATCGATGTTCTAAACACTTTGCTAACTTACTAGTTTATGTTTAGCTAGGCTCTGATACCACTGTAAGTCCACGTTGCTCACCCCGGTTCTTACGGGGAGGCGGAAACGACGAAAAACAATGATTTAGGCGCAAGGCAACATGGACTAAAAGTCGAGATCTTTGCTAAACTAGAAACTAGTAAACACTAAGAGGTTTTAACTACTATGCTTGTAGAAAGTATACCTCACGGAACCGGTCCTTCGGGTTTTCATTCCGCTGTCCCGCTCGTCCATCCAAGCTCCAAGCGTTGATCCGGACCTTGGGCACCTCCGCAGCCTTCTTGAGTCGAAGACGATCCACCCGAGAGTTGTACACTAAGCTCCGCCTCAAGCCAAGGCAACTAGGGCAAAGTGATTGCTAGTCAAGAAGCCCTAGAATGTGTAGAGGAGATGTATGGATGTATTTGTCTTTGTGGGATCTTTTTCTCTCAACACATGAGATCAAAAGATAAGATCAAGAGGAGGAGGAAGAAGGAGAAAGGTTAGCAACCATGGAGCTTTTCTTTTCTTCTCATTTCAAGAGAGAGTATGAGAAGAGAATAATGAAAAGATTAAACCAATTGAAATGAACCATGGTTGCAATAATACACAAGAATCATCATTACTAATCCTATCATGAAAGAGTTGATGGCACATTGAATTGACCATTTTCATAACTCAAGAATTAAAAAGAAAATAAAAGAAGAGTGTAGATCCCTCTTGAAGGTCAATGGTCAACACGGTCAACGGGTCAACAAAATCAAGAGGGGTCTAAGTGGTCAAATGGTCAATGCAATTAGCCATCACTAATCTATCACTAAAAGGATTAATAAACAATGTCTCCGACTCATAACGGTTTTGACCAAACAAATTGTCAAAACCCTAATGAGTGTGCCACATTATGGTTTTGGCCGAATCATCTGCCAAAACCCTAATGGGGCACCTCCTCCTTCATCGCTCCTCAGAACTGTGCATACACACCTGCATCCGCATTCTGTAGAATGCGAATGCACAGAAGACAAAACAAATCCATCTGTGCAATACTAGGATCTGGCTTAAACCAAAGCCCACTAGTATTGCCTGCCCGAACAGCATACGCACACAAGTGCACGTAAGTGATCGTAGCCCTGCCGTAAAACCATACGGCCTCTACACGTTTCGCTCAGTGCAGGGAAACTCTCTGTGTGGGACTCTAAAGACTCGACACTACGCTGGCAGTGGGTTTAACCACAGACCGCAAGCGGCACTAGCTGTACGTAACGGTCCCCAGGTAGATGTCGATAAGAAGGCCGATGAGGTAAACCCATCCGAACTCCTACTGAGCCTGTATGTGACAATCTCCGTACAGTCCGGTCTGTTCGTCTGATACATCGCATGGCGGGCCTAGGGAGGCGGTGAACGTCAGTCCCCTAATAGCGGTACAAGTCGTGTCGGAGTGTAGCCCAGAACACCCTGAGATAACACTGGAAACCTACCAGTATATCTCGCTTGCCCTGGCCGGGGACTACTTGTGTAATGGCTCTCCTAGACACAGCGCGATGTCAACCCCCAATACCGGGAGAGACAAATCCTGTCTAACCGTCACTGCCTCCAAGTGCTTCGGGACTGCACCCAACTACTACCTGTTTGCACGACTCCTTTGAGCCGTGGTAGGGTAGTAATCTAAGTACAGTGGGAACACACTCGAGGCGAAGTGACAGTGTCAAGTCGGCGGACTAAGTTGTACTCATGTCACCTGGGAACTGATAACTGACGATAGGTATAATACCAACCAACAGTTCCCGACGAGTCCTGTCCAGTGTACTCATAACCTAACGAGCACCCGCATACTATCTCAAGTACGACATACTGACGGCTGTGGGACAGACCGTCTCCCCCGCTGGGATGAGAAGCGCATACGCTAGTCTACTCCGGAGTATCGATGCCCTGTCTCGATAGTCCTACGACTAGGGACCTGTATAAGGATGTGCTTATGGATTACCCAGCGCCCACGAGTGTGAGCGCCATCACAACGCTGGTAATCAAGCAAAGATCCTAAGGGCTCTACTAATATGTATATAAGCGATATGCTAAAAGAAACACATGCACATATTGAAGTAGAGACAAACCAAGTAGCATACTACCATTCTGAGCAAGATTGTCTATACAACTGTGAATATCCCAAGCTTCCATCAAGTAATATACAAGCTAGTATGATACAGTAATGGCCTCTAGGGCATATACACTAACAGATTCTTCAATTTGCTAGGGTTTACAAACTCGTAGGACTTAAGAATCGTTTTAAGATTTGTTACATCATCATTCTATTGATCGTCTCAACTCCTTTACGAGCGTAGTTTTACTCAAACATCACTACAAGAACCACAATCACAAATTGAGATCGAATCATGATGAAAGAATTTAAAGAAAGCAAGATTAAAGAATTTCACCTTTTATTTATATCAACAATTCCGTTACAAATCGCTCAAGAACTACAAGAGGAAGAACTCGATCGTCGATTTGGCTTCGATCGTCTCCTTGAGTCGCGGATCGGCTTGGATCACTTGCTCGGTTGAAGATCGGCTCCGCTCCTAAAAGGTTGAAGGCTTCTCGCTTGATTTGGTACTCGGGATCTTGAATTTGGCTTTGGATTAGGGTTTGGCACAAGTCGTGTCACTCAACTTGTGTTAGAAATGGGGGAGATAGAATGAACCATTAACCCTAGATCTAGGCTCCTTTTTATAGACTTTCAAAACTCTAGATCTAGAATTCAAAATTTGAATATCCCTTCAAAAGTTTGTTATAGGGAGAGGCTTCTAGAAGTAGTTAGTTAGGAGGGAGCTTCTAGAACTAGTTTGTTAGGAGCTTAATCAAGATTAGCTTAATTTAATGATCCTTGCTGATCTGGCAGAAGCTTCGAGGGTAATCTGGAATTTGACATGTCTTGATGAGGTTCTGGAACTGAGAGAGGAATTCTGCACTGAAAATTAAGTGATGACGTGGCACCCCTGCGGCGGATCCGCGGCACAAGGCTGCTTAGGCCGCGGATCCGCGGTCCTTCTAGGGCCTTGGTGCTTAGAACTTCAATGGTAATTCTTGGGCTGACTTATGGGCCTTTATAAAATATGTTGAATATCAATTTGTCTTTCTGTATCATTGCCAGTTCTCAAATCTTTGAGTTGGCGTATCTTTTATCAGCACTTTGACAATTTTGGCTCGGTTCCGGAAATTTCCTGCACAGATTTCGAAACAAGTGTTGCGCTATACAAGAATGATGCGATGCCATGATAAACACTCAATTTCCCTCAAAAATGTCGGTTTTAATACACAGTACAGGTAATTCAGTATTATATAGGTGTTTTGCTAATATGTGCAATATGAATACCGAATACCTCTAGATGGGTGCAAAAGATAGGGAAATTGACGTGTTAAAAATGCAGTATTTTTGACTGATCAAATTCCCCCAAACTTATTTTCGATCGTCTCGAGCGAACTGTTTTATTAAAAAGAGAAGGAGAAAATAAAGAAAGAGAAAAACTAACTAGCACACTTTCGTAGGCAACACGATTGCACTGAGCACGTGCAACAAGCCTTTAAACCTCTAGATGTCCCTAGTAGGAGGAGTGTTGTCTCCTGAGGGTTTTCAGCGGATTGCACCCACAAAATCCAATATTAAAAGGAAGATCATGAATATTACATTTAAATAAAAGAATTGTAAAAGAAAAGCCTTGAAAATTAGGGTTTCCAACTAAGCTAGCTTTTCGGTTGTCATGAGCCCTATCTTAATAGTCATGAAAAGATGTTAGAAATCACGTCCTCCCTCAATAAAACATCGTCTTATTCTTCATTCCTATCTTTCTTCCAAACATCGATCATATAACCCTACGTGTGTGTAAAGAACATCCCTACACCCGGAGAATTCAATTCAAGCTATCATACTCTTGTCCATCCACTTCAGTACTTTTTAATTAATGAATATTTAGATGAATTTGCTCACACACTTTCATGCGACCGTTAATACTTCTTGAGGTACTAACCGACCGATTACTCATGTGCTTGCTTATTTGGTGTTTTTCCTCGTCTTGCACCACCTGAGGCTTAGTAGTGACTCCCAGACCAGTTGGTCTTAGGGCACTAGGTGAAGAGGCACCCTCGCTATATTTTTTTATTGCTGCCTTGACGATAACAAAACCAGTGTCCATTTTTTTCACCATTTTATATTTTTTTCATTTTTTATTTCCTTCATACATCGGCTTTTAGACAAGAGCATTTCAAGGTATCCTCTACTATCCCGAGTTTCAAGACGTGTGTAAGTGCGTATAGCAGGGTATCAATGTTCAAAATGTTTGGCTTCCAGAATAGGAACTATTTTTCAGACTTATTTTTATCCTCAGATTAGTGACTTCCTTCATCTTACTAACCCTTGGGACAACGGCTCATAACTACTTATTACTAGTTCGTATAAGAAAACTTCTAATTTTCTTGGTTTTCTTAAATTTTTCTAATCTTATGGATGCAATTTTTCACTATCTAATCTTTTATTATCTTATTTATGTACAAAAATCTTTTTATTGTTTTGAAATTTTTTTAAATTTTTATAGGTTTTTAAAATGTTTTGTGCTTATGCAAAGTATGATATGCAAATGATGCAAAAATAAGCACAAACCTCCCCCAAACTTGTTTTCAACAGTGTCCTCACTGTTGCCATCAGCTAAATCTCGAAAAACCTGTAAGCTTGGGAGGAAATTTATTAATGGGGGCAAAATATTTAAGTGAAGATCCTCCCCCAAACTTATTTTTGGCTCATCATTTTGAGTAAAAAATTTCTTTTCAAGAGCCCGATTATACACCCCCCAAACTTGAGTTAAACAATGTTATGCTTTGAAAATCACATGAGGAGGTCAAAAATCAGTGGTCGATGCCAAGCTTTGCAAAGACCGAAAGTTAACACCAACCATTCAAAAATTTTATCAATGCAGTGCTCGGGTTGGTGGAAGAAGAAGTGGGGAAAGGGTAAGTGGTGGAATAGAATATGTGTGCGTCTCATTTTGGAGAGACGATGCAGTGAATGTGATGGATTGCTCACATTCTTTTTACAGTTCAGAAGAAGGGGTGGAGGTTCAATTTCATTGATTGGGACATGATTCATCTCAACACCCGTGTCAAAAAATGCGAGTTCATCAGCGAAGATTTCCTCAAAAGTTCCATCAATACCCCGATGAATAATGTCATCACAAAGTGCGGGGTGATCTTCAGACTCCAAAAGCAGTTCATAATTAGTGTTAGTTGTTGACCCGGACAACTCGGTGGAAGAGTCCGTATGTGTATGATACATAATTGGGTCAAACAACAACGTGTGAAAAGAGTCTAGATCGGTATCAAGAGGATCATCAAATTCGCTGCTGTCGACATCCATTAAGTCGACAGAACAAACCTGAGCAGTAGGTTCGGAGGGTACACTTCCCAACTTGTAAATGTTCAGCTCAATTGACCTATTCCCGAAGGATAAGGTCATAGAACCATTACGACAGTTGATGATAGCGTTGGAAGTGGCCAAAAAGGGGCGACCTAAAATCACCGGAATTTGATTCCGTGGGTTCGCTACATGCTGTGTATCAAGTACAATAAAATCCACAGGGAATACGAATTCCCCGATTTTTATTAACACATCCTCCAGTTCACCCCTAGGTTTGGTGATTGATCGGTCAGCCATTTGGAGAGTTATGCTCGAGGGCTTTAACACTCCGATACCTAGTTGCTCGTAAACCGAGTATGGAAGCAAGTTAACACTAGCGCCAAGGTCTATCTCAAATAAATACATGTTTGGTTGATAGAACTTCTAGATACAACAGAATAATGATATACAAGATATATAATGGGGGTACGATACAAGTAAACCCACCTACTAGCAAATCACCCGAAGGAAACTATGCCCGCAAAGCCGTAATGAAACCTGTACGGCAAACCTGCAAGAAACTGGGGCACAACGGGGGTGAGTTGCCAACTCGTGAATAGAAAAATATCTACGCACAGAAATCGCATAAATAACGCAACCTAGGTCAATGATCATAATATATCCTCAAATATATGAATAACACGTAGCCTATAACAAGGCTAGGGTAAATATCTAACCCGAGTGTATTCTCATGTGCCCGTGTCAGTGCCTCAAGTAGCAATATATCATATGAATGAGGTATGAATGCATGAAAATAGAATACATGTAAATGAAGAACTGTTTTCATAATTTAGTGAGATTTCCTTTGTATTTTTAAAATGAGGTATCATAATGAAATCAGCATAAAACAGTGCCTAGCATCGGCACAAAACGTAATCCCAATATCTCGATATCTCTGTATCACAGTCTCTGTACCTCAATATCTCGAAATCTCAATGTCTCAATCACAATATCTAGGGCGCCGTCAGTCCAGACCGGCCCCTACCATCCATCTCAAGACCACGACGGTATCCTCCGGATATCCGACGCGTCGGGTGAAATCACCGGTAGGTAGTGCTCCCCTGCCAGGCTCACATCGTCATCATCACGCGCTTCTTGCCCCGGGGTACCTTATCGGGTCCATCATGTACCCGAAACGGTTCATCCGTCTCCTCGAATCGGGTCTCGAAATCCATCAGCAAACTCATGGTGGACGACTCATACATCATGGGAAAAACCGCACTTTTTATTTAAAAAGAGAGAAATCAGTTTATATAAGTTTTGCGGTTTTCCCCCCAAATCCAGAAAATTTCATGGAAATCCGAATCCAAATCATCAATAGCATGTAAAAACCATGAATATAGGCATAACAATGAATAACAGTATGCATGAAGTGACAAGTAATAACTACAATGTTAAGCTGGCATATAAGGCAGGCACACTAATATCATGTCAAATTACTAACTAACAAGCTAAGTCAAGCAATAATATTTTCTAAGGTGTACGTGACATGGCAATTACCAATGAAGATGTGTGTGAGCCGGCAAGTAAGTGTACGTGGTACATACGCATCATCGGTAATGGTGCTGGTGTCCTAACAATATGATATCAACATTGCAATAAGAAATTATAACATAAGTATGCGATGCGAAGCGAACCACAATAATAAGCGGGAGCTGAATACTAGACGCAACTGTAACTAACCTGCATTAATCTAATATAAGTCCTACAAATGGTGCCTTTTGAAATAACACGAATCATGGGGTTTTGAAAATAGGGGCTACGGTGTTTTTATGAAAAGATACGTCTTTTAAAATATCCGTAGGATCCCTTGGGCTGTCTTTTAAAATACCCACGATTCGTTAGTTTTTGAAATAGGTAAGAATCGAATCTAATCTAACAACTAAACTAAACTAAAGGGCTAACAAGCTGGACTACAGGTAAGGAAACCGCCTAATATCTGAGTCGATCCATATACATACCTGTATATATATTAGTCGGTGATCCCGCCTCAATAATATCATATCCGATACCATATCTACAATCAGCCATCCCAAGTCAAGAGTGCGGATCAATCATCAAGATATAGCTCGTACGTAAATCCGTCGTACGGCATCCCCAAATCTGGGTACGGATCAATATCATATTCCTCACACCATTCCTCTGGTATCCTCTTTATTCAAGATCATAGTCTAGGGTACTGACCTATGTCTAGTACAATACTAATATCCTCAATATACTCATGATCTGACTACAGATCGACAATCTCGTACAAACCGATACCGTCAGCACATAGCATCATCAAGGGTATACATCGCCCGATACGGCCTAATATCAATATCCTAGCATATCATGCCTCATATCACGATCACATGTCGACCATTTTATTTATAACACTATTCACCCGTATCGCCGCCCTAAGATCCGCTATAACACCAGGACGTACCTCAAGTACGAATCCTACCATATCACCGATATCACAACCACAAAACAAATCTCATCGACTCAGCTCAATCCCAAGTATCATCCTCAAATCCGTATGTGAACACATAGTCCCATACCCATGTGAACACATAACTATAAAGAATCTCATGAGCACATATAAAAAGGAATGTATGTAAGTATGTATGTGTGTATGTGTAGTGCAACACTACCCTAGGGTTCGCAACACTAAAGTAATCCAACACACCAATATCCATCCTAACATCGTTATTAATCCCAATTAACATATACTAATTGTTGGTGTGTATACGCATCCGTATACACCACCACGGACTGTGGGGGTGCTATACGCCATCCACCCGACTTCTCCCCATAGATATAAATCTACTCACCTGGTCCTCGTTCGCCGGTGCCGACGTCGCCACGCGCTTGCTTGTCGTCTCGGAGTCCACATGGGGTACCTACATATCATAACGCACCATACCGCATTAAAATCCGACTCATGACCAAAACGACGCACGAATCCCACATAGGTCAAAACCTATGGTTGCTTTCGCAAATCGACCCAAAAACCCTCGACGTCGGCGTACAAACGCCAAACCATCGAGAAAACTCCCAACACACTCATTTGCACATTCACGAACACTAATTTTAATATAAAATAGGTTAAAATTCACAAAAACCCCAATTTCACCTAAAAAGTCATTTTTCCGAAAATCTAGCAAGCACAATTCGCCGTTTTTGTACAAAACATGATGTTTTAACAATTCTAGTGACCAAGATGATAACTTAATATCTTAATTATGCCATAGAAACCATTACGTAAATTTTAAACCCACAATTTAATTCGATTTCAAAAAACTAGTTTGCAATATTAACCAATTTTAACAATTTTATAGCAAAATGCACAAACTACAATCTAGCTTGGATTTTCATGAACTAAAGTATTAAAATACACTTAATAATGTTAATGAAGTCATGAAAAAACCTAATTATATTTTTCTCATAATCAAATTCATGGTTTACAAAAACCTAGCTAGCAATATAGCTTAAATATTACAATTCCAAACTAACAATTTGCAACTAGAAATTTGATTAGGTTTTCATTTCACAATATGAAGAACTACAATTGCAACCACAATTACATACACAAAAACCTAACTTGAATTTCATAAACCCTTACTAAGTTTTTCCAAACATACAATTAAACCCAAATTAATAACTAATAAGGCTTGATTTAAGGTATTCAAACAACAATTTAACAAAAGGTCTTGATTTATACCTCACAAGATCAAGGATCTAGCATGCAAATTCTAGCCTCCAAAAGTAGCTTCCATGCTCCTAGATCCATGTAAGTTTGGCTAATGAGAACTGGGTAGGAGTTGGATTTGGATTTTGGGATTTATTTGATGGATTTTGAGGCAATTTTTGAAGCAAAAGAGATGGAAAATGGGGGAAAAAAGATGGGGGCTGTTGTAGCAGAATTTCGGCTGAGGAGAGAGTGGGGAGAGGTATGGGGGAGTTGTGGAAAAGAATCCAAGTCAAAGCCCCTCCCAAATTACCATAATACCCCCACCTACTTTACTATATATAAAAACCTTATTTTAACCCATTTCTCACATGATTTAAGGTCAAAAAGAGGGAAATAAAATTCTTGGGCTGCTACAATAGTGTGGGGCCGGCCAAGGGGAGTGAGGGTGAGTGTGAGAGACTTTACAAAAAAATTCTATGCAAAAAGACCCCCCACAATACCATATTTGCAAGTTTTAGTTCAAAATAACTATATTTTTGTTTTCCATATAATAAATCAATTAAAACTTGAAATAAAATACTAAAAAATTATATTACAACTAGATTTTAATTAACATGATTTTAAAGATTAAAATTAGCCCATTTAAATTTGTATTTATCGCTAATTTAATGTATTTTCTTACCGGCTTAAAATAATATTAAAATAATTAATTTCGGAAAAAATTTCAGAAAATTTGAAATTTCAGCAGTGGCTCAATAAACACCAAATACTAGCAATTACATAGCTAGAATATGTATATTTAATTTTATAATAAAGATATTTGCATTTTGACTTTTTACAGAAAACCCCCTTATTTTACCGTTTTTTCGAAATTTCACCGAAACGATTTTCAAAACGTTACAGTTGATGTGTTTCTCCCCAATAGAAATAGAAATAGTAGGGCAGCCAGGATCCTTACGTTTCCTCGGTAATTGTTGGGGGAAAGCCGTGTCTACTATTTTTGCCATGAATATCTTCTTGGGCACTTGAGTCTTCCTCTTCCTAGTGCACAAGTTCTTAAGAGTTTTCGCATAGGACGGAACTTGTTGGATGGCATCTAGGAGAGGGATGTTGATATTTACTTGCTTAAACATGTCCATAATCTTCTCCATATGTGGACTCGATTTGTTAGCCCTTAACCGATTAGGATAAGGTGCTTTAGCAATAAGCGCTGGGTCCATCATAGGAGAAGGAAGTGTGTGTGGACCCGATCCCAGACTAGAAGTGCGGATCGTCGGTGGAGAACTAGAAGAGATGGGCTGAGGTGGCGAGCCTTGTGGGAAACGGAGAATAGGCTCGCAAGAAGGTGGTGGGGTAGACGAACTGGGGTCAGAATTAGAAGTAGAAGTGGAAGGAAAGGCCTCAGCCGAGGTGTTATTGATTGATTTATCAGTGTCATCAATATCTTCCCCAACGTGATTGTCAAGCACTCTTCCAGATCTCAACGTGATTGCATTCACATGATGTGAATAGCCAGGATTGGGTAGGGGTTGAGCTGGAAGTTTCCCTTTCTCTCTTGCACTCATTTCGGCTTTTAGTTGTGCAATTTGTTCTTCCATCGATTTAATATTCTCATTTTGAGAGACAATGATCTTCATCACGTTATTGAAGGAAGATTGCATTTTTGCCGTCCCTTGGATGGATTGTTTCATGAAAGTATCCAAGGTTTGTGCTAGTGCAGAGGTATTATCTATACCGGTCAATTGCAAAGAGTTTTCATGTGGTGCAAATGTGTTGACCGGATTTTGGAAGTTTTGTGATTGGTAGGGGTGCTGACTCAATTGAAGTGGTTGCTGTTGTGGTGGAGGAACCCTTTGGAAATTGTTTTGGTTTGGAAACGTGTTTTGAGATTGTGATTGGTTCCAAGAAAAGTTAGGGCGATTCCTCCAACCCTGATTATATGTGGAAGAAAATGGATCGTTTCTAGGTCTTTGAAAAGCAGCATTGGTATGCTCGTGACCTTGAAACGGAGAATTCAATGGACATTCTTCCGTCAAATGAGAAGGATCAGAACAACATCCACATACAGTTTTGGAGAGTGACATTTGATTTAGGGTGGCGGCTAAAAATTTGTTTTCTATATTGTCGAATTTCTTGTGTAAAGCTGAAATTTCAGCTCTAACTCCTATGGAAATATCATTGCCATCCCTAGACGATTGACTCACACCCTCCCACTGTAAAGATTTTTCAGCGAAATCTTTTAAAAATTTCCAGGCTTCCCCATCATCTTTGGTCATGAAGTTGCCTTGACACATGGATTCAAGGGTCTGTCTTGTGTTAGGATTAATGCCCTCATATATGATTCTACACAGTTCCCATCTAAGGATTCCGTGATGTGGACATTGAACTAACAGATCCTTGAAGCGTTCAAGACATTTTGAAAATGGTTCATTTGGAAGCTGGGTGAATTGATTTATTTCTCTACGGACTCGAGCTGTTTTATGATGTGGGTAGAATTTCTTAAGGAATACTTTGACGAATTCTTCCCAATTTGAAATGGAATGTGCAGTTGTGTTATACAGCCACTTCTCGGCTATATCGCACAAGGTAAATGGGAGAAGACGTAGACGCATAGCATCCATAGAAAGTTGTGAGGTACCCATCATTGCGCATACATTTTCAAATTTAGTGATAAAGGCATATGCGTCTTCAGTCTCGAGACCGTGAAATTTTGGTAGAAGCTTGATGTATTGGGGTTTAATTTCAAAATTTTCCCCGTTGGCTGATGGAATAGAAAGAAAGGTGGAAAGAGGACCTCGTGTAGGATAGCACCTCTCTTGGAGAGAGATGCGGGGTGGATTCTGCACACCAACGGACGGCGGCAGAGTAGTGGTAAAGAAATTCGATGGAGATGGATCCATCGATATGGGTGTGGTGGTGGGTAAAGAAAAGGTAAACGTAGAAATACCGACTTTTGGGTCGATCGGGGAAACGCGGACTTAACGGGCACTAGAATCCCGTGTCCAGCCTATCTTGCACTAAAAAGGGTTAGTACAAGTGGCAGCATGACTTATAATTAGAGGAAATTATGAATGTGTTGGTGTTTGTTTTGAAAAATGATACGGATTTTTGAAAAAATGATGCGATCACAACAAATGCAACAAGAAAAACCCTAGTTCTAGTGGTCACCTAGGTCAAAGCTCTAGACCGCTCCTAACTGCCAAAAGACAAGTCGCAGGATAAATCCTCCACTGCCTCTTTGTCTCTCCTGTGGCCAGGTAAGTGGGAAGGTACTCCACTACGTAAGTAGTGAGCCTAATTAATAACCACTAGCCTTAGACACACTTGCCTTAGACACCACAAAAGAAACGCGGATAAGCAATGAATTACCCACGGCCTTCTCTTGTCCTAAGTGAGCGCGACGGTCCTTAGAGTCATTTCTAGATCTTTTTTAGTTAATGAGGGTAATGCGGATGCAAGTTTGTGATTTTTGGGGCTTAGGAAGGGTAATGAACTCCCCACCTAATCTGAATTTGGCCGTGCCCTTTAATTTCCGTATTAATATGCAAATAACCAAAAATCAAAAACACACACAATTTTTTTATTGCTTTTGCGGCGCTGCGAATTTTGCAAAGAAACCTGCAGCAAATTATTAATTAGAGCAGATGAGGTAAGAGATAAGAATGTCCAGAGAGTTACCAAAAATTTTGGAACAGTGATTCTACTGTAGCACCGCGGTTCCGCCGCGGGAGTCGCCTAATGCCGCGGATACGCCGCGATTTATCCTCTTCACTGCACAAAAATTTCACAATAGGCTCCTGTTCACTTACATAGCTCTCTAGAATGCTCTGGAAAAAATTTCCACAGCTCCACAAATTCCAGATTTCCTCGCAACAAATCACAACAACACGTTTAGGGTTTGTGCGAATTTAGATCTAAAAATATAGATGGAATAAACTTTTCAACTCAAATTTCAAAATACGAACAATTAGCGCACGATCCCCGGCAACGGCGCCATTTGATTGATACGATTTCCGATTGTGTAAGTATGAAAATTGTAAAGAAATCATAACCAAAAATTATTTGACCGCAATCAATAACGGTGTCGATTATAGCGCGTTAGTAAGTGCGGATCGTCCACAGGGAAAGTGTAATCATTCTTATTTCAAATTAGATGAGTCGAAAATTTAAAGAAAAGAAAAGAAAGAACAATTCATGATTTATAGAATTGAAGTTCAAGAATTAGAAAAATTTAGATCTAATAACCAGTAAACATTAAAATCAAGAATCGAGAATTGAGAAGTGATGATTTCCAATCCAAATATCAAGAATCGAAGTGAGGCTCGTAGGAATCGATCGGATCTATAGATGTGATGAAATCTAGTGATTACGTATTCTTATCCATCGATGAATTGATACTAGATCGATGATGATCAACGAGAATTAGGGATTTCTTGCGGAAACTAATGTCTCATCATCTATCCCTTGTCCCTTCGTCGATATCATTCACATTCTAGCCTCTAGTAAATTCAAGAATCGATCGTGGATCCCTAATTTCGAGCGATCACAATCAAGAAAGTATTGCATCGAAACTAGGTCGTCGATTCTTCAATTTGCTAGGCTTTACAAACTCGTAGGACTTAAGAATCGTTTTAAGATTTATTACATCATCATTCTATTGATCGTCTCAACTCCTTTACGAGCGGAGTTTTACTCAAACATCACAACAAGAACCACAATCACAAATTGAGATCGAATCATGATGCAAGAATTTAAAGAAAGCAAGATTAAAGAATTTCACCTTTTATTTATATCAACAATTCCGTTACAAATCGCTCAAGAACTACAAGAGGAAGAACTCGATCGTCGATTTGGCTTCGCTCGTCTCCTTGAGTCGCGGATCGGCTTGGATCACTTGCACGGTTGAAGATCGGCTCCGCTCCTAAAAGGTTGAAAGCTTCTCACTTGATTTGGTACTCGGGATCTTGAATTTGGCTTTGGATTAGGGTTTGGCACAAGTCGTGTCACTCAACTTGTGTTAGAAATGGGGGAGATAGAATGAACCATTAACCCTAGATCTAGGCTCCTTTTTATAAACTTTCAAAACCCTAGATCTAGAATTCAAAATTTGAATTTCCCTCCAAAAGTTTGTTATAGGGAGAAGCTTCTAGAAGTAGTTAGTTAGGAGGGAGCTTCTAGAACTAGTTTGTTAGGAGCTTAATCAAGATTAGCTTAATTTAATGATCCTTGCTGATCTGGCAGAAGCTTCGAGGGTAATCTGGAATTTGACATGTCTTGATGAGGTTCTGGAACTGAGAGAGGAATTCTGCACTGAAAATTAAGTGATGACGTGGCACCCCTGTGGCGGATCCGCGGCACAAGGCTGCTTAGGCAGCGGATCCGCGGTCCTTCTAGGGCCTTGGTGCTTGGAACTTCAATGGTAATTCTTGGGCTGACTTATGGGCCTTTATAAAATATGTTAAATATCATTTGGCTTTCTGTATCACTGCCAGATCTCAAATCTTTGAGTTGGCATATCTTTTATCAGCACTTTGACAATTTTGGCTCGGTTCCTGAAATTTCCTGCACAGACTTCGAAACAAGTGTTGCGCTATACAAGAACGATGCGATGCCATGATAAACACTCAATTTCCCTCAAAAATGTCGGTTTTAATACACAGTACAGGTAATTCAGTATTATACAGGTGTTTTGCTAATATGTGCAATATGAATACCGAATACCTCTAGATGGGTGCAAAAGATAGGGAAATTGACGTGTTAAAAATGCAGTATTTTCGACTGATCAGGTGCCCGCATGTCTTTCACGTGAGGCGCTAGGCACTGTTAAAGGGGCGCCCAAGTGGGAAGCACGTGAGGCGCTAATCTCTTTCCTTTTTTAGAGATTAAATCTCTGTTATTGGCATTTTGACCATTAATGATCAATAAGATCTTTGTTTTCTCTTTTGAAGATCCGAGATCGGGTTTTTTGCTTGAGAACTAAGTTCTTTTATAGGTTCTTTTTCCTTTTGTTTTTCTTTTTGGACCTAGTTCTTTTCTGAATGTTTGATTCTCAAGAACAAGATCTTCTCGATGAGAATTAAATTCTCAACTTATGGGAGACTTGTCTTGTGGATCTCTGATCCAGAGAAAGAACTAAATTCTTTGAGAAGGGTTAAACTCTTAAAATAGGTAAAAAATATTTTTGATCTCTGTATTTCTTTACCAAGGTTTCTTTTGAAAGGGAAGTCTTTCTCTTTGAGAATTGAATTCTCTGTTGTTTTTGGAAGTTTTCTGTATTTATCAAAAGCTTATGTGGGATTTCCTCTATATAAGACTTGAAGTCTCGGGTCCTTTATATAATAGAGGCAGATTGTTAATTGGTTTTGAGAAAATCTCTCATTGAGAAATTCCAATTAATTTAATTGGTCTCAAAATTGATTTGGGAAATTTTACACACTGTTGGATCTTTGATCCAAGGACTTCTGTTTTACAGAATATGTTGTTCTTGTTTTTGACAAGATTGGGGAAATATTCTCCCATATACAGAATTTATTCTGTCAAGTGGTAATTTTTAATCACCATTGGATTTTTAATTCAAGGGTTCTCTGTTTTACAGGGATCAATCTTTTTGTTTGGAAAGATTGAGAGAATATATTCCAAAAATAGAATTTTATTCTATTATTGGATCATTGATCCAACCGAGAGTATCTTTCTTATTTAGAAAGATGTGGGAGATAATTTCTCTTAATAGAATTTGATTTTATATTTTGATGATTTATCATCTCTGTTGGATCTTTGATCCAATGGCTCTGTTTAACAGAGAGTATTGTAGAATTTAATTCTATCTGGACACTGGCACCCACGTGTTGTGCACGTGGGCGCCACTTAAGAATTTAATTCTTAAGATGGGTATTCCTGTGCTTTGCATATTGGCGCCCGCGTGAGGAGCACGTGCGGCGTCATCTAAGAGTTTAACTCTTATATAATAAATTCTTCTATGTTTTGCACATAAGAGTGGCGCCCTCGTGGAGAGCACGTGAAGCGCTGCCTCATTAAATTCAACAGAGTTTTGCTCTTTTATCAGGTTAAATATTGGAGGAACAAGACTCCTCTCGTATACATGAATATCTTCTATACCAAGCTACAAACAATCACGTTATAATAACTATTATATACATGTACAACTCACCTGTTCATTTCACATTACTTGTTATATTCTTTTTCTTCTTTTGGGACTTACCGAGCGCTAGTTTGCTGACGACATTCCTTTCTATTTCTTTCTTTGGAATGTTCGTCAGGAGGACAAGACTCTCAGGAGATCGAGCCTAGTCAGGGGGACTTGGAGCAGCTCGCGGCACAGCCTGACTTCTAGTTCTTTGTACTCACTTTCATTTTGTATGCCACTATTTAGGCACTGCTCTACTCGTTGTATCTTTTCTTTTCAAACAGTTGTATGTAAATATGAATGAAAATAAAGTTGTTGTTTATTTTAATACTCTTGTCATTTTTGTACATGTTATATATCGCTTAATTACGCTTAACGTATTTATTTCTTAGTAAATATGTTGCGGCATGCCACGTCTTCGTTTCCGTCTACTGGGAATCAAGGCGTGACAATATCTCAGGCAATTGAGATCGAGGCTGGGTTGTGGGTCGTTGCGAGGAAGAAGGAGGCGAGGGGGAAGAAAGGTCTCGGGGGTTTTTTTTTTAAAAAAAAAAGAGAAGAAAGAAAAAGAATAAGAAATGAGGGGTTTAGGGCTGGGTTTTTATGGGGTCGGACCTTTGGGTGTAGAGTTAGGGCTTAGGTTTTTAGAGTTAGAGTTAGGGCAAGAAATTTATTAGAAAAAGAAAATAAGGTTTAGAAAAAGAAAATAGGGTTTAGAAAAGTAGGGAAAAAGTTTATTAACAAAACACGGATAAAAAAAATAAGACCGGGTATTATAATAATGATAGAACTTGGGAGACATCAAAAGGAAGGAGTTTTGTTTTTGAAATCTTAAAAATGAAGTTAATGAACAAGGGAAATAAAATCATACTAGATTTGAGTTTTTAAAAATAGGTAAATTGTACCCATGCATTTTTCTGTTGTCAAAAAGCCCTGATCTTGAAGCGGTAGTCAAAACCTCTTGAAAAAATTTCCTGCGGTATCTGCATAGTAGTCTGCTATATCTAATTAATTTATACAAAATATTAAGATAGCGCAAAAAACGGTGTAAATATCACAAGCAACTACTTAGATATCGTTGGCAACTGCTTATATATCGTAGGAAACTAATATAGTAGGTAACTACTAGATATCACAAGTAAGGGTTTTCTTGACAACCGGAAACTTTTTTTTGTTGGGGGTGGGGTGGGGTCGGTGGGTTGACCACCGTTTCGAAACCATGGGGATTTTAACGGTGGGAAAAAGTGCTTGGGGATTTTTAACAATTTACCAAAAATATAACCATTAGATCTCATTATCTATCTATCTATCTTTCTATTAATCTAATGCAAAGTTGGGTTGGTCAAAGAATCTTTCGCAAGTCAAAGCACTGTCTTTGGAATTTTCCCTTTTGCCCTTCTCTTTACCTATATTTATTTTCATATCATTTTTCATTATTCATTTTCAAAAGGCCTATTAGTATGATACACAAGAACAAAGGAAAATAATATTTATGGGCAATTTATTTTTTAATAATTTAGTTTTTTATTTTATTTTAATTCATTTGTTTAAAAAGCTATTTCTCATGAATTTCTCACAACTAAAAATAATTAAGTAATTTTTTCCTTAATTTTTTTATTTTAATTTTTGAAAAATGTTCATGATTGAGTTAATTTGCAAAGATTTATCCTTGGGACATCATTTATTGAGTTTTTGCATAGAAAAATGTTCATGATTTCCTTAAAAGAAAAAAATGTTCATAATTGAGTTATTTCTCAAAAAAAAATTAATATTTGTATCTAAATAAAAAAAAATAACTAACAACATCATTTATCGTTTTTCAAATATAATAAAAACATGTGTATAAAAATTAATATTTGTATATTTTTCTTAAACGTAGCAAAAGATAATATGCGTCTATAAATATATTCAATCATCTTTGATTCAACAAGTTAAGCATGAGGTCGAAATCTAGTATACTAATATAAAGAAGGGTTGGTCAAAGGAATTTTTTACAAGTGAAAGCACAATCTTTGGCCTTTTCTTTTTTGCCCTTGACATTTTACTAAATCTCATTGAGCCATTTTTAATTTTTAATGATAGTTTTTTAAATTCTATTTGGTTTTTAATTTTTATCCCATTGTCCTTGGGGTTTTTTCTTCTCACTTTTAACAAAAAATAACTAACAACATGATATATTTCTTCTAAACATAATAAAAACAAAAATGTCCCAAATAACAGTAGTTGCTTTGTATAACGATCCTGAAATCTCTGTACAATTGTATTACATTCATTGTATATAAAGGTGTATTTCTGCTCTAACCATGAGTTATAAATTAAGTTTGTTAAATAAAAATAAGAAGCAACTTGTAACTCATTGGTTAAAACTCTCTATTGCTGTTCTTTAGCCTGCGTGTTCAAATCTCATTAGCCCCAATCATTTTAATATTTTTATTTTTAATTTTTTGGAAACCCAAGAGTTTGCATGGGCATTATACGGAGAAATGAAAAGTTGCAACAAATTTAAAGTGGATAAATGGTACAATTAAAACCAATTTAACACACAACACGAACCCTAAGGCAATTGCCTCGAGGTTGAGCGTCGGAAAACCGCTCCTGGCAGTTTGTTTATGTCCATTTTCCCCGCGCTTCGCTCATGCATCTTTTCAGCTACCCACCAACTCTTTTTACACTTTGAATTCTTTGAAATTAACCAGAGAGGTGTCGGTCTATTTTAATTCATTTTTTAATTCGACATGCTCTCATTTCCTCCTTATAAATATCTAGCCATTCTACCTTACTCCTTATTTCTGAAAATTTCACTAAATTTCTCTCTAAAGTTCTCAAGTCCAAGCAAAAAGAGTCAAGCCTATTCGTAAGTACGTCCACTCGTCAACTATTCAAGTTCGTCCCTTTAAACGTCATCAACTCGACCTTCTCGTCTCGCTAATCTTGGTTCCTCAACTAAGACTTCTTCTCCCGTTCAAACGCGCAACCCGTAAGTCTCCTTCTATTCTTCTCCCTTGAATCCAATCCCAACTCTCCTTCTTGACTCTACTCTCATAACCCCACATGTAATCTATATTAAACTAAAATCCTTTAAAATACTTTTGGACTTGCTAAACATATTGTTTTCATGTTAAAAAGTTAGAAAAAATAAATTGTCAAACTTACCTTTCTTGCAAATTTTATGCTGCACTCAATTCATGAATATTTTCTTCACTTTAAAAATATATATTTCTTGTGACACTTTAGTTTAACAATTAAATACAATAGACTTTATTTCTCGTATAAATCATGCATAGGGTAACGACCTACCCCTCACGTACACATGAAAAACATAGCACGATACTATAGCTATAAGTTTTTTCCTAAAGAAACGTATTACATTAAAATACCCTCACTTTTTAAATTACGGTTTTAAATCATTATTTTAAATCCTTTGCGAATACGCCTCTACAATTCTAGTTAGGGGACCAGTTTGTGGATGGTACGGGTTATCGCATATTCTTAGGATAGTAGAGTAAGATGCATAACTCCTCACGGAGAATTCGGTCTCGAAAGGAATAAAATACGGTTTTAAAGAAAATACAACTTTTTAAAACAAGTTAAATAATTGGAAAATTATTAAAATCATATATTCGTATCTCCAAATAAAACAATTTATGAAAATTAGATTTTTAAATGAAAAATTAAAGTTTTTAAGAAAATACTCTCAAGTTTCTAAAAGATAGATTTTTGATAAAAATACCATAAAGTTTTAAAAGTTAAGTTTTATCACTAAAATACCACCAAAACTAAAATACATTTTTATAAAACTCTTGACTTTTTAATTAGCATATTTTTATCAAAAGCACGATCGAGATTAATTTTTAAATTAAAATATTTTACATAAACCCACTCAAGAAATGCAAACATGTAAAAACATACAATAAACAAATTAATAAATCTATAACGACTTTAGATTAATAATGGGTTTAAGCGGTACCAATTCTCTAGGTCTCAAAAGTCGGAGAAAGTGGGTGCTTGCCTATCTAACATAGATAATATTAAAAGAATTATCAATGTCAATCGTATTTGAAAAAGTCACAAATTATGCTGTCCATATGTAGCGGTTGCCGATATTTCCCAAACTTAAGAATTTCAAAAGTTAAATCTTTTAATAAGATACGTCTAGAACCTGAACTCAAATTCGAACTCAACTTGAACGCGAACTCGAACCCAACTTGAACTTGAACATTTGAACTTGAACTTGACTTGAGCCGAACCATGAATATGACTTGAAATGAACTAGAAATGAATACTTGAACACAATCTGAACCTGAACTTGTACTCTTTATATTAATGGAATCGATCAAGATCTGCAAAGTTGAACTACACAATAAAATTCACGGGGATAAGAGATTGGTTAGTAAGGAACGTTAAATGTCATGCTTAAGATACCTTTAAATACAACTTTACATGTTCATTACTAGGTTTTTTCTGTTTATTTTACACATCTTCAACTATCAGCACTTTTCTTTTAGGGACTTACCGAGCGCTAGTTCGCTGACGACATTCCTTCCGTTTCTTTTTCTTGAGATGTTCGTCAGATGAACATGATACCGAGGAGATAAAGTCAAATCAGGAGAATTTGGACTAGTTCACAGCCCAACCTGACTACTTGTTTCCTTTTTTTGCATTTATTTCCTGTATGCCATTGTTTAGGTATCTTTTCATTTATTGTATTTTTTTATTTCAGACATTTGTACTTTAAAGTTTGAATGTAAATAAAGTTGTTGAATTTTAATTACTCTTATTAATTCTTGCATGTTGTTATATTGTTTAAAAACGCTTAACGTATTTATTAAGGAAAATGACCTTCTTATAATAAATAGGTTGTGGATCTCGTCACGTATTGTCACCGTCTTCTGGGAAGTAGGGTGCGACACTTTGCATTTGCTTATAGAAACTTACATGCCTTAAAGTTGATGTTAAAATTTTACGATTCAAATACCTATCAATATTTTAAAATTTACAAGGTAATGGAATCATAGACAAAGAATTTTTTTATCTAAAATATTGACACAATTTATTATTTGCAATGAATCATACCCACAAGGCATGATACAAACTTCGTTTGGATTTATGAATTTTAAATGGAAAAATACCGAAATATTGTATTTATATAGCTGTCGTGATTGTTCTTGATATATATTCACAAGTCGCAAAATATATGGTATTTATGTCAAAAAATACCAAAAGTTTTTGTGCAATCGGGAAATGTTATACTAAGATCTAAGTTATATAATATTTCTTATAAAAAAAGAGATTTATGTACTTTTTTTTAAATCTTGCATTGCTTACATGTTAAGTTGCAGTAACTATGTGTAATGAATGGATTCGTCTATAAAAAATAATATTCGTAACAAAATAACAAAAATGACTAAAAACATCATATTTCTCGTTTTTTTAAAACATGGCTAAAAGTAAAATTCATTTATAAATATATTTGATCAGGGACGGAGCCATGGTGGATCGAACTTAGACGAGCGACCCACTGGCTCCGAAATGTCGCAAATACATCCTTGGCGATAAATAATAAAATGCTCATACAGATTGTAGACCTGAACTGGCTCAAAATGTCGCATATACATCATGTGAAAGCAGCCGTTTATTTATTTATTTATTTTTAACTTCCATTTTCACTATGAACATTAAATACACCTGTAAACTCTCTTTGTTTGTTTCATTATTAACCTTAAATGCCCTTGTAAACTATATTTGCTGGTTTCTAAATATAGACAAATGAATTGTTTAATCATAGCTTAGTTCCGACACCTTTTTAGTAATTTAACTCAATATATAATTCGTCGTCACCACTTAATTCTTTTCATTGCTTTGCACTCTTAGTCATCATCCTCGCAGCCTATATTTCAAAAATCGAATGAGTTAAGTAGATGATTGTATGAATGAATGCTTAAATCGTACATTCTTTATCTTTGCTATCACATTATATATCAAAAGAAACATCTTCAGTAATCAATTCATAAATTTTATAAAAATATTAGCGGTCCTTTCTCGACCGCCTTCTTTCTTCTTTTTCCATTTTTCAGAGTGCTTCCCGAACTGGCTAGTTGATGTTTCTCGCTTTTCCCATTCTGAAATGCGAAATAATAGTTCGATTCGGTCTCATTATTTGAAGCTTAAGATAGCACATAAAATTGAAGTATTTTTGGTATTAAATTATAAAAATTGAAAATTTCATGATATTTATATGCAAATTACTAAATTTGAGGTATTTATTTGTAACAAAAGGTATAGATTTTTTATCAACAAGTGCCTAACTTCTTACCCTACCTGACATAAAATCCTGGCTCCGTCATTGTATTCGATAGCTTTAGTCTCACGCATAACGCGTTGGGTCAAACTATAGTTACTCTAATACAAAGTTGGATTGATCAAGAAATCTTTTGTAAGTCAAATTATTAATTTTGCCCTATCAATTCATATTTCCTTAATCTATCCTAGGATTCTATTTCTAATAAAATTGATACGTATTTGAAATTATAAAAAAGAGACCCAATAAATTTTGTATCTTGAAAAAACAACTAATATCATATATCTTTTTTTTCAAACATATGAAATCAAGAATTAATGTTTTGATGATGCTCAATTACGGTAATTCCTTATATCGTGACACGTGGCGGATGACGTGTCACATGCGTAAGCCAGTTAGGCTCCTGAGGGCTACGGAGGGGGAACCAGTGTGCTACAGTGGGGGCTTTCCCTCAAACCCTGTTTCCGAGGTTGCACCCCACTCCTTGCCCCCGAGCACCTCAGCAGTCAAGCCAAGTATCCCTTTGCTCTACTCCGAGCTATCACAGGCCCGAGCCTCCTCGGCCCTCCCGGTTCGTCTCCGGGCTATCGCACAACCAAGATACCTCGGCTCTCCCGCTCGTCTGCGAGTTCTCCCGCCGAGGTCATCTTCCTTGGTCTCATCGACCGACCAACGGCACCGCTCACAGGCGCAACCGCCATCCCGTGAATCTCGCCATGCGTGAGATGTCCGCCGGCCACATCCCACGTTCCACGCCATCACGATCCCCATTAACGAGCCTATCTCGCCATTAATAGGAGATCCCGCTCATCACGCGGGCGTGGCGTCGGGAGCGTAACGACCGGCGTGATTCTCCCGCCTGCCCTGCCTGCTGCCCCGCTATAGAAACCCCTTCTTCAGACGGTTCAAGTAAGCAATATTTACTCCACTAAGCCGTTACTTTGCTCAGATTTCCTCTCTAACTTGACCGTCGGAGGGTCCTCGGTGGTACAACCACCCCGGAACTTCCTTGCAGGTAGCTCGGCGACAACCAACCTCACACCTATTGAGATCCACACGCTTTAGGAGCCTGCCTCCAGATCCAATCTCAACCATCCATCGCCGCCGGCCACACCCATTGAGATCCACTCATGGCCCCTCCTGCGTTAAGGATCAAAAGCCCTCGCAAGAGGCAACCGGGTCCGCCCTTGCTCGGTTATCCCTGACTGGTAGCTCCTTACCCCAACAAACCAGGGATCAAAGCCCTCGCCAAGAGGCACTGAGCAGCTACCTTGCTCGGCCCCGTCCTTAGTAGGCCACTCACGGCCCCTCCCGCGTTAAGGATCAAAAGCCTTCGCAAGAGGCAACCGGGTCCGCCCTTGCTCGATTATCCCTGGCTGGTAGCTCCCTACCTCAACAAACCAGGGATCAAAGCCCTCGCCAAGAGGCACCGAGCAGCTACCCTGCACGGCCCCGTCCTTAGTAGGCCACTCACGGCCCCTCCCGCGCTAAGGATCAAAGCCTTCGCAAGAGGCAACCGGGCCCGCCCTTACTCGGTTATTCCTGGCTGGTAGCTCCCTACCCCAACACACCAGGGATCAAAGCCCTCGCCAAGAGGCACCGAGCAGCTACCCTGCTCGGTCACGTCCTTAGTAGGCCTCCCACGGACCCTCCAGCGCCAAGGACCTAAGCCCTCACTAAGAGGCAGCCGAGCGGCTACCCACTCGGCTATCCCTGGCTGGTAGCTTCCCTACCCCACAACGCCAGGGATCAAAGCCCTCATCGTGAGGCCGTCGAGTTCCTTCTTGCTCAACGCATCCCCAGCGGGCATCCTCCTGCCCATCAGACGCTGAGGATCTCGAGCCCTCATCGCGAGGCCGCCGAGTTTCTTCCTGCTCGGCGCATCCCCAGCGGGCACCCTCCTGCCTATCAAACGCTGAGGATCTGAAGCCCTCATCGCGAGGCTACCGAGTCCTTCCTGCTCGGCGCATCCTCAGCGGGCATCCTCCTGTCCATCAGGCGCTGAGGATCTGAAGCCCTCATCGCGAGGCCGCCGAGTCCTTCCTGCTCGGCGCATCCTCAGCAGGTTTCCTCCTGCCTATCAGGCGTTGAGGATCTCAAGCCCTCATCGTGAGGCCGCCGAGTTCCTTCCTGCTCGGCGCATCCCCAGCGGGCATCCTCCTGCCTATCGGACGCTGAGGACCCGAAGCCCTCTTCGCAAGGCCGCCGAGTTCCTTCCTGCTCGGCGCATCCCCAGCGGGCATCCTCTTGCCCATCAGACGCTGAGGATCTGAAGCCCTCATCATGAGGCCGCTGAGTTTCTTCCTACTCGGTGCATCCCCAGCGGGCAGCCTCCTGCCCGTCGGACGCTGAGGACCCGAAGCCCTCTTCGCGAGGCCACCGAGTTTCTTTCGGCTCGGCGCATCCCCAGCAGGCAGCCTCTTGCCCATCAGACGCTGAGGATCTGAAGCCCTCTTCGTGAGGCCGCCGAGTCCCTTCCTACTCGGCGCATCCCCAGCGGGTAGCTTCCTACCCTACAAAGACACGGATCCAAGACCCGCCGAATAACTCATACTCAATGCGCAATCAACGCCTCAACTCCGGCAAAGGGAGTATACCGACCTTCCCACACTCATCCTTCGTTCGACTCAAACTCGATGCGCAACAACAAGAACGTCGTGTCGTCCCCGGACAATCCACCACAAGGAATTACCAGCGTCAAGCCGCACAGAGAGAACCAAGCAGTCCACTCTCGACCCGACCCACAAAATAGATTGGAACGAGAGCGGGGGGCTAATGATGATGCTCAATTACGGTAATTCCTTAGATCGTGACACGTGGCGGATGACGTGTCACATGCATAAGCCAGTTAGGCCCCTGAGGGCCACGGAGGGGGAACCAGTATGCTACAGTGAAGGGCTTCTTTCAAACCCTGTCTCCGAGGTTGCACCCCACTTCTTGCCCCCGAGCACCTCAGCAGCCAAGCCAAGTGTCCCTTTGCTCTACTCCGAGCTATCACAGGCCCGAGCTTCCTCGGCCCTCCCAGCTCGTCTCCGGGCTACCGCACAACCAAGATAGCTCGGCTCTCCCGCTCGTCTGCGAGCTCTCCCACCGAGGTCATCTTCCTCAGTCTCATCCCGCTCACAGGAGCAACCGCCATCCCACGAATCTCGCCATGCGCAAGATATCCGCCGGCCACATCCCACGTTCCACGCCATCACGATCCCCATTAACGAGCCTATCTCGCCATTAATGGGAGATCCCGCTCATCACGCGAGCGTGACGTCGGGAGCGTAACGACCGGCGTGATTCTCGCGCCTGCCCTGCCTGCTGCCACCGCTATATAAACCCCTTCTTTAGACGGTTCAAGTAAGCAATCTTTATTTCACTAAGCCGTTACTCTGCTCGGATTTCCTCTTTAACTTAACCGTCGGAGGGTCCTCGGCGGTACAACCACCCCGGGACTTCCTTGCAGGTAGCTCGGCAACAACCAACCTCACACCCATTGAGATCCACACGCTTCAGGAGCCTGCCTCCAGATCCAATCTCAGCCATCCATCGCCGCCATCAGCAGATCAACGGAAGGCAACATCTTAACGCGATCCGGGTCGCGTCAGCTTTAAAATAACAAAAGTTGTTTTATATTTGCTTATGGATGCTTGCTTTACACTTGATGTTAGAATTTCCTGGTTCAAATAACTATTTGTTATTTCACAAAAATTAACATGTAATGAATTCATGGAAATAGGCAATTTTCAGCTAAAATATTGACATAATTTATTATTTGTATTAGTCCATAGGCACAACAATGCATGATATAACTTGAAATTTGTATTTGTAAATTATAAATTGAAAAATATTAAAATATGGTATTTAATTTATACATCATGATTAATGTGATGGAGAGATCATGATTTGTTGGTATGAAAAATTTGCAACTTTTGCTTGTGTTACACAAGTATATATATATATATATATATATATATATATATATAAAGAGATTTATGACATAAAATCAAATCAACTGCTTTTTATAAAATCCAAAGATAATTTTGGCATAAAATATCTCTCATATATCATATATTAACTAACTTTTTAAATTTGTTTTTAGGTCATATCATTTTTTAAAGTTTTTATCATAATTTGCTGTTTAAGTTTATGGAAATAAATTTTTTAAATCTTTTTTTAATTATATATTTAGCATATTTTATTAAATAAAATTTTTTCATATCTTTTTGTTTAAGTTTTTATCATAATTCTCTCTCCATATATTAACTAAGTTTTTAAATATTCTTTTAGGATGGTTACAAAAATTTGATCAAAATCAACTTTTTTATAAATTCTAAATATAATTTTGGCATAAAATCTTTTTCATATACTGTAGAGAGAGTCTATATATATTAACTAATTTTTTTGATTTGGTTTTAGGTCATATCTTTTTTAATTATCATAATTTGCTATTGTGGAAATCAAATCTGTGGCATAAAATAAAATAATTTTTTTTTTATAAAATCCAAACATAATTTTGACATAAAAATTGATTTTCATAAAACTTAAATTAGAAAAATACGATAAACTTTTTTTTAAAATATATGAAAAGATTTTTCAATAAAAAATGTTAAATATTAAAAAAAGATATGACACTGGATTTGAATATCCTGAGACCAGGATTTGGTGATATGAATAATTAGTTGGTATGAAAAACCGCGAAAATCCTCTCCAATTTACTTTTAGGAGTGCTACCGATAGATAGATTGATAGATAGTTAAAGATTTTTCACAAAACCCATAAAATTTCCTTCGTGAAATTATGAATATTCAATTAAAATCTCTATATGGGTTATTAAAGTTGGATTCTTTGATTGGATTTGTACTTTTATTTGGCTTGTATCTTATTGTATTATTACTTTTGGAGTCGGATTTGGATTTTAAGGTCTAGCGTTATTGGGTTTGAACTCGGATTTGGATTTTAAAATACAGCGTTATTGGTTGTAGACTCGGATTTGGATTTTAAAATCTACCATTATTGGTTTTGGACTCGGATTTGGATTTTAAAATTTTGTGTTCTTGGTTTATTGGACTAGGATTTGGATTGTACTCCAAAAGTCCAAATTTCATGTACAACTATATAAAACAAAGCCTAGAAATACTTACCTTTTCTTTTATTCTTGATCCCATCTCGTTTTTATTTATATTTTGATTGATTGTATACTATTTTTTAACTTTTTCATGAAACCCTAAAAATGTGTTTTTTCCTTGATTTCATCTCATTTTAATCTATGTTTTGATTGATTAAATTATAAATTGCAATTTTTTCATAAAATCCTAAAATAATTTTTTTTAGATCCCGTCTAATTTTTACTTATGTTTAAATAATTAGATTATTTTTCATAATAACTTCATAAAATTCTAAAAAAGTGTTTCGGCGTTAAACTTGTTTGTTAAATTGTTTATTACAATTCATTTATAAAAGATTATTTCATATTTTGTATTAATCTTTATTATTATTTTTCTGATTACTTACAAGATTTTATTTTTCTCTTCCGATTTTTCATTCCGCTGACCAGGCAGGACATTATATTTACTTTTCCGTTTGATAAAAAAATTCATATTTCGAGCAAATATCAGGAAAAACCATATTAAAATTTGATGATATATAATTTTGACATCTAAAAATTTTTGGTTGGGATGTACTTCAGGACAGGAATGAATTTCTTGTTTCTTATTAAAAATATTTATATAATTCTTTTATTAAAATATTAAAAATAATAATTAATTAATTTCGATAAAATTTACACCTTTATAAGATTAAATAATAAAAATACCATATCATAAAAACCTCATAGAAACAAAATCACAATACAAATTAGATAAAATTTACACCTTTATAAGATTAAATAATAAAAATACCATATCATAAAAACCTCATAGAAACAAAATCACAATACAAATTATGCAAGAACTTTATACCAAAAGTCTAAATCCAAATCCAAATCCAAGTCCTGCATATAAATTCGAGGCCAAATCCAAATCCTGCACTTAAGTCCGAGTCCAAATCCAATTCCAACACGTAAGTCCGAGTCCAAATCCAAATCCAGAACGTAAGTCCGAGTCCGAGTCCAAATCTAACAAATTGTCTGAGAATGGCAACTCTCTAACCCATACATTAGAATCCAAGTTCAATGACACCCCCTAAGTTAAATTTTTTGTACATGAAAATAAATGCTTACCACCTTATGGTTTACTCGTGTTTTCCAAAACCACTTTGTAGTTTTAAACTCATCACGAAAACCTCTCGAACTTTTATTTCGTTACACAAAATCCCATGCGGTCATTTATTACAAATATCAACTAAATTAATATCATATCTTAATAAAAATACGGATTCTCTAAATGCATTAAAGATAAACGATCCTCTTTATGCCGTTTAACGAGCAATCTGAACGAATATGTAGACAAAAACTGAAAGTTTGAGGATTTAGAAAACAAGCCTCAAGTTAAAATAGAATCAAAATTTAAAGAAAAAGAGTTGGTATAATGAGATTATAACAGATAATTAAGGATTAAATTACAAGATTCGGTCAAATCCAGGATCACTGAAAAAAGCCACAAAAGGTTTTTTGTGCATCTAACTGAAGTTTTAAGGGGTTTTTGAAAACTCTAGTACCATTTCACTGAAAAAAGCCCAAAACAGAAGGTTGAGATTTCGACAATTTTGGATATTTTTCTGTACCATGGTAACCAAAGACACAAAAAAATCAAGAGAAGCCAGAAACAACAAAAACATACATGTGGCTGTGAAAATTTCCACAGTTTCCACACTCCAACGATCACCTCCCCCAAATCATTCATACACTCAACCTCTCCCTCTCTCAATGTCAATATTTGCTTCCACTTACAAATTCATCATCACCCACAGCCTCCAATTGATCACAAATGGCCAAACTCTCAACCCATGGGGGTTTCAGATTCACCTTGAATGACCAAAGGGCCATCTTTGGTCCTGAACTCAAGGACCCATTTAGGTTCAAGGTTGGTTCTGGTGATGAGAAGAAGAGATTGCTGCTTCATAGAAGCAATCGAGGAGCTGGGCTCTCTGGATTTGGTGAAGTTTTCGCTCATGGGAAGGGATCAAAATCTAGCAGCGGGTTTAAGTCTGAGGAGCGCTTGAAAAGAGATGGTGATGAGGAGGAGGAAGAAGAAGAGGGGGAGTTTGATGAGTATGAGAGAGATGAGTTGTCTTGCTTCAGAGGACTGGTGCTTGATATCTCTTACAGGTCAGTGATCTTCTCTATTTTCTCCTTTTGTGATTATGTAGGCAAAGTGTTTGTTGAAATGTGTGTTTGATATTTTGCTATATAGTAAGGGGTCTAGTTCTTGATTGTGATTAGTGATTTGGGTTCCTGTTGTGTATTCCAAATTTGTGTAAATGACCTACTATATAGAGGTCATACACACAAGCTTCTGAATTAGTTTACATGACATTATTGAATAAAAATATATCTAAACATTCAAACTTGAAAGATTTGAATGAATTAATAAAATGCGTAGATAGGTGGAAGATAACCCAAATCTTCCTTGAAACATTTGTTGAAGAATACTAAGGATGCGACTATAAAGTTTACCCTTATTAAATCTAGTTAAGCGATGATTTTGTAATCTTGGGAGATTTCTTTTTAATAGAAACTAGATTGTTGTGAATATTTGGATGAGCAGTGATCAAACACATTGTTATGAATTCTGATGCATGCATGATTTACTGGGCATGGTTGTTTGTATTTTCTGTAAAGTTCATTCATTTAATTTCTGTAAGTAACGGATGGACTAAAACACATAAAGTTACCTTGATGCAACTTGCGGATGCATTATAACCAGGTAACACTTATTTTTTGTGATGATTTATTATATATAGTTACTCTTTATTAAAAGAATAGAACGAAGTAAATAACAAATAAGCAGGAACAAAAGCTTAATGGATAAAGGCTGAGTTGTTGTTGTTGTTGTAATAGCTTAATGGATAACTGTTTTTGCTTAAAGAAATAGTGAGTTACTGCATTGGAGTATGATGGAAGGAATAAAAGACCCATATATTGGAGGAGATGAAAGTATAATGTGTTAATTATCCTTTTAGATGGAAAAACACTATTTGAATTCGTCCTTTCTTTCCATGGTTCCAGCTGAGAAGAAAAAGGAGTTCTCATTGGCATTTGGAAACAAAGAGTTTGCTAAATTTCGAAAACATGTTTAGGGATAAATAAGTCCACAATTTTGCTGCAAGAGCCATCGACAAGGTTGAAGAGTCCGTCATGCCTAGCGAGAGAAGCAAACCATGGTGGTTCGGCCTTTAAATACATAAAATTGTGATGGATTTCCAATTTTTGCGAATGCAAGGATATTGGATATGGTCTCTAAGAATGCGATAGAGGAAATTCCTTCAAGAATCTCAATATCGCTAAAAGAAGAAAATAATTAGTAGCTGGTTGAAGCAAGACATAGAAATAAGATCTTTCTTCATTTTTGTTTCCAGCACACACATGCTACCGTTTATACATCCAGTAGTCATTTGAGGAATTTCTGTTCATGTTTTGTTCGAATTTCTGTTCATGTTTTTTGCAATTTCTGTATTCATTGTTTGTTTGTATGAGATCATTCCCTCCGGAATTGAATTTCTATTGTCCATTAATATGACACTTAAAAACTAATAGGCCACAACCAGATGATAGAAGAGTCTTAACCCCAAGCTTCCTTCTTCTTGATGACCACTATGTCACAATGACAATCACTTTGAGTTACTCATATTATCAAGCCTATGGACACCTTTTCCGATGACGTGACCTATTTCAACCCAATTTCTCACTTTATTCAAAGGAATTAGATCTTCCAACAATGACATTTTGATAATGAAATGGTTGGGAAATCCGTTACTTCAAAACAAACAGCAAAATTCCAATTTCGCCTCAAATATATCCATCTTTAATTATTTAGACCAATATTCCCTTGATTTATTGTTCCATCTATCATCTGGAATTTCAATCCAATCAATGTCATCTACCATATAAGATAGCCTATCAATGGTCTAGTCAAACTCAAATAATATTGGGTTTGAGCATAGCCTTAAAACAAACTTTCATGGTTGGTCCAAAACTCCAAAGTTCAAACATTTATGGACATCAAATCAACATCATTAAAGCTTATAATTTCGAAAATCATATCTTATTTATTATTCTACTTAATTCATCATATTTGAGGCAGGGAAATTCTTAATGCAAAAGGATATGGCTGATCTTCCAAATTTAAATTTATAAACATGCACATGCAGCAGTGTTATATATATATATATATATATATATATATATATATATATATATATATATATATGCCTGAAACGGTAAAGTAACTAACATGATTTGCCCTTCCTTGTTTTTACACACATTTTGTTTCTTGAGGTTTAGAGTATGATCCCATCTGACAATGGGCGAGCTAAGGCGCAGCCTGATCAGTTCTTCTGGAGGTCTTTCAAGTAATGAAGGGCTCAGTTAATCTAATTTGGCCGGCCGGTTTATCCAAACCATGGAAATCAACATAAACGTTGAAGTCTTTCCAGTCAATATAGAGACTGTTCTTTTTTCTTGCTTATATATATTTTTAACATGGATGCCAATTTTGCTGTACATATTAGGAATGCAATAAACCTTAGAATCAACATATACTATATGGCCTTCATATCATGTCCCGAGGTTTTTGTTCTCTGTAATATGCTGAATGTATCACGTTATCTTTTATTAGTATATATAGAGAGAAGGTAGGAAACGTGCAAATGAAGAAAATTGTTGTCTGACAGTCTCAAAGCTCACTCTTGCTTAGGCCATGAACACGCTCTTATTGCAAGTCTATACACATGAATATCTTATACTTTCTATGCTTTTTGGCTTTTGATCTGATTTATGAAAAATTAAAGAAAACTGCAATAGAAAATTAAATTCCTAAATTTATGGGCAAAGAGATGGAAATTACGAGTTTCCTTTATCTAGAATTCTGGCTTTAGAGATCTTCATATTCGAAAACAGTCATCAAATTGAACAAAAAAGAATGAATTTCTTATATATGTTTTACAACCAAAAATATCCAAATTATGCATTTTGTATGCTATATTTTGTTGTCCCTGTGGAAATTTTATTTCTCTTCCACTTTCTCAAGTGGGGCCATCATGTATATTCTTTATTTAACATTCTCGTATTTGACACTAACAATGTAACTAGAGCATCTTTCCAATGTATGTATCTGCTCACAATCTTCTTCTTAACAATATTCAAAAGGAGAGATTGAAATACCTACTAAAATTCACATTTTTCAACTTGAACCTAATTCGATGTATGCTTTGTTTAGGCCTGTCAATGTCGTTTGCTGGAAGCGTGCAATCTGTCTTGAATTCATGGAGAAGGTTAGGTTGCTATCCATGAAGCTTGAAATCATACAATCTATGCAAAGCCCACATTAAACTTGAATTTGTTTTAAGAGATTACTGATTTCATCTGGCAGGCCGATGTCTTAGAATACTATGATCAAACAGTCCCTTCTCCGAGAGGATCTTTCTATATTCCTGCAGTTTTAAGGGTATGAATAGCCACCAGAATAATTGGTTATTAGTTTTTGCTGATTCTATTCATTTCCTCTGGAGTTACTAAACATATTTTGTTCCTTCAGGTTCCTCATTTGCTGCAGGTTGTTAAGAGAAGACGGGTCAAGCACAGCCTTAGCCGTAAAAATATTTTTTATAGGGATTCTTACACTTGTCAGTAAGTGCTCCTTCGATTTTATGGATGAATAGGAATCAGTTATGTTTGCATTTTAAGTATAAATCATTTGCAAAAATTGCATTGTTATCATTGTAAAGAACATATAGGGAAAATAATATATCATTGCATATTGCTGAAACAAATTGTAATTAAAAATTAAATGTAAACCACATCATGTTAAATGGTAGTGCCTTGGTTAATGTACCTTTTCTGTTGCTATGGTTTGTTTTTAATCTTGGAAGAGTGAAGTTGAGAAATAGTTTACTATTTGCTAATTACCATCAATATTGGGCAATGAAAAGAAAGTTTATCTATTCGTGTATCTTGAAGACCAACTTGAATGGTTAATTTGATCCTTGTATCTCACAGATATTGTTCTTCCAAGGAGAATTTGACTATTGACCATGTTCTACCAATTTCACGAGGCGGTGAATGGACCTGGGAAAATCTGGTATTGATTTATCTTCCTTCGTCTAGAAATATTTAATGGCTCGTTTGAAAATTATGTATATTCTATATCATATCCGGGTTTCATTTTTATTCTCCTTCAAATTAAGTACCCATATATTACCAGTATACAGGGCTCCTAAATTTCCTTAAATGCCCATTAGTTGTGTACTCTGAATTCTCCAAATATGGAGCATTTAAAAGATTAGATTGAACAAATGAAATGAGCAAAAAATAATAATAATTGCAACTTAGGGTCTTAAAGCAAACCGAATTATTAATCTTACTGAGCTTTCCTTTTATTGTGAAGGTCACAGCATGTTCAAGATGCAACTCAAGAAAAGGCCAGAAAACCGTTGAGGAAGCACATATGAAGCTGCAAAAGATCCCAAAGGTCTCTATTTGTTCTGATTACTCATGTCAACGTTTATATGTTAAAAAACACCATGAAAATTGCACGAAACGTCATCAGAATTTTAAAACCGCTACCACTGCACCGAACGTTCAAGCTTTCAGTGTGTGTGGAGCAATATAGTATTATATTCTTAACATAGTGGTATCTCTTAATCCGTTTTTTAAGCACGTGCCTGATGAGATTTAAAACTAGGTTACCAGATATTATCTTATAGTCTGAAGTCCTGGTGACGGTTGATGGATATATTTCTATATTCTTAACACAAAGCATCTCTTTTCTTACAGGTCCCGAAAGATTTTGACATACTCACTATACCTTTGACGGCCGCAGCTGTAAAAATGTTGAAGACGAGAAAAGGCGTGCCTGAAGAGTGGCTTCAATACTTGGGAAAGGCGGCACCATAGCCATGTGTATACTGATAAATCCGTACATAGTTATAATACTGTGTAACTTGTATATATCGATGATTCCATGATTAATCATGGATAATATCGATTCAATAATTTATGCTTAAAAATTATTTGCTTCCATCATGCATACTGCATAATGCATTGTAAATTTCATGAATGGTGATATTCTAATTTTGTAAATTGTTGTCGATTATATACCTGATCTATATAGAAGTTTTACTGTGCCAACTGTTATGCGCCTAACTTCGACGGAAATTTTGTGTTGATTCTGAGATCTGCTTTAGCTATTTCGAAGAGCGCTTCTCGTGTAATGTAGTGTTGCTGATTTGCAGCTCTAAGAATACTGTACTTTCCCCGACTTTAAAAGGTAGTTAGAAAATCTATTACTGCAATTTTCTTTTAATAAACTTGCATATATAATAAATTTCGTCGAAGGGTAATTTGGGAAGAAAATGTGGTAGAAAGGTGTTCTTAGGGTAAACTCTATAAAGCACGATTGAATTTTCAGGGTTTTCGAGATAGTACCCCTCGAAGCGTACTAGGATATTTTCGTCAAAGAATGTCATATTTAGTTCATTTTGGGGCTCTTCGGTCCACATAACAAGGTCATTTTAGGGTTATCCAGTACATGCATGTCTAAAATAAGTGAAATAAACTAACATTTTCATATAACATTACTGGTTCAGGTAGGGCTTCGTGGGATTTTTTAACTAATCTCGAAATCCCTTGGAATTCCCATATTTTAAAGAGTTTAATTTTGAATTTGTAAAGTGGTATGCATGTTGAGTTGGAGCATTTGCTTGCAATAGCAAAGGTCACAAATTCAAGCAAGCAACACAACTTAGAGAAGCATTTTTAGGTAAATTATCACTTATTTTTCATGATTTGTTTGACAAATGAAAGGTTAATTATATCTCAAAATCATGCACATTGAACTTAACATGGTTATCACTTGTCAAATGCCTATCTTTGCTTTGGCCTGAAAATAGTTTTCATGGAAATGTAACTGACATTTATATATATACACTATGCACAAACAGTGGAATTTTACCCACCCCTGGACCCCATCTCATGCTGCTCATAGAACACTCACCAATTTCAGAGGTATCTTTCCTAACTTGGACTTGGGGAAGGAGGAAATAATTTCTTTTATGAACACCTTATACTAGTTTATGAAACTAGCATTTTCTGATAATCATTTACTACTGAATGCAAAATGATTATTTTCTTACTCGTTTTTGAGTTGTTGCTAAATGGAGTGTGTAGAATTGTGTTTTGAGACAGACAGACACCACCAATGAGCAGTAGCTCAGTTGGTATCAGCACTTTCCCTCTTGGGAAGAGTGCAGGGTTCGAACCCTAAGAACCCCAAGAGGGAAGTGGTGGGCGTGTGAGCTTGGGACGTGTGTGTCTCTGGGGCTCAGGCCAGTGCCAAAAGAGACAAAATCGTCTTTTATGTATGTGGCTACTTTACATTCAGTCCTAACCGTAGGGGCAAGCCATATTCGTAGCAGTGCACCAACACCATTGAAGAAGAAGCTTGAAGAGCTGGAGGAAGAAGACGAAGGGGACAGGTTGGTGAAGGGGACAAGAAGGTGTAGCCATTGTTTGAGCTACAAGAAGGTGGTGGAGATGAGGATGGCCACCATCTTCTCTTCTTCCCATGCCAATTGATCACCTCTTTTGGATAGGGCAGGGTTATTATTGTACAAAGGAAATATGGAATGTAGGGGGGACTGCTAGATAATAGTTTGTAGCTGTGGTGTAACTTCTTAAATATATACAAGTATTAAACTTAATTTAAAGCTCGGCTTTAAAAGTCAAATTGCACTATTTCAAAGTTTTCGTTTTTGAAGATTGAAATCGTATTGTCTGGCAATCATTTAGAATCAACAAAAGCTCGGTAAAATTGCGATCCATATGAATATTAAGTATAACTTGTGTGCGATCTTCAATACAATTGTGTGGCAAATTAAGCTATCGGCTTATGTATAAATAATTGTGGGTTAACTCTTTGTTTAATGTGGCTTTTAATGGAAAAGACTGCACAAGGACAAAGGCTTTCAAACCTCTTTTGGATGTTTACGGGTTTGTTTCTTTGCTCAGGTGTTCAAATTTTGAAATGGTATGAGTTGGAAATGAGGAGCTCTATTTTGTTCATGTACTTTTCTCCCCCTGAGAGACGAGAACAAAGGAATATTTTGAAATGAGGTATTTTTTCTCCTTTTTTTTTTTTGAGTAAAACGAAAGCTCGAAAGCCTAAACATTTCATTAAAGATTTTTAACTAAACAACAACAAAATATACAAGTACAAATGAAAAACCAAAATACAAGGCTTGAAAACAATTCTCATACAAGCCAAATCCAAAATCAAGAAACAAACCCCATAATAGACAGATAAACCAAAATCAAAATAGTATCAGGAGCAGGACATGTAAACTCAAGATGATGAGGTATAGACCAAAATCTTATCTCAGTCCAGCAGACTCGTCTACATCTCTGCATCCTGCGTCTGTCCACCATCCACCTGGTCAACATCTCCTCTCCTCATGTACCCATAATCCGTAGCAACTCGTACAATGGGTGTTGTGCTGTCTCCTTGGCCCGTAAATCCATCCTTCTCGTCGTCCCCTGCAGCTCCTATCTGCCGTAGCCCCTGCCCATAACATTATGATTATATCAGTGTTGTATGTCAAGCTAGCCATTGATTTGATTTTTGCATTGAATATCCAATTATTACGTTCCTTCCAAACTATCCAATAAATGGCGCTAACTATGATGTCCCAAATCGAAAGATCCTCGCTTCCGAAGTTACCCAATCTCGATTTGACACAGACAACAAAGTACTTTCACGGCTAAAGAAAGGTAGTGAATACTTGCTTACTTGAAAGAGTCAACAAGCAAGGGGAGTCTCCAAGTCCCTATAAATCCTGAATTGACGACACACACTGTTGACCGGGTTATAAATTTTTCCCATATCAGTGAGGTCACCTCACATCTGAGAAGCAGGTGGTCGACCGTTTCGACTTTCTTTCCACATAGCCCACATTCCTTTAGGCCAATACACTTCCGTCTTATTAAGTTATCTTTTGTGAGAATAGAGTTCTTAATTACCAACCAGTTAAAGATCTTTATTTTATGTGGAATTTGGAGTTTCCAAATCAGACATAAGCAGGTATCCTCCACTCCTCCATATTGTAAGATTCTATACATAGAGCAGACAGTGAATTTATGTTTGAGGAGCATCTCCATATCGGGGCATCTTTGGTTTCCGCCATTGGCTTCCAGTTCTCTTGGTGATCGATCAACCCATGTCTCTCTCGAAGCTTTTGTCATGTTAGTCTTCTGTTGAAGGATGACCACCATTTCCTTCTCTTCCATTGACTATCTATCGATGCATCACTATTTTTTGCCAGAAGGAACAAAGAGGAGAATTCTTCTTGAAGGGAGATGTTCTCACACCAATAATCATTCCAAAACTTAATGGAGCGTCCATTTCCGAGCGTAAATGAGATCTGTCACGCCCCGCTTCCCAAAATACGGAATACGAGGGGTTGACAAGGCCAGCCATGCTCCTACGGTCGAGGTAATATCTCTCCGTAGTCACACTTCGGCTTCTACCTTTACGTGGTAATCAGTAAACAATGCACAGGTAATGAGAAATGCAGTAACTGAAACAAAACAAATACAAAGAACTAACCTGATGGAGATCAAAATAGTATAGCTCTGGATAGCTGATCAAGATGTCCGCGATGTACGTCTGGTCCTGGTCCAAGCTAGACCCACTTCTCACTCTGGGCATGCATACTCAGGTCGTCAAAGCGACGCGATAGCAATATATATATATATATATATATATATATATATATATATATATATATATATATATATATATATATATATATATAGAAGCAAGTGGTAAAACGCACAGTAATAATGAATATATAACAGTAAATCAAGATAGTAAGGATGTGAACATGAAGTAGCCAATGCGGGTGTCTAATAGAGCAGGTGAACAATAAAACAGTAAAATAGTATGTCAGGTGTGTCGATTCAGTAAGCAATGCATGTCAATGTTACTATCCCTATCAGTCTATAAGTCTCACTGTACAGGTCACTAAGCCTATCGTCAGTCCAAGTGTGAGATTCAACCACTCGTGAGTATCCCCCACCCAAGGGTAGGACCCAAGGGCAAGGGACCACGGGCCCGAAAAACGCACGGTAATAATCAGTGATATCCCTATATATATCTCCATATATCTCCATATGTGCCGGCATGGGACTCCCGAGAATCTGTTGAACTCACACTCAAACTACCCCACACCCCGTGGTCTACATCAAACGCCAACCATAAACTCAAATACAGGTCGGTCCATGACAAGTCTGCGCGAGAACTGGAGACAGGATCTCCATCAAGCACGTCCCGACTAATACCCAAGATAGATGTGTTGGAGATAGTGCCCTCAGAGTCAATTATTGGGTCACAGGCACGTGATTGCAATAATTGATGGAGGACCTATCCCGGTAGGACAATCTTACTCCAGATGATAGTATGCTATCTGGTTTACCTTTATCGTCGTGTACTGTTTTAGGTGACCTGACAGGTCGCTATTACACGTTGGTAGAGCCCCTAGGATTCTTGCTTGACCACCAGCAGTATGAGGGCGATCATATACGTGTGAGCTGGCAGTCTATAAGCATATCCTTAAATGGTCCCTAGTCGTGAGAGTTTCGAGACAGGGCATCGATACTCCAGAGTAGACTAGTGTATACAGTCGAGACCCCGACGAGGGGCGATGGCCGGTCTCACAAGCCATTGGTGTCAGTTGGTTCACCTAAGATGTATACAGGTGCTCATTGGGTTATGAGTACACCGGACAGGACTCGCCGGGAACATGCTAGTTGGTCATATACCAGATGTCAGATGGCAGTTCCCTGGTGACATGTGTACAGGTTAGTTCATCGACCTGGGGATCGTCATTTGTCTCGTGTGAGTTCCCACTGTACTTTGATTACTACCCTACCACGGCTCAAAGGAGTCGTGCAAACAGGTTTTAGTTGGGTACAGTCCCGAGCCACATGGAGGCAGTGAGCGTATCTTCAGGGGTTCGTCTCTCCCGGTATTGGGGGTGAGGTCGCGCTGTGTCTAGGAGAGCCACTACACGAAGCCCTCGGCCGAGGCAAGGAGATTTACTGGTAGGTATTCCAGCAGTATCTCAGGGTGTTCTGGGCTACACTCCGACACGACTTGTACCGCTTTTGGCGGTCTGACTTTTACCAACCCCCTAGGCCCGCCATGCGATACTCATAGACGAACGGACCGGACTGTACGGATATTGTCACTGACAGGCTCAGTAGGGTTGTCAGGCTGAGTTCGCTCACAGACGTCCCTTTTAGTCAATACCTGGTAGCCCGTTACGTATTGGCTTATACCTCTGACGTGCTAGTGGATAAATCCACAACCAAGGTGTTGACGAGTCTTTAGAGTCCCCCACATTCAGTTACTCAGCTTTCGGGCAAAAGATTGTAGAGGCCGTATGGAGATATGGCAAGGTCCGATCAGATACGTGCGGTATTGCACGGATCAGGATCGGACAGTTTGTACTACAGGCCGTATGGATATATGGCAGGGTTCGATCAGATACGTGCGGTATTGCACGGATCAGGATCGAACGGATATTACTAGCCGGCTTTGGTTTAAGCCGGATCCTAGTATAGTACAGTGTAGATTTTGTCTCATTGCATTTGTATTTCGGTCGGAATACAAATGCGGGTGTGTATGCACAGTATCGGGGTTTTCCTGTAATTTATTACGGGACCAGTTTTCTGGAGTTGCCAGTTTGCTTTCCATTTCGGCCAATTTCCTTTGTATCGTTCATTGGCCGAAGATTGGTGGAGGAGGGCTTATTTGCATTGTTGCAAATAAGTATTTGTGGAGGGGGTCTTTGCATATTGTTTTATCATGACAACTCTTCTTTGACCTTTTGACTTCATGATGGTTCATGATGGGTGGACCATACCTTGACTTTGTGTTGATGATGGGAGATGATTTGGTTGTTGAGTGTTGGTGTTTCTTGGTAATCATGTTCTTTCATGATCACATTTGATTCCTCTCTCTCTCTTGCATGATATGAGTTTGGCTCCCATTATTTTTGTCACTCTCTCATTCTCTCCACCACAATGTCATGGCCGGCCAAGACATGGCAAGGGGCTGTCCAAATTTTTAGGAGTGGGTTTTTGCTTCATTTCATGCTCCAAAAATCCCCAAGTCCCTCCACATAGTTCTTGTATCATCCCTCTACCAAAATGGCAATCTCCATGAACCCCAAAGTGAGACTTGAGTACTACACATTCTACAGCAAACCTTAGGCACGTCGACTAGCCAGCTTCGTGCCCGAGTTGCCTCGGCATTGAGGTGGGAGCCCGTAAAAGAAGTAGGCGATGTGGTGATCTTCCGGCGACGAGGTGGAGAACGGAGCTTCCGCAGGAGATCGGGACGACGACGAGAAGACCGGAGGACTTGGATCAGTCGGTATATCTCTCTTCCCCATCTTGTAGTTAGCTAGGACTAGTTAATAGTTCGATCCGGGTATTAGTGCGCGGCGGTTTGCCAGTTCAAGAAAAATTAAAGTTTATCACCGCTTCCGCATTTGGCCGTCGGATTGACGGCCGGGGCGCCGCCGTGCACTTACAAGATGGACTGTGTTTAGTGCCTTATCTGTGACACCCATACAAGTGCTTCCATAATTGTCCCATACCAATTATATTCACACTTATACACGTCCCACAGACGTCGACAATGCAATAAATCAATAGGGTTCACTGATTGTATACAAGTACGTGTCACTTTCACTTATCCATTCATGTTCAAACACTAACGTACTTGCCACAATCACCACTAGTACCTAACACTGGGTAATGCACATGATCACTAGGTTACCAATGCTATTGCATATATGTAATGTGATGAGAATACGATAATTCAGGCATGATTAAGAAGTCATCAAACGATGTCCTACCACTTGCATAATTCTTCATAAATCATACATGTAAAATTTAGCGAAACAATGAACAGGGGATAAGTAGTATGTTAGATTATCTGACCAGCAAATTTGGTTTCACGTCAATCGGGTTTCAGGATCTCTAGATATGGTCATTTCATTTTAAGCATTCACTGCTGGAAATCCGGTTTCAGAATCAGAATTCCGTTTCGTAACGCATTTTAATCCTAGTTGGGATCGGAATTTAGCGACGCTACAGTTGAATGAAATTTAGGGTTTTCAATGAGGTTTCTAACTCATTAGACGGATTCTCAATCGCATCTCTACGTCAGAAGTTATACACTGTTCAACACTAGGGTATCAGTTCTGGTTCTGTTTGGGACTGCTATACGTCCCGATCTTTTAAATTGCAGTTTAAATAATAAACGATGATGAAAAAGGGTGAAATCACTTGCGTTATTTATCTAAAAGATTCATATTCAATAAAGTGTAGGGTTCCGCAACATACAAGTTCAGGCAGCGAAGAGTTAGGCATTACGAGACAGGAAACAACAACCAGAGCTGCTCTGGACTGCAGTCCAGAACCGCTCTCCGAACCAATTCTCGTCATAATTTCAGTATATAAACAATTAAGAACTTGCATAGGGTTACAGGTCGTCGAGACGGCTTCGATTTGAGCCCTCGAACGCCTCATATCAATGTGTACACAATTAATTGTGATTTTAACAAATTTCAGGTGCGGGAAATTCCCAGTTTTTACAGGTGTATTTGGGGGTGTTCGTTTAAGCCATTAACAATTGTATTTTCTAGTAAAATTTCTACACAATGCTCATTGCCACAAGGGCCAGAATATGCAATCGAGTTCCGTCAAATTAAATGAAGGTTTTCATTTGGATCCTGCATCGAACACTTATGTTATTTAAGTTTTCATGGATCGCAAATAGGGAATTAATACGGTTTGATTTGTAACGGAAATAATCTAGCATGTAGCAAGTAGGGTACTTGCCTGGAGACGTTTTGGCAATGCACAGCAGCGGCAGCGGCATGAACGCGCGACGAACGGCACGGCTAGGGTTCGCGTTTCGGGTTCGTCGTCGGAGTTGCCCGGAGATGTCTCGCGATCACCGGGGGCGGAAAGTGGTGTTGTGGATCTCTGCGAGTGCGCTGGGGTCGACGATGGTCGGCGGTGTCGCTCCGGCGATGGCGCAGCGGGGGTCGGGGCTCGGTGTTTAGGGTTTGAAAGAGAGAGAGAGAGAGAGAGAGGTAGTGGGGCTCGGGTTTGTAGTGACGGTGATGATGCTGATGACGAGGAGGGTGCAGGGGAGTCGACGAGGTGCAGTGGGGGCTCGCCGGCGAGAGGGTGCAGGGGCTCGAGCTCGGGTGCAGGGAGCTCGGCGTGGGTTGAAAGAGCTCGGTGGTGGAGGAGGATGAGCGGGCGAGGGGGTGAAGTAGCGGGTGAAGAGGAGAGAGATGCGAGGGAGAAAAGACTAGGGGGTTGTAGTCGTCGTTGTCGACAGCGGCGGCGAGGGCTCGGCAGTGGGTTTCTGAGAGTTTGTGTTTTCTGTAGAGAGAGAGAGAAGAAGAGGAGTTGAGATTGAGAGAGAGAGAGGAGTTGAGACGAGGGTGAGGGTGAGGAATCGTGGTCGAGGTCGTGGGGCACGGCGCGATCGACGTGGGCGCGAGGGAGACATGGGTTCGCGAAAGGAAAAAATGGGCGGGAAAGCTTTTGGACGTTGGGGAAGATGAGTTAGGAAGCGGGTCAGGTAGGTGTAGGCGGGCGTGGGCTTTAGGTGCTGGGCTGGGAAATTGAAGGTTAATTAATCTTTTATTTTCCTTGGGCTGAGGAAGGGAAATTGGGTCGGGGGTTTTAAATAAATTCGAAGAAAAAGGAGAGTGGGCCAGAGATTTAATGTTAAGCTAAATTAATTTATATTGGGCTGAGAATTTAGGGAGTTTGGGCTGAGGTTTAAAAGGAAATAAAATAAAAAAGGAAATAGATATGGGGAAGTGGCCCGGCTAATAAGAGGGAAGAAAATACGAAAGGGAAAAAGGTAGAAGACGAATTTGAAGAATTGGGGACGGAGTAAATAGAGGAAAAGAAGGATGAACGGGAAAGGGTTCAGGGTTTATATAAATTAGGGCTAGGTTAAAACAAAATAATTATAAATATAATAATTAAATTTTGTAAGTAGTCTTATATAAAAATACGGATAATGGTGCGTAACAGAACTGGGTATTACATCATACCACCCTTACAAAAATTTCGTCATTGAAATTTAAAATAAACGATAAGCTACAAAATAATAAGCGGAAAGCTACCACATCGAATACTAACACACAGTGATTTACTTAAAACAGGTGGATAAAATTTTTGAAGGTCTCTATATATAAGAATAACACAACTAAAAGGATAGGTCTAAATAAGTATAAGGCAGAAACAACTATAAGGGCAACCTATGTGTACAAAAGAATAAAATAGCAATAACGAATAATAACATTCGAGGCGTGCTAGATAAAATCGAAATCCTAAATATGTGCACACATACGTATATCAAAAGTAGCACAGCTAAAATAATAAGTATAAGGCATAACCATAATGAAATAGTGAAGGATTTGTCGGTAGGTTAAAACATTTTAGAATAACGTATCAATCAACTAATTTTAACATAACTTAGAAAACCACATGGTGAAAATAAGAAATATAGCACAAAATAATATGTGCAATATATGGTTGCGCTACCGAAAAATGGGAAGAATAGTAGTGTACTTAAAATGCATAAAACGGGAGTAGTTAATAACACACACTTTTCGATAAACACAAAATAATGAAAACTAAATTTTTGAATAACGATGTCCCTAAATATAGTTAGGGTAACAGGAAATAGCACAAAGATGTATTGAGCTAGCCAGGGTAGGGATTACGATAGAATATGGCTGACTCAAAAGATCGGAGTGTGACACTTTAAACTGAAGGTCGAAGAGGCCGGGTAAGGGTGAGCAGCAAAGAACCACAGGAGGGGAAGGGATGTATGGGAAGGAAAATGGTCGATACATCATGTGAATCAAAAAAATCTGAAGGGTTAGCTAACTTGGAAATTTCACTATCAATTTCTCCTCCAGAAGGATCTCAAACGAGGCACATACGAAGGATGAAGGGTGGCCCATTCAAAAGATCGGGGTGCGGTACTTTTTAATCTAAGCGAGGGTCAAAACAGCACAAGGTGCAGGGGTGGACAGTCAGGGATCTCAGGAGGAAAATAAATGTATAGGGGAAACAATCAAGCATCATATGAACCAAAAAAAAATCAAAAGATTAGCGAACTCAGCAATTTATTTCATTTCAGAAAAGTCCGAACAGGGCATCCACGATGAATAAAAGATAGCCCTAAACTATACACAGATTTGTTTAGTCAGAAGGGACAAAAGCTAAATCACGTCAGTCGCGGTTGTGGAGGTTCAGCAGGTTACGGTAAGCTCGCGCGCTCAGATAGGGGCGTCCATTCCCATATCGCCTCGCAGGGATCGCCACTGGAAGTTCTTCTACCATGGAGTCTTCTTCTTCTGGCTCTTCTTCCTCGGCTGGAGCTTCTTCATCGAGGCCTGATTCTACGTGATCCTCTTCTACTGGATCTTCCTCTATGGGATTTTCTTCCACTGGATTCTCCCCAAGGTTTTCCTCTCCAGGATTTTCTCCTATCGGGTCCTCCTCGGAATCTTCCCCTATTGGGTCTTCTTCGAGGTCCTCTTCTTCGTCGTCAAAGTCGCTGACTATGTCAACTTCTGGGGCTGCGAATCCCTCATCCTCGGAATCGCTGTTTCCGAAAATAACCTGTGGGCCGTTAATCTCGTCATCTGATCTTACCAGCATGTAGTCCGAGGAAACGCATGACCGTGTGTCCTCATCTAGAGGCGGCGCTTCTCCAAAGTGGGCCATGACCTGAAAAGAGGGAGTCATGATTAGGCAGTGGGACACATTAAGAAGATATCCAAGGATACAGTGGCACAGGAAGGATATGCTGGAGGCAAGGACGGAAAATTAAAATGTAAAGATGCTGATGCAATGAATAGTATAAAGTAAAGTGAGAAGCAAAAGAACGATACATACATCACAACTCAGAGTTTCATTATATTCAACTAAAGATTCAACGGATACAAGATTTCAAACGAAAAGAAATATTTACAAAGGAGTGACACCATTTTTTTGTTTGAAAGCAGAAAACGCGATAACTCTTCTTGGATTTCTAGACCACTGCAATCTCGTCACACGAGTTGAATCCTGCGCTAGGTCCGCACTATCTTCGAAGCTCGAACTACGAAATAACCATCATTCAGCGGGAGTGGAGGGTGTGGACGAACTTCCTCCTTGTAGCTCCTTCCTTTTAGGGCAACCTTTGACAAGGTGTTCGCTGGATCCGCAGATCAGGCATTTCCCTTTGGCGTGGCGACAATCCCTCTGAAGATGTCCTGGCCTTTTGCAGTACCCACAACATTGGGTCTTCTGCTGTTTCTGTCACGGAGGAACAAGTGGGCGCTTCATCTTCACCTCTTTTCCTCGTCTAACAGGGATCCCTTTACGATTGGGGTCTTCCGCTGGTGCCTGAGTCATCTGTCTTCTTAGTCCCTCAGGTAACAGGTCGTTTGTTCGCTCTTGGGCTTCCTTCAGACTTTGCAGTGCATTTAGAATCTCTACGGTCTGATTCTGGGGAGTGGAGATAGAGGAAGGGTCGTTGGAAGACATGGTCCTGAAACAACCATTTTAGGACGGCATAAGATACATGGAAAAATTAGAACAAGATATAAAATTGACAATGAAACAAGAATATCGGGTGAGGTGAAACTCAATCAAACGGAAAAACAAATGTAGAACTCCAAGTTATCCAATAGAGTACAGTATTGTAGCTATACTGCAGTTCATAATTACAACCACGTAACTCTACTAAGTCACCCAAAACTCTAACGGATGGAGTCAAAATATGGCATGACGAATAATAAAGATTCAAGTCAAAGATAACAGTTCACAATCTGGACCGAAAGAGCGACTTAAATTGTCAAGCTCTACTCGAAAACTGCAATTCCAATCATAGCAAAACCTGGCTCTGATACCAACAAAACCATGTCACGCTCCGCTTCCCAAATTTCGGAATATGAGGGGTTGACAAGGCCAGCCATGCTCCTACGGTCGAGGTAATATCTCTCCGTAGTCACACTTCGGCTTCTACCTTTACGTGGTAATCAGTAAACAATGCACAGGTAATGAGAAATGCAGTAACTGAAACAAAACAAATACAAAGAACTAACCTGATGGAGATCAAAAGATTATAGCTCTGGATAGTTGATCAAGATGTCCGCGATGTACGTCTGGTCCTGGTCCAAGCTAGACCCACTTCTCACTCTATGCATGCATACTCAGGTCGTCAGAGCGACGCGATAGCAATATATATATATATATATGCAAGTGGTAACTCGCACTGTAATAATGAATATATAACAGTAAATCAAGATAGTAAGGATGTGAACATGAAGTAGCCAATGCGGGTGTCTAATAGAGCAGGTGAACAGTAAAACAATAAAATAGTATGTCAGGTGTGTCGATTCAGTAAGCAATGCATGTCAATGTCACTATCCCTATCAGTCTATAAGTCTCACTGTACAGGTCACTAAGCCTATCGTCAGTCCAAGTGTGAGAGTCAACCACTCGTGAGTATCCCCCACCCAAGGGTAGGACCCAAGGGCAAGGGACCACGGGCCCGAAAAACGCACGGTAATAATCAGTGATATCCCTATATATATCTCCATATGTGCCGGCATGGGACTCCCGAGAATCTGTTGAACTCACACTCAAACTACCCCACACCCCGTGGTCTACATCAAATGCCAACCATAAACTCAAATACAGGTCGGTCCATCACAAGTCTGCGCGAGAACTGGGGACAGGATCTCCATCAAGCACGTCCCGACTAATACCCAAGATAGATGGACTGTGTTTGGTGCCTTATCTGTGACACCCATACAAGTGCTTCCATAATTGTCTCATACCAATTATAGTCACACTTATACACGTCCCACAGACGTCGACAATGCAATAAATCAATAGGGTTCACTGATTGTGTATAAGTATGTGTCACTTTCACTTATCCATTCATGCTCAAACACTAACGTACTTGCCACAATCACCACTAGTACCTAACACTGGGTAATGCACATGATCACTAGGTTACCAATGCAATGACATATATGTAATGTGATGAGAATATGATAATTCAGGCATGATTAAGAAGTCATCAAACGATGTCCTACCACTTGCATAATTCTTCATAAATCATACATGTAAAATTTAGCAAAAAAATGAACAGGGGATAAGTAGTATGTTAGATTATCTAACCAGAAAATTTGGTTTCACGTCAATCGGGTTTCAGGATCTCTAGATATGGCCATTTCATTTTAAGCGTTCACTGCTGGAAATCCGGTTTCAGAATCGGAAGTCCGTTTCGTAACGCATTTTAATCCCAGTTGGGATCGGAATTTAGCGACTCTACAGTTTAATGAAATTTAGGGTTTTCAATGAGGTTTCTAACGCACTATACGGATTCTCAATCGCGTCTCTACGTCAGAAGTTATGCACTGTTCAACACTAGGGTATCAGTTCTGGTTCTGTTTGGGACTGCTATACGTCCCGATCTTTTAAATTGCAGTTTAAATAATAAACGATGATGAAAAGGGGTGAAATCACTTACGTTATTTATATAACAGATTCATCTTCAATAAAGTGTAGGGTTCCGCAACATACAAGTTCAGGCAGCAAAGAGTTAGGCATTACGAGACAGGAAACAACAACCAAAGCTGCTCTGGACTGCAGTCCAGAGCCGCTCTCCGAACCAATTCTCGTCATAATTTCAGTACAGAAACAATTAAGAACTTGTATAGGGTTACAGGTCGTCGAGTCGGCTTCGATTTGAGCCCTCAAACGCCTCATATCAATGTGTACACAATTAATTGTGATTTTAACAAATTTCAGGTGCGGGAAATTCCCAGTTTTTACAGGTGTATTTGGGGGTGTTCGTTTAAGCCATTAACAATTGTATTTTCCAGTAAAATTTCTAAACAGTGCTCATTGCCACACGGGCCAGAATATTCAATCGAGTTCCGTCAAATTAAATGAAGGTTTTCATTTGGATCTTGCATCGAACACTTATGTTATTTAAGTTTTCATGGATCGCAAATAGGGAATTAATACGGTTTGATTTGTAACGGAAATAATCTAGCATGTAGCAAGTAGGGTACTTGTCTGGAGACGTTTTGGCGATGCACGGCAGCGGCAACGGCACGAACGCACGACGAACGGCGCGTCTAGGATTCGCGTTTCGGGTTCGTCGTCGGAGTTGCCCGGAGATGTCTCGCGATCACCGGGGGCGGAGAGTGGTGCTGTGGATCTCTGCGAGTGCGCTGGGGTCGACGATGGTCGGCGGTGTCGCTCCGGCGATGGTGCAGCGGGGGTCGGGGCTCGGTGTTTAGAGTTTGAAAGAGAGAGAGAGAGAGAGAGAGAGAGGTAGTGGGGCTCGGGTTTGTAGTGACGGTGATGCTGCTGATGACGAGGAGGGTGCAGGGGAGTCGACGAGGTGCAGTAGGGGCTCGCCGGCGAGAGGGTGCAGGGGCTCGAGCTCGGGTGCAGTGAGCTCGGCGTGGGTTGAAAGAGCTCGGTGGTGGAGAAGGATGAGCGGGCGAGGGGGTGAAGTAGTGGGTGAAGAGGAGAGAGATGCGAGGGAGAAAAGACTAGGGGGTTGTAGTCGTCGTCGTCGACGGCGGCGGCGAGGGCTCGGCAGTGGGTTTCTGAGAGTTTGTGTTTTCTGTAGAGAGAGAGAGAAGAGGAAGAGTTGAGATTGAGAGGGAGAGAGGAGTTGAGACGAGGGTGAGGGTGAGGAATCGTGGTCGAGGTCGTGGGGCACGGCGCGGGCGACGTGGGCGCGAGGGGGATGTGGGTTCGCGAAAGGATAAAATGGGCAGGAAAGCTTTTGGGCGTTGGGGAAGATGAGTTAGGAAGCGGGTTGGGTAGGTGTAGGCGAGCATGGGCTTTAGGTGCTGAGCTGGGAAATTGAAGGTTAATTAATCTTTTATTTTACTTGGGCTGAGGAGGGGAAATTGGGCCGGGGGTTTTAAATAAATTCGAAGAAAAAGGAGAGCGGGCCAGAGATTTAATGTTAAGCTAAATTAATTTATATTGGGCTGAGAATTTAGGGAGTTTGGGCTGAGGTTTAAAAGGAAATAAAATAAAAAGGAAAATAGATATGGGGAAGTGGCCCGGCTAATAAGAGGGAAGAAAATACGAAAGGGAAAAAGGTAGAAGACGAATTTGAAGAATTGGGGACGGAGTAAATAGAGGAAAAGAAGGATGAACGGGAAAGGGTTCAGGGTTTATATAAATTAGGGCTAGGTTAAAACAAAATAATTATAAATATAATAATTAAATTTTGTAAGTAGTCTTATATAAAAATACGGATAATGGTGCGTAACAGAACTGGGTATTACAAGATCTCTCTGAAGAACATATCTTTAATCGTAGTAATTGTCACGCCTCGCATCCCAGTTGACGGAAACGGTGACGTGGAAAGCCCACGGCGTATTTATTTCGAGAAGGCCATTTCCCGGAATAAATACGCTAAGCGTAAATTGAGCAATATAAAATGACAAGAAATTAACATGAGATTTAAACTTCAACAACTTTATTTACATTCCACTTGATTCATTTACAATATATGAGTTCGACTGAAAGAAAATACAAGAAAAGAAATGCCTAAACATGTGGCATACATAAACTGAAAGAGTGGGTAACTAGTCTAGGCATCAGTCGTGATCTGATCGTGCTTCTCCTTGGTGGTATCCACCTCTTCAGTCTCTACAGTATCTAACGAATATTTCTAAAAACAAAGATGGATGGAATGCCCGTCAGCGAACTTTTGCTCGGTAAGTCCCCAAGAAATATGTGTGAAGTATAAACTATAATGATAAAAAATGTATGTCATGAATTAATGGACTAGGAGATATATTGTTTAAACATGTCATTTACTGTAAGCATGACAATTCTATTTAACATGCAGTTCTCTACATATATCATGGAAAAATAATATGAGCATAGCATAGCATGACCGTGTGGTGTAGGTATACTGAACATGAAGTGAATGTAAGTGTCCTAAAAGATATTTACATGGGTCACTAATATAACGTAAGTTCAAGGGTGAATGCCAATCAATCTCAAGAGTGTTCTCGAACCCAGGGCCCGAATCAAGTGCTAGTAACGGGACTTCAACCTAGTGTTGAAGTATTCCAAACTCAGCAGGCTATAATCCAGGAGTATGGAAACACGGGCCCTCATCATAGCTGGCTTGTGTTAGTAGACATGGATTCATTATTTAGGAGGACTCCTGAGACTTCGTTGGATTCATACATGAACTACCCCAACACCCCCTGTATTCTACTTTACAGTTAAAATTATTAGCCTTGCTCGAATCCATGAATATATCAAGTTTCGAGATTGAGTTCATGTCAATATCAAGTATTCATGTCAAGTGTTCATGTATTAATATCAAGTTGTATTTATGGTTCGAGTCTGTTCCCTTATAAAAAAGGGAAGAGAGAAAATTCCCTACTGTCCAAATCTTACGTGTTAAACATGTCACGCCCCGCTTCCCAAAATACGGAATACGAGGGGTAGACAAGGCCAGCCATGCTCCTACGGTCAAGAAAATGTCCTGCCGTAGTCACACTTCGGCTTCTAGTTTATCATGGTAAACAGTAAACGATGCGCAGGTAATGAGAAATGCAGTAACTGAAGGAAACAATATAAAGACTGACCTGAAGTGGAACAAATGAATGTAAATCGGGAAGGCAAGTCAAGAAGTCTGTGATGCACGTCTAGATCTGGTCCAAGCTAAATCTTCTCCTCACACTGAGCATGCATACTCAGGTCGTCAGAGCGACACAATAGCAATATAATGTATATAATCAAGTAACAGTTCTAACAGTGGTAATAGATATGAATAACAGTAAATCAATGACAGCATGAATATGAATGAGCAGAGATCAATGCAGCGGAAAAATAAAGCAGTATAACAATATGTCACGAATGTCAAGACAATATAGAATGAATGTAAATGACAGTAACCCTATCAGTCTCTAAGTCTCACTGCACAGGTCAATAAGCCTATCGTCAGTCCAAGTGTGAGAGTCAACCACTCGCGAGTGTCCTCCACCCAAGGGTAGAACCCAAGGGCAAGGGACCACGGGCCCAACATGTAACGAATGTATCACGGTGTATATAGCACATACCCTGTAAATCTCCATATAACTCCCTAAATATATAAGCCGGCATGGGACTCCCGAGATTTTGTTGAATTCACACTTGAACCACCCCACACCCCGTGGTCTACATCAAACGCTAACCATAACCCTAAATACTAATCGATCCGTGACAAGTCTGCGCGAGAACTGGAGGCAGGACCTCCATCAAGCACGTCCCGACTAATACCTAAGATAAATGGCAGTGTCGGATGCCTTATCTGTGACATCCGTGCAAGCGCTTCCATAAGTGTCCCATACCACTTATAGTCACACGTACACGCATCCCACAGACGTCGACAATGCAATAGAATAAAAGGGACACTGATTGTGCACAAGTACGTATCACTTTCACTTAATCACGAATACACGAACACTGACGTATTTGCCACAATCAACACTAAAATCTAACACTGGGTAATTGCACGACATCACTGGATAATCACTACAATGATATAAATATGATATGATGCATGAACAGTATAAGAAGCACAACTAAGGTATCATAAAAACAACAGTCTATCACTTGCACGATTTATCATGAAACATATGTATATAATTTAGCGAAATGATAAACAGGTAGTAATTAATATGTTCAGTTAGCTATCCATCTAATTTGGTTTCGAGCCAAACGGGTTTCTGGATCATTAGTTATAACTGTTTCATTTTAAGCGCACGCGGCTGGAAATCCAGTTTCAGAATCAGGAATCCATTTCGCAACGCATTTTAACCCTGGTTGGGATCATAATTTAGTGATGCTACAGTTGGATGAATTCTAGGGTTTTCAGTAAAGGTTTCAACGCAACAAACGGATCTTCAATCGCGTCTGTACGTTAGGAGTTATAGTCTGTTTAATATCAACATGTCAATTCTGATTCTGCTGGGACTGTTATGTGTCCCGATCTTCTAAATTACAGATTAAATATCAAACGGTAACGAAACAGGATGAAATCAAATGTGTTGTCTAGCTAACAGATTTACCTACAATAAGCAATGGAGTTCCGCAACCTACAAGTTAAGGAAATTCTATGGTATCCAGTACGGAACAGCAAGCAATGATTGGAGTAGCTCTGGACTGCAGTCCAGAGTCGCACTCCAATCCGAATATCATCACAGTTTAATTACAGAAATGTCCGGGAACTAGCATAGGGTTAAGGTTCGTCGTGTTGGCTTCGATTTGAGCCTTCGAACGCACCATTCTAATATGTATATGATTTATGATGAATTTAACTATTTTCAGGTACGGTAAAATTTCAGTTTTACGGTTAAACTTGGGGGCAGATGTTTTAGTCGTTAACAGTCAAATTATCCAACGAAATTCACACATTATGTTCATAACCCTACGGGCCAACCTACACCATTTAGTTCCGTCAATTTTGATAATGTTTTCATAAGGGAACAAGCATCGAACAGATACAGCACATAATAGTTTTAGACTCGTGACTTTATAATCTAGGCATTTAACAATCATAACTTAAATAAAATAGCATGTAAGCAAGTAAAAACTTGCCTGGAATGTCTAGGGGTTGTATGGCAGTAGCGGCAACGACCGAGGCAGCAGAGATCGATGACGTATGGAATGTGCTCGATGAAATGACCGAGGGCTTAGCTTGCTTGAGTTGGCTTAGGGCTTGAGCTCGGCTCCTCGATGTATTAGCTCAGTGCTGAAGCTTCAGAGGAGGTAGGCCGCCGGTGGTCTCGACGGCAAGGGGTCATGGATTGCAGAGGGTCGTCACTGGTGGTGAGGCAGTTGCCGCAAGGGGAGCTCGGGTGCGGGAAGGTGAGTGGGGGTAGTGAGTAAGTGAGAAGGAGAGAAGTTTGTAGAGAGGGAAAGAGAGAGGAAGGGAGAGAGGCTGAGTGTTAGAGAGAGATGAGAGAGTGAGAGAGTCGGCAGAGAGAGAGGGAGAGAGTGAGAGAGTCGGCAGAGAGAGAGAGTGAGAGAGAGAAATACAGAGAGGGAGAAGGGATCAGAGGAATGAGAGGTAGAAGGATTGAGAGAGAAAACGAGACAGAGTGAGAGAGCTGAGGGACGTGGGAGAGAAAGAGGACTGAGTGAGTGAGAGAGATTGTGACGATGACGACGACGAGGACGACGACGGCGTCGACGATGATGATGGGTCGGTGATGGTGCAGGTGAGTGAGTGCAGGGCTCTGTGGAGTGGAGAGAGCGGGAAGAGGGAGGAAGTGATCGGAAGTCGGGGAGTTGAGTATAACAATGATGATGTTGATGATGGGGCGAGGAGAGGGGCTCGGTGATGGGTGTGATGGCGTGAGTTCGAGAGTGAACAGGAAGGGAAGGAGAGAGAGCAATGATGGGAGTGAGTGATTGAGGGTGTAGTGTAGAGGGGAGAGGGTCGTGGGGGTGAAACGTGCGCGTCGTGGGGGTAACGGCAGCGATCGAGGGCGTGGGCGACGGCGGAGGAGACGGGTCGCGCGCGCACGAAGGAAAAAGCCGTTGGAGATTTTTGAAGAAGAAGGATGAACAGTGCGGGTCGGGTGAGGGAGTGAAGCGGGCGTGGGCTGAAGGAGGAGTTGGGCCAAGAAAAATTTTAAGGAATTTAACTAAAGAATAGATGTGGGCCGAGCCTGCAAAGCAAAAGTAAATTTAAAAGAAAAAGAGACATGGGCCGGGCTCAGGGAAATTAAAGAGTTAAAAGGATTATAGGAAATGAAATAGAGGGCCGGGCCAGTTAAATAAAATCATAATAAAGGAGATGAGAAGGGGCCGGCCGAGGAAAAAGAAATTAATTTGGAGGGGAAACGGGCCGAGCGTTGGGCTACTAAAGAAAATAAAAGGGAATAAAGTAACTAAGGGATATTCAATCAAAGAACGGGCCGAACCAAATGAAAAGAAATGGAGAAGATGGGCTGAACAGAATGAAACAGAGAATGGCTGAGGGAATCAAAGTTTAAGGAAAAATGTTTTGGGTTTCAAAAATGAATAATGGGATTTAGAGAGAAATAAAATTTATAGGTAAAATAAATAAAATCATAAAATAATAAAATACGGATTTAGACGTAGAAGAAAAACTGGGTATTACAAAACACGTGAGCGCCTATATGCAATGCATATAGACGCTGCGAATAGGATAAATAAGCCTCATGTGTTTAACACGTGAACGCCTATATGCAATGCATATAGGCGCTGCAAATCAAACAACTATAGGCTTAATAAGCCTCACGTGTTTAACACGTGAGCGCCTATATGCAATGCATATAGGCGTTGCAAATCAAACAGCTGACAAATTAAATAAACCTCACGTGTTAAACACGTGAGGGCACCTCCCTACGTAGAATTAAATTCTACTCAATAATGAATCGTTGGATCAAAGATCCGATGGTGATTAAGCATATAATTAAATTCCATTAAGGTAGGATATTTTCTGTTAAACAGAAAATTGGTGGATCAAAGATCCCATGAGATGGAAAATATTTTCCATATTTTTCTAAACAAAGAAAGATTATGCTCTGTTAAGCTGAGCACCATTGGATTAAAAATCCAATGATGATTTAGGAAATTACTATTTTACAGAATAAGATTCCGCATATGGGAAAATATTTCCCCAATCTTATTAAAAACAAGAAAAATATGTTCTGTAAAACAGAAACCCTTGGATCAAAGATTCAATGGTGGGCAAAATTCCCCAAGTCAATTCTGAAACCAATTAAATCAATTAGGATCTCTCAATGAGAAATTTTCTCAGAATTAAACAAACTTCTCTCTACTATATAAGGGACCAGAGACTTCAAGTCTCAAGAAGGACATAGAGTGAAGAGAGATAGAGAGAGAAAACAAAGGAATCCCCTCAGAAGCTTAGAAAAAGAGAAAAACTTAAGAGAAGAAGAAAGAAAAGCTTCAAAAGAAACAGAGAATTTAATTCCCACAAAGGAAGACTCGTTTCATTAAAACCCTAGGTAAAGCGAAAATAAAACACAGAGATCATTTCATCTCTCCTTCGCCTCTCTAAGGGTTTAACCCTTCATATAAGAACTTAGTTCTTCCTCTGGTTGAGATCTACAAAAGCAGATCTCCCCACAACTTGAGAATTTAATTTTCATCGGGAAGGTTCTGTCATGCAGATTCAAAACCTAGGGGAAAGAATTGAATTCAAAGAATTTGATTCTTACAAAACATATGGGAATTTAATTTCTCCGAAAACTAGGGTTTAACCCTATAAAAAGAAATTAATTTTTGCAAAAGAACAAAAGGAAAACTTGATTCCTCAGCCCAGACGATGATAATAGCCTGAGACCTTCCAAACCTAAACCCTAATGACTAGAAATGCCATTAATAAGAGATCAAAATTTTCAAGAACACAGAAGGAAAGACTGATGATTCATTAGCGTTTAAACACTATAACGAGGACCACACGTGTTTCCCATGTGAGTGCTTAAAGGAAGAACGAGAAGTGCCTCTTAGGGAAATCACGTGTTTTGCATGCACTTATCTAAAAGGAGGGGATAAAAACCCAAAAGATAGAACCCAACTTTGGGACGTCTCACGTGTTTCACACGTGAGCGCCACAAGAACCAAGTGCTCAACACTTATATAAAAAGTGGGGAAATAAGTGGGCAGTGCCCATAATCCGGATTTAACTAGAGTATAGGGTTAATATGATCATAGAGCAAAATCTACACTAAAAGAAATAGACTACAACCTTTGTAGACCAAGTCCTTCTCTTCTAAAGCTCCGGGTAATAGTCCCTATGACTCCTCGTAGCTCCACTTAAAAAAGTGTACGAACTTGCTTCGCGATCTTCGTGTCAAAAATGATCCACCTTGAAGCTTTCTAGGTCAAGATACCTCTTCACTAATCTCCTATTAGTGAAGTAAACAACCTAATCTAAAGTGCTAATCTAAAATAGGTTGATGAAGTAGGGTTTTTCGCTCACTTAGAATACTCTAAAGTGCCAGGGTTCACAACTCATGTGAGGGTTAGGACTTTAGAGGAGGAAGAAGAAGATAATGGAGAGAGTGTAGGAAATGAGCTAAGCGTGCTAGCAAAGAATGAAGAATGGCTCACAAATACCCTTCACTCATTGAAGCATGAATATTTTCCAATAGAAAATATGCACCATGCTTCAATAGTGAAGCCAAACAAATAAAATAATGTATGAACCATGCTTCACAACCATGCCTAAAATATCTCCCATTTTCCACCTCAATTTCTCCTATTAGTTAATATATAATTATATCAAATATAAATGTATATCAAATTATTAAATCAACACTTGATTTAATAATCCGGTTATATCACATATAACCGACTAATATCATTTATATGTATATCAATTATCAAATCAACACTTGATTCAATAATCCGGTTATATCACATATAACCTAACCAATATCAAATGTCGCCAGATTAGAATACAATATCACATACTCATATTTAATCAGGCTCCCGCACATATCAGCATATGTGCCATACTTCATTTCGCTTGAACTAGAAAACCTTTGTGTGGGACACTAAAGACTCGTCAATATGCCAGCAGTAGGTAATGATCATATCAGTTATCCACAAGACGTCAGCGGTACTAGCTGGACGTAGCGGTACTAGCTGGGTATTGAGCGATTAGAAGATTAACAAGTAAGCTTGTCCAAACTCCCATAAAGCCTATAAGTAACACTTACAGTACAGTCCGGTCTCTTCGTCTGATATATCGCATATCGAGTCTAGGGGTCGAATCGTCAGACCCTAGTAACTTGATAAGTCATGCCGATGTATGGCTCATAACGGTTCGAGAAACTACTGATAACACTTACCAGTAAATCTCATCAGCCCTGACCAGAGACTTACTGTTAGAGCCAATCGAGCATAACGCAACATCAACTCTTTATACCGGCAGAGACGAAACCCCTCTTATCGCTTACTGTTTCCATGTGATTCGGGACTGTACCCAAAATCCACCTATTTGCACGACTCCTTTGAGCCGTGGTAGGGAGAAAATCAAAGCACGGTGGGAACCACACAAAATACTATGACGATCTCGGGTTTACAGACTAACATGTACCAGTGTTACCAGAGAACTGCTATCTGACGATAGGTTTGGCACCATCTAGGAGTTCTCGGCGAGTCCTGTTCGGTGTACCCATTCTCTAATTAGCACCTGTGTATAATCTTTGATGTCAAATACTAATGGTTATGGGATCAACCATCGCCCTCTATAGGGTCAAGAAACGTACACACTAGTTTACTTTGGAATATCGATACCTTGTCTCGATACTCTCTCGACTAGGAACAGTTAAAGGATGTGCTTGTGGACTACACAAGTCTCAGTAGCATGATCTGCATCATAGTCCTGGTAGTCAAGCAAACATCCTAAGGGCTTTTTCAACATATATCAGAAAGACGGTATAATAATACAAGTGTACATATTAAGATAAAGAACAACCAGATAGCATACTATCATGTCGAACAAGAAAATCATCTATATATATGTTCAAGTATCCACTATATCATACAATAATGGCCTCTAGGGCATACATATTCCCAACAGTAATCCCCTTCCAAAATCCAGAAGTCGTGTTTATTTTCTTGTTAGTTGAGTTTAGACCCCCGTGCAATTTCTGTAGGCCGCATTTATAGTGTTGACCCACCCTATTTTCTTTCCTTCCGACAACCGCCACCACCATCTTGCAAGCAAAACCTTATTCATGATATTAATATCTTATAATCCAAGTCCTCCCTCCTATTTCGGGTGGCACATGGACTTTCAATTCACCAAATTATATCTTTTCCTTTGTGTATCGTTTCCTTTCTATAGGAATGATTTTCTATTCTTGTCAATTCTATGCACAACCCAGCTTGGTAGCCGATAGAATAATATGCAGTAGATCGACAGGGCCGTCAGTACTGAGTTTAAGTGAGTTAACCGACCTCCTAAAGAAAGACATGTAGCTTTCCATCCTTCCAACCTTTTTTGAAAATATTCAATTAAGGGCATCCAATCCGTCTTTTTAAGGGTCCCTGGTCGAATGGGTAGCCCAAGACATTTGATGGGAAATCCTTAGTCTTGCAGTTCAGGATCCTAGTAATAACACAATTTGTATTATGTCGTTCATTCCAGAAAGTCAGCGTACTTTTATCGTAGTTGATTCGTAATCCAGACCACATTTCAAAGGTGTATAGAATCTACTTGATTATAACCACTCGCTGAATATTATTCTGTCCAAAGATAATAGTGGCATCCGCATATTGGAGGTTTATGATTGATATCTTATCTTCTCCAAGTCCCAGTCCTTGCAAACGTCCACTTGATTTACATTTATTTATCATATTGGAAAGACCGTCAGCCACTAAATCAAAAATAAGAGGTGATAGAGGATCTTCTTGCGTTAGCCCCCTTTTACATCTAAACTCTTTAGAAATCCAACCATTAATTGAGACCGAGGAAGAAGCAAAGGACAGCCATGGTTTAATCCACGCAACCCATTTCTGTCCGAAATCTTTAAGCGTCAGTGTTTCAGAGTGTAACTCTAATCCACCGTATCATAGGCTTTCGCAAAGTGTAATTTAAGAAGGTACCCAACCTTTCGTTATCTTTTGGCGTCCTGAAGGACCTCCTGCACAGTTGATATCCCATCCATGATGCTCCTGCCGTGAATGAACCCAGTTTGTGATTGACTAACCACCTTGTCTACTACAGCTTTTAATTGATTTGTTAAGACCTTTGTTACGATTTTGCACGAGCAATTTAGTAGGCTAATAGGTCTGTAGTCTTTCAATTATTTAATGCCTTCCTTTGGGGGCTAGTACAATTGCCGCCGAATTGAGGCGTTCCTAGCTCAGTTCCCATTTATATAGTGTATTGAAAATTCCAACAACATCCTCTTTCACCGTCTCTTAGAAAAATTGGCAGAATATCATTGGGAAACCATCTGAGCCCGGTGCCTTATCTGCATCCAACTCAAAAACTGTATTTTTGATTTCTTCCGAGAACTCTATCTCTAAACCCCTGTTTTCATCCTCTGCTTCCCCAGAAGTTACCTATTTTTTGTTGCTATTCCAATAAGATCTTGAAAATGTTACACCGTAATGGCTTCTATTTGCTTTATGTCAGTGATATTATTCCTCTGATTTGAGATACTGTGAATATAATTCATTCTTCTTTTTCCATTTGCTATTCGGTGGAAGTATGCAGAATTTTCATCTCCATCACCCAATTTTTCCTTGCTCTTTGAGCCCATGTCATTTCTTCCTTGTCGTAGATTTTTTGTAGTTCAAGTCGTTTTTAGGTTTTCCACTTCCTGCGTCGTGAGTTCTCTATTTTCCTCTTGCATCTCAAGATTACCTATGTATTCGACCAATTCCTTTTTTCGGGCTACCTCTTGATCCCATCGTCTCATGTCCCATTCCTTCATGACTTTCCTCAATCGGCTTAACTTGGCAACTAGGTTGTTTACCGCATCTGTCTTATTAGTCGGCCAATACCAGTTTTCCTTAACCGTCCTTAGCATCTCCTCCTCATGTAGCCAAAATTTCTCCTACATGTTTTTCAGAGGACGCAAAAGCCAAAGGGGACTTTTGCTCCCAGTCTAACAATACCAAAATACAATCCAACTTGGCCTGAAGACTATGGCAGGACCAAGTGAACTTCCTATCTTTAACTGGGATCTCCAATAGATTTAGTTGGGCAATGAGTTTGTTATATCTTTGACTATCCATCATATCGTCGAATTTCCCTCGTCTTCCACTAGGAAATCTGATGACGTTGAAATCTCCGTCTATAACCCAAGGAAAGTTCCACTTATCTCTGATGTCAAGTATTTCAGACCAGAAAAGATCTCGTCCATGTGCTGGATATGGTCCATACACAGCCGTAACTGTTTGAATCCAACCATTCGATGTATCCTTGATTACTGCCGAAATGGAAATCTGATGAGTCTCTTTGGTTGTTCACATGAAACCTGATGATGAGAGGTGCCTTTTTTAAATGCTGTTTTTGAAAAACCACTGTAATGCTCAGTCTGTGGTATGTGAAGAATACAGATAGGTTTGTGACTTTTTGTGTTTTATTCTATGTGAGCATGCTAGGTTTTGTTGCATGCTATTATGGCTTATTTGAAGGGGGTTTGTTCTTATGATTGTTTAAGGGTTTTTAGGTTATGTTAGAGTTTCTCAAGCTAGAAATGGTTGATAATGTTATGTTCTCTAAAACATCTTATTCTTGGGTAGCAAACGGTAATAGTTATACCTTATTTTTAGTTATAGCATTTTCAAGTTCCATAATTGGAGACGTATATAATGTTAGTGAGATACACCGCGTCTTCAATTAAATATTTCCAAAGAATTTGTGTTTAGTATATAGTCGTTTTGAGTTCAGTTCCAACTATACCGACCATATCTAAAAGTTATTTGGTTCTAGCAATGTTTCGAATCAGGATTCTTCCATTAATCAATACTACAAAACACGATTAACACGATTCCGCCGATCGTAAAATTGCTGAAGAGAATGGGGATCCAGACTACTTTTTTGATACAGGTTGGAAATATTAGAAAGCAGTTGGATGCGTTTTTGAAAAATATCTACAGTACTATAAACACCTCTGTAGCAGATTGAGAGGTTAACACAATTTCTTTATAAGGTCCCTTTGGCATAATTTCGTCTGCAGGATGCTACCGATTGAGCTGGGGAAGAGTGCCCCACTATGAAAGGAAAACTACGAACTGGACACCTTTGCTCAAAATAAAATGTTCTAACATCAACTTTTTCATATCAGAAAAATTGGGCAGGATCGACGGCAGGCTGCGGACAGGTGACCAGCCCCACAGGCAGGTACCGCCCAACTTAAAACAAGACCCCGCCGACCCATCTGTTTTACCCTCATCGGGGTTGCGCACCAACAACATCATGGCTGTATGGCTGTAGACGACCACAGGCCCATTAAACTCATTCATATGCTTGTCAATAAAGGCTGATGAACTTCAGAAACCACACAATACTCTTCAAGAACCGTCCGTAATTACATGCTTACACTGTAAACCTCCGTCTCGAAAGCGCATCTCGAAAGCGCAGCACGGGGTGAGCAATTCTTCAAGGAATCTCATCCCAAAAATTTGAAAGAAAAGATGACAACGGCACCTTGTCCCTTTTTTCCTTCTTTTCCTTTCACACTCATAATACAAAGAAATTTGTACGCTGATAACCATCCAGTTCCATTGACTCAGAACTCAAATTCCTAGAGATGTTGCGGGTCAAAACTTTAAAAAGATGTACAATTCCAGCTCTATGGATACATAAATGATAATGGAGAAAAAAATCCACTATAACATGCAAGACAGCATAACAAAAATTTGAACGAACACACAATAAAAATCCTGCATTGGGCAAAATATAACACAAACATGAAACAGCACAAACACATGATTTTCAAGATTCCAATAGCAACTACTTAACCTATATTCAGGGCGAATACAGATTTTAAAAAATCAGTTAACAGAATCGAAAATGCGGAACACGACGAAAAGCAAATGAATAAGATTCCAATTTAGCCTCCACCCCAAAAACAGATTTAAGGAAAACTAAGCACTTGGACTAAATATATAAAAAACCCAACACAACCATACTCCCTACTCGAGATAAATTGTCAAAAAAGAAAAGAAAAAACCAAGTACCTAATGCAATACAAGACTAGAAGAACAGAAACACAACTCACTCGGTATTTAAATCACTGAAAATACAAAGAAATCACTTGCCTTGCCCACTAGTTTATACTGCAGCCTTTGATGGCCCCATCTTCTAATGTTGTCACAGAAATTTCCAATGAGGTCATTAATCTACAGTTGAAAACTAGAGGAGATGAAACTTTTTAACATCCATTTGCCAATCCATTCGCTGCCACTGCAACACCATTAGCCACTGGTGTCGAGCCATTTTCCTCTGATGATGGCGTTCTTTCTCCGAGCCCAGCAAGGTTACTTTCCCTCTTCAGAACCGTCACAGATTCAATCGGGTTTTGCAATTTAGGCTTACCATTTGCAACGTTGTCTTTCTCATCGACAACATCCGCTGGCTTTCCATCTACTGCTACTGCTGCCTGAAGAAAGGAGAGGGAAGTCAACAATAGAGTACTTGGGATTCAAAAATAAATAAATCTAATAACTACCGCAAATGTATGATAATGTATATTAAAAAAAATTCGAATAACTCTAGCTTCCGCCCACCCACCCCCCACCCACCCCAAAAAAAATATATTCTATGTTACTTGCAGATAGCATCCTCTCTGCTTGAAAATCTTACTAATAGCTAGTGTAACCGTGTGATTTTGTGAAATGCAACCACAAAAAAAACCATTCTACTAGTTATAAATAATTCAGATCTTAAGGCGGCTTACCTACCACTGAATCCTCAAGATTACTTGGTGATAATGCCAAAGTTGATATCATGGACCCAATCAAAATGATTCAAGGACTACTGAGTAGTGAAAACTAGATGAAAGTTGGTAGCAACATGTGTTGGCTGAGCACAGATGAAGACTTTATATGCAATTAACCCAAAAATAATCTGAGAAGAGAAATCTACTGCAACTTGAGAATAATCATGTCTAATGGCAAATCTCCAGATATAAAACAATCTACAGATGCTGAAGTTATTGTGTGATGGAATTACTGCGATAATAATATGCTGTGGCCATTTAAAAAAAAAATCCGAATATAATCATTCGGATAAATCAAGATCATGCCTGCTTGTGCAGATGCTGTTGCTTCACTCTTTTTTCTTGCATCACCTTCTGGCGGGTCTCATAGAAACCGAAATCATCTAAAATGGAAGTCTTGCCGGCATGTTCCTTGAAAAGCTTGATCATCTGAAGGCCCTGCTCAAGCTTCACCTGCAGTGACACGAATAAAACCGTTTAGAAACAAAGTGTATTTTGGTGATAATGAACATCCGTTTAAGAGATTTTCTCACCTCCTGGGTGTCTCTGCTATTTGTCACTGGCTTGTTATCATTGTTCTCTAGAATTATGTGCTTGAGTATGCTATTAGGCACATCTTTCACAATATGCCACTTAACATTAAAACACCCAGTCCATTTGTCCTGTTGCCAGTAGTCCACGGTCTTATTAAAATCGACTGGACCCACCATCTCTGCAACTCCGACAAATTGCCCACTTGTGTTTACCTGAAAATTCAAACAGGAGCATCAGCAAATTGACAGCTAAATAAAATGATTAGTTGCACAAGACACCCCCCCCCCAAAAAAAAAAAACCTTTATCCTGTATGGCACTTGTACCCCCCTGAAGTGATTTAAAGTGCAATCACCCCTCTACTCATGGATCAAAACTCTTTAAGCACTCATATTCAACTCTGCTCAACTAACTTGATTGCCATTTTAACTGTAGAACTTGTTAGTGTAGTTTAAAGCAGAATTTGAGTGTTTTTTTAAGGTAATGAGCAGGCAGGGAATTTGTGCTAATAGATCACTTGAGGGAGGGGGGGGGGTACATAAGTGCCATTCGTAGTACACTCTAGGGGGTTTGCACAATTAACCCTAAATAAAACTATATCACTCTAATTGGAAAGGCATGCACTTCAAACTTACAGAGAAGAAGAGAAAGATTGGGCATCCACCAGCTTTCCCTTGTGCTTCTTGGTAGGCAGCATCAAGCTTCTTATTCCCATTTTGTGTGCTGGCCCACACATTGTATTTAACACTTTTGTGGATGTCGTCCTCGCTGTAAGATTTTATAATGAAAAATTTTGCATCTGAGTAGTCTACAGAAAACTCTGCCTTGTTGTACTGTTCCCTGTCAAGTACTACACTAGAATCCTCAACATCTCCATTTGCGGGAAGATTCTGTCCCTTTGCTGTAACTGTGACGGTAGGTCCAAATGCCTTGAGATTTTTTATGCGGTTGGCTCTGGGTCCTCGGTTCAATTCACTTAAACCATCCAAGTTCTCGTTGGGGTAACCGAAGATACCATTGCCTCGGCCTCTGGGCTTGTACTTGCCATCAACAACTCCCCATCGGCCATTTGTTCTGGAATCATAAAAATTTGATCTAAACCCTAGATCAGTGCTATAAGCATTGTACATTCTGTTGTTTGGGTAAATCCTATTCATCATCCCAGAAGTCACAGGTCCCATCCCAGATGTCGGTCTTGAGTTTTGTAAACCCTAAAGGCCAGATAGACACAAGAATTAGTGAGATTGGAAATAGTTAACATGGAACATGATACTGAATTCGTCATCACAATCATATTAGAGAAAGCGATGGTGAAACACATAAGGGGTGGCATACAACACTCTTCATGTGTATCCCATCTTCAATTTGCACCACTCAACTAGTTTACTAGAAGATGAAATTGGTCCTTTTCATCGACCACTGAGGGTGATTTGTGTGCTATTTAACCAGTTGATGTGATGATCGGTTGTGTGATATAACCAGTTGATGGGTGATGAGCGCTATAGATGAGGGCTTCTACATGCAACTAATTCGACAAAATAGGGTACAAGACAGATTTATCACTGCCTATATCAGGCGACAAAGAAAAAAGCTGACATGATCAGCAAATAACAGATCTATATTGGATAAATAAACACGCTAAAATCGTAAGCAACAGCTGAAAATTATACTTCTACTTCTGCGCTTGCTCTAAAAACTACACTCCTATTAGTAAAGTATGTACTAATATATATACTAAGCATGGAAATGGTTTATACCATGAGGTGATTGAAGGGACGAGTATTCTGGTTTCTCCCAGATACGGAGTTCGAAACATGTGGACCAGTTGAAGGGACAGCATTATTTACAGAGCCATCAAACCAGGGCGAAGGTGATCTCATTCCATCAAAACTGAATTTTGGATCATTGTAACCAGAGGAAGGAAGCCCATTTGGTAAAGCACCTCTACCATATGAACCGTTAGATGCCAATGACGAATTTTGTAGGCTTGGCTTCTGCAGCAATGATCCATTGGCAGCTCCATTTCCATTCCCTTTTGATGCATCAAGAGGGATAGTAGGCTGGTCTTGAGCAGAAGAAGTAGAGACGACTTCTCCTTTAGATGTTGGGACTTGGTTAGGGTTGTATGGCGCATTGGCAGGTGAGGGTGGCTGATAATATGGCGAGGGATAATGATAATGTTGATGAGGGCCATACAAATTGCCATCATGCCCCATTGTTGGAACTGGGGATGCAGGCGCTGAGTATGGACCATAAGAAGCATATCCATAATTAGGATGGTACAGTTCTCCATAAACTCCCTGCAAAATTCCACAGAAGACATCAAGATCGATGTTAAAATAAAAATATAATAGGAAAAATAGTTTATGCAAAGGTAATCAACCATTGAAACAGTCAGATAATATATAGCAAGGAAAGATACGTTTAACTGCTTGAACAAAAATTTGACTGTGTAAATACAGAGCGAGAATCAAGATGCAACAAACCAGTAGAAAATCATATTTTTTTTCCATATCGATACTTGCCAATTCAAATACAATCATGATCTACCAACGTAACTTACATGCGGCATCTCTACTCCATCGGGTGTAAAACATCTAGAGTATTCCTCCCAATCATTCGACGAATCATAACCTAACAACCAATCAAACTTCATTTAATCAGCATTATTAGCACTGACATAAAAAAAACTCAAGATAACCAAACGATATAATTGAAAACTATATCAAGAACAATTGTACCACGTTGATGAAATTCAACACAAAAAGAGCTTAATTACATAATGTTAAGCTTACAGATGACAATGCTAAGTGCAAACCAACTGCAGGCAGCCATGATACCAAACTTACACGGATTACAACAAACTAAAAGTAATTGTACCTCCAATATAGTAAGGCGTCGTGGTGAACCCATTTGGATAGTAGAACATGTTAGAATCGATATTCTGAAGCACAGGCGTCACAGACCGCTCATTAGCTGGGATAGCTGTGTTCTGCATATTTCACACAATTCAAACATGCAGACCATATAAGTAAGGGGAAAGTACTAATTTAGGCAGCTAACATAATAAAGAGTTTACAACTTAGCAAAATAGGGAAACAAATCCTGAAATAAATAACTGAATATGTGATTATACCTTCTTCGTCGCCACAGGAGCATCAAGGGTCTTGCTCTTGGGATCCAAAGAAAGTTTCTGCAGCAAATCACTAGCTTCTATGATATAATAATCAAGGGGAAACCCCATCTAATAAATATCATAGCATGAATTGTAACTTTACTATCTGTTTCAAAATCAAACCCTCATCTAAAAACAGCTACGGTTAGCTCAATCACAGCTCAAATCACAAATCATTTAGACAAGACTCAACACTTTTTTGTGGCTAATGAACATGAAACAAACAAAAGAATAATTCACATACACCAGCAAAAATCAAATATTTTCATCTCATAAACAGCTATAGTTAGCTCAGACACAGCTCAAATCACAAATCATTCAGTCAAGACCCCACTTTTTTCGGTGGCTAATGAATATCAAATAAACAAAAAATAATTCATCCCAATTGACAAGTAAAAACAATACAGAACGCTAATCTAAACCCATTGAATTATTAGAAAACCCCCAAATCCACAGATCATAGATCCAATCTTAAACCTTAGAAACCAAAAAAATTCTCAACCCCCCCCCGGGCGAAAATCACAACAAAACCCAGTAAACCAAAAGAAACCCCCCCAAAACCAAACCTCAGATCGAAGATCTAGCCATAAACCGTAGCTAAAATCCCTCCAAATCCCCCAAAAAACGATTTTTAAACCGAAGATCTCAAAACCCTAATCAAATCAAGATAAAAAAAGGATACTCTCGGCTGCTGGAGCAACGGCCGCCATGTCGAGATCTGTAGGAGATCGGAGGAGGTCTTCTTCCTGATAAAAGAGGGGCGAGCGCGCAGCTCAAAACCCTAGCGAACGATATGTTTCTAGGAGAGATAAAAACCCTAACCCTAGGAGAGAAAACGGAGAGAGAGTGAGAGGCGCCGCCACAACACAAGGGCGTGGAGAGAGAGAAAGAGGGTTTGGGTTGTGAGATAGCGGTGTCTCAAATAGCACCACGGATCCGCTTGCTTCCAGAGATTTAGATATTGTTTTTTTTAATTATTTGCACCTTGCTTTTTGTTGCTTTCTCCCGATGCAAACTCTAAATTGATTTTTTTTTGCTCATTGGACCCCGCTTTGGAGTTTGGATATTTTGTGGATGATGTGGATTGTTGGCCCTTGGGCCTTTTCAGCTGGGCTTTTGAGGTGGGCCCTTTTTCGTTACCCAGGAGAATCATCTGGATACAAATGTTATATTAGAAGCTCCCGGTGTTTAGTTCTTGGGTACATGCTTGTAGGATTATAGATGGTTAGGTAAAATATCTTCCTTTTGCAAATAGAGCCGTGTGTTAGATTATTACGGGTTATTTCACCAAAAGATCATGTGATATACGTCGTCCCTAAAAAAAACCCGACACTCATTCTGTGAGTAGAGCCCCCCTCCCCCGTCTCTCTCTTCCTATATATATATTTCGTTTCGGAGCTTGTGGCTTTAATTTAAAGACTGATCTTCAATTGAAGCTTGCCTCAATACCACCTCCGTATCAATTAATATCAACGAAAAACTTTTGAAGGTCATTTTCATCCATCAAGAGGCATAGTTAAGGCTATCTCCTATCCACTCCGGTGTTTATTTTAGCGCTTTCTATGATGATTAATAAAACGGTTAACAAAGGAGTCTATGTCGGAATGGAAAATCAACCACCTAGCCCTTTGTTTCACCCACCGTATGTTCAATAGTGATCTATTCCATTAGTCACCTTCCTCAAGAAACATTGAATCCATTAGACACTGATGATGCTCTATATTGGCGACCTTCCAGATCCGGACACGTGGCAGATGACGTGTCCCAAAACTCAGAAGAGAGGGCCCACTGTAGCGTTTTGAAAATCGTTTCGGTGAAATTTCAAAAAAAATCGGTAAAATAAAGGGGTTTTCTGTAAAAAGTCAAAATACAAATATCTTATTATAAAAATTAAATATACATATTCTAGCTATGTAATTGCTATTATTTGGTGTTTATTGAGCCACTGGTGAAATTTCAAATTTTCTGAAAAAGTTTATTTTTTTATTATTTTAAGCCGTCACTAATACATTTAATTAGGGAAAATTACAAATTGGAATGAGTTGAAACAAATTTTGTGCATCATAAAACATTAAATAAAATTTTATCATGTGGTTTTTGGAATGAAAACATTTGCCAAAACGGTTTAGAAATTATTGAAGAAAAAAAAGGCATTTTTTTAGCGTAAATGGATGTTTGGGGTATTGTATTTATCATTTTTCATCACCCCACACCCGTACCCACACCCACACCCCCATTTACTCCTCCCCTTAGCCAAATTCAGCAGCCCCCATTTTTTCCCCACTTGAATTTCAAAGGAAAAGAAATGATAGAAAAGAAAAGAAAATGGATGAATTAGGTGGACTTTTGACTTTATGTTGACTTGGACTTTCCTCCCTTGTATTTTCTCTACCTCCCTCTCTCTCCTCACTCCCATTTCTGGCCGAAATTCTCCCCTTCCCAACAGCAGCAGCCCCCCCCCCCAAATCCCACTCTTTTCTTCATCAAAAAAATCCACAAATCACTTCAAAATCCATGCAAATTCAAATCTAAACCCAAATCCGACTCCTACCCATTTTAGCTTAGCCCGTATAGCATGGATCCTTGTGAAAAGAGAGCATTTTGGGAGGCCATGGATGCTTGTGGACCTTCATATATTTTTGGGTATAATTCTAAAACTTTTTGCTTAAATTGTTACTTGTTTCTTAAAGCTAATTTAAATTAAGTGTTAACTTGGATATGTGAGTTTAATTGCAAGTTTTGGATTTCAAGTTAAGGTTTGTTGTGGAAATGAGTTGTTTTTGATTGTGTATGGTTTAGTGAAGTGGTTTAACATAATTAGTTTTGTAGAAAACTAATCTAGTTGTTAATTACAAGTTGTTACTTGAAAAATTGTGTTAATTTGCTAATTGCTTACTAGGTTTTTGAAATTTGTTAAATTCTTGGGATTAAAAATGTGATTAGGGTTTTCTTGGCTTCATTAACTTTATTAAGTGTGGTTTAATGCTTTGGATCATGCAAATCTAAGCTAGATTGTAGTTTGTGCATTTTTGCTTTGAAATTGTTAAAAAAGGGTATTTTTGTAAACTAGAATATTAGGATTTTTGGAATTTAATGAGATTAAATTCCGGAAATTGTTTATACGACTTATTTAAGATATTTAATAAGTATATTGGCCGCTACTTTCATTTAAACATCATGTTTTGTACAAAACGGCGAATTGTGCTTGCTAGATTTTCGGAAAAATGACTTTTTAAGTGAAAATGGGGTTTTTGTGAGTTTTGACCTAGTTTATATTAAAATTAGTGTTCGTGAATGTGCAAATGAGTGTGATTGGATTTTTCTCGATGGTTTGACGTTTGTACATCGACATCGAGGGTTGGTTTTACTATTCTTGCATGCGTAGGCGATAGGTTTGGACCTATGCGTGATACGCGTGCCGATTTGATTTTCGTATGCCGTTTCGATCTCGAATTTAGTTTTAATGCGATATGGTGCGTTATGATATGTAGGTACCCCCACGTGGACTTCGAGACGACAAGCAAGCGCGTGGCGACGTCGGCACCGGCGAGCGAGGACCAGGTGAGTAGATTTATATCTACGGGGAGAAGTCGGGTGGATGGCGTATAGCACCCCCGCAGTTCGTGGTGATGTATACGAATACGTATACACACATATATATATATTTTGACTATAATTTGTTTGATATTATCGATGATATAGATACTTGGTGTGTTGGACTATTTTTAGTGTTGCGAACCCTAGGGTAGTGTTACACACACATACACACATACATACTTGCATACATTCCTATTGATATGTGCTCATGGGATTCTTTATAGTTATGTGTTCACATGGGTATGGGACTATGTGTTCACATACGGATTGAGGATGATACTTGGGATTGAGCTGAGTCGATGAGATTTGATTTGAGGCCGTGAGATCGGTGATATAGCAGGGTTCGTATCTTAGATACGACATGACGTTGTAGCGGGTCCTTGACGTAGTGTTTCACACACGTCCATGCATACGTAGGCGGTATCAGTATGGTACTAGACGTAGATCAGTACCCCGATCATGATATTTGATAAAGAGGATACCAGGTGAATAGTATGATGAATGTGATATTGACCCGTACCCAGATTGGGATGCCGTACGACGGATTTACGTACGAGCTATATTGATGATTGATCCGCACTCTTGACTTGGGATGCCTGATTATAGATATGGTATCGGATATGATATTATTGAGGCGAGATCACCGACTATACATATACAGGTATGTATATGTATCGACTCAGATGATAGGCGGTTTCCTTACCTGTAGTTCAGCTTATAGTTCAGCCGTATAGTTTAGTGTAGTTGTTAGATTAGATTAGACTTCTTACCTATTTCAAAAAAACTAACGAATCGTGGGCATTTTTAAAGACAGCTCAAGGGAATCTACGGATATTTAAAAAACGACGTATCTTTTCATAAAAACACCGTAGCCCCTATTTTCAAAACCACATGATTCGTGTTATTTCAAAAGGCACCATTCGTAGGACTTATATTAGATTATTGCAGATTAGTTATCGTTGTGTCTAGTATTCAGCTCCCGCACATTATTGCTGTTCGCTCTGCCTCGCATATTTATTTTGCTGCATATTCCATTATTGATATCATGCTGTTAGGACACCAGCACCATTACCGATGATGCGTATGTACCACGTACACCTACTTGCCGGCTCACACACATCTTCATCGGTAATTGCCATGTCACGTACACTTTAGAGAATATAATTGCTTGACTTAGATTGTTAGCTAGTAGTGTTGACATGATATTAGTGTACTTCCCTTATATGCCATATTAGACATTGTAGTTATTACCTACCACTTCATGCATACTGTTATTCAGTTGTTCATGCCTAGTTCATTATCATTGACATATGCACTTGTGATGATTTCTTGAGATTTATGATATTTCTTGATTTCGGGGAAAGCCGCAAAATTTACAACTTATGATCTTTTAAAATATAAAATGTTGCGGTTTTCTAGTGATGTAAAGTGTCGTCCACCATGAGTTTGCTGTGGTTTTGGAGATCCGTGTCGAGGAGTGGAGGAACCGTCACGGGTACATGGTGGGCCCGGTATGGTACCCCGGGGCAAGAGGAATGTGGTGTTGACGTTGAGCCTGGCTGGGGAGCACTACCTACCGGTGATATTACCCGACGCGTCGGATATCCGGAGGATACCGTCGTGGTCTTGAGATGGATGGTAGGGGCCGGTCTGGACTGACGGCGCTCTAGATATTGAGATTGAGACATTGATATTTCGAGACAGTGAGATTTATGTTTTGTGTCGATGCTAGACACTGTTGATACTGATTTTAATTATGATACCTCAGTTTAAAATATGAAGGAAATCTCACTAATTTATGAAAACAGTTTCTTCATTTACATGTATTCTGTTTTCATGCATTCATACCTCATTCATATGATATATTGCTACCTGAGGCACTGACACGGGCACATGAGTTTACACTCGGGATAGATATTACCCTAGACATTGTCATAGGCTGCCTGTTATACATATATTTGAGGACATATTATGATCTTTGACCTAGGATTGCGTTATTTATGCGATTTCTCTGCGTAGATATTTTTCTATTCACGAGTCGGCAACTCACCCCCGTTGTGCCCCAGTTTCTTGCAGGTTGCCGTACAGGTTCATTACGGCTTTGCGGGCATAGTTTCATTCGGGTGATTTGCTAGTAGGTAGGTTTACTTGTATCATACCCCCATTATTTATCTTGTATATCATTATTCTGTTGTATCTAGAATTCCATCAACCAAACATGTATTTTTGAGATAGAGACCAGTGTTGGTTATTCTTTCGACCTTAGGGTCGCTCGTTATTTTTCTGGTGGTTTTGAGTTTCCTTTTGAGTTTTGATCCTCGCCGTTGGCGTTGTATATTATATTGTTTGTGTGGTTGTGACCGTCGATTGACGAAGAGCTAGCTCCCGCTTGGGGATGCCCTTTTCTTGATTTCGTATACTATTCATGTTGTGTCCCGTTTGGGGGCCAGTATTTACAAAGGAGACTCTGCCGAAATTTTCAGTAAATTTTTGATATTTTAAAAACCGCATAATTCGGCTTATGCTATTGAAATTACTTGCTTTAAGTTGTTTTTCCTGCACTCTACTATTTTCTTGGTTTGGATTTCTGGGTTTTCGGTTTACTTAGATTACGTACGCCTCGAGACGTTCGTAGTTTAAGTGCCGGTCATGTTCCGTACTTTCGGGTCGTGACAAAGTTGGTATCAGCGCGTTAGGTTTTACCTTCGGAGCGTAGGATGACCCTTGGTTGATGGAATAGGTGACTAAAGTAGAGTGACGTACCGTTGGTATGTTCCGTGGCATATTTACGACACGCCACTCCACTTATGAAGCCTTAGGATGTACATTTCCTTGTTCAGTATTATATTCATTCCGATCTAGCCTCATCAGTACCAGTTTGGTTTTGCTGCTATGGTTACGGACAGGGAGAGCTACGGCTAGAGTTGCGGTCAGCACAAGCTCGTAACGAACGAGGACTGACCAGGGCGAAATTCCGGCGACACACGATTGCGGAGATGTTTCTTTTTACGGTGTTTTCGCGCCACGAGCGTTTGGCGGATCGCCTTTATGAGGTTACTCGGAGGTGCTGATTGACACTAGAGAATTGAGCCAATGATAGAGACCAGCCAGATTTTGATGACCGTTGGTGTGTTGCTTACTCCGATGATTGAGGCACTATTCAGCGTGCAGACGATCGAGCCAGTTGTTGCTGCGAGCGACGAGATATCGTCCCATATGTTGGAGCTATTGCGGGGCGAGTTGTACGAATAGATGATAGAAGGTCGCTAGTCACCCGAGGATGAATGACTAGGACATGTGGTTCGTTCGCTTACCCCGATGCGAGGTCATCAGATAGATTGATTCCAGCTAGAGACGACTTCACGCGGAGACGTTGGGAGTCGACAGAGACGATCGAATGTCAGAAACCTATTATTCCAAGTTTAAAGTAGTCGGAAAGACATGCAGGCAATTCTATGGTCCCTCTAGAAGAATGAAACCCTAACTCGACTTAATGACCGTGTGAAAGCCTTTGAACCTTCGGGTTTGCGGCAGTTCCACGGCGCCATTAGTGAGGCTTGGGTTTGCCCTTCTACGGCTGGACCACCGATGCTGTGGTATATATATTCGATACTATTAAACTGTACCAAGATGTTGAGCTCTTGGGGGATTATGAGGTTTTGACGAATCGATCGAATGGTTCGACTTCAATCGGATGCTAGGTGGTAAGATGCATTCTTGGGAGACTCCAGATACGAGGATAGCCGTTGGAGCTCAGTCCATGCAGCCGCGACGAGACGAGTCCAAAGAAGACGACATTAGAGAAAAGTGGAGTAAGAGGTTCGTACCAGATCTAGATGAGATGACGTTCCACTCCGCCGACATCAGAGATGCAATGCGCATGCCGAGGCAGAGTACTGGATATACCTTCCAGAAGGAGTCGCGATGGGTATGCAGCCGTTACAGAGCAAGATGCAGATATAGGAAAGGACAATGACTTCCGGACAGTTGGCAGAGACGAGACATGGAAGAGACCGTGAGCAGGATTCCTTCCAGGACACTGCTGCAATGATACTTGCACCCAGGATCAGATGTGTCACGTACATTCAGAGAGCCAGAGGCCGACGCCAGTGATATGCTGTCTTACGAGTGGTCGCGATGATTGACCAAGAGATGACCAGAGGAGTGCCAGAACGGAATCGTCCCCGTTAGCACACCTGACAGGGCCGATGAGCCGATGGACCGAAAGATTGGTAATTCACAGTGAAGACCTTGACCCAGGAGTGGTCATGGTTACGCACGCCAGCAGGACAGAGTTCATGATCATCGACGAGACGTCCCACTAGTGACCGCGACAGTTGCCGAGATTCTTAGAGGATGCACTTGAGCGGTACTATTCCGCCATTATTGATTACGATGTTTTGGGTGATTTATTCGTATGATTTGATTTTGATGATTGAGGATTTACGATCTTTGCACAGTGTTGCACTTGATATCGTTTTCGTGCTTTAGTTTCACATGTTTGTGATTTTACGGTTTTAAACAGTTGAGTTGGTTTTGTGCGTATGCATGCACACGATTTCATTCCTGCACTCGGTATAGTTATATATGCTTGCAGTGCAGTGATACGCCTTTTGTGCACTTAGATGCACTGGACTTCGATTTCGATGGTGATACTCGATATTTGTTTTGTGCACCTTGTGCACCTGATTGATTTTGCGCACGTTCGACGCTTGATATTGGATTTCATGATTTCGTGCACGATGGATGCACCTGATTTGGATTTTCGCGCATGTTGGGCGCATGTGTTGAAGGGTGATTTTGGTGCACACCAGATGCACTGAATCGAGATTTTTTTCGTGCATGTCAGATGCACCTGATTTTGCTGTCAGACACACATGTTGCCTACGACAGATGTTTCGTGGACACCCGATCCACTTAGATGTTGTTTCTGTGCGTATGTATGGCACATTCATGGATTTTGATTTCCGTGCGCACCAGACGCACGTAGCATTCATGTGCATATATTGGGATTGATTTCGTATAGAGCAGTACGTTTTTATGATATGGCTATGTGTTTTCGTACTGAGCAGGACTAGTCAGAGAACAGTACCTGAATATATTTTGCATGCATTGATAGTTATTGAAGGGATTTCCAAAAAGCGAGCTATGGCCTCAGTATTTACCTACGTGTCTGATATGACACGAAATGTTTAAAACAGGAGACTCTTCTAAATTGTTTCCAAAACGGCGGAACGTACATTTCAAACAAAGGTATATATGTATATAGTTATTTTCTTATGATAGACGTCCGCCACTGTGCAGTGTTATACGCATTGCACAGCGACTTAAAGAGATTTGGCATGCATTTCCTTCAGATACTTACAGATATAGATTCGATATTTACATGTATAGTTTCGAGTTATGTCATATTGGTTTTGATTTGGATTTGGCATTGATGTCTTCTCCATGACTCCGATGATTGCGGAATACTTGACGGAGTTTTGATTTGAGTTTTATGCTCATTTTTCAAGCGCATGCGCTGCGCTACGATTTGTTTTATGTATTTACAATTTCGGAGCCCCGACGACTTGATGGGTTTTCTTAGATGTTTTAGTATTTGGGGGAGTTTGAATTTAAATTCGGGGACCGAATTTCTTTAAGGGGGGAAGATTGTAGCGTTTTGAAAATCGTTTCGGTGAAATTTCAAAAAAAATCGGTAAAATAAAGGGGTTTTCTGTAAAAAGTCAAAATACAAATATCTTATTATAAAAATTAAATATACATATTCTAGCTATGTAATTGCTATTATTTGGTGTTTATTGAGCCACTGGTGAAATTTCAAATTTTCTGAAAAAAATTATTTTTTTATTATTTTAAGCCGTCACTAATACATTTAATTAGGGAAAATTACAAATTGGAATGAGTTGAAACAAATTTTGTGCATCATAAAACATTAAATAAAATTTTATCATGTGGTTTTTGGAATGAAAACATTTGCCAAAACGGTTTAGAAATTATTGAAGAAAAAAAAGGCATTTTTTTAGCGTAAATGGATGTTTGGGGTATTGTATTTATCATTTTTCATCACTCCACACCCGTACCCACACCCACACACCCCCATTTACTCCTCCCCTTAGCCAAATTCAGCAGCCCCCATTTTTTCCCCACTTGAATTTCAAAGGAAAAGAAATGATAGAAAAGAAAAGAAAATGGATGAATTAGGTGGACTTTTGACTTTATGTTGACTTGGACTTTCCTCCCTTGTATTTTCTCTACCTCCCTCTCTCTCCTCACTCCCATTTCTGGCCGAAATTCTCCCCTTCCCAACAGCAGCAGCCCCCCCCAAATCCCACTCTTTTCTTCATCAAAAAAATCCACAAATCACTTCAAAATCCATGCAAATTCAAATCTAAACCCAAATCCGACTCCTACCCATTTTAGCTTAGCCCGTATAGCATGGATCCTTGTGAAAAGAGAGCATTTTGGGAGGCCATGGATGCTTGTGGACCTTCATATATTTTTGGGTATAATTCTAAAACTTTTTGCTTAAATTGTTACTTGTTTCTTAAAGCTAATTTAAATTAAGTGTTAACTTGGATATGTGAGTTTAATTGCAAGTTTTGGATTTCAAGTTAGGGTTTGTTGTGGAAATGAGTTGTGTTTGATTGTGCATGGTTTAGTGAAGTGGTTTAACATAATTAGTTTTGTAGAAAACTAATCTAGTTGTTAATTACAAGTTGTTACTTGAAAAATTGTGTTAATTTGCTAATTGCTTACTAGGTTTTTGAAATTTGTTAAATTCTAGGGATTAAAAATATGATTAGGGTTTTCTTGGCTTCATTAACTTTATTAAGTGTGGTTTAATGCTTTGGATCATGCAAATCTAAGCTAGATTGTAGTTTGTGCATTTTTTCTTTGAAATTGTTAAAAAAGGGTATTTTTGTAAACTAGAATATTAGGATTTTTGGAATTTAATGAGATTAAATTCCGGAAATTGTTTATACGACTTATTTAAGATATTTAATAAGTATATTGGCCGCTACTTTCATTTAAACATCATGTTTTGTACAAAACGGCGAATTGTGCTTGCTAGATTTTCGGAAAAATGACTTTTTAAGTGAAAATGGGGTTTTTGTGAGTTTTAACCTAGTTTATATTAAAATTAGTGTTCGTGAATGTGCAAATGAGTGTGATTGGATTTTTCTCGATGGTTTGACGTTTGTACATCGACATCGAGGGTTGGTTTTACTATTCTTGCATGCGTAGGCGATAGGTTTGGACCTATGCGTGATACGCGTGCCGATTTGATTTTCGTATGCCGTTTCGATCTCGAATTTAGTTTTAATGCGATATGGTGCGTTATGATATGTAGGTACCCCCACGTGGACTTCGAGACGACAAGCAAGCGCGTGGCGACGTCGGCACCGGCGAGCGAGGACCAGGTGAGTAGATTTATATCTACGGGGAGAAGTCGGGTGGATGGCGTATAGCACCCCCGCAGTTCGTGGTGATGTATACGAATACGTATACACACATATATATATATTTTGACTATAATTTGTTTGATATTATCGATGATATAGATACTTGGTGTGTTGGACTATTTTTAGTGTTGCGAACCCTAGGGTAGTGTTACACACACATACACACATACATACTTGCATACATTCCTATTGATATGTGCTCATGGGATTCTTTATAGTTATGTGTTCACATGGGTATGGGACTATGTGTTCACATACGGATTGAGGATGATACTTGGGATTGAGCTGAGTCGATGAGATTTGATTTGAGGCCGTGAGATCGGTGATATAGCAGGGTTCGTATCTTAGATACGACATGACGTTGTAGCGGGTCCTTGACGTAGTGTTTCACACACGTCCATGCATACGTAGGCGGTATCAGTATGGTACTAGACGTAGATCAGTACCCCGATCATGATATTTGATAAAGAGGATACCAGGTGAATAGTATGATGAATGTGATATTGACCCGTACCCAGATTGGGATGCCGTACGACGGATTTACGTACGAGCTATATTGATGATTGATCCGCACTCTTGATTTGGGATGCCTGATTATAGATATGGTATCGGATATGATATTATTGAGGCGAGATCACCGACTATACATATACAGGTATGTATATGTATCGACTCAGATGATAGGCGGTTTTCTTACCTGTAGTTCAGCTTGTAGTTCAGCCGTATAGTTTAGTGTAGTTGTTAGATTAGATTAGACTTCTTACCTATTTCAAAAAAACTAACGAATCGTGGGCATTTTTAAAGACAGCTCAAGGGAATCTACGGATATTTCAAAAACGACGTATCTTTTCATAAAAACACCGTAGCCCCTATTTTCAAAACCCCATGATTCGTGTTATTTCAAAAGGCACCATTCGTAGGACTTATATTAGATTATTGCAGATTAGTTATCGTTGTGTCTAGTATTCAGCTCCCGCACATTATTGCTGTTCGCTCTGCCTCGCATATTTATTTTGCTGCATATTCCATTATTGATATCATGCTGTTAGGACACCAGCACCATTACCGATGATGCGTATGTACCACGTACACCTACTTGCCGGCTCACACACATCTTCATCGGTAATTGCCATGTCACGTACACTTTAGAGAATATAATTGCTTGACTTAGATTGTTAGCTAGTAGTGTTGACATGATATTAGTGTACTTCCCTTATATGCCATATTAGACATTGTAGTTATTACCTACCACTTCATGCATACTGTTATTCAGTTGTTCATGCCTAGTTCATTATCATTGACATATGCACTTGTGATGATTTCTTGAGATTTATGATATTTCTTGATTTCGGGGAAAGCCGCAAAATTTACAACTTATGATCTTTTAAAATATAAAATGTTGCGGTTTTCTAGTGATGTAAAGTGTCGTCCACCATGAGTTTGCTGTGGTTTTGGAGATCCGTGTCGAGGAGTGGAGGAACCGTCACGGGTACATGGTGGGCCCGGTATGGTACCCCGGGGCAAGAGGAATGTGGTGTTGACGTTGAGCCTGGCTGGGGAGCACTACCTACCGGTGATATTACCCGACGCGTCGGATATCCGGAGGATACCGTCGTGGTCTTGAGATGGATGGTAGGGGCCGGTCTGGACTGACGGCGCCCTAAATATTGAGATTGAGACATTGATATTTCGAGACAGTGAGATTTATGTTTTGTGTCGATGCTAGACACTGTTGATACTGATTTTAATTATGATACCTCAGTTTAAAATATGAAGGAAATCTCACTAATTTATGAAAACAGTTTCTTCATTTACATGTATTCTGTTTTCATGCATTCATACCTCATTCATATGATATATTGCTACCTGAGGCACTGACACGGGCACATGAGTTTACACTCGGGATAGATATTACCCTAGACATTGTCATAGGCTGCCTGTTATACATATATTTGAGGACATATTATGATCTTTGACCTAGGATTGCGTTATTTATGCGATTTCTCTGCGTAGATATTTTTCTATTCACGAGTTGGCAACTCACCCCCGTTGTGCCCCAGTTTCTTGCAGGTTGCCGTACAGGTTCATTACGGCTTTGCGGGCATAGTTTCATTCGGGTGATTTGCTAGTAGGTAGGTTTACTTGTATCATATCCCTATTATTTATCTTGTATATCATTATTCTGTTGTATCTAGAATTCCATCAACCAAACATGTATTTTTGAGATAGAGACCAGTGTTGGTTATTCTTTCGACCTTAGGGTCGCTCGTTATTTTTCTGGTGGTTTTGAGTTTCCTTTTGAGTTTTGATCCTCGCCGTTGGCGTTGTATATTATATTGTTTGTGTGGTTGTGACCGTCGATTGACGAAGAGCTAGCTCCCGCTTGGGGATGCCCTTTTCTTGATTTCGTATACTATTCATGTTGTGTCCCGTTTGGGGGCCAGTATTTACAAAGGAGACTCTGCCGAAATTTTCAATAAATTTTTGATATTTTAAAAACCGCATAATTCGGCTTATGCTATTGAAATTACCTGCTTTAAGTTGTTTTTCCTGCACTCTACTATTTTCTTGGTTTGGATTTCTGGGTTTTCGGTTTACTTAGATTACGTACGCCTCGAGACGTTCGTAGTTTAAGTGCCGGTCATGTTCCGTACTTTCGGGTCGTGACACCCACAGGGGCCGATCAGGCCACCCCTGTACCCGACCTACAAGCACAAAATTGGCTCACCTCAGGGCCCCCTGCAAATTGGCCTCCTCGGCTTCTCAGCTCGCCTCCGAGATACCGCAGGACCAAGATACCTCGGCCCTCTCGCTCGTTCCCGAGCTCTCCCGCCGATATCATCTTCCTCGGTCCCTCCGACCGACCAACTCCACCACTTACAGGCGTAACCGCCGCTCCGCAAATCTCGTCATGCACAGATTCTCCGCCAGCAACATCCCACGTTCCACGCCATCACGATCCCCATTAATGGGCGATCCGCTCTTTACGCGGGCGTGACGTCGGGAGCGTAACTGCCGGCGAGATTCTCGCGCCTGCTGCTGCATGCCACCACTGCTATGTAAACCCCCATCACAGAGGGGTTAGGTAAGCAATTCTTTACACTTTACGCCGTTACTCTGCTCAGATCTTATCACTAACTTGAGCGTCGGAGGGTCCTCGGTGGTACCAAACCACCCCGGGACTTCTTTGCAGGTACTCGGCGACAGCCTCCACACCCCACCCCTTCCTCCAAAAACCCATTGAGACCCATACGCAACGAAGGATAATCAGCTAAGTCCACCGCGAGATCAATAGAAGACAACATCTGACGGAGGTCCGAAAAGGAGCTCCATCAGTTGGCGCCGTCTGTGGGAAACGAAACTCCACAAAACAAAGTTGGCCTTCCGATCTCCATCCCCATGGCAAGCGATCACCCTGAAGATCCAGATACCAGCCGCCGCCTCCCTCTCACCGGAGGCGCGGGTGAACCTCCTCCGGCTGTCACGACCCGAAAGAGCACGTGACTGGCTCTTGAACCATATGAAGTCTATAGGACTCCATCTGTTCCAAGTAAGCCAAAAAGCCCAGAAATCTAAAACCATTTTAAAGAGTAAATAAAGAAACTAATTTAAAGAAGTGAAGAAAACACGTTTTGAAGTCAAGGTTTTTAAATAACTAAGCCGAATATACATTTTTAAATTGTAAAGTCTTTTATGAAAATTTCGGCAGAGTTTCTTTTGTAAATACTGGCCCCGAACGGGATACAACAAGGACAACAATATATATATGCAATGATAAATGGCATCCCCAAGCGGGAGCTAGCTCTTCGTCAATCGACGGTCACAACCACACAAGCAATATAATATACAACGCCGAAAGGCGATGATCAAACTCAAAGAAAACTCATAACAACATGAAAACCGCAATACTACTAAGCGCGACTCTAAGGTCGAATAATACAACACTAGTGTCTAAGTCTGAAACAATATACAAGTTTTGGTTGATGGAATTTCTAGATACAAGAATAATACAAGTACAATGGTGGTTCTTGATGCAAAAGAACACGCCTACCAAATGCAATTCACCCGCAAGGAAGCAGTGTGCCAGAAATGCCGCAATGAAACCTGTACGGCAAAACCTGCAAGAACTATGGCACAACGAGGGTGAGTTGCCAACTCGTGAATAGAAAACATCTACAAGCAGAAACCGAATGCAAGACATAATTCTAGGTCAATACGATCAAATATAAACCTCCAAGAATAAGCCTGAAGCATGATAAGGTGGCAAGGTAACATCTAAACATGTATGTAGTGCCAAGTACTCAGGTAATAACATGTCATGAATGTAAGGTATGCTGCATGAAGTAAATATGATGAAGTATCAAATGAATATCAATACACATATATTAGCGTCCCATACCACTAATATTGGTGTAAGGGTATATATAACAGCGCCCTCATACCCTGTTATATATATAAATGAAGTATGATCAATATAAATCCAGTCTGTATGTGATCAATGTCTGTAATATATGTAGATCCTGTCCACCTGTCACCCAATGACAATAAGCATCATGCATGCAAATATGAGGATATAATCAAATCATGGAAATCATCATGAAACCTGTGCCTAGCATCGGCACGTAAATCCTCATCTATCAGGCACTGTCACCAAGACTAGCCCTGATAGGTACGTATCATACGCTATCTCGAACCCCGAGTGCCCAGCTTCGACCCTCGAATTGCGACGTATGCATACGTACACAGGTCCGGTCGGTATCCCCAAGATAACCGCCGAGTAAAAGGTAATATCACCGGACGGTATGGTTCCCCTGACAGGCTCACCGTCTAACAAATCCAGCGATCCGTTCTCGCCCCGGGGTACCTCCGGGCCCCACCATGTACTCTCATACGGCATCTACGCCTCCTCGCATGAGGTATATATATATCAGCACCGATAAAACTCATGGTGGAAGCTGAAATATCATATCAAGGGTAACCGGGTTTTTAAAGCACTAACATAATCTTTTGAAATATCCACGGTTCCCAAATCCAGAAATATCATAGAAACAACAAATGTCTCAATGCACATAATAATAAGGCATGATGTATGTGACATATAAATGAAATGCCAATATAACAGTATATCATGCAACATGAAATAATAATATGCACATACAAAGGTCAGATCTTGATGCAATAATTCTACTGTGTAGTGACATGGCAATTATTGATGATGAAGTGTGTGAGCCGGCAAGTAAGTGTACGTGAAACATATGCATCATCGATAATGGTGCTGGTGTCCTAACAACATGATAGCAACATAGCAATAAACATATGCAGGCAATATGAATAGCAGGAGTATGCGGAAATCAAATAATCAACACCACAGTGAAGAAACTACATCAATATGTATATGTCATGCAGTTATGCCATTTGAAATAAGACGAATCAGGGTTTTTAGTAAAATAAGGGCTACGGTATTTTTAAGAAAAGATACGCCTTTTTAAAGTATCCGTAGAATCCCTTTGTTTGTCTTTAAGATATTCCGGATTCGCAGTTTTTTGAAATGGGTATGACTCGGGTCTAGTCTAACATCTACTATGCAAACTACTGATCTAAGTATCAAGCCAATCGGGAGGGGTATGGAAACCACCTAAATCTGAGTCGATATGTATATATAGTAGTCGGTGATCCCGCCTCAGTAGTATCGCGTACGATACAATATATCATATGACATCCTCAAGTCATGAGTGCGGATCTATCATCAATGTAAAGCTCGTACGGTAAATCGTCGTACGGCATCCCAATAGCTGGGTACGGGTCAAAATCACATTCCTCTTATTAAATATCAGGTATCATTATCATCATACCACATAATCTGGGGTACTGATCTAAGTCTAGTATATCTGATACCATCTATAAAGTATGAATGCGGGGGTAAACACACATCCCAAGCCCGCAAGAATCACATGGCATATCCCAAATACGAATCATATCAAATCACCGATCTCACGGCACAAGGCCCAAAATCATCGACTCATCTCCATTGTCATCCAATATCATCAACAAAGTGTAAGTATAAGGAATATGCAAGTGTGAGCGTGTGGGTGTAAATCTGTCATAGGGTTCGCAACTAGGAACTATGCTAGTTATTTCTAACCCTAACTAACCATAACACACCTAACACAAAACCACAACACACTATAACTATCATATATATAATATACATAGTATACTAACTACGGACCGCGGGGGTGCTATACGCCATCCACCCGACTTCCCCCTGTAGATATAATCTACTCACCTTTCGTCTTCATTTGTCGCCGTCGCCACGCGCTTGCTTCTCGTCCCGAAGTCTTCATGGGGTACCTACACGTCAAAGTATCGTAATGCACATTAAAACCCAAATCCAATCTAAAATGGCATATGTTCATATCATAATATTGCAATTTATATTCCCCAATTCTTATTCGTTTTATAATTAAACAGGTGCTTTTGACGCATGTCTGCTGCATGTTACAGGATACAGGTTCTTGGAGCGAATACAGTGAAAAAGACAAAAAAACGATACAAAAGAGTGACTTTTGACCGACAAGTAGAAGGGTCCTAATCAAGCCTAGATGAAGAACAGTGCAAGGTCCAAAATGTCATGGCAAACGGTTAAAAGATCGCTACAAGTTTTCACTGAAAGATCTGGAGAAGAATAAGAAGCCAAACAGAGAAAAGATATATATAAATAAGAAGCCCAAGCCAACAAGAAGCAACCCAGAAAGTTTGATGAGATGATCTCACCAACGGGCCGCGGAACCGCGGCCCAAGCCCACTAATGCCGCGGTTCCGCGGCCATTTAAAGCCCGTGTCGGTGCAAATTTCGTGAGTCGGTGCGTCGGTGCGGGGGTTTGGATTTTTCGTGGGCAAATATGTAATTGCACATGTTCGAATCCCGTAACCCTAAATTCTCCTGTTTACTTATAAATTGTAATCAAAAATTGTAAAACCCCATGCCTCTTTTCAATCAATAAAATTCAGAATTGCTGGGAGTTTATTCAGATCTGTTCTATATTGCTTGGAGGGAGCCATCGAACTAGTAAGTTAATTTTAATACTTTGTTTTAATTCTTTTAATTAGTATGTCTTTTCATCCCCTAATGAGCGAGTAATCTCCTCGCTTGTTAGGGTTAGCCTTAGGGAAAGGTTTGAGAGATGAGATCTCTCACCCCTTTCATGCCATTTCACATCTAAGAGTTAGAACTCCATGCATGCACGCACAACCGCTCCCTACGGCATCCTACCCCTCGAGGTAACGATGAACCGTAGTATAAAGGGCCGGTTGCGCGTGTTTTCCATGGGGGTTAGGGTAATTATCGATAAAGGAAGGATAAGAATCTAGAGGAAGAAATATCTTCCCTAAAGATTCTAATCCACTTTATTGATAATTACACCAACATCTAATAGATCAAAAATAGGGCAATGAAAGCGGTGAGGAAACCTTTAATCTCCAAACTTCCTCTAAACCTAACCCTAGCAAGACTTTAATTTAGGTTAATTTAGTTTAGTGATAGATCTAGTTTTTAGATTTAATCAATCCAAACAACATTTGGAATCAACTCGTAAAGACACAATAAGAAGTCTACCCATCTCTGTGGATCGACCCGTACTCACCGGCTAGCTGCAAAGCGACGCCGTTTCTGATTGCGGTAAATACAAGTTTTAATACTAATCAAATGGCGCCGTTGCCGGGGATGGCGTAATATTTCTTTCTGTGTAATTTCGGGTTGATTTAAATTTTTTTTAAAAAATCATAAAAATCAGAAAATAAAAAAATACAAAAACATTTTATCGATTTTTATCTGTTTGAAGGGTTTTAGGGTTTGAATCTTGCAGGAACAGCGAAGGATTGTGAATCTGGAAATTTACAGAGGGCAAAACAGAAGTTGGTGCATAAGAACAGAGAGGAGTTGCAAGTACAGAGCAGCACAAATTTTTTCAGAGGCTGAACCCACCAAGCTGCCGCGTTTCCGCCGCAAAAGAGGCTCCAAGACCGCGGTTCCGCCGCCCTTTTGACACGTCAGCCCTTAAAAATTGCATGGTTTGCTCTCTCTTTCTCCCCTCTGCAACCTCCCATATATCTCTCTGTAAAACCTTTCTGCAGGAATTCTTTGCGCTAAAAATTCTTTCTCCCCCTTCTAAATAACAGATTTTCTGCAGGTTTCTTTGCGCCGCGTTAAAAATTGATTGCAAGTGAATTTTATTGTTTTGCATAATTTAATCGGACTTTAAGGGGCTAATTGACCAAACTCAGATTGGGTGGGGATTTCATCACCCTTCCCAGGACCCCAGAAAATACCTAAAGCATGTGCATTGACCATAATTAATTAAAAAATATTAGACTCAGACCTAAGGACATCGAGCTCAATAGGAAAAGGACTAGTATAGGCATCGACCGTTTATCCTAACTGACTTTGCGGTGTCTAGGCTAGTGGTTTTTAATTAGGCCCACTACTGTGGTTCCTTCCCACTTACCTGGCCGTACTTGTCGGTGAAGAGGCGGTTTGAGGTCCTATTTCTAGCCCTAGTTAGGAGCTGTCTAGTAGACCTAGGTGACCCTAGATCTAGGCCTGATTGTGCATGTGTGGTTGATACATTTGTGTCACGAGTCCCTTTTCAAAAACTTCTTTGCAAAACTCTCACATAAATAAAAAAAAAGGGGGAAAAATCGTTTCAAAACTTGCAACTTGTCGCTAAGAAACCTTGCAACCCACATTCTGTTTTTCTATTTTTTTTTTCTGACTACACTACTCCTTTAGTGTATGTCACTTTGGACTAGGGATACTAACGCCTGATTAGTCCGTGTTTCGTTGGTACCGACCGACGAACCCTTCGACGAACCCTTCGTCGACATTCCGTCCATTTCCTTACCTCCACCTTCAAATTCTTCTTTCGAAGGTATGTCGGGACACGACCCCAACGATACGTTACCGACGGGAATGATTCCACCTCCGTTAGGTGCGAATAACCCGAATCTTCCGCCTGTTGTAGCGCCCGCACGAGTTGCGCTCCAGGATCTCTTCTATCCCGTCCGCACTTCTTTACCTACATGTCTTTCACCCCCACCGGCAAATGGGGACAACTTTGAAATAAAACCACATTTCATCAATATGCTGCCAAAATTTCATGGTTTGGAATCTGAAGATGCATATATTTTTATTAATAAATTCCAAAATGTGTGCGCTATGATGAAAACAACCCAATTAAGTGATGACGCGATAAGGCTAAGGGTCATTCCTTTCACCTTATGTGACCTAGCCGAGAAGTGGCTATATAGCACCGCATCACATTCCATTAGAAATTGGGATGAGTTTGTGAGAGCTTTTCTGAAAAAGTTCTATCCTCATCACAAAACTGCTAGAATCCGTAACGAAATTATACAATTTTCACAGCTTCCTTCCGAACCATTTTGGAAATGCTTCGAGAGATTTAAAGACCTACTTGTTCAATGCCCTCATCATGGGATCGAAAGTTGGCAACTTTGCCAAACATTATACGAGGGATTGAACTCGGCAACGAAACAGTTGCTAGAAACTATATGTCTAGGTCATTTTCTTTCCAAGTCTAGCGACGAAGCGTGGCAGTTTCTTGAGGATCTTAGTGAGCAAACAATTCAGTGGGAGAGTACCAAGACCACATCATCTTCTTCTGTTGGTCAATCTAGGGCAGGCATACATCAAGTAGATATGTCGATTGCTATGAAGGCCGAGATGGCCGCACTTATGAAAAAGCTAGAAGCCATTGAGACCAAAATCTCATCGTCTTCTCCTGCCTCTGCTTTACCCACACGAACTGTTTGTGCTTGTTGTTCGAATCCATCGCATCTAACCGAAGAGTGTCCTTATAATGCATCTAATCAAGGACAGGATCAAGTCAATGCTGCATTTCAGCAACGACAAAGAAACGATCCGTACTCTTCGACATATAATTCGGGGTGGAGGAGTCACCCAAATTTCGCTTGGAACCAAAATCAACAAGTCCAAGAAAATAACAATTTTCAAAGACCTCCTCCTCCACAACAACAACAAGCACCTCCACAAACTCAAAACCAGCAACCTTTCCAACAACAACCTTATACAAATCAAACGAACAATTTTGTTCAACCAAATGATGATAAGGTTATCTCGCTAGAAAAAAGTCTAGATGCATTTCTCAAGCAATCTACTGAATCCGCAGCAAGATTTGAAAATTATATTCAGTCTTTGATGAATAACAATGCTTCACACGATCAAAGTATCAAATCTATTGAGGCACAAATTGCACAATTAACTGCTGCATTGAGCAAGAGAGAAAAGGGAAAGCTTCCATCTCAACCACTGCCAAATCCCGGTCACACACAAAACGCATATCCCAATCACAATATAAATGCTGTGACCACGTTGAGATCCGGAAGAGTGTTGCAAAATAATGTGGGAACTAGTGATGACATCCCCGCCGGTGGTTCTTCTTCTTCTTCTTCTTCTTCTTTTTCTCCATTGTCATATTCCCCTTCTTCATTTTCTTCACTATCTTCTTCACCTTTTCCTTTAGAGCCTATTCTCCACCCTTCACATGGCTCTATTTCTTCTAGATCGAACGGACCCATTTCTCACAACATGAACACATCTACACCGGGATCCGTTCCTACTCCACATTCTACTCCACAGACATTTGACTCAATGAATTTTCAAAATGCTCCATTCCCAATTAGGTTGAGTCCCAATAAACCAACTGCACAAGTGGAGAAGATTGTGGAATTATTTAAACAGGTTAGCATAAATATACCTCTCTTGGATGCTATCCAACAAGTCCCTTCATACACGAAAATCTTAAAGGGCTTATGCACCTCGAAGAGAAAGGCATCTCAAGTACCCAAGAAAGTGCTAGTGGCTAGTGCAGTGAGCAATACTATTAACCACCCTCAAACCTTACCCCAAAAACGAAAGGACCCCGGCTGTCCTACGATTTCAATCACAATTGGGGATAAGAAAATTAATCGAGCACTTTTAGATCTTGGGTCTAGTGTTAACCCGATTCACTACTCTGTGTACGAACAATTAGGGGTTGGAGAGTTGAAACCCACTCGTTGTACTCTCCAAATGGCTGATCGATCAATCACACATCCAAGGGGTCAGCTAGAGGATGTGTTGATCAAAGTTGGGGAGTTCATATTCCCCGTTGATTTTATTGTTATGGATACACAATCTGTTGCTAACCCAAGAAACCAAATTCCGGTGATTCTTGGTCGACCATTTTTGGCCACTTCCAATGCTGTAATAAACTGTCGCAATGGCTCCATAACTCTATCCTTTGGGAAGATGTCTAGTGAGTTCAATATTTATAAGATGGGAAGTCTGCCCCCCGTGCCTAAAACTAGTACACGAGAAGTTTGCTTATTCACGAAATCACGCAGGAGGACTGCGAGCTTGAAAGATTCTTGTTTGATGAAAACAGTTTTGACGCCACTAGTGCGTCCCTCCTTGTGCCTACCACAGTTGACACAACCGATATGGATTATGAATGTTTCACTTTTTCGGATGATGACGACTCACAGCCCGAATATGAGTTTTTTGAATTTGTGGATGAGTTAGTTGAGCCATCCGAATCGGTTGTTTGCAGTGATTTCGAACCTGTGTTGGAGTCCTTTGAGTTCGAGTTAGATTCCGCAATGATTCTTTCGCCTCCGAAACTCGAACTCATGTCCTTACCGCCTCACCTTAAATATACTTACATAGGTGAGAATGAGACTTTTCCCATTATAATATCAGCCACTCTAGCCTTCGAGCAAGAGAACGCTATTTTAAAAGTCTTACAAGATAGGCGGCAAGTTTTCGGTTGGACTAGGGCGGACATCGAGGAGATCAGTTCCCTTATAATTGAATATCATATGAAATTGATGGATGATGCCAAGTCAATAGAGGATCCACAGGAACATTTTGGGGTTATTGTGGTTAGTCAACCTCCTCCTTCAGGAGTTGAACCACCCCCATTTCTTTTAAGAAGATACGAGAATGCCAACATTTCACTGATTGCTGATCATTCACATTCTCGTTTTGATTCATCACCACCTCCTGTCTATTCACCTCCACACCTTCCATACTACCACTTCTATCTTCCTCAATTCTTTTTAGACCGCCACAACTTATTCTTCCACCAACCAATACTCTTTACTGATAAATTTTTCAACTGGTCGGTGTTAACGTTTGGTCTATGCAAGATTTGGTAGTAATGTCTAACATAGTTTAAATGAAGTTTGGGGGAGGGCCTTTCTGTATATATTTGTTTTTCTTAACAATAAAAAAAAAATTATAAATAAATACGCAGGGAAGTGCCGGTATTTTCACCCTCTTGGTTTAGCATGATAGTGATGACACTGTCAAGTTCAAGTTTGGGGGTATGCTCGGTACGTCTTCTTCCTTCGCATTCATTTGTACATATTTTTGCATTTGCATATTTATTTGAAAACCCATAAAAATTGAAAATTTTTGAAAAATTATAAAAATAATTGTATTCAATTTTGGCCTTATTTGACTAGAGTTTGACATATAGGTTAACTAGTTAGGAACAACTAGATCTTAGATTTAGTGAATTAAAAACCCTAAAAATAACATTCCTTAAAGTTTAACGGTAGAAAGTATATGCCTTGTAGTTTATTTAGAAATAGGCAAATTTTGGGTTCACTTCTTGGACTAAGTCAAAACAAGGGAAGAGTATTGATGTTCTTATTAGAGTATAAGTTTGAAAAATAGTTCCTAACTTAAGTCTAAATTCTGAAAATGTACACCCTACAATTTGCACTATCACGCACCTTGAAATTTGGAATAGTAGAAGAGACCATGAAATGCTCCTGTCTAAAGTCCTTAGTACAAAGAAAAAAAAGGGGTGAATAAAGAAAAAAAAATGGACACTGGTTTTTGTGATTACTTAAGGCTGTAAAAATAGAAAAATATTTAGCGAGGGTGCTTCATCACCTAGTGCCTTAGACCAACTGGTTTGGGAGTCACTGCTAAAGCCTTGGGTGTTGCAAAACTAGGAAGTACGCTTTAAAGTGCTAACGCATCTTGTAATCGGTTGTTGGTACCTCAAGAAGTATTAATGGTCGCATGAAGGATGTGTAAGTAAATTTCACTAATTAATAAGTGCTTTGGACAATAGACGAGAGTACGATTGCTTGATTTGAATTTCCAAGTGTACGGGTGATCTATACACACACGTAGGGGTATGTAAGTGGAGTTTAGATGAGAGAAAGGGATGAGGAATAGAACTTGTATCTTTAATAGAGTTGATAGAAATTCCTAAGTGGAGATGAAACCCTAGAAGGAAGACTTAAAGAGATGCCGAAAGCTAAGTAGGTCTACATAACATATATAATCTTAAGTGAAATAATGAGGAAGTGTGAAGAATACAGGTGGATAATTTGCGAGTCAAAAGATAATAGAATTCCTTGTTAGAAAACCTAATTGGAGAACAAAAGTCAATGGGCCAAATTGATAGGATTTTGTGGGTGTAATCAGCTGAAAACCCTCAGGAGACAACACTCCTCCTACTAGGGACACCTGGAGGTTTAACGGCTTGTTGCACGGGCTCAGTGCAATCGCGTTTCCCTGCGAAAGTGTGGTTAGGATTTTAGTGAATAAAATAATAAGTTTGCTCGAGGACGAGCAAAAGATAAGTTTGGGGGTATTTGTTCATATCATAATATTGCAATTTATATTCCCCAATTCTTATTCGTTTTATAATTAAACAGGTGCTTTTGACGCATGTCTGCTGCATGTTACAGGATACAGGTTCTTGGAGCGAATACAGTGAAAAAGACAAAAAAACGATACAAAAGAGTGACTTTTGAACGACAAGTAGAAGGGTCCTAATCAAGCCTAGATGAAGAACAGTGCAAGGTCTAAAATGTCATGGCAAACGGTTAAAAGATCGCTACAAGTTTTCACTGAAAGATCTGGAGAAGAATAAGAAGCCAAACAGAGAAAAGATATATATAAATAAGAAGCCCAAGCCAACAAGAAACAACCCAGAAAGTTTGGTGAGATGATCTCACCAAAGGACCGCGGAACCGCGGCCCAAGCCCACTAATGCCGCGGTTCCACGGCCATTTAAAGCCCGCGTCGGTGCAAATTTCGTGAGTCGGTGCGTCGGTGCGGGGGTTTGGATTTTTCGTGGGCAAATCTGTAATTGCACATGTGCGAGTCCCGTAACCCTAAATTCTCCTGTTTACTTATAAATTGTAAAACCCCATGCCTCTTTTCAATCAATAAAATTCAGAATTGCTGGGAGTTTATTCAGATCTGTTCTATATTGCTTGGAGGGAGCCATCGAACTAGTAAGTTAATTTTAATACTTTGTTTTAATTCTTTTAATTAGTATGTCTTTTCATCCCCTAATGAGCGAGTAATCTCCTCGCTTGTTAGGGTTAGCCTTAGGGAAATGTTTGAGAGATGAGATCTCTCACCCCTTTCATGCCATTTCACACCTAAGAGTTAGAACTCCATGCATGTACGCACAACCGCTCCCTACGGCATCCTACCCCTCGAGATAACGATGAATCGTAATATAAAGGGCCGGTTGCGCGTGTTTTCCATGGGGGTTAGGGTAATTATCGATAAAGGAAGGATAAGAATCTAGAGGAAGAAATATCTTCCCAAAAGATTCTAATCCACTTTATTGATAATTACACCAACATCTAATAGATCAAAAATAGGGCAATGAAAGCGGTGAGGAAACCTTTAATCTCCAAACTTCCCCTAAACCTAACCCTAGCAAGACTTTAATTTAGGTTAATTTAGTTTAGTGATAGATCTAGTTTTTAGATTTAATCAATCCAAACAACATTTGGAATCAACTCGTAAAGACACAATAAGAAGTCTACCCATCTCTGTGGATCGACCCGTACTCACCGGCTAGCTGCAAAGCGACGCCGTTTCTGATTGCGGTAAATACAAGTTTTAATACTAATCAGCATACGAAAACCAAAACGATACGATAATGGGCCTATAGGTTAGAACCTACGGCACACCTTCAAAACCATCTATCAATCCTCGATATCGTCGTATAAACGCCAAATAGTCGAGGTATAACGAAACACGCAAATTCAGAATTGAAAATACGGAATACGGAAACTTGAATCCAAAACAGCAACTAGGGAAAAGGGTCCCAGATTTCACCCTAGGTAGAATCAGACAAAATTGCATATGCCATGGGTTAAGTTTACTGGGGATAGACCTACTAAGCAAGTACGAACCAAACTAGACTGGGTCTGGACGCAAATTGCGGCTAGAGGGGATAAATTGGCGGCCAGAAAGTGGAACCAGGGGCTGGGGTCTTGGGTGGTGGTCCCTACGTGCCTGCACATCTCACTGTCCAATCAATTTTATTTTTAAGTGTCTCGGGTGAAAGCAGATTCCCAAATACAACTCCAGATTTGCAGTTTTTCCCGATATGGTCTCATAAAACCGTATTCTGGGTTCTTGTTCCAGGTATTGTCCAATACAACATCACAACAGGGGTTCTAAGGTCACCACAAGCCTCAATTTCACCTTACCACTCAATTCAACTCATGACCCTAACTTGAAGTCTCAAAGTCCACAAAACGACACAATATCGATATGAAACTAGTATTGATGCACAAGAAATGAAATACTACTATAATAGGTGTAGAAATTACCTCCTTTGGCAACTCAAGAAAATTCTTGAGTTGCTCAAAGACCTCCAAATCCATTCTTGCTAGGTTCAATGTGTAGCTAGTGAGCTCGGGAACATTTTTGTGAAGTGGGAATGGGGTTTTGGTGAGGGAAATGAAAGGGATCTATGGAGTGAAGGGGAGGGAGATGAGGGAGGAGCAGGAGCAGCAACAGCTCAAGGAGAGGGAGATGAGGGAGGAGCAGGAGCAGCAACAGCTCAAGGAGAGGGGATAGAGAAATGGGTGTAAGGAAATGATGGGAGTATGGTTCAAAAGGTGGGGGGTTGACTTGGTCTCTCTCTTTCTCATCATGAGACCTTTATCCTTTTCTTTTCTTTTCCTTCTCACTCAAATAGTAAACCCAAATGAGAAACCATGGTAGAAAATGCACAAGTGTAGGAAAATAAAAGATATGTGCATGTTTTGCACAAAATTGTTTAAAAGCCGATTAGCGATTTTTAATCGCGATTAGCATTAAATTAGCATATAACTAATCATAAAAACTTAAAAATGGCATAATTCCATAAATTACCCTATTTTAGAATTTTCCATAATTTTTCCAAAAATTTTCCCCTTTATTTGTATTTAATAATACCAAAATATTAAAATATTCATTAAAATAATATTAAATTATAAAAATTCCCCAAAATTAATATATTTTTTTTGAAATGTTACACCGGCGACCGTCATCAACGCCCTCGCCGGCCGAATAGACCGACACCCCCTTCCTTGACGGGGTCGCACAGAGGGGGCTTGCCACGGCGGCTCGAGGGCCACCTCGCCCAAGGATCTAAGCCCTCACTAAGAGGCAGCCCAGCAGCTACCCTGCTCGGCTATCCCTGACGGGTAGCTTCCCTACCGCAACGCCAGGGATCAGAAAGTCCTTTCGGAGGCAGTCGAGCCCGAGGATCCCTCGCTCGGCTATTCCTGGAGGGTAGCTTCCCTACCGCAACGCCAGGGATCAGAAAGTCCTCCCAGAGGCAGTCGAGCCCGAGAATCCCTCGCTCGGCTATCCCTGGCGGGTAGCTTTCCTACCGCAACGCCAGGGATCAGAAAGTCCTCCCGGAGGCGGTCGAGCCCGAGGATCCCTCGCTCGGCTATCCCTGGCGGGTAGCTTCTCTACCGCAACGCCAGGGATCAAAAAGTCCTCCTAGAGGCAGTCGAGCCCGAGGATCCCTCGCTCGGCTATCCCTGGTGGGTAGCTTCCCTACCGCAACGCCAGGGATCAGAAAGTCCTCCCAGAGGCAGTCGAGCCCGAGGATCCCTCGCTCGGCTATCCTTGGCGGGTAGCTTCCCTACCGCAACGCCAGGGATCAGAAAGTCCTCCCAGAGGCAGTCGAGCCCGAGGATCCCTCTCTCGGCTATCCTTCAGGACAAAAGCCCTCGCTAAGAGGCACCGGGCAGTAACCCTGCCCGACCAAGGGTCCTTGGTAGGCTTCTTACAGCCCTATAGCTCTTCCCACGCCAAGAACCAAAGTCCTCCCAGAGGCAGTCGGGTCCTTGCTCGGCTATCCCCGGCTGGTAGCTTCCTACCACAACCGACAGGGATCAAAGTCCTCGCCAAGAGGCACTGGGCAGTAACCCTGCTCGGTCCCCGTCCTGAAGGATCAAAAGTTCTCCCAGAGGCAGTCGAGCCCGAGGATCCCTCGCTCGGCTATCCCTGGTGGGTAGCATCCCTACCACAACGCCAGGGATCAAAAAGTTCTCCCAGAGGCAGTCGAGCCCGAGGATCTCTCGCTCGGCTATCCCCGGCGGGTAGTTTCCCTACCGCAACACCAGGGATCAGAAAACCCCCGCCAAGAGGCACCGAGCAGCTACCCTGCTCGGCCATCCTTCGCAGGCCTCTCAGGGACCCTCCAGCGTCAAGGATCAAAGCCCTCGCTAAGAGGCACCGAGCAGCTACCCTGCTCGGCCATCCTTCGCAGGCCCCTCAGGGCCCCTCCAGCGTCAAGGATCAATGCCCTCGCCAAGAGGCACCGAGCAGCTACCCTGCTCGGCCATCCTTCGCAGGCCTCTCAGGGACCCTCCAGCGTCAAGGATCAAAGCCCTCGCCAAGAAGCACCGAGCAGCTACCCTGCTCGGCCATCCTTCGCAGGCCTCTCAGGGACCCTCCAGCGTCAAGGATCAAAGCCCTCGCCAAGAGGCACCGGGCAGCTACCCTGCTCGGCCATCCTTCGCAGGCCTCTCACGGCCCTCCAGCGTCAAGGACCAAAGCCCTCATCGTGAGGCCGCCGAGTTCCTTCCTGCTCGGCGCATCCCCAGCGGGCATCCTCCAGCCTGTTAGATGCTGAGGATCTCAAGCCCTCACCGCGAGGCCGCCGAGTTTCTTCTGCTCGGCGCATCCCCAGCGGGCATCCTCCTGTCCATCAGATGCTGAGGATCTCAAGCCCTCACCGCAAGGCCGCCGAGTTCCTTCCTGCTCGGCGCATTCCCAGCGGGCATCCTCCTGCCCATCAGATGCTGAGGATCTCAAGCCCTCACCGCGAGGCCGCCGAGTTCCTTCTGCTCGGCGCATCCCCAGCGGGTATCCTCCTGCCCATCAGACGCTGAGGATCTCAAGCCCTCACCGCGAGGCCGCTGAGTTCCTTCTGCTCGGCGCATCCCCAGCGGGCATTCTTCTGCCCATCAGACGCTGATGGTCTGAATCCCTCATCGCGAGACCACCGAGTTCCTTCGTGCTCGGCGCATCCCCAACGGGTGTCCTCCTGCCCATCAAACGTTGAGGGTCTGAAGCCCTCTTCGCGAGGCCACCGAGCCCCTTCCTACTCGGCGCATCCCGGCGGGTAGCTTCCTACCCAACAAAGACAAGCATCAAAGTCCTTCCAGACTCGACTACCCCTGGCCGATACCTTCCCTACTCGCAACGCCAGGGGTCAAGACCCTCGCCAAGATCAACCGAGCAGCTTCCCTACTCGGTCATCCCCAGCAGGCATCCTCCTGCCCAACAGACGATGCGGGTTTGTAGCCCTCATAACGAGGCCACTGAGCTCATCACATGCAGCGGATCCGAATCCCCAACGAGAGACATCAGGTCTATCCAAGTCTAAGTAATCCCCTCTCGACTTCGGGGCCATGGAGATGCCTCCTTCTCAGCAGCGCTTGGCACACTCGGCAAGTGATCGAAATCAACTCGACGACCGATCGCTCCACATGTCACGCCCACACTGGGCTGCGCCCCATCAGTCCACAGGTCTGCACAGGTCGCGTTGGCCAACCGACGCTTGACACGCAGACAGTCGCTTCAGTGACAGGATGCACAAACCGGCGCACTTTCCTTAAATGCAGAGATTTCGCCCTGATTCGCTGGCAACAAAGGCAGCTGACAGCCCGGGGATGTGTCCTAACGAAATCTTAGGAGGGAGCTCTCCCCGGGCGGCCTGGCAGTCCACTCTTAGCCCGATCCGCCAGCTGGTCGGGACAAGAGTGGGGGGCTAATGATGATGCTCTATATTGGAGACCTTCCAGTTCAGGACACATGGCAGATGACGTGTCTCAGAACTCAGAAGAGAGGGCCCACAGGGGCCGATCAGGCCACCTCTGTACCCGACCTACAAGCACAAAATTGGCTCACCTCAGGGCCCCCTGCAAATTGGCCTCCTCGGCTTCTCAGCTCGCCTCCGAGCTACCGCAGGACCAAGATACCTCGGCCCTCTCGCTCGTTTCCGAGCTCTCCCGCCGAGACCATCTTCCTCGGTCCCTCCGACCGACCAACTCCACCACTCACAGGCGTAACCGCCGCTCCGCAAATCTCGTCATGTGCAGATTCTCCGCCAGCAACATCCCACGTTCCACGCCATCACGATCCTCATTAATGGGCGATCCGCTCTTTACGCGGGCGTGACGTCGGGAGCGTAACTGCCGGCGAGATTCTCGCGCCTGCTGCTGCATGCCACCACCGCTATGTAAACCCCCATCACAGAGGGGTCAGGTAAGCAATTCTTTACACTTACGCCGTTACTCTGCTCGGATCTCATCACTAACTTGAGCGTCGGAGGGTTCTCGGTGGTACCAAACCATCTCAGGACTTCTTTGCAGGTACTCGGCGACAGCCTTCACACCTTACCTCTTCCTCCAAAAACCCATTGAGACCCATACACAATGAAGGATAATCAGCTAAGTCCACTGCGAGATCAATGGAAGACAACATCTGACGAAGGCCCGAAAAGGTGCTCCATCCGACACCTTCTTGATCCTAAATTCACGATGCATTGTTAGATGGCAACTAACAGAGATTGTACTTGTACGATTTAACATGAGTCTGGAATTACTGTTCAAAGAATGGCTTGGTGAAGATGGTGGGAGCCACCGGCGGTATCGCAATAGGTGTTTCTACATGGTATGGAATATTTGGAAGAGTCAATATGAATTCATTTTTCAAGATGACAGTCCAAATTTAAGAATGATTGTTGTTGAATATGATACCTTCTAGTTGCAACCATCCGAACTGTCTCGTGGTATACCAATTATTGCAACTCCTTTAGACTTTCAAACATGGGGGAGGGAAGTTAATGTTGATTTCTTGGTTGCAGCAAGAAAGGTATTTTGGATTAAATACAACAAACTCCGTTATGCTTTCAGTCTGTGACTAATAACTACTATATACTTTAAAAATGGCAGAAAATTAACCAAACTAACGGTGGCACGTCAGTTTTAATATGCCACATTATCGCCACATCAGCATATTTTTTTTTACAAAAATACCCAAAATACCCTCTTCTTCCACCTCTAATCCTAACCCTAAACTTTACCCCACCAATACTACGCCGCCGTCACTGCCATTATCGTCACCGTCGTCACCTCCGCCGCCTTCATCCATGCCTCCTCTGCTTCATCCTCCTCTCAACATCACCCTCTTTTCATTCCCATCCACAACCTCATCCTTCTCTGCCCATCGCCTCCTCCTATCATCATCACCCTCTTCGCTGTCGTCTTCATCCCCTCCTCGAACTCCTAATATCGGCGTCATCATCTTCTCCTCCTCCTTGGCGTCCCTCATCACCATCCTTGTTGTCGTCGTCCCTTCCTCCCCGGCCTCTCATCATCATCGTCGTGATCCCCACCTCCCCTTTTCATCATGCTCGTCGTGCTTTCTTCCCTCCTACACATGTTTCACCTCCACAAATGCCGCCACTTCCTCCACCTCCTCGGCCTCCTCTTATCATTGTCATCATCATCTTCTCATCCAGCTCCTCTTCTCGTCGTCAGCGGCCATGGCATGAAATTAATTGCTTAATTGGTAATTAATTATTCAAAAATAATTATTAAAACACTTATTAAATAGTTAATATAATCAATTATATTAAAAATAATAGAATTATCTTTTTACCCTTAAGATAACATAACGGAGTTAACCCGAATCCTTTAGTTTGGATAGTCTCTACCATTTTTATAGTACATGATAGTTATCTGCCACGGACTGAAACCATAAGGGAGTTTGTTGCATTTAAGCCTCTTTTTTTTTAGTTTGAGCTACGTACTATGTTCAAAACTTATTATCGCGGAAGCTATGGGTATCCTAAACTTATTATTGCGGAAGCTATGGGTATCCTAAAGACACTTCAATGACAACATCAATGGTGTTAGAATTATATTCAGGGCGATGCTGCAATGTCATAGAATGGATCAAATCTCCCTTGCTCCTCAGCGTGGTGAATTACTTCTATAATTCATGATGGATGCCTCAAAATTTTATACATATTTTATTGCTTTAATTAACCGAGCTTTAAATATAAAAAAAGCCCACGCTCTCGCAGTTTTCATGGCCTTTTCAAGTTTGTATGGTCCATGGAGCTCTCAAATTTGGATTCTCAACTAAAATTAGTTATATCCTTTACAATAATAAAAAAAATTTCATGCAATGTATAAAAGGAATACCATACAGCTACTTACAGGCATAACTTTAGAATGTTCTTGCCAGCTTTCTTGTCGGGAAAGCGGGATTGCACCGTTTTCCTATGTAGGTCTCCAGAGCGATAAATTAGATTGACTGATGCAAGAGATGGTTATCTTTCTTTGCACGGAAAGTACGCTTTGGCGCAAATATGAGATAAAAAAATCCTATATGCCAATTGAGGTCCAAATCAATACCTATGTATATAAAGTTTTCCACAAGTTAGAAGGATTCAAAAAATACGAGCTCATCTTTTTTCGATACGGTGGGTTCTCTGCTGCTCATAGTTTTTTTTAATTAGGAATGTAACAGTAGTTAAAAGAGTTATTAAAAATTAAAAGAAAATTGGATTTGGAATTAACTTCCAATGTCAGAAAAGGGGGGAAAAGGAGGAATTTTCCAAAAACAATCAAAAGCATCATGAATGTGAGAAGGTTGTCATCAATTTTCCTATAACACATTGCATTACAGCAAAACCTTTACCTATGCTCCAAAAAAAGTACATTTGCATTGCTATGGTATTTCTTGCTTAAAAGAAATGATCAATATATGGTTCTATTATATGAGGTGTCCAAAGCTGACATAGGCTTATTAATTAGATAGGCTAAATAGGAAAAATTAGGAACATCTGAGGTCAATCAATACAAATTCTTAATGACTAAGTTGAAAGAAATGACAAAGTGCCATGTAATGATATAATACATTATGAACAAAGTGTCTAAGAATTTCCAAAAGCCAGAGACTTGCATAATCTTCTTGTTCAAGGGTCTTCCATCTGAAACTTGACCATGACCATGCACCAATCTAATTTGGACCCAATCCAGGTCCTGGCATCCAAAAGACTAATTTTTTTAAAATAAAAGTTATTGGAGTTAATAATAAGAAGGATAATTGTAATTTTAGATATAAATATTTTTTTTGCACCCTCAACTATTTTTTTAGGGCTTTATGCAATAGGCAAAAGAAAAGGCAAAAGTGTTTTCATTATTTACAAATTTCAAAGAATTCATATGAAAATTATAATAGATAGATACTCTCATTTAATCAATGGAGTTATGCCTTTTTAGAGAGATAATACAAGTAAAATCTCTCTCTCTCTCTCTTCTTTATATACTAGGCTAAATTGCACAAATGTATCCATCAACTTTCACGTTTTTTGCAATTGATACAATAAACTAGTTTAATTACAAACAAGTACTATAAATTATCACCCCGATTGCGGTAAATGCCATCAAATTTTCTTTCGTCTGCAAACGTTTATATTTGACTGCCACATAATCAATATTTGACTTGTTTTCTCCATTTTCCCCTTTTGTTCTAAATCAACCCTAAAATTTCGTGGGATATAATGGACCATTAACGCACAAAAGTTAACTTCGTATGGTAGTTATGTCAAAAAAATAGTTCATGTTACATATCTCTAATTATTAAAGTTTACGATATCAATCGCAAAAAATGTGAAAGTTGATGGGTGCATTTATGCAATTTAGCCTATATACTATAAGAAAGCAGGATGAATGTGTGAAATTTTCTATTTTATTCCTTGATTTTGACTATTCTCTATTGCATCAAATTTGGCATATATTGGTATTTTGGAGAATATGCTTTAGCGGTGTAGGCAAACATGTAAATTTAGTTATGGGCAAAACTTTTGGACGCCTATTTTGCTCTTTACATGAAGTATTATGGAGATTTGGGCTATATTGGTAAACGTGTGGCTGTGCTCAATGAAGGGTGGCTTGTGCATGCACCATTATCAACGCGGCCAAAGCGGAACGAAAACAATAATTTTAAAGCAAGCACAAATCACCGAAACCCAAGGATACATCCATACGCCTAAACTAGTAACTAAAAAGAGAATTACACTACTCGGTTAGGGACTACAACCTTTGTAGCGTGTCCTTCGTATTGTCGTAGTCCTCTTTTTAAGTTTTTCGTTCGTCGGCATCGAGCATGCAAATTGGCCGTCCTAGGTCGAAAATGATCCATCTGAGAGAAGCGATCCAAGCTCTAGCTTCACCTAATAAACTAGTGAAGTAACTAAAGATCACAAGATGCTAGTTTGTGATGTTTAGAGATATAAAGAGTGTTCCAATAATTTTTCTATCTCAATCCCACCTTAATTTTCAACACTTGAGAGAAGGGAGATGAAGGAGGAGCTAGTGAGCAGAGAGGAACTCAAGAAGAGAATGAGAGTGTGGCAGTGAGTGAGACATATCCTTTTGTTTTGATTAAAATGATTTTGTAATAAACAATTGCAACCACGCCTCAATAGTAAACCCAAATGAAATAAATAATACATGAGCCATTCCTCTCGCTATTTCATAAGCCACCTCATCCCTCCACCTTATTTCTATTTTGAATAAATGGAAAAAACAATATGAGGTGCATTCCTTCTTGAAGTATTTTTGTATGGATACAAAAATACAACTCCGTATATAGATACCCGTATTCGTATCAAAATACGAATACCAAAGAGATAGAAAAGTACAATGAACATAATAGTAGAATATGTGTGTGTATGCAAATTATTAAATCAACACTTGATTTAATAATCCGAATTAATCCTAAGCTAGCTAGTATTACCAACTGTCCGATTAAAGTCTGTGTAGCTAGTACACGTATTTAATCGGAACCCTGTACGTATCAATATACAACATTTACATCATTTCTGTTAGTTATATGTATGCCCTAGAGGCCATTATTATACATGTGATGTATATTATTGTGGATGCTTGGACTACTTATGAGGCTAGGAGGATCATTTTCCAAGACTGAACCAAACTTTTGTATCTATTGCAAGAGAACCGGACACCAGGTTAAGGATTGCCGTCGAGCAAATAGTCTTTGTTTGATATGTGGATCGCCCTCTCACACTATAGGAACCTACCCACAAAATCGAGCTGGGCCAGCCCCCGCAGCTAGATTAGTTATTCAAGCTCCTCCTACTCGTTTAGTTTTTCCCGCACCACCTCTGCGCGGACCACCTTTATCTCATCAGCCATCATTGTACCAGTAGACACAGAGAAATGTGTCGAGATGCCAGACTTTCACTTTGTCGGCCGTAGATGTCGAAACCATGGGTCAAGATAACAACGATAATTTTCCTTCCATCTTTTCAGCCATTTCAATTTTTTCTCCTTTTGTTCTTTCAACTACCTGAGCTTTTTCACGCACTTTCGGTACGATATTAGTAGTCCCTACCTTCACCACTGCTTTAACCTAAATTTTCCTTGAATCTGTTACAACATCTCTCTTGTGTAAATTTCGAGAATGAAATTTTTTCTAAGGTGGGTAGAATGTAATGACCCTAAAATTCCTATACACTTTTGTTGATCCAATTTTAATAAAAGAGTGTATTTCTATTCTGGTTTCGAGTTATAAGTTATTATTGATAACTTATGTATAAGAAACTCCTTGTAGCTTATTAGTTAAGACTCTCTGTTGATGTCCTATAGCCCACGTATTCGAATCCCACCAAAAACAATATTTTTATTATTTATTTTATGATGTTTTTGAAGCTCAAGAGTTTGCACGAGTATCGCATGAAGTTACTGTTAGTTATATGTATGCCCTTGTTCGCCGTCGAAAGACGCGACCAGGACGTTGAGATGTCCGGCCTGAATTTTGGGGGCAGATACTATTTGGTTTTATCCGTCCACCTCTCCGAAGATGTCAAGTTGATTTATGGCACCGCGTATCGGAGGTTTGGACGGATGCGGCCGTTGTAGCAGACTTCGTCAGATTTCCCCTCGTTGTGAGGGGTTTTTTGATTGTGGGGAAGTTCTTCCCTGCAGGCGCAAGCCCTTGCAGTTAATTACATTACCGCATCGCGGTAACCACTTTCTCCTGCTCTAGAAGGTCACTTCATATCATGCGTGTTTGTTTTAATTTTGGTTGCCCGTGGATTGTATACGGAGACTAATTTATGTTGTCGCCCGTAGGGCGTGGATTAGTTCAAATCCGTATTTTCTTAGATTTGGGTTTAGATTGGTTTAAGGACCGTTAGTTTTGTTTTAGACTAAGGTCAACTCAAACATTTGTTGATGATACATTAGTCTAATTTTAGACTAAGATCTACTCAACATGATCATTTAGATCCAACAAAAGAGCATTTGGGCTCTATTGTTTTGGTTTAGGGACATTGCGGTCCATAAGTTTAAGGACATCATAGTCCGTGGAGTTTAAGGACATCATAGTCCATAGTTCTATGGGGGTTTAGTTTAAGGACGTTGCGGTCCATTGGATTTAAGAACATCATAGTCCATGGGTTTAAGGACCTCATAGTCCATAGAGTTTAGTTTAGGGATATTGCGGTCCGTAGTTAGTTTAAGGACATTACGGTCTATTGTTAGTTTTAAGACGTTGCGGTCCATTGGGTTTCTGGTTGTCGGGACCCACCACCTCTCTGAAGACGTTTAAGAATTACAACGACACATATCAGAGGTGTGAAGAGATGTACCCTTGAACCAATGTTGGTTGGGAGATCCATAGTCAGATTTTGGACCAAGATCAATTAAGAGATTATGAACACATGGGCTCAGTTAATCTGAATTAAGGATTTGTGACCAACTTGGGCTCAACCCACTCAGTTTTGAATAGAATGTTGAACATTCATTTAGGCTCAGTCCCTTTTTATTTAACAATGCTTGAGCATTGACTTGGGTTCTGACACTCTTTTTCTTTTTGTCTTTTGCTGAGTGTTGAACACTTTTTATGGCACTGATTTTTTTATTTAAAGAACAATTTGTGTTCCTTCAGCGCCCGCGTGAGGAGCACGTGGCACGCTTGGTACTAAGCGCCAGGTTTGGAGCGCTGAAGCGCTTCCTATGAAATAGCGCACACGTGAGGGGCACGTGGTGCGCTTGGCATTGAGCGCCAGCCTTGAAGCGCTGAGGCGTTTCTTATGAAATAGCGCACACGTGAGGAGCAAATGGTGCGTTTAGCACCGAGCGCCAGGTTTGGAGCGCTGAGCTCTTCTTTAAAAATAGCGCTTGGAGCGCTAAGACGCTTCTTCTTAATTTGGAGCGCTTAGGCTCTTTTATAACACAGCGCTTAGAGCACTGGGCGCTGAGCGCCAGACTTGGAGCGCTGAGGCGCTTCTTTTTAATTGGAGCGCTAAGGCTCTTTTTAGACAGCTTTGATCAGTTATGTGCTCTGAGAATTAAATTCTTGGTTTATAAGAGACTTTGTCTCATGGATCTAAGAACTAATTTCTTCTCCTTTTGATGAGATGCTGAATCTCTTGATTTTTTTTATGAAAAACCTAGTCTTATGGATCTGTGATCTACATAAAGAACCGAGTTCTTATGATGTGAGAGTTAAACTCTTAAAAATTCAGGAGATGTTATGATCTCTCTTCTTTTATTTACCCTGAAGAAATTTTTTTCTTCCGAGAGCTTGCTTTTCTCTTTGAAATTTCTCAAAGTTTGTGGGAGGGATTTTTCTGTGCAAGACTTGAAGTATTGGGGCCTTTATATAGTGGAGGCTGATTTGTTGAATCAGTTAAAAAGATCTTTTCTCTAATTGATTTGGGGATGTTTCCTATCTTGGATCTTTGATCATAGGGCTTCTGTTTTACAGAAGACAATCTTCTTATTTTTAACAAGATTGGGAAATATTTTCCCATACAGAGCTTATTCTGTATCTTGGTGATTTTTAATTATCATTGGATCATTGATCAAATAGGGCTCTGATTTACAGAGCACAATCTTTCCTGTTTGGAAAGATTCTGAGGAGTATTTCCCTAACAGAATTTTATTCTGGTAATTTGATGATTTATCTTCTTCATTGGATCTTTGATCCAATGGTGGAAAACATTTAGTTCTAGCGCTTGGCGCTCTCGTGCCTTGCACGTGAGCGCTGCTTCAGAGTCTTTGACTCTTAGCGCTGGCGCACTTGGCGCAAGCGCTCTCGTGCCTTACACGTGAGCATTGCTTCAGAGTCTTTGACTCTTAGCGCTGGCGCACTTGGCGCCAGCGCTCTCGTGCTTTGCACGTGAGCGCTGCCTCAGAGTCATTGACTCTCAGCGTTGGCGCTCTTGGCGTAGGCGCCAACGCTCTCGTGCTTTTCACGTGAGCGCTTCCTTAGAGTCTTTGACTCTTAGCGTTGGCACTTTTGGCGCTAGCGCTTTTATGAAGCGCTGCTTCATTTCAAATTTCAAAATTTGAACAGAGCTTTGCTTTGATTGGGGGAAACAAATGCCCCCCACCGTTGCGCTCACGTGGCTCACATGTGAGTGCAGCGGTGGCAGCTTTTCTACCGTTGGATTGTCTTGGAAGTCGGATCGACTTCCACCGCCTATAAATAGGGCCTTTGGCCCTTGAGATGACCTCTGTTCATCTTCTTGCTTTGTTCTCATTTCCTGAGAATTTAATTCTCTTCCAGAGCCAAGCTTTCTGCCCTTAGAAAATTTCTCAGAGTCAAAACTCTACCAAAATTCGGTAAGAATTAAACTTATTAACAGAGCTTCGCTCTTCTCAGATCATAGATCTTAAAGAAATATTTTAGGGTTTTACCCATCAACAGAGCTTTGCTCTTCTCAAATCATATATAGATTTTTTAGGGTTTCTCAACAGAGCTTTGCTCTTATTAAATTATTGATCTAAAGAGATCTTTTTTATGGTTTCTTAACCCATTAATGAAGAACTCTTAGAGTTCATTTTATAGATATTAAAGATCTCGGAGTTTTTAACTCAGTAAAGCTTTGCTTTTTAGGTTTTTTTTAATGGATTACTCCATCATCTTCACAGAGCATAGGTCTTTTAAAATTTTTAAGGAATTTTATTCCTCTCATGATTAGAGTTGACAGATGTCACTCTGTTGCAGAGCGCTGCTCTCAAGGGAGTTTTACTCCTTGGCTCGAGGGGCTCTCATTAAATGAGAATCCTTTTCGGATTTCTTCATTAATGAGTGACTGTCTCATCAATGATGAGCTGTCATCTAGATTGTGTGGGTCCCCTTTGGTCCCTTTCCACCGCATTGCAGTGCGGTACGAATTTAAAGTACCAAGTGACAGAACTTAAACTATAGCACTGATGGCTAGCTTTTGTTCTTTTTCGCGCAGGTACTATGTCTTTCGACATTTCCTTCCCGTTTGTTCGTTCGGAAAGCGGGTTCCCTGAAGCGCCTGTGGATAGGGAAGTTTTCGCGTTGATCAAAGATCACTACCCAGAGCAAAAGAACCTTCATTTATGGGGGACGTGGTACAATCAGATCATCAGGGGTCGGCATAGATTTTCTTGCGCAGCACCTTCGGAGCCTATTTCGGCGATCCACTATGCCGACCCACCCCTAGTGAACTATACCGTGGAGGAGGTCAACTGGACTTCAGAGGGTTTCCTTCAGCCTTCTATGGCTGCAATACCCGTACAGCCTCCAATGACTTTGGATACCTTGGGGCGACGTATATGTCAAGGCGAGTCGCGCCCTTGGGGACAACCATACATGATAGGCTTGACTCCCCGCCATCCAGCTGGGTACTTGCAGTGGGCCCGATACATTTTGTCTGCCAAGAGATCGTAGCCGCTGAAGCTTGGGTTGTATCCCGCGATTTATGTTTCTCTCTTCCAGTATTCCACGCCCCCTGTATGGTGGGTCAAACCCTTTTTGGAACAATGGAACGTTCCAACTCACACCTTCCTTTTATTAGATCGGGAAGTCTCAATCTCTTTAGAGGAGTTCGCGGAGATCTCCGGCTTGCTTGTCAGAGGGGAGCATTATGAGGAGCTCCTTCCTCCTGATGAGTACTTCTTTGCTACCAAGTCAGTGATGATGGGCCTTACCCCGGAGAACGCTATGCAACATCAGTTCCCAAGTTTGATTAAGGTGTTGAATATCTATGAGAGCCTATTTCTCGAATCCGGAAGCCATGGGGTTAATTTCACATATTTCATCGCCCGTTTTCTCCGCTCAGAAGTCCTGTCGAAGGAAGCCGCGAAATTCGCCAAACTCGACGATCCTTTTGGCTTTGGTTTGGACAACCAGCCGGCAGCGGAGGCGGATCAGAGGAGTTTCTTTCTCCCCGACACCTCGATCGTCTCTTTCGCAGAGCTTGCAGCTCCTGACATCGACGAAGAAGCGTTTTTTTTAGGGTTCCTCGGGCTATGGCTAAGCTGGTTTGTGCTTCCGATGCACCTTCGCTATATGAGGCCGTCCGTTTTCTACCCAGCTCACCGAATGGTTGTTGGGATGCAAGTGGCCGTCGGGTTCGCTGGGTTAGCCTATTTGTATCACGGCCTCAGCTTGGCGGCAGACACTACTCAACTGGGGGTGCAGCCCGTAAGCTTCCCGATGCATTATTTCACTTCGTGGCTCGAGCTGCATGTGCTCGGCGCCTTTGGAATTCACAAGAGGCCCCGTTTCTACGAAAGTTATAACTTTCCTCGGCTTATGCGGCTAGTTAACGCTTCCGCTTTGGAACTGACTCCGCGAGAGGCTCGGGGCTTGATTCTTTGCCCGCGTACGGTCGGGGATGGCATGACCTTCGTCGATAAGGTCTTAAACATCGGCAAAGAATCTGCAAAGACGGTGCAGCCGCTGCGGGACACCTTTAAAGACGGTGCCTCTACCTTGAAAGCTCGGGAGATTCTTCATTTATATTCAATCAGGCCGGGCTTTCTAGTGTTTAGGCAGAACGATTCGGCGTTGTTCATGAGATACAACCCACATCGTTTCGTTCAACAATCTAGCTATAATCAGGGTGTCCCGCTTGAGGCCTTCCTAGCTGGGCCGATTGCCACAGAAGAAGGTATCCGCAACGCGTTACACCATTTCATGAGGCTCAACACCGGGTCTAACTTCTTTATCAATGAGCCGAGCTGCGTCCCGAAGGTGTTGAACGTATATGTGGCGTGGTACCAGCACGCGATGGGTGCTGTCATCAGGGAAGAAAAGCGATTATTGCTTGATCGCAAGGGCGCTGCCCCCGCTGGTAATCCAGCAGTTCCCTTGAAGCGACGGACCATCGTTCGTCCTCCCTTGAGAGAAGCTGCTGCGGCTATGGTACCACGCGTTATCCCCGAGATACCCCTACCCCGTGTGCCTGTAAAAGCGGTAGCTGCGGCGTCTCCTGAGTCTGATGTGGGTACGGAGATTGGGACTCGTCGCCCAAAGTTGCCCGCCAAGCGTAAGCTCGTGTTATCGGCTGCCGGCGACCGCTCACTGAAGAATAAGAAGTCGATAGTTTTTGCAGATGTTGCATTCGGCCAGGAGACTCATGCTCCTTACAACGAGGGCTTGAGCAAATACGGTACCAATGAGGGTTTATTCATTGCGCCGGATGATACCAATCTAGAGGCTGCCATTGCGGTTTCTGAGTAACTAGCTCGCGATGAAGCAGCACTGATCACCATTGCACAGTCAGGTAGACTTCAATCGTATCTTTGCGCGGTTATATATATAATTATGCTTTGACTGACGCTTTCTTCTTCAACAGGTATCTCCGCCGAAGAGGCTCTTGCGGCTTCACTCAAGACTTTCGAAGAGAAAGAGAGGCTTCGCGCTTCCTTGGGCCTTAGTATAGTTCGGGTTGTTGTGCCTTCATTCCCTTTTTTCTTCATTCATAGTCTGACCCCCCTCCTTTATTTTATTGCAGGGACTATCTTAACGCGGGTTATCCTAAGCGCAGCGCCGATCCCGAGCGGTGATGCAGCGACGCTTCCAGAGCCGGCTATTATGGTCCCAGCTCTCCCATCAGTATCGTAGGAGACTTCACTAAAGCAGCCGATGACGGATGCCGTAACGGCTCCAGAGGCAACTCCTAATTCGGACGATGACGTCTCTTTGACGGAGGTTTTGAGGAGATCACTTCTCACTGTTAAGGCCGACAAGAAGCGTAGAAAGCGTGCGGCGAGGGAACGCGACGTCATCTTGGCTGTGGGTGCAGGCTCAAGCACCGCTCCATCTGTCACTATTCGTCCAGAGGATGCTCCAGCTGCCCTATCCACCACTCATAGACAGGTCGTGCACGCGGCTCGGGAGGCAACCGAGAATCCATCGCTAGGTAATGCAATGCCCGGTCTTTTCACTTTTACTTGATACTCAAATTCTGATATACCATATCTTGCAGGGCCAGGCATTGGCGATGAGGCGGCAGATGAGGAGACGGCGACCACAGAGCCCGAAGCGGCTACTCTCTCGGGAGTCTGGGACTGCCCAAACTGCAGCTCTTTCTCCTTGTGGTTCCCTGCTCTCGGTGGGCATCGCAAGCGTCACCACGACTCTCGTAGAATCAGGGGATGAAGCCATGGGCACCGAAACTATTCCCCTGAAGGCGAGCGACGAAGCCGTAACGCCCGGTGATGCTTCCGTCGCGGTTTTGGCTGATGACCCCTCAAGTAGGTCTTGGGCCGCTGTTTACTTTTCATTTCGCAATCCCTTTCAGTCCTTTCTGATGACATTTTGTTTGTTTCGAATGTAGGTGTGGTGAGCGCTGAGGTTGTGCCACCCGAAAAAGTGTCACCAGTTGCTGCTCTGACGGTCGCCGTCCCTTCGCCTACTATCTTGTCCTCTCAAATGCCGGAAGGTATGGGTTTGCGATTTACCTGGTCAAATTATGGATACCATCTTCCTTGTACTAATTGTACATTGTCACAACTTCGCAGGAGTCCTTTTTGACCACCTATATCACGTGTTAAACCCACACTTCTCCTTCCCGTCAGAACTCGTCCTGCCCGCTAGCGTTGGTGAGTATAGTTGTTAACAAACATCTTTTTCCTTCTTCTACGGGCAGTCATGTTGTTGCTAATTCTTCTTTGCATTGATTGCAGCATTACAGATTGAAGGAGGGGACGAGAGAACAGTAGTGCCACCGGTACTCCCAACTTTTCCACCTGTCGCAGCTGGTATAGTAGACTCTCTCGCTTGTGTGATTTTCTTTATTTCGCGAGTTAGCTTTTAACCGCAATTCATTTTTGTAGCAATCACACCGGCTCCAGCTCCCTTCGAGTCTCGCATCCTAATACCGGTAGGGCCCTTTTCTAGACGCCCATCTTCCAAGGGCGCTGTGATCAGCCTGCGTATGTTGAGTGAATCCATCGAGAAGCTTGACGCGGAGGCCCTTGGATTCGCTGCAGATTTTGCTGCGGAGGTTAATCCGATATTGGCAACGCTTGTGCACTTCCATGGCTAGGGCGTCATCGAATCTTGGGTTAATTATTGTAGACAGATCGAGGTTTGTTTGTATAAGATTGAGCTCAGGCGTCCCGCTCCGGAAGTGTTGGCCTTGAACTCCCAGCAGGCTGCATGGATGGAGCAGAGCGTTCCCTTCCTACGTCATTTCGAACAAGAAGCGACCTTGAAGTGGAAGGAACGTGAGGAAGCTATCCGGCTGCGCGCCCAAGTTGAAGCGAACGCTGCAGAACTGAGAGCCATCTTTGGCAATCTGCAGCGATGCATTTCGGATAGGCTAGCGCTGAGGCAGAAGCTCGACTTCCTACAGTGAGTTACGCAGAGTCGCGAAGCTGCTCAGCGGGAAATTGATGAGAAACTTTCATCCTACTTGCAACAATGAGCTCGAGTCGAAGCGGAGCTAGCCGTGGCGGCTGATCATGAGAAGGAGTTGAGAGGAGTGCGAGAGCAACTGGCTGATTTATTGAAAACGCCTCCTTCTCAGTAGCTGTTTTTGCATCGATTGAACATTTGTAATCTTTGAATAAAATGCCTTTATTCATTTCATTTTTTAATTCTTTTATATGATGTATCTTGTACTCAATTGGACTCATGAATAAAGACACATTTTTCTTATCTCCCACTGGTGCTTTCTTCTTTTTTGCTGTGTTGTTGGTATGTTACTCTGGCAAGTGTGGCCTGTAGATAATAAGTAATAGTTCATCTTGAACTCTTTGTAGGGTAGCGATGGGTTAGGAGACAGGGTTATGATCTGCCACCTAAGACGTTCCAACTTTCTGAGCCGTGAGGGTCTCATAAAGAATTTTTTCTCTATGAGTCGTGAGGATCTCATAAGTGCATTTTCTCCTGAGGAGTCATGAGGATTCCTAAGTGTGCTTTCTTTTGAGAGTCGTAAGGATCTCGCAAGAGAATTTTCTCCCTTACAAGTCGAGAGGACTCGTAAGTGATTGGTGAGTTGACTTATCTCCGAGTCGAAGTATTGCTTTACAACAGGGAGATCATGGGTTGACATGTATCCGTGTCGAAGCGTTTGTTTCCCTAATCAGAGCAAAGCTCTGTTCAAATTTTGAAATTTGAAATGAAGCAGCGCTTCATAATAGCGCCAGCACTAAGAGTCAAAGACTCTGTTGCAGCGCTCACGTGCAAAGCACGAGAGCGCTAGCGCTAGCGCTCGCTGAGAGTCAAAGATTCTGTTGCAGCGCTCACGTGTAAAGCACGAGAGCGCTAGCGCTAGCAGCACCAACGCTAAGAGTCAAAGACTCTGTTGCAGCGCTCATGTGCAAAGCACAAGAGCGCTAGCGCTGGAACTAAATGTTCCCTGCCGTTGGATCAAAGATCCAATGGTGATTAAAAATCACCAAGATGCAGAATAAATTCTGTATGGGGAAAGATTTTCTCAATCTTGTTAGAACAATAAGATTTCCTTCTGTAAAGCAGAAGCCCTAGGATCAAAGATCCAACGGTGAGGAAATCCCCAAATCAATTAGAGAAAAGATCTCTTCAACTGATTCAATAAATCAACCTTTATATAATCAAAGATCCAATGGTGATTAAAAATCACCAAGATGCAGAATAAATTCTGTATGGGGAAAGATTTTCTCAATCTTGTTAGAACAATAAGATTTCCTTCTGTAAAGCAGAAGCCCTAGGATCAAAGATCCAACGGTGAGGAAATCCCCAAATCAATTAGAGAAAAGATCTCTTCAACTGATTCAATAAATCAACCTTCACTATATAAAGGCCCCAAGACTTCAAGTCTGAAACAGATGAACCCCCCTCCCCCCCCACAAACTTTGAGAAAGTTCAGAGAGAAGAGCAAGCTCTTAGCAGAAGAAGAATTTCTTCAAGGTAAAATAAAGAGATCAAAGCATCTCATCAGAAAAAGAACTTAGTTCTTATGCTAGATCATAGATCTATAAGGAAAATATCTTTCACAAAGAGATCATAACATCTCATTATAAAAAGGGGGGAGAAGAATTCAATTCTCTTAGGATCACATATCCATAAAGGTAAAGTCTTTCACCAAAAATATAAGAGATTGAAATATCTCCTATAAAATAAGAAATTTGTTCTTAGATCCATGAGACAAAGTCTCTTATAAGGGAAAATTTAATTCTCAAAGAGTAGAGTTGCCTAAAAAAAGCCCTAGCGTTCCAATTAAATGAAGCACTTCAGCGCTCCAAGTCTAGCGCACAGCGCTGCAGAGCCTTAGCGCTCCAAATTTAAAGAAGCGCTCTGCGCTCATTGATTGGCGCTCAGCGCCAAGCGCGCCACGTGCTCCTCATGTGTGGGCTACTTAACAGAAGCGCTCTGCGCTCATTGACTGGCGCTCAGCGCCAAGCGCGCCACGCGCTCCTCATGTGTGCGCTACTTAAACAGAAGCGCTCTGCGCTCATTGACTAGCGCTCAGCGCCAAGCGCGCCACGTGCTCCTCACATGTGCGCTATTTAACAGAAGCATTCTGCGCTCATTGACTGGCGCTCAGCGCTAAGCGCACCACGTGCTCCTCACGTATGTGCTAAGAGAACATAAACTATTCTTTAAATAAAAGCCCCGGAGCTATAATAAGTGCTCAGCACTCAATAAAAGACAAAAACAATTGTTAGAAACCAAACCAATGCTCAGCATTTTAACTGAATGGGCTGAGCCCAAGTTGGCCACAGATCCCTAATTCTGATTAATTGAGCCCATATGCTCACAAATCTTTGATCTTAGTCCCAAATTGGACTACAGACCTCCTAACCAATATTGGTTCAAGGGTACATCTCTTCACTCCTCTGATATTTGTCGTTGTAATTCTTCAACGTCTTCAGAGAGGTGACGGGTCCCGACAACCAGACATTCCATGGACTGTGGGGTCCTTAAACTCATGGACTATGATGTCCTTAAACTTTACAGACTGTGGGGTCCTTAAACTCATGAACTATGATGTCCTTAAACTTTACAGACCATGATGTCTCTAAACTACCACGGACCGTGAGGTCCTTAAACTCATAGACTATGATGTCTTTATACTTTACAGACCATGACGTCATTAAACTATGGACTATGATGTCCTTAAACTTCATGGACTATGATGTCCTTAAACTTCTGGACCGCAAAGTCCCTAAACTAAAACAATAGAGCCCAAATGCTCTTTTGTTGGATCTAAATGATCCTGTTAAGTAGATTTTAGTCTAAAATTAGACTAACGCATCCTTAACAAACGTTTAAGTTGATCTTGATCTCAATGAATTAACGATCCTTAAACCCAAACCAAACCCAAATCTAAGAAAATACGGATTTGGACTAATCCACGCCCTAAGGACGACAACATAAATTAGTCTCCGTATACAATCCACGGGCAACCAAAAACAAAACAAACACACACGACACGAAGTGACCATCTGGAGAAGGAGAAAGTGGTTACCGCGATGCGGTAGGGTAATTAACTGCAGGGGCTTGCCCCTGCAGGGAAGAGTGTCCCCACAATCAAAAACCCCTCAATGAGGGGGAATCTGACGAAGTCTGCTACATCAGCCGCATCCGTTTAAACCTTCTATACATGGTGCCATAAATCAACTTGGCATCTTCGGAGAGGTGGACGGATAGCACCAAATAGCATCTGCCCCCAAAATTCAGGCCGGACGTCCCAACATCCCGGTTGCGTCTTTCGGCGGAGAACAGATTCTGGCACGCCCGGTGGGACCTTTTCCTCTTTCCTCTTCACACTTCGTTTGTCGTGTTTCGCGAACGAATCACGGTTTGCTATGGTTGCCCCTGGATTCGAGGTGCTAAGATTTGGTGTCTTGCTTCGTACAGAAAAAGAAGATCAATGGCTTTCAACTGCACCAACTGCAACAACTCCCACTCCGTCCCTGTCGGAGGAGTGACCTATGGGCCTCAAGTGGCCTCCCTTTTTACGATGCCAGTGGAACAGGTGACGCAAGCCACCATTGGCTATTCTTTGGGACCATGATCCTACCAGCAAGCTTCAGCGCTCCAATGCCGTCACACGAAGTTCCAAAGAAGTCAGTTTTTGATCGGCTTACCACTACCACGGCCCCTCTCAATGGGTCATCCAAATCCAGCACATCAGTCTTTGATAGGCTGAGTCGAAGCTCAGATGGGCCCGTGAAGAAGCCCGCAATACCAGAAGGCGTTATCCCGAAACGGATAGCCATTCCTGCTCCTGAAGTCGTCAGAGCGGCTTCCCCTGCTAAGGAGTCGGTCTTTGCAAGACTGGCCGTTTCAGCTCCCACTCCAGGTGAAGTCATCAAAATTGCTCCCCCTGCGCGAAAGTCCGCCTTCGACAGTGTAACGTTTTAAAAATAATTAAATAAATAATTAAATGAATAAAATTGTTTAAGTGAATTTTATGAATTTTGGTAAAGTAAAATGTATTTTTCGTAAAAATTAAACCGTGATTGTTTTTCATTATAATTTCAAAAATACCTATTTTAATTATGTAATTACTAGTAAATGGTGTTTATTTAGCCACTTATAAATTTTTAGTTCAATTAAATATTTTTCCTAAATTAAATATTTTAAATATTAACATAAGCTTTATTTTTTATTTAAATTAGTGTAAATTACAAATTTGAATGGTTTTAATTTGTAAAAATGAGCCATGGTATATTAGAATCAAGTGTGTAATATGCAAAATCTTTTCCAAAATCTCTCCATGGTTCTAGAAATTTCTAGGAAAAGGGTTAAATTGAAAAAGTTAGATAATAAAGGGTTTAAGTGAAAAAAATGCATTATTTATGAACTTTCTACACAATACCACACATTTTTTCTCTCTCTCCACCCTCCTCCCTCTCCATGGCCGGCCTCCCCTCCATGGGTAGCCCCAAAATTTTCCCCCCATCATTTTTGCATTAAAAATCATCAAAATTCATCAAAAATTCCAAAAATAAATCTCAAAAATCAACATTCAACCTCTACCATTTTCCTTTGACCTATTTAGCATGGATTTTGGAGATGAAAAGCATGCATTTTGGAGGCTTATTTCATGTTTGGGTTTCATATTTTGGAGATATAAATTTCCTTCTTTTGATTTATTGTTATTAGATGTTCATTTAAGCATAATTAGATTAATTAGATTAATTCTAGTTGCAAATTCTAAAATTCAAGTTAGGTTTGTAAATTCAAGTTATGATTTTTATTAATTAATTAGGGTTATAATAGTTAGTTTAACACTTTTAGAATTGGAAAATCTTGCATGTTTGTTGAATTGTAAATTTTTTCATTTAAAATTGTTTAAATGAAGCTTTTTAGCTAACTAGTTTTTGTAAAATATATATGTGGGTGATATAAAATTCCAATTAAGGTGGCTATCATTAGATTGTAGTTTTAGTGAGAACTTTAGCATGTTAATGGAAAAAAAACTTAGTTTGATTGCTAGTTTCTATTGATAATTGATAAATTGTGATAAAAATTGCTATTTTGTAAACTAGATTTTAGAAATTTCTAAATAAATGTGATTAAAAATATAATTTATGGTTTCATTAAATCATTATCATTATGAATTATGGTTTAATACATTAATTCATGAAAAATCACGTTTTGTGGTGGAATTGTGGTATTTTGCTTGAAAAATGTTAAAAATTGTTAAAAGTTGCAAACTAGAAATTTCAAATAAATGCAAAATTGTGTAATAAAAATAAAGTAAGGGGTTGTATAGTCTAGTTATGCTATTTAATGAGTTTTATAACCATTGGTTTCATTTAAATGTCAAGTTTTGATGAAAAACGGTAAATTGGCATTTTCGGGTTTTATGAAATCGGGCGATTTGATGGATTTTAGGGTTTCGATGGATTTAATCTTGTTTTATAATATAAGTAATGTGTTTTAAAACTACGAGTTAATTGTTGATGTTTATCTCGATCCATCGGAGTTTGTACGCCGATATCGAGCGATATTTGGTTCTTTTGCGTGGACGGGACATAGGTTTTAACCTATGCTTGTTCCTTGTATCGTTTGACTTTCGTATGTGATTCAGTTTACGATGCTATTTATATGTTTGCGTCTAGGTACCCTTCACGTGGACTGCGGGCGATGAAGAGGAGGATGGCGATACTGTCTTCGGCAGACATGGACCAGGTGAGTAGATGCATATCTACGGGGGAAAGTCGGGTGGATGGCGTTTAGCACCCCCGCAACGTAGAATAGGAATAGTACTTATTGACATTAGGAAACAAGATGTGACCCTAGTAGGACCCCAGTATTGACCCTAGGCTGGACTAGACTGATTTAGGAAAACCATATCAGATGATGAGTACCTTGGAAGAGATTCGTAGGTTTCAGATAGAAACACACCCACGCACACACTGAAACTCGACATGGGGTATACGTGTATGTGTATATATATAGAACTAGGTATAGGTGTATACATATATATACAACACGTATATGTGATTCATTGATGTGATATGATATCCGAGGTATGATGAAATAGTGTAACTGGGCTTGATGCCGTGATTCTTGGCTATACAGTCGTATTAAGTGTTAGCGGATCATTAGAGAATGAGATAATGAACATGTATATTTAAATTATAAGGGGTAGTGATGATATTGAGGTACATGGGACTCTAAAATAGTACCCGGACTATAACTTGTGATTGATCACGATATGGGATATGTATGACTTGATTACGATATGATATATATGACATGATATTTCTGAGGATAAACTAATGATGCATATTATGAGGGCAATGATATATGATTGATGTAGGCGATTACAGTTTAGTACCTTGATCATGAGATGTGTTGGTGATGACATTATACGAATGATGAGACACCTAGGAGATACTTGACCCGTACTCCGATATTGGGATGCCGTACGATGGATTTTACCGTACGGGGCATAAATATGATGATTGATCCGCACTCTTGATTCGAGGGAGCCGTACTACGTACGTGACGCTATTGAGGCCGGATCGCCGACTATTCGAGATATTGATTCAGACCTTAGGTAGACTCTTGTTTCTTATTGACTAGTTTCTTAGGTTAAGTTCTTTAGGAGGTTAGATGGACACTAGTTTAGGTTCGATTTCATATAGTGGTAGTGATAATTGTTTATCAAATGAGTGGATAATGCACATCTGTCTTTGCATTCATACTGTAATCATCATGGTGCATGTTCTTTCATATGTTGCTATAATCAGTATAAACTTTACCTGTTAGGACACCAGCACCATTACCGATGATGTGTATATTCCACGCACACTTATTTGCCGGCTCACACACATCATCATCGGTAATTGCTATATCATGTACACTTTAGATTATATTATCTTTTATTGATAGAATCAGTTAACAACTAGACCGATATAATATCGTGATTACTCTCTGATGTTAGTATAGACATGATATCTATTACTTGACATTCATGCATTCATATTTTCATATTATCCTGTAGTATCATGGGCATATGCCGACACTTATCATATACATACTCATGATTTTAAGATTTGGATTTCTATGAGATTTCTGGATTTTGGGGAAAACCGCAAGAAATTATAAAACCTTCTCTCTCTCTCCTCCTCTCTTTTTAAAATAAGATGCGGTTTTCTCGTGATGTATGTGTCGTCCACCATGAGATTTCATGTTTTCTGTTGGATTTCGAGGCCCGATTCGAGGAGTGGATGAACCGTCTCGGGTACATGGTGGGCCCGGTATGGTACCCCGGGGCAAGAAGATCGAGTTGTAGACGATGAGCCTGGCAGGGGAAGACTACCTACCGGTGATGTCTGGCGCGGCGGATATCCGGAGGATACCGACCGTTGTCGTGAGATTTGATGATATGAGCCGATCCGGACTGACGGAGCCCGAGATATTGAGACTTGAGATTACATGTGTTGTGTCGACGCTTGACACGGATTTCCATGGATTTCATTGTTGAGATTTCAGATTCTTATACACATTTTACTATGATAACAGCTAAAGATTTCTTATACATATATATCTGGATTTCAGGATTTGTTACTTTACATTCATGGTGCATGCATTTCATTTCATATGACATAGTGTTATATGAGGCACTGACACAAGCACGGAGTATCTGCACTTACACATAGTTTTACCCTGCTATTACTAGATGATTGGGATATTATAGTGTATAATTATGACCTAGGATAGCGTCGTGCATTCGATTTCTTTTCGTAGATGTCTTCTACTCACGAGTTGGCAACTCACCCCCGTTGTGCCAAATTTTTTAACAGGTCGGTGTACAGGTTTCCCTGGCAGCTTGCTGGCACATCTATTCTTTCAGGGTGATTTGCACGGTAGGTTGGTTCACTTGTATCCGAACCACCATTGTACTTTTATTCATTCATTGGTATCTAGTAAGCTCCATCAACCATACTTGTATTACTTGATAAGTTTATTGGACCATTCTTTTATTTCGACCTTAGAGTCGCGCATGTATTATTCTGATCTGGTGGTTTTGTTTTTCTTTTGAGTTTTGAGCCTCGCCCTTTGGCGTTGTATATTATTGTGTTTGTTGTGGTTGTTTCCGCCTGTTGGCGTTGAGCTAGCACCCGTTTGGGGATGCTTTTTATTGTTTATTTATATTATACTTGTTGTACCCGTTTGGGGGCCAGTTTTTACAGAGGAGACTCTGCCGAAATTTTTGAGAAAATTTGCTGATGCTTTTAAACTTGTTTTCTTTTTCTTCTTCTTCTTCTTCTTCATGGTTTAGATTTCTGGGCTTCGGCTTACTTAGGTTACGTGGCGCCTCTAGACGCTTCGTAATCTAAGTGCCGATCACGTTCCGTACTTTCGGGTCGTGACAGACAGGTTGGCCATCCCCTCTCAGCGGACGTCAGTCTTCACGAGGCTGACACCGACAACAACTCTTCGCCAGAGCGGAGGCATGATGAAACTACCCCCGTAACTAAACCAATACCGTCTGCAAGGCATGCTCGACGTCGTCACTGGCCCCGAGTGAGGAAAGCTGGGGGCAGTTCCCTTCTGGATTGACTCCGCCAGCTCCAATGGTGGAAGTTGACGCTGCTGTTCCAACTGGGAACAACTTTGAACCACTCAGGAGGGTGCGCAAGAACTCTCCGACGGCCGTGCTAAAAAAATCTCCTCCACCTATGGAGAACGCTACAAAGGTGAAGCCAGAGCAGCCCCCTCAGCGGCTGTTCTCTAAAATTCATAAAGTTTGGCGACAGGTCCAAGACTTGGTGATCAACCAAGACTACTCCTGCCGATCGAAGAAGATGAAAGTTCGGCAAGAGAAGGACCGCCCTGTCATGTCACATGAGATGTCATCTATTTGGGTGCCCGCTGCAACGGCTCCCTCAACTTCGACCGCCCGCAAAAGAAGGAGGCCGGAGAAAGTCCCCGTGTTCACGACGAATCTTAAGGGCACTGAATCTAAACGCCCCATGTCTGGGGGCATGGTGGTGCACACTATTTATATGGCATCCGGGAAAGAGGATAGCCGTATCTCTATGGGTCATCGACCACTCACCAGATCCGTAACAAAGGCCCACGAGCAACAACAGAAGCTCCAGGAAATGTTAACACAGATGGCTGCACTCACTGGGCCAAAAGAAAGCCCGGAGACATCGTCAGAGCAGCGTCATGAACAAGAAACCGATGCTGAGTTCCTCCGCAGAATTTTCGAAAAGAAAGACATAGAGGCCGCGGAACAAGCGGCCAACATAAAACGAATGGCGCTTTTATTCCAAGACATGGTCGGGATGATGATACAACCGGATCCTCCAGCTGAAGACCCTCCGATTGTCCTTGAAGACGACCGAGGGGAGACGTCAAAGCCCCTTCCTGCTTGTTTAGCAGCCAAGGAGGAGACCATCTCCAAAGCCTCCCTAGATGACTATATCGCTCAGCAGATACGAGCTCATCAGGCGAGCAAAGCGGCTGGGCAAGTTGTTAAGACTGGACGATCCTATCCGGATTGGTACGACCAAATAAAGTACCCGCCGGGATATACGATCCTTAAATTCCATGTATATAAGGGGACGGGGAATCCACACCAGCACGTTGCTCAATTCAGAGCCTTATACGGTAATACTGGGGGTGACGACAAACTGCTGCTTCGCTAGTCTGTTGGCAGCTTGTCGGAGACGGCGTTTGAATGGTACTCCGAGCTTCCGAACGACTCCGTTAAGACATTTGCAGAAATGGAGTTACTGTTCACACAAAGGTTCATAAGCGCTAGCGAGCGCACCCCGATTACCGCATTAATTAGCGTCAGAGTGAAGCCAGGAGAAACATGGGTACAGTACGCGATACGGTGGCGGAATCTATGGTCGAAGTGCGAGCAGTGCATCGAAGAAGCACCTGCGGTAGGCATGTTCGTGGGTACTCTTGATCCGCAGGCGACCATATCCCAGTTCATGATGTTCTTCAAGCCAACTACTTTCCAGGCCTTGATTGACAAGCTGGCCCAAATGGATCATAGACTATCTTCTTCGAAGTTGGAATCTCAAAACGAAAAAGGGAAAGTGAAAGCGACCTTCGTCGCCAATGCTCAGCAGCAGCCCAGTGGTCCAAAACCAACTGATCGTCAAGATGATAGACGGCGATTCTTCAATGAGAAACTGAAGTGCCCTTATTCGTTTCCTCGAGATAAAACGAGGAGATTGTTCGAGCTGGCGGTGCGCAACAGGCCCATCACCTTGCCGGATCCAAAACGCTCATTGCAACCCGGTGGGGCCAATAATCCCGGATTATTGCTCCTATCACCGAGCGATAGGACATCCTTACGAAGACTGCTTCACATTCAAAAACTGGGTAGAAGACCAGTATCAGCAAGGCAGGTTCGCTTTGTCCAGCAGTTGTAACCCTACCACAGAAGCATGAACCGAAAGCCACGTATGCAGCGAGAGTAATGCCGGATCAACATCGGTCTTGGAAACGATCTCGTACCTGTCACGCGATAACGCTGTCAGGAGAAGGAATGACCGAGAATATGGATGACCTCTCCTAGTTCTTCGAAAACAATGATGACGAAGTGATCTCAGAGTTTCCACCGGCGCCGAAGGAGCTGGAAGATGGAATACATACTACTGCAGATAACCTCAAAAAGATCGACTTGGGGATGGCAAACGACCCACGACCGACGTTCGTTAGTGAGCTGTTGTCTGAAGAAAAGGTGGCTACGCTCAAAGACGTTCTCATGCAGTATACAGACTGTTTCGCATGGAACTATTTCGAGATGCCAGGATTAGATCCAGAAATAGCCGTCCACAAATTGGCGATTTCTCCGGACGTTAAGCCAATCAAACAAGTACCGAGAAGAATGCGGCTCGAACTTGAAATGAGCATCAACGCCGAGGTCAAGAATCTAATCGACTCCGGCTTCGTCCAAGAAGTTCAATACCCCGACTGGATTGCCAACATTGTCCCAGTAATGAAGAAAATTGGGACGGTGCGCATCTGCGTAGACTTTCGAGACCTCAACAAAGCCTGCCCAAAGGATGACTTTCCCGTACCGGTCACCGAGCTGATGATAGACAACACATACACTCACGAAGTTTTCTCCTTCATGGATGGCTCATCGGGGTACAATCAAATAAAGATGCATCCCGAAGACCAGAAGCATACCGCTTTTCGGATCCCTTTGGGCATATTCCGCTACAAAGTGATGCCTTTCAATCTGAAGAACGCCGGCGCTACCTATCAGAGAGCCATGTTCCCCCAATCAGAGCAAAGCTCTGTTTGAATTTCAAAAATTCAAAAATTGAAGCAACGCTTCAGATTCCTTGCGCTACGCGCAGCGCGCCACGTGTCAAAAGCTGGCACGCCAGCGCTGCGCCCAAGACAGCGCACCCAATCAGAGCAAGGCTCTATTTAAAATAAAAATAAAGGAAGCAACGCTTCAGATGATCTGCGCTCTGCGATGCGCGACACGTGGCAATGCAGTTGCGCCGCGCTCTGCGCTGCGCGACACGTGGCAGCGCAGTTGCGCCGCGCTCTGCGCTGCGCGACACGTGGCAGCGCAGTTACGCTGCGCTCTGTGCTGCGCGACACGTGTCAAGCGCAGGTGCGCTTGCGCCAACTGTGCCAGAATTTAAACAATAAAATTTTTGAAAGATCTTTCTCAATCTTGTTAAAAAACAAGAAGACTGTCTTCTGTAAAACAGAGACCCTAGGATCAAAGATCCAACGGTGGGGAAATATTCCCAAATCACTCAGAGAAAGATCTCTGTAACCAATTTAACAAATCAATTGGCACTATATAAAGGCCCCTAGACTCCAAGTCTAAAAGACACACAGAGAGACAGAAACATAGAAATCTTCTGAAAACTTTGAGAAAGAACTCAGAAAAAGAAAAAGGTAAACCTTTGAAAAGAAGAACTTCTTCTAAAAAGATCAATGATCTATGAACAAGATCAAGATCTTAAATAAAAAGAAAAAGATCAATAAAGGATAAAATAATAAGAATAAAAAAAAGGAAGTAATATACTTCTTTATTAGATCTTTTGATCTACATATAAAGGCACAGCCTTTTTGATGAACCATTGGTTCTTTAATCTTGAGGTAAAACCTCCTGAAACAAGAAAAAGACTTGTTTTCTTTGATCTAAATTTGATCAAGAGATTAAACAGTGCCCTGCACTTGTAAAATTTGCACTGTTGCGCTCTTGGGTTGGCGCAAACCACCGGAGAGCGCCACGTGTCAGCTCCAGAACAAACTGTGCCTTGCGCTTTACAAATATGAGCATTGCGCTCTTGGATTGGCGCAACTCACCAGAGCGCGCCACGTGTCAGCAGCGCGCTAGCGCAGCGCAATGGCGCAGCGCACTGCGCTTGTTCTCACCAGAGCGTGACACGTGTCACCATCACATGAGTTTGCGCCTTGTGCTCCTCAATTGGCGCAAAGCGCCTGACAAGCCACGTGGGGCGCTGTCAGAGTATTTAATGCAATGCATTATCAAGGGCAGAGCCCAATAAAAAAGGTCTATCAGACCAAACAAAAAGTGCTGTGCACTATTAAAAGGGGCAGAGCCCAATTAAAAGAAAGAAGTCTAAACAGACCAAAATAAAATGCTTTGCATTATTTTAAAAGAGGGCAAAGCCCAAACAAAGGCTTAATAGGCCAAATGCAAATAAAATGTTGAACATTTTTCAACTGGACTTAGCCCAACATTGGCCGTAAGTCCGCAAATTAAATTGAACTGAGCACAACTGCTCTCCCAAATCAATTTACACCCGGTTCAAGGGTACATCTATGAACTCCTCTGATATTTGTCGTTGTAATCCTTCAACGTCGTCAGAGAGGTGACGGGTCCCGACAACCACGCATGAATACGGACTATGGGGTCCTTAAACTCATGGACCGAAACTGTTAGTGTATATGCCCTAAAGGCCATTACTGTATCATACTAGCTTGTATATTACTTGATGGAAGCTTGGGATATTCACAGTTGTATAGACAATCTTGCTCAAAATGGTAGTATGCTACTTGGTTTGTTTCTACTTTAATATGTGCATGTGTTTCTTTTAGCATATCGCTTATACATATTAGTAGAGCCTTTAGGATCTTTGCTTGATTACCAGTGTTGTGATGGCAGTCACACTTATGGGGGCTGGGTAATCTATAAATACATCCTTATACAGGTCCCTAGTCGTAGGACTATCGAGACAGGGTATCGATACTCCGGAGTAGACTAGCGTATGCGCTTCTCATCCCAGCAGGGGAGATGGTCTGTCCCACAGCCATCAGTACGTCGTACTGGAGATAGTATGCGGGTGCTCGTTAGGTTACGAGTACACTGGACAGGACTCGTCGGGAACTGTTGGTTGGTATTATACCTATCGTCAGTTATCAGTTCCCAGGTGACATGAGTACAGCTTAGTCCGCTGACTTGACACTGTCACTTCGCCTCGAGTGTGTTCCCACCGTTCTTTGATTACTACCCTACCACGGCTCAAAGGAGTCGTGCAAACAGGTAGTAGTTGGGTGCAGTCCTGAAGCACTTGGAGGCAGTGACGGTTAGACAGGATTCGTCTCTCCCGTTATTGGGGGTTGATATTGCGCTGTGTCTAGGAGAGCCATTATACATAGTCGTCCCTGGCCAGGGCAAGCGAGATATACTGGTAGGTTTCCAGTGTTATCTCAGGGTGTTCTGGGCTACACTCCGACACGACTTGTACCGCTATTAGGGGACTGACGTTTACTACCCTCTAGGCCCGCCATGCGATGTTCTCAGACGAACGGACCGGACTGTACGGAGATTGTCACATTCAGGCTCAGTAGGAGTTCGGATGGGTTTACCTCATCGGCCTTCTTATCGACATCTACCTGGGGACCATTACGTACAGCTAGTGCCGCTTGTGGTCTGTGGTTAAACCCACTGCCAGAGTAGTGTCGAGTCTTTAGAGTCCTACACAGAGAGTTTCCCTGCACTGAGCGAAAGGTGTAGAGGCCGTATGGTTTTACGGCAAGGTTACGATCACTTACGTACACTTGTGTGCGTATGCTGTTCGCGCAGGCAATACTAGTGGGCTTTGGTTTAAACCGGATCCTAGTATTGTATGGATGGATTTGTTTTGTCTTCTGTGCATTCGCATTCTATGGAATGCGGATGCGGGTGTGTATGCACAGTTGTGAGGAGCGAAGAAGAAGGAGGTGCCTCATTAGGGTTTTGACAGTTGATTCGGTCAAAACCATTATGAGGCAGGTTCATTAGGGTTTTGACAGTTGATTCGGTCAAAACCATTATGAGGCGGACTTATTAGGATTTTGGCAGTTGGTTCGGTCAAAACCATTATGAGCCGGGGACATTATTTACTAATCTTTTTAGTGATAATTATGTTATGGCTAATTGCTTTGACCATTTGACCATACTTGACTTTGTTGACCGTTTGACCAAAGTTGACTAGCATCTTCATGAGAGGTCTAGAGTCTTCTTTGGTTTTCATTTTATTTTTGTGATGAAAATGGTCAAGTCAAGGTAGCCATCAACTTTATCATGAAAATATTAGTCATGATGATGTTTATGCATTATTGTAACCATGGTTCATTTTCTTTGTCCATAATTCTTTTCTTATTCTCTCTCTTGATATGAGAATGCTCCATGGTTCCTCCTTCATCTTCCTCCTCTTGAATTTTCCTTTAACCTCATGTGTTGAGAAAATAAGGAAGTAAATTGACAAAACTATCCATCTACTTCTTCTACACAACCTAGGACATCAAGCCTAGCAACCTTGTTGCCCTAGTTGCCTCGGCTCGTGGCGGAGCTCGGAACACAAACTCTCGGGTGGATCATCTTCGACTCAAGGAGGCCGCGGAGGTGATAAAGATCCGGATCGGTCCTCGGAGCTTGGATGGACGAGCAGGACAGCGGAGAGAAGACCCGAAGGACCGGTATCGTGAGGTATAATCTCTATGACATAGTAGATATAACCTCAAGTAGTTTGCTAGGTTTTTGTTTAGCAATGATCCTCCTTTTAGTCCATGTTGCCTTTGTGTCAAAAATCGTTTTTTACCGTTTCCGCCTCCCCGTAAGAACCGGGGTGAGCAACATGGACTTACAGTGGTATCAGAGCCAGGCTAAACACAAACTAGCATGTTAGCAAAGTATCTAGAATTTCGATCGGAGAAAAAACCGCAAAACACGTCCAAAATGTGAACTTTCTGCCGATTTTTAGATCTGTTCAAAAAATAATTCTACACATACTAAAAATCGGCTCAGGGTTTTTAAAGAACACACAAGAAAAATGATCCAGTGAGTCGATCAACGCGCCGCGGAACCGCGGCAAGAACATGCTTCTTGCCGCGGATCCACTGCCAAGTTGACTCGGCCGTGGTTCATTTTTCCTGCAGTGTTCTTAGTAAGGTGTTTTGGGATTTTTAGAATAGTTTGTTTCTGCCCAGAATTTCCAGAAAACAAATTTGTGTTTGGGGTGGTTACAAATCCGTATTTTGATCAAAATTCTGTAGACTTTGGCTAATGGATTTTATCTGTGATGTGATATATGTATTGAACGTCTGCTAATCGCTATACGTCGATTAGTGGGGGTTATACATATCTGTGATCTGTAATGTTGATGGTTTGTGTATATGAACCCGTTGGATTGTCGCGGATGAATAGCCGGGGGATGTGAGATGAGAGTTTCTTTTTCTTTCATTCAATGTAAAATTTGTAATTGATGTAATATTATTTTATGGCCGCACATCCGGGATGAGCTTGTAGCCGCCATTGTATAATTTCTTTTACTGTTTTTGCTCCTAGGATAGACCCAAGGTGGGGTGCACAAACTACCGGGTATCTCGATGTGCCGAGTGGCCTACTCACGTTGTTGAGGGAGGTTGGTTCGCTTCGGGTACTTGGCGGGTAGTTTGCCGCACCCGTAGGGGTCTAGGGTGGGGTTTTGACTATTCATCGCGACCGTGTAATCCGTCTTTCGTTGCAGGCTCGAACGAAACGCGGATTCCTAGTATATCCAAAGTGTTCATCTGTGATCTGGAATGGCTATCATTGCATCTGACGAATGTATATATCCATATATGATATCTATTTAGGCGTTGCTTATGTTTTGCATCCGCGCTAGTCCAGCCCCCGCTCTGTCGTTAGTTAAGTAACCTAACGGGTGATGACAGGGCCCCGTGGCGAATGCGGATGGCATAAGCGTACATCATATTTTCATTATTTTCTGCAATGGTAGGATTAAATGATGGGACGCATTAAATTAATGCAAGAAAATAAACCAAAGTAAAGTCGTTGGAACAATTTCAAAACCGCCCGGTTCTTTTCAAAAACCAACTTTTAAACGCGGAGCTTGAACCACTCCTTTTAAAAGCTATCTCGTTCCTTCGATTATATCAAGTTCACTACGTTCACGGTTTCGCCAAAACCATTCGTAGCCCTCCGTCATTTCAGTTAAATATTCAGTAGTATTCAAGCTATGTATTTTGACCTTCGCCAAGGCATAGTGATTGGTAGCTGCTGAATATTTATCTGTAGCATAGATAGATGCGTTGGTTTGGGATAATCGTACTACTATTTTGGCCTTCGTCGATGGTATGCACGGGTGGGTTCAAATTAACCTGGATAATGACGGGTAGAACTTGACATGTGACTTATGATATGTTGGCCTTCGTCAAGGTCATAAGAGCACGGGGCAAAAATCCACATCGGGAGTTTCTAAAGAAATTGAAACTTGCTAGCGCTGCATACCATTTGGAGTGTGATGATTCTGGTAGGATTCCTTCAGTTTTATCACACGATGATATTTAGATCCCGATCCTACTGTGAGTATATGCTACTCCTCGGGAACTTTCTCACTTAACGATCAATGCTATAAACCAAGTAGGTGACTAGAAAGGTGTTAGCGGGGCTACGCCCACAGGGAAAAGAGGTTACTTAATTAAGGAACTTCGCGAAAGCGTTGGAAAACCTCCCTCGAAGTACCGACACTGGCCTGGCTGAACGGTTAAGCAAGTATTGTACGGTGAGATTGATCCCGACTAATTCTTCCTTTTTGGTTTGAGGAGGGATTCGAGATACAGTGGGAGCCGTCCTGTTTAGATAAATTAAAAACCAATCTAAACTTGCAAGAGTATCATGCTGAGTGTTTTCTTCTCTCTCTCTTAATTGCAGCAACCCAGTGACCACACATAGGTTATATCTAGATAATAAAATGACTGAATCTGACTGTTATGATTGGCAAAGGTCTGTCCAGATGTCCATTACCCATGGCAAGCTGGGACACCTCTTAACTAATCAAGCCCCTGCCGTCTCAGGACCAGTTTTCCCTGTCACGGATATTGATATCCGCAAGATATCGGGAAAAGACTGTGCGAAAGCCAAGTGCCTCGTGTTGGCCTTAGTTGATGGTGCATACCAGAGGCAGCACGAGAAGATGGACTTAGTTTCTATCTTCCTCCATAACAAAGATTTATATGGAGAGCAATCTCATATCGCAAGATAGGAAAGCAATCTCATATCGAACGAATTGCTTCAAGCGAGGTTGGCTATCGGGTCATCTGTAAGGGGCAACGTCCTTACAGAGACCAGCTATTTTGAGCTCACGGACCTGAAGATCACGTTGAAGAACGGGTCAGATGCTGACTTGATTCTACAGTCTCTGCCTTCTACCCTGAAGGAAACCAGGGAAGTAGAAGGAAAGGGAAGGGCAAAAGTTTCGGGACTGGATGTAGTAAAAGAGGGACGTTCCTATTGTTACGGGAATGAATATTGGCAGAAGGAATGCAGGGCTAGCAAAGCCAGTAGCCAGGATTCGAAGCATGTTGTGGCTTCGGCTTCGGGTGCGTTTGTAATAGAGAACTGTATGTCAGTTAACCCTACTTCCTGGGTATTGGATACCGGATCAGGATCTCACATCTGTAATTCGTTACAGGCTCTGAGAAACCGTAGGGTTATCAGGATAGGTGATATGACTCTCAGGGTTGCTAACGGAATGAGCATGAACGCTGAATCCGTAGGGGAATATCATCTTGGACTGACAACTGGGCAGATATTGATTTTGCGTAACTGTTTGTATGTACCAGGTGCGACTTGTAATATCATATCTGTATCCTTACTTTCTAAGGAAGGATATGATTTTACTCTTGTAAGCGATGTGGTCCTCATCCCCATAAATCAAGTTCTGATTGGGTCAGGTACATTAGAAAACGAGATATACGTATTGAATCAAGCTCAGATTTTCAGTGTCCAGAACACACTTAAAAGAAAGTCTCCGGAATTAAATTAGGCTTTCTTATGGCATTGTAGACTGGGTCACATTAATGAGACACAGTTAACTAGGTTACATAAAGAGGGATACTTGAATCCGTTCGAGTATCAGTCTTATGCCACTTGTGAATCTTGTCTCATGGGAAAGATGACAAAGACTCCGTTCACTGGACACGGAGTAAGAGCGAGCGAGCTCTTGGGACTCATACACAGTGACGTGTGTGGTCCAATGTCTACACATGCACGAAGTGGTTATTCATACTTCATTACTTTCACAGATGATTTCTCTAGGTATGGACATGTCTTCCTGATGAAGCATAAATCCGAAGCCTTTGAGAAATTTCGGGAATACAAGAATGAAGTTGAAAAACAAACAGGCAAAAGTATCAAGATACTGAGATCTGATCGAGGTGGTGAATACTTGAGTGCCGAGTTTCTGGACTACTTAAAAGAGAATGGAATTCTCTCTCAGCTTACTCCTCCATACACACCACAACACAACCGTGTATCGGAAAGGCGGAATCGAACCCTATTGGATATGGTTCGTTCCATGATGAGTAAGGCGGAGTTACCGCGATCCTTCTAGGGTTATGCACTAGAATCAGCTGCATATCTTTTGAACAAGGTTCCTTCCAAGACTGTGCCTACCATACCATATCAGATGTGGTGTGGGAAGAAACCCCATCTTCAATATCTGAAGATATGGGGATGTCCAGCTTTTGTTAAAAAGCAGCATGCGGACAAACTCGAGGCACGCTCAGTACTGTGTAAGTTTGTGGGATACCCAAAGAACTCCAGGGGGTATCTTTTCTATTACGCAGAGGAACAAAAGGTTTTTGTTTCTCGTCATGCCCACTTTCTGGAACATCAGTTTTTAGAAAAAGGAACAAGTGGGAGCGTAGTAGAACTGGAAGAAATTCCAGAACCATAAGCTATTACTGAAAGCTTGGAAGAACCAGAAGTTTCAGGAGAACCGGACATCCCAGTGCCACTCCGCAGGAGTAGTAGGCAGTCTCATCCGCCCGAGAGATACTATGGTTTTCTCATAGACGGGTGTTTACCCCAATCAGAGCAAAGCTCTACTTTGAAAATTTAAACTTTAATAAATGAAGCAACGCTTCAAATTCTTTGCGCTGCGTGCAACGCGCCACGTGTCAGGCGCATACACATCAGCGCAGCGCCCAAAAAAGCGCACCCAATTAAAGCAAAGCTCTATTTAAAGAAAAATTAAAAGAAGCAACGCTTCAGTTGCGCAAGCACTGCGCTGCGCGACACGTGTCAGCGCAGATGCGCTAGCGCAGTCGCGCTGCGCGACACGTGTCAGCGCAGATGCGCTAGCGCAGATGCGCTAGCACAGTCGCGCTGCGCTGTGCGCTGCGCGACACGTGTCACGAGCTGGTGCGCTTGCGCCAAACAGAATTAAAATTCTGAAAGATCTTTCTCAATCTTGTTAAAAACAAGAAGATTTTCTTCTGTAAAACAGAAGCCCTTGGATCAAAGATCCAACGGTGGGGAAAATTCCCCAAATCACTCAGAGAAAGATCTTTTTAACAAATTTAACTAATTTATGGGCACTATAAAAAGGAACCTAGGCCTCAATTCAAAGCATCAACATTTTCTAAAAAAAAAAGAGAGAAAGAGAACTCTGAAGAACTCCTCAAGAAAAAAAAAGGTAAAACCTTTAGAGGAAAGAGAAAGTTCTCTTATGAACAGATCATGGATCTAAAAACAAGATCAATGATCTTTAATAAAAATGAAAAAAAAATATATAATAAAATAGTGCTTTGTACTTTTTATGAACCTTTGGTTCTTTGAGATAAGAAAAAAACAAGAAAAATCTCATCTTTTCTTTGATCTAAATTAGATCAAGAAATCAAATAGTGCTTTGCACTTCTGTTCTTGAATCTAAAAGATTCTTAGTGCTTTGCACTTCCAAACTGCGCTGTTGCGCTCTTGGGAGTGCGCCACGTGTCAGCAGCGCAAGCGCAGCGCACTACGCTTGCATGACACGTGTCGTCATCGCAAGCGCTTGTGCTCTCTGATTGGCGCAAAGCGCCTGAAAATGCAATGCATTTACAGAAGGGCCAAGCCCAATTAAAAAGGGCCTAACAGGCCAAATTAAATGCAACGCATTATTTTTAAAAAAAAGGGAGGGGGGCAGAGCCCAAATAAAAACAGATGCTGTGCATCAGCCCAAATAAAGGTCTAATAGACCAAACAAAAATGCCCTGCATTATTAAACAGGAGCAGAGCCCCATTTTTGGTCTAATAGACAAAAAATAAATAAAATGTTGAACATTTTCAACTGGACTTAGCCCAATTCTGGCCGTAAGTCCTTAAGTTAAATTGAACTGAGCACAAATGCTCTTTTAAATCAATTCACCTCCGGTTCGAGAGTACATCTCCGAACTCCTCTGATACTTCTCGTTGTAATACTTCAACGACGTCAGAGAGGTGATGGGTCCCAACGACCACACATGGATATGGACTGCGGGGTCCTTAAACTCGTGGACCGGGACGTCCCTAAACTAATGTTGGACCGAAACGTCCCTAAACTAATATTGGACCGCAATGTCCTTAAACTACCAACGGACCACCACATCCCTAAACTCGAATGCGGACCACCATATCCCTAAACTGGAATATGGACCGCAATGTCCTTAAACTACCAATGGACCACTACGTCCCTAAACTGGAACGATAGAGCCTCCAAACGCTCTTTTGCGGGATCTAAACGATCCCGTTTAAGTTGATCTTAGCCCTAAACACGGCTAAAGTATCCTTAAACATTCAAATAGACTATAAAACTCCAAATCAACTTTGGTTCAAGGGTACATCTCTGAATTCCTCTGACAACTGCCGTTGTAATCTTTCAAAGACGTTAGAGAGGTGACGAGTCCCGATGGCCAGATATTAAATGGATTATCACGTTAAGTTGATCTTAGTCTCAAACTGGACTAACGTATCCTTAACAAACGTTTAAGTTGATCTTAGCCTCAAATATGGCTAACGTATCCTTAAACCAAAACCCCAAACCCAAATCTAAGAAAATACGGATTTGGACTAATCCACGTCCTACGGGCGACGACATAAATTAGTCTCCGTATACAATCCACGGGCAACCACAAACAAAACAAACACCCACGACACGAAGTGAAATTCTGGAGAAGGAGAAAGTTGTTACCGCGATGCGGTAGCGTAATTAACTGTAGGGGCTTGCGCCTGCAGGGAAGAGCGTCCCCACAATCAAAAACCCCTCGAACGAGGGGGAATCTGACGAAGTCTGCTAAATTGGCCGCATCCGTCTAAGCCTCCGATACACGGTGCCATAAATCAACTTGGCATCTTCGGAGAGGTGGACGGATAAAACCAAATAGCATCTGCCCCGAATCTCAGCGTCAGGACATCGCGGTCCTGTGCGCCGTCTTTCGGAGGGGAACAGATTCTGGCACGCCCGGTGGGACCTTTTCCTCTTTCCACTTCACACTTCGTGTGTTGTGTTCGCGAGCAAATCGCGGTTTGCTGTGGTTGCCTGTGGATTCAAGGTACTTAGATTTGGTATCTTTCTCCGTGCAGGAAACAGAGGATCAATGGCTTCAAGCTGCACTACCTGCAACTGCAACTCTCGCTCCGTCCCTGCTGGAGGAGTGACTTATGGGCCCCAAGCGGCCTCCCTTTTCAAAATGCCAGTGGAGCAAGTAACTCAAGCTACCACTGACTATTTTTTGGGACCATGCTCCCACCAATGAGCTTCAACGCCCCAATGACATTGCAAGAAGCTCCAAAGAAGTCGGTCTTCGATCGACTTACTACTGCCGCGACCCCTCTCAACAGGTCGCCCAACTCCACTGCTTCAGGTTTTAATGGATTAAGCCAGAGCTCGATCGGACCCATAAAGAAGCCTGCCATACCAGAAGGCGTTATCCCGAAGCGGATAGCCATCCCGACTCCCGTTCCTGGCGAAATCACCAAGGTTGCTTCCCATGTTCGGAAGTCCGCTTCTGACAGGCTGGCCGTCCCCGTTCAACGGACGTCGATCTTTAAAAGGCTGGTACCAGCATATTCTGATCAACACAGGGGGCATGAGGAGGTCACCTCTATAGTTGAAACAACTCCATCAGCACGACATGCTCGACGTTGCCACTGGCGCCGAGTAAAGAAGGCTGAGGGCAACTTCCCTTCTGGATTTACTCCTCCAGCACCAACGGTGGGGATCGATACTGCTGTTCCAACCGGGAACAGATTTGAATTGCTGAACACGGTGCGCAGAAATTCCCCTACTGCAGTGTTGAAACGAACTCCTTCATTTGTAGAGAATACTCCAGAGAAGAAGCTAGAACAGCCCCCTCAACGGTTATCCTCTAAAATTTACAAAGTCTGGCGACAGGTCCAGGAGTCGGTGATTGATGAAAACTATCTCCGCTGACAGAAAAAGATGAAGGTTCGGCAAGAGAAGGATTACTCCGTCAAGCCACAAAAACCAATAGCTACTCGGGTTCCCACTACAATGGTCCCCTTAACTCCAATCACTCAAAAGAAAAGGAGGCCGCAAAAAGCCCCTGTGTCTTTGGCAAATCACAAAGACACCGAACACAAACGCCCCAAGTCTGGGGACATGGTGGTGCATACTGTTTATATGGCTTCTGGAAGGGAGAAAAGCCGCGCTTTGACGGGTCACCGACCGCTCACCCGATCCATGACAAAAGCCCAGGAGCAGCAACAGAAGCTTCAGGAAATGATGACTGCAATGGCTGCGCTTACCAAGCTAAAAGAAAGCTCGGAAGTATCATCAGAACAGCGGCACGAACAAGAAACCGACGCTGACTTTTTACGCAGAGTCCTCGAAAAGAGGGACAAAGAAGCTGCAGAGGAAGCGGCTAACATAAAACAGATGGCGCTCCTCTTCCAAGATATGGTAGGGATGATGTTACAGCCGGACCCTCCTGCTGAAGAACCTCCGATCGTCCTTGAAGACGATAGGGGAGAAACGTCAAATCCTCCACCAGCTCTGTCAACAGCCAAGGAGGAGGCAATCTCTAAAGCTGACCTGGACGAATATATAGCTAAGCAGATCCGGGTTCATCAGGCGAATGAAGCGGCTGGGCAAATTGTTAAAACCGAACGACCCTATCCGAGCTGGTACGACCAAATCAGTTACCCGCCGGGATATACAATCCCTAAATTCCACGTATATAAAGGGACAGGGAATCTGCATCAGCATGTCGCTCAATTCAGGGCCTTATGCGGCAATACTGGAGGCGATGACAAATTGTTGCTACGTCAATTCATCGGCAGCTTAGCAGAAACAGCCTTTGAATGGTATTCGGAACTACCTAACGACTCTGTCAAAACATTTGCAGAGATGGAGCTGCTGTTTACACAAAGATTCGCGAGTGCTAGTGAACGCACCCCGATAACAGCAATAATAAATGCCAGAATAAGGCCAGGCGAAATGTGGGTCCAATATGCAACACGATGGCGAAACCTATGGTCGAAATGCGAACAACGTATAGAAGAGGCACCTGCGGTAGGCATGTTTGTGGGCACTCTCGATCCGCAGGCGACCATCTCGCAATTCATGATGTTCTTCAGGCCGACCACCTTCCAGGCCTTGATCGACAAATTAGCCCAAATGGACCAGATGGGCCATGGACCGTCTCCTCCAAAACCAGATTCCCGAAATGAGAAAGGAAAAGGGAAAGCGATCGTCGTCACCAATGCTCAGCAACAGTCGAACAACTCAAAGCTGGCCGTTCGCCAAAACAACGTACGTCCACGCCCATCCCTCGAAGAGAGGCTAGGAAGTCCTTACTCGTTTCCTTAGAATAAAACGAGAAGACTGTTCGAGCTGGCAGTGCGCAACAGACTCATTAATCTGCCGAGTCCAAAGCGGCTGTCGCAGCCAGGCGATCTTAATAATCCCAATTATTGCCCTTACCACCAAACGGTAAGTCACCCGATTGAGGATTGTTTCGTCTTTAAGGGATGGATCGAAGATCAGTACCTACAAGGCAAGTTCGCGCTGTCGGAAAACTGGAAGGTAAACCCACCACAGTTGCACTCTCCAAAGAAAACGGACATGCCGGGGGTAACTTGTTCTTTTGTCGAGGACGAAAACGATGGAGAAAATTCATCAGATGAATCCAAAGACTACATAGCGACTTGTCATATGATCTCTCATTCACTGACAGACGATGAGGAGGCTCCTTGCGCTGAGAAACCAATAGCGAATCCTGAGCCGGAAATTCTACAGCCATCATACGAGTTGATCGATGTCTTCCTAAATGAAATTCGTCTGAAAGCAAAAGCCAATCAAGAGCGTGAAATGGCCATACTGGAAAGAGCCAAGGCATTCCCGTCAAATCAAAAGCTATACACTGCGGGTAAAAACAAATTCAAAATGAGGAAAAGGTTCGCCAAAGCTCTATCAGTAGGAATGAAGCTACCGCCCTCTGAAGAAAATACTCTCGCTGAGGTAGAGATGCACCTTAACTTCTGTTTATATCATCAGAAGATCATACATCCTACCGAAGACTGCGAATCCTTTAACTGTTGGTGGCAAGGGTATGTCGCTCAAAAGCAACACTTCGACAGGACAAAATGTGAAGCTTGTAGACGTCGAAAAAATGTGATAGATGAGCGCAAAAGAGCCGCCGACGATTGTCATACAGCCGACTTTAAGGTATCGCAAATTAATACCTTTGGAAGCGACTCTGACGAAGAAGCTACCCCTAACCCTTCCCTCAGGGAATCTATTTCAAAAATGAAGGAATTGAGGAGCTGCGAGAACGTTCAGCCATGCAATCGCACGCTACTGGAAAAAAATCCCGGCCCCGCAAACAACGGAGCGAACAAAAAGGATAAAGGAAAAGGAAAAACGGCCTTCGTCGCCAGCGCTCAACAACAATTAAGTAACCCTAGACCGGTTGCTCGCCAAAGCAACAAGCGGCAACCCCTCTAAGAAAAGTTGAAACGTCCTTACTCGTTTCTGCAAGATAAAACAAGGGGACTATTCGAGCTGGCAGTGTGCGACAGACTCATCAAACTGCCGAGTCCAAAACGTCCGTTGCGGCCAGGCGATGTTAATAATCCTAATTATTGCCCTTACCACCAAACGGTAGGTCATCTGATCGAGGATTGCTACGGCTTCAAGAACTGGGTTGAAGACCAATACTAACAGGGCAAGTTCGCATTGTCCGAAAATTAGAAGGTGAACCCGCCACAACCGCATGCTCCGAGAAAGATGGACACGCCGGGGGCATCATGCTCATTCATAGAGAAGGCCCAACGGACCACTACGTCCTAAAATTGGATAATAGACCGGAAAGTCAGTAAACTAGAGCTTCGCCTCAAATACGACAATGATGGACCGAAACGTCCTTAAACTAATGATGGACCGCAATGTCCTAAAACTTGCAAAAGACCGAAACGTCTTTAAACTACTACCGCAACATCTTTTAGGCTGACGAGGTATAAAAAAAACATATGAAAATAAAATAAAATAAAAAAAACGGTATGTCCATAAACAAAAAGGGCACGGATGAAAACCCGAGAGGGCTCCGTGAGTAAAAACAGCAGGGCTACTGGCGAGTGTTCATGAAAACCTGAAAGGGCGCGACCTCGTAAAAAATATATGAAAAATAAAAAAAAAACGGTACGTCCATGAGCAAAATGGGCACGGATGAAAACCCGAAAGGGCTCTGTGAGTAAAAACAGCAGGGCTACCGGCGAGTGTTTGTGAAAACCCGAAAGGGCGCAACCTCGTTAAAAGACACTTATAGGGTCCTCTCGACCTTGTAAGGAGAAACCACCAGCGTGAGATCCTTACGACTCAAAAGGGAGCAACACACTTAGGGATCCTCACGATTCCTAAGGAGAAAATACACTCGCGAGATCCTCACGACTCGTGAGGAGAACTCTCTTATGGGACCCTCACGGCTCATAAGATTTGAAAGTCTTAAGTTACAGAGACCTAAACCTGTGCTTAAGCAAACCCCCACAAACTTCCAATATTGCCCTACAAGTGGCTCAATACTGACCCTTGTATACAATCCACGGGCGCGAATAAACATTCCCTAACCAAGTCCCATCCGTGACTGGGGATATGTCCATACGGTGAACAACCCTTGCAAGTCCTCTCGACTTATAAGGAGAAAACCCTTTTGTAAGATCCTTACGACTTACATGGGAACATACACTTAGGAATCCTCACGATCCCTAAGGAGAAAACACACCTACGAGATCCTCACGACTTGTAGGGAGAAATACCTTTGTGAGACCCTTACGGCTCATGAAGTCAAAAGCCTTAGTCGACAGAATCCTAACCCTGTTTACTAAGCCACCTTTGTTCGACATCGACTAAGGCAAATGATGATTCGCTCCTGGCAATATCCCAGTTGTAGCGATGCTGATGCCTAAAACGGTATCAAATTCCAAGTCCCCTCATGGCAAATGATGATTCGCTCCTGGCAATATCCCAGTTGTAGCGATGCTGATGCCTAAAATGGTATCAAATTCCAAGTCCCCTCATGGCAAATGATGATTCGCTCCTGGCAATATCCTAGTTGTAGCGATGCTGATGCCTAAAACGGTATCAAATTCCAAGTCCCCTCATGGCAAATGATGATTCGTTCCTGGCAATATTCCAGTTGTAGCGATGCTGATACTGAGATTGGTGTCAGATTCCAAGTTCCATACTCGCGATAAAAAAATCAGCGAGCCACACATGCATACAAAATAGCCGAAATGATTGTGCAACTCGCAATAAAAAGCAGCGAGTAAAAATAAAATAAATAGCCAAAATGATTGGGCACCGCAAAAAATAGCCGAAACGATTAGGTATAAAAGCTGAAATGATAGAGCATCGCGGAAATAAAACAAAAAAATGATGATGATGATAAAACTTTTGCCCTGCAGGTTAGATCACATCGATTCCTGTATACAATCCAGAGGCACAAACAAAGAGAGAAACATACCTTCCCAATAGGCTCCGCCAAAAAGCGAAGCCAAATCTCAACGGTTCAACAACAACCTAGAGACAACCGTGACATTCGCCTCGATACAGTAGACGCAATGTCAACAATAGCGTTCTTCCTCCAGCAAGATTCGGACGTGACAAAGCAAATGAAGCGAAGGCCACATTCCTAGCTTCAACGTCTTTACGGTAACTCACATAAAACTGGAAAGACAATCGGAGATCATCTCGCACCAGCACAAAGTGGTCACCACCTTGACGTTCGTCTCGATACAGCAGACGAAATGTCAACCCCAACGTTCTTCCTCCAACAGGATTTGGACACACCAAAGCAAACGAAGCGAAGGCCACATTCCTAGCTTCGACGTCTTGACGGTAACTCATATAAAACCGGAAAGACAATCGGAGATCATCTCGCACCAGCACAGAATGGTCATCACCTCGACGTCCGTCTCAATACAGCAGACGAGATGTCACCCCAATGTTCGTCTCGACACAGCAGACGCAACGTCATCAAACGAATAGAGCCACGGCAAAATCCCTAGTTCCAAACCTCGGCGGTTCACCAGCAACCTAGAGACAACTTCGACGTCCGTCTCGATATAGCAGACGAGATGTCACCCCAACGTTCGTCTCGACACAGCAGACGCAACGTCATCAAACAAACGGAGCCATGAAAAAATCCCTAGTTCCCACCGCAACATTCGTCTTGATACAGCAGACGCAATGCCAGCAAACGAAGCAAAGGCCAAATTCCTAGCTTCAGGGTCTTGACGGCAACTCACATAAAGCCCGAAAGACTATCGGAGATCATCCCCACACCAGCGCGGAGTGGTTATGACTCATCGGGGCTCGCCAAAATAAGCCTAACCTCAAGTAAAAAGCGACATAGCAAATTCCTAACGCTTGCTCTTCCGATGGTCAAACTGCCAAGGAGGATTGCTTGAAGACGTCTTGTCCAGCCCCCGAAGGGATCAGAGACACGGCTGTCGCAGGGCTACTCGAACAGCACGATTGCCTATCGAGGACTATATCAGCTTATGCGACGGTACGATGGCCAAAACCCTAAGTACCACCAACCTTAACGGGCTTCTGTCGTAAAGTGCAGAGGTTAAATGCGACGTTAAGATGTTCTTGCGAGAAACGATCGATTCGTCTCGACTTGTGAAGAAATTGTTGAGGCAGCTCGACACGTGAGATAAAGCCTTAGGCAGTGGGCATAAAAGAAGCCTGTTTCCTAAGCACTGGGACCCCACAAGTTGGCCTAAAACGGTCTCTTGCATACCATCCACGGGTCTCACTCTCCAACGTCGAACTTCGACAAGGAGGGGAACAACCGCTTACAAGTCCTCTCGACTCGTAAGAGGGAAAAATCTCTTATAAGATCCTTACGACTTATAAGAGAAAACACACTTAGGGATCCTCACGATTCCTAAGGAGAAAACCCACCTACGAGATCCTCTCGATCCGTAGGGAGAAAAGTCTCTATGAGACCCTCACGGCTCATAAAGTTGAAAAGTCTTAGGCGGCAGATCTGAACCTGCGGCCTAAACCCTCGCTATCTCGTGAAGAAATCAAGAAGCTTACTCTATTACCTGCTAATTGTGACGACATGCTGAGAAAGAAGAAAAGCAACAGAAAGAGCATCCGATTTACATTTGATCAAGCGTTCAAGACACATTCATTCATGCATGGGCAAAAAGACTTAGGACAAAAGATATATAATAAAGACAAGCTGGGATAAAAATTTTTTTCCATTAATATTGCCCGAAGTTCTTACAGTCATAAAAAACAATAAACGAAAGTTACAATGGAACAACCTCAGATCCAGGGCATGGATTGAGGAATTCAAAAGCGACCCTATCTATGACTTTCCAAGCCTCGCGGACCATCCTAGTGTGCTTTCTTTCGCGAGCACAAGCGTCAGGGTCCCCCCTGATGTCTTCCACCCTCCGATAAGCAGCGAGTATGGCAGACTGTTGAAAGACCTCATGCAAGAGATCGATAAGACTGTCTCGCCGTCTCTTTGAGATAAAATTCAATAGGTACACCGAGTGCACCTTATCCTCAGCGGCATCCAGCGCCCTAAGCGGCACACCGGAACAGAACAGGGGAAGCGCTTCCCAGATGGCTCCCACGATAAGCTTAAGAAGGGAGGAACGCCGGGGAAGCAGATGACAGTTGTACGCGTCGAAGCGGCTCATGATTTCAGCACACTCCGCGTTTGTGAATTCTCGATTTTGAGAGCGGCCAAGTCGGCGTATGTCCCCGTAAGAGATGATCTCGTTAAGAGCATACATATGGGCGTCCATTGTTCCTGTGGAAGAAGATCAGCAAAATTAGCAGACCGACTGATTAGGCGAATTCTTGTTAAAAAATGAGCACAAAGAGTTAAACTCCTCGAGAGCAATGCTCTACGAATAGGGGTGACGCCCATGAGATGCCATAATAATGGAAATTTGAAGAAGTCCGCCAAGAACTCTGAGATCATTATTATTAAAAGATGATATAATCCTTTAAATACAAAACTCCATTTTTAATTTTCATTATTCATACTCAAACTCTTAAGAGTTCATCTCATTTTTAGATCAAAGAGATCTATGTCTTGACAAAGATGCAAGGTTCTGTTCATGAGTCAAGAAACCCTGAAACAGATTCTTGAGAGCAAGGCTCTATTGGTGAAACCCCAGAAGGGTTTTCTTTAGATCAAAGATCTATGAGAGCAAAGCTCTATTAATTGAAATTAATTTAATTCAAGGTTAATTTTTACCTATAAAGTTTCTTTTGAGGAAAATTTAACTCTGAGGGTTCCTAAAGGCAAGAGCAAAGCTCTGGAGTTTTGAAAGTAAAAATCTTAAGGATGATAAGCATCTGTGGAGGACCAAAGGTCCTATTTATAGGCATCAAGTGCCTCTTCAACTTCTAAAAGTTGCCACGGCGGTTGGAATTCCGCCACCGTTGCGCTCACGTTTGGGGCCACGTAAGCGCAATGGTGGGGGGGCATTTGTTTATCCCAATCAGAGAAAAGCTCTACTTTGAAAATTTAAACTTTAATAAATGAAGCAACGCTTCAAATTCTTTGCGCTGCGTGTAACGCGCCACGTATCAGGCGCAGACACATCAGCGCAGCGCCCAAAACAGCGCACCCAATCAGAGCAAAGCTCTATTTAAAGAAAAATTAAAAGAAGCAACGCTTCAGTTGCGTAAGCACTGCGCTGCGCGATACGTGTCAGCGCAGTCGCGCTGCGCGACACGTGTCAGCGCAGATGCATTAGCGCAGTCGCGCTGCCTTTTGCGCTGCGCGACACGTGTCAGCGCAGTCGCGCTGCGCTGTGCGCTGCGCGACACGTGTCACGAGCTGGTGCGCTTGCACCAAACAGAATTAAAATTCTGAAAGATCTTTCTCAATCTTGTTAAAAACAAGAAGATTTTCTTCTGTAAAACAGAAGCCCTTGGATCAAAAATCCAACGGTGGGGAAAATTCCCCAAATCACTCAGAGAAAAATCTTTTTAACAAATTTAACTAATTTATAGGCACTATAAAAAGGACACTAGGCCTCAATTCAAAGCATCAACATTTTCTAAAAAAAAAAGAGAGAAAGAGAATTCTGAAGAACTCCTCAAGAAAAAAAAAGGTAAAAACCTTTAGAAAAAAGAGAAAGTTCTCTTATGAACAGATCATGGATCTAAAAATAAGATCAATGATCTTTAATAAAAATGAAAAAAATATATAATAAAATAGTGCTTTGCACTTTTTATGAACCTTTGGTTCTTTGAGATAAGAAAAAACAAGAAAAAACTTATCTTTTCTTTGATCTAAATTAGATCAAGAAATCAAATAGTGTTTTGCGCTTCTATTCTTGAATCTAAAAGATTCTTAGTGCTTTACACTTCCAAACTGCGCTGTTGCGCTCTTGGGAGAGCGCCACGTATCAGCAGCGCAAGCGCAGCGCACTACGCTTGCATGACACGCATCGTCATCGCAAGCGCTTGCGCTATCTGATTGGCGCAAAGCGCCTGAAAATGCAATGCATTTACAGAAGGGCCAAGCCCAATTAAAAAGGGCCTAACAGACCAAATTAAATGCAACGCATTATTTTTAAAAAAAAGGGGGGGGGGGGGGCAGAGCCCAAATAAAAATAGATGCTGTGCATCAGCCCAAATAAAGGTCTAATAGACCAAACAAAAATGCCCTGCATTATTAAACAGGAGCAGAGCCCCATTTTTGGTCTAATAGACCAAAAATAAATAAAATGTTGAACATTTTCAACTGGACTTAGCCCAATTCTGGCCGTAAGTCCTTAAGTTAAATTGAACTGAGCACAAATGCTCTTTTAAATCAATTCACCTCCGGTTCGAGAGTACATCTCCGAACTCCTCTGACACTTCTCGTTGTAATCCTTCAACGACGTCAGAGAGGTGACGGGTCCCAACGACCACACATGGATATGGACTGCGGGGTCCTTAAACTCGTGGACTGGGACGTCCCTAAACTAATGTTGGACCGAAACGTCCCTAAACTAATGTTGGACCGGAACGTCCCTAAACTAATATTGGACCGCAATCTCCTTAAACTACCAACGGACCACCACATCCCTAAACTCGAATGCGGACCACCATGTCCCTAAACTGGAATATGGACCGCAATGTCCTTAAACTACCAATGGACCACTACGTCCCTAAACTGGAACGATAGAGCCTCCAAACGCTCTTTTGCGGGATCTAAACGATCCCGTTTAAGTTGATCTTAGCCCTAAATACGGCTAACGTATCCTTAAACATTCAAATAGACTATAAAACTCCAAATCAACTTTGGTTCAAGGGTACATCTCTGAATTCCTCTGACAACTGCCGTTGTAATCTTTCAACGACGTTAGAGAGGTGACGAGTCCCGATGGCCAGATATTAAATGGATTATCACGTTAAGTTGATCTTAGTCTCAAACTGGACTAACATATCCTTAACAAACGTTTAAGTTGATCTTAGCCTCAAATATGGCTAACGTATCCTTAAACCAAAACCCCAAACCCAAATCTAAGAAAATACGGATTTGGACTAATCCACGTCCTACGGGCGACGACATAAATTAGTCTCCGTATACAATCCACGGGCAACCACAAACAAAACAAACACCCACGACACGAAGTGAAATTCTGGAGAAGGAGAAAGTTGTTACCGCGATGCGGTAGCGTAATTAACTGCAGGGGCTTGCGCCTGCAGGGAAGAGTGTCCCCACAATCAAAAACCCCTCGAACGAGGGGGAATCTGACGAAGTCTGCTAAATCGGCCGCATCCGTCTAAGCCTCCGATACACGGTGCCATAAATCAACTTGGTATCTTCAGAGAGGTGGACGGATAAAACCAAATAGTATCTGCCCCGAATCTCAGCGTCAGGACATCGCGGTCCTGTGCGCCGTCTTTCGGAGGGGAACAACGAGGAAAGAGAGGATTGCACTATTGACTATGGTGAGCCTACTAGCTTCCAGCAAGCCATTCAGAGCGGTGACTCAGTAAAATGGCTGGATGCAATGCGGACCAAAATGGAGTCCATGTACACCAACAAAGTTTGGACTTTGGACTTTGCTCCAGAAGGGGTAAAACCCGTAGGCTGCAAATAGATCTTCAGAAAGATGATTGGTGTAGATGGGCAGGTTGAAACCTATAAAGCTAGACTTGTTGCAAAGGGTTTTTGTCAAAGTCCTGGTTTGGACTATGATGAGACCTTTTCTCCAGTAGCTATACTCAAATCCATTCGGATCCTTCTTGCCATTGCTGCCTTCCACAATTATGAGATCTGGCAGATGGACATAAAGACGGCTTTCCTAAATGGAAATTTGGAAGAGTGCGTCTATATGGATCAACTGGAGGGATTCATTCAGAGTGGGAGCAGCGGTAAAGTGTGTAAGTTGCTCAAGTACATCTATGGACTGAAGCAGGTGTCGCGGAGTTGGAACATCTGCTTTGATGATACTGTCAAGGAATTCGACTTTATCAAAAACCCAGATGAACCATGCATTTACAGTAAGATTGTAGGGAGAACTGTGGTATTCTTCGTCTTGTACGTGGATGCCATTCTCCTAATAGGAAATGATATTCCTATGCTACAGTCAGTCAAAGGATTCTTGTCACAGAGATTCTCCATGAAGGACCTGGGCGATGCCAACTACATTCTGGGGATCCAGATCTATTGTGATAGATCTAAGAGGATGTTGGGACTTTCACAGTCCAGGTACATCGACACCATACTGAAACGATTCAGTATGGAAAATTCCAAGCGCGGTAATCTACCAGCTTGTCACGGAATCACCCTCTCCAAAGAGATGTCTCTCAAGACTGATTTGGAAAGGGCTCGCATGTCATCTATACCCTACGCATCTGAGGTAGGCTCTATAATGTATGCGATGTTATGTACAAGACCAGATGTAGCATACGCATTGAGCGTTGTAAGCCGGTATCAGTCGGATCCAGGGGAGAAACACTGGATAGCTGTAAAGAACATTCTCAAGTACCTGAGAAGGACTAAGGAGATATTCTTGGTGTATGGCGGAAAAGACCTCCAGATCGAGGCCTTTGCTCCAGCTTCCAGAGTGACAAGGATGACTCCAAATCCATGTCGGGTTATGTCTTTACCCTCAATGGAGGGGCGGTTTGCTGGAAGAGTTCCAAGCAGGAAACCGTTGCTGACTCAACTATGGAAGCGGAGTACATACCTGCTTGCGATGCCGCAAAGGAAGCTGTCTGGATGAAGAAGTTCCTCACGGAGCTTCAGGTGGTTCCTACCATTGTTGATCCAATACCGCTGTATTGTGACAACAACGGCGCTATAGTTTTAGTGAAGGAACCCAGGTCCCATCAGAAGTCCAGGCACATTTTAAGGCGGTACCACCTGATCAGGGAGATCGTAGAAATTCAGAAGATAACATTGCGGATCCACTCACGAAGGCCTTACCCCAGACTCAGTTCGAGCGGCTGATCGAGATGATAGGTCTTCGATACGCCAGTACATGGCCTTAGTGCAAGTGGGAGATTGTTAGTGTATATGCCCTAGAGGCCATTACTGTATCATAATAGCTTGTATATTACTTGATGGAAGCTTAGGATATTCACAGTTGTATAGACAATCTTGCTCAAAATGGTAGTATGCTACTTGGTTTGTTTCTACTTTAATATGTGCATGTGTTTCTTTTAGCATATCGCTTATACATATTAGTAGAGCCCTTAGGATCTTTGCTTGATTACCAGCGTTGTGATGGCAGTCATATTTGTGGGGGCTGGGTAATCTATAAGCACATCCTTATACAGGTCCCTAGTCGTAGGACTATCGAGACAGGGTATCGATACTCCGGAATAGACTAGCGTATGCGCTTCTCATCCCAGCAGGGGAGATGGTCTGTCCTGCAGCCATTAGTACGTCGTACTGGAGATAGTATGCGGGTGCTCGTTAGGTTATGAGTACACTGGACAGGACTCATCGGGAACTGTTGGTTGGTATTATACCTATCGTCAGTTATCAGTTCCCAGGTGACATGAGTACAGCTTAGTCCGCTAACTTGACACTGTCACTTCGCCTCGAGTGTGTTCCCACTGTTCTTTGATTACTACCCTACCACGGCTCAAAGGAGTCGTGCAAACAGGTAGTAGTTGGGTGCAGTCCCGAAGCACTTGGAGGCAGTGACGGTTAGACAGGATTCGTCTCTCCCGGTATTGGGGGTTGATATCGCGCTGTGTCTAGGAAAGCCATTACACATAGTCGTCCCTGGCCAGGGCAAGCGAGATATACTGGTAGGTTTCCAGTGTTATCTCAGGGTGTTCTGGGCTACACTCCGACACGACTTGTACCGCTATTAGGAGACTGACGTTTACCAACCCCTAGGCCCGCCATGCGATGTTCTCAGACGAACGGACCGGACTGTACGGAGATTGTCACATTCAGGCTCAGTAGGAGTTCGGATGGGTTTACCTCATCGGCCTTCTTATCGATATCTACCTGGGGACCGTTACGTACAGCTAGTGCCGCTTACAGTCTGTGGTTAAACCCACTGCCAGCGTAGTGTCAAGTCTTTAGAGTCCGACATAGAGAGTTTCCCTGCACTGAGCGAAAGGTGTAGAGGCCGTATGGTTTTACGGCAAGGCTACGATCACTTACGTACACTTGTGTGCGTATGCTGTTCGGGCAGGCAATACTAGTGGGCTTTGGTTTAAGCCGGATCCTAGTATTGTATGGATGGATTTGTTTTGTCTTCTGTGCATTCGCATTCTATGGAATGCGGATGCGGGTGTGTATGCACAGTTGTGAGGAGTGAAGAAGAAGGAGGTGCCTCATTAGGGTTTTGACAGTTGATTCGGTCAAAACCATTATGAGGCAGGCTCATTAGGGTTTTGACAGTTGATTCGGTCAAAACCATTATGAGGCGGACTCATTAGGGTTTTGGCAGTTGGTTCGGTCAAAACCATTATGAGCCGGGGACATTATTTACTAATCTTTTTAGTGATAATTATGTTATGGCTAATTGCTTTGACCATTTGACCATACTTGACTTTGTTGACCGTTTGACCAAAGTTGACTAGCATCTTCATGAGATGTCTAGAGTCTTCTTTGGTTTTCATTTTATTTTTGTGATGAAAATGGTCAAGTCAAGGTAGCCATCAACTTTATCATGAAAAGATTAGTCATGATGATGTTTATGCATTATTGTAACCATGGTTCATTTTCTTTGTTCATAATTCTTTTCTTATTCTCTCTCTTGATATGAGAATGCTCCATGGTTCCTCCTTCATCTTCCTCCTCTTGAATTTTCCTTTAACCTCATGTGTTGAGAAAATAAGGAAGTAAATTGACAAAACTATCCATCTACTTCTTCTACACAACCTAGGATATCAAGCCTAGCAACCTTGTTGCTCTAGTTGCCTCGGCTCGAGGCGGTGCTTGGAACACAAACTCTCGGGTGGATCGTCCTCGACTCAAGGAGTCCACGGAGGTGATCAAGATCCGGATCGATCCTCGGAGCTTGGATGGACGAGCAGGACAGCGGAGAGAAGACTCGAAGGACCGGTATCGTGAGGTATAATCTCTATGACAGAGTAGATATAACCTCAAGTAGTTTGCTAGGTTTTTGTTTAGAAAAGATCCTCCTTTTAGTCCATGTTGCCTTTGTGTCAACAATCGTTTTTTACCGTTTCCGCCTCCCGTAAGAACCGGGGTGAGCAACGTGGACTTACAGAAACGTCCTTAAACTAATGTTCGTCCCCAAATGGGAATGTTGGACCGAAACGTCCTTAAACTAATATTCGTCCCAAAATGGGAATGTTTGACCGAAATGTCCTTAAACTAATGTTCGTCCCCAAATGGGAATGTTGGACCACCATGTCCCTAAACTGGAAATGGACCACTATGTCCCTAAACTAGAACAATAGAGCCCAAACGCTCTTTTGTCGGATCTAAATGATCCTGTTAAGTCGATCTTAGTCTAAATTGGACTAACGTATCCTTAACAAACGTTTAAGTCGATCTTAGCCTCAAATATGGCTAACGCATCCTTAAACCAAAACTTTCAAAATAGACTTTAGTCCCAAATTGGACTATACATCTTCCAACCAACTTTGGTTCAAGGGTACATCTCTGAACTTCTATGATATTTGTCGTTGTAATCCTTCAACGTCGTCAGAGAGGTGATGGGTCTCGACGGCCATACATTCAATGGACTACCATGTCCCTAAACTGGAACAATAGAGCCCAAATGCTCTTTTGTCGAATCCAAACGATCCCCTTAAGTTGATCTTATTCTCAAATTAGACTAACGTATCCTTAACGAACGTTTAAGTTGATCTTAACCTCAAATATGGCTAACGTATCCTTAAACATAAAACCCCAAACCCAAATCTAAGAAAATACGGATTTGGACTAATCCACGTCCTACGGACGACAGCATAACTTAGTCTCTGTATACAATCCACGGGCAACCACAAACAAAACAAACACCCACGACACGAAGTGAAATTCTGGAGAAGGAGAAAGTTGTTACCGCGATGCGGTAGTGTAATTAACTGCAGGGGCTTGCGCCTGCAGGGAAGAGCATTCCTACAATCAAAAACCCCTCAAGCGAGGAGGAATCTGACGAAGTCTGCTACATCGACCGCATCCGTCTAAACCTCCGATACACGGTGCCATAAATCAACTTGGCATCTTCGGAGAGGTGGACGGATAAAACCAAATAGCATCTCCCCCGAATCACAGGCCTAGACGTCCAGTCTACGAGCCGTCTTTCGGAGGGGAACAGATTCTGGCATGCCCGGTGGGACCTTTTCCTCTTTCCACTCCACACTTCGTGTGTCGTATTCACGAACGAATCGCGGTTTGTTAATGGTTGCCCTCGGGTTTCAAGTTACTAAGATTTGGTCTCTTGCTTGGTGCAGAAATCAAACAGCAATGGCATCCAACTGCTCGAACTGCTCCAAATGCAAATGCAACCGACGCTCCGCCTCACCTAGAGGTGTAGCCTATGGGCCTCAAGCGGCCTCCCTCTTCGCTATGCCGGTGGAACAAGTGACTCAGGCTACCACTGGTCTGTTTTTCGGGACCATGCTCCCACCAGCGAGCTTCACCATCCCAGTGCCCGTACCGGAAGCTTCAAAGAAGTCGGTCTTCGATCGACTTGCTACTACCACGGCCCCTTTCAACGGGTCGTCCAATTCCAACTCCTCGGTCTTCACCAGGCTGAGCTCGAGCTCTAAAGGGCCTACCAAGAAGCCCATAATGCCTGAAGTGGCCATCCCAAAGAAGATAGCTGCTCCTGAAGTCGTCAAGGCGGCTTCTCCTCCCAGAGGGTCGGTCTTTGCGAGACTGACTGCTCCCGTTCCCGCTCCCGCTCAGAAATCTGTTTTTGACCGGTTGGACGTAGCTTCTCAACGAACGTCAGTCTTCAAGAGGCTGACACCGGCAGCAGCCCCTCCCCAGAACAAGGGGCAAGACAAAGCCGTCGCTGAACCAATCCCAACAACCCGTAATGCCCGACGTCGCCACTGGCGCCGGATAAGGAAGGCTAGGGGCAACTCCCCCTCAGGGCTAACCCCACCAGCTCCAACGGTGGAAATTGATGCTACTATTCCAACTGAGAACAACTTCGAGCTGCTGAATAGGGTACGCAGAAATTCGCCAACCGCGGTGCTCAAAAGATCTCCTCCACCGGCTGAGACGGTCGTGGAGCCAAAACCAGAAGAGCCGGAGCAGTCTCCTCAACGGCTGTCTTCCAGGATCTACAAGACTTGGCGACGAGTCCAAGAATCGGTGATTGATCCGAATTTCTCTCACCAGCATAAGAAGTCGAAGGGCCGACGGGAGGAAAACCCCCTGTCAAGCAACAGAAGATGACGGCCACCTGGGTGCCCACAACAACGGCCCCCTCAACTTCGACGGCCCACAAGAGAAGAAGGCCGGAGAAAGTTCCCACGCCTGCGGCAAATGTCAAAGGCAGTGAGCCTAAATGCCCTAAGTCCGGAGGCATTGTGGTACATACCGTATACATGGCGTCCGGGAAAGAGGATAGCCGTATATCCACAGGTCATCGACCGCTCACGCGATCGGTGACTAAAGCTCAAGAGCAGCAGCGGAAGCTCCAAGAAATGATGATTGCGATGGCTGCGCTCACTGGGCCAAAAGAAAGCCCAGAAGCATCCTCGGATCAACGACAAGAGCAAGAAACCGACGCCGAATTCCTCCGCAGGGTACTTGAAAAGAAGGATAAAGAGGCTGCGGAACAAGCAGCCAATATAAAACGAATAGCCCTTCTGTTTCAGGACATAGTGGGTATAATGATCCAACAGGATCCTCCTGCTGAAGATCCTCCGATTGCTCTCGAGGATGACAGAGGGGAGGCATCAAATCCTCCACCGGCTCTTTCAATAGCTAAGGAGGAGACAATTTCTAAAGCTGACCTGGATGAATATATAGCTCAACAGATACGGGTCCACCAGGCAACTGAAGCGGCTGGACAAGTCGTCAAGACAGGCGACCGTATCCGAGCTGGTATGATCAGATCAAATACCCGCCGGGCTACACGATCCCAAAATTCCATGTTTACAAAGGGACAGGCAATCCCCATCAACATGTTGTCCAGTTCAGAGCTCTTTGTGGCAATACCGGCGGTGATGATAAACTGTTGCTTCGCCAGTTCGTCGGCAGCCTATCGGAGACGGCGTTTGAATGGTACTCCGAACTCCCGAATGACTCCATCAAAACTTTCGCTGAAATGGAATTGTTGTTTACTCAGCGATTTGCGAGCGCCAGCGAACGTACTCCAATAACAGCTTTGATCAACGCAAGAGTAAAGCCGGGCGAAACGTGGGTTCAATATGCAATCCGATGGCGGAATCTGTGGTCGAAGTGCGAACAGCACATCGAGGAAGCGCCAGCGGTGGGCATGTTCGTAGGCACCCTAGATCCTCATGCAACTATCTCACAGTTCATGATGTTCTTTAAACCAACCACGTTCTAAGCCTTGATTGATAAGTTAGACCAGATGGATCAGATGGGTCACAGACCGCCTCCTCCAAAGCCGGACTCTCGAAATGAGAAGGGGAAAGGGAAAGCGATCGTCGTCGCCAATGCTCAACAACAGCCGAGCAACTTGAAGCCGGTCGTCCGTCAAAACAATACGCGTCCACACCTATCCCTCGAGGAGAGGCTAGGACGTCCTTACTCGTTTCTTCAAGATAAAACGAGAAGACTGTTTGAGCTAGCATTGCGTAACAGACTCATCAATCTGCCGGATTCAAGACGTCCGTCGCAGCCAAACGACGTCAATAATCCCAATTACTGTCCCTATCACCGAGTATTGGGTCATTCGATCGAAGATTGCTACGTCTTCAAAAACTGGATTGAAGATCAATACCAACAAGGCAAGTTCGCGTTATCCGAAAAATGGAAGGTGAACCCGCCGCAACCTCATACCTCTAAAAAGGTAAGTATGCCGGGGGCAACGTGCTCCCTTGTTGAAGAAGCTCCGTGGGAAGTCGTGCTATCAGCCAAGATCAAAAGGATGCTGAATGATCTCAAGACATGCCCGGCAATCAGATGGAAGAACCCGTTGGAACCTGAGATCATCGAAGGGATGCTAAAGCCGTGCCCGACTCCAAAGATCGGTGGTGATGGCCCAAGAACTCACACCCAGCCGTCAAAATCTTCGAAGGAGAAGAAGAAAAGATCCAAAAAGCCCGTGAAACCTGGCAACAAGCGCACGGACTTACAAAAACAGATTGACGCGCTGGAGGAGTATAATCAGAAAGCACGGACTCCCATCACGCTCCAAGAGTTCCTCAACCACATTTTTCAGGAGGAAGATGATGGAGAAAGCTCGTCGGATGAATCTGAGGGTTACGTGGCGAGTTGTCATATGATCTCCCACTCATTTACAGACGATGAAAAAACTTCTTGCACTGAGAAGCTGGGGGCAGATCCTAAACCGGAACTTCTGGGGCCATCAGATGAAGCAATTGATGCATTTCTCAACGAAGCTCTTTTGAAAAGTAAAGCTGATCAGGAACGTGAGACGGTCGTATTTGAAAGGGCCCAGCGACTAGACGAAAGAGTTGAGACACCCCCGTCAAATCAAAAGACATCCATTGCGGATAAAAACAAATTCAAGATGAGGAAAAGGTTTGCTAAAGCCATATCAATGGGGATGAAGCTACCACCCTCTGAAGGAAACATTGCCGACAAAGCAGAAATGCACCCTTCCTATTACTTATATCATCGAAAGGTTTCACACCCCACCGAAGAGTGCAAACCCTTCAATAGATGGTGGCAGGTGTATGTTGTTCACCGGCACATTTTAAGCGGGAGAAGCGCAAAACTCGTCGGGAGCGGAAAAGTACGACCGAGGAGCTTAGAAGAACTACCGGCGATTGTTGCATGGTTAACACCAAGGGAGTGCAAATTCTCACATTCGGGAGCGACTCTGACGAGGAAATGGCCTTTAGCCCTCTCTTTAAAGAGTCCACCTCGGAAAAAGAGGAAGAGCCAAAAGCCTACGAAAATATCCAGCTGCGTAATCGTACGCTACCCGAAAAGAATCTCGGACCTTCGAACAGGAAAGATAAGGGAAAAGAAAAGGTCGCCGAATATATCGCCCTAGATGACCAAGTCATGAAAGAGCTGACTGCCAAGGACCCACTAAAGAAAAATAAGGTGGACTACAACATCCTGGCACACTTGAGGAAGCTACCCTCGCAACTCAGCATTCTTGACGCCCTTTTACTATCAAAGGAAGCAAGGGATTCATTGATCAAAACGCTACAAGAGCCAGAGCAATTCCAAACTTTTCTCACAGAAGAAAAGATGAAGGACGAGCTGGAAGAAGTGCACACAGCCGATATCACTTTCGGTGATGAAGACCTTCTCCTTGGGAAGTGCGAGCACAACCGTCCCCTTTATGTCTCAGGGTAGTGCCACGGTATAAAGATAGGCAAGATCCTGGTCGACAATGGGTCCTCCGTCAATCTCCTTAATGTAAGGGTATTGAAAGAAATCTGCATGAGCGTACAGAACCTTGCCTAGGATAAGATCACCATCTCCGGGTTCGACTCTCAATCATCATGAACTCTTGGGTCAGTGATATTGACACTGCACTTTGGACTACTTGTCACGGACATTAAATTCCACGTTATAGACGCCATGACATGCTATAATGCTTTGCTCGGTCGGCCTTGGTTACACGAGTACAACATCATCCCTTCTACACAACACTAGTGTATGAAATACTTTAAGGATGGTCTCGAGTACACCGTGACAAGAGAGCTGAACCCGTTCTCAGTGAACGAAGTTCGGAAGTACGAAGATGCAAAATATTTCTTACCGGATTTCGAAGACATGGAGAGATGTCACAAACCGGAGAACAAAGCTATCGCCACCATCCCTGTCTTCGGGAGTGATACTGAGGAAGAGGAAGAAATGGTTTATTCGGGTCTACCCCAGCACAACAAGCCAGGACCGTCCGCTTCCATGTTGATCTTCGGCAGCGACTCAGAAGATGAGGTCCATGCTATATTCTCTGCTCGGCCTCCAATACGAACATTCGCTGATGAAGAGCAAAGTCTGCAAGTCGCCATGGTTCCACTTAAACATCATAAAGAACTGGACGCGCTCAATACCTACAGTGTAGAAGAGCTGCAGACGTTTTATGTCCCTCCCAGGCGAGAAGGCGAAAAGGCGATTCTATTCTACCGCTCCGGGGAAACCAAAGTGGAAAAAGAAATCTGGCACGGTGTGGATCCTATGCTTGACAGGCTTCAGCCCATTCGTCTGCCTAGATATTATACAGAGGGCTTGAAAAGGCTGTTAAAGTGCCAAGAAGTACCCCTTAAGCAAACTGCTCAAAAAGCCAAGTTCTATGACAGGATTTGGAACGTTCCCGGAACTCAGCGCAAATTACCTAATGGGAGAATGGAAGCAATCGGGCTTGGATATGTTCGGTCCAAGAAACGGGAGCTACTTCGCGACTGCTATGTTGTGCATAACTTTGATGAAGAAGGGGATGCTCAATGGGAGAGTGCTAATCCTGAACCAGAAAAAGTCCCCGACGTAAAAATGCCCAGTCCGTCGTTCGAAGAACAAATGAACAAGCTTATAAGGGAAGCTGGTCAAAAAGTTCGAGACGACCATAACCGCGAAATGGCCATCTACGAGAAAGCCAGGACGCAACGCCTCCTCCAACAGGCTGTGAAAGACGAAAATGCCGCTCCCTGTCAACCTGTTGCAAAAAAGGCCCGACGCAGAGGCAGAAACAAGTCAAAAAGCGAAAAAGGCATTCAACAATGACAAAGCGGGAACAAGAAGCCACACAGTCGGGAATCGAGCGGTCCGGATTTGTCCCTTGTGAAGAAGATGAGTCGATCGTATTCTTTTCCCTAAGACAAGACGAAGAAGATACTTGACCTTGCTATAAAACATCAAATGATTACGCTTCCGGAGTCCAAGCACCTCGAACTAGCAGGCGAAGTCTCACACCCGAACTATTGCTCTTATCACAGGGTAATAGGGCACCCCCTCGAAGATTGCTTCACCTTCAAGAATTGGGTCGAAGATCAGTATCAGTTCGGCAAGTTCTCTCTATCTGACAGTTGGAGGGTAACGCCGCCACAGAAGCATGAACCCAAAGCCACGAAAGCAGAACCAAACCCACATCGGTCTTGGAAGCGAGCTCGTACTTGTCATATGATAATGATATCAAAAGAAGAGCCTGAGAATATGGATGACCTCCCTTGGTGCTTCGAAAACAGCGATGACGAGGTGATCTCAAAATTTCCACCAGCGCCGAAAGAGCTGGAAGATGGGATACACACCACGGAGGATAACCTCAAGAAAATTGAGTTGGGGACGGCGAACGACCCGCGACCGACATTCGTTAGTGAGCTATTGTCTGAAGAAAGGGTGGCTGCGTTAAAAGAAGTGCTCATGCAGCACAAGGATTGCTTCGCGTGGAACTATTCCGAAATGCCGGGACTAGACCCAGAGATCGCCGTCCACAAATTAGCGATATCCCCGGACGTTAAGCCGGTCAAACAGGTGTCGAGAAGAATGCGGCTTGAGCTTGAGATGAGCATCAATGCCGAGGTCAAGAAGCTAATTGACTCCGGCTTCATCCAAGAGGTTTAGTATTCTGATTGGATCGCCAACATCGTCCCAGTGATGAAGAAAAATGGGACGGTGCGCATATGCGTGGACTTCCGGGATCTCAATAAAGCATGCCTGAAGGACGATTTCCCAGTATCGGTAACCGAGCTGATGATAGACAATACGTCCACTCATGAAGTTTTCTCATTCATGGATGGCTCATCGGGATACAATCAGATAAAGATGCACCCGGAGGACCAGAAGCATACTGCTTTTCGGACCCCTTTGGGCATATTTTGCTACAAGGTGATGCCTTTCGGTCTAAAGAACGCCGGTGCCACCTATCAGAGGGCCATGACGAAGATCTTCGATGACCTCATACATGAAATCGTCGAATGCTATATCGACGATCTCGTGGTGAAAAGCAAATCATACGAGGAACATCTCGAGCATCTGAAGACCGTGTTTCAACGCCTTCGGCAATATAATTTGAAGATGAACCCACTCAAATGCGCATTCGGGGTCTCCTCGGGCAAATTCCTGGGGTTCATTGTCCGACACCGAGGCATCGGGATAGATCCGTCAAAGATCAATGCGATCATAGAAATGCCTCCGCCAAGAACTCTCAAACAATTGTGGACTCTCCAAGGGAAACTCACGTATATCCGGCGGTTTATAGCCAACCTCTCTGGGAAATGCCGCCCCTATAGTCACTTGATGAAAAAGGGAACACCGTTCGTCTGGGATCATAAATGTCAAGGCGCGCTGGACGAGATCAAGCAGTACCTGCAGAACCCGCCAGTCCTGGCTGCTCCAGTCAAGGGAAAACCCCTTATTCTTTATACAACAGCCCTTGAAGGTTCTTTAGGCGCATTATGGGCACAAGAGAACGACTAAGGGAAGGAAATGGCTCTCTATTACTTGAGTCGAGTTCTCCTGGGGGCAGAAAGCAATTATTCTCCCATCGAAATACACTGCTTGGCGTTGATCTTCGCGATAACAAAGCTCAGGCACTATGCGTTGACGCTTGAAGTTCGTCTTATATCGAAGGTGGACCCCCTCAAATATTTAATGTCAAAGGCTATATTGACGGGGAGACTCGCTAAACGGGCCTTGCTCTTGATGGAGTTATCAATAACCTATCAGCCTCTTAAAGCAGTGAAAGGCCAGGCCATCGCCGACTTCCTCGCTGAGCATCCGATACCGGCCGTTTCTCCTCTGAATTGCGAGCTGCCAGACGAACATGCGTTTGATGCGATCGACGGAGGTGATACCCGATGGGAACTCTATTTTGATGGAGCGTCTTCCATAAAGATGCGCAAACAAAGCACCCCTATGATCAAATCAGGGGTAGGTCTCATCTTCGTGACTCCACAAGGAGGGATAATGCGTTTTGCCTTCTCCTTAACAGAGCCGAGGACAAATAATGAAACTGAATACGAAGCTTTGATAGCAGGCCTCGAGATCGCCATCGACATGGGAATTGAAAACCTCCTCATATACGGGGACTCCCAATTGGTCGTTAGTCAAGTAAATGGCGATTACCAAACGTGCAAGCCAGATTTGGTGAAGTACGGCGAAAAGGTGCAGCAATTGTTGACCCAAATTCCTTCCTACACTTTGGAAAGCATACCGCATGGGGAAAATAGCAAAGCGGATGCGTTAACCAAGCTCGCTAAAGAGCCAGCCGACGAGAACCTCGATGACGTAAGGATCGTGATACAAAGCCGTCGAGTCCTCGCACCGGTGGAAATATCTCCGGAATAATCCGAGAGGAAGGAAATGACCGAGAAGATGGCCTTGCAAATAAAGGACCAGGAAAAGGCTGAAGATTGGAGAGAAGTCTTTATAGACTACTTCAAATCTCGTCGGACGCCTGAAGATGCGTCTTCAAGACATCAGCTTATGAAACGAGCTCTGTCTTTCGCCTTCATCAACGATACTTTGTATAAGAGATTGTTTGATTCCCTGTGGTTAAGATGCCTGGGACCCGAAGAGGCAAAGAGAGTCGTCTAAGAAGTTCATGACGGACTCTGCGGTTCTCACCAAGCAGGCTCGAAGATGAAGTTGAAGATTAAAAGGACGGGCTACTATTGGCCCATGATGATTCAAGACTGCCTCGAATATGCGAAGCAATGTCACTCATGCCAAATTCATGGGGACTTCATCCATCAGCATCCAAATCCATTACATCCAACGGTGGTTAGCTGGCCGTTCGAAATGTGGGGGACTGACATAATCGGCCCCATCGAGCTAGCGTCGTCCAGGGGACATCGATTCATCTTGGCAACGAATGACTACTTCTCCAAATGGGCGGAAGCAGTGCCGCTGAGGGAAGTGAAGACGGAGAATATCCTCCATTTCTTCAAGACGCACGTCATTTATCGGTTTGGAACTCCGCGACGGATCATCTCCGATAACGGGCTAGCTTATAGAAGCCACAAGATCAGCCGCTTCGCGCAACAACACAACATAGATTGGAGATATTCCTCAGTTTATAATCCTCGAGCTAACGGTCTAGCTGAGGCTTTCAACAAGACCTTGACGAAGACCATGAAGAAGACGGTGTCCCGAAATAAGAAGGACTGGCACGAGAGACTGCAAGAAGCTCTCTGGGCGTATCGAACTACATTCAAGACGGCCACGAACACAACGCCGTACGCGTTGGTATTCGGTACAGAAGTAGTACTCCCCCTCGAAATAGAATTACCCTCTCTACGAGTGGCAGTCCACTATGAGCTGACGGACGAAGAAAATGCCCACCTTCGGCTTGAGGAGCTTGATGCCCTTGATGAAACCCGGCTCATAGCGCAACAAAATCTGAAGGCTTATAAAGCAAAGATGACGCGCTCATATGAAAGATTGACCAGGTCGAGGACATTCCGCCAAGGTGAACTCGTGCTAGTGGTTAAAAGGCCTATGATCCCCAATCGCGCCAAGCGGGGAAAATTCGAGCCGAACTATGAAGGCCCGTATATCATAGACAAGGTTTACCAGGGTGGAGCCTATCTACTCATGGACATGCATGGAGAAAGACCTTTCAGGCCAATAAACGGCCGCTTCCTGAAGAAATACTACGCCTAATGAGTTATGACCTAGGTCAATGATAGATGACGATGACTATGTCCGCTCGTTATCTTTCTAAGCCCAAAACTCTATAAGTAGTAGCTGGTTAACGGACCGAAACGTCCATAAACTAACAACGGACCACTATGTCCTAAAACTAGCTGTTGCCCGAGATGTCAAGAAGTTACGGCAGATAGCAGCATCCCGAAGAAGAAAAAAAATATAAAAGAATAAAAAGAATAAAAAAAAGAGAAAACGGTATGTCCAAAAGCAAAAGGGGCACGAATGAAAACCCGAAAGGGCTCTGTGAGTAAAAACAGCAGGGCTACCGGTGAGTGTTTGTGAAAACCTGAAAGGTCGCAACTTCGTTAGAAAAAAGAATAAAAAAAAGAATAAAAAAAATGGTATGTCCATAAGCAAAATGGGCACGGATGAAAACCCGAAAGGGCTCCGTGAGTAAAAACAGCAGGGCTACCGGCGAGTGTTTGTGAAAACCCGAAAGGGCGCAACCTCGTTAAAAGACACTTGCAAGATCCTCTCGACTTTGTAAGGAGAAACCACCTGCGTGAGATCCTTACGACTCACAAGGGAGCAACACACTTAGCGATCCCTACGATTCCTAAGGAGAAGTTACACTTGCGAGATCCTCACGACTCGTAAGGAGAACTCTCTTATTGGACCCTCATGGCTCATAAGATTTGAAAGTCTTAAGATACAGATACCTGAACCTGTTCTTAAGCAAAACCCCCCCACAACCTTCGATATGGTCCTACAAGCGGCTCAATACTGACCCTTGTATACAATCCACGGGCGCGAATAAACATTTTCCCAGCAAAGTCCCACCCGTGACTTGGGATATGTCCATATGGTGAACAACCCTTGTAAGTCCTCTCGACTTATAAGGAGAAAACCCTTTTGTAAGATCCTTACGACTTACAGGGGAACATACACTTAGGGATCCTCACGATTTCTAAGGAGAAAACACACCTACGAGATCCTCACGACTCGCAGGGAGAAATATCTTTGTGAGACCCTTACGGCTCATGAAGTCAAAAGCCTTAGTAAACAGGATCCTAACCCTGTTTACTAAGTCACCTTTGTTCGACATCGACAAAGGCAAATGATGATTCGCTCCTGGCAATATTCCAGTTGTAGCGGTGCTGATGCCGAAATCGGTGTCTAATCCCAAGCTTGTAGCGAAAAGACAGCAAGCCACACATGCATACGAAATAGCCGAAATGATAGGGCAACTTGCAACAAAATCAGCAAGTAAAAAAGATGTATGCATGAAAAATAGCCGAGATGATTGGGCAACTCGCAATAAAAAGCAGCGAGTAAAAATAAAATAAATAGCCGAAATGATTGGGCACCGCGAAAAAATAGCCGAAATGATTGGGCAATCACGACTTTCGCGATATAAAAGCTGAAATGATAGAGCATCGCGGAAAGAAATAAAATAAAAAAATATATATATAATGAAATTTTTGCCCTACAGGCAATATCACAGCAATCCCTGTACACAATCCAGGAGCGCAAACACAAAAGGAAACACATCTTCCCTCCCCATGCTCCATCAGAAAACGGAGCTGAGTCTTGATGGCAACTCATATAAAGCCCGAAAGAAAATCGGAGATCATCTCACCCCAGCATGGAGTGATCACCACTCCAACGTTCGTCTCTACACAACAGACAAAATGTCACCACAGCATCTTGATTCGCGTCGGCCCGCAGAGAAACCAATGTCTTTGCAGGAATACCCCGATTCGTTTCAACCCCGAGGAAACCAGTGTCCTCGGCAAATACCTCAATTCAGGGAAATTAGCATCCTTGATGAGAGCACCTTGATTCGCGTCGACCCGCAGAGAAACCAGTGTCTTTGCAGGAATACCTCGATTCGTCTCAACCCCATGGAAATCAGTGTCCTTGGCAAATACCTCAATTCAGGGAAACTAGCGTCCTTGATGAGAGCTTCTTGATTCGCGTCGACCCGCAGAGAAACCAGTGTCTTTGCAGGAATACCTCGATTTGTTTCAACCCCGAGGAAACCAGTGTCCTCGGCAAATACTTCGACTCAGGGAAACTAGCGTCCTTGATGAGAGCTTCTGGATTCACGTCGACCCGCAGAGAAACTAGCGTCTTTGCAGGAATACTTCGATTCGTTTCAACCCCGAGGAAACCAGTGTCCTTGGAAAATACTTCGATTCAGGGAAACTAGCGTCCTTGATGAGAGCTTTTGGATTCACGTCGACCCGCAGAGAAACTAGCGTCTTTGCAGGAATACCTCGATTCATTTCAACACCGAAGAAACCAGTGTCCTCGGCAAAATACTTCGACTCAGGGAAACTAGTGTCCTTGATGAGAGCTTCTTGATTCGCGTCGACCCGCAGAGAAACTAGCGTCTTTGCAGGAATACCTCGATTCGTTTCAACCCCGAGGAAACCAGTGTCCTCGGCAAAATACATCGACTCAGGGAAACTAGCGTCCTTGATGAGAGCTTCTTGATTCGTGTCGACCCGCAGAGAAACCAGTGTCTTTGCAGGAATACCTCGATTTGTTTCAACCCCAGGGAAATCGGTGTCCTTGGCAAATACCTCAATTCAGGGAAATTAGCGTCCTTGAGGAGAGCACCTTGATTCGCGTCGATTCGCAAAGAAACCAGTGTCTTTGCAGAACTACCTCAATTCGTTTCAACTCCGAGGAAATCAGTGTCCTCGGCAAATACCTCGATTCAGGGAAATCAGTGTCCTTGACGAGAGCTGCTCGATTCGTCTCGACCCGTGAGGAAATTAGTGTCTTCGCGAGAACTTCTCGATTCGTCTCGACTTGAGAGATAAAGCCTTAGGCAGCGGGGATTAAAAAACCTGTTTCCTAAGCAATGGGACCCTGCAAGTCGGTCTAAAACGGTCTCTTGCATACTATCCACGGGTCTCACTCTCCAAAGTCGAATCTCGACAAGGAGGGAAACAACCGCTTACGAGTCCTCTCGACTCGTAAGAGGGAAAATTCTCTTATAAGATCCTTACGACTTATAAGAGAAAACACACTTAGGAATCCTCATGATTCCTAAGGAGAAAATACACCTATGAGATCCTCTCGATCCGTAGGGAGAAAAGTCTTTGCGAGACCCTCATGGCTCATAAAGTTGAAAAGTCTTAGGCAGTAGATCTAAACCTGCATCCTAAGCCATCATTACCTCTTGAAGAAGCCAAGACAGGATGCTCTTTCTATCATCTGTCAACCATGTTTACTAAGGTAGCATGCTGATAATAGAAGAAGGGAGAAAGCACAGAGATGACACAAGACATTGCAAAAAAAAATGTGTATCTTTATTCATGAATTCAACTAAGTACAAGGCGAATCGTATAAAAGAATAAAGAATGGATACATTTTATTCAAAGATTACAAGTGTATAATTGATACAAAAAGCAGCTACTGAGAAGGAAGCGTCTTAAATAGCCCTATCAATTGCTCGCGCACTTCCTTCCATGCCTTCTCCTGATCGGCTGCCACCGCCAATTCTGCTTCCACCTGAGTCCGCTGCTGTAAGAAGGATGAAAGCTGCTCCTCAACTGCCTGCTGAGCTGCTTCGCGACATTGGGCATCACGCTCAGCGGCATCGAGCTTCTGCATCAGTGTTAGCCCATCAGAAATACGTTGCAGAAGGCCCTCGAAGATAGCCTTCACCTGGGCAGCATTTGCCTCAACCTCAGCACGCAGGCGAACAGTCTCGCTCGAAGTTTCTTGGCATTCCCTTCGCCTTAAAGCCGCTTCTTGTTCCAGATGGTGGAAGTAAGAAGTGCTCCGTTCGATCCATGCTGCCCGTTGAGTACTTGCGGCCAAGATCTCGGGGGCAGGACGCATAAGCTCCAGCTGATGCAGGCGAGCCTCGATCTCCCTGCAGTGATTAACCCAAAACCCGACGACGCCTTTATTATGAAAATTTAGAAGCGCCGCCAGCATCGTGTTAACCTCCACAGCGAAATCCGCGGCAGATGGGGGAGCGTCTGCGTCAAGCTCTTCGACGTATCCGCTCAGCATGCCCAAACTCATCACAGCACCCTTTGAAGATGGACGTCTCAAGAAGGGGCCTGCCGGCATTATGATGCGAGACTCGAGGGGGGACGGAACCGGAACGACAGCTGAAAAGACAAAACGCAATCAGATGACGGTTCAAGAAATATAGGAAAGTCATCAATGAGGGAGTTTACTATACCAGCTGCAGCAGGCGGTAAGGCCGGGAGGACCGGTGGCGCGGCTGATCCCTTATCTCCTCCTTCGATCTGTAGCACTGCAGTCAGGGCAAGAAAGAATCAGAAATAATTCCATTACTGAAAAAAGAAAGGATATTAATTGAAAACCATGCTCACCAGCGCCACTGGAGGAAGCACGCTCCGACGGGAAGGAGAAGTGTGGGTGCAGCACCTGGTAGGGGTGATAAAAAAGCACTCCTGCAAAGACGCAATGGTACAATGTCAGTACATAAATTATGCAGCAAAGATGAAATCGATAAGGCACAAATCCATACCTTCCAACATTTGCGACGGTGCGAGAGAAGGTAGAGAGGTGGCCACCATCAAGGCAGTAGCTGACGGCGCACCCTCGAGCAATGGGGCATCAACACTGGCCGCGCCTGTGTTAGAAACAAGATGAGCATTGTCAGAAAAGTTACACAATAAAGAAATAGGATGGTAACCCAAAATTTACCTGATGATCCGGCTAAAACGGCGGCGTCTCCCTCCATTGACATGAGACCACCTCCCGACGCCTCATCGCCAGACTCTACGGAGGCCGTCGTCGTGCTCACGAGGCCAGAAGACGGCGGAGGACCGTAGGCGGGGAGAGCAATGATCGGAGCGTTGCTAGACTCTTGAGAAAGAGCGGCCGGCTCATCCTCAGGAATCATGCCCGTCTCACCCGCTATTCCCTTGGGCTCAGTGGTCGCGACCGTCTCATCCACCGGTGCCATAGGGTCATCGGTCTCAGCCGCTCCATCCGCTACTGCCCCAGGCTCGTTTATGGTTGCCGTCTCATTTGCCACTACCTCAGGCTCGGCATCGGCGACCTTCTCAGGCATAGTAGGCGTGACTGTTTCGTCAGCCACTAGCTCGGGTCCAGCAACTCCGGCTACGTCGCCCACCGTCGGCTCGGGTTCAGCCGGTACCTCCCCCACTGTCCCCTTAGGCTCGACGGTTTCCGACGCTCCCTCAGTTGGACTTGGCCCTGCAAGACAGGATGTATCAGAACCGATAGTTTTACAATTCATACAACAAAAGTCTTGAAAAACACATTACCTGAGGTGGATTGATCGTTGGCCCCCCGAGCTGCACGCACCGCCCGCCTATGAGCAGTGGACAGGGCAACCGGAGACTCTTCCGAGGGAGTAGCAGCACGAGGAACGGCGCTTGAGCTCGCCCCTACGGCCAAAGCAGCTCTGCGCTCCTTCACCTCGCGCCTCAAGCGCTTCCTCTCCTCCCGGGCCGTTATGTCGAACCTCTTGGAAGCCTCCTTCAACGAGGCATCATCATCCACATTCAGAGTTTCCTCCAGAGCCTTCAAGGCATCCCTCATCGGCTTTTCAAGTCGGGTCTCTCGCGGCAGCCCCGAAGAGGCCAGGACTTCAATAGCTGGCCCAGGAAGAGTCCCCGCATCGACTTGCGTAGAAGATCCCGCGGCCCCTGCAAAGAAACAAAGAAAAGATTAGACTGGCCATAAAAAGGAAAAAAAAGACTCAGTGAGCCAAGACATACCAACGCCTGATAGAGCACGTTTCCTCTCCTCCTCCTGGAAGGTTTTCAGGGAAGCAACGATGGCTTCTTCGGTAGAGACGCCTGTTTAAAAAAGGAAAGCATTAGTCAAATATGATGATAAAAACATGATGAAATGACAAAGAATATGACTAGTGATTACCTAATTGACCAAGTTTAGCCAACCAAGCTTCAAGCCTCGTCGTTCACTCAGAAGCCGCGATGGCGGCCGTCATATCGGTGTCTGCCGGATCTACGAAGACACCTTCGTTGCTCCCGTATTCGCTTAATCCTTTGGTGAGGGGGCCTGAGGCTCTAAACCAAGGATAGCATCGAGAGAGAGGATCGACTTCTTCTTCCTCTTCTGCACGCGAGCCCCGGCTGCACCCAAGATCAACTTGCGCTTTGCGGGCACCTTAGGACGGCGAGTCCCGATGTCCGGGCCCACACCAGACTCAGGCGAAACTACGTTCACCGTCTCCTTTGGAGCACGGGGTGCTGGGGGCATGTCTACGGCATCACGAGGCAATCCGCGTGGAGGTCTCAACAAGTGCGGTGGCCCGGCTCCAGCATCTTTCAGCGGAGGAACGACCGGGGTCCTTGGCTTCAGGGGAGCCTTGCGGTCACTGCCGGGAGGCGCACCCTTACGGTCAACCAACATCCGTTTCTCTTCACGTATGACTGCGCCCATCGCGTACCCATACCAAGCCACGTACACGTTGAGGATGCATGGGACACAGCTCGATTCACTGATGAAGAGGTAGGAGCCCGTGTTCAGCCGCATGAAGTGGTGTAGCGCGTTCCGTATCCCCTCCCTGGTGGCAGCGGGTTCTTCCAAAAACGCCTCCAGTGGGACCCCCTTGATTATAGCCTAGTTGCTGAGAGAACCGATTGGGGCTATACCTCATAAACAACGCCGTATCATCCTGCCTGAATACCAAGAAGCCTGGCCGGATGGAGTATAAGTGGAGAACCTCCCGGGCTTTTAATACAGAGGCCCCGTCCTTGAAGCTATCGCGCAGCGCCAACACCATTTTGGAGGTATCCGGGCCAATGGTCATCACCTTGTCCTGAAAAGAAACTTTCGCGCCGACCATGTGCGGATGGAGAAGCAACCCCCTAGCCTCCTGCGGAGGCGGATTCACAATGGAAGCACCAACTAACCGCATGACTCTTGGGAGTCTGCACTTCTCATAAAAGGAGGGGCTCTTGTGAATCCCGAATACTCCAAGCACATGCAATTCCATCCATGAGGTAAAATAGTGCATCGGGAAATTGGCGGGTTGCACCCCGGGTTCATTTGCGTTCGCCGCCACACTTAATCCGTGATACAGGTGAGCCAGCCCTGCGATTCCGATCGATAATTATATACCAGCCACCATCCGATGCGCTGGGTAGAAGACGGACGGCCTAATGTAGTGTGGGTGCATGGGAAGCGCAAAACAAGACAGCCATAATCCTAGAAACCCGAGGAAGAAGGTCTCTTCGTCAATGCCCGGGGCGGCAATTTCAGATAAGGGCATGATGGCAGTGTCAGGAAGATAAAAACCCTTTTGGTCACCCTCCAATGTTGGTAGGCGATCTAAGCCAAAGTCGAAGGGGTCGTCGAGCTTGGCGAACTTTTCATTCCGCTGTGATATAATCTCCGGTCGAAGAAAGCGGGCGATGAAATCTGCAAAACTGACTCCCCGGACTCCTGATTCCAAATAGAGACCTTCATATATATATATTCAGCACCTTCACCAGACTCGGAAACTGGTGCTGAATAGCATTCTCCGGCGTCAATTCAAATACCAGTGGCTTAGTGGCGAAGACATACTCGTCAGGAGGAAGCAGCTCCTCATAATGCCCCTCCTCACCGGCAAACCCGAGATCTCAGCGAACTCTTCCAGGGAGATGGAGACTTCCCTGTCCGATAGAAGGAAGGTATGGGTGGGGATGTTCCATTGTTCTACGAACGCCTTAACCCACCACGTTGGAGGAGAAGGGTACTCAAAAAGCGAGGCGTAGACGGCAGGGTACAAACCGATCTTCATCAGACGCGTCTTCTTCGCTGACAAGATATACCTTGCCCACTGCAAATATCCGGCCGATTGTCGAGGGGTCAATCGGAGGTTATAAGCCTGTCCCCAAGGGCGCGCCTCACCCTGGCATATGCGTCGCCCCAGAATATCCACGGCCGGCTGCTGCTGCACGGGAATGGCAGCAATTGAAGGCTGGAGAAGATCCTCCGAATTCCAGTTCACAACCTCCACGGCATACTTCACCGGGGGTTCATCCGTGTAGGGGATCGACGAGATAGGCTCGGACGACGTCGCGCAACCAGAGCTTTAGCGACCTCTGATGATCTCACTGTACCATCTGCCCCACAGATGAAGGTTCTTATGCTCTGGGTCGTGATCCTTAATCAGAGCAAAAACCTCCCGGTCCACTGGCGCCTCAGGGAATCCTTCCTCTGAGCGAACAAATGGGAAAGAAAAATCAGCAGACATGATTGCCTGCAAACAAAAACGAAATCAGCCGTCAGTGTTGTAATTCCAACGCGTGTCATTTTAAAATTTATACCATACTGCAATGCAGTAGACAAGGGACCAAAGGGGGATCCACAAAATCTAGATGACAATGCATCGGTTAATAAGACAGCCCCATCATTGGATGAGACTGTCAATTAATGAGAAGATCCCCAAAAGAATAATCTCATTAAGTGAAAAATCCCTAGAGACAAGGAGAAAATCTCCCCTTTCAGAGCAAAGCTCTGTCACATAGTGACACTTGTCAAACTCTGGTCTCAAGGGAATAAAATTCCTTAAAAGAGCCTAGCTCTGTAATAATGAGGGAAGATTCCATCAAAGAATTTTTTTTAACTCCTAAAAATTAAAAAAAATTGGGATCTTAGAGATCCATAAAAACTCTTAAGAGTTCTTCATTTTTAGATCAAAAAGATCTACATTTGGTCCATGAGCAAAGCTCTGTTCATGGGTTAAAAACCCTGAAACAAGATCTCTTTAGAACTATGGATTCTTGAGAGCAAGGCTCTGTTGGTGTTTTCTTTAGATCAAAGATCTATGAGAGCAAGGCTCTGTTGGTTAAGATTAATTTAAATTAATTTAATTTAAATTAATTTTACCTAAAGTTTTTCTAAAAAAGTTCTGACTTTGGAAATGAGAGCAAGGCTCTGAAGTTCTTGAAAACAAGAGCAAGGTTCTGAAAATCAAATTCTTGAAGATGATGAACATCTGAAGTGGACCAAGGGTCCTATTTATAGGCGCTTGTGCCCCTTCAACTCCTGAGTTGACCCAACGTTTGGAATCTTGCCACCGCTGCACTCACGTGTGCGCGACGTGAGCGCAACGGTGGGGGGAATTTATTTCCCTCAATCAGAGCAAAGCTCTGTTTGAATTTCAAAAATTCAAAAATTAAAGCAACGCTTCAGATTCCTTGCGCTGCGCGCAGCGCGCCACGTGTCAAAAGTTGGCACGCCAGCGCTGTGCCCAAGACAGCGCACCCAATCAGAGCAAGGATCTATTTAAAATAAAAATAAAGGAAGCAACGCTTCAGATGATCTGCGCTCTGCGCTGCGCGACACGTGGCAGCGCAGTTGTGCTTGCGCAGGTGCGCTGCGCGACACGTGGCAGCGCAGTTGAGCTGCGCTCTGCGACACGTGTCAGCGCAGTTGCGCTTGTGCAGTTGCGCTGCGCTCTGCGCTGCGTGACACGTGTCAAGTGCAGGTGCGCTTGCGCCAACTGTGCCAGAATTTAAACAATAAATTTTTGAAAGATCTTTCTCAATCTTGTTAAAAAACAAGAAGATTGTCTTCTGTAAAACAGAGACCCTAGGATCAAAGATCCAACGGTGGGGAAATATCCCCAAATCACTCAGAGAAAGATCTCTATAACCAATTTAACAAATAAATTGGCACTATATAAAGGCCCCTAGACTCCAAGTCTAAAAGACACACAGAGAGACAGAAACACAGAAATCTTCTGAAAACTTTGAGAAAGAACTCAGAAAAAGAAAAAGGTAAACCTTTGAAAAGAAGAACTTCTTCTAAAAAGATCAATGATCTAAGAACAAGATCAAGATCTTAAATAAAAAGAAAAAGATCAATAAAGGATCAAATAATAAGAATAAAAAAAGGAAGTAATATACTTCTTTATTAGATCTTTTGTTCTACATATAAAGGCGCAGCCTTTTTGATGAACCATTGGTTCTTTAATCTTGAGGTAAAACCTCTTGAAACAAGAAAAAAACTTGTTTTCTTTGATCTAAATTTGATCAAGAGATTAAACAGTGCCCTGCACTTGTAAAATTTGAACTGTTGCGCTCTTGGGTTGGCGCAAGCCACCAGAGAGCACCACGTGTCAGCCCCAGAACAAACTGCACCTTGCGCTTTACAAAAATGAGCATTGCGCTCTTGGATTGGCGCAACTCACCAGAGCGCGCCACGTGTCAGCAGTGCGCTAGCGCAGCGCAATGGCGCAGCGCACTGTACTTGCGCTCACCAGAGCGTGACACGTGTCACCATCACATGAGTTTGCGCCTTGCGCTCCTCAATTGGCGCAAAGCGCCTGACAAGCCACGTGGGGCGCTGCCAGAGCATTTAATGCAATGCATTATCAAGGACAGAGCCCAATAAAAAAGGTCTATCAGACCAAATAAAAAGTGCTGTGCACTATTAAAAGGGGCAGAGCCCAATTAAAAGAAAGAAGTCTAAACAGACCAAAATAAAATGCTTTGCATTATTTTAAAAGAGGGCAAAGCCCCAAAAATGGCCTAATAGACCAAATGCAAATAAAATGTTGAACATTTTTCAACTGGACTTAGCCCAACATTGGCCGTAAGTACTCAAATTAAATTGAACTGAGTACAACTGCTCTCCCAAATCAATTTACACCCGGTTCAAGGGTACATCTCTGAACTCCTCTGATATTTGTCATTGTAATCCTTCAACGTCGTCAGAGAGGTGACGAGTACCGACAACCACGCATGAATACGGACTGTGGGGTCCTTAAACTCCTGGACCGAAATGTCCTTAAACTAATGTTCATCCCTAAATGGGAATGTTGGACCGAAACGTTCTTAAACTAATATTCATCCCAAAATGGGAATGTTGGACCGAAATGTCCTTAAACTAATGTTCGTCCCCAAATGGGAATGTTGGACCACCATGTCCCTAAATTGGAAATGGACCACTATGTCCCTAAACTGGAACAATAGAGCCCAAACGCTCTTTTGTCGGATCTAAATGATCCTGTTAAGTCGATCTTAGTCTCAAATTGGACTAACGTATCCTTAACAAACGTTTAAGTCGATCTTAGCCTCAAATATGGCTAACGCATCCTTAATCAAAAACTTTCAAAACGGACTTTAGTCCCAAATTGGACTATAGATCTTCCAACCAACTTTGGTTCAAGAGTACATCTCTGAACTCCTCTGACATCCGTCGTTGTAATCCTTCAACGTCGTCAGAGTGGTGATGGGTCCCGACGACCATACATTCAATGGACCACCATGTCCCTAAACTGGAACAATAGAGCCCAAATGCTCTTTTGTCGGATCCAAACGATCCCGTTAAGTTGATCTTAGTCTCAAATTAGACTAACGTATCCTTAACGAACGTTTAAATTGATCTTAGCCTCAAATATGGCTAACGTATCCTTAAACATAAAACCCCAAACCCAAATCTAAGAAAATACGGATTTGGACTAATCCACGTCCTACGGGCGACGGCATAACTTAGTCTTCATATACAATCTACGGGCAACCACAAACAAAACAAACACCCGCGACATGAAGTGAAATTCTGGAGAAGGAGAAAGTTGTTATCGCGATGCGGTAGCGTAATTAACTGCAGGGGCTTGCGCCTGCAGGGAAGAGCGTCCCCACAATCAAAACCCCCTCAAGCGAGGGGGAATCTGACGAAGTCTGCTACATCGGCCGCATCCGTCTAAACCTCCGATACACGGTTCCATAAATCAACTTGGCATCTTCGGAGAGGTGGACGGATAAAACCAAATAGCATCTGCCCCGAATCACAGGCCTAGACGTCCAGTCTACGAGCTGTCTTTCAGAAGGGAACAAGCCATGACGAAGATTTTCGATGACCTCATACATGAAATCATCGAGTGCTATATCGACGACCTCGTGGTTAAAAGCAAATCGTACGAAGAACATTGGGAGGATCTAAAGATAGTGTTCCAACGTCTTCGGAAATACAACTTGAAGATGAACCCTCTGAAATGCGCGTTCGGAGTTTCCTCGGGAAAATTCCTAGGATTCATCGTATGATATCGAGGCATTGAAATAGACCCGTCAAAGATCAAGGAGATTATGGAAATGCCTCCGCCAAGGACTCTGAAACAACCGCGGTCTCTCCAAGGAAAGCTCGCATATATCTGACGGTTCATAGCTAACTTCTCCGGCAAATGCCGCCCCTACAGTCACCTAATGAAGAAGGGGAACCTGTTCGTCTGGGATCGCAAATGCCAAAGCACACTGGACGAAATCAAGCAATACTTGCAGAATCCTCCGGTGCTAATCGCTCCGGTCAAGGGAAAGCCTCTCATTCTATATACAACCGCCATTGAGGGTTCTCTAGGCGCATTATGGGCACAAGAAAACGACCAAGGGAAGGAGAGAGCCCTCTACTATTTGAGTCGAGTTCTCCTGGGGGCAGAAAACAATTACTCTCCCATTGAAAAACACTGCCTGGCGTTAATCTTCGCGATAACGAAGCTCAGACACTACGCTTTGGCGCATGAGGTCCATCTCATATCAAAAGTGGATCCTCTCAAATATTTGATGTCAAGAGCCATATTAACAGGACGGCTCGCTAAATAGGCCCTCCTCTTGATGGAGTTCTTGATAGCATATCGACCGCTCAAGGCAGTGAAAGGCCAGGCCATCGCCGACTTCCTCGCCGAGCATCCTATACCTGCCGATTCACCCCTAAATTGCGAATTGCCAAACGAACACGCGTTTGACACGATCGATGAGGAGAAAAGAGAGAGCGACACCCGATGGGAACTCTACTTCGATGGGGCATCTTCCTTGAAGAAGCGACAACACAATACCCCTATAATCAAATCTGGGGTAGGTCTTATCTTCGTGACTCCACAAGGAGGGATGATGCGCATTGCCTTCTCCTTAACAGAGCCGAGGACGAACAATGAGGCTGAATATGAAGCTTTGATAGCAGGTCTTGAGATCCCTGTAGACATGGGAATTGAGAACCTCCTCATATACGGAGACTCCCAATTGGTCGTTAGCCAAGTAAACGGCGACTATCAGACGTGCAAACTGGAGTTGGTAAAGTACGGCGAGAGAGTACAACAATTGCTGACTCAAATCCCTGCCTACGCCCTGGAAAGCATACCGCGCATGGAAAATAGCAAGGCGGATGCATTAGCCAAGCTCGCTGAAGAACTGGCCGACGAGAACCTCGATGACATAAGGATCGTTGTGCAAAGCCATCGGGTTCTTGCACCGGTAGAAATATCTCCAGAGTCATCCGAAGAAAAGGGAGTGACCGAGCAAGCGACCCTACAAATAAAAGACCAGAAAAAGGCTAAGGATTGGAAAGAAGTCTTTATAGACTACTTCAAATCCCGTCGAACACCTGAAGATGCGTCGTCAAGACATCAGCTCATGAAACGAGATCTATCCTTCGCCTTTGTCAATAACACTCTATATAAGAGATCATTTGATTCTCTATGGCTAAGATGCCTGGGACCTGAAGAAGCAAGGAGAGTCATCCAAGAAACTCATGACGGACTCTGCGGTTCTCACCAAGCCGGGCCGAAGATAAAACTGAAGATCAAAAGGATGGGCTACTATTGGCCCACGATGATTCAGGACTGTCTCGAATACGCGAAGTAGTGCCACTCATGCCAAATTCATGGGGACTTCATCCACCAGCATCCAAATCTGCTACATCCAACGGTGGCTAGCTGGCCGTTCAAAATATGGGGAACTGACATAATCGGGCCCACTGAACCGGCATCGTCCAGAGGACATCGGTTCATACTGGCGACAACTGATTACTTCTCCAAGTGGGCAGAAGCAGTACCACTAAGAAAAGTGAAGATGGAGAATATCCTCCATTTCTTCAAGACACACGTCATCTACCGGTTCGACACTTTGCGACGGATTATCTCCGAAAATGGGCCGGCCTACAGAAGTCACAAAATCAGCCGCTTCACGCAACAACATAATATAGACTGGAGATACTCATCGGTCTATAATCCCCGAGCTAACGGTCTGGCCGAGGGTTTCAACAAGACCTTAACGAAGATCGTGAAAAAGACGGTGTCCAAAAATAAAAAGGACCGGCACGAGAGATTGCATGAATCTCTCTGGGCGTATCGAACTACGTTCAAAATGGCCATAAATATAACGCCGTACGCATTGGTATTCGGTGCAGAAGCGGTACTCCCCTTGGAGATAGAGCTACCCTCCCTACGAGTGGCGGTTTATTACGAGCTAACAGACGAAGAGAACGCTCATCTTCGGCTTAAGGAGCTCGACGCCCTTGACGAAACCCGGCTCATGGCGCAGCAAAACCTAGAGGCTTACAAAGCAAGGATGACGCGCTTGTACGAAAGATTGACTAGGCCGAGAACATTCCGCCAAGGCGAACTCGTGCTAGTTGTAAAAAGACCTATGATCCCTAATCGTGCCAAACGGGGGAAATTCGAGCCAAACTATGAGGGCTCGTATATCATAGACAAAGTCTACCAAGGTGGGGCTTACTTGCTCATGAATATGCATGGCGAATGACCCTTCAGGCCAATAAATGGCCGGTTCCTAAAAAATACTATACCTGATGAGTTACGGCCTAGGTTAATGATAGATGACGAGCCTATGTCCGCTCGCTATCTTCCCAAGCCCAAACTCTATAAGTAGTATCTGACGAAACCTCGCCTCGAAAATGTGCGACGGACCGTAATGTCCTAAAACTAGCTATGGACCGAAATGTCCTAAAACTAACTACTGACCGAGACGTCTATAAACTACTACGGACCACAGTATCCTATGGCCGACGTTAAAAAAAAGGTACGTCCATAAGCGAAATAGGCATGGATGAAAACTCGAAAGGGCTCCGTGAGTAAAAACAATAGGGCTACCAGCGAGTTTTTGAAAACCCGAAAGGGCGCAATCTCGTTAAAAGACACTTGCAAGGCCCTCTCGACCCTGTAAGGAGAAATACCTACGTGAGATCCTTATGACTCACAAGGGAGAAATACACTTAAGGATCCCCACGATTCCTAAGGAGAAGTTACACTTACGAGATCCTCATGACTCGTAAAGAGAATTCCCCTTTGAGACCCTCACGGCTCATAGGATTCAAAAGGTTTAAGTTACAGGGATCTGAACCTATTCTTAAGCCATCATACACCCCGATTATGCCCTTCGAGCGGTTCAATATTGACCATTGTATACAATCCACGGGCACGAATAAACATTTCCCTAACAAAGTCCCACCCGCGACTAGGGATATGCTCACACGGTGAACGACTCTTGTAAGTCCTCTCGACTTATAAAGAGAAAACACTCTTGTAAGATCCTTAAGATTTATAAGAGACCATACACTTAAGACTCCTCACAATTCTTAAGGAGAAAACGCACCTACGAGATCCTCACGACTCGTAGGGAGAAATATCTTTATGAGACCCTTACGGCTCATGAAGTTAAAAGCCTTAGTTGGCAGGATCTTAACCCTGTTTGCTAAGCCACCTTTGTTCGAACGGACAAAGGAAAATGATGATTCGCTCCTGGCAATATCCCAGTTGTAGCGATGCTGATGCCTAAATCGGTATCAAATCCTAAGTCCCATACCCGTGAGAAAAAATCAGCTAGCCAAAAATGCATATGAAATAGCCGAAATGATGGGGCAATTTGCAAGGAAATCAGCAAGTAAAATATATGTATACAGAACAACCGAAATGATTGGGCAACTCGCAATAAAAAAACAGCGAGTAAAAAAAGTATATAGCCGAAATGATTGGGCACCGTGAAAAATAGCCGAAGTGATTGGGAAATCGCGAACTTCGCGATATAAAAGCTGAAATAATAGAGTATCGCGGAAATAAAAAAATGAAAGAATAAAACTTTTGCCCTACAGGTGAGTCCATACTAACCTCTGTATACAATCCATGGGCATAAACAAAAAGGGGACCACATTTCCCCACCAAACCTTGTCAAAGGGAGAGTCGGATCTTGACGGCAACATCTGCATCCCAGAAGAACAACAACGGCGTTCCTCCTCATTCCAGCAGGATTCGGACGCGACGCCAACAAAGCGGAGCCACGGCAAAGTCCTAGTTCCAAGACTCTACGGTCCACAGACAATCTAGAGTCAACCAATGACCTCCCCGCCGGATCAACGCTCCGTCTCGGAAACAAGTTAACCAATGACCTCCCCGCCGGATCAACGCTCCGTCTCGGAAACAAGTCAACCGACCCCAGGGAAATGAGTGTCATTGGCCAAAACCTCGATTTAGGGAAATCAGCGTCCTTAATGAGAGCATCTCGATTCGCGTCGACCCGCAGAGAAATCGGTGTCTTTGCAGGAATACCTCGATTCGTCTTAACTCCAAGGAAATCAGCGTCCTTGGCAAAAACCTCGATTCAGGGAAATCAGCGTCCTTGACGAGAGCATCTCAATTCGTGTCGACCCACAGAGAAATCAGTGTCTTTGCAGGAATACCTCGATCCATCTCAACTCCGAGGAAATCAGCGTCCTTGGCAAAAACCTCGATTCAGGGAAATCAACGTCCTTGACGAGAGCATCTCGATCCACGTCGACCTATAAGAAAATCAGTGTCTTTTCAGGAATCTCTCGATTCGTCTCAACTCCGAGGAAATCGGTGTCCTTGGCAAAAACCTCGATTCAGGGAAATCAACGACCTTGACGAGAGCATCTCGATTCGCGTCAACCCGCAGAGAAATCAGTGTCTCTGCAGGAATATTCGACGTCAGCAAAACGGAGCCATGGCAGAGTCCCTAGTTCCAAGTCTCGACGGCCACATCTACAGCATGGAGACCCACAACAGCGTTCCTCCTCATTCCAGCAGGATTCGAATGCGACAATCAATCTTGGAGCCACGGCAGAGTCCATAGTTCTAAGTCTCGACGGGCACATCTACAGCCTGGAGACCCACAACGGCGTTCCTTCTCGTTCCAACCAGAAGCAGATACGACGTCAACAAACGGAGCCATGGCAGAGTCCCTATTTCCACGTCTCGACGACCATATCTACAGCCTGGAGACCCACAACAGCGTTCCTCCTCATTTCAGCAGGATTCGAATGCGACAATCAATCTCGAAGCCACGACAGAGTCCATAGTTCCAAGTCTCGACAGCCAGATCTACAGCCTGGAGACCCACAATAGCATTCCTCCTCATTCCAGCAGGATTCAAACTCGACAATCAACCTCGGAGCCATGGCAAAGTCCCTAGTTCCAAATCTTAACGGTTCACAGACCACCTCAACATTCGTCTCATTACAGCAGACACAACGTCAGTAAAGCGGAGCTGCGGAAAAGTTCCCAGTTCCAGGACTCGGCGGTGCACAGACAACCGAGAGTCAATCCTGACCCCGTATGGCTAAAGTCAATCCTGACCTCGTATGGCTAAAGTCAATCCTGACCCGTATGGCTAAAGTCAATCCTGGCCTCGTATGGCTAAAGTCAATCCTGACCCCGTATGGATAAAGTCAATCCTGACACCGTATGGCTAAAGTCAATCCTCACCCCATATGGCCAAAGTCAACCCTTGACCCCGTGGAACATGACTAAAGTCAATCCTGACCCCACAGAAAACGGCCAAAGTCAACCCTCGACCTCCCTGTCAAAGCAATGCTTTGATTCGGGAGCAGGTCAACTCATCAATCACTTACGAGTCCTCTAGACTTGTAAGGAAGAAAATTCTCTTATGAGATCCTTACGACTCTCAAGAGAAAAACACACTTAGGAATCCTCATGATTCCTAAGGAGAAAATACACCTACGAGATCCTATCGACTCGTAGGAAGAAAAATCTTTATAAGACCCTCACGGCTCATAAAGTTGAAAAGTCTTAGGCAACAGACCCGAACCTGTTTCCTAAACCATCGCTACCCTACAAAGAGGTCAAGATGGACTATTTACAGACTACATTTGCCAAAATTACATGCCATAGAAATGGAGGTGCTACTCAAGAGTGCGTAAACTGCTCTGCGTCAAATCGAAATGAAAAGGCGTAACCTACGGACGTCAACCACATACTATGAATGGCAATAAGAAGAACATTTGATTCGCATCCAGTTAAGCGTTCGAAGCGTACCCATTTATGTATATGCAGAAAAGGTTTAGTGCATAAAATAAATACGCGGAAACAAAAATTGTCTATTCATACTTCAGAAAATTCTTACGGTGATGAAAACGGTAAACAAAAACATCATTAAAATGTTTACAATGGCAAGACATCAAATCCAGGACATAGATTGAGAAATTCAAAAGTTAGGCCATCTAAAATGTTTCGGGCCTCTCGGACCATTCTCGTATGCTTCCTATCACGATCACAAGCGTCAGGGTCCTCACTGATGTCCTCCGCCCTTCGATAAGCAGCGATTATCGTCGCCTGTTGAAAAGTTTGATGCAGAATATCAACAAGATTGTCTCACCTTTTCTTTGAGATTAGGCCCATTAGATACACTGAGTGTACCTTACCTTCGGCGTCATCCAATGCTTTAAGCGGCATGCCGTCATAGAATAAAGGAAGTGCTTCCCAGATCGCTCTCACAATGAGCTTCAAAAGAGCGGAACGATGAGGAAGCAATCGACTATTGTATTCATCAAAGCGACGCCGATTTCGGCACACTGAGCGTTTGTAAACTCCTGGTTCTGGCAGCGGCCCAGTGCGCGAATGTCTCCATAAGAAATAATCTCTTCAAGGTCATACAGATGAGCGGCCATAACGTCTGAAAAGGAAAATCAGTGAGAGTTTAGTGGGCAGACTGATTAAGAAAAAGCTTATTGAAACAGACACGGGGATTTAATCAACTCTTGATATCCTCACGGAGAAAATAAGTTCTGATTAAGAGACCCAATAAATTCAAATTTGTGCAAATAAAGGAGAAATCCTAAAAATAAGATTCTCATTTAATGAGCGACTCCTCGAGAGCAACGCTCTGCAGACAGGAGTGACACCTATCAAAATCAATTATGAAGGGAATAAAACTCCCCAAAAATTCTAAAGAGCAATGCTCTGTAAAGATGATGGAATTACCCATCAGAAAACTTAAAGCAAAGCTTTTAATGAATTAAAAATACCGAGATCTTCAAGATCTATGAACAAACTCTAAGAGTTCTTCATAAAAGATTAACAAATCTACATGATTTGAAAGAGCAAAGCTCTGTTAATAGGTGAAGAAACCCTAAGAAAGATCTCTTTAGATCTATGAAGAGCAAAGCTCTATTGAGAAACCCTAACAAATCTACATGATTTGAAAGAGCAAAGCTCTGTTAATAGGTGAAACCCTAGATTTGATCTTTACCTAAAAAATTTTTTGACAGAGTTCTGTCTCTAAGAGAGTCCTTAAAACAGAGAGCAATGCTTTAAAAGAGAATTAATTCTCAGAAAATCAAGAAAGGAGATGAACAGAGGTCATCTCAAGGGCCAAATGCCCTATTTATAGGCACTGAGAGCCATTTCAACTTCTGAGTTGATCCAATGGCAGAGATGCTGCCACCGCTGCACTTACGTATAGGCCACATGAGCCCAACGGTGGGGGGGCATTTGTTTCCCCAATCAGAGCAAAAATCTGTTCAAATTTTGAAATTTGAAATGAAGCAGCGCTTCATAATAGCGCCAGCGCTAAGAGTCAAAGACTCTGTTGCAGTGCTCACGTGTAAAGCACGAGAGTGCCAGCGCTAGCAGCGCCAGTGCTGAGAGTCAAAGACTCTGTTGTAGCGCTCACGTGCAAAGCACGAGAGCACCAGCGCTAGCAGCGCCAGCGTTAGCAGCACCAACGCTGAGAGTCAAAGACTCTGTTGCAGCGCTCATGTGCAAAGCACGAGAGCGCCACGCCATCACTGAGAGTCAAAGACTCTGTTGCAGCGCTCACGTGCAAAGCACGAGAGCGCTTGCGCTAGCAGCGCCAGCGCTGAGAGTCAAAGACTCTGTTGCAGCGTTCACGTGCAAAGTACGAGAGCGCTAGCGTTAGAACTAAATGTTCCCTGCCGTTGGATCAAAGATCCAATGGTGATTAAAAATCACCAAGATGCAGAATAAATTCTGTATGGGGAAATATTTTCTCAATCTTATTAAAACAATAAGATTTTCTTCTGTAAAACAGAAGCCCTAGGATCAAAGATCCAACGGTGGGGAAATCCCTAAATCAATTAGAGAAAAGATCTCTTCAACCAATTCAATAAATCGGCCTTCACTATATAAAGGCCCCAAGACTTTAAGTCTGAGACAGAGGAACCCCCCCAAACTTGGAGAAAGTTCAGAGAGAAGAGCAAGCTCTTAGCAGAAGAAGAATTTCTTCAAGGTAAAATAAAGAGATCAAAGTATCTCATCAGAAAAAAAACTTAGTTCTTATACTAGATCATAGATGTATAAGAAAAATGTCTTTCATAAAGAGATCATAACATCTCATTATAAAAAGGGGGAGAAGAATTCAATTCTCTTAGGATCACAGATCTATAAAGGCAAAGCCTTTCACCAAAAACATAAGAGATTGAAATATCTCCTATAAAATAAGAACTTTGTTCTTAGACCCATGAGACAAAGTCTCTTATAAGGGAAAATTTAATTCTCAGAGAGCAGAGTTGCCAAAAAGAGCCCGAGCGCACCAATTAAACGATGCGCTTCAGCGCTCCAAGTCTAGCGCACAGCGCTGCAGAGCCTTAGCGCTCCAAATTTAAAGAAGCGCTCTACGCTCATTGACTGGCGCTCAGCGCCAAGCGCGCCACGTGCTCCTCACGTGTGCGCTACTTAATAGAAGCGCTCAGCGCTCATTAACTGGAGCTTAGCGCCAAGCGCGGCACGTGCTCCTCACGTGTGCGCTACTTAAACAGAAGCACTCTGTGCTCATTGACCGGCGCTCAGCGTCAAGCGTGCCATGTGCTCCTCACGTGTGCGCTACTTAACAGAAACGCTCCGCACTCATTGACTGGCGCTCAGCGCCAAGCGCGCCACGTGCTTCTCACGTGTGTTCTACTTAACAGAAGCGCTCTGCGCTCATTGACTGGCGCTCAGCGCCAAGCGCACCACGTGCTCCTCACATATGCGCTAAGAGAACATAAACTGTTCTTTAAATAATAGCCCCAGAGCTATAATGAGTGCTCAGCACTCAATAAAAGACAAAAAAAAATGTCAGAAACCAAACCAATGCTCAGCATTTTAACTGAATGGGCCGAGCCCAGGTTGGCCACAGATCCCTAATTCAGATTAATTGAGCCCATATGATCACAAATATTTGATCTTAGTCCTAAATTGGACTACAGATCTCCCAACCAATATTGGTTCAAGGGTACATCTCTTCACTACTCTGATATTTTTCGTTGTAATCCTTCAACGTCTTCAGAGAGGTGACGGGTCCCGACAACCAGACATTCCACGGACTGTGGGGTCCTTAAAATCATGGACTATGATGTCCTTAAACTTTACGGACTGTGGGGTCCTTAAACTCATGCACTATGATGTCCTTAAACTTTACAGACTATGATGTCTTTAAACTACCACGGACTGTGAGGTCCTTAAACTCATAGACTATGATATCTTTAAACTTTACAGACTATGAGGTTTTTAAACTATGGACTATGATGTCCTTAAACTTCATGGACTATGATGTCCTTAAACTTCTGGACCGCAAAGTCCCTAAACTAAAACAATAGATCCCAAATGCTCTTTTGTTGGATCTAAATGATCCTGTAAAGTAGATCTTAGTATAAAATTAGATTAATGTATTCTTAACAAACATTTAAGTTGATCTTGATCTCAATGAGAGTAACGATCCTTAAACCCAAACCAAACCCAAATCTAAGAAAATACGGATTTGGATTAATCCACGCCTTACGGGCGACAACATAAATTAGTCTTCGTATACAATCCACGGCAACCAAAAACAAAACAAACACACACGACACGAAGCGACCATCTGGAGAAGGAGAAAGTGGTTACCGCGATGCGGTAGCGTAATTAACTGCAGGGGCTTGCGCCTGCAGGGAAGAGCGTCCCTACAATCAAAAACCCCTCAATGAGGGGGAATCTGACGAAGTCTGCTATATCGACCGCATCCGTTTAAACTTTCGATACATGGTTCCATAAATCAACTTGGCATCTTCGGAGAGGTGGACGGATAGCATCAAATAGCATCTGCCCCCAAAATTCAGGCCGGACGTCCCAACGTCCCGGTCGCGTCTTTCGGGGGAGAACAGCGTTGCTTGACGACAAGGACGTCTGGGTTGACATGTATCCGTGTCGAAGTGTTTCTTGACGACAGGGATATCAGGGGTTGACATGTATCCGTGTCAAAGCTTTGCTTGACGACAAGGAGTTCAGGGTTGACATGTATCCGTGTCGAAGCGTTACTTGACGACAGGGAGTTCAGGGTTTGACATGTATCCGTGTCGAAGCGTTGCTTGACGACAGGGAGGTCAGGGTTTGACATGTATCCGAGTCGAAGCGTTGCTTTACGATAGGGAGGTCAGGGTTGACATGTATCCATATCGAAGCGTTGCTTGATGACAGGGAGGTCAAGGGTTGACATGTACCCTTGTCGAAGCATTGCTTGATGACAGGGAGGTCAGGGGTTGACATGTACCCTTGTCGAAGCGTTGCTTGACGACAGGGAGGTCAGGGGTTGACATGTATCCGTATTGAAGCGTTGCTTGACGACAGGGAGGTCAGGGGTTGACATGTATCCGAGTCAAAGCGTTGCTTTACGACAAGGAGGTCAGGGTTGACATGTATCCGTGTCGAAGCGTTGCTTGACGACAGGGAGGTCAAGGGTTGACATGTATCCGTGTCGAAGCATTGCTTGACGACAGGGAGGTCAAGGGTTGACATGTATCCGTGTCGAAGCGTTGCTTGACGACAAGGAGGTCAGGGTTGACACTAGGTTGTCTATGCACCGTAGAGTCTTGGAACTGGGGACTTTGCCGTGGCTCTGATTGGTGGTGTCGCGTCCGTGCCCTGCTGGCATGAGGAGAGACGCCGTTTTTGGTCTTCTGGGATGCAGATATTGCCGCTGAGACCTAACTCTCCCTTTGATAGAGTTCATTGGGACATGAGGTTCCCTTTTCGTTTATGCCCATGGATTGTATACAGGGGTCAGTATGGACTTATCTGCAGGGCAAATGTTTCATTTTATACGTATTATTTTTTTTTGTTTTCTTTCCGCGATGCTCTATCATTTCAGCTTTTTGTATCGCGAAAGTCTTGATTGCCCAATCATTTTGGCTATTTTTCGCGGAGCCTAATTATTTCGGCTGTTTTTTCCTTTTTACTCGCTGCTTTTTATTGCGAGTTGCCCAATCATTTTGGCTATTTTTGTATGCATATATTTTTTACTTGCTGATTTTGTTACAAGTTGCCCCATCATTTCGGCTATTTCATATGCATTTTTGGCTCGCTGATTTTTATCGTGATTTTAGGGATTTGGGATCTGATACCAATTTTAGGCATCAGCATCGCTACAACTGGAATATTTCCAGGAGCGAATCATTATTTGTCTTTGTCGGTTCGAACAAAGGTGGCTTAGCAAACAGGGTTAAGATCCTGTCGACTAAGGCTTTTGACTTCATGAGCTGTAAGGGTCTCATAAAGGTATTTCTCCCTACGAGTCGTGAGGATCTCGTAGGCGCGTTTTCTCCTTAGGAATCGTGAGGATTCTTAAGTTTGTATTCTTTTATAAGTCGTAAGGATCTTATAAGAGTGTTTTCTCCTTATAAGTCGGGGGGACTTACAAGTGTTGTTCACCATATGAGGATATCCCTTGTTGCTGGTGGGACTCTGTTGGGGAAATGTTTATTCGTGACCGTGGATTGTATACAAGGGCCAGAATTGGACCGCCTGTAGGGCAGTCTGGAAAATGTGATGGCTTAAGAATAGGTTCACATCCCTGTAGCTTAAGGATTTTGAATCTTATGAGCCGTGAGGGTCTCATAAGGGGAATTCTCCTTACGAGTCGTGAGGATCTCGTAAGTGTTTTTTCTCCTTAGGAATCATGAGGATTCTTAAGTGTATTACTTCCCTTTGTGAGTCGTAAGGATCTCACGTCGGTATTTTCTCCTTACAAGGTCGAGAGGACTTTGCAAGTGTCTTTTAACGAGATTGCGCCCTTTCAGGCTTTCATAAACTCGCCGGTAGCCCTGCTGTTTTTACTCACGGAGCCCTTTCTGGTTTTCATCCGTGCCCATTTCGCTTATGGACGTACCGTTTTTTTAATTTTATTTTTATCTTTTTATTTTTTTAATTTTTTTTTGCGTCAGCCCTAAGATGCTGCGGTTTGTAGTAGTTTTAAAGAAGTTTCAGTCAGTAGTTAGTTTTAGGACATTCGGTCCGTTAGTTTTAGGACATCTCGGTCCGTTGTTAGTTTTAAGACAGCTCGGTCCCTTGTTAGTTTTAGGACATCTCGGTCCGTTGTTAGTTTTAGGACATCTCGGTCCGTAGCCTTGGAGGCGAGGTTTCGCTGGGCACTACTTATAGAATTTGGACTCAGGAAGATAGCGAGCGGACATAGGCGTCGTCATCTACCATTGACCTGATTCGTGACTCGTCAAGCGTAGTATTTTTTTAGGATCCGGCCGTTTATTGGCCTGAAGGGTCTTTCGCCATGCATATCCATGAGCAAGTAAGCCCCACCTTGGTAGACTTTGTCTATAATGTACGTGCCCTCATAATTCGGCTCGAATTTCCCTCGTTTGGCATGATTGGGGATCATAGGTCTCTTGACAATTATCACGAGTTCTCCTTGGCGGAATGTTCTCGGCCTAGTCAATATTTCGTATGAGCGCGTCATCTTTGCTTTGTAAGCCTCCAAGTTTTGCTGCGCTATGGGCCGAGTTTCATCAAGGGCGTTGAGCTCCTCAAGGCGAAGATGAGTATTCTCCTTGTCTGTTATCTCGTAGTGAACCGCCACTCGTAGAGAGGGTAGCTCTATCCTGAGGGGGAGTACCGCTTCTGTACCGAATACCAATGCATACGGCGTTGTGTTTGTGGCCATTTTGAATGTGGTCCGGTATGCCCAGAGAGCTTCATGCAGTCTCTCATGCCAGTCCTTTTTATTTTTGGACACCGTCTTATTTATGATCTTCGTCAAGGTTTTGTTGAAAGCCTCAGCCAGACCATTAGCTCGAGGATTGTAGACCGAAGAGTATTTCCAGTCTATATTATGCTGCTGTGCGAAGCGGCCGATTTTATAGCTTCTGTAGGCCGGCCCGTTATCGGAGATGATCCATCGTGGAGTGCCGAACCGATAGATGACGTGTGTCTTGAAGAAATGGAGGATATTTTCCGTCTTCACTTCTCTTAGCGGTATGACTTATGCCCACTTAGAGAAGTAATCGGTCGTTGCCAATATGACCCGATGTCCTCTAGACGATGCTGGTTCGATGGGCCCGATTATGTCGGTTCCCTACATTTCGAACGACCAGCTAGCCACCGTTGGGTATAGCGGATTCGGATGCTGATAAATGAAATCCCCGTGAATCTGGCACGAGTGGCACTGCTTTGCATATTCGAGGCAGTCCTGAATCATCGTGGGCCAATAGTAGCCCATCCTTTTGATCTTCAGCTTCATCTTCGGCCCGGCTTGATGAGAACCGCAGAGTCCGTCGTTAGTTTCTTGGACGACTTTCTTTGCTTCTTCCGGTCCTAGGCATCTTAGCCAAAGAGAGTCGAACGATCTCTTATACAGCGTATCATTGACGAAGGCAAAAGACAGAGCTCGTTTCATGAGCTGATGTCTCGAGGATGCATCTTCAGGTGTTTGACGGGATTTGAAGTAGTCTATAAAGACTTCTCTCCAATCCTTAGCCTTTTCCTGGTCTTTTATTTGTAGGGCCATTTGCTTGGTCGCTCCCTTTTCTTCGGACGACTCCGGAGATATTTCTGCTGGCGCAAGAACCCGACGGCTTTGCACAACGATCCATCGAGGTTTTCGTTTGCCAGTTCTTTAGCGAGTTTGGCTAACGCATCCGCTTTGCTATTTTCCGCACGCGGTATGCTTTCCAGGGCGTAGGCAGGGATTTGAGTCAGAAATTGTTGTACTCTCTCGCCGTACTTCCCCAACTCTAGTTTGCACATTTGATAGTCGCCGTTTACTTGGCTAACGACCAGCTGGGAGTCTCTATATATGAGGAGGTTTTCGATTCCCATGTCGACAGTGATCTCAATACCTGCTATCAAAGCTTCATATTCGGCTTCATTGTTCGTCCTCTAAGGAACAGGCAAAGCGCATTATCCCTCCTTATGGAGTCACGAAGATGAGGCCTACCCCAGATTTGATTATGGGGGAGCTGTGCTTTCGTTTCTTCATAGAAGATGCCCCATCGAAGTAGAGTTCCCATCGGGTGTCATTCTCTCTTCTCCTCCCATCGATCGTGTCAAACGCGTGCATGTCTGGCAGTTCGCAATTTAGGGGTGAATCGGCAGGTATCGGGTGCTCAGCGAGGAAGTCGGCGATAGCCTGGCCTTTTACTGCCTTGAGGGGACGATAAGTTATCGAGAACTCCATCAAGAGGAGGGCCTATTTAGCGAGCCGTCCCGTTAGTATGGCTCTTGACATCAAATACTTGAGAGGATCTACTTTTGATATGAGATGGACCTCATGCGCCAAAGCATAATGCCGAAGCTTCGTTATCACGAAGATTAATGCCAGGCAGTGTTTTTCGATGGGGGAGTAGTTGTTTTTTGCCCCCAGGAGAACTCGAATCAAATAGTAGAGAGCTCTCTCCTTCCCTTGGTTGTTTTCTTGTGCCCATAGCGCGCCTAAGGAACCTTCAAGGGCTGTTGTGTACAGGATGAGAGGCTTTCTCTTGACCGGAGCGGTCAGTACTGGCGGGTTCTGCAAGTATTTCTTTATTTCGTCTAGTGCGCTTTGGCATTTGCGATCCTAGACGAACGGGGTCCTCTTCTTCATTAGATGACTGTAGGGACGGCATTTTCCAGAGAGGTTAGCTATGAACCGTCGGATATATGCGAGCTTTCCTTGGAGAAATCGCAGTTGCTTAAGAGTTTTAGGTGGAGGCATTTCCATGACCGCCTTGATCTTTGATGGGTTTATCTCGATGCCCCGGTGTTGTACGATGAATCCTAGGAATTTACCTGAGAAGACTCCGAACGCGCATTTGAGAGGGTTCATCTTCAAGTTGTATTTCTGTAGGCGCTGAAACACGATTTTCAGATTCTCCCAATGTTCCTCATACGATTTGCTTTTAACCACGAGGTCGTCGATATAGCATTCGACGATTTCATGTATGTGGTCATCGAAAATCTTCGTCATGGCCCTCTGATAGGTGGCGCCGGCGTTCTTCAGACCGAAAGGCATCACTTTGTAGCAGAATATGCCCAGAGGGGTCCGGAAATCGGTATGTTTCTGGTCCTCGGGATGCATCTTTATTTAATTGTACCCTGACGAGCTGTCCTTCGTGAGTGGACATGTTGTCTATCATCAACTCGGTAACTGGTACGGGAAAATCGTCTTTCGGACAGGCTTTGTTAAGGTCCCGAAAGTCCACGCAGATGCGCACCGTCCCATTTTTCTTCATTACTAGGACAATGTTGGCAATCCAGTTGGGGTACTGAACTTCTTGGATGATGCCGGAATCGATTAGATTCTTGACCTCGGCGTTGATGCTCGTTTCAAGTTCGAGCCGCATTCTTCTCGGTGCTTGTTTGATCGGCTTGACGTCCGGAGATATCGCCAATTTGTGCATGGCTATTTCTGGATTTATTCGTGGCATCTCGGAGTAGTTCTTTGCGAAGCAGTCTTTATACTGCATGAGCACGTCTTTGAGCGTAGCCACCTTTTCTTCAGACAACAGCTCACTGACGAATGTCGGCCGTGGGTCATTTGTCGTCCCCAAGTTGATTTTTCTGAGGTTATCTGCAGTAGTATGTATCCCATATTCCAGCTCTTTTGGCGCCGGTGGAAATTCTGAGATCAACTCATCTTCATCCTTATTTTTGAAGCACCAGGAGAGGTCATCCATGTCCTTGGGCACTCCTTCTTCTGACAGCATTATCACGTGGCAGGTACGAGATCGTTTCCAAGACCGATGTTGATCCAGTTCTACTCTTGCCATATACGTGGATTTCGGTACAAGCTTTTGTGGTGGGGTTACCCTCCAACTGCTGGATAGAGCGAACCTGCCTTGCTGATACTGGTCTTCTACCCAGTTTTTGAATGTGAAGCAGTCTTCGAGAAGATGTCTTATCGCTCGGTGATGGGAGCAATAATCCGGGTGAGAGACCTCGTCTGCTTGTTCGGGGTGTTTGGACTCCGGGAGCGTAATCATTTGATGTTTCATGACAAGATCGAATATCTTCCTTGTTTTATCTTGGGGAAAAGAATATGCTCGACCCATCTTCTTTATAAGAGACGGGTCCCGGCTGCCCAATTCTCGATCGCGTGGCTTCTTGGACCCGCTTTGTTGTTGTCGAACGTTTTTTCCGTTCTTCAGTTTGTTTTTTCTTCCGTGTCGAGTCTTCCGTATGACGGGCTGGCGACGAAGGGTATCGTCATTCTCCGTAACTTGCTGAAGGAGGCGCTGCATCCTGGTTTTCTTGTAAATGGCCATTTTGCGGCTGTGGTCATCTCGGACCTTCTGATTCGCTTCCCATACTAGCTTGTCCATCTGTTCTTCAAACGACAGACTCGGCATTTTTATGGGGGGCCGCGTTCTAGCTCAGCGTCAGCGTCTTTTAAAAGAGCATACTCTTCTTCATCAAGGTCCTTTATGACATGGCAGCCATGGAACTGTGATTAGTCTCAAAAACTTGTATTTACCGTAATCAGAAACGGCGTCGCATGAAGCTAGCCGGTGAGTACGGGTCGATCCACAGAGATGGGTAAATTCCTTTTATGTGTTTTAACGAGTTGATTCAAAGTGTCGTTTTGGTTGGTTTATAAAAATCTATGAAGACTGGATCTAATTAATCTAATTAAAAGTCTTGCTAGGATTAGGCTTAGGGGAAGTTTTGGAGATTAACGTTTTCCTCACTGCTTTCAATGCCTTCTTTTTTAGATCTATTAGATATTACGGTAATTATCAATAAAGTGAATCCAAATCTTTTGGGAAGATGTTTCTTCCTCTAGATTTGTATCCTTCCTTTGTTGATAATTACCCTAACCCCCATGGAAAACGCGCGCAACCGGCCCTTTATACTACGGTTCACCGTTACCTCGAGGGGTAGGGTGCCGTAGGGAGCAGTTGTGCGCGTATGCAAGGAGTTCTAATTCATTAGGTGAATGTGGCATTGAAAGGGGTGAGAGATCTCATCTCTCAACCCTTTCCCTAAGGCTAACCCTAACAAGCGAGGAGATTACTCACTCATTAGGGGATGAGAAAACATTTTAATTAAAGGAACAGAAATAAAATTACTTACTAATTCGATGGCTCCCTCCAAGCAAGAAGACAGAATAGATCTGAATATAACTCCCAGAAATTCTGAATTTTATTTATTGAAAAGAGGCATGAGTTTTTACAGATCTGGAAATACAATTTATAGGAAAACATGAAAACTAGGGTTACAGACTCTCGCACATGTGCAATTACAGATTTGCCCTCGAAAAATCCCAACACCCGCACCGTCGCACCGACACGCCAAAAATCCACCGACATGCGCACTATATGGCCGCGGAACCGCGGCGCCAGGCTGGGTTTGGCCGCGGTTCCGCGGCCAAAGAAGGGAGTTGGGCTCTGCACATTTTGGGCTTGGTTCAGGGGTTCTTGGGATCTTTATTTTTATATGTATTTTCTCTGTTGGGCTTCTTACTCTCCTCCAGATGTTTCAGTGAATACTTGTAGCGATCTTTTAACCGTTCACTTGACATTTTGGTCCTTGCACTATTCTTCATCTAGGCTTGACTAGGATCCGTCCACTTGTTGGTCAAAAGTCCTTTTTCTGTATTATCTTTCGTCTTTTTCACTGTGTTCGCATCCAAGCCCTGTATCCTGTAATATGCAACAAAAGTGCTTCAAGAGTACCTGTTTATTTATAAAACGGATAAGAATAGGGGAATGAAAAATGTAATATTATGGTCTGAACAAACCGCTCCCGTTTCTTGGACTGGATATATCCAAGCCCCATCGCTTCCATTCTTCCGTTGGGCAATTTTCCCTGAGTACCGGGGACGTTCCAGATCCTGTTGTAGAATTGGGCTTGTCGTGCGGTCTGCTTAAAGGGTACGCCTTGGCGTCTCAACAGCCTTTTTAATCCTTTTGTATAGTATCTGGGCAGACGGATGGGTTGGAGCCTGTCAAGTGCAGAATCGGCACCATGCCAGATTTCTTTCTCCACTTTGGTTTCCGCGGATCGATAGAAGAGGATCGCCTTTTCATCTTTTCGCCTGGGAGGGACGTAGAACGTCTGCAGTTCTTGCAAACTATAGGTATCAAGTGCGTCGAGCTCTTTTTAATGCTTTTGCGGAACCATGGCGATTTGCAAACTTCGTTCATCGCCAGTAAGGGCTTGTATTGATGGCCGAACAGAAAATATTGCATTGACTTCATCTTCAGAGTCGCTGCCGAAGATCAACATAGGGGTAGACGGTCCGGGCTTGTTGTATTGGAGCGGCCATGAATAGACTATCTCTTCCTCCTCCTCGGTATCGCTCCCAAATACCGGAATAGTGGTGATAGCTTTTTTCTTGTTCTCCGGCTTATGGCATCTTTCCGTGTCTTCAAAGTCTGGTAAGAAATACTTTGTGTCTTCGTACTTTCGGACTTCATTCATGGAGAATGGGTTCAGTTCCCCTGTCACTGTGTATTCAAGCCCGTCTTTGAAGCACTTCATACACTGATGCTGTGTAGAAGGGATGATGTTATACTCGTGTATCTAAGGCCTACCGAGTAAAGCGTTGTAGCAAGTCTTGGCGTCAATGACATGGAACTTGATGTCAGTGACGAGCAGCCCAAAGAGTAACGTCAGTATCACAGACCCGAGCGTCTGTGATGACCGGGAGTCGAACTCGGAGATGGTGATTTTATCCCGAGCGAGATGCTGGACGCTCATGCAGATTTCTTTTAACACCCTCACATTTAGGAGATTGATAGAGGACCCGTTGTCAACTAGGATCTTCCCTATCTTGATGTCATGGCAGTATCCGGTGACATACAAGGGACGGTTGTGCTCGCACGTTCTGAGGAGGAGATCTTCATCTCCGAAAGTGATATCAACCATGTGCACTTCTTTCAGCTCGTCCTTCATCTTTTCTTCGGCAAGGAAAGCTTGGAACTGCTTGTTCATATCAGAATTTTGCATTATTATATTCCCCATTCTTAATCATATTGCAAATAAATAGGTGCTTTTGATTCATGTCTGCTAAATAGTTGCATGTTACAGATTCTCAGAACAATACAGTGAAATTCAGGAAAAGATGTTACAAATGTGAGACTACGACCAACAAATAGATGAGTCTGCAAGATGCCGCCTACCAGTTTAAGGATCAAACGAAGATCAATGAACAGTTCGATTGCACAAAGTACGAGGGTAGCACAAAGATTCAAGACTTCAACGCGATGCTTACGGTAAAAGTCCACAAATTCTGCACTGTTGGAAATCTGGAAGAAAGTAGAAAAGATTCTGAAGAACCAAGAGAAGAAAATAGAAGGAAATAGCAACATAAAGCAACCCTGAAAAGAAGAGCCAAAGATCCCTCAAGATGGCTGCGGATCCGCGGCTGAACATGGCATTCCGCCGTGGATCCGCGGCCGTGCAATGCACGTGTCGGTGCTTTGACTCGGTTTTTGGGGTTGTTTTGTAATTTCATGTATGGATCAGAATGTAAACCTAGGGTTTTTCCTATCTATAAATAGGAGGGCTCAAAGTCAAATAATGTGTGCCTCTTTTGGGTGCCTCTTTTGAGATGCCTCTTTTTTTAATTTCTAGATTAAATTTTAATTTCCTTGTAATCGTCAAGAGGTCATCAATAAAGGTATTTCTTTTATCGTGCATTCTTTTATCTGAATTTAATTCCTGAATTTTTATCTGTCTTTTATTATCTTCAATTTAGATAGTCTTTTAAAATTATGAAAATGAATCTTATTATAATTTCCCTAATGAGTGAGTAATTCCTCACTTGTTACGGTTAGGATTGGGAAGGTTTGAGAGAAGTAAATCTCTCTTTCTCCTTTCTTTGCCCATATAATTTTTATAATAGGACTCTATTTAAATTAACCATAAACCGCTCACTACGGCACCCTATTCTACAAGATAGCGGTGATTCCCTAGTTAGACCGGTTGTGGTTGATTTAAATAGAGTTTAGGGCTAAGAGTTAAGAAAGGACGGATAAGGACCAAAAGGAAGAAACTAAGTTTCTTCCTAGTCGTGCTAATCTTCTTTGTTGACTATTACCCTAACACCTATATTCTTTACTAGGACATTGAAAACAGTGGGTAGAATCCCTTTTCCAAACTAACCTAATCCAAACCCTAGCAAGACTTTTAATCAATTTAATCTCATTCTTAGATCGTAAAACAAAACCCTACTTGATCGGATTAACTCGTTAGAACATAAAGAAAAGAAATCCATCTCCCTGTGGACCGACCCATACTCAACCGGCTAGCTACCAAACGACACCGTTATTGATTGCGGTATATTCTTAACTTTGATTTTAAAGCGCACGCACAAAATCTCTCTTAATAAAATGGCGCCGTTGCCAGGGGGATGGTAGTCTTTTTTTTAATTATGTAATTTCGGGTTAAAAAAATAAAAAATTTAAAAATTATAAAAATTGAAAAATTTTAAAACAAAAAAAAATAAAAAAAAAATAAAAATCATCTTGTTCTTTTTGAAAGGTTTTTGTGCAAGTGTGCAGGCTTGGAGCAAACTCTGTTTCAGATCTGGAGCAAACCCAGTGAAAAAATCAAGAAACAGAGGATCTGAACAGACAGGGGAAAATCCAAACAACACAGAGAAAAATTTTGGAGATCTAAACCAACTAAACCACCGCGGAACCGCGACGGATTCAAGAATTTGACCGCGGAACCGCGATCAACCTGTGACATCAGCGAACCAAATTCCTCTGTGAGTATTTCTTGTCTTCTCTGTAACCCCCTGAGCTCCACTGAAAAATTTTCCTGCAGGGTTCTTTGTGCAAAACTTCTTCTCCCTCTCCAATAAATCAATTTTGTGCAGGATTGTTTGCGCTGCCAAATAAATTTTTTTGCAAGTGTTTTAGATTTTTTGGTGTGTTAACTGCTTTGCATAATTAATACGGACATCTAAGGGGCTATAACATCAATCAAGATTGGGTGGGGATTTCATTATCCTTCCTAAGACCCTAAAAATCACTAAAAGCATATGCATCACTCTTGAGTTAATTAAAAAATATCTAGACTCAGCCAACTAAGGACTGTCGTGCTCATTAGGACAGAGGAAGGTTGTGGGCATTCAGTCGTTTATCTAAATCTGATTTTGTGGTGCCTAGGCTAGACAAGTGAGAAAGGTAATTTTAAAAGACCCGTCTCATGGTGATTCGTGAGCGGAACCCTCCTTTCTTCATTTGTGCTTACCTGGCCACAATTGGCGGTGAAGAGGCGATTTGAGGGATATCTCACAATTTGTCACTTTGGAACAGATAGGAGCAGTCTAGTTGACTTAGGAGACCCTAATCTAGGTTTGATTGTGCATGTTTAAACTTTGGTTGTTTGAAATTATGCCGTAGTCCCGTACAAATTTTTGCAAAAAAAAAAAAACTCTTTCAACACTTTCAAAAAATTTCAAAACTCCAAAAACAAACAATTTTTTTTAAAAAAAAATTAAATAAAAATAAAAAAAATTCACATTCTTTCCTTTCTTTCCTCACATCATGGGTACCCCACCTCGCAAAACTCTTGCCAAACTTTGGTACCCTCAACCGGACATTACTTCCTACGCTTCTTGTTTTCGACGAATTTCTAACGACCCCGTCATGCCCAAAATTTCTTTGAAAGATCGAATATACGCGTCTAGGGCTTCCAGTTGGACTCCGCAATCCACCTTGTATCAACCATTTCAACCTTCACCACCTTCTTACGTTGATACTACTTTTTCGAGTCCTGTTGTAACCCCGAAACCCATGTCTATTGCTGAATATATTGAACAATCTCATAACCGATCTTTCACTCCTTTCACCACTGCGAATTCTTTGGATCAACAATTCCATTCACCTTCTTATCCAAATGTTGATCCTACTCCTGTCCAACCATTCAACTCCTACCAGTCCTACTCGACTTTCGCACCTTCCCTAGACATTGCTTCTACACAGCCATTTGGGAGTTTCTAGTATCCAAAGAACTTTATATCTTTTACTGAAACCCCTTCACAACCCATGTATAGTCTGGATCAGTCGTTGGAAGATTTTATGGTAGCGTCAAGACAACAGATGATGGACTTGAATGCGTCCATGGCCGCCCTTATACAACCTAGTAACCCGGTAGCTAGTTTTCAACTAGCTCCAAATTTTCCAATGTATGATGAGGCGGTATGACAGATTGAGAATTTGAGTGGAGAGAGTGAGCTGTGCACCCATCCAAATCAAACCTACCCATCTCTAATTGAATCCCACAATTCCGGTTTTGAATGTCTATCAAGTGTCCCAAATGATTCACCGGTTGAAGATAAAACGTTTAATGAATTGTGCGACTTTGTAGTATTTGATTTGCCAGATTGTGAAGGGTCCCTTTCGAGTGAACCCACACCCAATCCTTTTGACCTCTACACCTCCACTCTAGAACCTGAATTAATTGATGTCCATGCTTTTGATGAGGTGTCTGAGAAATTTAATTTTCACTTGATCGAGGATATTGACGCAGGAAATATTTTGGATGATGAACCCGCAGATTTGGCCGAGTTTTTCTCTCCAATTCATTATCCCGAGTCATTAAATGTTTTTCCCGAACTTCATATGCGTCTTGATTTTGATGAAAGTTGCATGGATAAGCTAAATTTTGAGGAGAGTATTGAGGAAATTATTGAGGATGAAGCAGTTTTACTTGAGGAGTCAGATTTTCCAATTCATTCTATCCCTTCCATTGACCGCGCACACCCTCCTGAATCTTTAACCGATACCCTTCCTCAATCATTTCCCTCCATCCTTGTTCCGACTTTGCAAGAAACCGTTACACTTTCATTTTCAATGTCTGGTTTACCAAGTTCAACGTACCCATGTTTTCTCACGAATCTTGAGGGATTTGACCTCATTTCTCAGTGAGTTGATAGATTGGCACAGTCGCTTTTTACACATCGGTCATTACAAATTGTGCTAATTTATACACTCCATCTCCCCCTCAAGTTCATATTCCACTTCTTTCTCCCACTTTCTCTGGTTCTTCTTCTAATCTTCTTTTAATGATACCGAGTGTTAATGAATCAAAGTCCGATATTTTGAGTTCGATAATTCTAGAAAAAAAAACTTGATTCAGACTCTTTTGAAAATAAGGTAAATGAGTCTTACGACTATCCTACCTTCATAATTTTTGAAAAATCAAGTGTGTTGGATTCTGGCGCGACACTTATTGACATTGAAACATTCAATCGGACCATCGCTGAAAGTTTCGAAGATATTTTTGCCGACGAACTCGCATTCCTAAACGACACGGATTTTGTGATTAATCAACCTCCACCTTAAGATGTCGAACCACCACCATTTCTTTTTCCCTTCCGCCATTCTTCTCCTCACCTGAGACCGTATACTGCTTTTATCTCCACACGGTTTCGTGTGTTTCTCCTTTCTTTTCTCTACATTCTATTCTTTCACCAACCACACCATTATAAAGATAAATTTTTTGAATGGTTGGTGCTAATATTTGGCCCGTGTAAGGCCTTGTATAGCTTGATACTGTGTTTTTCTCCCCCCTAACTCTGAACTTTAATGCTTAAACAATGGAAACACTGTTTCACTTAAGCTTGGGGGGGCTTTTGTGTGTATATATTTTGTTTTTTTGTTAATAATAAAATTAAAATAAAAAATAAAAAAAATAAACAGGGGAGTGCCGACAATTTTGACCCTCTTGGTGTAGCCTGACAGTGAGGACACTGTCAAGTTTAAGTTTGGGGGTATGCTCGGTAAGCTTTCTTCCTTTGCATTCATGTGTATATTTTTTCATTTGCATACTTATTTTAAAACCCATAAATATCAAAAATTAAAAAAATAAAAATTGAAAATTTCAATTTTGACCATATTTGACTTAAGTTCAACATGATGGTTGAATAGTAGAGAAAAACTAGATCCTAAACTTAGTAAATTAAAACCCCTAAAAATAACATTTCTTAAAATTTAACTGTAGAAAATATATGTTCTTATAGTCTATTTAGAAATAGGCAAATTTTGAGTTCAGTTCTTGGGCTAAGTCAAAATAAGAGAAAAGTTTTGAATTTTTATTTGAAGTGTAAGTCTGAAAAATAATTTTGAACTTTAAGTCTAAATTCTTAAAATATATACCCTACAACTTGCACATAGACGCACCTTGAGACTTGGGATAGTAGAGGATACCTTGAAATGTTCTTGTCTAAAATCCTTAGTATAAAGAAAAATAAAATAAAAGTACAAGTGTGAATAAAGAGATAAAAAAAATGAACACTGGTTTTGTAATTACTTAAGGCTGCATAAATAAAAAAATATATAGCGAGGGTGCTTTATCAGCTAGTGCCTTAGACCAACTGGTTTGGGAGTCACTGCTAAAGCCTTAGCTATTACAAGACGAGGAATTACGCCTTAATGCGCGAACACATTTTGTAATTGGTCGTTAGTACCTCAAGAAATATTAACGGTCGCATGAAGGATGTGTGAGCAATTTCATCTAAAATTCACCAACTAAAAGTACTTTGGACGATGGACAAGAGTATGATAGCTTGAATTGAATTTCCAAGTGTAGGGGTGATACATACACACACGTAGGGGTATATGATTGGGTTTTTTGATGAGAGATAGGAATGAAAAATAGGACTTATATCTTCAGTAGAGATGATAAAAATTCCTAAGTTGAGATGGAACTTTAGAAGGAAAATTCAAGAGATACTGAAAGCTTTATAAATTTGCAAAACATATACGATCTTAAGTTAAATGATAAGTGAGTGTGAAAAATACTGGTTGATGATTTCTAAGTTGAAGATGATAGAATTTCTTGCTAGAATACCAAATTGAAGAATGAAAGTCAACAGGCCAAATTGATCGGATTTTGTGGGTAGTATCCGCTGAAAACCCTCAGGAGACAACACTCTTCCTACTAGGGACACCTAGAGGTTTAACGGCTTGTTGCACGAGCTCAGTGCAATCGCGGTTCCCTGCGAAAGTGAGATTAGTTTTTTTTTTTCGAGAATAAAATTGGTTTTGCTCGGGACGAGCAAAAGATAAGTTTGGGGGTATTTGTTCATATCAGAATTTTGCATTATTATATTCCCCATTCTTAATCATATTGCAAATAAATAGGTGCTTTTGATCCATGTCTGCTAAATAGTTGCAGGTAACAGGTTCTCAGAACAATACAGTGAAATTCAGGAAAAGACGTTACAAATGTGAGACTACGGCCAACAAATAGATGAATCTGCAAGATGCCGCCTACCAGTTTAAGGAACAAACAAAGATCAATGAACAGTTCGATTGCACAAAGTACGAGGGCAGAACAAAGATTCAAGACTTCAACGCAAAGCTTATGGTAAAAGTCCACAAATTCTGCACTGTTGGAAATCTGGAAGAAAGTAGAAAAGATTCTGAAGAACCAAGAGAAGAAAATAGAAGGAAATAACAACATAAAGCAAGCCTGAAAAGAAGAGCCAAAGAGCCCTCAAGATGGCCGCGGATCCGCGGCCGAACATGGCATTCCGCCGCGGATCCGCGGCCGTGCAATGCACGCGTCGGTGTAGGTGTCGGTGCTTTGACTCGGTCTTTGGGGTTGTTTTGTAATTTCATATATGGATCCGAATGTAACCTAGGATTTTTCCTATCTATAAATAGGAGGGCTCAAAGCCAAATAATGTGTGCCTCTTTTGAGATGCTTCTTTTTTTAATTTCTATATTAAATTTTAATTTCCTTGTAATCGTCAAGAGGTCATCAATAAAGGTATTTTTTATCATGCATTCTTTTATCAGAATTTAATTCCTGAATTTTTATCTGTCTTTTATTATCTGCAACTTAGATAGTCTTTTAAAATTATAAAAATGAATCTTATCATAACTTCCCTAATGAGTGAGTAATTCCTCACTTGTTAGGGTTAGGATTGGGAAGGTTTGAGAGAAGTAAATCTCTCTCTCTCTCTTTTCTTTGCCCATATAATTTTTATAATAGGACTCTATTTAAATTAACCACACACCGCTCACTACGGCACCCTATCCTACAAGATAGCGGTGATTCCCTAGTTAGACCGGTTGTAGTTGATTTAAATAGAGGTTAGGGCTAAGAGTTAAGAAAGGACGGACAATGACCAAAAGGAAGAAACTAAGTTTCTTCCTAGTCGTGCTAATCCCCTTTGTTGACTATTACCCTAACACCTATATTCTTCACTAGGGCATTGAAAGCAGTGGGTAGAATCTCTTTTCCAAACTAACCTAATCCTAACCCTAGCAAGACTTTTAATCAATTTAATCTCATTCTTAGATCATAAAACAAAACCCGATTTGATCGGATTAACTCGTTAGAACATAAAGAAAAGGAATCCATCTCCCTGTGGACCGACCCGTACTCAACCGGCTAGCTACCAAGCGACACCGTTATTGATTGCGGTATATTCTTAACTTTGATTTTAAAGCGCACGCACGCAAAATCACGGCCAATCACTGCTCGGGCTTTTGTAGTGCCTTGATCAAAGAATTTCTTGTCTCTTTAGATAGCAGAAAGGCATCGAGAATGCTTAGCTGCGAGGGCATCTTCCTCAGGTGTGCCAGAACGTTGTAATCCACCTTGTTTTTCTTAGGCGGGTCCTTAGCTGCCAGCTCTTCAACGACTCGGTCATTGAGGGCGATATCTTCAGGGACTTTTTCTTTCCCCTTATATTTTTTGTTCGATCTCTTATTTGTGGGTCCGAGATTCTTTTCGGGTAACATGCGATTGCGTAGCTGGATGTTCTTGTAGGTCTTCATCTCTTCTGTTTCGGAGATGGATTCCTTGAAGAGAGGGGCGAGGGCTATTTCTTCATCAGAATCGCTCCCGAAGGTGTGAACTTGCGATCCCCCGGAATTAACCATGTGACAGTCGCCGGCAGTTCTTTTGCGCTCATCTGTCGTGCTTCTCTGCTCTTGACGAGTTTTGCGCTTCATCCGCTTGAAATACTGTCGATGAGCAACGTATCCCCGCCACCAATTTTTAAAGGCCATGCATTCCTCGGTAGGGTGTGTGATCCTTCGATGGTATAAGCAGTAGTTTGGATGTGCATCTAGTTCGTCGGGGAACGTATTTTCTGAAGTGCCTTCTTTGAAAGGTGTCAACTTCATTCCCATCGACAGGGCTTTAGCGAACTACTTCCTTGTCTTAAACCTGCTTTTGCTGGTGGCAGAAGTGTTTCTATCCGGTTGGGGTACTCTATGGCTTCTCAATACCGGATCTTCTTCAACGTGACGCCGATGCTTGGCCCTTTCATATAAGGCCGTTTCATGCTCTCGATCAGATTTTCTTTTCTGAAGAGCTTCGCTCAGCAGTCTGTCAATCAATTCATCCGATGGCTCCAGGGATTTTGATTCCGGTTCTGGATCTGCCCCCAGTTTCTATGCATCAGGAGTTTCTTTGCCATTTATTGATGAGTGAGAGATCATGTGGCAGCTTGCCACATAATCCTCGAGCCCTTCTGAAGAACCGTCTCCTTCATCAACGTCATCGGCTTCATTTTCAAGAACATGCTTAAAGAATTCATCCAACGTGATTGTGGTCCGTGCCTTCTGGTTATATTCTTCCAGCGCATCGATTTATTTCTGCAGACCTGTACGGCTGTCTTCGGGTCGGACGGGCTTCTTGGCCTCCTTCTTTTTTTTAAAGACTTTGGAGGCTTGGCCTGAATGTTTTGTTCACTTTCACCAAATTTCCGCGTTGGGCGCGGCTTCAGCATTCCCTCAATAATCTCAGGCTCCAGCGGGCTCTTCCATTTAATCGCCGGACATGCTTGGAGATCTTTCGACATTCTTTTGGTCTTTGTCGAAAGAACAACTTCCTATGGAGCTTCCTTTATAAATGAGCATGATGCCCCCGGCGTGTCCATCTTTTTCAGAGTGTGTGGTTATGGTGGGGCTTACTTTCCAATTCTCGGACAGTGCGAATTTGCCCTGTTGGTATTGGTCCTCAATCCAGCCTTTGAAGATGAAGCAATCTTCGATTGGATGGCCTACTGCTCGGTGGTAGGGGCAGTAATTAGGATTGTTGGCGTCGCCTGGCTGCAGTGGACGTCTTGGATCTGGCAGATTGATGAGTCTGTTATGCACTGCCAGTTCGAATAGTCTCCTCGTTTTATCCCGGGGAAACGAATAAGGGCGTTTTAGTTTCTCGTTGAAGAATCGTTATCTATCGTTTTGGAGATCAGCTGGTTTTGGACCACTGGGCTGTTGTTGAGCGTTGGCGACAAAGGTTGCTTTCCCTTTCCCCTTTTCGTTTCGAGGCTCCATTTTCGAGGAAGACGGTCTATGGCCCATCGATCCATTTGGGCCAGCTTGTCAATCAAGGCCTGGAAGGTAGTTGGCTTGAAAAACATCATGAACTGGGATATGGCCGCCTGTGGATCGAGGGTACCCACGAACATGCCTACTGCAGGAGCCTCTTCTATGCGCTATTCGTAATTCGACCATAGGTTCCGCCACTGTGTCGCGTACTGAACCCGTGTTTCGCCTGGCTTCACCCTGGCGTTAATTAGTGCGGTGATCGGGGTGCGCTCGCTAGCGCTTGCAAATCTTTGTGTAAACAGTAGCACCATTTCTGCAAATGTCTTGACAGAGTCATTCGGGAGCTCGGAATACCACTCGAATACTGTCTCCGACAAGCTGCCAACGAATTAGCGAAGCAGTAACTTATCGTCACCTTCGGTGTTGCCGCACAGAGCCCTGGACTGAGCGACATGTTGATGGGGATTGCCTATTCCCTTGTATACGTGGAACTTAGGGATCGTATATCCTGCCGGGTACTTTATTTGATCGTACCAACCCGGATAGGGTCGTCCAGTCTTGACGATTTGGCCGGCCGCTTCATTCGCCTGATGAGCTCGTATCTGTTGAGCTATATAATCATCGAGCGCGGCTTTCGAGATTGTTTCCTCCTTTGCAGCTGAAGAGGCCGGAAGAGGGTTTAATGTCTCTCTTCTATCGTCTTCAATTATTACTGGAGGCTTTTCGGCTGGAGGGTCCGACTGGATCATCATGCCCACCATATCTTAGAACAATAGCGCCATTTGTTTTATGTTGGCCGCTTGTTCCGCGGCCTCTTTGTTTTTTCTCTCAAGCATTCTTCGGAGGAATTCAGCATCAGTTTCCTGCTCTTGACGTTGCTCCAACAATGTCTCCGGGCTTGCTTTTGGCCCAGTGAGTGCGGCCATGGTTGTCAGTATCTCCTGGAGCTTTTGCTGTTGTTGCTCCTGAGCCTTTGTCACTGATCGGGTGAGTGGTCGGTAGCCCGTGGAGATACGGCTATCCTCTTTCCCGGATGCCATATAAACAGTGTGCACCACCATGCCCCCAGACATGGGACGTTTAGGTTCAGTGCCCTTGAGATTCATCGCAGACACGGGGATTTTCTCCGGCCTTCTCCTTTTGTGGGCGGCCGAAGTTGAGGGGGCCATTGCAGTGGGCACCCAAGTAGACGACACCTTCTGTGGTGCGACTGGGTGGTCCTTCTCTTGTCGAACTTTCATCTTTTTCGGTCGGTGGGAGTAGTCTTGGTTGATCACCGAGTCTTGGACCTTTCGCCAAACCTTGTGAATTTTAGAGGACAGTCGCTGAGGGGGCTGCTCTGGTTTCACCTTTGTAACGTTCTCCATAGATGGAGGAGATCTTTTTAGCACGGCCGTCGGAGAGTTCTTGCGCACCCTCCTGAGTGGTTCGAAGCTGTTCCCAGTTGGAACAACAACATCGACTTCCACCGTTGGAGCTGGTGGAGTCAATCCAGAGGGGGAACTATCCCCAGCTTTCCTCATTCGGCGCCAGTGGCGACGTCGAGCATGCCTTGCAGACGGTATTGGCTCAGTTATGGGGGTGGCTTCATCATGCCCTCTGCTCTGATGAAGGGTTGTTGCCGGTGCCAGCCTCTTGAGACTGACGTCCGCCGAGAAGAAACGTCCAACCTATCGAAGACTGTCTTTTGAGCAGGGAAAGTATCCTTGGTGACTTCGCCCGAAGCGGGAGTCGGAACGATCAGTCTTGCAAAGACTGATCTCTTAGCAGGAGAAGTCTCTCTGATGACTTCATTTACTGGAGCAGGGATTGCCATCCATTTCGGGATAAGCCCTTCAGATATTGCGGGCTTCTTCATGGGCCCATTGGAGCTCTGACCCAGTCTGTTAATGATTGAAGCGTTGGATTTGGGCGACTCATCGAGAGGGGCCGCGGTAGTCGTAAGCCGATCAAAGACCGACTTCTTTGGAGTTTCTTGCAACGACAACGAGGCATTGAAGATTATTGGCGGGAGCATGGTCCCAAAGAACAGCCCAGTGGTGGCTTGCGTTACCTGTTCCACTGGCATCGCAAAAATGGAGGCCGCTTGAGGCCCATAGGTCACTCCTCTTGCGAGGACGGAGTGGGAGTTGTTGTTGCAGCTGGTGCAGTTGAAAGCCATTTTTTCTGCACGGGAGCAAGACACCAAATCTTAGTACCTCGAATCTAGGGGAAACTGTTCCCGCTAAAAATTTCTGCGCAAAAGAGTCCAAGGTATCAAATGGCAGCGATACGCTTAAGGAAATGCGAACCAGTATCTTTCGGCCTGTATTTTGGCACACTCACGAATTAGGAACAACTAAATTCTAATGGAATCGAAAGCGTCTCGAAAAATCCTTCGATTTGATATACTATGGGCTTCATAATTCATCCGGGATCAAAAGTTATGAGCAAATATGTTATGCATTGTTCCCTGATTAAAAATCAGGAATTATCTCAATAAGGTATCACGTGCTCACACATGATCAATGGTCACGTGTTGACACGTGATAGTTAAAACAGAAATAAAAACAAACGGCTAAAGAAGGACCCAATTGGGGGTCACATGCTCACACGTGACCAATGGTCACGTGTTGACACGTGATAGTTAAAACAGAAATAAAAACAAATGGCTGAAGAAAATACCTCAATGAGGTATCACGTGCTCACACGTGACCAATGGTCATGTGTTGACACGTGATGGTTAAAACTGAAGCATAAATAAACGCTGAGAAAAGAACCAATTAGGGGTCACGTGCTCACACGTGACCAAGGGTCACGTGCCAGCACGTGACAGGCTTTGAAAGCCTTACAGTTTAAAAGAATTAAAATTCTAAATTTCTATAAATCTTTCCAAATAGAATTAAAATTCTAAATTTCTCTAAATCTTTTTAAATCTTTCCAAATGGAAAAGGATTATGGGGACCGTTGGATTAGAGATCCAAGGGTGATTAAAAATCACCAATTTATGGAAAGATTTGATACAAGGAAAGATTTCCCCTAAATCTCACCAGAAATAACAAACATAATATCTTTGGATTTAAAATCCAACGGTGAATAAAATTCACTGTGTGATCTAAAGGATCATATTAATTACGAAAGCAAACAAAATCTTTCAATGAAAGATTTACTAAACAAATTGATTCTTTTCTTTCTCTTATAAATAGGAACCAAGAAGAGAAGAGAAGAGGATCTACTTTTTTTTTAGAGAAGAACAGAGAGAAAAAAAGAGAGGAGAATTCAATTCTCAAGAGAGAAAAGAAAATTTCTTCAGAAGAGAAATAAAAACCCTAGGTGAGAAAAGAAAGGGGATAAAAACTTCAAACAGAGAATTTAATTCTCAAAATCTAAGAGTTTAACTTTTCTGCAAAAGAACTTAGTTCTTCCTCTGGTTGAAGATCTGCAAAGAGCACATCTCCCCATAAGTTGAGAATTTAATTCTCATCGGGTTGAGATCCTGTCATGCAGATCCGAAACTTAGAGGGGGAATTAAGTTTAGAGAATTTAATTCTCCCAAAACAAAGTTAGGGTTTAACCCTATATGAGAATTTAATTCTCCCAAACTCATAGGAATTTAATTCCTTCAAGATGGACAGAATTAGGGTTTAACCCTAATTGAGACTTTAATTCTCTCAAAATTACAGGAATTTAATTCCTCTTAAAATGAAATTAGGGTTTAACCCTACATAAGAATTTAATTCTTTTACATATATAGGAATTTAATTCCTCCAAAACAAAATTAGGGTTTAACACTACAGAGAATTTAATTCTTAAAATAAAGAGACTTGAAAGATCTCCATGCACATAAAGAATATTGGTCACGTGATGACACGTGACCCCAATCCGCAGTGATAAGAAAAGAAGGAATAAAACTAGGTCATGTGTCCCCACGTGACCCCTAAAAAGATCCCCAAAAATAAAAAGGAAACAACTTTGAGGCAATGCCTCACGTGCTCCCACGTGACCTACAAAACACAGAAAGAAAAAGCAAAGGAAGGCTTTGGGCGCTCTCACGTGATACCACGTGACCCATCAGCAAATGCATTCACAATTGGCGCATAAATCTCCATCACGTGCCAGCACGTGATGCTCGAAAATAAAATAAAAAGTGTTTAACACTTAATTGCAGAACGAAGAAAAGGGATCTGGTCCCACTTTTGGGCGCTCTCACGTGTCCACACGTGACCCCTCTTTCTTTAGTGTTTAACACTAATTTGGGGATTATATTTCCAGTGTTTAACACTGACTGTTTCTAGTGTTTAACACTAAATTGAAGATTATATTTCCAGTGTTTAACACTGATTGTCTTATAGTGTTTAACACTAATTTGAGAGCTTTATTTCTAATGTTTAACACTGTTTTCTCTAGTGCTTAACACTACTTTTAGCCAAATTGGCTAATTTTCCAGAGGCAAAAGTCCCTCCTCCAAATGAATCTCAAAATTGAGAAAATCAAAGACAAAATGTTGTCAGAGCCCCCAAACCTCTGTTTAGCACTACTGAATGATGAGGGGCTGAACCCAGACAGATGTCTAATGGCCAAAAGGGCCAATATTTCAAACATAACTGGACTTAACCCAATTCTGGCCATAAGTCCTCAAATTAAATTGAATCGAGCACAACTGCTCTCCCAAATCAATCTACACCCGGTTCAAGGGTACATCTCTGAACTCCTCTGATATTTGTCGTTGTAATCCTTCAACGTCGTCAGAGAGGTGACGGGTCCCGACAACCACACACTAATACGGACTGTGGGGTCCTTAAACTCATGGACTAATGCATCCTTAAACCAATATTCGTCTCCAAAATGGGAATGTTGAACCACCATGTCCCTAAACTGGCAATGACCACTATGCCCCTAAACTAGAACAATAGAGCCCAATGGCTTTTTTGTCGGATCTAAATGATTCTGTTAAGTCGATCTTAGTCTCAAATTAGGCTAACATATTCTTAACAAACGTTTAAGTTGATCTTAGCCTCAAATATGGCTAACGCATCCTTAAACCAAAACTTTCAAAACAGACTTTAGTCCCAAATTGGACTATAGATCTCCCAACCAACTTTGGCTCAAGGGTACATTTCTGAACTCCTCTGACATCTGTCGTTGTAATCCTTCAACGTCAACAGAGAGGTGATGGGTCCCGACGGCCATACATTCTATGGACCACTATGTCCCTAAACTGGAACAATAGAGCCCCCAAATGCTCTTTTGTCGGATCCAAACGATCCCGTTAAGTTGATCTTAGTCTCAAATTGGACTAACGTATCCTTAACAAATGTTTAAGTTGATCTTAGCCTCAAATATGGCTAACGCATCCTTAAACCAAAACCTCAAACCCAAATCTAAGAAAATACGGATTTGGACTAATCCACGTCCTACGGGCGACGATATAAATTAGTCCCGTATACAATCCACGGGCAACCACAAACAAAACAAACACCCACGACACGAAGTGACCAGCTGGAGAAGGAGAAAGTTGTTACTGCGATGCGGTAGTGTAATTAACTGCAGGGGCTTGCGCCTGTAGGGAAGAGCGTCCCCAACAATCAAAAACCCCTCAGACGAGGGGGAATCTGACGAAGTCTGCTATATCGGCCGCATCCGTCTAAACCTCCGATACACGGTGACATAAATCAACTTGGCATCTTCGGAGAGGTGGACGGATAAAACCAAATAGCATCTGCCCCGAATCTCAGGCAAGACGTCCATGTCTTGGCCGCCGTTCGGAGGGGAATAGATTCTGGCACGCCCGGTGGGATCTTTTCCTCTTTCCACTCCACATTTCATGTGTCGTGTTTTTCCCGTGATCAGATAATCGTGGTGTGTATGATTTATGGTTGCCCTTAGGGGAGTGGATACTGAAGTCAGCGCTTTGTCCGTATGAGGAATGGCGTTTGTTCCGACCTTAGCAATACAGGCTCTGTCATATCTGGTGGAGTCAAGTACGGGCCACTTGCAGGCTCAAATCTCTGCAATCCGGCTCTTCAAGAAATCAACGGGCTTCTCTTTGGGTCGACGCTCCCACCTCCCACCCTCGGTGCCTCAACGCCGATGGAGGAAGCCCAGAGGATGTCTGTCGTCCACAGGCAGGCTCTCCAAGCAGCAGCCTTGCCGACGAAATCGGTCCTCAAACAACTGGCACATGCCAAAGACCAAGGTCGACGTAGGGGGCAGAATATTCAAGCTTTTCAAGAAATCAATGGCTTCAAACTGCACTAACTACAACAGCAACTCTCGCTCCGTCCCTGCTGGAGGAGTGACTTACGGGCCCCAAGCGGCCTCTCTTTTCAAGATGCTAGTGGAGCAGGTAACACAAGCCACCACTGGACCATTCTTCGGGACCATGCTCCCACCGATGAGCTTCAATGCCCCAATGACGTATCAAGAAGCTCCAAAGAAGTCGGTCTTTGATCGACTTACCACCGCCGCAGCCCCTCTCAATGGGTCCCCCAACTTCAATACCTCAGTTTTCAACAGACTGGGCCAGAACGTCTACAAGCCCGCAATACCCGAAGCTTCCATCCCAAAGCGGATAGCCATCCCGGCTCAAGCGGACGAAATCATTAGAAAGGCTTTTTCTTCCAAGAAGTCAGTTTTTACAAGGCTGGCCATTCCGGTTTCTGCTCCAGGCGAGGTCCTCAAAGCTGCTTCCCCTGCCCAGAGGTCTGTTTTTGACAGGGGGCAAGATGAAGTCACCCTTATAGCTGAGACAACTCCATCCGCACGACACGCTCGATGTCGCCACTGGCGCCGAGTAAGGAAGGCTGGGGCAACTCCCCCTCTGGGATAACTCCGCCAGCTCTAACGGTGGGGATCGATGCTGCTGTTCCAACCGGGAACAGCTTTGAATTGCTGAACAAGGTGTGCAGAAACTCTCCTACTGCGGTGCTAAAGAGAAATCCTCCACCTATGGAGAAATCCCCAAAGGCGAAGCTGGAGAAGCCCCCTCAGCGGCTGTCCTCTAAAATTTACAAAGTCTGGCGTCAAGTCCAAGACTCGGTTGTTGATCAAGACTATCTCCACCGACAGAAAAAGATGAAAGTTCGGCAGGAGAAGGACTACTCTGTCAAGCCCCAAAGGACGACAGCCACTTGGGTGCCCACTACAACGGCCCCCTCAACTTCGACCACTCAAAAAAGAAGGAGGTTGGGGAAAATCCCTGCGTCTTTGGAAAATCGCAAAGACACCGAATCTAAACGCCCTAAGTCTGGGAGCATGATGGTGCACACCGTTTATATGGATTCCGGAAAGGAGGAAAGCCGTGCTTCGACGGGTCACCGACCGCTCACTCGATCCGTGACCAAAGCCCAGGAGCAATAACAGAAGCTTCAGGAAATGATGACTGCAATGGCCGCACTTACCGGGCCGAAAGAAAGCCCGGAGGCATCATCAGAATAGCGTCACGAACAAGAAACTGACGCTGACTTCTTACGCAGAGTCCTCGAAAAGAAGGACAAAGAAGCCGCAGAGCAAGTGGCTAACATAAAACAAATGGCGCTCCTCTTCCAAGATATGATAGGGATGATGCTACAGCCGGACCCTCTAGTTGAAGACCCTCCGATCATTATTGAAGATGATAGAGGGGAGACATCTAATCTACCTCCGGCTCTTTCAGCAGCCAAAGAGGAAACCATTTCCAAAACCGCACTCGATGATTATATAGCTCAGCAGATACGAGTTCATCAAGCGAGTGAAGCGGCTGGGCAAATTGTTAGAACCGGACGACCCTACCCGGGCTGGTATGACCAAATCAGTTACCCGCCGGGATATACGATCCCTAAATTCCATGTGTACAAGGGGACAGGGAATCCACATCAGCATGTCTCTCAATTCAGGGCTCTTTGTGGCAACACTGGAGGCGATGACAAACTGTTGCTTCGCCAATTCGTCGGCAGTTTAGCGGAAACGGCTTTCGAATGGTATTCGGAGCTACCTAACGACTCTGTTAAAACATTTGCGGAGATGGAGCTATTGTTTACACAAAGATTTGCAAGCGCCAGCGAGTGCACCCCAATAACAGCACTGATTAACGTCAGGGTGAAGCCAAGCGAAACGTGGGTTCAATACACAGCACGATGGCGGAATCTATGGTCGAAATACGAACAGCGGATCGAAGAAGCGCCGGCGGTGGGCATGTTCGTGGGCACTCTTGATCCGGAAGCGACCATCTCACAATTCATGATGTTCTTCAAGACAACTACTTTCCAGGCTTTGATTGACAAGTTAGCCCAAATGGACCAGATGGGCCATAGGCCTTCCTCTTCAAAGACGGAGCCTTGGAATGAAAAGGGCAAAGGGAAAACAACCTTCGTTGCCAACGCTCAACAACAGCCGAGCAACTTGAAGCCGGTTGTCCTTCAAATGCGTCCACGCCTATCCCTCGAGGAGAGACTGGGACATCCTTACTCGTTTCCCCGGGATAAAACGAGGAGACTGTTCGAGCTGGCAGTGCGCAATAGCCTCATCAATCTGCCAGATCCTAAACGTCCATTGCAGCCAGGTGATGTCAACAATCCTAATTACTGCCCTTACCACCAAGCAGTAAGCCATCCAATCGAAGATTGCTTCGTCTTCAAAGGCTGGATTGAAGACCAATACCAACAAGGCAAATTCGTATTATCCGAAAACTGGAAGGTGAAACCACCACAACCTCACGCCCCTAAAAAGGTGGACATGCCGGGGGCATCGTGCTCATTAATAGAGAAAGCCCCATGGACCGAAAAGTCCGTAAACTAGAAATTCGCCTCAAATACGGCAACGACGGACCGCAATGTCCTAAAACTTGCAAATGACCGAAACGTCGATAAACTACGGTGGGTTGCAGCATCCCGAAGCTGATAAAAAAAAGAGTAAAAAAAAAGACAAAGAAAAAAGAATAAAAAAACGGTATGTCCATAAGCAGAATGGGCACGGATGAAAACCCGATAGGGCTCCGTAAGTAAAAACAGCAGGGCTACCGGCGAGTGTTTGTGAAAACCTGAAAGGGCGCAACTTCGTTAAAAAAAAGAATAATAATAATAAAAAAACGGTATGTCCATAAGCAAAACGGGCACGGATGAAAACCCGAAAGGGCTCCGTGAGTAAAAACAGCAGGGCTACCGGCGAGTGTTTGTGAAAACCCGAAAGGGCGCAACCTCGTTAAAAGACACTTATAGGGTCCTCTCGACCTTGTAAGGAGAAATCACCCGCGTGAGATCCTTACGACTCACGAGGGAGCAACACACCTAGGGATCCTCACGATTCCTAAGGAGAAATTACACTAGCGAGATCCTCACGACTCGTAAGGAGAACTCTCTTATGGGACCCTCACGACTCATAAGATTTGAAAGTCTTAAGTTACAGAGACCTGAACCTATTCTTAAGTAACCCCCACAACCTTCTATATTGCCCTACAAGTGGCTCAATACTGATCCTTGTATACAATCCACGGACGCGAATAAACATTTCCCTAACCAAGTCCCACACGTGGTTAGGGATATGTCCATATGGTGAACAACCCTTGTAAGTCCTCTCGACTTATAAGGAGAAAACCCTTTTGTAAGATCCTTAGGACTTACAGGGGAACATACACTTAGGAATCCTCACGATCCCTAAGGAGAAAACACACCTACGAGATCCTCACGACTTGTAAGGGGAAATACCTTTGTGAGATCCTTACGGCTCATGAAGTCAAAAGCCTTAGTCGCCGGGATCCTAACCCTGTTTGCTAAGCCACCTTTGTTCGACACCGACAGAGGCAAGTGATGATTCGCTCCTGGCATTATCCCAGTTGCAGCGATGCTAATGCCTAAACCGGTATTAAATTCCAAGCCCTTTCATGGCAAATGATGATTCGCTCCTGGCAATATTCCAGTTGTAGCGATACTGATGCTGAGATTGGCGTCAGATTCCATGTTCCACACTCGCGATAAAAAAAATCAGCGAGGCATACATGCATACGAAATAGCCGAAATGATGGGGCAACTTGCAAATAAAAATCAGCAAGTAAAAAATGTATGCATGCAAAATAGCCGAAATGATTGGGCAACTCGCAATAAAAAATAGTGAGTAAAAATAAAATAAATAGCCGAAATGATTGGGCACCGCGAAAAATAGCCGAAATGATTGGGCAATCGCGATTTTCGCGATATAAAAAGCTGAAATGATAGAGCATCACGAAAAGAATAAAAAAATAATGAAAGAATGAAACTTTTTTCCCTACAGGTGAGATCACATCGATCCTTGTATACCATCCAGGGGCACAAACAAAGAGGGAACCATACCTTCCCGACAGGCTCCATCAGAAAGCGAAGCCAAATCTCGACGGTTCATAGACAACCTAGAGACAACCTTTACATTTGTCGCAATATTGCAGACACATTGTCAACAAATGAAGCAAAGGAAGATTCCTAGCCTCAGGGTCTCGACATCAACATCGACAACTTAGAGATTACCAACGGCGTTTCTCCTCACTCCAACCAGATGCAGACATGACGTCAACAACCGACCTCAGAGTCGTAACGAAACGGAGCCATGGAAAATTCCCTAGTTCCAAATCTCAATGGCCACATCTACAGCATGGAGACCAACAACGGTGTGCCTCCTCATTCCAGCAGGACACAGATGTTATACCATCAAATGGAGCCACGGCATAGTCCTTAGTTCCAAATCTCGATGGTTCACAGACAACCTAGAGACCATCTCAGCATTCGTCTCGTTACAGCAGACGAGATGTCAACGACGGCGTTCCTCCGCAGTCCAGCAGAATGCAGATGCAACGTCAACGAAAGACCCCATGGTCGAAACAAAGCGGAGTGACGGCAAAATCCCAGCTCCACCTCAGCATTCGTTTCGATACAGCAGACAAAATGTCAACAACGACGTTCCTTCTCAATCCAGCAGGATGCAGATGCAACGTCAACAAAAGACCTCACGGTCAAAACAAAGCGGAGTGACGGCAAAATCTCAACTCCATCTCAGCATTCGTCTCGCTACAGCAGACAAAATGTCAACAACGGCGTTCCTTCACAGTCTAGCATGATGCAGGTACAACGTCAACAAAAGACCTCACGGTCAAAACAAATGGAGCTACGACAAATCCCCTACTCCAAATCTCGATGGTTCCCAGACAACCTAGAGACCACCTCAGCATTCGTCTCGCTACAGCAGACAAAATGTCAACAACGGCGTTCCTTCGCAGTCTAGCATGATGCAGGTACAACGTCAACAAAAGACCTCACGGTCAAAACAAATGGAGCTACGGCAAAGCCCCTACTCCAAATCACGATGGTTCCCAGACAACCTAGTGACCACCTCGATATTCGTCTCGATACAGCAGACGATATGTCACCACAGCGTCCTTCCTCCAACAGGATCCGGACACGCCAAAGTAAACGAAGCAAAGGCCAAATTCCTAGCTTCAAGGTCTTGACGGTAACTCATATAAAACCAGAAAGACAATCGGAGATCATCCTACACCAGCGCGGAGTGGTCACCACCTCGACGTTCGTCTCGATACAGCAGACGAGATGTCACCACAGCGTCCTTCCTCCAACAGGATCCGGACACGCCAAAGCAAACGAAGCGAAGGCCAAATTCCTAGCTTCAGGGTCTTAACGGCAAGTCATATAAAGCCTGAAAGACAATCGGAGATCATCTCGCACCAGTGCGGAGTGGTCACCACCTCGACGTTCGTCTCGACACAGCAGACGCAACATCACCAAAAGGAGCCACGACAAAATCCCTAGTTCCAAACCTCGACGGTTCACCAGCAACTTAGTCACCACCTCGACGTTTGTCTCGACACAGCAGACGCAATGCCAGCAAACGAAGCGAAGGCCAAATTCCTAACTTCAGGGTCTTAATGGCAAGTTATATAAATCCTGAAAGACAATCGGAGATCATCTCGCACCAGTGCGGAGTGGTCACCACCTCGACGTTCGTCTCGATACAGCAGGCGAGATGTCACCCCAGCGTTCTTCCTCCAACAGGATTCAGACGCGACAATCAAACAACGGAGCCACGGCAAAATCCCTAGTTCCAAACCTCGACGGTTCATCAACAACCTAGAGACAACCGCGACATTCGTCTCGATGCAACAGACGCAATGCCAGCAAACGAAGCAAATGCTAAATTCCTAGCTTCAGGGTCTTAACGGCAAGTCATATAAAGCCTGAAGGACTATCGGAGATCATCCCACACCAGCGCGGAGTGGTTATGACTCATCGGGGCTCTCTAAAATAAGCTTAACCTCAAGTAAAAAGCGGCATGGCAAAATTCCTAACGCTTGCTCTTCCGATGGTCAAACTGCCTAGGAGGATTGCTTGAAGACATCTTGTCCAGCCCCCGAAGGGATCAGAGACACGACAGTCGCAAGGCTACTCGAACAGCAAGATTGCCTATCCAGGAATACATCAGCCAACGCGACGGTACGACGGCCAAAACCCTAAGTACCACAGACCCTAACGGACCTCTGTCGTAAAGAGCAGAGGTTAACTGTGACGTTAGGATATTCTTGTAAGAAATGCTTGATTCATCTCGACTCATAAGGAAAAGCCTTAGGCAGCGGGGATTAAAAAACCTGTTTCTTAAGCACCGGGGCCCTGCAAGTCGGTCCAAAATGGACTTTTGCATACTATTCACGGGCCACACTCTCTAAAGTCGAATCTCGACAAGGAGGGAAACAACCGCTTATGGGTCCTCTCGACTTGTAAGAGGGAAAATTCTCTTGTAAGATCCTTACGACTCTCAAGAGAAAACACACTTAGGAGTCCTCACGACCCCTAAGGAGAAAATACACCTACGAGATCCTCTCGACTCGTAGGGAGAAAAGTCTTTATAAGACCCTCACGGCTCAAAAATTTGAAAAGTCTTAGGTGGCAGATCCTAACCCTGTTTCCTAAGCCATCGGTACCCTATAAGGAGGTTAAGATAGACTATATGCAGGCCACACTCTCCGAAGTCGAATCTCGACAAGGAGGGAAACAACCACTTACGAGTCCTCTCGACTTATAAGCGGAAAATTCTCTTGTGAGATCCTTACGACTCTCAAGAGAGAACACACTTAGGAATCCTCACGACTCCTAAGGAGAAAAGACACCTACGAGATCCTCATGACTCGTAGGGAGAAAAGTCTTTATGAGACCCCCACGGCTCGTAAAGTTGAAAAGTCTTAGGTGGCAGATCCTACCCCTGTCTCCTAAGCCATCACTGCCTTGCAAAGAGGTCAATATGGACCATCTATGAGCCACACTTGCCAAAGCTACATGCCACTGAAATGGAGAACTTACTCATGAGCGTATAAACTACTTCACGCCAGAGTAAGACATAAAGAAATAGAAGGGTGCCGCTCATGGAGTTGAGAGTTTGGAACTATATCTCTTAAGAGTTGAGATTTGAGTCAATGATAAATGACGACGCTTGTGTCCGCTCGTTATCTTCTCAGATCAAGATTCTGAAAGTTATATACCAACCCGAAACTGGTCATACGCTATGCATTACTCTGCACAACTTCACCCACGTATATACTTACGTGGGCAAAGTAGTGGGGGGCATTTGTTCCCGCCAAAAATTTCTGCGCAAAAGAGTCCAAGGTATCAAATGGCAGCGATACGCTTAAGGAAATGCGAACCAGTATCTTCCGGCCTGTATTTTGACAAACTCCCAAATGAGGAACAGCTAAATTCTGATGGAATCTAAAGTGTCTCGAAAAATCCTTCGATTTGATATATTATGGCTTCATAATTCATCCGGGATCAAAAGTTATGAGCAAATATGTTATGCACTGTTTCCTGATTAAAAATCAGGAATTATCTCAATGAGGTATCACGTGCTCACACGTGATCAATGGTCACGTGTTGACACGTGATAGTTAAAACAAAAATAAAAACAAACGGCTGAAGAAGGACCCAATTGGGGGTCATGTGTTGACACGTGATAGTTAAAACAGAAATAAAAACAAATGGCTGAAGAAAATACCTCAATGAGGTATCACGTGCTCACACATGACCAATGGTCACGTGTTGACATGTGATGGTTAAAACTGAAGCATAAATAAACGCTGAGAAAAGAACCAATTGGGAGTCACGTGCTCACACATGACCAAGGGTCACGTGCTAGCACATGACAGGCTTTGAAAGCCTTACAGTTTAATAGAATTAAAATTCTAAATTTCTCTAAATCTTTCCAAATAGAATTAAAATTCTAAATTTCTCTAAATCTTTCTAAATCTTTCCAAATGGAAAAGGATTATGGGGACCGTTGGATTAAGGATCCAAGGGTGATTAAAAATCACCAATTTATGGAAAGATTTGATACAAGGAAAGATTTCCCCTAAATCTCAACAGAAATAACAAACATAATATCTTTGGATTTAAAATCCAACGGTGAATAAAATTCACTGTGTGATCTAAAGGATCATATTAATTATGAAAGCAAACAAAATCTTTCAATGAAAGATTTACTAAACAAATTGATTCTTTTCTTTCTCCTATAAATAGGAACCAAGAAGAGAAGAGAAGGGGATCTACTTTTTTTTGAGAGAAGAACAGAGAGAAAAAAAGAGAGGAGAATTTAATTCTCAAGAGAGAAAAGAAAATTTCTTCAGAAGAGAAAAGAAAACCCTAGGTGAGAAAAGAAAGGGGATAAAAACTTCAAACAGAGAATTTAATTCTCAAAATCTAAGAGTTTAACTCTTCTGCAAAAGAACTTAGTTCTTCCTCTGGTTGAAGATCTGCAAAGAGCACATCTCCCCATAAGTTGAGAATTTAATTCTCATCGGGTTGAGATCCTGTCATGCAGATCCGAAACCTAGAGGGGGAATTGAGTTTAGAGAATTTAATTCTCCCAAAACAAAGTTAGGGTTTAACCCTATATGTGAATTTAATTCTCCCAAACTCATAGGAATTTAATTCCTTCAAGATGGACAGAACTAGGGTTTAACCCTAATTGGGAATTTAATTCTCTCAAAATTACAGGAATTTAATTCCTCTTAAAATGAAATTAGGGTTTAACCCTACATAAGAATTTAATTCTTTTACATATATAGGAATTTAATTCCTCCAAAACAAAATTAGGGTTTAACACTACAGAGAATTTAATTCTTAAAATAAAGAGACTTGAAAGATCTCCATGCACATAAAGAATATTGGTCACGTGATGACACGTGACCCCAATCCGCAGTGATCAGAAAAGAAGGAATAAAACTAGGTCACGTGTCCCCACGTGACCCCTAAAAAGATCCCCAAAAATAAAAAGGAAACAGCTTTGAGGCAATGCCTCACGTGCTCCCACGTGACCTATAAAACACAGAAAGAAAAAGAAAAGGAAGGCTTTGGGCGCTCTCACGTGATACCACGTGACCCATCAGCAAATGCTTTCACAATTGGCGCACAAATCTCCATCACGTGCTAGCACGTGATGCTCGAAAATAAAATAAAAAGTGTTTAACACTTAATTGCAGAACGAAGAAAAGGGATCTGGTCCCACTTTTGGGCGCTCTCACGTGTACACACGTGACCCCTCTTTCTTTAGTGTTTAACACTAATTTGGGGATTGTATTTCCAGTGTTTAACACTGACTGTTTCTAGTGTTTAACACTAAATTGAAGATTATATTCCAGTGTTTAACACTGATTGTCTTATAGTGTTTAACACTAATTTGAGAGCTTTATTTCTAGTGTTTAACACTGTTTTCTCTAGTGCTTAACACTACTTTTAGCCAAATTGGCTAATTTTCCAGAGGCAAAAGTCCCTCCTCCAAATGAATCTCAAAATTGAGGAAATCAAAGACAAAATGTTGTCAGAGCCCCCAAACCTCTGTTTAACACTGCTGAATGATGAGGGGCTGAACCCAGACAAATGTCTAATGGCCCAAAGGGCCAATATTTCAAACATAACTGGACTTAACCCAATTCTGGCCATAAGTCCTCAAATTAAATTGAATCGAGCACAACTGCTCTCCCAAATCAATCTACACCCGGTTCAAGGGAACATCTCTGAACTCCTCTGATATTTGTCGTTATAATCCTTCAACGTCTCCAGAGAGGTGACGCGTCCCGACAACCACACACTAATACGGACTGTGGGGTCCTTAAACTCATGGACTAATGCGTCCTTAAACCAATATTCGTCCCCAAAATGGGAATGTTGGACTACCATGTCCCTAAACTGGCAATGGACCACTATGTCCCTAAACTAGAACAATAGAGCCCAAATGGCTCTTTTGTCGGATCTAAATGATCCTGTTAAGTCGATCTTAGTCTCAAATTAGGCTAACGTATCCTTAACAAACGTTTAAGTTGATCTTAGCCTCAAATATGGCTAACGCATCCTTAAACCAAAACTTTCAAAACAGACTTTAGTCCCAAATTGGACTATAGATCTTCCAACCAACTTTGGCTCAAGGGTACATCTCTGAACTCCTCTGACATCTATCGTTGTAATCCTTCAACGTCGTCAGAGAGGTGATGGGTCCCGTCGGCCATTCATTCTATGGACCACTATGTCCCTAAACTGGAACAATAGAGCCCCCAAATGCTCTTTTGTCGGATCCAAACGATCCCGTTAAGTTGATCTTAGTCTCAAATTGGACTAACGTATCCTTAACAAACGTTTAAGTTGATCTTAGCCTCAAATATGGCTAACGTATTCTTAAATCAAAACCTCAAACCCAAATCTAAGAAAATACGGATTTGGACTAATCCACGTCCTACGGGCGACGACATAAATTAGTCTCCATATAAAATCCACGGGCAACCACAAACAAAACAAACACTCATGACACGAAGTGACCAGCTGGAGAAGGAGAAAGTTGTTACCGCGATGCGGTAGCATAATTAACTGCAGGGGCTTACGCCTGCAGGGAAGAGCGTCCCTACAATCAAAAACCCCTCAGACGAGGGGGAATCTGACGAAGTCTGCTACATCGGCCGCATCCGTCTAAACCTCCGATACACGGTGACATAAATCAACTTGGCATCTTCGGAGAGGTGGACGGATAAAACCAAATAGCATCTGTCCCGAATCTCAGGCAAGACGTTCATGTCTTGGCCGTCGTTCGGAGGGGAACAACAACCATATTAAACTGCGATTTGTTCGCGAAACACGACACACGAAGTGTGGAGTGGAAAGAGGAAAAGAGTCCCACCGGGCGTGCCAGAATCTGTTCGCCGCCGAAAGACGCGACCGGGACGTTGGGACGTCTGGCCTAAATTTTGGGGGCAGATGCTATTTGGTTTTATCCATCCACCTCTTCGAAGATGCCAAGTTGATTTTTGGCACCGCGTATCGGAGGTTTGGACGGATGCGGCCGTTGTAGCAGATTTCGTCAGATTCCCCCTCATTGTGAGGGTTTTTTTGATTGTGGGGACGCTCTTCCCTGCAGGCGCAATCCCCTGCAGTTAATTGCGTTACCGCATTTCGGTAACCACTTTCTCCTTCTCCAGAAGGTCATTTCATATTGTGTGTGTTTGTTTTATTTTTGGTTGCCCGTGGATTGTATATGGAGACTAATTTATGTTGTCACCCGTAGGGCGTGGATTAGTCCAAATCCGTATTTTCTTAGATTTGGGTTTGGGTTGGTGAAGGTGTTTCTACAGCACCAATGTATCAACAACCATGATACAAATGAGCATGCATGTATGTGTGCATGCACATCCAAATGTGCATCAATGTAAACATGTGCATACATGCATGCATACTCCAAAAGACAAAAGGGTTTAAAGTGAAAATGCAAATGGTCAATGTTAAATCAACACTTGATTTATCAAACCGGTCATATCTCATACGAGCCGACCAATAGCAAACCGCTCGATTAATATACGGTATCACATACGCGAATATAATCGGGTCCCCACGCATATCTCATATGCGCACCACATCGTTTCGCCTGGGCTAGGTAACTCTATTGTGGGACTCTAAGACTCGTCAATACGCCAGCAGTGGGTGATGATCATATCAAGCACCCTCAAGCCGCAAGAGGTCAGCTAAATGTAACGACCACCCGTGTATTGAGCGATCATAAGGAAACAAGCGAACTTGTCACAACTCCCGTCGAGCCAACCGGCAACACTACCGTACAGTCCGGTCTCTTCGTCAGATATGCTGCATATCGAGTCTAGGGATGGTAACGTCGACCTCAATAACTCAATAAGTCATGCCGATGAATGGTCTATAACAGATCGAGAAACTACTAATAACACTTATCAGTAAATCTCAACAGCCCTGGCTAGGGACTTACTGATATAGCCAATCGAGCACAGCACAGCATCAACTCCCGATACCGAGAGAGACAAAACCCCTCCTATCGCTCATCGTCTTCGTGTGTCTCGGAACTGTACCTAAAATCCACCTGTTTGCACGACTCGGTAGAGCCGTGGTAGGGTGGTAATCAAAGTACAGTGGGAGAACACACAAGACTCTATGACGATCTCGGGTCTACAGACTAACCTGTACCAGTGTCACCTGAGAACTTCTATTCGATGATAGATATAATACCATATAGGAATTCTAGGGGAGTCCGTCCAGTGTACCCAGTCACCACTGATCACCCGTATACAATCTCGATGTCAAACATTAATGGATGTGGGAACATCTATCGCCCATCGTATGGGTCTAGTATCATATACGCTAGTCTACTCTGGTATATCGATGCCCCATCTCGATACACCTACGACTAGGGACATTTCAGGATATGCTTATAAACTACAGACGTCCCACTTGTATGATCTCCATCATAATCACAGTAGTCAAGCCAATTTCCTTAGGGCTTTATCAACATGTGTGAATGAATAAAATCATGATCAAGTCAACATGTCAGATAAAGAAGAACCAGATAGCACACTATCATGTCGAGCAAGAATGTACACTGAATATATATATACATGTATAAATACATCCACCATCATATAATAGCCTCTAGGGCATACATATATCCAACAATCTCCCACTTGCACTAAGGCCAGTTATTGGCGTATCTCATACCCAACATCTCAAAAAGTCGCTCATGCTGCGGCAGAGGGAGGGTCTTGGTGAGTGGATCCGCGGTGTTATTCTTTGTGTCTACTCTCCTAATCTCAATCTCGCGGCGATCTACAATCTCTCGGATCAAATGAAAGCGCCTCAGGATGTGTCTGGACCGCTGATGGGACCTGAACTCCTTGGCTAACGCCATAGCTCCTTTATTATCACAATACAATGGTATTAGATCAATAATGGTTGGAACTACTCCTACCTCCGAGACGAACTTCCTCATCCAGACGGCTTCCTTGGCAGCATCATTCGCAGTAATGTACTCAGCCTCCACGTAGAGTCTGCAACGGTATCTTGTTTGGAAATCTTCCAACTTACCGCCCCTCCATTGAGGGTAAATACAAACCCAGAGATAGATTTGCTGTCGTTCTTATCACTCTGGAAGCTCAAATTGGTAAAAGCCTCCATTTGGAGATCTCCATTACCATACACCAAGAACAATTCTTTAGTCCTTCGCAAGTACTTAAGAATGTTCTTCACAGCTATCCAGTGATTCTCCCATGGGTTGGTTTGATACCTGCTTACTACACTAAGTGCATAAGCTACATCTGGGCGTGTACATAACATCGCATACATTATAGATCCTACTGCAGAAGCATAGGGTATAATGCTCATGCGAGCTCTCTCTTCATCGGTCTTTGGGCAAGAGTCCTTAGAGAGAGTGACCCCATGGCAAGCGGTAAGGCACCCCGCTTGGAGTCTTCCATACTAAACCTTTTTAGGATGGTGTTGATATGCCTGGTTTGGGACAATCCCAATAACCTCTTGGATCTTTCCTATAGATCCTAATGCCCAGAATGTATGTGGCATCACCCAGGTCTTTCATGGAGAACCTTAGTGATAAGAAAGATTTGACCGAATGTAGCATAGGAATATCATTTCCTATCAGAAGAATGTCATCCACGTACAATACAAGGAATGCGACAGCTCTCCCTACAGCCTTCTTATAAACACAAGGTTTATCTGGATTTTTGATGAAATCAAACTCTTTAATAACATCATCAAAACAGATGTTCCAACTCCGTGATGCCTGCTTTAATCCATAAATGGATTTAAACAGCCTACATGCTTTCCCGCTGCTCCCACTGTCAATGAAGCCCTCTGGCTGATCCATATAAACACATTCTTCTAAATCTCCATTTAGAAATGCTGTTTTAACGTCCATCTGCCAGATTTCATAGTCGTAGTGAGCTGCGATAGCAAGTAGGATCCGAATGGATTTAAGCATGGCCACGGAAGAAAAAGTTTCGTCATAGTCCAGACCTGGTCTTTGACGAAAACCCTTCGCCACAAGTCTTGCCTTATAGGTCTCTACCTGTCCATCTACACTAATCTTTCTTTTAAAGATCCATTTGCACCCCACAGGTTTTACCCCAGGGGGTATAATGTCCAAAGTCCATACTTTGTTGGTGTACATAGACTCCATTTCGGATCTCATGGCATCCAGCCACTTCACAGAGTCTCCACTCGTGATAGCTTGCTGAAAGCTGGTAGGATCATCATCCTCCATGATGCAGTCTTCTCTATTACAATCAATGAGGAAACCGTAGTACCTCTCCGGTGGGCGAGAAGTCCTACCAGACCTACAGAGTGGCCGAGGTTCCTCAGTTTCTTTTGCAACAGCCGGTTCAACCAAGTCATCATTTGTAATTTGTGTTTCTAGAACTTCTTCTAGGTCTACCACACTGCCATCTGTATCATTTGTAAAAAATTCTTTTTCTAAAAATGTGGCATGCTGAGAAACAAACACCTTTTGTTCCTCTTTGTGGTAGAAAAGATATCCATAAGAATTCTTTGGAAATCCCACAAAATTACACATGACTGACCGTGTCTCGAGTTTGTCCGGATTCTGATTTTTAACATAGGCCGGACAACCCCAAATCTTAATTCGTTTAAGAGATGGCCTCTTCCCATGCCATATCTCATATGGCATGGTAGACACGGTTTTGGTTGGGACCCTGTTCAGTAGAAACGCTGCAGTCTCCAATGCATGCCCCCAAAAATGAGACGGGTAACTCAGCATCACTCATCATGGAACGAACCATATCTAATAGGGTCCAATTCCTACGTTCTGACACACCGTTGTGCTGTGGTGTGTAAGGAGGAGTGAGCTGAGAAAGAATCCCATTCTCTTTTAGGAAGTCTGCAAACTCTGTACTGAGGTACTCCCCACCTCGATCTGATCGAAGCATTTTGATGCTCAAGCCGGTTTGTTTTTCTACTTCGAGTTTATATTCAGTGAATTTCTCGAAAGGTTCGGACTTGTGTTTTAATAAAAATACATGACCGAATCTTGAGAAATCATCAGTGAAAGTAATGAAGTAAGAAAAATCGCCTCTAGCCTGTATAGACATTGGCCCACATACATCACTATGTATGAGGCCTAAGAGCTCAGTAGCTCTTTCTCCGTGTCCTGTAAACGGAATTTTGGTCATTTTACCCTTGATACAAGACTGACAAGTCGCATAAGATTTATATTCAAAAGGGTTTAAATATCCATCTTTGTGTAACTTGTTTAGTCTTGTTTCGTTAATATGACCAAGTCTACAGTGCTAAAGAAAAGCTTTATTTATTTCTGAAAGTTTTCTATTTATTAGTGTGTTGTATGCTGAAAACTGTGTGTTGATTTAGGACGTATATCCCGTTATTAAGTGTACCATACCCAACCAACATTTGATTCAGGTGAATGTTCATAACATTGTTATGCAATACAAAATTATATCCTTCATTGTCTAACAAAGAAACGGATATTATATTACAAAGCATACTAGGTACATAATAATATGGGTTCAAAACCAATATACACCCAGACGGCAACCCCAAGTAATACTCTCCCACTGCAACTGTATGTACATTGGAACCATTTCCAACGCGGAGAGTATGGTCACCTGTTTTCAAAACCTTGCTATTTCTCAGCCCCTGCATAGAATTGCAAATATGAGAACCTGAACCGGTATCTAATACCCAGGAAGCAGAGTTTATTGAAAAACAGTTTTCTGTCACAAACATACCTGAAGCGGAAGCATCCCCATGCTTCTTCTTGAGATCCAAGTACTCGGTGCAGTTGCGCTTCCAGTGTCCTGTTTTGTGGCAGTGATAACATTCCCCTTTCCCCGATTCCCTAGCTTTGGACTTGTCTTTCCCCTTAACCTTTTTGACTCCACCTTTAGGTTTGGTGGGTTTCTTCTTCATCTTTTCCTTGGCCTTAGCCTTCGGGCGAGAAGAGGAAGATTGCCCAACACTCAAAACGGGAGTTTTCACTGATTTCAGCGTGCTCTCTGCGCTCCTTAAAATATTAAGGAGTTCAGGTAGTTCCTTCTCCATGTTGTGCATGTTGAAGTTAACTATAAATTGAGCAAAGGTGGAGGGGAGAGACTTCAGAATAGTATCCGTATATTTCTCATTGTCCATTGTTCACCGAAGGTCCTCAAGCTCTTCTATGAAAGCTATCATCTTCAGAACATGGTCTCCTACTGGTGTGCCAGGGGCCATTCGCATCTGAAACAGTTTTCTGGATGCTTCGTATCGTAATACGCGAGATTGCTCTCCATACAACTCCTTTGTATGGAGGAATATGGCGTGGACGTCCATATTCTCGTGCTGCTTTTGATGTGTGTTATCCAACGATGCAAGTACGAGGCACTTGGCCGTGGCACAGTCAGCATCCCATGTCTTGCGGACTTCAATATCCGCAACTGAGGATTTAGGACCTGGGACGGGCGGGGCTGGAGCCGTGAGGACATATGATACCTTATCATAAGTCAAGGCAATGTTAATATTTGTCAGCCAGTCTTTATAATTGGTCCCATTCAGTTTATTTTTATCTAGTAGAAGCTTGAGTCCTGTCATTGGTATCTGCCATTAAGAGAGAGAAAAGAATATACTCAGCGAAAGCTCTTGCAAAGATCAGATTGGTTATTATCTTATCTAATCGATGTCTCCCACTGCTTTAATCAAGTTTTTCTTTCAAACCTTAAAAAGAAAACTAGCCAGGATTAATTACAGTCTATACTTTGCTAACCGTTCAGCCAGGCCAGTGTCGGTACTTGAGGGAGGTTCCCCGTGCTTTCGCACGGACCTAATTAATATAAATCTCGTCTTCCCAGAGGCGTAGCCCCGTTAACACCTTTCTAGACACCTAATAAGTTAGCTAATTGTAAACTGCAAAACTCTCCTAGGAGCAACTATTGCCTACAGTGGGATCGGGATCCAACCATCATATGGAAGATATGCAATCTCATTGCAAATTTCAACTCTTGAAACTCCCGATGTGATTTTTACCCCTAGCACTCATGACCTTGGCTATGGTCAGCAAATCACAAGCACTAGTCAAGTTCAACCCGTCATTTCTTGACTAATTAGACCCGTTCACATGACCCTTGGCTAAGGTCAACAAAGTCACATGCCCGTCCCAATTAATCTGCATCATATGCATTGTAGGAAGACATCACTTAGCTACCGTACACTACGCCTTGGCTGAGGTCAACAAACGTAGCACGAATACTAAGTACTCTACTTCCTAAAATGACGGAGGGTTGCGGATGATTTTTAAGAAAATCTTTAACGCTTTGAACTTGATATCGTCGTAGAATCAAATGGTTTTTCAAAAGGAGTGGCTTAAGCTCCGCAGTTTTGAAATGTAGCTTTTTCGTAAAAAGCCGAGTGGTTTTCAAATCTGATTCTACGACATCTTTTTTAGGTTTATTTTCTTTACATTAATCATATTAATGTAGTCCCATCATTTAAGTCCTTAAGCCAATCACAAAAAAGAAACGAAAATACAACGTACGTTTATGCCATCCGCATTCGCCGCAATGTTCCGTTATGCACCGTTAGGTTACTTAACTAACGGAATACCGGGACGGGACTACCGCGGGTGTAAAAGATAAGCAACGTCTATTATATATTGCATATATAATATAGCATTCGTGTCAGATATATTAAGCGATCACATCACAGAATATAGGCACCAGAAACATAGATATGATAATATAGGATATACTAGGACGTCCGTATTTAGTATTTAACCAACAATAGAAAATACGGATTCCACGGTCGTGATGAATAGCCAATCCCACACCCTAGACCCCTACGAGAGCGGCAAGTGACCCTGTCAATTCTGGAGTTAGGAAACCCGGTCTCGACGCCTCGAGATGGTCTCCCACTGGACCCCAGAACCCGGTCACTTGTGCTCTCCTCCTTGAGTCTATCATAATGCGGAAAAGTAAATAATATACAACAATGGTGACATCATCCTCAACCCGGAAGTGCCCCAAATAAAAGAATATTAAATTACAAATGAATTTTACATGAATGAAAAGTAAAACTCTCATCTCACATAAAACCCCCGGCTATTCGATCACGACAATCCAATACATCACAACACAACAACACATAACATCACATGTCATCAACGTAAGCAAGTATGCGTACCCCAATTGCTGTTGACATATAGCAATGAAACCGGCGATACGCATGCTACGCTTACGGTCGCAGAAACAAGTATCACATACTACTAGGTGATGTTAAACCCTTCGATCGAATTAACGAACACCCATATTCCCCAGCAAGCTCAACACTTGAGCACCGTTAAACAATACCTAAAATCTATGCCACAGTATTTAATGGACCAACTGTAGAAGGGCAGACCCAAGCCTCATTTGTGGCGCCACTAACTACGGTAAACCCTAATGTTCAGTCGCAGTTTGGTGGTCACATCTCGAGTTAGGGTTACATTCTTCTAGAGGGTCCATAGGAATACCTGCATTATATATCGAGTACGTTCAACCTGGAAAATACCAGTGTTTGATAATTCGTTCGACCTGTTTAACGTCGCCAAAGTTAGCAATACGATGCTATAAAAATACGAATACGAACTATTCCGCAAAGAGCCCAATACCAAACTTACATTACATGCAATTCTGGACAACCAAACAATACTAGAAACCCCATAACATAATGTAAAGAGCACTGGTGCAAAACGAGGAGCAGGGGAGCACAAATGTCCGGCGTCGCCGGAAAAACGCACTTGGCCGCCGGGCAAAATCTGGTCACCCCCTCTCGTTTTGCATCTGTGTTCTTATATGCTCTTAAATGTCACTCTGCAGTTGTTTAAATAATTTTTAGGTCACTTTTAAAAAAATTTACAGAGAGCATTTCATGGGTTTTCTAAAATCATATTTTTGCGGAAGTTTTCGTTTTCGTATTGTCGTAACGTCGTCTAGGCTTCTAGTTAGGCTCTGATACCATGAAAGTGTTTCTACAGTACCACTACTAGGGTTTGGTAGCATCACACATGCCATATTAAAAAATGTAGGGTGCTAAAGAACCATTCCTAAGGATCAAACTAGAAAACCTAAGGTAACAAAACTTTAACACAAACACAAGTAGTAAAAAGTTAGGGTTTGAGAATACAACCTTTGTAGCTCTCTATGCTAGACTCCTTGACTACTTGAGAGTTGAAAGAAGCTCGCTTGAGATCCTCTAGGTCCATGACGATCCACCCGGAGTTCTCTTTGTCCAAGATAGAAGCTCCACTTGATCAAGAGAAGAAGTAGAACTCAACACTCTAAACTAATGGGTAAGAGTAGTGTAGAATGGTGATGTGGTTTGTTTTCTCACTTCAAAACCCTATCTTGATCACTCTTTTGCTCACAAATGAAAGCTAGAGAGCAAGAGAGAGGAGGAAGAAGATGATGGCAAATGAGAGCTTAAAAGATAATGATGAACAGTGAGATAAGAATGAGAAAAGAAAATATATATATTTTCTTCTTCTCACTCTTAACTCAAGTTAATAAATATCGAGATATTTATCTTTGAAGAACTAATAGCCATAGAATGATAACTCATAGTTAAAGAGAGGTTTAGTAGAGGAATAAAATATACAACCATGAATAATTATCCATTTCCGTTTATCTCAAAAATAAATATCAATATATTTACTGGCATGTGAGTCTTATATTGCCACCATCCAATATATCAACAACCATGATACAAATGAGCATGCATGTATGTGTGCATGTACATCCAAATGTGCATCAATGTAAACATGTGCATACATGCATGCATACTCCAAAAGACAAAAGGGTTTAAACTGAAAATGCAAATGGTCAATGTTAAATCAACACTTGATTTATCAAACCGATCATATCTCATACGACCCGACCAATAGCAAACCGCTCGATTAATATACGGTATCACATACGCGCATTTAATCGGGTCCCTGCGCATATCTTATATGTACACCACATCGTTTCGCCTGAGCTAGGTAACTCCATTGTGGGACTCTAAGACTCGTCAATACATCAGCAGTGGGTGATGATCATATCAAGCACCCTCAAGCCATAAGATGTCAGCTAAACGTAACGGCCATCCGGGGACTAAGCGATCAGAAGAAAACAAGCGAACTTGTCACAACTCCCGTCGAGCCAACCGGCAACACTACCGTACAGTTCGGTCTTTTCGTCAGATATGCTGAATATCGAGTCTAAGGATGGTAATGTCGACCCCAATAACTCAATAAGTCATGCCGATGAATGGTCTATAACAGATCGAGAAACTACTGATAACACGTATCAGTAAATCTCAACAGCCCTGGCCAGGGACTTATTGATATAGCCAATCGAGCACAGCACAACATCAACTCCCAATACCAGGAGAGACGAAACCCTTCCTATCCCTCATCGTCTTCGTGTGTCTCGGGACTGTACCCAAAAGTCACCTGTTTGCACGACTCAGTAGAGCCGTGGTAGGGTGGTAATCAAGGTACAGTGGGAGAACATACAAGACTCTATGACGATCTCGGGTCTACAGACTAACCTGTACCGGTGTCACCTGAGAACTGCGATCCGATGATAGATATAATACCATATAGAAGTTCTCGGCGAGTCCGTCCAGTGTACCCAGTCACCACTGAGCACCCGTATACGATCTCGATGTCAAACATCAATGGATGTGGGAACATCCATCGCCAATCGTATGAGTCTAGTATCATATACGCTAGTCTACTCTGGTATATCGATGCCCCATCTCGATACACCTACGACTAGGGACATTTCAGGATATGCTTATAAACCACAGACGTCCCACTAGTATGATCTCCATCACAATCACAGTAGTCAAGCCAATATCCTTAGGGCTTTATCAACATGTATGAATGAATAAAAGCATGATCAAGTCAACATGTCAGATAAAGAAGAACCAGATAGCATACTATCATGTCGAGCAAGAATGTACACCGAATATATATACTTCTATAAATACATCCACCATCATATAATGGCCTCTAGGGCAAACATATATCCAACAGTTGGTTTAAGGACCGTTAGTCTTGTTTTAGACTAAGGTCATCTCAAACGTTTGTTGAGGATAGTTAGTCTAATTTTAGACTAAGATCTACTCAACATGATCATTTAGATCCAACAAAAGAGCATTTAGGCTCTATTGTTTTGGTTTAGGGATATTGCGGTTTATAAGTTTAAGGACATCATAGTCCGTGGAGTTTAAGGACATCATAATCCATAGTTTAAAGACTTCATAGTCTATGGGGGTTTAGTTTAAGGACGTTGCGGTCCATTGGGTTTAAGGACATCATAATCCATGAGTTTAAGGACCTCATAGTCCATAAAGTTTAGTTTAGGGACGTTGCGGTCCGTAGTTAGTTTAAGAACATTACGGTCCATTGTTAGTTTTAGGACGTTGTGGTCCATTAGGTTTCTGGTTGTCGGGACCCACCACCTCTCTGAAGACGTTGAAGAATTACAACGACACATATCAGAGGTGTGAAGAGATGTACCCTTGAACCAATGTTAGTTGGAAGATCCATAGTCATATTTTGGACCAAGATCAATTAAGAGATTATGAGCGCATAGGCTCAATTAATCTGAATTAAGGATTTATGACCAACTTGGGCTCAACCCACTCAGTTTTGAATAGAATGTTGAACATTCAATTGGGCTCAGTCCCTTTTTATTTAACAATGCTTGAGCATTAACTTGGGTTCTGACACCCTTTTTCTTTTTGTCTTTTGCTGAGTGTTGAACACTTTTTATGGCACTGAGGCTTTTATTTAAAGAACAATTTGTGTTCCTTCAGCGCCCACATGAGAAGTACGTCGCGCACTTGGCGCTGAGCGCCAGGTTTGGAGCGCTGAAGCACTTTCTATGAAATAGCGCACATGTGAGGGGCACGTGGTGCGCTTGGCGCTGAGCGCCAGCCTTGAAACGCTAAGGCGCTTCTTATGAAATAGCGCACACGTGAGGAGCACGTTGTGCGCTTAGCGCTGAGCGCCAGCCTTGAAACGCTAAGGCGCTTCTTATGAAATAGCGCACACGTGAGGAGCACGTTGTGCGCTTAGCGCTGAGCGCCAGGTTTGGAGCGCTGAGCACTTATTTACAAATAGCGCTTGGAGCGCTGGGCGCTGAGCGCCAGACTTGGAGCGCTAAGACGCTTCTTCTTAATTTGGAGCACTAAGACTCTTTTATAACATAGCGCTTAGAGTACTGGACGCTGAACGCCAGACTTGGAGTGCTGAGGCGCTTCTTTTTAATTGGAGGCTAAGGCTCTTTTTAGGCAGCTCTGATTAGTTTTGTGCTCTGAGAATTAAATTCTCGGTTTATAAGAGACTTTGTCTCATGGATCTAAGAACTAAGTTCTTCTCTTTTTGATGAGATGCTGAATCTCTTAGTTTTTTATGAAAAACCTAGTCTTATGGATCTGTGATCTACATAAAGAACTGAGTTCTTATGATGTGAGAGTTAAACTCTTAAAATTTCAGGAGATGTTACGATCTCTCTTCTTTTATTTACCTTGAAGAAAATTTCTTCTTTCGAGAGCTTGCTCTTCTCTTTGAAATTTCTCAAAGTTTTTTTTTTGGGGGGAGGGGGGATTTTTCTGTGCAAGACTTGAAGTCTTAGGGCCTTTATATAGTGAAGGCTGATTTGTTGAATCAGTTAAAGAGATCTTTTCTCTAATTGATTTGTGGATGTTTCCCACCGTTGGATCTTTGATCCTAGGGCTTCTGTTTTACAGAAGACAATCTTCTTGTTTTTAACAGGATTGGGAAATATTTTCCCATACAGAGCTTATCCTGTATCTTGGTGATTTTTAATCACCATTGGATCATTGATCCAACGGGGCTTTGATTTACAGAGCACAATCTTTCCTGTTTGGAAAGATTCTGAGGAGTATTTGCTTAACAGAATTTTATTCTGGTAATTTGATAATTTATCATCTTCATTGGATCTTTGATCCAACGGTGGAGAATATTAAGTTCTAGCGCTTGGCGCTCTCGTACCTTGCACGTGAGCGCTGCTTCAGAGTCTTTGACTCTTAGCGCTGGCGCACTTGGCGCGAGCGCACTCGTGCATTGCACGTGAGCGCTGCCTCAGAGTCTTTGACTCTCAGCGCTGGCGCACTTGGCGCTAGAGCTCTCATGATTTGCACGTGAGCGCTGCCTCAGAGTCTTTGACTCTCAGCGCTGGCGCTCTTGGCGAGCGCTTTCGTGCTTTGCACGTGAGCGCTTCCTTAGAGTCTTTGACTCTTAGCGCTGGCGCTTTTGGCGCGAGCGCTTTTATGAAGCGCTGCTTCATTTCAAATTTCAAAATTTGAACAGAGCTTTACTCTGATTGGGGGAAACATCCCTAGAGGCCATTACTGTACATACGATGTATATTTTAGTGGATGCTTGGACATATATATGGAGGGTTTTCTTGCTCGACATGATAGTATGCTATCTGGTTGCTCTTTATCTTAACATGTACACTGATTGTCTCTATGTTACATGTTGATAAAGCCCTTAGGATGAGTAATTGACTACCAGGATTATGATGCAGATCATATTAGTGGGGACAGTGTAGTCGCTAAGTACATCCTTCAAATGTTCATAGTCGTTGGTGTATCGAGACAGGGCATCGATATACCAGAGTAGACTAGTGTATAGCTTCTCGACCTATATAGATGGGCAATGGATGATCCCATATCCATTGGTGTTTGACATCAGAGATAGTATACGGGTGCTCATTGGAGACTGGGTACACTGGACGGACTCGCCGAGAACTCCCAGATGGTATTATAGCTCACGTCTGATGGTAGTTCTCTGGTGACATTGGTACAGGTTAGACTGTAGACCTGAGATCGTCATAGAGTCTTGTGTGATTCCAACCGTGCTTTGATTTCCACCTTACCACGTTCAAGAGAATGTGCAAAATGGTGGATTTTGGGTATAGTCCCGAATCACATGGAGGCAATGAGCGATAGGAGGGGTTTCATCTCTCCCGGTATTGGGAGTTGATGTTGCGCTGTGCTCGATTGGCTATAACAGGAAGTCCCTGGCTAGGGCTGCTTCAGAGATATACTGGTAAGTATTATCAGTAGTTTCTAGACCAGTTATGAGCCTCAAATCGGCACGACTTATTGAGTTACTGGGGTCTGACGTTTACCACCCCTAGACGAGATATGCGACATATCAGACGAAGAGACCGGACTGTACGGTAGTGTTACTGATTGGATTCGCAGGAGTATGAGCAAGCTTTCTTGTTGACTTTCTGATCGCTCAATACCCGAGTGGCCGTTACGTTTAGCAGACCGCTTGCGGCTTGTGGGTGTTTGATATGATCATCACCCACTGCTGGCGTATTGACGAGTCTTTAGAGTCCTACACAGAGGTTTCCTGGCTCAACCGAAATGGAGTAGGAGCATATATATAATATGTGCGGGACCGAGATTAATACGATATGTGATACCGTATTCTATTCTCGCGATTCGTGACATCAGTCGGTTATATGAGATATAGCCGAGTTATCGGATCAAGTGTTGATTCGATAAGTTGTTACATTTGATATTAGTCGGTTATATGTAATATAGCCGGATTATTAAATCAAGAGTTGATTTGATAATATAATATATAATTATATATTTGATATATTAATTCACATTAACTAGTATTAGCTCACTTAAGATTTCTTTTCTCACTTGAAATGTGCACATTGTATATATGTGATATGTATATTTGTGTACATGTTTGTATCATGTTTGATGATACATGTAAGATGGATGTATGGGATATACACATGATTATGATAATTATTAGGGTTTTTATTCATTTTGGTAATTACAAAATGATGGCATTTTGTCATGGATGAAAACTTGTAGAAGCTTGTATTGTGCATTGACTTAGTCCACTCTTTTGTTTTGCCTAAGATATTTATTAACCAAACCTATTATCCTAACCATAGTTATGTCTCTACAAGGGTTAAGTATATGATACTTAACTCAACCATGGTTGCTTCACTCTCTCATGAGTTCATTCTTCTTCTTCTTCCTCAAAGCTTTCCAGCTTCAATGGAGATGTGAGAAAAAATATGAGAAAATCAAATCTAAAGTGAGCCCACTTTCTACTTCATCATCCTCTACTACTTGCCCTTTAGTATAGGGTGTTTGCTTCACTAATTTCATAATTAGTGAATAGATAGCTTGGGTTTGTGTCTCCTCGACGTAGATCATCTTCGGCCTCGAAGTCTTCAAGCAAGCTTGATCCGTACATCTTATGGAGCCTCTCTAGAGTCCGGAAGTTCATGATCACAGCGAAAAGACGACTACACAGAGCTAATGCAGTGAAGGACCGGTCTACAAAGATTGTATTACTTGTTCACTTTTAGTTACAAAGTGTTTGTATTTTATTCCGTCGGATTTCTAGTATACGATTCTAGGGTTAGGGTTAGCTAGAACGACAAAATTTTAATATGGCATGAGAGATGCCTCCCAAAACCTTGCTGTCGTGCTAGGGAATCCTGCAGTGGTATCAGAGCCATGCTAGAAAATTAGACGAATTTTGTTAAGATTAAGAAACCGAAACACTCCGAAACTTGCAACGCCAAAAACTGGTTTCTGTCGATTCTAAAAAGTTGTCAAAATTTTTTTTAAACAAGTACAGAATGTTATATGGGATATATCATGAATACGATGAAAATTTCAGGGGGCATGCTCGGATTTCGGCCGAGGACAATGAGGTTGTGGCCGGCCACTTTCTGATGTTTTTGCTTGAAATTTTCACTGTGTTCCAGTGGCTGGGTTTTGGTGTTTCAGGTGTTGTTTGTTTTTACTAATTTTGCATGTGATGTGAACTTACACTATAAGCAATTCAGAGTGTTTCGTATTCGTAGTTTTAACAATGTTTCGGGTTATTTACATATTGTTTAGGCGAAGTTTAAAAGTTAGATCGAATGTCAAAAAACCATTTTTCCAAGTTTAACGTATTCGGAAAAACATGCAAGTAATTCTATGAACCCTCTAGATGAATGAAACCCTAACTCGGCTTTTTGGATCGCGGAACTACGGTCATACCCTATGGTTTGCGCAGTTCCGTGGAGACATGAGTGAGGCTTGGGTCTGCTCTTCTACGGCTGGTGCATAGGTACCGTGGCATATTCTGGGTATTATTGAACTGTGCTCAAGTGTTGAGCTGTCGGGAAATTGTGGGACTTTGATGAATCGATCGAAAAGTTTAACGTCGTATGGATATCATATGATGTGATACAATATTTGGAATCCACAAAAGTAGTTATGAGATAACTAGTTTGAATTTTATAAATCTAGCAGTTTAGTCTCATTTGATCGGTTGCTATGGGATTTTGATGTGATCCAAAGTCCGTCGCAATCATGTAGAATACGCGGATACTCACCGGGTAACCTTATTAGATATCCATGCCCCATAACCCCGACCAAGTGACTGTAGGAGAACCCCGTCGCCAAAAGCATCCGTTAGGGTGCTCGCGGCAACGATGTTCCGCCTTAGTGCACTTCGTCGACGGCATCGGGGGTGCGGCTGTCTACTAAAGTTTCCGACGAGCATTCGATCAGGATGTCGGGAATCTTGTTGAATTGTCCGACATGATATTAAAAAGTGTTTTCAATATCGAGACTAAAATACGGGGTTTATAATTGTTAGGCATGCGATGTCTAAGGTATTCATTTGGTTAGGCATGAAATCCAAAGTTTGTGATATTTCGGGTTTATGATGTCTAAGGTGGTTGCGGATTCCAATTGTTGTAGTTTTCACTTTCTTTTCTGCGACCGTAAGTGTAATATGTAGTGTATCGCCGGTTTCGTTGCTATACGTTAACGACAATTGGGATACGCATATTTACTTATGTTGATGACATGTGATATTATGTGTTACTGTGATATGTTATATTGGATCGTCGTGTTTTGAATAGCCGGGGGTTTTATGTGAGATGAGGGTTTTTATTTTCATTCATCTAAAATTCATTGTATGTAATATTCTTTTATTAGGGCACTTCCGGGTTGAGGATGGTGTCACCATTGTATATTATTTACTTTTCCGTATTAGGATATACCCAAGGCGGGAAGCACAAGTAACCGGGTTCTAGGGTACAGTGGGAGACCATCTCAAGGAGTTGAGACCGGGTCTCCTAACTCTAGAATTGGTAGGTTTGCTTGCCGCTCTCGTAGGGGTCTAGAGATGTGGGTTTGGCTATTCATCACGACCGTAGAATCCGTGTTTTATACAGGCTTAATTTAAAACACGTAAATCCTAGTATATCCAATATTTCATATGTTATCTTCTGCTTCTCTGTGATGTGATCACTGTGATATGTTCAGACGAATGCCTATATTATATATATGATATATAATTAATATTGCTGCTTTCGTTTCATATGTGATGCTTGGGAAGCATAATAAATGGGATTTCATTAATGAGATTAATGAAAGAAAAGAAACCTAAAAGATGTTGTAGAATCAAATTTACAAAAACAGGTAGCTCTAGTTGTTGCTTTGCATAGCGGTATTCCTTGTAGAATATCCAGCACTTTATTCGATAAGGAAAGATCCGAGATCGCTTCACCGGGAGTGACCTCTTTAGCGAAACTAGCAGATGCTACAAACTAGATTTGTCTTTTAATTGCTTTTATAGTTTTTGCTTTGCATAGTGGTATTTGTGAAATATCCTGCACCTTATTCGATAAGGAAAGAGCCGAGATCCCTTCACCAGGAGTGACCTCTTTAGCAAAACTAGTAAAATCCTCAAAAACACTCTTTTTAAAATTCACTCAATTCTACAACGATATTAAGTTCATTACGCTCGTGGTTTTCTTAAAAACCTGCGTAGCCCTTCGTCATTTCAGATAAATACTACTTAGTATTCGTGCTACGGTAGTTTGGCCTCCGTCAAGGCGTAGTGTACGGTAGCTAACTAGTGCTTATCTGCTACATTAGATGAGATTGGATTAGGGTAGTCGTGCAACTTTGTTGGCCTTCGTCAAGGGTCGTGCGGGTGGGTTTAATTCAATCATGAAATGTACGGATTGAACTTGACTAGCGGCCTATGGTTTGTTGACCTTCGTCAAGGTCATAGGAAGCTAGGGGTAAAACATTATCGGGAATTTCAAGTGTTGAAATTTGCAATGAAATTGCATACCTTCTATGAGATAGTTGGATCCCGATACCCACTGCGAGTAAGAGTTACTCCTGGGAGAGTTTTACACATCACAATTAGCCGATCAAGTAGGTGTTTAGAAAGGTGTTAACGGGGTTATGCCTCTGGGAAGATGAGGTTTATTTTAATTTGGTCCGTGCGAAAGCACGGGGAACCTCCCTCAAAGTACCAACACTGGCCTGGCTGAAAGATTGGCGAAGTTATCGGGTGTAATTAATCCCGGCTTGTCTTACATTTTAGGGTTTGAAGGTAGATTTGACTAAAACAGTGGGAGCCATCCTGATTAGATAAAATAATAACCAATCTAATCTTGCAAGAGCGCACGCTGAGTGTTTTCTTATCTCTCTCTCTCCAGGTAGCGACCATGTCACGTCTTAATCAAGATAATAATATGGATGTATTGACCAAACCCGCTTGTTATACTGAGCTGGGGAACGTTGGTCCCGCTCCAACTTATAATTGTTATAAGACCGAGCAGGAAATAGGAGATTACCAGGATTCCCGTGCCGCCCAAACGAAGAAAGTGCATGATGATGCATCTTCTTCGAGTATGTTCATTACCGAGAACTGTTTCTCAGTATCCTTTACGTCCTGAATATGAGATACCGGATCAGGATCCCACATATATAATCTGTTACATGGGCTACAGATAGGTAGAGAACTGAGAATGTGTGACAAGTTTCAAGAGTTGTAAACGGTGCAAGTGTTGCAGCTAAGTATGTTGGCAGTTATCACCCTGTATTACCAAATACATTGATTCTGAACGAAGGTTGTTAGATACCGAACCTGATATACAAAATCATATCAGTATCTTTATTTAGTAAAGAAGGATATAATTTTGTATTGTTGGATAATGTTTTGAATATTTCCTATATTAAGAGTTGATCGGTTCAGGCACGTTATCTAAAAGCATATACGTTCTAAATCAAACCACGATTCTTAACGTACAGAACACACACACGAGGAAGAGTTCAGAAATGAACGAATCCTTCTTGAGGCATTGTAGACTAGGTCATATCAATGCGACCCGACTAGCTGAAGTTACATAAAGATGCATATTTAAATCAGTTTGAATTTACATCTTTTGAACTTTCCAGTCATGTCATAAAGATAATATGACCATAGCTCCGTTTATTGGAAACAGAGAAAGAGTTAGTGAACTCTTGGGATTGATACATGATGTTGTATATAGGTCCCCTGTCTACACATGCTAGGACTGGTTCTTTGTACTTCATTACATTCACTGATGATCTCTCAAGATTCGGACATATGTTCCTGTTGAAACACAAGTCTGAAGCTTTTTAGAAATTCAAAGAATATAAGTCAGAAGTAGAGAACCACAAACGGTATAAGTATTATGTCCTTTGATGTGATTAGGGAGGAGAATACTTGAGAACGGAATTCCTGGACTATTCTAAAGGTGAATGAGATTCTCTCTCAGCATTACTCCTCCATATACACCACAGCACATCGGTGTATCGGGGCGGAGCAATCACACCCTATGTGATAAAGTGTGCTCTATGATGAGTAGTACTGAGTTGCCTATTTCCTTTTGGGGGTTATGCACTTGGGAAGCTGCATATCTATTGAATAGGGTTCCAACCAAATCAGGTGCCTACCACTCCATATGCGATATGGTATGGGAAGAGCCCATCTCTTAAGGATGTTAAGATTTGGGGTTGTCCGGCCTATGTCTAAAAGAAAAAACCGAACAACCTCGAGGCAAGGTCAGTTCTGTGGAAGTTTGTTAGATATCCCAAGCATTCACAAGGGAATATCTTCTACCACACCGAAGAACAAAAGGTGTTTTATTTCTTAGCATGCCACCTTTTTAGAAAAGGATTTTCTTGTGAAGAAATTAGTGGTCATGACGTAGAACTGGAAGGAGTTCCAGCTATACAAACTGTAGCTGATGATTTGGTAGAACCAGAGGATTCAATAGTTCCGGACGAAGCTCGGCCTCTTCGCCGATCTGGTAGGGTTCCTCATCCACTTGAGAAATACTTCGATTTTCTCAATGACAGTGAGAGCGAGGATTGCATCATGAGATGATGGCCCAACTAGTTTCGAGAAGGCCATCAAGAGTGGGGATTCTGTAAGAATGGCTGGATGCTAAGCAATCTGGGATGGAATCCATATACACCAACAAAGTATAGACTTTGGTTTCTATATCTGAAGGGTTAAATTCTCATCAGGAGCAAGTATATCTTGAGAAGATTACTTGGTGTGCATGGAAACGTTGAGACTTTCAAAGCTAAAGCTTGTTGCAAAAGGTTCTCGTCACTGACCAGGTGTGGATTATGATGAAACCTTTTCTTCGGTGCCTATGCTTAAGTCCATCCGGATCCTACTTGCCATTGTACATACCATGACTACGATATCTGGCGGTTGGGTGTCATGACCATTTTTCTAAATGATGATTTAGAAGAGAGCGTCTATAAGTATACAGCCATAGGGCTTCGTAGACAGTGGGAGCAGCGGAAACGTGTGCAAGTTGCTTTATTGGTTAAAGCAGGCATCGCGGAGTAGGAACATCTGTTTTGATGTGGTAGTCAAAGCGTTTGACTTCATCAAAATGGTAGATGAACCTAATATATACAAAAGGTTGTAAGGAGTATGGTGGTGATCCTCGTATTGTACGTGGATGACATACTCTTGATAGGAAAGGAGTTTCCTATGCTACACTTGGTCAATCTCCTCTTATCACATAGATTCTCCATATAGGATCAAGGTGATACCTTCTAAATCCTGGGTTATGGATCTATGAGATAGATCTAAGTGGATGTTAGGATTCTCACTAGGTGTAGTGAGATCGTATCAATCGATCCCGGGGAGAATCACTGGATAGCTTCCAGAGTGATAAGGTCGACTGAATGTCAGTCACAGGCATTGTCTTTACCCTCAGTGGAGGGACGATATGTTAGAAAAGTTCCAAGTTAGATACCGTGGCAAATTAGACGATAAAGGCCGGATACATCGCTACTATGGATGCTACCAAAGAGGTAGTCTGGATGTATATTAGTTCATGAGATGAACTTCGTTCCTACCATTGTGTGACAATGGAGTTGTGGCTTATGTCTAGAAACCCCCGTCCCATCAGAGATCCAGACATATTCTTAGGCAGTATCACCTGATCATGGAGATGGTTGATCTCCAGGAAGATCGAGGATAGGAGAGTAGACACAGAGGACAACACGGCGGATCTACTCACAAAGGCCTTTTCCCAATAGAGACTTTTATGTGATGGTTGAGTATGGGATATATCAACCACTGCTGATTGTTTGGTATTGGATACTACAACAGATGGCCCTAGTGCAAGTGAGAGATTGTTAGTTATATGCATGCCCTTGAAGCCATTACCGTACATACGATGTATTTTGTAGTGGATGCTTGGACATATATATGGAGGACTTTCTTGCTCGACATGATAGTATGCTATCTGGTTGCTCTTTATCTTAACATGTATACTGATTGTCTCTATGTTACATGTTGATAAAGCCCTTAGAATGAGTACTTGACTACCGGGATTATGATGCAGATCATACTAGGGGGGACAGTGTAGTCGCCAAGTACATCCTTCAAATGTTCCTAGTCGTTGGTGTATCGAGACAGGGCATCGATATACCAGAGTATACTAGCGTATAGCTTCTCGACCCATATAGATGGACGATGGATGATCCCATATCCATTGGTGTTTAACATCAGAGATAGTATACGGGTGGTCAGTGGAGACTGTGTACACTGGACGAACTCACCGAGAACTCCCAGATGGTATTATACCTCACGTCAGATGGCAGTTCTCTGGTGACACTGGTACAGGTTAGTCTGTAGACCCGAGATCGTCATAGAGTCTTATGTGATTCCCACTGTGCTTTGATTTCCTCCTTACCACGTTCAAGAGAACGTGCAAAACGGTGGCTTTTGGGTACAGTCCCGAATCATATGGAGGCAATGAGCGATAGGAACGGTTTCGTCTCTTCCGGTATTAGGAGTTGATGTTGCGCCGTGCTCGATTGGCTATAACAGGAAGTCCCTGGCCAGGGCTGCTTCAGAGATATACTGGTAAGTGTTATCAGTGGTTTCTCGACCCGTTATAAGCCTCAAATCGGCATGACTTATCGAGTTACTGGGTTCTGACGTTTACCATCCCTAGAAGAGATATGCGACATATCAGACGAAGAGACCGGACTGTACGGTAGTCTTACTGATTGGATTCCCAGGAGTATGAGCAGGCTTGCTTGTTGATTTTCTGATCGCTAAATACCCGAATGGCCGTTACGTTTAGCAGACCGCTTGCGGCTTGTGGGTATTTGATATGATCATCATCTACTGCCGGCATATTGACCAGTCTTTAAAGTCCTACACAGAGGTTTCCTGGCTCAAGCGAAACGGAGTAGGAGCATATATGTGATATGTGCGGGACCGAGATTAATACGATATGTGATACCGTATTCTATTCTCGCGATTCATGACATCGGTCGGTTATATGAGATATAGCCGGGTTATCGGATCAAGTGTTGATTCGATAAGTTATTACATTTGATATTAATCGGTTATATGTAATATAGACGGATTATTAAATCAAGAGTTGATTTGATAATCTAATGTATAATTATATATTTGATATATTAATTCATATTAACTAGTATTAGCTCACTTAAGATTTCTTTTCTCACTTGAAATGTGCACATTGTATATATGTGATATGTATATTTGTGTACATGTTTGTGTCATGTTTGATGATAAATGCAAGATGGGTGTATGAGACATACACATGCTTATGATAATTATTAGGGTTTTTATTCATTTTGGTAATTACAAAATGATGGCATTTTTTCATGGATGAAAGCTTGTAGAAGCTTGTATTGTGCATTGACTTAGTCCACTCTTTTGTTTTGCCTAAGATATTTATTAACCAAACCTATTATCCTAACCATAGTTATGTCTGTACAAGGGTTAAGTATATGATACTTAACTCACCCATGGTTGCTTCACTTTCTCATGAGTTCATTCTTCTTCTTCTTCCTCAAAGCTTTCCAGCTTCAATGGAGATGTGAGAAAAAATGTGAGAAAATCAAATCTAAAGTGAGCCCACTTCCTACTTCATCATCCTCCACTACTTACCATTTAGTATAGGGTGTTTGCTTCACTAATTTCACAATTAGTGAATAAATAGCTTGGGTTAGTGTCTCCTCGACGTCGATCATTTTCGGCCTCAAAGTCTTCTAGCAAGCTTGATCCGTATATCTTGTGGAGCCTCTCTAGAGTTCAGAAGTTCATGATCGCAGTGAAGGGATGACTACACGGAGCTAATGAAGTGAAGGACCGGTCTACAAAGGTTGTATTCCTTGTTCACTTTTAGTTACAAAGTGTTTGTATTTTATTCCGTCGGATTTCTAGTATACGATTCTAGGGTTAGGGTTAGCTAGAACGGCAAAATTTTAATATGGCATTAGGGATGCCTTCCGAAACCTTACTGTCGTACTAGGGAACCCTGTAGTTACGAACAGTTTCAGAAGAAAAGATGTATGAAAATAGACCAACCGAAGTGACCCAAACCAAACACACAAGACCCAACCCCAGACTCCCTAATTGGGCCGAGATTTGGCCGAGTTTGGCTGCCCCACCATGCATTTGGGTCCGTCTTGTGCACATACAACTCCGTACATACATACGCGTATTCGTATTAAAATACAAATACCAAAGAGATAGAAAAGTAAAATGAATATAATACTAGAATATGTGTGCGCGCGCGCGTAAATTATTAAATCAATACTTGATTTAATACTCCGGCTTAATCCTAAGCCGGCTAGTATTACCAACTGTCCGATTAAAATCCGTGTAGTTAGTACATGTATTTAATTAGAACCGTGCACATATCAATATACGACCTCTACATAGTTTTTCCTGAACCGGAAAAACCCTCTGTGTGGGACTCTAATGACTTGACAATACGCTGGCTGTGAGTTACCGGATAAAATCCATAATCATAAGTATATCAGCGGCACTAGCTGTACGTAAGGCTACCCAGATATCTGTTGAAAGGAAGGCCGACAAGTAAATGATTGATAGGGATTTTGCGTACGTGCGTTTTCGAAATCAAAGAATTAACCGCAATCAATAACGGTGTCTCTTGGTAGCTAGCCGGTTGAGTACGGGTTGGTCCATAGGGAGATGGATTCTTATTCTTTATGTTTTAACGAGTTAAATCCAAAACATTTTGGATTTTATTTTAAGATCTAAGAATAATATAAAAGTTTATAAAAAACTTGCTAGGTTTAAGCATAGGTTAAGTTTGGAAAGTCAATATGTCTCACCGCTTTCTATGCCGTAATAAAGAACTATTTTGGTGTTAAGGTAATAATTAACAAAGGGGATTAGCACGATCGGGAAGAAACTAGGTTTCTTCTTCTAGGTCCTTCTCCGTCCTTTCTTAACTTTTACCCTAACCTCCATGGAAAATATACACAACCGGTCTTTAACTACAGTATCACCGCTACCTCGTAGATAGGGTGTCGTAGTGAGCGGTGTGTGTATGTATGCATAGAGTCCTATTTAAAATGTATGACGGGCAAGAAAGGGGTGAGAGATTTTCATCTCTCAAACCTTCCCTATTCCTAACCCTAACAAATGAGGAACTACTCACTCATTAGGGAATTGATAAAAGATTTCATTTTTATGATTTTAATTTAACAACTACGGCAGATACATAAAAGTTATAACTACGGCAAATAAATAAATTTATAACTACGGCAGATAAATAAAATTTATAACTAGGGCAGAATAGAAATTAAACTAAGGCAAGATAAAGAAAAAATTACTTCTTTATTGATGCACTCTTTGACAGATTACATGGAATTGAAAATCTAAGATCTAGAAATTAAAAAAGGCATCTCAAAAGAGCCACCCAAAAAGAGGCACGCCACAAAAAAGAGCATTAGGGTTTCTATTTATAGATTATAGAAACCCTAGGGTTACATCCGATCCCTATCTGCATTTACAAATTTACCCTAAGATGCCTAGTCAACGCACCGCCACACCGTCAAAATATGCACCGACACGTGCTCATCATGGCCGCGGAACCGCGGCCAAAAGCCATGTATGGCCGCGGATCCGCGGCCATCTAGTGGGGTCTTTGGCTGGGTTTTTCTGGGGTTATTTCTGTTGCTTTTTACTTGGCTTTTCTTCACTTGGTTCTTCAGAATGTCTTTTAGTCTCTTTCAGGTTTCCACAGTGCATAATGTAGTGGACTTTTACCGTTTGCTTCGTGTCGAAGTCTTGAACCTTGCGCTGCCTTTGTACTTTGTGAAATTGTTCATTGATCTTCATTTGTCCCTCAAACTGTAGGCATGATCAAGATTCTTTCATTTGTTGGTCGTAGTCTCACTTTTGTAGCGTCTTTTCATCATTTTCACTGTTTTGTTCCGAGAACCTGTAACCTGCAACCTGCAACTATGTAGCAGATATGGATCAAAAGCACCTGTTTATTTGTAAAATGAATAAGAATGGGGAATATAATAATACAAAATTATGATATGAACAAATACCCCCAAACTTATTTTTTGCTCGTCCTCGAGCAAAACTAGTTGTATTCTCGAAAAAGCCTAACCTCACTTTCGCAGGGAAACACGATTGCACTGAGCTCGTGCAACAAGCCGTTAAACCTCTAGGTGTCCCTAGTAGGAGGAATGTTGTCTCCTGAGGGTTTTCAGCGGATACTACCTACAAAATCCTATCAATTTGACCTATTGACTTTTATTCTCCAATTTGGTTTTCTTAGCAAGAAATTCTATTATCTTCAACTCAAAAATTATCAACCCGTATTTTTCACGCTTTCTTATCATTTAACTTAAGATTGTATATGTTTTGTAAATTTACTTAGCTTTTAGCATCTTTTGAGTTTTCCTTCTAAGGTTCCATCTCAACTTAGGAATTTTATCATCTCTACTAAAGATATAAATTCTATTTTTCATTCCTATCTCTCATCCAAACCCCAATCATATACCCCTACATGTGTGTATGTATCACCCCTACACTTGGAAATTCAATTCAAGTTCTTATACTCTTGTCCATCGTCCAAAGTAGTTTTAGTTGGTGAATTTTTAGATGGAATTGCTCACACATCCATCATGCGACCGTTAATACTTCTTGAGGTACTAACAATCGATTACAAAATGTGTTTGCACATTAAGGCGTAATTCCTAGTCTTGTAATACCTAAGGCTTTTAGCAGTGACTCCCAAACCAGTTGGTCTAAGGCATTAGGTGATAAAGCACCCTCGCTATATATTTTTTTTACGCGGCCTTAAGTAATTACAAAACCAGTGTTCATTTTTTTTTATATCTGTTTATTCACACTTATAATTTTATTTTCCTTCATACTAAGGATTTTAGACAAGAGCATTTCAAGGTCTCCTCTACTATTCCAAGTTTCAAGGTTCATGTTTGTGCAAGTTGTAGGGTATATATTTTTAGAATTTAGACTTAAGATTCGGAATTATTTTTCAGACTTACACTTCAATAAAAATTTCAATACTCTTCCTTTATTTTGATTTAGCCCAAGAACTGAACTCAAAATTTGCCTATTTCTAAGTAAACTACAAGGACATATATTTTCTACCATTAAATTTTAAGAAAGGTTATTTTTAGGGTTTTTAATTTACTAAGTCTAGGATCTAGTTTTTCCTAGCTAGTTAACCGTCTTGTCAAACTCAAGTCAATTATGGCCAAAATTGAGCTTTTCAATTTTTATAATTTTTAAATTTTTTCAATTTTTAGGGGTTTTAAAATAAGTATGCAAATGCAAAAATATACATATAAATGCGAAGGAAGAAAGCTTACCGAGCACACCCCCAAACTTAAATTTGACAGTGTCCTCACTGTCAGGCTACACCAAGAGGATCAAAATTGTCGGCACTCCCCTGTTTATTATTTTTTTTATAATTTTTTTTATTGTTAACAGAAAAACAAAACAAAATATATAAACAAAAAGGCCCCCCCAAACTTAAGTGAAACAGTGTTTCCACTGTTAAAGTATTAAAGTTCAAAGTTAGGGAGGAGAAAGACACAGTATCAAGCTATACAAGGCCTTACACAGGCCAAAGGTTAACCATTCAAAAATTTTATCGTTATAATGGTGTGGGTGGTGAAAGAATAGAGTGTAGAGAAAAGAAATGAGAAACACACGAGATCGTATGGGAAGAAAGGTAGAATATGATCTCGGTTTATTAGGAGAAAAATGGCGGAAGAGAGAAAGAAGTGTAGTACAAACTTGAGGGTGTAAATTGAGTGAATAAATTAGCACAAATTGTGATGATCGATGTGCTAAAAGCGATTGTGCTAATCTATCAACCCGTCGAGAAATGGGGTCAAATCCCTCAAGATTCGCGAGAAAACATGGGTACGTTGAACTTGGTAAACCATCCATTGAAAATGGAAGCGTGACGGATTCTTGCGCGGTTGAAATGATGGAAAGGACGAAGGGGAGTGATTTAGTAAGGGTCTCATTCTCACCTAAGTAAGCGTATGTAAGATGAGATGGCAACAGCTTGAGTTCGAGTTTCAGAGGTGAAACAATTGAAGGTGAAAATGGTGAAACTGTCTCGAACTCGAAGGATTCTATCAATGGTTCGAAATGACTGTAAGCAACCGAGTCTGATAGTTTAACTAACTCATCTGAAAATTCAAAGGACTCAAACTCGGGCGGCGAGTCTTCAAAATCGTCCGAAAAAGTGAAACACTCGTAATCGTTATCGGTTGTGAGAACCGTGTCAGATTCAAGGAGGAACACACTAGTGGCGTCAAAACTGCTGTGATCGAACAGAAATTTTTCAAGCTCACAGTCCTCCTGCGTGATCTCTTGCATGGTCGGATCGATAGAAAGGATGAAGGGGGTGATTTAGGAAGTATAACAGTTAAAGGTTCAGGAGGATGAATTGGAAAATCCGACTCATCAAACAAAACTGGTTCATCCTCAATACTATCCTCATAATTCTCCTCAAAAGTTATCTCATCCATGCAATTATCATCAAAATCAAGACACATATGAAGTTCGAGAGAAACATTTAATGACTCGGGATGATGAATTGGAGAGAAAAATTCAGTCAAATCTGCGGGTTCATCATCCAAAATATTCCCTGCGTCAATATCCTCAATCATGTGAAAATCAATTCTTTCGGACACCTCATCAAAAGCATGGATACTTATCAATTCAGGTTCTAGATTGGAGGTGTAGAGGTCGAAAGAATTGGTGATGGTTTCACTCGAAAGGGACCCTTCACAATCTGGCAAATCAAGCACTACAAAGTCGCACAACTCATTAAACGTTTTATTTTCAACTGGTGAATCATTTGGGACACTTGATAGATATTCAAAACCGGAGTTGTGGGATTCAATTGGTGATGGGTAGGTTTGATTTGGAAGGGTGCACAGCTCACTCTCTCCACTCAAATTCTCAATCTGTCCAACCGCCTCATCATACATTGGAAAATTTGGAGCTAGTTGGAAACTAGCTACCGGTTCACTAGGTTGTCTTGATGAATTAAGGGCGGCAATGGACGCATCCAAATTTCTCATCTGTTGGTTTGTCGCTACAATATAAGCTTTTAACGACTGTTCCAGACTAGACATGGGTTGTGAAGGGGTTTCAGTAAATGATTCAAAGTTGTTTGGATACGTGAAACTCCCAAATGGTTGTGTAGAAGCAATGTCTAGGGAAGGTGCGAAAGTCGGGTAGGACTAGGAGGAATTGAATGGTTGGACAGGAGTAGGATCAACATTTGGATAAAAAGGTGAATGGACTTGTTGATCCCAAGAACTGGAAGTGTTGAAAGGAATGAAAGATCGGTTAAGAGATTGTTCAATATGTTCAACAATAGACATGGGTTTCGGAGTAACAACAGAACTCGAAAAAGGAGTATCAACGTAAGAAGGTGGTGAAGGTTGAAATGGTTGATACAAAGTGGATTGCTGAGTCGAACTATTTCTCCTTGACGTCTCTATTCGATCTTTCGAAGAAATTTTGGCATGGAGGGGTCGTCCGTAATTCGACCAAAACAATTCGCGTAGGAAGCAATATTTGGATGAGGGTACCAAAGTTCGGCAAGAGTTTTGTGAGGTGGGGTACCCATGATGTAAGAAGGAGAAGAAAAAGAATGTGGGTGCAAGTGGGGTGCAATGGATTTCTTAGCGACAAGCGGCAAGTTTTTGTAAAATTTTCTGTTTTGTGTTTTTTTTATAAGGAGCTTTTTGCAAAAAGATTTTTAATAAGAAGCTTAGACACACGTTCAATCAATCACAATGTGCACAGTCAAGCCTAGATCTAAGGTCACCTAGGTCAACTAGACTGCTCCTAACTGTTCCAAAGGGCAAGTTGTGAGGACCTCAAATCGCTTCTTCACCGCCAATTGTAGCCAGGTAAGCACAAGTAAAGAAAGGATGGATTCGCTCACGAATCACCGTGAGACGGGCCTTTTAAAGTTACATTTTCCCACTTGTCTAGCCTATGCACCACAAAATCTGGTTTAGATAAATGATCGATGCCTATAATTATTCCTTTGTCCTATTGAGCGTGACAGTTCTTAAGGCTGAGTCTAATCTTTTTTAATTAACTTGATGGTTAATGCAAAATGCTTTTTGTGATTTTTGGGGTCCTAGAAAGGGTAATGAAATCCCCACCCAATCTGGATTGGTGTAAAAACCTCTTAAAGTCAATTTTAAAGATGCAAAGCAGTAAACACAATCAAACACTTGCCAAATTTTTTTTATTGCGGCGCTAAGAATCCTGCACAAGATCAAGTTATTGGAGAAAGGGAGAGAAGTTTTTGCGCAAAGAACCCTGTAGGAAAATTTTTCAGAGGAGATCAGGGGGTTTAGAAGAAGAAAAGAAGCTTACAGAGGAATTTCCACGCGCTGACGTCAGCAAGGCGCCGCGGTGGCACGGTCAAAGTGCTGCTTCTGCGGCGGAAACGCGTTGGACTCTGCGGTTCAGTTCCCGAAATTTCTTCTGTTCCTCTGTTCTGATTTTCCTCTGTTGTTCAGATCTGCTGTTTTCTGTTTTGCTCTCTGGATTTTTCCAGATCTGAATTCGTTCGTCGATTCTGCACAATTCAAATGAAACACCCTTCAAAAAATAACAAGATGATAAATTTTTTATAATTTTTTTTATTTTTCAGTTTTTATGAATTTTATGATTTTATATTAACCCGAAATTGCAAAAAGAAAATAACTACGCCATCCCCGGCAATGGTGCCATTTGATTGATAGGGATTTTGCGTATGTGCGTTTTTGAAATCAAATAATTAACCGTAATCAATAACGGTGTCACTTGGTAGCTAGCCGGTTGAGTACGGGTCGGTCCACAGGGAGATGGATTCCTATTCTTTATGTTTTAACGCGTTAAATCCAAAAGATTTTGGGTTTTATTTTAAAATCTAAGAATGAGATAAAAGTTTATAAAAAAGCTTGCTAGGGTTAAGTATATGTTAAGTTTGGAAAGTCAATATGTCTCACCGCTTTCTATGCCCTAATTAAGAACTATTTAGGTGTTAAGGTAATAATTAACAAAGGGGATTAGTACGATCGGAAAGAAACCAGGTTTCTTCGTCTAGGCCCTTGTCCGTCCTTTCTTAACTCTTACCCTCACCTCCATGGAAAACATACACAACCGGTTTTTAACTACGGTATCACCGCTACCTCGTGGATAGGATGCCGTAGTGAGCGGTGTGTGTATGTATGCATAGAGTCCTATTTAAAATATATGACGGACAAGAAATGAGTGAGAGATTTTCATCTCTCAAACCTTCCCTATTCCTAACCCTAACAAGTGAGGAACTACTCACTCATTAGGGAATTGATAAAAGATTTCATTTTTATGATTTTAATTTAACAACTACGGCAGATAAATAAAAGTTATAACTACGACAAATAAATAAATTTATAACTACGGCAGATAAATAAAATTTATAATTAGGGCAGAAAAGAAATTAAACTAAGGCAAGATAAAGAAAAACTTACTTCTTTATTGATGCACTCTTTGACAGATTATATGGAATTGAAAATCTAAGATCTAGAAATTAAAAGAGGAATCTCAAAAGAGCCACCCAAAGAGAGGCACGCCACAAAAAAGAGCATTAGGATTTCTATTTATAGATTATAGAAACCGTAGGGCTACATCCGATCTCTATCTGCATTTACAAATTTACCCTAAGAAGCCTAGTCAACGCACCGCCACACCGTCAAAATATGTATCGACACGTGCTCATCATGGCCACGGAACCGCGGCCAAAAGCCATGTTTGGCTGCGGATCCGCGGCCATCTAGTGGGGTCTTTGGCTGGGTTTTTCTGGGGGGTTTTCTGTTGCTTTTTACTTGGCTTTTCTTCACTTGGTTCTTCAGAATGTTTTCTAGTCTCTTTCAGATTTCCACAGTGCATAATGTAGTGGACTTTTACCATTTGCTTCGTGTCGAAGTTTTGAACCTTGCGCTGCCTTTGTACTCTATGAAATTGTTTATTGATCTTCATTTGTCCCTCAAACTGTAGGCATGATCAAGATTCTTTCATTTGTTGGTCGTAGTCTCACTTTTGTAACGTTTTTTTCATCATTTTCACTGTTTTATTCCGAGAAGCTGTAACCTGCAACTATATAGCAGACATGGATCAAAAGCATCTGTTTATTTGTAAAATGAATAAGAATGAGGAATATAATAATGCAAAATTATGATATGAACAGTAAGCTCGTCCGAAGCTCTACTGAGTTTGTAAGTGACAATTTTCGTACAGTCCGGTCTCTTTGTCTAAAAGTGTCGCATACCGGGTCTACGGGGTGGATAACCTCAGGCCCCTAATAACCCTATAAGTCATGTTGGTGTCAAGCTTATCACCTACCAAGAAACTACTGATCTCCTATCGGTAAATCTCATCCACCCTGGCCAGGGATTTATGGTGATGGACAACCGAACACAGCGCGATATCGACTTCCTATACCGGAAGAGACGAATCCCTTCCGATCGCTCACTGCCTCTATATGGCTCGGAACTGTACCCAACTAAAACCTATTCGACGCCTTTAAGCCATGGTAGAGTAGTAATCTAAGTACAGTGGGAACTCACACAAGACAAATGATGATATCAGGTCTAAAAACTACCATATACTCATGTCACCAGAGAACTGCTATCTACGATAGCTATAATACCATCTAGAATTTCTTGGTGAGTCTGTTCGGTGTACTCACCTCCAGTGAGCACCTGTATACAATCTTAGGTGCTAAAACACCAATAGCTTATGAGACTGGCCATTGTCCATCGTCGGGTTCTAGAAAATATACACCGGTCTATTCTGTAATATCGATATCCAGTCTCGATACTTCCACGACTAGGAACATTTAAGGATGTGCTTATGGACTACTCAGTTCCCACATATATAATCGTCATCATAATCCTGGCAGTTAAGCAAGAATCCTATGGGCTTTATCATCATGAATTAGCGACACATAATAGCAGTAAAACGTATACATATAATGATAAAGACAAATCAGATAGCATACTATCATCTCGTGTGAGACTATTTTACTCATATAGATTCTCCTTCAATTACCATGATTGCCTACCTGCAATTACAATAATTGCCTTAGGGGCACTATGTTCAACATCCAAATCTTGATAATCCATGGATCATTGTTTATTAACCATGAAATTTAATTATGACAAATAAATACCATGAACTTTCATCTATTCTCCATGGTGTAGTAAATATATATCATAAGTGTAGCATAAAATTAATAAATACCACAAATGCTTGAGTTTTAAAATTTTTGTGAATAAATACATCTTTTATCATCATATGAATTGAAACTACAAAAATACAAAATGTAAAATAAAAATAAAAGAACCTACGATTTGTCTATTTTTGTATCCAATTTATTTTTGGTATTTAGTTTCTATAATATTTATCTAAATAAGCCTAAGATATCAATAATTGGTGAAATTTAACCTGATTTTCTAAAATTACCGGTGGGGTTTACCACCAGTTTGGATGATAACAATAGCAAAGATGAGAAATGTGGATTTTGGATGTTTTTATTCCTAGCTAGTTATTATCAGTACTCTAAAGTTGTACGAATCAAGGGGTATGACTTATGTTTCAACATTTTCCTCTACTATGAATGATCTTTTCCATGAGTTAAAATGTTGGCTTTGGTGCAAAAGAGCATCCTATTTAGCTGTATTGGGGTGAAAAATATATAGAATCTCTTGGATAGAAATAATAGAATTTTTAATAACGGTAAAAATTTTATTTTGCATATGTGGTTAGTGGAATTGAGTCAAACATTATATTTTGGTCGGGTATCACGGCTACAAGAGAATGGAAAAAGCCAAAAGTTAACATAGCGGAGGACGGAAGAAACGAAGGACCTCATGGTCATCATTCATCCATTGTAGCAGGAGATTGGTGGATGAGGAGGAGACTGCAGGTTAAAGCTAGCGTTGGAAGGAGGTCCTTTTTTATTTCATTTGGGACGAATTGTATTTGAATAATCTTTTGTTTTGTTTGTTAATTTTTTTCTCTACAGATTAGGATATGTAATTTTCCTTAAAATTTTGGTCAAATGAAATACGGGGCAATAGCCTCCGTTTTGGTTATAAAAGAATGAAAAAATATACAGTACAATTTTTCGTGGGAATTTCTTTGGTGCTTCCATTGGATGAGAGAGAAAGAGTGAGTGAATGAGAGAGGGGGAGAGAGAGGAGGGGGGGGGGGGAGAGGAGGGAGGGAATTCTTTGGAAGCACCAGAGAATTCCCCTTTTTTCGAAGCCTTCTTTGTAAACAATTACACGAAGTACCGATACATCAAATCTCCGACGGCGACAATATTAAGAGGTTGAAATTGTGAAATTTTATTTTTTTTTATTTTGTAGAAGAAGAGAGCTAAAACCTTTATTAAAGAAAAAGCCTCCGGGCTCTCTTTCTTCCGTTATATATATATATATATATATATATATATATATATATATATATATAAAGAGGCTATAAGAGGGAATTTCCTCTTATGGCGTCGAAAAAATACGTCCTCCATCATATTTTCCGACGATCGGGATCCATCATCTTCATCGTTATCATCTAAGATGTGGATACGCCAAATTTCATGTAATTCTACAACTTTTTCACTGTTGATTTAGCAATGTAAAAAGTTCTATTGTTGGTAAACCGTTAATTTTGAACCCATTAATTCAACAGTGAAAAAGTTGTAGAATCATATGAAATTTGGTGTACCCATATCTTAGATGATAACGATGAAGATGATGGATGCCGATCGTCGGAAAACACGATGAAGATTGTATTTTTCCAACGCCATAGGAGGAAATTCCCTCCTATGACATCTTTTCTCCATTATTCTCTCTCTCTCTCCCCTCTCTCTCTCTCTCTCTATATATATATATAGAGAGAGAGAGAGAAAATAATGGATGAAAGAGGTCTTAGCTAGGAAGCCTTTTGCGTTAGGTGGCGGCACAAATCATGTCCTTCACCATTTTATTCGACGATCGGCACTGGCCATTTTGATTTTCATCGTCTAATATTTACCGACAATAAAACTTTTTACATTACTAAATCAATGATGAAATGGTGTTGTAATTATATGAAATTTGGTGTATTGACAAATTCGAGAATGGAGATCAAGTTGGAAGGTGACGATCGTCGAATAAAATGATGGATGACGTATTATTTGCTGCAACCTAGCGCAAAAAGCCTCCCGAGGCCTCTTTCCAACGTTATTCTCTCTCTCTCTCTCTCTCTCGATATATATAGAGAGAGAGACTTTGAAGTTAATGAAGAAAATGTGCCATATGAGGGAATTTCATCCTATGGCGTCGGAAAAATGCACCCTCCATGATTTTTTTCGATGACCGGCATGCATCACCTCCATCTTTATCATCTAAGATGTGGATACACAAAATTTCATGTGATTATACCATTTTTTCACCGTTGATTTAATTGGTTTAAAATTAATGGTTTACCGACAATATAACTTTTTACATTACCAATTCAACAGTGAAAAAGTGGTGAAATCATATGAAATTTGGTGTATTCACATCTTAAATGATAACGATGATGATGATGGATGCAGATCCGAGAAAGAAGAGGATTCGACAAGTTAACTGTAACGAGTGAACGGCATCGGTTTGGTACAAGAGAGTGCACGTATGCGCAAGAATGGTGGAGGTTGTATTAAAAATGGTGGAGGTCGTATTTTTTCGAACCTATGTCCTCTTTCCTCCATTATTCCCCTATACTTTTCTTCCCTTTTTGGAGGTACTATCAATGCCGGCATCATGGTGTTTTTATAAAGCATTAGGTAAGTAGCATAACATGTCCCCAGAAGTGCCAATTGCATTGATGGTGTCTAAGAAACAAAAGAAATTTGAGGAGGGATAAAATAAGAAAGCAACTTTTATCAATTAAAATACAAAGGTCAAACAACGATAAATATCCATTAAAATACAAAGGTCAAACAACGATAAATATCCATTTGTTCCTTGCTCTTTAACTTTTCCTATAATCCTATAAATCATTAAAAATGCAATTATGGGGGTGTTTTATGTTTGGAGTTGTTGGCTTTATTTGTCTCTAAAACAATTATCCTTTTCTACAATTTGTTCCAAGAATTCTTGAAAGATGTTGATCGAATCATCTGTAGTGATGGCACGCCCTCTTCTACTCAATTGGTTTCCAAGTTGGCACTGTTAAAAATATAATATTGTTGGCACAATCCTGATTTGGAGAGAGAGATTGCTCTGCGGACAGGGAGAAATCTCAATTTTATCAAAACCATATATAGGAGGATATATACAAAACGAAGGCAAAATACATCTAAATAGTCATATCACAGCAAATCTTATGATGCAAAAGAAGTGAAAACCCCTTAATTTTGAAAGTTAGAAAAATATGAGATATAGACAAACTAAATAAACTGGCAGAACTGTGTAATAAAAACTTTGGAGCCTCCATGCAACCTTCAAACAACCTCAGATTGCAATAAATCGACGTCCGTATCAAAAGATATGCATGGCCTCCAGAAGTTGATCCTAAAATCAACACCTCCTTTCTACATGTTTTGACTTGTTTCGGTCGAAAACTATAAAGATTTCTTATGCAATCTACGCCAACATCGGTAATTAATTTGGAAAGTTGTTCGTATAGAACTTCCTCATGCATGAGTTTTTCTACACAACCATTGTCTCGACAATCCCATTACCAAATACATAAATAATTACTCTGCTGCATGTCCTCTATTTTGAAAATTCTATGCTATTAGCTAAGAATAGCAATGCAAGTTAATTTTCTTTTACTTGTATCTTTGATGCTTAATTATGGCAATATAATTTTCAAAAGATTCTAATATGATCGATGAAACAAGATCGTTGTTCTTAAACTTTATTTCTTTTATAATATTGTGAAGTTATTCGCTTATCCCCTCTCATCCAAGTGAGGGTTGAAAAAGTATTTTTTCCATGATAAGAGTTTACAAGTCTTCCTTTAACGAAGAAAAGTTGTTGCATGCCAAGTTGGGGCAGGCATGTTTATATTGGCTTGCAACCACTATCCTTGATAAGTAAATTCTTTTTGTTGTCGAAATTTTGTTTGCTATGATTTTTCTGAAGAGAATATATATATATATATATATATATATATATAGAGAGAGAGAGAGAGAGAGAGAGAGAGAGTAATTGATGGAGCTCCTTTTCGGACCTCCGTTAGATGTTGTCTTCCGTAGATCTCGCGGTGAACTTAGCTGATTATCCTTCGTTGCGTGTGAGTCTTAATGGGCTTTTGGAGGAAGAGCTGAGTTGTGGAGGCTGTCGCCGAGTACCTGCAAAGAAATCCCGGGATGGTTTGGTACCACCGAGGACCCTCCGACGCTCAAGTTAGTGATGAGATCCGAGCAGAGTAACGGCGTAAAGTGTAAAGAATTGCTTACTTGACCCCTCTGTGATGGGGGTTTATATAGCGGCGGCAGCACGCAGCAGCAGGCGTGAGAATCTCGCCGGCAGTTACGCTCCCGACGTCACGCCCGCGTAAAGAGCGGATCGCCCATTGATGGGGATCGTGATGGCGTGGAACGTGGGACGTTGCTGACGGAGAATCTGTGAGTGGCGAGATTTACGGAGCGACGGTTATGCCTGTAGGTGGTGGAGTTGGTCGGTCGGAGGGACCGAGGAATACGGCCTCAGCTGAGGAGGTCGGAGACGAGCAAGAGGGCCGAGAGGGCCGGGGAGTCTTGGTCCTGTGGCAGCTCGGGGCGAGCTGAGGGGCTGAGGAGGCCAATTTGCAGGGGGCCCGAGGAGGGCCAGCTTGCGCTTGCAGGTTGGGTACAAGGGTGGCCTGGTCGGTCTCTGTGGGCCATTTCTTCTGGGTCTTGGGACACGTCACCCGCCACGTGTCACGATCTTGAGGATTGCCAATATCGAGCATCATCATTAGCCCCCCACTCTTGTCTCGACCAGCTAGTGGGTCGGGTCAAGAGTGGACTGCCGGGCCGTCTGGGGTAAGCTCCCTCCTAAGGTTTCGTCGGGACGCGTCCCCGGGCTGTCAGCTGTTTTCTCTTCCAGCTTATCGGGGCGAGATCTCTGTATTTAAGGAAGGTGCGCCCGTTGATCTTGGTGAGGGCCTTGACCCCTGGCGTTGCGAGTAGGGAAGCTACTGGCCAGGGATAGTCGAGTCTGGAAGGACTTTGATCCCTGTCTTTGTTGGGTAGGAAGCTACCCGCCGAGATGCGCCGAGTAGAAAGGGGCACGGTGGCCTCCCGATGAGGGCTTCAGACCATCAGCGTTTGATGGGCAGGAGGATGCCCGCTGGGATGCGCCGAGAAAGAAGGAACTCGGCGGCCTCATGATGAGGGCTTGAGATCTTCAACATCTGATGGGCAGGAGGATACCCACTGGGGATGCGCCGAGCAGGAAGGAACTCAGCGGCCTCACGATGAGGGCTTCAGACCATCAGCTTCTTTTGGGCAGTAGGATGCCCGCTGGGGATGCGCCGAGCAGGAAGGAACTCGACGGCCTCGCGATGAGGGCTTCAGACCATCAGCATCTGATGGGCAGGAGGATGCCCGCTGGGGATGCGCCGAGCAGGAAGGAACTCGGCGGCCTTGCGATGAGGGCTTCAGACCATCAGCGTCTGATGGGCAGGACGATGCCCGCTGGGGTGCGCCGAGCAGGAAGGAACTTGGCGGCCTCACGATGAGGGCTTCAGACTATCAGCGTCTGTTGGGCAGGAGGATGCCCGCTGGGGATGCGCCGAGTAGGAAGGAACTCGACAGAAGGAACTCGACGGCCTCGCGATGAGGGCTTCAGACCATCAGCGTCTGATGGGCAGGAGGATGCCCGCTGGGGATGCGCCGAGCAGGAAGGAACTCGGCGGCCTCACGATGAGGGCTTCAGACCATCAGCGTCTGATGGGCAGGAGGAGGCCCGCTGGGGATGCGCCGAGCAGGAAGGAACTCGGTGGCCTCGCGATGAGGGCTTCAAACCATCAGCGTCTGATGGGAAGGAGGATGCCCGCTGGGGATGCGCCGAGCAGGAAGGAACTCGGTGGCCTCGCGATGAGGGCTTCAGACCATCAGCGTCTGATAGGAAAGAGGATGCCTATTGGGGTGCGCCGAGCAGGAAGGAACTCGGCGGCCTCATGATGAGGGCTTCAGACCATTGGCGTCAGATGAGCAGGAGGATGCTCGCTGGGGATGCGCTGAGCAGCACTGGAGGGGCCGTTTGAGGCCTGCAAAGGGTGGCCGAGCAGGGTAGCTGCTCGGTGCCTCTTGACGAGGGCTTTGATCCTTGACGCTGGAGGGGCTGTGAGAGGCCTGCGAAGGATGGCCGAGCAGGGTAGCTGCTCGGCGCCTCCTGGCGAGTGCTTTGATCCTTGATGATGGAGGGGTTGTGAGAGGCCTGCGAAGGATGGCCGAGCAGGGTAGCTGCTCGGCGCCTCCTGGTGAGGGCCTTGATCCTTGACGCTGGAGGGGCCGTGAGAGACCTGCAAAGATGGCCGAGCAGCACAGGAGGGGCCCTTTGAGGCCCGCGAAGGGTGGCCGAGCAGGGTAGCTGCTCGGTGCCTCTTGGCGAGGGCTTTGATCCTTGACGCTGGAGGGCCCGTGAGAGGCCTGCGAAGGATGGCCGAGCAGGGTAGCTGCTCGGCGCCTCCTGGCGAGTGCTTTGATCCTTGACGATGGAGGGGCCGTGAGAGGCCTGTGAAGGATGGCCGAGCAGGGTAACTGCTCGGCGCCTCCTAGTGAGGGCTTTAATCCTTGACGCTGGAGGGGCCGTGAGAGGCCTGCGAAAGATGGCCGAGTAGCACTGGAGGGACCGTTTGAGGCCTGCGAAGGGTGGCCGAGCAGGGTAGCTGCTCGGTGCCTCTTGGCGAGGGCTTTCTGATCCCTGGCGTTGCGGTAGGGATGTTACCCGCCAGGGACAGCCGAGCGAGGGATCTTCGGGCTCGACTGCCTCTGGGAGGACTTTCTGATCCCTGGCGTTGCGGTAGGGAAGCTACTCGCCAGGGATAGCCGAGCGAGGGATCCTCGGGCTCGATTGCCTCTGGGAGGGCTTTCTGATCCTTCAGGATGGGACCGAGCAGGGTTACTGCCCAGTGCCTCTTGGCGAGGACTTTGATCCCTGTCGGTTGTGGTAGGAAGCTACCATCCGGGGATAGCCGAGCAAGGACTCGACTGCCTCTGGGAGGACTTTGGTTCTTGGCACGGGAAGAGCTATAGGGCTGTAAGAAGCCTACCAAGGACCCTTGGCCGGGCAGGGTTACTGCCCGGTGTCTCTTGGCGAGGGATTTTGTCCTGAAAGATAGCCGAGCGAGGGAACCTCGGGTTCGACTGCCTCTAAGAGGGCTTTTTGATCCCCGGCGTTGTGGCAGGGAAGCTGCCCACTGGGGATAGCCGAGCGAGGGAACCTCAGGCTCGACTGCCTCTGAGAGGGCTTTTTTGATCCCCGGCGTTGTGGCAGGGAAGCTGCCCGCTGGGGATAGCCGAGCGAGGGATCCTCGGGCTCGACTGCCTCTGGGAGGACTTTTTTGATCCCCGGCGTTGTGGCAGGAAACCTGCCCGCTGGGAATAGCCGAGCGAGGGATCCTCGGGCTCGACTGCCTCTCGGAGGACTTTCTGATCCCTGGCGTTGCGGTAGGGAAGCTACCCGCCAGGGATAGCCGAGCAGGGTAGCTGCTGGGCTGCCTCTGGGAGGACTTTATGATCCCCGGCATTGCCGTAGGGATGCTACCCGCCAAGGATAGCCGAGCGAGGGATTCTCGGGCTCGACTGCCTCTGGGAGGGCTTTCTGATACCTGGCGTTGCGGTAGGGAAGCTACCCACCAGGGATAGCCGAGCAGGGTAGCTGCTGGGTTGCCTCTTAGTGAGGGCTTAGATCCTTGGGTGAGGTGGCCCTCGAGCCACCGTGGTGAGCCCCCTCTGTGTGACCCTGTTAAGGGAGGGGGTGTCAGTCTATTCGGCTGGCGAGGGCGTTGATGATGGTCGCCGGAGGAGGTTCACCAGCGCCTCCGGTGAGGGGGAGATGGCGGCTGGTATCTAGATTTTCAGGGTGATCGCTTGCCATGGGGATGGAGATCGGAAGGTCAACTTTGTTTTTTGTGGAGTTTGGTTCCCACAGACGGCGCCAACTGATGGAGCTCCTTTTCGGGCCTCCGTCAGATATTGTCTTCCGTAGATCTCACGGTAAACTTAGCTGATTATCTTTCGTTGCGTGTGGGTCTCAATGGGTTTTTGGAGGAAGAGATGAGGTGTGGAGGCTGTCGCCGAGTACCTGCAAAGAAGTCCTGGGGTGGTTTGGTACCACCGAGGACTCTCCGACGCTCAAGTTAGTGATGAGATCCGAGCAGAGTAACGGCGTAAAGTTTAAAGAATTACTTACTTGACCCCTATGTGATGGGAGTTTATATAGCGGCGGCAGCACGCAGCAGCAGGCGCGAGAATCTCGCTGGCAGTTACGCTCCCGACGTCACGCCTACGTAAAGAGCGGATCGCCCATTGATGGGGATCGTGATGGCGTGGAATGTGGGACGTTGCTGGCGGGGAATCTGCGCGTGGCGAGATTTGCGGAGCGGCGGTTACGCCTGTGAGTGGTGGAGTTGGTCGGTCGGAGGGACTGAAGAATACTGCCTCGGCTGGGGAGCTCGAAGACGAGCAAGAGGGCCGAGAAGTCTTGGTCCTGTGGCAGCTCGGGACGAGCTGAGGGGCTTAGGAGGCCAATTTGCAGGGGGCCCGAGGAGGGCCAGCTTGCGCTTATAGGTCGGGTACAGGGGTGGCCTGGTCGGCCTCTGTGGGCCCTTTTTTCTGGGTTTTGGGACACGTCACCTGTCACGTGTCACGATCTTGGGGATTGCCAATATCGAGCATCATCAGTAATGGAGGAAAGAGCCCATAAGAGGGAATTTCCTCCTATGGCGTCGAAAAAACACACCCTCCATCGTATTTTCCGACGATCGGAATGCATCATCTGCATCGTTATCATCTAAGATGTGGGTACACCAAATTTAATGTGATTCTACAACCTTTTCACCGTTGATTTAGCAATGTAAAAAGTTTTATTGTCGGTAAACCGTTAATTTTGAACCCACTAATTCAACGGTGAAAAAGTTGTAGAATCACATGAAATTTGGTGTACCCACATCTTAGATGATAATGATGCAGATGATGCATTCCGATCGTCGGAAAACACGATGAAGGGTGTGTTTTTTCGACGCCATAGAAGGAAATTCCCTCCTGTGACATCTTTCCTCCATTATTCTCATATATATATATATATATACATACATACATATATATATATACTCTGGAGATATTTGACGTGTCGGTTTGGAAGACCTATGTGGATCTCCTCTCGTACAAACCTTTTGGCTACTATATGCTCTCCAAACACATTATATTCTGAATAATCAGCAATGTAGTTCATTAATCCCATTTGAGATCATTTATGTTAAAGGTCTAATGATATCCAAGGATATACATAAATCTCTACTAGTAAAATGCAAAGAGGAGGGGTACGCGCCATGTGTCGCTCTCATGTCTATTCTAAATGAATCATTTGTTCTTAGATGGTCCGCATCATCTTTTTTTACATGTGTGATGCATGTTGATATATATTAGTATTACACAGACAAGATTTTAAAAGATTTTTAATGACTTTTAATTAAGATAACAGATACTATGAAAACCTTAAGATAAAAATAGCGAAAATATCCATATCCAACCTTGAAATTAATAATAAATCAAATAAAAACATTTTAAAAAATCTTATTCTTTCGAAAGAATTAGCATAATTAATTTCTCAAATATTCTAAAAAAATAACTGATTTATTAGTTAGGATAATGAAAATATTCACAGCATAGTTTTATTTTAACATAACGTGCATCGCACATGAGAAATACTAGTATATTTAAGATGATGCATTAATTGTATGAGGGTAACACGCAAACCATAATTCTAGTCTTATTTACCAAAAAACTCATCTTGGACATGTAACAAAAATCTATTAATACCTTTATAACGAGAAAACCATCATGCCTAAATGGTCAACGTTGGTCAAATTTAACGGAGTTAATTATACATATCAAATGATCATTTTACCATTTTCATAAGTATAATTAATTTTTTTCTTTTATAATCCTAAATAATTGTTAGATATTTCAATTAGACAATTAATGATGGTGGCGACAGGTGGAGGTTGTCGGTGATAGGTGGAGGATGTCGGCAAAAGCGAGAGAATAGAATGGCGGAAGTGATGAAGGATAAGATGATGATGAAGATGGAGAGGTTAAAGCTAGGATTTAACTAGGCCGAAGGAGAGTGACACGGGATAGGTGGAAGAGGGAGATGTTAGAAACGATGGAATTTTCTTCAGGGCAGACGTATGATTCAGAAAGGACGGTAAACGTCTGAAGGTGTCGGCATCTTCACTTCAGATGTCTGGCCAAATCAACTTTAGATGTCTGGAATCTATATGAAAAACAACATAGCGGAGGTAGACGTCTGCAGTTCATTGGAGCAGACATCTATAGGAGTCACGAAACCTAATCCAAGATGGAGGCAGACGTCTGCCAAAGTGAACTGCAGACGTATGACGGCGGCGAATTCTGGTGATAGCTAATTTTGGAAAGTTTGTTTATTTCCTAGTAAAGTTAGGATTAGGGTTTGCCTATATAAAGGTGTTGGCTATAGTACCCTCAAGGCAATTATTATATTCGCAGGTAGGCGATTATGATAATTAAGGAAGGAACTATACGGGTAGAACAGTCTTACTCAAGATGATAGTATACTATCTGGTTCATCTCTATCATCATGTATATATATTATGTGGTATTACGGATCACTATTAAATGTTGATAGAGCCCATAGAATTCTAGCTTGACTACCAGGGTTATTGTGGCGATCACACTTGTGAGAGCTGGGTAGTATATAAGAAAATCCTTAAATGTCTCTAGTCGTAGGAATATTGAGACTGGGTATCGATATTCCTGAGTAGACTAGTGTATATGCTTCTTGATCCTGACGAAGGGCGATGGCAAGTCTCACAGCCATTGGTGTCAGTTAGTCACCAAAGATAGTATACATGTGCTCATTGGATTATGGGTTATACTGGACGGACTCGTCGGGAACATGCTAGATGGTATTATACCAATTTTCAGATAGCAATTCTCAGGTGACATGAGTATAGGTTAGTCTGTCGACCTGAGATCATCATTTTTCTCGTGTGAGTTCCCACTATGCTTTGATTACTGCCCTACCACGGTTCAAAGGAGTCGTGCAAACAGGTTTTAGTTTGGCACAGTCCCGAACCACATGGAGGCAGTGAGCAGATCGTTAGGGATTCGACTCTCCCGATATTGGGGGTAGATGTTGCGCTGTGTACCGGTAGCCATCACTACAAATCCTTGGACAAGGTGGACGGGATTTACTGATTTGGATTAGTAGTTTTGCAGTGAATGATAGGTTTCACACCGACACGAATTATTGCGTTATTAGGAGTCTGACTTTATCCACCCCTAGACTCGGTATGTGATACTCTTAGACGAACAGACCGAACTGTACGGAGATTGTCACAGAAAGGCTCATTACGGGTACAGATGCGTTTGCTCGTCGGTTTTCCTTTCGTTCAATACCTGGGTAACCGTTACGTATAGCTAATGCCGCTGACGTGCTTGTGGTTAAACCTACTGCCAGCGTATTGTCGAGTTTTAAAGTCCCACACAGAGGGTTTTCCTGGTTCGGGAAAAATGATGTAGTGGTCGTATATTGATACGTGCAGAGTTCCGATTGGGTATGTATGCTAGCCACACGGACTTTAATTGGGCGGATGATAATACTAGCCGGCTTTGGATTAAGTTGGATTATTAAATCAAGTTTTGATTTAATAATTTACATATATACATTTGGATATGTATATTCTAATATTATATCCATTGTATTTTTATATCTCTTGAGTATTCATATTTTGATACGAATACAGGCATATATTTGCGGAGACATATTCTTGTATTCATATAAGAATACCTCTTGAAGGTGGACACCTCATTTCAAGGTATTTTTTATAAGGAAATTATGAAATGGGGTGGAAAAGAAAAATGTGGAAGGTATAGTCAAATGAATTATTAATTCATTTGCATATACTATTTAATCATGGTTGTAATTTTAAAATGGAAAAATCTTTTAACAAAAGAAGAAAATGCATGCTTGAATTGGTAATGAGTTCTTCATCCTACCATTTTAGCTTCTCTCTCTTTCATGAATCCTCCTTCTTCTTCATTATTTTCAACCCTCTCATGAGTTGAGAATTATGAAGATAAAGAGAAAGAAAAATATTAGAACAATCACACACACCACTAACTATCTTAGATTAGCATCCTAAGATCTTTAGTTACTTCATGAATGAAGTTGAAGTTTGAACTTGGTTTCCTCGGGTGGATCATTTTCGGCGAAGAAGGACCAGCTTGCAAGCGCGATCTGGAGCTCTTAAGAGATTATTAGAGTCCAACCCAATTGGAGCAAATGAGGATCCTACAAAGATTATGATTTCTATCCTTTTGTGCTTGCTAGTTTAGGTGTTTGGTTTAGATTCTTGGGTTCAAGTTTCTAATGCCATCAAAATTTTTGTTTTTGGATTCCGCATTGGTCGCGGGTTAGCGGTAAAGGCACTAGGAACTTTCAATGGTATCAGATCTGCCCAAACACTCTAAACTAGATAGATACGACTCCCGAATCCTATCGGTTTTTGCCTCACAAAAACTGCTGAAAATCCAGTAACCATTTCATGATAATTTGATGTTTTCACTCCCCACGAGATCTCGGTTTGGACCAAGAAGCCATGGGGAGGTGCCTGGGGACCTCGAGGATTCCCTGGGGGGACCGAAGGAGGGCCCACCCCCGAGAGCACCACATGGTGGCCTTTTGGGGAGTGGGGACCTGAGACAAGCCCATAGGGCTGGCTCAAGTCTGTCCAGCCCTGTGGGCCATGTTATGGTGTCCTAGGGGGTGGGTATCTCTTAGGATCCCTCCGAGTCATCGTTAATTATGTGTTGGGGTTCTCCGCAAACTTTTGGATCAATCCGAGCTCATTTCGGACTTCCGGAGTGGGTTTAAGTATGGAATTTTTGCCGCTTTTTAGCACAATTGATTTTCGGTGTTTTGGAAAATTGAAGTGTTGGCTATTGGTGTGCGGTATTCGATTATCGTAGGCTTAGTGTTGGTTGCGTGTATCATAGCGTTTGGTAAAATGTTGTCTAATTGCTATATGTATCAATTAGATGGGGTTACGGAATTGATACTCGCAAGTTTGCATGTTCTGTGATGAATAGTGCTATATTGTTATGGTTGTGTTGGATTGTCATAATGGATGGCCTGGAGTATGTAGTATTAGATGTAATTCTCTGTGATGTGATGTATATTCATATTGCGTGGTGAGTGTCCGATATGTGGATTGCCATCACTGCGACTTGTATATTATTCTTTAGGGCGCGTTCTGGTGCAGACGTAGTCACCGTTGTATATTCAAGTTTTCATTACATGCACTAGGATTACCCCACGACGAAGTGCTTGAGAAACCGGGTTCAAGAGGGCAACGGGCCTCCATCTCATGGCATTGAGACCGGGGTGTCTCACTTTAGTACTAGTGGGCTATTCGCCGCACTCGTAGGGGGTATAGGTTTGACCCGTGGTGGGATGCCCAATTCTCCGGATTTTGGAAGTGCTGGGTGGCCTACTCACTTCGTTGATTAGGGTTGCCTCACTTCTAGGATTAGCGGGTGGCTTGCCACATTCGTACGGTTCTAGGATCCGATAATACGGGCTATCCACATGACTGGAAAATTGCTTTTCATATTTGGCTCCATTGAAATGTACTTTTCCTAAATTATCCGCATTTCCATACTGTATTTGCTTCTGCTGTGATGTTTCTGTGATGTAACTTGAAATCATGCGTGAGACGAATGTTGCAATATATTATATATTTAGTATACGCTATATATGTTTTGTATCCATGCTTGTCCTGTCTTCGCCCTGCCGTAAGTTAAGTAACCTTACGGTGAAGACCCAGGACCCTGTGGCGAATGCGGATGGTATATATGTGCATGCCTATTTTTGTTTCTTTCTGACAAGATATGTTTAATTGATGAGACTACATTAATTCTGATTAATGCAAGGAAAACAAACCTAAATGATATTGTTGGAACTAATTTTTGAAAACTATAGGCGTTTCCTTTTGCTTTGCGTCGAGGTATTTAATTAGGAATATTCTGCACCTCATTCGATGGGGAAAGAGCCTAGATGACCTTTTTGGCAAAAGTTTACGTGACTATGAACTACTCGATTTTCTTCAAAACTATCGGTTTTCTACAAAACCACTAGTTTTAAAAATGCGGATCCTAAACCACTCCTCTTTTAAAACTGTTCGAGTTCCTTAAACGATATCAAGTTCATTACGTTAAAGATTTTTCGCCAAAAACCATACGTAGCCTTCTGTCAGTTTCTACGAGTAGTGGTTAGTATTCATGCTACGTTTGTTGACTTTGTTAAGGCGTAGTGTGCGGTAGCTAATTGGTGCTTATTTGTAGCATTAGATGCGATAAGTTAGGATAGTCATTCGACCTTGTTGACCTTGTCAAGGGTCTATACGGGTGGGTATAATGCAATCAAGATAATGACGGGTTGAACTTGACTAAGACCCTTTGATTTGTTGACCTTGTTAAGGTCACTTAGGTTTTACGGGTAAAAATCTATATCAGGATTTTCAAAATAAAGGAAACTTGTCAGGCATGCGCATACTTTCTCGAGTGTGGTGACTTGAGCAGCTTCCATCAAGTTATCATGCGATGATGGTTGGGTCCCGATTTCCACTAATGAGTAGGCTTTACTCCTTGGGAGATTTTCACTTCATAATTAGCTAACCTATTAGGTGTCTAGAAAGTGTTAATGAGGTTATGCCTTTGCGGAAACGAGGTTATTTAATTGGGTCCGTGCGAAAGCATGAGGGACCTCCTTTGGAGTACCAACACTGGCCTGGCTGAACAGTTAGTGAACTTGTAAGGTATATATGATCCTGACTGGTTCTCCTTTTAGGGTTTGAAGGAGGATTCGAGAAAACAGTGGGAGCCATCCTGATTAGATAAGGTGATTAACCAATCTAATCTTGACAGAGTGCATGCTGAGTGTTTCTTTTCTCTCTCTGGATTGCGACCATGACTTACCTTAAACTAAAACTCATGAACCAAGTTAACCGAACTTTCTTACACACTTTGGCTTTTGGATTGTCATAATTCACGACAAAATCGCATATATCCCTGCTACTCCTATTTACCCTTTGCATTTCTCCAAAACACTCTGTATCACTATGAAGATCTATATTGTTTGGGTATGCTATCGTATAGTTACATAAAAACTCGAGGAAACTTGTTTCAGTTCGAAAATGGATTCCGGTTTTGGGGAAATTGAATAGGATTATTCGATTGTCTTTTCTTTTTACCTTCTCTCAGATTGCAAGGGCTCCTATTATTAGGAGAGTACACCTATTACACTTATTGGATAGTTTTCTTCCAAATCTTAGGCAGGTGTCGATAGATAGGGAAGGAAGAAAACCAATTAGCCTAAGTATGGTGTATAAAAAGTAAGATATAGAGATATATAAAGGGATTGAAGCGAGGGCAAAGAAAATTGCCACTATTGTCATGAATCTGGATAGTGGAAGTGGTATTACTAGGAATACCCGGCCACCCCCTCGAAACATTTTCATGTTTCAGTTTCACTGTGCGGTGTTAATTGAAAACTGCTTTCCCAATTAGATTCTAACTCCAGGGTATATATTTACCAGACTTGATTCTCACATTTGTATGGCATTACAGATACTGAATGGGAGTAGAATATTGGGAATTTGGTGATTAGATTCTTAATATCATAATTCTTTGTAATTGGTGATATTTGAGGAAATCACCTGGGTTTTGCTTAATGGTAAATATTTGGTTTTGAATATCCGTTGTTATGCACAAATTTCAAACTAATATATATGTACGTTTATTTTATAAAGTGTCATATAAGATTTTGAAATTATGTTTATAACATTTGCCTTTTTCAATTGATGATTAGGTAAGTTGCATTCAATAACGGTGTAATTCTTCTTAACCATAATAAAGTTTTCAAGCTACGATACACAGGGTTTGAGTTATTAAACTCAGAGGACTTATCCAAAGTATTGTATGTTATCCGATATCCGTTAGGACAAGGGTTGGTACTTGTACTATATTCCGTTTACTTATGACTTCTCTGGTTTTAGACACGCATTTCGTTGAAATACAAGGTCCAAATTTTGAAAAGTTATAGGTATAAAAATAAAGTAAAGAACCATATGTTGGAAATATCAGGATTTTCGAGCTTATCGAAGATGTAGATACTTATGGTAGGTATTCCGTCGTAAGTAATATATTTGAAAACATGCTTCTCTTTCAGGTTACTCATCCGTAGGTGTGCTCCTTGATGAGTAATGTTGTATGACATTCTTTCATTTAGTCAATATGTACAGGAAACATCCGCATGTTTTTTGAATCTAGTTCCAATTAAATTAGTGTCTTTTTTTTATATTAGATATAGAATGGATTCATATCTTAACGGTGTTAAGGTATATGGAGTTTTCCGGCTTATGCTTAAAACTAGAATCCGGAAAAATTCAAGGCATGTTTCAGTAATGGAGTTTGTGGGTTATCCTGGGTTTTGACGAGGGTTAACATTCTACCACTTGCAGGATCAATAGTTATATTGTTCTTGACTCGCCACCTCTTTAGTAAAATGAATTATTTTCAGAAAATATTAGTGGGAGTATGGTAGAACTGGAAGTGATTCCAGAACCATAAACGGTTACTGAATATTTAGTAGAACTTAAGGATTCAATTGAATTCGACAATCCGTTAGCCACTTCGCAGATTTGGTGGGTAACCTCAGTTACTCGAGAGGTACTTTGGTCTCCTCAAAGACAGTGATAGGGAGGTTTTGATGACCCAAGCTTGCCACTACTGTTATCCTAAACTATAAGATATGGCAGGTGGATGAATATAATGTCGTTCTAAATCAGCTTTAGAAGTGCACGTGTATATGACTCTGCCAGATGGTTGTTGTAATCAGTGGGAGCAGCGGAAGCGTGGTGCGCCAGTAGCTTATGTCTATTTATAGACTAAAGCAAATATAACGGAGATAAATCATCTATTTTTGATGTGATAATTATAAAGTTTGACTTCATCACAACAACAGATGGACCTGGTAAGAAGGTAGTAGGGAGTGATGTCCTCGTATTTGGATGATGTGCTCCTGATATGAAGTAATGTTCCTTTATTACAATCGGTTAAACTGTGGTTGTCACATGTATTTCTCCACAAAGGATCTGAACAAAATATCAGGAATCCTGATGACTAGATTTATGGTTTTAGATCTAGATTTAGGAAGTATCCCAATTCGGGTACTCTGACACTATTCTAAAGTGTTTTTGAATGGACAACTCTTGGCATGGTGGTGTGCCCGCAGGTGATGGAGTCACCCTCTCTAAAATGATGTCTTCTAGATTAATGAGGAGAGGGATTTGCATGATTGACATATCACTTGCTTCAGCAATTAAGTCAATCATAAGATGCCAAGTACCACACCAGATATTGCTTTTGCACTAGCTGCAATAAAAATATATTAATTCAATCCTAGAGAAACATTGGGAAGTATTTATGAACATAAGAGAATGTTCTTGGTATATGGTAACGACAGCCTCCTTAAGGAGACGGTTATTATTTCAGGCTTCGAAGGTGATCTGGATGACAGAGTGGCTATCAGAGTTAATGGTTTTCCTTCTTTTGAGGTGCAGTGTGTTAGATAGGTTTACAAGAAGGATACTGAGGTGGTTATGACACTGGGTGCTGATTATATTAGCAAATGGATACAGTCTGAGAAGCTTATTGGATTTGATGTTCATGTTATGAATAAGGTCCCATTAGATATCCAAACAAGTTCTAAGACAAGTATCGCTCATTTTGGGAGATAGTCGTTCTCCGGGAAGTTGAGATATAGAGTGATAAAGATAAAAATATTGGATCCGATCCAATCACCGAGGCTATTTCTCGAACTCAAATGCTTCGCAAACAAGTTTTGCGAAATTGATTAGTAGAGAAGTTGGGTGATCGGTAGCATACGGCTATGAGCATGCGACACCGCAATAATTAACCTTAAGTGCAAGTGGGAGATTATTGGCTATAGTGCCCTCAAGACAATTATTGTAATCGCAGGCAAGCGATTATGATGATTGAAGGAGGACCAATACGGGTAGACCAGTCTTACTTGAGATGATAGTATGCTATCTGGTTCATCTCTATTATCATGTACATGTATTATGTGGTATTACTGATCACTATTACATGTTGATAGAGCCTATGGGATTCTTACTTGACTACCAGGGTTATTATGGCGATCACACTTGTGAGAACTGGGTAGTCTATTAGCAAATTCTTAAATGTCCATAGTCATAGGAATATCGAGACTGGGCATCGATATTCCTGAGTAGACTAGTGTATACGCTTCTTGACCCTGATTAGGAGCGTGTAGGGTTCTTTGGCATGACCACAAGGTCTCGGGAGGCATCAAACATGCCGTATTTTAAAATTTCTAGCGTGCCAAACAACCTAACCTAGGATCTAGCTAGAGTTTTAGGAGCTAAACTTAAATGCAAACAACTTTACATAGAAGCGAACAAGGAATACAACCTTTATAGACCGGTCCTTCACTTCAATAGCTCCATGTAGAAGTCCCTTCGCTCTAAGTAGTGATCTCCTGGACTCAAGATAGGCTTCACAAGGTGAAAGGAACGAGCATGCTTGAAGTCTTCGAGGCTGAAGATGATCTACGTCGAGAAGACTCTAACCCAAGTTAGCTCTTCACTAATTAGGGTTTAATGAAGCAAACACTCTAAAATAAATGGCTAGTCTAGTAGAGGATGATGAAGTAGGAATTTTGCTCACTTTAGATTTAATTTTCCCACTAGGATTCTTCATCTCCTCAAAACCTAGAAAGCTTTTTGGAAATGAAGAAGAAGATGAAGTGGAGAAAGGATGGATGAATGAATCATGTATGAATATCAACCATGGGTGAGATTATATCTCATATAACCCTTGTAGAGACTAAACCAGAGCTAAAGGTAATGGTTAGGTTAACAAATATCTTAAATAAAACAAATTAGTGAACTAAGTCAATGGCTACTACAAGCTTCTACAAGCTTCATAGCCATGACTAATTTCCACCTAATTATGAATTACTTAGATAAATAAAAACCTAATATTATCTAAAGTATGGTGTGAGTCTCACACACCCATGTTGCATGTATAAACAAGCATGACACAATAATATATATCACATATATATTAAATGTGCACAAGTGAGAAAAAGAAATGCTTAAGTGAGCTAATATCAGTTAATGTAAATTAATATATCAAATATATAATTATACATTAAATTATTAAATTAACACTTGATTTAATAATCCGGCTATATCACATATAACCGACTAATATCATATGTATCAACTTATCGAATCAACACTTGATTTGATAACCCGGCTATATCACATATAACTGAATGATATCACATATCACGAGATTGGAATACGGTATCAAATACACGTATTAATCTCAGTCCCGCACATATCACATATATGCTCCTACTTCATTTCGCCTAAGCCAGAAAACCTCTGTGCAGGACTTCAAAGACTCGTCAATACGCTAGCAGTAGGCGGTGATCATATCACATGCCTACAAACCGTTAGCGGCACTAGCTGTATGTAACGGCTCCCAGGTATTGAGCGATCAGAAGATCAACAAATAAGCCTGCTCATACTCCTGCGAATCTAATAAGTAACACTACCGTACAGTCCGGTCTCTTCGTCTGATATGCCGCATATATCAGCCTGGGGGGTGGTATACATCAGACCCCAATAGACTGATAAGTCATGTCGATGTGAGGCTCATAACGGTTCGAAAAACTACTGATAACACTTACCAGTAAATCTCAGCAACCCTGACCAGCGATTTCCTGTTATGGCCAATCGATCATAACGCAACATTAACCCCCAATACCGGGAGAGACGAAATCCCCTCCTATCGCTCATTGCCTCCATGTGACTCGGGACTTTACCCAAAAACCACCTGTTTGAACGACTCAGTAGAGCCGTGGTAGGGTGGAAATCAAAGCACAGTAGGAGACACACAAGTCTCTATGACGATTTCGGGTCGACAGACTAATCTGTACCAGCATCACCATAGAACTGCTATCTGACGTGAGGTATAATACCATCTAGGAGTTCTCGGCGAGTCTTGTTCAGTGTACCCAGTCTCCACTGAGCATCCGTATACAATCTTTAATGTAAACACCAATGGATGTGGGATCATCCATCGCCTATCATATGGGTCAAGAAACGTATACGCTAGTCTACTCTGGAATATCGATGCCCTGTCTCGATACTCCCACGACTAGGAACAATTAAAGGATGTACTCATAGACTACCCAGACCCTACTAGTATGATCTCTATCATAATTCTGGTAGTCAAGTACACATTCTAAGGGCTTTATCAACATGTAACAGAGAGACAGTATAACAATACTAGTTAACATGTTAAGAGAAAGAGTAATCAGATAGCACACTATCATGTCGAGCAAGAAAGTCCTCCCTATATATGTCTAAGCATCCACTATAATATACATCATATGTACAATAATGGCCTCTAGGGCATACATATAACTAACAATCTCCCACTTGCACTAGGGCCAGTTGTTGTAGTATCTCATACCCAACGTCCCATAAAAATCTCTTTAGGGAAAGGCCTCTGTGAGTGGATCCGCCGTGTTATCCTTCACTTCAACTCTCCTTACCTTGATCCCTTGGAGATTAACCATCTCCTTGATCAGGTGATACTGCTTTAGAATAAGTCTGGATCGCTGATGGGACAGGGGTTCCTAGGCCAAAGCCACAACTCTATTGTTGTCACAATACTAGCTATTGGACGTTCAATGGTAGGAACCATGTTCATCTCATGAACAAGAATTATCCAGACAGCAATTTTGGCATCATCATTGGTAGCGATGTATTCAGCTTTTATCGTCTAGTTTGCCACGATATCTAGCTTGGAACTCTTCCAACATACCGTCCCTCCACTGAGGGTAAAGACAAAGCCTGAGACTGACTTTCAGTCTACCTTATCACTCTGGAAACTCGAATTGGTAAAGGACTCCCACTGGAGTTCATCGTTATCAAACACCAAGAACATTTCTTTAATGCTTCTCAAGTGCTTAAGAATGTCCTTCATAGCTATCCAGTAATTCTCCAAAAGATCCGGTTGATCCCTGATCACTACAGCTAGTGAGTTAGCTATATCTGGTCGGGTGCATAATATCGCATACATGATAGAGCCTACTGTCGAAGTATAGGGTATCCCTTGTATGCGAGCTCTCTCCAAATCAGTCTTGGGAGACATCTTTTTGGAGATAGTGATTCCTGAGTAAGTGGGCGAACCACTACGCTTAGAATCTTCCATACTAAACCCCTTTAGTATTGTGTTAATGTACCTGGATTTGGGACACTCTCAACATCCACTTAGATCTATCACTATAGATCATAATCCACAAGATGTAGTAGGTGCCATCCAGATCTTCCATGGAGAATCCTTATGATAAGAGGAGCTTGACCGAGTGTAGCATAGGAAACCATTTCCTATCAAGAGTATGTCATCTACGTACAATAGGTGGAAGACAACCTTACTCTCTACAACCTTCTTGTATATACAAGGTTCATCTACCTTTTGATGAAGTCAAACATTTTGACTGCCATATCAAAACAGATGTTCTAACTCCACGATGCCTGCTTTAATCCTGATGGACTTAAGCATAGACACTAGAGAAAATGTTTCATCATAATCCATACCTGGTTGTATGACGAGAACCTTTTACTACAAGTCTAGTTTTGAAAGTATCAACTTTTCCATCTACACTTGGTTTCTTTATCAAAGAACCACTTGCTCTCGTTGGGTTTAACCCCTTCAGGAGCAACATGCAAAGTCATACTTTGTTGGTGTACATGGATTCCATCTCAGATCACATAGCATCCAGCCATTTCACGGAGTCCCCACTCGTGATGGCCTGCCTGAACCTAGTTGGGTCATCATCTACCATGATGCAATCCTTGCTCCCACCATCACCGAGAAAACCGCATATCTCTCAGATGGATGAGGAACCCTTCCAAATTCACGGAGAGGCTGAGGTTCTGTTGGTTATAGTGCCCTCAAGGCAATTATTATAATCATATGCACATGATTATGATGATTGAGGGAGGACCTATAACGGTAGAGCAATCTTACTCGAGATGATAGCATGCTATCTGGTTTGTCTTAATCATCATGTATAGCATTAGATGGCATTTCAGATCACTATTACATGTTGATAGAGTCCAAAGGATTCTTGCTTGACTACTAGTATTATGATGGCGATCATATACGTGGGAGATAGGTGGTCTATAAGCACATCCTTAAATGTCCCTGGTCGTAGGAGTATCGAGACTGGGCATTGATACTCCACTGTAGACTAGTGTATACTGATCGAGACCCCGACGAGGGGCGGTGGCCAGATCTCACAAAATATTGGTGTTAGTTTGTTCACCTAAGATAGTATACAGGTGCTCATTTGGTTATGAATACACTGGACGGACTCGCCGGGAACATGCTAGTTGGTATTATACCTATTGTCAGATAGCAGTTCCCAGGTGACATATGTACAGATTAGTCTGTTGACCTGAGATCGTCATTTGTTTCGTGTGAGTTCCCACTGTGCTTTGATTACTACCCTACCACGGCTCAAAGGAGTCATGAAAACAAGTTTTAGTTGGGTACAGTCCACATGGAAGTAGTGAGCGGATCGTTGGGGATTCGTCTCTCCTGGTATTGGGGGTTGATGTTGCACAGTGCACGGGTGGCCATCACCAGAAATCCTCGGCCGGGGTAGTCAAGAATTACTGATCTAGGATCAGTAGTTTCTCAGGTGGTGATGGGTTTCATACCGACACGAAATGTCGCGTTATTATGGGTGTGACTTTATCCACCTGCCTAGACTTAATATGCGATACTCATAGACGAACGGACCGGACTGTACGGATATTGTGACTGTCAGGCTCAGTAGGGGTTCATGATGAGTTTGCTCGTTGTCCTCCCTTTCGCTCAATACCTGGGTAGCCATTATGTACAGATAGTGCCGCTGACGTGCTTATGGTTAAACCCACTGCCAGCGTATTGACGAGTGTTTAAAGTCCCACACAGAGGGTTTCCCTGATTCGGGCGATACGATGTAGATACCGTATGGTTTTACGGCAGGATTCGATCATAAACGTGCACTTATGCACGTATCATGATTCGGATAGATAATACTAGTGGCTTTGGTTTAAGACAGATACTAGTATTGTATTGTTGGATTATTTTCGTCTCATTGTATTCGTATTTTTCGAAATACGGATACGGGTATGTATATACGGATGAGGGGTATTCTTGTAATTTCATTACAAGTTGCTTCTAGAAGATGCCACCTCATTTTAGTTTTAATCATTTTTGATAAATGATTTAATGAGGTGGAGGATGAGGTGGACTTGGCATTTATTGGTGGCATGGCTCTTTTGGTGACTCATGAGGTGAGTCATGTAGTGACTCATCCTACACTATTCTTGTATGCTTGATATTATTTGTGTTGTGTGATATTATTGGGAAGAAGTGTTTTTTTTCTTGGGTTGCTAGCATGCTTGCTATTCTTCACTTGATGCTTCTTGCTTCATGCTCACAACACTTAGCCATTTCTTTTCTTGAGTTGCTACACTCTCATCCTCATGTTTCATCTTCTTCCTCCACCCATCAAGTCTCATGTGTTGAGAAACATTGGGTGTTTAGAGAAAAACTAATCTATCATTAGATTCTAAATCTCCTAGGCTATCAAGTTTGGCAAATTAGATACCCTAGTTACCTCGGTTATGAGGTTGGAGTTCAATTTATAGACTCTCAGGTGGATCATCATCGATGGAGGGAGACCGGAGATCAAGCTTGATCAAGGAGCCTCTTAGAACTTGAGATGATGGTTGAAGACCGAAGGACACGGATCAATTCGGTATAACCATCTAACTCTTAGTTTAGTTTGCTAGTTTAGGGTTAATGGTAGATCCGGGCACCGGGTTGTGGTAGCGCCGGTTTTATAAAATTTTTGTTCCGCATTTGGTCGCGGATTGATGGCCGGGGCGCTGCCGTAACCCCACAGGTTCGTTGGACACTATTGAAACCTTTGGTTTCACCAAATCATCAGCTGTTAGTTTGTCTAGCTAGAACTTCTTCCAGTTTTACCTGATGACCATAAATTTCTTCCATAAGAAATTTATTTTCTAAAAAGGTGGCATGCTGAGAAACAAAACACCTTTTGCTCCTCAGTGTGGTAGAAGATATACCCTCGCAAATGCTCGGGATATCCAACAAACTTATACAGAACTGACCTTGTTTCGAGCTTGTCCAGATTTTGCTTTTTAACATAGGCCGGACAACCCCATATCTTAACTTGTTTAAGACACGGTCTCTTCCCATTCCATATCTCATATGGAGTGGTAGGCACAGATTTGGATGAAACCCCATTCAATAGGTATGCAGCTTTCTTAAGTGCATAACTCCAAAAGGAAACATGCAACTCAGCAGTACTCATCATAGAGTGTGCCATATCTCATAGGGCGCGATACCTCCGCCCGATACACCGTTGTGCCGTGGTGTATATGGAGGAGTAAGCTGAGAGAGAATTTCATTCTCTTTTAAATAATCCAGGAACTCCGTGCTCAAGTATTCTCCTTCCCGATCACATCGAAGGACTTAATACTTTTACTTGTTTAGTTCTCGACTTCAAGCTTATATTCCTTGAATTTCTCGAAAGCTTCAGACTCGTGTTTCTACAGGAACACATGTCCGAATCTTGAGAGATCATCGATGAATGTAATGAAGTACAAAGAACTAACCCTGACATGTGTAGACATAGGACCGTATACATCATCATGTATCATTCCCTAGAGTTCAGTAACTCTTTCTCTGTTTCCAGTAAATGGAGTATTGGTCATTTTACCTTTGAGATAAGACTGGCAAGTATCATAAGATGAAAATTCGAATAGATTCAAATATTCATCCTTATGTAACTTAGCAAGTCGTGTCGCATTGATATGACTTAGTCTATAATGCCACAAGAAGGATTCGTTTATTTCTGAACTACTCCTCTTGTGTGTGTTGTATATACTTTGAACCGTGGTTTGATTTAGAACGTATATACTATTATATATCAGGTTCGGCATGTAATAACATTTGTTCAGAATCAATGTATTTACCACCTGGTAATACAAGGTGATATTCGCCAACTGCTTTGGCTGCAACATTTGCACTATTCCCTACTCTAGAGAATGATCACCTTTTCTCACTTATCTACCTTTCTTTAGGCCTCGTAACATCTTACATATGTGGGATCCTGTCCGATATCTCATACCGAGGACGTAGAGTATACTGAGAAACAGTTCTCGGTGTTAAACACATCCGAAGAAGATGCATCAACATGCACATTCCTCGTTTGGGTCGCGTGGGAATCCGGATATTCCCCTATTTCCTACTCGAACTTATAAAAATTATAAGATAGAGCGGAACCAACGTTCCCCAGCACAGTATAATAAGTAGGTTCGGTTAATACATCCATATTATTATCTTGATTAAGGCATGCCACGGTCGCTACCAGGAGAGAGAGAGAGAAGAAACACTCTGCATGCGCTCTTTATAAGATTAGATTGGTTATTATTCTATCTAATCAGGATGATTACCACTGTTTTTATCAAATCTTCCTTCAAACTCTAAAAGGAAAGACTAACCAGGATTAATTACACATTACAAGTTCGCCAATCTTTCGGCCAGGCCAGTGTTGGTACTTTGAGGGAGGTTCCCCGTGCTTTCGCACAGACCTAATTAAAATAAACCTCGTTTTCCCAGGGGCGTAACCCCGTTAACACCTTTCTAGACACCTACTTGATCGGCTAATTGTAATGTGTAAAACTCTCCCACGAGTAACTCTTACTCGCAGTGGGTATCGGGATCCAACTATCTCATAGACGGTATGCAATCTCATTGCAAATTTCAACACTTGAAATTCTCGATAATGGTTTTTACCCCTAGTACTTATGACCTTGGCTATAGTCAACATATCATAAGTCCTAATCAAGTTCTACCCGTCATTTCGTGATTAATTAGACCCACCCACATGACCCTTGGCTATGGTCAACATAATCATGTGACTGTCCTAATTAATCGCATCATATACTGTGTAGGAAGACATCACTTAGCTACCGTACACTACGCCTTGGCTATAGTCAACATACGTAGCACGAATACTAAGTACTCTACTTCCTAAAATGACGGAGGGTTGCGGATGGTTTTTAAGAAAACCTTTAACGCTTTGAACTTGATATCGTTGTATAATCAAATAATTTTAAAAGGAGTGGCTTAAACTCCGCATTTTGAAACTTTCTTTTTCATAAAAAGGCCGATTGAGTTTCAAATTCGATTCTGCAACATCTTTTAAGTTTATTTTCTTTCATTAATCTCATTAATGAAGTCCCATCAAATATGCTTCCCAAGCATCACAGATAAAGAAATGAAAATAGAATGTATGCTTATGCCATCCGCATTCTCCACAGTGTCCCGTTATGCACCGTTAGGTTACTTAACTAACGGCATAGCGGGGCGGGACTAGTGCGGGTGCAAAACATAAGCAACGTTTATTATATATCATATATATAATATATCCATTCGTCTCAGAATTCTAAGTGATCACATCACAGAAATATCAGCAGTGGAAAACAACATATGAAATATTAGATATACTAAGATTTTTGTGTTTTAAATTAAGCCAGTAAAAAACACGGATTCCACGTTCGTGATGAATAGCCAAACCCATATCCCTAGACCCCTACGAGAGCGGCATGCAACCCTCCCAATTCTAGAGTTAGGAGACCCGGTGTCGACTCCTCAAGATGGTCTCCCACTGGACCCTAGAACCCGGTTACTTGTGCTCCTCTCTTTGGGTCTATCCTAATGCAGAAAAGTAAATAATATACATCAATGGTGACATCATCCTCAACCCGGAAGTGCCCCAATAAATGAATATTATATACATTGAATTTTACATGAATGAAAATGAAAAACTCTCATCTCACATAAAACCCCCGGCTATTCAAACACAATGATCTAATATAACATATCACAGTAACACATAACATCACATGTCATCAACTTAAGTATATATGCGTATCCCAATTGTCGTTGACGTATAGTAACGAAACCGACGGTACTCCATATATTACACTTACGGTCGCAGAAAAGAAAGTGAAAACTACAACAGTTGGAATCCGCAACACCTTTAGATATCATAAATCTGAAATATCACCTTTCAAATGAATTCTTTAGACATTATAAACCCGGAATATCTCATATTCCGAATTTCATGCCTGACCAAATGAATTCTTTAGACATCATAAACCCGGAATATCTCATATTCCGAATTTCATGCCTAACAATTATAAACCCCGCATTTTAGTCTTGTTATTGAAAATACTTTCCAATAACAAGTCGGGCAATTCAACAAGATTCTCGACATCCTGATCGAACGCTCGTCGGAAACTTTACTAGACGGCCGCACCCCCAATGTCGTCGACAAAGTGCAGTTAGGCGGAACACCGCGGCCGCGAGCATCCGGACGGATGCTTTTGGCAACGGGGTTCTCCTACAGTCACTTGGTCGGGGCTATGGGGCGGGGCTATCTATTAATGTTACCCGGCGAGTATCCGCGTACACTACGTAATTGCGATAGAGTTTTGATCCAAATCAAAATCCCGCGGCAATCGATCAAATGAGAATAAATTGCTAGATTTATAAAATTCAAATCAGTTTTCATAAAACTGATTATTGTGGATTCCAAATATTGTATCACAATTCACAGACAACTAGACGATGTTAAACTTTTCGATCGAATCAACAAACACCCAGAATTTCCCAGAGAGCTCAACACTTGAGCACAATTTAAAAATACCCAAAACATGCCATAGCGGCTACGGACCAATAGTAGAAGGGCCAACCCTTGCCTCACCTATGGCGTCGCGGAACTGCCACAAACCCTAGGCTTTAGCTGCGGTTCCGACGGTCATAGAATCGAGTTAGGGTTTTGTTCTTCTAGAGGGTCCATAGAATTACTTGCATGATTTTTAGAAAATTTTTAACTTGGAAAATTCCAACTCTCAGAAAATTTCCAGCGAGGGAGAAAATGGGTTATTGAATTCGTTCGAACTTTTTAACGTCATCTAAATTACCTAAAACGATATTAAAAATACGACTACGAAACACTCCGAATTGTTTTTACAGAAAGATAACATCAATGCAATCCTAGTAAAAACAAACAATACCTGAAACACCAAACCCCAGAGGTCAGAGCACCAAACAAAAACGAGGCCCATAGCTCACCAAAAAACCGGTGATGCCGGTCCATTTCAGGGTTTTCGCCGGGTCAAATTCGGCGAGAGGGGGTAGTTTTTGTCTGGTGTTCATACAATACAATAAGGAGTACTCTGCAACTGTTTAAAAAATATTTAGAGGCTCTAAAAAATTCGACAAAAACTGGGGTTATGCTTCGATTGTTTCGGAGCTGTTTCGGTTTCGTATTTCTAACTTTGCCTAGAACACTCCTAATGCTCTAGCTTGGCTCTGATATCACTGTAGGGTTCTTTGGCACGACCATAAGATCTCGGAAGGCATCAAACATGCTGTATTTTAAAATTTCTAATGTGCCAAACAACCTAACCTAGGATCTAGCTAGAGTTTTAGGAGCTAAACTAGAATGTAAACAACTTTACATAGAAGTGAACAAGGAATACAACCTTTGTAGATAGGTCCTTCACTTCAATAGCTCCGTGTAGAAGTCTCTTGGCTCCAAGTTGTGATCTCCCGGACTCAAGACAGGCTTCACAAGGAGGAATGAACGAGCATGCTTGAAGTCTTCGAGGCCGAAGATTATCTACGTCAAAGAGACTCTAACCCAAGCTATCTCTTCACTAATTAGGGTTTAGTGAAGCAAACACCCTAAACTAAATAGCTAGTCTAGTAGAGAATGATGAAGTAGGAATTTTGCTCACTTTAGATTTAATTTTCTCAATAGGATTCTTCACATCCTCAATACCTAGAAAGCTTTTCGGAGATGAAGAAGAAGATGAAGTGGAGAAAGGATGGATAAATGAATCATGTGTGAATAGCAACCATGGGTGAGATTATATCTCATATAACCCTTGTAGAGACTAAACCATGGCTAAAGGTAATGGTTAGGTTAACAAATATCTTAAGTAAAACAAATTAGTAGACTAAGTCAATGGTTACTACAAGCTTCATAGCTATGACTAATTTCCACCTAATTATGAATTACTTAGATAAATAAAAACCTAATATTATCTAAAGAATGGTTTGAGTTTCACACACCCATGTTGCATGTATAAACAAGCACGACACAATAATATATATCACATATATATTAAATATGCACAAGTGAGAAAAAGAAATGCTTAAGTGAGCTAATATTAGTTAATGTAAATTAATATATCAAATATATAATTATACATTAAATTATTAAATCAACACTTGATTTAATAATCCGGCTATATCACATATAACCGACTAATATCATATGTATCAACTTATCGAATCAACACTTGATTCGATAACACGGCTATATCACATATAACCAAACGATATCACATATCGCGATATTGGAACACGGTATCAAATACAAGTATTAATTTTGGTCCCGCACATATCACATATGTGCTCCTACTTTGTTTCTCCTGAGCCAGGAAACCTTTGTGTAGGACTCTAAAGACTCGTCAATACGCTAGCAGTAGACGGTGATCATATCACATGCCTACAAACCATCAGCGGCACTAGCTGTACTTAATGGATCCCAGGTATTGAGCGATCAGAAGATCAACAAGCAAGCCTGCTCATACTCATGCGAATCCAATAAGTAACACTACCGTACAGTCCGGTCTTTTCGTCTGATATGTCGCATATCTCAGCCTGGGGGTGGTAAAGTCAGACCCCAATAGCCTGATAAGTCATGCCAATGCGAGGCTTATAACGGTTTGAGAAACTACTGATAACACTTACCAGTAAATCTCAGAAACCCTGGCCAGGGATTTCCTATTATGGCCAATCGAACATAGCGCAACATCAACCCCCAATACCGGGAGAGACGAAATCCTCTCTTATCGCTCATTGCCTCCATGTGACTCGGGACTGTACCCAAAAACCACCTGTTTGCATGAATCAGTAGAACCGTGGTAGGGTGGAAATCAAAGCACAGTGGGAGACACACAATACTCTATGACGATCTCAGGTCGACAGACTAACCCGTACTAGTGTCACCAGAGAACTGCTATCTAACGTGAGGTATAATACCATCTAGGAGTTCTCGACGAGTCCTGTTCAGTGTACCCTGTCTCCACTAAGCACCTGTATACTATCTTTGATGTCAAACACTAATGGATGTGGGATCATCCATTGCTTATCATATGGGTCAAGAAACGTATACGCTAGTCTACTCTGGAATATCGATGCCCTGTCTCGATACTCCCACGACTAGGAACAATTAAAGGATGTACTTACAGACTACCCAGACCCCACTAGTATGATCTCTATCATAATCCTGGTAGTCAAGTACTCATCCTAAAGGCTTTATCAATATGTAACTGAGAGACAGTATAACAATACTTGTTAACATGTTAAGATAAAGAGTAACCAGATAGCACACTATCATGTCGAGCAAGAAAGTCCTCCCTATATATGTCCAAGCATCCACTATAATATACATCATAAGTATAATAATGGCCTCTGGGGCATACATATAAATCACAGAGCGATGGCTGGTCTCACAGCCATTAGTGCCAATTAGTCACTAAAGATAGTATACAGGTGCTTATTGTGTTAAAAGTTACACTGGACGGACTCGCCGGGATTATACTAGATGGTATTATACCTATTATCAGATAGCAGTTCTTAGGTGACATGAGAACAGGTTAGTCTTTCGACTTGAGATTGTCATTTATCTTGTATGAGTTCCCACTATGCCTTGATTACTACCCTATCACGCCTCAAAAGAGTCATGCAAACAGGTTTTAGTTGGGTACAGTTCCGAGCCACATGGAGGTAGTGAGTGGATCGTCGGGGATTCGTCTATCCCGTTATTGGAGATAGATGTCGCGCTGTGCATAGGTGGCGATCACCAGAAATCCTTAGCCAAAGTGGGCAAGATTTACTGATTTAGATCAGTAGTTTCTCAGTGGGTGGCTTCACATCGACACGAATTATTGCGTTATTAGGGGTCTGACTTTATTCACCTTCCTAGACCCGGTATGAGATACTCTTATACAAACAGACCAGACTGTACGAAGGCTGTCACAAACAAGATCGGTAGGGGTATAGATGAGCTTGCTCGTCGGCCTTCCTTTCGTTCAATATCTGGGTAGCCATTACATACAGCTAATGTCGCTGACGTGATTGTGGTTAAACCCGCTGACGTGCTTGTGGTTAAACCCACTGCCAGCTTATCATCGAGTCTTTAGAGTCCCATAAAGAGGGTTTCCCGGTTCGGGAAAAATGATGTAGTGGACGTATATTGATACGTGCAGGGTTTTGATTGGGTATGTGTGCTAGCCACACGGACTTTAATCGGGAGGATGATAATATTAGCCGGCTTTGGACTGAGCCGGATTATTAAATCAAGTTTTGATTTAATAATTTACATATATACATTTCGATATATATATTATAGTATATGTTCATTATATTTTTCTTTCTCTTAGGTATTCGTATCTTGATATGAATACGGGCATGTATTTGCGGAAATGTATTCTTGTATTCATACAAGAATACTTCTAGACGGAGGACACCTCATTTCTAGGTTTTTCTTTATAAGGAAATTATGAAATGAGATGGAAAAGAGAAATGGTGGAGGGTATGGGCAAATGAATTATTAATTCATTAGCATATACTATTCAAGCATGGTTGTAATTTTAAAATGGAAAAATCTTTTAACAAAAGAAGAAAATGCATGCTTGAATTGGTAATGAGTTCTTCATTCTACCATTTTAACTTCTCTCTCTTCCATGACTCCTCCTTATTCTTCATTATCTTCAACCTCTCATGAGTTGAGAATCATGAAGATAAAGAGAAAGAAAAATACTAGAACACTCACATACATCACTAAGCATCCTAGGATTTTTAGTTATTTCATGGATGAACTTGAAGCTTGAACTTGGTTCTTTCGGGTGGATCATCTTTGGCAAAGGAGGACCGGCTCGTAAGCGTGATCCGAAGTTCGTGAGAGCTTGCTAGAGTCCAACCCAATTGGAGTAAATGAAGACGCTACAAAGGTTGCGATTTTTATCCTTTTGTGCTTGCTAGTTTAAGTGTTCGGGTTAGATTCTTGGGTTCAAGTTTCTAGTGCCATCAAAATTTTTGTTTTTAGATTCCACATTAGCCGCTGGTTAGCGGCCAGGGCACTAGGAACTTTCAAAAGGAACCCATTATATGTATTATTTACAGCTAATTTTTGAGAGATCATTATATGATAGGGTGACGGCGAGGGCTAGAGAATTTTGAGAGAAAATTCATAAGGTTTGCTTATGTAATTGATTCGAAGATTGTAGTGGAGAATTTGCAGATTCCGCTCTATCGGGGACTAGCCATACGGTAGGTGAACCCCGTTAACAAATCGCATTCCTCTCTATGTTTGATTTTCTATTTTATTCTTGCATATTTATATTGTTTTCTCGTCGTTTAATTGTGTAATTGTGTTTGCTTTGTTCCTCATTTTGATCTCTCCCCGTCGATCCCCAATAATTAGTATCAGAGCTTCATTAAGGAACCTAGGGTTCTTCAAATTTACGATCTAGGTCAACGGTGGGTAACGACAACTACGTCCTCTATCCCACTTTCTTAGATTGTCGTTTTGAAGGCTTTGGTTCATTCAAGGGAGAAGTTCAGCCTGCTGCCACAGAAGCGAAAGATGGCGGAGGATAAAGTAAGGATTGAAAAGTTCAATGGTCAGAATTTTGGTTGGTGGCGTATGCAGATGAAGGACTACTTATATTAAAAGGACCCGTTTCTTCAGTTGCTTGGAGAAAATCCTGAGAAGATGACCGATGAGGCATGAAACCTTTTGGATAGGAAAGCCCTGACGATAATTCGGTTGTCGTTGACTCTACAGGTGGCCTTTAATATCTCGAAGGATAAAATAACCAAGGCGTTAATGATGACATTAGCGATGTTGCATGAGCAGCCTTCTATATCAAACGAAATTTTCCTGATGAAGAAGCTTTTCAACATCAAAATGACTGAAAACGGCTCGGTGATGGAGCACCTGAATGAGTTCAACAGCTTGACGAGCCAACTCGAATCGGTGGAAATCATCTTCGAAGATGAGATTCGAGCACTTTTATTCCTCTGTTCGTTGCCGGAGAGTTGGGAGAACCTACTTATTGCGGTTAGCAACTCGATCTCAGAGTCTCCTACGTTTAATGAAGCAGTGAGTTGCATATTAAACAATGAGATGCGAAGAAAGGACGGGAATGAAAGTGTCACGCCCCACTTCCCAGTAGACGGAAATAATGATGTAGTAAGCCCGCGGCATATTTATTCAGAGAAAGTCATTCTCTAAATAAATATACTAAGCGTATTGAAACAATAATACACAATGTAAGAATAAATGGAGACTGTAAAATTTTCAACAAATATCTTTCTTTACATTCAACATCAAATATTTACAAGTACATGAGTTTCAGTTGGAAAGTAAATACAATAAAAGAAAATACCTAAACATGTGACATAAATAAACTGAAGAAAAGTGAAGCCGAGCTAGTCCTGAGTAGCTATTTGGTCGTAATCCCCCGCAGTAGCGTCCACTTTCTCCGTCTTGACCATATCTGACGAACATTCTAAGAAAACAAAGGAGGGTAGAATGCCTGTCAGCGAACTAGTGCTCGGTAAGTCCCAAGGATAAAGTAAGAGTAAAAGACGAGTATAGAATATATATATAAGACGAGTAAGAGTATATGTTCATGTGTGAATATGTACTATAGGTCTCTAGATGGTCACTATGTTAACGTTAAGTTCCAAGTGTGAATATCAACACAGCCATAGAAGTATTCGCGAGCTCAAGAGTGGGGCCCCAAGATCAAGGAAACACGAGACCATTTCATGTGTTAGTATCGGGGCTCTAGGATGTGGATGAGTCAACCCGACCGATATTCGAGTAAAATAAAAAAAAGGTTAATATGGGATTCCTGAAACTCCGTTGGATTCACAAAAGAAACTATCCCAAGCACCCCGAATATAAATAGTTTATAGCTGTTAGTGATATATGCCTTAGATGCCATTAGTGTATCATACTGGTTTGTATATTACATATTGGAAGCTTGGGATATACACAGATATATTAACAGTCTTGCTCTAAATGGTAGTATGCTACTTGTTTTGTTTCTACCTCAATATGTGCATGTGTTTCTTTTAGCATATCGCTTATACATATTGGTAGATCGCTTAGGATTTTTGCTTGATTACCAGCGTTGTGATGGCAGTCACACTAGTGGAGGCTGGGTAGTCTATAAGCACATCCTTATATAGGTCCTTAGTCATAGGATTATCGAGACGGGTCATCGATACTCCCTAGTAGACTAGTGTATACGCTTCTCATCCCAGCAGGGGAGATGGTCTGTCATACAGCCATTAGTACGTCGTCTGGAGATAGTATGCATGTGCTTATTAGGTTATGAGTACACTAGACAGGACTCGTAGGGAGCTGCTGGTAGGTATTATACCTATCGTCGGGTAATAGTTCCCAGGTGCATGAGTACAGCTTAGTCTGTCGACTTGACACTGCTACTTCGCCTCGAGTGTGATCCCACTGTTCTTAGATTACTACCCTACCATGTCTAAAAGGAGTCATGCAAACAGGTAATAGCTGGGTGCAGTCTCAAAGCACTTGGAGGCAGCGGCAGTTAGATAAGATTCGTCTCTCCCGGTATTGGGGGTTGATATCACGCTATATTCGGAAAGCCATTACAAAAAGTCCCTGGCCATGGCAAGCGAGATTTACTGGTAGGTACTCCAGTAGTTTCTCAGGGTGTTTTTGGGCTCTACTCTGACACAACTTATTGCGCTATTAGGGGTCTGACAATTACCATCCCCTAGGCCCAATATGCGATACTTTTAGACGACTAGACCATACTGTTCGGAGATTGTCATAGATTGGCTCAGTAGGAGTTCAGATGAGTTTGCTCATCGTCCTTCTTATCGACAGATACTTGGGTAGCCATTATGTGCATCTAGTACCGCTGACGTGCTTGTGGTTAAACCCACTGCCAGCGTACCGTCGAGTCTTTAGAGTCCCACACAGAGGGTTTCCCTGCATCGGGCAAAATATGTAGATGCCGTATGGTTTTACGGCAGGGCTTCGATCACATACGTGTACTTGTGCACGCATGATGTTCGGGCGGATAATACTAGTGGGCTTTGGTTTAAGCCGGATCCTAGTATTATATTAATGGATTATTTTTGTCTCTTTGTATTCGTATTTTTGGAATACAAATACGTGCATGTATATACGGATGAGGGGTATTCTTGTAATTTGCTCAAGTATACTTCTAGAAGATGACACCTCATTTGGGTTTTAATCTTTTGATTAAAAGATTAACGAGGTGGAGGAAATGAGGTGGAGGTTTTTCATTAAATGAGGCATGACTCTTAGGTGACTCATAGGATGACTCATGAGGGTTACTCACATTGTGATATTTTCAAGCATGCTTGATATTTTGTGGGTGCATTATTGGTTTCATTATTCATCACAAATGGGAGCCATCTCATTCTAATGTTTTTGCTTCACTCTCACTTCCTCAAGCTCCCTTTCTTCTTCTTATAACCCTAAATGTCTCATGTGTTGAGAAATCTAGGGTATTTAGAGACAAACTAATCTATATTCACTCTCTACGTCATATAGAATATCTATTTTAGCAAACTAGGTCGCTTGGTTACCTCGGATTTGAGGTTGGAGCTTGGATTATAGACTCTCGGGTGGATAGTCTTTGACTTGAGGAGACCGATGAGGAGGCCCGATCCGTATACGATCCGAGGAGCTTATGACGAGGAGGAGGACAACAAGAAGACCCGAAGGACATGATACTGTGAGGTATAACATTCTTTTCGAGTAGTTAACCTCATACAGTTTAGCTAGTTAAGGTTCAAGTTAAGATCCTAGAGTTTAGTCGGTGTTGCGAAGCATAGAAAAATCGTTTTTACAAATTCTGCCTCCCTGTGAACCCGTGGGGTGCGCGACATTGATTTACAGTGGTATCAGAGCCTACTAAACCTTAACTAACAGATTAAACGACAATTAAAACTACGAAACCGAAATAGCCCTGAAACATTGAAACATAGATCCAAGTTTTTGTCGAATTTTTCAGAGGCTCTAAATTTTTTTTAAACAATTGTAGAGTGCTCCTTTGCTTGTAAGATGAACACATAACAATAACAAGGCAATTCCACCATGTTCTGGCCGGCCAAAGTGCCCATATGACCGGCCTCACCGGTTTTGTTGTGTGGGATTGGGTTGAATTTTGTTCTGTGTTCTTGTTACTTGGATTTAGGGTTTCAGGTGGTGTTTAATTTTTCCAAAATTGAATATACTGTTAAATCTCTGTTGTGGCAATATGGAGTATTTCGAAGTCGCAGTTTTAACGTCGTTTACAAGTTTCAGTTGTTATATGTGTTCGTAAACTTCTGCTAATTTCTATATGTCGGTTAGTTGGGGGTTGCACATATCTGTGTTGCTGTTGTTGTTGGTTTGTGGATATGGAATATTGGATCATCGATGATGAATAGCCGGGAGATGTGAGAAGAGAGTTTTCTTTCTTTCATTCGATATAAATTGTAATATTGATTTAATATTATTTTGCGGGGCACATCGGGTTGAGGTTGTAGCCACCGTTGTATTATTTCATTTACTGTTTTCTGCTCCTAGGATAGACCCAAGGTGGGGTGCACAAACTACCGGGTTCTTGAAATCCTGAGTGGCCTACTCATTTTACTGAGGGAGCTTGCTTCACATTGGAAATTTGGCGGGTAATTTGCCGCACTCGTAGGGGTCTAGGGTGGGGTTTGGCTATTCATCACGACCGTTGAATCCTTCTTTCGTTATAGACTTAAACGAAACGCAGAATTCCTAGTATATCCAATATGTTCATCTGTGATTTGGAATGCCTATTATTGTGTGATATGAATGGATATATTATATATGTTATATAATACACGTTGCTTATGTTTTGCACCCGCGCTAGCCATGCCCCCGCTCTGCCGTTAGTTAAGTAACCTAACGGTGTATGACGGGACCCCGTGGCGAATGTGGATAGCATAAGCGCACGTTGTATTTTCGTTTCTTTCTGCAATGGTAGGTGTAAATGATGGGGCTGCATTGATTAATGCAAAGCAAACAAACCAAAGCTGAATCGTTGGAACAGTTTCTAAAACCACTCGGTTTTTTCAAAAAAGAAACTTTTAAATGCGGAGCTTAAACCACTCCTTTAAAAGCTATCACGGTTTTTTCGATTATATCAAGTTCATTACGTTCACGGGTTCTCCAAAACCATTCATAGCCCTCCGTCATTTCACTTGGGTATTCAGTAGTATTCAAGCTATGTATTTTGACCTTCGCCAAAGCATAATGATTGGTAGCTACTGAATATTCGTCTGTACTATAGATAGATGCGTTGGTTTGGGACAGTCGTACTACTATTTTGGCCTTCGTCAAGGGTATGTACGGGTGGGTTCAAATTAACCTGACAATGACGGGTAGAACTTGATTTACGACTTATGATATGTTGGCCTTCGTCAAGGTCATAAGAGCTTGGGGCAAAAATCCACATCGGAAGTTTCTAAAGAAACTGAAACTTGCTAGTGTTGCATACCATTTGGAATGTGATAATTTTGGTAGGATTTCTTCAAGATTATCACACAATGATATTTGGATCTCGATCCTACTGTGAGTATCCTCTACTCCTCGGGAGATTTTTTCACTGAACGATCAATGCTATAAACCAAGTAGGTGTCTAGAATAGTGTTAGTGGGGCTACGCCTCCAGGAAAAAGAGCTTATTTAATTAAGGAATCTCGTGAAAGCGTCGTAAAACCTCTCTCGAAGTACCGACACTAGCCTGGCCAAAATGTTAAGCAATAATTGTACGGTGAGATTAATCCTGACTAATTCTTCTTTTATGGTTTGAAGGAGGATTTGAGATACAGTAGGAGCCATCCTGTTTAGATAAACTAAAAACCAATCTAAACTTGAAAGAGAATCATACTGAGTGTTTTCTTCTCTCTATCCTAATTGCAGTGACCGGATGACCAAGATTAGGTTACAGCTAGATAATAAATTGACTGAGCCAAACTATATTGATTGGCAAAGCTTTGTCCAGATGTCCATTACCTATGAGAAGCTGGGCCACCTCCTTACTACTAAAGCCCCCTCCATTCTAGGTCCAGTTTCTACTGTCGCGGATGTTGATACCCGTTAGACAAGGGAAAAAGACAGTATGAATGCCAAGTGCCTCGTATTGGCCTCAATGGATAGTGAACACCAGAGGCAGCACGAGAAGATGGACTTAGCTTCTATCTTTCTCCATAACAAAGATTTATATGGAGAGCAATCTCGTATCGCAAGATATGAGACCTTGAAGGAATTGTTTCAAGCGAGATTGGCTGTCGGGTCATCGTAGGGGACCACATCCCTACAATGATCAGCTATATTAAAGAGCTCACAGACCTGGGGACCACGTTAGAGAATGAGTTATGTACTAACTTGATTCTACAGTCCCTCCCTTCTACTTACGCCCTAAAGAAAACCATGGATACACCCGTTCTTCTTATTGGGGAATCTTCCTCTTCTAGATCCAAGGCGAAAGCCAAGGGAAAGAAGAAGAAGGCCTTCACCAAGACGATAGGCAGTGTCAGTAAGGTAGAAGGAAAGGGAAGGGCAAAAGTTTCGGGGCTAACGGTAGGGAAGGAGGGTTGTTCCTATTGTCACGGGAAAGGGCATTGGAAGAAGGAATGTAGGGCTTGGAAAGCCAGAATCCAGGATCCGAAACACGTTGTGACTTCGGCTTCGGGTGTGTTTGTGATTGAAAATTGTATGTCAATTAACTCTACTTCCTGGGTACTAGATACCGGATCAGGATCTCATATCTTTAATTCATTACAGGTTTTGAGAAACCGTAGAGTTATCAGGACAGATGATATGACTCTCATGGTTACTAACGGAATGAGTGTGGACGCTGTATCCGTAGGGGAATATCACCTAGAATTGACAAGGGGCATATATTGATTTTACGTAACTGTTTGTGTGTACCTAGTCTAGCTTGTAATATCATATATGTATCTTTACTTTCTAAAGAAGGATATGATTTTACATTTGTAAGCGATGTGGTCCACATCCACCTAAATCAAGTTTTGATTGGGTCAGGTACACTAGATAACGGTATATACGTATTAAAGCAAGCTCAGGTTTTCAACGTCCAGAACACACTTGAAAGAAAGTCTCCAGAATTTAATCAGGCTTTCTTATGGTATTGTAGACTGGGTCACACCAATGAAACACGGTTGACGAAGTTACATAAAGAGAGATATTTGGATCCGTTCGAATATCAGTCCTATGCAACTTGTCAATCATGTCTCAAAGGACAGATGACAGAGACTCCGTTCACTGGACACGGATTAAGAGTGAGCTCGCTCTTGGGACTCATACACAGCGATGTGTGTGGTCCAATTTCTACACATGCAAGAAGTGGTTATTCTTATTTCATTACTTTTACGGATGATTTCTCAAGGTATGGACATTTATTCTTGATGAAACATAAATCCGAGGCCTTTGGGAAATTTTGAGAATATAAGAATGAAGTGGAAAAACAAATTGGCAAAAGTATCAAGACACTGAGATCTGGTCGAGGCGGTCAATACTTAAGTGCCAAGTTCCTGGATTACTTAAAAGAGAATGGAATTCTCTCTCAGGTTACTCCTCCGTACACACCTCAACACAACGGTGTATCGGAAAGGCAGAACAGAACCCTATTGGATATGGTACGTTCTATGCTGAGTAACGTTGAGTTACCGCGATCCTTCTGGGGGTATGCACTAGAATCAGCTGCATATCTTTTGAACAAGGTTCTTACCAAGACTGTGCCTATTACACCATATCAGATGTGGAGTGGAAAGAAACTCTATCTTCAGTATCTGAAGATATGAGGATGTCCAGCTTTCGTCAAAAAGCAGCATGCGAATAGGCTCGAGGCACGCTCAGTACCGTGTAAGTTTATGGGATACCCAAAGAAATCCAGGAGGTATCTTTTCTATTACGCAGAGCAACAAAAGGTCTTTGCTTCTCGGCATGCCCACTTTTTGGAAACTCAATTTTTAGAAAAAGAGATAAGTGAGAGCGCAATAGAACTGAAAGAAATTCCAGAACCACAAGCTATTACTGAAAGCATGGTGGAACTAGAAGTTTCAAAAGAACAGGACATCCCCGCACCACTCCGCAGGAGGAGTAGGCTGTCTCATCCGCCCGAGAGATACTACGGTTTTCCCATAGACGGGGATAGAGAGGATTGCATCATTGACAACGATGAGCCAACTAGCTTCTAGCAAGCCATTCAGAGTGGAGACTCGGTAAAATGGCTATATGCAATGCGGACCGAGATGGAGTCCATGTCCACCAACAAAGTACGGACTTTAGACATTTCTCCAAAAGGGGTAAAACCCGTAGGCTGCAAATGGATCTTCAGAAAGAAGATTGGTGTAGATGGACAGGTTGAAACCTATAAGGCTAGACTTGTTGCAAAAGGATTTCGTCAAAGATCTGATTTGGACTATGATGAAACCTTTTCCCCAGTGGCTATGCTCAAATCCATTCGAATCCTTCTTACCATTGCTGCCTTCCACGATTATGAGATTTGGAAGATGGATGTAAAGACCGCTTTTTTAAATGGAAATTAATAAGAGTCCATCTATATGGATCGGCTAGAGGGTTTCATTCAGAGTGGGAGCAGCGGGAAAGTGTGCAAGTTGCTTAAATCTATTTATGGATTAAAGCAGGCATCGCGGAGTTGGAACATCTTTTTTGATGAGACGGTCAAAGAATTTGACTTTATCGAAAATCCAGATGAACCATGTATCTATAGTAAGATTGTAGCAAGAACTGCTGTATTCCTCGTCTTGTACGTGGATGGTATTCTCTTGATAGAAAATGACATTCCTATGCTACAATCAGTCAAAGGATTCTTATCAAAAAGGTTCTCCATGAAAGACCTGGGTGATGCTTTCTACATTCTGGAGATCCAGATCTATCGTGATAGATCTAAAAGGATGTTGGGACTTTCACGGTCCAGATACATTGACACCATACTGAAAAGATTCAGTATAGAAGATTCAAAGCGCGGTAATCTGCCGGCTTGTCACAGAATTACCCTCTCTAAAGAGATGTCTCCTAATATTGATTTGGAAAGGGATCGAATGTCAACTATACTCTACGCTTCTGCTGTAGGCTCTATAATGTATGGATGTTGTGTACCGGACCAGATATTGCTTACGTACTAAGCGTGGTAAGACGATATCAGTCAAACCCTAGGGAGAAGCACTAGATTGCAGTAAAGAACATTCTCAAGTACCTGAGAAGGACTAAGGATATGTTCTTGATGTACGGTGGAAAAGACCTCCAGATCGAGGCCTTTGCTGACTCCAGCTTCCAGAGTGACAAGGATGACTCCAAGTCCATGTCGGGTTATTTCTTTACCCTCAATGGAGGGGCGGTTTGTTGGAAGAGCTCCAAGCAGGACACCGTTGCTGACTCGACGATGGAAGCGGTGTATATCGCTGCTTGTAATGCCGTGAAAGAAGCAGTCTGGATGAGAAAGTTCCTAACAGAACTTCAGGTGGTTCCATCCATTGTTAATCCAATACCTCTGTATTGTGACAACAACGGGGCTATAGCTTTAGCGAAGGAACCCAGGTTCCATCAGAAGTCTAGACATATCTTGATGCGGTACCACCTGATCAAGGAGATCGAGGTGCGGAGAGTAGACATGGAGAATAACACTGAAGATCCACTCACAAAGGCCATCTCTCAGATAAAGTTCGAGAGGCTATTCGAGATGATAGGTCCGCAATATGCTAATACATGGACTTAGTGAAAGTGGGAGATTGTTAGTGATATATGCCCTACATGCCATTATTGTATCATACTGGTTTGTATATTACATATTGGAAGCTTAGGATATACACAGATATAGTAACAGTCATGCGTGAAATGGTAGTATGCTACCTGGTTTGTTTCTACCTCAATATGTGCATGTGTTTCTTTTAGCATATCGCTTATACATATTGGTAGAGCCCTTAGGATCTTTGCTTGATTATCAGCGTTGTGATGGCAGTCACACTAGTGGGGGATTGGTAGTTTATAAGCACATCCTTATACAGGTCCCTAGTCATAGGATTATCGAGATAGGGGATCGATACTCCATATTAGACTAGTGTATATGCTTCTCATCCCAGCAGGGGAGATGGTCTGTCCCATAGCCATTAGTACGTCATACTGGAGATGGTATGCATGTACTCATTAGGTTATTAGTACACTGGACATGACTCGTAGGGAGCTGCTGGTGGGTATTATACTTATCGTCGGGTAGCAGTTCCCAGGTGATGTGAGTACAGGTTAGTCCGTCGACTTGACACTGCTACTTTGCCTCGAGTGTGTTCCCACTGTTCTTAGATTAATACCCTACCACGGCTCAAAGGAGTCGTACAAACAGGTAGTAGTTGGGTGCAGTCCCGAAGCACTTAGAGGCAGTGGCAGTTAGATATGATTCGTCTCTCCCGGTATTGAGGGTTAATATCGCGCTGTGTTCGGAAAGCCATTACACAAAGTCCCTGACCAGGGCAAGCGAGATTTACTGGTAGGTACTCCAGTAGTTTCTCAGGGTGTTTTTAGGCTCTACTCCGACACGACTTATTGCGCTATTAGGGGTCTGACGATTACCGCCCCTAGGCCTGATATGCGATACTCTTAGACGAACAGACCGGACTGTACGGAGATTGTTACAGATAGGCTCAGCAGGAGTTCGGATGAGTTTGCTCATCGGCCTTCTTATCGACAGATACATGGGTAGCCATTACGTGCGGCCAGTACCGTGGACATGTTTGTAGTTAAACCCATTGCCAGCGTACCGTCGAGTTTTTAGAGTCCCACACAGAGGGTTTCCTTGCATCGGGCAAAAGATGTAGAGGCCGTATGGTTTTTCGGTAGGGCTTCGATCACATACGTGTACTTGTGCACGCATGATGTTCGGGCGGATAATACTAGTGGGTTTTGGTTTAAACCGGATCCTAGTATTATATTGATGGATTATTTTCGTCTTTTTGTATTCGTATTTTTTCGGAATACGGATACGGGTATGTATATATGGATGAGGGGTATTCTTGTAATTTGCTCAAGTATACTTCTAGAAGATGACACCTCATTTGGGTTTTAATATTTTGATTATAAGATTAATGAGGTGGAGGAAATAAGGTAGAGGTTTTTCATTAAATGAGGCTTGGCTCTTAGGTGACTCATAGGGAGACTCATGAGGGTGACTCACATTGTGATATTTTCAAGCATGCTTGATATTTTGTGGGCGCATTATTGGTTTCATTATTCATCACAAATGAGAGCCATCTCATTCTAATGTTCTTGCTTCACTCTCACTTCCTCAAGCTCCCCTTCTTATTCCTCTAACCCTAAATATCTTATGTGTTGAGAAACCTAAAGTATTTAGAGACAAACTAATCCATCTTCACTCTCTACAACATCTAGGACATCTATTTTACCGAAATAGGTGCCTTAGTTATCTCGGATTTGAGGTTGGAGCTCATACTATAGACTCTCGGGTGGATCGTCTTTGACTTGAGGAGACCGATGAGGAGGCCTGATCTATATACGATCCAAGGAGCTTATGACGAGGAAGAGGACAGCAATAAGACCCGAAGGACATGATACTGTGCGGTATAACATTCTTTCCGAGTAGTTAACCTCATACAATTTAGCTAGTTAAGGTTTAAGTTAGGATCCTAGAGTTTAGTCGGTGTTGCGAAGCATAGAAAAATCATTTTTGCAAATTCCGCTTCCCTGCGAACTTGTGGGGTGCGCGACATCAACTTACAATAATTGTATAGTATACTTAATTGAATTGATGGATTGGTTATAATATGTCTTGATCGAAACCATAGATTGCAAAAGGTATAGAATGGAGTCGAGTGAGTTGAGTAATATGCGAGTCATGTCAATTGCAATCTTGGCTCGAGTCAAGTTAGTTCGAGTAGATTGGGTTCGAGTTCATGTTCAAGTTTAGATTCGAGTTGGGTTAGAGTTCGAGTTTATGTTCGAGTTCGAGTTCAAGTTTAGATTCGATTTTGGATTCGAGTTTAGGTCTTTTTCATATGAGTTGATTTAAACGGTTAAAAATCTTATGTTCGGGAGAAATCGGCAACTGCTACATATGGACGGCAGGATTTGTGTCTTTTTCCAAGACAATTGCCATTTGATAACTCTGTTAAGTTGTCTAATATGAATAGGCAAGCACTTACTTTCTCCAGCTCTCTGGGGCTCAAGAGAAATAATACTGCCTAAACTTATATTAATTTAGAGTCCTTAAGATTGTTTGTTTACATTGTTTTATTTCTCGAGGGTTTTTTATGAAAAGTATATTAATATTGTTTAAAAATAACCTCGAGGGTGATTCGTAATATTTAGGGTTTTCATGAACATATATTTTAATTGTTGTGTTTTGGTGATAAAACTTAGCCTTTTGAAAGTTTATGGTATTTTTATGAAAACTAGCGCTTTTGGAAACTTGATGGTATTTTATTAAAATTCTAATCTTTCATTTTAAAAATATAGTTTCATAATATGTTTTTATTAAAAATACGAATTTATAGTTTTATATAATTTTTCCAAAAATTTAGTTCTGTTTTAAAATGTCGTATTTCTTAAAAACCGTATTTTTATTTCCTTTCGTGGCCAAATATTCAGTGAGGAGTTCTGCATGTCGCTCTACTATCCCAAGGTTGTGCGATAATCTACAGCATCCATTAGCGGGTCCCCAAATGATGGTTCTAGAGGCGTTATTGCCAAGGATTACAAAAATACCGATTAAAAAAAACTTGTTTTGAAAAGGTGTGGTAATTTAATGAAAAGATTCTTCTTTAAATGAACCATAAATCTTGAATACCGTGCTATGAAACTATAGTGTGCGTATGGGGTAGGTCGTTACCCCGTGAAAGTTTTCCTAAAGGTAGATAATCTAGTTCTCGAGAAGGGTTATATTAAAGTTCATAGTATTTTAATGAAAAGTTCGTTATATGATTGTTTCACATGAAAATTTCAGTTAAACTCAAAACTTAATGATTGTAAACAAGGTTACGAGTAGTTAAAATCACACATATCAGAATTAACTCCACTTTACTGATATATTTTTAGAAGATGGTTTGAGATGAAAGAAGAAGAGAGAAGAGGGACTTACAAGTTTAAAGCATTAACAAGGATGAGGGGAAGCCTTCGGATTTCGTGGTGTCGTTGGAAAGGCTTCGGTCGTCGGGTTTGGCTTGCTACTCCACTTGGGTGCCTAACTCCATTTAGTGCTTAGAGAGTTTGAGAGAATTTTTGATAGAATTTTCAGAATGGGGAAGAGCTAGGAGATGGGTTGCTATTTATAGTAAAGAATTAGGGTTTGGGAATTAAAAAATTTGATTAAAAGAATTAAAATAGGTGTTAATTGATGAATTGAATGGTCACTATTTAATTGCAGGAAAATCAAACAGTGCAGGGGAGTTATGGGGAGTCACTAGTGTGCAAAGCACGGAGGTAAATGAGGCTATATCGACCGTCGGTGGCGGCCAAAAGGGGGAAACGGGCGGTCGGATCTTGCTGGCTTGCCTCGAGATTCGTGCCACGTGTCTAGGTGTGCGTTTACTCCTCTTTATGCCTATTTATTTTTTCTGAAACTTTTCGTTTCTCCGTGAATTGCATGTGCAACTCTTGGGCTTCCGAAAAATTAAAGAGAAAAATCTTAAAAATAATTGGGTCTTATGGGATTCAAACGCACAGGCTATGTCGTAGCTGTGTAGAGGCTTTACCAGCGAGCTACAAGTTGCTTCTTGCTTTTATTAAACAATTCTAACTTATAACTTTACAACAAGCTGAAATACCCTTTCTATATAATAAACAAGTAATTTTGTACAGGTATTTCAGAGTCGTTACATTCTAACCTCCATATAAAAATTTTGTCCGTAAAATTTTCATTTACATAGAGACTAATTTTCAAAGAGATAAGGGTATCATGTACGCATATTTTCTTCTCTTTCCTAAGTTGATTCTCCAGGCGAATCCATTCTCCACATCACTCGGACTAACTTTACCTCCTTGTTCCACAATATCTTCACTTTTTGGTCCAGGATTTCAACTGGTTGTTGCTCACAGGTCAGATGGGTCTGTACAGTGAGTTCTGAATGATCAAGTATATGGGTGGGGTCACTCATATATCGTCGTAGTTGGGATATGTGAAAAACGTTGTGCACTTCTTCTAATGAGGGTAGTAGTGCTAAACGGTACGCCACTTCTCTAACTCGTTCGAGTATTTCAAACGGTCCTATATAACTTGGACTTAATTTACCCCTCTTGCCAAAATGTATCACTCCTCTGTTTAGAGAGATCTTCAAGAATACATGCTCTCCTGCTTGGAACTTCAGGTTTCGACGCTTTGTGTCTGCCCAATCTGTCGGTCTTGGGCTATACACATCCTTTTCCTGATCGTGCGAATTACATCTACAGTCGCTATGATCATCTCTGGTCCAAGGAGTTCACGATCCCCAATGTCGTCCCAACTCAACGGGAACGACACTTCTGTCCGCAGAGTGCTGCAAAAGGTGCCATTCCAATGTTTTCCTGGTAGCTGTTGTTATATGAAAACTCCACTAGGTATAGGTGATCTTTCCATGAACCTCCGAAGTCTAACATACATGCTCTCAGCATATCTTCTAATATCTGAATTTTTCGCTCAGATTGTCCATTTGTTTGTGGATGATACGCTGTGCTGAAATTCAAACTTGTTCCCAGGCTAGCTTACAGACTCTGCTAAAACTATGATCGGAATCTTGTACCATGATTAGAGACGATGCAAACAGGTACCCCATGTAATCTTAAGATCTCCTGCATGAGTTTTTGGGTATCAAGTATGGTACATCTTGAAAGTATCAAATCTTACTTTAGATTTATACTCACCTCTATATACTTCCTTACTAACATCTCAGTTGACTGGCCAAATCGAAATGGAATAAAGTGAGTCGATTTGGTGAGTCGATCCACAATAACCCAAAGCCGCGAAGGAGAGCAGTCAAGAAGTCCATAGTAATGTGCTGCCATTTCCATTCTGGGATTGGTAACGGCTGAAGTAGACCAGCAGTTCTGTGATGTTTAGCCTGCACTTGCTAACATACTAGACATTTTGCTAAGCTCCTTGGTACTTCTAGCTTCATTCCATGCCACCAGTAATGTTGTAGTAGATCCTTGTACATCTTTGTACCTCCGGGGTGTACCGAATATGGAGAGCTATGATCTTCTTTCATCAACTCTTCTCCAACAGGTCCGACTGGTATGCATAAACGGCTCCTATACCGCAAGGATCCATCTTTATGGACGATGAAGTTGGTTCGTAGTCCACTTTCTACTTGTTTTCGGATCCTTTGTAGCTTGGCATCATTTTCTTGAGCTGCCTTGATCTAATTTACAAGAGTGGACTGGACTTGTAAGTTCATCAAAGATGAAGCGTTACTTGACACAACTACTACAATCCCCAATCCAGGCATTTCTTGATGTAGCTTCTACTAGGCGGTGAGGTTCATTGCTAATGGCTGGCGACTAAGTGCATCAGGAACTACGTTCACTTTTTCAGGATGATATTGTAGGTTGATGTCAAAATCCGCCATGAGTTATAGCTATCTTCTCTACCGCATGTTGAGTTCCTTCTGAGTAAATACATACTTAAGAATTTTATGGTCAGTGTATATATCCACTCTTTCTCCAAAAAGATAGTAGCGCCAAATATTGAATGCGAAAATGACGGCTTCCAATTCCAGATCATGTGTTGGATAGTGGCACTCATGAACCTTTAGTTTTCTTGATACAAAAGCCACAACCTTTCCATGCTGGTGTAGAAAACATCCTAATTTTTTACCGGACGCATCACAATGCACAAAAAATCTACCAGATTGATCCAGTATTACAAGAATATGTGCAGAGGTTAATCTCAACTTGAGTTCTACAAAAGCCTTTTCATATGCTTCTGATCACACGAATGCTTCATCGTTATATGTGATCTTGGTAAGGGGTGCTGCAATCTTTGAGAATCCCTATATGAATCGTCAATAGTATCCTGCTAAGCCCAAGAAACTTCTTATATCTTTCACCGTCTTTGGTGTCGGCCACTCGCTGACAGCTGACACCTTAGCTGAATCCACAGAGATTCCTTCGCCTGAAACAATATGTCCGAGAAATCCGACTTGATTTAGCCAAAATTCACACTTGCTATACTTAGTGTAGAGTTGATGTTGTCGTAATGTCTCCAGGACAGTCCGTAAGTGCTCGGCGTATTCTTTCTGATTCTTTGAATACACCAGGATGGCGTCGATGAAGATAAAAACAAACCTATCTAAGTACTCTCAGAAAACTTGGTTCATCGGGTTCATAAAGATGGCAGGTGCATTGGTCACTCCAAATGGCATTACGAGATATTCATAATAGCCATAACGAGTCCTAAACGCCGTTTTCGGAATGTCGGACTCTTTGACCTTTACCTGATCGTAACCCGAACTAAGATCTAGCTTTGAAAAGACACAAGATCCACTTAACTGATCGAAAAGGTCATCGTTGCGTGGTAGTGGATACTTGTTCTTAATTGTCACTTCGTTCAGTGCTCGATAATCTATGCACATCCTGTATATACCTTCCTTCTTCTTCACCAGTAGCACCGGAGATCCCCAACTTGAAGTACTGGGTCGGATCCATCCTTTCTTTAGGAGTTCATCAAACTGAATGCGGATCTTCTTTAATCCCTCCAGACTTAATTGGTACGGAGCTTTTATTACTGGTTGTGCACTGGGGTTGTAAATCGATACTGAATTCAAGAGCTCGATCGGGAAGCAGATCTGATATATCTTCCGGGAATACATTCTCAAACTCTCGAACTACTTTTGGCTTCGAGCCTTCTGCTTGGTACACTGCAACCTCTGCCTTCTTTGATTTTTCTCTGTAGATGCTAGGCTCCAAGGTCCGGTCTCCTCTTTTGAAGTAGAACACTGGATGATCTGGTTTTCGAACACTACCCTCCTTTGGCGACAGTCGATGGCAGCGAAGAAAGTTCCCAGCCAGTCCATTCCTAAGACTACGTCGAAATTTGGAATGTCCAACACCACGAAGTCCACATAGAATTCTTGACTGCAGATGACCACTGGACACAGATCGTATCCCAAAGTTGCTTTTAGAACGCCGTTCCCTGAACTGACATTCCAGCTGGATACAAGTGGTTTAATTGGGATCGGATGAGTTCGTACGAACCGTTGCGACATAAAGCAATGTGATGCCCCAGTGTCGAAGACCGTGGGTGTAGGTAGGGAGGCTACTAAGATTGTACCTAAGTCGCGTGGGATATGTTTTGGTATAACAATATAAGATGGCTATGAATTGAAAGGACTTGAAAGAGAATAGGGAAGAGATTTACCGGTGATAACCTGACCCGTAGTTTCGGCCTCTTCAACCGACATAATGAATGTTTGGCATCACAGCACTTTCCTCTATGCCTGGTTAAACACTCGGCGTTGGGGTTGAGCGGTCTGGGTATGGGGAGTTGGAGCTGGTAGAGCTAATCGGGTAGGAGAAGCTTGGATCATCGGTCTAGCTAGAGGAATGTTGGGTCCTCAGTTCTGGAGGCATGCTCCAATGGAGTGAGTAGAAGACCCACAGATCAGGCACAAGTTGTTCTCCTTGTGACAGTTCTTCACAAGGTGCCCTGTTCTTTTGCAATAAATGCAAAAGTCGGGCCTATTATTGGCGAACGAACGAGTCGCGTGGGATATGTTTAGGTATAACAAGATATATATAAACATGAGGATAATTATGATATGATATTATGAGATGAGGATATGATCGGATATGATTACACGAGTCAATATGACTTGATATGAGAATACGAGGCGATATATATATGATATGACATGGTATGGCACGATATGATATGAGATGATATATAATGAGATGAGATGATATGATGTACGTGACGATAGATCCATACAATTTTATTTGATGATATCGTACGATGGATTATACCGTACGTGATATGATGTACGTGATGATAAATCCATACTATTTGATTAGATGATGGATCGCCGACTTATGTATATATCGACTCGAGAAATATTGTTTTTAAATCACTTAAGTAGATATTAGGATATATTTAGAGCCATACTTATTTTCAAAACTAACGAATCGATATGCATTTTTAAATGATAACTTCAAGAAATGCTATGAATTTTCAAATGGTATATTTTTCTAAAATATCGTAGCCCTTATTTCAAAAACATTGATTCGTACTATTTTAACTTTAACTGTATAGCTTAAACGTGGTTACGTATTTTTACTGTTTACGCTATGATTTCTTATTTCTTCAAACGGTCATACTATTTTCCTTTACGACATATATATCCTATGCTTCGTGTACTTACCTTATCACGACTTCGTCTGTTAGGACACATGCACCGTTATCGATGCTGCACATATTGCACGTACACATACTCGCCGACTCACACACACATCATCGGTAATTTCCATGCTACATACACATTAGAAATCACTAAGTCACTGTATTGCCTTATAACCCGTAGAATTATAGTTATTGTTTAGTACTCATTACCGCATATAATAGTTAAGATATTGTACTTCTTTACCTAGTCACACGACATGTTCAAATGAAAACATTTGCTATACTTTGCAATATTGTTCTGTGCCTGTACTTACTATTCCATCATTGTTACATGCTTAAGATATTTTGTTTTCATGAAATTTCTGGATTTGAGAAACCGTAGATACATTTTTAAGTCTTATGATTGTTTTAAAAACACGGTTTCTCTTGATATGATATTTCGACGTCCACCATAAGTCTCATGTTGAGTTATGATGATTACCCGATTCGAGGAGTGAGGAGTCACCGTCTGCGAGTATATGGTGGACCCGGTACAGTACCCCGGGGGCAAGATCGTATAAAAAGGCGTTGAGCCCGGTAAGAGAACACTACCTACGGTGACAGTACTGGACTTGGCAGATATCCGAAAGATACCGACCGAAGTGATATGAGACAAATGGGTATGATGGCCGATCCGATGAGACGACTCCTAAGATATGAGGATTTACGTGTCGATGCTGGACACAGGTTTTATGATGATTTCGAGTGTCGATGCTGGGCAGTCAGGTTTTATGATGACTTGATGTGTCGTTGATAGATACACATTGTACGATACACGTATATACATACATATGACACAGATAACTTGGTACCATATATTGACACAGGCACGATATTATTATTATTACACTTATGTATACACGATTACCCTAGATACCACACGGTATGATATTATTATATTACAGTATGAACTAGGAGATCGTTAGACATTTGATTTCTACTTGCTGATATTTTCTACTCACGAGTTGGCAACTTACCCCTGTTGTGCCATAGTTTTCTTGCAAGATCGACCGCTCGGATCAGTAGCGGCTTACTGGCATATCTTTTCTTCTGGGTGATTTGCATTAGTAGGTGGGTTACTTCTCTGATCGTAACCACTATTGTATACATTTATTATTCATTTGTATTTAGTTAAAATATCCATTAACCAGACTATGTATATTAGGTAGACTTAGAAACCATAGAATTGTATATTCTTTGAGACTGTCACGCCCCGCTTCCCAGAGTACGCTAAAATGGGCACGTGACATAGACAACCATGCTACCTGTGGGTAGGAAGTATCCATCCACAGTCACATTACGGCTGTAGAGATATCAAGAACAAAATAAAACTATCTAAACATGTACATAAACCAAGATAAATCATGAGTCAAGAATAATAAAATGCGGAAGCGAAAGATCCAATACAAATAACTGCAATGTATGTCCCATAATGCGGCTCACATCAGGAATAAAATGCAGGAAAGAAAAAAAAACTAACTAATACAAGACTCACAGCTCAGCCTGCTGGCTGAAGTACTCCTGCTCGGACTGCAACAGCGGTACGGAATCTAGGCCATGCAAAACCCAGACGTCAGCGCGTCAAGTCATCAAGTAATGTAATATGAACAGTGTAGCGGGCAATGCAATATAAACATGAATAAAACAAGAGTAACAACAATATAAGTCAGAGCAGTGCAGGGTAATGTGCAGTGGGTAAACTGAACTGTTCTATCAAGTTGTCTGTTCTAAAGTCTTTGAAACCAATTGATGAATCATCGATGTAACTCAATAGTATCCCGTGCATGCCCGGGACCACGGTCTAAGACTCTCGGGCTGAAACCGAGACGTGCCGCTAGCCAGTAAAGGGTAGCAGGTATAGGCGAGTGATGTCAGCATCATCACTCCGGGGTTGGCCTAGCCCGTAAGACTGATCAAAACAGGTATCGAACTGTTGAGTTACAAGTCAGGTTTCACCTTTGATTTCCCCATACCCCCAAGTTATTTATGTCAAGTCAGGTATTCAGTAATCAAGAACTAATGCCAACACAGAATCAGGTAAAAGCAGGTTTGTCTGGATAGACAACAGGAACGGTCCATGAGGACTACATGTCAGGTTTGTTGGCATTAGACACAAGATAAGGTAACGGGTCAGGTCATGGTACATCAGGTCAAGTTAAGCAGTGTACGGTACTAGGTCGGGTCAATCAATATGTGTGTAGCATGTCAAGTCAAGATGTAAACAATCTCATAGGTATGCTCACAATTAGTTATATAATCAAGCATGGTTATCAACAACATGATATGAGTAATGAATTAAGCAATAGGCAGATTCATTCGATTTGCAATACAGTTATCAATTGTGTCACAGAGATGATTACAAGAGTACAGTAAGACAATTATAGCAGTTTAGTCATGTTAACAAGTTTAAGATCCTTTAGAGGTGCAATGATTTATATAACGGTTCAGTGCAGCTATTACAGCTTAAAATGCATACGAGTGTCCGAACGGAACAAAACTACAGGGATAGATGCCATATGCTATGTTAATATTAAAAGATGTGATTAAGCTGGTAAATGTGGTTATTAGGTTCAATTGCAAACTGTAAGTTCCAAGTTTAAAGATAAATGATATATAACAATATTTTACGTGAAAATGAGAAATGATCGTACCAAGTTAAATTTACAGGTTTAGGGTGTCATAATGTATATGAAAATATAGTATAGCATGTAGCAAGGGGTACTTGCCTCGACGGGTCGTGGATCGGAAAAACGGAACGATAAACGTCGGTGGGGAAACGCGCGACGGGCGCACGGTCCACGGAATGAACCCAAACAGCGAACAATGGAACCACACGGGTCGGGGTACCTCGTTGGAACGTCGGAACACGTCGTCGGCATCGTCGGATTCCGGCCAAAATATGAACAGTGAACCATTAATACATGCAAACAAGAATAGAAGAGAAAACATAGAAGGAAGGAAGAATGAGATGGAGACAAAGGCTTACGGTGGTCTGCAGAGGGTCGTGAGGATCGACGGTCGTCGAAGAAACTCCGGCGATGTCCTACCCGACAGCGACAAAAGTTTCTAGTTCACGAAAATGTTTACAGAAAGCAAGAATTGAAAAGAGGAGGGAAGCTAACTCACCGAGGGAGGCTTGCGAGGCCGGGGACACGGAGGCGAGGTCGTCGGCGGCAACAGATCCGGCGCAGACGAGTGCAAGGGAGGTGCAGGTGGCCGCGTCGGGGTGTGCAGGTGGCGGGAACGCGGGGCCTGGAGGAAGGAGGTGGCCTGGCTGCGATGAGGGCACGGAGACGACTAGCCCGGCGGTGCTGGTGCCGGTGATGGGGTTGCGGCGGCGACGGGGGACGAGGCGGCCGAGCTTAGCGATGGATTAGGGTTATCGCTGGAAAAGAAATGAGGGGGAAAAAGAGATTTGAAACATATATAGAAGAGAGAGAGAGAGAGAGATACTAGGGATAGAGAGAGAGAGGAGAGAGATAGAGAGAAACGGTGAGGGAGAGAGAGAAATGGAGAGAGGAGGTAGGGCCCACGGAAAAGAGTGGTGATGATTGGTTGATGAAGAAAGATTTAGCTGTTAGGAAAACTTTTAAAAGGATTTATAGATTTAGGGGAACAGTAATATATATATATATATAGGTTAAGGAAAATATTTGAAGGTTATAAAATATTAAAATTTGGGATTTTGGCACCAAATAAAACATTTCCAAAACGCTCCCGGGTCGGGTCCAAAAATTTGAAATTGAAATAATAGGATTTTAAGCGGGATCCAAATTTTAAAATGAAGTGTTTTATGATCAAAAAGTATACCCCCAAAACGGACACACGTACGTGCACGTAGCCATCCAAACTCGCCCGTTTTACTGAACGGGACGAGAACACGATGCACGGACGCTATAACGGGGTTAGGGGTGTCAAGCAGGCCATGATGAATATTTTTAATTTTATTTTAGATACCAAAAATTGTTATATGCAGAAGTGGATTTGCCGGGTAAAATTTACAGTAAATAATAATTAAGCAAGATAGGTGAAAAGAGTACCGCATTCCGCTCAAACAGTAACTGAAATTAGTAGCATTGGGCTCGGGTGTTACATTATACCTAACTACAAAAAAAATTTTGTCCTCGAAATTCCAAGAACACAAAGATAGATAACTACAAGAAAAGGTGAGGAAACTTCTGCCGGATTTCATCTTCTCATTCCGAGGTGGACTCTCCATGCGAGCGATTACCCCAAGAAACAAGCACAAGAGGGATAACCCTGTTCTTACCTTTTCCCTTCGATCCACAATTTCAATCGGTCGCTCCTCAAAAGTCAAGTCTTCCCGTACCGTTAGCTCCGAATGATCCAATACATGTGTTTCATCTCGAACATACCTACGGAGTTGAGATACGTGAAACACATCGTGCACATTCGCCAAGAACTGCAGTAACGCCAAACGGTACGCTACCTCACCAACACGCTCCAAGATCTCAAAGGGTCCTAAGAATCGAGGACTAAGCTTTCCTCGACTCCCAAAACGAATCACCCCTCTAGTCGGTGATATCTTCACGAATACCAAATCACCCACGGCGAACTCTAGAGGTCTTCTTGACGTGTCTGCCCAACTCTTCTGTCGGTCTTGAGATGCCTTCATATGATTTTTGATAGTGTTAACCTTCTCAACTGTCTGCACAACCAAATCTGGTCCCAATAATCTTCGTTCACCGACATCATCCCAACAAACAGGTGAACGACACTTACGACCATACAAAGCTTCAAACGGAGCCATCTGGATAGTTGCCTGAAAACTGTTGTTGTAAGAAAACTCCACCAAATGTAGATGATCCTCCCATGAACCCTTAAAGTCCAACATGCATGCTCTCAACATATCTTCAAGAGTTTGGATTGTTCTCTTCGACTGGCCATCAGTTTGAGGATGATAAGCTGTGCTAAACTTCAATCGAGTCCCCAAACTTTCCTGTAAACTCCTCCAGGAGTGTGATAAGAACCGAGTGTCCCGATCGGACTCAATGCTTACCGGTACTCTATGCAACCTTACAATCTCTTGCATGTACTGCTCCGCCAAAGTTTCTGTTGATTGACCAACCCGAAAAGGAATAAAGTGAGCTGCCTTGGTCAACCGATCAACAATCACCCATACTGCATTGTTGCCTTTTGGACTCCGCGGTAAAGCCGTCACAAAATCCATGGTTATATGTTCCCACTTCCACTGAGGAATTGGAAGTGGTTGCAATAAACCAGCAACCCTTTGATGTTCAGCTTTAACTTGCTGACACACCAAGCACTTTGCCACAAAGCGAGCAATCTCCCGCTTCATGCCTTCCTACCAGAAATGATGTCGAATATCTCGGTACATCTTTGTGCCTCCTGGATGTACAGAATAAGCTGAACTGTGTGCCTCCTTCATAAGCTCTTCACGAATACCCCCCTTTGGCACACACAAATGGATACCATACCTCAACGAACCATCTTCGTGGATCAGTAAATCTGTTCGTAGTCCGGCTTCAACCTGCTCTCGAAACTTTTGCAGTCTAGGATCCTGCGATTGTGCTGCTTTAATATTCTCGATCAATGACGAATGTACTTGCAGCTGCATCAACTGTCCCGTAGAACGTGGTAGCATAACCTCCAAGTCAAATCTTCGAAAATCTTCAACGAGCTCCTTCTGCGTAGTTAACACCTGAATTGCTGGTAACCGACTAAGCGCATCCGGCACGACAATAACCTTCCCCGGATGGTACTTAAGATCAAGATCGTAGTCAGCCATCAGCTCCAACCATCTACGCTGCCTCATATTAAGCTCCTTCTGTGTGAATTCATACTTCAAGCTCTTATGATCAGTGAAAACTTTGACCCTTTCGCCTAAAAGGTAATGTCTCCAAATCTTCAATGCGAAAATCACTGCCGCAAGCTCCAAGTCGTGCGTTGGGTAATTCTTCTCATGGGTCTTCAGCTGTCTCGATGCGTACGCTACAACCTTACCATGCCGCATCAAAACACATCCCAATCCTTTCCCAGATGCGTCGCTGTGAATCACCACTCCTCCGGAATTGTCTGGCACGGTCAGAATAGGGGCGGTTATCAACTTCTGCTTCAACGTCTCAAAAGATAACGCACATTTGTCCGTCAATACAAAAGGTACCTCCTTGCGCGTAAGCTTGGTCAACGGCTCCGCCAAACGAGCAAAGTTCTCCACAAATTTTCTGTAGTATCCGGCCAATCCAAGGAAACTTCTTATCTCAGCAACACTCTTTGGAATTGGCCAATCTCAAACTGCTGCAATCTTTTCTGGATCGACGACAATTCTATCGCCAGACACAACATGCCCCAAAAACTTTACTTCCTCCAGCCAAAACTCGCACTTACTCATCTTCGCATAAAGCTTCTCCAGTCTCAACGTCTATAGTGCGATCTTCAAATTCTCAGCGTGCTTCTCAAAACTCTTCGAGTAAACCAGAATATCATCAATGAATACCATAATAAACTGGTCCAAGAAAGGTGAAAAGATTCGGTTCATCAAGTCCATGAATACTGCTGGCGCATTCGTTACTTCGAAGGGCATCACTAAGTACTCGTAATGTCCATACCGAGTTCGGAACGCCGTCTTGCAAATATCTTCTGCTTTCACTCGGACCTGATGATATCCGGATCGCAGATCCAGCTTCGAGAATACCCTCGCGCCACTAAGCTGCTCAAAAAGTTCTCCAATGCGAGGGATAGGGTACTTGTTCTTAATAGTCATCCGGTTTAATTCTTGATAGTCGATGCACATCCTTCTTGTGCCATTCTTCTTCTTTACTAGAAGAACTGGAGCTCCCCAAGGCGAGTTACTGCTTCGAATCCAACCCTTCTCAAGCAATTCAGTAACCTGTTTCTTGACTTCTTCCAACTCTACTGGTGCCATAGGATAATACGCTTTGGATACCGGCGCTGCACCAGGAATAAGATCAATTGCGAATTCCACGTCTCGCTTCGGCGGTAAACCCGATATATCTTCAAACACATCCATAAAATCACGAACAACCGCCGGCTCTTCACCATTATCAACTTCCATTGCTGCAAGAGTATTGTTTGTCAGCCTAGCCCTTAACTCGACTGGCCCGACAGAACTGCTTCCTCCAGTGAAGGTAAATTCGGGATGTCCGGGAATCTGGAAAATTACTTTCTTTGCCCTACAATCAATGTGAGCGTGGAAAGTGCCAAGAAAATCCATTCCCAAGATGACTTCGTAGCTGCCCGTATCAATCACCAAGAAATCTGCAAAAAGCTCCCGTCCGCACAAAACAACTGTACCATCTTTACATTCCCTACTATCTATGATTTTCCAATTCCCAGTGTGTATATCCCAGAAACTAGACAGGGTCGTGTAGTCAATCGAGTGTGTAGTTATAAACTTGGATGACATAAAACAATGGGATACACCAGAATCAAATAATGCCAATTCGGGAAAACCATGAACGAGTAAAGTACCCGAAACAACTTCTCCTGACGCCTTAGCTTCCTTAGCTGTCAAGGTAAAAGCTCGAGCCTGATTAGGTCCTTGAGTCAGCTGCTTCTGTCCCTGAAACGGTCTATGCGGAGGTTTCTGAATATCATCCTTTGTACGAAGCTTCGACGGACAAGCATTAACGGCGTGATCTGCCGCGCCACAACCAAAACAGAGTCCCTGCCTCCTTCGACACTCCCTCTGCACGTGCCCAGGTAAACGGCAGTAGTCACAAATCACGCTCCTTCTTCGATCAACCACAATTGTTTTCTTCATTGGTGCTATGCTGCGTCTGTTCACCGGAACACTTCTACGTACAGATGTTTGGTTCAGTGCAGACGCCGGTTTCAGCTCGGTCCATCTCTTCTGATTTTCCAGCAATCCTCTTATCACTCTACGCATGGCGGCTTTGTCCGCACGTCTTTGGTACATCTTCATATTCTTACCGGCCATAATCCTGAAATCAAAATACCCAACATTAGCATGATGATAGATTCTGAGTATAGATCAAGGCTAGAACTCCAAGATACTTAAATAGAGTACCACATTGTAACTATGTCGCGGTATCATAGCCACAATTACTTAACTCCACCCAAGTCGCCTAAGTCCTAGAGATAACAAGGAATCAGGTTTTCGAGTCGATATGCAAAGGAAGTTTGCACATCGCAAAAGATATAATCAGGAAGAATGTGATTCAAGAATGGTAAACGGCAAGGTGGCAGGACATGTTTCCTAAACACGGGTATTCTGATTCGTGTATTTGGTACAATACCCAACTACAAAAAGAATCAACCCGACTAACCTATGGCTTTGATACCAGAAGAACCATGTCACGCCCCGTTTTCCAGAGTACGCTAAAATGGGCACGTGACATAGCCAGCCATGCTACCTGTGGGTAGGAAGTATCCATCCACAGTCACATTACGGCTGTAGAGATATCAAGAACAAAATAAAACTATCTAAACATGTCCATAAACCAAGATAAATCATGAGTCAAGAATAATAAAATGCGGAAGCGAAAGATCCAATACAAATAACTGGAATGTATGTCCCATAATGCGGCTCACATCAGGAATAAAATGCAGGAAAGAAAAAAAAACTAACTAATACAGGACTCATAGCTCAGCCTGCTGGCTGAAGTATTCCTGCTCGGACTGCAACAGCGGTACGGAATCTGGGCCATGCAAAACCCAGATGTCAGCGCATCAAGTCATCAAGTAATGTAATATGAACAGTGTAGCGGGCAATGCAATATAAACATGAATAAAACAAGAGTAACAACAATATAAGTCAGAGCAGTGCAGGGTAATATGCAGTGGGTAAACTGAACTGTTCTATCAGGTTGTCTGTTCTAAAGTCTTTGAAACCAATTGATGAATCATCGATGTAACTCAATAGTATCCCGTGCATGCCTGGGACCACGGTCTACGACTCTTGGGCCGAAACCGAGACGTGCCGCTAGCCAGTAAAGGGTAGCAGGTATAGGCGAGTGATGTCAGCATCATCACTCCGGGGCTGGCCTAGCCCGTAAGACTGAACAGAACAGGTATCGAACTGTTGAGTTACAAGTCAGGTTTCACCTTTGATTTCCACATACCCCCAATTTATGTATGTCAAGTCAGGTATTCAGTAATCAAGAACTAATGTCAACACAGAATCAGGTAAAAGCAGGTTTGTCTGGATAGACAACAGGAACGGTCCATGATGACTACATGTCAGGTTTGTTGGCATTAGACACAAGATCTGGTAACGGGTCAGGTCATGGTACATCAGGTCAAGTTAAGCAGTGTACGGTACCAGGTTGGGTCAATCAATATGCGTGTAGCATGTCAAGTCAAGATGTAAACAATGTCATAGGTGTGCTCACAATTAGTTATATAATCAAGCATGGTTATCAACAACATGATATGAGTAATGAATTAAGCAATAGGCAGATTCATTCGATTTGTAATGCAGTTATCAATTGTGTAACAGAGATGATTACAAGAGTGCAGTAAGACAATTATAGCAGTTTAGTCATGTTAACAAGTTTAAGATCCTTTAGAGGTGCAATGATTTATATAACGGTTCAGTGCAGCTATTAAAGGTTAAAATGCATACGAGTGTCCGAACGGAACAAAACTACAGGGATAGATGCCATATGCTATGTTAATATTAAAAGATGTGATTAAGCTGCTAAATGTGGTTATTAGGTTCAATTGCAAACTGTAAGTTCCAAGTTTAAAGATAAATGATATATAACAATATTTTACGTGAAAATGAGAAATGATCGTACCAAGTTAAATTTACAGGTTTAGGGTATCATAATGTATATGTAAATATAGTATAGATGTAGCAAGGGGTACTTGCCTCGACGGGTCGTGGATCGGAAAAACGGAATGATAAACGTCGGCGGGGAAACGCGCGACGGGCGCACGGTCCACGGAATAAACCCAAACAACGAACAATGGAACCACACGGGTCGGGCTACCTCATTGGAACGTCGGAACACGTCGTCGGCATCATCGGATTCCGGCCAAAATGTGAACAGTGAACCATTAATACATGCAAACAAGAATAGAAGAGAAAACAGAGAAGGAAGGAAGAATGAGATGGAGACAAAGGCTTACGGTGGTCTGCAGAGGGTCGTGAGGATCGACGGTCGTCGAAGAAACTCCGGCGATGGCCTACCCGACAGCGACAAAAGTTTCCAGTTCACGAAAATGTTTACAGAGAAAGCAAGAAATAAAAAGAGGAGGGAAGCTAGCTCACCGAGGGAGGCTTGCGAGGCCGGGGACACGGAGGCGAGGTCGTCGGCGGCGACAGATCCGGCGCAGACGAGTGCAAGGGGGGTGCAGGTGGCCGCGTCGGGGTATGCAGGTGGCCGGGAACGCGGGGACTGGAGGAAGGAGGTGGCCTGGCTTCGACGAGGGCGCGGAAACGACTAGCCCGGCGGTGCTGGTGCCGGCGATGGGGTTGCGGCGGCGACGGGGGACGAGGCGGCCGAGCTCAGCGATGGGTTAGGGTTATCGCTGGAAAAGAAATGAGGGGGAAAAAGAGATTTGAAACTTATATAGAAGAGAGAGAGAGAGATACTGGGATAGAGAGAGAGAGAGGAGAGAGATAGAGAGAAACGGTGAGGGTGAGAGAGAGAAATGGAGAGAGGAGGTGGGGCCCACGGAAAAGAGTGGTGATGATTGGTTGATGAAGAAAGATTTAGCTGTTAGGAAAATTTTTAAAAGGATTTATAGATTTAGGGGAACAGTAATATATATATAGGTTAAGGAAAATATTCGAAGGTTATAAAATATTAAAATTTGGGATTTTGGCGCCAAATAAAACATTTCCAAAATGCGTCCGGGTTGGGTCCAAAAATTTGAAATTGAAATAATAGGATTTTAAGCGGGATCCAAATTTTAAAATGAAGTGTTTTATGATCAAAAAGCATACCCCCAAAACGGACACACGTACGTGCACGTAGCCATCCAAACTCGCCCGTTTTACTGAACGGGACGAGAACACGATGCACGGACGCTACAATGGGGTTAGGGGTGTCAAGCAGGCCAAGATGAATATTTTTAATTTTATTTTAGATGCCGAAAATTGTTATATGCAGAAGTGGATTTGCCGGGTAAAATTTACAGTAAATAACAACCAAGCAAGATAGATGAAAAGAGTACCGCATTCCGCTCAAACAGTAACTGAAATTAGTAGCATTGGGCTCGGGTGTTACAGAGACTTAGAGCGAGATGTGTGCATGATTCTTTATTTTGGGTTTGATGATGCCTTGGTTTTCTTTACTTTCTTTTCTGTATTGATCTTCGCCTTGTGCATCGTATATTCGTATTTGCATTATTGTTTCTGCCGATTGGCGAAGAGCTAGCTCCCGCTTGGGGATGCCATATTATATTTGTTATATACTGGTTTTGGATTGAAATTTACAAAGGAGTTGCTGCCCAAATTTCAAATGACGAAAACGTTTTCAAATTATAGTATATAATTCACTTGTATTTCATACGAACTTTACATATACTTTAAAAAGAGAACTTGATTTCAATTATACCCCCTTTTCAAAACTCCACCTCCGCTACTTTACTAAAAAGGTTTAGATTTATGGGCTTTCGGCTTACTTGGGTTAAAGTGGGGTCTTATAGACTTCACGTGATCCATGTACCGGTCGCGTGCCATTCCCAGGTCGTGACAAAGTTGGTATCAAAGTGTTAGGTTTAACCTTGGTCCGAGTCTAGGTTTGACTATGCAGAGTGTAAGGTGTATATATATTTCGGAACCTAAGCTTGAACTTACGAAACTTAGACTTGACTGAGGGGGTATTAGACCCGAATTTTCGTTACGTAGGTTGACCTTGGTTGATAGAGTAGGTAACTCAAGTAGAGTGATGCACATTGTGTATGTTCTGCGGCATACTTACAATATGTTGCTCCGCTTAAGTAATCTTAGGATGTGCATTATTTTGAGACCCTTATTTCTATTCGTTCTTATGATCTATCCTCATCGATATTTGATTGTGGTTCCTGTTACCTTGGCTACGCGAGCTGAGAGGGCTGCGGCTAGAGATGCGGTCAGAGCGAGCTCGTAAGGGACAAGGACTGACCAGGGCGTTATTCCGATGACGTAGGAACGCATTGATTTGTTGTTTATGCTAGGATTTCTCATTTAAGATGAGCGTTCGAGATCTGCACTAGATGATCGGGCCATCGCTTGAGACCAGTCAGATTGAGAGACATGTTGACATACAGCCTACTCTAGGAATCAATGTGTTGTCTACCCTATAGACAGATGAGCCGGTTGTTGCTGAGTTTGACAAGATATCACCTCCAAAGTTTATAAAGCTGAAGCCACATGAGTTTACAGGCAGGGATGTGACATAATATCACTAGTCATTCTTAGATAAAGTGACTAAGATAATCCGTCTGTTTGGATGCACCGACGCGAGATCAGTTAAGTTGAATAATTTTGATCGAAGGGTCTTGCTCAGACCTGGAGTGAGTCAATCGAGAGAAGACGAATAATATGTATTCCTCCGATAATTTGGACGAGTTTTCGAAGACGTAATCGGCCATATGTCTTCTACAGAGTGGTGAAGCTGCCCGAGTTCGTAACATCAAGTCCTTTTGGGAGACACTAGATATGACTATAGCCAAATTGGATTGCGGTCTACGCAGCTACCAAGAGATGATTCTGAATTGGTCAATATTGAAGAAAAGTGGATAAGAGATTTGTGTGAGCTCTTAATGAGTCGTTCTTCACCGTTGAAGCCAGAGAATTGATACGTACACAAAGGCGTTGGATATGGCCACATTTCCAAAGGAAAGTCATGACGAGATCGCAGCTGTCCCGAAACGGAAGCGGATTAAGTAAAGAGTGCCAACTTCCAGACAGTCCGGCAGAGATGTGATTGGAAGAGACCGTGGCAGGTTTTTTTTGGAATACTACCCGATAAAGATTTTAACCCTGGATTGGTTGTATGGCACATATTCATAGGGCCAGATGCCGTCGTCGGTGACGTGCTACTTTGTGAGTGGCCCGGTTAATTGAACAGGAGATGTTCAGAGAGGTGTCAGAGAGGGACTGTTTCCGTCGTTACTCCTAACCGGGCCGTCGAGCTGAGAGATCGTGGAATTGGCGATCTACATAGAAAAGAAGTACCCTGAGACAGAGGATGCTTGTTAGTGATATATGCTCTAAAGGCCATTATTGTATCATGCTGGATTGTATATTACATATTAGAAGCTTGGGATATTCATAGTTATAATAACAGCCTTACTCAAAATGGTAGTATGCTTATTGGTTTGATTCTACCTCAATATGTGCATGTGTTTCTTATAGCATATTGCTTATACATATTGGTAGAGCCCTTACGATGTTTGCTTGACTACTAGCGTTGTGATGGCAGACACACTAGTGGGGGCTGAGTAGTTGTCACGACCCGTAATTTACCATGTGACTGGCACTTAAATTACACAACGTATAAAGGCGTAACGTAAATCAAGTAAGCCGAAGCCCAGAAAATCTAAACCTTTTTGCGGAAAATAGTGGGGGTGCAGTTTTGAAATAAAGGTATAATGAAATCAAGTTTTTCTTTAAATGCATAGATAATGAAATATGAAAATGTATGTGGATTATACTATAGTTGAAAACATGTTTCGTCTTTTAAAATTTTGGGCAGCACCTCCCTTATATATTTTGATCCAAAACCACATACACAACAATATATAGGCATCCCCAAGCGGGAGCTAGCTCTTCACCAACCGGCGGAATTATAACCACGCAATAACATATATACGACGCTCAACGATGAAGATCAATATTGAAAGAACAATAAATAAAGCAAGACATCAAAAACCTCAAAGAAGCGAACATACACCCATCGCTCTAAGTCTCGCAAATTACTCAAGACTGACTAGGTCTACCATTATACAAATTCTAGTTTCTGATTTGATGGAGTTTATCTAGATACAACAAAATATAAATGTAAGAGAGTGGGCACGATCCAATATGTGTCCCACCTACCAAAGCAAAACACCCTGGATGAAGCTGTGTGTCAGCGATATCGCTGCTGATCCGAAGCGGCCAACCTGCAAGAACTGTGGCACAACGGGGGTGAGCTGCCAAATCATGAGTAGAAAACATCAGCAGATAGAAATCGAATAAAACAACAATTCCTAGGTCATACTATATTATGAAGATAATACTATGATATCTAGGGCGACCATGTATGTATATATATAAACAATCGAATCAATACGAATGACATATAAAAATAACATCTGAAACATATGCCTGCATGCATGTGGATATCATCCACGTGTGTCCATCAACGACACAATCAATATCATGGAACCTGAGTGTCCAACATCGACACTCGAAACATCATGAAACCATATGCCTGTATGTATGAGGAAATCAACCAACATGTGTCCATCAACGACACATCAATATCATGGAACCTGAGTGTCCAACATCGACATTCGAAACATCATGAAAACCTATGTCCAGCATCGACACGTAAATCCTCATATCTCAGGCACCGCATACTCAGATCAGCCCTCAGGCGCCGCATACTCTGATCGGCCCTCATATCTATCTCACGACTCCGGCCGGTATCCTCCGGACAACCGCCGGGTCCAACCAATCACCGGTAGGTAGTACTCTCTCTGTCGGGCTCACCGCCTAACTATATGAGTCTTCTTGCCCCGGGGTACCTCACCGGATCCACCATGTACCTGCAGACGGTGCCTACCACTCCTCGAATCGGGTATACTCATAGCTCATAACCAAGAAAACTCATGGTTAACGCCTCTAAATATCATATCAAGTGAAACCGCGCTTTTTAAAACAATACATAATTTTCTTTGAAATATAACTGCGGTTCTCAAATCCAGAGATCTCATGAAAATAGCATCTCAATACATATAACCATAAAGTACGAGGTATTCAATATAGAACAGTAATATGAGTATGTCAAATATATCATGGAAGCATGTCTTGTGATAGTACTGAACAATGAATGTACTATACAGTTAAGAATAATATCATGATACGGGAGTTCTACTATGTAAGTGACATGGCAATTACCGATGATGAATGTGTGTGAGCCGGCAAATCTGTGTAAGTGTAACATGCGCATCAACAGTAATTGTGCATGTGTACTAGCAGATGATATCATATAACAATAAATATCGGAAACATGATAAGTATCATATGAGGAATAATCCAACATATACATGAACTATAATAAGGTATCCTCTTTATGTCGACGATCCCGCCTCATAGTATCAAGTGTCGCAATATCCTCGATCATCATCCTCAATTCATGAGCGCGGATCAAACATTCGGTAAACGCATCGCGTACTGTAATCCATCATACGGTATCATCAAACATGTTAGTTATATGTATGCCCTAGAGGCCATTACTGTACATTGGATGTATATTGTAGTGGATGCTGGGACATATATAGGGAGGACTTTCTTGCTCGACATGATAGTATGCTATCTGGTTACCCTTTACCTTAACGTGTACATTGATTGTCTCTCTGATACATGTTGGTAAAGCCCTTAGGATGTGTACTTGACTACCTGGACTATGATGCGGATCATACTAGTGGGGACATGGTAGTCCATAAGTACATCCTTCAAGGTCCCTAGTCGTGGGTGTATCGAGACGGGGCATCGATATACCAGAGTAGACTAGCGTATACCTTCTCGACCCATACAGATGGGCGATGGATGATCCCATATCCATTGGTGTTTGACATCAGAGATGATATACGGGTGCTCAGTGGAGACTGGGTACACTGGACGGACTCGCCGAGAACTCCCAGATGGTATTATACCTTACGTCAGATGGCAGTTCTCTGGTGACACTGGTACAAAGTAGTCTGTTGACCCGAGATCGTCATAGAGTCTTGTGTGGTTCCCACTGTGCTTTGATTTCCACCTTACCACGACAAAGAGGGCGTGCAAAACGGTGATTTTTGGGTACAGTCCCGAATCACATGGAGGCAATGAGCGATAGGAGGGGATTCGTCTCTCCCGGTATAGGGAGTTGATGTTGCGCTGTGTTCGATTGGCTATAACCGGAAATCCCTGGCCAGGGTTGCTGAGATTTACTGGTAAGTGTTACCAGTAGTTTCTCGAACTGTTATAGACCTCATATCGACACGACTTATCGAGCTATTGGGGTCTGACGTTTACCACCCCTAGGCGAGATATGCGACATATCAGACGGACAGACCGGACTGTACGGTAAGTGTTACTGGTTGGATTCACAGGAGTGTGAGCGGGCTTGCTCGTCGATCTTCTGATCGCTCAATACCCGGGTGGCCGTTACGTTTAGCAGACCGCTCGCGGCTTGTGGGTGTTTGATATGATCATCACCTGCTGCCGGCGTATTGACGAGTCTTTAGAGTCCTACACAGAGGTTTCCTGGCTCAAGCGAAACAAAATAGGAGCGCATATGAGATATGTGCGGGACCGAAAATAATGCGAGTATGTGATACCGTATTCCATTCTCGCGATAAATGTATCGATTGGTTGTATGCGATATAACCTAGTTATCGATTCAAGCATTGATTCGATAAACCGATACATAGGATACTAGTCGGTTATATGCGATATGACCGGATCGTTAAATCAAGTGTTGATTTAATGATTTAATGTATAATTATATATTTGATATATTACTTTGCATTAACTAGTATTGGTTCACTTTAAATGGATTTTCTCACTTGGATGTACAAGTTGTATATGTGATATACTTTTTGTGCAAATGATTGTATCATGTTTGATGATACATGTTTGCTAGGGTTTTTGTGTAAAGATCAAACCATGGTTACATGTTAATGGTTAGGGTTTTGATTTATTCATTTATTTATTTGTTTATTCTTTTTGGAAAATAAATGGCATGAAAAGAAAATGGTGGCTTGATTTGTATTCTAGTTGAAGCTTCATGAAGCTTTGACCTAAGTGACCATTTTTGTCTCATGCTTAACCCTAACCATTCCCACTAACCCTAGTTTAGTCTCTACACTTGACCATGGTTGGTAGATGATAAGTATTATTATTATTATTTTCATTTTTCTTAAGACTTATCATAACATTATCTTCTTCTTCTTCTTCTTCAAGATGAAGAAGTTTGACTTCATCAATGGTGGATTGATGAAATGAGTGAGAAATCCAATTCTAAAGTGAACCCACTTCCTATTTCTTCATCCTCTACCTCTTGCCAAGTAGTATAGGGTGTTTCCTTCACAAGTTTTCATGGCTTGGTGAAGGTGGAGCTTGATCTAGTGATGCCTCGACGTAGATCATCTTCGGCATCGTCGTCGATAACCTAGCCCGCTTTTTCTCCGTTGAAGCCGATGCTAGAGTCATGGTTCGATTTGGACAGCGGAGAGGACTTCATTGCGGATCTATGGAGGTGGAGGACCGGATCTACAAAGGTTGTATTTCCGTTCACTTAGTTAATTAGTTTACTAGTTGCATTTTTCGCCTAGACTTCTAGCCAACGATCCGTATTAGGGTTTCTCGGCACCCGTAATTTTTGAAATTGGCATGGTTGATGCCTTGTGAGACCTCATTAGTGTGTCTAGGAACCCTACAGTGGTATCAGAGCCTAGCTAAAGCCTTAGGCGATGCGTAGACGAAGTTTGAAACCCGAACGAACCCGAAACCCTAAACCAAACATGCTCTCTGGACTTTTTCTAAAATCTGGGATTTTTCCACATTAAAAATGCTTAAAAAATTCAGCAGGGAAATCTAAGAATTACGGTGCAAAATTTTTTCCATGAACTGTTCATAGTGCGGCGGAACCGCGGCATAAACCTTGCTTATGCGGCGGTTCCGCGGCCAAATGATGGAAGTTGCCTTTCTATTTTGCACAGTAACTCATGGTTTCAGGTGCTGAGTTTTATGGGAATTTTTAATCTGTACTCAAGAGTTGAGTATTTTGGGGTTGCTTTGGGGATTCGGTGTTTCGATCGGAGTATCAGATTTTGTCTATGTGGCTTTCCGGATATTTTAGAATATGTTAAAAAGTTCGACCGGATATAAATACCCAATTTTTCCCCTGTCGGGAAATTTCCAAATGTTGGATCTTTTCGTAGTTTAACGACGTTCTAAGTAGTGCAAGTAACGCGATGGTCCCTCTAGAAGACAACAAACCTTAACTCGATTATGTGACCGTCTTGAACTGCCCTTTGAACCTTCGGGTTTGGGGCAGTACGGCGTGTCTATTTTTATCGCCCCGGAAAGTCGAAATCGACTTCCGGGAAGCGAAAAAAAATCGGCGACTTTTTTCTCGCCCCGGGTGCCCTACAGAAGAAAAAATCAAGTAAAGTCAGCTAGAGAGAAAAAAGGGTCCACAGGGTCGAGACAAGAAAGACACATGTGAGGCGTTGGCTTGACCCTTCTACGGCTGGACCGTTGGTACTGAGGCACGAACTGAATGTTGTTAGACTTATTTCATGTGTTGATCTATATCGGGAAAACTTGGGTGTTCGACTGTTTGATCGAAAAGTTTAACATTTTCTATTTATCCGGAATGTGATACAATAATTGGAATTCACAATAAGTTATGAGATAACTGAATGAATGTTATAAACATAGCAGTTTAGTCTCACTTGATCGGTTGCCACGGAATTTTGATGTGATCAAAAGTCCGTCGCAATCACGTAGCGTACGCGGATACTCGCCGGATAAACTTATTAGACAGCTACATCCCTTAGCCCCGACCAAGTGACTGTAGGAGAACCCCGTCGCCGAAAGCATCCGTTCGGGTGCTCGCGGTAGCGGTGTTCAGCCTTGGTGCACTTCGTCGACGGTATCGGGGGTGCGGCCGCCTACTAAAGTTTGCGACGAGCATTCGATCAGGATGTCGGGAATCTTGTTGAATTACCCGACTTGATATTGAAAAGTGTTTTCGATAATGAGACTAAAATGCGAGGTTTATAATTGTTAGGCATGCGATGTCTAAGGAATTCATTTGATTAGGCATGCGATGTCTATGCAGGTTGCGGATTCCAACTGTTGTAGTTTTACACTTTCTTTTCTGTGACCGTAAGTGTAATATGTGATATCGCCGGTTTCGTTGCTATATGTCAACGACAATTGGGATGCGCATATTTACTTACGTTGATGACATGTGATGTTATGTGTTGCTGGATATGTTATATTGGATCGTCGTGTTTGAATAGCCGGGTTTTTTTTATGTGAGATGAGTGTTTTTCATTTTCATTCATGTAAAAACTTGTATGTAATATTCTATTATTGGGGCACTTCCAGGTTGCGGAAGATGTCACCCTTTGTATATTATTTACTTTTCCGCACTAGGATAGACCCAAGGAGGGGAGCACAAGTAACCGGGTTCTAGAGTCCAGTGGGAGACCAACTCGAGGAGTCGAGTCCGGGTCTCCTAACTCTAGAATTGTTAGGGTTGCTTGCCGCTCTCGTAGAGGTCTAGGGGTGTGGGTTTGGCTATTCATCACGACCGTGGAATCCGTGTTTTATACTGGCTCGTATTGAAAACACGGAAATCCTAGTATATCCAATATTTCATATGATTCTTCTGCTGCGATATCTGTGATGTGATCATGTGATGTTCTGTGATGGGTACTGTATATAGTATATATGATATATTATATAGATGTTACTTATGTTTTACACCCGCGCTAGCCCTGCCCCACTCTGCCGTTAGTTACCTAACCTAACGGTGCACGAGGGGACATCGAGGCGAATGCGGATGGCATAAGTGTACGTCGTATTTATCTGTAATGTTTAGGTACTTAAATGATGGGACTTCATTAATGTGATTAATGAAAGTAAAAGAAACCTAAGATGTTGTAGAATCGAATTTCAAAATAAAACAGGTAGCTACAGTTCTTGCTTTGCACAGCGGTATATGTAATATATCCTGCACCTTATTCGATAAGGAAAGGACCGAGATCCCTTCACCGGGAGTGACTCCTTTAGCAATAACTGGCTGATGCTACATACTCGGTTTGCCTTTTGATTGCTTTTAAGAGTTTTTGCTTTGCACAGTGATATATATGATATATCCCGCACCTCATTCGACGAGGAAAGGACCGACGATCCCTTCACCGGGAGTGACTTCTTTAGCAAAACTAGAAAAGCCTCAAAAGCACTCCATTTCAAAATTCATTCGATCCTACAACGATATCAAGTTCATTACGCAATAGGTTTTCAGAAAAACCTGTCGTAGCCCTCCGTCATTTCAGATAAGTCCGGTTTAGTATTCGTGCTGCGTTTGTTGACCTTGTCAAGGCGCAGTGTGCGGTAGCTAACCAGTATTTATCTGCTTATGCATATGATGCAGATTGGGTTAGGGTAGTCGTGCGGCCTTGTTGACCTTGTCAAGGGTCGTGCGGGTGGGTTTGATTCAATCAAGAAATGACGGGTTGAACTTGACTTACGGTCTATGGTTTGTTGACCTTGTCAAGGTCATAGATCGTTCGGGGCAAAATTATCGGGAATTTCAAGTGTTGAAATTTGCAATGAGATTGCATACCTTCTATGAGATAGTTGGATCCCGATACCCGCTGCGAGTAAGAGTTACTCCTGGGAGAGTTTTACACATTATAATTAGCCGATCAAGTAGGTGTCTAGAAAGGTGTCAACAGGGTTACGCCTCTGGGAAAACGAGGTTTACATTAATTAGGTTCGTGCGAAAGCATGGGGGACCTCCCTCAAAGAACCGACACTGGCCTGGCTGAAAGATTGGCGAACTTGTAGTGCGTAATTAATCCCGGCTAGTCTTTCCTTTTAGGGTTTGAAGGAAGATTTGATAAAAAGCAGTGGGAGCCATCCTGATTAGATAAAATAATAACCAATCTATTCTTGCAAGAGCGCACACTGAGTGTTTTCTTCTCTCTCTCTCCAGGTAGCGACCATATCGCGCCTTAATCAAGATAATAATACGGAATATTGACCGAACCCGCTTGTTATACTGAGCTGGGGAACGTTGGTCCCGCTCCAACTTACAATTGTTATAAGACAGAGCAGGAAATTGGGGAATACCAGATTTCCCGTACCGCCCAAACGAAGAAAGTGCATATGATGCATCTCCTTCGGGTGTATTCATTACAGAGAACTGTTTCTCAGTATCCTTTACGTCCTGGGTATGTGATACCAGATCAGGATCCCAGATATGTAATCTGTTACATAGGGCTACAGATAGGTAGAGAACTGAGAACGGGTGATAAGTTTCATGAGATAGAAAACGGGGCAAGTGTTGCAGCCAAGTCTGTTGGTCACTGTCACCCTGTATTATCAATACATTGATTCTGAACGAATGTTATTAGATACCGAACCTGTTATGCAAAATCATATCTGTCTCTTTATTAGTAAAGAAACGATAAAATTTTGTATTGTTGGATAATGTTTTGAACATTTCCTATATCAAAAGTCGATCGGTTCAGGCACGTTATCTAAAAGCATTAATGTTCTAAATCAAACTACAGTTCTTTAGTATACGGAACACACACAAAAGGAAGAGTTCAGAAATGAACGGATCCTTCTTGAGGCATTGTAGACTAGGTCATATCAATGCGACCCGACTGGCTAAAGTTACATTTAGATGCATATTTAAATAAGTTTGAATTTACATCTTATGAAACTTGCCAGTCATGTCACAGAGATAAAATGACCATAGCCCTGTTTATTGGAAACAGAGAAAGAGTTAGTGAACTCTTGGGATGATACATGTTGATGTATGTAAGGTCCCCTGTCTACATATGCCAGGACTGGTTCTTTGTACTTCATTACATTCTCTGATGATCTTTCGAGATTCAGACCTATGTTCCTGTTGAAACACAAGTCCGAACCTTTTGAGATATTCACAGAATATAAGATAGAAGTAGAGAACCAAAATACGGGTATAAGTATTATGTCCTATGATGTGATCAGGGAGGAGAATACTTGAGCACGGAATTCTTGGACTATTCTAAAGGAGAATGAGATTCTCTCTCAGTATTACTCCTCTGTATACACCATAGCACGATGGTATATCGGGGCGGAGCAATCACACCTTATATGATAAGGTGTGCTCTATGATGAGTACTACTGAGTTACCTATTTCCTTTTGGGAGTTATGCACTTGAGAAGCTGCATACCTATTGAACAGGGTTCCAATCAAATCTGTTGCCTACCATTTCATATGCGATATGGAAAGGGAAGAGCCCATGTCTTAAGCTAGTTAAGATTTGGGGTTGTCCGGCCTATGTCTAAAAGAAAAATCTGGACAAGCTCGAGGCAAAGTCAGTTATGTAGAACTGGAAGTGTTTCAGCTATACAAACTACAGCAGATGATTTGGTAGAACCGAAGGATTCAATAGTAACCAACGAACCTCAGCCTCTCCGCCGATCTAGTAGGGTTCTTCACCCACCTGAGAGATACTTCGGTTTCTCTATGACAGTGGGAGCAAGGATTGCATCATGAGATGATGACCCAACTATTTTCGAGCAGGCCATCAGGAGTAGGACTCTGTAAGAATGGCTGGATGCTTAGTTATCTGAGATGGAATCCATGTACACCAACAAAGTATGGACTTTGGCTGCTATATCTGAAGGGTTAAATCCCCATCAGGAGCAAGTATATCTTGAGAAGATTACTTGGTGTAAATGGAAAAGTTAAGACTTTCAAAGCTAGACTTGTTAAAGGTTTTCGTCATCAACCAGGCGTGGATAATGATGAAACCTTTTCCAATACCTATGCTTAAGTCCATCCAGATCCTACTTGCCACGGCTACATACCATGACTACGATATCTGGCGGTTGGGTGTCATGGCTGCTTTTCTAAATGATGTTTTAGAAGAGAAAGTCTATAAGTACACAGCCAGAGGGCTTCGTAGATAGTGGGAGCAGCGGAAACGTGTACAAGATACTTTATAAGATAAAGCAGGTATCGCGGAGTTGGAACATCTGTTTTGATGTAGTAGTCAAACAGTTTGACATCATCAAAATGGTAGATGAACCTTGTATATACAAAAAGGTAGCAGGGAGTATGGTGATGATCCTCGTAGAGTACGTGGATGACATACTCTTGATAGGGAAGAAGTTTCCTATGCTACGCTCGGTTAATCTCCGCTTATCACAATGATTCTCCATAAAGGATCAAAGTGATACCTCCTAAATCTTGGGTTTGGATCTATGAGATAGATCTAATTGGATGTTAGGATTCTCACTAGTTGTAGTGAGATGGTATCAACCGATCCTGGGGAGAATCACTGGAAGGGTTCCAGGGTGATAAAGACGACTGAATGTCAGTCACAGGCATTGTCTTTACCCTCAGTAAAAGGGACGGTATGTTGGAAGAGTTCCAAGCTAGATACCGTGGCATACTAGACGATAAAGGCTGGATACATCGCTATTTGAGATGCTACCAAAGAGGCAGTCTGGGTGTATATTAGTTCATGAGATGAACTTCGTTCCTCCCATTGTGTGACAATGGAGTTGTGGCTTATGCCAAAGAACACCCGTCCCATCAGTGATCCAGACATATTCTAAGGCAGTGTCACCTGATCATGGAGATGGCTGATCTCCAAGGTGATCGAGGTTAGGAGAGTAGACTCAGAGGACAACACAGCGAATCCATTCACGAAGGCCAATTCCCAGAGAGAGACTTTTATGGGATGGTTGAGTATGAGATACTGCAACCACTGCTACAGATGGCCCTAGTGCAAGTGGGAGATTGTTAGTTATATGTATGCCCTAGAGGCCATTACTGTACATTGGATGTATATTGTAGTGGATGCTGGGACATATATAGGGAGGACTTTCTTGCTCGACATGATAGTATGCTATCTGGTTACCCTTTACCTTAACGTGTACATTGATTGTCTCTCTGATACATGTTGGTAAAGCCCTTAGGATGTGTACTTGACTACCTGGACTATGATGCGGATCATACTAGTGAGGACATGGTAGTCCATAAGTACATCCTTCAAGGTCCCTAGTCGTGGGTGTATCGAGACGGGGCATCGATATACCAGAGTAGACTAGCGTATACCTTCTCGACCCATACAGATGGGCGATGGACGATCCCATATCCATTGGTGTTTGACATCAGAGATGATATACGGGTGCTCAGTGGAGACTGGGTACACTGGACGGACTCGCCGAGAACTCCCAGATGGTATTATATCTTACGTCAGATGGCAGTTCTCTGGTGACACTGGTACAGAGTAGTCTGTTGACCCGAGATCGTCATAGAGTCTTGTGTGGTTCCCACTGTGCTTTGATTTCCACCTTACCACGTCCAAGAGGGCATGCAAAACGGTGGTTTTTGGGTACAGTCTCGAATCACATGGAGGCAATGAGCGATAGGAGGGGATTCGTCTCTCCCGGTATAGGGAGTTGATGTTGCGTTGTGTTCGATTGGCTATAACCGGAAATCCCTGGCCAGGGTTGCTGAGATTTACTGGTAAGTGTTACCAGTAGTTTCTCGAACTGTTATAGACCTCATATCGACACGACTTATCGAGCTATTGGGGTCTGACGTTTACCACCCCTAGGCGAGATATGCGACATATCAGACGGACAGACCGGACTGTACGGTGAGTGTTACTGGTTGGATTCACAGGAGTGTGAGCGGGCTTGCTCGTCGATCTTCTGATCGCTCAATACCCGGGTGGCCGTTACGTTTAGCAGACCGCTTGCGGCTTGTGGGTGTTTGATATGATCATCACCTGCTGCCGGCGTATTGACGAGTCTTTAGAGTCCTACACAGAGGTTTCCTGGCTCAAGCGAAACGAAATAGGAGCGCATATGAGATATGTGCGGGACCGAGAATAATGCGAGTATGTGATACCGTATTCCATTCTCGCGATAAATGTATCGATTGGTTGTATGCGATATAACCTAGTTATCGATTCAAGCATTGATTCGATAAACCGATACATAGGATACTAGTCGGTTATATGCGATATGACCGGATCGTTAAATCAAGTGTTGATTTAATGATTTAATGTATAATTATATATTTGATATATTACTTTGCATTAACTAGTATTGGTTCACTTTAAATGGATTTTCTTACTTGGATGTACAAGTTGTATATGTGATATACTTTTTGTGCAAATGATTGTATCATGTTTGATGATACATGTTTGCTAGGGTTTTTGTGTAAAGAGCAAACCATGGTTACATGTTAATGGTTAGGGTTTTGATTTATTTGTTTATTCTTTTTGGAAAATAAATGGCATGAAAAGAAAATGGTGGCTTGATTTGTATTCTAGTTGAAGCTTCATGAAGCTTTGACCTAAGTGACCATTTTTGTCTCATGCTTAACCCTAACCATTCCCACTAACCCTAGTTTAGTCTCTACACTTGACCATGGTTGGTAGATGATAAGTATTATTATTATTTTCATTTTTCTTAAGACTTATCATAACATTATCTTCTTCTTCTTCTTCTTCTTCAAGATGAAGAAGCTTGACTTCATCAATGGTGGATTGATGAAATGAGTGAGAAATCCAATTCTAAAGTGAATCCACTTCCTATTTCTTCATCCTCTACCTCTTGCCAAGTAGTATAGGGTGTTTCCTTCACAAGTTTTCATGGCTTGGTGAAGGTGGAGCTTGATCTAGTGATGCCTCGACGTAGATCATCTTCGGCATCGTCGTCGATGACCTAGCCCGCTTTTTCTCCGTTGAAGCCGATGCTAGAGTCATGGTTCGATTTGGACAGCGGAGAGGACTTCATTGCGGAGCTATGGAGGTGGAGGACCGGATCTACAAAGGTTGTATTTCCGTTCACTTAGTTAATTAGTTTACTAGTTGCATTTTTCGCCTAGACTTCTAGCCAACGATCCGTATTAGGGTTTCTCGGCACCCGTAATTTTTGAAATTGGCATGGTTGATGCCTTGTGAGACCTCATTAGTGTGCCTAGGAACCCTACAAAACAGAATAGGGAATCTATCGTCCTATTCATCAAAAATGTACATATCTAAAGTCTCGTACGGCATATCATATCAATCACATAACACATCTATATCCATTTCATATCGTAATATCGATCTCATGTCATATCAATATCGATCTCGCATCAAGTCACTATAAATCTCATACTTGTCCCTTTTCAATTTTATACTTAGCACGATCACTTTTCTTTTCATATTCTCATAACAATCCGAGTCATTTATATCTATCATCACAATATCCCACGTCATGCTATCCTATATATATATATATCATATTTCTCATATATCAATACGAGCCATCTATATCTATCATCTAAATATCCCATGTCACGTTATCTTATATACATATATCATATTCTCAAGCCAATATATCAATTAGTGTCAACTTTTATCACATCTATTTTACTAAAACCTTTAATCATGTCCGTAAGTTCGTAACAAATCCTTTATAAAAATTATAATTTATACAATGATCTTTCCATATCAATGGTTGTGAGGGTGCTATACGCCATCCACCCGACTTTCCCCGTAGATATAAATCTACTCACCTACTAAACTCCTTGTTTAGCCGAAGTCGATGTGCTTCGTCGTCTCGGAAGTCCATGCGAAGGTACCTACAATCAATACACAATCGCAATACTATTAAATCCAATATCCGAAAACAGATACGGCACACGAATTGTTCATAGGTTAGAACCTATAGTTTACGCATGCAAAAACAACCAAACAACCCTCGTCGTTGACTTACAAATGTCCAACGACCAAATCAAATCTCAATTATAAAAACCAAGAATTCAAATATCGGAAAACTTTGCCAAAGCACTCATAAACAGCTCCCAGATTTTGGCTCAGGTCAATTGGGATTAAACAAGCTATACAGGAGATAGGTTATAGGGTAAGTGAGTTACAGGCAAAACCACAACTCTAATGCAAATAGGGGGCCCGGCGAAATCATCAAAAATTCCGGTGTTGTTCATATCATAATTTTGCATTATTATATTTCCCATTCTTATTCATTTTACAAATAAACAGGTGCTTTTGATCCATGTCTGCTATATAGTTGCAGGTTACAGGTTCTCGGAACAAAAACAGTGAAAATGATGAAAAGACGATACAAAAGTGAGACTACGACCAACAAATGGAAGAATCTTGATCATGCCTACAGTTTGAAGAATAAACAAAGATCAATGGACAATTTCACGAAGCACAAAGGCGGTGCAAGATTCAAGACTTCAACAGGAAGCAAACGGTAAAAAGTCCACGACATTATGCATTGTGGAAATCTGGAAGAAACTAGAAGACATTCTGAAGAACCAAGTGAAGAAAAGCCAAGTACAAAGCAGCAGACAGAACCCTAGAAAACATGAACCAACAACCCTTCTATATGGCCGTAGAACCGCGGCCAAAATGGGTTTTAGCCGCGGTTCCGTGGCCATGGTACGCACGTGTCGGTGCGTCGTTTGATGACGTGTCGGTGCGTTGACTAGGCTTCTTTAGGATATTTTTGTAAATGCGGATGTGAATTGAATGTAACCCTAGGGTTTCTATGATCTATAAATAGAAACCCTAAACCTCTTTTTGAGGTATGCCTCTTCTTGTGCCTCATTTCATTTATCAAAATTCAGAATTGTAAATTCCTGTAATGTTTGAAGAGTGCATCAAATAAAACTTAGAGTAAATTTTCTTTTCATTGCCCTAGTTAATTTCTTTTCTGCCCTAATATAACTTTTATTATCTGCCCTAGTATAACTTTTAACCTTAGTTAATTAGTTTAGAACATGTTTATCAATTCCCTAATGAGTGAGTAGTTCCTCGCTTGTTAGGGTTAGGAATAGGAGAGGTTTGAGAGATGAAAATCTCTCACCCCTTTCTTGCCCATTACATATTTTTATAGGACTCCATGCATACATACACACACCGCTCCCTACGGCACCCTATCCCACGAAGTAGCGGTGATACCGAAGTTTAAAAGACCGGTTGTGCATGTTTTCTATGGAGGTTAGGGTAAGAATTAAGAAAGGAAGGGAAAGAACCTAGAGGAAGAAACATCGTTTCTTCTCGATGGTACTAATTCACTTTATTAATTATTACTATAACACCTCATAGATCTTAATTAGGGCATAGAAAGCGGTGGGGAATATTGTCTCCTGAGGGTTTTCAGCGAATACTACCCACAAAATCTTATCAATTCGGCCCATTGACTTTTATTCTCCAATTATGTTTTCTAACAAGAAACTCTATTATCTTTGACTCAGAAATTATCAACCTGTATTTTTCACGCTTCCTTATTGTTTAACTTAAGATTATATATGTTTTGTATATTTATTTAGCTTTTAGCATCTTTTGAATTTTTCTTCTAGGGTTCCATCTCAACTTAGGAATTTTTATCATCTCTATTAAACATATAAGTCATATTTTTCATTCCTATTGTCACGACCCAAAGTTCGTCCCGTGACCGGCACTTAACCACGTAACGTCTATAGGCGTAACGCGACTACGTAAGCCGAAACCCAGAAATCAAAACCATTAAAAGTAACGAGTGTTAAAACGTTTAGAAAACCTTAAGTAATTTAGTAAAATTCTTTTTAAGTTCAAGTTATTTTCTTAAAAATTTTGGCAGCATTTCCTTTGCAAAAGCTAGCCCCGTAATCGGGTACAAGACAAGATCTAAGTAAAATGATATGCAATAAGAATAAAGCATCCCAAACGGGAGCAATCATGCCCAACGGCGGAAACAATCACCACGATAATAATATATGACGTTGTAGCGAAGAATGAGCAAAGATAAGTGAAGACAACATGAAATATAAAACTGCATAAATAAAGTCGGCTCACAACGAGCTCGACACCAGAGTACAAAAAATAATATACATCGTCCTCACAACGGGTCTCTACGACAATACATGGGTAGTAGATGGAGAGTACTAGATACAACAGTGTACACAACTGGAAAATAAACAGATACCGCAAAAACCTACCTATCAGCAAAGGGCTCACGTGCCAACTGCAATGGTATCTGTATCAAAAGATGCAAGAAAGCAGCCTGCCGCGACTACTCTGAGGGGCAACCTGCAAACACTGTGGCACAACGGCAGTGAGTTGCCAACTCATGAATAGTAGATAATATATAAATGTAATCGTGAGTATGCATGTGCAGCGATACTTTAACCTATGCCAACAGATAACATCTATATGATGAGCTAGATGAGCAATAATCATGCAACAAGTGCGATCTAATAACATCTCTATATGATGAACAGGGTATGCGATAGTCATGCATAGCAAGTCTACTCTAATAGCATCTATATAGGATGAGCAGGGTATGCAATAATCGTGCATAGCAAGTGTACTCTATTAGATACTATAGATACAGGATGAGATGTATAACACTGAATGCTGAGCATGTGAATAAATAACATCTACACGGAAAGTCAACGTGGAAAATAACCGGTGTCCATCAATACACCCAAATCCCAGCAACAACTCAGGCGCCGTCACTCTAATCGGCCCTCAAATCCTGTACAGCTCATTGAATCGTGAGTGCCCAACATCAGCACTCGAAAATATCATAAAAATAATCGTGTCCAGCATCGACACGCAAATCCTCATGTATCGGGCTCCGTCAGTCCGGATCGGCCCACGGGCTTCGTCTGCGGAATTGGTCCTCGGCCCCGGCAGTACGGGTCGGCCCGTATCCATCTCTCAGCTCTGGTCAGTATCCTCCAGATAACTGCCAAGTCCAACCAATCCCCGGTAGGTAGTAGTCCTTCCGCCGGGCTCACCGTCTAACAATACGAGTCTTCTTGCCCCGGGGTACCGTACCGGGTCCACCATGTACCCGCAATCGGTGCCTACCACTCCTCGAATCGGGTATACTCACATAAGCTCTCTAGAACCGAGAAAACTCATGGTGGACGCACTGAAATATCATATCAAGAGAAACCGGGTTTTTAAAACAGTGCGTATTTTCTTAAAATAATACCACGGTTCTCAAATCCGGAAATCCCATAAATCCAAACTCAATGCGTAAATCCATGCAATGTGTCGTATGACACTAAGAGTAAAAAGGGAAACCGCTCTTTAAAAAGAATCCAGTTTTTGAAAATATCTCATGCGGTCCCTATTTTATTGAAATCGAATCAATATCATCCATGTATGTAACATACGTATGTATATATGTATGGAGGTGCAAATGGATATATACGCGAATATGAGTATAGCACTACTATGGAAATACAGTGTGTATGTGCGCAAGTATGAAGATATCAATATACGTGTGCACTGGTATGAATATATAGTGTGCATGTGCGCAAGTATGAAGATATCAATATATATGTGCACTGGTATGAATATACAGTGTGCATGTGCGCAAGTATGAAGATATCAATATATGTGTGCACTGGTATGAATATACAGTGTGCATGTGCGCAAGTATGAAGATATCAATATATGTGTGCACTGGTATGAATATACAGTGTGCATGTGCGCAAGTATAAAGATATCAATATATGTGTATGCCAATATGCGACAAGTCATGACAATCATCAATGATGCGGAAATCAAACGATATACAATTCGTAGCAATCCTATAGTGCGAGTGTCATGGCAATCACTAACGGTGTGAGTGTAACATGCAAATAATGCTCATGCTACTTGAATCGTTAGTGGCAGTGCAGTGTTCTATAACTACCATTTCTATATGAGACAAGGAAGGCATGCTACAATAGTACATATAAACATCTACGACTAAATATCCTATCACGCCCTGACGCTTAACGCCATACGGGCGATTTCCCCGTAGATGTTAAATATACTCACCTAGTCTCATGCTAAGCGTAGCCGACCACTTGCTTCCCTTTCTTTGCGGCGTCCGACGTACCCGCCTGTGAACCTAGAATTTACACAAAGAATCCATATAAGCAAAATCCTGTAAAAACGCGATATCAAAATCAAACGAGAAACTCGCGTCGCGAACTAAATGTGCGTGTATATGTAACGTGTGTGCATACGCCAAAACCCAACGCGACACGTTGTGGCACACAGCGACACGCTGTGATACACAGAAAACCAACTCAACACACATCGTACGTATCGCGCAAGTCCTGCTACGCAAATAATAGGTAAAAGGTCCCAGATTTAATCTGGAGCAAAAACAAGCAAATCAAACAAGACCAAACCCTTCACAATACCTACAGACAGCTACCTGCCAAAATCCAACACAAATCCTCAAAATTGGGCCGGCGGCTAGGGGTGTCATACCGGCCTAAAACTGGTGGAAGGGGTCCAGGTTCCTACACTATGATCCTAACACAATTCATAGCCTAGTGTATATGTTTGCTTACCAAAATTATTACCCTAATAACAGCAGATTCCAAGTATCCTAAGGTTTAGATTTAAACCGTTTCAAAACACTAAGTTTGCAACAATAGGGTGTTTGGGGAAATAGGTGAGTTTACAGGAATCTAGTGATACCAACAGCACAAATTAGAGCTAATCTAACTATAAACACCCTGAATCATCCTATTTCATAGTCAAACCATAAGTTTAGCAGTAACACTCAATACAAACACTTAAATTTAGCTAAACAAACCCAGATTTCAACTTGCAGACAAATAGAGAAAATAAATAACTCCAAACACGTAAAACTAACACAGACACCACCCTGCAAAACCACAACACCAAGGCACAAGAGGGGGCCGGCGACGCCGGAAATACCGGGGAGGTCGCCGGGTCTTTGGTAAAGGTAAGGGCTCGGATTTCAAGACACTAGCCTAAAAGGCCTGCATACTATTCTGAAGTTGTTTGCTAAGCTAGAAAAGTATCACAGATATAGCAGATCTCACTATCCTACAGTCTGCATCAAAACCGTATTTTAAATTTCAAGTTTTAGACCTTAAGGCGATTTAGCTAAATCTAGTGATACTACTAGGTTTAAACAGCAATACTAACACTTAATTAGGTTTAATAAGCTATAAAAACTCTAACTTAGCTAAATCTTCACTTAAAACACAACTCTAGCACTTAAGACCACATAAAACACTAATCGAAGCTAAATAACACATGCAAGCAAGGAAAGGAGTTGAGTTCAGAGATTATACCCCCACTAGATCCTACGTGCACGAAGAAGGAGAAGAAGAAGAGGAGGAGGAGGGGTTGTGGCTGCTGTTGCCTTGCTGCTGCTGTTGTTGCAGGTTGCTGTTGCTACTGCTAATGTTGTTGTTGCTGGTGTTGATGTTGCTGCTGCTGCTCCAGGTGTTGCTGCTGCTGCAAATGCTACTGCTGATGCTGAAGATGGTGTTGTTGTTGTGCTGTTGCTGTTGGTGTTGCTACTGCTGTTGTTGGTGTTGCTGCTGCTGCTGCCCCAGATGCTGCTGCTGCTGCTGTTGTTGTTATTGCTTCAGCTGCTACTGATGCTGAAGTTGTGTGTGTGTGTGTAAGTGAGAGAGAGAAGTGAGAAATGTGTGTTGCAAAAGAGTAGGAAATGAGTGATATGAGAGAGTCAAACCCCCCTCTCTCTCTCACCTCATTTAATGCAAGCATGGCTCAAGCCATGATGCCCATCATGCACTCTCTCTCTCTCTCCAAGTCAACCACAAAACAATAATTCATTTTCTTTTTTTAAAAAAAAAATACCCTTAATTAAAATCAATTTAGCTTAATAAGAAAGGGTTAGTCTACCATGGTCGCTAAACATGGTTTAACTCTAATTTAACCCTAGTTTACATGCACAAGTGTGTGCAAGCCTAAAAAAAATTCTAATAAAATATTAATTAATTTTGATAAAATATTTAAAAATCGATTTGATAAACTTTATATTAAAAACCATACTTTAGTGTATAATTAGCCACTAATCACATCCTAAGGTGTTACAATCTTCCCCCCTTAAAGAAATTCGTCCCCGAATTTAAAAATATAAAGCTACGCATACCTTTAAAGAGATGAGGGAACTTCTTCCGCATCTCACCCTCAGCCTCCCAAGTGATCTCTTCACCATTCGGGCTGCGCCAAAGCACCTTCACAGATGGAAAGACCTTCGATCGAAATTTCTTCACCTGCCGGTCCAATATCATGACTGGCTGCTCGGTGAACGAAAGATCGCGCTCGAGCTGAACGGTCTGATGCTGAATCATGTGAGAAGGGTCATGTAGGTATTTGCGAAGCATCGACACGTGGAATACGGGGTGAACATCTAGAAAGTCGGGTGGAAGAGCCAAACGATATGCTACTGCGCCTACACGCTCGAGGATCTCGAAGGGACCTATGAATCTGGGGCTAAGCTTCCCCTTCCGTCCAAACCTCATCACTCCTTTCATCAGAGAGACACTCAGAAACACGTGATCGCCAACTGCGAACTCTAATCTGCGGCGGCGTCTGTCAGCATACGATCTCTACCTTCTCTGAGCTGTCCTCATCCTATCTCGAATCAGCTGTATCTTTTCGGTCGTCTCCTATACGATATGTCGCCCTAAAATACTGCTCTCGCTGAGCTCTGTCCAACAGACGGGCGATCTATATCTCCTCTCATACAAGGCCTCGAAAGGTGCCATCTGAATAGTATCCTGGAAACTATTATTGTAGGAGAACTCCACCAAGGGTAAATGATGATCCCAGCTACCACCAAAGTCTAAAACGCATGCTCAGAGCATGTCCTCGAGAGTCTGAATAGTCCGCTCTGACTGGCCGTCGGTCTGCGGATGAAATGCTGTACTGAAACTCAAGCGGGTGCCCAACGCATCCTGAAGCCTCTGCCATAGTCGGCTGGTAAACTGGGTGCCTCGGTCGGATATGATACATGTCAGGACTCCATACAGTCGTACTATCTCGTCGATGTATATCTGGGCATACTGAGCAAATCCGAAAATCGTCTTCACCGGCAGGAAGTGAGCCGCTTTCGTTAAACGATCCATAATCACCCAAATGGAGTCATACCCTCGCCTAGTCCTGGATAGACCCACAACGAAATCCATAGAAATCTGTTCCAATTTCCACTCCGGAATGGGTAACGGCTGTAGCTCTCCTGCTGGCCTCTGGTGCTCGGCCTTGACTTGCTGACAAGTCAGGCATCTCGACACAAAATCTGTGATGTGCCTCTTCATTCCGTCCCACCAGTAAACATCTCTCATATCATATTACATCTTGGTGGAACCCGGATGAACACTATACACCGATCGATGTGCCTCCTCAAGAATCTCACGCCGTAGACCCTCAGCATCTGGTACGCACAGTCTAGTCCCAAATCGCAGTATCCCTTGATCAGTAATCACGAACTCGGAAAATCTGCCCTGTCCAATCTGTGCCATGATCTCTAAACAACGGTCATCACTGTACTGTGCCTCATGTATTCGGTCAAGCAACTGTGGGCAAGCACGAACATGCGCAAGCTGTCCCCCGATCGGCGTGAACTCGAACTGCACTCGGCTGTCGCATAAAATCTGCCAATCTGCCGACGACTGCCTTTGCACTGTGCTCAAACAAGATTGACTACCCCCGGGCCTCCTGCTCAAAGCATCCGCCACAACATTAGCCTTGCCCGGGTGATACAAGATCTCGCAATCGTAGTCCTTTACTAGTTCCATCCAACGGCGCTGTCTAAGATTCAGGTCTCGCTGCTGAAATATATACTTTAAGCTCTTGTGATTAGTGAATATCTGGCACGACTCGCCGTATAGGTAATGTCGCCAGATCTTGAGTGCAAAGACCATTGCAGCCATCTCCAAATCGTGAGTGGGGTTGTTCTGTTCATGTTTCTTCAACTGCTGTGAGGCATACACGATCACCCTATCGTGCTGCATCAATACGCACCCTAGCCCCACTCGAGAAGCATCCCAATAGACCATAAATCCGTCCGATCCTGAAGGCAATGATAACACTGGCGTCGTAGTCAAACGAGCCCGTAGCTGCTGAAAGCTATGCTCGCACTCCTCCGTCCAATCGAAAGGAACTCCCTTCCGGGTCAATCTGGTCAAAGGTGCAGCAATGCGGGAGAAGTCCTGTACAAATCGCCTATAGTAGCTGGCCAAATCTAGAAAGCTGCGGATCTCAGTCACTGATGTCGGTCTGGGCCAACGCTGAATGGCCTCGATCTTCTTCGGGTTCACACATATACCATCTCGTGTAATCACGTGACCCAAGAAGTCTACGCTGTCAAGCCAGAATATGCACTTGGAGAATTTTGCGAATAGCTGGTACTCCCTCAAAGTCTGCAGTGTGATCCACAGGTGCTGTTTGTGCTCCTCTCGGCTCCGGGAATACACCAAAATATCGTCAATGAATACGATGATGAACAGATCAAGATACGGCCTGAAAATATGATTCGTCAAGTCCATGAATGGAGCTGGGGCATTGGTGAGTCCGAACGACATCACCAAAAACTAATAATGGCCGTAGCGCGTGCGGAAAGTTGTCCTCGAAATATCCTCCTGTCGAACCCGCAGCTGATGGTATCCTGATCGCAAGTCGATCCTCGAAAAATACCTTGCGCCCTGAAGCTGGTCGAACAAGTCGTCAATGCATGGCAAAGGATATCTGTTCCACACGGTAACCCGGTTCAGCTGGCGGTAGTCGATACACAAACGCAAACTGCCGTCCTTCTTCTTGACAAACAGGACCGGAGCACCCCAAGGAGACACACTGGGTCAAATAAGTCCCTTATCCAGAAAATCTTGCAACTGACCTTTCAACTCTCTAAGCTCAGCTGGGGCAATCCGATAAGGCGGTATAGAAATAGTCCCCATGCTGGGAATCAAGTCAATACAGAAAAAAACATCACGCTCAGGCGGTAGCCCAGGAAGCTCGTCAGGGAAAACATCAGGGAGCTCACAAACAATCGGAACCTGGTCCAACGGAACATCCATAGCTCTAGTATCGCAAACATAGGCTAGGAATCCCTGACATCCCTTCCTCAAAAGCTGTCCAGCCGAAGAGAAGAAATCAAACTGTGAGGGGCGGCACCCCTGCACAATAAAAGTCGACTCGCCGGAAAAACAAAATCTAACTGTCTTCTCGCGGTAGTCCACAGATGCATATCACGTGGCTAACCAATCCATGCCTAAAAGAACGTCGAAGTCCAACATCTCAAGAAGGATCAAGTCGACAGGCAACTCTCTCATGCCAATACGGACAATACAGGATCGGAACACGTGCCTAGCAACAAACGACTCTCCTACAGGAGTGGTCACAACAAGCGGCTGATCAAGAAAACCGGACTCTCTACCCAAACTCGGCACGAAGTGTTTGGAAACGTACGAGTGCGTGGATCCAAGACAAACAACACGTGTGCGTCAACAGAACATACTGATAGGGTACCTGAGACCACTGCATTGGACGCCTGCGCGTCCTGATGCGTCAAAGCGAAAGCTCATGCCTGTCCTCCACCTGCGACTGGTGGTCCCCTACTAGCAACTGGCTGTCCTCTGCCTCGGCCACCTCGTCTTCTATGAGCGAACCCTCCGCGACCACGGCCTCTCTGTGCATGAGTCTGACGTGGAGCAATAGTAGGTACGATAGGCAACCCCCTCTGGGGTGGGGAAGGTGGAAGTGTGACATGCGGTACTGCTAGCTCCCTCCGACGTATATCGGTACAATCTCTGACACGGTGACGGGGACTGTAGCGTCTTGAAAAGTCGTTTTGGAGTTTTCCTGAAAATCGGTGAAAATTCGGTATTTTTCCGAAAACCGTCTTTCTCGTTATTTTGCAGTTTAGGGCTAATTATACTTAAAATGGATAGGTAATTGCTTGTTTTTAGTAGCTAATGAGTTAATTATGAAATTCTGGTCGTTTAAAAATTTTCCCTAATTTTTCAATTTTTTAATATTATTTTAAGCCGGTAGGAAAATACATTAATTAGCGATAAATACAAATTTTTCCGGGCTAATTTTAATCTTTAAAATTATGATAATTAAAATCTAGTGGTAACATAAATTTTTAGTATTTTATTTTGATTTTTAACAAATTTCTATTATAGAAAGCGAAATTATTGAATTTTAAGCTAAAACTTGCAATTTTTGACTTGTAGGGGTTCTTTTTGCATAAAACTTCTTTTGTAAAACCCCCCTCTCTCTTCCCTCAGCCCTAGGACAGCCCCACATTGTTCAAGTCCAGAAATTTCTGGCCTCACCTTGCTTTTTCTTCATGTGTGGAATTGTTTTGTTTAGGAATTTATTTTATAAATAGTTGTTGAAGTATGGTGCTTTGACTTTTGGGAGAGTTGACCAATGGCTTTTCCTACACACCCACACCCTCCCCCTCACCTCATACTGGCCGAAACCTGCACCCCCTCCTCTTCATCTCTTTTCTTTTCATTTCTTCAAAATTCTTCAAGTTTAATTCATCAAAAATTGCAATTTAAAGCTTACAAATTAAACCCATCCTTCATCTTTCTTTTCCTTCACCTCCCTAGCTTGGATCTTGATACTTGAGGCCATCATTTGGAGCAAATTTATTCTTGCTAGATCTCAAATTGAGGTATAATTTCCATCAAGTTAATTTCTTTTGGCTAAATTCCTTTAATTATATGGTTTTAGTGTTAAAAGTTTAGTTAATTTCTAATCTAATTTATAAAAGAGTAGTTTGTTTTAAACTAGGTTTTTTGAAGCCATGATAGTTAATTAAATTGTTTTGTAGTTAATCTAGTTGTTACTTAACTAATCTTTATGGTTACCTTGCTTAAGCGGCTTCCTATTAACCTAATCTATGTTAAACTTGGGTGAAATTGCATTAAGTTTGCTAATTTACCAAAATCTAGAAGAGGGTTGTGTATGGATTGTGAGTTGTGAAGCATGATAAATGAGTTGAATTAGGGTTTAGAAACCATTATTTAGTTGATTAAATCTAATTTGTTATCTAGTTGTTTTGCTAACCTAATCTAGAAGGTTAACTTGCTAATTGAGTTATAAATTAGTGTTAATTTAAGGTTTTCATATATAGTTTGGATTAAGAATTGCTAGGTTAGATAATTCAAGTAATGGTTGTTTATGGAAAATAGGTTTTGAATCTTTGCTAATATGTTGTAATTATAGTGTTTGTAGATAGCTTGTTGTGTGGTTGGATATTGTGTTGGATTGTGATAACCGTATCGCTAATTTTCGATTTTTGCACCAAAATTGCTAGTTTGTGCTTACTAGGTTTTTATTAAACGTATTTGGTGAATTATTTGTGATACCTTGGGGATGTTTTTAGCATCTCCTATGACGTTTAGGATGCGTGAGCGCGGAGTTTTGAGTAGTCGGGTTTTAGTTTTGCCGGGCGACCAAATCGGCGTTTTTTTGGCAGTTTTTGCGATTTTCGCGTGTGTTCCGCGCACTTTGTGCACGTTGTACCTAGCTAGCGAACATTAGTAGTTTCGTTGGGGTTTTGCGTCGTTCTTGATATGTAACCTTATGTTTGGTATTGATGTAAATTCCAGGTTCGGTCGCGGAGACGTCAGACGCGGCGCGAAAGGGGAAAGCGGTGATTGGACACAGCTAGCCAGGGATTCCGGTGAGTAGATGTAACATCTACGGGGGACTATCGTTGGATGGCGCAAGCCGCCCGATAGCTTTAGTATCTTACAAGATTCTTAGTGATGTTAGAAATTAGGGGTGAAATACGTATATGATTATTTGCTGCATCCATGCATTATATTGACATACATATACGAAACCATGTTATAGGACACCTGCACTATTGCCAGGGTTTTTATATGCAGCACGAGCACTATTCATGCTTACACACACACCCTGGTAATTGCCATGCCACCACACTAGATAACCTTTAAATTTAAACCTTTTACTAAATGATACTTAAACTTGTGCTATTGCCTTTAATTCTTTAAAATGAAACCGTAGGATTGCTATTCATGTGCATGTACTTCATCATATTAATTGTTCATGCCTAATCTATTAATCACACATCGCAACTTGATTATTGATACCATATGCATTCATTATCATTGATATATGCACTTATGAGGATTTCTTGAGATTTTATGATATTTCTGGATTTCGGGGGAAAGCCGCAAAATTTCTAAACTTATTATATTTTTAAAATATGTAAATTGCGGTTTTCTAGTGATGTAAGTGTCGTCCACCATGAGTTTGCTGTGGTTTTGGAAATCCGTGTCGAGGAGTGGAGGAACCGGCACGGGTACATGGTGGGCCCGGTAAGGTACCCCGGGGCAAGAGGAATGTGGTGTTGACGTTGAGCCTGGCAGGGGACGGATTACCTACCGGTGACTGTTTGGCACGGCGGATATCCAGAGGATACCGACCGTGGCCGCGAGATGATGAGATTTTGATATTGAGCTGGGTCAGCCGGATGGCTGAGGCCAGAGATACTATGACATGGATATATGAGATTTGAGATAGTTTTGAGGTGTCGATGCTGGACACAGGTTCTTGTTGATTCTATTGGTATTGTGCAGGTATTTCAAAAGACATTCTTAAAGGGAAAAACATGATTTCTTATACTTACACATTCAGATCACGAGTTGATTCGCATTGCATTCATACCTGCTAGTATATCCATATTGCATACATAATTGCCATTATGTCCTGCCTTACCTGTATTTAGATGCTAGGATGCTTGTGTGCATGCATTCGATAGCCTGTGTAGATGTTATTTATTACTCGCGAGTTGGCAACTCACCCCCGTTGTGCCATAACCTTTTTCAGGTCCGCTCCGTCAGTACAGTAGCGGCGGACGCACTTGCTTATTTTGCTCTTTTGCCTGGACTCGAGGTTTTGCTCTTAGGTGGGTTATATTCTTATTTTTGTACCACCTTGTATATTCTTTGTATCTAGTGCACTCCATCTACTGTATCTACCAGTATTGTTGTATATTGACTTAGAGATGAGACTGTGAGGTTTGTGGACTTTTATGCTGTATTTTGGGGTCGAGCTCACTTGAGTCGACATGCTGTTTTTTTCTTATGCTTCATTATGATTATTTCGCATGTTGTTGCTTTATTTTGCGTGGGATTTGTGACCGCCTTGTGGCGAAGAGCTAGCTCCCGCTTGGGGATGCCTTATTTGTTGGATTCATATATATTTTTGTTGTACCCATTTTGGGGGCCAGTATTTACAAAGGAGACTCTGCCGAAATTTTCCGAAAAATTGGTACTGTTTTTAAAAAGGGGTTTTACATGACTTATTGATAAACTCGCTTTCAATTGATTGGGTTTTCTTCACTCTTCTGCTTTTTGGTTTGGTTTTCTGGGCTTTGGCTTACTTATTTTACGGACGTCTTTAGACGTTTCGTAAACTTAAGTGCCAGTCACGTTCCGTACCCTGCGGGTCGTGACAAAGTTGGTATCAGAGCGAAAGGTTTTACCTTTTTGAGTGTAGGATGACCCTTGGTAGATGGAGTAAGTGACTTAAGCAGGGTAACGTAGCGTGCGTATGTCCGCGGCATACTTGCGATACGGTACTCCGCCTAAGTGACTTTAGGATATACTTGCTTGAAATTCCTTCTTCAATTCCGTGTATCCTATGATTCTTTTGCACTGTTCTTATTATCCTTTTTCTGTACCAGCCACTATGCCGCCGAAGGCTACGAGGGCACAGAGGGCTGCCGCCCGAGACGAGATTCGAGCTGGCTCGTCCGAGACTAGGACTGAGCAGGGTGGTATGCCTACGCCGCAGGGACAGACCGATCCACCTTCCCCAGGCCGTATTGATAGGCTTGAGTCCGGTATGGAGGAGCTGCGACAGATGATGGGAGGCATGCAGGAGTTACGACAGATGGTGGAATCGTTAGTAGAGGTCAATCGAGCACAGAGATCGGATATTACTCCCTCTGCGGTCGTTTCGAGACCGAGTCGGATTCGCACTGATATGTTAGCACCTAGGAGGGTTTGCAGAGGCCGTGGCGGATTCTTTAGGGGCCAGTTATATCGCCTTCATCCATACGATCAGCAGCCATGGTTAGGATGTTTTTGGTGTGGTAGCCTGCATCATCGTAACAGAGACTGTCCGGCGAGACGACAGGGAGCGGCGACAGTTCCACATGTGACCCTACCACCATCACCACCCCCTCCTCAGAGAGCCCTACTTCCTACCCCAGGCGATGCTCCACGCTAGTTAGGTGCACCGAGAGGCCGTGGACGCGGCGGTCCTGTTCAGAGAGGACGAGGAGGCAGAGGCCGAGGTCGAGGTCAGCCCGCTATCGGTGGAGGACAGGCCCGAGTTTTTGCTTTGACACCGCAGGATGCGCAGGCATCCAATGCCGTTGTGATAGGTACCTTGCCAGTTTGTTCTTTCGACGCCCGGGTATTATTCGACCCAGGTTCCACACATTCGTACGTATCTACACACTTTGCACCGATGTTGGGCTGTGAGTCGTCGTCGTTAGATCATCCGCTTGTTGTTGTTACTCCGGTAGGCGAGTCGTTTGTCGCTCGTTTTGTATTTCGTTTGTGTTCCGTTCGTATCGGGGAGAGGGATTCATCAGTTGATTTGATACTCCTCGATATGTTGGACTTTGATGTGCTTCTGGGCATGGACTGGCTGGCCACTTGTTATGCTTCGGTGGACTGCCGTGAGAAGGCAGTCAGATTTAGCTTTCCGGGAGAGCCAGTCCTTGTTATTCAGGGAGACCGCAGTGTCACCCTTCCCAGCTTAATTTCGTCTCTTCGCGCTGGTCATCTCTTGCGGAAGGGATGTCAGGGATTCTTACCGTGTATTTGTGATACTCGAGCTGCAGAGGTTCCGTTAGACCGGGTCCCGGTAGTTTGTGAGTTCCCTGATGTTTTCCCTGATGAGCTACCTGGGCTACCACCTGAGCGCGATGTTGACTTCTGCTTTGATTTGATTCCCGGCTCGGGGCCTATTTCTATACCGCCTTATCGGATGGCCTCGGCAGAGCTTCGAGAGCTGAAGGATCAGTTGCAAGATTTGTTAGATAAGGGGCTAATTCGACCGAGTGTTTCTCCGTGGGGTGCTCCGGTCCTGTTTGTCAAGAAGAAGGATGGAAGTTTGCGCTTATGTATCGACTACCGCCAGCTGAACAAAGTTACCGTTCGAAACAGATATCCGTTGCCGCGCATTGATGATTTGTTCGACCAGCTTCAGGGTGCGGGGTAATTTTCGAGGATCGACTTGCGATCAGGATACCATCAGCTGCGAGTTCGACAGGAGGATATACCGAAGACAGCCTTCCGTACACGTTATGGCCACTACGAGTTTTTGGTGATGTCGTTCGGACTCACCAACGCCCCAGCAGCATTCATGGATTTGATGAACCGTACATTCAGGCCGTATCTTGACTTGTTCATCATCGTGTTTATCGACGATATCTTGGTGTACTCCCGGAGCAGAGAGGAGCACGAGCAGCACTTGCAGATTACGTTACAGACTCTGAGGGAGCACCAGCTGTTCGCAAAGTTCTCCAAGTGTGCATTCTGGCTGGACAGCGTCGGATTCTTGGGTCATGTGGTTACGAGAGACGGCATATGTGTGGACCCGAAGAAGATTGAGGCTGTTCAGCAGTGGCCCCGACCTACATCGGTTACTGAGATCCGTAGTTTTCTAGGCCTGGCAGGCTACTACAGGCGTTTTGTTCAGGACTTCTCCCGTATAGCTGCACCTTTGACCGGTTTGACCCGGAAGGGAGTTCCTTTCGTCTGGACGGAGGAGTGCGAGCGCAGTTTTCAGCAGCTGCGGACATGTTTGACTACGGCTCCGGTATTATCTTTGCCTTCGGGATCAGGCGGATTTGTGGTCTACTGCTATGCTTCGCGAGTGGGATTAGGATGCGTATTGATGCAGCATAGCCGGGTGATCGCTTATGCTTCTCGGCAGCTGAAGAAGCATGAACAGAACTACCCCACTCACGATTTGGAGATAGCTACAGTGGTCTTTGCATTGAAGATTTGGCGACATTACCTATACGGCGAGTCGTGTCAGATATTCACCGATCACAAGAGCTTAAAGTATATATTTCAGCAGCGAGACCTGAACCTCAGACAGCGTCGTTGGATGGAGTTGGTGAAAGACTACGACTGCGAGATCTTATATCACCCAGGCAAGGCGAACGTGGTGGCAGATGCTTTGAGCAGGAGGCCCGGGGGTAGCCTATCCTTTTTGCGCGCAGTGCAGAGACAGTCGTCAGCAGATTGGCAGATTTTATGCGACAGCCGAGTTGAGTTCGAGTTCACTCAGACAGGGGGACAGCTCGCGCATGTTCGTGCACGCCCACAGTTGCTTGACCGTATATATGAGGCACGGCGCAGTGACGACCGTTGCTCAGAGATCATGGCACCGATGGGACAGGGCAGATTTTCCGAGTTCGTGATTGACGATTAGGGGATTTTACGCTATGGATCTAGACTGTGCGTACCAGATGCTGATGGATTACGGCACGACATTCTTGAGGAGGCACACCGATCAGTGTATAGTGTCCACCCCGGTTCCACCAAGATGTACCATGATATGAGAGAGACCTACTGGTAGGACGGGATGAAGAGGAACATTGCGGAGTTTGTATCGAGATGCCTGACTTGTCAGCAAGTCAAGGCCGAGCACCAGAGGCCCACAGGAGAGCTACAGCCGTTACCCATTCTAGAGTGGAAATGGGAGCAGATTTCGACGGACTTCGTTGTGGGTCTACCCAGGACCAGTCGAGGGTACAACTCCATCTGGGTGATCGTAGATCGATTGACGAAAGCGGCTCACTTCCTACCAGTGAAGACCACTTTCAGCTTCGCTCAGTATGCTCAGCTCTATATTGACGAGGTCGTGCGACTACATAGCGTACCGACTTGTATCGTGTCAGATCGAGGCACTCAGTTCACCAGCCGACTTTGGCAGAGACTTCAGGAGGCTTTGGGCACTCGTTTGAGCTTCAGCACAGCGTTTCATCCGCAGACAGACGGACAGTCAGAGCGGACCATTCAGACTCTCGAGGACATGCTCAGAGCGTGCGTTTTAGACTTTGGTGGTAGCTGGGATTGACATTTACCTCTAGTGGAGTTCTCCTACAACAACAGCTTCCAGGATACTATTCAGATGGCACCTTTCGAGGCATTGTATGGGAGGAGATGCAGATCGCCCGTTTGTTGGACAGAGCTCAGCGAGAGCAGCATTTTGGGGCCGCAGCTTGTTGAGGAGACGACAGCGAAGATACAGTTGATCCGAGACCGGATGAGAGCGGCTCAGAGCAGGCAGAAATCGTATGCAGACAGGCGCCGTCGCAGATTAGAGTTCGCAGTTGGCGACCATGTTTTTCTGAGGGTCTCTCCGATGAAGGGCGTGATGCGTTTTGGGCGAAAGGGGAAGCTTAGCCCTAGATTCGTAGGTCTCTTCGAGATCCTCGAGCGTGTTGGCGATGTTGCATATCATTTGGCCCTTCCACCCAGCTTTCCCGATGTTCACCCCGTCTTCCATGTTTCGATGCTCCGCAAGTACCTTCACGACCCTTCGCATGCGATTCATCACCCGACAGTCCAGCTGGAGCGCGACCTTTCTTTTGCAGAGCAGCCGGTGGCCATCCTGGATCGGCAGGTGAAGAAGTTGAGATCGAAGATTATACCAACCGTCAAGGTCCTTTGGCGTAGCCCGAGCAGCGAGGAGGTTACCTGGGAGACCGAGAGCGAGATGAGGAAGAAATATCCCCATCTCTTTGAAGGTACGCGTAGCTATATTTTTAAATTCGGGGACCGAATTTCTTTAAGGGGGGAAGATTGTAGCGTCTTGAAAAGTCGTTTTGGAGTTTTCCTGAAAATCGGTGAAAATTCGGTATTTTTCCGAAAACCGTCTTTCTCGTTATTTTGCAGTTTAGGGCTAATTATACTTAAAATGGATAGGTAATTGCTTGTTTTTAGTAGCTAATGAGTTAATTATGAAATTCTGGTCGTTTAAAAATTTTCCCTAATTTTTCAATTTTTTAATATTATTTTAAGCCGGTAGGAAAATACATTAATTAGCGATAAATACAAATTTTTCCGGGCTAATTTTAATCTTTAAAATTATGATAATTAAAATCTAGTGGTAACATAAATTTTTAGTATTTTATTTTGATTTTTAACAAATTTCTAGTATAGAAAGCGAAATTATTGAATTTTAAGCTAAAACTTGCAATTTTTGACTTGTAGGGGGTCTTTTTGCATAAAACTTCTTTTGTAAAACCCCTCTCTCTCTTCCCTCAGCCCTAGGACAGCCCCACATTGTTCAAGTCCAGAAATTTCTGGCCTCACCTTGCTTTTTCTTCATGTGTGGAATTGTTTTGTTTAGGAATTTATTTTATAAATAGTTGTTGAAGTATGGTGCTTTGACTTTTGGGAGAGTTGACCAATGACTTTTCCTACACACCCACACCCTCCCCCTCACCTCATACTGGCCGAAACCTGCACCCCCTCCTCTTCATCTCTTTTCTTTTCATTTCTTCAAAATTCTTCAAGTTTAATTCATCAAAAATTGCAATTTAAAGCTTACAAATTAAACCCATCCTTCATCTTTCTTTTCCTTCACCTCCCTAGCTTGGATCTTGATGCTTGAGGCCATCATTTGGAGCAAATTTATTCTTGCTAGATCTCAAATTGAGGTATAATTTCCATCAAGTTAATTTCTTTTGGCTAAATTCCTTTAATTATATGGTTTTAGTGTTAAAAGTTTAGTTAATTTCTAATCTAGGTTATAAAAGAGTAGTTTGTTTTAAACTAGGGTTTTTGAAGCCATGATAGTTAATTAAATTGTTTTGTAGTTAATCTAGTTGTTACTTAACTAATCTTTATGGTTACCTTGCTTAAGCGGCTTCCTATTAACCTAATCTATGTTAAACTTGGGTGAAATTGCATTAAGTTTGCTAATTTACCAAAATCTAGAAGAGGGTTGTGTATGGATTGTGAGTTGTGAAGCATGATAAATGAGTTGAATTAGGGTTTAGAAACCATTATTTAATTGATTAAATCTAATTTGTTATCTAGTTGTTTTGCTAACCTAATCTAGAAGGTTAACTTGCTAATTGAGTTATAAATTAGTGTTAATTTAAGGTTTTCATATATAGTTTGGATTAAGAATTGCTAGGTTAGATAATTCAAGTAATGGTTGTTTATGGAAAATAGGTTTTGAATCTTTGCTAATATGTTGTAATTATAGTGTTTGTAGATAGCTTGTTGTGTGGTTGGATATTGTGTTGGATTGTGATAACCGTATCGCTAATTTTCGATTTTTGCACCAAAATTGCTAGTTTGTGCTTACTAGGTTTTTATTAAACTTATTTGGTGAATTATTTGTGATACCTTGGGGATGTTTTTAGCATCTCCTATGACGTTTAGGATGCGTGAGCGCGGAGTTTTGAGTAGTCGGGTTTTAGTTTTGCCGGGCGACCAAATCGGCGTTTTTTTGGCAGTTTTTGCGATTTTCGCGTGTGTTCCGCGCACTTTGTGCATGTTGTACCTAGCTAGCGAACATTAGTAGTTTCGTTGGGGTTTTGCGTCGTTCTTGATATGTAACCTTATGTTTGGTATTGATGTAAATTCCAGGTTCGGTCGCGGAGACGTCAGACGCGGCGCGAAAGGGGAAAGCGGTGATTGGACACAGCTAGCCAGGGATTCCGGTGAGTAGATGTAACATCTACGGGGGACTATCGTTGGATGGCGCAAGCCGCCCGATAGCTTTAGTATCTTACAAGATTCTTAGTGATGTTAGAAATTAGGGGTGAAATACGTATATGATTATTTGCTGCATCCATGCATTATATTGACATACATATACGAAACCATGTTATAGGACACCTGCACTATTGCCAGGGTTTTTATATGCAGCACGAGCACTATTCATGTTTACACACACACCCTGGTAATTGCCATGCCACCACACTAGATAACCTTTAAATTTAAACCTTTTACTAAATGATACTTAAACTTGTGCTATTGCCTTTAATTCTTTAAAATGAAACCGTAGGATTGCTATTCATGTGCATGTACTTCATCATATTAATTGTTCATGCCTAATCTATTAATCACACATCGCAACTTGATTATTGATACCATATGCATTCATTATCATTGATATATGCACTTATGAGGATTTCTTGAGATTTTATGATATTTCTGGATTTCGGGGGAAAGCCGCAAAATTTCTAAACTTATTATATTTTTAAAATATGTAAATTGCGGTTTTCTAGTGATGTAAGTGTCGTCCACCATGAGTTTGCTGTGGTTTTGGAAATCCGTGTCGAGGAGTGGAGGAACCGGCACGGGTACATGGTAGGCCCGGTAAGGTACCCCGGGGCAAGAGGAATGTGGTGTTGACGTTGAGCCTGGCAGGGGACGGATTACCTACCGGTGACTGTTTGGCACGGCGGATATCCAGAGGATACCGACCGTGGCCGCGAGATGATGAGATTTTGATATTGAGCTGGGTCAGCCGGATGGCTGAGGCCAGAGATACTATGACATGGATATATGAGATTTGAGATAGTTTTGAGGTGTCGATGCTGGACACAGGTTCTTGTTGATTCTATTGGTATTGTGCAGGTATTTCAAAAGACATTCTTAAAGGGAAAAACATGATTTCTTATACTTACACATTCAGATCACGAGTTGATTCGCATTGCATTCATACCTGCTAGTATATCCATATTGCATACATAATTGCCATTATGTCCTGCCTTACCTGTATTTAGATGCTAGGATGCTTGTGTGCATGCATTCGATAGCCTGTGTAGATGTTATTTATTACTCGCGAGTTGGCAACTCACCCCCGTTGTGCCATAGCCTTTTTCAGGTCCGCTCCGTCAGTACAGTAGCGGCGGACGCACTTGCTTATTTTGCTCTTTTGCCTGGACTCGAGGTTTTGCTCTTAGGTGGGTTATATTCTTATTTTTGTACCACCTTGTATATTCTTTGTATCTAGTGCACTCCATCTACTGTATCTACCAGTATTGTTGTATATTGACTTAGAGATGAGACTGTGAGGTTTGTGGACTTTTATGCTGTATTTTGGGGTCGAGCTCACTTGAGTCGACATGCTGTTTTTTTCTTATGCTTCATTATGATTATTTCGCATGTTGTTGCTTTATTTTGCGAGGGATTTGTGACCGCCTTGTGGCGAAGAGCTAGCTCCCGCTTGGGGATGCCTTATTTGTTGGATTCATATATATTTTTGTTGTACCCATTTTGGGGGCCAGTATTTACAAAGGAGACTCTGCCGAAATTTTCCGAAAAATTGGTACTGTTTTTAAAAAGGGGTTTTACATGACTTATTGATAAACTCGCTTTCAATTGATTGGGTTTTCTTCACTCTTCTGCTTTTTGGTTTGGTTTTCTGGGCTTTGGCTTACTTATTTTACGGACGTCTTTAGACGTTTCGTAAACTTAAGTGCCAGTCACGTTCCGTACCCTGCGGGTCGTGACAAAGTTGGTATCAGAGCGATAGGTTTTACCTTTTTGAGTGTAGGATGACCCTTGGTAGATGGAGTAAGTGACTTAAGCAGGGTAACGTAGCGTGCGTATGTCCGCGGCATACTTGCGATACGGTACTCCGCCTAAGTGACTTTAGGATATACTTGCTTGAAATTCCTTCTTCAATTCCGTGTATCCTATGATTCTTTTGCACTGTTCTTATTATCCTTTTTCTGTACCAGCCACTATGCCGCCGAAGGCTACGAGGGCACAGAGGGCTGCCGCCCGAGACGAGATTCGAGCTGGCTCGTCCGAGACTAGGACTGAGCAGGGTGGTATGCCTACGCCGCAGGGACAGACCGATCCACCTTCCCCAGGCCGTATTGATAGGCTTGAGTCCGGTATGGAGGAGCTGCGACAGATGATGGGAGGCATGCAGGAGTTACGACAGATGGTGGAATCGTTAGTAGAGGTCAATCGAGCACAGAGATCGGATATTACTCCCCCTGCGGTCGTTTCGAGACCGAGTCGGATTCGCACTGATATGTTAGCACCTAGGAGGGTTCGCAGAGGCCGTGGCGGATTCTTTAGGGGCCAGTTATATCGCCTTCATCCATACGATCAGCAGCCATGGTTAGGATGTTTTTGGTGTGGTAGCCTGCATCATCGTAACAGAGACTGTCCGGCGAGACGACAGGGAGCGGCGACAGTTCCACATGTGACCCTACCACCATCACCACCCCCTCCTCAGAGAGCCCTACTTCCTACCCCAGGCGATGCTCCACGCTAGTTAGGTGCACCGAGAGGCCGTGGATGCGGCGGTCCTGTTCAGAGAGGACGAGGAGGCAGAGGCCGAGGTCGAGGTTAGCCCGCTATCGGTGGAGGACAGGCCCGAGTTTTTGCTTTGACACCGCAGGATGCGCAGGCATCCAATGCCGTTGTGACAGGTACCTTGCCAGTTTGTTCTTTCGACGCCCGGGTATTATTCGACCCAGGTTCCACACATTCATACGTATCTACACACTTTGCACCGATGTTGGGCCGTGAGTCGTCGTCGTTAGATCATCCGCTTGTTGTTGTTACTCCGGTAGGCGAGTCGTTTGTCGCTCGTTTTGTATTTCGTTTGTGTTCCGTTCGTATCGGGGAGAGGGGTTCATCAGTTGATTTGATACTCCTCGATATGTTGGACTTTGATGTGCTTCTGGGCATGGACTGGCTGGCCACTTGTTATGCTTCGGTGGACTGCCGTGAGAAGGCAGTCAGATTTAGCTTTCCGGGAGAGCCAGTCCTTGTTATTCAGGGAGACCGTAGTGTCACCCTTCCCAGCTTAATTTCGTCTCTTCGCGCTGGTCAGCTCTTGCGGAAGGGATGTCAGGGATTCTTAGCGTGTATTTGTGATACTCGAGCTGCAGAGGTTCCGTTAGACCGGGTCCCGGTAGTTTGTGAGTTCCCTGATGTTTTCCCTGATGAGCTACCTGGGCTACCACCTGAGCGCGATGTTGACTTCTGCTTTGATTTGATTCCCGGCTCGGGGCCTATTTCTATACCGCCTTATCGGATGGCCCCGGCAGAGCTTCGAGAGCTGAAGGATCAGTTGCAAGATTTGTTAGATAAGGGGCTAATTCGACCGAGTGTTTCTCCGTGGGGTGCTCCGGTCCTGTTTGTCAAGAAGAAGGATGGAAGTTTGCGCTTATGTATCGACTACCGCCAGCTGAACAAAGTTACCGTTCGAAACAGATATCCGTTGCCGCGCATTGATGATTTGTTCGACCAGCTTCAGGGTGCGGGGTAATTTTCGAGGATCGACTTGCGATCAGGATACCATCAGCTGCGAGTTCGACAGGAGGATATACCGAAGACAGCCTTCCGTACACGTTATGGCCACTACGAGTTTTTGGTGATGTCGTTCGGACTCACCAACGCCCCAGCAGCATTCATGGATTTGATGAACCGTACATTCAGGCCGTATCTTGACTTGTTCATCATCGTGTTTATCGACGATATCTTGGTGTACTCCCGGAGCAGAGAGGAGCACGAGCAGCACTTGCAGATTACGTTACAGACTCTGAGGGAGCACCAGCTGTTCGCAAAGTTCTCCAAGTGTGCATTCTGGCTGGACAGCGTCGGATTCTTGGGTCACGTGGTTACGAGAGACGGCATATGTGTGGACCCGAAGAAGATTGAGGCTGTTCAGCAGTGGCCCCGACCTACATCGGTTACTGAGATCCGTAGTTTTCTAGGCCTGGCAGGCTACTACAGGCATTTTGTTCAGGACTTCTCCTCAGTAGCCACTAGGTATGGGGCATAAACAGATAGCTCGGTGAACAGCACATCATACTCTGCTACTGTCATCTCTGGCGTCTGGCGTAAAGACTGGAACCTGTGCGCTCGGGCATCCCTGACACTCTGGGGGAAGGAAATGGGCTAGAAATACCGTCACAAACTCGGTCTAGGTCATAGGAGGAAGACCTGCTGCTTTGCCCTTCTCGATCGATTCACACCATTTCTGCGCAAGACCTTCCAGGCGAAAGCTCACGAACTTTACCCACCTCACATCTGAGTATCTGAGTGAACGACATATCCGGGCCATCCTATCAATGAAAGACTGTGGGTCCTCGGCTGCATCGGTGCCTGTGAAGACCGGAGGCTTCAGCCTCATAAACTCTGATAGCGATACTGTGATGACCTCTGTAGCTGCAGGGGTAACTGCTTGTACTGTAGGTACCATCGCGGTCCCCGTAACGGGTGGAACTACCTCTGGTCGCTGTGCTTGAAGTGTCTCGACTAGCGACCCTATCATCTGGCGCATCTCCTGCATACCGGCCCCTAGCATGGTGATCTGATCTGTCGTAGGAGGAATAGTCTGCTCTGGCACAACGGGTGTACTGCCCGGATCAGTCCTCGTCTTAGACGAGTCAACTCGAATCTCGGCTCTCACGGCCGCTCTCTGCGCCCTTGTAGTCTTTGGCGGCATAATGGCTAAAAGGAAAGTAGGATTCGATAAGGATACGGAAATCGAATCACAAGAAGGTATATAATCATGAAGGAATTTCAATCAATAAGTCCTAAGGTCACTTAGGCGGAGTACCGTATCGTGAGTATGCCGCGGAACATACACACGCTACGCCACTCTGCTTTAGCTACCTACTCCATCATATCAGGGTCATCCTACACTCCGAAGGTAAAACCTACGCTCTGATACCAACTTTGTCACGACCCAAAGTTCGGCCCGTGACTGGCACTTAACCACGTAACGCCTACAGGCGTAACGCGACTAAGTAAGCCGAAACCCAGAAATCAAAACCATTAAAAGTAATGAGTGTTAAAACATTTAATAGAAACATTTGTTAAAACGTTTAGAAAACCTTAAGTAATTTAGTAAAATTCTTTTTAAGTTCAAGTTATTTTCTTAAAAATTTTGGCAGCATTTCCTTTGTAAAAGCTAGCCCCGTAATCGGGTACAAGACAAGATCTGAGTAAAAATGATATGCAATAAGAATAAAGCATTCCAAATGGGAGCAATCATGCCCAACGGAGAAAACAATCACCACAATAATAATATACGACGCCGTAGCGAAGAATGAGCAAAGATAAGTGAAGACAACATGAAATATAAAACTGCATAAATAAAGTCGGCTCACAACGAGCTCGACACCAGAGTACAAAAAATAATATATATCGTCCTCACAACTGGTCTCTAAGTCAATACATGGGTAGTAGATGGAGAGTACTAGATACAACAGTGTACACAACTGGAAAATAAATATATACCGCAAAAACCCACCTATCAGCAAAGGGCTCATGCGCCAACTGCAATGGTATCTGTATAAAAGATGCAAGAAAGCAGCTTGCCGCGACTACTCTGAGGGGCAACCTGCAAACACTGTGGCACAACGGGGGTGAGTTGCTAACTCATGAATAGTAGATAATATATAAAGGTAATCGCGAGTATGCACGTGCTGCGATACTCTAACCTATGCCAATAGATAATATCTATATGATGAGCCAGATGAGCAATAATCATGCAACAAGTGAGATCTAAACATCTCTATATGATGAGCAGGGTATGAGATAGTCGTGCATAGCAAGTGTACTCTAATGACATCTATATAGGATGAGCAGGGTATGTAATAATCGTGCATAGCAAGTGTACTCTATTAGGTACTACAGATAGAGGATAAGATGTATAACACTGAATGCTGAGCGTGGGAATAAATAACATCTACATAGAAAGTCAACGTGGAAAATAACCGGTGTCCATCAATACGCCCAAATCCCAGTAATAACTCAGGCGCCGTCACTCTAATCGGCCCTCAAATCCTGTACAGCTCAAAGAATTGTGAGTGCCCAAATCGGCACTCGAAAATATCATAAAAATAATCGTGCTTAGCATCGACACGCAAATCCTCATGTATCGGGCTCCGTCAGTCCGGATCGGCCCACGGGCTCCGTATGTGGAATCGACTCTCGGCCCCGGTAGTACGGGTCGGCCCGTATCTATCTCTCAGCTCTGGTCAGTATCCTCCGGATAACCGCCAGGTCTAACCAATCACCGGTAGGTAGTAGTCCTTTCGCCGGGCTCACCGTCTAACAATACGAGTCTTCTTGTCCCGGGGTACCGTACCGGGTCCACCATGAACCCGCAATCGGTGCCTACCACTCCTCGAATCGGGTATACTCACATAAGCTCTCTAGAACTGAGAAAACTCATGGTGGACGCACTGAAATACCATATCAAGAGAAACCAGGTTTTTAAAACAGTGCGTATTTTCTTAAAATAATACCATGGTTCTCAAATCCAGAAATCCCATAAATCCAAACTCAATGCGTAAATCCATGCAATGTGTCGTATGACACTAAGAGTAAAAAGGGAAACTGCTCTTTAAAAAGAATCCAGTTTTTGAAAATATCTCATGCGGTCCCTATTTTGTTGAAATCGAATCAATATCATCCATGTATGTAACATACGTATGTATATAGGTATGGAGGTGCAAAAGGATATATACGCGAATATGAGTGTAGCACTACTATGGAAATGAAGGTATTAATATATGTGTGCACCGGTATGAATATACAGTGTGCATGTGCGCAAGTATGAAGATATCAATATATGTGTATGCTAATATGCGACAAGTCATGAAATCATCAATGTTGCGGAAATCAAACGATATATAATTTGTAGCAATCCTATGGTGCGAGCGTCATGGCAATCACTAACGGTGTGAGTGTAACATGCAAATAGTGCTCGTGTAGCTTGAACCGTTAGCGACAGTGCGGTGTTCTATAACTACCATTTCTATATGCGACAAGGAATGCATGCTACAATAGTACATATAAACGTCTATGACTAAATATCCTATCACGCCCTGACGCTTAACGCCATACGGGCGATTTCCCCGTAGATGTTAAATCTACTCACCTGGTCTCGTGCTAAGCGTAGCCGACCACTTACTTCCCTTTCTTTGCGGCGTCCGACGTACTCGCCTGCGAACCTAGAATTTACACAAAGAATCCATATAAGCAAAATCCTATAGAAACGCGATATCGAAATCAAACGAGAAACTCGCGTTACGAACTAAACGCGCGTGTATACGTAACGTGTGTGCATACGCCAAAACCCAACGCGACACGCTGTGATACACAGCAAACCAACTCAACACACATCGTATGTGTCGCGCAAGTCCCGCAACGCAAATAATAGGTAAAAGGTCCCAGATTTAATTTGGAGCAAAAACCAGCAAATCAAACAAGACCAAACCCTTCACAATACCTACAGACAACTACCTGCCAAAATCCAACACAAATCCTCAAAATTGGGCCGGCGGCTAGGGGTGTCATATGAGCCTAAAACCGGTGGAAGGGGTCCAGGTTTCTACACTATGATCCTAACACAATTCATAACCTAGTGTATATGTTTGCTTACCAAAATTACTACCCTAGTAACAGCAGATTTCATGTATCCTAAGGTTTAGATTTAAACCGTTTCAAAACACTAAGTTTGCAACAATAGGGTGTTTGGGGAAATAGGTAAGTTTACAGGAATCTAGTGATACAAACAGCACAAATTAGAGCTAATCTAACTATAAACACCCTGAATCATCCTATTTCATAGTCAAACCATAAGTTTCGCAATAACACTCAATACAAACATTTAAACTTAGCTAAATAAACCCAGATTTCAACCTGCAGACAAATAGAGAAAGTAAATAACACCAAACACTGTAAAACTAACACAGACACCACCTTGCAAAACCCCAACACCAAGGCACAAGAGGGGGCCGGCGACGCCGGAAATACTGGGGAGGTCGCCGGGTCTTTGGTAAAGGTAAGGGCTCGGATTTCAAGACACTAGCCTAAAAACCCTGCATACTATTCTGAAGTTGTTTGCTAAGCTAGAAAAGTATCACAGATATAGCAGATCTCACTATCCTTCAGTTTGCATCAAAACCGTATTTTAAATTTCAAGTTTTAGACCTTAAGGAGATTTAGCTAAATCTAGTGATACTACTAGGTTTAAACAGCAATACTAACACTTAATTAGGTTTAATAAGATATAAAAACTCTAACTTAGCTAAATCTTCACTTAAAACACAACTCTAGCACTTAAGACCACATAAAACACTAATCGAAGCTAAATAACACATGCAAGCAAGGAAAGGAGTTGAGTTTAGAGATTATACCCCCACTAGATACTACGTGCACGAAGAAGGAGAAGAAGAAGAGGAGGAGGAGGGGTTGTGGCTGCTGTTGCCTTGCTGCTGCTGTTGTTGCAGGTTGCTGTTGCTACTGCTAATGTTGCTGCTGCTGGTGTTGATGTTGTTGCTGCTGCTCCAGGTGTTGCTGTTGCTGCAAGTGCTACTGCTGATGCTGAAGATAGTGTTGTTGCTGTGCTATTGCTGAAGATGGTGTTGTTGTTGTGCTGTTGCTGTTGGTGTTGCTACTGCTGTTGTTGGTGTTGTTGCTGCTGCCCCATATGATGCTGCTGCTGTTGTTGTTATTGCTTCAGCTGCTGCTGATGCTGAAGCCGTGTGTGTGTGTGTAAGTGAGAGAGAGAAGTGAGAAATGAGTGTTGCAAAAGAGTAGGAAATGAGTGATATGAGAGAGTCAAACCCCCCTCTCTCTCACCTCATTTAATGCAAGCATGGCTCAAGCCATGATGCCCATCATGCACTCTTTCTCTCTCTCCAAGTCAACCACAAAACAATAATTCATTTTCTTTCTTTTTTTTTTTAAAAATACCCTTAATTAAAATCAATTTAGCTTAATAAGAAAGGGTTAGTCTACCATGGTTGCTAAATATGGTTTAACCCTAATTTACATGCACAAGTGTGTGCAAGCCTAAAAAAAATTCTAATAAAATATTAATTAATTTTGATAAAATATTTAAAAATCGATTTGGTAAACTTTATATTAAAAACCATACTTTAGAGTATAATTAGCCACTAATCACATCCTAAGGTGTTACACCTATCTCTTATCTAAACCCCAATTACATACCCCTATGTGTGTGTATATATCATCCCTACACTTGGAAATTCAAATCAAGCTATTATACTCTTGTCCATCGTCCAAAGTACTTTTCAATTGGTGAATTTTTAGATGAAATTGCTCACACATTCTTCATGCGACCGTTAATACTTTTTGAGGTACCAACGACCGATTACAAAATGTGTTTGCACATCAAAACGTAATTCCTAGTCTTGTAACACCTAAGACTTTAGCAGTGACTCCCAAACCAGCTGGTCTAAGGTACTGGGTGATAAAGCACCCTCGCTAAATATTTTTTTCTATTTATGAAGCCTTAAGTAATTACAAAAACCAGTGTTCATTTTTTTATCTCTTTATTCACACTTGTATTTTTATTTTATTTTTCTTCATACTAAGGACTTTAGACAAGAGCATTTTAAGGTCTCTTCTATTATTCCATGTTTCAAGATTCGTGTTTGTGCAATTTGTAGGGTATATATTTTCAGAATTTAGACTTAAGCTTAGGAATTATTTTTCAGACTTACACTTTAATAAAAATATCAATACTCTTCCCTTATTTTGATTTAGTCCAAAAAGTGAACTCAAAATTTGCCTATTTCTAAGTAAACTACAAAAAAATATATTTTCTACCGTTAAATTTTAAGAAAGGTTATTTTTAGGGTTTTTAATTTACTAAATCTAAGATCTAGTTGTTCCTAGCTAGTTAACCTATTTGTCAAACTCAAGTCAATTATGGCCAAAATTGAATGTTTTAATTTTTATAATTTTTCAAATTTTTCAAATTTTTCAAATTTTATTTGATTTTTATATTTTTCTATTTTTTTCTTCAGATTTTTCAATTTTTATGATTTTTATATAAGGATGCAATGCAGAATTTAAACATGCAAAAGAAAAAGAAAAAATATACACAAAAATTTAAAAAAATATGCAATGCAAAAGATAACTATATACAACCACCAACTCCCCCAAACTTATCCAAAGCAGTGCCCTCACTGCTCGGCCCCACGCCGTGCTCTCGAGCGTGAACGTGAATGCTCAGACCTACCCAACAGGGTTCGAATCCCCTGCTCAACTTCCGTCAATCTACGGTCGTGCTCCCTCGCTATTGCCCTCAACTCCTCTATACCCCTAACAGCTCTCCTCATCAACTGTGCATGTTCTAGAGGGGTCATTTCTCCTTCGCTCGCGGTTGAGCTAGAGCTAGGTGTGCAGGCGGGTACATGCTCCGCCGGTTCGGTCCTCAACCATACATCTGTCAATCGTGAATAGGATATAGAAACGCCCTCAATAAGAGGCCGGACAGGTATGCCGCCCATCATATAAAATTTGAATTCCTCTACGGGGAGGAAATATCGACAAAGTTGTGTGACAAGTATTGGACAAGGGTATTTGCGGCTCGTTTGCCCGCACTTATGGAGTTTAGCAAAACTGTGCACATGTCGAAACGAGGGTTCTTTGTCATAAGAGTATGCACAATATGCAAGGAGGGTGTAAAAAATGTTGTGTTGTGGGAGCTACCGAAAATATTATTTTGTGCCCATCGGCACACAGTTAAGACATTTGCGAAAAGGGTTCTTGCTTGGATACCCTTTCGCAGCTCCCTTGAGCAATCGTTGCCCATCAGGGGCATGTAATCCTCAAATTGCAAGGTTGGTCATGTGCGGGTATGCGAGGGATTAGTGTGACTTCTTGTATAATATCTCTATCAATGATAATTTCTCGATCACCCCATTGCAATTTAATAAACCCAAATTGGTTGAGGCACCCATCCTCCATACACTCGTAAAAACGATTGACTAATTCCGGCAATGCATACGCATAAGGGTGATTATAAATCAGAAAGTTCCAACCCCTACGTGCTATTTCATTTGCAAAATAACTACCGTACAGCTCGTGTGAAAATACTTGTGAAAAATCGCGTTCAAGCTGCATGCTGTGTGCCATTGGGTGTTCTACAGATCTAAAAATATAAGAACAGAGAGGTTTTGAAAGATCGTACCTCCTTTGAAAATTTCAGGGGGATAAGACTGCAGACGGCGGCGGAAGCGCAGCGGTAGGGTGCTCTGTGCGGTGGAATCGCGGCGGATAGGCGGCGGCGCGACGAGATCTCTCAGCAGAAAAAAGGTGGCGGCGCTAGGGTTTTGTAGAGATGAAAATTAGGGTTAAGAAGATAGAGGGGTTCGGTTTCTTTATATAGGGGGGAAATGATGGATATTTGCAAATAAACCACTCTAAAAAGAGGAAATTATTTGCAAATAAAAATTTTATTTTATTTATTCATTCTGTAAATTTACAAAAAATACCCAAAAATAAAAAAAAATTCAAAATTTTTAAATTTTTTTATGTTATTTTTAAAAGGCAATTATACCCCCCAAACTTGAGTTAAGCGATGTTACAAATCAATGCCAAACTTTGCAAAGACCAAAAGTTAACACCAACCAGTTGAAAAATTTATCTGTGTAAAGTATTGGTCGGTGGAAGAACATGTTGTACAGAGCCAAGAAGAAGTGGGAAAGAGATAAGTGGTGGTATGGAAAGTGCTTTCATGTACGTGGAAGTGAAGAGATAGGAGGTGATGATGAATAAAAACGAGAATGTTAATGATCAGAAATCAGTGGAATATTGGCATTCTCATAGTTTATTAGAAGAAAAGGGGGTGGTTCAACTTCTATAGGGTGAGGTTGATTAACTACAAAATCTCTGAGATGTTTCTGTGGATCCTTTACTGGCTTGGTATCATCCATCATATGCATATGATATTTAATTATGACGGAACTTATCTCCTCGATGTCCGCCATAGTCTAGCCGAAAGCTTGCCGGTTATTTTGTAAGACCATTAAAAGGGCTTTCTCTTGCTCGAGAGCTAGTGATGCAGATATGATAACGGGAAAGGTCTCATTCTCACCTAGGTAAGCGTATTTAAGGTGAGACGGCAAAGGCTTGAGAACGAGTTTCGGAGGCGAAAAAATTAGGGAAGCTATCTCGAACTCGAAGGATTCATCAATGGTTCGAAATCACTGTAAGCAACCGAATCGGATGGTTCAACTAACTCATCCAAAAATTCAAAGGACTCATACTCGGGCGGTGAGTCGTCAAAATCTTCCGAAAAAGTGAAACATTCGTAATCGTTACCTGTTATGCAAACTGTGTCAGATCCAAGGAGGGACGCACTAGTGGCGTCTGTTATCGAACAGAAATTTTTCAAGCTCACAGTCCTCCTGCGTGATTTCATGGATCGAGCAAACTTCTCGTATACTAGTTTTAGGCATGGAGGGCAGACTTCCTATCTTGTAAATATTGAACTCACTAGACATCTTCCCGAAGGATAGAGTCATAGAGCCATTGCGACAATTGATTACGGCATTGGAAGTAGCCAAAAATGGTCGACCGAGGATCACCGGAGTTTGGTTCCGTGGGTTAGCAACATGTTGTGTGTCCATAACAATAAAATCAACGGGGAATATGAAGTCCCCTACTTTGATCAACACATCCTCTAACTCACCCCTAAGATGGGTGATTGATCGATCAGCCATTTGGAGAGTACAATGAGTGGGTTTCAACTCTCCAACACCTAATTGCTCATACACGGAGTAGGGAAGCAGGTTAACATTAGAACCAAGATCTAAAAGTGCTCGATTGATGTTCTTATCCCCAATTGTTATTGAAATTGTAGGACAGCCAGGGTCCTTTCGTTTTTGGGGTAAGGGTTGAGGTTGGTTAATAGCATTGCTCAGAGCACTAGTTACTAGCACTTTCTTGGGTATCTGAGACTTTCTCTTCGAGGTGCATAAGCCCTTTAAGATTTTCGCGTAAGAAGGGACTTGTTGGATTGCATCCAAGAGAGGTATATTTATGCTAACCTGTTTGAATAACTCCACAATTTTCTCCATTTATGGAGTTGGTTTATTGGATCTCAACCTGTTTGGAAAAGGAACATTTTGAAAATTTGTTGAGTTTAATGTCTGTGGAGTAGAATGTGGAGTTGGAATGGATCCCAGTGTTGGTGTGTTCATGACGTGAGATGTGGGTCTGTTCGGATTAGAAGAAGACGAGCCTTTTGAAGAATGAAGAACAGGCTCTAACGAAGAAGATGAAGATGAAGATGAAGAGGAAGAAGATGAAGAAGAAGCACCGGCAGGGGTATCATCACTATTTCCCACGTTATTGTGCAACACTCTTATAGATCTCAATGTGGTCACAGCATTTACATTATGATTTTGTTGTTCATAAGCAACATGTGAATTGTGTGTGTGACCGGGATTTGGCAATGGTTGAGATGGAAGCTTTCCCTTTTCTCGCTCGCTCAACGCAGCATTTAGTTGTGCAATTTGGGCCTCGATTGATTTGATACTTTGATCATGTGAAGCACTGTTGTGCACCAAAGACTGAATGGAAGTCTCTAACCTTGCTGCGGATTATGTAGATTGTTTTAGAAATGCATCTAGACTTCTTTCTAGCGAGGTAACCTTATTATCATTTGGTTGAACAAAATTGTTTGGAGGGTAAGAGTTGTTGGGCACAAAATTGTTCATTGGGTTTGGATAAGGTTGTGGTTGGAAAGGTTGCAGGTATTGAGTTTGTTGGGGTGCTTGTTGTTGTGGAGGAGGCTTTTGAAAGTTGTTGTTTCCTTGGAATTGTTGATTTTGATTCCAAGCAAAATTTGGGTGACTCCTCCAACCCGGATTATAAGTCGAAGAGTATGGATCATTTCTTTGTCTTTGCTGAAAGGCTGCATTGACTTGATCTTGTCTTTGAACAGGTGGATTGTAAGGACACTCTTCAGTAAGATGTGATGGATTCGAACAACAAGCACAAACAGTTCGTGGGGGTAAAGCAGGGGCAGGAGAAGGCGATGAGATTTTGATCTCAATTGCTTCTATCTTTTTTGTAAGTGCGGCCATTTCGGCCTTCATTTCAATCGACATATCTAATTGCCTTCCCTAGACTGACCTGTTGAAGAAGATGAGGTGGTCTTAGTGCTTTCCCACTGAAGTGTTTATTCAGCAAGATCGTCGAGAAACTGCCAAGCTTCCTCACTAGATTTGGTTAGAAAGTGACCTTGACAAATGGTTTCCAACAACTGCTTCGTTGCTGGGTTCAATCCTTCGTATAAAGTTTGGCAAAGTTGCCAATTCTCGATACCGTGGTGAAGGCATTGAACAAGTAGGTCTTTAAATCTTTCAAAACACTTCCAAAAAGGTTCGGAAGGAAGCTGGGAAAATTGAATAATCTCATTGCGAATTCTCGCGGTCTTGTGATGTGGATAAAACTTTTTAAGAAAAGCTTTAACAAACTCTTCCCAATTTTTAATTGAGTGTGATGCTGTGCTGTATAACTATTTCTCGGCTAAGTCATATAAGGTGAAAGGAATGACCCGTAGCCTTATAGCATCATCTGAAAGTTGTGTTGTTTTCATCATTGCACAAACATTTTGGAATTTGTTTATGAAGATATAGGCATCTTCGGATTCCAGTCCGTGAAATTTTGGTAACATGTTGATGAAGTGGGGTTTGATCTCAAAATTTTCCCCATTTGCCGGTGGGAGTGAAAGACAAGTAGGTAAGGCGGTGCGGATAGGGTAGAAAAGATCCTGGAGCGCGATCCGTTGAGGCGCTTCAACTGGCGGGTGCTGTGGGTTATTCGCACCTAGCGGAGGTGGAATCAGTCCCGCGGGTAAGGTGTTGTTAGGATTAAATCCCGACATCTCCCTAGAAGATGAAGAATATGAAGGTGAAGGTAAGGAAGTGGAAGGAATTTCGATTTCGGAGTCGAAAGCGTCGTCAGTCGGTACCAACGAGACATGGACTAATCGGGCACTAGTGTCCCTAGTCCAACCGGACATACACTAAAGAGGTAGCGTAGTCAAAAAGGTAAAAAACAGAAGGTGGGGGTAAGAAAATGTTAATGGAAAGAAAGTGGGTGTAAGTGGGGTGCACGGATTTCTTAGCGACGAGTGGCAAGTTTTTGTAAAAATTTTTCCTTTTTTCTTTTTGTGTTTTTTTTATGTGGAGCTTTTTGCAAAAAAGATTTTCGATAAAAAGACTTAGACACACGTTCAATCAATCACAAATGCACAATCAAGCCTAGATCTAGGGTCACCTAGGTCAGCTAGACAGCTCCTAACTATTCCAAAGGGCAAGAAGTAGGACCTCAAACCGCCTCTTCATCGCCAATTGTGGCCAGGTAAGCACAAGTAGAGAAAGGAGAGATCCGCTCACGAATCACCATGAGACGGGCCTTTTAAAGTTACCTTTCACTACCTGTCTAGCCTAGGCACCACAAAGTCAGGTTAGGATCAACGGTCGATGCCTACAACTATTCCTTTGTCTTATTGAGCGCGAAGTCCTTAGGACTGAGTCTAATCTTTTTTAGTTAACTTGATGGTCAATGCAATATACTTTATGTGATTTTTGGGGTCCTGGGAAGGGTGATGAAATCCCCACCCAATCTGGATTGGTGTTCAAGCCCTTTAAAGTCAATTTAAATATGCAAAACAGTAAAAACAATCACTTGCAAACAATTTTTTTTTAGCACGGCGCAAAGAATCCTGCACAAGATCAATTATTGGAGAAGGGGAGAAATTTTTGGCGTAAAGAATCCTGCAGGAAATTTTTACAGAGGAGATATCAAGGGGTTCAGAGAAGGAGAAAGGGAGCTTACCAAGGGATTTCGGGTTGCCGATGTCAGCAACTCACGGCGGATCCGCGGCGGAAAGAGGGTTCCGGCGGCAGAAACACGGTCCTTCAATCGGTTCAGGCCTCCAAAAATCTTCTGCTGTCTGTTCTGATTATCCTCTGTTTGTTCAGATCTAGGATTTTCTGTTTTGCTCTCTGGATTTTTCCAGATCTGAATTCGTTCGTCGATCCTGCACAATTCAAACAAAACACCCTTCAGAAAATAACAAGATGGTAAAATTTTTATATATATTTTTGTAAACTTTTTTCCGTTTTTTATGAATTTTTATGATTTTATATTAACCCGAAATTGCAAAAAGAAAATACTACGCCATCCTCGACAACGACGCCATTTGATTTAGTGATAGGTTTTACGATCAGGTGCTGCCGGTCTAGGTAGGGTTAAACGGGTTCGTACTTCGGTGGTGGTCTTCTAGTGGTTTATCTAGGTTAGTAGACTTGTTTGATTATCTCAGAAATGAACAAAGTTATGCAGGGTTTCTTAGGACGACAGCAAGGTTTCGGGAGGCATTGTGCATGCCATATTCAAAAATTTGCCGTTCTAGCTAACCCTAACATAGAATCGTTAACTAGAAATCGGACGGAATGAAATGCAAACTACTTTGCAAGTAAAGTGAACAAGGAATACAATCTTTAGAGACTGGTCCTTCACTTCATTAGCTCCGTATAGTAGTCCCTTCGCTGCGATCATGTAGTCCCGGACTCTAGAGAGGCTCCCATGAAGAAATGAACATGCTTGCATCGAAGTCTTCGAGGCCGAAGATGATCTACGTCGAGGAGACACTAACCCAAGCTATCTCTTCACTAATTGTGGAATTAGTGAAGCAAACACCCTATACTAAATGGTAAGTAGTAGAGAATGATGAAGTAGGAAGTGAGCTCACTTTAGATTTATTTTTCTCATAATATTTCATCACCTTTCAAAACCTAAGAAAACTTTTTTCTTGAGCTCATGAAGAAGAAGAAGAAGAGAGATGAATGAGAGTTATGAATGAATGAATTAGTAAGAACGAAGTTCATTTCATGAACTTATATATACTCAGACTGCCTCTTTGGTAGTATCGTTCGTAGCAATGTATCCAGCCTTTATTGTCTAGTTTGCCACGGTATCTAGCTTGGAACACTTCCAACATACCATCCCTCAACTAAGGGTAAAGACAATGCCTGTGACTGACATTCAGTCGTCCTTACCACCCTGAAAGCCATCCAGTGATTCTCCCCAGGATTTATTGATACCATCTCACTACACCTAGTGAGAAGCCTAACATCCACTTAGATCTATCTCATAGATCCAAAACCCAGGATTTAGGAGGTATCACCTTGATCTTATATGGAGAATCCTTATGATAAGAGGAGATTGACTGAGCGTAGCATAGGAAACTCCTTTCCTATCAAGAGTATGTCATCCACGTACAATGCGAGAATCACTATCATAATCCCTACTACCTTTTTGTATATACAAGATTCATCTACCATTTTGATGAAGTCAAACTCTTTGAATAACACATCAAAAAAGATGTTCCAACTCCGCGATGCCTTCTTTAACCCATAAAGTAACTTGCACACGTTTCCGCTGCTCCCACTGTCTACGAAGCCCTCTGGCTGTATACTTATAGACGCTTTCTTCTAAATCACTATTTAGAAAAGCAGTCATGACACCCAACCGCCAGATATCGTAGTCATGGTATATAGCAATGGCAAGTAGGATCCGGATGGACTTTAGCATAGGCATTAGAAAAGGTTTCATCATTATCCACACTTGGTCGATGACGAGAAACTTTTGCAACAAGCCTTAGCTTTGAAAGTCTCAAATTTTCTATGTACACCAAGTAATCTTCTCAAGATATACTTGCTCCTGATGGGGATTTAACCCTTCAGATATAGCAACCAAAGTCCATACTTTGTTGGTGTATATGGATTCTATCTCAGATCGCTTAGCATCCAGCCTTTCTCACAGAGTCCCCGCTCTTGATGGCCTGCTCGAAACTAGTTAGGTCATTATCTCATGATGCAATCCTCGCCCCCACCGTCATAGATAAAACCGAAGTATTTCTCAGGTGGATGAGGAACCCTACTAGATCGGCAGAGAGGCTGAGGTTCGTTGGGAACTATTGAATCCTCCGGTTCTACCAAATCATCAGCTGTAGTTTGTATAGATGGAACTTCTTCCAGTTCTACCTCATGACCACAAATTTCTTCACAAGAAATTCCTTTGCTAAAAGGTGGCATGCTGAGAAATAAAACACCTTTTGTCCCTCGGTGTGGTAGAAGATATTCCCTTGCGAATGCTTGGGATATCCAACAAACTTCCACAGAACTGACCTTGCCTCGAGCTTGTCCGGATTTTGATTTTAGACATAGGCCGGACAACCCCAAATCTTAACACCCTTAAAATATGGGCTCTTCCCATACCATATTACATATGGAGTGGTAGGCATCTGATTTAGTTGGAACCCTATTCAATAGGTATGCAGCTTCTCAAATGCATAACCCCAAAAGAAAATAGGCAACTCGATAGTACTCATCATAGAGCACACCATATCACATAGGGTGCGATTGCTTCGCCTTGATATACCAACGTACTGTGGTGTATACGGAAGAGTAATGTTGAGAGAGAATCTCATTCTCCTTTAGAATAATCCAGGAATTCCATGCTCAAGTATTCTCCTCCCTTATCACATCAAAGGACATAATACTTATACCCTTTTGTGGTTATCTACTTCTGACTTATATTCTTTGAATTTCTCAAAAACTTCAGACTTGTGTTTCAACAGGAACACATGTGCGAATCTTAAGAGATCATTAGTGAATGTAATGAAGTACAAAGAACCAATCCTGGTACGTGTAGATAGGAGACCAACATACATCATCATGTATCAATCCTAAGAGTCACCAACTCTTTCTTTGTTTCCAATAAACGGAGCTATGGTCATCTTATCTTTGTGACATGACTGGCAAGTTTCACAAGATGTAAATTTAAAATGATTTAAATATGCATCTAAATATAACTTAGCTAGTTGTTTCGCATTGATATGACCTAGTCTATAATGCCCCAAGTAGGATTCGTTCATTTCTAAACTCTTTCTCTTGTGTGTGTTTTGTACGTTAAGAACTGTGGTTTGATTTAGAACGTATATGCTTTTAGATAACGTGCCTGAACCGATCAACTCTTGATATAGGAAATGTTCAAAATATTATCCAACAATACAAAATTATATCCTTCTTTACTAAATAAAGAGGCTGATATGATATTGTATATCAGGTTCGGTATCTATTAACATTCGTTCAGAATCAATGTCTTGGTAACACAGGGTAATAACTGCCAACTGCTTTGGCTGCAGCACTTGCACCGTTTCCAACTCTTGAAACTTATCACTCATTCTCAATTCTCTACCTATCTGTAGCCCATGCAATATATTACATATGTGGGATCCTGATCCGGTATCTCATACCCAGGACGTAGTGGAAACTGAGAAACAGTTCTCGGTAATGAACACACCCGAAGAAGATGCATCATCATGCACTTTCTTCGTTTGGGTGGCACAGGAATCCTGGTAATCCCCTATTTCCTGCTCGGTCTTATAACAATTATAAGCTGGAGCGGGACCAACGTTTCCCGGCTCAGTATAACAAGTGGGTTCGATCAATACATCCATATTATTATCTTGATTAAGGTGTGACATGGTCTCTACCGGGAGAGAGAGAGAAGAAAACACTCAGCGTATGCTCTTGCAAGATTAGATTGGTTATAATTTTATCTAATTAGGATGGCTCCCACTGGTTTTATAAAATCTTCCTTAAAACCCTAAAAGGTAAGACTAGTCGGGATTAATTACACCTTAGAAGTTCGCCAATCTTTCAGCCAGGTCAGTGTTGGTACTTTGAGGGAGGTTCCCCGTGCTTTCGCACGGACCTAATTAAAATAAACCCCGTTTTCTCATAGGCATAACCCTGTTTTCCCAGAGGCATAACCCCATTAACACCTTTCTAGACACCTACTTGATCGGCCGATTGTCATGTGTAAAACTCTCCCAGGAGTAACTCTTACTCGCAGTGGGTATCAGGATCCAACTATCTCATAGAAGGTATGCAATCTCATTGCAAATCTCAACACTTGAAATTCCCGATAATTCTTTTACCCCTAGCGTGCTATGATCTTGACGCATGCCAAACAACCCATAGTCCGCTAGTCAAGTTCAACCCGTGCATTTCCTGATTGAGTTAAACCCACCCGTACGACCCTGCTGCATGCCAAACAACGCCGCACGAATACCCTAATCCAATCGTATCTCATGCTACAGATAAGTACTAATCAGCTACCGTACACTACGCCTTGACGCATACCAAAATACCGTAGCACGAATACTAAATAATACTTTTCTGAAATGACGGAGGGATACGCAGGTTTTTATGAAACCCATGAGCGTAATGAACTTGATATCGTTGTAGAAACAAGTAATTTTGAAAAGGAGTGTTTTTGAGGCTTTTTCTAGTTTTTCTAAAGAAGTCACTCCCGGTGAAGGGATCTCGGCTCTTTCCTTATCGAATAAGGTGCAGGATATTTCACAAATACCACCATGCAAAGCAAAAACTATAAAAAGCAATCAAAAGACAAACCGAGTTTGTAGCATCTTCTAGTTTCGCTAAAGAGGTCACTCCCGGTGAAGGGATCTCAGCTCTTTCCTTATCGAATAAGGTGTTGGATATTCTATAAGTAATACCGCTATGCAAAGCAAGAACTAGAGCTACCAGTTTTTAAAACAAGTTTCTTCAACATCTTTAGGTTTCTTTTATTTCATTAATCTCATTAATGAAGTCCCATTTATTATGCTTCCCAAGCATCAGATATGAAACGAAAGCGGCAATATTAATTATATCTCATATATATAATAAATAGGCATTCGTCTGAACATATCACAGTGATCACATCACAGAGCAGCAGAAGACAACATATGAAATATTGGATATACTAGGATTTCTGTGTTTTAAATTAAGCCTGTATAAAACACGGATTCCATGGTCGCAATGAATAGCTAAACCCACAACCCTAGACCTTTACGAGAGCGGCAAGCAACTCTACCAATTCTAGAGTTAGGAGACCCGGTCTCGACTCTTCGAGATGGTTTCCCACTAGACCCTAGAACCCGGTTACTTGTGCTCCCCGCCTTGGGTCTATCCTAACGCGGAAAAATAAATAATATACAATGGTGACATCATCCTCAACCCGGAAATGCCCCAATAAAAGAACATTACATACAATGAATTTTAGATGAATGAAAATAAAAGCCCTCATCTCACATAAAACCCCCGGCTATTCAAAACACGACGATCCAGTATAACATATCACAGCAACACATAACATCACCTGTCATCAACGTAAGTAAATATGCATATCCCAGTTGTCGTTGACATATAGCACCGAAACCGGCGATACACCACATATTACACTTACGGTCGCAGAAAAGAAAGTGAAAAACTACAACAGTTGGAATCCGCAAACACCTTAGACATCATAAACCCAAAGCATCACATACTTTGGATTTCATGCTTAACCAAATGAATTCCTTAGATATCGCATGCCTAACAATTATAAACCCCGCATTTTATTCTCGATCTCGAAAACACTTTTCAATATCCAGTCGGGCAATTCAACAAGATTCCCGACATCCTGATCGAATGCTCGTCGGAAACTTTAGTAGACGGCCGCACCCCCCGATGCCGTCGACGAAGTGCACTAAGGCGGAACACCGTTGCCGCGAGCACCCGAATGGATGCATTTGGCGATGGGGTTCTCCTACAGTCACTTGGTCGGGGCTATGGGGTATGGCTATCTAGTAAGTTTACCCGGCGAGTATCCGTGTACGCTACGTGATTGCGACGGACTTTTGATCATATCAAAATCTCGTGGCAACCGATCAAATGAGACTAAACTACTAGATTTCTAACATTTAAACCAGTGTTGATTCCAAGTATTGTATCACATCACATGATATCCGGACGACGTTAAACTTTTCGATCGATTCATCAAAGTCCCACAATTTTCCGAGAGCTCAACACTTGAGCACAGTTTAATAATACCCAGAATATTCCACAGTACCTATGCACCAGCCGTAGAAGGGCAAACCCAAGCCTCACTCATGTCGCCACGGAACTGCGGCAAAACCTAGGGTATGATCGCGGTTCCGCAATCCAAAAATTCAAGTTAGGGTTTCATTCTTCTAGAGAGTTCATAGAATTACTTGCATATTTTTCCGAATACGTTAAACTTGGGAAAATGGGTTTTTGATAATCGTTCGAACTTTTTAACTTCGCCTAGACAATATGTGAATAACCTGAAACAATGTTAAAACTACGAATATGAAACACTCCGAATTGCTTATAGTGTAAGATTACATCATACGCAAAATTAGCGAAAACAAATAACACCTGAAACACCAAAACCCAGTCGCTGGAACACAGTGAAAATTTCAGGCAAAACTAACAAAAAGTGGCCGGCCCCTACCACATTGTCCTCGGCCAAAATCCGAGCAAACCCCCTGAAATTTTCATGGTGTTCATGATATATCCCATATAACATTCTGTACTTATTTAAAAAAAATTTTGACAACTTTTTAGAATCGACAGAAATCATGTTTTGGCGTTGCAAGTTTTGGAGTATTTCGGTTTCATAATCCTAAGAAAATCCGTCTAATTTTCTAGCATGGCTCTGATGCCACTGTAGGGTTCCCTAGGACGGCAGCAAGGTTTCAGGAGGGATCGTGCATGCCATATTCAAAAATTTGCAGTTCTAACTAACCCTAACATAAAATCGTTAACTAGAAATCGGACGGAATGAAATGCAAACTACTTTGCAAGTAAAGTGAACTAGGAATACAACCTTTGTAGACCGGTCATTCACTTCATTAGCTCCGTGTAGTAGTCCCTACGCTGCGATCATGTAGTCCCGGACTCTAGAAAGGATCCCATGAAGAAATGAACATGCTTGCATCGAAGTCTTCGAGGCCGAAGATGATCTACGTCGAGGAGATACTAACCCAAGCTATCTCTTCACTAATTGTGGAATTAGTGAAGCAAACACCCTATACTAAATGGCAAGTAGTAGAGGATGATGAAGTGGGAAGTGTGCTCACTTTAGATTTATTTTTCTCGTAATATTTCATCACCTCTCAAAATTCAAGAAAACATTTTTCTTGAGCTCATGAAGAAGAAGAAGAAGAAGAGAGATGAATGAGAGTTATGAATGAATGAATCATGAAGTTAGAAATGCAACCTTGGTGAGTTATCCTCTCATGCCTAACTCATGTAGAGAATAAACCAAGAGCTAAGGTTAAGGGTTGGGTTAACAAATATCGTAAGCAACGACAAAAGAGTTGAATAAGTCAATGTGTCCATAAGCTTCTGCAAGCTTATCCATGACTAACTCAAATGTTTTGTAAATTACTTAATGATAAATAAAACCCAAACACAAACCCTAGTATGGTATAGTTCTCATACTAATATGTTGCATTTGTAACCTAGCATTATACAAACATGTACACAAATATACATATCACATATATACAATGTGCACATCAAGTGAGAAAAGAAATCATAAGTGAGCTAATACTAGTTAATGTAGATTAATATATATATATATATATATATATATATATATATATACACACACACACACACATTAGATTATCAAATCAACTCTTGATTTAATAATCTGGCTATATCACATATAACCGACTAATATCATATGTAACAACTTATCAAATCAACACTTGATCCGATAACCCGGCTATATCATATATTACTGACCGATATCACATATCGCAAGAATAGAATACGGTATCTCATATCGTATTAGTCTCGGTCCCGCACATATCACATATGTGCTCCTATTCTGTTTCGCTTGAGCAAGAAAACCTCTGTGTAGGACTCCAAAGACTCGTCAATACACCGGCAGTAGGTGACGATCATATCAAACACCCACAAGTCGCAAGCGGTCTGCTAAACGTAACGGCCACCCGGGTATTGAGCGATCAGAAGATCAACAAGCAAGCCTGCTCATACTCCTGCAAATCCAATCAGTAACACTACCGTACAGTCCGGTCTCTTCGTCTGATATGTCGTATATCTCGTCTAGGGGTGGTAAACGTCAGACCCTAGTAACTCGATAAGTCGTGTCGATATAAGGCTCATAACGGGTCGAGAAAGTACTGATAACACTTACCAGTATATCTCTGAAGCAGCCTTGGCCAGGGACTTCCTGTTATAACCAATCGAGCACAGCGCAACATCAACCCCCAATACCGGGAGAGAAGAAACCTCTCCTATCGCTCATTGGCTCCATGTGATTCGGGACTGTACCCAAAAGCCACCGTTTTGCACGTTCTATTGAACGTGGTAAGGTGGAAATCAAAGCACAGTGGGAATCACACAAGACTCTATGACGATCTCGAATCTACAGACTAACCTGTACCAGTGTCACCAGAGAACTGCTATCTGACGATAGGTATAATACCATCTAGGAGTTTTCGGCGAGTCCGTTCGGTGTACCCAGTCTCCACTGAGCACCCGTATACTATCTTTGATGTCAAACACCAATGGATACGGGATCATCCATCACCCATCTACATGGGTCGAGAAGCTATACGCTAGTCTACTTTGGTATATCGATACCCTGTCTCGATACACCAACAACTAGGAACATTTGAAGGATGTACTTAGCGACTACTCTATCCCTACTAGTATGATCTGCATCATAATCCTAGTAGTCAAGTACTCATCCTAAGGGCTTTATCAACATGTAATCATAGAGACAATCAGTGTACATATTAAGATAAAGAGCAACCAGATAGCATACTATCATGTCGAGCAAGAAAGTCCTCCATGTATATGTCCAAGCATCCACTACAATATACATCGTATGTACAGTAATGGCCTTTAGGGAACACATATAACTAACAAGTTGCTCCAGATACCCTGTAGTCCTCTACGTTTTACAAAACCGATACGGGAAAATTTTAAGTTCGTGTATCAGGTTCTATTCTCTGTTTTGGTCCAGAAAAGCAATCTCTAAGGTCTTGAAACACTCATTACACCTCTATTGCATCTTAACAAGTCCACAATTCACTAAACATCAACTTGGAAATTTTCAAGATTACAAAACCTAACTAATACGAATTCTAAACTAACTAGGATACATAAAACACAATAACTTGATTAAAGGAAAGGAAATATACCTCATTTGGCAACTTAGGAAAATTCTTGAGTTGCCCCAAGTCTTCAAAATCCAAACTTGAATGGTCCAAAGGGTTTAGGATGAGGGTGTGCATCTTTTTAATGAAGGGGGCATCGGGTTTTGGAAATGAATTGGAGATGATACATGAAGGTAGAGGAGGATGAAGGAGATGAAGGAAACAATGGAGAATGAAGGAAATGAAATGATGAAGGAAGAATAATAATTGAAATGGTTAAGAATCACTCTCTCTTATGCTCACTCTCTCTCAAAATATCTCATACACTCGCTCTCTCAAAATATCTCATACACTCACTCTCTCAAAATATCTATTTTGTTTCCATGCCAAGTCATAACTTAATCCTTTCTTTTCTTTTTCTCTTACACTCTCACTCATTAAAACCAAACACAATAAAACAATATGCAACCAAAATGTCACATGACATGGTGCACTAGCCATGGAAAAATAGAGAAAAACGGATTTGGCTATCGTGATTAGTAGTGCACTAATCAAGTTTAACTTAAACTTGCATATATTTAATTATAAAGATGCCAAAATCCGATAAATATCATTATAATAAATAAATCATTTTAATCTCCACTTGTATTCTAAATATCGGTATATAATTATACCATTTTACGAAAACCCCTATTCGCAAATCGAATAGTTTTTGCGAAATATATTATTTTAATATTTAATTTCCAAAAATAATATTTTATATTTCTGAAATGTTACAGTATTCTATAAGGACATCCTTATACATATCTCTAGTCGTAGGATTATTGAGACAGGGCATCGATACTCCAGAGTAGACTAGTGTATACGCTTCTCATCCCAGCAGAAGAGATGGTCTGTCCCACAGCCATTAATACGTCATACTGGAGATAGTATGCAGGTGCTCATTAGGTTATGAGTTACACGGGACAGGACTCATTGGGAACTGCTGGTTGGTATTATACCTATCGTCAGGTAGCAGTTCCTAGGTGACATGAGTACAGCTTAGTCCATTGACTTGCCATCGCTACTTCATCTCGAGTGTGTTCCTACTGTTCTCAGATTACTACCTTACCATGGCTCAAAAGAGTCGTGCAAACAGGTAGTAGTTGGGTGCAGTCACGAAGCACTTGGAGGAAGTAGCGGTTAGATAGGATCCGTCTCTCCTAATATTGAGGGTTGATATCGCGCTGTGTTCGGAAAGCCATTACACAAAGTCCCTGGCCAGGACAAGTGAGATTTACTGGTAGGTACTCAAGTAGTTTCTCAGGGTGTATTGGGCTCTATTTCGGCATGACTTATTGCGCTATTAGGGGTCTGACGTTTACCATCCCCGTAGGCCCGATATGCGAGTATCTTAGACAAACAGACCGGACTGTACGGAGATTGGCATAGATAGGATTAGTAGGAGTTCGGATGAGGTTGCTCATCGGCCTTCTTATCGAAATATACCTGGGTAGCTGTTACGTGTAGCTAGTACCGCTGACATTCTTATGGTTAAACCAACTACCAGCGTACTGTCGAGTCTTTAGAGTCCCACACAGAGGGTTTTCCTGCTTCGGGCGAAAACGATGTAGAGGCTGTATGGTTTTACGACAGGATTTCGATCACATACATGTACTTGTGCACGTATGATGTTCGGACGGATAATACTGGTGGGCTTTGGTTTAAGTCGGATCCTAATATTATATTGTTGGATTATTTTCATCTCTTTGTATTCGTATTTTTCGAAATACGGATACGGGTATGTATATACGGTGAGGGGTATTCCTATAATTGTGCAAGAGTGCTTCTAGAAGAGACACCTCATTTGTGGATTTAACCATTTTGTTAAATGGTTAATGAGGTAGAGGTGTGAGGTGTTACTTGATCATTAATGAGGCATGGCTACTTGGGTGACTCATGTTTTGGTGACTATTGAAGCATGCTTGATTCATTGGATTGAATTATTGCTATGCTTCATGATTCACAAACACTTAGCCATTCTCACTTGAATGCTCATGACTACACTCTCATCTCCTCAAGCTCTCTTTTTCTTCCTCAAAACCCTAAAAGTCTCATGTATTAAGAAACCTAAGGTTAGTGGGACATAATAATCCATAATCACTCTCTACATCTTCTAGGCTATCTAGTTTAGCGAACTAGGTACCCTAGTTACCTCGGTTTAGAGGTTGGAGCTTGAAGTACATAGTCTTGGGTGGATCATCTTTGACGTGAGGAGGTCAATGATCAAGCCTGATCCGTACACTCCAAGGAGCTAAAGAAGAGGACAAGAAGACTTGAAGGACCTATACACGGAGGTATCAAACTATAACCGAGTAGTTAAACCTCTATGTAGTTATAGTTAGTTATGGTTCTGTATAGATCCTGGAGTTTAGTCGGCGTTGCAAGTTTCGAAAAAATCGTTTTTTCTATATTCTGCCTCCTCACAAGTGCGTGGGGTGTGCGACATCGACCACAGTGGTATCAGAGCCTACTAAAACTTAACTAGCTAGTTAGTAAGTAGTTAGAACTTCGATCGTCGGAAAATTGCACGAAATCACGATTCATAACCAAGCTTGCTGTCGTTTTTAAAACCCGTCTAAAAATTATTTTCAGAGGCTTAAAAATACAGGCAGGGTATTTTAAGAACACAGAAGAAAAACGAGGAGGTAACTTGCCAAGACCACCGTGGAAGCGCGGCGAAACAGTGCGTTTCGCCGCGGTTCCGCGGCCGAGTCGAGGCTGAGTTGCTCCGATTTTTTTCAGTGGGTCTTAAACATGGTATTGTGATTTTTGGCATATGTGGTTTCTTCCCAGATTTGTTTGTATATTGGATTGTGCATGGGGTGGATAGGATTTGGCTTATCGACCGAAATTCTAAGTTACTTAGCTAATCGGGTTTTCTATGTTTGGATATAAGATGCTAAACGTCTGCTAATCGCTATACATCGATTAGTGGGGGTTGCACATATCTGTGATCTGTTTGTGGTTTGTGTATATGGAATATTGGATCATCGTGGATGAATAGCCAGGTATGTGAGAAGAGAATTTTTCTTTCTTTCATGTAAATTTGTAAAGTGATGTAATATTATTTTGCGGGGCACATCCGGGTTAAGGTTTTAGCCACTGTTGTATTATTTAATTTTCTTGTTTTTGCTCCTAGGATAGACCCAAGGTAGGGTGCACAAACTACGGGTTCTTGAAGTGCCAAGTGGCCTACTTATTTTATTGAGAGAGGTTCCTTCACTTTGGGAATTTGGCGGATAGTTTTCCACACCCGTAGGAGTCTAGGGTGGGGTTTGGCTATTCATCACGACCGTAGAATCTGTCTTTCGTTCTGGGCTTAAACGAAACGCGGAATTCCAAGTATATCCAATATATTCATCTGTGATCTGGAATGCCTATTATTGCGTGAGACGAATGTATATATATATATATATAAATATATAATAGACGTTGCTTATGTTTTGCATCCGTGCTAGTCCAGTCCCCGTTATGCCGTTAGTTAAGTAACCTAATGGTGCATGACGGGGCCCCGTGGCGAATGCAGATGGCATAACCGTACGTTGTATTTTTGTTTCTTTCTGCAATGATAGGTTTACTTGATGGGACAACATTAACTGATTAATGCAAAGAAAACAAACTAAAGCTGAATCGTTGGAACAGTTTCAAAACCACTCGGTTTTCTTCAAAAAGCAACATTTAAATGCGGAGCCTAAACCACTCTTTTAAAAGCTATCATGGTTCCTTCGATTATATCAAGTTCATTACGTTCACGATTTCGCCAAAAACCAGCTGTAGCTCTCTGTCGTTTCAAATGAGCAGCACATCGTATTCATGCTATGTTTGTTGGTGTTCGGAACACGCCCGCGCACGCAAACGCGTATGTTTTGGAAATGGAAATGCTTTTAAGGAAAAGGATGCGCACGCGAGATCATTCTCGTTTTAAAATTTATAAACCGCAAGTGCACGGCGCGTTGTAGCAAGCCGGTAGGTACGGGTCGATCCGCAGGGAATTGTGTATTAGGTCTTGTTTTTTATGGTTCAACAAATAATGAATTGGTTGGTTTGTCATAAAAATATAAAATACGAAAACAAGGAAAATAAAGAAAACAAGTTAAGAAAGAAGTGGTTGTGGCTTTGGCTCGGAAGGTCGAATCGCGACGATTCCTTCGACGCCCCCTTGACCATGAGTTGTCCGTTCTTACGTTGATCCCGGCATGAAGCATGATTTGTCAAGGCGGCTGCGAAGCACAGATCATGAAATTCCGATATTCGCCGCAAAACACGAAACGAATCCGTTTTGTTCATTTACTGTTTGTATGTCCGAGCTTGGGGTATCAACACTAAGCACGAGGGTTAGCAAACATACCACAACATCAAAAACATAAATTAGTGAGTGAGAGCAAATGATTTCAGTTTTGAGTGTGCTAAGTGTTTGTGATGGTATATGGTATATGAAACCAAGAGATTTGTCAAGTCACTTAATCACAAAATACCACATCCAAACTTAGCAAACTTAACACCAAATTGATTTTAACTTAAATATTGTGAAATGGGAAAGGGAGTGAATATGGTATATGAAGATGTTACAAAGTAACCATGGTTTCAAAATACCATATCACATCAATACATAAAATAATCTCTAGTGTTAGAATCACATTAAGCACATTAATATTAACAAGAAGAGGAGGAGGAGGCAAAACCTTTCATCTCACTTCCTCATCATTACCACAACTAAAAATATTAGTTAAGCATGATAAAAAGATAAGCAAATAATAAAAAGAAGCAAATAAACAAGCAAATAACAAGCAATATATTAACACTTGAAGTTGAGGTACAAGATATTGATAACTTGTTCAACCTCCATAATGAAGCTCTCAAAAGAAAGCTTCAAGAGGGAAGAAGAAGAAAAGACCAAGTTAAAGCCCACTCACTCTCAAGACTAAACCAAAAACAAAAGAAACTATTAAAATGGATTATATGTTACATATGTGAGACCTATATCAGACCCCTTCCCTTGCTCACTGATCTGGCTTTTATAGGCACCAAAAAAGATTAAACAAGTAATAAAAATAAGGTGATGTGACTGCAAGGGATGGACCGAAGAAAGATGGGGACAAACGGGGCAAGGGGGCCTGGCGAGCTTGGTTTTATAGGGTGTGTCGCCGGTCTTGGTTCGAGCAATGAGGCTCGTATTGATGTGGTGGTCTCGTGTCTATTCTAATATCATCCTGGTGCTGTTTGATTTGTCTAAAATAACCTGGTTTGCATTCAGAGATTTGGAGGGAAACTTGATGCAATGTATCACATCAAAACTTTTAGCATTAAACACCCATCACCTCACATGTGCCCACCACTTGCACAATTCATCATTTGTGTGTGCCAAGGAAGCCCCACCATGGTCCATGTACCAAAGAGTCATGTGCACACTTGTATGTGTTGGACCAAAATTGTGTGCACACATTTATTTTGCAAAAGCTCTTTGAATATCAGTCAGTTTCCTGTTCTGTTTGTAGTGTCGGCTCCTAAACACTATATCCGTGATATTGAGTTTGTTTCCAGTATTTAATCACGAACACCTGTAATCTGTTATTACTGAGCAGACACTGATTAATAGCACCGATATATAACAAAATAGATAATGAATGAGCAGTATTAAAATGCAGTTTCCTGAGATGAACAAATACCCCCAAACTTATCTTTTGCTTATCCCGAGCAAAAGAAAAAATCCTCACCTCACTTTCGCAGGGAACGCGATTGCACTGAGCATGTGCAACAAGCCGTTAAACCTCTAGGTGTCCCTAGTAGGGGAGTGTTGCCTCCTGAGGGTTTTCAGCGGATTACACTCACAAAATTCAGTCAAGTTAGCGTCGTGGAGAAACTGTTGATTCTAATCTTAAGGTTAAGAATCAAAGTTAGAAGTTCTATTACCCAAGTCAGAAACGTTAAACCCTATTTTTCACTCCTCACAATTTGTTTAGCATAAGCTTATATGCGTCTTTACGTGAGTGTGCGGATAGTGTCCATAAGGTTTTAAGAACTTTGATTAGGGTCATCATGTCATAATTACAGACCATGAAAACTTCTGAAGGATCACACGAGTTTGAAAGGAGTTAAGATTTTCTCAACTTTTTGTTCTCAAGTTAGGTTTCAAGTCAGAATTTCAATCGTTTTTAACAGAGAACCTAAGCCTTATTCTTCACTCCTACCTTTCACCCGTTTTTGTTCATACACACCCTTCGTTATCGTTCAAAACATCTTTATAAATATAAACTTTCATATCTCCGTAAAAAAACTGTTTTATAAGAAAACTTATCTCCGCCAAGATTATTCTCCTACAAAGAACCGTGAGGATTTTAACTCGGAGAGAACACTTGCTTAGCTTGTTTTATTTGGTGATTGGAAACTTAGCGAGTTTTGGGTCAATGACTCCCAAACAGGTGGTTTTAGGGCATTAGGTGTGGAGACACCCCAAGGACTTAATTACCTAAGTTACCAAGGCCACAAAACAAAAGACTCATTTTATTTAAAATATTCTGAACTCAGTGAAAACGGAGATATAGCCAGCTTTTCTTTTAAATCCGAAGACGTTACATATGGATAAGGTGTGTAATTGCTCCAACAAGGTTCCAGATGGGTTATTTTTCAGACTTATAGCTTTTATTTAAAACATCTATAAAATCCTTCATATTTACTTCACTGTATGAACTATTCTTGATATTTCTTAACTCAGAACAAACCTGTTTGATCCTAAAGATATTTATCAACTTTTAAAAAGTTTTTCAGACATGTCAGACTTTCATTAAACTCTCAAACACATACGACACATGTCAAGTGTTATAAAAGACGTATATCAGCTATATTTAAACACCAGGGAGGGTTATTTTTCGGGTTGTCAGTCTCATAAAAAGGATTTAGTTATTTCAACTTATCAACCGAACCTTCAGACTTCGAATCTAAGTTCCCCCGCTAGCTAACATGACAAACAAGTTTTTATGTTTTGAAGAAATTTTTCATTTTTTATAAGTTTTTTAATACAATGCAATACAAAAGCAGTTATTAAATGCGACTACATGCAAAAGAAAAGAAAAATAAACAATGTAAGTGCTGAAATGCAGGAAATATGCACTTGCAAACTATATGCAGATACAAAATGCAACCAAAATAGATCCACCCCCAAACTGAATATGACAATGTCCTCATCGTTGCTTGGCTTTGCCTTTGGTTCTGCTGCTCCCGCTTACTTCTTCTTGGTTTGCTAAGATCTGGCTGAGTTATTCTTGTATCTCCTTGTTCTGCCTGATCAAAGTTTTGATGCCACGGACCTCTATCCTGTGTAATTCATAGGGATCTGTCGGAACGTCCTCTCCCAAGTAAATCTCTGAGGAAGTCTGTGGTGCCGCATGCTCGCTGGGGTCAGTGGGTGACCAAATCTGCTGCTCACTCCTACCGTCCGTATAGCCTGGTAAGATCCTCTCTATCTCCACCAGGACGGTGTCATACATCGTGATGCAGGCTGCGAAATCATCGTCCTCCATACAGTAGCGACAAATTTGGGTAACGAGGACGGGAAGTAATGATTTGTGCGCAGCGACACTTTCCTTTACTGTGGCAAATATCATGCTCGCATGCAAAATTGATAATCCTTGGTCATTAAACAATGAACCATATGCCACACAATCGCTGGAAAAGATGAAACTCGAGCAATCCCCCTGATGTTACGGTAAGCCCAGCGGCAAGCTGTATAGACGTTTCTATAAATCTGCTGAGAATTTAGCACAGCATCTCGTAACTCGCACCGTGTACCTATGATCGTCCTATACTGGGCAAGCTCTAACGGTCTCTAAAAACCAGGTCGGATAGGGATGTTGGTGACATTGGATATCGTATCAGGTGAAAATACCCTCCGTCTATCCTGAAAGTGAAATCTAATGCGATCCTGGAGTATTTCACCATTTCTAAGAGCGTCGTAGAACTCATCTACCAAGTGCTCACAAGCACACAACCCCTCTTCCTCATACAACAAAAACACCCACCCCAACTGTCAGATCGCATCATGAAAATAGCTCCCGAACACCTCGTGGGTGAATACATCGACAAAATTTCGCTCTAATTCAAAAGGGGCCATGATCTGTGGGTTGGTGAAATTTGCAGAAAATTTAAACTGTGCAGGAGAGGGGGGAAGAGCAAATCTTATAGATTAGTCAAAGGCAAACTTCGATCAGAGGCAGTACGGCCGGCCTCGCCGGATTTTTGAAGGGACTCGCCGGTCGGATTCGGAGTAAAGGGGCTAGGTTTTGGAGGAAGGTTCGGGGAAAGCAAAGAAGGGATATGATGCTGTTTGAGAACTGAGAATAAAGGGGTCGGGTCAGGGATGTTATGACTTTATAAAAGAACATTTTACAACCCCCCCAAGCCCCCACTTCTTATAATTACTCAAACAAACAGTTAAATCAGTGTGCTATCCCCAAACTTTTAGCATTCATTCTCTAACGGGTGAGATCTTATTTTCAAAAAAAAAAACTAAGAAAACCAAAGATTAATTACAGTATTCACAAGTTAAACGACATTGTTAGTCCAGAAATTAATACCAGCCACAAAAAAATTTATCGATATAATGTAAGGGCTGGTAAAAGAATATGTGTATAAAAAATAAAAATAAAAAGAATGTGTTAGTTGTTAGTGAAGGGCATGGGTCTGTGTGAGTAGGGATCAGAAGACGTTGAAAGTGAAAATGATGTTTTGAAGAGGTCAAAGAATTGTTGCCCGGATGAATTGAATGTTCAAAAAGCATATGTCGAGTTTCGGAGTCAAGCTCGTTTAAAAACTGGAGTTCATCCGCAAAAAAATTGGAAAAGGAAAGGTTCATGGGATGTTCCCTAATTGATCCTTACTCAAACTCACTGAGGATATCAAGTTCATCCGCAAATAATTCTTCAAAACTCTGTATGAAAGACTGTTTTTCAAGGTTGTCTTCCTCCCTATAATTCTGCACAATCCTACACTCACTGCTATAGCTCACAATTTCCAAAACAAGTTCTTCTTCATCACATTCATATCTGGGTAGGTTCATGTCATTTAAAAAGGTAGGTTCCCACCCTAACGTTTCTTCCGAAACAATATCACTAGGTGATACAAAAATTGTGGGTTCCTAATCATTAATCTCTTCTAACAATCTATCCGAACCATACCCGTCAAAATCACAAGATTCTTCCTCTAAAATTGGAATGCAAAAATTAGTCGGTGGATTTTCTTGTGTGTCCTGATAACACTTGTCAATTCAATTGCATCGTCATCTATGAAATTATCAAAATTCAATTGATCATTTACCTTACTTGGGTAACTTCCTAGATGACAGATATTGACACTATGTGGTTCTATTGACTGTGTTCACTCTTTAGAATCACTACAGCTACATGCTCTTCAATTCTAGCTGAAGATTGAGCATTGAGCTTGAGCTTGAAACAATTGCTAAGACTGCTGTATAAACAGGGCTAGCGTAGAAGCTGTTTGATTCTCGACCGCAATCATCACTTAAATACCTTTATCTAAAGCGGTCAACCTAGCATTCATCTCACCATCATTCTCTAAGGATGCGTCAGTTGTTTCAGGAAGAGTGGGTTGTGACGGTGGTGATGCTAAAGCAGTTACCCTGTTGACCTTTTTCTCTAAATATTCAATCATTAGGTCTTTAATTGAAGTGGAACTGGGTTCAAGAGTGTTAGGTGGGTGACCATTATCAAAAATCTGGGATGGTTGGTCACCCTATAGAAAAGGACAATTTTCATGAATGTGGGAAGAATCGTGGCAAGTTGAATAAATGAATTGGGACTGAGTATAAACAAAAGAATAAGAATCGTGAAAAATTGAATTAAATTGTGTATCACCCATATTAACAAGAATTCACAAATATCACAAAAACAAAGAATATCACACCCCTAGCAGTTTATGTTATGCTAGTCAACTAGACCTGCTCAAGAACCTGATTGTTGAAGTAAAACTGTGTCGAGAAATGGGCTAAGGATATACGGATCACGAAGCCAGGTAAGTGCAAGAGATAAGGGGAGGTTTTCCAACGCTTTCGCAAAGTTCCTTAATTAGATAACCCTTTCTCTTAAACACTTGCCTAGACACCCTGTGAACGATATACCGTTAAGCGGTGTTCTAAACACAGTTAAATTCTCCTAATGAGCGCGATGTCCTTAAAGTAAAAGTTCTAATTGATTTTAAATTACTGTGGGTATGCAAGAATGCAGTTTTGTGATTTGTGAGCTACGGAGAAAGGTGATGAAATCCTTTACCGTATCTTGTTTGGTCGTGCCCTTAATATCTGTATTAAGATGCAAATGCGCATTCAATAAAAGAATTCAAGAATTCAATCAAGTAAAGCAATTCTTTTTATGTTTTAGGCTTAAGCGCTGCAACAAATACGGGTTAGTTCTCTGTGCAATTGGTGGCAAAATTGTGCGAAGAATCCTGCAGAAGATAGAAATATTGGAATGCGTCGGATTCGAGAAGAATGTGCAGGGTTACCCAAGACGGAAGCAAGGTTTTGGGAGGCATCGTCCATTCCAAATTCAAAAATTTGTCGTTTTAGCTAACCCTAACTTGAATCGTAAACTAGAAATATATACGGAATCAGAAGCAAACACTTCACAATATGTAAAGAGGGCGAGGAATACAACCTTTGTAGATCGGTACTTCACTTCAATAGCTCCGTGTAGTAGTCCCTTTCGCTGCGATCGTAAACTCCGGACTCTAGAGAGGCTCCCATGAAGAAATGAACATGCTTGCTTCGATGTCTTCGAGGCCGAAAATAATCTATGTCGAGGAGACACTAACCTAAGCTATTTCTTCACTAAGTCAAGAACTTTGTGAAGAGAACACCCTATACTAAATGGCAAGTAGTAGAGGATGATGAAGTAGGAAGTGGGCTCACTTTAGAATTGATTTTCTCACACTTTTTCTCATACCTCCATTAGAGCTAGAAAGCTTTTGAGGAGGAAGAAGAAGATGATGATGAACTCAAGTCAATAATTCATCCAAAAGAATAATGTAACCATGGGTGAGTTAAGCCCTCATGCTTAACTCATGTAGAGAATTAACCAAGCTATAAGGTTAAGGGTTGGGTTAAATAATATCTAAAGAAATGACAAAAGAGAAGACTTTGTCAATATTTCTACAAGCTTCATGTAAGCTTGACAATATTGACCAAGTTAATGCTCTTTTGTAATAACTTAAGAAAATAAAATCCCTAACTTAACCCTAGGTTGATATAAGTCTCATACACCCATCTTGCATGTATCATCAACCATGACACAATACATGTACACAAATATACATATCACATATGTACAATGTGCACATCAAGTGAGAAAAGAAATCATAAGTGAGCTAATACAAGTTAATGTAGTATAATGTACAAATATATAATTATACATTAGATTATCAAATCAAATCTTGATTTAATAATCCGGCTATTTCACATATAACCGACTGATATCATGTGTAATAACTTATCGAATCAACACTTGATCCGATAATCCGGCTATATCGCATATAACCGACCAATGTCACAAATCGCGAGAATAGAATACGGTATCTCATATCGTATTAATCTCGGTCCCGCACATATCACATATGTGCTCCTACTCTGTTTCGCTTGAGCCAGGAAACCCCCGTGTAGGACTCTAAAGACTCGTCAATACGCCGGCAGTAGGTGATGATCATATTAAACACCCACAAGCCGCAAGCGGTCTGCTAAACGTAACGGCCACCCGGGTATTGAGCGATCAGAAGATCAAAAACCATGCCTGCTCACACTCCTGCGAATCCAATCAGTAACACTACCGTACAGTCCGGTCTCTTAGTCTGATATATCCAATCAGTAATAGCTACCGCACATTGTGCCTTGACGCAGGCCAACAAATGTAGCATGAATACTATGAAGTACTTATCTGAAATGACGGAGGGTTACGCAAGTTTTTAAGAAAACCATGAGCGTAATGAACTTGATATCGTTGTAGAATCGAGTGATTTAAATGGAGTGTTTTTAAGGCTTTTACTAGTTTTGCTAAAGAGGTCACTCCCGGTGAAGGGATCTCGGCTCTTTTCTTATCGAATAAGGTGCAGGATATTCACAATACCACTATGCAAAGCAAAAACTATAGAAGCAATCAAAAGACAAAACCGAGTGTTGTAGCATCTGCTAGTTTCGCTGAAGAGGTCACTCCCGGTGAAGGGATCTCGGCTCTTTCCTTATCGAATAAGGTGCTGGATATTCTATAAGGAATACCGCTATGCAAAGTAACAACTAGAGCTATCTGTTTTTGAAAATTCGATTCCACAAAATCTTTAGGTTTCTTTTATTTCATTAATCTATTAATGAAGTCCCATCATTTTAAGTTACCTAAACATTACAGATAAATACAACGTATGTTTATGTCATCCGCATTCGCCTCGATGTCTCCTCGTGCACCGTTAGGTTAGGTAACTAACGGCAGAGCGAGGCAGGGCTAGCGCGGGTGTAAAACATAAGCAACGTCTATATAATATATCACATATACTATATCCAGTATCCATCTCAACATATCAAATTATCACATCACAGATATCGCAGTAGAAGAACAACATATGAAATATTGGATGTACTAGGATTTCCGTGTTTTATTTTAAGCCTGTATAAAACATGGATTCCATGGTTGTGATGAATAGACAATCCCATACCCTTAGACCCCTACGAGAGCGGCAAGCAACCCTACCAATTCTAGAGTTAGGAGACCTGGTATCGACTCCTCGAGATGGTCTCCCACTGGACTCAAGAACCCGGTTACTTGTGCTCCCCGCCTTGGGTCTGTCCTAATGCGGAAAAGTAAATAATAAACAATGGTGACATCATCCTCAAACCGGAAGTACCCCAATAAAAGAATATTACATACAATGAATTTTACATGAATGAAAATGAAAAACTCTCATCTCACATAAAACCCCCCGGCTATTCAAACACGAAGATCCAATATAACATATCACAGCAACACATAACATCACATGTCATCAACGTAAGTAAATATGTGTGTTGAAGTCGAAAATTGCACCCCGGTTGACCAAGTCAAAGTCAAAGTCAACCCCAAGCCAAACGGGCCCATGCCCAGGTCGAGTCCGAACGTGAAGCGGCCGGCCCTCCCCCTTGCCAAAATGAAATCATGTAATAAATAATTTTTATGTAATTTTTTATGCATGAATATAAACAAAATGGGCATAAAGCCAAATTTTCGTAAGCCCATGGCTTATGTGCAAAAAGAAATGGCACATGAACCATGGGATGGCCAAAATGCCATTTTTGTAAAGCCCAGGAGGCTATATGTAAAGTGTATAGCCTATAAAGGCAAGGATAATGAAAATATCCCAACAACTTTTTCTCTCTCCAAAAAAGAATCAAGATCTGTGATCTTCTCCTTTCTCAAGGTTCTAAAACCTTCTTCTTCTCTTGAATTAAATCAAGAGTTTTACTCTTTTTTTTATAAAACTAAATAGTTTTTCACCACAAAACCCACAAAGGGGAGCTTAGATCTCCCACCAGATCTCAAAAAGAAGAGATTTTTAAAATCTCACATCTCTTGATCTTCCAGATCCAGCCAAAAGAGGAGGAAGAAGGAGACCCATCACCTAAAAATCCTACTTTGGGAAGATCCAGAGCTCAAGGGAGAAGCTCGTTTCAGCATCTCCAAAAACATCTTAGGAGTTTAACTCCCCTCTAATTTCTCTTTCGGGAGTTTAAATCCCATTTCTGAGGCTAAAAGCCCCTTTTCCTCACCGGCGCTCAAGCGCCCGAGCGCCTAGCGCCCCAAGCGCTCAAGCGCCCCAAGCGCTCAAGCGCCCAGCGCCCACGTGCCGGACGCGTGGTGCGCTAGTGCTCAAGCGCTTAGCGCTTAAGCACCTAGCGCCCAGCGCCCACATGTCGGGTGGTGCGCAAGCGCTTAAGCGCACAGCGCCTAAGCGCACAGTGCTCAAGCGTACAGCGTCCACGTGTCGGACACGTGGTGCACTAGCGCTTGAGCGCCCAGCGCCCAGTGCCCACGTGTCGGACACGTGGTGCGCTCGCGCTTGAGCGCACAGCGCTCAAGCGCCCGGCGCCCATGTGTCGGACACGTGGTGTGCTAGCGCTTAAGCGCACAACGCCTAAGCGCACAGCGCTCAAGCGCCCACGTTTCGGATACGTGGTGCGCTAGCACCCTAAGCGCACAGTGCCTAACCGCACAGTGCTCGTGTGCTAGGTACGTGAGGCGCTGGCCCCACGCGTCCTTTGGGTGCTTTTCCCCTTTTTATATATATGTGTATACATGTATATATATATATACTCACACACTCCACAATACCGTCCCTCTAAAAAAATTTAGGCCGGGGCGCTGCCCCGCACCCCGCAAGGGGACTGCTAGCCCCCTTGACCTCCAGCCCGCTATCCGGGTAGCGGGACCCCCGTAAAAACTCCGCGGGGCCCCCGATATATCCAAGCCCCCTCCAAAATAAAACACACGCACACTGCACATTAAGTTTCCATGACCAGTTTAACCCGTCAATCGGAGGTTCTCTCGCCCTAAAGGTGAGGGGTAATTAACGGCAGCTTAGTCCGCGGCTGCCGGAGATTCGGATCCCCATAATCAATAAACCCCGGCCTATCTTATGCAGGGGGAATCTGAGTACGCCTGACAAGTGCACGCGTATTCCCATCTCAATGGGGTGACGAAAAACACCCTACAGATTCTGGCACGCTCGGTGGGACTAGTCTCTCCTCCCATATTTCGGGTTAAACGTTCATGCGAACTCAATCAATATACATATCTATATTTATACTAAAATAATGCTCTTTCATGCAGGTCTTCAAGCAATCAACTTTCAACGACAATGTCTCCCAAGACGAATTCAGCTTCCAACGCGACCCCGATCCCGTACGTGGTCAAGGTCAATGCTCGTGTGGTTCTCCCCGCAAGTCTCAGTTGACAGTGGGAGGAACTGCCCCGCCAGTTTGGTTCTGTCATTATCTATCCTACCGGAAGCGCTCATTTGGCAGAAATCTTAGTGAAACAGGTGGCCAAGCCGGTCTCAAGGGGCAAGAGGCCGAATGTTGTGATCACTATGGCACCCCAACCGAAACTTAAGACGGTGTCTGAACGACTCTCTGATGCTCCAGCTGGGGGCAAGACTTCTGGTACAAAGGGCAACATCAAATGTTGCAGACGAGCTCAGGCGGTGACTCCAACAAATGCACAATCGAGCGTATCTCCAAGGTCTTCCATGGCCCAGTCTACGGCGTCTTCCCGAAGTGCCAAAGTCTGCCAAGCGCTTAAAACGGAAAAGTTAAGGCAGAAGCAGCTCAGGTATCGAGCCAACAGGAGAGCCAGGGCTTCGGCCAAGTGGAATCTTGTGAGGTTCCAAGAGCAGAGTTACTCTGCGACGACAGCTGAGTCGGCCGTAAAAATCAGCAATTCCTTCAAACCTCTGAAGTGGGTTCAGAAAAATGCTATGACCGCCAGAATCAAGAAGACAGCGGTCCGAACGTCGCTACGAAGAGACGTGTCCCGGTCCCAACAGAAAAAGTTTGACACCGTCTCTTCAAGAGTCTATCAGGTGCTCTGTACCGCGTGAAAACAGCGGGGCAAAACCAAAAAGGAAGCGTCAGCACCATTCAAGGATTCGGCCAGGTCAGCCGCCTTCAATCGACTGCCCGTTACCGAAACATGGGGGTCAAGATAGCGATCCGTGAAATCAGCCACCGATAACAAAAAGACGGCTGGATATATTATCCATACGGTCTATATGGCGGGTGGGCGCCCTAGTGACAACCTTCGCAGCAAAAGCAAGGATGGGGCCACCACATCCTAAGCCCAATCTAGCTTGAATGTGGTTGCCGTTGCCCAAGAACAGCCGCCTCCGCTGGATGATGAAAACCCTCTCGATGAGGATGATAGGCAGAGAGAGCCCTCAGTTCATGAGGAGTCGGGCTTAGAAAGCGAAGATGAGCCAACTTTCCATCCTATGACCGCAGAGCAGCAACTTCTCCAAGAGCTCCGAAAACAGCTCAGAAGTAAAGACAAGGAGATGGCCAAGCTCCACTCAAAGATCGACGACTTGACAAATGTCGTCTTATGGCTTATGGCCCAACTTGCCTCTCAGCCACCCAATCAAGCGCGGGGCTCTGCTCATGAACTGGGAAACGGTGTCCCGAGACAGCCGACGCCTATTCCCTCAAATCCAAAGGTGGGCGGACTGCACGAAAGCCAGTCGCATCCTATCTCGGGAAATGTCTTGGCGGCCGATGACAGCAACCCGCTAACTCAAGTTCAAATCATGGATTTGGTTGCCAACAAAATCAAAACATTAGTAGTTGAAGCCGGAGAGCAAAAAGATGCCAGCAGTAGCGGGAGACCATATCCTGCTCGGTACGATCTTGTAGAGTTTCCCACTGGCTATGTCGTCCCCAAATTTGAATGGTTCGATGGGATGGGAAATGCGAACCGGCACATTGCCCAATTTAAAGCATCATGCACAAATACTGGGGGCAATGATGTGCTCCTTCTCCGTCAGTTTGTTAATAGCTTGACGGATGTTGCTTTTGATTGGTATGCAAGCATACCAGATGACTCGATCATGACGTTCGCTTAAATAGAATCCATGTTCAAGCAAAGGTTCATGAGTGTCAGCAATAAAATCACCATTGCCGACCTCGTAAGGACAGAGCCAAAGGACAACGAAAGTAACATGGATTTTATAGTCCGATGGCGCAATCTCTCTGTCAAATATGAACCGCCGTTGGAGCAAGATCAATCCGTCAGTCTTCATATAGAAAATCTGAAGGACTGGATGAAACCTTTCCTGTGCACTGCAGGCCTTAAAACATTCCAAGAGCTGACCAAAAAGATCCAAACGTTGGAACGCTCAAATCCCGAGTCCGCTCAGGATCTTCAGTTCACAAACAGACCGAAACTTTAGAGGGACAACAACCGAAAAGGCGGAAGTTCTAACAACACTGATTCTCTAAATAAGCAGAGAGCGGGCGGAGCAAAAACTAACAAATCTCGAGAGCCAACTTTGGAGGAAAGAAGAAATAAGGTCTACTCATTCCGAACGGACAAGGTCCACAAAATTTTTAAAGATGCTCTGAAGAATGGCCTGCGGCTACCAGAACCAAAAAGGCTAAGTGAAGTGAACAAGACTGATCATCCCAACTTTTAACCAAACTACCGAGTGCTGGGACACACTATTGAAGACTGTTGCATCTTCAAGGATTGGGTTGAGAAACAATACAAGGCGGGAGAAATATCATTGTCCCTTGGTGTGTTAACAAACAATCAAGCTGCGACCGCCAATTTCATACAAACGGAGACCGAAGTCCTTCAGGGACCTGATTCTCTCAGACATCTGCCTTTCTCTAAAAAGAGCGGACCAAGGCTACAAGCTAAGAGCCAAGCGAGCAGCATTGCCAATGAAGAAGCAATAGACAGGTACACAACCCATACGGTCTATATGATGGAGCTCAGAGGAATAAATCCTCCTGCGCCTTATAACCATGACAATGACGCGGTTTTTGCCATCCAACATCGGCCCGATCTAAATGATGAAGAGCCCGCTCAGGCTATTAAGCCAAAGGAACCCATGGTTCATGCTGAATCAAGTTCAGGCGGTAGGGATTGTTGGGTAGTGGGAGCACCCCGGCCATCGAAACGTGGCCAAATGCGGAACAAAAATTTCTTAAAACCCGGCGCTACCATTACCCGATTTGCAAGATCGAAACCATTAACCCTAAAACTAGTAATCTAAGAAAAGGAGATAGAATGGTTATACCTAATGAACCAAGTCCTTCGAGTCATCAACCATTTCCAAGCTCCAAGTGATGCGGATCGACTTTGGTCGCCGGTCTTCCTTCATCTCCGATGATCCACCCGAGGGAAACGGCGCAAGCTTCAGGTTTGCCAAGCGAACCAACCGACTCTTTAAAATTGCTAGTAGTGGAGAGTGGGGAGTGTAGGATAGTGTCACTAAAACTTTCTCTCAACCATGAGCTCAAGTGAGCATCTCAAGAAGAAGATGAAGAGGGTGATGATGGCAAGGCATGAAAATGGCTAAGTATTTTGTGTGAGCATGAGAGTGAGAGAGTATGAAGACTACCATGTTAATTTTCCAAATGAGCAAGCCCCCATCCATAATATGGCCGGCCCCCCTTCTCATGCCCCCACCAAAAAATGTCATTTTCCTTTTTACAATAAAGAATTACACCATACCAATCACTACATGAAAAAGCCCATACTTTGACCAAGAGCCATGCTTATGCCATGTCATCATTTCCACCTCATTATTAACATGTGATTTTATAAATAAAATCAATAATGAGGTGGCATCTTCTAGAAGTCATTCCGCACAAATACAGAATACTTCCCGGTACATTATCGAAATATACATACGTGTATTCGTACGAAAATACGAATAGCCAAAGAGAGGAAATAAATAGTGAGCAATAATACTAGAATACATATATATAAATACATATGTAAATTATTAAATCAAAACTTGATTTAACAATCTGGCTTAATCCTAAGCCGCTAGTATTATCAACCGTCCGATTAAAGTCTGTGCAGTCCGTGCACATATTTAATCGGACACCTGTATGTATCAACATACGTCACCCACACCATATCGCCTGAACCGTGAAAAAACCCTCTGTGTAGGACTCTAAAGACTCGTCAATACGCTGGCAGAGGGTTTAACCACAAGCACGTCAGCGACACTAGCTGTACGTAACGGCTACCCAGGTATTGAGTGAAAGGAAGGCCGACGAGCAAACTCATCCAAACCCCTACTGAGCTTGTCAGTGACAATATCCGTACGGTCCGGTCTGTTCGTCTAAAAGTATCGCATATCGAGTCTGGGGGGGTGGATAAAGTCAGACCCCTAATAACGCGATAATTCGTGTCGGTATGAAAACCCATCACTACCTGAGAAACTATCGATCCTGGATCGGTAAATCTTACATACCCCGACCGAGGATTTCTAGTGATGGCCACCCGTGCACTGCGCGACATCAACCCCCAATACCAGGAGAGATGAATCCCTGACGATCCGCTCACTGCCTCCATGTGGCTCGGGACTGTACCCAACTAAAACCTGTTTGCACGACTCCTTTGAGCCGTGGTAGGGTAGTAATCAAAGTACAGTGGGAACTCACACGAGACAAATGATGATCTCAGGTCGACAGACTAACCTGTACACATGTCACCAGGGAACTGCTATCTGACAATAGGTATAATACCATCTAACATATTCCCGGCGAGTCCGTCCAGTGTACTCATAACCCAATGAGCACCTGTATACTATCTTAGGTGAACAACTAACACCAATGGCTTGTGAGACAGGCCACCGCCCCTCGTCAGGGTCTAGATAAGTATATAACAGTCTACACTGGAGTATCGATGCCCAGTCTCGATACTCCAACGACTAGGGACATTTAAGGATGCGCTTATAGACCCCCAGCTCCCACGTATGTGATCGCTATCACAATGCTGGTACTCGAGCAAGAATCCTACGGGCTTTATCAACATATACATGACGATAAAGACAAACCAGATAGCATACTATCATCTCGAGTAAGACTGTTCTATTGGTATAGGTCCTCTCTCAATCATCATAATCATCTTCCTGTGACTACGATAATTTCTTTGAGGGCACTATAACCAACAGGGATGACCCCGTTGTCATACCCGGAACTATAGAACAAGTATTATTCCATTGGCTTCAAAGGTAACTTCAGGAAATGGATGAGAAGATGGCCAAGGTCCATTCTAAAGTTGACGAGCTGGCAAATGTTGTGACGGATCTCACGACCCAAGTCGCCCGATTGCAATTACAGCAAAATCAAATTTTGGTTCGTGAGCTGGGGATTGATATCCGGAAGCAGCCGACCGATGCTCCCTCCAGCCCGAGAGCGGAACACCTTTGTGAAAAACAGACGCGATCAGCCTCCAGTCCTTCCGATACGTACACTGAACGTGGTAAGCGGACAGTAGGCGAACCAAAGACTGATCGTCCTTAGGGTCCAGCATCAGTAAGGGCATCTACTCCAATAAAGAGAAAGAAGAAAGTATACTCCTTCAGGAGGGATAAAGTCCGCGAAATATTCGAGGACGCCTTGGACAACGGTCTTCAATTGCCTATTCCAAAGAGGCCACACGAGATGAACATGACCGGCAATCCCATATACTGCCCATATCAAAGAATGGTGAGTCATACCATTGAAGACTGCTATGTTTTTAAAGATTGGGTGGAGAACCAATACAAACTCGGGAAAGCCTCACAGTCGTCAGATGTACCGACAAGCCACAGAGCTACGGTCATCAACACAGCCCCGCCAAGATCAAAGTTTGAGGAGCTGGGATAAGCAAACCACTGACCACCACGTCATTAAACTGGGAATAATCGACCTCTAAGTCGCTAAACTGGGAATGTAAAAAAAATGTGTGTGTAAATAAAAAATGTGTAAATAAAAAAAAGGAAGTGTAAATAAAAAAAATATAATAATAAAAAGACGAAATGATGGGGGCAACCGCGAATAAATAGCTGAAATGATAGGGCAATCGCGACCTTCGCGATAAGAAAAACTGAAATGATAGAGCAATCGCGGTAAAAAAAAGTGGCGAATGATGAGTCGCTCCTGGTACCATATTCCAGTGTAGCGATGCAGACGCCAATTAAAATCCAATTTCCCAAAATTCTTCCAGCCCTACGGCCAACCCCCAAATTGACTACCGTATACAATCCACGGGCTCAAATAATTCTCATCATACTCTTGCCCCACCGCAATCATCAGTTACGCGGCTGGTCTCCGCCCTCGGAATTATGCTCCATTAGGAAGACCCACTCATGTATCCTCATGATACATGAGGAGAACAAACCTTCGTGGGATCCTCACGACTCACAAAGGAAAAAACACACTTAAGGTTCTTACGACTCCTAAGGAGAAAATGCACCTACGGGATCCTTACGACTCGTAGGGAGAAAATGCTTTTATGGGACCCTTACGGCCCATAAAATTGAAAAGCCTTAGGTGATAGGGATCTATACCTGTCTCCTAAGCCATCGCTCCCTAATCCCCAAGTGGCGAATGATGAGTCTCTCCTGATACCATATTCCAGTGCAGCGATGCAGACACCAACCAAATTCCAACGCCCATACCCCAACGGCGAATGATGAGTCGATCCTGGTACCATATTCCAGTGTTGCGATGCAGACGCCAACAAAGTCTCGAAATTTTTCTGGCCCTGCGGTCTGGATCATACATCCTGCAAAACCATATACAATCCACGGGCGCAAAACGATCCCAATCTCTCCCAAGTCCTACAGGCGAGACCACATTCAAAGTCCCATCGCGATCGCCAAAAAAAAAGAAAAAAAAGAAAAAAAAAGTATGTCCACAAGCAAAATGGGCACGGATGAAAATCCGAAAGGGCTCCGTAAGTAAAAACAGCAGGACTGCCGGCGAGTTTGTGAAAACCCAAAAGGGCGCAAACTCGTAAAAAAAGAGAGATGAAATACACTTGCAAAGTCCTCTCGACTTTGTGAGGAGAAAATTCACGCGTGAGATCCTTACGACGCACAAAGGAGCAACACACTTAGGAGTCCCCACGACTCCTAAGGAGAAAATACACCTACGAGATCCTTTCGACTCGTAGGGAGAAAATGCTTTTATGGGACCCTTACGGCCCATAAAATTGAAAAGTCTTAGATGATAGGGATCTAAACCTGCCTCCTAAGCCATCAATTCCCAAATCCTCTCGGGGCAAATGATGAGTTGCTCCTGGCATTATTCCAGTGCAGCAATGCAGATGCCAAACAAAAAACAATTCCCAAATCCTTCCGGGGCAAATGATGATTGCTCCTGGTATTATTCTAGTGCAGCAATGCAGATGCCAAACAAAAAAACCAATTCCCAAATCCTCCCGGGGCAAATGATGAGTTGCTCCTGGCATTATTCCAGTGCAGCAATGCAGATGCCGACAGAAAACCAATTCCCAAATCCTCTCATGACAGATGATGATTCGCTCCCGGTACCATATTCCAGTGTAGCGATGCTGATGTCAACTCAAATCAAACGACTCAAACCAACCAATTCCAACATCGACCTTTGCGTCAAACAACGACACCCCATAACGGGGAAACGTCAAGCAGACACTCCGTCTCGGGGACACGTCAACAAGCAGACACTCCGCCTCGGGGAAACGTCGACCAGCGACACTCCGTACCGGGGAAACGTCACAGACATACACTCCATCTCGAGGAAATGTCCAACACAGACACTCCGTTCCAGGGACACATCGACCAGCGACACTCTGCATCGGGGAAACGTCCAACACAGACACTCCGCATCGAGGAAACGTCCAACACGGACACTCCGCATCGGGGAAACGTCCAACACAGACACTCCGCATCGGAGAAATGTCCAACAGCGACACTCCGTACCGGGGAAACGTCACAGACAGACACTCCGTCTCGGGGAAACGTCCAACACAGACACTCCACATCGAGGAAACATCCAACACAGACACTCCGCATCGGGGAAACGTCCAACAACGACACTCCGTAATGGGGACACGTCAAGCAGACACTCCGTCTCGGGGACACGTCAACCAGCGACACTTTGCATCGGGGAAACGTCCAACACAGACACTCCGTACCGGGGAAACGTCCAACAGTGACACTTCATAACGGGGAAACGTCAAACAAAAACTCCATCTCGGGGACACGTCAACTAGCCGATACTCTGCCTTGGGGAAACGTCAAGCAGACACTCCGTGCCGGGGGCATGTCGACTACAGACACTCCGCCTCGGGGAAACGTCGACCAGCGACACTCCATGCCGGGGGCACGTCTACCAAATCACTCCGGGCCAGGGAAACGTCTACCATGGACACTCTACCTTGGAGACGCGTCAAGCGTCGACCGTCCATGTCACAAAAAGGGCAGTGCAGGCTTCCCACAAATCGGGAACCAAATCGCTCTGGATCAGAGCGTCGACCGTCCATGTCGTAAAAAGGGCAGTGCAGGCTTCCTACAAAGCAGGAACCAGATCATTCCGGGCGAGGGAAAAGTCTACCACGGACACTCCGTCTCGGAGACGCGTCAAGCGACGACCGTCCAAGTCGCTAAAAAGGCAGTGCATCTCAAAAAGTGGGAACCAAAGCTAGTCGCCTCCACGCAAAAGAAGATCCATCAATTTCATGCACACGACTCACATATGTGATGTGCATTTATTGATGGGGGCACTTTGTTGAAGTCGAAAATCGCACCCCGGTTGACCAAGTTAAAGTCGAAGTCAACCCGAAGCCAAACGGGCCCATGCCCAGGTCTAGTCCGAACGTGAAGCGGCCGGCCCTCCCCTATGACAAAATGAAATCATGCAATAAATAATTTTTATATAATTCTTTATGCATGAATGTAAACAAAATGGGCATAAAGCCAAATTTTTGTAAGCCTATGGCTTATGTGCAAAAAGAAATGGCACATGAGCCATGGAATGGCCAAAATGCCATTTTTGTAAAGCCCAAGGGGCTATATGTAAAGTGTATAGCCTATAAAGGCATGGATAATGAAAATATCCCAACAAATTTTTCTCTCTCCAAAAAAGAATCGAGATCTGTGATCTTATCCTTCCTCAAGGTTCTAAAACCTTCTTTTTTCTCTTGAATTAAATCAAGAGTTTTACTCTTCCTTTTATAAAACTAAATAGTTTTTCACCACAAAACCGATAAAGGGGAGCTTAGATCTCCTACCAGATCTCAGAAAGAAGAGATTTTAAAAATCTCACATCTCTTGATCTTCAAGATCCAGCCAAAAGGTGAGGAAGATGGAGACCCGTCTCCTAAAAATCTCACTTTGGGAAGATCCAGAGCTCAAGGGAGAAGCCCATTTTAGTATCTCCAAAAACATCTTAGGAGTATAACTCCCCTCTAATTTCTCTTTCGGGAGTTTAAATCCCATTTCTGGGGCTAAAAGCCCCTTTTCCTCGCCGGCGCTCAAGCGCCAAGCGCCCCAAGCGCTCAAGCGCCCAGCGTCCACATGCCGGGCACGTGGTGCGCTAGCGCTCGAGTGCACAGTGCTCAAGCACCTAGCGCTCGAGTGCCCAGCGCCCACGTATCGGACACGTGGTGTGCTCGCGCTTGAGCGCACAGCGCCTAAGCGCACAGTGCTCAAGCGCCCAGCGCCCACGTGTCGGACACGTGGTGCGCTCGCGCTTGAGCGCACAGCGCCTAAGCGCACAGTGCTCAAGCGCCCAGCGCCCACGTGTCGGACACGTGGTGCGCTAGCGCTTAAGCGCACAGTGCCTAAGCGCACAGCGCTCAAGCGCCCGGCGCCCACGGGTCGGACACGTGGTGTGCTAGCGCCCTAAGTGCACAGCGCTCGCGTGCTAGGCACGTAAGGTGCTGGCCCTACGCGTCCTTTGGGCCCCCGATATATCCAAGCCCCCTCCAAAACAAAACACACGCACACTGCACATTAAGTTCGCATGACCAGTTTAACCCATCAATCGGAGGTTCTCTCGTCCCAAAGGCGATGGGTAATTAATGGCAGCTTAGTCTGCGGCTGCTGGAGATTTGGATCCCCACAATTAATAAACCCTGGCCTACCCTAGGCAGGGGGAACCTGTAGTACGCCTGACAAGCGCGCGCGTATTCCCATCTCAATGGGGTGACGAAAAACACCCTACAATGTGTATCCCAGTTGTCGTTGACATATAGCACCGAAACCATCGATACACCACATATTACACTTACGGTCGCAGAAAAGAAAGTGAAAAACTACAACAGTTGGAATCTGCAACCACCTTAGACATCGCATGCCTAACCAAATGAATTTCTTAGACATCGCATGCCTAACAATTATAAACCCTGCATTTTAGTCTCGATCTCGAAAACACTTTTCAATATCTAGTCGGGCAATTCAACAAGATTCCCGACATCCTGATCGAATGCTCGTCGGAAACTTTAGTAGACGGCCCAACCCCCGATGCCATCGATGAAGTGCACTAAGGCGGAACACCGCTGCCACGAGCACCCGAACGGATGCTTTTGGAGACGGGGTTCTCCTACAGTCACTTGGTCGGGACTATGGGGCATGGCTATCTATTAAATTTACCCGGCGAGTATCCACGTATACTACGTGATTGCGACGGACTTTTGATCACATCAAAATCCCGTGGCAACCGATCATTTGAGACTAAACTGCTAGATTTATAACATTCATTCTAGTTATCTCATAACTACTTGTGGATTCCAAATATTGTATCCCATCACATAATATCCGGACGACGTTAAACTTTTCGATCGATTCATCAAAGTCCCACAATTTCCCAATAGCTCAACACTTGCACACAGTTTTAATAATACCCAGAAAATGCCACAGTACCTATGAACCAGCCGTAAAAGGGTCAAACCAACGCCTCACATGTGACAACGCTAAACTACCACAAACCCTAGAGTTCAAGTGGCAGTTTTGACGGCCACATAATCGAGTTAAGGTTTACGTTCTTCTGGAGGGTCCACAGAATCACTTGCATATTTTTCCGAATACGTTAAACTTAGAAAAATGGGTTTTTGACATTCGATCGAACTTTTTAACTTCGCCTAGACAATACGTGAATAACCCGAAACAATGTTAAAAATACGAATACGAAACACTCCGAATTGTTTATAGTGTAAGATTACATCACATGCAAAATTAGCAAAAACAAACAACACCTGAAACATCAAAACCATGTTACTGGAACACAGGCAAAATTTCAGGGGAGGGGGCTCGGTTTTGGCCAAGATAGTAGGTATGTTGGCCGGCCCAATTTTCTCAGAATGCCCTAAAATTTTGTGTGTGTTCATGATATATCCCATACATCACTCTGTACTTGTTTAAATTTTTTTTTGACAATTATTTAAAATCGATAGAAACTTGATTTCGTAGTTTCAAGTTTCGGAGTTGTTTCGGTTTCGTGATCTTAACAAAATCCGTGTTAATTTCTAGCATGGCTCTGATACCACTGCAGGATTACCCAAGACGACAGTAAGGTTTCGGGAGGTATCGTCCATGCCAAATTCAAAAATTTGACGTTTTAGCTAACCCTAACTTGAATCGTAAACTAGAAATATATACAGAATCATAAGCAAACACTTTGCAATATGTAAAGAGAGCAAGGAATACAACCTTTGTAGACTGGTCCTTCACTTCAATAGCTCCGTGTAGTAGTTCCCTTCACTGCGATCGTAAACTCCGGACTCTAGAGAGGCTCCTATGAAGAAACGAACATGCTTGCTTCGATATCTTCGAGGCCGAACATGATCTACGTCGAGAAGACACTAACCCAAGCTCTTTCTTCACTAGGTCAAGAACTTTGTGAAGAGAACACCCTATACTAAATAGCAAGTAGTAGAGGATGATGAAGTAGGAAGTGGGCTCACTTTAGAATTGATTTTCTCACACTTTTTCTCATACCTCCATTAAAGCTAGAAAGCTTTTGAGGAGGAAGAAGAAGAAGATGATGAAGTCAAGTCAATAATTCATCCAAAAGAATAATGTAACCATAGGTGAGTTAAGCCCTCATGCTTAACTCATGTAGAGAATTAACCAAAGTATAAGGTTAAGGGTTGGGTTAAATAATAACTAAAGAAATGACAAAAGAGAAGGCTTTGTCAATGTTTCTACAAGCTTCATGTAAGCTTGACAACATTGACCAAGTCAATGCTCTTTTGTAATAACTTAAGAAAATAAAAACCCTAGGTTGATATAAGTCTCATACACCCATCTTGCATGTATCATCAACCATGACACAATACATGTACACAAATATGCATATCACATATGTACAATGTGCATATCAAGTGAGAAAAGAAATCATAAGTGAGCTAAAACTAGTTAATGTAATATAATATATCAAATATATAATTATATATTAGATTATCAAATCAACTCTTGATTTAATAATCCAGCTATATCACATATAACCGACTAATATCATGTGTAGCAACTTATCGAATCAACACTTGATCCGATAACCCGGCTATATCGCATATAACCGACCAATGTCACAAATCGCGAGAATAGAATACGGTATCTCATATCGTATTAATCTCGGTCCGCACATATCACATATGTGCTCCTACTCCATTTCACTTGAGCCAGGAAACCCCTGTGTAGGACTCTAAAGACTCGTCAATACGCCGGCAGTATGTGATGATCATATCAAACACCCACAAGCTGTAAGCGGTCTGCTAAACGTAACGGCCATCCAGGTATTGAGCGATCAGAAGATCAACAAGCATGCCTTCTCACACTCCTGCGAATCCAATCAGTAACACTACCGTACTGTCTGGTCTTTTCGTCTGATATGTCGCATATCTCGTCTAGGGGTGGTAAACGTCAGACCCCAGTAACTCGATAAGTCATGCCGATATGGGGCTCATAACGGGTCGAGAAACTACTGATAACACTTACCGGTATATCTTTGAAGCAGCCTTGGCCAAGGACTTCCTGTTATAGCCAATCGAGCACAGCGCAACATCAACTCCCAATACCGGGAGAGACGAAACCCCTTCTATCACTCATTGCTTCCATGTGACTCGGGACTGTACCCAAAAGCCAACGTTTGGAACGTTCTCTTGAACGTGGTAAGGTGGAAATCAAAGCACAGTGGGAATCACACAAGACTCTATGACGATCTCGGGTCTACAGACTAACCTGTACCAGTTTCACCAGAGAACCGCCATCTGACGTGAGGTATAATACCATCTGGGAGTTCTCAGCGAGTCCGTCCAGTATACCCTGTCTCAACTGAGCACCCGTATACTGTCTCTGTTGTCAAACACTTATGGATATGGGATCATCCATCGCCCATCTACATGGGTCGAGAAGCTATATGCTAGTCTACTCTGGTATATCGATATCCTATCTCGATACACCTACGACTAGGAACATTTGAAGGATGTACTTAGCGACTACACTGTCTCCACTAGTATGATCTGCATCATAGTCCTGGTAGTTAAGTACTCATCCTAAGGGCTTTATCAACATGTAACATAGAGGCAATCAGGATACATGTTAAGATAAAGAGCAACCAGATAGCAGACTATCATGTCGAGCAAGAAAGTCCTCCCTATTTATGTCCAAGAATCCACTACAATATACATCGTATGTACAGTAATGGCCTCTAGGGCATACATATCACTAACAGAATGTGTTAGGAAATACGTACTGATGCGATTTGGGTTAAGAAATCCCTTTTGAAATGAATACGGGTATTTGAATGTTCGCTTGCGCGGGTCAAACTACCCGAATTTTTGGCACTATACTTCACTAATGTTTAGCAATTGAATTTGAGCCTCCCTCCGCACGATCGCTGGTCGTAATTCCTTAAAAACTAAAATGTCGGAAAAATACGAGATTTAGCGTCAAAAGCGATATATCTGCCCTAATTCCTACACACTTAAAATTATAAAAATCAAACAATACCACTAGAATACCAACACTGAACTGGAGATCACACAAAACAAAAAATCCCAAATTACCTTACTGGACCCGGCGGCGCCGGACTATTCAGCAATGTCGCCGGTCGATTTAAGGTTTTGGTGATATAATTTTGTGTGGGTTCTCTAGGCACTATTAGTAATCTATTTGTATACTTTGATTTTTTAAGTTAAGTTAAGGGTGATAGCAGGTTGTAATAACAGGGTGCAAAGTGTTAGAATCGTGTTTTGTTAGTTTTGAAAAAATTGAGTTAGTAGTTAGTTTGTTAGTACGAACCAGAAATAACAATACCTATTAACTACCAACTCCCCGGCAACGGCACCAAAAACTTGTTGGGAACTCGCCCGCGCGCACAAACGCGTATATTTTGGAAATGGAAACGCTTCTAAAGAAAAGGATGCGCACGTGAGATCGTTCTCGTTTTAAAATTTATAAACCGCAAGTGCATGACGCGTTATAGCAAGCCGGCAGGTATGGGTCGATCCATAGGGAATCGTGTATTAGGTCTTGTTTTTTAAGGTTCAACAAATAATGAATTGTTTGGTTTGTCACAAAAATATAAAATACGAAAACAAGGAAAACAAAGAAAACAAGTTAAGAAAGAAGTGGTTGTGGCTTTGGCTCGGAAGGTTAAATCGCAACGATTCCTTCGACGCTCCCTTGATCATGCGTTGTCCGTTCTTACGTCGATCCCTGCATGAAGCATGATTTGTCAAGGCGGTTGCGAAGCACAAATCATCAAATTCCGATATTCGCCGCAAAACATGAAATGAGTCCGTTTTGTTCACTTACCGTTTGTATGTCCGAGCTTGGGGTATCAACACTAAATACGAGGGTTAGCAAGCATACCGCAACATCAAAAACACAAATTAGTGATGAGAGCAAATGATTTCAGTGTTGAGTGTGCTACGTGTTTGTGATGGTATATGGTATATGAAACCAAGAGATTTGTCAAGTCACTTAATCACAAAATACCACATCCAAACTTAGCAAATTTAAAACCAAATTGATTTTAACTTAAACATTGTGAAATGGGGAAAGGGAGTGAATATGGTATATGAAGAGGTTACAAAGTAATCATGGTTTCAAAATACTATATCATATCAATACATAAAACAATCTCTAGTGTTAGAATCACATTAAGCACATTGATATTAACAAGAGGAGGGGCAAAACCTTTCATCTCACTTCCTCATCATTAACACAACCAAAGATATTAGTTAAGCATGAAAAAAAGATATGCAAATAATAAAAAAGCAAATAAACAAGCAAATAACAAGCAATATATTAATACTTGAAGTTGAGGTACAAGATATTGGTAACTTGTTCAACCTCCATAATGAAGCTCTCAAGAGAAAGCTTCAAGAGGGAAGAAGAAGAAGAGACCAAGTTAAAGCTCACTCACTCTCAAACCTAAACCAAAAACAAAAGAAGCTATCAAAATGGATTCTATGTTACATATGTGAGACCTATATCAGACCCCTTCCCTTGCTTACTGGTCTGGCTTTTATAGGCACCAAAAAAGATTAAACAAGTAATAAAAATAAGGTGATGTGACTGCAAGGAAGGGACAGAAGAAAGATAGGGACAAACGGAGCAAGGGGGCCGGCGAGCTCGGTTTTATAGGTTGTGTCGCCGGTCTTGGTCCGAGCAATAAGGCTCGTATTGATGTGGTGGTCTCGTGTCTACTACAACATCATCCTGGTGCTGTTTGATTTGTCTAAAATAACCTAGTTTGCATTCAGAGATTTGGAGGGAAACTTAAAGCAATGTATCACATCAAAACTTTTAGCATTAAACACCCATTACCTCACATGTTCCCACCACTTGCACAATTCATCATTTGTGTGTGCTAAGGCAGCCCCACCATGGTCCATGTACCAAAGAGTCATGTGCACACTTGTATGCGTTGGCTTTCGTCAAGGCATAGTGAATGGTAGCAGTGTGATGCTTGTTTATAGCATAGATAGATGCATTAGTTTAGGACAGTTGTACAACCATGTTAGCCTTCGTCAAGGGCGAGTACGGATAGGTCTAAATTAATCAGGACAACGACGGGAAGAACTTGACTTGCATCTTATGATTTGTTGGTCTTCGTCAAGGTCATAAGAGCTTGGGGCTAAAATCACATCAGGAGTTTCAAATACAAAGGAAACTTGCAGATTTAGCATACCTTATGGAGTGTGGTGACTAGAGTGGCTTCTATCTAAGTCATCACATAATGATAGTTGGATCCCGATCCCATTGATAAGTAGGATTACTCTTGGGAGATTTTCAGTAAAAACAATTAATGTTATAAACCAAGTAGGTGCCTAGAACGGTATTAGAGGGGCTACGCCTCCAGGGAAAAGAGGTTATGTAATTAAGAAACTTCATGAAAGCGTTGGAAAACCTCCCTTGAAGTACCAACACTAGCCTGGCCGAAAGGTTAAGCAAGAATTGTAAGAGTGAGATTAATCCTGACTAATTCATCTTTTATGGTTTGAGGAAGGATTCGAGGAAACAATGGGAGCCATCCTATTTAGATAAACTAATAACGAATCTAAACTTGTGTCACGACCCAAAAGTACGGAATGTGACTGGCATTTAAACTACGAAACGTCTCAAGGCGCAACGTAATCTAAGTAAGCCAAAGCCCAGAAAACTAAACCATTTAACAAATAGAGTGAAGGAAAACTTGTTTTAAAGAAAGCAGTTTTATCAAAATAAGTGGCATTAAACATTTAAAAACATCATATTTTCCCGAAAATTTCGGCAGAGTCTCCTTTGTAAATACTGGCCCCCAAACGGGTACAACACATGAAAATACATATGAATAATGAATAAAGGCATCCCCAAGCGGGAGCTAGCTCTTCGCCGATGGCGGAAACAAAACCATATGCACATGTATATCAAAAGTGCACAATAAGCATCATAAAGCAAGAAATGAGAAAATACCACGTCGGCTCAAGTGAGCATCGACACAAAACACCATAAATACAAGTCTCACGAGTCTCACTGTCTAGTCAAATATATAAGAGTAGATGGAGTATACTAGATACAAGCTAATGTACATGGTGGGGGCAAAAGAAAATCCTCCAAAACCCACTAATGGCGAAACTGCCAAACGATGCAATGAAGCAAAAGAGGAAGTACGCCCGCCGCTACTGCGCTGACGGGTCAGACCTACAAGATACTGTGGCACAACAGGGGTGAGTTACCAACTCGTGAGTAATAAGTAATATCTAATAAGGCTATCGTAAGCATGCACGCAATTTCGTCACCGCCTACAAATACTAATATGATACGATACACTAGTATGTATACAACATGAGTGCATAATCAATACGAGATCTGAATATGTTTAGTACGAGAAAATCTGTATTCTCAGCTTAGTAAAACTTCTATAATTTAACTGTAGTATCATCGATAAAATCAATAGAAATCCGTGTCAAGCATCGACACCAAATATGAATATCTCAATGTCTCGACATCTTAAGTCTCAATACCTCGATGTCTCGATGTATCAATATCTCAAATATCTCGGGCTCCGGCAATCCGGACTGGCCCATATCATCTAATCTCGTACTCCGGCAATCCGGACTGGCCCATATCATCAAACCTCAAGACTACGTCGGTATCCTCCGGATATCCGCCACGTCACAAATAACCGGTCGGCAGTGCTCCCCTGCCGGGCTCAACGCCATCATCTGCGACCATCTTGCCCTGGGGTACCGCATCGGGTCCACCATGCACCCACAGACGGTTCCTCCTCCTCCTCGAATCGGGTGTATGATACCGCTTAAGAACCGAGAAATCTCATGGTGGACGACACATATATCATATCATGAGAAAACCACAACTTGCATTATTAAAATGATTACGGTTTATAAAATTCTTGCGGTTTTCCCAAAAATCGAGAAATCTCATAATACTGAAATCCTCAAGAAAAAAAATCACCATATGTACACATGTCGGTGATGATGAATGCCTATGGTATCAATAATATGAAATTCGATGCGTGACTAGAAAACTATGCATGAACGATGATGCAATGAGGTATATGCATATGACTAACAATCCTACGTATCCATCCTGATGAATTGAATATACAAATACAGGTTTACAAATCATATATGTTGCAATGGTTTTATATTCTGATTTAAACAAGTTATATAGTGTTCGTGGCATAGCAATTACTAAGGTGTGTGTGTCCACATGAATAGTGCCCGTGCCGCATAAATCAATGGTAATAGTGCAAGTGTCTTATGAGATGATATCATATACATATATATAAAAGATGATGCGATGCAACGAGATGAATAATTAGGAACTACGCATATAAATGCAAGTACTAAAAGAAATTCTAACTATCGGGCGCCTTGCGCCATCCAGACGATTCCCCCGTAGATGTGTACATCTACTCACCGGGACGCCTCGGCTATGCTGATCCGATTTCAGCTCTGCCATTTCCGCGCCACATCTGACGCCTCTGCACCCGATCCTAGAATCATACATAAGCAATTAAGAGGATAAATAGATGATAGTCGCGGATACAAACGACACAAGTCAAACCACGTGCACAGCAAGACGCACACACACTTGGTGCACAGAACGGGCTCGCGACAACGCCACAAACTACAACTAGGGTAGCTATACGTGACACAACCATATCTAAAACCCAATCGCGCATTCACAACGCATTAAATATCTTAGTGAATAGGTTAGAGATCATCAAAACCGCAAACTTAATTAAAATCGATTATTCCAAAAACCTAGTAAGCATCCATATACCATTTTAGTTCAAATCTAAATATTTTAGCAATTGTAGTGGCCACAATAATCACTTAATAACTTAATTAAGCCACATAAAGCTTAACTAAAATTTTATATCACCTATTAGCATTAATTATAAAAATCTAGTTTGCAAATTATATAATTTAGACAATTTTAAATGTAACAATTTAGCAATTTAGCAACTAGATTAGGTTTTTCAAGTCTTAAGAGGTTAAACTACACATAGTAACCTTAAACAAGTGATGAAAACCCTAATTGAATTCAAACCCTATTCTTGAAATCTAAACCTTGCAATTAAAACCATAATTAAGCACCTAAACAAGTTAGCTTTAAGCAATTACCCAATAAACTGAACATTGGTTAAGATTTATACCTCACAAATCAATAGATCAACCTTGAAAACTTGCTTCCTAACATGGCCTCTTGCTCCAAGATTCAAGCTAGAATTGGCCAAGAAATAATGGGTAAGGGTTAGATTAGGGATTTGTGATGTTTTATGTGGATTTTGAAGCAATTTTGAAGAGTTTTTTGAAGAGAAAAGGAGGTGAGAAAATGGGGGAGCTGCTGCCAAAAGGGCTCGGCCAATTTAGGGAGAGGGAAGAAAGAGAGTGTGGGTGTGTATGTGAAGTCAAGAAAATGCCTATACCTTATTTATCCAACACCACACTTCTTTGTTTAATGTTTTCCTTTAATTTCCTTTTTTTTCTTTTCTCTAGTAGAAGTGTAGAAATGAGTGGGGAGTTTGGGGAGGGGGCTGCTGGTGTGAGAGGCTCGGCCAGGGGGGAATTAGGGTGTGCGTGTGTATAATTTTCCTAAGTCAAGAAAACCCCCTCAAACCTCATATTGTAACTTATTTTCTTAATTATTTAATTTCCTAATTAATATTATGCTAGAAAACTCTAGAAATATGGAGACAATTGGAGAAAAAGACGATATATGGTAAACTTGTTATTAAGTTGTCATGGTTCACAATTATATAATTAACCCATTCTTAAATTGTAGTTATCATTAATTAAATGTATAAGTGGAAGCTTAAAATAATATAAAAAAATAATTAATTAAGGAAAAATATTTAAGTAAACCCACAATTTATAAGTGACCAAATAAATATCAATACTAGCCATTACATAGCTAGAATAGGTGTTTTTAAATCTATGATGAAAAATAATCATAGTTAAGTTTTACGGAAAACACAGTTATTTTACCGATTATCGGAAATTTCACCTAAACGATTTTCAGAACGTTACAACTTGCAAGAGTATCATGCTAAGTGTTTCTTCTCTCTCTCCTAATTGCAGTGACTATTATGACCGAGTTTAGGTTACTGCTAGATAATAATATATTGACTGGGCCAAACTATTATGATTGGCTAAGGAATGTCCAGATGGCCATTACCTATGACAAGTTGGGCTATCTCCTTACTACCAAAGCCCTTGCCGTCCCAAGTCAAGAGTCCACCTTGCGGATGTTGATATCCGTAAGACATAGGAAAAAGACGGTGCGACAGCCAAGTGCCTCATGTTAGACTCAATAGATTATGAACACCAGAGGCAGCATGAGAAGATGGAATTAGTTTCCATCTTTCTTCATGTCAAGGATTTATATAGAGAGCAATCTCGTATCGCAAGATATGGGACCTTGAAGATATTGTTTCAGGAGAGGTTGGCTATCGGGTCATCTGTAGGAGGACCACGTCCATACGATGATTAGCTATATTGAAAAGCTCGCGGATCTTAGGACCATATTGGAGAACGAGTTGTATACAGACTTGATTCTACATACCCTCCCCTCTACTTATGCCCAGTTTATCTTGAATTTCAACATTCAAGAGAAGGAAGTTTCACTTCCAGGTCTTCTCAACATGTTGAGGAGCGCTAAGGGCACCCTGCAGAAATCCAGGGAGACACCCGCTCTACTTATTGGGAAATCTTCCTCTTCTAGATCCAAGGCGAAAGCCAAGGGAGAGAAGAAGAAGGCATCCACCAAGCCGATAGGTGGTGTCTGTAAAGTAAAGGGAAAGGGCAGGGCAGGGCAAAAGTTTCGGGGCTAACAGTAGGGAAGGATGTATGTTTCTATTGTCATGGGAAAGGGCATTGGCAGAAGGACTGCAGGGCTTGGAAAACCAGAAACCAGGATTCGAAGCACGTTGTGGCTTCGGATTTAGGTGTGTTTGTGATTGAAAACTGTCTGTCAATTAACTCTACTTCCCAGGTACTAGATACCGAATCAGGATCTCATATCTGTAATTCATTACAGGCTCTGAGAAACTGTAAAGTTATCAAGGCAGGTGATATGACTCTCAGGATTGCTAACGGAATGAGTGTAGAAGCTATCCGTAGGGGAATATCACCTAGGATTGACAAGTGGGTAGATTTTGATTTTGCGTAACTGTTTATGTGTACCTAGTCTGGCTTGTAATATCATTTCTGTATATTTACTTTCTAAAGAAGGTTATGATTTTACATTTGTAAGCGATGTGGTCTACATCCACCTTAATCAAAATTTCATTGGGTCAGGTACACTAGATAACGGTATATACGTATTAAATCAAGCTCAGGTTTTCAACGTCCAGCACACACTTAAAAGAAAGTCTCCAGAATTAAATTAGGCTTTCTTATGGCATTGTAAACTGAGTCACATCAATGAAACACAGTTGATGAAGTTACATAAAGAGGGATATTTGGATCCATTTGAATATCAATCCTATGCAACCTGTCAATCATGTCTCAAAGGAAAGATAAAAAAGACTCCCTTCACTGGACACGGGGTAAGAGCGAGCGAGCTCTTGGGACTTATACATAGCGACATGTGTGGTCTAATGTCTACACATGCAAGAAGTAGTTACTCCTACTTCATTACTTTTATGGATGATTTCTCAAGGTATGACCATCTATTCTTGAAGAAATATAAATCCGAGGCCTTTGAGAAATTCCGGGAATACAAGAATGAAGTGGAAAAACAAATTGACAAAAGTATCAAGACACTTAGATCTGATCGAGGCGGCGAATACTTAAGTACCGAGTTCCTGGATTACTTAAAAGAGAATGTCTCTTTCAGCTTACTCCTCAATACACACCTCAACACAACAGTGTATCGGAAAGGTGGAACCGAACCTTATTGGATATGGTACGTTCCATGATGAGTAACGCTGAGTTACTGCGATCTTTCTGGGGTTATGCACTAAAATCAGCTGCATATTTTTTGAACAAGGTTCCTACTAAGTCAGTGCCAACCACACCACATCTGATGTGGAGTAGGAAGAAACCCTATCTTAAGTATCTAAAGATATGGAGATATCCAGCTTTTGTAAAAAAGCAGTACGCGGACAAGCTCGAGGCACGCTCAGTACTGTGTAAGTTTGTGGGATACCCAAAGAACTCCAGGGGGTATCTTTTCTATTACGCAGAGGAACAAAAGGTCATTATTTCTCGGTAAGCCCAATTTTTGGAAACTCAATTTCTTGAAAAAGAAATAAGTGGGAGCATAATAGAACTGGAAGAAATTCCATAACCAGAAGTTATTACTGAAAGCATGGTGGAACCAGAAGTTTTGAAAGAACCGGACATCCACATGCCGCTCCGCAGAACTAGTAGGCAGTCTTATCTGCCCGAGAGATACTACGGTTTTCTCATAGACGGGGATAGAGAGGATTGCATCATCGATGATGATGAGCCAACTAGCTTCCAGCAAGCCATTCAGAGCAGAGACTCGGTAAAATGGCTGGATGCAATGAGGACCGACATGGAGTCCATGTACACCAACAAAATATGGACTTTGGACATTGCTCCAGAAGGGGTAAAATCCATAGGCTATAAATGGATCTTTAGAAAGAAGATTGGTGTAGATGGATAGGTTGAAACCTATAAGGCTAGTCTTTTTGCAAAAGGTTTTCATCAAAGACCTGATTTGGACTATGACAAAACCTTTTCTCCAGTGGCTATGTTCAAATCCATTCAGATCCTTCTTGCCATTGTTGCCTTCCATGATTATGGAATTTGGCAGATGGACGTAAAGACCGCTTTTCTGAATGGAAATTTGGAAGAGTGTGTTTATATAGATTAGCCTGAGGGTTTCATAAAGAGTGGGAGCAGCGGAATAGTGTGCAAGTTGCTTAAGTCCATTTATGGACTAAAGCAGGCATCGCGGAGTTGGAACATCTATTTTAATGAAACAGTTAAGGAATTCGACTTTATAAAAAATCCAGATGAACCATGCATTTATAGTAAAATTATATCGAGAACTGTGGTATTCCTCGTCTTGTACGTGTATGACATTCTCTTGATAGGAAATGACATTCCTATGCTACAATCAATAAAAGAATTCTTGTCACAAAGGTTCTCCATGAAGGACCTAGGTTATGCCTCCTACATTCTGGGGATCCAGATCTATCGTGATAGATCTAAATAGATGTTGGGACTTTCACAGTCAAGGTATATCAACACCATACTAAAAAGATTCAGTATGGAAGATTCAAAGCGCGGTAGTCTACCGGCTTGTCATGGAATCACCCTCTCCAAAGATATATTTCCCAAGACTGATTTGGAAAGGGATTGCATGAGTATTATACCCTACGCTTTTGCGATAGGCTCTATAATGTATGCCATGTTGTGTACCAGACCAGATGTAGCTTATGCACTGAGCGTTGTAAGCAGATATCAGTCAAACCCAGGAGAGAAGCACTGGAGAGTAGTGAAGAACATTCTTAAGTACCTCAGAAGGACCAAGAAGATGTTTTTGGTGTATGGTGTAAAAGACCTTCAGATCGAGGCCTTTGCTGACTCCAGCTTCAAGAGTGACAATGATGACTCCAAGTCCATGTCGGGTTATGTCTTTACCCTCAGGGAGGGGCGGTTTGTTGGAAGAGCACCAAATAGGACACCGTTGCTGACTTGACGATGGAAGCGGAGTATATCGCTGCATATGATGCTGCGAAAGAAGCAGTCTGGATGAGGAAGTTCATGACAGAGCTTCAGATGGTTCCATCCATTGTTGATCCAATACCGCTGTATTATGACAACAAAGGTGCTATAGCTTTAGCGAAGGAACCAAGGTCCTATCAGAAGTCCAGACACATCTTGAAGCGATTCCACCCGATCAGGGAGATCGTTGATCGTCGGGAGATTGAGGTGCGGAGAGTAGAAAAAGAGAACAACACTGCAGATCCACTCACAAAGGCTATCCCTCAGACACAGTTAGGGAGGATAATCGAGATGATAGGTCTGCGATATGCCAATACATAGCCTTAGTACAAGTGGGAGATTGTTAGTGATATATGCCCCAGATGCCATTATTGTATCATACTGGATTGTATATTACATATTGGAAGCTTGGGATACTCACAGTTATAATAACAGTCTTACGCAAAATGGTAGTATGCTACTTGGTTTGATTCTACCTTAATATGTGCATGTGTTTCTTATAGCATATCGCTTATACATATTGGTAGAGCCCTTAGGATCTTTGCTTGACTAGCAGCGTTGTGATGGAAGTCACACTAGTGGGGCTGGGCAGTCTGTATGCACATCCTTATACAGGTCCCTAGCCGCAGGATTGTTGAGATAGGGCTTCGATACTCCAGAGTAGACTAGTGTATGCGCTTCTCATCCCAGCAGGGGAGATGGTCTGTCCCACAACCATTAGTACGTCATACTGGAGATAGTATGCAGGTGCTCTTTAGGTTATAAGTTACACTGGACAGGACTCGTTGGTAACCGCTGGTTGGTATTATACCTATCGTCAGGTACCAGTTCCCAGGTGACATGAGTACAACTTAGTTCGTTGACTTGACATCGCTACTTCGTCTCGAGTGTGTTCTCACTGTTTTTAGATTACTACCTTACCATGGCTTAAAAGAGTCGTGCAAACAGGTAGTAGTTGGGTGCAGTCCCGAAGCACCTGGAGGCAGTAGCGGTTAGATAGGATTCATCTCTCCCGGTATTGGGGGTTGATATCGCACTGTGTTCGGAAATCCATTACACAAAGTCCCTAGCCAGGGAAAGTGAGATTTATTGGTAGGTACTCCAGTAGTTTCTCAGGGTGTATTGGACTCTATCTCGGCATGACTTATTGCACTATTAGGGGTCTGACGTTTACAATCCCTAGGCCCGAATGTGAGTATCTTAGATGAACAAACCGAACTGTACGGAGATTGTCACAGATAGGATCAGTAGGAGTCCGGTTGAGTTTGCTCATCAGCCTTCTTATCAAAAGATACCTGGGTAGCCATTACGTGCAGCTAGTACCGCTGACGTGGTTGTGGTTAAACCTACTGCCAGCATACTGTCGAGTCTTTAGAGTCCCACATAGAGGGTTTCCTTTCTTCGGGCGAAACGATGTAGAGGCCGTATGATTTTACGACAGGGTTTCGATCACATACGTGTACTTGTGCACGTATGATGTTCGGACGGATAATACTAGGGGGCTTTTGTTTAAGCCGGATCCTAGTATTATATTGTTGGATTATTTTCGTCTCTTTGTATTCGTATTTTTCAGAATACGGATACGGGTATGTATACACGGTGGGGGGTATTCAAGTAATTGTGCAAGAGTGCTTCTAGAAGAAGACACTTCATTTGTGAATTTAACCATTTTGTTAAATGGTTAATGAGGTGGAGGTGTGAGGTGTTACTTGATCATTAATGAGGCATGGCTACTAGGGTGACTCATGTTTTGGTGATTATTGAAGCATGCTTGATTCATTGGATTGAATTATTGGTATGCTTCATGATTCACAAACACTTAGCCATTCTCATTTGAATGCTCATGACTACACTCTCATCTCCTCAAGCTCTCTTCTTCTTCCTCAAAACCCTAAAAGCCTCATGTATTGAGAAATCTAGGGTCAGTGAGACATATTAATCCATAATCACTCTCTACATCTTCTAGGCTATTTAGTTTAGCGAACTAGGTGCCCTAGTTACCTCGGTTTAGAGGTTGGAGCTTGAAGTACATACTCTCGGGTGGATCATCTTTGATGTGAGAAGGTCGATAATCAAGACCGATTCGTACCTCCGAGGAGCTAAAGAAGAGGACAAGAAGACCCGTAGGACTTGTACATGGAGGTATAAAACTCTAACCGAGTAGTTAAACCTCTATGTAGTTATAGCTAGTTAAGATTATGTATAGATCTTGGAGTTTAGTCGGTGTTGCGAGATTCAAAAAAATTGTTTTTTGTATATTCCTCTTCCCCACAAGTGTGTGGGGTGCGCAACATCGACTTACAATGCCAGACCGTGAGCAGGAGGCAAGTAGATATTCTTGCTCCGCCAGCCTTGGGTGCACCAGCACCTATCGACATTGAAAGAGATGTGCTTCAATGTCATTTATCTTGGTTTATGTTTAGTGATTCAAGTATCACGCTTTTATCGGTAAGACTTTGAGTTGTGATGATTTAGTTTCGCGATTGATGTTTTCGTGCACCGTAGCTGCACCCGAAGGATATTTTTCCTTGTGTACTGCGATTGCACTTGACTTATGTTTTTATACACCAGTTACACTTGATTCGTGTTTTTATGCGCATCTGTTGCACTTGATCTTATTTTGTGCAAGCATTTGCACATATTTATGACTTCGTACACTTCGGTATATTCGATTTTGATTTCATGCATATTGTATGCACTTGATTTTGACTTGGGCACTCGATATTGTTTACATGTGCTTTTTATGCATTGATGTGGTTTTCATGCACGCTAGTTGCACTAGATTTATATTTTTGTCCACCTAGTTGCACATCATATTGATTTTTGTGCACCATATTGCACTGGATACTTTTGTGTGGGCCTGACGCACTTGATTTAGATTTTCGCGTATACTTGGCGGACTTGATGTGATTTTGTGCACACAGATGCACTTAATCGAGATTTTTCGTGCATATTAGTTTCACTTGGTTGAGATTTTCGTGCACTCTAGATACACCAGATATTGTTATCGTGCACACTCGTTGCACTTAACAGATGCTTTCGTGCACACCCGTTGCACTTAGTTTTTGTTTTTGTGCATATCCATGACACTTGGATTTGACTTTGATTTCCAAGTGCTCCAGATGCATGTGGTATTTTCATATACACCTATTGAGGTTGATTCTTTATTTTTGAGCATCGCATTTTATGATATACACTATATTGCATAGTAGCCGAGCAGGACTGGTCTGAGGACAGTACCTGAGTGTTTTTGCATGTATCAATATTTACGGAAGGGGTTTTCAAAAGGAGCTATAGTCTCACTATTTTCTTACGTGTCCATGAATGATACGAACTTTTACAAGGAAAACCCTACTAAGATATTTTTCAAAATGCGGGACGTATATCTTAAGAAAAATATATGTGTGTGTGTATCCATTGTTGGCTATAGTTCGCTCAAGTTAATTATTGAATCACAGGTACGCGATTGTGATGATTGAGGGAGGACCTATACGGATAAAACAGTCTTACTCAAAATGATAGTATTCAATCTGATTTATCTTTATCATCATGTACATGCTTTAGGTGGTATTACAGATCGATGTTACATGTTGATAAATCCCACAGGATTCTTGCTTGACTACCATCATTATGACGGCGATCATGTACATGGGAGCTGGGTGGTCTATAAGCACATCCTTAAATGTCCCTTGTCGTGGGAGCATCAAGACTGAGCATCGATACTTCAGAATAGACTAGTGTATACTGATCGAGACCTGACGAGGGGCGGTGGCCGGTCTCACAAGCTATTGGTGTTAGTTTGTTCACCTAAGATAGTATGCAGGTGCTCATTGGGTTATGAGTATACTGGACGGACTCATCGGGAACATGCTAGTTGGTATTATACCTATTTTCAGATAGAAGTTCCCAGGTGACATGTGCACAGATTAGTCTGTTGACCTGAGATCATCATTTGTCTCATGTGAGTTTCCACTGTGCTTTGATTACTACCCTACTACGGCTCAAAAGAGTCGTGCAAACAGATTTTAGTTGGGTACAGTCCCGAGCTACATGGAGGCAATGAGCGGATCGTCGGGGATTCGTCTCTCCCGGTATTGGGGGTTGATGTCGTGTTCTGCATGGGTGGCCATCACTAGAAATCCTTGATCAAGGTAGTCGAGGATTACTGATTTGGATCAGTAGTTTCTCAGGTTGTGATGGGCTTCATACCGACACTAAATGTCGCGTTATTAGGGGTCTGACTTTATCCACCACCCTAGACTCGATATGCAATACTCTTATACGAAGAGACCGTACTATACGGATATTTTCACGGACAGGCTCAGCAGTGGGCAGGATGAGTTTGCTAGTCGGCCTTCTTTTCATTCAATACCTTGGTAGGCATTACGTACAGCTAGTGCCGCTGACATGCTTGTGGTTAAACCCACTGCTCGCGTATTGACGAGTCTTTAGAGTCCCACACAGAGGGTTTCCCTGCTTCGGCCGAAACGATGTAGAGCCCGTATGGTTTTACGGTAGGGTTCGACCATATATGTGCACTTGTGCACATATCATGATTCGGACGGTTTTTACTAGTGGCTTTGGTTTAAGCCAGATACTAGAATTATATTGTTGGATTATTTTCGTCTCTTTGTATTCGTATTTTTCGGAATACGGATATAGGTATATATATACGGATGAGGGGCATTCTTGTAATTTATTACAAGATTGTTTCTAGAAGATTACACGTCATTTTGTTAATTAACCATTTAATTAAATGGTTAATTGTGGTGGAGGGATGAGTGTGCTTAGCATTTATTCAAGCATGACTCACTTGGTGACTCATGGGTGTGACTCATGGAAATACTATTGAGGCATGCTTGATATTTGTTATGATTGTGAGATATTTTTGTGTAGGCTTGAGATATTTTTTCTTGAGTTTCGTGCATGCTTCATGATTCTTCTCACAACACTTGGCCATTTTCATGAGTTGCTTTTTTGCTTCACACTCTCATCTCTCATGGCTTCTTCTTCTACCTCCACTCTAATTGTCTCATGTGTTGAGAAAGCTAGAGTGTTTAGAGACAAATCAATCCATCATTAGACTCTACAACTTCTAGGCTATCTAGTATAGCGAACTAGGTACCCTAGCTACCTCTGTTATGAGGTAGGAACTCGATTCATAGACTCTCAGGTGGAACATCTTCGATGGAGGGAGACCGGCGACCAAACTTGATCATGGTGGCCACTAGGAGTTTGGGAAGGAGGTTAATGACCGAAGGACATGGATCATTCGGTATAACCATCTCAACTCTTTATAATGCTTGCTAGGTTTAGGGTCGATCCGTATTCGTGGGTTGTTCTAGCGCCAGTTTGTAAAATTTTTGTTCCGCGATCGGCCACGGTTTGATGGCCAGGGCGCTGGAATAACCTAACATGGTATTAGAGCCAACCCATAAACCCTATTCTAGCTGTTTTAGATGATATTAGAATATCGAAACCGAAACAACTCTGAAACAATACCCATAATGTTCCGGTTTCTGTCAAAAATTTTTATTTTTCAAATTTTTTTAAAACAATTGCAGAAGGCTATTTATGTGACATCTAGAACACCCTCAAAACATGTGCCTCAATGGCCTAATTATGGCCGGCGAGATGATGGAAATTCCCGGCCTGGCCGATTCTTCTAGGCAGTTGGGTTTTGATTTTTTTAGGGTGTTCCGGTCTCTGGAAAATTTGGTTTTTGGTATTTTTTGTTTTGCCCAGTTTTGGATATAGTGTTATCTTTTGTTTGGGGGCAATTCGGGGTATTTCGAAGTCGCTATTTTTAACACTGTTTAATAGTTTTCAGTACATATATTACTATCTGCGATCGTGAATGTCATTAGAATGGTACAACTCGTCTAATTGCTATATGTCTTTTAGACGGGTTTGCGAACATGACATTCATGTTGATGTTCTGTGTTGTGTTGTGGTTGTGGTTGGATTGTCGTAGTGGATAGCAAGTGGTGCAATGGTAATACAGTTTAAATTCATTTGTACATTTGATATTGCGGGACGAGCGTCCGACATGTGGATTTTCGTCACTGCCGGTTTGTATATTATTTGTTTGGGGCACGATCGGGTTGAGGTCGATGTCACCGTTGTACATATATTTCTTTTCTGTACCAGGATTACCCCGCGGAGGAGTGCATGAATAGCCGGGTTCTAGAAGGCAACGGGCCTGCATCTCATGGCTTTGGGACGGAGGGGGCCTCACTCTAGAGTTGACAGGCTATTCGCCGTACTCGTAGGGGGTATAGTTTGACCCAAGGTGGGGTGCTCAAGTTGCCGGATTCCGTGAAGTGCTGGGTGGCCCATTCATGTTGTTGATTGGGGTTGGCTCGCTTCGGGGATTGGCGGGTAACTGCTGCACTCATAGGGGTCTAGATTTTCATTGCACAGGCTATCCACACGACAGGGAACATCGGGTCTCATTTGCGGCTCAAGTGAAACCCGAGGCTCCAGGATTATCCACCACTCTGTGTTACTTGGCTGGGATTCTGTGATGTTGCTTTATATTATGCCTGGGACGATTGTTATATATATTTATATATATACTGGTAGATGTTGTATATGTTTTGCACCCGCACTAGTCCAGCCCCCGCTCTGCCGTTAGTTAAGTAACCTAACAGGTGATGACGGGGCCCACTGGCGAATGCGGATGGCATATACGTACATTATATTTTCGTTTCTTTATCTGGTATGATATGTTTAATTGATGGGACTGCATTGATTCTGATCAATGCAAGGATAAAACAAACCTATTTGATTTTTTTGGAACTAATTTTTTGAAAACAGACATTACAGACGTTTACTTTTGCCTTGCACAGTGGTATTCGATTGGGAATATCTTGCACCTTATTCGACGAGGCAAGGGCTGAGATCCCTTCATCGGGAGTGGCCCCTTGGGCAAAAGTTTGCGTCATCGGAATAACTTCACTATAGTCGATTCTTTTGCTTTGTATCATGGTATTCAGTTTGGAATATCCTGCACCTCATTCAACGAGGAAACATCCAAGATCCCTTCACAGGGAGTGACCTCTTTAGCGAAAGTTTGCGCCACTATATATTTGTAAAACCACTTGGATTCCTTCAACGATATCAAGTTCATTACGTTAAATATTTTTTTTGCTAAAAACCAGCCGTAGCCTTCCGTCATTTTGGATAAGTAGCACATAGTATTCATGCGGTGTTTGTTGGCTAAGGTCAAGGCATCATGAATGGTAGCTGTATGTTGCTTGTCCGTAGCATAGATATGCATTGGTTTAGGACAGTCATACTACTTTGTTGGCCAAAATCAAGAGTGTGTGCGGGTGGGTCTAAATCAATCAGGAAATTGACGGGTAGAACTTGACTTGCATGTTATGATTTGTTGGATAAGGTCATAAGCGCTTGGGGTAAAAATCACATCAGGAGTTTCAAACATATAGGAAACTTGCCAGGCATGCGCATACCTTCTGGAGTATAGTGACTTGAGTGGATTCCATCAAGTAATCATACGATGATGGTTGGATCCCGATTCCTACTGATGAGTAGGTGTTACTCCTCGGGTGATTTTAGATGATCCAGACTAATTCTTCATTTTGGGTTTGAAGGAGAATTCAAGGAAACAGTGGGAGCCATACTGATTAGATAAATAAATAACCAATCTAATCTAGGTTAGAGTGCAAGCTGAGTGTTTCTTTTCTTTCTCTCTTTGGTAGCGACCATGACCCGACTCTAAACTAAAACTCATGAACCAAGTTAACTGAACCTTCTTAAAACACTTTAGCTTTTGGATTGTCATAGTCGTATATATCATTGCCGCTCCTATTTTTACCCTTTGCATTTCTCCGAAACACTCCGTATCACTACGAAGATCCACATTTATTGGATATGCCATCGTATAATTAGATACGAACCCGAAGAAACTTGTTTCAGGTCGAGGATGGTTTCTGGTTATGAAGAAATAGAATAGGATTATTTAGTCGTCTTTTCCCTTTATCTTCTCTCAGGTTGCGAGGGCTTCTGGTATTTAGGAGAGTACACCTATTGCGCTTATTAGATAGTCGTCGTCCAAACCATAGGAAGGTGCCGATAGGTAGGGAAGGAAGAAAACAAATTAGCCCAAGTGTAGTGTACAGAAAGTAATAAGTAAAGACATATAAAGGGATTTGAAAGAGAGCAAAAGGAAATTCCGAATGATATCATTCATGATGAAGCCGCGTATATCATTGTCACTCCTACTTCACCTTTGCATTTCTCTGGAACATTTCATATCACTATGAATATCCATATTTACTTGGATACGCCATCGTATAGTTACATACGAACTCGAAGGAACTTGTTCCAGTTCAAGGATGGTTTCTGGTTCAGGAGAAATCGAATAAGATTATTCGGGTTATCTTTTATCTTTACCTTATTTCAGGTTGCGTGGGCTCCTAGGATTAGGAGAGTACACCTATTACGCTTATTGGATAGTTTTCTTCTAAACCATAAGCTGGTGCCAAAAGGTATGGAAAGAAGAAAACCATTTAGCCTAAGTGCAGTATACAGAAGGTAATAAGTAAAGACATATAACGGGATTTGAGTGAGGGCAAGGAAATATACGGTTGTAGTCATGAATTTAGATAGTGAAAGAGGCATTACTAGGAATACCCGGATCCCATTCGAAACATTTTCATGTTTCAGTCATACTCTGTGTTGGGGCCTTACCCGCGCGCGCATACGCATATGTTTTGAAAATGGAATCGTTTTAAGGAAATGGATGCGCACACGAGCTCGGTCTCGTTTTAAAATTTATAAACCACAAGTGCACGGCGCATTGTACCGAGCCGGCAAATACGGGTCGATCCGCAGGGAATTGTGTATTAGGTTTTGTTGTTTAAGGTTCAACAAATAACGAATGGTTTGGTTTGTCACTAAAATATAAAACACGAAAAACAAAGAAAACAAGTTAAGAAAGAAATGGCCGTGGCTTTGGCTCGGATGGTCGAATCACGACGATTCCTTCGACGCTCCTTTTTTCATGAGTTGTCCAACATTGTGTCGATCCCGGCGTGAAGCATGACTTATCAAGACGGTGGCGAAGCACAAATCATCAAGTTCTCGGATCTCGACTCAAAACACGAAACGAGTCCGTTTTGTTTACTTACCATTTGTATGTCCAAGTTTGAGGTATCAACACTAAGCACAAGGGTTAGCAAGTATACCACAACATCAAAAACACAAATTAGCGAGTGAGAGCAATTGGTTTTAGTGTTAACTTTGCTAAGTGTTTGTTATAGTATAGGTTATATGAAAACCGAGGGTTTGTCAAGCACTTGGTCACAAAGTACCGTATCTTAACTTAGCAAACTTAACACTAAAATAATTTTAACTTAAATATTGTGAAATGGGGAAAGGGGGTGAGTATGGTATGTGAAGAGGTTACAAAGTAACCATGGTTTCAAAATACCATATCACATCAATACATAAAACAATCTCTAAGTTAGAATCACATTAAGCATATTAAACATAAACAGGAGGAGGAGGAAGGCAAAACCTTTCATCCCATTTCCTCACCATCACCACAACCAAAGAAGATTAGTTACACATAATAATAGCAAAAGAAAGCAAGTAAGAAAAAGGGTTAAAGAAACAAAGAAAAAGCAATATTATTTAACACTTGATGAAGTTGAGGTACAAGATATTAGTAACTTGTTTAACCTCCATAATGAAGCTCTCAAAAGAAAGCTTCAAGAAAGAAGAAGAAGAAGAAACCAAGTTAAAGCCCACACAACTCTCAAGCCTAAAATAAAACTATGGGATATACATATGGTCCCTTGCTCATTATCTGTTCTGGTATTTATAGGATCAATTCTAGAATAAATAAACAATATAGAGATGTGACCATAAGAAATGACCAAAAGAAAAATGGAGACATTTGGAGCTAGGGGACCCGGTGGTGACGGTTTTTTAGGGGGTCTCGCCGGTTTGGTTGGGGGAAAATGGGCTCGAATTTGTATAGTGATCTCGAGTGCACTCAACAAGTCCATTGGTATTGTTTAATTTCTTCATATCAGCTTGGGTTATACTCAGTAGACTTGGAGGGAAACTTGATGTTTTAAATCACATCACATCTTTTAGCATTTATTACACATCACACCCACATATGCCCATTTGCACAATTTGTTGTGCCAAGGCAGCCCCGCCATGGTCCAAGGATTAAAAGAGCTATGTGCACACTTGTATTGTGTTGGACCAAAATTGTGTACACATGTTTATTGCAAAATAGCTCTATGAGTATCGGTCGGTTTTCTATTCTGATTGCAGTGTCAGCTCCCAAACGTTATATCCGTGATTTTGAGTGTGTTTCCAGTATTTTATCACGAATACCTGTAATCTGTATTTACTGAGCAGACACTGGTTAATAGTACCGATATATAACAAAATAGATAATGAATGTGTGATATTAAAATCCAGTTTTATGTGATGAACACTGTGCAGTGTTAATTGAAAACTGTTTTCCCAATTAGATTCTGACTTCCGGGTATGTATTTATCGGATTTGATTCTCACATCTGTATAGTGTTACAGATGATGAGTAGGAGTAGAATATTGGGTATTGGGTGATTATATTCTCAACATATCGGAATTCTTTATAATTGGTTATATTTGAGGAAATCACTTGGGTTTTTCCTGACGGCAAATATTTGGTTTTGAATATCCGTTGTTATGCACCAATTTAAAACTAATATATCCGTACATTTATTTTATAAAGTGAGATATAACTTTTTGAAACTATGTTTATGACATTTACCTATATCAGTTGGTGATTAGGTAAGGAGCATTCAACAGCGGTGTAATTCTTCTTAACCATAGTACAGTTTTCAACCTACGACGCACGGGGTATGAGTTGTTTAACTCAAGGGACTTATACAAAGTATTGTATGTTGTCCAGTATCCATTAGGGCAAAGGGATAGGTACTCGTACTATATTCTGTTTACTTATGACTTTTTCAGTTTTAGACAAGTATTTCGTTGAAATATAGAGTCCAGATATTAAGAAGTTATAGGTATAAGAATAAAGTAGAGAACCAGATACGGGAAGTATCAGGATTTTTCGAGGTGATTGAATATGTAGATACTTGTGCGAGGTATTTCATCGTAAGTAATGGTTTTGAGAACATGCTTCTCTTTCAGATTACTCATATGTGGATGTACTCCTAGATGAGTAATGCTGATTGGCCTCCTTCCATTTGGTTGATATGCACTGGAAACAGCTGCATGATTTTTGAATCTGGTTCCAATTAAATTAGTGCCTTTTTTCTATATGGATATAGAATGGATTCATATCATAACGATGTTAAGGTATATGGAGTTGTCTGACTTATGCTTAAAACCAGAATCCGGATAAACTCAAGGCACGTTTCAGTAATGGCAGTTTGTGGGTTATCCCGGGCTTTGAAGAGGGTTAGCTTTCTACCATCTGGAAGATCAATAGTTATTATTATTCTTGACTCGCCACCAGTTTTAGTAAAATGGATTTTTTTCCAGAAAATATTAGTGGGAGTATGGTAGAACTGGAAGTGATTCCAGAACCACAAACGATTACTGAAAATTTAGTAGGACCTAAAGATTCAATTGGATTCGACATTCCATTAGCCACTCCGCATATTTGGTGGGTAACCTCAGGCACCAGAGAAGTAATTCGGTCTTCTCAAAGGCGGTGACAGAGAGGTTCTTGTTTACCCAAACTTGCCAATGCTGCTGTTCTAGACTATGAGATCTGGCAGGAGGATGAGTATAACGTCGTTCTAAACTAGCTTTAGAAGTGCAGGTGTATATGACTCTGCCAGAGGGTTGTTGTAGTCAGTAGGAACAGCGAAAGCATAGTGGGAAAATTTCTTATGTTTAATTATAGACTAAAGCAGGTATAGCGGAGATAGATCATCTATTTTTGATGTGACAGTCATAGAGTTTAACTTCATTAGAAAAAGAGATGGATCTGGTAAGAAGGTAGTAGGGATTGATGTCTTGGTTTTTGGATGACATGCACTTGATAGGAAGTGAAATTCCTATACTACGATCGGTTACACTATGGTTGTCAAAAAGTGGTTTCTCCACATAGGATCTGGATAAAATATCAGGATTCTGGTCACTAGATCTATGGTTTTAGATCTAGATTTGGAAAGTGTCTCAATTTGGGTACTTTGACATTATTCTAAAGGTGTTTTAGAATGGTTGACTCCTGGCATGGTGGTACACCTGCAGGTGATGGAGTCACCATCTCTAAAGGATGTCTTACAGACTAAAGCGGAGAGGGATTTGCATGATTGGTATATCACTTGCTTAGGCAATTGAGTCAATCATGAGATATCAAGTACCACAACAGATATTGATTTTGCACTAGTTGCAATAAGTGTGTGTGTGTGTGTATTAATCCAATTCTGGAGAAACGTTGGGAAGCAGTTATGAACATAAGTAGATATTTTTAGAAAATGGTAACGGCAGCCTCCTTCGGGAGGCGATTATCATTTTAGGCTTCCAAGGTGACCTGGATGACAGAGAGACTGTCAGAGTTATAGTTTTCCCTCTTTTGAGAGACAGTATGTTAGATAGGTAGTCCAAGCGGATACTGAGGAAGGCATGGCGCAGGATACTGATTAAATTCAGTGGAAAATAAAGTTTAAGAAGTTTGTTGTATTTGGAGTTCATTTGTGAACTGGGTCCCATCAGATATCCATAAAAATTCTAAGACAGGTATTGCTCATTTCGGGAGATAGTCTTTCTCCGCGAAGTTGAGATATAGAGAGATATAGAAAGAAACATTGGAGTGGATCCACTCACTGAGGCTATTTTTTGAACGCAATAGTTTCACAAACAAGCTTTGTAAAACTGATTGGTAGAGAAGTTGGGTGTTCGGTATCACACGGGCTGTGAGTTTGCGACACCGCAATAATTAGCCTTAAGTGCAAGTGGGAGATTGTTGGCTATAGTACCCTCAAGTCAATTATTGAATCGCAGGTACGCGATTGTGATAATTGAGGGAGGACCTATACGGATAAAACAGTCTTACACAAAATGATAATATGCTATCTGGTTTATCTTTATCATTATGTACATGCTTTAGGTGGTATTACAGATCACTATTACATGTTGATAGAGCACATAGGATTCTTGCTTGACTACCAGCATTATGATGGCAATCATATACGTAGGATCTGGGTGGTCTATAAGCACATCCTTAAATGTCCCTAGTCATGGGAGTATCGAGACTGGGCATCGATACTCCAGAGTAGACTAGTGTATACTGATCGAGACCCCATCGAGAGGCGGTGGCCGGTCTCACAAGCCATTGGTGTTAGTTTGTTCACCTAAGATAATATGCAGGTGCTCATTGGGTTATGAGTACACTGGACGGATTCGCCGGGAACATACTAGTTGGTATTATACCTATTGTCAGATAGTAGTTCACAGGTGACATGTGTACAGATTAGTCTGTTGACCTGAGATCGTCATTTATCTCGTGTGAGTTCCTACTATGCTTTGATTACTACCCTACCAGGACTCAAATGAGTCGTGCAAACAGGTTTTAATTGGGTACAGTCCTGAGCCACATGGAGGCAGTGAGCGGATCGTCGGGGATTCTTCTTTCCCGGTATTAGGGTTTGATGTCGCTTTGTGCACGGATGGTCATCACCAGAAATCCTTGATCAAGGTAGTCGAGAATTACTGATTTGAATCAGTAATTTCTCAGGTTGTGATGGGCTTCATACCGACATTAAATGTCGCGTTATTAGGGGTCCGACTTTATCCACCTCCTAGAATCGATATGCGATACTCTTAGACGAAGAGACCGTACTGTATGGATATTCTCACAGACAGGCTCAGTAGGGGTCAGGATGAGTTTACTCGTCGGCCTTCCTTTATTCAATACCTGGGTAGCCGTTACGTACAGCTAGTGCCGCGGTCGTGCATGTGGTTAAACCCACTTCCAGCATATTGACGAGTCTTTAGAGTCCCACACAGAGAGTTTCCCTGCTTCGGTCGAAACGATATAGAGGCCGTTTGGTTTTACAGCAGGGTTTGATCATATACGTGCACTTATGCACATATCATGATTCAGACGGTTTTTATTAGTGGCTTTAGTTTAAGCCGGATACTAGTATTATATTGTTGGATTATTTTCGTCTTTTTGTATTCATATTTTTCGGAATACGGATACGGGTATGCATATACGGATGAGGGGAATTGTTGTAATTTATTACAAGATTGTTTCTAGAAAATTACACCTCATTTTGTTAATTAACCATTTGGTTAAATGGTTAATTGAGGTGGAGGGATGAGCGTGCTTAGCATTTATTCAAGCATGACTCACTTGGTGACTCATGGGTGTAACTTATGGAAACACTATTGAGGCTTGCTTGATATTTGTTGTGACTGTCAGATACTTTGGTGTAGACTTGAGATATTTTCTCTTGAGTTGCTTGCATGCTTCATGATTCTTCTCACAACACTTAGCCATTTTCATGAGTTGCTCTTTGCTTCACACTCTCATCTCTCATGGCTTCTTCTTCTACCTCCACCCTAATTGTCTCATGTGTTGAGAAACTTAGGTTGTTTAGAGACAAATCAATCCATCATTAGACTCTACATCTTCTAGGCTATATAGTTTAGCGAACTAGGTACCCTAGTTATCTCGGTTATGAGGTAGGAGCTCGATTCATAGACTCTCAGGTGGATCATCTTCAATGGAGGGAGACCGGCGACCAAACTTGATCATGGTGGCCACTAGGAGCTTGGGAAGGAGATTAAAGACCGAAAGACACGGATCATTCGGTATAACCATCTTAACTCTTTATAATGCTTGCTAGCTTTAAGGTTTATGGTTGATCCGTATTCGTAGGTTGTTCTAGCGTCAGTTTGTAAAAATTTTGTTCCGCGATCGGCCATGGTTTGATGGCCAGGGCGCTGGCATAACCCAACCTGTATTTCTTTATAAGTGAACGCCCTCTACTCGTACCGTGATATACGCATCACACGGCAATTTGAAAAAGATTTTTGTGCACATTTTCCCCAGCTATTTAAATGATTTTACAAGGATGCGTACTATATACGTATTATAGACTTCATTATATTATACTAGATTTAAATAATAGATTTTGAAAATTGCATATTCATCATAACTCGCATTATTTGCTTGACACTGTCGGAGTTCCGACTATCGAGCTTTTCACTCGTTTTTATGCGCACACGTTGCACTATGATATTTTTATCCTTTCTGTTATTTCGCAGACCCGTTAATTTGATTTGATTTACTGAAATGTTTTAATATTTAGGGGGTTTAAATTTAAATTCGGGGATCGAATTTATTTAAGGGGGGAAGATTGTGGCATTTCAGAAAGTATAAGATAATATTTTTGGAATTTAAATAATAAAAATAATAAATTTTATGAATATTATGCAAATATGAATTTTAGTTTTCATAGAATGGTATAGTTATATATCTATGTTTTTGGAAAATAATTGGAAATTTAAAATGAATTATCATTTATGAAAACATTTATATGATTTGGGCATTTTACAAATTAATATATATTATTTACATACAAGTTGAATGTTAAACTTGATTAGTATATTACTAATTATACATTAAACCAAAACCATTTTTGTTAACCATGTTTTGAGTGTCATGACACATTTTGTTGTGATGTATGGTTTTATATTTTTGTTTTTAAAGAAAAGAGAAAAAGGAAAAGAAAATGAGAGAGGGAGACATGAAGTTATGATGAGAGAGAGCGAGAAGGAGAGAGAGGGGGAGCCATGGTCCTGACTTTTGGCTAGTTTTCTTCACCTCATTCTTCATCTTCTTCCTTTTCTTCATCTCTTCTCCACCTCCTCCACCCTCTCTACCACCATGCAACACCCCTAAAATCTCACCAAAACCTCACAAAATCTTCACAAAAATTGTTCCTCACCTCATCCTACACACTTAGGCGTGATCAAGATTTCGTTTTGGGAAGGTTTGACCATCTTAGAATTTTCTTGAGTTGCTTCTACAAGTTAAAACTTTCACTTTTAGATAAGTTTCTAGATTTCTTAACACCTTAAACTAGTTAGAGTTAGTTTAGAACTTAAAGTGTAGGTTTTTCTAAACTTAAGTTTTCTAGAGTGAGAATTAGTGGGTAAAACTTATAGTAGTAGTGTAGTAGAGGGTGTGGTGAGTGTTTGCAAGCCTAGTAGTAATTGTATCCCTGGTCTAGATGATCTCAGAAGGTTCAACAGCGAAATTAGAAATTTCCGATCGCGGTTTTATGGAGATATTGATGATCAATTTGAATATGGTATTACCCAAGAATTCTAAAAATTAAATAGCAGACACAGTGAGATGTGCAGACCAATAATAAGCCACCCTAGAAGCCCGAGCCACCAAGTCAAACTCTTGGCCGCAAATAAATTCTTTTTGGCTGCAAATTGCGGCCCAACTTTTAAGTTTTGATTTGGTTTCTGGTCTAAATTTCAATCATTAGATAACTAGATCTACCATATATGAAAATATTCTAATTTCACCTTAGGTAGAATCTGGAGTTGTTTTACTAAATTTCTGTCAATGTTCCGATATTTTGAAACGTGGTTTTTGGTATTTATGTTTTGACTCGGTCGTTTGACGTTTGTACATCAACGTCGGGAGTTGTTTTGTTGTTTTGGTATGAGCGGACCATAAGTTCTAACCTATATTCCTTTTGCTTGTCGTATCGGTTTTGGACATGGGTTGAGTTTCTATGGAATTCAATTCGGGTTTTCATTAGATTTGGTTATGGACTTGATTTGTAGGTACAAGCGCATGGACTTCCGAGACGACGAAGGAGGGTAAGACATCCGTCGGGATCGACTAGAGCAAGGCGTAGTAGATGAGTAGATGTATATCTATGGGGGAAGTCGGATGGATGGCGTATAGCACCCCCGCAACCATAGTATTGGTATCTATATATACCATATCTCTAGTATCCTAATACTACGGTTGCGGGAGTGCTATACGCCATCCACCCGACATATATATATAAGCGTATATACTTATTTCTGCAAACGGTCATACTATTTTCCTTTACGGCATATATATCCTATACTTCGTGTACTTACCTTATCATGACTTCGTCTGCTAGGACACACGTACCATTACCGATGATGCGCATGTTGCACGCACACATACTCGCCGGCTCACACACACATTATCCGTAATTGCTATGCCACGTACCTATTAGAAATCGCTATATCACTGCATCACCTTATAACCCGTAGAATTATAGTTATTGTTTAGTACTCATTACCGCACATACTAGTTTAGATATTGTACTTCCTTACCTACTCACACGACACGCTCATATGAAAACAGTTGCTATACTTTGCAATATTGTTTTGTGCCTCTACTTACTGTTCCATCATTGTTACATGCTTATGAGATTTTGTTTTCATGAGATTTCTAGATTTAAGAAACCACAGATACATTTTAAAGTTTTATGATTGTTTTAAAAATGCGGTTTCTCTTGATATGATATTTCGACGTCCACCATGAGTTTTCTCGATGCTGAGCTATGATGATTACCTGATTCGAGAAGTGAAGAGTCACCATCTACAGGTACATGGTGGACTTAGTACGATACCCGGGGTAAGAAGATCATATAGAAAGGCGTTGAGCCCGGCAGGAGAACACTACCTACCGGTGATAGTACTGGACTCGGCGGATATCTGGAGGATACCGACCGGAGTGAAATGAGACAGATGGGTATGAGGGCCGATCCGATGAGACGGTGCCTGAGATATGAGGATTTACGTATCGATGTTGGACACTGGTTTTATGATGATTTCGAGTGTCGATGCTGGCCACTCAGGTTTTATGATGATTTGATATGTTCTTGATGGACACACGTTGGATAATACATGTATATACATACATATGACACAGATGACTTGGTACCATATATTGTCACATGCACGATATTATTATTAGTACACTTATGTATACACGATCACCTTAGATACCACACGGTATGATATTATTATATTATAGTATGACCTACGAGATCGTTATACATTCGATTTCTACCTGCTGATCTGTTTTACTCAAAAGTTGGCAACTCACCCCGTTGTGCCATAGTTTTCTTTCAGGATCGACCACTCGGATTGGTAGCGGCTTACTAGCACATCTTTTCTTCTAGGTGATTTTCATTGGTAGATGGGTTACTCCTCGGATCGTAACCGCCATTGTATACATTTATTATTCATTTGTATCTAGTTAAAAGCTCCATCAACCAGACTATGTATATTTGGTAGACTTAAAAACCAGAGACTTGTATATTCTATGAGACTTAGAGCGGGATGTATGTATTATTCTTTATTTTGAGTTTGATGATGCCTTGGTTTTCTTTACTTTCTTTTCTGTGTTGATCTTTGCTTTGGGCATCGTATATTTGTAATTGTATTGTTGTTTCTGCCAATTGGTGAAGAGCTAGCTCCCGCTTGGGGATGCCATATTATACTTATTATGTACTGGTTTTGGATTGAAATTTACAAAGGAGATGCTGCCCAAATTTCAAATGACGAAAACGTTTTCAAATTATAGTATATAATTCACTTGTATTTCATCCGAACTTTACATATACTTTAAAAAAAGAACTTGATTTCAATTATATCCCCTTTTCAAAACTCCACCTCCGCTACTTTACTAAAATGTTTAGATTTCTGAGCTTTCAGCTTACTTGGGTTACAGTGGGGTCCTATAAATTTCACATGATCTAAGTGCTGGTCACGTGCCATTCCCGGGTCGTGACATTAAGCTTCTGGTCCCGATGCTTAGCACTGTTGGGTTATCTAAAACTCAAAACAAAATATTTGGCCTAGCGCTTAGCACTATTGGGAAACAGAGCCTGATATCTAGTCCAAGATTTGATTAACTCCCTGAAGTTTCAAACTTTTTTGATTTTCAAAAGAAAATCAACCTTGATCAAACATATTTTAAGTCGACTTTAATCTAAAATAAGATTAACAGACCTTAAACACATTTTAGACGATCTTAATATAAACTAGATTAACGATCCTTAAACCCCTGAACTTATGGACCTCATTTATATGAGATCTACAAACTCGGTTCAAAACCTCACATCCAATATATGGGTTTGGACTAATCCGTGCCCTACGAGCATGAAAAGATTAGTCTCCGTATACAATCCAAGGGCAACCCCATAATAAACAATATATTATACGGCATGAAGTAAACTATCAGAGAAGGTGAAAGTTGTTATCTCTTTGCGATAACGTAATTAACTGTAGGGGCTTACGTCTGCAGTGAAGAGCATCCCCAGAATCAAAAAAACCCTTATCATTGAGGGTGAATCTGATAAGTCAGCTATATGTTCCGTATAGTATCTACCTCCAAATTCAGGCTAGACGTCTCCAATGTCTCAATCCAATTTTCGGCGGTAAACAGATTCTGGTACACCTGGTGGGACTTTTTCCTCTTTCCACTCCACACTTCATGTGTTGTGATTTGCGAAATAATCGCGGTATATTATGTTTATAGTTGCCCTTTTTTGGGATACTAAAGCTGGTGTTCTCCCTATGCAGAGATCCATTAGCCTCATTCAATAACAACAAATGCAACGCTGGCTCCAACACTACTCCGGACAGAATAACCTGGTCAGGGCAAGCCATGGTCCCGATGCTTTGCATTCCGATGGCCCAAATGGCCCAGCAACTTGATAGGCTCTTCTTTTAGTCTATGCTACCACCTCCCTCTCTTGGAATCCTAGTGTAACATTTCAGAAAATATAAAATATTATTTTTGGAATTTAATATTAAAATAATATATTTCGCGAAAACTATTCGATTTGCGAATTTGGGACTGTCGTAAAATGGTATAATTATATACCAATATTTAGAAAATAATGGAAGATTAAAATGATTTATTCATTTAAAAATATATTTATTGGATTTGGTATTTTTATAATTAATTATATGCAGTTTAAATAAAAATTGATTAGTGCACTACTAATCGCGATTAGGTTAAATCCGTATTTTTAATTAATCATGGCTAGTGCACCATGACATGTTGCATTTTGTTACATGTTGTTTTCACTGTATTTGTGACTTATGATTATTTGGGAAAAGAGAGAAAGAAAAAGAAAAGAGAAGACATGGGAGAATAATTGATGAGAGAGAAATGGGGGGACCACATGATGGCATGGCGTGCCATATGCGAGAGTGAGGGTAAGAGAGAGAGACCTTGAACTCATTCTTTCCCCTTCATCATCTTCATCTCCTTCTTCATCTCTTCCTCCACCTCCTCTACTCTCATGTTTCATTTCCAATCCTTCACTAAAACCCTATACCCCCTTCATTAAAAAGATGTACAACTTCATCCTTAACACTTTGGACCTTTAAAAATTGGACTTGAAGACTTTGAGCAACTCAAGAAAATTCTTGAGTTACCAAATGAGGTATAATTCTAGACTTTAGTTAAGTTATTGTATTTAGTTTATCCTATTGTTAGTTTAGAGTTAAATCGATGTTGATTAGTGATGCTTGGAATTTTCCAAGAGAGGGTTTGGGTGATTGTGTGGACTTGTGTTATGTAGTGGTTGTTTACAATGACCTTAGTGTTGATTTTATGGCCTAGAATACCGAATAGAAACCAAAATACGAACTTAGAAACTTTCTGTGTCGGTTTTGTAACATTTTTGGAGGTCTACAGGGAATCTGGAGACACCCGGGACCTTTATAAAAAAAATCAAACATATACATTAACCTAGTTAGACCAATAGGAGACCACCACGAGAAGACGAGACCCAAACTCCAAGGTGGGGCTGGCGGGGCCGGTTACTGTAGCAGTCAGGGCGGTTACTGTAGCAGATTTGGTGTTGGGGTTTTGGTTGTAGCTCACATACCTTATAACATAGCTACTGTATTTTTTGTTTTATCCCAGATTACCTGAGCAAGAATCTGGGAGTGATTCCCTCAGTTGCCGTATTACGTTTTTCGGTATTTGAAACTTGGTTTTGATATTTGAATTTGGATTTGGTCGTTGGACGTTTGTACGTCAACGACGAAGGTTGTTTGGTTGTTTTTGCATGCGTAGGCTATAGGTTCTAACCTATAGGCAATTCGTGTGCCGTATCGGTTTTCGGACATGGTTTTCATAACATTGCGATATGTGTTGATTTGTAGGTACCCTCGCGTGGATTCCGAGAAGGTGAAGCATATTGATTACGGCTGAACAAGGAGTTCCGCAGGTGTGTAGATTTATATCTACGGGGGAATTAGGGTGGATGGCGTATAGCACCCCTGCAATTATAAAATAGAAACCGATATATATAATATAGTCAGAGAAACCTATACTAGGTACCTATGGATGGGATTAAAGGCTTTAGTGTGAAATGATATGATTGATAAGGATGTCTCGAATTGATATATAAGGATATGAAACGTGAATGTGAATCACGATAGATATATGTAGTTGCAAGAGAATAAGTATGAGATTTACAGTAGCATGATATAAGATCGATAAATACGACATGAGATTAATGAGATAAAGGTGTAAGTCCACGGTAGCGCCCCGGCCGTCTAACAGACGCCAAATGCGGAACAAAAACTTTTTAGCTGGCGCTATCGCGTACTATAACCCGGATCTGCAATTAAAACTAAACTAACAAACTACAAAGTGGGTAGAAATGTTATACCGAACGATCCGAGTCCTTCGGTCTTCAACCATCATCCCATGCTTTGTTCCGGCTGCTCCGATCTCCTGAATCTCCGGTCTTCTCGTCCAGGTGGCACCACGTCGACGGATCTTTAAACGGGCTCCCGCCTCTGAACCGAGGCAACTCGATCATCAAGTTTGCCAAAAGAGATGACCAAGATTGATGTAGAGAATGAGTAGAACACTTTGTCTTGTTACGTCCAAGGCTATGGACGAACGGTTAATGAAGTTTCCCTTTGGATCGGGTAAATGAGAAAATGAGTATACAAATTATCATGAACCAAAACTATATCTTTTTTTCCAACAACCATGATGCTTCACCAAATAATGGCCAGCCACTTAATAGTAGGATGGGTGAGTGTAGGAGAGAGAGGGAGGTGACCATAACAATGAATGATATCCATGATTCATCATAACACCTTACTAAAACAATAAATGAATACAATGAATCACCTTAACCTAGTCATCCATTCATTAAATGCACACAATGAATCACTAATCTAGTCACCAAAATCATTTAATGCAATGAATGAGTCATAATCCTAGTCACCATCTAGAAGTTTTTACACTCACCCTCAAGAAAAGATAAATCCGCATTTAACCGAATGTTAAAGCGGGCGATAGAAAACTGGAAACTGGCAACTTCCAAAAGTGATCCTGAAACGAATTTCAGGATAACCCCGTATCAGTATAAACATACCCGTATTTGTATTACGACCGAATACAAATGCAACTGAGACAAAGATATTATATCTACACAGTATAATACTCGGATCCGGCTTAAACCAAAGCCGACCAGTATTATCTGCCTGAAATATGACACGTGCATAAACGCACGTGCATTTTTCGAACCATGCCATAAAACCATACGGCCTTTACAACGTTTCGCCCGAACTTGGGAAACTGTCTGTGGGGGACTCTAATAACTCATCAACACACTGGCACTGGGTATAACCACTAGCACGTCAGAGGTACAAGCTGTACGTAACGGTTGCCTATGTATTGATTGGAAGGGAAGCTGACGAGCGAACTCATCCAGAAACCCTACTGAGCCTAACAGTGACAATATACATACAGTCCGGTCCGTTCGTCTATGAGTATCGCATATCGGCCTAGGGGCTGGTAACGTCAGACCCCCAATAGCGGTATAAGTCGTGTCAGAGAGTAGCCCAGAACACCCTGAGATACTACTGGAGTACGTACCAGTAAATCTCCTGCCTCGGCCGAGGGATTTATGTAATGGCTCTCCTAGACACAGCGCGATCTCACCCTCAATACCGGGAGAGACGAATCCCCTTCCGATCCGCTCACTTGCCTCCATGTGGCTCGGGACTGTACCCAAAAAAGACCTGTTTGCACGACTCGTTTGAGCCGTGGTAGGGTAGAAATCAAAGCACAGTGGGAACTCACACGAGAAAAATGACGACCTCAGGTCGATGAACTAACCTGTACACATGTCACCAGGGAACTGGTATCTGACGATAGGTATAATACCAACTAGCAGGTTCTCGGCGAGTCCTGTCCGGTGTATTCATAACCCAATGAGCACATGCATACATCTTAGGTGAACCAACTAACACCAATGGCTTGTGAGACCGGCCACCGCCCCTCGTCGGGGTCTCGACTGTATACACTAGTCTACTCTGGAGTATCGATGCCCTGTCTCGAAACTCCCACGACTAGGGACACTTTAAAGATTTGCTTATAGACTCCAGCTCCCACGTATATGATCGCCATCATACTGCTGGCAGTCAAGCAAGAATCTTATGGGCTCTATCATCATGCAATAGTGAACTAAAGCATGTAAACAATGGTAAAGACAAACCAGATAGCATACTATCATCTCGAGCAAGACTGTCATATCGGTATAGGTCCTGCCTCAATCATTGCAATCACGTGCCTGCGATCCAATAATTGACTTTGAGGGCACCATATCCAACAATCTCCCACTTGCACTTAAGGCTAATTATTGCGATGTCGCATACTCACAGCCCGTGTGATACCGAACATCCAACTCCTCTACTAATCAGTTTCACAAATCCCATTTGTAAAATTATTGTGTTCAAGAAATAGCCTTAGTGAGTGGATCCGCCCTGATGTTCCTTTCTGTATCTCTCTAAATCTCAAGTTCGCGGAGAAAACCATCTCCCGAATTGAGTAATTCCTGTCTTAGAATATGTCTGGATATCTGATGGGACCTAGTTCATAAATGAACTCCAAATCCAAACTTCTTAGACTGTATCGATAACTGAACCTAATCAGTATCCAGCACCAAGCCTCTTACAGTATCCTCTTGGACCACCTGTCTATAATACTGTCCCTCATCATAGGGAAAACTATAACTCTGACAATCACTCTGTCAACCTTGTCACCTTTGAAGCATGGAATGATAACTGTCTCCTGAAGGAGGCTGCCGTCATCAAATCCGCAGAACATGCACTTATGTTCTAAAACTGCCTCCTTATGTTTCTCCAGGATTGGGTTAATATAAACTTATCGCATCTAGTGCAAAAACAACATCTGGTGCGGTACTTGACATCTCACAATTGACTCAATTGCCTAAGCAAGTGATCTGCCAATCATGCACATCCCTCTCTCCTTTAGTCTGTAAAACACCTTTAGAGAGGGTGACTCCTTCACCTGCAGGTACACCACCATGCCAGGAGTCATCTATTCTAAATACCTTTAGAATACTGTTAAAGTACCCATATTGGGAAACTACCCAAATCTAGATCTAAAACCATAGATCTAGTAACCAGAATGTCAGATATTATATCCATGTCCTTTGTGGAGAAACAATTGTGCGACGACAAAAGTACAACCGATCGTAGTATAGGAATTTTACTTCCTACTCTATGTATGATATCCAAATACCAGGACATCATACCCTACTACCTTCTTAACAGATCCATCCCCTATTCTGATGAAGTCAAACCATGACTGTCACATTAAAAATAGATGATCAATCTCTGCTTTTTCTGCTCAAGTCTATAAATAGACATAAGCTACTTGCCCACTATGCTTCCGCTGCTCCCACTGACTACGACAACCCTCTGGCAGAATAATATATACGTTCACTTCTAAAGCTAGTTTAGAACGACGCTATACTTATCCTCCTGCCGGGTCTCATAGTCTGGAACAACAGTAATGTCAAGTTTGGGTAAACAAGAACCTCCCTATCACCGTCCTTGAGGCTACCAAAGTACCTCTCGGGTGTCTGAGGTTACCCTCCATATCTGCGGAGTGGCTATTGGAATATCAAAACTGATTGAATATATAGGTCCTATTAAATTTTCCGTAATCGTTTGCAGTTCTGGAATCACTTCCAGTTCTACCACACTCCCACTACTGTTTTCTGAAAAAATCCATTTTACTAAAACTGTGGTGAGTCAAGAACAATATCACTATTGATCTTCCAGATGCTAGAAAGTTAACCCTCGACATAGCCCGGGTCAACCCACAAACTGCCATTACAGAAACGTGCCTCGAGTTATCCAGAGTCTGGTTTTAAGCATAAGCCGGACAACTCCCCGTATCTTAACATCGTTAAGATATGAACCATTCTATATACAATATAGAAATAGAGGCACTAATTTAACTGGAACCAGATTCAAACCATGCAACTGTCTCCAGTGCATATCAACTTAATGGAGAGAGGCTAATCAGCATTACTCAACTTAGGAATACATCCAATTATGAGTAACCCGAAAGAGAAACAAGTTTCTTAAAACCATTACATGAATACCAATCACAAGAATCTATATCTTCGATCTCTTTGAAGAATCCCGATACTTGCGATACCTGGTTCTCTACTTTATTCTTATACCCAGAACTTCTCAAAACTTAGACATTGTATTTCTACGAAACACTTGTCTAAAAACTAGAGAAGTCACAAGTAAACAGAATATAGTGCGAGGACCTACCCCTTTGTCCTGACGGACACTGGACAACATACAATACTCTGTATAAGTCCGCTGAGTTGAATAACTCAAAACCTGTGCATCGTAGGTTGAAAACTGTACCCAGGTGATTTCCTCAAATATCACCAATTACAACGAATTCCGATATAATGAGGATGATCACCTAATTCCCAATAACTTACTCCCACTCATCATCTGTAAAACCATACAGATATGAGAATGAAACATGGTAAATACACACCCTGCAGTAAGTATCTAATCGGGAAATCAGTTTTCCTTTAACAATACACTGAAACATGAAAATGTTTCGTAGGGGTTTCCTGGCACTCCTAGTAATGTCTCTTCCATAATCCAATTCATGACTATAACCGTATATTTCTTTGCCACCTCTCCAAATCCCTTTATTTGTCTTTATTCATTTCCTTCTGTACACCCCTTTAGGCTAAGTGGTTTTCTTCCTTCCCTACCGTTCGGCACCAGCCTATAGTTTGGAAGAAGACTATCCAGTAAGCACAATAGGTGTACCCTCCTAAACCAAGGAGTACTCGCAACTTGAGAGAAGGTGGTGATAAAAAACAACTGAATAATACCTTATTCCATTAAAGGTGAAATAGGAGTGGCGATGAAGTACGCGGTTTGGTCGTGAATGATAGCAGTCGCAATTTACTTTGCCCTCTTTCTAATCCCTTTATTTTGTCTTTAGTTATTACCTTCTGTACACCTTACTTAGGCTAATTGGTTTTCTTCATTCCCTACCTTTTGGCACCTGCCTATGGTTTGGAATAAGACTATCCAATAAGCGTAATAGGTGTACTCTCCTAAACCAAGGAGCCCTCGCAACCTGAGAGAAGGTGATAATAAAAGACAACTGAATAAACCAATTCTATTTCTCCTGAATCTGGATTCATCCTCGAAGAAGTCCCTTCGAGTTCGTATATAACCATACGATGGATCTATCCAATGGAAGTGGATGTCCGTAGTAATACGGGGTGTTCTGAGAAATACAAAGGATAAAAGAAGGAGCGGCAATGACTTATGCAACTTGGACAATCCAAAAGCCAGTATTTTAAGAAGGTTCGGTCAACTTGGTCACTGAATCATAGTCTAGGGTCGGTCAAAGGTCGCTGCCAAAAAGAGAGAGAGAAAAGAAACACTCTGCGTGCACTCTAAGCTAGATCAGAATGGTTATCAATTTATCTAATCAGGAAACCTCCCACTGTACCGTCAAATTCTCTTTTAAACCTTAAAGAAGAATCAATCGGGACCACCCGAAGAGTAAACCAACTCATCAGTGGGAATCGGGATCCAACTCTCATCGCATAATAACGTGACGGAATCCACTCACGTTATCACACTCCAGAAGGTATGCGCATACTTGGCAAGTTTCAGTTTCTTTAGAAACTCCCGATATGATTTTTGCCTCATGCTCTTATGACCTTGACGAAGGCCAACAAATCATAAGTCACATGTCAAGTTCTACCCGTCATTGTCCAGGTCAATTTGAACCCACCCGTACAAGCCCTTGACGAAGGCCAACAAGGCTATACGACTGTCCCAAACCAACGCATCTATCTATACAACAAATGAATACCCCAGCAGCTACCAAGCACTATGCCTTGACGAAGGCCAACAAACATAGCTTGAATACTACCGACCATCCATAAGAAATGACGGAGGGCTACGGCTGGTTTTTGGCGAAAAACCTTTAACGTAATGAACTTGATCTCGTTGAAGGAACCGGATAGCTTTTTATAAATATATAGTGGCGAAAACCTTTGCTAAAGAGGTCACTCCCGGTGAAGGGATCTCGGCTCTTTCCTCGTGGAATGAGGTGCAGGATATTCTAACTGAATACCGCGATGCAAAGCAACTTGTAATCGACTATAGTGAAGTTATTATCCTGACGCAAACTTCTGTCCAAGGGGCCACTCCCGGTGAAGGGATCTCAGCCCTTGCCTCGTCGAATGAGGTGCAGGATATTCCAACTGAATATCACTGTGCAAAACAAAAGGAAACGTCTTTGTAATAACACCTTTTAAAACTGTTCCAACAACATCAAATATAGGTTTGTTTTACTTTTACATTGATAAGAATTAATGCAGTCCCATCAATCAATCACACCAGAAAAGAACGAAAAATAAAATGTACGTATATGCCATCCGCATTCGTCACTGGGTCCCGTCATCACCCGTTAGGTTACTTAACTAACGACAGAGCGGGGGCTGGACTAGCGTGGGTGTAAAACATATACAACATCTAATAGTATATATACCAATATACATTAATTGCTCCAGGCGTGATAATATGCAGCATTACAGAAAAGTAATAAGCATCATAGAACAATACAGATAATCTGGGATCCCCGGGTTTCACAGAGCCGCTACTGAAATCCGACGTTCCCCTGGTCGTGTGGATAGCCTGTGCAATGAAACCTAGACCCCTACGGGTGCGGCAAGTTACCCGCCAAAACCTGAAGCGAAGCAGCCCCCTACAGCAAAATGAATGGACCACCCGGTACTTCACGGAATCCGGTAACTTGAGCACCCCTCCTTGGGTCAACCTGTACCCCCTACGAGTGCGGCGAATAGTCTGTCAATTCTAGAGTGAGGCCCCTCTGCCTCTCAAAGCCATGAGATACGGACCCGTTGCCCTCCAGAACCTGGTTATCCGTGCACTCCGTCGCTGGGTAAACCTAGTACAGAAATAAAAATATATACAATGGGTACATCGACCTCAGTCCGGTCGTGCCCCAAAAGAATATTATACAAATAGGCAGTGACGGCAGTCCACATGTTGGACGCTCGCCCCGCAATAACAAATGTACAAATAAATTGAAACCGCACTACCATTACACACAGCTATCCACCACGATATATCCGCAACATCACAGCACAACACAGAACATCAACGTGAATGTCACGTTCGCAAACCCGTCTAAAAGAACTATAGCAATTAGACGCGGTTTACAGCTCAAATGACATTCCCGGTCGGAGATATAATATAAGTACCATAAACTAACACGTTTAAATTTCGATCGACAAAATATCCCAAAGTGGGCCCCACATACATCTGCTGTACAATAATAAAATATGGGCCCAAAAGAAATATTCCAAAAACCACAATTTTACAAGAAGAACCTACTGTAGAAAAATGGTCTGTAGCTCCAAAACGGCGGCGGAACCGCGGCCAAACTAGGCTTTGCGCGGCGGTTCCGCGGCGCTTTGGAAGCTTCAGTTGACCAAATTTTACCAGAATTCTTAAAAAAGCTTGCTCTTTTTTCTGTGATATACAAAATAATTTTTAGACCCTTTTAAAAATCGACAGAAACTTTAACCCAGAAAATTGCAGTTTTCGAAATTCCGTTCGATCGATATTTTAAACGCGTTAGCACAAGTTAGTAAAGCTTAATGGTGAGGCTCTGATACCACTGTAAGTCCACGGTAGTGCCCCGGCCATCTAACAGATGCCAAATGCGGAACAAAAACTTTTTAGCTGGCGCTATCGCATACTGTAACCCGGATCTGCTATTAAAGCTAAACTAACAAACTACAAAGTGGGTAGAAATGTTATACCGAACGATCCGAGTCTTTCGGTTTTGGCTGTAGCTCACATACCTTATAACATAGCTACTGTATTTTTTGTTTTATCCCAGATTAACTGAGCAAGAATCTGGGAGTGATTCCCTCAGTTGCCGTATTACGTTTTCCGGTATTTGAAACTTGGTTTTGATATTTGAATTTGGATTTGGTCGTTGGACGTTTGTACGTCAACGACGAAGGTTGTTTGGTTGTTTTTGCATGCCTAGGCTATAGGTTCTAACCTATAGGCAATTCGTGTGCCGTATCGGTTTTCGGACTTGGTTTTCATAACATTGCGATATGTGTTGATTTGTAGGTACCCTCGCGTGGATTCCGAGATGGTGAAGCATATTGACTACGGCTGAACAAGGAGTTCCGCAGGTGAGTAGATTTATATCTATGGGGGAATTAGGATGGATGGCGTATAGCACCCCTGCAATTATAAAATGGAAACCGATTTATAGAATATAGTCAGAGAAACCTATACTAGGTACCTATGGATGGAATTAAAGGCTTTAGTGTGAAATGATATGATTGATAAGGATGTCTCGAATTGATATATAAGGATATGAAACGTGAATGTGAATCACGATAGATATATGTAGTTGCAAGAGAATAAGTATGAGATTTACAGTAGCATGATATGAGATCGATAAATACGACATAAGATTAATGAGATAAAGGTGTAAGTCCACGGTAGCGCCCCGGCCGTCTAACAGACGCCAAATGCAAAACAAAAACTTTTTAGCTGGCGCTATCGCGTACTATAACCCGGATCTGCCATTAAAGCTAAACTAACAAACTACAAAGTGGGTAGAAATGTTATACCGAACGATCCGAGTCCTTCGGTCTTCAACCATCATCCCACGCTTTATTGCGGCTGCTCCGATCTCCTGAAGCTCCAGTTTTCTCGTCCAGGTGGCACCACGTTGACGGATCTTTAAACGGGCTTCCGCCTCTGAACCAAGGCAACTCGATCATCAAGTTTGCCAAAAGAGATGACCAAGATTGATGTAGAGAATGAGTAGAACACTTTGTCTCGTTACGTCCAAGGCTATGGACGAACGGTTAATGAAGTTGCCTTTTGGATCGGGTAAATGAGAAAATGAGTATACAAATTATCATGAACCAAAACTATATCTTTTTTCCAACAACCATGATGCTTCACCAAATAATGCCCAGCCACTTAATAGGAGGAGGGGTGAGTGTAGGAGAGAGAGGGAGGTGACCATAACAATGAATGATATCCATGATTCATCATAACACCTTGCTAAAACAATAAATGAATACAATGAATCACCTTAACCTAGTCATCCATTCATTAAATGCACACAATGAATCACTAATCTAGTCACCAAAATCATTTAATGCAATGAATGAGTCATAATCCTAGTCACCATCTAGAAGTTTCTACACTCACCCTCAAGAAAAGATAAATCCGTATTTAATCGAATGTTAAAGCGGGCGATAGAAAACTGGAAACTGGCAACTTCCAAAAGTGATCCTGAAACGAATTTCAGGATAACCCTGTATCAGTATAAACATACCCGCATTTGTATTACGACCGAATACAAATGCAACTGAGACAAAGATATTATATCTACACAGTATAATACTCGGATCCGGCTTAAACCAAAGCCGACCAGTATTATCTTCCTGAAATATGACACGTGCGTAAACACACGTGCATTTTCCGAACCCTGCCATAAAACCATACGGCCTCTACAACGTTTCGCCCGAACTTGGGAAACTGTCTGTGGGGGACTCTAATGACTCATCAACACACTGGCACTGGGTATAACCACTAGCACGTCAGAGGCACAAGCTGTACGTAACGGTTTCCTATGTATTGATTGGAAGGAAAGCTGACGAGCGAACACATCCAGAAACCCTACTGAGCCTAACAGTGACAATATACATGTTGCGCCACGGCAGCGCCCCGGCCGTCTATCCGAGGCCAAAATGCGGAATCAAAAATTTTATTAACTTTTAAACTGGCGCTACCGCGGACAATATACCCGGATCGTAACCATTAACCGATACTAGCTAACAAGAGAAAGGGTGAGAGATATACCGAGTGATCCGAGTCCTCCGGTCTTCTCGTCGTCGTCCCGATCTCCCGCGGAAACTCCGGTCGTCGCATCCTTGCCGAAAGGGCACCACATCGTCTGCATCTTTTACGGGCTCCCACCTCAATACCGAGGCAACTCGGGCGCGAAGTTGGCCAGCCGACGCGTCCAAGATTTGCTGTAGGCAAGTGTAGAATCCATGTCTCTTTAGGGTTTAGTGTAGTTGCCATGATGGAGGAATCAAAGAACTTTTGGAGAGAGGTTGAGAATATAGCAAGCATAGAATGAAATGAGATGAATCAATCCCTCACATGAAAAATGAACTCTCTCATTTTCTCTCCATTGTGTGGCCGGCCTCTCCCCCTTCTCAAAATGGTGAGGAAAGAATATCACACATGAGGGAGGTGAGTGTAGGAGAACAAAGGTGGTGACCATAACATAAAGCAAGTCTCACATCAAGGAAGCAAATCAATCCCATCTTAATCCTTTCTCATTAATACAAGTAATGATGCATGAAAAGAAAAGATGGAAAAGGGAATCTAAAGATGCTATCAAAATCTCTCATCTCACAAATAAACCCTCCACAAAATGTTATTTGCAAACTTGCAAATAACCCCCTTTATCGGAAAAGTCCGGCCGGGAAAGAACAAATGAAAACTGGCCGGAACGGAATGCAAACTGATAACTCCAGAAAACTGGACCCGTAATAAATTACAGGAAAACCCCGCTACTGCATATACATGCCTGCATTTGTATTCCCACTGAACACAAATGCAAAGAGACAAAATCTACACTGTACTATACTAGGATCCGGCTTAAACCAAAGCCGGCTAGTAATATCCGTCCGATCCTGATCCGTGCAATACCGCACGTATCTGATCGAACCCTGCCATATCTCCATACGGCCTCTACAGCGTTTCGCCCGAAACTTGAGTAACTGAGTGTGTGGTGGACTCTAAAGACTCGTCAATACTATGGCTGTGGATTCAACCACTAGCACGTCAGAGGTATTAGCCATACGTGACGGGCCACCAGCTATTGACCAAAAGGGACGTCGATGAGCGAACTCATCCTGACACCCTACTGAGCCTGTCAGTGACAATATCCGTACAGTCCGGTCCGTTCGTCTATGAGTATCGCTTGGAGGGCCTAGGGGGTTGGTAAAAGTCAGACCCCCAAAAGTGGTACAAGTCGTGTCGGAGTGAAGCCCAGAACACCCTGAGATACTACTGGAATACCTACTAGTAAATCTCCTGCCTCGGCCGAGGGCTTTGTGTAATGGCTCTCCTAGACACAGCGCGACCTCACCCCCAATACCGGGAGAGACGAACCCCTGCAGATCCGCTCACTGCCTCCATGTGGCTCGGGACTGTACCCAACTAAAACCTGTTTGCACGACTCCTTTGAGCCGTGGTAGGGTAGTAATCAAAGCACAGTGGGAACTCACACGAGAAAAATGACGATCTCAGGTCGATGAACTAACCTGTACACATGTCACCAGGGAACTGCTATCTGGCGTCTGGTATAATCCCAACTAGCAGGTTCCCGGCGAGTCCTGTCCGGTGTACTCATAACCTAATGAGCACCTGTATACATCTTAGGTGAACCAACTGACACCAGTGGCTTGTGAGACCGGCCACCGCCCCTCGTCGGGGTCTCGACTGTATACACTAGTCTACTAGTGGAGTATCGATGCCCAGTCTCGAAACTCCCACGACTAGGGACCTTTTAAGGATGTGCTTATAGACCCCAGCTCCCACGTATATGATCGCCATCATACTGCTGGTCGTCAAGCAAGAATCCTAGGGGCTCTATCAACGTGTAATAGCGACCTGTCAGGTCACCTAAAGCAGTACACGATGATAAAGATAAACCAGATAGCATACTATCATCTCGAGCAAGACTGTCCTCCTGGGATAGGTCCTCCCTCAATCATTGCAATCACGTGCCTGTGATCCAATAATTGACTCTGAGGGCACTATCTCCAACAATCTCCCACTTGCACTCAAGGCTAATTATTGCGATGTCGCATACCCACAGCCCGTGTGATACCGAACACCCAACTCCTCTACTAGACAGTCTCACAAAGCTCGTTTGCGAAACTATTGCGTTCGAGGAATAGCCTCAGTGAGTGGATCCGCTATGATGTTCCTTTCTGTATCTCTCTATATCTCAAGTTCGCAGAGAAAGCCATCTCCCGAAATGAGCAACACCTGTCTTAGAGTATGTCTGGATATCTGATGGGACCTAGCTCATAAATGAACTCCAAATCCAAACTTCTTAGACTGTATCGATAACTGAACTTAATCAGTATCCAGCGCCATGCCTCCCTCATTATTGCCTTGGACCACCTGTCCAAAATACTGCCCTTCGTCAGAAGGAGAAACTATAACTCTGACAGCCACTCTGCCATCCATGTCACCTTGAAAGCCTGGAATGATAACCGTCTCCTAAAAGAGGCTGTCGTTATCACATCCCTAGAGCATCAACTTATGTTCTAAAACTGCTTCCGACTGTTTCTCCAGGATTGGATTAATATCAACTTATTGCACCTACTGCAAGAACAACATCTGGTGTGGTACTTGACATCTCATGATTGACTCAATTGCCTAAGAAAGTGATTTGTCAATCATGCGCATCCCTCTCCCATTTAGTCTGTGAGACACCTTTAAAGAGGGTGACTCCATCACCTACAGGTACACTACCGTGCCAGGAGTCGTCCATTCTAAATACTCTTAGAATGCTGTCTAAGTACCCAGATTAGGAAACCACCCAAATCTAGATCTAAAACCATAGATCTAGTAACCAGAATTTCTGATATAATATCCAAGTCCTGTGTGGAGAAACCACTGTGTGACGACCAAAGTATAACCGATCGTAGTATAGGAATATCACTTCCTACTCTGTGTATGTCATCAAATACCAGGACATCACACCCTACTACCTTCTTAACAGATCCATCCCCTATTCTGATGAAGTCAAACCTATGACTGTCGTATCAGAAATAGATGATCTATCTCCGCTATATCTGCTTTAGTCTATAAATAGACATAAGCCACCTGTCCACCAATGCTTCCGCTGCTCCCACTGACTACGACAACCCTCTGGCAGAGTCATATATACGTACACTTCTAAAGCCAGTTTAGAATGACGCTATACTCATCCTCATGCCGGGTCTCACAGTCTGGAACAACAGCAATGGCAAGTCTGGGTAAACAAGAACCTCCCTGCCACCGTCCTTGAGCATACCAAAGTACCTCTCGGGTGCCTGAGGTTACCCATTTTATCTGCGGAGTGGCCAATGGAATATCAAATCAAATTGAATCTTTAGGTTCTTATCAAATCTTCAGTAATCGTTTGCGGTTCTGGAATCACTTCCAGTTCTACCATACTCCCACTACGGTTTTCTGAAAAAATCCATTTCTTTTAAAATTGTGACGAGTCAAGAACAATATCACTATTGATCTTCCAGATGGTAGAAAGTCAACCCTCGTCATAGCCCGGGTCAACCCACAAACAGCCATTACAGAAACGTGCCTTGAGTTATCCAGAGTCTGGTTTTAAGCATAAGCCGGACAACTCCCCGTACCTTAACAATGTCAAGATATGAACTGTTCTATATCCAACAGAGGCACTGATTTAATTGAACCAGATTCAAATCATGCAGCTGTCACCAGTGCATGTCAACTAAATGGAAGGAGGCTGATCAGCATTACTCAACTTAGGAATACTTCCAATTATGAGTAACCTGAAAGAGAAGCTGGTTTTCTTAATCACTACTATCAACTGAACACCATTCACAAGTATCTATATCTTCGATCACCTTGAAGAATCCCGATACTTGCAATACCTGGTTCTCTACTCTATTCTTATACCAATAACTCCTCAAAACTCAGACCCTGTGTTTCTACGAAATACATGTCTAAGAACTAGAGAAGTTAAAAGTAAACAGAACATAGTACGAGGACCAACCCCTCTGTCCTAATGGACACTGGACAATATACAATACTCTGTATAAGTCCCTGAGTCTAACAACTCATTCACTGTGTGTCGTAGGTTGAAAACTGTACTTATGGTTAAGAAGAATTACACCGCTGTTCAATGCTCCTTACCTAACCAACCACTGATATAGGTAAATGTCATAGACATAATTTCAAAAGGTATATCTCACTCCATAAAAAATAGACGTACAGATATATCAATTTGAAATTGGTGCATAACAACGGATATTCAAACCAAATATTTGCCGACCGGCAAACAGCCCAGGTGATTTCCTCAAATATCACCGATTACAACGAATCCCGATATAATGAGGATGACCACCCAATTCCCAATAACTTACTCCCACTCACCATCTTTAAAACCATACAGATGTGAGAATCATACCTTGGAGCAAGTGTCTAATTGGGAAATCAGTTTTCTTTTAACAGTACACAGTGAAACAGAAACATTAAAATGTTTCGATAGGGTATCCTGGTATTCCTAGTAATGCCTCTTCCAATATCCAGATTCACAACTGTAACCGTATATCTCTTTGCCACCTCTCCAAATCCCTTTATATGTCTTTAGTCATTACCTTCTGCACACCCCTTTAGGCCAAATGGTTTTCTTCCTTCCTTACCGTTCGACACCAGCCTATGGTTTGGAAGAAGACTATCCAATAAGCATAATGGGTGTACTGTCCTGATCCTAGGAGCACTCGAAATGCGAGAGAAGGTGAAGATAAAAGACAACTGAATAAACCTTATTCCTATTTCCCCTGAACCAGAATCCATCCCCGAACTGGAACAAGTTCCTTTCGAGTTCGTATATAACCATACGATGGATTATCCAATAAACTTGGGATCTTCGTAGTGATACGGAGTGTCCTGGAGAAATACAAAGGTGATTTAGGATTGGCGAAGAAAAACTTGGTTTGGTCGTGAATAGCAGTCGCAGTTTACTTTGCCCTCTTACTAATCCCTTGCTTTGTCTTAACTTAATACCTTCTGTACACCATTTAGGCTAATTGGTTTTCTTCATTCCCTACCGGTCGGCACCAGCCTAAGGTTTGGAAGAAGACTATCAAATTTGCGTAATAGGTGTACTACTCCTAAACCAAGGAGTACTCGCAATCTGAGAGAGAAGGTAAAAAGGAAAAGACAACTGAATAGTCCTATTCGTTTTCTCCAGAACTAGAAACCATCCTCGAATTCCTTCGAGTTCGTATATAACCATACGATGGTTTTGTCCAATGGAAGTGGACGTTCGTAGTAATACGGGGTGTCCCGGAGAAAAGGGTAAAAGTAGGAGTGGCAATGAGGTCTGCAACTCTGACAATCCAAAAGCCAGTATTAAGAAGGTTCGGTTAACTTGGTCACTGAGTCATAGTGTAGGGTCGGGTCAATGGTCGCTGCCAAAGAGAGAGAGAAAAGAAACACTCAGCGTGCACTCTAACCTAGATCAGAATGGATATCACTTTATCTAATCAGGAAACCTCCCACTGTAATCTCAAATTCTTCTCCAAACCTGAAAGAAGAATTAGTCGGGATCACCCGAAGAGTAAACCAACTCATCAGTGGGAATTGGGATCCAACTATCATCGCATGATAACGTGACAGAATCCACTCACGTCACCACACTCCAGAAGGTATGCGCATGTCTGGCAAGTTTCAGTTCTTTTGAAACTCCCGATGTGATTTTTACCCCTAGGACCCAAGTGACCTTGACATAGTCAACAAATCAAAGAGTCCTAGTCAAGTTCAACCCGTCATTATCCTGGATTGCATTAAACCCACCCGTACGAGCCCTTGACACAGTCAACAAGGCCGCACGACTGTCCTAACCAATCCCATTAATATGCTACAAACAAACACTACTTAGCTACCGCACACTACGCCTTGACACAGTCAACAAACGCAGCACGAATACTAAGTAATACTTGTAAGAAATGACGGAGGGCTACATCTAGTTTTTGGCGAAAAACATTTAACGTAATGAACTTGATATCGTTGAAGGAATTGCATAACCTTTTGTAAAAATATAGTGACGAAAACCTTTGCTAAAGAGGTCACTCCCGGTGAAGGGATCTCGGCTCTTTCCCAGTAGAATGAGGTGCAGGATATTCCAACTGAATACCACGATGCAAAGCAAAAAGCAATCGGCTATAGTGAAGTTATTGCCCTGACGCAAACTTTGGTCCAAGGGGTCACTCCCGGTGAAGGGATCTCGGCCCTTGCCTCGTCGACTGAGGAGCAGGATATTCCAACTGAATACCACGATGCAAAACAAAAGTGAACGTCGTTGCAATAACAGCTTTTTGAAAAATGTTCCAACAACATCAGAATAGGTTTGTTTAGCTTGCATTGATCCGAATCAACGCAGTCCCATCAATTGATCACACCACAAAGAACGAAAATATACTGATGTACGTATATGCCATCCGCATTCGCCACTGGGTCCCGTCATTACTCGTTAGGTTAGCTAACTAACGACAGAGCGGGGACTGGACTAGCGCGGATGTAAAACATATACAACATCTACTAATATATATACCAATATATTATATTCGCTCAAGGCGTGATAAAATGCAACATCACATAAATGTACAGCATCACAGAACAATACAGATATCTGGGATCCCCGGGTTTTACAGAGCCGCTGCTGAAACCCGACGTTCCCCTGGTCGTGTGGATAGCCTGTGCAATGAAATCCTAGACCCCTACGGGCGTGGCAATGAGGTCTGCAACTCTGACAATCCAAAAGCCAGTATTAAGAAGGTTCGGTTAACTTGGTCACTGAGTCATAGTGTAGGGTCGGGTCAATGGTCGCTGCCAAAGAGAGAGAGAAAAGAAACACTCAGCGTGCACTCTAACCTTGATCAGAATGGATATCACTTTATCTAATCAGGAAACCTCCCACTGTAATCTCAAATTCTTCTCCAAACCTGAAAGAAGAATTAGTCGGGATCACCCGAAGAGTAAACCAACTCATCAATGGGAATTGGGATCCAACTATCATCGCATGATAACGTGACAGAATCCACTCACGTCACCACACTCCAGAAGGTATGCGCATGTCTGGCAAGTTTCAGTTCTTTTGAAACTCCCGATGTGATTTTTACCCCTAGGACCCAAGTGACCTTGACACAGTCAACAAATCAAAGAGTCCTAGTCAAGTTCAACCCGTCATTATCCTGGATTGCATTAAACCCACCCGTACGAGCCCTTGACACAGTCAACAAGGCCGCACGACTGTCCTAACCAATCCCATTAATATGCTACAAACAAACACTACTTAGCTACCGCACACTACGCCTTGACACAGTCAACAAACGCAGCACGAATACTAAGTAATACTTGTAAGAAATGACGGAGGGCTACGTCTAGTTTTTGGCGAAAAACATTTAACGTAATGAACTTGATATCGTTGAAGGAACTGCATAACCTTTTGTAAAAATATAGTGACGAAAACCTTTGCTAAAGAGGTCACTCCCGGTGAAGGGATCTCGGCTCTTTCCCAGTAGAATGAGGTGCAGGATATTCCAACTGAATACCACGATGCAAAGCAAAAAGCAATCGGCTATAGTGAAGTTATTGCCCTGACGCAAACTTTGGTCCAAGGGGTCACTCCCGGTGAAGGGATCTCGGCCCTTGCCTCGTCGACTGAGGAGCAGGATATTCCAACTGAATACCACGATGCAAAACAAAAGTGAACGTCGTTGCAATAACAGCTTTTTGAAAAATGTTCCAACAACATCAGAATAGGTTTGTTTAGCTTGCATTGATCCGAATCAACGCAGTCCCATCAATTGATCACACCACAAAGAACGAAAATATACTGATGTACGTATATGCCATCCGCATTCGCCACTGGGTCCCGTCATTACTCGTTAGGTTAGCTAACTAACGACAGAGCGGGGACTGGACTAGCGCGGATGTAAAACATATACAACATCTACTAATATATATACCAATATATTATATTCGCTCAAGGCGTGATAAAATGCAACATCACAGAAATGTACAGCATCACAGAACAATACAGATATCTGGGATCCCCGGGTTTTACAGAGCCGCTGCTGAAACCCGACGTTCCCCTGGTCGTGTGGATAGCCTGTGCAATGAAATCCTAGACCCCTACGGGCGTGGCAAGTCACCCGCCAAAACCTGAAGCGGGGCAGCCCCCTTCAGCACCGTGAATGGACCACCCAACACTTCATAGAATCCGGTAACTTGGGCACCCCTCCTGGGTCAACCTGTACCCCCTACGAGTGCGGCGAATAGCCCGCCAATCCTAGAGTGAAGCCCCCTCCGTCTCAATGCCATGAGATGCGGGCCCGTTGCCTCTATAACCCGGCTATCCGTGCACCCCTCCGCGGGGTAATCCTAGTACAGAAAGTAAAATATACATACAACGGGTACATCGACCGCAACCAGGTCGTGCCCCAAAAGAATAATACAAACAGGCAGTGACGGCAGTCCACATGTCGGACGCTCGCCCCGCAATATCAAATGTACATATAAAACAAAACTGTACTAATATTGCATCCAGGCTATCCCCCACGACCGATCCGCAACATCACAGCAAAATCACAGAACATCAACGTGAAAGTCACGTTCGCAAATCCTTCTAACCGGGCTATAGCAGTTAGACTGGATTTACCGATCAAGTGACATTCACGGTCGCAGATATAATGTAAATACTGTGAACCAATGTGTTTAAAATATCCGATCGATCAAAATTACCAAGTAGGCCCCCAAGTACTTACTGTAGCACACACAAAAAATCTGGGCCCAAACAAAGTATACCAAAACCCCTATTTTCAGCCCACAAGCCCACTACAAAAGAATGATGACTTGAATCCATATTACGGCGGCGGAACCGCGGCAAAAGAGGGGTTATTGCCGCGGTTCCGCGGTCGTACGGAAGGATCAGGGCACCAAATTTTTCCAGTGTTCTTAGAACTTTCAGTACATCACTTTTCTACAACCTGAAAAATTTTTGGACTTCAAAAAATTTCGACAGAAACTGATGTGAAGAAAAACGCGGTTTTGGGATTTTTGTTCGATCGAAGCTTTAAACATACTAGTACAAGCTAGACTAGGTTAATGGCGTGGCTCTGATACCATGTTGCGCCACGGCAGCGCCCCGGCCGTCTATCCGAGGCCAAAATGCCGAATCAAAAATTTTCTTAACTTTTAAACTGGCGCTACCGCGGACAATATACCCGGATCGTAACCATTAACCGATACTAGCTAACAAGAGAAAGGGTGAGAGATATACCGAGTGATCCGAGTCCTCCGGTCTTCTCGTCGTCGTCCCGATCTCCCGCGGAAACTCCGGTCGTCGCATCCTTGCCGGAAGGGCACCACATCGTCTGCATCTTTTACGGGCTCCCACCTCAATACCGAGGCAACTCGGGCGCGAAGTTGGCCAGCCGACGCGTCCAAGATTTGCTGTAGGCAAGTGTAGAATCCATGTCTCTTTGGGGTTTAGTGTAGTTGCCATGATGGAGGAATCAAAGAACTTTTGGAGAGAGGTTGAGAATATAGCAAGCATAGAATGAAATGAGATGAATCAATCCCTCACATGAAAAATGAACTCTCTCATTTTCTCTCCATTGTGTGGCCGGCCTCTCCCCCTTCTCAAAATGGTGAGGAAAGAATATCACACATGAGGGAGGTGAGTGTAGGAGAACAAAGGTGGTGACCATAACATAAAGCAAGTCTCACATCAAGGAAGCAAATCAATCCCATCTTAATCCTTTCTCATTAATACAAGTAATGATGCATGAAAAGAAAAGATGGAAAAGGGAATCTAAAGATGCTATCAAAATCTCTCATCTCACAAATAAACCCTCCACAAAATGTTATTTGCAAACTTGCAAATAACCCCCTCCATCGGAAAAGTCCGGCCGGGAAAGAACAAATGAAATCTGGCCGGAACGGAATGCATACTGGCAACTCCAGAAAACTGGTCCCGTAATAAATTACAGGAAAACCCCGCTACTGCATATACATGCCTGCATTTGTATTCCCACTGAACACAAATGTAAAGAGACAAAATCTACACTGTACTATACTAGGATCCGGCTTAAACCAAAGCCGGCTAGTAATATCCGTCCGATCCTGATCCGTGCAATACCGCACGTATCTGATCGAACCCTGCCATATCTCTATACGGCCTCTACAGCGTTTCGCCCGAAACTTGAGTAACTAAGTGTGTGGTGGACTCTAAAGACTCGTCAATACTATGGCTGTGGATTCAACCACTAGCACGTTAGAGGTATTAGCCATACGTGACGGGCCACCAGCTATTGACTAAAAGGGACGTCGATGAGCGAACTCATCCTGACACCCTACTGAGCCTGTTAGTGACAATATCCGTACAGTCCGGTCCGTTCGTCTATGAGTATCGCATGGCGGGCCTAGGGGGTTGGTAAAAGTCAGACCCCCAAAAGCGGTACAAGTCGTGTCGGAGTGAAGCCCAGAACACCCTGAGATACTACTGGAATACCTACCAGTAAATCTCCTGCCTCGGCCGAGGGCTTTGTGTAATGGCTCTCCTAGACACAGCGCGACCTCACCCCCAATACCGGGAGAGACGAACCCCTGCAGATCCGCTCACTGCCTCCATGTGGCTCGGGACTGTACCCAACTAAAACCTGTTTGCACGACTCCTTTGAGCCGTGGTAGGGTAGTAATCAAAGCACAGTGGGAACTCACACGAGACAAATGACGATCTCAGGTCGATGAACTAACCTGTACACATGTCACCATGGAACTGCTATCTGACGTCTGGTATAATCCCAACTAGCAGGTTCCCGGCGAGTCCTGTCCGGTGTACTCATAACCTAATGAGCACCTGTATACATCTTAGGTGAACCAACTGACACCAGTGGCTTGTGAGACCGGCCACCGCCCCTCGTCAGGGTCTCGACTGTATACACTAGTCTACTAGTGGAGTATCGATGCCCAGTCTCGAAACTCCCACGACTAGGGACCTTTTAAGGATGTGCTTATAGACCCCAGCTCCCATGTATATGATCGCCATCATACTGCTGGTCGTCAAGAAAGAATCCTAGGGGCTCTATCAACGTGTAATAGAGACCTGTCAGGTCACCTAAAGCAGTACACGATGATAAAGATAAACCAGATAGCATACTATCATCTCGAGCAAGACTGTCCTCCTGGGATAGGTCCTCCCTCAATCATTGCAATCACGTGCCTGTGATCCAATAATTGACTCTGAGGGCACTATCTCCAACAATACATACAGTCTGGTCCGTTCGTATATGAGTATCGCATATCGGCCTAGGGGCTGGTAATGTCAAACCCCCAATAGCGGTATAAGTCGTGTCATAGAGTAGCCCAGAACACCCTGAGATACTACTGGAGTACGTACCAGTAAATCTCCTGCCTCGGCCGAGGGCTTTGTGTAATGGCTCTCCTAGACACAGCGCGATCTCACCCCCAATACTGGGAGAGACGAATCCCCTGCCGATCCGCTCACTTGCCTCCATGTGGCTCGGGACTGTACCCAAAAAAGACCTGTTTGCACGACTCGTTTGAGCCGTGGTAGGGTAGAAATCAAAGCACAGTGGGAACTCACACGAGACAAATGACGACCTCAGGTCGATGAACTAACCTGTACACATGTCACCAGGGAACCGCTATCTGACGATAGGTATAATACCAACTAGCAGGTTCTCGGCGAGTCCTGTCCGGTGTACTCATAACCCAATGAGCACCTGTATATATCTTAGGTGAACAAACTAACACCAATGGCTTGTGAGACCGGCCACCGCCCCTCGTCGGGGTCTCGACTGTATACACTAGTCTACTCTGGAGTATCGATGCCCTGTCTCGAAACTCCCACGACTAGGGACACTTTAAGGATGTGCTTATAGACCCCAGCTCCCACGTAAATGATCGCCATCATACTGCTGGCAGTCAAGAAAGAATCCTATGGGCTCTATCATCATGCAATAGTGAACTAAAGCATGTAAACAATGGTAAAGACAAACCAGATAGCATACTATCATCTCGAGCAAGACTGTCATATCGGTATAGGTCCTGCCTCAATCATTGCAATCACGTGCCTACGATCCAATAATTGACTTTGAGGCACCATATCCAACAAAAGGTATGTAAGATTACTTGATGTGAGATATTGAGGTGATGAAAAGAGAATGTGACGAAATAAGATGACTTGACTTGATATGTGGATATACGGATACGAGGTGATATGAGAGTATAGATACTATTGCCAAGACATGATATGAGATTGATGCTAATGTGAAGCGATGTGTGTGTGTGTGTGTGTGTGTGTGTGTGTGTGTATATATTGATAAGAATAATGAGTGATATGCCGTACGAGACTTTAGATCCGTACCCTCTTTGTCATATCGGTTGATAGAATCCCTAATTGCTTAATGCCGCCGTACGATGAATTATACCGTACGTGATGTTTTGAGGCTGGATGTCGATTGATAGATTCACCGACTCGGATATGTTATAGATATGTATAGCTTATAGCATTTCGCTGATGATGTACTTTATGCTACATTCATGATATTCTCATTGTATTACATATACCTGTGCTAGTACACCTACACAATTATCGATGATGCGTATGGTACACTTATATAGATTGGCCAGCTCACACATTTTCATCATCGATAATTGCTATGTCACTACACAGTAGAATTGCTACATCATGCTATTACTCTTAATGGTTCAATACTGTTACATGACTCATTGGCATGATTTACTTGCTATGTTCACATCATTATGCTATGTTGCATGATATACTTGCTATGCTCACATAACTATACCATGTCACATGATATACTTGATATGTTCACATTTCTGTTCTATGTTTGCATACATCATGCTTTACGATTATATGCATTGAGATGTTGTTTTCATGAGATTCTGGATTTGAAAACCGTGGTTATATTTCAAAAGAAAGTATGTATTGTTTTAAAAACCTGGTTTTTCTTGATATGATATTTCGAGGCGTCCACCATGAGTTTTCTCGGTTGTGAGATTGGTATATGAAACCCGATTCGAGGAGCGGTAGGCACCGTCTGCGGGTACATGGTGGACCCGGTGAGGTACCCCGGGGCAAGAAGACTCGTATAGTTAGGCGGTGAGCCTGGCAGGGAAGCACTACCTACCGGTGATAGTATTTGGACTCGGCGGTTATCTGGAGGATACCGACCGGAGTCGTGAGATGATATGGGCCGATCCGGACTGACAGAGCCCGTGGGCCGATCCGGACTGCTGGAGCCCGAGAGATGAGGTTTTACGTGTCGATGTTGGATACGGGTTTCATGATATTTCGAGTGTTGATGTTGGACACTAGGTTCCATGATTTTGATGTGTCGTTGATGGACACACGTTGATTGATATCCTCATATTACATGCATATTCTTTCATGATGTTTCGAGTGTCGATGTTGGACACTCAGGTTCCATGATGTTGTTATTTCATTGATGGAAAACATAGATGATACCACATGCATACGGACATTGATTATATTGTTGGAATATATGCAGACATGGTCACCCTAAATATCATAGTATTACCTTTATGATATAGTTGACTTAGGAATTGTTGTTTTATTCGATTTCTACCTGCTGATGTTTTCTACTCATGAGTTAGCAAGTCACCCCCGTTGTGCCACAGTTCTTGCAGGTTGACCGCATGGATCAGTAGTGGTATCGTTGGCACACAGCTTGCTTAGAGTGATTTGCTTTGGTGGGTGGGACATATTATTTCGTGCCCACTCTTGTATTATTATTCCTGTTGTATCTAGTCAACTTCATCAATCAGAAACTAGTATTTGTATAAGTAGTAAGACTTAGAAAGACTTGTGGTTGCGAGACTCAGAGCGATGGGTTATATGTTCGCTAGTGTGGAATTTGATGTCTTGCTTTATTTACATTATTCTTTTGTGTTGATCTTCGCCGTTGGGCATCGTATACATATATTTCTATCTTGCATGGTTGTGATTCCGCCGATTGGCGAAGAGCTAGCTCCTGCTTGGGGATACCTTTTATATTATCATGTATATGTGGTTTTGGATCAAAATATACAAGGGAGGTGCTGTCCAAATTTTTAAAAGACGAAACATGTTTTTCAATTAGTAAAATCCACTTGCATTTTTCATGTTCCATTATCTATGCATTTAAGATAACATTTGATTTCATCATATCTTTATTTCAAAACTCCACCTCTTTTATTTTCTTAAAAAGGTTTAGATTTCTGGTCTTCGGCTTACTTAATTTACGTTGAGCCTCTAGACGTTGTGTGATTTAAGTACCGGTCACGAACTAAATTTCGGGTCGTTACACCTAGTGCCAAAGAAGGAGACAACTAAGAAGTCAGTTTGTAATAGGCTGAGAACCACCGCAGCAGGCCCCGATGATAAGCCTGCTCAATATGAAGGATCGTTCTTCCAGAGATTGAAACCCAATTCCGTTGGCCCTGCTGAGAGGCCTATAATCCCGAAGAAATCAGTCTTCGAAAGGCTGAGCTTTGATGGTCTGGACATTCCAACAGTCCTAGCCATTCTAAAGAGGATGGTCACTAAGAGGCTAACATATTCAGGCCTTGCTACTTCTGAGGTGCAAAAGGGTGCTTCACCTCCATGCCAGACCGTATTCAATAGGTTTGTACCCTATGCTTATGCTCATACTCTGGTCCAGCCAAGGATATCATTCTTTCAGCGACTAGCCCATGCTCTAATCTCGAAACCATGCAGAGGGCAAGATGTCTCAATTTCAAAAGAACACTGGAGGCAGGGTATTCCGGCTTAGAAGCTATGCAGGGGGAAGTCCATGAAGCTTTTAAGATTGAAGAAACCCTAACTTCAAGACACTTTCGGCGTCGATACTGGCGCTGAGTAAGGCACGCTGGGAGCAGTTTTCTATCCGGGCTAATCCCGCCAGCTCCAATGGTGCAGGCTGCTGTTCCAACCGGGAATAACTTTGAGGCACTAAAAATGATGAAGTGCAACTCTCCAAGTCCTATATTGAAGAAAACTCCACCTCCCACCAAGAGGAATGATGAGCCAAAATTGCTTCAATCGGAGAAAAGAATTTTCTCGACCATTCATAAGGTCTGGAAGGAGGTATAAGGGTCATTGATCAATATTGATTACTCTCCCTGACCAAAGAAGCTGAAGAGCCGTGATAAACGCTCTTCCCATCAACCAAAGGAGGCTCCTGCTATGATAGTCCCCCCGAAACCGGCCTCTCACAAAAGAGATAGGCTACAGAGGATGCAAAGGTCCGAGGCATATTCCAAGGGCCCACACTCGAAATGCTCCAAGTTTAGAGGATTGGTAGTTCACACCGTATATATGGTAAACTACAAGGACAAAAGTAAAACTTTCGTCTCTTATAGACCAATCTCACAATCTGTAACAAAAAATCCACACAAGCTGCAGGAGTTGATAGCTTAGGCGGCTGAAATAACGAGTCCCCCACCTGGTGCAAATCTGTACGACTCTTCCAAGGAACGAGCAGACCAGGAGTCTGATAAGGACTAGCTAAAGTGGATGCTCCAGAAGAAGGACAAGAAAGCTGCTGAAATGGAGACCCGAATGGAAAAGCAGGCCTATTTATTCCAAAGTATGCTCAAGATGATAGCACACCCCGAACTACCAATAGATGAACTGCCGGTGGTTTTCGTCGAAGACAAAGGAGATACCTCCAGTCCCCTCCAGGCATCATCAACGACAAAGGAGGAAGTCATATCCAAATCGTAGATTGATGAATACATTGCCCAGCTGTTCAACACTCACCTAGCCATTGAATCAGCCAGCAAGTTAATAAAAACTGGCCGACTTTACCCGATGTGCTACGATCAGATACAGTATCCGCCAGGATACATAATCTCGACGTTCTCCATATATAAAGGGACCGGAAATCTGAAATAGCATATCACCCAGTTCAGATTTAAATGTTACAATACTTAGAGTAATGATATATTGCTCCTCCAGCGGTTCGTCTAGCGGACGCAGCATTTGAATGGTAATCGGAGATTCCTAATGACTCGATCAAAACTTTTGACGAGATGAAACTCCTCTTCTGCATGAGATTCGCCAGTGCGAGCGAGCGCACTACCGTGACCGCCTTGGTCAACGAGAGGCCCAGATCAAATGAGACATGGGTCCAATACACGCTGAGATAGAGGAACCTTTGGTCCAAATGCGAACAAAGGATCTCTAAAGCTTCGGCTATAAGTATGTTCGTGAGCACACTCGATAAGAAGGCGCAAGCGTTCCCATATTTGGCCTTTCTCAGTCCAACGACTTTCTAAGAGCTCATCGACAAGTTGGCTCATCTGGATGCAATGAACCAGGGATCTTCCTCTTCCAATGGAGGTTCGCAGAACTTCAAAGGCAAGGCTAAGGTAGCATTTGTAGCTAACACGCAACAGCGTCCGAACGGTCCTAAACCGCCTGTTCGTCAAAATGACATCCGCATAGGACCCAAGCTTGAAGAAAGAATGGGACGGGAATATTCCTTCCCGTGTGATTAAACGAGGAAGTTATTCGACCTTGCAATAAAGAGCGGCCTTTTGACATTGCCTGAGCCACAACGATCGGTCCAAGCCCATAACATCAATAGCCCAACCTACTGCCCATACTATCGGGTGGTAAGTCATCCGATTGAGAATTGTTATGTTTTCAAGAACTAGGTCGAGGACCAGTATAAACACGGCAAGTTCATACTCTCCGATAAATAGAAGGTGAACCCTCCTCAAAGACACATCTCTAAAGGGAACAACGTGCATGAGGCATCCTGATCAGTCGTTGAAGAGACCCCATGGGAAGTAATGTTTTCTCTCAGAACGAAAAGAATGCTAAAGGATCTCCAGGCATACCCTACGATCAGGTGGAAGAGTTCTCTTGAACTAGAGATCATACCAAGGATGTTGAAGCCGTGTTCCACTTTGAAGACTGTTGATAAAGGGAAAAGCCCCGAAGTCAAGAAGTTTTCCAAAATGAAAAATAAGAAGAAGGCAAAGAAGCCCGTACAGCTAGCCGAGTACCTCGACAGCCATACAAGATTCCAGAAGTACATAGACGCACTTGAACAATATAATCAAAAAGCGCGTTCGCCCATTACTTTTGAGGAGTTTATCAAGCGCATTCTTAAAAATAACAGACAGGATGAGGACGATGACTTAGATGAGGGAATGGAAGGCCATATGGAAAACTGCTGCATTGTCTCTCACTCCTCCACCTATAAAGATAAGGCTCCACCTACATTAGAGAGCGACTCTGACAAGAAGAGGGCAGATCGATACCTGAAGCCCCAAGTTCGCAACAACAAGACCCAATTGAGAAGCTCCTAAGGAAAGCCTTCCAAAGAAGCTGGGAAAATCAAAGGCGTAAGCTGGCTACCTATAAGAAAGCTAGACGGCGACATCTGAGAAGGGAAGCATGGAAGAGGAGAGTTATGTAACTCCTCAACCAAAGTAGAACTTGCAACCGAAACAGAAGATACCGTTGAAGAAAGGTAAGGCAACGAAACATTTCTCCAAGGCCTTATCTAAAGAGATGAAGATGCCGCCTTTAAAGATGTAGGGATTATGGAATTCGAAACTGGAGAAGAGCATCCAAAATATTGCCTTTACCACCGGAGAGTCTGTCATCTCATTGACGAATGCTAGGCATTCGGAAAATGGTGGATAAAATACATTCTCCACAACAGGCATCTGAAAACAAAGAAGCAGATGGCCAAAGCTCACCCACCCTAACGTGATAGTCCTAAGGCCAACGGCCAAGCGAGGATGATCACCAAAAGCTGCCATATGATTAAGGCTCAAACTTCGGAAGGTGGAATTTCGGTAGTACCAACGTTCGAAAGTGATTCAGAAGATGAACCTCCTATTGACCTCCCTTATATAAGCTTCTCATCAGGAAACGAAGGAAAGGTGGAGGACTACGGCAACATCCATCTGTGGAACCGCACACTCCCTGAGAAGAATCTTGGGCCTACAAATAATGATCCGAAGAACTGAGACAAGGGTAAAGAGAAAATGCGAGCACAATCAACCGCTCTATATCGCCTGGGTACTGCGATGATCATAGGATAAATAAAATCCTCGTCGACAACGGTTCCTTGGTCAACCTCCTTAATGTTAAGGTGCTCAAGTAGCTGTCCATGGACGTATGATATCTTGGCCAAGAGAAAATCACTATCTCTGAATTCGACTTCTAGTCTTCAAGAATGTCGGGGTCCATAGTATTGACACTCCGCTTTGGACAACTCAGAACTAATGTCAAATTCCACATCATTGAAGGCAATGCCTGTTATAAAGCTTTGCTGGGTAGACCTTACCTACACCAGTATGACATCATCCCTTCTACACAATATCAGTGTATAAAGTATTTCAAGGATGGCCAGGAGCACACCATCACACGGGATCTTAATCTGTTCTCGGTAAATAATGTATGGAAATATGAAGATGCGAAGTACTTCTCGTTGGAATATGAAGACATAGAGAAGTGAGGAAAGACCAAAGACAAACAAGTTCAGACGGCTATCATCCATTTCTTTGGAAGTGACTCCGAGGAAGAAATAGTATTCACGGGTCAACCTCCAAAGGAAGCCGATAAACCAAGCTCGTCAGCTCATGTCCCGATCTTCGGCAGCGACTCAGAGGAAGAAACTAATACGATTTTCTCCATTCATCGGTGGGTAAAAGTCCTCGATGAAGCCGATCGAGCCTTGCATATTACAATGGCTCCACCGCATCACTACAAAGAGCTCGATGCACTCAGCACCTACCGTGTTCAAGAGTTAGTAACCTTCCACGTGCCTCCCAGACATAAAATAGAAAAGGTGATTCTCTTTTATAAGTCAAAAGAAACCAGTGGAGAAAGAGACTTGGCATGGACTCGAGCCGAATCTCGATAGGTTACAACCCATACCCATGCCGAGATATTATATAAAGATCCTGAGGGAACTCCTTCACCAGCAGGGAGTATCGTTCGAACAGACTGCCCGTTAGGCCCGGTATTTTAAGAAAATCTGGGAAGTGCCAGGTGTTAGTTGTATGTATGCCCTAGAGGCCAGTATTGTACAGATGATGTATATTATATTGGATGCTTGGACATATATAGAGATGACTTTCTTGCTCGATATGATAGTATGCTATCTAGTTGCTCTTTATCTTAACATGTATACTAGTCTCTTTAAACTGTCTTATAGTTACATGTTGGTAAAGCCCTTAGGATGTGTACTTGACTACCTGGACTATGATACAGATCATACTAGTGGGGACATGGTAGTCCATAAGTACATCCTTCAAGGTCCCTAGTCGTGGGTGTATCGAGACGGGGCATCGATATACCAGAGTAGACTAGCGTATACGCCTCTCGACCCATGAGATGGGCGATGGATGATCCCATATCCATTGGTGTTTGACATCAGAGAGGGTATACGGGTGCTCAGTGGAGACTGGGTACACTGGACGGACTCGCCGAGAACTCCCAGATGGTATTATACCTCACGTCAGATGGCAGTTCTCAGGTGACACTTGTACAGGTTAGTCTGTAGACCCGAGATCGTCATAGAGTCTTGTGTGATTCCACTATGCTTTGATCTCCACCTTACCACGTCCATGAGGGCGTGCAAAACGGTCGTCTTTGGATACAGTCCCGAGTCACATGGAGGCAATGAGCGATAGGAGGGGTTTCGTCTCTCCCGGTATTGGGGGTTGATGTTGCGCTGTGCTCGATTGGCCGTAACAGGGAAGTCCCTGGCCAAGGCTGATTAGAGATTTGCTGGTAAGTGTTACCAGTAGTTTCTCGACCCGTTATGAGCCTCATATCGGCACGACTTATCAGTTAATGGGGTCTGACGTTTACCACCCCTAGACTTGATATGCGACGTATCAGACGAACAGACCGGACTGTAGGTAAGTGTTACTGGTTGGATTCACAGGAGTGTGAGCGGGCTAGCTCGTCGATCTTCTGATCGCTCAATACCCGGATGGCCGTTACGTTTAGCAGACCGCTTGCGGCTTGTGGGTGCTTGATATGATCATCATCTGCTACCGGCGTATTGACGAGTCTTTAGAGTCCTACACAGAGGTTTCCTGGCTCAAGCGAAACGAAATAGGAGCGCATATGAGATATGTGCAGGACCGAGAATAATGCGTGTATGTGATACCGCATTTCATTCTCGCGATATATGTTTCGATTGGTTATATTCGATATGACCTAGTTATCGAATCATTAATTCGATAAATCGATACATTGGATTCTAGTCGGTTATGTGCGACATGACCGGATCATTGAATCAAATGTTGATTTAATGATTTAATGTATAATTATATATTTGATATATTGCATTGCATTAACTAGTATTGGTTCACTTTATATGGATTTTCTCACTTGATGTGCAAGAAGTATATGTGATATACTTTTGTGCACATATTTGTATCATGTTTGATGATACTTGATCATTTTGTTAAGTGTAAAGAATTAAAACCATGGTTAAGTGTTGATTAGGGTTTTGCATATTCATTTATTTATTTATTTATTTATTTGAAAAGGATTATGATGAGAATGGTGGCTTTCTTTGTTTTAAGTTGAAGCTTCATGAAGCTTTGACTTTTGTAACCATTCTTGTCTTCATGCTTAACCCTAACTCATCCAAGTAACCATGGTCTATTCTCTACACTTAACTCTAGTTAGCTTATGATAAGTATTGAATTATTATTCATTTTAACTCAACACTTATCATATTCTTTCTTCTTCTTCATCTTCATCTTCAAGAAAGAAAGCTTGATGCCATCAATGGCAACTTGAGCTAAAGTGAGAGAAATCCAATTCTAAAGTGAACCCACCTCCTATTTCTTCACCCTCTACCTCTTGCCAAGTTGTTTTGGGTGTTTTCTTCACAAGTTTCACAACTTGGTGAAGTTGGAGCTTGAACTTGTGCAACCTCGACGTAGATCATCTTCGGCACGAAGCCGACGACCTATTCCGCTCATTTCTCCGATGAAGCCGACGCGAGAGTCCGAGATTCGAGATGGACAGCGAGGGGACCACTACGTGGAGCTAAGGAAGTGGAGAACCGGATCTACAAAGGTTGTAGTCTCTCTCCTTTAGTTAAAGTGTTAACTAGTTTCGTATTTCGCCTAAACATCTAGTCTACGATCCGTATTAGGGTTTCTCGGCACCCATAAAATTTTAAATTGGCATGGTTGATGCCTTGTGAGACCTCTATAGTGTGCCTAGGAACCCTACAGTGGTATCAGAGCCTAGCTAAAGCCTTAGGCGAAGTCTAGACGACGTTTGAAACCCGAACGAACCCGAAACCCTAAAACCCAAGTGCTCTCTGGACTTTTTCTAAAATCTGGGATTTTTCAATATTAAAATTGCTTAAAAAATTCAGCAGGGAATTCTAAGAATTACGGTGCAATTTTTATTCAATGAACAGTAAAATACGCGGCGGAACCGCGGCCTAAGCCAGCTTTGGCGACGGTTCCGCGGCTAAAGAATGACGTCAGCCTTCCTCCTCTGCACAGTAATTCATAGTTTCTACAGCTGAGTTTTTTGGGTATTTTTAATAATTATTCAAGAGTTGAATTTTCTGGGGTGTTTTAGAGCTTCGGTGTTTTGACCGGATTATCAAACTTCGTCTTTGTGTTTTTCCGGATAATTTTTGAATTTGTAAAAAAGTTCGACCGGATATAAATACCCAACTTTTCCCCTGTTGGGAAATTTCCAAGTGTTGGATTTTTCCGTAGTTTAAAGACGTTCTGAGTAGTGCAAGTAACGCGATGGTCCCTCTAGAAGACAACAAACCTTAACTCGATTATGTGACCGTCTTGAACTACCCTTTGAACCTTCGGGTTTGGGGCAGTACGGCGTGCCACATGTGAGACGTTGGCTTGAGCCTTCTATGGCTGGACCATTGGTACTGAGGCATGAAGTGAATTTCTTTGAACTTATTTCATGTGTTGATCGGTGTCGGGAAAACTTGGGTGTTCGAATGTTCGATCGGAAAGTTTGATATATTCTATTTATCCGGAATTGGATACAATAATTGGAATTCACAAACAGTTATGAGATAACTGGATGAATGTTATAAATCTAGCGGTTTAGTTTCACTTGATATCGAAAAGAGTTTTTGATAATGGGACTAAAATGCGGGGTTTATAACTGTTAGGCATGTGATGTCTAAGTATTTCATTTGATTAGGCATGTGATGTCTAAAGAGGTTGCGGATTCCAACTGTTGTAGTTTTACACTTTCTTTTCTGTGACCGTAAGTGTAATATGTGATAACGCCGGTTTCGTTGCTATATGTCAACGAGAATTGGGATGCGCATATTTACTTACGTTGATGACATGTGATGTTATATGTTGCTGGATATGTTATATTGGATTGTCGTGTTCGAATAGCCGTGGGTTTTTATGTGAGATGAGTGTTTTTCATTTTCATTCATGTAAAAACTTGTATGTAATATTCTTTTATTTGGGGCACTTCCAGGTTGCGGAAGTTGTCACCCTTTGTATATTATTTACTTTTCCGCATTAGGATAGACCCAAGGAGGGGAGCATAAGTAACCGGGTTCTAGGGTTCAGTGGGAGACCATCTCGAGGAGTCGAGTCCGGGTCTCCTAACCCTAGAATTGGTAGGGTTGCTTGCCGCTCTCGTAGGGGTCTAGGGGTGTGGGATTGGCTATTCATCACGACCGTGGAATCCGTGTTTTATACTGGCTCGTATTGAAAACACGGACGTCCTAGTATATCCAATATTTCATATGTTTCTTCTGCTGCGATATCTGTGATGTGATCATGTGATGTTCTGTGATAGATACAGTATATAGTATATATGATATATTATATAGACGTTACTTATGTTTTGCACCCGCACTAGCCCTGCCCTGCTCTGTTGTTAGTTACCTAACCTAACGGTGCACGAGGGGACATCGAGGCGAATGCGGATGGCATAAGTGTACGTCGTATTTATCTGTGATGTTTAGGTATTTAAATGATGGGACTTCATTAATGTGATTAATGAAAGAAAAGAAACCTAAGATGTTGTAGAATCAAATTTTAAACTAAACAGGTAGCTACAGTTCTTGCTTTGCATAGCGGTATATATGATATACCCTGCACCTTATTCGATGAGGAAAGGACCGAGATCCCTTCACCGGGAGTGACTCCTTTAGCAATAACTGGCAGATGCAACACACTCGGTTTGTTTTTGATTGCTTCTATAGTTTCTGCTTTGCACAGCGATATATATGATATATCCCGCACCTCATTCGACGAGGAAAGGGCCGACGATCCCTTCACCGGGAGTGACCCCTTTAGAAAAACTAGAAAAGCCTCAAAATCACTCCATTTCAAAACTTCATTTGATTCTACAACGATATCAAGTTCATTACGCAATAGGTTTTCAGAAAAAACCTGTCGTAGCCCTCCGTCATTTCAGATAAAGAACTGTTTAGTATTCGTACTGCGTTTGTTGGCCTTTGTCAAGGCGTAGTGTGCGGTAGCTGAATAGTGATTATCTGCTTATGCATATGATGCAGATTGTTTCAGGGTAGTCGTGCGACCTTGTTGGCCTTTGTCAAGGGCCGTGCGGGTGGGTTTGATTCAATCAAGAAATGACGGGTTGAACTTGACTAGCATGCTATGATTTGTTGGCCTTTGTCAAGGTCATAGGACGCTAGGGGCAAAATATTATCGGGAATTTCAAGTGTTGAAATTTGCAATGAGATTGCATACCTTCTATGAGATAGTTGGATCCCGATACCCACTGCGAGTAAGAGTTACTCCTGGGAGAGTTTTACATATTACAATTAACCGATCAAGTAGGTGTCTAGAAAGGTGTTAACGAGGTTACGCCTCTGGGAAAACGAGGTTTACATTAATTAGGTTCGTGCGAAAGCACGGGGGACCTCCCTCAAAGTACCGACACTGGCCTGGCTGAAAGATTGGCGAACTTGTAGTGTGTAATTAATCCCGGCTAGTCTTTCCTTTTAGGGTTTGAAGGAAGATTTGATAAAAAGCAGTGGGAGCCATCCTGATTAGATAAGATAATAACCAATCTGATCTTGCACGAGCTTACGCTAAAGTGTTTTCTTCTCTCTCTCTCCAGGTAGCGACCATTTCATGCCCTAATAAAGATAATAATATGGATGTATTGACCGAACCCACATGTTATACTGTGCTGGGGAACATTGGTTCCGTTCTTTCCTATAAGAGTTATAGGACTGAACAGGATATAGGGGAATACCAGGATTCCCATGCCACCCGATTGAAGAAAGTACATGATGATGCATTTTCTTCGGGTGTGTTCGTTACAGAGAACTGTTTCTCCATTTGCCCTACGTCCTGGGTATTAGATACTGGCTCAGGATCCCATATATGTAATCAGTTACATGGGCTTAGAAAAGGTAGAGAACTTGGAGAAGGTGATAAAGACATTAGAGTTGGAAATGGTGCAATTGTTGCAGCTAAGACTGTCGGGGAATATCACCTTGTATTACCAACTGGTAATACATTGGTTCTGAACGAATGCTATTACATGCCGAACCTGATATGCAACATTATATCGGTTTCTTTATTAAGTAAAGAGGGATATAATTTTGTATTACAGGATAATGTTATGAACATTTTCCATAACCAAAAGTTGGTTGGATCAGGCACGTTGTGCAATGGCATTTATGTTCTAAATCAATCAACAGTTCTGAACATAACAAACGCACACAAGAGGAAGAGTTCTGAACTGAACGAATCCTTCTTGTGGCATTGTAGACTGGGTCACATCAATGCGACACGACTAGCTAAGTTGCATAAAGATGTATATTTAAATCCGTTTGAATTTTCATCCTATGACACTTGCTAGTCATGTCTCAAAGGCAAGATGACCAAAACTCCGTTTACGGGACACGGAGAAAGAGTTTACCGAACTCTTGGGACTGATACATAGTGATATATGCTGTCCCATGTCTACACATGCCAGGGATGGTTCTTCATACTTCATTACATTCACTGACGATCTCTCTAGGTTCGGGTATGTGTTCCTGATGAAACACAAATCAGAAGCTTTTGAGAAATTTAGGGAATATAAAAAAGAAGTTGAGAACCAAACCGGAAAAAGTATTAAAATCCTACGATCTGATCGAGGAGGAGAATACTTAAGCAATGAATTCCTGGACTTCCTAAAAGAGAATGGGATTCTCTCTCAGCTTACTCCTCCTTATACACCACAGCACAACGGTGTATCGGAGCGGAGAAATCGCACCCTATTAGATATGGTGCGCTCTATGATAAGTACAGCTGAGTTACCTATTTCCTTCTGGGGTTATGCACTGGAGACAGCAGCATACCTATTGAATCAAGTTCCATCTAAATCTGTACCTACCACACCATATGAGATATGGAGTGGGAAGAGACCATGTCTTAAACGAGTTAAGATATGGGGTTGCCCGGCCTATGTCAAAAGGCAAAATCCGGACAAGCTCGAGGCACGGTCAGTTCTATGTAAGTTTGTGGGATATCCCAAACATTCACATGGATATCTTTTCTACCATACAGAGGAACAAAAAGTGTTTGTTTCTCGACATGCCACCTTTTTAGAAAAGGAATTTCTTGCAAAAGAAATTAGTGGGGATATGGTAGAACTGGAAGAAATTCCGGCTACACAAACTCAAACTGAAGATTTAGTGGAACCAGAGGATTCAGTAGTACTCGACGAACCCCAGCCTCTCCGCCGATCTAGTAGGGTTCCTCGCCAACCTGAGAGATACTACGGTTTTCTCATGGACGGTGGGAGCGAGGATTGCATCATGGAGGATGATGACCCAACTAGCTTCGAGCAGGCCATCACGAGTGGGGACTCAGTGAAATGGCTGGATGCTATGCGGTCCGAGATGGAATCCATGTACACCAACAAAGTATGGACTTTGGAAGTTGCTCCTGGAGGGGTAAAACCCATTGGGAGCAAATGGATCTTCAAGAAAAAACTTGGTGTAGATGGGAAAGTGGAGACTTTCAAAGCTAGACTTGTAGCAAAGGGTTTTCGTCAAAGACCAGGTGTGGGCTATGACGAGACCTTTTCTCCAGTGGCTATGCTTAAATCCATCCGGATCATGCTTGCCATCGCTGCATATCATGATTACGAAATCTGGCAAATGGATGTTAAGACCGCCTTTCTAAATGGTGATTTAGAAGAGTGCGTGTACATGACTCAGCCAGAGGGCTTCGTAGACAGTGGGAGCAGCAGCAAGGTGTGCAAGCTGCTTAAATCCATTTATGGATTAAAGCAAGCATCGCGGAGTTGGAACATCTGCTTTGATGTCGTTATCAAAGAGTTTGATTTCGTCAAAAATCCAGATGAACCTTGTATCTACAAAAAGGTGGCAGAGAGTAAGGTTGTATTCCTCGTATTGTACGTGGACGACATACTCTTGATAGGAAATGATATTCCTATGCTGCAATCGGTCAAGCTCTTCTTATCACAGAGATTCTCAATGAAAGATCTTGGTGATGCCTCCTGCATATTGGGAATCAGGATCTATAGAGATAGATCCAAACGGATATTGGGATTGTCCTAATCCAGGTACATTGACACCATACTAAAAAGGTTTAGTATGGAAGAATCCAAGCGTGGGAACTTGCCCACGATCTCTGGAGTCACTCTCTCCAAAGAGATGTCTCCCAAGACTGATTTGGAGAGAGCTCGCATGCAAGGGATACCTTATGCTTCGGCTGTAGGCTCTATCATGTATGCGATGCTATGTACCAGACCCGATGTAGCATACTCACTGAGTGTAGTGAGCAGGTATCAAGCTGATCCTGGAGAGAGTCACTGGACAGCTGTGAAGAGCATTCTCAAGTACTTGCGAAGGACTAAAGAGATGCTCTTGGTGTATGGTAACGGAGAACTCCAAGTGGAGTCCTTTACCGATTCGAGCTTCCAGAGTGATAAGGACGACTCTAAGTCGCAGTCGGGATTTGTCTTTACCCTTTACGGAGGGGCGGTTAGCTGGAAGAGTTCCAAGCAGGAAACCGTGGCAGACTCGACGATGGAGGCTGAATACATCGCTGCCAACGATGCTGCTAAAGAGACTGTCTGGATCAAGAAGTTCATTGCTGAACTTGGAGTGGTTCCATCCATTGAGCATCCAATACCTTTGTATTGCGATAACAATGTTGCGGTGGCTTTGGCCAAGGAACCCAGGTCCCATCAGCGATCCAGGCATATTCTGAGGCGGTATCACCTGATCCGGGAGATAGTTGATCGCCGGGAGATCGAGGTCAGGAGGGTTGACACGAAGAACAACACGGCGGATCCACTCACGAAGGCCATTCCCCATATACAGTTTGAGAGACTCTTCGGGATGCTCGGTATGCGATACTACAGCAGCTGGCCCTAGTGCAAGTGGGAGATTGTTAGTTGTATGTATGCCCTAGAGGACAGTATTGTACAGATGATGTATATTATATTGGATGCTTGGACATATATAGAGATGACTTTTTTGCTCGATATGATAGTATGCTATCTGGTTGCTCTTTATCTTAACATGTATACTAGTCTCTTTAAACTGTCTTATAGTTACATGTTAGTAAAGCCCTTAGGATGTGTACTTGACTACCTGGACTATGATACAGATCATACTAGTGGGGACATGGTAGTCCATAAGTACATCCTTCAAGGTCCCTAGTCGTGGGTGTATCGAGACGGGGCATCGATATACCAGAGTAGACTAGCGTATACGCCTCTCGACCCATGAGATGGGCGATGGATGATCCCATATCCATTGGTGTTTGACATCAGAGAGGGTATACGGGTGCTCAGTGGAGACTGGGTACACTGGACGGACTCGCCGAGAACTCCCAGATGGTATTATACCTCACGTCAGATGGCAGTTCTCAGGTGACACTTGTACAGGTTAGTCTGTAGACCCGAGATCGTCATAGAGTCTTGTGTGATTCCCACTGTGCTTTGATCTCCACCTTACCATGTCCATGAGGGCGTGCAAAATGGTGGTCTTTGGGTACAGTCCCGAGTCACATGGAGGCAATGAGCGATAGGAAGGGCTTCGTCTCTCCCGGTATTGGGGGTTGATGTTGCGCTGTGCTCGATTGGCCGTAACAGGGAAGTCCCTGGCCAGGGCTGATTAGAGATTTGCTGGTAAGTGTTACCAGTAGTTTCTCGACCCGTTATGAGCCTCATATCGGCACGACTTATCGGTTAATGGGGTCTGACGTTTACCACCCCTAGACTTGATATGCGACGTATCAGACGAACAGACTGGACTGTACGGTAAGTGTTACTGGTTGGATTCACAGGAGTATGAGCGGACTAGCTCGTCGATCTTCTGATCGCTCAATACCCGGATGGCCGTTACGTTTAGCAGACCGCTTGCGGCTTGTGGGTGCTTGATATGATCATCATCTGCTACCGGCGTATTGACGAGTCTTTAGAGTCCTACACAGAGGTTTCCTGGCTCAAGCGAAACGAAATAGGAGCGCAGATGAGATATGTGCAGGACCGAGAATAATGCATGTATGTGATACCGCATTTCATTCTCGCGATATATGTTTCGATTGGTTATATTCGATATGACCTAGTTATCGAATCATTGATTCGATAAATCGATACATTGGATTCTAGTCGGTTATGTGCAACACGACCGGATCATTGAATCAAATGTTGATTTAATGATTTAATGTATAATTATATATTTGATATATTGCATTGCATTAACTAGTATTGGTTCACTTTATATGGATTTTCTCACTTGATGTGCAAGAAGTATATGTGATATACTTTTGTGCACATATTTGTATCATGTTTGATGATACTTGATCATTTTGTTAAGTGTAAAGAATTAAAACCATGGTTAAGTGTTGATTAGGGTTTTGCATATTCATTTATTTATTTATTTATTTATTTGAAAAGGATTATGATGAGAATGGTGGCTTTCTTTGTTTTAAGTTGAAGCTTCATGAAGCTTTGACTTTTGTAACCATTCTTGTCTTCATGCTTAACCCTAACTCATCCAAGTAACCATGGTCTATTCTCTACACTTAACTCTAGTTAGCTTATGATAAGTATTGAATTATTATTCATTTTAACTCAACACTTATCATATTCTTTCTTCTTCTTCATCTTCATCTTCAAGAAAGAAAGCTTGATGCCATCAATGGCAACTTGAGCTAAAGTGAGAGAAATCCAATTCTAAAGTGAACCCACCTCCTATTTCTTCACCCTCTACCTCTTGCCAAGTTGTTTTGGGTGTTTTCTTCACAAGTTTAACAACTTGGTGAAGTTGGAGCTTGAACTTGTGCAACCTCGACGTAGATCATCTTCGGCACGAAGCCGACGACCTATTCCGCTCATTTCTCCGATGAAGCCGACGTGAGAGTCCGAGATTCGAGATGGACAGCGAGGGGACCACTACGTGGAGCTAAGGAAGTGGAGAACCGGATCTACAAAGGTTGTAGTCTCTCTCCTTTAGTTAAAGTGTTAACTAGTTTCGTATTTCGCCTAAACATCTAGTCTATGATCCGTATTAGGGTTTCTCGGCACCCATAAAATTTTAAATTGGCATGGTTGATGCCTTGTGAGACCTCTATAGTGTGCCTAGGAACCCTACACCAGGGACCCGCCAACCGGTGGTCCATAGAAAGTATGATACTACTGGTCTAGGCTATGTCCGACCAAAGAAGAAGAAGCGAGCTCATAGTTTCTATGCCTCAAGTAAAAGGGAACATGCATGGATAGAAGTCAACTCAGCCAAGCAAGGTATCCAACCAGATCATCTGAATTGCCGCTCGAGTCACTGATGGCCCTATATATGCAATTATACTTGGACAGTAGATATAATGAAGCTCCACAAAATATTGTAACTCTGCCAACGGAGGACCTCACTGAGAAGTTGATGAGAGAAGCTTATCAAATGGGTCATACAGCTCTGTGTGAAATAGCTAGAAACTTGCACCCAAGCAAGCAATCCATGAGAGAGATAAGTCATGATCCTCATCCTCGACAGCTGCCCACACCTTCCTTTAAAAATAAAGGAGCTCAAAGTGGCCACACCAAAGATAGGACATCATCCATGGCCAAGCCGCAAAGTTGCCCAACCATATCTCTTGAAGAGAGGATGGGATGGGGATATTCTTTCCCACAGGACAAAGTGAGGAAAATATTTAACCTCTCCATGAAGCACCAGATATTAACGCTGCCCAAGTGCAAGTGGCCTCATGAAGATAATGCTTTAGGTCATCCTGATTACTCTCCCTACCATCAGATCATTGGTCATCTAATTAAAGATTTCTTCATCTTGAAGAATTAGGCGGAAGACCAGTACAGACAAGGCAATCTTATCCTGAGTGACAATTGGAAAGTGGAACCTTCACAAAAGCACAAGTCAATGTGAGAGAACCCCGCAAAGTCAGAGCATAACCAGCCTAAGGTGTGGAAGCACACCCATGCTTGCCACATGATAAGACTCCTCGATGAAGAGGAAGATGAAGATACACTTCAGTGCCTCGACTGCTTCACCAATGATGAAGAAGGAATCTCGAAGCTGCCGCCAGCACCTAGGGAGCTAAAAGATGGAGTCCATAAAATTGCTGACGAATTGAAAAAGATAAACTTGGGAACCGAAGATGATTCTCGACCCGCGTTCATCAGCGAGCTGCTTTCATACGAACAAGTAGCCGGGCTAAAAGAAATACTCATGGATTACAAAGACTGCTTCGAATAAAATTACTCCAAGATGCCAGTTCTTGATCCAGGTGTTGCAGTTCACAAATTATTCATATCACTGGAAATAAAGCTGGTCAAGCAAGCACCATGAAGGATGTGGCACGAACTCGAGATGATCATCAACACCGAAGTCAAGAAGCTCATAGACTCCGGCTTCATTCAGGAGGTCCAGTACCCTGATTGGATCGCTAATATCGTCCTAATGATAAAGAAGAATGGGATCGTTCGGATCTGCGTGGACTTTCAAGACCTCAATAAGGCGTGTCCGAAAGCTGACTTCCCTAAGCCAGTCATAGAGTTAATCATAGACAATACGTCTAGTCACGAGTTCTTCTCTTTTATGTATGAATCTTCAGGGTACAATCAGACCAAAATGGATCCTGAGGACCAGAAGTATACAGTCTTTCGCATCTCGCTAGGTGTGTTCTATTATAAAGTGATTCCTTTCGGACTGAAGAATACCGGGGCAACATATCAGAGGGCAATGACCAAGATATTCGATGACATGATACATGACATCATTGATGTTGGTGTTCCCAGCGCCCTCGCCGCTTACCGCGGCCGTTGCGGAATGAAAAACATTAAATTTTAAAAACTTGGCGCTAGAAACAACGACCTAGAATCTAACCAAATATTAAACTAGTAAACTAAAAGAGTTCTAAGTACAATGTAAGAGGGTTATATCAAAAGATTTGTGTCCTACGGTCTTCTACCCTCTTCCTTAGCTCCATGGGGTCTCCATAATCGAGCTTGACCGCGGGTCTTCCTCCGTCGAAGATGATTCACCCGAGAGATGTGGTTCATGGCTCTAGCTCCACACTAAAAATCTAGTGGAGCAAGGCTCTAGGTTGCTAATCTAGAGTTTCTAGTGATGTAGTGTGTTATTCTAGGATTTTTTCTACCTCTCTTCACCCTTGATTCTCAACTAATGAGAGTGTAAGATGAAAAGGAAGAAGGAGCTCTAGCAAAGGGAGAGAAAGAGAATAGTGTAATGAAAATCTTATCACCAAAACAATAATGCTAGCATGGTTTTGTCAAAAATATTTTTGTAATAATAAAAAGCAACCATACTTGAATGGTGTAGACAAATGAATTATAAATTCACTTGTCTATTATATTCAACAATGCCTCACACTATTCTCATGCCACCTCTCCCCTCCACCTCATTTCTATATTTTAGAAAAGAAAAATCAAGGAAATGAGGTGTCCTCCTTCTAGAATGTTTACCTTATAAATACGGAATACACTCTACCGTATATATATACCCATATTCGTATCAAAATACAAATATCCAAAGAGATTGAATAATACAAAGAACATAATACTAGAATATACATATCGAAATATGCATATGTAAATTATTAAATCAATACCTGATTTAATAATCTGGATTAATCCTAAATCGACTAGTATTATCTACCGTCCGATCGAAAGTCCGGGTAGGTAGTATCCTCATTTAATCGGAACCCTGTATGTATCAAAATACGGCTACTACATCATTTCGCCTGAACCAGGAAAACCCTCTTTGTGGGACTCTAAAAAGTTGACAGTACGCCAGTAGTGAGTTATTGGATAAATCCATAACTACAAGCATGTCAGCGACACAAGTTGTACGTAATGGCTACCTGGTTACCTGTCGAAAAGGAAGGCCGACGAGCAAGCTCATCCAAACCCTTACTGAGCATATCTGTGACAATTTCCGTACAGTCCAGTGTTTTTGTCTAAGACTATCGCATATCGGGTCTAAGGGGGTGGCAAATGTCATACCCTTACTGACCGATAAGTCATGTCGATGTGGCTCAGGACCAATTCAAGATACTACCGATCTAACCATCAGTAAATCTCAACTGCCTTGGCTAAAGAATTATAGCTATGGCCAACCGGACACAGTGCGATATTGACTCCCAATACCGGGAAAGACGATTCCCTGACAATCACTCACTATCTCTATATGGCTCAGGACTGTACCTAACTAAAACCCGTTTGCATAACTCAGTAGAGCCGTGGTAGGGTAGTGATCTAAGTACAGTGGAAACTCACATGAGAAAAATGACGATCTCAGGTCTAAAGACTAACTTGTACTCAAGTCACTTGAGAACCGCTATCTGAAGATAGGTATAATACCATCTAGAGGTTCTCGGCGAGTCCATCCAGTGTACTCACCCCAGTGAGCACCTGCATACAATTTTAGGTGATCACATCAATGACTGTGGGACTAACCACCATCCCTCGTCAGTGTCTAGAAACGTATACACAAGTCTACTCTGGAATATCTATGCCCGGTCTCGATGCTTCTACGACTTGGGAAATTTAAGGATGTGCTTATGGACTACCCAGCCCCCACAAGTATGATCACCATCATAATGCTGGTAGTCAAGCAAAATCCTACGGGATTTATCAACATGTATGATCCATATATGATATCAAGTATAACATATGCACATGTTAAGATAAAGACAAACCAAAATAGTATACTACTGTAACGAGTATTTATCAATGTGTATAAGCAATATAAAGAAGTAAAAAAAATAAATACGCATGTTCAGATAAAAACAACTCAAATAGTATAATATATAATTGAGCAAGATTGTCCTGTACATACACATCCCTAGCATCCTATACAATACAGGCCTCTTGGGCATATATATCCAACAATCTCCTACTTGCACTAAGGCCTGTAATTAGCATACAGAATACCCAACATCTACTCTAGATCCAGTTGTTGGCATATCGCATACCTAACATTTCAAAAAGTCGTTCGATCTGCGCTTAAGAGAGGGCCTTGGTAAATGGTTCCGTTGTGTTGTCTTTTGTATATACTCTCTGAACCTCGATCTCCCGACGATCTACGATCTCCCTGATCAGGTGATACGGCCTCAAGATGTGTTTGGATTTCTGATGGGACTGTGGTTCCTTCGGTAATACCATAGCCCCATTGTTATCTCAATACAAAGGTATTGGATCAACAATGGATGGAACCATCTCAAATTCAGTGATGAACTTCTTCATCCAGACTGCTCTTTTGCGGCATCGTTGGCAGCAATGTAATCAGCTTCTATCGTCGAGTCTGCCATGGTGTCATGTTTAGAGCTCTTTCAACAGACCGCCCTTCCGTTGAGGGTAACACAAAACCCGAGACAGACTTGCTGCCATCCTTGTTACTTTAGAAGATTGAGTTAGCAAAAGACTCCACTTGGAGGTCCCCATAACTGTAAACCAAGAACATCTCTTTATTCCTTCCTAATACTTAAGAATGTTCTTTACAGCTGTCCAATGATTCTCACCTGGGTTTGACTGATATTGGCTCACCATGCTAAGCGCGTAAGCTACATCTGGTCTGGTACATAGCATTGCATACATTATAGATCCTACAGCCGAAGCGTAGGATATAATACTCTTGCAAGCCCTCTCTTCATCAGTCTTGGGAGACATCTCTTTGGAGAGGGTGATTCCGTGCAAAGCGGGTATATTACCACGCTTGGAATCTCCATACTAAATCACTTCAGCATGATCTCTATGTAGCTGGACTGTGAAAGTACCAACAATCTCTTAGATCTATCTCTGTAGATCTTAATCCCCAAAATATAGAAGGTATCACCCAGGTCTTTCATGGAGAACTTTTTTGATAAGAACAACTTGACTGATTGCAGTATAGGAATGTCATTTCCTATTAAAAAAATGTCATTGACGTACAAGACGAGAAACACGACAGTTCTCCCTACAATCTTCTTGTAGATAAATGGCTCATTCTCATTTTTGATGAAGTCAAATTCCTTGACTGTTTTATCAAAACAGATGTTCCAGCTCAGCGAAACCTGCTTTAATCCATAAATGGATTTAAGCAACTTGCACACCTTCCTATTGCTCCCACCGTCTACAAATCCCTCCGGCTGATATATATAAACGCACTCTTCAAAACTTCCATTTAAATAAACCGTTTTTACGTCCATCTGCCAGATATCATAGTCATGGAAGGCAGCAATGGCAAGTATCCGAATGGATTTCAGTATAGCCACTGGAGAAAAGGTTTCGTCGTAGTCCACTCCTGATCTTTGACGTAAACCTTTTGCAACAAATCTAGCCTTATAGGTTTCAACCTGTCCATCTACACCAATCTTCTTTTTGAATATCCATTTGCATCCAATGGGTTTTACCCCAGAAGGAGCAATATCTAAGGTCCAAACTTTATTGGTGTACATGGACTCCATTTCAGATCGCATAGCATCCAGTTATTTATCAGAGTCTCTACTGGTAATGGCTTGCTTGAAATTAGTAAGATCATCTTCTTCCAAGATGTAATCCTCTCGGTCCCCATCTATAAGAAAACCGTAATATCTCTCGGACGGATGAGAAATCCTACTAGATCTGCAGAGTGACTGAGGTTCGTCTGGGATTATTGAATCATGTGGTTCCACCAAATCTTCAGTCGTTGTTTGTGTATCTAGATTTTCTTCCAGTTCTACCATACCCCTACAGGTTTCTTTTGTAAGAAACTGCCATTCCAAAAAGGTGTCATTCCTAGAGACAACAATCCTTTGTTGCTTTTCATGGTAGAAAAGATATCCTCGCAAATGCTTGGAATATCCCACAAATTTACACAATACTGAACGTGCCTCGAGTTTGTCCGGATTGTGCGTTTTAACATAAGCCTGACACCTTCATATCTTAATGAATTTAAGATATGGTTTCTTACCACTCCATACTTCATATGGAGTAGTGGGTACAGATTTGGACATAACTTGATTTAATAGATATGCAGTTTTTTCTAGTGTATGTCCCCAGAATGAAAGAGGTAACTCGGTATTGCTCATCATGGAGCGAACCATATCCATTAGGGTACGATTCCTCCGCTCTGATACACCGTTGTGCTATTGTGTATATAGAGGAGTAAGATTAAAGAGAATACCATTCTCTTTTAGAAAATCAAGGAATTCCATGCTCAAGTACTCCCCTCCTCAATCAGATCGGAAGATCTTGATACCGTTCACCGCCAGAAGACAGGGTCCGTGACGTTGGAATACCTGGCCTGAATTCTGGGGGCGGATGGTATTTGGATTTATCCGTCCACCTTTCCGAAAATACCAAGTTGATTTATGGCACCATATATCGGAGGTTTGGATAGACGCGACCGTTGTAGAAGACTTTATCAGATTCCCCCTCATTTTATGAGGGGATTTTGATTATGGGGATTCTCTTCCCTGCAGGCGCAAGCCCCTGCAGTTAAGTGCGTTACCGCATTGTGATAACCACTTTCTCCTACTCCAGAAGTTCGTTTCGTTTCGTGTGTGTTTTAGTTTGTTTTGGGTGCCCGTGGATTGTATACAGAGACTAGTTTGTGTCGTCACACGTAAGGCGTGGATTAGTCCAAATCTGTATATTTTAGATTTAGGATTAAGTTTATTTAAGGACCGTTAATATGGTTTGAGATTAAGATCGACTTAAATGTGTGAGCATTTGGGCTCAATTTATTTTTAACTAAGGATACGTTAGTCTAATTTGAGACTAAGATCAACTTAGCAATATTTTAAGAATCATCTTTATTTAAGATCTAAACAACAGAGCATTTTGGGCTCGGCTATAAGAAAGTTTTATAGACTTAGCCAATTTGGGCTTAGTCTGCTCAGTTTTTTTTGTTCAGAAGTACTAAGCACTTATTTGGGCTCTATGGGTTCAGTCCCGTTTTTTATGCAAAAGTGCTAAGAACTTATTTGACGCTCTGACAGTCACATGGGTGCCATATAAAGCATTTAATTATGGGCGCCGCTCAATGAGCGCTGAGCACTCGGCCATTTTGGCCGTTTATGGAGTGTTAAGCACTCTTCTATCTTCTTTTTTCAGTGGCGCCCACATGAAGAACACGTGTGGCGCTGGGCGCTATCCAATTAGTGTGAAGCGCTCAGACGTTTTGGCTATTTATGGAGTGCTAAGCACTCTTATTATTTTTGTGGCGCCCACGTGAGGAGCACGTAAGGCGCTGGGCGCTGCCCAATTAGAGCCGAATACTCAGCCGTTTTGGCTGTATGTGAAATGCTAAGATCTTTTATATGGTGTCCACGTGAGGAGCACATGCAGCGCTGGCCTTATGTTTTGGGCGCCCCGTGTCTTCTACGTGAGGTGCTAGGCACTGTTACGTGGGAAGCACGTAAGGCGTTAGTTTCTTTTATATGGAGATTTAATCTCTGTTGATGTTTTTAAAGAGGTTAAACCTCTATCAATGGTGTTTTGACCATTAACGCTCGCTAAAATCACTATATTTAAGGATTTTAGGTTGAGTTTTTAAAAAACTAAGTTCTCGATTTGAAGGAACTGAGTTCCTGGAGCATCATGGACTCCGTTTTCTTTCTTCTCATTTTTTTTTAAAAAAAAATTTGGTCTTCCCTGAATCTTTGATTCTCAAGAACAAGATCTTCCCAATGAGAATTAAATTCTCAACTTATGGGAGATTTGCCTTGTGGATCTCAGATCTAGAGAAAGAACAAAGTTCTTTTAAAAGGATTAACCCTTTAGATGTGATAGAGATATTTTGATCCCTTTTCTTTATCTAGGGTTTTGAGGAAGAAAGTCTTCTTCTTTCTTGAGAATTGAATTCTCTGTTATTTTGGAAGCTTTCTGTATTTTTCAGAAGCTTATGGGGGGTTCCCTCTATCTCCCTCTCTGTCTCTCTGTGTCTCTCTGTGAGACTTGATGTCTCGGGTCCATTATATAGTGGAGGTAAGTTGTTAATTGGTTTTGAGAAAATCTCTTATTGAGGGATTCCAATTGATTTAATTATTCTCAAAATTGATTTGGGGAATTTTACCCACCATTGAATTTTTGATCCAAGGACTTCTGTTTTACAGAATATGATTTTTTTTTCTTTTTAACGAGATTGGGGAAATATTTTTCCTCATACAGAATTTATTCTATAAAATGGTGATTTTTAATCACCATTGGAATTTTTAATCTAATGGTTCTCTGTTTTACAGAGAGCAATCTTTTTTGTTTAGAAAGATTGAGAGAATATATTCCAAAATAAAATTTTATTCTATAATTGAATGTTTGATCCAACCGATAGTATCTTTCTTATTTTAGAGAGATTTTGGAGATGTTTTCTCCGAATAGAATTTAATTCTATATTTTGATGATTTATCATTTTCATTGGATTTTTGATCCAACGGTTCTGTTTAACAGAGAATATCCCAATTTTTTTTTCAGGGAAATGTAGAATTTAATTCTACTGATATGAAATTGGGCACTGACGCTCACGTGTTATGCACATGGGCGTCACTTAAGAATTTAATTCTTATGATAGGTATTTATATGCTTTGCATATTGGCGCCCGCGTGAGGAGCACGTGCGGCGCCATCTAAGAGTTTAACTATTATGTAATGAATTCTTCTGTGCTTTGCACATTGGCGCCCACGTGAGGAGCACGTGCGGCGCCATCTAAGAGTTTAACTATTATGTAATGAATTCTTCTGTGCTTTGCACATTGGCGCCCGCGTGAGGAGCACGTAAGGCACCACTACAGGATTTAATCCTATACGATTGGTTCTGGTGCTGACGTCCTCGTGGAGAGTACGTGAAGTGCTACCTCATTAAATCCAACAGAGTTTTGCTCTTTTATTAGGTTTAAATATTGGGGAAACAGATAATGTTTCCATTCTGGTTTTCCACTTTGCTTTTATATTCTTTGAATTTCTCAAAAGATTCACATTTGTGTTTCATCAGAAATACATATCCGAATTTAGAGAGATCATCAATAAATGTAATGAGGTACGAGAGTCCACCCCTTGCATGTATAGACATTGGACCACATACTGTTGGGATCCGGTGGTCGCGCCGCGGAGGCCGCGGCCGAGGCAGAAGCGAAAACAAAAAAAATTCCGACAAGCACAGGACGCCCGTAAAACCCAGGATTCGAACCATATACCTAAACTAGCTATTCTACAAGTGTAAGAGATTGAGAAAATAAAACTTTTGTCGTGTGTCCACCCAATTATGGAAGACCCCTCCAATATCATAGCAGCCAGGATCGCGCTTGAGAATCGATAACCCCTGCCAAAGACGATCCACCCGAGGGAACGCGGAGGAGGCTCTAACCGATGACCCAAATTTACTAGGTTTGGATGGTCGGTGATATAGGGATACTTCACTAAATTTTTCTCTCTTGAATCATGCTCAAAATGGAGAGCAAGAAGAAGAAGGAGAAGGAGAAGAGAAAGCATCCATGGAGCATGAAGCATGCTTGGAGGAGATGAAGAAAAAATCATCAAGTGGAAAATGGAAGAGAGAATGGCTATATATAAAAAATGCAACCATGATGTAATAGTGCATAATAAATGCACATCACCATCTATGCCATCCCTCTAAACCATGCTTCATTTAAAACCTTACTTTACACCTCATTTCCCATTTAATTTTCTAAAATGGAAAATGAAATATGATGTGTCCTTCTTCTAAAAGCATTCCCGTATAAATACGGAATACTTCACCTGGTATATATATCTCTACATATACGCGTATCCGTATAAAAATACGGATAGCACCAAAGAGAGAAAATAAATAGTGAACAATAATACTAAAATATATGTATCAAAATACATATATAAATTATTAAATCAAAACCTGATTTAATAATCCGGCTTAATTCTAAGCCGGCTAGTATTATCAACCGTCCGATTAAAGTCTGTATAGCCCGTACACGTATTTAATCGGATCCCCTGCATGTACCATCATACGGCTCCTACGTCTGTCGCCTGAACCGGGAAAACCCTTTGTATGGGACTCTAAAGACTCGATAATACGCTGGCGGTGGGTTTAACCATAAGCACGTCAGCGGCACTAGCTGTACGTAACGGCTACCCAGGTACTTGTCGAAAGGGAGGTCGACAATCAAGTGCGTCCTTACCTTACTAAGCCTGAATGTGACAATTACCGTACAGTCCAGTCTCTTCGTTAAAGAGTATCGCATATCGGGTCTAGGGGCTGGATAACTTCAGACCTCAACTAACTCGATAAGTCGTGTATGAGTCAAGCTCATCACCAACTGAGATACTACCGAACAACTATCAGTAAATCTCACCCACCGTCACCACGGATTTCTGGTGATAGCCAACCGAACACAGCGCGACATCGACTCCTAATACAAGGAGAGACGAATGCCAGACAGTCGACCACTGCCTCCATGTGGCTCGGGACTGTACCCAACTACAACCTGTTTGCACGACTCTTTTGAGCCGTGGTAGGGTAGTAATCAAAGTACAGTGGGAACTCAAACGAGACAAATAACGACTTCAGGTCAAAGGATTAACCTGTACTCATGCCACCTGAGAAATTCCATCTGACAATAAGTATAATACCATCATGAAGTTCTCGGTGAGTCTGTCCAGTGTATTCACCTCCAGTGAGCACATGTATATTATCTTAGGTGTCACAACACCAATGGCTTGTGAGACCGGCTACCGCCTCTCGTCAGGGTCTCGAAGCGTATACACTAGTCTACTCTGGAATATCAATGCCCAGTCTCGATACTCCCTTGACTAGGGACATTTATGGATGTGCTTATGGACAACCCAGCTCCCACATATATGATCGCGATCATAATACTGGTTGTCAAGCAACAATCCTACGGACTTCATCAATGATGAAGACAAACCAGATAGCATACTATCATCTTGAGTAAGATTGTTATACCTGTATAGGTTCTCCCTCAATTATCATAATCGCTTAGTTGTGATCACAATAATTGCCTTGAGGGCACTATATTCAACAATCTCCCATTTGCACTTAAGGCCAATTATTGCGGTATCGCGTACCCACAGCTCATGTGCTACCGAATACCCAACTTTTCTACTAATCAGTTTCGCAAACTATGTTTCTGAAACATAACGTGTTCGAGAAACAGCCTCAGTGAGTGGATCCGCTAAAATATTCCAACTTCATCTCTCTGTATCTCAACTTTGCGGAGATTACCAATCTCCTAAATGAGCGATACCCCGCCTCAAGAATTTATCTGGATACCTGATGGGACCAAGTTCATCAATGAACAAGTCCTATCCAATAAACTTCTTGGACTGTATCTTCTGTTGAGTTATAACCGGCATCCTATACCGTGATTACCTCAGTATCTTTATTGGAACTCTATCCAATACACTGATCCTCATAAGAGGCTAAACTCATAACTCTGACAGCATCTCTGTCATCCATGTCACCTTAGAATCTTGAACCGATAACTGCCTCCCAGAGGAGGTTGTCGTTATCCTATACCAAGAACATTCTCTTATGTTCTTTACTGCTTCCCTTTGTTTCTCGAGGATTGTATTAATATATGCTTATTGTATCTAGTGCAAAAGCAATATCTGGTGTTGTACAAGACATTGCATGATCGACTCAACTACCTAAGCAAATGATATTTCATTCATGCCTGCCCCTCTCTTCATCAGTCTAGAAGATATCTTTTTTAGAGAGGGTAACTCCATCACCTACGGGTACACCACCACGCAAGGTGTCGTCCATTCTAAAATACTTTAAGAATGCATTCTAAGTACCTGATTGGAAAACTTCCCAAATTTAGATCTAAAATTAGAATTATCTATCTGGTATTGTACAAGACATTGTATGATTGACTCAATTGCCTAAGAAAATGATATTTCATTCATGCCAGTCCCTCTCTTCATCAGTCTAGAAGACATCTCTTTAGAGAGGGTGACTCCATCACCTGCGGGTACACTACCACACCAAGAGTCCTCCATTCTAAAATACTTTTAAAATGATGTCTAAGTATCCGATTTGGGAATCATCCCAAATCTGGATCTAGTCACCAGAATTCCTGATATACTATCCATATTCAACGTGGAGTAAACACTCTTTGACAACCAAAATTTGACCGATTGTAGTATATGAACATTACTTCCTATCTGAAGTATGTCATCCAAAACCAGGACAATACTCCCTACATCCTTTTTATTAGGTTCACCTTTCTTTTGACGAAGTCAATCACCTTGGCTATCACATCAAAATAGATAATTTGTCTCCGCTATCCATGATTCAGTCTACGAATAGACATAAGCATCTTACACATTTTTCGCTGCTCCCACTAACTTCGATAACCCTCTGGCAGAGTCATATAGACGTGCACTTCCAAAATTCCATTTGGAAAGACATTATAGTCACCCACCTGCCAGATATCATAGCCATGAACTGCATCATCGCCAAAACATATCCATATGGACTTCAGCATAGATACTGAAGTAAAAGTCACATCACAATCCACAGCGGGTATTTGTTGAAAACTCTTTGCAATAAGCCTAGCCTTATTAGGTTAGCGCCTTTCCACCTGCACATATCTCGAAAGATCTACTTTCTCCTAATGGGTTTTACCTCTTCAGGAGCACCCAACAAAGTCCAAAATTCATAATTTGCTGAAGTGCGTGGAGTCCATCTTAGGTATGAAATATCTGGTCACCTGGAAGTTACCATTTCCTATGACCTGCTGATAACAAGTAGGGGAATAGCAGTGTCAAGTCATATCCATATGGACTTCGGTATAGACACTGAAGTAAAAGTCACATCACAATCCACAATGGGTATTTGATGAAAACTCTTCACAACAAGTCTAGCTTTATTAGGTTAGTACCTTTCCACCTGCACAGATTTCGAAAGATCAACCTGCTCCTAAAGGGTTTTACCCTATTCAGGAGCACCCGGCAAAATCCAAAATCCATAATTTCCTGAAGTGCGTGGAGTTTATCTTGGATATGAAGCATCTGGTCACCGGGAAGTTACAACTTCCTATGACCTACTGATAACTAGTAGGGTCATCATCACCATGATGCTAACCTCCCTGTCACCGTCTACGAGAAAACCGAAGTGTCTCTCGGGTATCTGAGGTCACCTACTAAAATCTGTGGAGTGGCTAACGGTTTGTCAAGTCCAATTGACTCCTTAGGTTCTACTAAATTTTCGGTAACCGTTTGTGGTTCTGGAATCACATCCAATTCTACTATACTCCTACATATTTCTTTTGTAAAAAGATCCTTTTATAAAATGGTGGCGGGTCAAGAACAATGTAACTATTGATCTTGAGAATGGTAGAAACAAAATCCTAGCTTATGCTTGGGATAATCCACAAACCGCCATTACTGAAGCGTGCATCGAGTTTGTCCGGATTCTGCTTTTAAACAGAAACCGAATAACTCCATATCTTAAAAACCTTAAGATATGCAACCATTCTATATCTGTCACGCCCCACTTCCCAGTGTACGGGCAGAGGCCGCGACGAGGCCGCTATGTATTTACTCTGAAGTAAATACGCTAAGCGTATCTAAGCAATATAAGTAAAATGCACAAGAGACAATGACAATAGATATATATTGAACAGCAACTTTATTTATTAACATTCTTTTTACAATATATCTGAAAAGTAAATACATGGAATGAAAGCAATGCCTAAACAGTGGCATAACTGAAATGAAAAATACAGAATGTAAATGTGCAAGTAACTAAAGCTCCGGGTCAAAAGCTAGCTGGTCCAAATCCTCGAAGGTGGGCTCGATCTCCAGTGAGTCCGAATCACCTGACGACATTCCAAAGAAGAAGAAAGAGAATGTCGTCAGCGAACAAATCGCTCGGTAAGTCCCAAAGATAAGAGAGAAGTAGAATAGACAGAGAGAGAGTATATTTTTATAATTTTGTCTTATATTGTTAACGCTGTTGTTTGTAGCTTGGTCTTCTAAGAGGCCAGTGTATATGAGAGGAGTCTCACTAGACCAGAGACTACAGTATATAGAGTACAAAGCTCCGTGATAATACCCGGAACAACGGCAATTGAATTCAGGTTATGTTGTTTAATGGTTGCTGTCTCGTGCCACTTCTAACACCTTCCATACCAATCTACCCCTTAAACCCCGCGATATCTTGATTGTATTGTTTGTATTGTATTGTAAATTGTATTGTCTTTTATTATAGATTGTATAGATGGATGACTTGCTGAAACCATGATATCAGTAAATGGATATAACTGGAGAATCATGTAGATGGATGTATATCCATGGTTCGGTTAAGTCAAGTTGTATAGATTGATAGATTGAACAGATTGAATATGTGAATTCATATTGAATTGTAGTTTTGTAATTTCATACCTGAATCATATTCAAGTCAGATTAATTATAATGAGACTAAGTCTGGGTCAGACAATTAGAAAAGAAATTGAATCCTGAATTAGGTTTTTGGTGTTATCGGTAACCGCTGCACATGGACAACAGGATTTGTATCTTTTTCAAAGACGGTTATCGTGTTGATAACACTGTTTGTTAAGTTGTCTACCTTAAATTGGCAAGCACCCATATCTCCGTCTCCCTGAGGCTCAAAAGACTGGTCCCGCTTAAACCTATGGTTACTAGGGTCCTTATTGTAATTTAGTATAACTTGAGGGGTTTTATGTAAAAATAATTTTGTATAATTTTCAAAATACACCTCAAGTATTTTATTATCGTCATTAAAGTTTTCATTGATGTATATTTTATCATCGTGACATTTCTAGTGAATAAAACTATTTTTCATAATATATGGTATTTAATTGTAAAGTATTGAATTTGTATAGAATTGCATAGTATTTTCATGTGAAGTGATTCTTTTTTATTTAGAAAAGTTGGAATACTTATACTATATCAAAAATAGATATTTTGATGATACATATATATTTATAAAATAATTTAATTTATTATTTTCTAAAATTCTCATTTTCTTAAGATATTTGTATTTTTAAATCTTTCGAGACTGTATGCTCCATCCGGAGATCTGCATCTCGCACTACTAAGCCCGAGGATGTGCGATGATCCGCACCATCCCGAACGGGTTCCCCAAAATGGGTTGTAGCGGCACATTGCAAAGATTTGTTAAAAATACACATCTTGTAGAAAAGGGGTTTTATAAGTAGGAGGTAGTTATGTGTAAAATCGTATTTTTTCCAAAACTATGTTCCCAAATATCACCATGCTATGTTACATATGAGTGTTGTGAGTAGATAGGTCATTAGCTCATGAGTTTTCTAATGCTAGCATGGTTAAAAGGTATAAACATGTCGATATGAAATATAGAGGTATTTTAATGTAAAAGTGGAATAAAACTTGTTATGGTTATCATTTTAATGCCAAGCTTGTTCTATTGTCTTAGTTAATGAGTATTAAACAATATATCAAAATTTGTAGGTTTGTTATTAAGAAAATGTTGTATTTTTGAAAGAAAAGAGAATCGGAAGCCGGATAACTCCGCTTCCGACACGTTTTAAGGATTAAGGATTTGAGAATAGTGAAAGAGAGAGGGAGGGGGACTTACTGGATTGTAGTGGAGAGGAGAGGAAAAGGAAGAAGTGGAAGGCGCCGGTGCGTCGTTTCGTCGCCGGAATCTCCTTGAATCACCGTCGGAAGTTCGTTGGAGCTTCGCCCTTTGCTAACTCCACTTGCACACAAAAGATTTAGGATTTTTCTTGAGAGTTTGGGCAGAGATTTGGAAGTGAGGAGGGGTGATTTTAGGTGTGGTATTTATAGGAAAATCTAGGGTTAGGGTGTGATAAAAAATGCATTAAAAAGAGTTTAATTGGATTTTTAATTTTCTGGAATAATGCAGGGAATTTAAACAGTGTAGGGGTTATGGGGTAGACCAAGAGGCACGGAGGGAAAAAGAAAATCGGGAAACGGAGCCGAGTCGACCGGCGGCGCCGGCCTAGTCAGCCGCGCAGCAGGCCCGATCCGGCCGAGTCAGGCCTCGCCTCGCCGCCACGTGTCCCCCGTTCTTCGGCTTGACTCATGGACTCGTTTGTTTTATGTATGACTCGCCGCCACGTGTCCCCCGTTCTTCGACTTGACTCGTGGACTCGTTTGTTTTATGTACGACTCTTGGTTTTTACGAGTTATGCACGTGTAGACTCTTGGGCTTCTAAAAATATTAAAAGAAAACTAATTAAAAAATAATGTGGCCGATATGATTTGAACTCTGGTACTTTGGTTCAGCAGTGCAATGTCTTACCAATGAGTACAAGCTCCTTCTTGCTGTTCAAAAGCGAAACAAGTTTATAACTTGTGCTCAGGAAAAAGTACCCCTTTCTGTATTTTTGAAAAAAAATGGTACAGAAAGTTTAGGATTGTTACAATATCCATATAGAATCAAGGCACTAATTTAGATGGAACCAGATTCAAAAATCATGCAGCTGTTTCCGGTGCATATTACTTAATGGAAAAAGGCCAATACAACATCATTTATCATGGAGCACGCCCAGGGATGAGTAACCTGTAAGAGAATCAAGTTCTCGATATTACTATAATGGACTACCTAGCATAAGTATCTACATCTACGATCACCTCGAAGAATTCCGATACTTCCACCATATGGTTCTCTACTTCATTCTTATACCTACAAACTTCTCAAAATCTTTGGACCTTGCATTGCAACAAATGCGTGTCTAAAACCAGAGAACTCACAGGTTAACCTAAATGAAGTAAGAGTACCAACCTCTTATCCTCAAGAACACTGGACAACATACACTTTCATGTATAAGCCCCAAGAGTATACCAACTCAAATTCTGTGTTTTGTAATTTGAAAACTGTATCCTGCTTAAGAATGTCTTACACCGTTATTTAATGCACCTTACCATATTCTCAACTGATAAAGGTAAATGTTTACAACATAATTTTCAAAATTTATATCTCACTTTGTAAAAATAAAGGTATAGATATTTCATTTTAAAATTTGGTGCATAAAAATGGTTATTCGATACCAAATATTTGTCATTAGGCAAAAACCAGGCGATTTAATCCAATATCACCAATTACAACGAATTCCGATATTGAGGATCAAATTGCCCATTTCCTAATATTCTGCTCCTACTCATCATCTGTAACACCGTACAGATGTGAGATCCAAAACTGGTAAATACATACATTGGGGTTAGAATTGATTAGGAAAACAGTTCTCTATTACATGTACACGGAAAAACTGAAACATGAAATGTTTCATAGGGGATGGTCAGTCATTCCTAGAAATACCTTTTCCATTATCCAGATTCATGACAGTAATCGCAATTTCTTTTGCCCTCTCTTTAGTCCCTTTATATGTCTCTACTTCTTACCTTCTGTATACCGTCCATAGGCTAATTGGTTTTCTTCCTTCCCTACCTTTTGGCACCAGCCTGAGGATTGGAAGAAGACTATCCAATAAGCGTAATAGGTGTACTCTCCTAATCAAGGAGATCTCACAACCTAAAAGAAGGTAAAAAGAAGAGACAACCGAATAATCTTATTCAATTTTTTCAGAACCTGTGGACATCCTCGACTGAAGTAACTTCTTCGAGTTCGTATGTAACTATACAATGGTCGTTCTAAGAAATATGGATCATCGTAGTGATACGATGTGTTTTGAGAAAATCCAAAGGGTAGAGTAGGAGTGGCAGGGATATATGCGACTTTGTCATAAATCAAGACAAGCCAAAGCCAAAGGGTGTAAGAAAGTTCGGTCAAATTGGTTCATGAGTTTTTATGGTAAGTCATGGGTCATTGTACCAGAGAGAGAGAAAAGAAACACTCAGCGTGCACTCTTTCAAGATCAGATTGGTTTTCAATTTATCTAATCAGGATGGCTCGCACTGTTTCCTAAAATTCTCCTTCAAACCCTAAAAGGAGAAATAGTCGGGATCATTTATACTTTACAAGTTCGCTAACCGTTCAGCCAGGCCAGTGTTGGTACTCCGAGGAAGGTCCCCCGTACTTTCGCACGGACCTAATTAATAACCCAGTTTCCACAGAGGCGTAACCCCGTTAACACTTTCTAAACACCTACTAAGTTAGCTAATTGTGAAGTGAAAAATCTCCCGAGTAGTAATACATACTCATCAGTGGGAATCGGGACCCAACTATCATCATGTGATAACTTGATCCTAATCCACTCAAGTCACCACACTCTAGAAGGTATGCACATGCCTAGCAAGTTTCCCGTATGTTTGAAACTCACGATATTGGTTTTTATTTTTTGCCCCTAACGACTGTAAGTCCATGCTACCTCTCCCGGTACTTTCGGGAATGCGGAATTTGGTAAAAAACGATTTTCTTAAAGATGGTAACATGGACCTATAACCCGGATCTTGGTTAAACATCTATCTAACATCCTAACTAAGAGATTCTAGCTACTCGGTTAGGGGGTTATACCTAGCTTGTCTTGAACTCCTTCTCTTCAAGGCTCCGATGGTGGTCCGATGGCTTCTTCTCGTCGTCTCCGTACGCCGAAGATAGATCCACCTGAAAGCTCCAACCTTTAGCTCCTTCTTCGTTCTTTGAAGAAACTAGTTCACTTGGTTTGCTAAACCTAGTGAACTAGAATGAGTAGAGAAAAATAGAATGGGATTTTATCTATGGTTCTTGATTCTCAACTCATGAGACAAGAGAACCATAGATCAAGAGAGGGAGCAAGAGGTTGAGGGTGAGAGCAAGAGGAGAGCTCAAGAACAAGAGAGAGAGAATGAGCAAGAAAGAATGAGGCTCTCTTTTGTCTTTCACCCTCTCATAATCCAAAGTGATCATAACTCATCATATCAAAAAAGTCTTATGTGATGGTTTGAAGCAACCATAACCATATCATTTCATGCACTCATTTTACACAAATGAGCAAGTAAACAAAAGTCTTTGCCATGAAATGATGGCTATGGTTATCATGATGGTCAACTAGTCAAGCCTAGTCAACCGGTCAACAAGTCAACAAAAATCAACAAGTCAACAAAGTCAACAAGTCAACAAAAGTCAACAAGTCAACAAAGTCAACAACCATATCACCATAATACTTAATTAATATAATAGTTAATCACATATCATATTCTCATTAGGGTTGAGCAAAAAGTCAAATAGTCAACGGTCAACTGTCAACAACCCTAATGAGAATCCACTGCCTCTGTCTCCCTGTCAACTGTGCATACACACCCGCATCCGCGTTCCGAGGAACACGAATGCAAACTGGATAAATCCAATCCCATAAGGTACACTAGGATCTGGCTTAAACCAAAGCCCGCTAGTGTAAACTGTCCGGACACTGTACGCGCACAAGTGCACGGATGTGACCGAACCCTGTCGCAAAACCATGCGACCTGTCGCAATACCATGCGACCACTACTCTTTTGCCTAAAGGCGAAAAGCTTTCTGTGTGGGACTCTAAAGACTCGACACTACGCTGGCAGTGGGTTTAACCACAGACCGCAAGCGGCACTAGCTGTGCGTAACGGTCCCCAGGTAATGCCGACAAGAAGACCGACGAGGCGAAACCCATCTGAACTCCTACTGAGCCTGAGTGTGACATTCTCCGTACAGTCCGGTCTGTTCGTCTGATACATCGCATGGCGGGCCTAGGGGGCGGTAAACGTCAGTCCCCCAATAGCGGTACAAGTCATGCCGGAGCGAAGCCCAAAACACCCTGAGATAACACTGGAAACCTACCAGTATATCTCGTTTGCCCTGGCCAGGGACTACTCGTGTAATGGCTCTCCTAGACACAGCGCGATGTCAACCCCCAATACCGGGAGAGACGAATCCTGTCTAACCGTCACTGCCTCCAAGTGCTTCGGGACTGCACCCAACCACTACCTGTTTGCACGACTCCTTTGAGCCGTGGTAGGGTAGTGATCAAAGTACAGTGGGAACACACTCGAGGCGGAGTGACAGTGTCAAGTCAGCGGACTAAGCTGTACTCATGTCACCTGGGAACTGATAACTGACGATAGGTATAATACCAACTAGTCAGTTCCCGACGAGTCCTGTCCAGTATACCCGTAACCTAACGAGCACCCGCATACTATCTCAAGTACGACGTACTGACGGCTGTGGGACAGACCGTCTCCCATACTGGGATGAGAAGCGCATGCGCTGGTCTACTCCGGAGTATCGATGCCCTGTCTCGATAGTCCTGCGACCAGGGACCTGCATAAGGATGTGCTTATAGATTACCCAGCCCCACTAGTGTGACGGCCATCACATCGCTGGTAATCAAGCAAAGATCCTAAGGGCTCTACTAATGTGTATAGGCGATATACAAAAATAAACACATGTACACATTGAAGTAGAAACAAACCAAGTAGCATACTACTATTTTGATCAAGATTGTATATACAAGGTGAATATCCCAAGCATCCATTAAGTAATATACAAACTAGTATGATACAGTAATGGCCTCTAGGGCATATACACTAACAATCTCCCACTTGCACTAAGGCCATGTACTGGCGTATCGAAGACCTATCATCTCGATCAGCCGCTCGAACTGAGTCTGGGGCAGGGCCTTGGTGAATGGATCTGCAGTGTTATCTTCTGAAGCGACTCTCCGAACCTCGATCTCCTGGCGATCTACGATCTCCCTGATCAGGTGATACCGCCTTAAGATGTGCCTGGATTTCTGATGGGACCTGGGTACCTTCGCTAAAGCTATAGCCCCGTTGTTGTCGCAATACAGAGGTATTGGATCAACAATGGACGGAACCTCCTGAAGTTCTTTCAAGAACTTCCTTATCCAGACAGCTTCTTTTGCGGCATCAGATGCAGCGATGTATTCCGCTTCCATCGTCGAGTCTGCAACGGTTTCTTGTTTGGAACTCTTCCAACACACCGCCCCTCCATTGAGGGTAAAGACAAAACCCGACATGGACTTGGACTCATCCTTGTCACTCTGGAAGCTGGAGTCAGCAATGGCCTCGATCTGGAGGTCTTTTCCGCCATACACCAAGAACATCTCCTTAGTCCTTCTCAGGTACTTGAGAATGTTCTTTACCGCTATCCAGTGTTTCTCCCCAGGGTTTGACTGATACCGGCTTACCACACTCAGTGCATAAGCTACATCCGGTCTGGTACACAACATCGCATACATTATAGAGCCTACCGCAGAAGCGTAGGGTATAATAGACATGCGATCCCTCTCCAAATCAGTCTTGGGAGACATCTCTTTAGAGAGGGTGATCCCGTGACAAGCCGGTAGGTTACCGCGCTTGGAATCTTCCATACTGAATCTCTTCAGTATGGTGTCGATGTACCTGGACTGTGAAAGTCCTAATATCCTCTTGGATCTGTCACGGTAGATCCGGATACCCAGAATGTACGAGGCATCACCCAGGTCTTTCATGGAGAACCTGTGTGACAAGAACCCCTTGACAGATTGTAGCATAGGAATGTCATTTCCTATTAAGAGAATGTCATCCACGTATAAAACGAGGAATACTACAGTTCTCGCTACAAATCTACTATAGATGCATGGTTCATCTGGATTTTTGATAAAGCCAAATTCTTTGACCGTCTCATCAAAGCAGATGTTCCAACTCCGCGATGCCTGCTTTAGTCCATAGATGGACTTAAGCAACTTGCACACCTTTCCGCTGCTCCCACTCTGAATGAAACCCTCTGGTTGGTCCATATAGACACACTCCTCTAAATTTCCATTTAGAAAAGCTGTCTTCACGTCCATTTGCCAGATTTCATAATCGTGGAAGGCAGCAATGGCAAGAAGGATCCGAATGGATTTCAGCATGGCTACTGGAGAAAAGGTTTTGTCATAGTCCAAGCCAGGTCTTTGACGGAAACCTTTTGCTACCAGCCTAGCTTTATAGGTCTCAACCTGTCCATCTACACCAATCTTCCTTTTGAAGATCCACTTGCATCCTACGGGTTTTACCCCGTCTGGAGCAATGTCCAACGTCCATACCTTGTTGGTGTACATGGACTCCATTTCGGTCCGCATTGCATCCAGCCATTTCACTGAGTCAACGCTCTGAACGGCCTGCTGGAAGCTAGTAGGCTCATCATAATCTATGATGCAATCCTCTCTATCCCCGTCTATGAGAAAACCGTAGTATCTCTCGGGCGGATGAGTCTGCCTACTACTCCTGCGGAGCGGCGTAGGAATGTCCTGTTCTTCCGAATCCTCTGGTTCCATTAAACTTTCAGTAATAGTCCGTGGTTCTGGAATTTCTTCCAGTTCTATTGTGCTCCCACTTATCTGGTTTTCCAAAAACTCAGTTTCCAAGAAGTAGGCATGACGAGAAACAAGGACTTTTTGTTCCTCTTCACAGTAGAAGAAATATCCTTTGGAATTCTTTGGATATCCCACAAACTTGCACTGTACTGAGCGTGCCTCGAGCTTGTCCGCATGCTGCTTTTTGACAAAAGCTGGACATCCCCATGTCTTAATATGCTTAAGATAGGGTCTCTTCCCATACCACATCTCATATGGTGTAGTAGGCATGGTCTTAGTAGGAACTCGGTTCAAAAGGTATGCGGCTGATTCTAGCGCATATCCCCAGAATGATCGCGGTAACTCAGCGTTACTCATCATGGACCGCACCATATCCAATAGGGTGCGGTTCCGTCTCTCCGATACACCGTTATGTTGCGGGGTGTATGGAGGAGTAAGCTGAGAGAGAATTCCGTTCTCTTTTAAATAGTCCAGGAACTCGGCACTTAAGTATTCTCCACCTCGATCCGATCTTAGAATCTTAATACTTTTGCCGGTCTGTTTCTCTACTTCATTCTTATACTCCTGGAATTTTCCAAAGGCCTCGGACTTATGTTTCATCAAGAAGACATAACCGTACCTTGAGAAGTCATCCGTAAAAGTAATGAAGTAAGAATGTCCGCTTCGGGCATGTGTAGACATTGGACCGCACACGTCACTGTGTACGAGTCCCAAGAGCTCGCTCGCTCTTACTCCTTGTCCAGTAAACGGAGTCTTTGTCATCTTTCCTTTGAGACAAGATTGACAAGTGGCATACGATTGATATTCGAACGCATTCAAATATCCTTCTGTATGTAACTTAGTCAACCTTCTCTCATTGATGTGACCCAATCTACAATGCCATAAGAAAGTCTGATTCATTTCCGGAGACTTTCTTTTGTGTGTATTCTGGACGTTGAAAATCTGTGGTTGGTTTAACACGTATATACCATTACTCAATGTACCTGACCCAATCAAAACTTGATTAAGGTGAATGTTTACAACATTACTTACAAACGCAAATTCATAACCTTCTTTAGAAACTAAAGATACAGAAATGATATTACAAGTTGCGTTGGGTACAAAAAAGCAATTACGCAAAACCAAAACATGTCCATCTGACATTCCCAGGTGATAGTCCCCCACGGCTTTAGCATCCATGCTAGCTCCGTTCGCAACTTTGAGGGTCATGTCACCTGCCTTCAAAACCCTACGGTTTCTCAACGCCTGCAAAGAATTACAGATATGAGATCCTGATCCGGTATCCAATACCCAGGAAGTAGAGTTTATTGAAAGACAATTTTCAATAACATACACACCTGAAGCTGAAGCTGCAACCTGCTTCAATTCCTGTGTTCTGGCCTTCCAGGCCCTGCAATCATTCTTCCAGTGTCCTTTCTTATGACAATAGAAGCATTCTTCCTTATCCACAAGCTTCCCCGCTATCTTTGTTGTTTTTGCTTTTCCCTTCGTATCCACTTTACTAACACCGCCCCTTGGTTTGGCGGGGGCTTTCTTCTTCTTTCCCTTGGCTTTTGCCTTGGACCTAGAAGAAGATGATCCTCCTACAAACAAAGTGGATGTATCCCTACCTTTCTGTAGGGTGCCCTCTGCGCTCCTCAGCATGTTGAGGAGCTCTGAAAGTTCAACCTCTTTTTCTTGTAAGTTGAAGTTCAGTATAAACTGGGCGTAAGTGGAAGGAAGGGACTGGAGAACTATATCCGTATATAGCTCACTCTCCAATGTGATCCCTAGGTCAGCGAGCTCCTCAATGTAGCCGATCATCTTTAGCACGTGCTCGGCTACTGATGATCCGACGGCCATTCTTGTCGAAAATAACTTTTTCGACGCTTCGTATCTTGCGATACGAGATTGCTCTCCATACAGTTCTTTTGTATGAAGCAATATGGATTCCATGTCCATATTCTCATGCCTCCTCTGATGTTCGTTGTCCATCGAGGCAAGCAGGAAGCATTTGGCCTTCGCGCTATCAATCTCCCAAGTCTTGCGGATTTCCTTATCCGCGACGCTGGAAGTTGGACCAGGGACAGGGGGAGCTTTGGTGGTAAGAAGATACCCCAGCTTGTCGTAAGTGATTGCTATCTTGACATTCCTGAGCCAATTTTTGTAGTTTGGCCCTGTCAGTTTGTTTTTATCTAGGAGTAACTTAAGTCTAGTCATGTTGATTGGTCGCTGCAATTAGGAGAAAGAAGAAGAAACACTCAGCATGATGCTCTTGCAAGTTTAGAGTGGTTTTTAGTTTGTCTAAACAGGATGGCTCCCACTGTTTCTCGAATCCCTCCTCAAACCATAAAGGAAGAATTAGTCAGGATCAATCCCACCGTACAATACTTGCTTAACCGTTCAGCCAGGCCGGTGTTGGTACTTTGAGGGAGGTTTTCCAACGCTTTCGCGAAGTTCCTTAATTAAAGAACCTCTTTTCCCTGGGGGCGTAGCCCCGCTAACACCTTTCTAGGCACCTACTAGGTTTATAGCATTGATCGTTAAGTGAGAAATTTCCCGAGGAGTAGCATATACTCACAGTAGGATCGGGATCCAAATATCATCGCGTGACGAAACTGAAGGAATCCTACCAGAATCATCACACTCCAAATGGTATGCAAATCTAGCAAGTTTCAGTACTTATGAAACTCCCGATGTGGATTTTTGCCCCATGCTCTTATGACCTTGACTTTGGCCAACAAATCATAAGTCACATGTCAAGTTCTGCCCGTCGTTCTCCAGGTTAATTTGAATCCACCCGCACCTACCCTTGACTTTGGCCAACAAGGCAGTACGACTGTTCCAAACCAACGCATCTATCTATGCTGCACATGAATACCCAATAGCTACCAATCACTGTGCCTTGACTTTGGCCAACAAACACAGCTTGAATACTATTGACTATTCATGTGAAACGACGGAGGGCTACGGATGGTTTTGGCAAAACCGTGAACGTAGTGAACTTGATTTGGTCGATGGAACGAGATAGCTTTTAAAAGGAGTGGCTCAAGCTCCGCATTTAAAAGTTGTTTTGAAAAGAACCGAGTGGTTTTTCGAAAGTGTTCCAACGACTTTAACTTGGTTTATTATCTTGCATTAGTTCTTTTAATGCGTGATATTCTTGCATTAGTTCTTTTAATGCGTCCCATCATTTAATCCTACCATTGCAGAAAACAACCAAAATATGACGTACGCTTATGCCATTCGCATTCGCCACGGGGCCCCGTCATTACCCGTTAGGTTACTTAACTAACGACAGAGCGGGGGCTGGGCTAGCGCGTCTGTAAAACATAAGCAACGCCTAAATAATATCATATATAGATATACTGCAATGATAAACATTTCAGATCACAGATGAATACATTGGATATACTAGGAATCTGTAATTTGTACGAGCCTGTAACAAAAGACAGATTACACGGTCGCGGTGAATAGCCAAATACCCCACCCAAGACCCCTACGGGTGCGGCAAACTACCCGCCAAGTACCCGAAGCGTAGTAACCTCCCTCATCTCCATGAGTAGGCGACTCGACACTTCGGCATACCCGGTAGTTTATGCACCCCCTCCATGGGTCTATCCTAGGAGCAAAAACAGTAAAAAGAAATTATACAATGACGGCTACAACCCCGACCCGGTTGTGCGGCCATACAAATAATTATTACATCAATTTACAAATTTACATGAATTGAAAGAAAAGAAAACTCTCGTCTCACAACCCCCGGCTATTCACCCGCGACAATCCAACATATTCATATACACATTCCAGCAACATTACAGATCACAGATTTGTATAACCCCCACTAATCGACATATAGCGATTAGTAGACGTTCAATACAAATATCACATAACAGAAAAACCCGTTAGCTAAAGTCTTTTAGAAGTTCGATCAAAAATACGGATTTTCGGGACCCCAAAATAAAATTTTCGTTCTGGAAAATCTGGGCAGAAAATATATATTCCAAAAATCCCAAAATACCCACAGAAGAACACTGCACCAAAAAGGGACCACGGCCGCGGATCCGCGGCGCTTTGACTCGATCGTGCGACCAATTTTGGTGGGTGTTCACAGAAAAGCCTGAGCCGATTTTAGGTGTTAAAATAATCAACTTTTGAACAGTGGAAAAATCGACAGAAACTGCAACATTTTTGGGGTTTGTTTCGGGACTTTTTCGTTGATCGATCTTCTAGTTACTTGCTAACATGCTAGATAGAGTTTAACTAGGCTCTGATACCACTGTAAGTCCATGCTACCTCTCCCGGTACTTTCGGGAATGCGGAATTTGGTAAAAAACGATTTTCTTAAAGATGGTAACATGGACCTATAACCCGGATCTTGGTTAAACATCTATCTAACATCCTAACTAAGAGATTCTAGCTACTCGGTTAGGGGGTTATACCTAGCTTGTCTTGAACTCCTTCTCTTCAAGGCTCCGATGGTGGTCCGATGGCTTCTTCTCGTCGTCTCCGTACGCCGAAGATAGATCCACCTGAAAGCTCCAACCTTTAGCTCCTTCTTCGTTCTTTGAAGAAACTAGTTCGCTTGGTTTGCTAAACCTAGTGAACTAGAATGAGTAGAGAAAAATAGAATGGGATTTTATCTATGGTTCTTGATTCTCAACTCATGAGACAAGAGAACCATAGATCAAGAGAGGGAGCAAGAGGTTGAGGGTGAGAGCAAGAGGAGAGCTCAAGAACAAGAGAGAGAGAATGAGCAAGAAAGAATGAGGCTCTCTTTTGTCTTTCACCCTCTCATAATCCAAAGTGATCATAACTCATCATATCAAAAAAGTCTTATGTGATGGTTTGAAGCAACCATAACCATATCATTTCATGCACTCATTTTACACAAATGAGCAAGTAAACAAAAGTCTTTGCCATGAAATGATGGCTATGGTTATCATGATGGTCAACTAGTCAAGCCTAGTCAACCGGTCAACAAGTCAACAAGTCAACAAAGTCAACAAGTCAACAAAAGTCAACAAGTCAACAAAGTCAACAACCATATCACCATAATACTTAATTAATATAATAGTTAATCACATATCATATTCTCATTAGGGTTGAGCAAAAAGTCAAATAGTCAACGGTCAACTGTCAACAACCCTAATGAGAATCCACTGCCTCTGTCTCCCTGTCAACTGTGCATACACACCCGCATCTGCGTTCCGAGGAACACGAATGCAAACTGGATAAATCCAATCCCATAAGGTACACTAGGATCTGGCTTAAACCAAAGCCCGCTAGTGTAAACTGTCCGGACACTGTACGCGCACAAGTGCACGGATGTGACCGAACCCTGTCGCAAAACCATGCGACCTGTCGCAATACCATGCGACCACTACTCTTTTGCCTAAAGGCGAAAAGCTTTCTGTGTGGGACTCTAAAGACTCGACACTACGCTGGCAGTGGGTTTAACCACAGACCGCAAGCGGCACTAGCTGTGCGTAACGGTCCCCAGGTAATGCCGACAAGAAGACCGACGAGGCGAAACCCATCTGAACTCCTACTGAGCCTGAGTGTGACATTCTCCGTACAGTCCGGTCTGTTCGTCTGATACATCGCATGGCGGGCCTAGGGGGCGGTAAACGTCAGTCCCCCAATAGCGGTACAAGTCGTGCCGGAGCGAAGCCCAAAACACCCTGAGATAACACTGGAAACCTACCAGTATATCTCGTTTGCCCTGGCCAGGGACTACTCGTGTAATGGCTCTCCTAGACACAGCGCGATGTCAACCCCCAATACCGGGAGAGACGAATCCTGTCTAACCGTCACTGCCTCCAAGTGCTTCGGGACTGCACCCAACCACTACCTGTTTGCACGACTCCTTTGAGCCGTGGTAGGGTAGTGATCAAAGTACAGTGGGAACACACTCGAGGCGGAGTGACAGTGTCAAGTCAGCGGACTAAGCTGTACTCATGTCACCTGGGAACTGATAACTGACGATAGGTATAATACCAACTAGTCAGTTCTCGACGAGTCCTGTCCAGTGTACCCGTAACCTAACGAGCACCCGCATACTATCTCAAGTACGACGTACTGACGGCTGTGGGACAGACCGTCTTCCACACTGGGATGAGAAGCGCATGCGCTGGTCTACTCCGGAGTATCGATGCCCTGTCTCGATAGTCCTGCGACCAGGGACCTGCATAAGGATGTGCTTATAGATTACCCAGCCCCACTAGTGTGACGGCCATCACATCGCTGGTAATCAAGCAAAGATCCTAAGGGCTCTACTAATGTGTATAGGCGATATACAAAAATAAACACATGTACACATTGAAGTAGAAACAAACCAAGTAGCATACTACTATTTTGAGCAAGATTGTATATACAAGGTGAATATCCCAAGCATCCATTAAGTAATATACAAACTAGTATGATACAGTAATGGCCTCTAGGGCATATACACTAACAACGACTTCATGGCTTTGATAGAGACCAACGTTCCATAAGTCGCTAGTTAAGTTCAACCCGTCATTATCCAAGATTGATCTAAACCCATCCGCACAAGCTCTTGATAGAGGCCAACGTGACTATGCGACTGTCCTAGATAATCACATATCCATGCTACAGACAAGTATCACGTAGCTACCGTGCACTATGCCTTGATAGAGACCAACGCACATAGCATGAATACTACGAGGTACTTATCTAAAATGACGGAGGGCTACGGTTGGATTTTGGCGAAAAACCTTTAACGTAACGAACTTGATATCATTAAAGGAACTCGAGTGGCTTTGAAATGGAGTGGTTTAAGCTCCGCTTTTTAAAACTAGTAACATAAAACTCCCAGTGAAGGGATCAAGGCTTTTCCCTCATAAAATGAGGTGCATGATATTCTTAAATGAATACTTCTATGCAAAGCAAAAGAATACGACCATAAGTTTTGAAGAAAACCGAGTTGTTTTAAAATTGGTTCCGACGACAACAATTATGTTTATTTTCTTTGCATTATACAGATAATGTGTTCCCATCATTTTATATTTCCAAGCCATAAAAGAAACAACCAAAATAACATGCTTTTTATATGCTATCCGCATTCGCCACGGGCCCCGTCATGTACCGTTAGGTTACTTAACTAAAGGCAGAGCGGGAGCTGGACTAGCGCGGATATAAAACATATAGAATCATCTACTAAATATTATATATATATATATATCAACATCGCAAGCAGATAATAATCATCATAGGCAGATAAAAATCATCACAAGCATGCGAACAATAATATGGAGTAGAGAATAATCTAGGAGCCCCGTGTTTCATTTAAGCCATAAATGAACCGCGACGTTCCCCGGTCGTGTGGATAGCTAGTGCAATGAAAATCCTAGATCCCTACGAGTGCGGCAAGTTACCTGCCAATTCCCGAAGTGAGGCAGTCCTAATCAACAAAGTGAATGGGCCACCCAGCACTTCACGGAATCTGGTAACTTGAGCACCCCTCCATGAGGTCAACCTATACCCCCTACGAGTGCGACGAATAGCTCGCCAATTCTTAAGTAAGGCCCCCCGGTCTCAACGCCATGAGATGCGGGCCCGATGCCCTATAGAACCCGGCTATTCGAGCACTCCTCCACCGGGTAATCCTAGTATAGAAAAGAAATTATATATACAACAGTGACGATGAACTCAACCCAGTCATGTCCCAATAAAAGAATATACAAACTAGCAGAAACGGCTGTCCACATGTCGAACGCTCACCCCGCAATAAACAATATATAAATGAATCTGAACTGTACATCTAATATTGCACACAAGGCTATCCATCACAACAATCCGTTCATAACATCAGTGCAACACAGAACATCAACGTGAATATCATGTTCGTAAATCCGTCTGATTGTACATATAGCAACCAGTTGGATTGTACCGCTCTATGATATTCACGGTCGCAGAAATTAGCATAGCACTGATACACATGAATTCAAAATTTTGATCGACTAAAACTTTCAGCGTTGGCCCCAAATACAAACCAGTGCTCAAAAAAATCTAGGCCAAAACCATACATTCCAAAAATCATATTTCCATGACATAGAGCACCAGAAAAATTTTGGGGCCCAACGGCCAAAATAAGGCCGTGGAACCGCCGCCAAATGGTATGTTTGGCGGCGGTTTCGCCGCCAAATTTTAGCATCACGGCCCAAAAATTTTACTGGCCACTAATTTCGCCTGCACATAATTTTAAGACTACCAGAATAATTTTTGAACAACTTTTAAATTCGGACAGCAAGCATGTAAAATGGAAAGCCAATTCGGAAAAATCAGTCGATCGAGACTTTAAACTTGTGCAAACCAGCTAGTAAAGGTTTAACCTGGATCTGATACCATGATGGGATCCGGTGCCCGAGCCGTGGAGGCCGCGTCCGAGGCAGAAGCGAAAACAACAAAAATTCTGACGAGCACCGGACGCCCGTAAAACCCAAGATTTGAACCATATACCTAAACTAGCTATTCTACAAGTGTAAGAGGTTGAGAAAATACAATCTTTGTCGCGTGTCCACCCAATTGTGGAAGACCCCTCCAAGCTCGTAGTCGCCGGGATCGTGCTTGAGAATCGATCACCCCTGTCGAAGACGATTCATCCGAGAGAACGCAGAGGAGGCTCTAACCGACGACCTAAATTTGCTAGGTTTGGATGGTTGGTGATGTAGGAATACTTTCCAAAATTTTTCTCTCTTGAATCATGCTCAAAATGGAGAGCAAGAAGAAGAAGGTGAAGGAGAAGAGGAAACATCCATGGAGCATCCATAGAGCACGAAGCATGCTTGGAGGAGATGAAGAAAAAATCATCAAGTGGAAAATGGAGAGAGAATGACTATATGTCAAAAATACAACCATGATGCAATAGTGCACAATAAATGCACATCACCATCCATGCCATCCCTCCAAACCATGCTTTATTTAAAACCTTACTTTACACCCCATTTCCCATTTAATGTTCTAAAATGGAAAATCAAATATGAGGTGTCCTTCTTCTAAAAGCATTCGCGTATAAATATGGAATACTTCACCTGGTATATGTATCGCTAAATATACGCGTATCCGTATATAAATACAGATAGCACCAAAGAAAGAAAATAAATAGTGAACAATAATACTAAAATATATGCATCAAATTACATATATAAATTATTAAATCAAAACCTGATTTAATAATCCGGTTTAATCCTAAGCCGGCTAGTATTATCAACCGTCCGATTAAAGTCCGTGTAGCCCGTACACGTATTTAATCGGACCCCTTGCACATACCATTGTACGGCTCCTACATCTGTCACCTGAACCGAGAAAACCCTCTTTGTGGGACTTTAATGAATCGACAATACGCTGGCGGTGGATTTAACTACAAGCATGTCAGTAGCACTAGCTATATGTAAATGCTACCTAGGTACTTGTTGAAAAGGTGGTCGACAATCAAGTGCGTCCTTACCCTACTGAGCCTGAATGTGACAATCTCCATACAGTTCTATCTCTTCGTCAAAGAGTATCGCATATTGGGTTTAGGGGTGGATAACATCAGACCCCTACTAAACCGATAAGTTATGTCTAAGTCAAGCTCATCACCAACTGAGATACTACTGAACAACTATCAGTAAATCTCACCCACCGTCACCACGGATTTCTGGTGATAGCCAACCAAACACAGCGCGACATCGACTCCTAATACCAGGAGAGAAGAATCCCTGACAGTCGACTACTGCCTCCATGTGGCTCGGGACTGTACCCAAATACAACCTGTTTGCACAACTCGTTTGAGCCGTGGTAGGGTAGTAATCAAAGTACAGTGGGAACACACACGAGACAAATAACAACTTCAATTCAAAGGACTAACCTGTACTCATGCCACCTGAGAACTTCCATTTGATGATAGGTATAATACCATCTAGAACTTCTCGACGAGTCCGTCCAGTGTACTCACCTCCAGTGAGCACTTGTTTACGATCTTAGGTGTCACAACACCAATGGCTTGTGAGACCGGCTACCGCCCCTCATCGGGGTCTCGAAGTGTATACACTAGTCTACTCTGGAATATCGATGCTCAGTCTCGATACTCCCACGACTAGGGACATTTAAGGATATGCTTATGGACAACCCAGCTCCCACATATATGATCGCCATCATAATGCTGGTTGTCAAGCAAACAATCCTTCGGGCTTCATCAAAGATGAAGACAAACCAGATAACATACTATCATCTCGAGTAAGATTGTTATACCTGTATAGGTCCTCCCTCAATTATCATAATCGCTTACTTGCGATCACAATAATTGCTTTGAGGGCACTATATCTAACACATACATCACTGTAATGAGTCCGAAGAACTCTATTGCTCTTTCTCCGTATCCCATGAACGGAGATTTGGTCATGTTCCCTTTAAGACAAGACTGACAAGTTTCATAAGATGAAAATTTGAACGGATTCAGATATCCATCATTATGTAACTAAATTAGTATTTTCTCACCGATATGACCAAGTCTACAATTCTACAAGTAGGATTTGTTCACTTCTGAACTCTTCCTCTTGCATCTGTTTTGTATATTATAAACTGTGTTTTAATTTAGAATATAGATACTATTACACAGTGTACCTTCTACAACCAATACCTAATTAAGGTAAATGTTCATGATATTTCTATCTAGAACAAAATTATATCCATCTTTATCAAGTAAAGAAACTGATATGATGTTGCAAAGCATAGAAGGTATATAGTAGCAGTTGTTCAAAATCATAGTATTGCTGCTAGGTAATACTAGGTGATATTCAACGACGGCAGCAGCATCAACTTGTGTTTCATTCCTTACTCTGAGGGTCATATCACCAGGTCCAACCATCCTGCTTTTTCTCACCCCCTGCAATAAATTACAGATATGAGATCCAGATCCGGTATCTAGTACTCAAGAGGTAGGGTAGACCGAAAAACAATTTTCAATAACAAATATACCCGAAGAAGATGCATTAGAATGATTCTCCTTCACTAGGGTCATCAAAAAATTCATGCAATCCTCTTTCCCTTGCCCATACTCGTGACAGTTGTCACAAGTTAGACCCGAACCGACGTTCTCCAGCCCTGTGTAACAAGCTGGTTCAGTCAAGTCAAACATTTTATTATCTTGATTAGAGAGTGATATGGTTGCTACTTGGAGAGAAAGAAAAGAAACACTCAGCGTGCGCTCTTGTAAGATTAGATTGGTTATTAGTTTATCTAATCAGCATAGCTCCCACTATTTCCTAGAATTTTCCTTCAAAGCTTAAAAGGAAAACTAGTCAGGATCATTCGCTCCTTACCAGTTCTCTAACCGTTCTGCCAGGTGGGTGTTGGTACTCCGAGGGAGATTCCCCATGCTCTCGCATGGATCTAATTAAAATAAATTTTATTTCCGCAGATGCATAGCCCAGTTAACACCTTTCTAGACATCTAATAAGTTAGCTAATAGTGAAATGAAAAATATCTCCCAAGAGCAATCCTGCTCATCAGTGGGATCGGGATCCAACTATCATCGCATGATAACCTAGATGGAAGCCACTCTAGTCACCACACTCCAGAAAGTATACAACACTAGCAAGTTTCATGTATATTTGAAACTCCCGATGTGGTTTTTGCCCCTAAGACCCAAGTGATCTTGACTAAAGATCAAAATATCAAAAGGTCCTAGTCAAGTTCTACCCGTCATTTTTTTGATTGCATTAGACCCAGCCGTACGATCCTTGACTAAAGATCAAAATGATCGCATGAAAGTCCTAACCAATCATATTAACATGCAACAAAAAAATATTACGTAGCTACCGAACACTACGCCTCGACTGAAGATCGAAATGCGCAGCACGAATACTAAGCACTACCAATCTGAAATGACGGAGGGCTACGGTTGGTTTTTGGCGAAAAACCTTTAACTTAATGAACTTGATATCGTTGAAGGAACCAATTAGTTTTGAAAAGGAGTGGTTTAGGCTTTGCTTTTGAAAACTAGTGGTTTTGAAGAAAACCGAGTAATACAGTAATATAAACTTTTGTTCAAGAGGTCACTCCCCATGAAGGGATCTAGGCTCTTGCCTCCTTGAATGAGGTGCAAGATATTCATGATCGAATACCGCTATGCGAAGTGAAAGGATATAACTATAGTTTTTCAAAATTTGTTCCAACAACATCTTTTTAGGTTTAGTTTTCCTTGCATTAATCAAAATTAATGCGGTCCCATCAATTAATTCCTATCACACCAGAAAAGAACGAAAATTCAATGTACGTATATGCCATCCACATTCGCTACGGGGCCCCATCATGCACCGTTATATTACTTAACTAATAGAAAAGTGGGGCCTGGACTAGTGCGGATGCAAAGCATATACAACATCTACTAGTGTGTGTGTGTAACCATTCGTCCCAAGTATGATATAAGCAACATCACAGAATAGCGATAAGCAAAATGGAATAGTAGATAATCTAGGAGCCCTGGATTTCATTTGAGCCACAAATGAAACTCAACGTTCCCCGGTAGTGTGGATAGCTTGTGCAATGTAAAATCAAGACCCCTACGAGCGCGGCAAATTACCCACCAATCCCGAAAGTGAGGCAACCCCAATCGAGAAAGTGAATGGGCCACCCAATACTTCACGGAATCCTGTAACTTGAGCACCCTTCCGTGGGTCAACCTATACCCCTCTACGAGTGCGGCGAATAGCCCGCTGATTCTAGAGTAAGGCCCCCCGGTCTCAATGCCATGAGATGCGGGCCCGTTGCCTTCTAGAACCCGGGTATTCAAGCACTCCTCCGCGGGGTAATCCTAGTACAGAAAAGAAAAATATATAAAATGGTGATATCGACCTCAACCCAGCCGTACCCCAATAAAAGCATATACAAACTGGAAGAAATGGCAGTCCACATGTCAGATGCTCGCCCCACAATAATGAATATACAAATGAATTAAAACTGTACTGCAAACATTGCACTAGGGGCTATCCAACACGATAATCCAAATAAACGATCAGAGATAAATATCACAGCAGCACAAGTAAGTATGTGCAACCCCGTCTAAATCACATATAGCAATTAGACAACGTTTTAAAGACACATACACAACATTACAGATATTAACGATGCAAAATTTCAAGTTTTGAAACTTTCCAAATTGCTCCAATGCAAACGAGGGCCAGAAAACATCTGCACTTGTTTAAAATATCTAAGTGAAATCTGGAGCAAATCAAACAAGACCAAAAATACTAATTTCCAAAACCCAAGACACTGGATGAAAACGAGGGCCAGAAAACATCAAAAAAACCGCCCATAGTGGGAATATGGGGATTTTTGGTGGTTTTATTAAGGTGGTTTTGGCTCATTATCATCGTGTGTCATATACACATCAAGAGAAAGCCTCTGCACTTGTTTAAAATATTTTTAGAGACCAAAATTTTTTCGAACGGAAAGTTGATTTTGAAAATCGGAATTTTCGGTTTTGAAACTAAAGTATCATCTACTACTAGTTTATAATGTTTGGGTTGCTCTGAAACCATGTTGGTATTCCTAGCACCCTCACCACTTACCGCAGCCGTTGCAGAATGAAAAATATTAATTTTTAAAAACTTGGCTCTAGAAACAATGGCCTAAAATCTAACGAAATATTAAACTAGTAAACTAAAGGAGTTCTAATTACTCTGTAAGAGGGTTATACCAATATTCATGTCCTTCGGTCTTCTACCCTCTTCCTTAGCTCTATGGGTTCTCCGTGATCGAGCTTGACCGCAGGTCTTCCTTCGTCGAACATGATCCAACTGAGAGATGTGGTTCATGGCTCTAGCTCCACACTAAAAATCTAATGCAGCAACTAAAGACTCTAGGTTGCTAATTTAGAGTATCTAGTGATGTAGTGTGTTGTTCTAGGATTTTTTCTACCTCTCTTCACCCTTGATTCTCAACTGATGAGAGTGTAGAATGAAGCAGAAGAAGGAGCTCTAGCAAGGGGAGATAAAGAAAATGGTGTAATGAAAATCTCATTACCAAAACAATAATGCTAGCATGGTTTTGTCAAAAATATTTTTGCAATAATAAAAAGCAACCATATTTGAATAGTGTAGACAAATGAATTATAAATTCACTTGTCTACCCTATTCAACCATGCTTCACTCCATTCTCATGCCCCTCACCCCCCCTCATTTCAATTTTCTAGAAAAGAAAAATCAAGGAAACGAGGCGTTCTCCTTCTAGAATGTTTTCCGTATAAATACGGAATACACTCTACCGTATATACATACCCGTATTCGTATCAAAATACTAATACCCAATATGGTAGAATAATATAAAGAACATAATACTAGAATATACATATGTAAATTATTAAATCAATACATGATTTAATAATCCGGCTTAATCCTAAGTCGGCCAGTATTATTTACCGTCCGATCGAAAGTTCAAGTACCTAGTACCCTCATTTGAACGAAACCCTACACGTACAAAATACGGCTACTACATTATTTCGTCTGAACCAGGGAAACTCTTAGTGTAGGATTCTAAAGACTTGACTGTACGCCGGCAGTGAGTTACTGGATAAATCCATAACCACAAGCACGTTAGCGACATTAGCTGTATATAACGGCTACCCGGATACCTGTCGAATAGGAAGGCCGACGAGCAAGCTCATCCGAACCCCTGTTGAGCCTATCCGTAATAATCTCCGTACAGTCCGGTCTTTTCATCTAAGAGTATCACATACTGGATCTCGGGGGGGTGGCGGAAAACGTCGACCCCTACTGACCCGATAAGTTGTGTCGATGTGGCTCGGGACCAATCCGAGAAACTACTGATCTAACCATCAGTAAATCTCAACTGCCTTAGCTAATGTCTTATGGTTCTGGCCAATTGGACACAGTGCGATATCGACTCCCAATACTAGGCGAGACAAATTCTTGACAATTTCTCACTGCCTCCATGTGGCTCAGGACTGTACCTAACCAAAACCTGTTTGCACGAATCAGTAGATCCATGGTAGCATTGTGATCTAAGTATAGTGGGAGCTCACACGAACCAAATAAGGATCTCAAGTCAAAAGACTAACCTGTACTCATGTCACCTGAGAACCGCTATCTGACGATAGGTAGAATACCATCTAGAGGTTCTCGGTGAGTCCGTCCAGTATACGCACCCCCAGTGAGCACCTGTATAAAATCTTAGGTGATCACACCAATGGTTGTGGGACTAACCACCATCCCTCGTCGGGGTCTAGAAATGTATACACAAGTATACTCTGGAATATCGATGCCCGATCTCGATACCCCTACGACTTGGGACATTTAAGGATGTGTTTATGGACTACCCAGCTCCCAAAAGTATGATCGCCATCATAACGCTGGTAGTCAAGCAAAATCTTCCGGGCGTTATCAACATGTCTGAGCTATATGTGATATCGAGTATAACATATGCACATGTTAAAATAAAGACAAACCAAAATAGTATACTACAATAACGAGTCTTTATCAATTTGTATAAGCAATATAAAGCAACAATAAAAACAAATACATATGTTCAGATAAAAACAACTCAAATAGTATCCTATATAACTGAGCAAGATTGTCATGTACATACATATCCCTTGTATCCTATACAATACAGGCCTTTAGGGCATACATATCCAACAGTTGAATGCTACATTGGCAATCTCTTAGTCAAGAGAATGTCATATAATGTAACATTTCATAAAATATAAAATATTATTTTTGGAATTTAATATTAAAATAATATATTTCCCGAAAACTGCCCGATTTGCGAAATTGGGGTTTTCGAAAAAGGGTATAAATTTATACCAATATTTGTGAAATAAATGAAGATTAAAATGATTTATTCATTTAAATTTATATTTATTGGATTTGGCATTTTTATATTTAATTATATGCAGTTTGGATAAAACCCCGATTAGTGCACTGCTAATCGCGATTAGGCCAAATCCGTGTTTCTATAGTTTTCCATGGCTAGTGCACCATGTCATGTTGCATTTTGATTACAACTTGTTTATTGTGATGTTTTGGGGTATTATGTGGTTTGGTTTTAAAAAGGTTAAACAAAGAGAATGATTGGAGAAAGAGAGTGAGATATGGGTGTGAGGGTGAGAATAAGAGGGGGAGAGAGAGAGAGGGAAGCCACATTTTTCCTCCCCCATTATTTCTTCATCTCCTTCAACCTCACTTCCTTCCACCTTCACCCCCTTAGATCCATCTCCAAATCTTCATAAAAAAACACATACCCCTTTCACAAAAGTTGATCCCCTCTTCGTCCTCTACACAATGGACCAAGCAAAATTGGATTTTGATGGTATTGGGAAGCTAGGGTTTTTCTTGAGTTGCCCAAGTGAGGTATATCTTCTTCCAATTAGTTAGTTTTGAGTTTTCTTGTAATCTAGTTAGTTTAGAAGTTGATTTGGTTTGGTTTTTGTGAAGTTAGAAATCCTTAGAGAGGGTTTGGGTGAAAAGAGTGGATTTGGCGAACTCTAGTGGCTGTTACAAGACCTGGGTATGAGAGTAGAACTCGATATGTGGATTTAGGATTTTACCCATATAGTTTTTGTGACATTTAGCATGCTTACAGGGAATCTGGGATGACCCGGGAAGTTTTTGAGAAAAGCAAACAACTCTAGAAACCTAGTAGGACCAAGAGGAAGCCACCCTGCAAGTACGAACCAATTCTGAGCACAGATGGCCGAAGTGGGCAGATTTTTGGGCTATTTGGCCGGCCACTTTGAGGGGGTTTGGGTCTAGGTTGTTTCAGTTGCTCACACACTCTATATACAACACCCTATACTTGCTAGTTTTGCTCCATTTGACCTGAGTCAAAATTTGGGAGCACATTGGTGTGATTTTTGGTTATGTTTTCCGTATTTTGAATGCTGGGTTTTGATATTTGGATTTGTATTTGGTTATTGGATATTTGTACATCAACAACAAGGGATGATTGGTTGGTTTTGCATGTGTGGGCTATAGGTTCTAACTTATAGGCGATCCGTGTGCCGTATTGGTTTTCCGGATTCGATTTTAATAGCGATTGCGATTGTGTATTATTATAGGTACCTTCGCGTAGATCCCGAGACGACGGAGTATGGCGTCATCAACTTCGGCAAGTAAGGATCAAGGTGAGTAAATCTATATCTATAGGGGAAGTCGGGTGGATGCCGTATAGCACCCCAGCAAACTTTGATGGAAACCGATATATAGAGTATGGTTAAGGTAAGCGTGTTAGAAATTTATGAATAAGGCTAGAGAATTGTAGGAGATAAGAAATACCATGACTTAAAGTTATAGCTTAGGGTTTAGGTGACACGGTATTATAGGAAAGATGTCCCGAATTGAGGTTTAAGGATGCAAATTACTAGATATAGATAAGTAGTTGTAAAGAGAATTCAATAGGAGATTATAGTGATATGATATGATTAATACGTGATGACGAGATTTGAGAATGATGTTCGAGGATATTGCCGTATTGGATACTATAAGAATAGATAGCCAATGCAAATGTGTCATCCGAACCATACCTATTTCCAAACTGATGAATCGTATGCATCTCTTAAACAGATACCTTGAGGGACGTTACAGATTTTCAAATGATACATTTTTCTTAAAAACACCGTAGCCCCTACTTTCAAAACTACGATTTGCATCTTTTAAAAACTGATCGTATGGTTTGTGTGTGAATGTTAGATTAGATACGTATGCTTATAGCAAAGGTATAATGTATATATAATGATGACTTAATGTAATGACTACGATGTAATATGATGACTTGATTGATATATCGGTATACGGATGCGAGTCGATATGAGAGAACTGATACCTTGGCCGATCCCCAGATATGAGATTTTTATGGATGTGACCTGGGATATAGGTATATAGATATATCTGATGTTGTGAATCATGAGTGATATGCCGTACGAGACGTTAGGTCCGTATCCTCATCGTCATATAGGTTTATAGGATCCCTAATGGTTTAATGCCGCCGTACGATGATTTACCGTACGTGATGAGTTTTGTGATGATTGATCCATACTCTTGACTAGAGGACACAGTACGATGTCTTTTACCGTACGTGATGTTGTGAGGCTAGATGCCGATTGTTAGATTCACTGACTCGGATATATGGTAGATACGTATACGTGGCAGCGTTTCGCATACGATTTACATTATGCTATGTTCATGTCACTCTCATTGCATTTCATATACCTGTGCTAGTACACCTACACCATTATCGATGATGCGTATGTAAGATCGCTGGAGCTTCCAGGCAGAGATGCAACAGATGATAGCTAGTCTATCCCGAGTTAAGAGATGAAGGCGATTCGTCAGATTGATGCACCGACGCAGGCCCCGTTGAGTTGACGATTTCCAACGTGGAGAGTCTTACTCAGATCTAGAGTAGACCGATCCAGAGATGACCGTTGATGTATCCTCTTTCCTGGAGGATTGAGGCATTGTTTAGCATGCTGATGAAGGGTATTCACATGTCATCTAGGCGAAGTTAAAAAGTTCGAACGAATGTCAGAAACCCATTTTTCCAAGTTTAAAGTATTCGGAGGAATATGCAAGTAATTCTGTAGACCCTCTAGAAGAATGAAACCCTAACTCGACATGATGACAATGGAATCGTTTTTGAACCTTAAGGTTTGCGGCAGCTCAGCGGTGCCATCTGTGAGGCTTGGGTTTGCCCTTCTACGGTTGGTCCATAGGTATTGTGGCGTGTACTAGATATTATTAAACTGTGCTAAGGTGTTGAGCTTTCGGGGAATTATGGGAGCTTGATGAATCGATCGAAAAGTTTGACGTCGTCCGGATATCATGTGATAAGAGATCAGCAAGTTGACCAGCTTCGGATAGAAGACCTCACCCAGATGCGTATCAGGAACGGACGAGTAGAGAGTATTCCTCCGATGGTTGGGACAAGTTCCCGATGACGTGTTCGGCGAGAGATCTTCTACAGATTGATGAAGATACCGAGTTCGTGATTTCGACTCCGTGTGAGAGATTCTGGATTGACTGTAGCCGAGAACATTTGCAGTACGCAGATAGCAAGACGTGACATCGAAGTGGACGAGGATAAAGACGAGTAGAACCAGAGGTTCGTGCGAGATGCCGACGAGCTGTTGTTACTCCGCATCAAGATTAGGGATCCGATATGTATACAGAGGCATGAGATACGACCAATTTCCGAGGAAATATTGTGCTGAGAACGTAGATGTACAGAAGACGAGAAAAGATTATATAAGAGTACCAGCCTCCGTACAGTTCGGCATAGGCAAGATCGGAAGAGACCCTGAGCGGATTCCTTCCAGGACACTGCTACGATAAGATTTGCACCGAGGATCCGTTGAGTCACGTGTACTTAGAAGGCTAGGGGCAGACGCCAGTGACGGGCTGCTTCATGAGTGGTCATACTAATTGGCCGAGAGATGACCAGAGAAGTGCCAGAGCGGAATCATTTCCGTTAGCACACCTGACCGGGCCGATGAGTCGACGGATTGCGAGATTGGTAATCCATAAAGAAAATGAGGACCCGGAGATAGGGGACGCCAGACTGTGAGCAGGAGGTAGGCGGATGTTCTTACTCTTCCAGTTTTGGGCGCACTGATATTTTTCGACATTATAGGAGGTGTACCTCAATGTCATTTGTTGCGATTTGCGTATGTGATGCGAGTACCACGCTGATATCGCTTGGATTTGAGTTTTGATGATTGAGTTTCATAATATTGTTTTCGTGCACCATGGCTGCACCTATTTGGTATTTACATTTTGTGCATAGTCATTGCACTTGATATATGTTTTATACACCGTTGTGTTGGTTTACGATTTTTGCATAGGTATTGCACTTGATGTCGATTTTGTGCCTTGGTAGCACGTGGTTATGATTTCATACAGTTGATTTGATTTTTGTGCATGTGGTACACACTCGATTTGATTTTTGCATTTGGTATAGCTCATATATGCTTGCAGTGCATTGATACATGTTTCTGTGCATTGTTCATAACATAATATTGCATTTTGTATGCCCCATTCTTATGCTTTTAAGAATAAAAACAGGTGCTTTTGACCCATGTCTGCTACATGTTACAGGTTACAGGTTGTTGGAGCAAAAACAGTGAAAAACACAAAAGACGACACAAAAGAAGGACTTTTGACCAACAATTAGGAGGATCTTAGTAAAACCCAGCAGAAGAACGATTCACCATCAACAAAGGCAACTCAAGATCCAAATTTGCAAGAAAGACGGTTAAAAGATCCATTGCAAAGTGTTCACTGAAAATCTAGAATTAATACAGAAGCCCAACTGATAAAAAGAATAAAGAAACAAGAAGCCCAGAAGAACCAAACCAAGTCCAAGAAAAATCAAATGATGATCCCATCATTGGGCCGCGGATCCGCGGCCCAAGCGCGCCCATGCCGCGGATCAGCGGCCGTCCTGTGCCCGTGCGCAAATAAAATTTTACCAAATTTCTGTGGCGGCTCTGAAAAGATTTTCTAGGGGTATATTTGTAACTTTAGACATGCGGTACAATTGTAAACCTAGGGTTTCTATGTCCTATAAATAGAACCCAAGACCTTGTATTTTCTTATGCCTCTACTCATGAATAAAATTCTGTTTTCTTGAAGTTAGAGCGCATCAACAGTAAGTAGGTTATTTTCCTTGCAGTAGTTGTAGTTTTTCATATCTGCTCTTATTTTCTCGCCTTAGTTTAATTTAGTTTAGCTTTTATTAACTTGCAATCGATGTTTTCTCTCTTGAATAAACTCTTGTCTTTTTTTATCCCCTAAATGAGCGAGTAGTTTCCTCGCTTGTTAGGGTTAGGAATAGGGAAGGATTTGAGAGACGAAGATCTCTCATCTCTTTTCGTTGCTAAACTTTTATGAACATTAGAACTCCATGCATACCTTTTTATTCCGCTCCCTACGGCACTTTTACCCTCAAGGTAACGGTGATTCCGTAGTCTAAAGGACCGGATTTTAAGGTTTTCCATGGAGGTTAGGGTAAAGATTAAGAAAGGAAGGACAATGATCTAGAGGAAGAATCAATCTTCCCAATCATCCTAATCCCTTTTGTTAAGATTTACCATAACACTAATATGATATCTTTAATTAATAGCAATGGAAAGAGATGTAGATCTTTGTTTACCAAATTTTCCCTAGACCTAATCCTAGCAAGTTTCTAATCCTAGTCTCATACAACTTCAATTTTTAGGTTTAATTATAAATCCAAACACCATTTGGAATTAACTCGTAAGAACTTAAAGGAGATTTATACATCCCTGTGGACCGACCCGTATTCACCGGCTAGCTTCATGCGACGCCGTTCTTGATTGCGGTAAATATTTTTGATCGACAAAACCTCTCTTAATCAAATGGCGCCGTTGCCGGGGATGGCGTAAAATTTTCTTTTTGTAATTTCGGGTTAATCTAAAATATAAAAAATCATAAAAATCTGAAAAATTCCAAAAATAAAAAAAAATAAAATTTTTTTATCATCTTTTATTGTTTGAAGGGTTTTCTTTATGGATCTTTGCAGGATTGACGGATCTGAAACAACACAGAAGGGGACACAGAAAAAGATACATCAAAACAGCAGGAGATTGAAAGTACAGAGCAGCTGAAGAAATTTGGAGACCTAAAGCCCCCAAGGAGCCGCGTTTCCGCGGCACTTACCTGGTCAAGACCGCGCTTCCGCGGCGCCCTTTGGAGTTCTCTGGAAAAAAATTGGGTGGTTTGATTTCTTTCTCCTTCCTCTGCAAATCCCCGTATATCTTCTGTCAAATCTTCTGCAGGATTCTTTGCGCTAAAAATCTTCTTCCCCCTTCCAATAATTGATTTTCTGCAGGATTCTTTGCGCCGCGCTAAAAAGCAAATTGATTGCAAGTGATTTACTGCTTTGCATACTTTAATCTGACTTTAAGGGGCTATTGACCAATTCAGATTGGGTGGGGATTTCATCACCCTTCCCAGGACCCCAGAAATCACTTAAAGCATTTGCATTGACCACTTTTAATTTAAAAAATATTAGACTCAGCCCTAAGGACCTCGAGCTCAATAGGACAGAGGACTAGTATAGGCATCGGCCGTTTATCCTAACCGACATTGCGGTGTCTAGGCTAGTGGTTTTTAATTAGGCCCACTGTAGTGGTGGTTCCTTCCCACTTACCTGGCCGTACTTGTCCGTGAAGAGGCGGTTTGAAGTCCTATCTCTAGCCCTTTGGAACAGTTAGGAGCTGTCTAGCTGACCTAGGTGACCCTAGACTTAGGCCTGATTGTGCATGTATGGTTAATTGCATTTGTGTCACTAGTCTCTTTTCAAAATCTTTTTGCAAAAGCTCACTTAAAAAGAAAAAGGAAAATCTTTTCAAAACTTGCAACTTGTCGCTAAAGAATCTTTGCACTCACTTACACCACTTCTTCTCATTGACGTTTTCTTACCTTCACATTCTGTCTTTCATCTTTCGACTACACTAACCCTTTTAGTGTATGTCCGGTTGGACTAGGGACCCTAGCGCCCGATTAGTCTGTGTTTCGTTGGTACCGACCGACGAACCTTTCGACTCCGAAGTCGAAATCTTGTCCACTTCTTCACTTTCACCATCACATTCTTCCGAAGGTATGTCGGGATACGATCCTAACAATACCTTACCGACGGGAAGGATTCCACCTCCGTTAGGTGCGAATAACCCGAATCTTCCGCCTGTCGAAGCGCCCGCATGAGTCGCGCTCCAGGATCTTTTCTACCCCGTCCGCACCGCCCTTCCTACTTGTCTTTCCCTCCCACCGGCTAATGGGGACAATTTTGAGATCAAACCCCACTTCATCAACATGCTGCCTAAGTTTCATGGTTTGGAATCCGAAGATGCATATATCTTTATCAACAAATTCCAAAACGTTTGCGCCATGATGAAAACTACCCAATTAAGTGATGACGCTATAAGGCTAAGGGTCATTCCTTTCACCTTATGTGACCTAGCCGAGAAGTGGCTATACAGCACCGCATCACACTCAATTAGAAATTGGGACGAGTTTGTGAAAGCTTTTCTTAAAAAGTTCTATCCTCATCACAAAACTGCAAAAATCCGTAATGAAATTATACAATTTTCACAGCTTCCTGCCGAACCATTTTGGAAATGTTTTGAAAGATTCAAAGACCTACTCGTTCAATGCCCTCACCATGGGATCGAAAGATGGCAACTTTGCCAAACACTATACGAGGGATTGAACCCGGCAACGAAGCAGTTGCTAGAAACCATTAGTCAAGGTCACTTTCTGTCCAAGTCTAGTGAGGAAGCGTGGCAGTTTCTTGAGGATCTTAGTGAGCAAACAATTCAATGGGAGAGCACCAAGACCACATCATCTTCTTCTATTGGTCAACCTAGGGCAGGCATACATCAAGTAGAGATGTCAATTGCTATGAAGGCCGAGATGGCCGCTCTTACGAAAAATCTAGAAGCACTTGAGACCAAAATCTCAGCACCTTCTCCTGCCCCTGTTGTGCCCCCACGAACTGTTTGTGCTTGTTGTTCGGATCCATCACATCTCACCGAAGAGTGTCCTTACACTGCTTCTACTCAAGGACAAGATCAAGTCAATGCTGCCTTTCAGCAACGACAAAGAAATGATCCATACTCTTGGACATACAATCCGGGTTGGAAGAGCCACCCTAATTTCGCTTGGAACCACACTCAACAATCCCAAGGAAACAACAATTTTCAAAGGGCTCCTCTTCCACAACAACAAGCACCTCCACAAACTCAATTTCAGCAGCCACTCCAACAGCAACCTTACCCTAATCAGATGAACAATTTTGTGCCCAACAATTTTGTTCCCCCTCAAAATGCTGTTAGCTCGCTCGAAAGAAGTCTAGAAGCATTCCTAAAGCAATCTGCACAGTTCACAGCTAGGATAGAGACTTCGGTTCAATCTTTGGTGCAAAACAGTGCCTCACACGATCAAAGCATCAAAGCTATTGAGGCACAAATTGCACAACTCAACGCAGCATTGAAAGAGCGAGAGAAAGGAAAGCTTCCGTCTCAACCACTCCCAAATCCCGGTCACGCACATGTTACACATGAACAGCAGAATCATAACGTGAATGCTGTGACTACGTTGAGATCCGGAAGAGTGCTGCAAAACAATGTGGGTATTCACCATGACACCTCTGCCGGTGGTTCTTCATCTTCCTCTTCTTCTTCCTTAGAGCCTATTCTCCATCCTTCACATGGCTCTACTTCTTCTAGCTCGAACGGACCCTCTTCTCACAACACGAACACATCTACACGGGGTTCCGTTCCAACTCAACAATCTGATCCGCAAAAATTGGACTCAACTACTTTTCAAAATGTTCCTTTTCCAAATCGGTTGAGATCCAATAAACCAACTCCACGGATGGAGAAGATTGTAGAGTTGTTCAAGCAGGTTAGCATAAATATCCCTCTTTTGGATGTAATCCAACAAGTTCCTTCATATGCAAAAATCCTAAAGGACTTATGCACCAAAAAGAGGAAGTCACAAGTACCAAAGAAAGTTTTCGTGGCTAGTGCTGTTAGTGATGCTCTTGTCAATTCTTTACCCCCAAAGCACAAGGACCCCGGTTGTCCTACTATTTCGATCACAATTGGGAACAAGACCATCAATAGAGCACTATTAGATCTTGGTGCTAGTGTCAATTTGCTACCCTATTCGGTGTACGAACAATTAGGCGTTGGAGAGCTCAAGCCTACTCATTGTACTCTCCAAATGGCCGACCGATCAATCACCCACCCTAGGGGAGAGTTGGAGGATGTGTTAATTAGAGTAGGGGATTTCATTTTCCCCGTGGACTTTATTGTTATGGATACACAGCCTGTCGCTAACCCCCGTAATCAAATTCCGGTGATACTTGGTCGACCATTCCTCGCGACTTCTAACGCGGTAATCAACTGTCGTAATGGTTCAATGAATCTATCTTTTGGCAAGATGACAGTTGAACTTAACATTTTCAAGTTAGGAAGTCAGCCTTGCGAGCCTAATTCTAGCGTACTTGATGTGTGCTCGATCGATGAGATCGCGGAGGAGGACTGTGAGTTCGAGAATTTCATGTTTGATCACAGTAATATTGACGCCACTAGTGCGTTCCTCCTAGAATCCGACACAGCTTTCACGACGGACAAAGATTATGAGTGTTTCACCTTTGTTGATGATCTTGAAGACTCTCCACCCGAGTTTGAGTCTTTTGCTTTTTCGGATGAGTTAGTTGAACCATCCGACTCGGTAGCGTACACTCAATTTGAACCTTTGATGGAATCCTTCGAGTTTGAAACAGTTACTCCATTGTTACCATCTATTGTTTCACCACCCAAACTCGAATTAAAGCTTTTGCCGTCGCACCTAAAATATGCTTATCTAGGTGAAAATGAGACCTTACCCATTATCATCTCGGCCTCTCTAGCTCTTGAGCAAGAGAAGGCTCTTTTAACGGTCTTATACAATAATCGCCAAGCTTTCGGCTGGTCTATGGCGGACATCAAGGGGATTAGTCCCCTCATAGTCGAACATCATAAACACTTGATGGATGATGCCAAGCCGGCACGGGATCCACAAAGACGCCTCAACCCCATCATGAAAGAGGCAGTCAAGAAGGAGATTGTTAAGTGTCTTGATAGCGGTATCATTTACCCTATCTCGGATAGCCAATGGGTTAGCCCCATTCATGTCGTGCTCAAGAAATCGGGCATCACGGTCATCACCAATGAGGCAAATGAGTTAATTCCCACTCGCACCCAAACTGGGTGGCGAGTCTGCATCGACTACCGGAAACTCAATGCCGCGACAAGAAAGACCACTTTCCCTTACCATTCATTGACCAAATGCTAGAACGATTGGCGGGGCATGAATTCTACTGCTTTTTAGATGGCTATTCCGGTTATAATCAAGTCCCCATAGCCAAAGAGGATCAAGACAAGACTACATTTACTTGTCCCTTTGGCACTTTTGCTTATCATCGCATGCCCTTTGGGTTATGCAATGCACCCGCTACATTTCAGCGGTGTATGATGGGGATCTTTTCGGACATGGTGGAGAAGTTTTTGGAAATCTTTATGGATGATTTCTCCATTTTTGGTGACTCCTTCGATGAGTGTTTATGACATCTTGACGCAGTTCTCACCCGCTGTAGGGAAAAGAACCTGACTTTGAATTGGGAGAAGTGCCACTTTATGGTACGAGAAGGCATTGTCTTAGGACATGTCATCTCGCAAAACGGCATAGAGGTTGATAGAGCTAAAATCGAAGTCATTTCTAATCTTCCTCCTCCTAAATGCGTCAAAGATATCCGAGCTTTCCTTGGCCATGCCGGTTTCTATAGACGGTTCATCAAGGACTTTAGCAAGATTGCTAGACCCTTGACTCTCTTGTTGGCCAAGGACACTACTTTTGTTTTCGACTCAACTTGCATGAAAGCGTTCGAGTCTTTGAAACACTCACTCATTTCTGCGCCCATCCTTTCATCTCCAGACTGGACGCATCCCTTTGAAATTATGTGCGACGCATCAGATTTTGCAATTGGTGCTGTTCTCGGACAGCACATTAACAAGATGCCGCATGTAATTTACTACGCTAGCCGAACATTAAATGAGGCCCAATTAAACTACACAACAACAGAAAAAGAGTTTTTAGCGGTTGTGTTTGCACTTGAGAAATTTCGGCCTTATTTAATCGGCTCTCCAGTTATAGTGTACACGGATCACTCAGCTCTTCGCCACCTTTTTGCGAAGAAGGATGCTAAGTCTAGGCTCATACGTTGGATCCTCTTGCTACAAGAATTTGACCTTATCATACGGGACAAAAAGGGATGTGAAAACGTAGTGGCCGATCACCTTTCACGACTTCCTTCGTCGCCTACACTTGAACTGCCTATCACTGATGCTTTCCCTGATGAGCAACTCTTGACTGTTTCTTGCGAACCATGGTTCGCCGATATTGTAAACTACTTAGCCACCGGCTTGATACCTAAAGATTGGTCGAAATAAGATAAACTTCGATTTTTGTCCCAAGTAAAGCATTTTTACTGGGATGAACCTTATCTTTTTAAATATTGCCCCGACCAAATCATTCGTCGGTGTGTGCCAGAAAATGAGGTCAAGAGTGTGCTGTCTTTTTGCCACGATCAAGCATGTGGCGGGCACTTTGGCCCAAAGAAGACAGCCGAGAAAGTTTTGCAGTGTGGTTTCTATTGGCCACGACTCTTCAAAGATGCTTTCGAATACTGCAAAACTTGCTCCCGGTGCCAACACTTGGGCCGGATATCGCGGAGAAACGAAATGCCGCTCCAACCTATTTTGGTTTTAGACATTTTTGATGTTTGGGGTACAGACTTCATGGGGCCATTTCCCAACTCTTTTGGAAATGTGTATATTCTTTTGGCTGTTGACTATGTTTCAAAATGGGTCGAGGCGATGCCTAGTCGAACGAATGATAACAAGGTTGTCGTTCGATTTCTTAAAGATCACATCTTTTCTCGATTTGGGCACCCTCGCGCGATAATAAGTGATAATGGTTCTCACTTTTGTAATAGGACTTTTGAGTCCTTAATGCGCAAATACTCTATCACCCATAAGCTGTCAACGCCATACCATCCCCAAACATGTGGGCAAGCCGAGGTCTCGAATCGACAAATTAAGCAAATCTTGGAGAAGACGGTTTCTAAAAACCGTAAAGATTGGTCACTAAAATTGATCGACTCACTATGGGCTTTCCGTACTGCATACAAGACCAATCTTGGCATGTCTCCATACCGGCTTGTTTACGGGAAGGCTTGCCACCTTCCAGTAGAAATTGAGCATAAGGCATTTTGGGCCATTAAAGAGCTGAATCTATCTTTAGGAGATGCGGGCAGCAATCGAAAGCTGCAATTGAATGAACTAGAAGAGCTGCGGGATGAGGCATATGATAATGCCGCGATTGCTAAGAACCGAGTTAAGGTATTTCATGATAAAAACCTTTTGCGAAAGACATTTAAACCAGGTCAACAGGTTTTATTATATGATACTCGGTTACATTTTCATCCCGGCAAGCTCCGTTCTAGATGGAGAGGACCCTTTGTAGTCCGCACCGTTTATCCGCACGGTGCGGTTGATCTTGAGAATCCAGAAGACGGTACTTTATTCAAGGTAAATGGACATCGATTGAAACCGTTCTTCTCAGCGGACCATTCGGAGAAGCTCCTGCTTTTACAGGAGCCGATTTACACCGATTGATTTTCCTCCGCCTTCACCCTCGAATTTCCTTTTTTCCAAAACTTTATTTCAAATAAGTTTGGGGGTGTATATAATATGTAAATATAATAATAAGCAGGAACTCACCGACATTATCAACCCACTTGGTGCAGCATGACAGTGAGGACACTGTCCATTGTAAGTTTGGGGGTATGTTCGGTAAGTTTTTCCTTTGCATTCATATGTATATTTCTGCATTGCATCTTTATATAAAAATCATAAAAATTTGAAAATTTGAAAAATAAAAAAAATTAGAAAACAGAAAAACCCATAAAAATTGAAAAATTGAAAAATTATAAAAATTAATGTATTCAATTCTGGTTAATTGACTTGAGTTTGATAAATAGGTTAACTGGCTAGGAAAAACTAAATCTTAGACTTAGCAAATTAAAAACCCTAAAAATAACCTTTCTTAGAGTTTAACGGTAGAAAGTATTTGTCTTTGTAGATTATTTAGAAATAGGCAAATTTTGGGTTCAGTTCTTGGGCTAAGTCGAAACGAAGGAAAAGTATTAAAACTTTTATTAGAGTATAAGTTTGAAAAATAGTTCCTAGCTTAAGTCTAAATTCTGAAAACATATACCCTACAAAACGCACAAACACGCACCTTGAAACTTGGATTAGTAGAAGAGACCTTGAAATACTCTTGTCTAAAGTCCTTAGCACAAAAAAAAAGGGGGGGTGAATAAAGAATAAAAAAATGGACACTGGTTTTTGTGATTACTTAAGGCTGTAAAAATAGAAAAATATTTAGCGAGGGTGCTTCATCACCTAGTGCCTTAGACCAACTGGTTTGGGAGTCACTGCTAAAGCCTTGGGTGTTGCAAATCTAGGAAGTACGCTTTAAAGTGCTAACGCATCCTGTAATCGGTTGTTGGTACCTCAAGAAGTATTAACAGTCGCATGAAAGATGTGAAAGCGAAAGATCACCAATTAATAAGTGCTTTGGACAATGGACGAGAGTACGATTGCTTGATTTGAATTTCTAAGTGTAGGGGTGATATTTACACACACGTGGGGATATGTGATTAGAGTTTAGATGAGAGAAAGGAGTGAAGAATAAAACTTGTATCTTTAATAGAGTTGATAGAAACTCCTAAGTAGAGATGAAACCCTAGAAGGAAAACTTAAGAAATGCCGAAAGCTAGGTAATTCTACAGGATATATATAATCTTAAGTTAAATGATGAGGAAGTGTGAAGAATATGGGTGGATAATTTGCGGGTCGACGATAATAGATTTCCTTGTTAGAAAACCTAATTAGAAAACAAAAGTCGAAAAACCAAATTGATAGGATTTTGTGGGTGTAATCCGCTGAAAACCCTCAGGAGACAACACTCCTCCTACTAGGGACACCTAGAGGTTTAACGGCTTGTTGCACGAGCTCAGTGCAATCGCGTTTCCCTGCAAAAGTGTGGCTAGGTTAGATTTTTAAATAATAAGTTTGCTCGAGGGCGAGCAAAAGATAAGTTTGGGGGTATTTGTTCATAACATAATATTGCATTTTGTATGCCCCATTCTTATGCTTTTAAGAATAAAAACAGGTGCTTTTGACCCATGTCTGCTACATGTTACAGGTTACAGGTTGTTGGAGCAAAAACAGTGAAAAACACAAAAGACGACACAAAAGAAGGACTTTTGACCAACAATTAGGAGGATCTTAGTAAAACCCAGCAGAAGAACGATTCACCATCAACAAAGGCAACTCAAGATCCAAATTTGCAAGAAAGAATGTTAAAAGATCCATTGCAAAGTGTTCACTGAAAATCTGAAATTAATACAGAAGCCCAACTGATAAAAAGAATAAAGAAACAAGAAGCCCAGAAGAACCAAACCAAGTCCAAGAAAAATCAAATGATGATCCCATCATTGGGCCGCGGATCCGCGGCCCAAGCGCGCCCATGCCGCGGATCAGCGGCCGTCCTGTGCCCGTGCGCAAATAAAATTTTACCAAATTTCTGTGGCGGCTCTGAAAAGATTTTCTAGGGGTATATTTGTAACTTTAGACATGCGGTACAATTGTAAACCTAGGGTTTCTATGTCCTATAAATAGAACCCAAGACCTTGTATTTTCTTATGCCTCTACTCATGAATAAAATTCTGTTTTCTTGAAGTTAGAGCACATCAACAGTAAGTAGGTTATTTTCCTTGCAGTAGTTGTAGTTTTTCATATCTGCTCTTATTTTCTCGCCTTAGTTTAATTTAGTTTAGCTTTTATTAACTTGCAATCGATGTTTTCTCTCTTGAATAAACTCTTGTCTTTTTTTATCCCCTCAATAAGCGAGTAGTTTCCTCGCTTGTTAGGGTTAGGAATAGGGAAGGATTTGAGAGACGAAGATCTCTCATCTCTTTTCGTTGCTAAACTTTTATGAACATTAGAACTCCATGCATACCTTTTTATTCCGCTCCCTACGGCACTTTTACCCTCAAGGTAACGGTGATTCCGTAGTCTAAAGGACCGGATTTTAAGGTTTTCCATGGAGGTTAGGGTAAAGATTAAGAAAGGAAGGACAAGGATCTAGAGGAAGAATCAATCTTCCCAATCATCCTAATCCCCTTTGTTAAGATTTACCATAATACTAATATGATATCTTTAATTAATAGCAATGGAAAGAGATGTAGATCTTTGTTTACCAAATTTTCCCTAGACCTAATCCTAGCAAGTTTCTAATCCTAGTCTCATACAACTTCAATTTTTAGGTTTAATTATAAATCCAAACACCATTTGGAATTAACTCGTAAGAACTTAAAGGAGATTTACACATCCCTGTGGACCGACCCGTATTCACCGGCTAGCTTCATGCGACGCCGTTCTTGATTGCGGTAAATATTTTTGATCGACAAAACCTCTCTTAATCATGCATGGAGTTGCACACCTTTATGATTTTATACACCCGGGTACACTTGGTGTTGTTTTTTACGCAATTGAGTTATTGATTTGTATTTTGTGCATTTGATGCACCAGATTTGTATTCCGTGCACTTGTTGCACCCGATTTGTATTTTGTGTGATTGTTGCACTAGGTTTTTACGCCGTGCATTTGTTGCACTAGATTTGCATTTCGTGCATTTGATGCACTAGATTTCATTTCGTGCATTTGTCGCACTAGATTTGTATTCCGTGTATTTGTTGCACTAGATTTTCATTTTGTGCATTGTTGCACCAGATTCGTATTTCGTGCATTTGTTGCACTATATTTTCATTTCGTGCAATTGTCGCACCAGATTTATATTTTATGCATTTGTTGCACCATATTCGTATTTCGTGCATTTGTTGCACTAGATTTTCATTTCGTGTATTTGTTGCACTAGATTTGTATTTCGTGTATTTGTTACACTAGATTTTCATTTCGTGCATTGTTGCACCAGATTCGTATTTCGTGCATTTGTTGCACTAGATTTTCATTTCGTGCAATTGTCGCACCAGATTTATATTTTATGCATTTGTTGCACCGGATGGGTATTCGTGCATTTGTTGCACTAGATTTATACTCCGTACATTGGTTGCACCCGATTTATGTCTTTGGGCATTTGTTTTAACAGATTTATATTTTTGTGCACGTTTGCCCTTGATGTTCGTTTTTGTGCAAGCTACTGCACTAGATGTTTTATACGAGCCTGATGCGCTTGGGTTGGATTTTGCGCATATTAGGCGCTTGATATTGGATTTTGTGCGCATCGGATGCACTTGAGTGAGATTTTACTCGTGCACGTTGGATACCCTTGATTTAGATTTTTTATCCGTGCATATTGGATGCGATTTCATTCATGCATGACGGATGCACCTGATTTAGATTTCATTTGTGCATGACGGATGCACTTGATTTGGATTTCGCGCATGTTGGGTACATGATATGAGATGTGATTTTGTGCACACCGGATGCACTCAATTTGGGATTTTCGTTCGTGCATGTTAGTTGCAATGGATTGAGATTTACGTGCACTATAAATGCATTAGATGTTATCGTGCACACCCGTTGCACTGGACAGATACTTTCGTGCATACCCGTTGCACTTAGTTTTGCTTTTGTGTCTATTGTGGCACTTGTATTTGGATTTGACTTCCGTGCGCACCAGACGCACGTGATTATTGGATACGCCTTTCGAGGATGATTTTGCTCTTAAGCACTTTGTTTTCATGATGGGCACTATACTATATAGTATCCAAACAGGACTGATCTGAGGACAGCACCTGAGTACTTTGCATGCACAAAAAGTCTTACAAGAGGTTTTCAAAAAGGGAGCTATAGTCTCGCTATTTCCTACATGTCCACGAGAGACACGAACGTTTACAAAGGAAAATCTTTTGGGATATTTTAAAAAGGGCGGAACATATATTTTAGCAAAAACCTATATGAACATATGTTTATTAGTTTACAAATGAGCGTCCATCACTTGTGCCGTGATTTACGCATCACACGGTGATTCAGAAAGGATTTTTGCACATGTTCTATTCAGTTTTGAAGGTTTTTCTAAGGATGCGTACTATATATGTATTATAGTATTTGACTAGTGCATATTGGATTTCAGTAGAGGATTTCGAGATTTGTATCTCCATTGTAACTCCGATGATATGCGTGCAAATCCAATGATTTTTGTGGCGCTTGACGGAGTTCGATTTTGAGTTTCGTACTCGTTTTCATGCGCACATGATGCGCTGTAGTATTTCTATATCTTCCGTGATTTCGGAGCCCCGTTGATTTGAGCTGATTATTGAAATATTTTAGATTTTGAGGGTTAAATTTAAATTCAAGGACCGAATTTATTTAAGGGGGAAAGATTGTAACATTTCAGAAAATATAAAACATTATTTCTGGAATTTAATATTAAAATAATATATTTCCCGAAAACTGCCCGATTTGTGAAATTGGGGTTTTCGAAAAAGGGTATAAATATATACCAATATTTATGAAATAAATGGAGATTAAAATGATTTATTCATTTAAATTTATATTTATTGGATTTGGCATTTTTATATTTAATTATATGCAGTTTGGATAAAAACCCGATTAGTGCACTGCTAATCGCGATTAGACCAAATCCGTGTTTCTACAGTTTTTAATGGCAAGTGCAGCATGTCATGTTGCCTTTTGATTACATGTTGTTTATTGTGTTGTTTTGGGGTATTATGTGGTTTGGTTTTAAAAAGGTTAAAGAAAGAGAATGATTGGAGAGAGAGAGAGAGAAAGAGAGATGAGTGTGGGGGTGAGAATAAGAGGGGGGGAGAGAGAGAGGGCAGCCACATTTTTCCTTCCCCATTATTTCTTCATCTCCTTCAACTTATTTCCCTCCACCTTCACCCCCAAGATCCATATCCAAATCTTCATCAAAAACACATACCCTCTTCACAAAAGTTGATCCCCTCTTCATCCTCTACATAATGGACCAAGCAAAGTTGGATTTTGATGGCATTGGGAAGCTAGGGTTTTTCTTGAGTTGCCCAAGTGAGATATATCTTCTTCCAATTAGTTAGTTTTGAGTTTTCTTGTATTTTAGTTAGTTTAGAAGTTGATTTGGTTTGGTTGTTGTGAAGTTAGAAATCCTTGGAGAGGATTTCGGTGAAAAGAATGGATTTGGCAAACTCTAGTGGCTATTACAAGACCTGGGTATGAGAGTAGAACCCAATATGCGGATTTAGGATTTTACCTGTATCGTTTTTATGACATTTAGCATGCCTACAGTGAATCTGGGATGACCCAGGAAGTTTTTGAGAAAAGAAAACAACTCTAGAGACCTAGTGGGACCAAGTGGAAGCCACCCTGCAAGTACGAACCAATTCTGAGCACAGAAGGCCAAGGTGGCCGGATTTTTGGGCTATGTGGCCGACCACTTTGAGGGGGTTTGGGTCTAGGTTGTTTCAGTAGCTCACACACTCTATATAAAACACCCTATACTTGCTAGTTTTGCTCCATTTGACTTGAGTCAAAATCTGGGAGCACATTGGTGTGATTTTTGGTTATATTTTCTGTATTTTGAATGATAGGTTTTGATATTTGGATTTGGATTTGGTTGTTGGATATTTGTACATCAACAACAAGGGATGATTGGTTGGTTTTGCATGCGTGGACTATAGGTTCTAACCTATAGGTGATCCGTGTGCCATATTGGTTTTCCGGATTCGATTTTAATAGCGATTGCGATTGTGTATTATTGTAGGTACCTTCGCGTGGATCCCGGACGACGGAGCATAGCGTCATCGACTTCGGCAAGCAAGGATCAAGGTGAGTAGATCTATATCTACGGGGGAAGTCGGGTGGATGGCGTATAGCACCCCCGCAAACTTTGATGGAAACCAATATATAGAGTATGGTTAAGGTAACCGTGTTAGAAACTTATGAATAAGGCTAGAGAATTGTAGGAGATAAGAAATACCATGACTTAAAGTTATAGCTTAGGGTTTAGGTGACATGGTATGATAGGAAAGATGTCCCGAATTGAGGTTTAAGGATGCAAATTACTAGATATAGATAAGTAGTTGTAAAGAGAATTCAATAGGAGATTATAGTGATTTGATATGATTAATACGTGATGACGAGATTTGAGAATGATGTTCGAGGATATTGCCGTATTGGATACTATAAGACTAGATAGCCGATGCAAATGTGTCATTCGAACCATACCTATTTCCAAACTGATGAATTGTATGCATCTCTTAAACAGATACCTTGAGGGACGTTACAGATTTTCAAACGATACATTTTCCTTAAAAACACCGTAGCCCTTACTTTCAAAACTACGATTCACATCTTTTAAAAACTGATTGTATGGTTCATGTGTGGATGTTATTTGATACGTATGCTTATAGTAAAGGTAGAATGTATATATAAAGATGGCTTAATGTGATGACTACGATGTAATATGATGACTTGATTGATATGTCAGTATACGGATGCGAGTCGATATGAGAGAACTGATACCTTGGCCGGTCCCCGGATATGAGATTTTTATGGATGTGACCTGGGATATATGTATATAGATATATCTAATGTTGTGAATCATGAGTGATATGCCGTACGAGACGTTAGGTCCGTATCCTCATCGTCATATAGGTTGATAGGATCCCTAATGGTTTAATGCCGCCGTACGATGATTTACCGTACGTGATGAGTTTTGTGATGATTGATCCATACCCTTGACTAGAGAATACCGTATGATGTCTTGTACCATACGTGATACTGTGAGGCAAGATGTCGATTGTTAGATTCACTGACTCGGATATATGGTAGATACGTATACCTGGCAGCGTTTCGCATACGATTTACATTATGCTACGTTAATGTCACTCTCATTGCTTCATATAGCTGTGCTAGGACACCTACACCATTATCGATGATGTGTATGTTACACTTATACAGATTGGCCGGCTCACACACTTCATCATCGATAATTGCCATGTCACTACACGGTAGAATTGCTGCATCATGATATGACTCATTGCATAATTTACTTACTATAGTTACATATGCAACTTTATACGATGTTGCATTTGACTTTGGAGAAATTGGGAACAGCAGGATATATTTTTAAACTGGATTCATTTAAAAGAGCGGTTTTCCCTTGATATGTGCATATTACTTTTCTATGATTGCATGATATACGGATATGCTTACCCTTATGTCATATATCGCATACATCATCATGCTTTATGATTATACGCATTGAGATATGCTGTTTTCTTGAGATTTCTGGATTTGAGAACCATGGTATTATTTTAAAAAAGTATGCATTGTTTTGAAAATCTGGTTTCTCTTGATATGATATTTCAGTGCGTCCACCATGAGTTTTCTCGGTTCTGAGAGCTTGTGTGAGTATACCTGATTCGAGGAGTGGTAGGCACCGTCTGCGGGTACATGGTGGACCCGGTATGGTACCCCGACACAAGAAGACTCGTATAAATAGACGGTGAGCCCAGCGCAGGGACTACTACCTACCGGTGATAGTATTTGGACCCGTCGGTTATCCGGAGGATACCGACCGGAGTCATGAGATGGACATGAGGGTCGACCAGAGTATGCGGTGCCTGAGACGAGATATATATGAGGGCCGATCTGAGGATGCGGTGCCTGAGATATATGAGGATTTACGTGTCAATACTGGACACGGGTTTCATGATGTTTCGAGTGTCGATGCTAGACAGTCAGATTCCATGATTTTGATGTGTCGCGAGGGACACACGTTGATTTATATCCTCATACTTTCATGCATATGCTTTTATAATATTTACATGCATGATGTTGTTGTGTCATTGGTTGACACATGGATGAGATCCACATGCATACAGGCATTGATTATATGATTGGATGATATCCACATGCATATAGACATTGATTACCTTGTTGGCACATATGAAGATACGGTCACCCTAGATATCATAGTATTACCTTTATGAAACAGTTAACCTAGAAAGTCGTTGTTTATTCGATTTCTACCTGTTAATGTTTTCTACAGACGAGTTGGGAACTCACCCCCGTTGTGCCACAGTTCTTGCAGGTTGACCGCATGGATCAGTAGCGGCATCGCTGGCACATAGCTGCATTTGGGAGTTTTGCTTTGGTAGGTGGTACATGTTGGATCATATCCCTCTTTTATTTTATTATTCATATTGTATCTAGTCAACTCCATCAATCAAAACTAGTATTTGTATATTAAGTGAATACTTAGTGAGACTTGTAGTGGCGAGACTTGAGCGATGGGTTTTATGTTCGCTTTTTAGGTTGATCTCTTACTTTACTTTATCTTTTGTAGTGATCTTCGCCGTTGGGTGTCGTATACATATATAATGTCTTGCGTGGTTGTGAATCCGCCGGTTGGCGAAGAGCTAGCTTCCTTTTGGGGATGCCTTTTATATTATCTTGTATTGTGGTTTTGGATCAAAATATACAAAGGAGGTGCTGCCCAAAGTTTTAAAAGGCGAAACATGTTTTCAACTAGTAAAATTTACTCGCATTTTCAAATTCCATTACTTACGCATTTAAGCAAACTGTTGATTTTTACTATACCTTTATATCAAAACTTCACCTTTTTTATTTTCTTAAAAAGGTTTAGATTTTTAGGTTTCGGCTTACTTGATTAACGTTACGCTTTTAGACGTGGTGTGATTCAAGTGCCGGTCATGAGCTAATATTTCGGGACGTGACATATAAAGAGCACTTGGAGTATCTAAGGACAATCTTTGAGCGCCTTCGAAAATACAACCCGAAGATGAATCCGCTGAAATGCTCCTTTGGAATATCATCAAAGATGTTTCAGGGTTTTATAATCCGCCACTTGGGAATCGAAATCGACCCTTCCAAGATTAAAGTAATTATAGAATTGCCCCTTTCGAGGAATCTCAAACAACTGCAGTCTCTCCAAGGAAAGCTTGCTTATATCCGACGGTTTATCGCCAACCTCTCAGGGAAATGCCGTCCATACAGCCATATGATGAAGAAAGGCATCCCATTTCTATGGGACCAAAAATGTCAACGGGCATAAGAGGAAATCAAGCAATATTTGCAGAATCTACAAGTCTTGGCCGCTCCGATTAAGGGTAAGCCCCTTATCCTCTATACAACTGCCCTTGATGGTTTTCTAGGCGTACTTTAGGCATAAGAGAATGACCAAGGAAAGGAGAGGGATCTATATAACTTTAATTGAGTCCTGCTGGGAGCAGAAAGAACCTACTCTCCCATCGAAAAGCATTGCCTGGTGTTGATCTTTGCCGTCGCAAAGCTCAGACACTGCGCCCTGGCCCACAAAGTCCATCTTATATCGAAGGTGGACCCTTTCAAATACCTCATGTCTAAAGCTATGCTAACCGGGAGGCTCGCTAAGTGGACCCTTATGTTGATGGAATTCATGATTATTTATCGCCTACTCAAAGTGGTAAAAGGCCAAAGCATTAATGACTTCCTCATGGAGCATTCAATTCCAGCCGACTCTCCGTTGAATAGCGAATTGCCGGATGACTATGCATTCAGCATAAGTAAAGACGTAGAAGAAACCGAAAAATATCGGTAGGAACTATACTTCGATGAAGCATCTTCAATGAAGGCCCAAATGATGAATAACCTAATAATCAAAGCTAGGGTGGGTCTTATCTTCGTGACCCACCAAGGCGAAATACTCCGTTATACTTTCTTGTTGACAGAACCAAGAACAAACAACGAGGTTGAATATGAAGCTCTTATTGCCGGTCTCGAAATTGCGATCGACATGCACATCAAGGATCTCGTGATATACGGAGATTCACAGTTAGTCGTTAATCAAGTGAACGACGACTACAAGACATGCAAGCCGGAGTGATAAAGTATAACGAAAGGGTGCAGCAAATGCTAACGCAGATTCCCTTTGTGTACTGAAAAGCGTATTGTGAGCGGAAAACAGCAAAGCAGACGCATTAGAAAAACTTGTTAAAGAAATGGAAGATGAAGATCTCGATAAGGTAATGATTAGTGTCCGAAGCCACAAGATCCTATCGCCAGCTGAATTTCCTTCGGAGTATCCATTGGAAACGCCCAAGGAAAAAGAAGAGATACTTAGGGAGAAGGTTCTTCAATCCCAAGAAGAAGAAGATGAAAATTGGAAGCAAGTCTTTATAAACTACTTCAAGTCCCAGCGGATTCCTAAAAATGCATCGCAAAAGCACCACCTCATCAAACGAGCGTTGTCTTTCGCTCTAACAGATGGAACTTTATACAAAAGGTCCTTCGATTATATATGGTTGAGGTGTCTGGGTCCACAAGAAGACAAAAAGGTCATCAAGGAAATACATGACGGTCTTTGTGGGTCCCATCAAATAGGCCCTAAGATAAAATTGAAGATTAACAGATGGGTTACTATTGGCCCACGATGATGCAAACTGCATCGAATATGTGAAGCGCTGCCATGCATGTCAAATTCACAGGGATTTCATACATCAGCATCCCAATCCGCTGCATCCGACCGTAGCCAGTTGGCCGTCCGAGGTGGGGAACCGACATCATCGGCCCCATTGAACCGGCATCAAAAAAACGGCATCAATCCATCTTGGCGACATCCGACTAATTCTCCAAATAAGTGAAGGAGATACCGCTGAGAGAGGTCAAAATGGAGAACATTCTCCACTTCTTCAAAATGCATGTGATATACCGGTTCAAAGTTCCAAGGCGTATAATTTCGGACAATGAACCAGCCTATAAGAGCCATAGAATAAGTCGCTTCGCCAGGCAACACAAGATAGACTGGAGGTACTCTTCCGTCTATAACCTTCGATCCAACGGTCTAGCTGAATATAACATTTCAAAAAATAGAAAATATTGATTTTAGAATTAAATAATAAAATAATAAATTTCACGAATATTATACGAATATAGATTTAAGTTTTAGTAGCATGGTATAATTATATACCTATATTTTTGGAATATAATTGGAATTTAAAAATGAATTATTATTTATGAAAGCATTTAATTGATTTAGGCTTTTTATAAATTAATTTCTAATTATTTCCAAACAAGTTTAATTTAAACTTGATTAATACTTCACTAATTATGCATTAGACCAAGCCTAATTTGTTAAACTATGTTTAACTTGTCATGACATGTTAATGTCTCATTTTATCATGATTTTATGTTTTGTTTTTAAAGAAAAGAAAAGAAAAGAAAATGGAAAATGGGGGGACAATAAAACATATGGGTATGGGTGAGAGAGAGTGTGAGTGAAAGAGAGATATGGTGGCTACCATCCTTCATCTCATTTCATTATTCATCTTTCCTCCTCTTCATCTCCTTCTACTTCATCTTCTTCATCTTCCTCTACCTCCAAACCCTCACTACCACCATGAAACCACCACCAAAATCTCATCCAAACCATACAAAACCTTCACAAAAAAATGTTCACAATCTCAATCTAAACCTCATGGTAGGATCAAATTTGGGTTTTGAGCATCCCATGCCATCTAGGAATTTTATTGAGTTGTTTTTTTGAGGTAAAATTCTCACCATTATCTAGCATTTAGTTTTTCTTCACCTTATATATTAGCTAGAGTTGATTTTAGAGCTTTTAGTGTATGTTTTCTTAACTTAGAATTTCTAAAGTGAGCTTTTGATGGATAAAACTTGTAGTGGTAATGTAGTAAAGGTTTAGTGAGTGTATACAAGCTCTTTAGTTATAAGTGAGAGTGTTTTAGTGGAGAAATTCTTGCACTAGATGAGTTTAGAACTTTCTGATGTCGGTTTTGTGGATCTTTTGATGATCCAATGAAATCTGGAGCTACTCAGGAACTCTGAAAATTTAATAGCGGATATTGTGAGATGTGCAGACCAATAGGAAGCCACCCTAGAAGCACGAGCCCCGACCCTCTTATTATGGCCGCAAATTTATTGCTATTGACCGCAATTTGCGGGTCAAGTTAGGAATTTGGTTGTGGGTTTTTTTCTATAGCCCACTCACTAGATAACTAGACATATCCTATACGCTAAAAAGTCTAAATTCGTCTTAAGAAAAATCTAGAGATGCTTTACTAAATTTCTGTCAATATTTTGTGATATTTAAAAACTTGATTTTTGATATTTAAGTTTTGACTCGGTCGTTTGATATTCGTACGTCGACGTCGGGGGTAGTTTTGTTGTTTTAGCATGCGTTGACCATAGGTTCTAACCTATTTACGCTTCACTCATCGTATCGATTTTCGATTTGGATTTTTATGCGATACGATATGCTTTGATTTGCAGGTACAAGCGTGTGGACTTTCGGGATGACGAAGGAAGGCAATGCATCCGTCAGAATCAGCTAGGGCGAGGCGAAATTAGGTGAGTAGATGTATATCTACGGGGAAAGTCGGGTGGATGGCGTATAGTACCTGTTCCCCTCCGAAAGACGGCGCAGACTTTGCGTCTTGCCTGAGATTCGGGGCAGATGCTATATGGTTTTATCCATCCACCTCTCCGAAAATGCCGAGTTGATTTACGGCACCGTGTATCGGAGGTTTAGACGGATGCGGCCGATGTAGCAGACTTCGTCAGATTCCCCCTCAGGGTGAGGGGTTTTTGATTGTGGGGACGCTTTTCCCTGCAGACGCAAGCCCCTGCAGTTAATTACGCTACCGCGTCGCGGTAACAACTTTCTCCTTCTCCAGAATTTCACTTCGTGTCGTGTGTGTTTGTTTTATTTGTGGTTGCCCGTGGATTGTATACGGAGACTGAGTAATGCCGTCGCCCGTAGGACGTGGATTAGTCCAAATCCGTATTTACTTAGATTTGGGTTTGATATTTTAGTTTAAGGATGCGTTAGCCTCGTTGAGGCTAAGATCAACTTAAACGGGACCGTTTAGATCCGGCAAAAGAGCATTTGGAGGCTCTATTGTTCCAGTTTAGGAAGATTCATAGTCCAATTTGGGACTAAAGTCTGTTTGGAGGATACGTTAGCCATTTTTGAGGCTAAGATCGACTCAAACGTTTGTTAAGGATACGTTAGTCCAGTTTGAGACTAAGGTCAACTTAACGGGACCGTTTAGGTCCAACAAAAGAGCATTTAGACTCTATTGTGCCAGTTTAGGGACGTGGTGGTCCATATTCCAGTTTAGGGACGTGGTGGTCCATTAGTTTAGGGACGTCTCGGTCCAATATTAGTTTAGGGACGTCTCGGTCCACGAGTTTAAGGACCCCGCAGTCCATATTGATGTGTGGTCGTTGGGACCCGTCACCTCTTTGAAGTCGTTGAGGAATTACAACGACGGATGTCAAAGGAGTTCGGAGATGTACCCTCGAACCGGATGTAAATTGATTTAGAAGAGCAATTTTGCTCAGTCAATTTAATTTAAGGACTTATGGCCAAAATTGGGCTAAGTCCAGTTGAAATGTTCAACATTTTATTTGCTTTTGCATTGCATTTCTTTTTTTATTTTTATTTGGGCCTTGTCCAGAAAGGATGCAGAGCATCAATTTGTTTTGGGCTCTGCCCTTTTAGGAATGATGCAAGGCATCAATTTTATTTGGGCTCTGCCCTTGTATAAAGGATGCAAAGCATCAATTTATTTGGGCTCTGCCCATTTATTGCCTTGCAATTTAATTAGGCCTACTAGGTCTTTTTGGTTTGGGCCTGGCCCTTTAGAAAATGCATTGCATTTATCAAGCGTTTTGCGCCAATCAAAAAAAAAAAGCACAACAGTGCAAATTCATAAGTGCAAAGCACTATTAATTTTAGAATCTTTTAGATTCAAGAACCAATGGTTCATAAAAGAAGTGCAAAGCACTATTTGATTTCTTGATCTAATTTAGATCAACGAAGAACAAGTTTTTTCTTTTTATTTCAAGAACCAAAGGTTCATAAAAGTGCAAAGCACTATCTTTTTTTTTTATTTCTGTTTTTCTTGTTTTAGAAAACCAGTGGTTCATAAGAAGTGCAAAGCACTATTAATTTAAGAACCTTTTAGGTTCAAGAAACGATGGTCCATAAAACAAGTGCAAGGCACTATTTGATTTATTTCTAAGAAAAAACAAATTTTTCTTGTTTTTCTTATCTCAGAGAACCAAAGGTTCATAAAAGTGCAAAGCACTATTTTATTTTATTTTATTTTTATTAAAGATCATTGATCTTGTTTTTTAGATCTATGATCTGTTCATAAGAGAAATTTCTCTTCTTTTAAAGGTTTTTACCTTTTTTTTTATTCTTCAAGAGTTCTCAAGAGTTCTCTTCTCTATTTTTTTTAGCAAGATGTTCCTCTCTTTTAACTGAGGTCTGGGGTCTTTTTTATAGTGCCCATAAATTAGTTAGATTCGTTAAAGAAATCTTTCTCTGAGTGATTTGGGGAATTTTCCCCACCGTTGGATCTTTGATCCAAGGGCTTCTGCTTTGCAGAAGAAAATCTTCTTGTTTTAACAAAAATAGAAAAGATTTCTTAAATCTTTTAATTCTGTTTGGCGCAGTGCCCCAGCGCGTGACACGTGTCAACTGCTGACACGTGTCGCGCAGCTTTTTTTTTTTTTTTTTTTTTCCGCTGACACGTGTCGCGCAGCCCGCAACTGCGCTGCGCGCGCAATTTTTTTTTTTTTTTTTTTTTAGCACGCGCTGCGCTGACACGTGTCGCGCAGCGCGCAACTGCGCTGCGCGCGCAATTTTTTTTTTTTTTTTTTTTGGTGCTCTGCGCCGCGCAGCGCGCAGTTGCGCTGCGCTGACACGTGTCGCGCAGCGCGCAGTTGCGCTGCGCTGACACGTGTCGCGCAGAGCGCAACTGCGCTGCGCGCGCAATTTTTTTTTTTTTTTTTTTTTGAGAAAGAACAGAAGGATTGCTTCTTTTTCCACCTTGGAATTTGAACAGAGCTTTGCTCTGATTGGGGTAAACAAATACCCCCCACCGTTGCGCTTACGTGGCCTCCTAACGTGAGCGCAGCGGTGGCAGACTCCGAACCGTCGCGCCATCCCTTGGAAGCTGAAAGGGCACTTGATGCCTATAAATAGGACCTTTGGTCCCTTAGATAATTCTTATCTCTAAAATTTTACTTTCAGAACTCAGAGCCCTGCTCTTTATTTTCAAGAACTTTAAGAATTAAACTCTTAAAACTTTTAGGTGAAAATTTTAATTTGGATTAAATTAAATTAATTTAATTCTCATTGATAGAGCCTCGCTCTCAATAGATCCCTGATCTAAAGGAAACCTATTTAGGGTTTCACTTAGCAGAGTTTTGCTCTACAGGTCTTAAAAGGATCTAAAGAGAACTAAAGGGGGACCCTACTAGGGTTCCATAGAGCTCTGCTCTCTGAAAGATTTTTCTTGGATTTTCTTAATTCATTAATGGAGCTTTGCTCCTCCCAAATCATATAGAAGAACTCTTAAGAATTCTTCACGGATCTTGGAACTCAAAGATGACATTTTATTTCTCAGTGCATTATATCGTTTTGCTTAATCAGTCTTTCTGATAATTCTGTTGATCCTCTTTCACAGGAACAATGAACGCCAACATGTATGCTCTTAACGAGATCATCTCTCATGAGGACATCCGCCGACTTGGCCGCTCTCAAAATCTGGAGTTCACAAATGAGGAGTGTGCTGAAATAATGAGTCGTTTCGACGCATACAACGGTCCATTGCATCCCCGACGTTCCTTTCTTCTTAAACTTATCGTGGGAGCTATCTGGGAAGCGCTTCCCCTATTCTGTTCCGGTGTGCCGCTTAAGGCGTTAGATGCCGGCTGAGGACAAGGTGCACTCTGTGTACCTATTGAACTTTATCTAGAAGAGACGGCGAGACAGTCTTATCGACCTCTTGCACGAGATCTTTCAACAGTCTGCCATACTCGCTGTTTATCGGAGGGTGGAAGACATCGGGAGGGACCCTGACGCTTGTGTTCGCGAAAGGAAGCACACTAGGATGGTCTGCGAGGCTTGGAAAGTCATAGATAGGATCGCTTTTGAATTCCTCAATCCATGCCCTGGATCTGAGGTTATTCCATTGTAACTTTCGTTTATTGTTTTTATGACTGTAAGAACTTTGGGCAATATTAATGGAAATTTTTATCCCAGCTTGTCTTTATTATATATCTTTGTCCTGAGTCTTTTTTGCCCATGCATGAATGAATACGTCTTGAACGCTTGATCAAACGTAAATCGGGTGCTCTTTCTGTTGCTTTTCCTCTTTCTCAGCATGTCGTCACAATTAGCAGGTAATAGAGTAAGCTTCTTGATTTCTTCATGAGATAGCGAGGGCTTAGGCCGCAGGTTCAGATCTGCTGCCTAAGACTTTTCAACTCTATGAGCCGTGAGGGTCTCATAGAGACTTTTCTCCCTACGGATCGAGAGGATCTCGTAGGTGGGTTTTTCTCCTTAGGAATCGTGAGGATTCCTAAGTGTGGTTTTCTCTTGTAATTCGTAAGGATCCTACAAGAGAATTTTTCCCTCTTACAAGTCGAGAGGACTTGTAAGCGGTTGTTTCCCCCCTTGTCGAAGTTCGATGTTGGAGAGTGAGACCCGTGGATGGTATGCAAGAGACCGTTTTGGGCCAACTTACGGGGTCCCAATGCTTAGGAAACAGGCTTCTTTTATGCCCACTGCCCAAGGCTTTATCTCACGAGTCGAGCCGCCTCGACAATTTTTCACAAGTCGAGACGAATCGAACGTTTCTCGCAAGAACATCTTAACGTCGCATTTAACCTCTGCTCTTTACGACAGAAGCCCGTTAAGGTTGGTGGTACTTAGGATTTTGGCCATCGTACCGTCGCATAAGCTGATATAGTCCTCGATAGGCAATCGTGCTGTTCGAGTAGCCCTGCGACTGCCGTGTCTCTGATCCCTTCGGGGGCTGGACAAGACGTCTTCAAGCAATCCTCCTTGGCAGTTTGACCGTCGGAAGAGCAAGCGCTAGGAATTTGCCATGCCGCTTTTTACTTGAGATTAGGCTCATTTTGGAGAGCCCCGATGAGTCATAACCACTCCGCGCTGGTGTGGGATGATCTCCGATAGTCTTTCAGGCTTTATATGACTTGCCGTTAAGACCCTGAAGCTAGGAATTTGGCCTTTGCTTCGTTTGCTGGCATTGCGTCCTCTGTATCGAGACGAATGTCATGGTGGGAACTAGGGATTTTGCCGTGGCTCCGTTTGTTTGATGACGTTGCGTCTGCTGTATCGAGACGAACGTTGGGGTGACATCTCGTCTGCTGTATCGAGACGGACGTCGAGGTGGTGACCATTCTGTGCTGGTGCGAGATGATCTCCGGTTGTCTTTCCGGTTTTATATGAGTTACCGTCAAGACGTCGAAGCTAGGAATGTGGCCTTCGCTTCGTTTGCTTTGGTGTGTCCAAATCCTGTTGGAGGACGAACGCTGGGGTTAACATTTCGTCTGCTGTATCGAGACGAACGTCAAGGTGGTGATCATTCTGTGCTGGTGCGAGATGATCTCCAATTGTCTTTCCGGTTTTATGTGAGTTACCGTAAAGACGTTGAAGCTAGGAATATGGCCTTCGCTTCGCTTGCTTTGTCACGTCCGAATCCCTGCTGGAGGAAGAACGCTGGGGCGACAACTCGTCTGCTGTATCGAAACGAACGTCAAGGTGGTGACCACTCTGAGCTGGTGTGAGATGATCTCCGATTGTCTTTCAGGCTTTATATGACTTGCCGTCAAGACGTATGAAGCTAGGAATTTGGCCTTCGCTTCGTTTGTTTCGACCACGGGGTCTTTTGTTGATGTTGCTTCTACATCCTGTTGGACTGCGAAGGAACGCCGTTGTTGACATTGCGTCTGCTGTGTCGAGACGAATGCTGAGGTGGAGCTAGGATTTTGCCGTTGCGTCTGCTGTGTCGAGACGAATGCTGAGGTGGAGCTAGGATTTTGCCGTCACTCCGCTTGTTTCGACCATGGGGTCTCTTGTTGACGTTGCTTCTACATCCTGCTGGACTGCGAAGGAATGCCGTTGTTGACATTGCGTCTGCTGTGTCGAGACGAATGCTGAGGTGGAGCTAGGATTTTGCCGTTGCGTCTGCTGTGTCGAGACGAATGCTGAGGTGGAGCTAGGATTTTGCCGTCACTCCGCTTGTTTCGACCATGGGGTCTCTTGTTGACGTTGCTTCTACATCCTGCTGGACTGTGAAGGAATGCCGTTGTTGACATTGCGTCTGCTGTGTCGAGACGAATGCTGAGGTGGAGCTAGGATTTTGCCGTCACTCCGCTTGTTTCGACCATGGGGTCTCTTGTTGACGTTGCTTCTACATCCTGTTGGACTGCGAAGGAACGCCGTTGTTGATATTGCGTCTGCTGTGTCGAGACGAATGCTGAGGTGGAGCTAGGATTTTGCCGTCACTCCGCTTGTTTCGACCATGAGGTCTTTTGTTGACGTTGCATCTGCCTCCAGCTGGACTGCGGAGGAACGCTGTTGTTGACATTGCGTCTCCTGTATCGAGACGAATGCTGAGGTGAAGCTGGGGTTTTTCCGTCACTCCGCTTGTTTCGACCATGAGGTCTTTTGTTGACGTTGCATCTGTCTCCAGCTGGACTGCGGAGGAACGCTATTGTTGATCTTTAAGTTGTCGATATTGACGTCGAGACCCTGAAGTTAGGGACCTTCCTTTGCTTCATTTGTTGAAATCGCGTCTGTAATATTGCGACAAATGTCGAGACGGTCTCTAGGTTATCTATGAACCGTCGAGATTTGGCTTCGCTTTCTGGTGGAGCCTGTTGGGAAGGTATTGTTCCCTTTTTATCCGTGCCCCTGGATTATATACAGGGATCGATATGATTTCATCTGTAGGGCAAAAGTTTCATTCTTTTATTTTTTTTTTATTCTTTCCGCGATACTCTATCATTTCAGCTTTTTATATCGCGAGAATCGCGATTGCCCAATCATTTCGGCTATTTTTCGCGGTGCCCAATCATTTCGGCTGTTTATTTTATTTTTACTCGCTGTTTTTTTTCTTTCTTTTTTTTCTTTTTTTTTTTTTGCGAGTAGGGAATTTGGGGTCTGATCCCAATCTTGGCATCAGCATCGCTGCCACTGGAATATTGCCAGGAGCGAATCATCATTTGCCGTAAAAGGACTTGGAATTTGATATCGGTCTAGGCATCAGCATCGCTGCAACTGGGATATTGTCAGGAGCGAATCATCATCTTCCGTAAAAGGACTTGGAATTTGATATCGGTCTAGGCATCAGCATCGCTGCAACTGGGATATTGCCAGGAGCGAATCATCATCTGCCATAAAAGGACTTGGAATTTGACACCGATTTAGGCATCAGCATCGCTGCAACTGGGATATTGCCAGGAGCGAATCATCATTTGCCTCTGTCGATGTTGAACAAAGGTGGCTTAGTAAACAGGATTAAGGGTCCTGTCGGCTAAGGCTTTTGACTTCATGAGCCTTAAGGGTCTCACAAAGGTATTTCTCCCTACAAGTCGTGAGGATCTTGCAGGTGTGTTTTCTCCTTGGGAATCGTGAGGATTCCTAAGTGCATGTTCTCTTGTAAGTCGTAAGGATCTTACAAAAGGGTTTTCTCCTTATAAGTCGAGAGGACTTACAAGTGTTGTTTGCTGTACAAGCATATCCCTAGTCACGGATGGGACTTTGTTAGGGAAATATTTATTTGCGCCCGTGGATTGTATACAAGGGTCAGTATGAGCCACTTGTAGGGCAATATCGAAGGTTGTGGGGGTTGCTTAAGAACAGGTTAAGGTTTCTGTAACTTAAGACTTTCAAATCTTATGAGCCGTGAGGGTCACATAAGAGAATTCTCCTTACGAGTCGTGAGGATCTCGCAAGTGTATTTTCTCCTCAGGAATCGTGAGGATGCCTAAGTGTGTTGCTCCCTTGTGAGTCGTAAGGATCTCACGCGGGTGGTTTCTCCTTACAGGGTCGAGAGGATCCTATAAGTGTTTCTTTAACGAGGTTGCGCCCTTTCGGGTTTTCACAAACACTCGCCGGTAGCCATGCTGTTTTTACTCACGGAACCCTTTCGGGTTTTCATCCGTGCCCTTTTTGCTTATGGACATACCTTTATTTTTTTTTCATTTTTTTTTACGAGGTCGCGCCCTTTCGGATTTTCACGAACACTCGCCGGTAGCCCTGCTGTTTTTACTCACGGAGCCCTTTCGGGTTTTCATCCGTGCCCATTTTGCTTGTGGACATACCGTTTTTTTTTTATCTTTTATTTTATTCTTTTTTTTTTAAACGAGCTCGTGCTTTTTCGGGTTTTCACGAACACTCGCCGGTAGCCCTGCTGTTTTTACTCACGGAGCCCTTTCAGGTTTTCATCCGTGCCCATTTTGCTTGTGGACGTACCGTTTTTTTTTTTTTTTATTTTTTTTTATTAACACGTCAGCCTGAAGATGCTGCGGGTTGGGAGTAGTTTAACGACGTTTCGGTCATTTGCAAGTTTTAGGACATTGAGGTCCGTCGTTAGTTTAAGGACATCTCGGTCCGTTGTTAGTTTAAGGACGTTTCGGTCCGTTATCCAGTTTTAGGACATAGTGGTCCGTTAGGCTTTCTCTATGAATGAGCATGATGCCCCCGGCGTGTCCATATTTTTCGGAGCATGCGGTTGTGGCGGGTTCACCTTCCAAATTTTGGACAACGCGAACTTGCCCTGTTGGTATTGGTCTTCAACCCAGTTCTTGAAGACGTAGCAATCCTCGATCAGATGACCTACCGTTTGGTGGTAAGGGCAATAATTAGGATTATTAATATCACCTGGCCACAACGGACGTTTTGGACTCGGCAGATTGATGAGCCTGTCACACACTGCCAGCTCGAACAGTCCCCTTGTTTTATCTTGCGGAAACGAGTAAGGACGTTTCAACTTTTCCTGGAGGGATTGCCGCTTGTTGCTTTGGCAAGCAACTGGTCTAGGGTCACCTGATTGTTGGTGAGCGCTGGCGACGAGGGCCTTTTTTCCTTTTCTTTTATCCTTTTTGTTCGCTCCGTTGTTTGCAGGACCGGGATTCTTTCCGAGTAGCATGCGATTGCATGGCTGAACGTTCTCGCAGCTTCTCAATTCCTTTATCTTTGAAATAGATTCCCCGAGGGAAGAGTTGGGGGTAGCTTCTTCGTCAGAGTCGCTTCCAAAGGTGATAATTTGTGATCCCTTGAAGTCGGCTATATGACAGTCGGCGGTGGCTCTTTTGCGCTCATCTATCGCATTTTTCCGATGTCCACAAGCTTCACACTTTGTTCTGTCGGAGTGTCGCTTTTGAGCGACATACCCTTGCCACCAACAGTTAAAGGATTCGCAGTCTTCGGTAGGATGTATGATCTTCTGATGATATAAACAGAAGTTAGGGTGCATCTCTACCTCAGAGAAAGAATTTTCTTCAGAGGGCAGTAGCTTCATTCCTACTGATAAAGCTTTGGCGAACCGTTTCCTCGTCTTGAATTTGTTTTTACCCGCAGTGTATGGCTTTTGATTTGACGGGAATACCTTGGTTCTTTCCAGTATGGCCATTTCATGCTCTTGATTGGCTTTTGCTTTCAGACGAATTTCATTTAGGAAGATATCGATCAACTCGTCTGATGGCTGTAGAATCTCCGGCTCAGGGTTCGCCATTGATTTCTCAGCGCAAGGATCCTCCTCATCATCCGTCAGTGAATGAGAAATCACATAACAAGTCGCTACGTAGTCTTCGGATTCATCCGATAAGTTTTCTCCATCGTTTTCATCCTCGACGAAAGAACAAGTTGCCCCCGGCGTGTCCGTCTTCTTTGGAGAGTGCAGCTGTGGAGGGTTTACCTTCCAGCTTTCAGACAGCGTGAACTTGCCTTGCAGATATTGATCCTCGATCCATCCCTTAAAGACGAAACAATCCTCAATCGGGTGACTTACCGTTTGGTGGTAAGGGCAATAATTAGGATTATTAAGATCGCCTGGCTGCGACAGACGCTTCGGACTCGGCAGATTGATGAGTCTGTTACGCACTGCCAGCTCAAACAGTCTTCTCGTTTTATTCTGCGGAAACGAGTAAGGACGTCCTAGCCTCTCTTCGAGGGATGGGCGTGGACGCACGTTGTTTTGGCGAGCGACCGGCTTTGAGTTGCTCGACTGTTGCTGAGCGTTGGCGACGATGATCGCTTTCCCTTTTCCTTTCTCATCTCGGGAATCTGATTTTGGAGGAGACGGTCTATGGCCCATCTGGTCCATTTGGGCTAATTTGTCGATCAAGGCCTGGAAGGTGGTCGGCCTGAAGAACATCATGAATTGCGAGATGGTCGCCTGCGGATCGAGAGTGCCCACAAACATGCCTACCGCAGGCGCCTCTTCTATGCGTTGTTCGCATTTCGACCATAGGTTCCGCCATCGTGTTGCGTATTGAACCCACGTTTCGCTTGGCCTTATCCTGGCATTTATTAGTGCTGTTATCGGGGTGCGTTCACTAGCACTCGCGAATCTTTGTGTAAACAGCAGTTCCATCTCTGCAAATGTTTTGATAGAGTCGTTAGTTAGCTCCGAATACCATTCAAAGGCTGTTTCTGCTAAACTGCCGATGAATTGACGTAGCAACAATTTGTCATCTCCTCCAGTATTGCCGCATAAGGCCCTGAATTGAGCGACATGCTGATGCGGATTCCCTGTCCCTTTATATACGTGGAATTTAGGGATCGTATATCCTGGCGGGTAACTGATTTGGTCATACCAGCCCGGATACGGTCGTCCGGTTCTAACAATTTGCCCAGCCGCTTCATTCGCCTGATGAACCCGGATCTGCTGAGCTATATATTCGTCTAGGTCAACTTTGGAGATTGCCTCATCCTTGGCTGTTGATAAAGCCGGCGGAGGATTTGACGTTTCTCCCCTGTCGTCTTCAAGGACGATCGGAGGATCTTCAGCAGGAGGGTCCGGTTGTAACATCATCCCTACCATATCTTGGAAGAGGAGCGCCATCTGTTTTATGTTAGCCGCTTGCTCTGCAGCTTCTTTGTCCCTCTTTTCGAGGACTCTGCATAAAAAGTCAGCGTCGGTGTCTTGTTCTTGACGCTCATCCGAAGACGTTTCAGAGCTTTCTTTTGGCTCGGTGAGTGCAGCCATTGTAGTCATCATTTCCTGAAGTTTTTGTTGTTGCTCCTGGGCTTTCGTCACGGATCGGGTGAGCGGTCGGTGGCCCGTAGAAGTGCGGCTTTCCTCCTTTCCAGAAGCCATATAAACAGTGTGCACCACCATGCCCCCAGACTTGGGGCGTTTGTGTTCGGTGTCTTTGCGATTTGCCGAAGACATAGGGGCTTTTTGTGGCCTCCTTTTTTGAGTGATTGGAGTTAAGGGAGCTGTTGTAGTGGGCACCCAAGTAGCTTTTGCTTTTTGTGGTTTGACAGAGTAATCCTTCCCCTGCCGAACCTTCATCTTTTTCTGTCGTCGGAGGCAGTCTTGATCGATCACCGACTCTTGGACCTGTCGCCAGACTTTGTAAATTTTAGAGGACAGCCGTTGAGGGGGCTGCTCTAGCTTCTTCTCTGGAGTATTCTCCACAGGTGAAGGAGTTCGTTTCAACATCGCAGTAGGAGAGTTTCTGCGCACCTTGTTGAGCAGTTCAAAGCTGTTCTTGGTTGGAACAGCAGCATCGATCCTCACCATCGGAGCTGACGGAGTTATCCCAGAGGGGGAGTTGCCCCCAGCCTTCCTTACTCGACGCCAGTGGCGACGTCGAGCGTGTCGTGCTGATGGAGTTGTTTCAGCTATAGGGGTGACCTTCTCATGCCCCCTGTGTTGGTCAGAATATACTAGTACCAGCTTTTTAAAGATCGACGTCCGTTGAACGGGGACGGCCAACTTGTCAGAAGCGGACTTCTGAACATGGGAAGCAACCTTGGTGATTTTGCCAGGAACGTGAGTTGGAATGGCTATCCGCTTCGGGATAACGCCTTCTGGTATGGCAGGCTTCTTCATGAACCTGTTAGAGCTCTGGCCTAGTCCGTTAAAAACTGAAGCAGTGGAGTTGGACGACCCGTTGAGAGGGGTCGCGGCAGTGGTAAGTCGATCGAAGACCGACTTCTTTAGAGCTTCTTGCGATGTCATTGGGGCGTTGAAGCTCATTGGTGGGAGCATGGTCCCAAAAAATAGTCCAGTGGTGGCTTGAGCCATCTGCTCCACCGGCATTTTGAAAAGGGAGGCCGCTTGGGGCCCATAAGTCACTCCTCCAGCAATGACGGAGCGAGAGTTATCGCTGCGGGCGGTGCAGTTCGAAGCCATCGAATTTCTGTTTTCTGCATAAAGCAAGACACCAAATCTTAGTACCTTGAATCCACAGGCAATCACAGCAAACCGCGATTTGTTCGCGAACACGACACACGAAGTGTGGAGTGGAAAGAGGAAGAGGTCCCACCGGGCGTGCCAGAATCTGTTCCCCTCCGAAAGACGGCGCAGACTTTGCGTCTTGCCTGAGATTCGGGGCAGATGCTATATGGTTTTATCCATCCACCTCTCCGAAAATGCCGAGTTGATTTACGGCACCGTGTATCGGAGGTTTAGACGGATGCGGCCGATGTAGCAGACTTCGTCAGATTCCCCCTCAGGGTGAGGGGTTTTTGATTGTGGGGACGCTCTTCCCTGCAGGCGCAAGCCCCTGCAGTTAATTACGCTACCGCGTCGCGGTAACAACTTTCTCCTTCTCCAGAATTTCACTTCGTGTCGTGTGTGTTTGTTTTATTTGTGGTTGCCCGTGGATTGTATACGGAGACTGAGTAATGCCGTCGCCCGTAGGACGTGGATTAGTCCAAATCCGTATTTACTTAGATTTGGGTTTGATATTTTAGTTTAAGGATACGTTAGCCTCGTTGAGGCTAAGATCAACTTAAACGGGACCGTTTAGATCCGGCAAAAGAGCATTTGGAGGCTCTATTGTTCCAGTTTAGGAAGATTCATAGTCCAATTTGGGACTAAAGTCTGTTTGGAGGATACGTTAGCCATTTTTGAGGCTAAGATCGACTCAAACGTTTGTTAAGGATACGTTAGTCCAGTTTGAGACTAAGGTCAACTTAACGGGACCGTTTAGGTCCAACAAAAGAGCATTTAGACTCTATTGTGCCAGTTTAGGGACGTGGTGGTCCATATTCCAGTTTAGGGACGTGGTGGTCCGATATTAGTTTAGGGACGTCTCGGTCCAATATTAGTTTAGGGACGTCTCGGTCCACGAGTTTAAGGACCCCGCAGTCCATATTGATGTGTGGTCGTTGGGACCCGTCACCTCTTTGAAGTCGTTGAGGAATTACAACGACGGATGTCAAAGGAGTTCGGAGATGTACCCACGAACCGGATGTAAATTGATTTAGAAGAGCAATTTTGCTCAGTCAATTTAATTTAAGGACTTATGGCCAAAATTGGGCTAAGTCCAGTTGAAATGTTCAACATTTTATTTGCTTTTGCATTGCATTTCTTTTTTTATTTTTATTTGGGCCTTGTCCAGAAAGGATGCAGAGCATCAATTTGTTTTGGGCTCTGCCCTTTTAGGAATGATGCAAGGCATCAATTTTATTTGGGCTCTGCCCTTGTATAAAGGATGCAGAGCATCAATTTATTTGGGCTCTGCCCATTTATTGCCTTGCAATTTAATTAGGCCTACTAGGTCTTTTTGGTTTGGGCCTGGCCCTTTAGAAAATGCATTGCATTTATCAAGCGCTTTGCGCCAATCAAAAAAAAAAAGCACAACAGTGCAAATTCATAAGTGCAAAGCACTATTAATTTTAGAATCTTTTAGATTCAAGAACCAATGGTTCATAAAAGAAGTGCAAAGCACTATTTGATTTCTTGATCTAATTTAGATCAACGAAGAACAAGTTTTTTCTTTTTATTTCAAGAACCAAAGGTTCATAAAAGTGCAAAGCACTATCTTTTTTTTTTATTTCTGTTTTTCTTATTTTAGAGAACCAGTGGTTCATAAGAAGTGCAAAGCACTATTAATTTAAGAACCTTTTAGGTTCAAGAAACGATGGTCCATAAAACAAGTGCAAGGCACTATTTGATTTATTTCTAAGAAAAAACAAATTTTTCTTGTTTTTCTTATCTCAGAGAATCAAAGGTTCATAAAAGTGCAAAGCACTATTTTATTTTATTTTATTTTTATTAAAGATCATTGATCTTGTTTTTTAGATCTATGATCTGTTCATAAGAGAAATTTCTCTTCTTTTAAAGGTTTTTACCTTTTTTTTTATTCTTCAAGAGTTCTCTTCTCTAATTTTTTTTAGCAAGATGTTCCTCTCTTTTAACTGAGGTCTGGGGTCTTTTTTATAGTGCCCATAAATTAGTTAGATTCGTTAAAGAAATCTTTCTCTGAGTGATTTGGGGAATTTTCCCCACCGTTGGATCTTTGATCCAAGGGCTTCTGCTTTGCAGAAGAAAATCTTCTTGTTTTAACAAGAATAGAAAAGATTTCTTAAATCTTTTAATTCTGTTTGGCGCAGTGCCCCAGCGCGCGACACGTGTCAACTGCTGACACGTGTCGCGCAGTTTTTTTTTTTTTTTTTTTTTTTTTGCGCTGCGCAGCGAACAGTTGCGCTGCGCTGACACGTGTCGCGCAGCGCGCGCAATTTTTTTTTTTTTTTTTTTTTTGCGCGCGCGCTGCGCAGCGTACAGTTGCGCTGCGCTGACACGTGTCGCGCAGCGCACAGTTGCGCTGCGCTGACACGTGTCGCGCAGCGCGCGCAATTTTTTTTTTTTTTTTTTTGTGCTCTGCGCCGTGCAGCGCGCAGTTGCGCTGCGCTGACACGTGTCGCGCAGCGCGCAGTTGCGCTGCGCTGACACGTGTCGCGCAGCGCGCAGTTGCGCTGCGCTGACACGTGTCGCGCAGAGCGCAACTGCGCTGCGCGCGCAATTTTTTAATTTTTTAATTTTTTTTTTTTTGAGAAAGAACAGAAGGATTGCTTCTTTTTCCACCTTGGAATTTGAACAGTGCTTTGCTCTGATTGGGGTAAACAGTACCTCCGCAACCATAGAATTAGGATGTGTTTGTAGGTATGTATACTTAGCTAGTAAGGTGTTTAAATTACCATACCATAGTACTATACTTAGCAGAAGATATTCCCTAGTTCCTCTTTCTTGCCATTAGGCTATACATATATACATACCTATATATGATATGAGGATAATCATGATATGATGATGATACGAGTCGATATGACATGAGGATAATATAAGTCTATATTATTGGATATGATGATATGAGGCGATATTACATTATCTGATATATGATGATATGAGATAAGATGATGCATGTGATTATAGATCCATACTATTGATTTGATGATATCGTACGAAGAATTATTCCATACGTGATATGATGAGGATGGATCGCCGATATTATTTTCGACTTGAAAAGAAATGTTTAAAATCACTCAAGTAGGTAGTATGATATATTTAGAGCCATACTTATTTTCAAAACTAACGAATCGTTCACACTTTTAAATGATAATTTCAAGGGGACACTGCGCCTTTTCAAATGATATCTTTTTCGAAAATATTCTATCCCCCTAATTTCTAAAACAACAATTCGTACTATTTTAAACAATAATTGTATGGCTCATACGTAGTTTCGTATTTTTATACTGTTCATATTTACGATTTCTTTATTATGTTTACGCTCGCATTACGATTTCTTACTTCTGCATACGCTCACATTATTTTCATTTACGATATATATACTACGTTTCATATTCTTATTTAGGACACATGCACCATTACCGATGATGCACATATTGCACGAACATATAATTGCCGGTTCAGACACACATCATCGATAATTTCCATACCACGTGCACATTAGAAATCGTTATATCACCATATCACCTTATAACCTGTTAGCATTTTAATTACTGTATAGTACCCAGTGCCATATACTAGTTCAGTTATTGCACTTTCTTTACCTTGCTATACGACACACTTATATGAACACACTTTCTATTCATTATAGTATTGTTTTGTGCCTGTACATATTATTTCATTACTGCCATGCCTTTATGAGATTCTATTTTTCATGAGATTTCTGGAGTTGAGAAACCGCCGATGTTATTTAAACACTTATGATTGTTTTAAAAACATGGTTTCTCTTGATATGATCTTTCGACGTCCACCATGAGTTTTCTCCGTGCTGAGCTATGATGATTATCCGAATCGAGGCAGGGGAAGAAACTGATTGCAGATATATGGTGTACTCGATACGGTACCCCGGGGTAATAAGATCGTATAGAAAGGCGTTAAGCCTGGTAGGGGAACACTACCTACCGGTGACAGTACTGGACTCGACGGATATCCGGAGGATACCGACCGGAGTGATATGAGACAGATGGAAATGAGGACCGATCCGATCAGACGGTGCCTGAGATATGAGGATTTACATGTCGATTTTGGACACGGGTTTTATGATGATTTCGAGTGTCGATACTGGATACTCAGGATGTTATGATGATTTTGATGTTTCATTGATGGACACACGTTAGATGATACATATATACATGATATGGATGACATGGTACCATATATTGACACAGGCATGAATTTATATACATATGTATACACGATCACTTGATACCACATGGCATAATATTACTATATTACTGTATGACCTAGGAGATCGTCATACATTCGATTTCTACCTGATGATATTTTCTACTCATGAGTTGGCAACTCACCCTCATTGTGCCATAGTTTTCTTACAGGATCGACCGCTCAGATCAATAGTAGTTTGCTGGCACATTGCTTCTTTCGAGTGATTTGCATTGGTGGGTGGGTTACAGTATAGAGCGTAACCACCATTGTATACTTTATATTCATTGTATCTAGTTAAAAACTTCATGAACAAGACTATGTATATTTGGTAGACTTAGAGACCAGTTGTATATTCTTTCAAATTTAGAGTCGAGATTTGTGTGTTTGTGTGTATTCTTTTTGTTTGGAGTTTGATGTTGTTTTGGTTTTCTTTACTTTCTTTTCTGTGATTGATCTTCATCTTGGACGTCGTATATTCATGTTGTGTGGTTGTATTTCCGCCGATTGGCGGAGAGCTAGCTCCCGCTTAGGAATGCCTATATTATTATTGATTATATTCTTGTTTTGATCAAAATTTACAAAGGAGGTGCTACCCAAATTTCAACTGACGAAAATGTTTTCAAATTATAGTATATAATCTACTTGCATTTCAAACATACCTTATTTATACTTTAAAAGAAAGAACTAATTTCATTATATCTTTATTTCAAAACTTCACCTCCACTATTTTCCTAAAAATGTTTAGATTTCTGGGTTTTCGACTTACTTGGGTTATGGTGGGGTCCTATAAACTTCATATGATCGAAGTACCGGTCACGTGCCATTTCCAGGTTATGACAAAGTTGGTATCAGAGCGTTAGGTTTAACCTTTGTTTAAGTCTAGGTTTGACTATGCGGAGTTTAGGGCGTATATTTCGGAACTTAGGCTTGAACTTACGGAACTTATACTTGATTGAGGGGGTATTAGACCCGAACTTTCATTACAGAGGTTGACCTTTGTTGATGGAGTAGGTAACTCAAGTAGAGTAACGTACCGTATGTATCTTCCACGGCATACTTACGATACGATACTCCGCTAAAGTAACCTTAGGATGTGCATATTTTGAGATCCGTTATTATATTCGTTCTTATGATCTATCATCATCGATATTTGTTTGCGGTTCCTGTCACCATGGCTATGCAAGCTGAAAGATGCTGCGGCTAGAGATGTAGTAGAGTGAGCTCGTCAGGGATGAGGACTGACTATGATGTTATTTCAGTGACATAGGAGCAGGTTGAATTATCGTTTATGCCAGGATTTCTCGTTTGAGATGAGTGTTCGGGATCTGCACCCGATGATTGAGCCATTGCATGAGGCCATTCATATTGAGAGGAATGTTGACGGCCTACTCCAGAGATCGTGTTGTTGTCTACCGCGCAGACAGATGTACCAGCTGTTGCTGAGATTGACGAGATGTCGCTTACAGAGTTCACGAAGCTGAAGACACATGAGTTTACTGGCAGGGATGTGACAGAAGATCCCTAGTCATTCCTGGATAAAGTGATTAGGGTATTCCATTCGGTCGGATGCTCCGATGTGAGGTCAGTTTGTATTGCTCAGACCTGGAGTGAATCGATCAAGAGAAGACGAGCAGTGCGTATTCCTCCAATAGAATGGACGATCTCTTAAGAGCGAATTTTGCCAGATTTATTCCACCAAGTGTTGGAGATACCCGAGATTGTAGCTTAAGTCTTTGTGAGAGACTCCGCATATGATCGTAGCCGAATATTGAATTGCAGTCTACGTAGCTATCAAGATACGACTCCGAATTGGTCCATATCGAAGAGAAATGGATCAAGAGGTCCGTACGAGATCTCAACGAGTTGTTGTTCCTTTCCATTAATGCTAAAGATTTGATACGTATGCAGAGGCGTTGGATATGGCTATATTTCCAGAGGAAATTCTTGATAAGATTACAGCTATCCCAGAACAAAAACGGATTAATTTAAGTGTGCCAACTTCCGGACAGTTCGGGAGAGAAGATATCAAAGAGGCGGTGGCAGGTTCTTTTCAGAATACTATGGTGATAAAGATTTAGACCCAGGATCGATTGAATGGCACATACTCAGAGGGCCAGAGGCCGCCATCGTTAACGTAGCACGTTGTGAGTAGCCAAGTTAATTAGCCAGAAGATGTTCAGAGTGGCGTCAGAGCGGGACAGTTTCCGTCGCTACTCCTAACCAGGCCGTTGAGCAGGGAGGTCGTGGAATTGGTGATCCACAGAGAAAACAAGGATCCAGAGGCAGAGGATGCTAGATCATGGGCAGAAAGCACGCAGAAATTCTTGCTCTGCCAGCTCCGGGTGTACCGACACCTTTTGACATTAAAGGAGGTGTACCTCAATGTCATTTATTGTGATTTATGTTTTGGTGATCCGAGTATCATGCTTTAACCATTTTGGACTTTTGAGTTTTGTTGATTTAGTTTCATGATTGATTTTCGTGTACCGTAGCTGCACTTGATGGATATTTTCCTTATGCACACCAGCTGCACTTGATTCATGTCTTTACACATCAGTTACATTTGATTTATGTTTTTGTGTCTATCCATTGCACTTGATATCGATTTTTGTGCACTTGTTGCACATATTTATGATTTCGTACACCCCGATACACTGATTTTGACTTCGTGAATGTTGTATGCACCTGATTTTAAATTGTGCACTCGATGTTGTTTTCATGCGCTTTCAATGCAGTGATATTGATTTTCATGCATGCCAGTTGCACTAGATTTATATTTTCATACACTTAGTTGCACTTGATTTACATTTTTGCGCACATTCGGCGCACATGATGTGGTCTTGTGCACATTTGATGCACTTGATTGAGGTTTTCATGCACTCTAGATGCATTTGATATTGTTATCATGCACACCCATTGCACTTGACAGATACTTTCATGCACACCTGTTACACTTGACTGATACTTCGTGCACACACGTTGCACTCAGCTTTCGTTTTCGTGCACATTCATGGCACTTGGATTTGACTTCGATTTTCGTGTGCACTGTACGCACGTGAGTTTGTTTTCATATACACCTATTGGGATCAATTCTTTTGAGTATCGCATTTTATGGTATACTATATTATATAGTAGCAGAGTAGGACTGGTCTGATAATCGTACCTGAGTGTTTTTGCATGCATCGATATTTACTGAAGAGCTTTTCAAAAGGAGCTATAGTCTCATTATTTTCCTACGTGTCAGTGAGTGACACGAAATTTTACAAAAAGGGAAACCCTTCTAAATCATTTTCAAAAAGGCAGGACGTATATCCTAAGAAAAATGTGTGTGTATGTGTATTTCTTTATAAAATGAACGTTCGCTACTTGGGTCGTGATATACGCATCATACGGCGATTTGAAAAAGGGATTTTTCATACATTTTCAGCTACTTAAAAGATTTTACAAGGATGCATACTATATACATATTATGGTCTTGATTGTATTATATCTGATTTAAATAGTAGACTTTGAAACTTGCATATTCATCATAACTCCTATGATTTCCATGACGCTTGACGAAGTTTCAATTATTGAGTTTTGCACTTGTTTTCATACGCACGTGTTGCGCTATGATATTTTTAGCTTATTCATGATTTCGGAACCTCGTTGATTTCATTTGATTTACTGAAATTTTTTAAGATTTGGGGGGTTTAAATTTAAATTCGGGGACCGAATTTATTTAAAGGGAAAAGACCGTAACATTTCATAAAACAGAAAATGTTATTTTTAGAATTTAAATAGTAAAATAATAAATTTCATGAATATTATACGAATATAGATTTGAGTTTTAATAGAATGGTATAATTATATACCTATATTTTTGGAATATAATTGGAATTTAAAAATGAAATATTATTTATGAAAGCATTTAATTGATTTAGGCTTTTTATAAATTAATTTATAATTATTTCCATACAACTTTAATTTAAACTTGATTAGTACTATATGCATTAGACCAAGCCTAATTTGTTTAACTATATTTAACTTGTCATGATATGTTAATGTCATATTTTATCATGGTTTTATGTTTTGTTTTTAAAAGAAAAGAAAAGAAAAAGGAAAATAGGGAGGCAAGAAAACATATGGGTATGGGTGAGAGAGAGTGTGAGTGAGTGAAAGATATGGTGGCTACCATCCTTCATCTCATTTCATTATTCATCTTTCCTCATCTTCATCTCCTTCTCCTTCATCTTCCTCCAACTCCAAACCCTCACTACCACCATGAAACCACCACCAAAATCTCATCCAAACCACACAAAACCTTCACAAAAAATGTTCACAATCTCGATCTAAACCTCATGGTGGGATCAAGTTTAGGTTTTAAGCACCCCATGCCATCTAGGAATTTTCTTGAGGTGCTTTCTTGAGGTAAAACTCTCACCTTTATCTTGTATTTAGTTTTTCTTCACCTCAAATATTAGCTAGAGTTGATTTTAAAGCTTTTATTGTATCTTAACTTAGAATTTCTAAAGTGAGCTTTTAATGGATGAAACTTATAGTGGTGATGTAGTAAAGATTTAGTGAGTGTATACAAGCTCCTTAGTGATAAGTGAGAGTGTTTTAGTGGAGAAATTCTTAGACCATATGAGTGTAGAACTTTCTAATGTCGGTTATGTGGAACTTTTGATGATCAAATGAAATCTGGAGCTACTCAGAGACTCTGAAAATTTTATAGAAGATATTGTGAGTTGTGCAGACCAATAGGAAACTACCCTAGAAACCCGAGCCCCTACCCTCTTATTATGTCCGCAAATTTATTGCTATTGACCGCAATTTGCGGGTCAAGTTAGGAATTTGGATATGGTTTTTGTTCTGTAGCTCATTCACTAGAATACTAGACCTATCCTATATGCTAAAAAGTCTAAATTTACCTTAAGAAAAATCTGGAGTTTCTTTACTAAATTTCTGTCAATATTTTGCGATATTTGAAAACTTGATTTTTGATATTTGAGTTTGGCTCGGTCGTTTGACGTTCGTACGTCGACGTCAAGGGTTGTTTTGTTGTTTTAGCATACGTTGACCATAGGTTCTAACCTATGTGCGCTTCGCTCATCTTATCGGTTTTCGATTTGGATTTTTATGTGATACAATTTTCTTTGATTTGTAAGTACAAGCTCGTGGACTTTCGGGACGATGAAAGAGGGCAAGGCATCCATCGGAATCGGTTAGGGTAAGGCGAAGTTAGGTGAGTAGATGTATATCTACGGGGGGAGTCGGGTGGATGGCATATAGCACCACCACAACCGTAGAATTAGGATGTGAGTGTGTGTGTGTGTGTAGATAGATAAATAGATATGTATACTTAGCTAGTAAGGTATCTAGATTACCATTCCATAATAGTATACTTAGTAGAAGATATTCCCTAGTTCCATTTTCTTGCCATTAGGCTATACTTATATACACACCTATATATAATATGAGGAAAATTATAATATGATGATGATACGAGTCGATATGACATGAGAATAATATGAGTCGATATGATTGGATATGATGATATATGTCGATGTTACATGATATGATATATGAGGACATGAAATGATATATGTGCTAGGTTACACTAACGCCATAGCTATCTACCATGGCCGTTTGCGGAAAAAAAAATTCTAGCGTTTAAAACTGGCGCTAGAATAACCTGATGTTGGATCTACCATAAATCCTAAACTAGCTAACTAGAAGGGGAGCTAACTACTATGAAAGAAGAGTCTCACCCAAGGATCCGTGTCCTTCGGTCTTCATTCCTCTTTGTTCGCTCCAAGTGATCTCCTTGAACGAGGTTGTTCTTCTTTGCATGCTCCTTCAGTTCTCCGGGATCGAGCTTGTTCGTCGGTCCTCCTCCGTCGAAGATAATCCACCCGAGGGATGTAGTCCATGGCTCTAACTCCACACTAAGTGTCAAGTGGAGCAACTAGAGGCTTAGACTGCTAGTCTAAAGAGTCTAGGATGTAGTGTATGGTTCAATATGTATTTCTATCTGACCTCCTCTCTTGATTCTCAACACATGAGAGTGTAGAGAGGAGGTTGAAGATGAAGGTGGAGGAGCTCAAGAACAAGGGAGAGGAGTGAAGCAAATGGTGAGCTCAAGAAAAAAAATGAATCTAGCATGTGAGAGAAATCCTCACCATGGTTTTGTAAAATGATTTTTTTAATATAAAAATTCAATAGTTAGCACAAATGAATTGAAAATTCATTTGTAAATACTATTGAGGCATGGTTGTCACCATACTCCCCTCACCTTGCTTTACACCTCATTTTCCATTTATGATAAATGGAAATAACCCAAATGAGGTGTCCACCTTCTAGAATGTTTTCCGTATGAAATACGGATTACAGTCTACTGTATATACATACCTGCATTCGTATAAAAATAAGAATACCCGAAGAGATAGAATAACACAAAGAACATAATACTAGAATATATATATCAAAATACATATATGTAAATTATTAAATTAATACTTGATTTAATAATCCGGCTCAATCCCGAGCCGGCTAGTATTATCAACTGTCCGATCGAAAGTCCGAGTACATTGTACAATCAATCGATCAGAACCCTGCACGTATCCAATACAGCTACTACATCTGTAACATTTCATAAAAATAAAATATTATTTTTGGAAATTTTTGTAATTAAATAATAAAATATTGAATATTTTAATAAGGCGGTATAATTTAATACCGATAAATTGGGAAAATTTTGGAAAATTATGGAAATTACTAAAAAGAGGGTGTTTTATGTTATTTAAGCAAAGTATGAAATTTTACGATTTATTATACACTAATTTTGTGCTAATCGCGATTAAAAATCGCTAATCGGCCTTTAAGCGTGTTTTGTGCACATAACATGCACATGTCATTTTAACACTTGTTACATTTTTTCCTACATGATTTTTGGGTGTATAGTTATTTGTTTTGGGTTTACTATTGCAAAGAGAAGGAAACAAAAGAAAAGAAAATGGAAAATGGAAATGAATATAGTATTAGGCATGGGCATAAGAGAGAAAGGTGAGGGGGTCAATTGACCATGGCCATTCTCTTTCCCCTTCATCTCTCTTCATCTTTATCCACTCCATTTCCCCCATGGCTGCTGTCCTCATCCCCCACCTCCTCAAACACCTCACTTCACCATCAAAAACTACTCAAAAATCCTTCTCCATTTAACAAAAAACTTGCACAAGCTCACATCAAGCACTTTGGACCAAGAAAGGAAGGGTTTTGGAGACTTAGGGCAACTCAAGAAAGTTCTTGAGTTTCCAAATGAGCTAACTTCTGCACTCTTAGTATTGTATTTAGATTTCCTTAGCACCCATACAAGTTTAGAGGAGTTTTGATGCTGTTTGGTGAACTTTGAAAATTCCTAGTTAGGGTTTGAAGAATTTTGATTTGGGATAGTGTAATTGACTTAGCAGTGACCTTAAACCCCCCCCTTAGTGTTAACATTTGGGCTAAAACCCGAGAGTAGAACCCCAAACCCAAACTTTGAAAACTCCGACATCGGCAGATTTTATGGAAATTGTGATGTATTTTGGTATCTGCTATCACCCGGAGCCTCTGAAATTTTTTTTGCAAACACAGAATGATGTGCAGGCAACCTGGAGTGTACCACCAAAACCCAGGACCCCAATTCCATCTTTAGGCCGTAAATTTATCCCTTTAGGCCACAAATTGCGGCCTGGGCATTCCAGTTTGGGTTCGTGCTTGTTTCAGGGCTTTATCTCCAATAAACTAGACCCTTGGCATATGCAAAATTGGCTGATTTCACCTAGAGTAAAATTTAGGATCATTTTCTTGTGTTGGCGCATTGTTTTACGACTTGTTTTAACAAGGATTTTGGTTTTTGATAATTCATTTCCGTTGTGTGGCGTTTGAACATCAACGACTAGGGTTATTAGTCGTGCTTGCATGCGAGGTTATAGGTTTTTACCTATGAGCATAGCGTGTGCCATTTTGGGTTTTCCGATTGAATTTTAATACGCATTGCGATTGGATTATATGTGTAGGTACCCTACGTGATGTCGAGACGTTGAAGATGAAGATGGTGACATCGGCATCGGCACACAAGAAGCAAGGTGAGTAGTTATATATCTACGGGGGAAGTCGGGTGGATGGCGTATAGCACCCCCGCAGTTCGTAGTATAGTTATGATATATATATTTATATATGTGATTCATGATACGCGGATATTCAAGATATGATTATGTGTTCATGGTAGGTTTACACCCACACGCACACACCTGCTTTCATCTTATTACCTGTGCGTATATGGGGATATGTATATATATATATATACACACATGGGTTTGGGACTATGTATATATATATATATATACACGTACTGTAGGGTTCCTAGGCACACCCATGAGGTTCTACAAGTGATCAAACATGGCCAATTCAAAATTTTTCTATGTGCCAAGAAACCCTAAACTAGATCGTTACTAGAGGTAAGGCGATGCAAGAAAGTAAACAACTTTATTGCTAAATGAAAGAGACTACAACCTTTGTAGATCCGGTCCTCCACCTCCTTAGCTTCGTGATGACGTCCCTCCGCTGCGATCATCGGATCCCGGACTCTGGCGATGGTTTCGTCGGAGAAATGATCGGGCTAGGTCATCGACTTCGATGCCGAAGATGATCTACGTCGAGGCAACACAAGATCAAGCTCCAACTTCACCAAGTCATGAAACTTGTGAAGAAAACACCCTATACTACATGGCAAGTGGTAGAGGATGAAGAAATAGGAAGTGGGTTCACTTTAGAATTGGATTTCTCACTCTTTTTCTCAAGTCACCATTGAAGCTAGCAAGCTTCTTTCTTCTTGAAAAAGAAGAAGAAGAAGAAGAAGAAAAAGAATATGATAAGATTAATGAAAATAGAAAATAAAGTGATTCTTATCATATTTGCAACCATGGTTTAGTGTAGAGAATAAACTAGGGTTTAGTTGAATGGTTAGGGTTAAGGCAAAAGACAAACTAGCTAGACTTTTCAAAGCTTCAAGAAGTTTCAAGTATCAAACAAAGAAAGCCACCATATTATATTTTGCCAAAAATAAATAAAAAGAATGAATAAACAAGTAAAAACCCTAAACCATCAACTAAACATGGTTTAAGTCTTACACACACCCATGTTTGCATGTATCATCAAACATGATACAAACAAGTGCATAAAAATATATCACATATACAACTTGTGCACATCAAGTGAGAAAATCCATCTAAAGTGAACAAATACTAGTTAATGCAAAGTAATATATCAAATATATAATTATACATTAAATCATTAAATCAACACTTGATTTAACGATCCGGTCATATCGCATATGACCGACTAATATCCGATGTATCGACTTATCGAATCAATTCTCGATTCGATAATTAGGTTATATCGCGTACAACCAATCGATACATTCATCGCGAGAATAGAATACGGTATCACATACATGCATTATTCTCGGTCCCGCACATATCTCATATGCGCTCTTATTTCGTTTTCCTTGAGCCAGGAAACCTTTGTGTAGGACTCTAAAGACTCGTCAATACGCCGGCAGCATGTGATGATCATATCAAACACCCACAAGCCGCAAGCGGTCTGCTAAACATAACGGCCACCCGGGTATTGAGCGATTAGAAGATCGACGAGCAAGCCCGCTCATACTCCTGTGAATCCAACCAGTAACACTTACCATACAGTCCGGTCTGTTCGTCTGATATGTTGCATATCTCGCCTAGGGGTGGTAAACGTCAGACCCCAATAGCTTGATAAGTCATGCCGATATAAGGTCCATAACATTCGTGAAACCACTGATAACTCTTACCAGTATATCACAGCAACCCTGGCCAGGGATTTCCAGTTATGGCCAGTCGTGCATAGCGCAACATCAACCCCCAATACCGGGAGAGACGAATCCCCTCCTATCGCTCATTGCCTCCATGTGAATCGGGACTGTACCCAAAAACCACCTGTTTGCACGACTCAGTAGAGCCGTGGTAGGGTGGAAATCAAAGCACAGTAGGAGACACACAAGACACTATGACGATCTCGGGTCAACAGACTAAGCTGTACCAGTGTCACCAGAGAACTGCCATCTGACGTGAGGTATAATACCATCTGGGAGTTCTCGGCGAGTCCGTTCAGTGTACCCAGTCTCCACTGAGCACCCGCATACCATCTCTGATGTCAAACACCAATGGATATGGGATCATCCATCGCCCATCACATGGGTCGAGAAGATATACGCTAGTCTACTCTGGAATATCGATGCCCCGTCTCGATATTCCCACGACTAGGAACATTGAAGGATGTACTCATGGACTACCCAGGCCCCACTAGTATGATCTACATCATAGTCCTGGAAGTCGAGTACACATCCTAAGGGCTTTATCAACATGTAACAGAGAGACAGAAAGTATACATGTTAAGATAAAGAGCAACCAGATAGCGTACTATCATGTCGAGCAAGAAAGTCTTACCTATATATGTCCCAGCATCCATTACAATATACATCCAATGCACAGTAATGGCCTCTAGGGCATACATATAACTAACAATCTCCCACTTGCACTAGGGCCATCTGTAGCAGCAGTTGCAGTATCACATACTCAACCATCCCATATAAGTCTCTCTCTGGGAAAAAGCCTTTGTGAGTGGATCCGCCGTGTTATCCTCTGAGTCTACTCTCCTAACCTCGATCACCCTGGAGATCAACTATCTTCATGATCAGGTGATACTGCCTCAGAATATGTCTGGGTCACTGATGGGACCAGGGTTCCTGGGCCGAAGCCACACTTCCATTGTCATACAATGGTAGGAACCGAGTGTTAGTGTATATGCCCTAGAGGCCATTACTGTATCATACTAGTTTGTATATTACTTAATGGAAGCTTGGGATATTCACCTTGTATAATACAATCTTGCTTAAAATAGTAGTATGCTACGTGGTTTGTTTCTACTTCAATGTGTACATGCGTTTGTTATATCACCTATACGCATTAGTGGAGCCCTTAGGATCTTTGCTTGATTACCAGCGTTGTGATGGCAGTCACACTAGTGGGGCTGGGTAATTTATAAGCACATCCTTATGCAGGTCCCTAGTCGCAGGACTATCGAGACAGGGCATTGATACTCCGGAGTAGACTGGCGCATGCGCTTCTCATCCCAGTGTGGGAGACGGTCTGTCCCACAGCCGTCAGTACGTCGTATTGGAGATAGTATGCGGGTGCTCGTTGGGTTACGAGTACACTGGACAGGACTCGTCGGGAACTGACCGGTTGGTATTATACCTATCGTCAGTTATCAGTTCCCAGGTGACATGAGTACAGCTTAGTCCGCTGACTTGACACTGTCACTTCGCCTCGAGTGTGTTCCCACTGTACTTTGATTACTACCCTACCACGGCTCAAAGGAGTCGTGCAAACAGGTAGTAGTTGGGTGCAGTCCCGAAGCACTTGGAGGCAGTGACGGTTAGACAGGATTCGTCTCTCCCGGTATTGGGGGTTGACATCGCGCTGTGTCTAGGAAAGCCATTACACGAGTAGTCCCTGGCCAGGGCAAGCGGGATATACTGGTAGGCTTCCAGTGTTATCTCAGGGTGTATTGGGCTTCACTCCGACACGACTTGTACCGCTATTAGGGGACTGACGTTTACCGCCCCCCTAGGCCCGCCATGCGATGTATCAGACGAACAGACCGGACTGTACGGAGATTGTCACATTCAGGCTCAGTAGGAGTTCAGATGGGTTTCACCTCGTCAGTCTTCTTGTCGGCATCTACCTGGGGACCGTTACGCACAACTAGTGCCGCTTGCGGTCTGTGGTTAAACCCACTGCCAGCGTAGTGCCGAGTCTTTAGAGTCCCACACAGAAAGCTATTCGCCTTTAGGCAAAAGAGTGGAGGTCGCATGGTTTTGCGACAGGTCGCATGGTTTTGCGACAGGGTTCAGTCACATCCGTGCACTTGTGCACGTTTAGTGTCCGGACAGTTTACACTAGCGGGCTTTGGTTTAAGCCAGATCCTAGTGTACGTATTGGGATTGGTTTTATCCAGTTTGTATTCGTGTTCCTCGGAACGCGGATGCGGGTGTGTATGCACAGTTGACGGAGAGACAGAGGCAGAGGATTCTCATTAGGGTTGTTGACTGTTGACCGTTGACTATTGACTATTGACTTTTTGCTCAACCCTAATGAGAATATGATATGTAATTAACAATAATATTAATTAAGTATTGTGGTGACATGGTTGTTGAGGGGTTGACTTTGTTGACTTGTTGACTTTGTTGACCGGTTGACTAGGTTGGACTAGTTGACCATCATGATGACAATGGCTATCATTTCATGGCAAAGACTTTTTACTTGCTTGTTCTCTTGTGCAATATGAGTGCATGAAATGATATAGCCATTTCGACTTGAACCATTTACACAATACTTGATTACTATTTTTGTGATGATGGTTTTGGATTATGAGAGCCAAGTGAGAAAAGTCTTGCTCATTCTATCATTTTCATTCTCTCTCTTGTGTTCTTGAGCTCTCATCTCCTTCCTCTTGCTCTTCCTCTCTTTAGTCTATGGTTCACTTGTTTCATGTGTTGAGAACCAAGAACCATAGAGAAAATCCCAACACACTCTCCTCTACTCACTCTAGTTCACAAGGTTTAGCAAACCGAGTGAACTGGTTTCTTCAAAGACCGAAGAAGAAGCCAAAGGTAGAAGCTTTCAGGTGGATCGATCTTCGGCGCAAGGAGACGACGGGGTGAAGCCGATCCGGACAACCATCGAGGCTTGAAGACGAAGGAGTTCAAGAAAGAAAGGTATAACCCCCTAACCGAGCAGTTAACAACTCCTAGTTAGGTTGTTAGTTAGATGTTTAACAAAGATCCGATTTTGAGTCCATGTTACCACCTCTAGAAAATTGTTTTTCACCAAATTCCGCATGCCCGAAAGTACCGGGAGAGGTAGCATGGACTTACAGTGGTATCAGAGCCTAGTTAAACTCTATCTAACATGTTAGCATAGTAGCTAGAAATTCGATCGGAGAAAAAGTCCCGAAATAAACCCGAAATAAACCCGAAATTCAAACTTTCTGTCGATTTTCAAAGTGCTGTAAAATTATTTGAGATATACCAAAAATCGACTCAGGGTTTTTAGATGAAACTGCAAAAATTCGACCCACTGAATCGATCAACGCGCCGCGTTTCCGCGGCGGGAGCAAGCTCCCGCCGCGGAACCGCGGCCGAGTTGACTCGGTCGTGGGGTTTTATTTTTGCAGTTTGTTCATAGGGGTATTTTGGGGGTTTTGGAATATGTATTTTCTGCCCAGATTTTCTAGAACGAAAATTTTGTGTTTGGGGCCTGAAAATCCGTATTTTTTATCGAACTTCTAAAAGACTTAAGCTGACGGGTTTTTTCTGTGATGTGATATTTGTGTTGAACGTCTGCTAATCGCTATATGTCGATTAGTGGGGGTTATACAAATCTGTGATCTGTAATGTCATTGGAATGTGTATAAGAATTCATTGGATTGTCGCGGGTGAATAGCCGGGGGTTGTGAGACGAGAGTTTTCTTTTCTTTCAATTCATGTAAATTTATAAATTGATGTAATAATTATTTGTATGGCCGCACAACCGGGTCGGGGTTGTAGCCGTCATTGTATAATTTCTTTTTACTGTTTTTGCTCCTAGGATAGACCCATGGAGGGGGTGCACAAACTACCGGGTATGCCGAAGTGCCGAGTGGCCTACTCACGGAGTTGAGGGAGGTTGCTTCACTTCGGGTACTTGGCGGGTAGTTTGCCGCACCCGTAGGGGTCTTGGGTGGGGTATTGGCTATTCACCGCGACCGTGTAATCTGCTTTTCGTTACAGGCTCGTACGAATTGCGGATTCCTAGTATATCCAATGTGTTCATCTGTGATCTGAAATGGCTATCATTGCAGTATATCTATATATGTTATTATTTAGGCGTTGCTTATGTTTTACAGCCGCGCTAGCCCAGCCCCCGCTCTGTCGTTAGTTAAGTAACCTAACGGGTAATGACGGGGCCCCGTGGCGAATGCGAATGGCATAAGCGTACGTCATATTTTGGTTGTTTTCTGCAATGGTAGGATTAAATGATGGGACGCATTAAAAGAACTAATGCAAGAATATCACGCATTAAAAGAACTAATGCAAGAAAATAAACCAAGTTAAAGTCGTTGGAACACTTTCGAAAAACCACTCGGTTCTTTTCAAAACTAACTTTTAAATGTGGAGCTTGAGCCACTCCTTTTAAAAGCTATCTCGTTCCATCAATTATATCAAGTTCACTACGTTCACGGTTTATCCAAAACCATTCGTAGCCCTCCATCATTTCAGTTAAAAATTCGGTAGTATTCAAGCTATGTATTTTGACCTCACGGCAAGGCATAGTGATTGGTAGCTGCCGGATATTTATCTGTTGCATAGATAGAATGCGTTGGTTTGGGATAGCCGTGCTGCCATTTTGGCCTACGTCAAGGGTAGGTACGGGTGGGTTCAAATTAACCTGGATAATGATGGGAAGAACTTGACATGTGGCTTATGACATTTTGACCTCACGCCAACGTCATAAGAGCATGGGGCAAAAATCCACATCGGGAGTTTCATAAGTACTGAAACTTGCTAGAGTTGCATACCATTTGGAGTGTGATGATTCTGGTAGGATTCCTTCAGTTTCGTCACGCGATGATATTTGGATCCCGATCCTACTGTGAGTATATGCTACTCCTCGGGAAATTTCTCACTTAACGATCAATGCTATAAACCAAGTAGGTGTCTAGAAAGGTGTTAGCGGGGCTACGCCCCCAGGGAAAAGAGGTTATTTAATTAAGGAACTTCGCGAAAGCGTTGGAAAACCTCCCTCGAAGTACCGACACCAGCCTGGCCGAACGGTTAAGCAAGTATTGTACGGGAGATTGATCCTGACTAATTCTTCCTTTTTGGTTTGAGGAGAGATTCGAGAAACAGTGGGAGCCATCCTGTTTAGACAAATTAAAAACCATTCTAAACTTGCAAGAGCATCAAGCTGAGTGTTTCTTCTCTCTCCTAATTGCAGCGACCAATCGACATGACTGGACTTAAGTTACTTCTAGATAAAAACATACTAACAGGGCCAAACTACAAAGATTGGCTCAGGAATGTCAAGATGGCAATCACTTACGACAAGCTGGGGTATCTTCTTACCACCAAAGCTCCCCCTGTCCCAGGTCCCAAAACCAGCGTCGCGGATAAGGAAATCCGTAAGGCCTGGGAACTAGATTGCGCGAAGGCCAAGTGCCTCGTGCTTGCCTCTATGGACAACGAACATCAGAGGAGGCACGAGAATATGGACCTCGAATCCATATTTCTCCATACAAAAGAACTGTATGGAGAGCAGTCTCGTATCGCAAGATACGAAGTGTCGAAGAAGTTATTTTCGGCAAGGTTGGCCGTCGGATCATCGGTAGCGGAACACGTGCTTAAGATGATTGGCTACATTGAGGAGCTCGCGGACCTTGGGACCATATTGGAGAATGAGCTCTATACGGACTTGATTCTCTAGTCCCTTCCTTCCACTTACGCCCAGTTCATACTGAACTTCAACTTACGAGAAAAGGAAGTTGAACTTTCAGAACTCCTCAACATGCTGAGGAGCGCAAAGGGCACCCTACAGAAAGGTAGGGAAACATCCACTTTGTTTGTAGGAGGATCTTCTTCTTCTAGGTCCAAGGCGAAAGCCAAGGGAAAGAAGAAGAAAGCCCCCGCCAAACCAAGGGGCGGTGTTAGTAAAGTGGATACGAAGGGAAAGGCAAAAGCAACAAAGAAAGTGGGGAAGCTTGTGGATAAGGAAGAATGCTTCTATTGTCATAAGAAGGGACACTGGAAGAATGATTGCAGGGCTTGGAAAGCCAGGACACAGGAATTGAAGCAGGTTGCAGCTTCAGCTTCAGGTGTGTATGTTATTGAAAATTGTCTTTCAATAAACTCTACTTCCTGGGTATTGGATACCGGATCAGGGTCTCATATCTGTAATTCTTTGCAGGCGTTGAGAAACCGTAGGGTTTTGAAGGCAGGTGACATGACCCTCAAAGTTGCAAACGGAGCTAGCATGGATGCTAAGGCCGTGGGGGACTATCACCTGGGAATGTCAGATGGACATGTTTTGGTTTTGCGTAATTGATTTTTTGTACCCAATGCAACTTGTAATATCATTTCTGTATCTTTGGTTTCTAAAGAAGGTTATGAATTTGCGTTTGTAAGTAATGTTGTAAACATTCACCTTAATCAAGTTCTGATTGGGTCAGGTACATTAAGCAATGGTATATACGTGTTAAACCAACCACAGATTTTCAATGTCCAGAATACACACAAAAGAAAGTCTCCGGAAATAAATCAGACTTTCTTGTGGCATTGTAGACTGGGTCACATCAATGAGAGAAGGTTGACGAAGTTACATACAGAAGGATATTTGAATCCGTTCGAATATCAATCGTATGCCACTTGTCAATCCTGTCTCAAAGGAAAGATGACAAAAACTCCGTTCACTGGACACGGAGTAAGAGTGAGCGAGCTCTTGGGACTCGTACACAGCGACGTGTGTGGTCCAATGTCTACACATGCACGAAGCGGTTTTTCTTACTTCATTACTTTTACGGATGATTTTTCAAGATTCGGACATGTCTTCTTAATGAAACATAAGTCCGAAGCCTTTGGAAAATTCCAGGAATATAAGAATGAAGTAGAAAAACAAACCGGCAAAAGTATCAAGATCCTAAGATCGGATCGAGGTGGTGAATACTTGAGTGCCGAGTTCCTGGACTATTTAAAAGAGAACGGAATTCTCTCTCAGCTTACTCCTCCATACACTCCGCAATATAACGGTGTATCGGAGAGACGGAACCGAACCCTATTGGATATGGTACGGTCCATGATGAGTAATGCTGAGTTACCGCGATCATTCTGGGGGTATGCGCTAGAATCAGCCGCATACCTTTTGAACCGAGTTCCCACTAAGACTGTGCCTACCACACCATATGAGTTATGGAGTGGGAAGAAACCCTATCTTCAATATCTGAAGATCTGGGGATGTCCAGCTTTTGTCAAAAAGCAGCATGCGGACAAACTCGAGGCACGCTCAGTACTGTGCAAGTTTGTGGGATACCCAAAGAACACCAGGGGGTATCTTTTCTACCATGCAGAGGAACAAAAAGTCCTTGTTTCTCGTAATGCCCACTTTCTAGAACACCAGTTCTTGGAAAAGGAGATTAGTGGGAGCGCAGTAGAACTGGAAGAAATTCCAGAACCACAGACTATTACTGAAAGCTTAGTGGAACCAGAGGGTTCAAAAGAACAGGACATTCCTGCGCCGCTCCGCAGGAGTAGTAGGCAGTCTAATCCGCCCGAGAGATACTGCGGTTTTCTCATAGACAGGGATAGAGAGGATTGCATCATAGATTATGATGAGCCTACTAGCTTCCAGCAGGCCGTTCAGAGCGTTGACTCAGTAAAATGGCTGGATGCAATGCGGACCGAAATGGAGTCCATGTACACCAACAAGGTATGGACGTTGGACATTGCTCCAGACGGGGTAAAACCCGTAGGATGCAAGTGGATCTTCAAAAGGAAGATTGGTGTAGATGGACAGGTTGAGACTTATAAAGCTAGACTTGTTGCAAAGGGTTTTCGTCAAAGACCTGGTTTGGACTATGACGAAACCTTTTCTCCAGTGGCTATGCTGAAATCCATTCGGATCCTTCTTGCCATTGCTGCCTTCCACGATTATGAGATCTGGCAGATGGACGTAAAGACCGCTTTTCTAAATGGAAATTTAGAGGAGTGTGTCTATATGGACCAACCAGAAGGTTTCATTCAGAGTGGGAGCAGCGGAAAGGTGTGCAAGTTGCTTAAGTCCATCTATGGACTAAAGCAGGCATCGCGGAGTTGGAACATCTGTTTTGATGAGACGGTCAAGGAATTTGGCTTTATTAAAAATCCAGATGAACCATGCATCTACAGTAGATTTGTAGCGAGAACTGTAGTATTCCTCGTTTTATACGTGGATGACATTCTCTTAATAGGAAATGACATTCCTATGCTACAATCTGTCAAGGGGTTCTTGTCACACAGGTTCTCCATCAAAGACCTGGGTCATGCCTCATACATCCTGGGGATCCGGATCCATCGTGATAGATCCAAGAGGATATTAGGACTTTCACAGTCCAGGTATATCGACACCATACTGAAGAGATTCAGTATGGAAGATTCCAAGCGCGGTAACCTACCGGCTTGTCACGGGATCACCCTCTCTAAAGAGATGTCTCCCAAGACTGATTTGGAGAGGGATCGCATGTCTATTATACCCTACGCTTCTGCGGTAGGCTCTATAATGTATGCGATGTTGTGTACCAGACCGGATGTAGCTTATGCACTGAGTGTGGTAAGCCGGAATCAGTCAAACCCTGGGGAGAAACATTGGATAGCGGTAAAGAACATTCTCAAGTACCTGAGAAGGACTAAGGAGATGTTCTTGGTGTATGGCGGAAAAGACCTCCAGATCGAGGCCTTTGCTGACTCCAGCTTCCAGAGTGACAAGGATGATTCCAAGTCCATGTCGGGTTTTGTCTTTACCCTCAATGGAGGGGCGGTGTGTTGGAAGAGTTCCAAACAGGAAACCGTTGCAGACTTGACGATGGAAGCGGAATACATCGCTGCATCTGATGCCGCAAAAGAAGCTGTCTGGATGAGGATGTTCTTGAAAGAACTTCAGGTGGTTCTGTCCATTGTTGATCCAATACCTCTGTATTGCGACAACAACGGGACTATAGCTTTAGCGAAGAAACCCAGGTCCCATCAGAGATCCAGACACATCTTGAGGCAGTATCACCTGATCAGGGAGATCATGGATCGCCAGGAGATCGAGGTTCGGAGGGTTGCTTCAGAAGATAACACTGCAGATCCATTCACCAAGGCCTTGCCCCAGACTCAGTTCGAGCGGCTGATCGAGATGATAGGTCTTCCATACGCCAGTACATGGCCTTAGTGCAAGTGGGAGATTGTTAGTGTATATGCCCTAGAGGCCATTACTGTATCATACTAGTTTGTAAATTACTTAATGGAAGCTTGGGATATTCACCTTGTATAATACAATCTTGCTCAAAATAGTAGTATGCTACTTGGTTTGTTTCTACTTCAATGTGTACATGTGTTTGTTATATCATCTATACGCATTAGTGGAGCCCTTAGGATCTTTGCTTGATTACCAGCGTTGTGATGGCAGTCACACTAGTGGGGCTGGGTAATCTATAAGCACATCCTTATGCAGGTCCCTAGTCGCAGGACTATCGAGACAGGGCATCGATACTCCGGAGTAGACTGGCGCATGCGCTTTTTATCCCAGTGTGGGAGACGGTCTGTCCCACAGCCGTCAGTACGTCGTACTGGAGATAGTATGCGGGTGCTCGTTGGGTTACGAGTACACTGGACAGGACTCATCGGGAACTGACCGGTTGGTATTATACCTATCGTCAGTTATCAGTTCCCAGGTGACATGAGTACAGCTTAGTCCGCTGACTTGACACTGTTACTTCACCTCGAGTGTGTTCCCACTGTACTTTGATTACTACCCTACCACGGCTCAAAGGAGTCGTGCAAACAGGTAGTAGTTGGGTGCAGTCCCGAAGCACTTGGAGGCAGTGACGGTTAGACAGGATTCGTCTCTCCCGGTATTGGGGGTTGACATCGCGCTGTGTCTAGGAGAGCCATTACACGAGTAGTCCCTGGCCAGGGCAAGCGGGATATACTGGTAGGCTTCCAGTGTTATCTCAGGGTGTATTGGGCTTCACTCCGACACGACTTGTACCGCTATTAGGGGACTGACGTTTACCGCCCCCCTAGGCCCGCCATGCGATGTATCAGACGAACAGACCGGACTGTACGGAGATTGTCACATTCAGGCTCAGTAGGAGTTCAGATGGGTTTCACCTCGTCAGTCTTCTTGTCGGCATCTACCTGGGGACCGTTACGCACAGCTAGTGCCGCTTGCGGTCTGTGGTTAAACCCACTGCCAGCGTAGTGTCGAGTCTTTAGAGTCCCACACAGAAAGCTATTCGCTTTTAGTCAAAAGAGTAGAGGTCGCATGGTTTTGCGACAGGTCGCATGGTTTTGCGACAGGGTTCAGTCACATCCGTGCACTTGTGCACGTTTAGTGTCCGGATAGTTTACACTAGCGGGATTTGGTTTAAGCCAGATCCTAGTGTACGTATTGGGATTGGTTTTATCCAGTTTGTATTCATGTTCCTCGGAACGCGGATGCGGGTGTGTATGCACAGTTGACGGAGAGACAGAGGCAGAGGATTCTCATTAGGGTTGTTGACTGTTGACCGTTGACTGTTGACTATTGACTTTTTGCTCAACCCTAATGAGAATATGATATGTAATTAACAGTAATATTAATTAAGTATTGTGGTGACATGGTTGTTGAGGGGTTGACTTTGTTGACTTGTTGACTTTGTTGACCGGTTGACTAGGTTGGACTAGTTGACCATCATGATGACAATGGCTATCATTTCATGGCAAAGACTTTTTACTTGCTTGTTCTCTTGTGCAATATGAGTGCATGAAATGATATAGCCATTTTGACTTGAACCATTTACACAATACTTGATTACTATTTTTGTGATGATGGTTTTGGATTATGAGAGCCAAGTGAGAAAAGTCTTGCTCATTCTATCATTTTCATTCTCTCTCTTGTGTTCTTGAGCTCTCATCTCCTTCCTCTTGCTCTCCCTCTCTTTAGTCTATGGTTCACTTGTCTCATGTGTTGAGAACCAAGAACCATAGAGAAAATCCCAACACACTCTCCTCTACTCACTCTAGTTCACAAGGTTTAGCAAACCGAGTGAACTAGTTTCTTCAAAGACCGAAGAAGAAGCCAAAGGTAGAAGCTTTCAGGTGGATCGATCTTCGGCGCAAGGAGACGACGGGGTGAAGCCGATCCGGACAACCATCGAGGCTTGAAGACGAAGGAGTTCAAGAAAGAAAGGTATAACCCCCTAACCGAGTAGTTAACAACTCCTAGTTAGGTTGTTAGTTAGATGTTTAACAAAGATCCGGTTTTGAGTCCATGTTACCACCTCTAGAAAATTGTTTTTCACCAAATTCCGCATGCCCGAAAGTACCGGGAGAGGTAGCATGGACTTACACCGAGTTCATCTCATGAACTAATATACACCCAGACAGCCTCTTTGGTAGTATCTTAAGTAGCGATGTATCCAGCCTTAATCGTCTAGTATGCCATGGTATCTAGCTTGGAACTCTTCCAACATACCGTCCCTTTACTGAGGGTAAAGACAATGCCTGTGTCTGACATTCAGTCGTCTTTATCACCCTGGAACCCTTCTAGTGTTTCTCCCCAGGATCGATTAATACCATCTCACTACATCTAGTGAGAATCCTAGCATTCAATTACATCTATCTCATAGATGAAAACTCAGGATTTAGGAGGTATCACTTTGATCCTATTGGAGAATCCTTGTGATAAGCGGAGATTGACCGAGCGTAGTATAGAAAACTCTTTTCCTATCAAGAGTATGTTGTCCACGTACAATATGAGGATAACCACCTTACTCTCTACTACCTTTTTTTGTATACAAGGTTCATCTACCATTTTGATGAAGTCAAACACTTTGACTACCACATCAAAACAGACGTTCCAACTCTGCGATACCTGCTTTATTCTGTAAAGCAACTTGCACACGTTTCCGCTGCTCCCACTGTTTACGAAGCCCTCTGGCTGTGTTCTTATAGACGTTCTCTTCTAAATCATTTTAGAAAAGCAGTCATGGCACCCAACCACCAGATATCGTATTCATGGTATGCAGCAATGGCAAGTAGGATCTGGATGGACTTAAGCATAGTGCCTGGAAAAGGTTTCGTCATTATCCACGCCTGGTCGATGACGAAAACCTTTAACAAGTCTAGCTTTGAAAGTCTCAACTTTTCCATCTACACCAAGTAATCTTCTCAAGATATACTTGCTCCTGACGGGGATTTAACTCTTCAGATATAGCAACCAAAGTCCATACTTTGTTAGTGTACATGGATTCCATCTCAGATCACTAAGCATCCAGCCATTCTTACAGAATCCCTACTCTTGATGGACTGCTCGAAACTAGTTGGGTCATCATCTCATGATGCATTCCTCATTCCCACTGTCATCAAGAAACCGAGGTATCTCTCAGGCGGATGAGGAACCCTACCAGATCGGTGGAGAGGCTGAGGTTCATCGGGAACTATTGAATCCTTTGGTTCTGTCAAATCATCAGCTGCAGTTTTGTATAGCTGGAACCTTTCCAATTCTACAGAACTGACCTTGCCTCGATCTTGTCCGGATTTTGCTTTAGACATAGGCCGGACAATCCTAAATCTTAACTTACTTAAGAGATAGGCTCTTCCCATACCATATCTTATATGGAGTGGTAGGCAGTGATCTGATTCGAACCTAATTCAATAGGTATGCAGCTTCTCAAGTGCACAACCCCAAAAGGAAATAGGTAACTCAGTAGTACTCATCATAGAGCACACCATATTTAATACGGTGCGATTGTTCCGCCCTAATACACCATTGTGCTGTGGTGTATTCAGAGGAGTAATACTGAGAGAGAATCTCATTTTTCTTTAGAATAGTCCAAGAATTCCATGCACAAGTATTCTCCTCCCTGATCTTATCATAGGACATAATACTTATACCCGGTTTTTGGTTCTCTACTTCTAACTTATATTCTATGAATATCTCAAAAGTTTCGGACCTATGTTTCAACAGGAACATATGACTGAGCCTTGAGAGATCATCAGAGAATGTAATGAAGTGCAAAGAACCGGTCCTGGCATGTGTAGACAGGGGACCTTGCATACATCACTATGTATCAGTCCCAAGAGTTTAACAACTCTTTCTCTGTTTCCTATAAACAGAGCTATGGTCATCTAATCTTTGTGACATGACTGGCAAGTTTCACAAGATGTAAATTCAAACTGATTTAAATATGCATCTAAAATGTAACTTCAGCCAGTCGGGTCACATTGATATGACCCAGTCTACAATGCCTCAAGAAGGAATCGTTCATTTCTGAACTTTTCCTCTTGTGTGTGTTCTATATACTAGGAACTGTAGTTTGATTTAGAACGTTAATGCTTTTAGATAACGTGCCTGAACCGATCAACTTTTGATATAGGAAATGTTCAAAACATTATCCATCAATACAAATTTTTTTATCATTTCTTTACTAAATAAATAGACTGATATGATTTTGTATATCAGGTTCGGTATCTAATAGCATTTGTTCAGAATCAATGTATTTGTAATACAGGGTGACAGTGACCAACAGACCTGGCTGCAACACTTGCACCGTTTTCTGTCTCATGAAACTTATCACCCGTTCTCAGTTCTCTGCCTTTCTGTAGCCCTATGTAATAGATTACATATCTGGGATCCTAATCCGGTATCAAATACCCAGGATGCAGAGGATACTGAGAAACAGTTCTTTGTAATGAACACACCCGAAGGAGATGCATCATATGCACTTTCTTCGTTTGGGCGGCATAGGAATTCTGGTATTCCACTATTTCCTGCTCTGTCTTATAACAATTATAAGTTGGAGCAGGACCAACGTTCCCCAGCTCAGTATAACAAGCGGGTTCGGTCAATACATCCATATTATTATCTTGATTAAGGCGTGATATGGTCGCTACCTGGAGAGAGAGAAAAGAAAACACTTTGCGTGCGCTCTTGCAAGATTAGATTGGTTATTTAGTTTATCTAATCAGGATGGCTCCCACTGTTCTTATCAAATCTTCCTTCACACCCTAAAAGGAAAGACTAGCCGGGATTAATTACACTCTACAAGTTCGCCAATCTTTCAGCCAGGCCAGTTTCGGTACTTTGAGGGAGGTTCCCCGTGCTTTTGCACTGACCTAATTACAGTAAACCTCGTTTTCCCAGAGGCGTAACCCCGTTGACACCTTTCTAGACACCTACTTGATCGACTAATTGCAAAGTGCAAAACTCTCCCAGGAGTAACAATTACTCGCAGTGGGTATCAGGATCTAACTATCATATAGAAGGTATGCAATCTCATTGCAAATTTCAACACTTGAAACTCTCGATAAAGATTTTTACCCCTAGCACTTATGACCTTGGCTAAGGTCAACAAATCATATGCACTAGTCAAGTTCTACCCGTCATTTCATGATTAATTAGACCCACCCACATGACCCTTGGCTAAGGTCAACAAAGCCACATGACTGTCCTAACTAATCGCATCATATGCGGTGTAGGAAGACATCACTTAGCTACCGTACACTACGCCTCGGCTATGGTCGACAAACGTAGCACGAATACTAAGTACTCTACTTCCTAAAATGACGGAGGGTTGCGGATGGTTTTTAAGAAAACCTTTAACGCTTTGAACTTGATCTCGTTGCGGAATCAAATGGTTTTTAAATGGAATGTTTTTGAGGCTTTTCTAGTTTTGCTAAAGGGGTCACTCCCGGTGAAGGGATCATCGGCCCTTTCCTCATCGAATAAGGTGCAGGATATATCACATATACCGCTGTGCAAAGTGAAAACTATAGAAGCAATCAAAAGACAAACCGAGTGTGTAGCATCTGCCAGTTATTGCTAAAGGGGTCACTCCCGGTGAAGGGATCTCGGCCCTTTCCTCATCGAATAAGGTGCAGGATGTTCTACAAGGAACACCGCGATGCAAAGCAAGAACTGTAGCTACCTGTTTTATTTTGAAATTCGATTCCACAACATCTTTTAGGTTTATTTTCTTTCATTAATCTCATTAATGAATATCCCATCATTTAAGTCAACCTAAACATCACAGATAAATATAACGTACGCTTATGCCATCCCATTCGCCTCGATGTCCCGTCTGCACCGTTAGGTTAGGTAACTAACGCCAGAGCGAGGCAGGGCTAGCGCGGGTGTAAAACATAAGCAACGTCTATATAATATATCATATATACTATATATAATATCTATCTGAACATATCACATGATCACATCACAGATAACGCAGCAGAAAATATCATATGAAATATTGGATATACTAGGACGTCCGTGTTTTATTTTGAGCCTGTTTAAAACACGGATTCCACGGTCGTGATGAATAGCCAATCCCACACCCCTAGACCCCTACGAGAGCGGCAAGCAACCCTACCAATTCTAGGGTTAGGAGACCCGGACTCGACTCCTCGAGATGGTCTCCCACTGGACCCTAGAACCCGGTTACTTGTGCTCCCCTCCTTGGGTCTATCCTAATGCGGAAAAGTAAATAATATACATCAACGGTGACATCTTCCGCAACCTGGAAGTGCCCCAATAAAAGAATATTACATACAAGTTTTTTACATGAATGAAAATGAAAAACACTCATCTCACATAAAAAACCCCCGGCTATTCAAACACGACGATCCAATATAACATATCCAGCAACACATAACATCACATGTCATCAACGTAAGTAAACATGCGTATCCCAATTGTCGTTGACATATAGCAACGAAACCGGCGATATCACATATTACACTTACGGTCACAAAAAAGAAAGTGTAAAACTACAACAGTTGGAATCCGCAACTTGCATAGACATCGCATGCCTAATCAAATGAATTCCTTAGACATCGCATGCCTAACAATTATAAACCCCGCATTTTAGTCTCATTATCGAAAACTCTTTTCAATATCAAGTCGGGCAATTCAACAAGATTCCCGACATTTTGATCGAATGCTCGTCGCAAACTTTAGTAGACGGCCGCACCCCCGACGCCATCGACGAAGTGCACTAAGGCGGAACACCGCTGCCGCGAGAACCCGAACGGATGCTTTCGGCGACGGGGTTCTCCTACAGTCACTTGGTCGGGGCTAAGGGGTGTAGCTGTCTATTAAGTTTATCCAGCGAGTATCCGCGTACGCTACGTGATTGCGACAGACTTCTGATCGCATCAAAATTCCGTGGCAACCGATCAAGTGAGACTAAAGTGCTGTGTTTATAACATTCATTCAGTTATCTCATAACTACTTGTGAATTTCAATTATTGTATCACATTCCAGATAAATAGAAAATGTTAAACTTTCCGTTCGAACAATCAAACACCCAAGTTTTCCCGAAACAGCTCAACACATGAAATAATTTTAAAAACATTCACTTCATGCCTCAGTACCAACGGTCCAGCCGTAGAAGGGTCAAGCCAACGCCTCACATGTGGCACGCCGTACTGCCCCAAACCCTAAGGTTCAAAGGGCAGTTCAAGACGGTCACATAATCGAGTTAAGGTTTGTTGTCTTCTAGAGGGTCCATCGCGTTACTTGCACTACTTAGAACGTTATTAAACTACGGAAAAATCCAACAATTGAAAATTTCCCGGCAGAGGAAAAAGTGGGTATTTATATCCGGTCGAACTTTTTAACATATTCTAAAAATACCCGGAAAACACAGTAAACAAAGTTAAATAATCCGATCGAATCATCGAGTCTCCAATACAACCCCAGAACACTCAACTCTTGAGTCATAATAAAAATACCCATAAAATATAAATCACAGAAATAGGAATTATGGTGCAAAAATGATAACCTAAATCCTCTGTACGACCGCGGAACCGCGGCCCAAGCAGGCTATTGCCGCGGTTCCGCGGTGGAATGTACGATTTAGGGGGTCGTTTTTCACCACAATTCTTATATTTCCCTGCTGTATTTTTCAGGTATTTTTAATTCAGAAAAATCCACAATTTTCGAAAATGTACAGAGAGGGGTCAAGGATTAGGGTTTCGGGTTCGATCGGGTTTCTACCTCCGTCTACGCATCACCTAAGGCTCTAAGTAGGCTTTGATACCACTGTAGGGTTCTTAGGCACACCCATGAGGTTCTACAAGTGATCAAACATTGTCAATTCAAAAATTTTCTATGTGCTGAGAAACCCTAAACTAGATCGTTACTAGAGGTAAGGCGATGCAAGCAAGTAAACAACTTTATTGCTAAATGAAAGAGACTACAACCTTTGTAGATTCGGTCCTCCACCTCCTTAGCTCCGTGATGACGTCCCTCCGCTGCGATCATCGGATCCCGGACTCTGGCGATGGTTTCGTTGGAGAAATGATCGGGCTAGGTCGTCGACTTCGATGCCGAAGATGATCTACGTCGAGGCAACACAAGATCAAGCTCCAACTTCACCAAGTCATGAAACTTGTGAAGAAAACACCCTATACTACATGGTAAGTGGTAGAGGATGAAGAAATAGGAAGTGGGTTCACTTTAGAATTGGATTTCTCACTCTTTTTCTCAAGTCACCATTGAAGCTAGCAAGCTTCTTTCTTCTTGAAGAAGAAGAAGAAGAAGAAAAAGAATATGATAAGATTAATGAAAATAGAAAATAAAGTGATTCTTATCATATTTGCAACCATGGTTTACTGTAGAGAATAAACTAGGGTTTAGTTGAATGGTTAGGGTTAAGGCAAAAGACAAACTAGCTAGACTTTTCAAAGCTTCAAGAAGCTTCAAGTATCAAACAAAGAAAGCCACAATGTTATATTTTGCCAAAAATAAATAAAAAGAATGAATAAACAAGTAAAAACCCTAAACCATCAACTAAACATGGTTTAAGTCTTACACACACCCATGTTTGCATGTATCATCAAACATGATACAAACAAGTGCACAAAAATATATCACATATACAACTTGTGCACATCAAGTGAGAAAATCCATCTAAAGTGAACAAATACTAGTTAATGCAAAGTAATATATCAAATATATAATTATACATTAAATCATTAAATCAACACTTGATTTAACGATCCGGTCATATCACATATGACCGACTAATATCCGATGTATCGACTTATCTGATGTCAAACACCAATGGATATGGGATCATCCATCGCCCATCACATGGGTCGAGAAGATATACGCTAGTCTATTCTGGAATATCGATGACCCGTCTCAATATCCCCACGACTAGGAACATTGAAGGATGTACTCATGGACTACCCAGGCCCCACTAGTATGATCTACATCATAGTCCTGGAAGTCGAGTATACATCCTAAAGGCTTTATCAACATGTAACAGAGAGACAGAAAGTATACATGTTAAGATAAAGAGCAACCAGATAGCGTACTATCATGTCGAGCAAGAAAGTCCTACCTATATATGTCCCAGCATCCATTACAATATATATCCAATGCACAGTAATGGCCTCTAGGGCATACATATAACTAACACGTACGTATACATATACATGGATTATGAGGATAGTACTTGGGATTGGAGATGAGTCGATGAGATTGGGCTAGATGTCGTGAGATCGGTGATGTGATATGGTTCATATTTGGGATACGACGTGATGTTTTAGCGGGTCCTTTCGACGTGGTGTTTTCATACACACGCATGCACATACATATGCGGTATCAGTATTGTACTAGACGTAGATCAGTATCCCTGATCATGATATTTGATAAGAGGATACTAGATGAATAATGTGATTGATGTGACATTGACCCATACCCAGATTTGGGATGTCGTACGACAGATTTACCGTACGAGCTATATTGATGTTAGATCCGCACTGTTGACTCGAGAATGTCATATTGTATTAGGGTATTGTATGGGATACTATTGAGGCGGGATCACCGACTATTATTATATATATGTATCGACTCAGATGTTAGGCGGCTTCCTTACCTTTCGATCAGCCTGTTAGTTTAGCCTGGTAGTTACTTGTAAATGGTGGATTAAACTCGAGTCATACCTATTTCAAAACTAACGAATCGTGAGTATTTTAAAGACAGGACAAGGGATTCTATGGATATTTCAAAGGACGTATCTTCTCTTAAAACACCGTAGCCCTTATTTTCAAAACTCCACGATTCGTATTATTTCAAATGGCAAAACTGTACGACACATACTTATATAAATGCAGATTAGTTATCATTGTGTTTATTGTTCATCTCCCGTATATTCTTGCTATTCGCATCGCATCGCATGCTGATATTGTGTTTTCTTATGACATTATTGAGATCATGCTGTCAGGACACCAGCACCATTACCGATGATGCGTATGCTCCACATACACTTACGTGCCGGCTCACACACATCATCATCGGTAATTGCCATGTCATAAACACTTTAGAGAATATTACTCATTGACATAGCTTGTTAACTGATAGTTCGACATGGTATTAGCGTACTCGTCTTTATATGCTAGTTTAGGCATTGCAGTTATTACTTGCTACTGCATGCATGTTATTATTCACTGTTATGCAGTATTATGGAGTTTTATGCCAATATTCACTGTTTACTTGCTATTGATGATTGGATTTCGGATTTTCATGAGATTTCTTGGATTTGGGAGAAAACCGCAAGAATATATATAAACTTCTCTCTCTCTCTCTTTTTAAAATGAAAAGTGCGGTTTTCTCGTGATGTATGAGTCTTCCACCATGATGTTTTCTCGGTTATGAGATTGATTTCGAGACCCAATTCGAGGAGTTAGATGAACCGTCTGCGGGTACATGGTGGACCCGGTAAGGTACCCCGGGGCAAGAAGTTCGAGGTGTAGACGATGAGCCCGGCAGGGACAGACTGCCCACCGGTGATTTTACCTGGCGTGTCAGATATCCGGAGGATACCGTTCGTGGTCGTGTAATTTATGATTGGGGACGATCCGGACTGACGGAGCCCTAGATAGTGAGATTTGAGACACTGAGATTTGAGATTTGAGATATTGAGGTATTGAGATTTGAGGATACAACCAGTCTAGATAGCTGGAGCCTGAGATATTGAGATATTGGGATTTATGTTTTGTGTCGATGCTAGACACTATTTATGTTGATTTCATTGATGATACCTCATTTTAATTATACAGAAATCTCATTAAGTTATGAAAGCAGTTTCTTCATTTACATGTATTCTGTTTTCATGCATTCATACCTTTTTCATATGATATGTTGTTACCTGAGGCACTGACATGAGCACATGGGATTACACTTATATATAGATGTTTACCCTTGCCACCTTTTCTTGCTTCAGACTTATCATTTGAGGTTATATATATGTATATTGATCGTATTGACCTAGGATTGTGCCATACAAACGATTTCTGTTCGGTGATGTTTTCTACTCACGAGTTAGCAACTCACCCCCGTTGTGCCACAGTTTCTTGCAGGTTTTGCCGTATAGGATTCGTTACGGCTTTGCTGGCACACTGCTTCCTTTCCGGATGATTTGCTTTGGTAGGTGGGTTCACTTGCATCGTGACCACCATTATACCTTGTATATTATTTATTTCAGTTGTATCTAGTAAACTCTATCAACCAGACATGTATATTTTATTGACTTAGAGACCAGTGATGTATATTCTTTCGAACTTAGAGTCGCGCGTTGTATTATTATGGATTTCATGTTGTTTAGAGTTTTCCTTTCAGTTTTGATCCTCGCCCTTCGGCGTTGTATATTATATTGCTTGCATGGTTGTGGCCGTCGATTGACGAAAAGCTAGCTCCCACTTGGGGATGCCTTTTATCATTCATGTATATATTTATCATGTTGTACCCCATTCGGGGCCAGTATTTACAAAAGAAACTCTGCCGAAATTTTCATAAAAGACTTGTGATTTTAAAAATGTATATTTCGGCTTATGTTGCTAAACTACTTGATTTAAATTGGTTTTTCCTTCACTCTACTGCTTTACTTGGTTTTGATTTCTAGGTTTTGGCTTACTTAGATTATGTACGCCTCGAGACATTTCGTAATTTAAGTGCTGGTCATGTTCCGTACTTTTCGGTTCGTGACAACATCATTTCACCTGAACCAGGGAAACTCTCTGTGTGGGACTCTAAAGACTCGACAGTATGCCAACAGTAAGTTACTGGATAAATCCATAACCACAAGCACGTCAGCGGCACTAGCTGTACGTAATGGCTATCCGGGTACCTGTCGAAAAGGAAGACCGACGAGCAAACTCATCCAGATCCCTACCGAGCCTATCTATGACAATCTCCGTCCAGTCCGGTCTCTTTATCAGAAAGTATCACATACCGGGTCTAGGGGTGGTAAACGTCAGACCCTAATAACCCGATAATTCGTGATCATGTGGCTCAGGACCAATCTGGAAAACTACTGATCAACCTATCAGTAAATCCCAACTGCCTTGGCCAAGGTCTTAGGGTCCTGACCAATCAAACACAGAGCGATACCGACTCCCTATAACGAGGGAGAAGAATCTGCAACAATCACTCACTGCCTCCATGTGGCTCGGGACTGTACCCAACCAAAACCTGTTTGCACGACTCAGTAGAGTCATGGTAGGGTAGTGATCAAAGCACAGTGGGAACTCATACAAGACAAATGACGATCTCAGGTCTGAAGTCTAACCTGTACTCAGGTCACCTGAGAACTGCTACCTGACATAGGTATAGTACCATCTAGAAGTTCTCTGCGAGCCCGTCCAGTGTTCTCATCCCCAGTGAGCACCTGTATACGATCTTAGGTACAAAAGACCAATGGCTGTGAGACCAGCCATCGCCCCTCGTCAGGGTCTAGAAACGTATACACTAGTCTACTCTAGAATATCGATGCTCAGTATCGATACTCCTACGGCTAGAGACCTTTTAAGGATGTGCTTATCGACTACCCATCTCCCTCAAGTATGATCTCCATCACAACGCATGTAGTCAAGCAATGATCCTACAGGCTTTATCAACATGTATAGATGATACGTAATAATAAGTAAAACATATGCACATGTTAAGATAAAGACAAACCAGATAGCATACTATCATATCGAGCAAGATTGTCCTGTACATACATATGTCTAAGTATCCACATGTATACATATACAATAACGGCCTCTAGGGCATACATATCCAACAATATCCCACTTGCACTAAGGCCATATATTGGCGTACCAAGTACCCATCGTCTGCTCTAGGGCCAGCTGTTGGCGTATCGCATACCCAACATCTCAAAAAGGCGCTCGAACTGTGCTTGAGGGAGGGCCTTCGTGAATGGATCCGCCGTGTTGTCTTTTATGTCCACTCTCCACACCTCGATCTTCCGGTGATCAACGATCTCCCTGATTACGTGATACTGCCTTAAGATGTGTCTGGATTTCTGATGGGACCGTGGTTCCTTCGCTAGAGCTATAGCCCTATTGTTATCGCAATATAAAGGTCTCAAATCAACAATGGACGAAACTACTTGAAGTTCAGTAATGAACTTTTTCATCCAGACCGCTTCTTTTGCGGCATCATTTGCAGCAATGTATTCAGCCTCCATCATCAAGTCTGCGACGGTATCCTGTTTGGAGCTCTTCCAGCACACCGCCCCTCCATTGAGGGTAAACACAAAACCCGAGATAAACTTGCTGTCATTCTTGTCATTATGGAAGCTTGAATCGGTTAAGGACTCGACCTTAAGGTCTCCATTGCCGTATACCAAGAACATCTCCTTAGTTCTTCTCAGTTAATTGAGAATGTTCTTCACAGCTGTCCAATGATTCTCACTCGGGTTTGACTGATACCGACTCACCATGCTAAGCGTGTATGCTACATCTGGTCTGGTACATAGCATCGCATACATTATAAATCCTACCGCCAAAGCGTAGGGTATAGTGCTCATGCGAACCCTCTCCTCGTCAGTCTTAGGAGATATCTCTTTGGAAAGGGTGATTCCGTGCAATGCGGGTATGTTACCGCACTTGGAAAATTCCATACTAAATCTCTTTAGTATGGTCTCTATGTACCTGGACTGCGAAAGTCCCAATAATCTCTTGGATCTATCTTTGTGGATCTTAATCCCCAGAATGTAAGAGGCATCACCCAGGTCCTTCATGGAGAACTTTTGTGATAAGAACAACTTGACCGATTATAGCATAGGAATGTCATTTCTTATCAAAAGAATGTCATCCACGTACAAAACTAGAAATACGACAATTCGTCCTACAATCTTCCTATATATAAAAGGCTCATCTTCGTTCTTGATGAAGTCAAATTCCTTGACTGTTTCATCAAAACAGATGTTCCATCTCCGTAATACCTGCTTTAATCCATAAATGGATTTAAGCAACTTACATACCTTCCCACTGCTCCCACTGTCTATAAAACCCTCTGGCTGATCCATATAAATGCACTCTTCCAAACATCCGTTTAGAAAAGCCATTTTTACATCTATCTGCCAAATTTCATAGTCGTGGAAGGCAGCAATGGAAAGTAGGATTCAAATGGATTTGAGCATAGTCACTAGAGAAAAGGTTTCATCATAGTCCACAACTGGTCTTTGACGAAAACCTTTTGCAACAAGTCTAGCCTTATAGGTTTCTACCTGTCCATCTACACCAAATTTCCTTTTGTAGATCCATTTGCATCCAACGGGTTTTACCCCAGGTGGAACAATATCCAAGGTCCACACTTTATTGGCATACATGGACTCCAATTCAGATCGCATAGAATCCAGCCATTTATCAGAGTACCTACTGATAATGGCCTGCTTGAAACTAGTAGGATTATCTTCTTCCAAGATGCAATCCTCTCGATCCCTTTCTATGAGAAAACCGTAGTATCTCTCGGGCGGATGAGAAATCCTACTAGATCTGCGGAGTGGCTGAGGTTCATCTAGGATTATTGAATCCTCTGGTTCTACCAATTCTTCAGTTATAGTTTGTCCCTATGGAATTTCTTCCAGCTCTACCGTGGTCCCACTAATTTCTTTTGCGAGAAATTCCTTTTCTAAAAAGATGGCATGACGAGCAACAAACACCTTCTGTTCCTTAGTGTGGTAGAACAGATATCCTTGTGAATGCTTAGGATATCTTACAAACTTACAAAGAACTGATCGTGCCTCTAGTTTATCCGGATTTTGCTTTTTAACATAAGCCGGACAATCCCATATCTTAACAAAATTAAGGTATGGTCTCTTCCGCTACCAAATTTCTTATGGAGTGGTAGGCACAGTTTTGGTAGGAACCCTATTCAATTCATACACAGCCATTTCAAGTGTATATCCCCAGAATGAAAGAGGCAACTCGGCATTACTCATCATGGAGCGCACCATATCCAATAGGGCACGGTTCCTCCGCTCCGATACACCGTTATGCTGTGGTGTGTACGGAGGAGTAAGCCGAGAGAGAATGCCATTCTCTTTTAGAAAGTCCCAGAATTCCGTACTCAAGTACTCCCCTTCTTGATCAGATCGAAGGATCTTGATACTTTTTCCTGTCTGGTTCTCTACTTCGCTCTTATATTCTTTGAATTTCTCAAAAGGTTCAGATTTGTGTTTCAAAAGATACACATGTTCGAACCTTGAGAGATCGTCAGTGAATATAATGAAGTACGAGAACCCGGCCCTTGCATGTATAGATATCGAACCACATACATCACCGTGTATGAGTCCTAAGAGCTCTGTCGCCCTTTCTCCGTATCCGGTGAACGGAGATTTGGTCATCTTTCCCTTGAGACAAGACTGACAAGTTTCATAAGATGAAAATTCGAACGTATTCAAAAATCCATCTTTATGCAACTTACTTAGTCTTTTCTCTCTGATATGACCAAGTCTACAATACCATAAGTAGGATTCATCCACTTCTGAACTCTTCCTCTTGCGTGTGTTTTGTATATTGAAAACTACGTTTTGATTTAGAACATAGATATCATTACACAGTGTACCTTCTGCAACCAATATCTTATCAAGGTAGATGTTCATGATATTTCTATCAAGAACAAAGTTATATCCATCTTTATTAAGTAAAGAAATTGATATGATGTTGCAATCCATGGAAGGTACATAGTAGCAATTGTTCAAAATCATAGTATTGCCATTTGGCAATGCTAGGTGATATTCACCGACGGCAGAAGCATCAACTTGTGCTCTGTTCCCTACTCTGAGAGACATATCTGTTAGTTATATGTATGCCCTAGAGGCCATTACTGTACATAGGATGTATATTGTAGTGGATGCTGGGACATATATAGGGAGGACTTTCTTGCTCGACATGATAGTATGCTATCTGGTTGATCTTTACCTTAACGAGTATACTGATTGTCTCTCTGTTACATGTTGGTAAAGCCCTTAGGATCTGTACTTGACTACCTGGACTATGATGCGGATCATACTAGTGGGGACATGGTAGTCCATAAGTACATCCTTCAACGTCCCTAGTCGTGCGTGTATCGAGACGGGGCATCGATATACCAGAGTAGACTAGCGTATACCTTCTCGACCCATACATATGGGCGATGGATGATCCCATATCCATTGGTGTTTGACATCAGAGATGATATACGGGTGCTCAGTAGAGACTGGGTACACTGGACGGACTCGCCGAGAACTCCCAGATGGTATTATACCTCACGTCAGATGGCAGTTCTCTGGTGACACTGGTACAGAGTAGTCTGTTGACCCGAGATCGTCATAGAGTCTTGTGTGGTTCCCACTGTGCTTTGATTTCCATCTTACCACGTCCAAGAGGGCGTGCAAAACGGTGGTTTTTGGTTACAGTCCCGAGTCACATGGAGGCAATGAGCGATAGGAGGGGATTCGTCTCTCCCGGTATAGGAGGTTGATGTTGCGCTGTGTTCGATTGGCTATAACAGGAAATCCCTGGCCAGGGTTGCTGAGATTTACTGGTAAGTGTTACCAGTAGTTTCTCGAACAGTTATAGACCTCATATCGACACGACTTATTGAGCTATCGGGGTCTGACGTTTTACCACCCCTAGGCGAGATATGCGACAGATCAGACGATCAGACCGGACTGTACGGAAGTGTTACTGGTCGGATTCACTGGAGTGTGAGCGGGCTTGCTCATCGATCTTCAGATCGCTCAATACCCGGGTGGCCGTTACGTTTAGCAGACCGCTTGCGGCTTGTGGGTGTTTGATATGATCATCATTCGCTGCCGGCGTATTGACGAGTCTTTAGAGTCCTACACAGAGGTTTCCTGGCTCAAGCGAAACGAAATAGGAGCGCATATGAGATATGTGCGGGACCGAGAATAATGCGTGTATGTGATACCGTATTCTATTCTCGCGATAAATGTATCGAATGGTTGTATGCGATATAACCTAGTTATCGATTCAAGCGTTGATTCGATAAGCCGATACATTGAATACTAGTCGGTTGTGTGCGACATGACCGGATCATTGAATCAAGTGATGATTTAATGATTTAATGCATAATTATATATTTGATATGTTACTTTGCACTAACTAGTATTGGTTCACTTTAAACGGATTTTCTCACTTGGTTTGTGCACATTGTATATGTGATATACTTTTGTACACTTGATTGTATCATGTTTGATGATACATGTTTAACTATAGTTAAGTGTAATGAATTAAGGCATGGTTAATCTAATGATTAGGGTTTTCTTTTTATTACTTATTTATTTATTTATTTATTTTGATTAGATAAGAAAAGAATGGTTGCTAATTTTGGAGTTTAGTTGAAACTTCATGAAGCTTTGACTTTGTAACCATTCTTGTCTTCATCTTAAACCCTAACCATTAAACTAACCTTAGTTAATTCTCTACACTTGACCATGGTTCTAATATGATAAGTATTCATATTCTTTTCTTTTTCTAATTAACTTATCTTATCATCTTTCTTCTTCTTCTTCCTTGAACTTCAAAAAGAAAGCTTACCTCATCAATGGTGATTGATGAATTAGAGTGAGAAATCCAATTCTAAAGTTAACCCAATTCCTATTTCTTCATCCTCTACCTCTTGCCAAGTAGTAGAGTGTGCTTACTTCACAAGTTTCTTGACTTGGTGAAGTCGGAGCTTGATTTAGCGATGCCTCGACGTAGATCATCTTCGGCATGGACATCGACGACCTAGCTTGCCCATTCTCCGACGAAGCCGACTCTAGAGCCCGGATTTGATTTGGACAGCGGAGACGACCTCGTTGCGGAGCCGTGGAGGTGGAGGACCGGATCTACAAAGGTTGTATTTCCGTATTCCCAATAGTTAATTGTTAACTAGTTCTTTTTCGCCTAGACTTCTAGTTATCGATCCGTAGTTTAGGGTTTGTAGGCACCATAATTTTTGAAATTGCCATGGTTGATGGCTTGGGAGACCTCACTTGAGTGCCTAGGAACCCTACAGTGGTATCAGAGCCTAGCTAGAGCCTTAGGCGAAGTCTAGACGGAATTTGAAGTCCGAACGAACCCGAAACCCCGAATCAAACATGCTCTCTGTCCAATTTTTAAAATCTGGTCTTTTTCCATATTAAAAATATTCAGTAAAGTCAGCAGGAAATTATAAGGGATACTGTAAATTTCGTACGGCTGATTCCTTCAGTGAGCCGCGTTTCCGCGGCACGAACATGGCTCGTGCGGCGGAAGCGCGGCAGATTTGTCGTTTTGCGCATATATTTTTTTACAGTAATTCCTCTTTTTCAATGCTGGTTTTCCTGGGAATTTTTAATTGTTTTTCAAGAGTTGCATTTTCTGCTGTGTATTTGGAGATTCGGTGTTTCGATCGGAGTATCAAATTTTGTCTGTGTGGCTTTCCGGATAAATTTTAGAATATGTTAAAAAGTTCGACCGGATATAAATACCCAACTTTTCCCCTGTCGGGAAATTTCCAAGTGTTGGATCTTTCCGTAGTTTAACGACGTTCTAAGTAGTGCAAGTAACGCGATGGTCCCTCTAGAAGATACAAACCTTAACTCGATTATGTGACCGTCTTGAACTGCCCTTTGAACCTTCGGGTTTGGGGCAGTACGGCGTGCCACATGTGAGGCGTTGGCTTGACCCTTCTACGGCTGGACCGTTGGTACTGAGGCACGAACGGAATGTTGTTATACTTGTTTCATGTGTTGAGCTGTATCGGGAAAACTTGGGTGTTAGATTGTTCGATCGAAAAGTTTAACATTTTCTGTTTATCCGGAATGGGATAAAATAATTGGAATTCACAAAAGTTATGAGATAACTAAATGAATGTTATAAACGTAGCAATTTAGTCTCACTTGATCGGTTGCCACGGAATTTTGATGTGATCAAAAGTCCGTCGCAATCACGTAGCGTACACGGATACTCGCCGGGTAAACTTAATAGACAGCCTCACTCCATAGCCCCGACCAAGTGACTGTAGGAGAACCCCGTCGCCGAAAGCATCCGTTTGGGTGCTCGCGGTAGCGGTGTTCCGCCTTGGTGCACTTCGTCGACCGTATCAGGGGTGCGGCCGTCTACTGAAGTTTACGACGAGTATTCGATCAGACTGTCGGGAATCTTGTTCAATTGCCCGACTCGATATTGAAAAGTGTTTTCGATAAAGAGACTAAAATGCGGGGTTTATAATTGTTAGGCATGCGATGTCTAAAGAATTCATTTGGTCAGGCATGCGATGTCTGAAGAGATTGCGGATTCCAACTGTTGTAGTTTTACACTTTCTTTTCTGTGACCGTAAGTGTAATATGTGATATCGCCGGTTTCGTTGCTATACGTCAACGACAATTGGGATGCGCATATTTACTTACGTTGATGACATGTGATGTTATGTGTTGTTGGATATGTTATATTGGATCGTCGTGTTTGAATAGCCGGGGTTTTTTATGTGAGATGAGTGTTTTTCATTTTCATTCATGTAAAAACTTGTATGTAATATTCTTTTATTGGGGCGCTTCCAGGTTGCGGAAGTTGTCACCGTTTGTATATTATTTCCTTTTCCGCACTAGGATAGACCCAAGGAGGGGAGCACAAGTAACCGGGTTCTGGAGTCCAGTGGGAGACCAACTCGAGGAGTCGGGTCCGGGTCTCCTAACTCTAGAATTGGTAGGGTTGCTTGCCGCTCTCGTAGGGGTCTTGGGGTGTGGGTTTGGCTATTCATCACGGCCGTGGAATCCGTGTTTTATACTGGCTCGTATTGAAAACACGGACGTCCTAGTATATCCAATATTTCATATGTTTCTTCTGCTGCGATATCTGTGATGTGATCATGTGATGTTCTGTGATAGATACAGTATATAGTATATATGATATATTATATAGATGTTACTTATGTTTTACACCCGCGCTAGCCCTGCCCCGCTCTGCCGTTAGTTACCTAACCTAACGGTGCACGAGGGGACATCGAGGCGAATGCGGATGGCATAAGTGTACGTCGTATTTATCTGTGATGTTTAGGTACATTAAATGATGGGAATTCATTAATGTGATTAATGAAAGTAAAAGAAACCTAAGATGTTGTAGAATCGAATTTCAAAATTAAAACAGGTAGCTACAGTTCTTGCTTTGCATAGCGGTATATGTGATATATCCTACACTTTATTCGATGAGGAAAGGACCGAGATCCCTTCACCGGGAGTGACTCCTTTAGCAATAACTGGCAGATGCTACACACTCGGTTTGTATTTTGATTGCTTTTAAGTGTTTTTGCTTTGCACAGCGGTATATGTGATATATCCTGCACCTTATTCGATGAGGAAAGGACCGAGATCCCTTCACCGGGAGTGACTCCTTTAGCAAAACAAGAAAAGCCTCAAAAGCACTCCATTTCAAAATTCATTCGATCCTACAACGATATCAAGTTCATTACGCAATAGGTTTTCATAAAAACCTGTCGTAGCCCTCCGTCATTTCAGATAAGTGCTGTTTAGTATTCGTGCTGCGTTTGTTGGCCTCCGTCAAGGCGCAGTGTGCGGTAGCTAACCAGTATTTATCTGCTTATGCATATGATGCAGATTGAGTTAGGGTAGTCGTGCGACCTTGTTGGCCTCCGTCAAGGGTCGTGCGGGTGGGTTTGATTCGATCAAGAAATGACGGGTTGAACTTGACTAGTAGCCTATGGTTTGTTGGCCTCCGTCAAGGTCATAGGGTGCTAGGGGCAAAACATTATCGGGAATTTCAAGTGTTGAAATTTGCAATGAGATTGCATACCTTCTATGAGATAGTTGGATCCCGATACCCGCTGCGAGTAAGTGTTACTCCTGGGAGAGTTTTATACATTACAATTAGCCGATCAAGTAGGTGTCTAGAAAGGTGTCAACGGGGTTACGCCTCTGGGAAAACGAGGTTTACAGTAATTAGGTTCGTGCGAAAGCACGGGGGACCTCCCTCAAAGTACCGACACTGGCCTGGCTGAAAGATTGGCGAACTTGTAGTGTGCAATTAATCCCGGCTAGTCTTTCCTTTTAGGGTTTGAAGGAAGATTTGATAAAAAGCAGTGGGAGCCATCCTGATTAGATAAAATATTAACCAATCTATTCTTGACAGAGCGCACGCTGAGTGTTTTCTTCTCTCTCTCTCCAGGTAGCGACCATATCACGCCTTAATTAAGATAATAATACGGAATATTGACCGAACCCGCTTGTTATACTGAGCTGGGGAACGTTGGTCCCACTCCAACTTATAATTGTTATAAAACAGAGCAGGAAATTGGGGAATACCAGATTTCCCGTACCGCCCAAACGAGGAGAGTGCATGATGATGCATCATCTTCGGGTGTGTTCATTATACAGAACTGTTTCTCAGTATTCTTTACGTCCTGGGTATATGATACCGGATCAGGATCCCAGATATGTAATCTGTTACATAGGGCTACAGATAGGTAGAGAACTGAGAACGGGTGATAAGTTTCATGAGGCAGAAAATGGGGCAAATGTTGCAGCCAAGTCTGTTGGTCACTGTCACCCTGTATTATCGATACATTGATTCTGAACGAATGTTGTTAGATACCGAACCTGATATACAAAATCATATCAGTCTCTTTATTAGTAAAGAAAGGATATAATTTTGTATTGTTGGATAATGTTTTGAACATTTCCTATATCAAAAGTTGATCAGTTCAGGCACGTTATCTAAAAGCATTGATGTTCTAAATCAAACTACAGTTCTTAGTATACTGAACACACACAAGAGGAAGAGTTCAGAAATGAACGAATTCTTCTTGAGGTATTGTAGACTAGGTCAGATCAATGTGACCCGACTAGCTGAAGTTACATGTAGATGCATATTTAAATCAGTTTGAATTTACATCTTGTGAAACTCGCCAGTCATGTCACAAAGATAAGATGACCATAGCTCCGTTTATTGGAAACAGAGAAAGAGTTACTGAACTCTTGGGATGATACATGTTGATGTATGTAAGGTCCCCTGTCTACACATGCCAGGACTGGTTCTTTGTACTTCATTACATTCTCTGATAATCTCTCAAGATTCAGACATATGTTCCTGTTGAAACATGAGTCCGAGCCTTTTGAGATATTCACAGAATATAAGCGAGAAGTAGAGAACCAGATATAAGGGTATAAGTATTATGTCCTATGATGAGATCAAGGAGGAGAATACTTGAGCACGAAAATCCTGGATTATTCTAAAGGAGAATGAGATTCTCTCTCAGCATTACTCCTCCGAATACACCATAGCACGATGGTATATCGGGGCGGAGCAATCACACCCTATGTGATAAGGTGTGCTCTATGATGAGTACTACTGAGTTACCTATTTCCTCTTAGGGAGTTATGCACTTATGAAGCTGCATACCTATTGAATAGGGTTCGAATCAAATCAGTTGCCTACCACTTCATATTTGATATGGAAAGGGAAGAGCCCATATCTTAAACTAGTTAAGATTTGGGGTTGTCCGGCCTATGTCTAAAAGCAGAATCCGGACAAGCTCGAGGCAAGGTCTGTAATGTAGAACTGGAAAGGTTCCAGCTATACAAACTGCAGCAGATGATTTGATAAAACCAAAGGATTCAGTAGATACCAACGAACCTCATCCTCTCCGCCGATCTAGTAGGGTTCCTCACCCATCTGAGAGATACTTCGGTTTCTCTATGACAGTGGGAGCGAGGATTGCATCATGAGATGATGACCCAACTAGTTTCGAGCTGGCCATCAGGAGTAGGACTCTGTAAGAATGGCTGGATGTTTATCGATCTGAGATGGAATCCTTATACACCAACAAAGTATGGACTTTGGTTGCTATATCTGAAGGGTTAAATCCCCATCAGGAGCAAGTATATCTTGAGAAGATTACTTGGTGTAGATGGAAAAGTTGAGACTTTCAAAGCTAGAATTGTTAAAGGTTTTCGTCATCGACCAGGCGTGGATAATGATGAAACCTTTTCCAGTAGCTATGCTTAAGTCCATCCAGATCCTACTTGCCACGGCTACATACCATAACTACGATATCTGGCGGTTGGGTGCCATGACTGCTTTTCTAAATGATGTTTTAGAATAGTGCGTCTATAAGTACACAGCCAGAGGGCCTCGTAGACAGTGGGAGCAGCGGAAACGTATGCAAGATGCTTTATAGGATAAAGCAGGCATCGCGGAGTTGGAACATCTGTTTTGATAGATTAGTCAAAGAGTTTGACATCATCAAAATGGTAGATGAACCTTGTATAAACAAAAAGGTAGTAGGGAGTATTGTGACAATTCTCGTAGAGTACGTGGATGACATACTCTTGATAGGGAAGGAGTTTCCTATGCTACGCTCGATCAATCTCCGCTTATCACTATGATTCTCCATATAGGATCAAGATGATACCTCCTAAATCCTGAGTTTTGGATCTATGAGATAGATTTAATTGGATGTTAGGATTCTCACTAGTTGTAGTGAGATGGTATCAATCGATCCTAGGGAGAATCACTGGAAGTGTTCCAGGGTGATAAAGACGACTGAGTGTCAGTCACAGGCATTGTCTTTACCCTCAGTAAAGGGACGGTATGTTGGAAGAGTTCCAAGCTGGATACCGTGACATACTAGAAGATAAAGGCAGGATACATTGCTACTTAAGATGCTACCAAAGAGGCTGTTTGGGTGTATAATGGTTCATAAGATGAACTTTGTTCCTCCCATTGTGTGACAATGGAGTTGTGGCTTATGCCAAGGAACGCCGGTCCCATCAGTGATCCAGACATATTCTAAGGCAGTATCACTTGATCATGGAGATGGTTGATCTCCAGGGAGATCGAGGATAGGAGAGTAGACTCAGAGGACAACACAGCGGATCCACTCACAAAGGCCTGTTCCCAGAGAGAGACTTTTATGGGATGGTTGAGTATGAGATACTGCAACCACTGCTACAGATGGCCCTAGTGCAAGTGGGAGATTGTTAGTTAAATGTATGCCCTAGAGGCCATTACTGTACATAGGATGTATATTGTAGTGGATGCTGGGACATATATAGGGAGGACTTTCTTGCTCGACATGATAGTATGCTATCTGGTTGATCTTTACCTTAACGAGTATACTGATTGTCTCTCTGTTACATGTTGGTAAAGCCCTTAGGATCTGTACTTGACTACCTGGACTATGATGCGGATCATACTAGTGGGGACATGGTAGTCCATAAGTACATCCTTCAACGTCCCTAGTCGTGGGTGTATCGAGACGGGGCATCGATATACCAGAGTAGACTAGCGTATACCTTCTCGACCCATACAGATGGGCGATGGATGATCCCATATCCATTGGTGTTTGACATCAGAGATGATATACGGGTGCTCAGTAGAGACTGGGTACACTGGACGGACTCGCCGAGAACTCCCAGATGGTATTATACCTCACGTCAGATGGCAGTTCTCTGGTGACACTGGTACAGAGTAGTCTGTTGACCCGAGATCGTCATAGAGTCTTGTGTGGTTCCCACTGTGCTTTGATTTCCATCTTACCACGTCCAAGAGGGCGTGCAAAACGGTGGTTTTTGGGTACAGTCCCGAGTCACATGGAGGCAATGAGCGATAGGAGGGGATTCGTCTCTCCCGGTATAGGGGGTTGATGTTGCGCTGTGTTCGATTGGCTATAACAGGAAATCCCTGGCCAGGGTTGCTGAGATTTACTGGTAAGTGTTACCAGTAGTTTCTCGAACAATTATAGACCTCATATCGACACGACTTATTGAGCTATTGGGGTCTGACGTTTTACCACCCCTAGGCGAGATATGCGACAGATCAGACGATCAGACCGGACTGTACGGAAGTGTTACTGGTCGGATTCACTGGAGTGTGAGCGGGCTTGCTCGTCGATCTTCAGATCGCTCAATACCCGGGTGGCCGTTACGTTTAGCAGACCGCTTGCGGCTTGTGGGTGTTTGATATGATCATCATTCGCTGCCGGCGTATTGACGAGTCTTTAGAGTTCTACACAGAGGTTTCCTGGCTCAAGCGAAACGAAATAGGAACGCATATGAGATATGTGCGGGACCGAGAATAATGCGTGTATGTGATACCATATTCTATTCTCGCGATAAATGTATCGAATGGTTGTATGCGATATAACCTAGTTATCGATTCAAGCGTTGATTCGATAAGCCGATACATTGAATACTAGTCGGTTGTGTGCGACATGACCGGATCATTGAATCAAGTGATGATTTAATGATTTAATGCATAATTATATATTTGATATGTTACTTTGCACTAACTAGTATTGGTTCACTTTAAACGGATTTTCTCACTTGGTTTGTGCACATTGTATATGTGATATACTTTTGTACACTTGATTGTATCATGTTTGATGATACATGTTTAACTATAGTTAAGTGTAATGAATTAAGGCATGGTTAATCTAATGATTAGGGTTTTCTTTTTTTTACTTATTTATTTATTTATTTATTTTGATTAGATAAGAAAAGAATGGTTGCTAATTTTGGAGTTTAGTTGAAACTTCATGAAGCTTTGACTTTGTAACCATTCTTGTCTTCATCTTAAACCCTAACCATTAAACTAACCTTAGTTAATTCTCTACACTTGACCATGGTTCTAATATGATAAGTATTCATATTCTTTTCTTTTTCTAATTAACTTATCTTATCATCTTTCTTCTTCTTCTTCCTTGAACTTCAAGAAGAAAGCTTACCTCATCAATGGTGATTGATGAATTAGAGTGAGAAATCCAATTCTAAAGTTAACCCAATTCCTATTTCTTCATCCTCTACCTCTTGCCAAGTAGTAGAGTGTGCTTACTTCACAAGTTTCTTGACTTGGTGAAGTCGGAGCTTGATTTAGCGATGCCTCGACGTAGATCATCTTCGGCATGGACATCGACGACCTAGCTTGCCCATTCTCTGACGAAGCCGACTCTAGAGCCCGGATTTGATTTGGACAGCGGAGACGACCTCGTTGCGGAGCCGTGGAGGTGGAGGACCGGATCTACAAAGGTTGTATTTCCGTATTCCCAATAGTTAATTGTTAACTAGTTCTTTTTCGCCTAGACTTCTAGTTAATCGATCCGTAGTTTAGGGTTTGTAGGCACCATAATTTTTGAAATTGCCATGGTTGATGGCTTGGGAGACCTCACTTGAGTGCCTAGGAACCCTACAATATCACCATGTCCAACCATCCTACTTTTTCTTAGTATCTGCAATAAATTACAGATATGAGATCCTGATCCAGTATCTAGTACCCAGGAGGTAGGACTGACCGAAAAGCAGTTCTCAATAATAAGAACACCTGAAGGAGATGCAATAGTATGCTTCTTCTTCGTTGGGGTCATCAAGGAATTCATGCAATCCTCTTTCCTCTGCTCATACTCATGACTCTTGTCATAAGTTAGAGCCGAACCGACATTCCCCAGACCCGAATAAGAATTCGGATCGGTCAAGCGATACATTTTATTATCTTAATTAGAGCGTGAAATGGTTGCTACCTGGAGAGAGAGAAAAGAAACCCTCAGCGTGCACTTTTGCAAGATTAGATTGGTTATTAGTTTATCTAATCAGGATGGCTCCCACTGTTTCCTCGAATTCTCCTCCAAACCTTAAAAGGAGAACTAGCTGAGATCATTAACACTTTACAAGTTCGTTAACCGTTCAGCCAGGTGTGTGTTGATACTCCGAGGGAGGTTCCCCATGCTGTCGCACGGACCTAATTAAAATAAACCTCGTTTCCATAGAGGTGTAGCCCCGTTAACACTTTTCTAAACATCTAATAGGTTAGTTAATTAAGAAGTGAAAAATATCTCTCAAGAGTAATCCTACTCATCAGTGGGATTAGGATCCAACTATCATCACATAATAACCTAGATGGAAGTCACTCTAGTTACCACACTCAAGAAGGTATGCAACACTTAGCACGTTTCCTATATATTTGAAACTCCCGATGTGGTTTTTGCCCCTAACGACCTATAACCTTGACGCTTGCCAATAAGTTATAGGCAACTAGTCAAGTTCAACCCATCATTGTCCTGGATTAACTCGAACCTGTTGGATATAGTTCCCTCAAAGTCAATTATTGGATCGCAAGCACGTGATTATGATGATTGAGGGAGGAGCTATACCGGTAGAACAGTCTTACTCGAGATGATAGTATGCTATCTGGTTTGTCTTTATCATCACTATTACATGTTGATAGAGCCCATAAGATTCCTGCTTGCCTGCCAACAGTATGATGGCGATCATATACGTGGGAGCTGGGGTCTATAAGCACATCCTTAAATGGTCCCTAGTCGAGGGAGTTTCGAGACAGGGCATCGATACTCCAGAGTATACTAGTGTATACTGATCGAGACCTCGACGAGGGGCGGTGGCCAGGTCTTACAAGCTATTGGTGTTACTATGTTCACCTAAGATAGTATACAGGTGCTCATTGGGTTATGAGTACACTGGACGGACTCGCCGGGAACCTGCTAGTTGGTATTATACCTATTGTCAGATAGCAGTTCCCACGTGACATGTGTACAGGTTAGTCTGTCGACCTGAGATCGTCATTTGTCTCGTGTGAGTTCCCACTGTGCTTTGATTACTACCCTACCACGGCTCAAAGGAGTCGTGCAAACAGATTTTAGTTGGGTACAGTCCCGAGCCACATGGAGGCAGTGAGCGGATCGTCGGGGATTCTTCTCTCCCGGTATTGGGGGTTGATGTCGCACAGTGCATGGGTGACCATCACTAGAAATTCTTGGCCAAGGTAGTCGAGAATTACCGATCCAGGATCGATAGTTTCTCAGGTGGTGATGGGTTACATACCGACACGAATTATCACGTTAGTAGGGGTCTGACTTTATCCAACCCCCTAGACTCGATATGCGATACTCTTTGAAAAACAGACCGGACTGTACAGATATTGTCACTGACAGGCTCAGTAGGGTTTCAGGATGAGTTCGCTCATCGGCCTCCCTTTTGCTTAATACCTGGGCAGCCGTTACGTACAGCTAGTACCACTGACGTGCTTGTGGTTAAGCTCACTCCCAGCGTATTAACGAGTCTTTAGAGTCCCCCACAGACAGTTTTCCAAGTTCGGGTGAAACGTTGTAGAGGCCGTATGGATTTATGGCAGGGTTCGAACATACACGTGCACTTGTGCACGTATTATGTTTCGGACGGATAATACTAGTGCGCTTTGGTTTAAGCCGGTCCTAGTATTATATTATGTTGGAATATTTTTGTCTCGTTGCATTCGTATTCAGTTGGAATACGGATGCGGGTATGTATATACGGACGAGGGGTTTTCTTATGATCTGTTACAAGATTACATTTTGAAATTGCCAATTTCTTTTCCCGACATAAACATTTTTATTTATGTTTAATTTTTGTGAGATTTATTTTTGGCCCATTTCCTTGCCTAAATTTCATGACCTTTTTCCTTTTGGGGGGGCTGCCAAATTCGAAAGCATGGGGAGGGATGGGCATTGGTGAGGTGGCATGGCAATTGCTTGGGAATTTAGTGAGGCCTGGGCAGCATGTTTTTTTGGTGAGGTGTCCACTCTTTTCTTTAATTGGTTTTGAATTTGTGATGGATATTTTGGGTGAGGTGAGTGTACTGGAAATGTGGGTGAGAGTTGGTTTTTATTGGGTTAATTAATCCATCACAATTTTCCTCACAATTGATCACCACATTTTTCCACAGAGAAACACTCCCATTTTCCATCCCCTGTGAATTTTTTCCTTCACTGTGAATTGGCCGAGCCCATTATTGGCCAAGCTCATTTGATTTTCTCTTTGCAAATCTTATGCTCACTTCATTCCATCCATGGCAACTTCATTTACCTCCATCCAAATACTTGGGTGCCTTGAGACAAATCATTCACACTCATACTCTACTTCATCTTGGACATGTCGGCTAGCAAACTTCATGTCCGAGTTGCCTCGGTTATTGAGGTGGGAGCCCGTATAAAGATTCGTTGACGTGGTGCCACTTCGAAGAGGAGACCGGAGATCGAGCGAGATCGGAGATGCCGTGAGGAGTTAAGGATGGTGGCTAAAGACCGAAGGACACGGATCGATCGGTATAATCTCTAAACACTTTGTTAGTTAGCTAGTTAACGATTAATGGTTCGATCTGGGTGATTGGTTGCGGTAGCGCCAAGTTATAAAATTTTTGTTTCGCATTTTGCCTCGGATTGACGGCCGGTTCGCTGCCGTAACCCAACATGGTATCAGAGCCAGGCTATTAATCATTACTAGCTTGTTCTAACTTGTTTAAAACATCGATTGATCAAGATTTCCGAAATCGCAATTCCATTTTCTAAGTTTCTGCCGAATTTTAAAAGTCGTCGAAAAATTATTTTCAGTATGTCAGAAAATTGTGCAGGCTTTTCTAAGACTTCGCAAGAAATTTGAGAGCACGATCCTATAGTAGCACCGCGGAACCGCGGCCAAACCATTGTGTTTGCCGCGGTTGCGCGGCGGAATAGTTGATACAGTGCACCATTTTTCTTGTGGGTGTTTTTCATTTGGAATTATGGTTTCTGAAATATTTAGTTTGGGCCCAGATTTTGTTTGAGTACTGGATTTGTACTTGGGGCCCACTTCGGGAAATTTTTGTCGATCGAAAATTTAAACAAGTTAGTTCACAGTGCTTACATTTCTATTTGCGACCGTGAATGTCATTCAAGCGGTAAATCTTGTCTAATTGCTATAGCTCTTTTAGACGGGTTTGCGAACGTGACATTCACGTTGATGTTCTGTATTGTGCTCTATTGTTGCGGTTTTGTCATGGTGGATAACTTACGTGCAATGGTAGTGCAGTTTGGATTTATTTGTACATTTGATATCGCGGGGTGAGCGTCCGACATATGGACCGCCGTCACTGCCTGTTTGTATATTATTATTTTGGGGCACGACCGGGTTGAGGTCGATATACCCGTTGTACATATTTTATTTTCTGTATTAGGATTATCCCGCGGTGGAGTGCACGGATAGCCGGGTTCTAGAGGGCAACAGGCCAGCATCTCATGGTTTTGAGATGGAGGGGGCTTCACTCTAGAATTGGCGGGCTATTCACCGCACTCGTAGGGGTTACAGGTTGACCCAAGGAGGGGTACTCAAGTTACCGGATTCCGTGAAGTGCTGGGTGGTCCATTCACTTTGCTGAAGGGGGCTGCCTCACTTCAGGTTTTGGCGGATAACCTGCCGCACTCGTTGGGGTCTAGGTTTTCATTGCACAGGCTATCCATACGACCTGGGGAACGTCGGGTTTCATTTGCGGCTCAAAGGAAACACGGGGCTCCCAGATTATCTGTATTGTTCTGTGATGCTTATTACTTTTCTGTAATGTTGCATTTATCATGCCTGGAGCGATTATTATATATTGATATATTTACTAGTAGATGTTGTATATATTTTACACCCGTGCTAGTCCAGTCCCCGCTCTGTCGTTAGTTAAGTAACCTAACGGGTGATGACGGGACCCAGTGGCGAATGCGGATGACATATACGTACATCATATTTTCGTTCTTTTCTGGTGTGATTAATTGATGGGAATGCATTGATTTTGATCAATGCAAGGATAAAACAAACCTATATATGATGTTGTTGGAACATTTTTCAAAAAGCTGTTATTACTAGGGCGTTTTCTTTTGTTTTGCACAGTGGTATTCGGTTATGAATATCCAGCACCTCATTCGACGAGGCAAGGGCCAAGATCCCTTCATCGGGAGTGACCCTTTGGACAGAGGTTTGCGTCAGGGTAATAACTTTACTATAGTCGATTACTTTTTTCTTTGCATCGTAGTATTCAGTTTGGAATATCTTGCACCTCATTCCAAGAGGAAAGGGCCGAGATCCCTTCATCGGGAGTGACCTCTTTAGCAAAGGTTTTCGCCACTATATTTTTATAAAAAGCTATCCGGTTCCTTCAACGAAATCAAGTTCATTACGTTAAAAGTTTTTCGCCAAAAACCAGCCGTAGCCCTCCGTCATTTCAAATCAGTATTGCTTAGTATTCGTGCTACGTATGTTGACTGTGTCAAGGCGTAGTGTGCGGTAACTCTGTAATGCTTTTCTGTCGCATAGATATGTAGATTGGTTAGGACAGTCGTATGGTCATGTTGACTGTGTCAAGGACTCGTACGGGTGGGTTTAATGCAATCAAGATAATGACGGGTTGCACTTGACTAGGACCCTTTGATATGTTGACTGTGTTAAGGTCACTTGGGTCCTAGGGGTAAAAAATCACATCGGGAGTTTCAAACTTACAGGAAACTTGCCAGGATTGCGCATACCTTCTAGAGTGTGGTAACTTGAGTGGCTTTCATCAAGTTATCATGCGATGATAGTTGGATCTCGATTCCCACTGATGAGTTGGTTTACTCCTCAGGTGATTCCGACTAATTCTTCTTTCAGGTTTGGAGGAGAATTTGAGAATACAGTGGGAGACATTCAGGTTAGAGTGTACGCAGAGTGTTTCTTTTCTCTCTCTCTTTGACTGCGACCATGACCCGACCCTAAACTATAATTCAGTGACCAAGTTAACCGAACTTTCTTAAAACACCGGCTTTTGGATTGTCTGAGTTGCATACATCATTGACACTCCTTTTATCCTTTGCATTTCTCCAGAACACCTCGTATCACTACGAACATCCACTTCCATTGGATAAATCCATCGTATAATTACATACGAACTCGAAGGAACTTTTTCGGGGATGGATTCTGGTTCTGGAGAGAATGAATAAGACTATTCAGTTGTCTTTTCCTTTTACCTTCTCTCAGGTTGCGAAGGCTCCTAGGATTAAGAGAGGGTACACCTATTATGCTTATTGGATAGTCTTCTTTCAAACCATAGGCAGGTGCCGAAAGGTAGGGAATGAAGAAAACCAATTAGCCTAAGTTGGGTGTACAGAAGGTAATAAGTAAAGACAAAATAAAGGGATGAGAAACAGGGCAAAATAAATTGCGACTGCTATCATTCACGACCGAACCACGTATTTTATCGCCACTCCTACTTCACCTTTGTATTTCTCTAGAACACCTCGAATCACTACGAACATCCACTTCCATTGGATAAATCCATCGTATGGTTATATACGAACTCGAAGGAACTTGTTCCAATTCGGGGATGGATTCTGGTTCAGGAGAAATAGGAATAAGTTTTATTCAGTTGTCTTTTATCATCACCTTCTCTCGGATTGCGAGTACTCCTAGGATTAGGAGAGTACACCTATTACGCTTATTGGATAGTCTTCTTCCAAACCATAGGCTGGTGCCGAACGGTAGGGAAGGATGAAAACCATTTAGCCTAACGATGGTGTACAGAAGGAAATGAGTAATGACAAATAAAGAGATTTGGAGAGATGGCAAAGAAATACACGGTTATAGTCATGAATCTTGATAATGGAAGTGGCATAACTAAGAATACTCGGATACCCCTTCGAAACATTTTAATGTTTCAGTTTCACTATGCGTTGTTAATAGAAAACCGATTTCCCAGTTAGATCCTTAATCCAGGGTATGTATTTATCAGGTATGATTCTCACATCTGTATGGTTTTACAGATAATGAGTGGGAGTAAGTTATTGGGAATTAAGTGACTATCCTCATTATATCAGAATTCATTGTAATTGGTGATATTTGAGGAAATTGCCTGGATACAGTTTTCAACCTACGACGCACAGGGTTTGAGTTATTCAACTCAGGGGACTTATACAAAGTATTGTATATTGTCCAGTGTCCATTAGGACAAAAGGGTTGGTCCTCGTACTGTTTTCTGTTTACTTGTGACTTCTCATTTTTTAGACAAGTGTTTCGTAGAAATACAAGGTCTAAGTTTTGAGAACTTATAGGTACAAGAATAAAGTAGAGAACCACGTGTTACAAGTATCGGGATTTTTCAAGGTGATCGAAGATGTAGATACTTGTGTATGGTATTCAGTGGATAGTAATGGTTTTGAGAAACTTGTTTCTCTTTCAGGTTACTCATAATTGGATGCACTCCTAAGTTGAGTAATACTGACCGGCCTCTCTCCATTTAGTTGACATGCACTGGAGATAGCTGCATGATTTGAATCTGGTTCCAATTAAATCAGTGCCTATTTTTCTATATTGGATATAGAACGATTCATATATTAACGATGTTAAGGTACGGTGAGTTGTCCGGCTTATGGTTAAAACCAGACTCTGGATAACTCAAGACACGTTTCTGTAATGGCAGTTTGTGGGTTGACCCGGGCTATGACGAGGGTTGATTTTCTACCATCTGGAAGATCAATAGTGATATTGTTTTTGACTCGCCACAGTTTTAGTAAAATAGATTTTTTTTTCAGAAAACAGTAGTGGGAGCATAGTAGAACTGGAAATGATTCCAGAACCGTAAACGATTACTGAAAATTTAATAGAAGCTAAAGATTCAATCAGGTTTGACATTCCATTAGCCACTCCGCAGATATGGTGGGTAACCTCAGGCACCCGAGAGGTACTCCAGTGGCCTCAAGGACGGTGACAGGGAGGTTCTTGTTTACCCAGACTTGGAACTACTGCTGTTCCAGACTATGAGACCCGGCAGGAGGATGAGTATAGCACCTTTCTAAACTAGCTTTAGAAGTGTACGTGTATATGACTCTGCTAAAGGGTTGTTGAGGTCAGTGGGAGCAACGGAAGCATAGTGGACAAGTAGCTTGTGTCTATTTATAGACTAAAGCAGATATAGCGGAGATAGATCATCTATTTTTGATGTGACAGTCATAGTTTTTGACTTCATTAGAATAGGGGATGGATCTGTTAAGAAGGTAATAGGGTGTGATGTCCTGGTATTTGGATGACATACACAGAGTAGGAAGTAAAATTCCTATATTACGATCGGTTATACTATGGCTGTCACACAATAGTTTCTCCACATAGGATATGGATATTATACCAGGCATTCTGGTTACTAGATCTATAGTTTTAGATCTAGATTTGGATAGTTTCCCAATCTGGATACTTAGACAGTATTCTAAAGATATTTAGAATGGACGACTCCAGCCATGGTGGTGTACCCACAGGTGATGGAGTCACCCTCTCTAAAGGTGTCTTACAGACTGAAGGGGAGAGAGGCGTGCATGATTGGCATATCACTTGCTTAGGCAATTGAGTCAATCATGAGATGTCAAGTACCACACCAAATGTTGTTTTTGCACTAGATGCATTAAGTTGATATATTAATCCAATCCTGGAGAAACGTTCGGAAGCAGCCTATAGAACATAAGTAAATGTTCTAGGGATATGATAACGACAGCCTCTTTTGGGAGACGATTATCATTCCAGGCTTCCAAGGTGACCTGGATGACAGAGTGACTATCAGAGTTATAGTTTTCTCTCTGACGAGGGGCAGTAGTTTGGACAGGTGGTCGAAGCGGATACTGTGAGAAGCATGGTGCAGAATACTGATTAAACTCAGTCGACGAAACAGTCTAAGATGTTTGCTAGATTTGGAGCTTATTTGTGAGTTGGATCCTATCAGATATCCAGATATATTCTAAGACAGGTATTGTTCATTTCGGAAGATGGCTTTCTCCGCGAACTTGAGATAAAGAGAGACATAGAAAGAAACATTAGGGCGGATCCACTCACTTAGGCTATTTCTCGAACATAATAGTCTTACAAACGAGTTTTGTGAAACTGATTAGTAGAGGAGTTGGGTGTTCGGTATCACATGGGCTCTGAGTATGCGACATCGTAATAATTAGCCTTAAGTGCAAGTGGGAGATTGTTGGATATAGTGCCCTCAAAGTCAATTATTGGATCGCAAGCACGTGATTATGATGATTGAGGGAGGACCTATACCGGTAGAATAGTCTTACTCAAGATGATAGTATACTATCTGGTTTATTTTTATCATCACTATTACATGTTGATAGAGCCCATAGGATTCTTGCTTGACTGCCAGCAGTATGATGGCGATCATATACATGGGAGCTGGGGTCTATAAGCACATCCTTAAATAGTCCCTAGTCGAGGGTGTTTCGAGACAGGGCATCGATAATCCAGAGTAGACTAGTGTATACTGATCGAGACCCCGACGAGGGGCGGTGGCCAGGTCTCACAAGCCATTGGTGTTAGTATGTTCACCTAAGATAGTATACAGGTGTTCATTGGGTTATGAGTACACTGGACGGACTCGTCGGGAACCTGCTAGTTGGTATTATACCTATTATCAGATAGCAGTTCCCAGATGACATGTGTACATGTTAGTCTGTCGACCTGAGATCGTCATTTATCTCGTATGAGTTCCCACTGTGCTTTGGTTACCACCCTACCATGGCTCAAAGGAGTCGTGCAAATAGGTTTTAGTTGGATACAGTCCCGAGCCATATGGAGGCAGTGAGCAGATTGTCGGGGATTCGTCTCTCCCGGTATTGGGGGTTGATGTCGCACAGTGCACGGGTGACCATCACTAAAAATCCTTTTCCAAGGTAGTCGAGAATTACCGATCCAGGATCGATAGTTTCTCAGGTGGTGATGGGTTACATACCGACACGAATTATTGCGTTAGTAGGGGTCTGACTTTATCCACCCCCATAAACTCGATATGCGATACTCTTAGACGAACAGACCAGACTGTACGGATATTGTCACTGACAGGCTCAGTAGGGTTTCTGGACGAGTTCGCTCATCGGCCTCCCTTTTGCTCAATACCTGCGCAGCCGTTACGTATAGCTAGTACCACAGAAGTGCTTGTGGTTAAACCCACTCCCGGCGTATTAACGAGTCTTTAGAGTCCCCCACAGACAGTTTCCTAAGTTCAGGCAAAACGTTGTTGAGACCGTATGGATTTATGGCAGGGTTCGAATATATACGTGCACTTGTACACGTGTTATGTTTCGGACAAATAATACTAGCGGGCTTTGATTTAAGCCGGATCCTAATATTATATTGTGTTGGAATATTTTTGTCTCGTTGCATTCGTATTCAGTCGGAATACGAATGCGGGTATGTATATACGGACGAGAGGTTTTCTTGTGATCCGTTAAAAGATTACTTTTTGAAGTTGCCAATTTCTTTTCCCGACTTAAACATTTTTATTTATGCTTAATTTTTGTGAGCTTTATTTTTGGCCCATCTTGTGATCCGTTAAAAGATTACTTTTTGAAGTTGCCAATTTCTTTTCCCGACTTAAACATTTTTATTTATGTTTAATTTTTGTGAGCTTTATTTTTAGCCCGTTTCCTTGCCTAAATTTCATGACCTTTTTCCTTTTGGGGGGCTGCCAAATTCGAAAGCATGGGGAGGGATGGGCATTGGTGAGGTGGCATGGAAATTGCTTGGGAATTTGGTGAGGCATGGGCAGCATGTTTTTTTTGGTGAGGTGTCCACTCTTTGCTTTAATTGGTTTTGAATTTGTGATGGATATTTTGGGTCAGGTGAGTGTGCTGGCAATGTGGATGAGAGTTGGTTTTTATTGGGTCCACACACTTGATCACCACATTTTTCCACAGAGAACCTCTCCCATTTTCCATCCCCTGTGAATTTTTTCCCTCACTGTGAATTGGCTGAGCGGCCAAGCTCATTTGATTTTCTCTTTGCAAATCTTATGCTCACTTCATTCCATCCATGGCAACCTCATTTACCTCCATCCAAATGCTTGGGTGCCTTGAGACAAAATATTCACACTCATACTCTACTTCATCTTGGACATGTCAGCTAGCAAACTTCATGTTCGAGTTGCCTCGGTTATTGAGGCGGGAGCCCGTATAAAGATTCGTTGACGTGGTGCCACTTCGACGAGGAGACCGGAGATCGAGCGAGATCGGAGATACCGCGAGGAGCTAAGGATGGTGGCTAAAGACCGAAGGACACGGATCGATCGGTATAATCTCTAAACACTTTGTTAGTTAGCTAGTTAACGGTTAATGGTTTGATCCGGGTGATTGGATGCGGTAGCGCCAAGTTATAAAATTTTGGTTCCGCATTTTGCCTCGGATTGACGGCCAGGGCGCAGCCGTAACCCAACAGAACCCACCCGCAAAAACTCTTGACGCTTGCCAACAGAGTTGTACGACTTTCTCGATCAATCGCATATCCATTCAATAGATAAATATCACTTTCACTATATCTTGACGCTTGCTAACAAACATAGCATGAATACTAGGTGGTACCCATCTGAAATGACGGAGGGCTACGACTGGTTTTTGGCGAAAAACCTTTAACGTAATGAACTTGATATCGTTGAAGGAACTAAGTAGTTTTGAAAAGGAGTGATTTAGACTTCTGTTTTGAAAACGTGTGGTTTTGAAGAAAACCGAGTAATCTACAGTATAAACTTTCGCTCAAGAGGTCACTCTCTGCGAAGAGATCTAGGCTCTTGCCTCCTAAAATGAGGTGCTGGATGTTCATGACTGAACACCACTATGCAAAGCGAAAGAATATTACTACAGTTATTCCAAATTTGTTCCAACAACATATTTTAGGTTTCTTATCTTGCATTAATCAAAATTAATGCGGTCCCATCAATTAACCTATCACATCAGAAAAGAACGAAAATACAATATACATATATGCCATCCGCATTCGCCACGGGGCCCCGTCATGCACCGTTAGATTACTTAACTAACGGCAGAGCGGGGGCTGGACTAGCACGGGTGCTAAACATATACAACATCTACTAGTATATATATATATATATATATATATAACATTCGTCCCAGGCATGATATAATCAACAACACATAACAACATCAAGCAACACTGAGTGTTGGATAATCTTGGAGCCTCGGGTTTCATTTGAGCCGCAAATAAACTCGATGTTCCTGGTCATGTGGATATCCCGTGCAATGAAAACCTAGACCCCTACGAGTGCGGCAAGTTACCCGCCAATCCCAGAAGTGAAGCAACCCAAATCAACAAATTGAATGGGCCACCCAGCACTTCACGGGATCCGATAACTTGAGCGCCCCTCCGTGGGTCATCCTATACCCCCTACGAGTGTGGCGAATAGCCCGCCAATTCTAGAATAAGGCCCCATCCGTCTCAACGCTATAAGATGCTGTCCTGTTGCCTCTAGAACCCGGCTATTTGAGCACTCCACCGTGGGATAAACCTAATAAAGAAAAGAAATAAAAAAATATGTACAATGGTGACATCGACCTCAACCTGGTCATGCCCCAATCAAATAATATACAATCCGGCAGAAGCGGCTGTCTACATGTCGAACGCTCATCCCGTAATAACAAATATACAAATGAATCTGAACTGTACTACTACCATTGCAACATCGTCTATCCACCACGACAATCCAACCACAACATCGGCACATTACAGAACATCAACGTGAATATCATATTCGCAAACCCGTCTAATAAAACATATAGCAATTAGTCGGGTTATACCGCTCAATGATATTCACTGTTGCAGATACTAACACATGTACTGATAAACACGTATTTAAAATTTCGATTGACTAAAACTTTTCCGTATAGGCCCTAAGTGTTAACCAGTACTCAAACAAATCTGGGCCAAAAACAAACATCCCAAAAATCACAATTCCATACAGCAGAGCACCTGAAGAATTTTTTAGCACAGAGGCCCCACTCTGACCGTGGAACCGCCGCAAACAAGCATGTTTCGCGGCACTTCCGCAGCGGAATGAAAGGTTCATGTGCTCAAATTTCTTGTGGATCTCTAAAATACCCTGCTTGTATTTTTAAGGCGCTCTAAATAATTTTTTGAACACTTTTAAAATTCGATAGAAAGTATGAAAATGGAATTCCGGTTTTGAAAATCTTTGTCGATCGATATTTTGAACACGTCTAAACTAGCTAGTATGGGTTTATGGGGTGGCTCCAATACCATGTTGGGTTACACTAACTCCCTGGCCATCTACCGTGGCCATTTGCGAAACAAATTTTTTTCTAGGGTTTAAAATTGGCGCTAGAATAATTCGATGTCGGATCTACCATAAACCCTAAACTAGCTAATTAGGAGGGGAGCTAACTACTATGAAAGAAGAGTCTCATCCAAGTATCTGTGTCCTTCGGTCTTCTTTCCTCTTTGTTCGCTCCAAGTGATCTTCTTGAACGAGCTTGTTCTTCTTTGCTTACTCCTTCGGTTCTCCGGGATCGAGCTTGTTCATCGGTTCTCTTCCGTCGAAGATAATCCACCCGAGTGATGTAGTTCATGGCTCTAGCTCCACACTAAGTATCAAGTGGAGCAACTAGAGGGTTTAGATTGCTAGTCTAAAAGGTATAGGATGTAGTGTATGGTTCAATGTGTATTTCTATCTCACCTCCTCTCTTGATTCTCAACACATGAGAGTGTAGAGAGGAGGTTGAAGATGAAGGTGGAGGAGCTCAAGAATAAGGGAAAGGAGTGAAGCAAATGGTGAGCTCAAGAAAATAATGAAGCTAGCATGTGAGAGAAATCCTCACCAAGGTTTTGTAAAATGATTTTTTAAATATAAAAATCCAACCATGCTTCAATAGTTAGCACAAATGAATTGAAAATTCATTTGTCAATACTATTGAAGCATGGTTGTCACCATACTCCCCTCACCTTTCTTTACACCTAATTTTCCATTTGTGATAAATAGAAATAACCAAAATGAGCTGTTCACCTACTAGAATGTTTTCCATATAAAATACGGATTACAGTCTACTGTATATATATACCTGCATTCGTATAAAAATACGAATACCCGAAGAGATAGAATAACACAAAGAATATAATACTAGAATATACATATCAAAATACATATATGTAAATTATTAAATCAATACTTGATTTAATAATCCGGCTCAATCCCAAACCGGCTAGTATTATCAACTTTCCGATCGAAAGTCTGGGTACATAGTACAATCAATCGATCAGAACCCAGCACGTATCCAATACGGCTACTACATCATTTTGTCTGAACCAGGGAAACCCTCTGTGTGGGACTCTAAAGACTCGACAGTATGCCGGCAGTGAGTTACTGGATAAATCTATAACCACAAGCATGTTAGCGGCACTAGCTGTACGTAACAGCTATCCGGGCACCTGTCGAAATGGAAGGCCGACGAGAAAACTCATCCGGATCCCTACTGAGCCTATCTGTGACAATATTCGTACAGTCCGGTCTCTTCATCTGAGAGTATTGCATATCGGGTCTAGGGGTAGTAAACGTCAGACCCTAATATCCCGATAATTCGTGCTGATGTGGCTCAGGACCAATCCGGCAAACTACTGATCAATCTATCCGTAAATCCCAACTTCCTTGGCCAAGGTATTATGGTGTTAACCAATCGAACACGGTGCTATATTGACTTCCTATACCGGGAGAGACGAATCCCCAACAATCACTCACTGCCTCCATATGGCTCGGGACTGTACCCAACCAAAACCTGTTTGCACGACTCAGTAGAGCCGTGGTAGGGTAGCGATCAAAACATAGTGGGAACTCACACGAGACAAATAACGATCTCAGGTCTGAAGTCTAACATGTACTCATATCACCTGAGAACTGCTATCTGACGATAGGCATAGTACCATCTAGAAGTTCTCGGCGAATCCGTCCAGTGTACTCACCCCCTGTGAGCACCTGTATACGATCTTAGGTGCAAAAGACCAATGCTTGGGGACCAACCATCGCCCCTCGTCGGGAGGGTCTAAAAACATATACACTACTCTACTCTGGAATATCGATGCCCAGTCTCGATACTCCCACGACTAGGGACCTTTTAAGGATGTGCTTATCGACTACCCAGCTCCCTCAAGTATGATCGCCATCACAACGCAGGTAGTCAAGCAATGATCCTACGGGATTTATCAACATGTATAGATGATATGTAATAACAAGTAAAACTTATGCACATGTTAAGATAATGAAAAACCAAATAGCATACTATCATATCGAGCAAGATTATCCTGTACATACATATGTCCAAGCATCCACATGTATACATATACAATAATGGCCTCTAGGTCATACATATCCAACAATATGATGATACGAGATGAGCCGATGTACGTGATTATAGATCCATACTATTGATTTGATGATATCGTACGAAGGATTATTCCGTACATGATATGATGAGGATGGATCGCCAATATTATTTTCGACTCGAAAAGATATGTTTAAAATCACTCAAGTAGATAGTATGATATGTTTAGAGCCATACATATTTTCAAAATTAACGAATCGTTACGCACTTTTAAATGATAACTTTAAAGGGACGCTACGCCTTTTCAAATGGCATCTTTTTCGAAAACATCGTAGCCTCCAGTTTCTAAAACAATGATTCGTACTATTTTAAACTATAACTGTATGACTCATAAGTAGTTTCGTATTTTTATACTGTTCACATTTATGATTACTTTATTTTGTTTATGCTCACATTACGATTTCTTATTTCTGCATATGCTCGCATTATTTTCATTTACGATATATATACTATGTTTCATACCCTTATCTTTACGTGACTTCGTTTGCTAGGACACACACACCATTACCGATAATGCATATGTTGCACATACTTGCCGGCTCACACACACATCATCGGTAATTGCTATGCCATGTACACATTAAAAATCGTTATGTCACCGTATCACCTTATAACCTATTAGCATTTTAGTTACTGTATAGTACCCAATTTCACATACTAGTTCAGTTATTGCACTTTCTTTACCTTGCTACATGACATGCTCATATGAACACACTTCTATGCATTACAGTATTTTTCTGTACCTGTACATATTATTTCATTATTGCCATGCTTTCATGAGATTCTGTTTTTTATGAGATTTCTAGATTTGAGAAGCCGTAGATATTATTTAGAAACTTGTGATTGTTTTTAAAACACGGTTTATCTTGATATGATATTTCGACGTCCACTATGAGATTTCTCGGTGTTGAACTATGAAGATTATCCGAATCGAGACAGAGGGAGAAACCGATAGCGGATACATGGTGGACTCGGTATGGTACCCCGGGACAAGAAGATCATATAGAAAGGCGTTGAGCCTGGCAGGGGAACACTACCTATCGGTGACAGTACTGGACTCGGAGGATATTCGGAGGTTACTGACCGGAGTGATATGAGACAGATGGATATGAAGACCGATCTGATGAGACGGTGCCTGGATATGAGGGCCGATCCGATGAGACGGCGCCTGAGTTATGACTATACACGGGTTTTATGATGATTTCTAGTGTCGATGTTGAATACTCAGGATTTTATGATGATTTTGATGTGTCGTTGATGGACACACGCTGGATGATACATATCGACATGATATGGATGACATGGTACCATATATTGACACAGGCACGAGTTTATATATTTATATACATATGTGTACATGATCACTTGATACCACACGGCACAATATTACTATATTACTGTATGACCTAGGAGATCGTCATACATTCGAGTTCTACCTGATGGTATATTCTACTCATGAGTTAGCAACTTATCCATGTTATACCATAGTTTTCTTGCAGGATCGATCGCTCGAATCAGTAGCAGCTTGCTGGCACATTACTTCTTCTGGGTGATTTGCATTGGTAGGTGGGTTACAGTAAAGAACGTAATCACCATTGTATACTTTATATTCATTGTATCTAGTTAAAAACTCTATCAACCAGACTATGTATATTTGGTAGACTTAGAGACCAGTTGTATATTCTTTCGGATTTAGAGTCGAGACTTATATATATATGTATATATATATATATATATTCTTTTTATCTGGAATTTGATGATATTTTGGTTTTCTTTACTTTCTTTTCTGTGATTGACTTTCACCTTGGGCGTCATATAGTCATATTGCGTGGTTGTATTTCCGCCGATTGGCGAAGTGCTAGCTCTCGCTTGGGGATGCCTATATTATTATTGATTATGTTCTTGTTTTGATCAAAATTGACAAAGGAGGTGCTGCCCAAATTTCAACTGACGAAAATGTTTTCAAATTATAGTACATAATCCACCTGCATTTCAATCAAGCCTTATTTATACTTTAAAAGAAAGAACTGATTTCATTATACCTTTTTTCAAAACTTCACATCCACTATTTTTCTTAAAAGGTTTAAATTTTTTGGTTTTCGGCTTACTTAGGTTACGGTGGGGTCCTATAAACTTCACGTGATCCAAGTGCCGGTCAAGTGCCATTTCCGGGCGTGACACTGAAGCCTTCAACATGACGTTGACGAAAATCATAAAGAAGATGGTTTCTAATAATAAAAAGGACCGGCACGAGAGACTGCATGAAGATCTTTGGGCATACCGAACAACATTCAAGACAGACACAAAAGCAATGCCTTATACCTTGGTGTTTGGAGCCGAAGCAGTGCTTCTACTAGAAATAGAACCCCCTTCGTTAAGGATAGCAGTTCACCATGATCTCATGGATGAGGATAACGCTCACCTTCGGCTCGAAGAACTCGACGCACTTGACGAGACCCGTCTCACGGCACAGCAAAGCCTGGAAGCCTATCGAATGAGATTGACCCGTGCATATGAATGATTGACAAGACTGAGGACATTCTACCAAGGAAAACTCATACTGGTTGTCAAACGACCTATGATCCCTAACCGCGCAAAGTGTAGGAAGTTCGAGGCAAACTATGAGGGCCCGTATATTATAGAGGAAGTCAACCAAGGTGAAAGTTACCAACTCGTGAATATGCATGAAGAAAGAATATATCAACCAATAAACGGTCGATTCCTTAAGAAGTATTATGCTTAAGAGGTTACAACTTAAGTCAATGATAAATGACGACACCTATGTCCGCTCATTATCTTCCTAAGTTGGAACTCTGAGAGCTAGGCACTTCGTCCCAAACACGGGAATGTTGGACCGAGATATCCCTAAACTGATATATCTCCACATACATGATGATATCGGATTTCGCCCCGAACACGGGAATGTTGGACCGAAATGTCCCTAAACAAGCTCGTCATCCTAAACAAGGGAATATTGGACCGCGATGTCCTTAAACTAATGTGCCCCTTAGAATCGACATTGCAACTTAAGTCCCATTGGCAAAGATTGCAACTCAAGTCCTACCTGTGAGGCTGCATCTCAAGTCCCACTGGCTATAATGCTCTCCTTATGATGCAATCCTCCAAGAAATATTTTGCTGTCCAACAGACAATCTCCGAATTGACTACCGTACACAATCCACGAGCATAAATAATCCATTCCGTACCCAAGTGCCATTGGTAAACAATTAGGTCACCTGCGGCGAAGCCACGTGCGAGAGCTTCATCGTTAAAAAAGGTATGTTCATAAGCAAAAAAGGCACGGATAAAAAACCCAAAAAGCATCATGAGTAAAAACGGCAGGACTGCCGGTGAGCTTGTGAAAACCCGAAAGGACGCAAACTCGTTAAAAATAATACATTTGGTAAGTCCTCTCGACTAGTAAGGAGAACACTTAAGTGAGATCCTTACGACTCACAAAGGCGAGAGACACTTGGGAATCCCCATGATTTCCAAGAAGAATATATGCTTACACGATCCTTTCGACTCGTAAAGAGAAAATACCCCTCCATGAGACCATCAAGGCTTATAGAATTCAAAAGCCTTAGGTTGCAGATCAGACCATATACCTAAGCCATCTATACCACTCTAAAATAGCCCTACATATAATTTGATCTCGACTCTTGCACACAATCCATGGGCGCAAATAAGCATAAATAAATCCGAGTTCCACGTGGTGGACAACACTTATAATCCCTTTCGACTTACAAGAAGAAAAATACTCTTGTAGGATCCTTACAACTTACAAGATTCACTTAGGAATCGTCACGATTCTTAGGAAGAAAATACACCTATGAGAACCTCTCAACTCATAAGGAGAAGATAACTTTACGAGACCCTCATTGAAAAGCCTTAGTTGATGGAATCATAACCCCGTCTTCTAAGCCATCCTGGCTCAAATAGGCAATGGCATATGATGAGTTGCTCCTAACACTATTCCAATTATAGCGATACTGATGCTAAGATTGGTATCAAATCAAAAAAATACATATGAAATATAGCCAAAATGATTGGGGACCGCGAATAAATAGCTGAAATGATTGGGCAATCGCTATTTTTCGATATGAAAAGCTGAAATGATAGAGCATCGCGGACAATAACAAAATGATGATAAAATATTTAAAAAAAATCCGACCTGCGGATGATTTGAATCTCGACTTCTGTTCGCAGTTCAAGGACGTCTGTCTCACTCCAGTAAATTGCGATTACGACGCCAGCAAGGACCAAAGGGTCAAGTTAAAGTGGAATGATAGCAAAATCCTAGCTCCATATCTCAATAGCAACATCTACAGTCTAGGAATTATCTCGGCGTCCCTCTAGCTTTGATTAAACACGTAGGATTAAACAAGAAGATAATATGAAAATCAAAATATCTTTTTATTCATCTATCAAAATTGAAGGGAGGATACAAAGTTGTTTATAAAAAAATGAATACAAAAAAGAAAAAGCTTAGGACGACGGATTCTTCAGCATGCCAGCCAGATGATCCATCTTCCGTTAAACCTTTACCTTGAGATCTATCAGTGTAGCAAGCCAAGCTCCTAGTTGCTCTTGCAATCATTGATACAAGACGAATCAGCGCTCGAGCTCCCCCTCAGCAATCTTGTGACCCTCTACCATTTTCTTTGTGAAGTTAATGGCTCTATCAAGAGCCACCACTTTCGTTACGACTTGTTGGAGAGCTCGCCAGATCTTATAAGCCTGTGTGGCATTGGCCGCTAGTTGAGCTTGGAGATCTTCCAAGACCTTCGAAGCTAGATCCCTCTCTGAAAATTTCTGAGTCAGCTTCTTCTCATAAGACCGGAGATTGGCGCCGCATCTTTCAATCCACTCATTCAACATGGCCTTCAAAGATAAGATGTCTGAGGGAAGGCGTTTATATTCAAGCTCATGAAGAAGGGATTCTACTCGCCAACAGTATTCAACCCAAGTACGCACCGGTACCTTATCATGATAGGTGACGAGAACGGATAAAGAAGCGTTAGCCTCAGTAGCAAACTCCTCTGCGGTAAATGAAGCACCAGTGCGAAGGTCTTCAATGAGATCGGCTAGCGAGCGTAGGCTGTTCCTCGCCATCCTTTCAGACATACGTCTTGCGTAAGGACCCTCAGGTATACAAACGTGAGACTCAAACGGGGCCGGGGCCGGCAGAACTGTGTCAAAGCAAGGAAGACACGGGAAGTTTAGAGGCATCTCCAAGATGGGAGATAGATAAAAAAAAATATACGGACCAAAGTGTCACTCGCCCATGGTCACGGGAGGAAAATCTGGGAGATCCCCAGGTTCGTCCAAAATCTCGACTTCGTCGTCGGCCTGCAAAACTGTAGTTAAGAAAACACATCAGTATCGCTCCAGAAAAGATAATAGAAAGAGATAGAAATATGCCATCTATCTCCAAAAGAGAGGATGATACGCTGGGGAGGTATCACATGCGGGGCCGCCATACCGAATAGACGCGAGAAAGTCTCATCCAGAGAACATTCTAATATGGAAGACGCCAACTCCCACAGCTTTGAAAGCACCATAAGAGAGTCAGGTCTACTGAGGGATCATCAAATGAAAAGAAGTAAAAGATAGGGTTACCTTCGATGCTCCTCCCACTCTTAGGGAAGACCGGCTGAGACCCAGCATGGTCCAAAGAGGCAGCAGCATCGGAAACAACCTCTATTTCTTCTGGTGCATCACCAGTGATATCTACGGAGTCCGTCGATAGTGCATGAGCTTCACCCGAAGGAACCAGAGCCATCTTAGGAATTTCCAAGACATGTTGGCTCAAAACTGCACCCGCCGCAGAAGTCCCTGTAGAAGAAAAAGAGAATTTAAGGAAAAGAGCAATATAAGTCGTCTGCTAAAGAATATAAAAAGATATATACCGATGCCCCAGGGAGCCTGGAGTATGGCATCCTCAAGTAGTTGCTCTTTCTTTGTTAGCCATGCCCGCTGGGCTTCAATTAAAGACGGAGCTTTACCTGCTCTCCGAGCAGCTTCATCCTCAGAAGCAGCTCATACCGGTCATTTCAAACCCTTTTCCTCTGCCAACATTAAAGGAGCCGCCGTCGGTGCGACAGAGGGTAGGTCAATGTCCCGGAAAGCAACGGGAGCAAGGCATCTCCCCTGGGGGCATACGTCCGTGGTTTCATCTTATGACCTCTTGAGGGCCTCAGCAAGTTGAGCGGCCTCCTCGGCAAACGTTTCCGGGAAAATAAGGCCATTGTCTGTTTCATTTTTGGCATGTTGTCACCATCAGGAGCATAAGACTCGGGCTCATGCCATGCGACAATCAGAAGCACGGCGGACTTCTTCTTCTTTCGGGGACCCGAGCTAACACTCATAGAAGAACGTTTCTTCCCCTTTGGAACCTTTGGACGGCGTTGCCCGATCGCAGCTTCTTGATCTGACTCGGATAATACCATGGACTCTGAGGCACTCCGAGTCTCTGGACCAAATTCGGTACGAATTGGCATACCTGTCGCACGAGGGGCCGAAGTCGCTGGAGGAGCCTTCGAAATAACTACCACACCACTCTCCCTTAAAGGTGGACAGACAATTTATCGCGGTCATAGCAGGATGTCGACAACACGGATGGGTATGTAAACCTTATGCCTAAAAAGCACCCATTTTTCCTCTGCAATGATCAGAACCACCCTATGCCGATACCAGCTCTTGTAAGGACCCAAAGGCTTTAGAATGCAATCAGGCTCATGGATCATAAAGTGAGAACCGGCGTCCCGACGCATGAAGTGATAAATGACATTGCGGGTAGTTTCCAACGCGGCAACGGGCTCAACCAAAAATGTCTCGAGGGGCACACCTTGATCATTACCCAACTGTTAGGCAAAACGGTATTGGTTATACTGCATGAATAGTGCGGCGTCATCCAAACGGAATACCAAATAGCCATGTCTGATCGAGTAAAGATGCATGATCTCCTTATGCTTTAAGGCCAGCATTCCCTTCTTCATTATGTCAAACAGCTGCCGAGTGGCCTCGGCCGACACGAAAAGAACTCGATCGGTAAAAATCATACCGCTTTCATTCGAGTAGGAATAGAGCAGCACACGCAGAGTCCTCAACAACGTTGGATCAGGAGCGGAAGCATCAACTAGCTTCATAACCCGTGGAAAAGTATAGGATTCATAAAAAAAGCCTTTGATACACAGTGAATGCACTTAATATGTGCATATCAATCCAAGACGTGAAGTAATGAAGAGAGAAGATCACGGGGTCTACACCCGGACTAGAAGTGTTGTCAATGGTACTCAAACCATGATATAAATGAGACAACCCTGCAATGCCAATAGCTAGACGTGCCTCCTCAACTATGCGGTGAGTAGGGTAGAAGACAGATGCCCTTATGAAGCAACGATGCATAGGCATCACGAACCAACTGAGCCAAAGACCGATGAAACTTATGAAGAACGTTTTTTGTCTATGCCAGGAGTAGCGAACTCCTCAAAGGCTACAGCCGACGTATTCGGAATATATATCTGCGGCAAGTCCTTCTCATTGGCTGGTAGATTCTCTAAGTCAAACCCAAAAGGATCTTCAATCCTTGCAAATTTTGGGGCCTTTTTAAATAAGACATCGGCACGAAGGAAGTGGGCAATGAAATCTTCAAAGCTGACTCATTGCCTTCTGGATGCCACAAATAGGCTCTCATAGATATTTAATACCTTGATCAAGCCTGGATATTTATGCCGAATAGCATTCTCGGTTGTTAGGCCCTCCAACATAGCTGGCTGATTGATCTGTTTTTGAAAGAAGTGTTTAGTAAAGTAACCGCAATTAGGACGGTGTCGCTAATAGCTAGCCGTGATGAGTACGGGTCGTCCGCAGAAAAACGTGAATCTTTATCTTGCTTTAGACGAGTTGATTGAAGAAGGATGATTGGTTGTAGTTACGGATATACTACGGATGTAAGATTTAGAAAGAAGAGGCTTGTAGGGTTCATAGGACTTGGTAGTAATGGATGAACAATTAAAAATGACATCTTTTATTTTTAAATAGTTTAAAACTAGATTGATAGTGATGAATGTGGATTATGTTCTTTTGAAAGAAACTAGGGTTTCTCCACTTCTAACCCTTGTCCTTGCATTGATCACTATTCATGTCTAGCCCCTAAAAAAACAAGTGTTAATCTAATCTCAAATCGTGGTCGAGACTATCAATAAATTGGTAGCGCAGCCGATAAGAATGTTAACATTTATTTTGACAAGGTTTATAGACTTTAAAATGTATAAAATAAGTTAAAATATTTTATCATCATTGATCTACCCTAGCCTATGAACCCTAGCAAGCTAAGAATTACTCACTCATGATTTAAGATAGAAGAAAGAATGAAGGAGAAAACATGATTAAGATGCAGAAATAAAATGTAGAATTTAAATGCAGAAAATAAATGCGAAAAGAATAATAAAAAGACTACCTTTATTAATCAACTATTGCATACAGCTCTCTGTACAAAGTAGATTACAAAAAACCCTAGTTTTGCTCTTTCTCTCTCTCTTGTTGGGGGGTATGACTAGCTGATGATCACCCTGGATACGTGGATCGCTTTGGATCTCTTGATCACTTTGGATTGATGATCTTCAAAGTATAGCTCTCGGTCCTTTAAATAGTCACCATAGATAGAACCCATAGATTCCATATAATAATATTTGCTGTTAAAATCCTACACAAAATATCTCAAATCCTAAGCCCACAGAACTGCCACGGATCCGCCGCATTTAGGGTAGTTTAGCCGCCCAACCGCGGCGGTATGGCGGGATCAAAACTTAGGATTTTTTGTGGTTTCTGGTGTTGACATTTGTAGATCTCTTCGATATCTGGATTTGGGAAATCTTACTCTGAGTCTCTGCCGTTGCCAGTTCTTATATTTTTCCTTAATATTTCGACAGATTTAATTCCGACATCTCGGATCTTTTGATCTCTAGATCTGAGCTAGCATCTGCACAATATCTCAGGTCATAGTGTTAGTAATATTTGTTATTATCTTGAGATGTTATCTTTAACCATTTGTATGATATTATATGTTAAGAATATGGTTAGAGATATTTGATATGATATGCATATTTTAAATATAATATTTCATATAAATATTATATGCATTTATTTTCCCTCATTATGTTAAATATAATGTAGAAACATATGATAATAACTTTTTACAAATAAACCCACATATATACTTTATTTACAAGAAACATCTTTTGGAACTTAACAAAAGTAGGGAAAATATTCATACAAAAGTGCAATATTTTAGACTAATCAAATAGCCCCAAACTTAACTTTGATCGTCCCGAACAAACTAGTTATTAAGAAAAAAAAGAAAAAGAAAAAAAAACTGGCACACTTTCGTAGACAACATGATTGCACTAAGCACGTCCAACAAGCCTCTAAACTTCTAGGTGTCCCTAGTAAGAGGAGTGTTGTCGCCTGAGGGTTTTCAGCGGATTACATCCACAAAATCCCATAATAAAAGAAAGATGATGAAAGTTATATACAAAAATAAAGAACATATAAAAGAAAGAACTTGAAAATAAGGGTTTCAAACTACGCTGGCTTTTCAGTAGTCGTGAACCCTATCTTAATAGTCATGAAAAGATGTCAGAAATCACATCATCTCTCAATAAAATATCGTCTTTAGTCTTCCCCCCTACCTTTCTTCCTAACATCGATCATATACCGCTACGTGTGTGTAAAAGACATCCCTACACTTAGAAATTCAATTCAAGCTATCATACTCTTGTCCATCTTCCTTAGTAATTTTTAGTCGGTGAATATTTCAGATGGAATTGCTTACACATTCTTCATGCGACCGTTAATACTTCTTGAGGTACTAACCAGCTGATTACCAAATGTGCTAACTCAATTAGGTGTAATTAGCAATATCCTGGTCTTGCAACACCGAAGGTTTAGCAGTGGATCCCAAACCAGTTGGAATAAGGCACTAAGTGATAAATCACCCTCGCTATATTTTTTATGCTGCCTTAAGCAATTACAAAACCAGTGTTTATTTTTCTTCACCATATTTTTTCATTTATATTTTTATATTTATTTTCTTTCATACTAAGGCTTTTAGACAAGAGCATTTCAAGGTATTCTCTACTTGTTGGGTTACGCCAGAGTCCCGGCCATCAATCCATGGCCAAATGCGGAACAAAAACTTTTAAAACCCGGCGCTAACAGAACCCTAATCGACGGATCATACCATTAACCCTATACTAGCTATATAAATAGAGTTTAGAGAGGTTATACCGATCGACCCGTGTCCTTCGGTCTTCAACCTCTGTCCCAAGCTCCTCACGGCTTCCTTGATCAAGTTCGATCTCCGGTCTCCCCCATCGAAGACGATCCATATCGAGGATTAGTAATACGGGCTCCCGTCTCAAAACCAAAGCAACTCGGGTATCTAGTTTGCTAACCTAGATAGCCAAGATGAAGTAGAGATAGTTTGTGATTACTTTGTCTCAAAACACCCAAGGATTCTCAACTCATGAGAGGGTATGGGTGGAGGTTGAAGAAGATGCTATGAGGTGAAGAAGTGTGAGCTCAATAGAAAAAAGCAACTCAAGAAAAGTGTTTGCTCTTTTTTTTATTTGTGTGAGAGTTGTGAGATATTAGTGAGCGACTCAAGAAAAGTGTCTGCTCTTTTTTTATTTGTGTGAGAATTGTGAGATATTAGTGAGCAACTAAAGAAAATCCCACACCAGATAAGATCTGCCACTTGCTCTCTTAAATATCTCACAACCTACATACAAATATCTTGGCCAAAACAAAAAACCCCCATATCACCATGAATCACTCATGACCCAACACCATGAGTCACCAAGTGCACATGCATGAGTAAATGCAAACCATGACCCATACTCACCACAATATTAAACATTTAAAACCCTAAATGTTTAATAACAAAATGAAATGGCATCTACTAAAGTAATCTCGTAACGAATTACAAGAATACCAATCATCCGTATATACATACCCGCACCCGTATTCCGACAGAATACGAATACAACGAGACAAAAATAATCCAAATATAATACTAGGATCCAGCTTAAACCAAAGCCCACTAGTATTATCCGTCCGATTATGATCCGTGCACAAGTGCACGTATATGATCGAACCCTGCCATAAAACCATACGGCCTCTACAACGTTTCGCCTGAAGCAGTGAAACCCTCTGTATGGGACTCTAAAGACTCGTCAATACGCTGGTAGTGGGTTTAACTACAAGTACGTCAGTGGCACTAGCTGTACGTAACGGCTACCCAGGTATTGAGCGAAAGGGAGGCCGACGAGCAAACCCATCCTGAAACCCTACTGAGCCTGACAGTGAAAATATCCGTACAGTCTAGCTCGTTCTTCTATGAGTATCGCATATCGAGTCTAGGGGTGGATAAAGTGAGACTGCTGATAACGTGACATATAGTGTTGGTATGAAACCCATCACCACCTGAGAAACTACCGATCCTAGATTGGTAATTCCCATCTACCCAGGCCGAGGATTTCTGGTGATGGCCACCCGTGCACACTGCGACATCAACCTCCAATACCGGGAGAGACGAATCCCCTGACGATCCGCGCACTGCCTCCATGTGGCTCGGGACTTGACCCAACTAAAACCTATTTCCATGACTCCTTTGAGCCGTGGTAGGGTAGTAATCAAAGCACAGTGGGAACTCACACGAGAAAAATGACGATCTCAGGTCGATAGAATAACCGGAACACATGTCACCTGGGAACTGCTATCTGAAAATAGGTATAATACCAACTAGCATGTTCTCGGCGAGTCCGTCCGGTGTAATCATAACCCAATGAGCACCTGTATACATCTTAGGGGAACCAACTAACTCCAATGGCTTGTGAGAACGGCCATCGCCCCTCGTCGAGATCTCGATCAGTATACACTAGTCTACTCTTGGAGTATCGATGCCCAGTCTCGAAACTCCCACGACTAGGGACACTTTAAGGATGTGCTTATAGACCACCCAACTCCCACGTATATGATCGCCATCATACTGCTGGTAGTCAAGAAAGAATCCTATGGGCTCTATCAACATGTAATAGTGATCTGTAATGTCACCTGAAGCATGTACACGATGATAAAGACAAACCAGATAGCATACTATCACCTCAAGTAAGACTGTTCTACCGGTATAGGTCCCCCCTCAATCATTGCAATCACGTACCTGCGATCCATTAATTGACTTGAGGGCAGTATAGCCAACAATCTCCCACTTGCACTTAAGGCTAATTATTGCGATGTTGCATACTCACAGCCCGTGTGATACCGAACGCCCAATTTCTCTACTAATCAGTTTCACAAAGCCCGTTTGTAAAACTATTGTGTTCGAGAAATAGCCTCAGTGAGTGGATCCGCTCTAATGTTCTCTTTATGTCTCTCTTTATCTCAAGTTCACGGAGAAAGCCATCTCCCGAAATGAGCAATACTTGTCTTAGAATATGTCTGGATATCTGATGGGACCCAGTTCACAAATGAACTCCAAATCCAGCAAACTTCTTAGATAGTATCGTCAACTGAATTTAATCAGTATCCTGCGCCATGCCTTCCTCAGTATCCGCTTGGACCACCAGTCCAAACAACTGCCCCTCGTTAAGAAGGAAAAACTATAACTCTGACAGTCACTCTGTCATCCAGGTCACCTTAGAACCATGGAATGATAACCGTCTCTTGAAGGAGGCTGTCGTTACCAAATCCCTAGAATATCCACTTATGTTCATAAACTGCTCCCTAATGTTTCTCCAAGATTGGATTAATATAAAAACTTATTGCATCTAGTGCAAAAACAACATCTGGTGTGGTACTTGAAATTTGATGATTGATTCAATTGCCTAAGCAAGTGATATGCAAATCATGAACATCCCTCTCCCCTTTAGTCTGTAAGACACTTTTAGAGAGGGTGACTCTATCACCTGCAGGTATACCACCATACCAGGAGTCGTCCATTCTAAAACACCTTTAGAATACAGTCTAAGTATCCAGATTGGGAAACTACCCAAATCTAGATCTAAAACCATAGATCCAGTTACCAAAATGCCTGATATAATATCCATATCCTATTATGGAGAAACCACTGTGTGAGAACCACAGTATAACCGATCGTAGTATAGGAATTTCATTTCCTATAAAGTGCATGTCATCCAAACACCAGGACATCACACCCTACTACCTTCTTACCAGATCCATCTCCTATTCTGATGAAGTCAAAGCCTATGACTGTCACATCAAAAATAGATGATCTATGTCCGCTATACTTGCTTTAGTCTATAAATAGACATAAGCTACTTGTCTACTATGCTCCCGCTGCTCCCGCTGACTACAACAACCCTCTGGCAGAGTTATATACACGTGCACTTCTAAAACTAGTTTAGAACGACGCTATACACATCCTTCTGCCGGGCCTCATAGTCTAGAACAACAGTAATGGCAAGTCTGGGTAAACAAGAACCTCCCTGTCACCGTCTTTGAGGATACTGAAGTACCTCTCGTGTCACGACCCGAAGGTACGGAACGTGACTGACACTTAAATTACGAAACGTCTAAAGGCGTAACGCAATCTAAGTAAGCCAAAACCCAGAACTCTAAACCGTTTAACAATTTGAGTGAAGGAAAACTTGTTTTAAGGCAAGTGGTTTTAACAAAATAAGCGGCATTAGACATTTAAAAACAACATCATATTTTCTCGAAAATTTCGGCAGAGTCTCCTTTATAAAAACTAACCCCAAAACGGGTACAATACACAATATCCATAAGTAAAGAATAAAGTCATCCCCAAGCGGGAGCTAGCTCTTCGCCAATGGCGGAATCACAACCACACGTAATATATATCATAGTAGTGCCAAAATAAGCATATAAAACACGAAAATAAAAAAGCATCACGTCGGCTCAAGTGAGCTCGACACCAGAGAAACAACATATATACAAATCTCACGGTCACACCTCTAAGTCGCATATACAATGGTAGAAGCAGTAGATACGGTAGATGGAGTATGCTAGATACAATAATAATACAAAGTGGAAACAAAAATATCCTCGCAACCCACCTACGAGCAATGCCGTAAGTCCAAGCAAAAAGAACAAAATGAGGAAGTGCGCCGGCCGCTACTGTGCTGACGGGCAGGAACTGCAAAATACTGTGGCACAACGGAGGTGAGTTGCCAACTCATGAGTAGTAAGTAACATCTAATAAGGCTATCATAAGCATGCACGCAAATGCGTCACAATCGACATATATCAATATGATACGATGTACCAGGATGAATGCAACATGCATGCATAATCAATCACGAAACCTGAGCATGTCTGGTATGAGAAAATCTTTATTCTTATCTTTAAAAAACCATCTGTACAATGAACTGAAGTATCATTAATGAAATCAACAGAAAATCCGTGTCAAGTATCGACACAATATATCTATATACCAATATCTTAATGTCTCAACATCTCAATATCTCGCGCTCCGTCGGTCCGGATCGGCCTATATTATCAAATCTCACGACTACGTCGGTATCCTCCGGATATCCGCTGTGTCAGACATCACCGGTAGGTAGTCCTCCCCTGCCGGGCTCATCGTCATACCCATAAAAACACTCTCGCCCCGGGTACCATACTGGGTCCACCATGTACCCGAGACGGTTCATCCTACTCCTTGAATTGGTTCTCCAAAACCAACAGAATCAAGAAAACTCATGGTGGACGACATATACATCATATCACGAGGAGACCACAACTTGCATTTTTTTAAAAGGATAATAAGTTTATAAAATTCTTGCAATTTTCCCCAAAATCTAAAAATCTCATAAATACTGAAATCCTCAAGAAGAATCACATTATGTAAACATGTCGGTGAAGATGAATGTCTATGGTATCACTAATATGATATACGATGTGTAACTAGAAAACGATGCATGGATGATGATGCAATGAGGTATATACATATGACTAGCAATCCTACGTATCCATCCTGATGAAATGAATATACCACTGCCAGTTTACATATCGTATATGATGCAGAGGTTTTAGATACTGATTTTAAGCAAGTTCTAAGTGTTCGTGGCATAGCAATTATCAAAGGCGTGTGTGTTCGTATGAATAGTGCACGTGCAGTATGAACCAATGGTAATGGTGCAAGTGTCCTATGAAATGATATCACATATATATACATATATATATATATATAAGATGATGCAATGCCATAAGATGAATAACTAGGTAACTACGCATATAAATACAAGTACTACAAGTAATCCTAATCTATCGGGCGCCTCGTGCCATCCAGACGATCCCCCCATAGATGTGTACATCTACTCACCCGGACGCCTCGGCTAATCCTATGTGATCACAGCTTTGCCTTTCCGTGCCGCGTCCGATATCTCCGCAACCGATTCTAGAATTACACAAATACCACACGTAAGGTTAGATATCTTGAGACAACACGAAGATGATGATACAAAATAATAAACGTCCTCAAGCTAGACTTGTGTGCACTTGGTGCACAAAACGCGCATGACATCGCCACAACCGCATCTAGGGATCGCTAAATATGACAACCACCAAACCTAGAATCCGATCGTACCGATCACGTATTCACAACGCTCTAAAAATCATAGGAAATAGTATATAGATCATCACCACGTCAAACTAAACCAACATCTATTTATACCAAAAACCTAGTAAGCATTCAAATGGGATTTCGGTGCAAAACTTCATGGATTAACGACCTAATGGACAATCACAAGTAAACATCTAAATTAAGCCATGCTCCACTAATTAAAATAATATCCCACAAAACCCACAATAATCATGCAATTTGCTTGCATAATCTCACAATTAGAATAATTTGAAGCCACTTAAGTAAGGTAATGACTTAGATTAGGTTTGCAAGGTCACTAGGTAGAAAACTACACTCAACTAACCTAGTAATGATGGTTAAAACCCTAACTCTAATTCAAACCCTTATCTTTAAAACTTCAAACTTACAATTAGAACCAAAGTAATACCTAAATAAGTTAGCTTAAAGAAATTAACCAATAATTTAATCATTGGGTTAAGATTTATAGATCTAACTTGTAACTTAGCCTCCCAAGACGGTCACTTGCTCCAAGACTTAAGCTAGATTTGGCCAAGGAAAGTTGGGTGAAGAATTAGCTATAAATTTGTAAGATTTTTTTTTGGATTTTTGGTGGAAATTTGAAAATTTTGGAGATGAATTGAATTGGAGAAAAAATGGGGTTGCTGCAGGAAGTGGGGCTCGGCCAGTGCAGGGAATGGGAGGTAAGTGAGTGTGGGTGTAGCAAGTTCCAAGTGAAGGAAACACCCCCATACCTCATTAATGCACCTTACTTCTTAATTCTTTTTTTTATTTTATTTTCTAATTAATATTTTCCTAGAAATCTCTAAAAGCATGGAGATAAAGTGATAAAAAGAGAACATATTATGAACTTGTTGTTAAGGTGTCATGGTTCATAATTGTATGCTTAACCCATTCTCATTTGTCATTAACACTAATTAAATGTATAAGTGAAAGCTTATAATAATATTTAAATAATTAATTAAGAAAAAATATTTATGTAAACTAGCAATTTATAAGTAACTAATTAAATACCAAATGCTAGCAATTACATAGCTAAAATAAGTATAATTAGGTCTATGTTGAAAAACAATTATGGAAAACCCGAGTTATATTACCGATTATCGGGAAATTTACCTAGACAATTTTTAAAACGTCACATTTGGGGTTCTTGAGGTTACCCACCATATCTGCGGAGTAGCTAATGGAATGTTAAATCCGATTGAATCTTTAGCTTCTATTAAATTCTCAGTAATCGTTTGTGGTTCTGAAATCACTTCCAGTTCTACCATTCTCCCACTACTGTTTTCTGAAAAAGTCCATTTTACTAAAACTGTGGCGAGTTAAGAACAATATCACTATTGATCTTCCAGATAGTAGAAAGTTAACCCTCGTCATAGCCCGGAATAACCCATATACTGCCATTACAGAAACGTGCCTTGAGTTATCCAGAGTCTGGTTTTAAGCATAATCCGGACAACTCCATATACCTTAACATCGTTAAGATATGAACCATTCTATATGCAATATAGAAACAGAGACATTGATTTAATTGCAACCAGATTCAAATCATGAAGCTATCTCCGGTGCATGTCAACTAAATGGAGAGAGGCCGATCAGCATTACTCAACTAGGAGTGCATCCAGATATGAGTAACCTGAAAGAGAAGCAAGTTCTCAAAACCATTACTATCATCTGAATACCTGACACAGGTATCTATATCTTCGATCACTTTGATGAACCCTGATACTTGCAATACATGGTTCTCTACTTTATTCTTGTACCTATAACTTCTTAAATCTTGGATACTTGTCTAAAACTGGAGAAGTCACAAGTAAATAGAATATAGTATGAGTACCAATCCCTCTGTCCAAATGGACACTGGAAAACATACAATACTTTGTATAAGTCCCCTAAGTTGAATAGCTCAAACCCTGTGCGTTGTAGGTTGAAAACTATACTATGGTTAAGAAGAATTACACCGCTGTTTAATGCTCCATACCCAATCATCAACTGATATAGGTAAATGTCATGGACATAATTTCAAAAAGTTATATCTCACTTTATAAAATAAACGTACAGATATATCAGTTTGAAATTGGTGCATAACAATGGATATTCAAAACTAAATATTTGTCGTCAGGCAAAACCCAGGAGATTTCCTCAAATATCACCAATTACAACGAATTCTAATACAATGAGGATATAATCACCTAATTCCCTATAAATTACTCCCACTCATCATCTATAAAACCATACAGATGTGAGAATCACACCTGGTAAATACATACCCTGGAGTAAGGATCTAATTAGGAAATCAGTTTTCAATTAACAACGCATAGTGAAACTGAAACATTAAAATGTTTCGAAGGGGTAGCCGGGTATTCCTAGTAACGCCTCTTCCATTATCCAGATTCATGTCCGTGACCGTATATTTCCTTGCCATCTCTCCAAATCCCTTTATTTGTCTTTACTCATTACCTTCTGTACACCACCCTTAGGCTATATGGTTTTCTTCCTTCCTTACCGTTCGGCACCAGCCTATGGTTTAGAAGAAGACTATCCAATAAGCGTAATATGTGTACTCTCCTAATCATAGGAGCCCTCGCAACCTGAGAGAAGGTAAAGATAAAAGACAAATGAATAATCCTTATTCTATTTCTCCTGAACCAGAATCCATCCTCGAACTGGAATAAGTTCCTTCGAGTTCGTATATAACTATACGATGTATTATCCAATAAATGCGGATCTTTGTAGTTATACGAGGTGTTCTGGAGAAATTCAAAGGGGAAGTAGGAGTGGCGATGATATATGCAGTTTCGTCATGAATGATAGCTGTCGCAATTTACTTTGCCCTCTTTCTAATCCCTTTATTTGTCTTTAATTATTACCTTCTGTACACCACACTTAGGCTAAATGGTTTTCTTCCTTCCCCACCTTTCGGCACCTTCCTATGGTTTGGAAGAAGACTATCCAATAAGTGCAATAGGTGTACCCTCTCCTAATCCTAGGAGCTCTCACAACCTGAGAGAAGGTAAAAGGAAAAGACAACTGAATAGTCCCATTCAATTTCTCCAGAACCGAAAACCATTCTCGAATCTGAAACAAGTTTCTTCGAGTTCGTATGCAACTATACGATGGTTATATCCAATAAATGTGGATCTTCGTAGTGATACGGAATGTTCCGGAGAAAAGCAAAGGGTAAAAGAAGAAGTAGCAATGAAGTATGCAACTCTGATAATCCAAAAACCAGTATGATTTAAGAAGGTTCGGTTAACTTGCTTTATGAGTTATAGTCTAGGGTCGGGCCATGGTCGCTGCCAAAGAGAGAGAGAAAAGAAACACTCAGCGTGCACTTTAATCTAGATCAGAATGGTTAATCACTTTATCTAATCAGGATGTCTCCCACTGTATCCTCAAATTCTCCTCCAAACTAAAAAGAAGAATTAGTCGAGATCATCTAAAATCACCCGAGGAGTAAACCAACTCATCAGTGGGAATCGGGATCCAACTATCATCGCATGATAACTTGATGGAATCCACTCAAGTTATCACACTCCAGAAGGTATGCGCATGCCTGGCAAGTTTCCTGTATGTTTGAAACTCCCGATATGATTTTTACCCCATGCTCTTATGACCTTGACGAAGGCCAACATATCATAAGTCACATGTCAAGTTCTATCCGCATTGTCCAGGTTAATTTGAACCCACCCGTACATACCCTTGACGAAGGCCAAAATAGTAGTACGTATAACAACCCTAAATTTCTTGTACAACTTTCTGTAGAATTTTTTCAAAATTTAAAGAAAGGAGTACTTTTGCCTGAGCACAAGTTAAATATTTGTTTTGCTTATTAATTACAAGAAGGAGCTTGTAGCTCATTGGTAATACCTTGCACTGCTGAACCAAGCCACCAGAGTTCAAATCCCATACCCCACATTATTTTTAATATTATTTTATTTTGAACGTTTAGAATACCAAGAGTTTACACGTGCATATCTCACAAAAGCCCCACTACACCCTGAAATGTAACTGTACCAGAGGATAGATCAGTCGTCGGGGGAGGATTCCGGCCGCCTAACTCGGTTGGAATCGGCCAACTCAGCCGGCGAACCGGCCGACTCGGCTGATTCCGGCCGAGTTAGGCGGCCGGAATCATCCCCCGACGGCTGGTCTATCCTCTGGTATAGTTACATTTCAGGGTGTAGTGGGGCTTTTGTGAGATATGCACGTGTAAACTCTTGGTATTCTAAAGGTTCAAAATAAAATAATATTAAAAATAATATGGGGTATGGGATTAGAACTCTGGTGGCTTGGTTCAGCTGTGCAAGGTATTACTAATGAGCTACAAGCTCCTTCTTATAATTAATAAACAAAACAAATATTTAATTTGTGCTCAGGCAAAAGTACCCCTTTTTTTAAATTTTGAAAAAATTCTACAGAAAGTTGTACAGGAAATTTAGGGTTGTTACATTCTACCCTCCTTATAAAAATTTCGTCCTCGAAATTAGTAAAAGGAAAGTGTAACAAATTCAAGGAAAGTTTGGTGACTGAAATAACAAGGGTTTTAAAAATGTGAAAGAGACTTACTAGTGTTACCTAGGTCAACTGTCTCGGCTTCTACGGCTGTTAAGCTGTAAGTCTGTCGCCGTGGCACGTTCCTCCTAACTAGAGGCACATTCCTCTGTCCTCGAGGCATGTTCCTCAGTGCGTGATGGAATTGGCGATTTAGCTGTGCAGGAAATCTACGTGGAGGTGGTGCTGGGAGTATAGGATGAGTTGCAGGAGCCTGGATAGCTGGCCACTGCGGGTAGTTGGTGGGTGTGTGAGATGAGTTGTATCTATATGGACATGTCTCAATTCTGTGATTGGACACACCACAAACTAGGAACAGGCCTTTTGCGCGTCTACAGTCCTTTATCAAATGCCCATCTCTCTTGCAATGGAAACAGAAATGTGGTCTTGGCTGGTAATTGGGTTCTTCAGTTCCCCTGGGTTCGAACGATGGCCTGGAAGAGGCTCCTCCTGCCATTTGAGTGGCAGGGCGTTTCAAACCGGCAGATTGAGGTCTGCCCTTCCTTTTTACTACTGCCTCATAACGGCGGGCAGCTTTTAGAGCCAATTCATGGGTCGGAAAATATCCTGTGGCTAGTGCAGCCTGGATCTTCAAATCTAAACCCTGTTGAAATCGACGGGCTCTGATCTCGTCCGTCGGTATCAAGTGTGCCGCAAATCGACTGAGCATGGTGAACTCAGCGTCATACTCATCTACCGACTTGGTCCACATCGAACCTTGTTGTAGATGGATGAACTGCTGTTCCATGCCAAACCTAGCAGTCTCATGGAAGTACTTCGCGTCGAACATATAGCGGAAAGTCTTCCATTCAATGGGCTGTTCAAGACAACTTTCTTCCGCCTTCCACCAGTTCTGTGCATTGTCCGTGAGCTGTAATTGCAACACGAACCCAAGTTATTTCTGGCACTTGTGCCGCTGCCAGATCATCTTCTATACTCTGAGCCCATTCCTCAGCTTCCAGTGGGCTCCCCTTTCCTAAGAACTGTTTGGAATGTAAAACTCTGAATTGCTTCACCCCAGATGCTTCAGCCTCGGGACGGTTCAAGAGCTGCTGCTGTCCCTCTAGGAAGCTGCGGATTGCCTCAAGTAAAACCGTTTGCTCGTTGGGTGGAGCAGAAACGGCAGGTGTGATTGGTAGTAGAGTGTTGTTGAAGTTGGTGCTGGTATTGTTTGGGGAATCCATAACCTTGAAAGAAAATTTTAGGTTAGGACATATTCAAAGTATATGATTCAAGGAATATGAAATTGTAAGATTCAAGGAATATGAATTGTAAAGAATGTTTTAGTTGTTGTTTCCTGTGTTATATTGTTTAGGTTGTTCATGCAGAACAGAACTGCATAGTATGGTTCCTTACAGCTCTGACCTGCATGGGCCGCCAACAAAACCTGCCACGCCCCGCTTCCCGGTGTACGGCGAAGAGGACGCGACGAGGCCGCTACGTATTTAATGTGAGGTAAATACGCTAAGCGTATCTAAGCAATATAAAAGTAAATGCACAAGAGACAAGATATAATAAAACAACAACTTTATTTATTTACATTCTTTCAGTACAATGCATGGAAAAGTAAATACAACTGGATAAAAGCAATACCTAAACAATGGCATAACAGAAAAGGAAAAGTACTAAAATAAAAGTGTATAATGAACTAAAGCTCTGAGTCTTCAATGAAATGGTCCAAGTCTTCACTAGTGGGCTCGATCTCCGGAGTGTCCAGATCACCTGACGACATTCAAAGAAGAAAGAAAGAGAATGTCGTCAGCGAACAAATCGCTCGGTAAGTCCCAAAGATAAGGGAGAAAATAGAATAGACAGAAAGAGAAGGTATGTTTTAAAATTGTATTATATGAGTGTTTGGTGTTAACGCTGTTGTTTGTAACTTGGTACAGAAGAATGCCAGTGTATACGAGAGGAGTCTTTATATCCCAGTGTAACGTTTTGAAAATCGTTTCGGTGAAATTTCGAAAAATCGGTAAAATAAGGGGGTTTTCTGTAAAAACTCAAAATACAAATATCTTATTATAAAAATTAAATATACATATTTTAGCTATGTAATTGCTAGTATTTGGTGTTTATTGAGCCACTGGTGAAATTTCAAATTTTCTGAAAAAAATTAATTTATTATTATTTTAAGCCGTCACTAATACATTTAATTAGGGAAAATTACAAATTGGAATGAGTTGAAACAAATTTTGTTCATAATAAAACATTAAATAAAATTTTATCATGTGGTTTTTGAAACGAAATCGTTTGCCAAAACGGTTTAGAAAATATCGAAGAAAAAGGTTTTTTCGGTGAAATTAGTGTTAATGGGAATTGGGGTTTAGCATTTATCTTTTTTCCTAACCCACACACCCACACCTCACCCTCTCCCCATGTGGCTGGCCCCACCATGACAGCCCTCCCCCTCTCCCTCTCTCCAATCACTTCTTTTTTCAAAAGAAAAGAAAAAGAAAAGAGTAGAAAATGATAGAATTAGAGTGGACTTTGACTAGAGTGGACTTTCCCCACCCCACTCTCTCTCCTCCCTCACCCAATCCCCACCAATTCTGGCCAAAACCTGAACCCACAACAGCCCCTTCATTCTTCATCTCCTTCTCTTTAAAAAAGTTCATCAAAGATGCTTGAAAAATCCATAAACAATCAAGCAAAAATCCAAATCAAAATCCACCTCCTACCCATTTTCCCTTGGCTACCATAGCATGGATCTAGGGATTTAGATTTCAATTTGAGAGGCTAAGTGTGCTTGTGGGATCTTCAAATTATTTTGGTATAAATTCTAAGCTTTTTGCTTAATGTGTTGTTAATTGCTTAGGTTAGCTTAATTAGGTGTTTAATTAGGTTTTTAATTAGTTCTAGGTGCATGATTTAAAATTCAAGAGAGGGGTTTGATTTCAAATTGGTATTTTGTGTTGTGAGATATAGTTTATGTGATATAATTGACATATTAATGTTATGCTAAATCCAATTTAAGTTGCTAGTTTGCATATTTGTTGATTTAAAAGTGATAATTATATAAATAGTAAACTAGGTTTTGAAAATAATTATATTCTTGTGAGATAAAATTCAAATTTAGGTTTCATGTTATTATAAAGATTATATTGAGTGGTTTAATGCTTTTAGTTCATGGAAATCCAAGCTAGATTGTAGTTTGTGTATTTTTGCTATAAAATTGTTAAAATTTAGGTATTTTGTGAACTAGAATTTTAAGGTTTATGGAAATTAATAAGATTAAATTATGGGAATTGTTTTTATGACTTAATTAAGATATTTAGTGAATATTGTGGCCGCCAGATTCGTTTATACATCGAGTTTTGTACTAAAACGGTGATTTGTGCTTGCTAGATTTTCGAAAAAATGACTTTTTAAGTGAAATTGGGGTTTTTGTGAGTTTTAACCTATTTTATATTAAAATTAGTATTCGTGAATGTGCAAATGAGTTTATTTGGGTTTTTCTTGATGGTCTGGCGTTTATACACCGACGTCGAGAGTTTTGGGTTGATTTGTGAAAGCAACCATAGGTTTTGACCTATGTGGAATTCGTGTGTCGTTTTGGTCATGAGTCGGATTTTAATGCGATACGATGCGTTGTGATATGTAGGTACCCCCATGTGGACTTCGAGACGACAAGAAAGCGCGTGGCGATGTCGGCACCGGCTAGCGAGGACCAGGTGAGTAGATTTATATCTACGGGGAGAAGTCGGGTGGATGGCGTATAGCACCCCCGCAGTCCGTAATGTAGCTTATATATATATGTTTATATAGGTGTTTTATGATACGAGAATGTTTATTCATGTTATGATTATGTGTTCATGGATTAGCTTTGGGTTAGTTGCGAAACCCTAGAGTAGTTGTTATACCCACATACGCACACACAGACTTGCATACTTTACTTTCTTGTGCGCAAATTGGGATGTGTATACATGTATATATGCGTGGGTATGGGACTATGCATATGTACATTCGTATACGCATGCATGGATAATGATGATAGTACTTGGGATTTATGATGAGTCGATGAGATTTGATTTGAGGCCGTGAAATCGGTGATATAGCAGGGTTCGTATTTGAGATACGACATGACGTTGTAGCGGGTCCTTGACGTAGTATTTCACACACGTGCATGCATACTTAGGCGGTATCAGTATTGTACTAGACGTAGATCAGTACCCCGATCATGACATTTGATAGAGAGGATACCAGGTGAATAGTATGATGAATGTGATATTAACCCGTACCCAGATTTGGGGATGCCGTACGACGGATTTACATACGAGCTATATTTTGATGATTGATCCGCACTCTTGACTTGGGATGCCTGCTTATAGATATGGTATCGGATATGATATTATTGAGGCGGGATCACCGACTAATATATATACAGGTATGTATATGGATCGACTCAGATGTTAGGCAGTTTCCTTACCTTTAGTCCAGCTTGTTAGCTTAGCCCTTTAGTTTAATTTAGTTGTTAGATTAGATTCGATTCTTACGTATTTCAAAAACTAACGAATCGTGGGTATTTTAAAAGACAGCCCAAGGGATACTACGGATATTTCAAAAGACGTATCTTTTCATAAAAACACCGTAGCCCCTATTTTCAAAACCCCATGATTCGTGTTATTTCAAAAGGCACGATTTGTAGGACTTATATTAAATTAATGCAGATTAGTTATAGTTGCATCTAGTATTCAGCTCCCGCTCATTATTGTGGTTCGCTTCGCATCGCATGCTTACATTATGTTTCATACTCCATTATTGATATCATGCTGTTAGGACACCGGCACCATTACCGATGATGCGTATGTACCACGTACACTTACTTGCCGGCTCACACACATCTTCATCGGTAATTGCCATGTCACGTACACCTTAGAAAATATTATTGCTCGACATAGCCTGTTAGCTAATAGTTTAGACATGATATTAGTGTACTTGCCTTATATGTTAATTTAGACATTGTAGTTATTACCTGCTACTTCATGCATACTGTTATTCATTGTTATGCCGCATTCATGGATTCTCATGCATATATTCACTTTTTACATGCTATTGAGGTTTTGGATTCGGATTTCCATGAGATTTTCTGGATTTGGGGAAAACCGCAAAACATATACAAACTTCTTCTTTCTCTTTTTAAATGAAAAGCGCGGTTTTTCCCATGATGTATGAGTCGTCCACCATGAGTTTGCTGATGGATTTCGAGACCCGATTCGAGGAGTTGGATGAACCGTTTCGGGTACATGGTGGACCCGGTAAGGTATCCCGGGGCAAGAAGCTCGTGGTGATGACGATGAGCCTTGTAGGGGGAGACTACCTACCGGTGATTTTACCCGACGCGTCGGATATCCGGAGGATACCGTCGTGGTCATGAGATGGATGGTAGGGGCCGGTCTGGACTGACGGCGCCCTAGATATTGAGATTGAAACATTGAGATTTCGAGATATTGAGGTACTGAGATTTGAGGATACAGGCCAGTCCGGATTGCCGGAGCCTGAGGCTTTGAGACATTGAGATTTATGTTTTGTGTCGATGCTAGAAACTGTTGATGCTGATTTCATTTATGACACCTCATTTTAAAAATACAAAGGAAATCTCACTAATTTACGAAAACAGTTTCTTCATTTACATGTATTCTGTTTTCATGCATTCATACCTCATTCATATGATATATTGCTACCTGAGGCACTGACACGGGCACATGAGATCACACTCGGGTTAGATATTACCCTAGCCATTGTTATAGGCTGCATGTTATTCATATATTTGAGGATATATTATGATCATTGACCTAGGTTGCGTTATTTATGCGATTTCTGTGCGTAGATGTTTTTCTATTCACGAGTTGGCAACTCACCCCCGTTGTGCCCCAGTTTCTTGCAGGTTTTGCCGTACAGGTTTCATTACGGCTTTGCTGGCACTACTTCCTTTTCCGGGTGATTTGCTATTAGGTGGGTTTATTTGTATCGTACCCCCATTATATATCTTGTATATCATTATTCTGTTGTATCTAGAAGTTCCGTCAACCAAACACGTATTTATTTTGGGATAGAGACCAGTGATGTTATTCCTTCGACCTTAGAGTCGCGCGTTATATTTCTGTGGTTTTCTTGTGGTTTTGAGTTCCCTTTTGAATTTTGATCCTTGCCGTTGGCGTTGTATATTATATTGCTTGTGTGGTTGTGGCCGTCGATTGACGAAGAGCTAGCTCCCGCTTGGGGATGCCTTTTTATTGATTTCGTATACTATTCATGTTGTATCCCGTTTGGGGGCCATTATTTACAAAGGAGACTCTGCCGAAATTTTCAGGAAATTTTTGGATGTTTTTAAAAACAGCATAATTCGGCTTATGCTATTGAAACTACTTGCTTTAAGTTGGTTTTTCCTGCACTCTACATCTTTTCTTGGTTTGGATTTCTGGGTTTCGGTTTACTTAGATTACGTACGCCTCGAGACGTTCGTAGTTTAAGTGTCGGTCATATTCCGTACTTTCGGGTCGTGACAAAGTTGGTATCAGAGCGTTAGGTTTTACCTTCGGAGCGTAGGATGACCCTTGGTTGATGGAATTGGTGACTAAAGTAGAGTGATGTACCGTGGGTATGTTTCGCGGCATACTTACGATACGCTACTCCACTTAAGAAGCCTTAGGATGTACATTTCTTTGCTCAGTATTATATTCATTCCGATCTAGCCTCATCAGTACCAGTTATGGTTTTGCTTCCACGATTACGGGCAGGGAGAGCTACGGCTAGAGTTGCGGTCAGCACGAGCTCGTCACGAACGAGGATTGACCAGGGCGAAATTCCGGTGACACACGATTGCGGAGATGTGTCTTTTTACCGTGTTTCCGGGCCACGAGCGTTTGGCGGATTGCCTTTATGAGGTTACTCGGATGTGCTGATCGACACTAGAGGATTGAGCCAATGATAGAGGCCAGCAGATTTTGATGACCGTTGGTGTATTGCTTATTCATGATGGTCGAGGCACTGTTCAGCGTGCAGACGAGCGAGCCAGCTATTGCTGCGAACGACGAGATATCGCCCCAGATGTTGGAGCTATTGCAGTACGAGTTGTGCTAAGAGATGATAGAAGGTCACTAGTCACCGAGGATGAATGACTAGGACATGTGGTTCGTTCGCTACCCCGATGCGAGGTCATCAGATAGGTTGATTCCAGCTAGAGACGACTTCACGCAGAGACGTGAGGGTCGACAGAGACGATCGAATGTCGGAAACCTATTATTCAAAGTTTAAAGTATTCGGAAAGACATGCAGGAAATTCTATGGTCCCTCTAGAAGAATGAAACCCTAACTCGACATAATGACCGTGTGAAAGCCTTTGAACCTTCGGGTTTGCGGCAGTTCCGCGGCGCCATTAGTGAGGCTTGGGTTTGCCCTTCTACGGCTGGACCACCGATGCTGTGGTATGTACTCGATACTATTAAACTGTGCCCAAGATGTTAAGCTCTTGGGGGATTATGAGGTTTAGACGACTCGATCGGATGGCTCGACTTAATTCGGATGCTAGGTGGTGAGATGCATTTCTTGGGAGACTCCCGATACGAGGATAGCCGTTGGAGCTCAGTCCATGCAGCCGCGACGAGACGAGTCCAAAGCAGACGACATTAGAGAAAAGTGAAGTAAGAGGTTCGTACCAAATCTAGATGAGATGACGTTCCCCTCCGCCGACATCAGAGATGCGATGCGCATGCCGAGGCAGAGTACTGGATATACCTTCCAGAAGGAGTCGCGATGGGTATGCAGCCGTTCCAGAGCAAGATGCAGATATAGGAAAGGACGATGACTTCCGGACAGTTGGCAGAGACGAGACATGGAAGAGACCGTGAGCAGGATTCCTTCCAGGACACTGCTGCAATAATACTTGCACCCAGGATCAGATGTGTCACGTACATTCAGAGAGCCAGAGGCCGACGCCAGTGATATGCTGTGTTACGAGTGGTCGCAATGATTGACCGAGAGATAACAAGAGACGTGCCAGAACGGGATCATCCCCGTTAGCACACCCGACAGGGCCGATGAGCCGATGGACCGAGAGATTGGTAATTCATAGTGAAGACCTTGACCCAGGAGTGGTCATTGTTACGCACACCAGCAGGCCAGAGTTCATGATCATCGACGAGACATCCCACTAGTGACCACGACAGTTGGCCCGAGATTCTTAGAGGATGCGCTTGAGCGGTACTATTCCGCCATTATTGATTTCGATGTTTTGGGTGATTTATTCGCATGATTTGATTTTGATGATTGAGGATTTACGATCTTTGCACAGTGTTGCACTTGATATCGTTTTCGTGCTTTAGTTTCACATGTTTGTGATTTTACGGTTTTAGACATTTGAGTTGATTTTGTGCATATGCACGCACACGATTTGGTTCCTGCACTCTGTATAGTTTATATATGCTTGCAGTGCAGTGATACGCCTTTTGTGCACTTAGATGCACTGGATTTCGATTTCGATTGTGATACTCGATATTTGTTTTGTGCACCTTGTGCACCTGATTTGATTTTGCGCATGTTCGGCGCTTGATATTGGATTTCATGATTTCGTGCATGATGGATGCCCCTGGTTTTGGGTTTTCGCGCATGTTGAGCGCATGTCTTGAGATGCGATTTTGGCGCACACCAGATGCACTAAATCGAGATTTTTTTTCGTGCATATCAGATGCACCTGATTTTGCTGTCAGGCACACACGTTGCCTACGACAGATGCTTTGTGCACACCCAATGCACTTAGATCTTGTTTCTGTGCACTTGTATGGCACGTATGTGGATTTTGATTGTCGTGCGCACCAGACGCACGTAGTATTCATACGCGTATTTTGGGATTGATTTCTTATAGAGCAGTACGTTTTTTTATGATAATTGCGATGTGTTTTCGTACTAAGCAGGACTAGTCAGAGGACAGTACCTGAATGTATTTTGCATGCATTGATAGCTATTGAAGGGAATTCCAAAAAGCGAGCTATAGTCTCAATATTTACCTACGTGTCTGATATGACGCGAAACGTTTAAAACAAGGAAAACCCTTCTAAATTGTTTCCCAAAACGGCTGAACGTACATTTCAAACAAAGGTATATATGTATATAGTTATTTTCTTATGATAGACGTCCGCCACTGTGCAGTGTTATGTGCATTGCACAGCAACTTAAAGGATTTGGCATGCATTTCCTCCTGATATTTACATGTATAGTTCCGATTTATGGCATATCGGTCTTGCTTGAGATTTGGCATTCGTGTCTTCACCTTGATTCCGATGATTGCGGGATGCTTGACGGAGTTTTGATTTCGAGTTATCTACTCATTACTCATGCGCATGTATTGCGCTATGATGCGTTTTATGTACTTATGATTTCGGAGCCCCGACGACTTGATGGTTTTGCTTAGATGTTTTTGTATTTGGGGGGAGTTTGAATTTAAATTCGGGGACCGAATTTCTTTAAGGGGGGAAAATTGTAACGTTTTGAAAATCGTTTCGGAGAAATTTCGAAAAATCGGTAAAATAAGAGGGTTTTCTGTAAAAAGTCAAAATACAAATATCTTATTATAAAAATTAAATATACATATTCTAGCTATGTAATTGCTAGTATTTGGTGTTTATTGAGCCACTGGTGAAATTTCAAATTTTCTGAAAAAAATTATTTTATTATTATTTTAAGCTGTCACTAATACATTTAATTAGGGAAAATTACAAATTGGAATGAGTTGAAACAAATTTTGTGCATAATAAAACATTAAATAAAATTTTATCATGTGGTTTTTGAAACGAAATCGTTTGCCAAAACGGTTTAGAAAATATCGAAGAAAAATGTTTTTTTCGGTGAAATTAGTGTTAATGGGAATTGGGGTTTAGCATTTATCTTTTTTCCTAACCCACACACCCATACCTCACCCTCTACCCATATGGCCGGCCCCACCATGACAGCCCTCCCCCTCTCCCTCTCTCCAATCACTTCTTCTTTCAAAAGAAAAGAAAAAGAAAAGAGTAGAAAATGATAGAATTATAGTGGACTTTGACAAGAGTGGACTTTTCCCACCTCACTCTCTCTCCTCCCTCACCCAATCCCCACCAATTCTGGCCAAAACCTGAACCCACAACAGCCCCTTCATTCTTCATCTCCTTCTCTTTAAAAAAGTTCATCAAAGATGCTTGAAAAATCCACAAAAAATCAAGCAAAAATCCAAATCAAAATCCACCTCCTACCCATTTTCCCTTGGCTACCATAGCATGGATCTAGGGATTTAGATTTCAATTTGAGAGGCTAAGTGTGCTTGTGGGATCTTCAAATTATTTTGGTATAAATTCTAAGCTTTTTGCTTAATGTGTTGTTAATTGCTTAGGTTAGCTTAATTAGGTGTTTAATTAGGTTTTTAATTAGTTCTAGGTGCATGATTTAAAATTCAAAAGAGGAGTTTGATTTCAAATTGGTATTTTGTGTTGTGAGATATAGTTTATGTGATATAATTGACATATTAATGTTATGCTAAATCCAATTTAAGTTGCTAGTTTGCATATTTGTTGATTTAAAAGTGATAATTATATAAATAGTAAATTAGGTTTTGAAAATAATTATATTCTTGTGAGATAAAATTCAAATTTAGGTTTCATGTTATTATAAAGATTATATTGAGTGGTTTAATGCTTTTAGTTCATGGAAATCCAAGCTAGATTGTAGTTTGTGTATTTTTGCTATAAAATTGTTAAAATTTAGGTATTTTGTGAACTAGAATTTTAAGGTTTATGGAAATTAATAAGATTAAATTATGGGAATTGTTTTTATGACTTAATTAAGATATTTAGTGAATATTGTGGCCGCCAGATTCGTTTATACATCGAGTTTTGTACTAAAACGGTGATTTGTGCTGCTAGATTTTCGGAAAAATGACTTTTTAAGTGAAATTGGGGTTTTTGTGAGTTTTAACCTATTTTATATTAAAATTAGTGTTCGTGAATGTGCAAATGAGTGTGTTTGGGTTTTTCTTGATGGTCTGGCATTTGTACTCCGACGTCGAGAGTTTTGGGTTGATTTGTGAAAGCAACCATAGGTTTTGACCTATGTGGGATTCGTGTGTCGTTTTGGTCATGAGTCGGATTTTAATGCGATACGATGCGTTGTGATATGTAGATACCCCCATGTGGACTTCGAGACGACAAGCAAGCGCGTGGCGACGTCGGCACCAGCTAGCGAGGACCAGGTGAGTAGATTTATATCTACGGGGAGAAGTCGGGTGGATGGCGTATAGCACCCCCGCAGTCCGTAGTGTAGCTTATATATATATGTTTATATAGGTGTTTTATGATACGAGAATGTTTATTCATGTTATGATTATGTGTTCATGGATTAGCTTTGGGTTAGTTGTGAAACCCTAGAGTAGTTGTTATACCCACATACGCACACACAGAATTGCATGCTTTACTTTCTTGTGCGCAGATTGGGATGTGTATACATGTATATATGCGTGGGTATGGAACTATGCATATGTACATTCATATACACATGCATGGATAATGATGATAGTACTTGGGATTTATGATGAGTCGATGAGATTTGATTTGAGGCCGTGAGATCGGTGATATAGCAGGGTTCGTATTTGAGATACGACATGACGTTGTAGCGGGTCCTTGACGTAGTGTTTCACACACGTGCATGCATACTTAGGCGGTATCAGTATTGTACTAGACGTAGATCAGTACCCCGATCATGACATTTGATAGAGAGGATACCAGGTGAATAGTATGATGAATGTGATATTAACCCGTACCCAGATTTGGGGATGCCGTACGACGGATTTACGTACGAGCTATATTTTGATGATTGATCCGCACTCTTGACTTGGGATGCCTTCTTATAGATATGGTATCGGATATGATATTATTGAGGCGGGATCACCGACTAATATATATACAGGTATGTATATGGATCGACTCAGATGTTAGGCGGTTTCCTTACCTGTAGTCCAGCTTGTTAGCTTAGCCCTTTAGTTTAGTTTAGTTGTTAGATTAGATTCGATTCTTACGTATTTCAAAAACTAATGAATCGTGGGTATTTTAAAAGACAACCCAAGGGATACTACGGATATTTTAAAAGACGTATCTTTTCATAAAAACACCGTAGCCCCTATTTTCAAAACCCATGATTTGTGTTATTTCAAAAGGCACGATTTGTAGGACTTATATTAGATTAATGCAGATTATTTATAGTTGCGTCTAGTATCAGCTCCCGCTCATTATTGTGGTTCGCTTCGCATCGCATGCTTACATTATATTTCATACTCCATTATTGATATCATGCTGTTAGGACACCGGCACCATTACCGATGATGCGTATGTACCACGTACACTTACTTGCCGGCTCACACACATCTTCATCGGTAATTGCCATGTCACGTACACCTTAGAAAATATTATTGCTTGACATAGCCTATTAGCTAATAGTTTAGACATGATATTAGTGTACTTGCCTTATATGTTAATTTAGACATTGTAGTTATTACCTGCTACTTCATGCATACTGTTATTCATTGTTATGCCGCATTCATAGATTCTCATGCATATATTCACTTTTTACGTGCTATTGAGGTTTTGGATTCGGATTTCCATGAGATTTTCTGGATTTGGGGAAAACCGCAAAACATATACAAACTTTTCCTTTCTCTTTTTAAATGAAAAGCGTGGTTTTTCCCATGATGTATGAGTCGTCCACCATGAGTTTGCTGATGGATTTCGAGACCCGATTCGAGGAGTTGGATGAACCGTTTCGGGTACATGGTGGACCCGGTAAGGTACCCCGGGGCAAGAAGCTCATGGTGATGACGATGAGCCTGGCAGGGGGAGACTACCTACCGGTGATTTTACCCGACGCGTCGGATATCCGGAGGATACCGTCGTGGTCTTGAGATGGATGGTAGGGGCCGGTCTGGACTGACGGCGCCCTAGATATTGAGATTGAAACATTGAGATTTCGAGATATTGAGGTACTGAGATTTGAGGTTACAGGCCAGTCCGGATAGCCGGAGCCTGAGGCTTTGAGACATTGAGATTTATGTTTTGTGTCGATGCTAGAAACTGTTGATACTGATTTCATTTATGATACCTCATTTTAAAAATACAAAGGAAATCTCACTAATTTATGAAAACAGTTTCTTCATTTACATGTATTCTGTTTTCATGCATTCATACCTCATTCATATGATATATTGCTACCTGAGGCACTGACACGGGCACATGAGATCACACTCGGGTTAGATATTACCCTAGCCATTGTTATAGGCTGCATGTTATTCATATATTTGAGGATATATTATGATCATTGACCTAGGTTGCGTTATTTATGCGATTTCTGTGCGTAGATGTTTTTCTATTCACGAGTTGGCAACTCACCCCCGTTGTGCCCCAGTTTCTTGCAGGTTTTGCCGTACAGGTTTCATTACGGCTTTGCTGGCACTACTTCCTTTTCCGGGTGATTTGCTATTAGGTGGGTTTATTTGTATCGTACCCCCATTATATATCTTGTATATCATTATTCTGTTGTATCTAGAAGTTCCATCAACCAAACATGTATTTATTTTGAGATAGAGACCAGTGATGTTATTCCTTCGACCTTAGAGTCGCGCGTTATATTTCTGTGGTTTTCTTGTGGTTTTGAGTTCCCTTTTGAATTTTGATCCTCGCCGTTGGCGTTGTATATTATATTGCTTGTGTGGTTGTGGCCGTCGATTGACGAAGAGCTAGCTCCCGCTTGGGGATGCCTTTTTATTGATTTCGTATACTATTCATGTTGTATCCCGTTTAGGGGCCATTATTTACAAAGGAGACTCTGCCGAAATTTTCAGGAAATTTTTGGATGTTTTTAAAAACCGCATAATTCGGCTTATGCTATTGAAACTACTTGCTTTAAGTTGGTTTTTTCTGCACTCTACATCTTTTCTTGGTTTGGATTTCTGGGTTTCGGTTTACTTAGATTACGTACGCCTCGAGACGTTCGTAGTTTAAGTGCCGGTCATGTTCCGTACTTTCGGGTCGTGACACCCAGAGACTAGAAGCAAGTATAGTACAAGGAACCGTTTATACCACGGTACAACAGAAACTGGATTCAGGTTAGGTGTATTAAATCTTACTATCTCGTGCTACTTCTAACACCTTCCGTACCAATCTACCCCTTAAACCCCGAGATATCTTGTTGTATAGTTGTATTGTATTGTCTTGTATTGTAAACTGTATAGATTGTATAATTGGATGACTTACCGAAACCATGATATCAGTAAATGGCTATAACTATAGAATCATGGATGTAAATGGAGAATCATGTAAATGGAAGTATATCCATGGTTTGGTTCAGTCAATATAGATTGAATATATGTATTCATGTTGAATTGTAATATTGTAGATTGTAGATTGTACTTGAATCATGTTCAAGTCAGATTATTAATGAGAAGACTCAGTCTGAGTTAGAAAATTTATAAATGAAATTGAAGTCCTGACTGTTTTGATGTTATCGGTAACCGCTGCACATGGGCGCAGGATTTGTGTCTTTTTCAAAGACGATTACCGTGTTGATAACACTGTTATTAAGTTGTCTATCTTAAATAGGCAAGCACCCACTTCTCTGGCTCCCTGAGGCTCAAGTGATTGGTCCCGCTTAAACCTATATTTACTAGGGTCCTTAGGGTAATTTATAGAACTTGAGGGGGTTTTATGTAAAAATACTTTTGTATAGATTTCAAAATACACCCCAAGTGTTTAATTATCGTCTTTAGAGTTTTAATAAATGTAGATTTTATATATATGATGTTTTTAGTGAAATTAACCTAATTTCATAATATAGGGTATTGAATTGTAATATTGTACTTAGTATGGAATTCATGGTATTTTAATGTAAAGTGATTCTTGTGATTTTTGAAAAGGGTTGGAATATTTATATTATTACAAAATAGATATTTTAATGTTACATATATATATATATATATAATTTTTAATATATATTATATTTCTAGAAATCTCATTTTTCTTAAGATTTTGTATTTTGTAAATCTTTCGAGACTGAATGCCCCATGCGGGGGTCTGAATCTCGCACTACTAAGCTCGAGGATGTGCGATAATCCGCACCATCCCGAACGGGTTCCCCAAATTGGGTTGTAACAGCGCTTTGCAAAGATTTGTGTAAATACTTAATCCTTTAGAAAAATGGTTTTATTAATTCATGGTATTTATTTGAAATGGTTCGTTTCCAGTATTCTATGTTCCCAAAAACTATTGTGCTATATTTCATATGAGTGTTGTGAGGAGATAGGTCATTACCTCGTAATCTAACTTAAAGGTATAGCATGATTGTGATGATTTAATGTCAAAATGAAACTTCATGGTATTTTACTGAAAAAGAGCGATAAAAGTTACAAAATGATATAGATTGTCATGAAACTTGTTCAACATGTTTGTTAATGATTAATAGTCAACATGTAATGGTTTAATAGGGTTGTGTTTATGAAAAGTGGGATTTTTAGAAAGAAACCGAATCGGAAATCGGTTTGACTCCGATTCCGGCGACGACCCCAACACAAAAAATGTGTCTTTTGATCTCTCCTGCACACCTGCATAATTTATTTCCTCAGACCATTTCCAGATCTCTTTTAAAACCCCAATTACTCCACTTTTAATATATTTTATCATATTTTTTTCTTTTTAACCTTTTACCTATCCTAACCCTAGCCTAACCCTATAAATACAACCCCTACACACTACCCCGTCGCTCCAAAATTCTGAGCATACTCTCAAGAAATTCCTAGAAACCCTAGTGTGCATTTGAAGTGAACAAAGAGGCGAATTTTCCGGCGACAACCCCAGGAGATCCCGGCGATGAGACGACGCACCGGCACCTCCTCCCGATCCTTCTCCCTCTCCTCTTTAAGCTAAACCCATAAGTCCCATTTTTCTATTTTCCTATTCCTTCTAAAAACATCTTTTAATAAAACCCGACAGAATCAGAGTCAAACCGATTTCCGATTTGGTTTCTTTCTAAAAATCCCACTTTTCTTAAACACAGCCCTATTAAACCATTACATGTTGACTATTAATCATTAACAAATATGTTGAACAAGTTTCATGACAATCTATATCATTTTGTAACTTTTATCGCTCTTTTTTAGTAAAATACCATGCAGTTTTATTTTGACATTAAATCATCATAATCTTTCTATACCTTTAAGTTAGATCATGAGGTAATGACCTATCTCCTCACAACACTCATATGAAACATAGCACAATACTTTTTGGGAACATAGAATATGCGAAACGAACCATTTCAAATAAATACTATGAATTAATAAAACCATTTTTCTAAAGGATTAAGTATTTTACACAAATCTTTGCAAAGCGCCGCTACAACCTAATTTGGGAACCCGTTCGGGATGGTGTGGATTATCGCACATCCTCGGGCTTAGTAGTGCGAGATTCAGACCCCCGCAAGGGGCATTCGGTCTCGAAAGATTTACAAAATACAAAATCTTAAGAAAAATGAGATTTCTAGAACTATAATATATATTAAAAATTATTTTTATATAAATATATATATATATATATATGTAACATTAAAATATCTATTTTGTAATAATATAAATATTCCAACCCTTTCCAAAATTCACAAGAATCACTTTACATTAAAATACCATGAATTCCATACGAAGTATAATATTACAATTTAATACCCTATATTATGAAATTAGGTTAATTTCACTAGAAACATCATATATATAAAATTTACATTTATTAAAACTCTAAAGACGATAATTAAACACTTGAGGTGTATTTTGAAATCTATACAAAAGTAATTTTACATAAACCCCCCTCAAGTTCTATAAATTATCCTAAGGATCCTAGTAAATATAGGTTTAAGCGGGACCAATCTCTTGAGCCTCAGCGAGCCGGAGAAGTGGGTGCTTGCCTATTTAAGGTAGACAACTTAACAACGGTGTTATCAACACGGTAATCGTCTTTGAAAAAGACACAAATCCTGCCGCCCATGTGCAGTGGTTACCGATAACATCAAAACAATCAGGACTTTAATTTCTTTTATAAATTTTCTGACTCAAACTGAGTCTTCTCATTAATAATCTGACTTGAATATGATTCAAGTACAATCTACAATCCACAATCTATAATATTACAATTTAACATGAATACATATATTCAATCTATATTGACTGAAACGAACCATGGATATACTTCCATTTATATGATTCTCCATTTACATCCATGATTCTACAGTTACATCCATTTACTGATATCATGGTTTCGGTAAGTCACCCAATTATACAATCTATACAGTTTATAATACAAGACAATACAATACAACTATACAACAAAACATCTCGGGGTTTAAGGGGTAGATTGGTACGGAAGGTGTTAGAAGTGGCACGAGACAGTAAGATTTAATACACCTAACCTGAATCCATTTGCTGTTGTACCGTGGCATAAACGGTTCCTTGTACTACACTTGCCTCTAGTCTCTGGCATATAGAGACTCCTCTCGTATACACTAGCATCCTTCTGTACCAAGCTACAAACAACAGCGTTAACACCAAACACTCATATAATACAACTTTAAAAACTATCTTCTCTTTCTGTCTATTCTATTTTCTCCCTTATCTTTGGGACTTACCGAGCAATTTGCTCGCTGACGACATTCTCTTTCTTTCTTCTTTGAATGTCGTCAGGTGATCTGGACACTCCGGAGATCGAGCCCACTAGTGAAGACTTGGACCACTTCATTGAAGACTCAGAGCTTTAGTTCATTGTACACTTTTATTTCAGTACTTTTTCTTTTCTGTTATGCCATTGTTTAGGCATTGCTTTTATCCAGTTGTATTTACTTTTCCATGCATTGTACTAAAAGAATGTAAATAAATAAAGTTGTTGTTTTATTATATCTTGTCTCTTGAGCATTTACTTTTATATTGCTTAGATACGCTTAGCGTATTTACTTCACAGTAAATACGTAGCAGCCTCATCGCGTGCCCTTCGCCGTACACCGAGAAGCGGGGCGTGACAGTACGACTATCCCAAACCAACGCATCTATCTATGCAACATAAAAGTAACAAATAGCTACCATACACTATGCCCTGACGAAGGCCAACAAATATAGCATGAATACTAAGTGCTACACATCTGAAATGACGGAGGGCTATGAATGGTTTTTGGCGAAAAACCTTTAACGTAATGAACTTGATATTGTCGAAGGAACCAGATATTTTTTTACAAATATATAGTGGCGAAAACCTTTGCTAAATAGGTCACTCCCAGTGAAGGGATCTCGGCTCTTTCCTCGTGGAATGAGGTGCAGGATATTCCCACTGAATATCTCGTTGCAAAGCAAAAATTAATCGACTATAGTGAAGTTATTACCCTGACGCAAACTTCTGCCCAAGAGGTCACTCCCAGTGAGAGGATCTCGGCTCTTGCCTCGTCAAATGAGGTGCTGGATATTCATAACCGAATACCGCTGTGCAAAACAAAAGAAAATGTCCTTGTAATAACAGCTTTTAAAAATTGTTCCAACAACATTGAATAGGTCTGTTTTCCTTGCATTTATCTGAATCAACGTAGACCCATCAATTAATCACGCCAGAAAAGAACGAAAATATGATGTACATATATGCCATCCGCATTCGCCACTGGGCCCCATCATCACCCGTTAGGTTACTTAACTAACGACAGAGCGGGGGCTGGACTAATACGGGTGTAAAACATATACAACATCTACTAGTATATATATAACAATATATAATAATCGCTCCAGGCGTATTAAATTCAACATCACAGATAAGCAATAAGCATCACAGAACAATACAGATAATTTGGGAGCCCCAAGTTTCCTATGAGTCGCAAGTGAAATCCGACGTTTCTCTGGTCGTGTGGATAGCCTGTGTAATGAAAGCCTAGACCCCTATGAGTGCAGCAAGTTACCTGCCAAAACCAGAAGTGAGGCAGCCCCCTTTATCAAAGTGAATGGGCCACCCGGCACTTCACGGAATCCGGTAAATTGAGCACCCCTCCTTGGTCAACATATACCCCCTACGAGTGCGGCGAATTGCCCACCAATTCTAAAGTGAGGCCCCCTCCTTCTCAACGTCATGAGATGCGGACCCGTTGCCCTCTAGAACCCGGCTATCCGTGCACTCCATCGTGGGGTAATCCTACTACAAAAAAGAAAAATATGTACAACGGTGACATCGACCTCAACCCGGTCGTGCCCCAAACAAATAATATACAAGCAGGCAGTGATGGCAGTCCACATGTCGGACGCTCGCCCCGCGATATCAAATGTACAAATAAAACTAAACTGTACTAATATTGCACCCAAGCTATCCACCACGACGATTTCGCAACAACACAGCACAACACAGAACATCGACATGAATGTCACGTTCGCAAACCCGTCTAAAAGAACTATAAAAATTAGACAAGTTGTACCGCTCTAATGTCACGTTTGCAAACCCGTCTGAAAGAACTATAAAAATTAGACAAGATAGATACAAACAAAGTAGTATTCAAGCTATGTATTTTGGCGAAACCGTAAACGTAGTGAACTTGATATAATCGAAGGAACCTGATAGCTTTTAAAACGAGTGGTTTAAGCTCCGCATTTTAAAAGTTTTGTTGTTTTGGAAAAACCGAGTGGTTTTAAAATTGTTCCAACGATTCAGCTTTGGTTTGATTGCTTTGCATTAATGTAATGCAGCCCCATCAATTAACCTACCATTGTAGAAAAAGACAAAAATATAACGTACGCTTATGCCATCCGCATTCGCCGCTGGGCCCCTTCTTACACCGTTAGGTTAGATAACTAACGCCAGAGCTTTGGGGCTGGACTAGCACGGATGCAAAATATAAGCAACGTCTATTATATATTATATATATTGCTGGGTTTCGCCTGCGCCCCGGCCATCAAACCACGGCCAAATGCGGAAAAAATTAGCGTTTAAAATCTTTGGAGCAAATGAAACCCGCACAAGATCGAACCAAAAACCTATACTAGCAAGCAATATAAAAAAGTTAGAATGGTTATACCAAAGGAACCAAGTCCTTCGGGTCTTCAACTATCATCCCAAACTTCTAGTGGTTGCGGGCCGAGTTTGGTTGCCGGTCTTCCTCCATATACGATGATCCACCCGAGGGAAATGGCGCAAGCTTCAGCCTCGCCAAGCGAGGCAACCGACGCTCCAAGGTTGCTAGCAATGGAGAGTAGAGGTATAGGATTATCTCACTATAATTTTCTCTCGTCACTAATGCTCAAAAGAGAAACCATAGAAGATGAAGGAGGTGAGGAAACATGTGGCATGAGCAACTAAAGAATATGGCTAAGTTTTCTCCAAGTGAGAAATGACCAAGTCAAGTAAAAAATGAGCAAACCATGCATGAGAAAATGATGGCAGCCACTCCTTTTTTTCAATCATCCAAAAAATATCTCATCTCCATTTTACAATAAACAAATGTGTGCCATACCCCTCTACATGCCAAGCCCATGCTCATGCCAACTCACCCTCCACCTCATTTGTAAAACAAATGATTTCCTAAAAAGAAAATCATACAAATGAGGTGTCCACTTCTAGAAGCAATTCCGTATAAATACGGAATACAACCCGGTACATGTATCGAAATACATATAAGCATATTCATACAAAAATACGAATAGCCAAGAGAGAAAATGAATAGTGAACAATAATACTAGAATACATATATACATATATAAATTATTAAATCAAAACCTGATTTAATAATCCGGCTTAATCCTAAACCGCTAGTATTATCAACTGTCCGATTAAAGTCTGTGCAGCCTGTACACATATTTAATCGGACAGCTGTATATACCAACATACGTCATCTACACCATATCGCCTGAACCGTGAAAACTCTCTGTGTAGGACTCTAAAGACTCGTCAATACGCTGGCAGTGGGTTTAACCAAAAGCACGTCAGCGACACTAGCTGTACGTAACGGCTACCCAGGTATTGAGCGAAAGGAAGGCCGACGAGCAAACTCATCCGTACCCCTACTGAGCCTAACAGTGAAAATCTCAGTACAGTCCGGCCTGTTCGTCTAAGAGTATCGCATATCGAGTCTATGGGGTGGATAAAGTCAGACCCCTAATAACGCGATAATTCGTGTCGGTATGAAACCCATCACCACTTGAGAAACTACTGATCCTAGATCAGTAATTCTCGACTATCTTGGCCAAGGATTTCTGGTGATGGCCACCCGTGCACACCACGACATCGACCCCCAATACCGGGAGAGACGAATCCCCGACGATCTACTCACTGCCTCCATGTGGCTCGGGACTGTACCCAACTAAAACCAGTTTGCACGACTCCTTCGAGCTGTGGTAGGGTAGTAATCAAAGTACAGTGGGAACTCATACGAGACAAATGACGATCTCACGTCGACAGACTAAGCTATACTCATGTCACCTGGCAACTGCAATATGACAATATGTATAATACCATCTAGCAGGTTCTCAACGAGTCCGTCCAGTGTACTCATAACCCAATGAGCACCTGTATACTATCTTAGGTGACTAACTGACACCAATGGCTTGTGAGACCGGCCATCGCCCCTCGTCAGGGTCTGGATAAGTATACACTAGTCTACTCCGGAGTATCGATGCCCAGTCTCTATACTCCTACGACTAGGGACATTTAAGGATGTGCTTATAGACCATCCAACTCCCGCATATATGATCGCCATCATAATGCTGGCAGTCAAGCAAGAATCATATGGGCTCTATCAACATGTAATAGTGATATGTAATGTCACCTAATGTTGTAGATGATGATAAAGATAAACCAGATAGCATACTATCATCTCGAGTAATACTGTTCTGCTGGAATATGTTCTCGCTCAATCATCAAAATCGCGTGCCTGCGATTCAATAATTGACTTGAGGACACTATAGCCAACAATCTCCCACTTTCACTTAAGGCTAATTATTGCAGTATCGCATATTCACAGCCCGTGTGATACCAAACACCCAACTTCTCTACTAATCAGTCTCGCAAAGCCCGTTTGCGAAACTATTGCGTTCGAGAAATAGCCTCAGTGAGTGGATCCGCTCCAGTGTTTCTATCTTTATCTCTCTATATCTCAATTTCATGGAGAAAGTCTATCTCCCGAAAAGAGCAATACCTTGTCTTAGAATTTGTTTGGATATCTGATGGGACCCAGTTCACAAATGAACTCCAAATTCAACAAACTTCTTAGACTGTATCATCCACTGAATTTAATCAGTATCCTGCACCATACCTTCCTCAGTATCTGCTTGGACCATACGTCCAACATACTGCCCCTCCCTAAAAAAGAGAAAACTATAACTCGACAGTTACTCTGTCATCCATGTCACCTTGGAAGCCCAAAATGATAACCGCCTCCCGAAGGGGGATGCCGTTACCATATACAGAGAACATTCATAACTTCTTCCCAATATTTCTCCAGGATTGGATTAATATATGTTTATTGCAACTAGTGCAAAAACAATATCTGGTGTTGTACTTGACATTTCATGATTGACTCAATTGTCTAAGCAAGTAATATAACAATCATACAAATCCCTCTCTTCATCGGTCTAGAAGACATCTCTTTAGAGAGGGTGACTCCATCACCTGCGGGTACACTACCTCGCCAAGAGTCGTCCATTCTAAAACACTTTAAAATATTGTCAAAGTACCCAAATTGGGAAACTTCCCAAATCTAGATCTAAAACTATAGATCTAGTCACCAGAATTCCTTATATTTTATCCAGATCCTATGTGGAGAAATATCTTGTGAAAACTACAGTATAACCGATCGTAGTATAGGAATATTACTTCCTATCAAGAGCATGTCATCCAAATACTAAGACATCTCTACCTACTAGCTTCTCAAATCTAGATCCATCTGTTGTTCTGATGAAGTCAAACTCTATGACTATCACATCAAAACTAGATGATCTATATCCACTATACTTGCTTTAGTCTATAAATAGACATAAGCTACTTGCCCACTACTCTTCCACTGCTCCCACAGACTATAACAACCTTCTGGCAGGGTCATATACATGTGCACTTCTAAAGATAGTTTAGAACGACGTTATACTCATCCTCCTGCCAGATCTCATAATTTAGAACATCAGTAGTGTCAAGTTTGGGTAATCAAGAACCTCTCTGTCACCGTCTTTGAGGAGATCGAAGTACCTCTCGGGTGCCTGAGGTTACCCACTGAATCAGCGAAGTGGCTAATGGAATGTCGAGTCCAATTGAATCTTTAGGTTTTACTAAATTTTCAGTAATCGTTTGTGGTCCTGGAATAACTTCCAGTTCTACCATACTCCCACTAATGTTTTCTGAAAAGAATCCATTTTTTTACTAAAACTGGTGGCGAGTCAAGAACAATATAACTATAGATCTTCCAGATGGTAGAATGTTAACCCTCATCAATGCTCGGGATAACCCACAAACTGCCATTACTGAAACGTGCCTAGAGTTTTTCCAGATTCTGGTTTTAAGCATCAGCCGGACAACTCCATATACCTTAACATCGTTAAGATATGAATCTATTCTATATATTCATATAGAAACAAAGGCACTGATTTAAATGGAACCAGATTCAAAATCATGCAGCTGTCTCCAGTGTATATCATCCAAATGGAAGGAGGCCAAGCATCATTACTCATCAAGGAATGCATCCACCTATGAGTAACCTAAAAGAGAATCAAGTTCTCAAAACTATTACTTACAACGGAATACCTTACACAAGTATCTATATCTTCGATCACCTTGAAGAATCCTGATATTTGCAACACATGGTTATTTACTTTATTCTTAGACCTATAACTTCTCAAAATCTGGACCTTGTATTTCAACGAAATATTTTTCTAAAACTAGAGAAGTTATGAGTAAACAGAATATAGTACGAGTACCAACCACTTTGTCCTAATGGACATCGGACAACATACAATACTTTGTATAAGTCCTCTGAGTTTAATAACTCAAACCCATGCGTCGTAGGTTGAAAACTGCACTATAGTTAAGAAGAATTACACCGCTGTTTAATGCTCCTTACCTAACCATCGACTGATATAGGTAAATGCTATAGAAATAATTTCAAAAAGTTAGATCTCACTTTATAAAATAAACGTACAGATATAAGTTTGAAATTGGTGCATAACGACGGATATTCAAAACCAAATATTTGCTGTCAGGAAAAACCCAGGTGATTTCCTCAAATATCACCAATTACAAAGAATTCTGATATAATGAGGATATAATCACCCAATTCCTAATATCTTACTCTCACTCAGCATCCGTAATACGATACAGATGTGAGAATTAAATATGGTAAATACATACCCTGGAGTCAGAATCTAATTAGGAAAACAGTTTTCAATTAACACCGCACAGTAAAACTAAAACATGAAAATGTTTCGAATGGGTAGCCGGGTATCCCAAGTAATGCCTCTTCCACTATCCAGATTCATAATAGTAACTATATACTTCCTTGCCTCTCACTCCAATCCCTTTATATGTCTTTACTTATTACTTTTTGTACACCACCTTTAGGCTAATTAGTTTTCTTCCTCCCATACCCTTCAGCACCAGCCTAAGGTTTGGAAGAAGACTATTCAATAAGCGTAATAGGTGTACACTCCTAACCAGGAGCCCTTGCAACCTGAGAGAAGGTAAAGAGAAAAGACAACTGAATAAACATATTCTATTTCTCCTGAACCGGAAACCATCCTTGAATCTGGAACAAGTTCCTTCGAGTTCGTATGTAACTATACGATGGCATATCCAATAAATGTGGATCTTCATAGTGATACGAAGTGTTCCGGAGAAATGAAAAAGTGGATGTAGGAGTGGCAGGGGTATACACGGTTTTGACGTGAATGATAGTAGTCGCAATTTTCTTTTCCCTTGTTCTAATCCTTTTATATGTCTTCACTTATTACCTTCTGTACACCACACTTAGGCTTAATTGGTTTTCTTCCTTCCCAACCTTTCAGCACCTGCTTATGGTTTAGAAAAAGACTATCCAATAAGCGTAATAGGTGTACTCTCCTAACACTAGGAGCTCTCACAACCTGAGAGAATGTAAAGAGAAAAGATAACCGAATATTCCTATTCAATTTCTCCAGAACCAGAATCCATCCTCGAACTAGAACAAGTTCCTTCGAGTTCGTATGTAACTATACGATGGAATATCCAAAAAATATGGATCTTCGTAGTGATACAGAGTGTTCTGGAGAAACGCAAAGATGATATAGAAGTGGCAATGATATATGCGACACCGTGACATTCTAAAAGCCAAAGTGTTTTAAGAAGGTTTGGTTAACTTGGTTCATGAGTTTTAGTCTAGGGTCGGGCCATGGTCGCTGCCAAAGAGAGAGAGAAAAGAAATACTCAGCGTACACTCTAACCTAGATCAAAATGGTTAATCACTTTATCTAATCCAGATGGCTCCCACTGTTTCCTCGAATTCTCCTCTAAACCCAAAAGGAGAATTAGTCAGGATCATCTAAAATCACCCGAGGAGTAGCACCTACTTATTAGTGGGAATCGGGATCCAACTATCATCGCATGATAACTTGATAGAAGCCCGTCAAGTCACCACACTCCAGAAGGTATGCGCATGCTTGGCAAGTTTCCTGTATGTTTGAAACTCCCGATATAGTTTTTGCCCCAAGCGGCTTATGACCTTGACGAAGGCCAAAACATCATAAGTCGCAAGTCAAGTTCAACCCGTCATTATCCAGATTAATCTAGACCCATTCGTACAAGCTCTTGACGAATGCCAAAACAGCTGTACGCCTGTCCTAGACTAATGCATATATTTATGCTACAAATAAGCACCCACTAGCTACCAAATACTATGCCTTGGCGATGGTCAAAACACATAGCATGAATACTAGTAGATACCTATCTGAAATGACGGAGGGCTACGAATGGTTTTTGGCGAAAACCTTTAACGTAATGAACTTGATATCGTTGAAGGAACCGGATAGCTTTTCAAATATATAGTGGCGCAAACTTTTGCTAAAGAGGTCACTCCCTGTGAAGGGATCTCGGTTCATTCCTTGTCGAATGAGGTGCAGGATATTCCTAACCGAATATCATGATGCAAAGCAAAAGAAACGACTATAGTGAAGTTATTACGTTGACGTAAACTTTTGCTTAAGAGGTCACTCCCGGTGAAGGGATCTCGGCTCTTGCCTCGTCGAATGTGGTGCTGGATATTCATAACCGAATACCGCTGTGCAAAGCAAAAGAAAACGTTTGTAATATCATTTTTAAAATTGGTTCCAACAACATCAAATAGGTTTATTTTCCTTACATTGATCAGAATCAACACAGTCCCATCAATTTATCACACCAGAAAAGAACGAAAATAAAATGTACGTATATGCCATCCGCATTCGCCACTGGGCCCCGTCATCACCCGTTAGGTTACTTAACTAACGACAGAGCGGGGGCTGGACTAGCGCAGGAGAAAAACATATACAATATCTACTAGTATATATAAATATAAATATATATAACATTCATCCCAGGCATGATATAAGCAACATCACAGAATAGCGATAAGCATCACAGAACAAACGGATAATCTGGGAGCCCCGGGTTTCCTTTGAGCCACAAGTGAAACCCGACGTTCCCCTGGTCGTGTGGATAGCCTGTGCAATGAAAGCCTAGACCCCTACGAGCGCGTCAAGTCACCCGCCAAAACTAAAAGTGAGGCAATCCCCTTCATCAAAGTGAATGGGCCACCTGGCACTTCAAGGAATCCAGTAACTTGAGCACCCCTCCGTAGGTCAACCTGTCCCCCCTACGAGTGCGACGAATAGCCCGCCAATTCTAGAGTGAGGCCCCCTCCGTCTCAACGCCATGAGATGCAGGCACGTTGCCCTCTAGAACCCGGCTATTCATGCACTCCACCGCGGGGTAATCCTAGTACAGAAAAGAAAATAATATATACAAGGGTGACATCGACCTCAACCCGGTCGTGCCCCAAACAAATAATATACAAACAGGTAGTGACAGAAGTCCATATATCGGACACTCGCCCCACAATATCAAATGTACAAATGAAACTAAACTGCACTACCATTGCACCCAAGGGTATCCATCATGACAATCCGCACAAACCAAAACCAGATTTATCCACAGAAACAAGTGACTAAATCAAGTGTGTAACCCCGTCTAATTGAGCATATAGCAATTAGAAAATGTTACCAATACATCCACGCATGCAAACGAAGTCACGACTTTAGAATTCCAAAACATAATTAGCGCACATCCAAAATATACTAAGGATCAAAAACCAAGTGCACTAAACATCCAAAAAAGTCGAGTTTTGAGCCAATTCGGAGGTCCGAATCAAAACGAAATGCACCCGAACCTTCGCGGGGAGTTAGAGCATGAAATTAAATTCGATTCAGGGGGCCTAGAGGGGGTACCCCACCCCCAAGTCCACAACGAGGTGGCCAGAGGGTGAGGCAGACCCGAAACTACCCATGCAGGGGCAGTTTCGGGTCCCCACCCCCAAGACCATCTTGTGTTGGTCTTGGGGAGTAGGCCCATCCGTTCGGTCCCTCCCGAGTCTCCCCGGGGAGCCTATGCAGCTTCCTGTGGCTTCTCGGTTCAAACCGAGAGCTCGCGGGGTGTGCAAACATCTCAAAACTCAAAAAATCGGGACCGGTTTTTCAACAGTTTTCGATGCTCGAAAAAACGTGAATTCTAATGTCGTAACTAGCTAATTTAAGGTGTTTGGTTGTCTTTGATACCACTACTGGGTTTCGCCTGCGCCCCGGCCATCAAACCACGGCCAATTTCGGAACAAAATAGCGTTTAAAATCTTTGGCGCAAACGAAACCCGCACAAGATCGAACCAAAAACCTATACTAGCAAGCAATATAAAGAAATTAGAATGGTTATACCGAATGAACCAAGTCCTTTGTGTCTTCAACAATCATCCTAAGCTCTTAGTGGTTGCGGATCGAGTTTGGTTGCCGGTCTTCCTCCATCTACGATGATCCACCCGAGGGAAACAGCGCAAGCTTCAGCCTCGCCAAGCGAGACAACCGACGCTCCAAGGCTGCTAGCAATGGAGAGTGGAGGTGTAGGATTATCTCACTATAATTTTCTTCCATCACTAATGCTCAAAAGAGCAACCATAAAAGATGAAGGAGGTGACCAAACATGTGGCATGAGAAACTAAAGAATATGGCTAAGTTTTCTCCAAGTGAGAAATGACCAAGTCAAGAAAAAAAATGAGCAAAGCATGCATGAGAAAATGATGGCAGCCACCCCCTTTTTTCAATCATCCAAAAAATATCTCATCTCCATTTTACAATAAACAAATATGTGCCATACCTTTCTACATGACAAGTCCATGCTCATGCCAACTCACCCTGCACCTCATTTGTAAAACAAATGATTTCCTAAAAAGAAAATCATACAAATGAGGTGTCCACTTCTAGAAGCAATTCCGTATAAATACGGAATACAACCCGGTACATGTATCAAAATACATATACGCATATTCGTAAAAAAATACGAATAGCCAAGAGAGAAAATGAATAGTGAACAATAATACTAGAATACATATATACATATATAAATTATTAAATCAAAACCTGATTTAATAATCCGGCTTAATCCTAAGCCGCTAATATTATCAATTGTCCGATTAAAGTATGTGCAGCCTGTACACATATTTAATCGGACACCTGTATGTACCAACATACGTCATCTACACCATAATAGCCTGAACTGTGGAAAACCCTCTGTGTGGGGACTCTAAAGACTCGTCAATACGCTGGCAGTGGGTTTAACCACAAGCACGTCAGCGGGCACTAGCTGTACATAACGGCTACCCAGATATTGAGCTAAACGAAGGCCGACGAGCAAACTCATCCTTACCCTTACTGAGCCTAACAGTGACAATCTTTGTACAGTCCGGTCTGTACGTCTAAGAGTATCGCATACGAGTCTAAGGGTGGATAAATTCAGACCCCTAATAACGCGATAATTCGTGTCGGTATGAAACCCATCACCACTTGAGAAACTACTGATCCTAGGTCAGTAATTCTCGACTACCTTGGCCAAGGATTTCTGGTGATGGCTACCCGTGCACACCACAATATCAACCCCCAATACCGGGAAAGACGAATCCCCGATGATCCACTCACTGCCTCCATGTGGCTCGGGACTGTACCCAACTAAAACCTATTTGCACGACTTCTTTTAGCCATGGTAGGGTAGTAATCAAAGTACAGTGGGAACTCACACGAGACAAATGATGATCTCAAGTCGACTGACTAAGCTGTACTCATGTCACCTGGGAACTGCAATCTGACAATAGGTATAATACTATCTAGCAGGTTCCCGGCGAGTCCGTCCAGTGTACTCATAACCCAATGAGCACCTGTATACTATCTTAGGTGACTAACTGACACCAATGGCTTGTGAGACCGGCCATCGCCCCTTGTTAGGGTCTGGATAAGTATACACTAGTCTACTCTGGAGTATCGATACCCAGTCTCGATACTTCTACGACTAGAGACATTTAAGGATGTGCTTATAGACCATCCAGCTCCCATGTATATGATTGCCATCATAATGCTGGTAGTCAAGAAAGAATCCTATGGGCTCTATCAACATGTAATAGTGATATGTAATGCCACCTAATATTGTACATGATGATAAAGATAAACCAGATAGCATACTATCATCTCGAGTAAGACTGTTCTACTGGAATATGTCCTCGCTCAATCATTACAATCGCGTAGCTGCGATTCAATAATTGACTTGAGAGCACTATAGCCAACATATATATATATATATATATAATGATATCCATTCGTCAGACACAATAATAGGCATTCCAGATCACAGATGAATATATTGGATATACTAGGAATTCCACGTTTCGTTTAAGTCTGTAACGAAAGACGGATTCCACGGTTATGATGAATAGCCAAAATCCCACCCCAGACCCCTACGGGTGCGGCAATCTACCTGCCAAATACCCAAAGTGAAGCAACCTCCCTCAGTAAAATGTGTAGGCCACTCGGCACTTCAAAGTACCCGGTAGTTTGTGCACCCCACCTTGGGTCTATCCTAGGAGCAATAAACAGTAAATGAAATAATACAACGGTGGCTACAACCTCAACCCGGATGTGCCCCACGAAAATTACATCAAATTGCAATTTACATTTTATTGAAAGAATGAAAAATCACATCTCAAAACCCTGGCTATTCATCCATGACGATCTAACAATTTCATATACACAAACCACAAAAGCATCACAGATAAGTGCAATCCCCAACTAACCGACATATAGCAATTAGCGGAAGTTTAAGAACATATATATCACAACTTGAAATATTAAACGACGTTAAAACTGCGACTTCGAAACACACCGTATTTCCACAGTAAAGAATTGACAGCATATTCAAAATTGGCAAAAACAAACAACTCCTGAAACCCTAGATCTAAGTAACAAGACCATAGAACAAAACACGAAGCATTTCCCTACTACAAAGCCGGTGAGGACGGATTTTCTGGCTATGTGGCTGGTCCAATTCGGACGGAAATGTCTCATTTTTTGTGTGTTCATTTTACAAGTAGAGGAGAACTCTGCAGTTATTTAAAAAAATTTAGAGTCTCGTGAAAAATCAACAGAAACTAGGATCTACGCTTCGATATTTTGGGGTTATTTCGGTTTCGTAGTTTTACTTGTCATTTAATCTTTTAGTTATGGTTTAGTTGGTTCTGATACCACTGTAAGTCGATGCCACGCACCCCACGTGTTCGCGAGGAGGTGGATGTTAGTTATATGTATGCCCTAGAGGCCATTACTATACATAGGATGTATATTGTAGTGGATGCTTGGACATATATAGGGAGGACTTTCTTGCTCGACATGAAAGTATGCTATCTGGTTGATCTTTACCTTAACGTGTACACTGATTGTCTCTCTGTTACATGTTGGTAAAGCCCTTAGGATGTGTACTTGACTACCTGGACTATGATGCGGATCATACTAATGGGGACATGGTAGTCCATAAAAGTCTCTAGTCGTAGGTATATCGAGACGGGGCATCGATATACCAGAGTAGACTAGCGTATACCTTCTCGACCCATACAGATGGGCGATGGATGATCCCATATCCATTGGTGTTTGACATCAGAGATGATATACGGGTGCTCAGTGGAGACTGGGTACACTGGACGGACTCGCCGAGAACTCCCAGATGGTATTATACCTTACGTCAGATGGCAGTTCTCTGGTGACACTGGTACAGAGTAGTCTGTTGACCCGAGATCGTCATAGAGTCTTGTGTGGTTCCTACTGTGCTTTGATTTCCATCTTACCACGTCCAAGAGGGCGTGCAAAACGGTGGTTTTTGGGTACAGTCCCGAGTCACATGGAGGCAATGAGCGATAGGAGGGGATTCGTCTCTCCCGGTATAGGGAGTTGATGTTGCGCTGTGTTCGATTGGCTATAACAGGAAATCCCTGGCCAGAGTTGCTGAGATTACTGGTAAGTGTTACCAGTAGTATCTCGAATTGTTATAGACCTCATATCGACACGACTTATCGAGCTATTGGGGTCTGACGTTTACCACCCCTAGGCGAGATATGCGACATATCAGACGATCAGACCGGACTGTACGTTAAGTGTTACTGGTTGGATTCACAGGAGTGTGAACGGGCTTGCTCGTCGATCTTCTGATCGCTCAATACCAGGGTGGCCGTTACGTTTAGCAGACCGCTTGCGGCTTGTGGGTGTTTGATATGATCATCACCTGCTACCGGCGTATTGACGAGTCTTTAGAGTCCTACACAGAGGTTTCCTGGCTCAAGCGAAACGAAATAGGAGCGCATATGAGATATGTGCGGGACCGAGAATAATGCGTGTATGTGATACCGTATTCTATTCTCGCGATGAATGTATCGAATGGTTATATGCGATATAACCTAGTTATCGAATCGAGGGTTGATTCGATAAGCCGATACATTGGATACTAGTCGGTTATATGCGATATGACCGAATCGTTAAATCAAGTGTTGATTTAATGATTTAATGTATAATTATATATTTGATATATTACTTTGCATTAACTAGTATTGGTTCATTTTAAATGGATTTTCTCACTTGGATGTACAAGTTGTATATGTGATATACTTTTTGTGCAAATGATTGTATCATGTTTGATGATACATGTTTACTTGGTTAAGTGCAAAGAATTAAACCATGGTTAAACTAATGATTAGGGTTTTGTTTATCCATATTTATTTATTCATTTATTTGTTTATTTCATTTAGAAAAGATAATGAGAATGGTGGCTTATTTTGTAGTTTTGTGGAAACTTCATGATATGTTGAAAGCTTGACCATTCTTGTTCTTTTCCTAAACCTAACCATTAACCCTAACCATGGTTTATTCTCTACACCTAACTAAGGTTAAGATTATGATAAGTATCATATTGGTTTTTATTTTAAAATAACTTATCATAACATTATCATCTTCTTCTTCTTCTTCTTCAAGAAGAAAACCTAGACTTCATCAATGGTGACTTGATGAAATGAGTGAGAAATCCAATTCTAAAGTGAACCCACTTCCTATTTCTTCATCCTCTACCTCTTGCCAAGTAGTATAGGGTGTTTCCTTCATAAGTTTTCATGGCTTGGTGAAGGTGGAGCTTGATCTAGTGATGCCTCGACGTAGATCATCTTCGGCGTCGTAGTCGATGACCTAGCCCGTCCATTCTCCGATGAAGCCGACACTAGAGCCCGGGATCTGATGATCGCAGCGAGGAGACATCATCACGGAGCTATGGAGGTGGAGCACCGGATCTACAAAGGTTATATTTCCGTTACACTTTAGTTAAGTTGTTAACTAGCTCGAAGTTTCGCCTAAATTTCTAGTTAACGATCCGTATTAGGGTTTCTCGGCACCCGTAAAATTTGAAATTGGCATGGTTGATGCCTTGTGAGACCTCTTGAGAGTGCCTAGGAATCCTACAGTGGTATCAGAGCCTAGCTAGAGCCTTAGGCGAAGTCTAGACGACGTTTGAACCCGATCGAACCAAAACCCTAACTCTCAAAATGCTCTCTGTCCAATTTTAAAAATATGGTTTTTTCAATATTAAAAATATGCAGAAAAATAAGCAGGGTCTTATTTGAATTACTATGAAAGACGAGGGTCTAATTCGAATATTCCACCGCGGAACCGCGGCACAAGCCTGCACATGCGGCGGTTCCGCGGCCGTACTGTCCCTTTGACCAATGTTTTCTGCACAGTAATTCATATAATTGAATGCTATATTTTCTGGTTATTTTTAATGTGACTCTACAGTTGAGTGTTCTGGGGTTGTTTTGGGGTTCGATGATTCGATCGGATTATCAGACTTTGTCTATTTGGCTTTCCGGATAATTTTTGAATATGTTAAAAAGTTCGACCGGATATAAATACCCAATTTTTCCCCTGTCGGGAAATTTCCAAGTGTTGGATTTTTCCGTAGTTTAACGACGTTCTAAGTAGTGCAAGTAACGCGATGGACCCTCTAGAAGACAACAAACCTTAACTCGATTATGTGACCGTCTTGAACTGCCCTTTGAACCTTCGGGTTTGGGGCAGTACGGCGTGCCACATGTGAGGCGTTGGCTTGACCCTTCTACGGCTGGACCGTTGGTACTGAGGCACGAACTGAATGTTGTTTGACTTATTTCATGTGTTGAGCTGTTTCGGGAAAACTTGGGTGTTCGAATGTTCGATCGGAAAGTTTAACATTTTCTAATTATCTGAATGGGATACAATAATTGGAATTCACAATAAGTTATGAGATGACTGGATGAATGTTATAAACATAGCACTTTAGTCTCACTTGATCGGTTGCCACGGAATTTTGATGTGATCAAAAGTCCGTCGCAATCACGCAGCGTACGCGGATACTCACCGGGTAAACTTAATAGATAGCCTCACCCCATAGCCCCGACCAAGTGACTGTAGGAGAACCCCGTCGCCGAAAGCATCCGTTCGGGTGCTCCCGGTAGCGGTGTTCCGCCTTGGTGCACTTCGTCGACGGTATCGAGGGTGCGACCGTCTACTAAAGTTTGCGACGAGCATTCGATCAGGATGTCGGGAATCCTGTTGAATTGCCCGACTTGATATTGAAAAGAGTTTTCGATAATGAGACTAAAATGCGGGGTTTATAACTGTTAGGCATGTGATGTCTAAGGAATTCATTGGTTTAGGCATGCGATGTCTAAAGAGATTGCGGATTCCAACTGTTGTAGTTTTACACTTTCTTTTCTGTGACCGTAAGTGTAATATGTGATATCGCCGGTTTCGTTGCTATATGTCAACGACAATTGGGATGCGCATATTTACTTACGTTGATGACATGTGATGTTATGTGTTGCTGGATATGTTATATTGGATCGTCGTGTTTGAATAGCCGGGGGTTTTTATGTGAGATGAGTGTTTTTCATTTTCATTCATGTAAAAACTTGTATGTAATATTCTTTTATTGGGGCACTTCCAGGTTGCGGAAGATGTCACCCTTTGTATATTATTTACTTTTCCGCACTAGGATAGACCCAAGGAGGAGGGCATAAGTAACCGGGTTCTGGGGTCCAGTAAGAGACCAACTCGAGGAGTCGAGTCCGGGTCTCCTAACCCTAGAATTGGTAGGGTTGCTTGCCGCTCTCGTAGGGGTCTAGGGGTGTGGGTTTGGCTATTCATCGCGACCGTGGAATTCGTGTTTTATACTGGCTCGTATTGAAAACACGGACGTCCCAGTATATCCAATGTTTCATATGATTCTTCTGCTGCGATATCTGTGATGTGATCATGTGATATGTTCTGTGATAGATACTGTATATAGTATATATGATATATTATATAGTCGTTACTTATGTTTTACACCCGCGCTAGCCCTGCCCCGCTCTGCCGTTAGTTACCTAACCTAACGGTGCATGAGGGGACATCGAGGTAAATGCGGATGGCATAAGTGTACGTCATATTTATCTGTGATGTTTAGGTACTTAAATGATGGGACTTCATTAATGTGATTAATGAAAGAAAAAGAAACCTAAAGATATTGTGGAATCGAATTTCAAAATAAAACAGGTAGCTACAGTTCTTGCTTTGCATCGCGGTGTTCCTTGTAGAACATCCTGCACCTTATTCGATAAGGAAAGGACCGAGATCCCTTCACCGGGAGTGACTCCTTTAGCAATAACTGGCAGATGCTACACCCCTCGGTTTGTCTTTCGATTGCTTCTATAGTTTCTGCTTTGCACAGTGATATATATGATATATCCCGCACCTCATTCGACGAGGAAAGGACCGACGATCCCTTCACCGGGAGTGACTCCTTTAGCAAAACTAGAAAAGCCTCAAAAGCACTCCATTTTAAAATCATTTGATTCTACAACGATATCAAGTTCATTACGCAATAGGTTTTCAGAAAAACCTGTCGTAGCCCTCTGTCATTTCAGATAAGTTGTATATAGTATTCGTGCTGCATTTGTTGGCTTTCGTCAAGGTGCAGTGTGCGGTAGCTATATGCTGCTTATCTGCTGCATACGATGCGATTGGATTAGGGTAGTCGTGCGGCTTTGTTGGCTTTCGTCAAGGGTCGTGCGGGTGGGTTTAATTCAATCAAGAAATGTACGGGTTGAACTTGACTAGCGGGCTATGGTTTGTTGGCTTTCGTCAAGGTCATAGCACGTTAGGGGCAAAATACTATCGGGAATTTCAAGTGTTGAAATTTGCAATGAGATTACATACCTTCTATGAGATAGTTGGATCCCGATACCCGCTGCGAGTAAGAGTTACTCCTGGGAGAGTTTTATACATTACAATTAGCCGATCAAGTAGGTGTCTAGAAAGGTGTTAATGAGGTTACGCCTCTGGGAAAATGAGGTTTACATTAATTAGGTTCGTGCGAAAGCACGGGGGACCTCCCTCAAAGTACCGACACTGGCCTGGCTGAAAGATTGGCGAACTTGTAGTGTGTAATTAATCCCGGCTAGTCTTTCCTTTTAGGGTTTGAAGGAAGATTTGATAAAAACAGTGGGAGCCATCCTGATTAGATAAAATAATAACCAATCTATTCTTACAAGAGCGCACGCTGAGTGTTTTCTTCTCTCTCTCTCTCCAGGTAGCGACCATATCACGCCTTAATCAAGATAATAATACGGAATTTTGACCGAACCCGCTTGTTATACTGAGCTGGGGAACGTTGGTCCCGCTCCAACTTATAATTGTTATAAGACAGAGCAGGAAATTGGGGAATACCAGATTTCCCGTGCCGCCCAAACGAAGAGAGTGCATGTTGATGCATCATCTTCGGGTGTGTTCGTTTCTGAGAACTGTTTCTCAGTATCCTTTACGTCCTGAGAATGTGATACCAGATCAGGATCCCAGATATGTAATCTGTTACATAGGGCTACAGAAAGGTAGAGGACTGAGAACGGGTGATAAGTTTCATGAGTCAGAAAACGGGGCAAGTGTTGCAGCCAAGTCTGTTGGTCACTGTCACCCTGTATTACCAATACATTGATTCTGAACGAATGTTATTAGATACCGAACCTAATATACAAAATCATATCAATCTCTTTATTAGTAAAGAAATGATAAAATTTTGTATAGTTGGATAATATTTTGAACATTTCCTATATCAAAAGTTGATCGGTTCAGGCACGTTATCTAAAAACATTAATGTTCTAAATCAAACTACAGTTCTTTAGTATACGGAACACGCACAAGAGGAATAGTTCAGAAATGAACGAATCCTTCTTGAGGCATTGTAGACTAGGTCATATCAATGCGACCCGACTGGCTGAAGTTACATTTAGATGCATATTTAAATCTGTTTGAATTTACATCTTATGAAACTTGCCAGTCATGTCACAAAGATAAGATGACCATAGCTCCGTTTACTGGAAACAGAGAAAGAGTTAGTAAACTCTTGGGACGATACATGTTGATGTATGTAGGTCCCCTGTCTACACATGCCAAGACTGATTCTTTGTACTTCATTACATGCTTTGATAATCTCTCGATGTTCAGACCTATGTTCCTGTTGAAACACAAGTCTGAACCTTTTGAGATATTCACAGAATATGATTTAGAAGTAGAGAACCAATACGGGTATAAGTATTATGTCCTTTGATGAGATCAAGGAGGAGAATACTTGAGCACGAAGTTCTTGGACTTTTCTAAAGGAGAATGAGATTCTCTCTCAGCATTACTCCTCCGAATACACCATAGCATGATGGTATATCGGGGCGGAGCAATCACACCCTATATGATAAGGTGTGCTTGTAGGGTGTTTTTCGTCACCCCATTGAGATGAGAATACGCGCGCGCTTGTCAGGCGTACTACAGATTCCCCCTGCCCAGGGTAGGCCGGGGTTTATTGATTGTGGGGATCCAAATCTCCGGCAGCCGCGGACTAAGCTGCCGTTAATTACCCCTCGCCTTTGGGGTGAGGGAACCTCCGATTAACGGGTTAAAATGGTCATGCGAACTCAATGTGCAGTGTACGTGTGTTGTGTTTTGAAAGGGGGGTTTGGATATATCGGGAGCCACGCAGAGTTTTTTTTACGGGGGTCCCGCTACCCGGATAGCGGGCTGGGGGTCAAGGGGGCTAGCAGCCCCCTTGCGGGGTGCGGGGCAGCGCCCCGTTAGAAATTTTTTCTAACAGGACAGTGTCGCGGAGTATGTGTGTGTGTAAATATTTATACATATGTGTGTATATATATATATATGTATATATATATAAAGGAAAGAGGGGGGAAAAGGCATCCAAAGGATGCGTGGGGCCAGCGCCTTGAGCGCTGTGCACTTAGGTGCTGTGCGCTCAGACGCAAGCGCGCCACGTGTCGGCACGTGGGCGTTTTGCGCTTGAGCGCAGTGCGCTGGAGCGCAGTGCGCTGGAGCGCAAGTGCGCTACGTGTCGGCACGTGGACGCTTTACGCTCGAGCACAGTGCGCTTGAGCGCAGCACGCCACGTGTCGGCACGTGGGCGCTTTGCGCTCGAGCGCAGTGCGCCGAGCGCAAGCGCGCCACGTGTCGGTACGTGGGCGCTTTGCGCTCGAGCGCAGTGCGCCTGAGCCCAAGCACGCCACGTGTCGGTATGTCGGCGCTTTGCGCTCGAGCGCAGTGCGCCTGAGCGCAAGCGCGCCACGTGTCGGCATGTGGGCGTTTTGCGCTCGAGCGCTGGGCGCTGGCGAGACAAAGGGACTTTTAGTCCCAGAATCAGAAGCTATGCTTCAGAAAGGAGATATTTATTATTATATATATATATCTATGTAAATATATGGAGTTAAACTCCTAAAATGTTTTGGTTGATGAAAGGGATTCTTCCTCTTCCTCCTCTGTTGGCTGGATCTTAATGATTAAGAGATGTGAGATCTAAAAATCTCTCCTTTCTGAGATCTAATGGGAGATCTGAGTTCCCCTTTGTGGGTTTTGTGGTGGAAAACTACTTAGTTTTTGAAAAGAAAGAGTAAAACTCTTGATTCAATTCAAAAGAAATGAGAAGGTTTAGAACCTTGGAGAAGGAGCAGGAGGCACAAAGAACCCTAGATTTTGGGGGAATGAAAAGTTGTTATTTTTTTATTCATCATGTTGCCTTTTATAGGCTTACATATTTACATATAGCCCCTTGGGCTTTACAAAAATGGCATTGTAGCCATCCCATTGCTCATGTGCCACTTCATTTTTGCACATAAGCCACGGGCTTACAAAATATTGGCTTTATGCCCATTTTGCATACATTCATGTATAAAAAATTACATAAAAATTATTTATTACATGATTTTGTTGTTGGCATGGGGAGGCTGGCCGCGGGCTTGACTTGGGCATGGGCCCGCTTGACCTGGGCTTGGGCCCACCTAGCTTGGGGGTTGACCTTGACTTTGACTCGGTCAACCGGGGTGTAAATTTTTACCCCAACAAAGTGCCCCCCATCAATAAATGCACACCGCACATTTGAGTTGTGTGCATGAAATTGATGGATCTTGAAGTTGGACTTCGAGGTAGAACATCATTCCAGGGGCGGAGCATCATTCCAGGATTCGGAGCATCATTCCGAAGAGCCGAGCATGATTCCAGGATTCGGAGCATCATTCCGAGGAGCGGAGCATGGTTCCAGGGGATCGGAGCATCATTCCGATGGGCGGAGCATGGTTCCAGGGATCGGAGCATCATTCCGATGAGCGGAGCATGATTCCAGGGGATCGGAGCATCATTCCGAAGAGCGGAGCATAATTCCAGGATTCGGAGCATCATTCCGAAGGGCGGAGCATGATTCCAGGGTATCGAAGCATCATTCCGAAGAGCGGAGCATGATTCCAGAGATCGGAGCATCATTCCGATGAGCGGAGCATAATTCCAGTTTGCGAAGCATAATTCCAAGGATCGGAGCATCATTCCGATGATCGGAGCATGATTCCAGGGGATCAGAGCATCATTCCGAAGGGCGGAGCATGATTCCAGGGGATCGGAGCATCATTCCGAAGGGCAGAGCATGATTCCAGGGTTCGGAGCATCATTCCGAATAGCGGAGCATAATTCCAGGATTCGGAGCCTCATTCCGAAGAGCGGAGCATGATTCCAGGGGATCGGAGCATCATTCCGATGAGCGGAGCATAATTCCAAGGATCGGAGCATCATTCCGATGAGCGGAGCATGATTCCAGGATTCGGAGCATCATTCCGAAGCACGGCAGATATTCTGACCGGAGCATAATTTCGATGCAGAGGTTGATTCCCAAGCGAAGCATAATTCCGACGGGGAAGGCATATACTCCGAAGCGAAGCATGATTTCGACACGGGGTACATTCTGAGACGAAGCTTGATTCCGATGCAGAGCTGGTTGGTTGATTTGATTCCGAGGCGGAGCATAATTCCAGCAAGGAAGGTAGATATCCCGAGGCGAAGCAAGGTTTCGACACGGGGTACGTTCTAAGACGGAGCATTATTCCGGCACAGAGCTTGTTGGCTAACTTGATTCCGAGACGAAGCATAATTTCGACAGGGAAGGAAGGTACACCGAGGCGAAGCATCATTTCGACACGGGGTGCACATTCTGAGACGAAGCTTGATTCCGACGCAGAGCTGGTTGGTTGATTTGATTCCGAGGCGGAGCATAATTCCAGCAGGGAAGGTAGATATCCCGAGGCGAAGCATGGTTTCGACATGGGGTACGTTCTAAGACGGAGCATTATTCCGGCACAGAGCTTATTGGCTGACTTGATTCCGAGACGAAGCATAATTTCGACAGGGAAGGAAGGTATACCGAGGCGAAGCATCATTTCGACACGGGGTGCACATTCTGAGACGAAGCTTGATTCCGACGCAGAGCTGGTTGGTTGATTTGATTCCGAGGCGGAGCATAATTCCGGCAGGGAAGGTAGATATCCCGAGGTGAAGCATGATTTCGACACGGGGTAAATTCTGGGACGGAGCATGATTCCGCCTCAGAGGTTGTTGGTTTGATTTGATTTGGGTTGACATCAGCGTCGCTACACTGGAATATGGTACCAGGAGCGAATCATCATTTGTCATGAGAGGATTTTGGGATTTTGGTTTTTGTTTGGCATCTGCATTGCTGCACTGGAATAATGCCAGGAGCAACTCATCATTTGCCTCGAGAGGATTTGAGAATTGATGGCTTAGGAGGCAGGTTTAGATCCCTATCACCTAAGACTTTTCAATTTTATGGGCCGTAAGGGTCCCATAATAGCATTTTCTCCCTACGAGTCGAAAGGATCTCGTAGGTGTGTTTTCTCCTTAAGAGTCGTGGGGAATCCTAAGTGTGTTGCTCCTTGGTGAGTCATAGGGATCTCACGCGGGAATTTTCTCCTCACAAAGTCGAGAGGACTTTACGAGTGCATTTCATTTCTTTTCTTTTTTACGAGTTTGCGCCCTTTCGGGTTTTCACAAACTCGCCGGCAGTCCCGCTGTTTTTACTCACGGAGCCCTTTCGGGTTTTCATCCGTGCCCATTTTGCTTATGGACATAACGTTATTATTATTTTATTTTATTATTTTTTTTTCTTCTTTTTTTTTTGGCCGCTGGTGGGACTTTAAAAGTAGTCTCACCAGCAGAATTTAGGAGAGATAGGGGTCATTTACGCCCGTGGATTGTATACGGTTTTGCAGGATGTATGATCCAGACCGTAGGGCCGGAAAAATTTCAGGACTTTGTTGGCGTCTGCATCGCTGCACTGGAATGTGGTACCAGGAGCGACTCATCATTCGCCGTTGGGGCATGGGATTTAGAATTTGGTTGGCGTCTGCATCGCTATACTGGAACATGGTATCAGGAGCGACTCATCATTCGCCACTTGGGGTATGGGGAGTGATGGCTTAGGAGACAGGTTTAGATCCCTATCACCTAAGTCTTTTCAATTTTATGGGTCGTGAGGGTCCCATAAAAGCAAATTCTCCCTACGGGTCGTAAGGATCCCATAGGTGTATTTTCTCCTTAGGAGTCGTGGGGACTCCTAAGTGTGTTCTTCCTTCGTGAGTCGTAAGGATCCCATAAAGGTTTGTTCTCCTCATATATCGTGAGGACACATGAGTGGGTCTTCTTAATGGAGCATAATTCCAAAGGCGGAGACCAGCCGCGTAACTGGTGATTACGGTGGGGCATGAGTATGCTGAGAATTATTTGAGCCCGTGGATTGTATACGACAGTCAATTTGGGGACTGGCCGTAGGGCTGGTGAATTTTGAGAAATTGGATTTTGGTTGGCGTCTGCATCGCTGCACTGGAATATGGTACCAGGAGCGACTCATCATTCACCGTTGTTTTGTTTTCTTTTTGTTTTGTTTTTTTTTGGTTTTGTTTTTGCTTTTTTTTTGTTTTACCGCGATTGCTCTATCATTTCAGCTTTTCTTATCGTGAAGATCGCGATTGCCCTATCTTTTCGGCTATTTATTCGCGGTTGCCCCATCATTTCGTCTTTATTTTCATTTTTATTTTTACTCGCTGATTTTTATTGCGAGTTGCCCCATCATTTCGGCTTTTCTTTATTTTTCTTTTATTTACACATTTTTTATTTACACATATATATATATATATATATATTTTACATTCCCAGTTTAACGACTTAGAGGTCGGCTGTTCCCAGTTTAATGACGTGGTGGTCGATTGTTCCCAGTTTAATGACGTGGTGGTCGATTGTTCTCAGAGAAAGGCAGATGTCTGGGAGAATCGGTTTCACGAAGAACTTCGGTCTCCGTTTGTATGAAATTGGCGGTCGCATCTTGACTGTTTACTAACATGCCTTTGGACAGTTCTATCTCTCCTGCCTTGTATTGCTTTTCGACCCAATCTTTGAAGACGAAGCAGTCTTCAATGGCGTGACCTATCACTCTGTGATAGGGGCAGTATTTGGGGTCGTCGGTCCTATTCGCTTCTTGCGGTCTTTTTGACTCTGGCAGTTGTAGACCGTTCTTCAGGGCGTCTTTGAATATTTTACGGATTTTGTCCCTTCTGAAGGAATAGACCTTATCCAGCTTCTCTTTCAGTGGAGATTCTCCTCCCTCACCGAACACTGGCTTCCGAGACTGGTTGGCGCTAGGCCCGCTCATCCCTTGCTTATTTCGGTTAGCCGAAGTGTTGAAAGATTCAGAATCATCGGAGTTTCCGCCTTTGCGATTATCGTCCTTTCGGTTTCTCCAGGACCTATTGTTATTTTGGGAGTCAGAGGAGGACTCCTGCTTTGAGCGTTCCAACATCTGGACTTTTCTAGTCATCTCTTGGAATGTTTTGAGACCCGCGGTACATAGAAACGGGGCTATCCAGTTGTTGAGATTTCCGACAAGGAGACTGACAGATTGGTCCTGCTCTATCGGCGGTTCGCATTTGACGGAGAGATTGCGCCATCGGGTTATAAAATCCGTGCTGCTTTCGTTGTTCTTGGGCTTGGTCCTTACGAGCTCGGCAATGGTGATCTTATCGCTGACGCTCATGAACCTTTGTCGAAACAAAGATTCCATTTGGACGAAAGTAGTAATGGATCCATCCGGTATGCTCGCGTACCAGTCGAAAGCAACATCGGTCAAGCTATTAACGAACTGGCGGAGGAGAAGCGCATCATTGCCCCCAGTATTCCCGCATGAGGCTTTGAAGTGGGCGATGTGCTGATTCGCATTTCCTGTCCCATCGAATCTTCCGAATTTGGGATGACATAGCCGCTAGGAAATTCTACCAGATCATACTGAGCAGGATATGGTCTCCCACTACTGCTGATATCTTTTTGCACTTCGGCTTCGGCTACCAAGGTTTTGACTTTGTTGGCAACCAAATCCATGATTTGATCTTGAGTTAGCAGGCTACTGTCATCGGTAGCCAAGACATTTGCTGAGATAGGATGCGACTGATTTTCATGCGGTCCGCCCACTTTTGGATTTGAGGGAACGGGCGTCGGCTGTCTCGGGACACCGTTTCCCGGTTCATGAGCTGAGCCCTGTGCTTGATTGGGCGGCTGAGAGGCAAGTTGGGCCGTAAGCCGTAAGACGACATTTGTCAAGTCGTCGATCTTTGAGTAGAGCTTGGCCATCTCCTTATCTTTGCTTCTGAGCTGTTTTCGGAGCTCTTGGAGAAGTTGCTGCTCTGCGGTCTTAGGATGGAAAGTTGGCTCATCTTCGCTTTCCGAGCCTGACTCCTCATGAATTGAGGGCTCTCTCTGCCTATCAGCCTCATCGAGAGGGTTTTCATCATCCAGCGGAGGCGGCTGTTCTTGGGAAGTGGCAACCACATTCAAGCCAGATTGGATTTGAGATGTGGTGGCCCCGTCCTTGCTCTTGCTGCACGTGCCCACCACGTAGACAGTGTGGATAACACATTCAGCCATCCCCTCATCTTTGGCGGGGTAACCCTGTTCTTCGAACCTCATGAGGTTTAGCCTGGCAGTAGCCCTAGCCCTTTTGTTGGCTCTATATCTAAGCCTTTTCTCCCTCAGCTTCTCGATTTTGAAGGCTTGGCGGGCATCTGCTACCCGGGAAGCCATTGTGAGTTGATCAGAAGGGAGCTTAGAGAAGACACCCGATCGAGCAGTAGTCAAGGGCACCGCTGGAGCTTGCTCGGGATGCGTTGTAGCTTTATTGGTATTGATGGCCTTGCCTCCAGCTGGGGCCAAGGAAATTCGTTCAGACACCGACTTGCGTTTGGGTTGGGACGCCCTTGAGATCACCACATTTGGTCTCCTGCCTTTCGAGACCGTTTTGTCTGCCACCGGGGCTTGAGGAGCTAGGATGGCGCCAACTGGCATAAACACAATAGAGCCGAATAGTAGCAGCGGCACCTCCCATTGTCGCCCGAGACTGGCCGGAAGGACCGTCCTAGAGTCTATCCTCATCGTGTAGGAGACGGGAGATGAGTTCATCATCGAAGACATCGTCGGAAGGTGATTGCTTGAAAATCTGCATGAAAAAGCATTATTTTTAGTATAAATACAGGTATGTATATTTATTGAGTTCGCATGACCGCTTAACCCGAAATATGGGAGGAGAGATTGGTCCCACCGGGCGTGCCAGAATCTGTAGGGTGTTTTTCGTCACCCCATTGAGATGAGAATACGCGCGCGCTTGTCAGGCGTACTACAGATTCCCCCTGCCCAGGGTAGGCCGGGGTTTATTGATTGTGGGGATCCAAATCTCCGGCAGCCGCGAACTAAGCTGCCGTTAATTACCCCTCGCCTTTGGGGCGAGGGAACCTCCGATTAACGGGTTAAAATGGTCATGCGAACTCAATGTGCAGTGTACATGTGTTGTGTTTTGAAAGGGGGGTTTGGATATATCGGGAGCCACGCAAAGTTTTTTTTACGGGGGTCCCGCTACCCGGATAGCGGGCTGGGGGTCAAGGGGGCTAGCAGCCCCCTTGCGGGGTGCGGGGCAGCACCCCGTTAGAAATTTTTTCTAACAGGGACAGTGTCGCGGAGTATGTGTGTGTGTAAATATTTATACATATGTGTGTATATATATATCTAAAGGAAAGAGGGGGGAAAAGGCATCAAAAAGATGCGTTGGGCCAACGCCTTGAGCGCTGTGCGCTTAGGTGCTGTGCGCTCAGACGCAAGCGCGCCACGTGTCGGCACGTGGGCGTTTTGCGCTTGAGTGCAGTGCGCTGGAGCGCAGTGCGCTTGAGCGCAAGTGCGCTACGTGTCGGCACGTGGACGCTTTGCGCTCGAGCGCAGTGCGCTTGAGCGCAGCACGCCACGTGTCGGCATGTGGGCGCTTTGCGCTCGAGCGAAGCGCGCCGAGCGCAAGCGCGCCACATGTCGGTACGTGGGCGCTTTGCGCTCGGCACGTGGGCGCTTTGCGCTCGAGCGAAGCGCGCCGAGCGCAAGCACGCCACATGTCGGTACGTGGGCGCTTTGCGCTCGAGCGCAGTGCGCCTGAGCGCAAGCGCACCACGTGTCGGCACGTGGGCGCTTTGCGCTCGAGCGCAGTGCGCCTGAGCGCAAGCTCGCCACGTGTCGGCACGTGGGCGCTTTGCGCTCGAGCGCAGTGCGCCTGAGCGCAAGCGCGCCACGTGTCGGCACGTGGGCGCGTTGCGCTCGAGCGCAGTGCACCTGAGCGCAAGCGCGCCACGTGTCGGCACGTGGGCGTTTTGCGCTCGAGCGCTGGGCGCTGGCGAGACAAAGGGACTTTTAGTCCCAGAATCAGAAGCTATGCTTCAGAAAGGAGATATTTATTATTATATATATATATCTATGTAAATATATGGGGTTAAACTCCTAAAATGTTTTGGTTGATGAAAGGGATTCTTCCTCTTCCTCCTCTGTTGGCTGGATCTTAATGATCAAGAGATGTGAGATCTAAAAATCTCTCCTTTCTGAGATCTAATGGGAGATCTGAGTTCCCCTTTGTGGGTTTTGTGGTGGAAAACTACTTAGTTTTTGAAAAGAAAGAGTAAAACTCTTGATTCAATTCAAAAGAAATGAGAAGGTTTAGAACCTTGGAGAAGGAGCAGGAGGCACAAAGAACCCTAGATTTTGGGGGAATGAAAAGTTGTTATTTTTTTATTCATCATGTTGCCTTTTATAGGCTCACATATTTACATAAAGCCCCTTGGGCTTTACAAAAATGGCATTGTAGCCATCCCATTTCTCATGTGCCACTTCATTTTTGCACATAAGCCACGGGCTTACAAAATATTGGCTTTATGCCCATTTTGCATACATTCATGTATAAAAAATTACATAAAAATTATTTATTACATGATTTTGTTGTTGGCATGGGGAGGCTGGCCGCGGGCTTGACTTGGGCATGGGCCCGCTTGACCTGGGCTTGGGCCCACCTAGCTTGGGGGTTGACCTTGACTTTGACTCGGTCAACCGGGGTGTAAATTTTTACCCCAACAGTGCTCTATGATGAGTACTACTGAGTTACCTGTTTCCTTTTGGGAGTTATGCACTTATGAAGTTGCATACCTATTGAATAGGGTTCGAATCAAATCAGTTGCCTGCCGCTTCATATGTGATATGGAAAGGGAAGAGCCCATGTCTTAAGCTAGTTAAGATCTGGGGTTATCCGGCCTATGTCTAAAAGCAAAATCCGGACAAGCTCGAGGCAAGGTCTGTAATGTAGAACTGGAAAAGTTTCAGCTATACAAACTACAGTAGATGATTTGGTACAACCAAAGGATTCAGTAGATACCAACGAACCTCAGCCTCTCCGCCGATCTAGTAGGGTTCCTCACCCACCTGAGAGATACTTCTGTTTCTCTATGACAGTGGGAGCGAGGATTGCATCATGAGATGATGACCCAACTAGTTTCGAACTGGCCATCAGGAGTAGGACTCTGTAAGAATGGCTGGATGCTTAGCGATCTGAAATGGAATCCATGTACACCAACAAAGTATGGACTTTGGATGCTATATCTGAAGGGTTAAATCCCCATCAGGAGCAAGTATATCTTGAGAAGATTACTTGGTGTAGATGGAAAAGTTGAGACTTTCAAAGCTAGACTTGTTAAAGCTTTTCGTCATCGACCAGGTGTGGATAATGATGAAACCTTTTCAAGTAGCTATGCTTAAGTCCATCCAGATCCTACTTGCCACGGCTACATACCATGACTACGATATCTGGCGGTTGGGTGCCATGACTGCTTTTCTAAATGATGTTTTAGAAGAGGACGTCTATAAGTACACAGCCAGAGGGCTTCGTTGACTGTGGGAGCAACGGAAACGTGTACAAGATGCTTTATAGGATAAAGCAGGTATCGCGGAGTTGGAACATCTGTTTTGATGTGTTAGTCAGAGAGTTTGATATCATCAAAATGGTAGATGAACCTTGTATAAACAAAAAGGGTAGTAGGGAGTATGGTGATGATCCTCGTAGAGTACGTGGATGACATACTCTTGATAAGAAAGGAGTTTCCTATGCTATGCTCGGTCAATCTCCGCTTATCACAATGATTCTCCATATAGGATCAAAATGATACCTCCTAAATCTTGGGTTTTGGATCTATGAGATAGATCTAATTGGATGTTAGGATTCTCACTAGTTGTAGTGAGATGGTATCAACCGATCCTAAGGAGAATCACTGGAAGGGTTCCAGGGTGATAAGGACAACCGAGAGTCAGTCACAGGCATTGTCTTTACCCTCAGTAAAAGGGACGGTATGTTGGAAGAGTTCCAAGCTAGATACCGTGGCATACTAGACGATAAAGGCTGGATACATCGCTATTTGAGATGCTACCAAAGAGGCAGTCTGGGTATATATTAGTTCATGAGATGAACTTCGTTCCTCCCATTGTGTGACAATGGAGTTGTGGCTTATGCCAAGGAACGCAGGTCCCATCAGTGATCCAGACATATTCTAAGACAGTATCACCTGATCATGGAGATGGTTGATCTCCAGGGTGATCAAGGTTAGGAGAGTAGACTCAGAGGACAACACGGCGGATCCACTCACGAAGGCCTATTCCCAGAGAGAGATTTTTATGGGATGGTTGAGTATGGGATACTGCAACCACTGCTACAGATGGCCCTAGTGCAAGTGGGAGATTGTTAGTTATATGTATGCCCTAGAGGCCATTACTATACATAGGATGTATATTGTAGTGGATGCTTGGACATATATAGGGAGGACTTTCTTGCTCGACATTATAGTATGCTATCTGGTTGATCTTTACCTTAACGTGTACACTGATTGTCTCTCTGTTACATGTTGGTAAAGCCCTTAGGATGTGTACTTGACTACCTGGACTATGATGCGGATCATACTAGTGGGGACATAGTAGTCCATAAGTATATCCTTCAAAGTCCCTAGTCGTGGGTATATCGAGACGGGGCATCGATATACCAGAGTAGACTAGCGTATACCTTCTCGACCCATACATATGGGCGATGGATGATCCCATATCCATTGGTGTTTGACATCAGAGATGATATATGGGTGCTCAGTGGAGACTGGGTACACTGGACGGACTCGCCGAGAACTCCCAGATGGTATTATACCTTACGTCAGATGGCAGTTCTCTGGTGACACTGGTACAGAGTAGTCTGTTGACCCGAGATCGTCATAGAGTCTTGTGTGGTTCCCACTGTGCTTTGATTTCCATCTTACCACGTCCAAGAGGGCGTGCAAAATGGTGGTTTTTGGGTACAGTCCCGAGTCATATGGAGGCAATGAGCGATAGGAGGGGATTCGTCTCTCCCGGTATAGGGAGTTGATGTTGCGCTGTGTTCGATTGGCTATAACAGGAAATCCCTGGCCAGGGTTGCTGAGATTTACTGGTAAGTGTTACCAGTAGTATCTCGAATTGTTATAGACCTCATATCGACACGACTTATCGAGCTATTGGGGTCTGACGTTTACCACCCCTAGGCAAGATATGCGACATATCAGACGATCAGACTGGACTGTACATTAAGTGTTACTGGTTGGATTCACAGGAGTGTGAGCGGGCTTGCTCGTCGATCTTCTGATCGCTCAATACCCGGGTAGCCGTTACGTTTAGCAGACCGCTTGCGGCTTGTGGGTGTTTGATATGATCATCACCTGCTACCGGCGTATTGACGAGTCTTTAGAGTCCTACACAGAGGTTTCCTGGCTCAAGCGAAATGAAATAGGAGCGCATATGAGATATGTGCGGGACCGAGAATAATGCGTGTATGTGATACCGTATTCTATTCTCGCGATGAATGTATCGAATGGTTATATGCGATATAACCTAGTTATCGAATCGAGGGTTGATTCGATAAGCCGATACATTGGATACTAGTCGGTTATATGCGATATGACCGGATCGTTAAATCAAGTGTTGATTTAATGATTTAATGTATAATTATATATTTGATATATTACTTTGCATTAACTAGTATTGGTTCATTTTAAATGGATTTTCTCACTTGGATGTACAAGTTGTATATGTGATATACTTTTTGTGAAAATGATTGTATCATGTTTGATGATACATGTTTACTTGGTTAAGTGCAAAGAATTAAATCATGGTTAAACTAATGATTAGGGTTTTGTTTATCCATATTTATTTATTCATTTATTTGTTTATTTCATTTAGAAAAGATAATGAGAATGGTGGCTTATTTTGTAGTTTTGTGGAAACTTCATGATATGTTGAAAGCTTGACCATTCTTGTTCTTTTTCTAAACCTAACCATTAACCCTAACCATGGTTTATTCTCTACACCTAACTAAGGTTAAGATTATGATAAGTATCATATTGGTTTTTATTTTAAAATAACTTATCATAACATTATCATCTTCTTCTTCTTCTTCAAGAAGAAAACCTAGACTTCATCAATGGTGACTTGATGAAATGAGTGAGAAATCCAATTCTAAAGTGAACCCACTTCCTATTTCTTCATCCTCTACCTCTTGCCAAGTAGTATAGGGTGTTTCCTTCACAAGTTTTCATGGCTTGGTGAAGGTGGAGCTTGATCTATTGATGCCTCGACGTAGATCATCTTCGGCGTCGTAGTCGATGACCTAGCCCGTCCATTCTCCGATGAAGCCGACACTAGAGCCCGGGATCCGATGATCGCAGCGAGGAGACATCATCACGGAGCTATGGAGGTGGAGCACCGGATCTACAAAGGTTGTATTTCCGTTACACTTTAGTTAAGTTGTTAACTAGCTCGAAGTTTCGCCTAAATTTCTAGTTAACGATCCGTATTAGGGTTTCTCGGCACCCGTAAAATTTGAAATTGGCATGGTTGATGCCTTGTGAGACCTCTTGAGAGTGCCTAGGAACCATACAGTGGAGTTTGCAAAAAACGATTTTTAAGTGCTTCGTAACATCGACTTAACTCCAGGATCAATACTAAACCCTAACTAACAAACTAACTCGGAGGTTTAACTACTATGTGAGAATGTTATACCTCAAGTTACAAGTCCTTCTTCTCCTTTTTGTCCTTCTCCTCATCGTGAGCTCCTCGAAATGAGAATGGAGCGCGCCCTCTTGTCGGTTTCTCCAAGTCGAAGAAGATCCACCCGAGAGTGTCTACCTTGAGCTTTCACCTCCAAGATGAGGTAACTAGGTCATTTGGTGTGCTAAACTAAGTAGCCTAGAGTGTGTAGAGAGTGATTAGGGATCTAGTTGTCTCACAAACCCTATGATTCTCAACTCATGAGACAATTAGGGTTTGAGAGGTTAGAAGAGAGCTTGAGGAGAATGAGAGAGAGTAGAGTATCTGTAATAATGATAATGATCAATGAAAATGGCTCATTTTTTAGACTTTAAAGCAAATAAAAATATCTCACACAAATATCTCAAAAATATCCTAAAATATCTAAGTCTTCATATCTCATATGAGTCCAAGAAAGTCAACATGAAACCATGTTCATATTTCACTAAAATACCACAAAGTATCCCACCTCATTTCCTCCACCTCACAAAAGATTTAATCAAAAAAGAAAGACCCTAATTGAGGCGTCTCACTTCTAGAAACAATCTTGATCAAATTACAAGAATGCCCCTCTCAACCGTATATACATACCCGCATCTATATTCTGAGAAATACGAATACAATGAGACGAAACTAATCTAATAATAAAATACTAGGATCCGGCTTAACTAAAAGCCCACTAGTATTGTCTGCCCGAACATCATATGCGCATAAGTACACGTATGTGATCGAACCCTGTCGTAAAACCATATGACCTCTACATCGTTTCGCCCGAAGCAGGGAAACTCTCTGTGTGGGACTCTAAAGACTCGACAGTACGCTGGCAGTGGATTTAACCACAAGCACGTCAGTGGTACTAGCTGCACATAACGGCTTCCCAGGCATCTGTCGATAAGAAGGACAATGAGCAAACTCATCCAAACTCCTACTGAGTCTGTCTGTGGCAATCTTCGTACAGTCCGGTCTGTTCGTCTAAGAGTATCACATATTGGGCCTAGGGGACGGTAAACGTCAGACCCCTAATAGCGCAATAAGTCTTGTCGGAGTGCATCCCAAAAACACCCTGAGAAACTACTAGAATACCTACCAACAAATCTCGCTTGCCCTGGCTAGGGACTTTGTGTAATGGCTTTCCGAATCACAGCGCAACATCAACCGCCAACACCGGGAGAGACGAATCCTATCTAACCGCCACTGCCTCCAAATGCTTCGGGACTACACGCAACTACAACCTATTTGCACGACTCAATAGAGCCGTGGTAGGGTAGTAATCTAAGAACAGTGGGAACACACTTGAGGTGAAGTATCAGTGTCAACTCAACGGACTATGTTGTACTCATATCACCTGGGAACTGCTATCTAACGATAGGTATAGTATCAACCAGTAGTACCCTTTGAGTCCGTCCAGTGTAACTCATAACCCAATGAGCACCTTCATACTATCTCCAGTACGATGTACTGATGGCTGTGGGACAGACTGTCTCCCCTGCTGGGATGAGAAGCGTATACACTAGTCTACTCTGGAGTATCGATGAGCTGTTTCGATAATCCTACGACTAGGGACCTGTATAAGGATGTGCTTGTAGACTGCCCAGCCCCCACTAGTGTGACTGCCATCACAACACAGGTAGTCAAGCAAAAATCCTAAGGGCTCTACCAATATGTATTTGCGATATGTCAAAAGAAACATACACACATATTAAGATAGATACAAACCAAATAGTATACTACCATATTGAGCAAGACTGTCATAAATCCGTGTATATATCCCAAGCTTCCAAAATGTAATATACAAACTAGTACTATACAATAATGGCCTCTTGGGGATGCCTTTTTATTATTGCTTATACATATTCATGTTTTGTACCCGTTTTGGGCCAGATTTTACAAAGGAAACTCTGCCGAAATTTTCAGGAAAAACTTGACACTTTTTAAAATGTTTGAAGTGACTTTATTTTGTTAAATCCTTTTTTAAACAATTATTTCTTCACTCTATTTATTTAAACGGTTTAGATTTCTGGGTTTTGGCTTACTTAGATTACGCTACGCCTCTAGACGTTGCGTGATTTAAGTGCCAGTCACGTTTCACACATTCGGGTCGTAACAGTCGCACAATGTAAAAGGGAGAATACGTAATCGCATAACATCCCCTGAAAGTTGGGTTGTGCCCATCATTGCACATATGTTCTCGAATTTAGTTATGAAAACGTATGCGTCTTCGGATTCAAGCCCGTGAAATTTGGGCAATAAGTTGATGAAGTGGGGTTTAATTTTGAAATTATCCCCATTGGCCGGTGGAATAGACAAACAAGTAAGATAGGGTCCATGCACGGGGTAGCATCTTTCTTGGAGAGAGATGCACGGTGGATTCTGCGCACCTAGATACGGTGGCAGGGTGGTGTCGTGAAATCCAGATGGAGATCCGTCCATTTCGGGAGATGTGGTGGGTGGAGGGGAAAAAGATGATGAAGAAGTACCGAATTCGGAGTTGATATCAAAAACGCGGACAAGATGGGCACTAAAATCCCGTGTCCAGCCGATCATGCACTAACCAGGTTTAGTGCAAGTGGCAGCATCTGTGAGAATGATTTTAAGAAGGTTTGTTTTAAAAAAGTCGGACGTGGGGCTTTACTCAAGAAATCACAAAATTCACAATCAACCCTGAAACTAAGGTCATCTAGGTCAAGTCACTAGACCGCTCCTAGACTTCTAAAGGACAGGTCGCAGGATCAATCCTCTACCATCTCTTTATCACTCTTGTAACCAGATAAGTGTCTGATAAGTGGGAGGTATCCGCTATACGAATCACTGAAATAGCGGGCCTCATTAAGTAACCATTTTCCTTAGTCACACTTTCCTAAACACCACAAGAAAGATGCGGATAAGCGATAGATTACCCACGAGTCTCCTCTATCCTAATTGAGCACGACGGTCCTTAGAGGCTAAGTCTAGATATTTTTTAATTAATATAGGGTGAAAGTATGCTCGTTTTGTGATTTGTGGGGCCTAGGAAGGGTGATGAAATCCCTACTTAATCTGAATTTGGGTTATTTCCCCTTAATGTCCGGTTAAGATATGCACAAACAAACCAATATCAAAACACGCAAAAAGATTTTTGAGCGGCGATATTTGCAAAGAATCCTACAGAAAAATCAGATTATTGGATCTTAGAGGAGAGAGAGATCAGAGAAAGATACCAGAGGATTTTGGGGAAGCAGCTCCTCCACCTTGCCGCCGCAAAAAGCACCCTATTGCCGTGGTTCTGCCGCAAAAAGCACCATATTGCCACGGTTCCGCCGCACTTTGGAGAGTTCTTTCACTTGTTTTTCTTCAGTGCACTCCAATTCTCCTCTAGTCCTCTTTGAAAGTCTCTGAATCTCTATTTTCTCGCTCCAGTGACTCCAGATTCCCTTGCAAAATTCACACAATAATCGTTAAATACACAAGATATGGTTTTGAAAATTTTTATGGTATGGATTAATAAGAATTCAACCCGAATAGCAAAAAAAATTACAGCCGTTTCCCCGGCAATGGCGCCATTTGATTGATGTGTTTTTGAAAGAAGTGTTTAGTAAAGTAACCGCAATCAGGACGGTGTCGCTAATAACTAACCATGATAAGTACAGGTCGTCCGCAGGGAAATATGAATTTTTATCTTGCTTTAGACAAGTTAATTGAAGAAGAATGATTAGTTGTAGTTACGGATATACTACGGATGTAAGATTTAGAAAGAAGGGGCTTGTAGGGTTCATAGGACTTGATAGTAATGGATGAACAATTAAAAATGATATCTTTTATCTTTTAATAGTTTAAAACTAGATCGATAGTGATATATGTGGATTATAGTTCTTTTGGAAGAAACTAGAGTTTCTCCACTTCTAACCCTTATCTTTGCATTGATCTTTATTCATGTCTACCCCCTAACAAAAAAAGTGTTAATCTAATCTTAAATCATGGTCGAGACTATCAATAAATTGGTAGCCGCCCGATAAGGATGTTAACATTTATTTTGACAAGGTTTATAGACTTTAAAATGTATAAAAGAAGTTAAAATATGTTATCATCCATTGATTTACCCTGGCCTATGAACCCTAGCAAGCTAAGAATTACTCACTCATGGTTTGGGATAGAAGAAAGGATGAAGGAGAAAACATGATTAAGATGTAAAAATAAAATGCAGAATTTAAATGTAAAAAGACTACCTTTATTAATCAATTATTGCATACAACTCTCCGTACAAAGTAAATTACAAAGAACCCTAGTTTTGCATTGCTCTCTCTAGTTAGAGGGTATGACTAGCTGATGATCACCCTGGATGTATGGATCGCTTTGGATCTCTTGATCACTTTAGATTGATGATCTTTAAAGTATAGCTCTCGGTCCTTTAAATAGTCAACATAGACAGAAACCCAAGATTCCATATAATAATATTTGCTGTTAAAATCCTATACCAAAAATCTTAAGTCCTAAGCCCACAGAACTGTCGTGGATCCGCCGCATTTAGGGTAGTTTGGCCGCCCAACAGCAGCGGTATGGTGGGATCAAAACTTGAGATTTTTTGTGGTTTCTGGTGTTGACATTTGTAGATCTCTTCGATATCTGGATTTGGGAAATCTTACTCTGAGTCTCTGTCGTTGCCAGTTCTTATATTTTCCCTTAATATTTCGGCAGATTTGATTCCGACATCTCAGATCTTTTGATCTCCAGATCTGAGCTAACATCTGCATAATATCGCAGGTCATAGTGTTAGTAATATTTGTTATTATTTTGAGATATTATCTTTAACCATTTGTATGATATTATATGTTTAGAATATGGTTAGAGATATTTAATATGATATGCATATTCTAAATGTAATATTTCATATAAATATTATATGCATGTATTTTCCCTCATTATGTTTAATATAATGTAGAAACATATGATAATAACTTTTTACAAATAAACCACATATGTTATATATTTACAAGAAACACGTTTTAGTACTTAACAAAAGTAGGGAAAACATTCATACCAAAGTGCAATATTTTTGACTAATCACTGGCGCTATGGTAAAAACATACTCATCTGTAGGTAGCAGCTCCTCGTAGTGCTCTCCCTTGATCGGCGGTCCGGAAACTTCCCGGAACTCTTCTAATGAAATAGAAACCTCCCGGTCCCCAAATAGAAATGTATGGGTAAGAAGGTTCCATTGGTTCACAAAAGCTTTGACCCACCAGACGTGAAGAGGATGATAGTAAAACAACTAAGCACACTTCATGGTACAGACCAACCTTCTATAAACGCGACCATTGGACAGAGAGAATGTAGCGAGCCCAATAGAGATAGCCCACTGAGCCGTAAGGTGATGCCTATCTTATAGACCTACCCCCAAGGTCGGGCTTTGCCTTGACATATTCAACACCCCAGAATATCAATAGCCACTGGAAGTTGGTTGGGTATCCCCACTGATGATGGCTCAAGCTGGCCTTCAGGAGTCCAGTTAACCGCTTCCGTCGCGTAAGCAGTACACGGACGCTCCGTATGCTGAATTGAACAGATAGGCTCTGTTGGTTTTCCATAGATGAAGCTATGGCGGCCCCTTATGATGCGACCATACCAGGTCCCCCATTAGTGAAGATTCTCTTCATTCCGATCATGGTTCCAGATCATAGCCAGCACTTCCTCATCTGAAGGTGACTGCAGGAAAGCAACTTTCGAACAGGTGAAGGGGAAGAAAGGAACTGAAACCACTGTACCTAAAAACGGAAAAAAGAAGCATCATCAAAAGGACGTGAGTTCATTTTGTAGGGCTACTAGCTCCAAACCTAGTGGACCCCATGAAATCAAAGTGGCAGCTCACTAATGATGGAACATGTGCCTATCGTGGGAATTAAAAAAGATTCTCATTAAATGAGCAGATGGAGTTAAACTCCCAATGTCCCAAAAGTGGATTCTTTTTAATAAAAAAAAGTTCAAATCTGTTTGAATCTGTAGAACAGGGATTTTGCAGGGTTACCTAAGACGGCAGCAAGGTTTCGGGAGGCATCGTCCATACCAAATTCAAAAATTTGCCGTTTTAGCTAACCCTAACTAAGAATCGTTAACTAGAAATCGACGGAATAACATATGTAAACACTTTACATCCTAAGTGAGCAAGGAATACAACCTTTGTAGACCGGTCGTTCACTTCAATAGCTCCGTATAGTAGTCCCTTCACTGCGATCGTGAACTCCGGACTCTAGAAAGGCTCCCATGAAGAAACGAACATGCTTGCTTCGAAGTCTTCGAGACCGAAGATGATCTATTTCAAGGAGACACTAACCCAAACTATCTCTTCACTAATTGTAGAATTAGTGAAGAAAACATCCTATACTAAATGGCAAGTAGTATAGGATGATGAAGTAGGAAGTGGGATCACTTTAGATTTGATTTTCTCACACTTTTTCTCATACCTCTATTGAAGCTAGAAAGCTTTTGGGGAAGAAGAAGAAGAATGAATGAATGAATGAACTCATCATTTGAATTATGTGTGTGGTTAGAAATGCAACCAAGGGTTAAGCATGTCATACTTAACCCTTGTAGAGAGTTAACCATGGCTATGGGTTAAAGGGTTGGGTTAAACAAATATCCTAAGCTAGACAAAAGAGTGGACAAAGTCAAAGATGCTTAAAAACTTCTACAAACTTTCAACAAATATCAACCATGATAAAATCCACAATTTTGAATAACTTAATGATAAATATAAAACCCTAATCTTAACCCTAGCATGGTTTAACCCTTAATAACCTTAGTTGCATTTGTAACCTATCTTGATACATTTAACATTTATCACATATACATCAATGTATCCAAAGTGAGAAAAGAAATCATAAGTGAGCTAATACTAGTTAATGTAATGTAATATATCAAATATATAATTATACATTAGATTATCAAATCGACTCTTGTTTTAATAATCCGGCTATATCACCTATAACCGACTAATATCATATGAATCAACTTATCGAATCAACACTTGATCCGATAACCCGGCTATATCATATATAACCGACCGATATCTCATATCGCGAGAATAGAATACGGTATCTCATATCGTATTAATCTCGATCTCGCACATATCACATATGTGCTCCTACTCTATTTCGCTTGAGCCAGGAAACCCCTGTGTAGGATTCTAAAGACTCGTCAATACGCCGGCAGTAGTTGATGATCATATCAAACACCCACAAGCCGCAAGCAGTCTGCTAAACGTAACGGCCACCCGGGTATTGAGCGATCAGAAGATCAACAAGCAAGCCTGCTCACACTCCTACGAATCCAATCAGTAACACTACCGTACAGTCCGGTCTCTTCGTCTGATATGTCGCATATCTAGTCTAGGGGTGGTAAATGTCAGACCCCGGTAACTCGATAAGTCTTGTCGATATGAGGCTCATAACGGGTCGAGAAACTACTGATAACACTTACCAGTATATCTCTGAAGCAGCCTTGGCCAAGGACTTCCTGTTATAGCTAATCGAGCACAGTGCAACATCAACTCCCAACACCGGGAGAGACGAAACCCCTCCTATCGCTCATTGCCTCCATGTGACTTGGGACTGTACTCAAAAGCCACCGTTTTGCACGTTCTCTTGAACGTGGTAAGGTGGAAATCAAAGCATAGTGGGAATCACACAAGACTCTATGACGATCTCAGGTCTACAGACTAACCTGTACGAGTGTCATCAGAGAACTGCCATTTGACGTGAGGTATAATACCATCTGGGAGTTCTCGGCGAGTCCGTTCAGTGTACCCAGTCTCCACTGAGCACCCGTATACTATCTCTGATGTCAAACACCAATGGATATGGGATCATCCATCGTCCATCTACATGGATCGAGAAGCTATACGCTAGTCTACTCTGGTATATCGATGCCCTGTCTCGATACACCTACGACTAGGAACATTTGAAAGATGTACTTAGCGACTACTCTGTCCCCACTAGTATGATCTGCATCATAGTCCTCGTAGTCATGTACTCATCCTAAGGGCTTTATCAACATGTAACATAGAGACAATAAGAGTACATATTAAGATAAAGTGCAACCAGATAGCATATTATCATGTCGAGCAAGAAAGTCCTCCCTATATATGTCCAAGCATCCACTACAATATATATCGTATGTACAGTAATGGCCTCTAGGGCATACATATAACTAACAGATTTAACCCCTAAAAACCCAAAAGAATATATATTCAAGAACATGAAAGAAAATCAAAAGATAATTAAATTCCCAAGATTCCTAATAACGGAAATTTTTTAAAGTGTCGAATCAGAGCTAAGCTCTGTAAACGAGAAACTAATAATAGGATTAAATCCCAGAGTTCCAACTTGGGAAGCTCATGGGTTGAACAAGCGAATTAAATTCCAGAAAATCCCCAAAACGTCAAGATTGACAGCGGGGTAAAATCCCTAAAAAAGAAAAAAATCGGAGTTAAACTCAAGAATGTCCATCGATTTGAACCCTCGATCAGGACATCAAGATCTATGATCTACAAAAAAAAAGTTTTTTTAGGATCTCCAAGAGATCGGTCCGAGATCAAGAGCCATGCTCTGATGAATGTGTTAATGGATTTAAAATCCGATAATGTCCAAAATATATTTAGAGCTACGCACTGTTCATGATCCTTACCAAAAATTTGGCAGAGTGGACTTTGTTCGAAAGGATTTTTGAAGGCAGAGAACTAAGCTCCGAACGAGAATTAAATTCTCAAGCTAAAGAAAACTCAATGAAGAAGAACAACAAATAGTGGCCACTTCAGAGCCAAAGGCTCTATTTATAAGGCATGATGGGATCGGTTCAACTCCTCCATTTCCCTAGGTGATCTAACGGCTGTAAGGCCGGCACCATTGCACTCACGTGCAAGGCACGTGAGAGCAACGTTGGGGGCATTTGTTCCCTTATAAAAAAAGGAAGAGAAGAAAAGAAGAAATGAAAGGAAGCTCTCCCATGTGTTTAATATGTGAGCGCTCACATGCAAAGCATGTGACCGCCAGCTTCAAGGATGATTAAATCCTATGATATAGGCTCCATGTGTTGAACACGTGAACGCACACATGAAAAACATGTGAGTGCTAAATACAGATAAAATTAAAACCCATACGGGCCCTAAAAGTATGTCTTAGCACCTCTACTAATGTCAATGAGCATTAAGTATACAATTTTAAATAATTAATGGTCTAAGTATACAAAACAAAAATTGAACTAGAGAATTAGGGTTTCAAAGTTGGCAAACTATATTCTAAACTAAGTGTAGAGAGTCTACAAATTTTGTAGTCTAGTCCTTCACTTCTTAAGCTTCATATAGTAGTCCCTATAACTCTTCTTTGACTCCACTTGAAGAATGGAACAAGCTTACTTGTAGTCTTCGTCGTCGAAGATGATCCATCTTGAAGCAACTCTCACTCAAGCTCACACTTTACTAATCAAGGTATTAGCGAAGTTAACAACCTATACTAATGGGCAAGAATAATGTAGGTTGATGAAGTAGGAATTTTGCTCACTAGAAATATTTCTCTCTTTTCTTTTTCTCGACCTTAGAAAATTAGTAAAGAGATGAAGAAGGAGATGAACTTGGAAGTGTGTAAACTATTGGCTCAAGAGATAAGATGAGATTGAAAATGATAAATATCAATGAATAAAACAAGACAAGAAGGTGAGTCATGGCTTCTCCAACCACCCAAATCATGACCCATTCTTCTTTTTCTTAATTCATATATATAAATCTTTATCTTCTCATCTTTTCCTTATGTGTGATTCTCATACATCCTAATTCTATGTATCATCAACCATGATACAATATATATATATATATATAAACTAATATATATATATATATATATATCAAATATATAAATATATATCAAATTATTAAATCAACACTTGATTCAATAAACCGGTAATATCATATATAACCTGGCTAATATCGAATATATATATATATATATGTATGTATGTATATCAAATTATTAAATCAACACTTGATTCAATAATCCGGTTATATCACATATAACCGGATAATATTCAATATTAGTTAATATATATATGTATCAAATTATTAAATCAATACTTGATTCAATAATCCGGTTATATCATATATAATCCGGATAATATCAAATATATAAACATTTATATAAATCAAATCATTGAATCAATACTTGAATCAATAATCTAGTTGTATCACGTATAATCTGGCTGATATCAAATATTGCTAGATTAGAACACGGTATCATATACTCGTATTTAATCAAGCTTCCGCACATATCTCCATACGTGCCCTACTTTGTTTCGCTTAAGCTAGGAAACCTCCATGTGGAACTCTAAAGACTCGTCAATATACCAGTAGTAGGTAATGATCACATCAAATACCCACAAGCCGTCAGCGATACTAGCTGGACGTAACGGCTATCCTGGTATTGAACGAATAGAAGATCAACAAGCAAACTTGTCCAAACTCCCGTAGAGTCTATAAGCAACACTTACCGTAGAGTCCAGTCTCTTCGTCTGATATGTTGCATAAATACAGTCCAACACTTACCGTACCGTACAGTAGAGTCTAGGGGTGGAATTGTTAGACCCCAATAACTTGATAAGTCATGCCGATGTGTAGCCTATAACCTTTCGAGAAACTACTAATAACACTTACCAGTAAATCTCATCAGCCCTGCCCAGGGACTTGCTGTTATAGCCAATTAAGAATAGCGAAACATCAACTCCTAATACCGGGAGAAACGAAACCCTTCCTATCGCTCACTACCTCCATGTGACTCGGGACTGTACCCAAAAACCACCTTTTTGCATGACTCCTTTGAGCAGTGGTAAGGAGGAAATCAAAGCACGGTGAGAGCTACACAAGGCACTATGACGATCTCGGGTCTACAGACTAACCTATATAAGTGTCACCAGATAACTGCTATCTGACAATAGGTATGGTACCATCTAGGAGTTCTCGACGAGTCCTGTTCGGTGTACTCATTCTCCAATAAGCATCTGTATACAATTTTTTATGTCAAACACCAATGGTTATGGGATCAACCATCGCCCCATACAGGGTCAAGAAACGTACACACTAATCTACTCTGGAATATCGATACCCTGTCTCGATACTCTCTCGACTAGGAACTATTAAAGGATGTGCTTGTGGACTACACAGGCCCCACTAGTATGATCTGCATCATACTCCTAGTAGTCAAGCCAACATCCTAAGGGCTTTATCAACATGTATGAATGAGATAGTAAACTAAAACAAGTGCACATGTTAAGATAAAGAGCAACCAGATAGCATACTATCATGTCGAGCAAGAAAGTCCTCTATATATATGTCCAAGCATCCACTATAATATACAATAATGACCACTATGGCATACATATTCCTAAAAATCTTCCTCTTGCACTGAGGCCAGTTGTTGTAGTATCGCATACCCAACATCCCAAAAAGTCTCTTGAACTGTGTCTGGGGGAGGGCCTTCATTAGTGGACCCGCTGTGTTGTTCTTCATGTCTACTTTCCTGACCTCGATCTCGCGGCGATCAACTATCTCCCGTATCAGGTGATACCGCCTCAGAATATGTTTGGATCACTGATGGGATCGGGGTTCCTTAGCCAAAGCCACAGCTCCATTGTTATCATAATACAAAAGTATTGGATTCCCAATGGATGGAACCATACTAAGTTCAATAATGAACTTCTTCATCCAGACAGCCTCTTTGACAGTATCATTGGGAGCAATGTATTCAGCCTCTATCGTCGAGTCTGCAACTGTATCTTACTTGGAACTCTTACAACATACCGCCCCTTCATTGAAGGTGAAGGTAAAACCCAAGACAGACTTGCTGTCGTCATTATCACTCCGAAAGCTCGAATCGGTAAAGGACTATACTTGGATTTCTCCGTTACCATACACCAAGAATATCTCTTTAGTCCTTCTCAAGTACTTAAGAATGTTCTTCACAGCTATCCAGTGCTTCTCTCCTGGGTCTAATTGATACCGACTTAGCACACTAAGTGCGTAAGCTACATCCGGTCTGGTGCATAACATCGCATACATGATAGACCCAACTACATAAGTATAGGGTATCACGTTCATACGAGCCCTTTCCAAATCAATCTTGGGAGACATCTCTTTGGAGAGAGTGATTCCTGAACAAGCGGGTAAATTACCACGTTTAGAATCTTCCGTACTAAACCTCTTTAGTATGGTGTCCATGTACCAAGATTGGGACAATCACAACATCCTTTTAGATCCATCTCTATAAATCTTTATCCCCAGGATGTAGGAGGCATCACCCAGATCTTTCATGGAGAACTTTTGTGATAGGAAGAGTTTGACCGAATACAGCATAGGAACATCATTTCCTATCAAGAGTATGTCATCTATGTACAATACGAGGAATGCGACCTTACCCTCTACAACTTTTTTATATATACATGGTTCATGTACGTTTTTGATGAAGTCAAACTGTTTAACTGCTACATCAAAACAGATATTCCAGCTCAGCGATGCTTGCTTTAGTCTGTAGATTGATTTAAGCAGCTTGCACACCTTTTCTCTACTCCTGCTGTCTACAAAGTCCTCAGACTGTATCATATACACGCTCTCTTCTAAATCACCATTTTGAAAAGCTGTCTTGATGTCCGTCTGCCAGATTTCATAGTCATGGTATGCAGCAATGGCAAGTAGGATTCAAATGGACTTAAGCATAGCCACTGGAGAAAATGTCTCATCATAGTCGAGACATGGTCGTTGACGAAAACCTTTTACTACAAGTCTAGTTTTGAAGGTCTTAACCTTTCCATCTACACCAATTTTCTTCTTGAAAATCCACTTGCTCCCAATTGGTTTTACCCCTTCAAGAGCAACTTCCAAAGTCCATACTTTGTTGGTGTACATGGATTCCATCTCAGAGCGCATAGCATCCAGTCATTTCATAGAGTCCCCACTTGTGATGGCCTGCTCGAAACTAGTTGGGTCATCATCTTCCATGATGCAATCTTTGCACCCACCGTCTATGAGAAAACCATAGTATCTCTCAGGTGGATGAGAAACCCTACTAGATCTGCGGCGTGGTTGAGATTCGTCAGAGACTGTTGAATCCTCTGGTTCTACCAAATCTTCAGCTGTAGTTTGTGTATCTGGAACTTCTTCCAGCTCTAACTCATTACCACTAATTTCTTTTACAAGAAATTTCTTTCCTAAAAACGTGGCATGTTGAGCAACAAACACCTTTTATTCCTCGATGTGGTAGAAGAAATACCCTTGCAAATGTTTGGGATATCCAACAAACTTATATAAAACAGATCTTGTCTCGAGCTTGTCCGGATTTTGCTTTTTAACATAAGCCAGAAAACCCCATATCTTAATGAAATTAAGACATGGTCTTTTCCCTTGCCATATCTCATATGAAGTGGTAGGCGCAGATTTGGTAGGAACCTTATTCAATATATATGCAGCTGTATCAAGTGCATAACTCCAAAAAGAAATAGGTAACTCAGCAACACTCATCATAGAGCACACCATATCTAATAAGGTGTGATTCCTCCGCTCCAATATTCTATTATGCTGTGGTGTATAAGGAGGAGTAAGCTAAGAGAGAATCCCATCCTCTTTTAGATAATCTCGGAATCCCGTGCTTAAGTACTCCTTCTCGATCAGATCGAAGGATTTTAATACTTTTACCTGTCTGGTTCTCTACTTCGCTCTCATATTCCTTGAATTTCTCAAAAGTTTCAGATTTGTGTTTCAACAAGAACACATGTTCGAATCTTGAGAGATCATCGGTGAATGTAATGAAGTACGAGAAAGCATTTCTGGCATGTGTAAATATAGGACCACATACGGAGTTTTGGTCATCTTACTTTTGAGACATGACTGACAAGTTTCATAAGATGTAAATTCAAATATCCATCTTTATGCAACTTAGCTAGTCTGGTCGCATTGATATGACCAAGTCTACAATGTCACAAGAAGGCTTCATTCATTTCTGAACTTTTCCTCTTATGTGTGTTTTGTATATTCAGAACTGTATTTTGATTTAGACTGTACATACCATTACAAAACATACCAAACCCAATCAATACTTGATTTAGGAAAATATTCATAACATTTTTCTCTAATGCAAAGTTATATCCTTCTTTATCTAATAAAGATATGGATATTATATTGCACATCATCGATGGTACGAAGTAACATTCGTTCAAAATCAATATATTACCATTTGGTAATATAAGGTGATATTCGCCGACAGCTTCGGCAGCAACAATTGCTCCATTCCCTACTCTGAGAGACATATCACTCTTTCCCAGTTGTCTACTTTTCTTTAACCCTTGTAACAGATTACAAATATGGGATCCTAATCCGGTATCTAATACCCAGGACGTAAAGCAGACTGAGAAACAGTTCTCAATAACTAACACATCAGAAGAAGATGCATCAGAATACTCTTTCTTCATTCGGTTTGCGTGGAAATCCTTGCATTCCCCTATCCCTTATCCAGATTTATAACAGTTTTTATAAGATAGAGCGGAACCAACATTCTCCAGCCCAGTATAATAAGTGGGTTCGGTTAATACATCTATGTTATTATCTTGATTAAGGCGTGACATGGTCGCTACCTGGAGAGAGAGAGAGAAGAAAACACTTTAGCGTATGCTCTTGCAAGATTATACTGGTTATTATCTTATCTAATCAGGATGGCTCCCACTGTTTTTATCAAATCTTCCTTCAAACCCTAAAAAGTAAGATTAACGGGGATTAATTACACCCTACAAGTTCGCTAATCAGTCAGCCAGGCAAGTGTTGGTACTCCGGGAGAGTCTCCCCGTGCTTTCGCATGGAACTAATGAAATAATCTCGTTTTCGCAGGGGTATAAACCCATTAACACCTTTCTTAGACACTTACTGGATTAGCTTATTGTAAAGTGGAAAACTCTCACAGGAGTAACACTTACTCGCAATGGGTATCGGGATCCAACTATCACATTGAAGGTATGCAATCTCATTGTATAGTTCAACACTTGAAATTCCCGATAATTGTTTTTACCCCTAAAGACCTATGACCTTGACGGAGGTCAAAAAACCATAGGCCGCCAGTCAAGTTCAACCCGTCATTTCTTGATCGATTTGAACCCACCCACACAAATCCTTGACGGGGGTCAATAAGGCTGTATGACTGTCCCTACTGATCGTATCAACATGCTGCAGATAAGTATTACCCAGCTACCGTACATTGTGCCTTAACGGAGGTCAACAAATACAACACGAATACTAAACACTACATATCTGAAATGATGGAAGGTTACGGCTGATTTTGAAGAAAACCTTTAACGTAATGAACTTGATATCGTTGTAGAATCTAGTGATTTGAAATGGAGTGGTTTAAGCTCCACTTTAAAAATCAAGTAGTTTTCAAAACAAACCGAGTGGGTTGTAGCATATACTAGTTTTGCTAAAAATGTCATTCCCGGTGAAGAGATCTAGGCTCTTTCCTCATCGAATGAGGTGTTGGATATTCATAATGGAATACCGCTATGCAAAGCAAGAACTATAGCTATCTTTTTGAAAAATTTGATTCTACATCATCTTTTAGGTTTCTTTTCTTCTCATTAATCTTATTAATGACGTCCCATCAATTATGTTTCCTAAACATCATAGAAGAAAAGAAAATAAAACGCACATATATGCCATCCGCATTTACCACAGGAACCCAGGTCTTCACCGTAAGGTTACTTAACTTACAGCAGGGCGGGGTCAGGACTAGCGCGGATGCAAAACATATATAATGTCTACTAATATATCATATATATATAAGTAGTATTCGTCTCAGGTAGTTATATGATCACATCACATTACAGAACAAATATATGAAATATAGGATATACTGGCAAGCTTGGCTATTTATCATATATAAGTAGCAGAAGTAGATATATGAAATATAGGATATACTAGCAGGTCTGTGTTTTATATTAAGCCAGTAACGAAAAACACGGATTCCACGGTCGTGATAAATAGCCAATCCCACACCCCTAGGCCCCTGCTAGAGTGGCAAGAAACCCTGCCAATTTTAGAGTTAGGAGACTGGTCTCGACTCCTCGAGATGGCCTCCCACTGGACTCTAGAACCCGGTTACTTGTGTTCCCCGCTTTGGGTCTATCCTAATGCGGAAAAGTAAATAATATACATCAAATGGAGACAATAACCTCAATCTGGAAGTGTCCCAATAAAAGAATATTATATACAATTCTTTACATGAATGAAAATTGAAAAAAAACTCTCATCTCACATAAAAAAAACAGCTATTCATTCACGACGATCCAATATAATATATCGATAGCAACATAATAACATCACATGTCATCAACGTAAGTAAATATGTGTATCCCTAATGTTGTTGCCGTATAGCAACGAGATCGGGGATACTGCCACATATTATACTTACAGTCACGGAAAAGAAATAAAAACTACAATAATTAGAATCCGCATCTGTAGAAATCATAAACCCGGATTATCACATATTCCGAATTTCATGCCTAACCCTATAAACCTTACATTTAAGTTTCGAAATGAAAACACTTTTCAAAAATTAAGTCGGGCAATTCAACAAGATTCCTGATTAAAAGATCGAAAGCTCATCGGGAACTTTAGTAGATGGCCGCACCCCCAAGGCCGTCAACGAAGTGCACTCAGGTGGAACACCGTGGCTGCGAGCACCCGAATGGATGATTTAGGCCATGGGGTTCTTCTATAGTCACTTGGTCAGGGTAATGGGGCATAGCTGTCCAAACTCCGTGATAATCTATCATTTGAGATTAAAATGCAAGATTTACAAATCATTAACTGGTTTTCACAAAACTAATCAATGTGGATTCCAAAAATTGTATCACATATCCAAAGAAATATAGACAATGTTAAACATTTCGATCGATATTTCAAACAACACCAATTCACATAGACCTCAACCACTTGAGCCTTATTGAAAATTTCCAGAAAATCCAAAATGTAAAAATGAAGCAGAATAAGAAAAACGAGCTCCTAATTCCATACATGCGCGGCGGAACCGTGGCCAATACATAGTATAGGCGGCGGTTCCGCAGCCAAGTTGTGTAATTATGTGCTCGTATTTCTTGATCCTTCATATAATCACCTGCACAATTTTCTGAACATTTTTAATTGTGAAAAACATGAAGTTCGGAAAAATTTGCAGAAACTAGCAAAATATGGTGTTTAAAACTTCGATCGAACACTTTAATTTCGTTTAATGCATTCTTAAGCCTCTAACTTAGCTCCGATACCATGAAAGTATATCTTAGCACCTCTACTAATGTCAATGAGCATCAAGTATGCAAGTTTAAAAAATTAGAGGTCTAAGCATACTAAACAAGAATCGAACTAGAGAATTAAGGTTTCAAAGTTGGCAAACTATATTCTAAACTAATTGTAGAGAGTCTACAACCTTTGTAGTCTAGTCCTTCACATATAAACCTCCAAGTAGTAGTCCTTAGAACTCTTCTTTGACTCCACTTGAAGAATGGAACATGTTTTCTTGTAGTCTTCTTCGTTGAAGATGATCTATCTTCAGGCAACTCTCACTCAAGCTCATACTTCACTAATCAAGATATTAGTGAAGTTAACAACCTATACTAATGGGCTAGAGTAGTGTAGATTGATGAAGTAGGAATTTTGCTCACTAGAAATATTTCTTTCTCTTTTCTTTTTTTCTCAACCCTAGAAAATTAGCGAGGAGATGAAAAAGGAGATGAACTTGGAAGTGTGTGAACCATGAGCTCAAGAAATAAGATGAGATTGAGAATGATAAATATTAATGAATAAAACAAGACAAGAAAGTGAGTCATGACTTCTCCAAGCTTCTCTAAGCACCCAAATCATGGCTCATTCTTCTTTTTCTTAATACATAAATATAAATCTTTATCTTCTCGTCTTTTCCTTATGTGTGATTCTCATACATCCTAGTTCTATGTATCATCAACTATGATACAATATAAATACATACATATATATATATATATATATCACACACATATATATATAAAGAGAAGAAAATATTAAGTGAGCTTAATATTAGTTAATATATAATATATATATATATATATCAAATTATTAATCAACACTTGATTCAATAATCCGGTTATATTGTATATAACCCGGCTAATATCAAATATATATATATATATCAAATTATTAAGTCAACACTTGATTCAATAATCCGGTTCTATCACATATAACTGGCTAATATTCAATATTAGTTAATATATATATATATATATATCAAATTATTAAATCGACACTTGATTCAATAATCCAGATATATCATATATAATCCGGCTAATATCAAATATATAAACATATATATAAATCAAATCATTGAATCAACACTTGATTCAATAATCCGGTTATATCACATATAACCCGGCTGATATCAAATATCGCTAGATTAGAATATGGTATCATATACTCGTATTTAATCAAGCTCCCGCAGATATCTCTATACGTGCCCTACTTCGTTTCGCTTAAGCTAGGAAACCTCTATGTGGAACTCTAAAGACTTGTCAATATACCAGCAGTAGGTAATGATTGAAGGGTTACACTAGCGCCCCGGCCAACTTCCGTGGACAAATGCGGAACAAAAATTTTTCGACGAATATAAACTTGGCACTAGAATAACACTAAAACCCAGATCTTTATCATAAACCTAACTAGCAAAAGAAGAGTTCAATCTACTATGATAGAAAGTTATACCTTAAACTTGAACTCCTTCTTCTCCTTGTTGTGAGCTCCTTGGAATGATCTAGATGGCTCCTCCTCACCAGCTTCTCTATATCGAAGAAGATCTACCCAAAGGCCTCTACCTTGAGATCCTACCTCAAGCATGAAGTAACTAGAGTGCTTTGCTTGCTAGACTAAGAACCCTAAAGTGAGTAGAGAGTTGTTTTAGTGGTTAGATCTCACAAAGCTCTTGATTTTCAACTCATGAAACAAGAGAGCTTTGAGAGAGGACGAGGAGAGAGCTAGCAAGAGAGAGAATGTATCATGATAGAATGAGAAGAGATAGCTCTCATATGAACAAAAAAATAATGATAATTTTAATTAGGATAAATTGTCATGGCTGATGTTGATTTGACCATTATCATATCACAATTAATGCTAAGCATGCTAACAAAAATATCTAAGTCAACATGGGTCAACTTAGTCAAATGGCCAAACCAATTAACCATGATACAATTATCTCTAATTAAAACTTATTAATCAATTTTCTCCATCTCATTATGGTTTTAATCAAGTCAATGGTCAAAACCCTAATGAGGTTCCTCTGCCTTTGTCAACTGTGTATACACACCCGTATCCGTGTTCTGAGGAACACGAATACAATGAGACCGAACCAACCCGAAACCAAATACTAGGATCTGCTTAAACCAAAGCCCACTAGTATCAACTGCCCGAACACCGAACACGCACAAGTACGCATATGTGAACGAACCCTGTCGTAAAACCATACGACCTCTACTCGTTTCGCCCAAAGGTGAACAACCCTCTGTGTGGGACTCTAAAGACTCGACACTATGTTGGCAGTGGGTTTAACCATAGGCCGCAAGCGGTACTGGCTGTACGTAACGGCCCCCAGGTAGATGCCGATAAGAAGATCGATGAGGTGAACCCATCTGAACTCCTACTGAGCCCGAATGTGACAATCTCCATACCGTCCGGTCTGTTCGTCTAAGAGTATCACATGTCGGGCTTAGGGGGCGGTAAACGTCAGACCCCTAATAGTGGTACAAGACGTGTCGGAGTCCAGCCCAGAACACCCTGAGAAACTACTGGAAACACTACCAGTAAATCTCGCTTGCCCTGGCCAGGGACTTTGTGTAATGGCTCTCCTAGACGCAGCGCGATATCAACTCCTATATCGGGAGAGACGAATCCTGTCTAACCGTCACTGCCTCCAAGTGCTTCGGGACTGCACCCAACTACTACCTGTTTGCATGACTCAATAGAGCCGTGGTAGGGTAGTAATCTAAGAACAGTGGGAACACACTCGAGGCGAAGTGACAGTGTCAAGTCAACGGACTAAGCTGTATTCATGTCACCTAGGAACTGTTAACTGACGATAGGTATAATACCAACCAACAGTTCCTGATGAGTCTTGTCCAGTGTACTCGTAACCTAACGAGCACCTGCATACTATCTCCAGTACAACGTATTAATAGCTGTAGGACAGACCATCTCCCCTGCTGGGACGAGAAGCGTATGCACCAGTCTACTCTGGAGTATCGATTCCCTGTCTCGATAATCCTGTGACTAGGGACCTGTATAAGGATGTGTTTATAGACTACCCAGCCTCCACTAGTGTGATCGCCATCACAACACCGGTAGTCAAGCAAAGATCATAAGGGCTCTATCAATATGTATTAGCGATATGTTAAAAGAAACATATACACATATTAAGATAGAAACAAACCAAGTAGCATACTACTATATTAAGAAAGACTGTCGTAAACCCGTATATATATCCCAAGCTTCCAAAATGTATTATACAAACTAGTACTATACAATAATGGCTCTAGGGTATACATATCCAACAATCTCCCACTTGCACTAAAGGCCAGTAATTAGTGTACCGCATACCCAACGTCTGCTCTATGGCCAGCTGCCGGCGTACCGCATACCCAATAGCTCAAAAAGTCGCTCGAACTGTGTTTGAGGGAGGGCCTTTGTGAATGGATCCGCCGTGTTGTCTTTTGTGTCCACTCTCCGTACCTCGATCTCCTGGCGATCAATGATCTCCCTGATCAGGTGATACCGCCTTAAGATGTGTCTAGACTTCTGATGGGACCTTGGTTCCTTCGCTAAAGCAATAGCCCCATTGTTATCGCAATACAAAGGTATTGGGTCAACAATGGACGGAACCACCTGAAGTTCACTAATGAACTTCTTCATCCAGACTGCCTCTTTTGCGGCATCGCTTGCAGCAATGTATTCAGCCTCCATCGTCGAGTCTGCGACAGTATCCTGTTTGGAACTCCTCCAGCACACCGCCCCTCCATTGAGGGTAAACACAAAACCCGAGACAGACTTGTTGTCATCCTTCTCAATCTGGAAGCTTGAATCGGTAAAGGTCTCGACCCTGAGGTCTCCATTACCGTAAACCAGGAACATCTCCTTAGTCCTTCTCAGGTACTTGAGAATGTTCTTCACTGCCGTCCAGTGGTTCTCACCTGGGTCTGACTGATACCGGCTCACCACGCTCAGCGCGTAAGCTACATCTGGTCTTGTACATAGCATCGCATACATTATAGATCCTACCGCCGAAGCGTAGGGTATAGTGCTCATGCGAACCCTCTCCTCGTCAGTCTTGGGAGACATCTTCTTGGAGAGGGTGATTCCGTGCAATGCGGGTATATTACCATGCTTGGAATCTTCCATACTAAATCTCTTCAGTACGGTCTCTATGTACCTTGACTGCGAAAGTCCCAGTAATCTCTTGGATCTATCTCTGTAGATCTTGATCCCCAGAATGTACGAGGCATCACCCAGGTCCTTCATGAAGAACCGTTGTGACAAGAATAGCTTGACCGATTGTAGCATAAGAATGTCATTTCCTATCAAAAGAATGTCGTCCACGTACAAGACTAGGAATATGACAGTTCGTCCTACAATCTTCTTATAAATATAAGGCTCATCCTCGTTCTTGATGAAATCAAATTCCTTGATTGTTTCATTAAAATAGATGATCCAGCTCCGCGATGCCTGCTTTAATCCATAAATGGATTTAAGCAACTTGCACACCTTCCCGCTGCTCCCACTGTCTACAAAACCTTCTGGTTGATCCATATAAACGCACTCTTCCAAACTGCCGTTTAGAAAAGCCGTTTTTACGTCCATCTGCCAGATTTCATAGTCATAGAAGGCAGAAATGGCAAGTAGGATCCTGATGGATTTGAGCATAGCCAGTGGAGAAAAAGTTTCTTCATAGTCCATACCAGGTCTTTGACAAAAACCTTTTGCAACGAGTCTAGCCTTATAGGTTTCCACCTGCCCATCTACACCAAGTTTTCTTTTGTAGATCCATTTGCATCCAACGGGTTTTATCCCAGGTGGAGCAATATCCAAGGTCCACACTTTATTGGTGTAAATGGACTCCATTTCGGATCGCATAGCATCCAGCCACTTATCAGAGTCCCTACTGATAATGGCCTGCTTGAAACTGGTAGGATCATCTTCTTCCAAGATGCAATCCTCTCGATCCCCGTCTATGAGAAAACCGTAGTATCTCTCGGGCGGATGAGAAATCCTACCAGATCTGCGGAGTGGCTGAGGTTCGTCGGGTATAACTGAATCTAGCGGTTCCACCAAATCTTCAGTTATAGTTTGTGTCTCTGGAATTTCATCCAGTTCTACCGTGCTGCACCTAATATTTTTAACAAGAAATTCTTTTTCCAAAAATGTGGCGTTCCTGGAAACAATAATCTTCTGTTCCTCTGCATGGTAGAATAGATACCCACTAGAATCTTTTGGGTATCCCACAAACTTACACAAAACTGACTGTGCCTCAAGTTTGTCTGGGTTCGGCTTTTTGACATAAGCTGGGCAACCCCAAATCTTAATACGTTTAAGATACAAACTCTTACCACTCCATATTTCATATGGAGTCTTAGGCACGGATTTGGATGGAACTTGATTTAATAGATGTGCTGCTATTTGAAATGCATATCCCCAGAATAAAAGAGGCAACTCAGCACTACTCATCATGGAGCGAACCATATCCAATAGGGAACGATTCCTCCGCTCCGATAAACCGTTGTGCTGTGGTGTATAAGGAGAAGTAAGCTGAGAGAGAATTCCATTCTCTTTTAAGTAATCTAGGAATTCCGTGCTTAAGTACTCCCCTCCTCCATCCGATCGGAGGATCTTGATACTTTTGCCAATCTGGTTCTCTACTTCGTTTCGGAATTCTTTGAATTTCTCAAAAGTTTCGGATTTGTGTTTCATAAGATACATATATCCGAATCTAGAGAGTTCGTCAGTGAATGTGATGAAGTACGAGAACCCACCCCTTGCATGCATAGACATTGGACCACACACATCACTGTGTATGAGTCCCAAGAGCTCTGCTGCTCTTTCTCCATGTCCGGTGAACGGAGATTTGGTCATCTTTCCTTTGAGACAAGACTGACAAGTGTCATAAGATGAAAATTCGAATGTATTCAAAAGTCCATTTTATGTAACTTACTTAGCCTTTTCTCTCCGATATGACCAAGTCTACAATGCCACAAGTAGGATTCATTCGTATCTGAACTCTTCCTCTTGCGAGTGTTTTGTACATTGAGAACTGTATTCTGATTTACAACATAGATACCATTACACAGTATACATTCTGCAACCAGTACCTTATCAAGGTAAATGTTCATGATATTTCTATCAAGAACAAAGTTATATCCATCTTTATCAAGTAAAGAAACTGATATGATGTTGCAAACCATGGAAGGTACATAGTAACAATTGTTCAAAATCATAGTATTTCCATTTGGCAACACTAGGTGATATTCACCGACGGCTGCAGCATTAACTTGTGCTCCATTCCCTACCCTGAGGGACATATCACCAAGTCCAACGATCTTACTTTTTCTCAGTCCCTGTAACAAATTACAGATATGAGATCCTGATCCTGTATCTAGTACCCAGGAGATAGGACTAACCGAAAAGCAGTTCTCAACAACAAGAACACCTGAAGTAGATGCAATAGTATGCTTCTTCTTCACTTGGGTCTCTTTGGAATCCATACAATACTCTTTCCCTTACTCATACTTATGATTGTTGTCATAAGTTAGAGCCGAACCGACGTTCCTCAGCCCCGAATAAGAATTCGGATCGGTCAAGCGATATATTTTATTATCTTGATTAGGGCATGAACCTGGAGAGAGAGAAAAGAAACACTCAGCATGCGCTCTTGCAAGATTAGATTGATTATTAATTTATCTAACCAGGATGGCTCCCACTGTTTCCTCAAATTCTTCTTCAAACCTTTAAAAGAAGAACTAGTCAGGATTAATCGCACATCACAATACTTGCTTAACCTTTCAGCCAGGCTAGTATTGGTACTTCGAGGGAGGTTTTCCAACGCTTTCGCGAAGTTCCTTAATTATATAACCTCTTTTCCCTAGAGGCGTAGCCGCGCTAACACCGTTCTAGACATCTATTTGGTTTATAGCATTGATTGTTAAGTGAAATAATCTCCCGAGAGTAATCCAACTCATCAGTGGGATTAGGATCCAACTATCATTGTGTGATGACCTAGATGGAATCCACTCTAGTCACCACACTCCAGAAGGTATACTGAATCTACAAGTTTCCTGTATATTTGAAACTCCCGATGTGGTTTTTTCCCCTAGAACCCAAGTGACCTCGACACAGTCAACAAATCAAAGAGTCCTAGTCAAGTTCAACCCGTCATTATTTTGATTGCATTAAACCCACCCGCATAACCCTTGACACAGTCAACAAGGTTACACGACTGTCCTAACCAATCACATTGTATGCTACAGATAAGCAATACTCAGCTACCGTTCACTGCGCCTTGATACAGTCAACAAATGCAGCACAAATACTAAGTATAACTTATAAGAAATGACGGAGGGCTACGGCTGGGTTTTTGGCGAAAAACCCGTTAACGTAATGAACTTGATATCGTTGAAGGAACCCGATAACCCTTTTAAAATATATAGTGGCGATAACTTTTACTAAAGAGGTCACTCCCTGTGAAGGGATCTCGGCTCTTTTCTCGTCGAATGAGGTGCAGGATATTCCAAACTGAATACCTCGATGCAAAGCAAGAATAATCGACTATAGTGAAGTTATTACGCTGACGCAAACTTTTACTCAAGGGGTCACTCCCGGTGAAGGGATCTTGGCCCTTGCCTCGTCGAATGAGGTGCTGGATATTCCAAACTGAATACCTCTATGCAAAGCAAAAGAGAATGTCTGTAATGTCTGTTTTTTAAAACTTGGTTCCAAAAACATCTTTTTAGGTTTGTTTTACTTGCATTAATCAAAATTAATGCTGTCCCATCAATGTAACCTACCACACCAGAAAAGAACGAAAATACGATGTACATATATGCCATCCGCATTCGCCACCGGGCCCCGTCATCACCCGTTAGGTTACTTAACTAACGATAGAGCGGGGGCTGGACTAGCGCGGGTGAAAAATATATACAACATCTACTAGTATATATATATATATATATAAGTATATACAACATTCATCCCAGGCATGATAATAAACAACATCACAGAAACACAGCCAACAATACAGAATGGTGGATAATCTTGGAGCCCCGAGTTTCATTTGAGCCACAAATAAAACCCGACGTTCCCGGTCGTGTGGATAGCCTATGCAATGAAAACCAATACCCTCTACGAGTGCGGCGAATAGCCCGCCAATTCTAGAATGAAGCCCCCTCTGTCTCAACACCATGAGAAAGAATCCCCTTCGTCTCAACGCCATAAGATGCGGGCTTGCTGCCTTTCTAGAACCCAGCTATTCGTGCACTCCACCGCGGGGTAATCCTAGTACAGAAAAAGAAAATAATATGTACAAACGGTGACATCGACCTCAACCCGGTCGTGCTCCAAAATAATATACAACCCGGCAAATACGGCAGTCCACATGTCGGACGCTCGTCCCGCAATAACAAATGTACAAAAGAATTTAAACTGTACAACAAACATTGCAACACTTGCTATCCATCACGACTATCCAACCAACATTATAGAACAAGCACACAACATCAACGCGAATGTCACGTTCGCAAAACCCGTCTAAAAGAACATATAGCAATCAGACGAGTTTTACCGATCGAGTGACATTCCCGATCGCAGATAAAATTGAATGTACTGTAAAGTACACATTTAAAATTTCGATCGACTAAACTTTTCCAAATAGGCCCCAAAAGCAAATCCAGCACTCAAATAAATCTGGGCCAAAACTATATACCACAAATATCATATTTTCATGAAATAGAGCCCCAGAAAATTTTTGGGTACTGTAGCCCAAAAAGCGCCGCGGAAGAGCCGCCAAAGGCGCCATTTTGCTCACTTTCCACGGCATAATTTTGGAGTTAGGCCCCCAAATTTTTTCTGCAGCTATATTTACGCCTACATGTAATTCTAAGATACTCAGAAAAATTTTAGGACAACTTCGAAAATCGACAGCAAGCTCATGAATATAGATTCGTGATTCGGAAAAATTTGTCAATCGAGATTTTAAGCTTGTGCAAACAAGCTAGTAGGGTTTATGGGTAGGCTCTGATACCATGAAGGGTTACACTAGCGCCCCGGCCAATTTCCGTGGCCAAATGCGGAACAAAAAAATTTTCGACGAACATAAACTTGGCGCTAGAATAACACTAAAACCCGGATCTTTACCATAAACCTAACAAGCGAAAGAAGAGTTCTATCTACTATGGTAGAAAGTTATACCTTAAACTTGAACTCCTTCTTCTCCTTGTTGTGAGCTCCTTGGAATGATCTAGATGGCTCCTCCTCACCGGCTTCTCTATATCAAAGAAGATCCACCCGAAGGCCTCAACCTTGAGCTCCTACCTCAACCATGAAGTAACTAGAGTGCTTTGTTTGCTAGACTAAGAACCCTAGAGTGAGTAGAGAGTTGTTTTAGTGGTTAGATCTTACAAAGCTCTTGATTTTCAACTCATGAAACAAGAGAGCTTTGAGAGAGGAAGAGGAGAGAGCTAGCAAGAGAGAGAATGTATCATGATAGAATGAGAAGAGATAGCTCTCATATGAACAAAAAGAATAATGATAATTTTAATTAGGATAAATTGTCATGGATGATGTTGATTTGACCATTATTATATCACAATTAATGCTAAGCATGCTCACAAAAATATCTAAGTCAATATGGGTCAACTTAGTCAAATGGTCAAACCAATTAACCATGATACAATTATCACTAATTAAAACTCATTAATCAATTTCCTCTATCTCATTATGGTTTTAATCAAGTCAATGGTCAAAACCCTAATGAGGTTCCTCCGCCTCTGTCAACTGTGTATACACACCCGTATCCGTGTTCTGAGGAACACGAATACAATGAGACCGAACCAACCCGAAACCAAATACTAGGATCTGCTTAAACCAAAGCCCACTAGTATCAACTGCCCGAACACTGAACACGCATAAGTACGTATATGTGAACGAACCCTGTCGTAAAACCATACGAGCTCTACTCGTTTCGCCCAAAGGTGAACAACCTTCTGTGTGGGACTCTAAAGACTCGACACTATGCTGGCAGTGGGTTTAACTACAGGCCATAAGCGGTACTGGCTGTACGTAATGGCCCCCTGGTAGATGCTGATAAGAAGACCGATGAGGTGAACCCATCTGAACTCCTACTGAACCCGAATGTGACAATCTCCGTACAGTCCAGTCTGTTCGTCTAAGAGTATCGCATGTCGGACCTAGGGGGCGGTAAACGTCAAACCCCTAATAGCGGTACAAGTCGTGTCGGAGTCCAGCCCAGAACACCCTGAGAAACTACTGGAAACACTACCAGTAAATCTCGCTTGCCCTAGCTAGGGACTTTGTGTAATGGCTCTCCTAGACGCAGCGCAATATCAACTCCTATATCGGGAGAGACGAATCCTGTCTAACCGTCACTGCCTCCAAGTGCTTCGGGACTGCACCCAACTACTACCTGTTTGCATGACTCAATAGAGCCGTGATAGGGTAATAATCTAAGAACAGTGGGAACACACTCAAGGCGAAGTGACAGTGTCAAGTCAACGGACTAAGCTGTACTCATGCCACCTGGGAACTGTTAACCGACGATAGGTATAATACCAACCAACAGTTCCCGATGAGTCCTATCCAGTGTACTCGTAACCTAAGGAGCACCTGCATATTATCTCCAGTACGACATACTAATGGCTGTGGGACAGACCATCTCCCCTGCTGGGACGAGAAGCGTATGCACCAGTCTACTCTGGAGTATCGATGCCCTGTCTCGATAATCCTACGACTAGGGACCTTTATAAGGATGTGCTTATAGACTACCCAGGCCCCACTAGTGTGATCGCCATCACAACGCCGGTAGTCAAGCAAATATCCTAAGGGCTCCATCAATATGTATTAGTGATATGTTAAAAGAAACATATACACATATTAAGATAGAAACAAACCAAGTAGCATACTACTATATTTGGTAAGACTGTCGTAAACCCGTATATATATCCCAAGCTTCCAAAATGTATTATGCAAACTAGTACTATACAATAATGGCCTCTAGGGCATACATATCCAACAATGATCACATCAGATACCCATAAGCCGTCAGCGATACTAGCTGGACGTAACGACTATTCAGGTATTGAACGAATAGAAGATCAATAAGCAAACTTGTCCAAACTCCCGTAAAGCTATAAGCAACACTTACTATAAAGTCCGGTCTCTTCGTATGATATGTCGCATATCGAGTCTGGGGGTGGAATCATCAGACCCTAATAACTTGATAAGTCATGCCGATGTGTGGCCTATAACCTTTCGAGAAACTACTGATAACACTTACCAGTAAATCTCATCAGCCTTGGCCAGTGACTTGCTATTATAGCCAATCGAGCAAAGCGCGACATCAACTCCCAATACCGAGAGAGACGAAACCCCTTCTATCTCTCACTGCCTCTATATGACTCGGGACTGTACCCAAAAATCACCTGTTTGCATGACTCCTTTGAGCCGTGGTAGGGAGGAAATCAAGGAACAGTTGGAACTGCACAAGACACTATAACGATCTCGGGTCTACAGACTAACATGTACAAGTGTCACCAGAGAACTGCTATCTGACAATAGGTATTGAACCATCTAGGAGTTCTCGGCGAGTCATGTTCGGTATACTCATTCTCCAATGAGCACATGTGTACAATCTTTGATATCAAACACCAATGGTTATAGGATCAACCATCGCCTCATACAGGGTCAAGAAACGTACACGCTAGTCTACTCTGGAATATCGATGCCCTGTCTTGATACTCTCTCGACTAGGAACTATTAAAGGATATGCGTGTGGACTACACAATCCCCACTAGTATGATCCGCATCATAGTCCTGGTAGTCAAGCCAACATCCTAAGGGCTTTATCAACATGTATGAATGAGATAGTAAACTAAAACAAGTGCACGTGTTAAGATAATGAGGAACCAGATAGCATACTATCATGTCGAGAAAGAAAGTCCTCTCTATATATGTCCAAGCATCCACTATAATATACAATAATGGCCTCTAACATACATATTACTAACAGGCCCCACGTGTTAAACATGTGAGTGCTCATGTGCAAAGCACGTAAGCATTGCTGCCATATATATATGGCAGCCCTCACGTGAAAGCCACGTGAGCGCATCATTCTGAAGCGCTAGTTTCAGATAGAATTAAATTCTATTTGGGAAATATTTCTCCCTAGTCTTTCTAATATTAGAAAGATTTTCTCAGTTAAATAGAGAGCCTTTGGATTTTGAATCCAACGGTGATTATAATATCACCGATCAAATCATATAATTTTTTGTTAGGAAAATATTTTTCTAATCTTGCTAAAACAAACAGAAAATATTTTCTGTTAAACAAAATTCCTCGGATCTTAAATACAACGGTGGATATAATTCTCTGAGTGATCTTTGATATCAATTAGATCAATCGAGATCTCTCAATGAGAGATTCTCAAAAATTAATTGATATTTTCCCTTTCTTATATAAAGGACCCGAGACTTCAAGTCTCATATACATTGACAGATATAGATATAGACATGATAGAGGAGACCCCACATAAACTTCTGCAACAGAGAATTTAATTCACTTCGAAGAAAAATCATCTTCCTCCTCCCTAAACCCCTTAGGTAAAAATAAGGGGGAAATATGTCTCATTTTTACCTATCATGCATATAAAAATAGGGTTTAACCATCTTATAAGAAATTAATTCTTACTCGGGATCTAAGATCCACAAGGCAAATCTCTCACAATGTGAGAATTTAATTCTCATTAGGAATATCTTGTTCTTCAGATCGAAGATCCAGGGGAGAACTATGACGTTTTATCCCTTACACATAAAAAAGAGAACATGGAAGAAGAGAACATGGAATTTATATTCCAGAAACTTAGTTCCTCCAAAATATAATAGGGTTTTATCCCAATAAGAACTTAGTTCTCACAAAAAGAAGGAACTTGGTTTCTTACAAGATCTGCAAGACTTTTATAGTTTAACTCTAATTTTCAGAGTTAATCTCTGCGTGAACATAGAAAGGATCACGTGGAAGCCACGTGAGAATATTAGAAAATTAAGAATGAAGACTCACGTGAGAACCACGTGAGTGCTCAAAGGAGCCCTGAAGATAGACCTCATGTGGAAGACACATGAGTGCTGAGACTCTAGTGCTTAGCACTACTCACATGAAAGACACGTGATCAATCAGGAAGATAGCAATCCACGTGTCATTCACGTGAGCGTCATGCAAATCAATACTTAGCACTACTCACGTAGAAGACACGTGAACACCAAGAAACCATGCTTCTCACGTGAAGAGCATGTGAACACTGAAGCGGGATCTATGATGAAGTTTAAGCTTCTAGGCCCTGTGCTTAGCACTGTTGGGTTATCTAAAACCCAAAAAAAAATGTTTGGCCTAGTGCTTGGCACTGTTGGGAAATAGAGCCCAACATCTAGTCTAAGATTAGACTAACTCCCTAAAGTTTCAAACTTATTTGATTTTCAAAGGAAAATCAACCTTGATCATACATATTTTAAGTCAACTTTAATCTAAAATAAGATTAACGGTCCTTAAACATATTTTTAGACGATCTTAATCTAAGACTAGATTAACGATCCTTAAACCCTTGAACTTATGGACCTCATTATATGAGATCTATGTCCTTAATTCAAAACCTCAAATCCAATGTACGGGTTTGGACTAATCCGTGCCTTACGGGCATGACAAGATTAGTCTTCGTATATAATCCAAGGCCAACCCCATAATAAACAATATAAAATACAGCACGAAGTGACCTACCGGAGAAGGTGAAAGTTGTTATCGTTTTGCGAAAACGTAATTATCTGTAGGGGCTTGCTCCTGCAGGGAAGAGCGTCCCCACAATCAAAAAACCCTCATCATTAAAGGGGAATTTGATAAGTCATCTACATTGGCCACATCTATCCAAACCTTCGATATACAGTGCCATAAATCAACTTGGTATCTTTGGAGAGGTGGATGTAAATGTTCCATATAGTATCTGCCCACAAATTTAGGCTAGATATCTCTAACGTCTAAGTCCAGTTTTCAGCCGTAAACAAGTGTAAGTAAAGCACATAGCGCATAGCTAGCGCGTGCGCGTGCGTGCGCACTGTAAATCGATGCCATGCACCCCACGTGTTAACGGGGAGGCGAAGTTTGCAAAATACGATTTTTATATGCTTCGTAATATCGACTAAACTCCAGGATCGATACTAAACCGCAACTAACAAACAAACTCGGAGGTTTAACTACTATGTGAGAAAGTTATACCTCAAGTTACTTGTCCTTCTTCTCCTCGCTGTCCTTCACCTCGTCATGAGCTCCTCGAGGTGAGAATGAATCGCGCCTCATCGTCGGCTTCTCGAAGTCGATGAAGATCCACCCGAGAGTACCAACCTTGAGCTTTAACCTCCAAGATAAGGTAACTAGGATACTTGGTGTGCTAAACTAAGTAGCCTAGAGTGAGTAGAGAGTGTTAAAAGATCTAGCTGTGTCACAAACCCTAGGATTCTCAACTCATGAGACAATTAGGGTTTTGAGGGAGATGAAGAGAGCTTGAGAGGAGAGAGAATCTATTTGTGATAGTGAATATGATTAAAATGAAAATGGCTCAATTTTAAATTTTAAGGCAAATGAAAATATCTCACACAAATATCTCCAAAATATCTAAGTCTTCATTTGCCTCAAATGGTCCAAGAAAGTCAACAAGAAACCATGTTCATTTTTCACAAAAATACCACATAGTTTTCCACCTCACAATCCACCTCATTAAGAATTTAACATAAATGCTAAACTAAATAACGAGGTGTAATCATCTAGATGCAAACATGAGCAATTACAAGAAGTCCCCTCGCATCCGTATATACATACCCATATCCGTATTCCGAGAAACACGAATACAATGAGACAAAACTAATCCAATAATCAAATACTAGAATCCGGTTTAAACCAAAGCCTACTAGTATTTTCCACCCGAACATCATACGCACACAAGTACATGTATATGATCGAACCCTGTCGTAAAACCATACGACCTCTATATCGTTTCGCCCGAATCAGGGAAACCCTCTGTGTAGGACTCTAAAGACTCGACAGTATGCTGACAGTGGGTTTAACTACAAGCACGTCAGTGGTACTAGCTGCATGTAACGGCTACCCAGGTATCTGTCGATAAGAAGGCTGACGAGCAAAATCATCTGAACTCGTACTAAGTCTGTCTATAGCAATCTCCGTATAGTCTGGTATGTTCATCTAAGAGTAGCGCATATCGGGCCTAGGGGGGCGGTAAACGTCAGACCCCTAATAGTGCAATAAGTCATGTCGGAGTTGAAGGAGTTTCTACAGCACCACTACAAGGGTTTAGTGGCATCATACTTGCCATTCTTTAATTTTTAGGGTGCTAGAGAAACTAACCTAAGGATCATAATAGAAAAGCTAGGGTAACAAAACTTTAAACACTTTCACAAGAAGTAAAAGCTAGGTTTAAGGAATACAACCTTTGAAGCTCCCTACGATAGACTCCTTGGCCACTTGGGGTTTGAAAGAAGCTTGCTTGAGGTCCTCTATGTCTACGACGATCCACCCGGAGTCCTCTTTGTCCAAGCTAGAAGCTTTACTAGATCATGAGAAATAGTTGAAGCCAACACTCTAAACTAGTTGGCTAGAGTAGTATAGAATGTTGATGTGGTTTCTTTTCTCACTTAAAGACCCTAACTTGAACACTCTTTCACTCACTAATGGAAGCAAAAGAGAAAGAGAGAGGAAGAAGAAGATGAAGGCAATATGAGAGCTCAAGATAATGATAAGCTTAGGTTAAAAGATGAGAAAATAAAATATATATATATTCTTCTTCTCACCTTTAACCCTAGTTAAAAAATATCTAGATATTTTTTTTGGGATGAAAAATGGCCAAGGAAATATAACTCATGGTTAAAGCAAGGGTGAGTGGAAGAATAAAATAATTAATCATGAATTAATTTCAATTTCATTTTCTTTTCCAAAAGGAAATATCATTATATTAAATAACAAGGTGTGAGTCTTATATTGCCACCATCTCATATATCAACAACCATGATAGAATAAGTGTATGCATGTTTGTGTGCATGCACATCCATATGTGCAACAAAAAGAACATGTGCATACATGCATGCATACTACAAAAGACAAAAGGGTCTAAAGTGAAAAGCTAATGGTCAAAGATAAATCAACACTTGATTTAGCAAACCGGTCATATCACATACGACCCGACCAATAGCAAACCGCCCGATTAATATACAGTATCACATACGCGCATTTAATCGGGCCCCCACGCATATCTCATATGCACACCACATCGTTTCACCTGGACTAGGTAACTCTATTGTGGGACTCTAAGACTCATCAATACGCCGGCAGTGGGTGATGATCATATCAAGCACCCCCAAGCCGCAAGAGATCAGCTAAACATAACGGCCACCCGAGTATTGAGCGATCAGAAGAAAACAAGCGAACCTGTCACAACTCCCGTCGAGCCAACCGGCAGCACTACCAACCAGTCTGGTCTCTTCGTCAGATATGCTGCATATCGAGTCTAGGGATGGTAACGTCAACCCCAATAACTCAATAAGTCATGCCGATGAATGGTCTAAAACCAGATCGAGAAACTACTGATAATATTTATCAATAAATCTCAACAGCCCTGGCCAGGGACTTACTGATATAGCCAATCGAGCTCAGCACAGCATCAACCCCTAATACCGGGAGAGACGAAACCCCTCCTATCGCTCATCGCCTTCGTGTGTCTCGAGACTGTACCCAACAGCCACCTGTTCGTACGACTCGGTAGAGCCGTGGTTGGGTGGTAATCGAAGTACAGTGGGAGAGCACACAAGACTGTATGACGATGTTGGGTTTACAGACTAACCTGTACCAGTGTCACCTGAGAACTGCTATCCGACGATAAATATAATTCTATATAGGAGTTCTCGGCGAGTCCTTCCAGTGTACCCAGTCACCACTGAGCACCCGTATACGATCTCGATGTCAAACATCGATGAATGTGGGAACATCCATCGCCCATCATATGGTCTAGTATCATATACGCTAGTCTACTCTGGTATAACGATGCCCCGTCTCGATACACCAACGACTAGGGACTTTTCAGGATATGCTTATAAACTACAGATGTCCTACTAGTATGATCTCCATCATAATCACAGTAGTCAAGCAAATATCCTCAGGGCTTTATCAACATGTGTGAATGAATAAAAGCATGATCAAATCAACATGTCAGATAAAGAAGAACCAGATAGCATACTATCATGTCGAGCAAGAATGTACACTGAATATATATATATATATATATATATATATAAACACATGTATAAATATAACACTATCATATAATGGCCTCTAGGGCATACATATATCCAACAATCTCCCACTTGCACTAAGGCCAGTTATTGGCGTATCTCATACCCAACAGCTCAAAAAGTCGCTCATGCTGCGGCTGAGGGAGGGCCTTGGTGAGTGGATCCGCACTGTTCTTCTTTGTGTCTACTCTCCTAATCTCGATCTCGCGGCGATCTACAATCTCCCGGATCAAATGAAAACGCCTCAGGATGTGTCTGGATCGCTGATGGGACCTGGGCTCCTTGGCTAACGCCATAGCCCTATTATTTTCACAATACAATGGTATTGGATCAATAATGGTTGGAACTACTCCTAGCTCCGAGACGAACTTCCTCATCCAGACGGCTTCCTTGGCGGCATCATTCGCAGCAATGTACTCGGACTCCATCGTAGAGTCTACAACGGTATCTTGTTTAGAACTCTTCCAACTTACCGCCCCTTCATTGAGGGAAAATCTAAACCCAGAGATAGATTTGCTGTCGTCCTTATCATTCTGAAAGCTCGAGTCGGTAAAGGCCTTCATTTGGAGATCTCTATTACCATACACCAAGAACAATTCTTTAGTCCTTCTCAAGTACTTTAGAATGTTCTTCACAGCTATCCAGTGATTCTCCCCTGGGTTGTATTGATACCTGCTTACTACACTAAGTGCATAAGCTACAGCTGGGCGCGTACATAACATCGCATACATTATAGATCCTACTGCCGAAGCATAGAGTATAATGCTCATGCGAGCTCTCTCTTCATCGGTCTTTAGGCAAGAGTCCTTAGAGAGAGTGACCCCATGGCAGGCGGTTAAGACACCCCGCTTGGAGTCTTCCATGCTAAACCTTTTTAGGATGGTGTTGATCTACCTGGTTTGGGACAATCCCAATAACCTTTTGGATCTATCCTTATAGATCCGTATGCCCAGAATGTATGTGGCATCACCCAGGTCCTTCATCGAGAACCTTAGTGATAAGAAAGATTTGACCGACGGTAGCATAGGAATATCATTTCTTATCAGAAGAATGTCATCCACGTATAATACGAGGAATGTGACAGCTCTCCCTACAGCCTTCTTATAAACACAAGGTTCATCTGGATTTTTGATGAAATCAAACTCTTTGATAACATCATCAAAACAGATGTTCCAACTCCGTAATGCCTGCTTTAATCCATAAATGGATTTAAGCAATCTACATGCTTTCCCGCTGCTCCCACTGTCAATGAAGCTTTCTGGCTGATCCATATAAACGCATTCTTCTAAATCTCCATTTAGAAATGCCGTTTTAACGTCCATCTGCCAGATTTCATAGTCGTAGTGAGCAGCAATAGAAAGTAGGATCCGAATGGATTTAAGCATGGCTACGGGAGAAAAAGTTTCGTCATAGTCCAAACCTGGTCTTTGACGAAAACCATTCGCCACAAGTCTTGCTCTATAGGTCTCTACTGCCCATCTACACCAATCTTTCTTTTAAAAATCCATTTGCACCCCACAGGTTTTAACCCAGGGGGGTACAACGTCCAAAGTCCAAACTTTGTTGGTGTACATAGACTCCATTTCAGATCTCATGGCATCCAGCCACTCACAGAGTATCTATTAGTGATAGCTTGCTGAAAGCGGGTAGTATCATAATCCTCCATGATGCAGTCTTCTCTGTCACCATCAATGAGGAAACCGTAGTACCTCTCCGATAGGCGAGTAGTCCTATCAGACCTACGGAGTGGCCAAGGTTCTTCAGTTTCTGTTGCAACAGCCGGTTCAACCAAGTCATCATTCGTAATCTGTGTTTCTAGAACTTCTTCTAGGTCTACCATACTGCCATCTGTATCATTTGTGAAAAACTCTTTTTCCAAGAATGTGGCATACTGAGAAACAAACACCTTTTGTTCCTCCATGTGGTTGAAAAGATATCCATAAGAATTCTTTGTATATCCCACAAAGTTACACATGACCAACCGTGTCTCGAGTTTGTTCGGATTCTGCTTTTTAACATAGGCCACGCAACCCCAAATCTTAATTCTCTTAAGAGATGGTCTCTTCCCATGCCATATCTCATATGGCGTGGTAGACACGATTTTGGTTGGGACCCTGTTCAATAGAAACGTCGCAATCTCCAATGCATGCCCCCAAAATGAGACGGGTAACTCAGCATCACTCATCATGGAACGGACCATATCTAATAGGGTCCAATTCCGTCGTTCTCACACACCGTTGTGCTGTGGTGTGTAAGGAGGAGTGAGCTGAGAGAGAATCCCATTCTCTTTTAGGAAGTTTGCAAAATCTGTACTGAGATACTCTCCACCTCGATCTGATCGAAGCATTTTGATGCTCAAGCCGGTTTGTTTTTCTACTTCGAGTTTATATTCAGTGAATTTCTCGATGGCTTCGGACTTGTGCTTTAATAAAAATACATGACCGAATCTTGAGAAATCATCAGTGAAGGTAATGAAGTATGAAAAACCGCCTCTAGCTTGTGTAGACATTGGCTCGCATACATCACTATGTATGAGGCCTAAAATCTCAGTAGCTCTTTCTCCGTGTCCTGTAAACGGAGTTTTGGTCATTTCACCCTTGATACAAGACTGGCAAGTCGCATAAGATTTATATTCAAAAGGGTTAAAATATCCATCTTTGTGTAACTTGTTTAATCTTATTTCGTTAATATGACCAAGTCTACAGTGCCAAAGAAAAGCTTCATTTATTTCTGAAAATTTTCTTTTATTAGTGTGTTGTATGCTGAAACTATGTGTTGATTTAGGACATATATCCCGTTATTAAGCGTACCATACCCAACCAACATTTGATTCAGGTGAATGTTCATAATATTGTTCTGCAATACAAAATTATATCCTTCATTGTCTAACAAAGAAATGGATATTATATTACAAAGCATACTAGGTACATAATAACATGGGTTCAAAACCAATATACACCTAGACGGCAACCCCAAGTGATACTCTCACACTACAACTGTATGTACATTGGAACCATTTCCAACGCGGAGAGTATGGTCACCTGTCTTCAAAACCTTGCTATTTCTCAGCCCCTGCATAGAATTGCAAATGTGAGAACCTGAACCGGTATCTAATACCCAGGAAGCAGAGTTTATTGAAAAACATTTTTCTGTCACAAACACACCTGAAGCGGAAGCATCCCCATGCTTCTTCTTGAGATCCAAGTACTCTGTGCAGTTGCACTTCCAGTGTCCTGTTTTGTGGCAGTGATAACATTCCCCTTTCCCCGATTCTCCAGCTTTGGACTTGTCTTTCCCCTTAACCTTTTTAACTCCACCCCTAGGTTTGGTGGGTTTCTTCTTTATCTTTCCCTTGGCCTTAACCTTCGGGCGAGAAGAGGAAGATTGCCCAACACTCAAAACGGGAGTTTTCACTGATTTCAGTGTGCTCTCTGCACTCCTTAACATATTAAGGAGTTCAGGTAGTTCCTTCTCCATGTTATGCATGTTGAAGTTAACTATAAATTGAGCAAAGGTGGAGGGGAGAGACTGTAGAATAATATCCGTATATTGTTCATTGTCCATTGTCCATCCAAGGTCCTAAAGCTCTTCTATGAGAGCTATCATCCTTAGAACATGGTCTCCTACTGGTGTGCCAGGGGCCATTCGCATCTGAAACAGTTTTCTTGATGTTTCGTATCGTAATACGTGAGATTGCTCTCCATACAACTCCTTTGTATGGAGGAATATGGCGTGAACATCCATATTCTCGTGCTGCTTTTGATGTGTGTTATCCATCGATGCAAGCGTGAGGCACTTGGCCGTGGCACAGTCAGCGTCCCATGTCTTGCGGACTTCAATATCCGCAACTGAGGATTTAGGGCCTGGGACGGGCGGGGCTGGAGCCGTGAGGACATATGATACCTTATCATATGTCAAGGCAATGTTAAGATTCCTCATCCAGTCTTTATAATTGGTCCCATTCAGTTTATTTTTATCTAGTAGAAGCTTGAGTCCTGTCATTGGTATCTGCCATTAAGAGAGAGAAAAGAATACACTCAGCGAAAGCTCTTGCAAAGATCAGATTGGTTATTATCTTATCTAATCGATGTCTCCCACTGCTTTTATCAAGTTTTTCTTTCAAACCTTAAAAAGAAAACTAGCCAGGATTAATTACAGTCTACAACTTCGCTAATCGTTCAGCCAGGCCAGTGTCGGTACTTGAGGGAGGTTCCCCATGCTTTCGCACGGACCTAATTAATATAAACCTCGTCTTCCCAGAGGCATAGCCCGTTTAACACCTTTCTAGACACCTAATGAGTTAACTAATTGTAAACTACAAAACTCTCCTGGGAGCAACTATTGCCCACAGTGGGATCGGGATCCAACCAGCATTTGGAAGGTATGCAATCTCATTGCAAATTTCAACTCTTAAAACTCCCGTTGTGGTTTTTACCCCTAGTACCCATGATCTTAACTATGGTCAACAAGTCATAAGCACTAGTCAAGTTCTACACGTCATTTCTTGATTAATTAGACCCACTCACATGACCCTTAACTATGGTCAACAAAGTCACATGAATGTCCTAACTAATCTGCATCATATGCATCGTAGGAAGACATCACTTAGCTACCGTACACTACGCCTTAACTATAGTCAACAAACGTAGCATAAATACTAAGTACTCTACTTCCTAAAATGACAGAGAGTTGCGGATGATTTTTAAGAAAATCTTTAACGCTTTGAACTTGATATCATTGTAGAATCAAATGGTTTTCAAAAGGAGTGGCTTAAGATCCGCAGTTTTGAAATGTAGCTTTTTCGTAAAAAGCCGAGTGATTTTTCAAATCCGATTCTACAACATCTTTTTAGGTTTATTTTCTTTACATTAATCATATTAATGTAGTCCCATCATTTAAGTCCTTAAGCCAATCACAGAAAAGAAACGAAAATACAACGTAAGCTTATGCCATCCGCATTCGCCGCAATGTTCCGTTATGCACCGTTAGGTTACTTAATTAACGGCCTACCGGGACGGGACTAGCGCGGGTGTAAAACATAAGCAACGACTATTATATATCTCATATTTAATATAGCATTCGTCTCAGATATATTAAGCGATCACATCACAGAATATAGCCAGCAGAAACACAGATATGATAACATAGGATATACTAGGACGTCCGTATTTAGTATTTTAGCCAACAATAGAAAATACGGATTCCACGGTCGTGATGAATAGCCAATCCCACATCCTAGACCCCTACAAGAGCGGCAAGTGACCCTGCCAATTCTGGAGTTAGGAAACCCGGTCTCGACGCCTCGAGATGGTCTCCTACTGGACTCCAGAACCCGGTCACTTGTGCTCTCCTCCTTGGGTCTATCCTAATGCGGAAAAGTAAATAATATACAACAATAGTGACATCATCCTGAACCCGGAAGTGCCCCAAATGAAAGAATATTACATTACATATGAATTTTACATGAATGAAAAATAAAACTCTCATCTCACATAAAACCCCCGGCTATTCGATCACGACAATCTAATACATCACCACACAGCAACACATAACATCACATGTCATCAATATAAGCAAGTATGCATACCCCAATTGCCGTTGACATATAGCAACGAAACCGACAATACGCATACTACACTTACGGTCGCAGAAACAAGTATTGCATACTACTAGGCGATGTTAAACCCTTCGATCGAATTAACGAACACCCACATTCCCTAACAAGCTCAACACTTGAGCGCCGCTAAACAATACCCAAAGTCTATGCCGCGGTATTTAATGGACCAACCGTAGAAGGGCAGACCCAAGCCTCATTTATGGCGCCACTAACCACGACAAACCCTAAGGTTCAGTCGTAGTTTGGTGGTCACATCTCGAGTTAGGGTTACTTTCTTCTAGAGGGTCCATAAGAATACCTGCATTAGTTATCGAGTATGTTCAACCTAGAAAACACGAGTGTTTGATAATTCGTTCGACCTGCTTAACGTCGCCAAAGTTACAAATACGATGCTATAAAATACGAATACGAACTATTCCGCAAAGAGCCCAATACAAACTTACATCACATGCAATTCTGGACTACTTAAACAAAATCAGAAACCCCAGAACACAATATACAGAACACTGGAGCAAAACGAGAAGGAGAGGAGCACAGTGGGTCGGCGACGCCGGAAAAATTGGCTCTGTCGCCGGCCCATTCCGAGCCCCCCTTCATATTTCACCAGTGTTCTTGTATCATTCTAAATACCACTCTGCAGTTGTTTAAATAATTTTCAGGTCACTTTAAAAAAATTTACAGAGCATTTTTCAAGGGTCAATAATTTCGTATTTTGCGGAAGTTTTCGTTTTCGTATTCTTGTAACATCGCCTAGGCATCTAGTTTGGCTCTGATACCATGAAGGAGTTTCTACAGCACCACTACAAGGGTTTAGTGGCATCATACATGCCATTCTTTAATTTTTAGGGTGCTAGAGAAACTAACCTAAGGATCATACTAGAAAAGCTAGGGTAACAAAACTTTAAACACTTTCACAAGAAGTAAAAGCTAGGTTTAGGGAATACAACCTTTGAAGCTCCCTACGCTAGACTCCTTAGCCACTTGGGGTTTGAAAGAAGCTTGCTTGAGGTCCTCTATGTCCACGACGATCCCCCGGAGTCCTCTTTGTCCAAGCTAGAAGCTTTACTAGATCAAGAGAAATAGTTGAAGCCAACACTCTAAACTAGTTGGCTAGAGTAGTATAGAATGTTGATGTGGTTTCTTTTCTCACTTAAAGACCCTAACTTGAACACTCTTTCACTCACTAATGGAAGCTAGAGAGCAAGAGAGAAGAAGAAGATGAAGGCAATATGAGAGCTCAAGATAATGACAAGCTTAGGTTAAAAGATAAGAAAAGAAAATATATATATTTTCTTCTTCTCACCTTTAACCCTAGTTAAAAAATATCTAGATATTTTCTTTTGGATGAAAAATGGCCAAGGAAATATAACTCATGGTTAAGGCAAGGGTGAGTGGAAGAATAAAATAATTAACCATGAATTAATTTCACTTTCTTTTTCTTTTCCAAAAGGAAATATCATTATATTAAATAACAAGGTGTGAGTCTTATATTTCCACCATATCATATATCAACAACCATGATAGAATAAGTGTATGCATGTTTGTGTGCATGCATATCCATATGTGCAACAAAAAGAACATGTGCATACATGCATGCATACTACAAAAGACAAAAGGGTCTAAAGTGAAAAGCTAATGGTCAAAGATAAATCAACACTTGATTTAGAAAACCGGTCATATCACATACGACCCGACCAATAGCAAACCGCCCGATTAATATACGGTATCACATACACGCATTTAATCGGGCCCCCGCGCATATCTCATATGCACACCACATCGTTTCTTCTGGACTAGGTAACTCCATTGTGGAACTCTGAGACTCGTCAATACGCCGGCAGTGGGTGATGATCATATCAAGCACCCCCAAGCCGCAAGAGGTCAGCTAAACGTAACGGCCACCCGGGTATTGAGCGATCAGAAGAAAACAAACGAACCTGTCACAACTCCCGTCGAGCCAACCGGCAACACTACCGAACAGTCCGGTCTCTTAGTTAGATATGCTGCATATCGAGTCTAGGGATGGTAACGTCGACCCCAATAACTCAATAAGTCGTGCCGATGAATGGTCTATAACCAGATTGAGAAACTACTGATTACATTTATCAGTAAATCTCAACAGCTCAGGCCAGGGACTTACTGATATAGCCAATCGAGCACAGCACAGCATCAACCCCCAATACCGAGAGAGACGAAACCCCTCCTATCGCTCATCGCCTTCTTGTGTCTCGGGACTGTACCCAACAGCCACCTGTTTGCACGACTCAGTAAAGCCGTGGTTGGGTGCTAATCAAAATACAGTGGGAGAACAGACAAGACTCTATGACGATCTTGGGTCTACAGACTAACCTGTACCAGTGTCACCTGAGAACTGCTATCTGACGATAGATATAATTCCATATAGGAGTTCTCGGCGAGTCCTTCCAGTGTACCCAGTCACCACTGAGCACCCATATACGATCTCGATGTCAAACATCGATGAATGTGGAAACATCTATCGCCCATCATATGGGTCTAGTATCATATATGCTAGTCTACTCTGGTATATCGATGCCCCATCTCGATACACCTACGACTAGGGACTTTTCAGGATATGCTTATAAACTACAAATGTCCCACTATTATGATCTCCATCATAATCACAGTAGTCAAGCAAATATCCTCTGGGCTTTATCAACATGTGTGAATGAATAAAAGCATGATCAAATCAACATGTCAGATAAAGAAGAACCAGATAGCATACTATCATGTCGAGCAAGAATGTACACTGAATATATATATATAGACACACACACACACACATGTATAAATACATCCACTATCATATAATGGCCTCTAGGGCATACATATATCCAACAATCTCCCACTTGCATTAAGGCCAGTTATTGGTGTATCTCATACCCAACAGCTCAAAAAGTCGCTCATGCTGCGGCTGAGGGAGGGCCTTGGTGAGTGGATCCGCAGTGTTATTCTTTGTGTCTACTCTCCTAATCTCGATCTCGCGGCAATATACGATCTTCCGGATCAAATGAAAACGCCTCAGGATGTGTCTGGATCGCCGATAGGACCTGGGCTCCTTGGCTAACGCCATAGCCCCATTATTATCACAATACAATGGTATTGGATCAATAATGGTTGGAACTACTCCTAGCTTCAAGACGAACTTCCTTATCCAGACGGCTTCCTTGGCGGCATCATTCGCAGCAATGTACTCAGCCTCCATTGTAGAGTCTACAACGGTATCTTGTTTAGAACTCTTCCAACTTACCGCCCCTCCATTGAGGGTAAATACAAACCCAGAGATAGATTTGCTGTCGTCCTTATCACTCTGGAAGCTCGAGTCAGTAAAGGCCTCCATTTGGAGATCTCCATTACCATACACGAAGAACAATTCTTTAGTCCTTCTCAAGTACTTTAGAATGTTCTTCACAGCTATCCAGTGATTCTCCTCTGGGTTGGATTGATACCTGCTTACTACACTAAGTGCATAAGCTACATCTAGGCGCGTACATAACATCGCATACATTATAGATACTACTGCCGAAGCATAGGGTATAATGCTCATGCGAGCACTCTCTTCATCGGACTTTGGGCAAGAGTCCTTAGAGAGAGTGACCCCATGGAAGGCGGGTAAGGCACCCCGCTTGGAGTCTTCCATGCCAAACCTTTTTACGATGGTGTTGATGTACCTGGTTTGGGACAATCCCAATAACCTTTTGGATCTATCCCTATAGATCCGTATGCCCAGAATGTATGTGGCATCACCCAGGTCCTTCATGGAGAACCTTAGTGATAAGAAAGATTTGACCAACTGTAGCATAGGAATATCATTTCTTATTAGAAGAATGTCATCCACGTATAATACGAGGAATGTGACAGCTCTCCCTACAGCTTTCTTATAAACACAAGGTTCATCTGGATTTTTGATGAAATCAAACTCTTTGATAACATCATCAAAACAGATGTTCCAACTCCGTGATGCCTGCTTTAATCCATAAATGGATTTAAGCAATCTACATGCTTTCCTGCTGCTCCCACTGTCAATGAAGCCCTCTGGCTGATCCATATAAACGCATTCTTCTAAATCTCCGTTTAGAAATGCCGTTTTAACGTCCATCGGCCAGATTTCATAGTCATAGTGAGCAGCAAGAACAAGTAGGACCCGAATGGATTTAAATATGGCTACGGGAGAAAAAGTTTCGTCATAGTCCAAACCTGGTCTTTGACGAACCCCTTCGCCACAAATCTTGCTTTATAGGTCTCTACCTGCCCATCTACACCAATCTTTCTTTTAAAAATCCATTTGCACCCCACAGGTTTTACCCCAGGGGGTATAACGTCCAAAGTCCAAACTTTTTTGGTGTACATAGACTCCATTTCGGATCTCATGGCATCCAGCCACTCACAGAGTCTCCATTCGTGATAGCTTGCTGAAAGCTGGTAGGATCATCATCCTCCATGATGCAGTCTTCTCTGTCACCATCAATGAGGAAACCATAGTACCTCTCCGGTGGTCGAGTAGTCCTACCAGACCTACGGAGTGGTCAAGGTTTTTCAGTTTCTGTTGCAACAGCCGGTTCAACCAAGTCATCATTCTTAATCTGTGTTTCTAGAACTTCTTCTAGGTCTACCATACTGCCATCTGTATCATTTGTGAAAAACTCTTTTTCCAAGAATGTGGCATACTGAGAAACAAACACATTTTGTTCCTCCTTGTGGTAGAAAAGATATCCATAAGAATTCTTTGGATATCCCACAAAATTACACATGACCAACCGTGTCTCGAGTTTGTCCGGATTCTGCTTTTTAACATAGGCCGCGCAACCCCAAATCTTAATTCTCTTAAGAGATGGTCACTTCCCATGCCATATCTCATATGGCGTGGTAGACACGGTTTTGGTTGGGACCCTGTTCAATAGAAATGCTGCAGTCTCTAATGCATGCCCCCAAAATGGGACGGATAACTCAGCATCACTCATCATGGAATGGACCATATCTAATAGGGTCCGATTCCGTCATTCTGACACGCCATTGTGCTGTGGTGTGTAAGGAGGAGTGAGCAGACAGAGAATCCCATTCTCTTTTAGGAAGTTTGCAAACTCTGTACTAAGATACTCTCCATCCCGATCTGATCGAAGAATTTTGATGCTCAAGCCGGTTTGTTTTTCTACTTCGAGTTTATATTCAGTGAATTTCTCGAAGGCTTCGTACTTGTGCTTCAATAAAAATATATGACCGAATCTTGAGAAATCATCAGTGAAGGTAATGAAGTATGAAAAACCGCCTCTAGCTTGTGTAGACATTGGCCCACATACATCACTATGTATGAGGCCTAAAAGCTCATTAGCTCTTTCTCCGTGTCCTGTAAACGGAGTTTTGGTCATTTTACCCTTGATACAAGACTGGCAAGTCTCATAAGATTTATATTCAAAAGGGTTTAAATATCCATCTTTGTGTAACTTATTTAATCTTGTTTCGTTAATATACCAAGTCTACAGTACCAAAAAAAAGCTTCATTTATTTCTGAAAGTTTTCTTTTATTAGTGTGTAGTATGCTGAAAACTGTGTGTTGATTTAGGACGTATATCCCGTTATTAAGCGTACCATACCCAACCAATATTTGATTCAGGTGAATGTTCATAACATTGTTCTGCAATACAAAATTATATTCTTCATTGTCTAACAAAGAAAAGGATATTATATTACAAAGTTTACTAGGTACATAATAACATGGGTTCAAAACCAATATACACCCAGACGGCAACCCCAAGTGATACTCTCCCACTGCAACTGTATGTACATTGGAACCATTTCCAACGCGGAGAGTATGGTCACCTGTCTTTAAAACCTTGCTATTTCTCAGCCCCTGCATAGAATTGCAAATGTGAGAACCTGAACCGGTAGCTAATACCTAGGAAGCAGAGTTTATTGAAAAACAGTTTTCTGTCACATACACACGTGAAGCGGAAGCATCCCTATGCTTCTTCTTGAGATCCAAGTACTCTGTGCAGTTTCACTTCCAGTGTCCTATTTTGTGGCAGAGATAACATTCTCCTTTCCCCGATTCCCCAGCTTTGGACTTGTCTTTCCCCTTAACCTTTTTAACTCCACCCCTAGGTTTGGTGGGTTTCTTCTTTATCTTTCCCTTGGCCTTAGCCTTCGGGCGAGAAGAGGAAGATTGCCCAACACTTAAAACGGGAGTTTTCACTGATTTCAGTGTGCTCTCTGCACTCCTTAACATATTAAGAAGTTCAGGTAGTTCCTTCTCCATGTTATGCATGTTGAAGTTAACTATAAATTGAGCAAAGGTGGAGGGGAGAGACTGCAGAATAATATCCGTATATTATTCAATGTCCATTGTCCATACAAGGTCCTCAAACTCTTCTATAAGAGCTATCATCTTCAGAACATGGTCCCCTACTGGTGTGCCAGGGGCTATTCGCATCTGAAACAGTTTTCTTGATGTTTCGTATCGTAATACGCGAGATTGCTCTCCATACAACTCCTTTGTATGGAGGAATATGGCGTGAACGTCCATATTCTCGTGCTGCTTTTGATGTGTATTATCCATCGATGCAAGCATGAGGCACTTGGCCGTGGCACATTCAGCGTCCCATGTCTTGCGGACTTCAATATCCGCAACTGAGGATTTAGGGCCTAGGACGGGCGGGGCTGGAGATGTGAGGACATATGATACCTTATCATAAGTCAAGGAAATGTTAAGATTCCTCAGCCAGTCTTTATAATTGGTCCCATTCAATTTATTTTTATCTAGTAGAAGCTTGAGTTCTGTCATTGGTATCTGCCATTAAGAGAGAGAAAAGAATACACTCAGCGAAAGCTCTTGCAAAGATCAGATTGGTTATTATCTTATCTAATCGATGTCTCCTAGTGCTTTTATCAAGTTTTTCTTTCAAACCTTAAAAAGAAAACTAGCCAGGATTAATTACAGTCTACAACTTCGCTAACCGTTCAGCCAGGCCAATGTCGGTACTTGTGGGAGGTTCCCCATGCTTTCGCATGGACCTAATTAATATAAACCTCGTCTTCCCAGAGGCATAGCCCCGTTTAACACCTTTCTAGACACCTAATGAGTTAGCTAATTGTAAACTACAAAACTCTCCTAAGAGCAACTATTGCCCACAGTGGGATCGGGATCCAACCAGCATATGGAAGGTATGCAATCTCATTGTAAATTTCAACTCTTGAAACCCCCGATGTGGTTTTTACCCCTAGTACCCATGACCTTAACTATGTTCAACAAGTCATAAGCACTAGTCAAGTTCTACCCGTCATTTCTTGATTAATTAGACCCACTCACATGACCCTTAACTATGGTCAACAAAGTCATATGAATGTCCTAACTAATCTGCATCATATGCATCGTAGGAAGACATCACTTAGCTACCGTACACAACGCCTTAACTATAGTCAACAAACGTAGCACGGATACTAAGTACTCTACTTCCTAAAATGACAGAGAGTTGCGGATGATTTTTAAGAAAATCTTTAACGCTTTGAACTTGATATCGTTGTAGAATCAAATGGTTTTCAAAAGTAGTGGCTTAAGATCCGCAGTTTTGAAGTGTAGCTTTTTCGTAAAAAGCCGAGTGGTTTTTCAAATCCGATTCTATAACATCTTTTTAGGTTTATTTTCTTTACATTAATCATATCAATGTAGTCCCATCATTTAATTCCTTAAGCCAATCATAGAAAAGAAACGAAAATACAACGTAAGCTTATGCCATCCGCATTCGCCGCAATGTTCCGTTATGCACCGTTAGGTTACTTAACTAACAGCCTACCGGGACGGGACTAGCGCGGGTGCAAAACATAAGCAACGTCTATTATATATCTCATATATAATATAGCATTCGTTTCAGATATATTAAGCGATCACATCACAGAATATAGGCAGCTGAAACACAGATATGACAACATAGGATATACTAGGACGTCCGTATTTAGTATTTTAGCCAACAATAGAAAATACGGATTCCACGGTCATGATGAATAGCCAATCCCACACCCTAGACCCCTACGAGTGCGGCAAGTGACCCTGCCAATTCTGGAGTTAGGAAACCCGGTCTCGACGCCTCGAGATGGTCTCCCACTGGACTCCAAAACCCGGTCACTTGTACTCTCCTTCTTGGGTCTATCCTAATGCGGAAAAGTAAATAATATACAACAACGGTGACATCATCCTCAACCCGGAAGTGCCCCGAATGAAAGAATATTACATTACATATGAATTTTACATGAATGAAAAATAAAACTCTCATCTCACATAAAACCCCCGGCTATTCGATCACGGCAATCCAATACATCACAACACAGCAACACATAACATCACATGTCATCAACGTAAGCAAGTATGCATACCCCAATTGCCGTTGACATATAGAAATGAAACCGGAGATACGCATACTACACTTACGGTCGCAGAAACTAGTATCACATACTACTAGGCGATGTTAAACCCTTCGATCGAATTAATGAACACCCACATTCCCTAGCAAGCTCAACACTTGAGCGTCGCTAAACAATACCCAAAGTCTATGCCGCAGTATTTAATGGACCAACCGTAGAAGGGCAGACCCAAGCCTCATTTGTGGCGCCACTAACCACGACAAACCCTAAGGTTCAGTCGTAGTTTTGTGGTCACATCTCGAGTTAGGGTTACTTTCTTCTAGAGGGTCCATAGGAATACCTGCATTAATTATCGAGTATGTTCAACCTAGAAAACACGAGTGTTTGATAATTCGTTCGACCTGCTTAACGTCGCCAAAGTTACCAATACGATGCTATAAAATACGAATACGAACTATTCCGCAAAGAGCCCAATACAAACTTACATCACATGCAATTCTGGACTACATAAACAAAATCAGAAACCCCAGAACACAATATACAGAATACTGGAGCAAAACGAGAAGGAGAGGAGCACAGTGGGTCGGCGACGCCGGAAAAATTGGCTCTGTCGCCGGCCCATTCCGAGACCCCCCCTTTGTACTTCACCAGTGTTCTTGTATCATTCTAAATACCACTCTGCAGTTGTTTAAATAATTTTCAAGTCACTTTTAAAAAAAATTACAGAGAGCATTTTTCAAGGGTCTATAATTTCGTATTTTGCGGAAGTTTTCGTTTTCGTATTCTTGTAACATCGCCTAGGCTTCTAGTTTGGCTCTGATACCATGAAGGAGTTTCTACAGCACCACTACAAGGGTTTAGTGGCATCATACATGCCATTCTTTAATTTTTAGGGTGCTAGAGAAACTAACCTAAGAATCATACTAGAAAAGCTAGGGTAACAAAACTTTAAACACTTTCACAAGAAGTAAAAGCTAGGTTTAGGGAATACAACCTTTGAAGCTCCCTACGCTAGACACCTTGGCCACTTGGGGTTTGAAAGAAGCTTGCTTGAGGTTCTCTATGTCCACGACGATCCACCCGGAGTCCTCTTTCTCCAAGCTAGAAGCTTTACTAGATCAAGAGAAATAGTTGAAGCCAACACTCTAAACTAGTTGGCTAGTTGGCTAGAGTAGTATCGAATGTTGATGTGGTTTCTTTTCTCACTTAAAGACCCTAACTTGAACACTCTTTCACTCACTAATGGAAGCTAGAGAGCAAGAGAGAGGAAGAAGAAGATGAAGGCAATATGAGAGCTCAAGATAATGATAAGCTTAGGTTAAAAGGTAAGAAAAGAAAATATATATATTTTCTTCTTCTCACCTTTAACCCTAGTTAAAAAATATCTAGATATTTTCTTTTGGATGAAAAATGGCCAAGAAAATATAACTCATAGTTAAGGCAAGGGTGAGTGGAAGAATAAAATAATTAACCATGAATTAATTTCACTTTCATTTTCTTTTCCAAAAGGAAATATCATTATATTAAATAACAAGATGTGAGTCTTATATTGCCACCATCTCATATATCAACAACCATGATAGAATAAGTGTATGCATGTATGTGTGCATGCACATCCATATGTGCAACAAAAAGAACATGTGCATACATGCATGCATATTACAAAAGACAAAAGGGTCTAAAGTGAAAAGCTAATGGTCAAAGATAAATCAACACTTGATTTAGCAAACCGGCCATATCACATACGACCCGACCAATAGCAAACCGCCCGATTAATATACGGTATCACATACACGCATTTAATCGGGCCCCCGCCCATATCTCATATGCACACCACATCGTTTCACCTGGACTAGCTAACTCCATTGTGGGACTCTAAGACTCGTCAATACGCCGGCAGTGGGTGATGATCATATCAAGCACCCCCAAGCCGCAAGAGGTTAGCTAAACATAACGGCCACCTGGGTATTGAGCGATCAGAAGAAAACAAGCAAACCTGTCACAACTCCCGTCGAGCCAACCGGCAACACTACCGAACAGTCCGGTCTCTTCGTCAGATATGCTGCATATCGAGTCTAGGGATGGTAACGTCGACCCCAATAACTCAATAAGTCATGCCGATGAATGGTCTATAACCAGATCGAGAAACTACTGATCATATTTATCAGTAAATCTCAATAGCCCTGGCCAGGGACTTACTGATATAGCCAATCGAGCATAGCACAACATCAACCCCCAATACCGGGATAGACGAAACCCCTCCTATCGCTCATCTCCTTCGTGTGTCTCGGGACTGTACCCAACAGCCACCTGTTTGCACGACTCAATAGAGCCGTGGTTGGGTGGTAATCAAAGTACAGTGGGAGAACACACAAGGCTCTATGACGATCTCGGGTCTACAGACTAACCTGTACCAGTGTCACCTGAGAACTGCTATCCGACGATAGATATAATTCCATATAGGAGTTCTCGGCGAGTCCTTCCAGTGTACTCAGTCACCACTGAGCACCCGTATACGATCTCGATGTCAAAGATCGATGAATGTGGGAACATCCATCGCCCATCATATGGGTCTAGTATCATATACGCTACTCTACTCTGGTATATCGATGCCCCGTCTCGATACACCTACGACTAGGGACTTTTCAGAATATGCTTATAAACTACAGATGTCCCACTAGTATGATCTCCATCATAATCACTGTAGTCAAGCAAATATCCTCAGGGCTTTATCAACATGTGTGAATGAATAAAAGCATGATCAAATCAATTTGTCAGATAAAGAAGAACCAGATAGCATACTATCTTGTCGAGCAAGAATGTACACTGAATATATATATACACACACACACATGTATAAATACATCCACTATCATATAATGGCCTCTAGGGCATACATATATCCAACAGGAGTGCAGCCCAAAACACCCTGAGAAACTACTGGAGTACCTACCAGCAAATCTCGCTTGCCCTGGCTAGGGACTTTGTGTAATGGCTTTCCGAATCATAGCGCGACATCAACCCCCAACACCGGGAGAGATGAATCATATCTAACCGCCACTGTCTCGAAGTGCTTCGGGACTGCACCCAACTACTATCTGTTTGCATGACTCAATAGAGCCGTGGTAGGGTAGTAATCTAAGAACAGTGGGAACACACTTGAGGCAAAGTATCAGGGTCATGTAAACAGACTATGCTATACTCATGTCACTGGGAACTGCTACCTGACGATAGGTATAGTACCAACCAGTAGTACCCCATGAGTCTGTCCAGTGTAACTCATAATCTAATGAGCACCTGCATACTATCTCCAATACGACGTACTGATGGCTTTGGGACAAAACATCTCCCCTGCTGGGATAAGAAGCGTATACACTAGTCTGCTCTGGAGTATCGATACTCTATCTCGATAATCCTACGACTAGGGACCTGTATAAGGATGTGCTTGTAGACTACCCGGCCCCCACTAGTGTGACTGCTATCACAATGCTGGTAGTCAAGCAAAGATCCTAAGGGCTCTACCAATATGTATTTTCGATACGTCAAAAGAAATATACACGCATATTAAGATAGATACAAACAAAGTAGCATACTACCATATTGAGCAAGACTGTCATAAATCCGTGTATATATCCTAAGCTTCCAAAATGTAATATACAAACTAGTACTATACAATAATAGCCTCTAGGGCATATTACACTAACAATCTCCCATTTGCACTAAGGCCATGTGCTGGCATATCGCAGACCTATCATCTCGAATAGCCTCTCGAATTGCGTCTGAAGGATGGCATTTGTGAATGGATCTGCAGTGTTGTTCTCCGTAGCAACTCTCCGCACCTCGATCTCCCGGTGATCCACGATCTTCCTGATCAGGTGATACCGCCTCAAGATGTGTTTGGACTTTTGATGGGACCTGGGTTCCTTTGCTAAAGGTATAGCCCCATTGTTGTCACAATACAGAGGTATTGGATCAACAATGGACGGAACCACCAGAAGATATGTTAAGAACTTCCTCATCTAGACTGCATCTTTTGCGGCATCACAAATTGCGATATACTCTGCTTCCATTATCGAGTCAGCAACGGTGTCCGGCTTAGAACTCTTCCAACAAACCGCCCGTCTATTAAGGGTAAAGATATAACCCGACATGGATTTGGAGTCATCCTTGTCACTCTGGAAGCTGGAGTCAGCAAAGGCCTCGATCTGGAGGCATTTTCCTCCATACTCCAAGAACATCTCCTTAATCCTTCACAGGTACTTGAGAATGTTCTTTACTGATATCCAGTACTTCTCCCTAGGGTTTAACTGATACCGGCTTACCATGCTTAGTGTATAAGCAACATCTGGTCTAATACACAACATCGCATACATTATAGAGCCTACCGCAGAAGCGTAGGTGTAACGTTCTGAAAATTCGATCAGGTTAATTGTGTATTAATTATTGATATTAAGTATTTTCCGTAAAATCCAGGATATAATTATTTTTCCACATAGACTTAAATACACCTTTTTTTACTATGTAATTGATAGTATTTGGTATTTAATTGGTCACTTATAAATTTCTAGTTTACTTAAATATTTTTCTAAATTAATTATTCCTAAATATTATTTTAAGCTTTCACTTATACATTTAATTAGTGATTATTACAAATTAGAATGGGTTAATCACACATTAGTGCACCATGATATCTTAAAATCAAGTTTGTAACATATTCTCTCTTTCTAAAATTCTCTAAAGTTTCAAGAAAATTCTAGAAAAAACTTAATAAAAAAATTGAATAAAATAAAATAAATAATAAAGAAATGATAGATTGATGTATGTGGGGGGCGAGGGGTAAAGTTACCTCTCTCTCTCACTCACCCACACACAAACACCCTCCTTTGTTCTGGCCGAAAATTGGCAGCCCCGTTCCCCATCTTCTCCATCTCATTTCCACTTCTAAAATATTCATTATTCCATCAAAAAATCCACAAAAAAACCTCACTAATTCCTAATTTAACCTTTACCCATTATTCCTTGGTCAAACTAGTATGGATCTAGGAGCAAGGAAGCTTTTTTGGAGGCAAGTTGCAAGTTAGATCTACAAATCTTTGAAGTATAAATCTTAACCGAATGGTTAATTTGTTGGTAAATTGCTTTAAGTTAAATTATTTAAGTGTTAATTTGGTTCTAATTTCAAGTTGAGATTTTAAAGAAAAGGGTTTGGGTTAGAGCTAGGGTTTCAACCATCATTATTGTGTTAGTCAAGTTTAGTTGTCTATCTAGTGGGCTTTCAAACCTAATCTAGATTAATATCTCGTTTAAGTGGTTTCTAATTATCCAAAATTTAGTGTGCTTGCAAACTTATTTCAAGATTAGTGTGTAATTAGTGAGATTAAAAATTGGCTAATAATTGTGTGGCCTAATTATAATATTAAGTGAAATTTGTGGCCACTACATTTGCACAAAACTTCTAGATTTGCACTAAATGGTTAAGTGATGCTTACTAGGTTTTTTCGAATAAATCGATTTTGATTAAGTTTGAGGTTTTGATGGCTTACTACCTATTTCATAAAATATTTAGTGTGTTGTGAATACGCGATTGGTACGATTGGGTTTTAGGTTTGGGGTTTTCCACGTATAGCGACCCTAGTTGTGGTTTGTGGTGTTGTCGCGAGTGCGTTTGTGCACCAAGTGCGTGCACGTCTAGTTAGTGCGCGTGGTTGACTTGTATTATTTGTGTCTATGACTATTTATATAACTACCCTCTTATTTACTTGTGTGCGATCCTAGGATCGGATGCAGAGGCGTCGGACGTGGCGCGGAAAGACAAGGCTGAGATCGGATCAGATTAAACGAGGTATCCCGATGAGTAGATGTACACATCTATGGGGGATCGTCTGGATGGCGCGAGGCGCCCGACAGTAGGATTACTAGTAGTGCTTGCATTTATATGCGTAGTTTCCTAGTTAGTCATCTCATTGCATTGCATCATCTTATATATATATATATATATATATATATGTGGGGGGGATATCATCTCATAGGACACCTGCACCATTACCATTGGTGTAACACCTTGAAATTCGTCTAGGTTAATTTTCGTGTTAAGTAGCGATAATGCGTGTTTTTCATAAAACTTCGTTAATAGTTTTTTTTTCCACATAAACCGGAATAAACCTATTTTAATTGTGAAACGTGTAAATATATGTATAATTATGTTTTATTAATTAATAATTGAATTAGTGTTCACATATTTAACTAAATTCCTAAACTATTATGTTTTAAGCGAAATTTTGTTAGCATGCACAACACAATTTTCACCCTAGGTTTAATGTAACATGTCTACCATTTTCAAATTTCCCTCATGGTTCTATTTCCTTATTAATTAAAAACAAAACAATCAAATAAAGATAAATAAGAAAATAAATGGGAAAAGGGAAGCATGGGGCATTAAATGAGGCATGGGACACTTTGACCTTGGGATTTTCTCTCTCTCTCTCTTGAATAGGAAAAGGGCAGCTCCTGCAGCCTTTCCGCCCTTCATTCTCCTTCTTCTCATCATTTAAAGCTCATCTCCATATCAAAAATCCATCATTTATCACACCAACCTCTCATTTAACACACCAAAATCACTCCTTTGTTGGTTCTTGAGCCTACTCTGAGCTCTAGGAGGCAAGGCCAGCAAGTTTGTGCCACCACTTGACCATTGTGAGGTATTAAGCTTACCATATTACTTATTTTGCTAAACTTGTAGTTTAATTAGCTTAAAATAGTGTTTATATGGGTTTTTATGCTAATTATGTGGTTTAAGTGAAGATTAGGATAAGTTAGGGTTTTTAGGGCTTGCTGAGCTTAATTAAGTATTGTAGGTGTCGTTTAAACCAAGTCTTTGCACCTGATTACACTAAAATACCATATTGTTTTAATTTAGTGTTTAATTAGTGTTTTAGTTAATATTTTGGGTTGTTTTTGGATCTGCTTTCACACCCGATGCTTCAGGCAAAAGTTGCATTTACTAGAGCTTGGTTACTAGACCTAGATCACACACACGAAGCACGGGACCCCAATTCCCAATGTTGGCCGCAAATTAAAGGGTTCTAGCCGCAAATTGCGGCCAAATGGTGAGTGTTGGTGTCGGGGTTTGGGCTATGGGTGTCTGCTACATATTTAAGACCTTAGGTATATGCAACTTTTCCTATTTCAACTTATGTCAAAATCTGGAACCAAATACGTTGTTTTTAGCACTTTTAAACTTGCGCGACACGTGCGTTATGGGTTTGGGTTTGGTGTTTGCTATGTATCACAGCGTGTCAAGGGGGTTTCAGACGTTGCACACACGTATCGGCGTTTCGTTTTCACACGCGTTTAGCTTGCGACGCTAGTTTCTTGTATGGTCTTGATATCGCGTTTTTGCAGGATTTTGGCCTCACGTGTGTTGCTTTATATAAATTCTAGGATCTATCGTGGAGACATCGGGCACGGCGTGGAAAAGAAAGGCGGTGATCGGATCGGGCTAGCAGAGGCATTCCGGTTAGTAGATGTACACATCTACGGGGGAAATCATTCGGATAGCGCAAGACGCCCGATACTTAGAATTTCGTTTTGTACTTAATTATATGCGTAGTTCCTAGTTATTCATTGCATTGCATCATTCATCATGTGTATAGATACTGTGCTAGTACCTCATAGGACACTCGCACTGTTACCATTGGCTTATGCTGCACGGGCACTATTCATGGGAACACACACGCCTTGGTAATTGCTATGCTACGAACACTTAACTAGTTAAATCCAAATCTTATCACTTGCGCCATTATGTTAATAACCTGCAATTGATATATTTAATTCCTTAATATGGATATGTAGGATTGCTAGACACATGCACACATCTTATTGCATCATTGTTCACGCATAGCTTTCTAGTTTCCGCATTGCATTTCATATTATTAATATTATAGGCATTCATGTATCATGATTCGCTCGATGATTTCCGTATTTATGATATTTATGGATTTGGAGGAACCGCAAAGATTTGAAAACATATTACCATTTTAAAAATGTAAGTTTGCGGCTTTCTCATGATATGATGCATCTATTGTCCACCATGAGATTTCTCGATGCTTGAGCAGTATCCTACACCCGATTCGAGGAGGAGTACGAACCGTTTGTGGGTTCATGGTGGACCCGGTGCGGTACCCCGAGGTAAGAAGATCGCAGATATAGGCGTTGAGCCTGTGACAGGGGAGCATTGCTGACCGTGATTGTTTGTTGACTCGTCGGATATCCGGAGGGTACCGATCGGAGTTGGGCCATTCCGGATAGCCGGAGTCCAGGGGCCAGTCCGAATAGCCGGAGCCCCAGATATTGCTATTGAGCCTGAGATTTATATTTATGGGTCAGTCCGGATTGCCGGAGCCCGGATTTACTGAGATTTTCATATTGATGTCGATACGGACACAGACTTATATTGATTTCATTGATGAAACTACAACAAAATTTCGGAAGTTTTATTAAGATAAAAACACAGATTTCCCATGTTATTTATATTCAGATCTCGCGTTATTCATTGCATTCATGCTACATGCATATTATTACATCGCATCATATTAACATATGTAGGTTGTTACATCATTGTGTACATGCTTACGATAGCCTTATTAGATGTTATTTTTACTCACGAGTTGGCAACTCACCCCCATTGTGCCATAGTGTTTTGCAGGTCTGACCCGTCAACACAGTAGCGGCGGCGCACCTCCTCTTTTGCTCCTTTTGCTTGGATTCGCAGAACTGTTCGTAGGTGGGTTGCGGGGTTATTTTGTTGCCACTTGTTTCATTATTGTATCTAGTGTACTCCATCTACTGTAGCTACTATATATATACCAGTTATACTGTTATATTTGTGACCTAGAGACGAGACAGTGAGATTTGTGTATTATATGTTATTTCTCAGGGTCGAGCTCACTTGAGCCGACATGTTGCTTTATTCTTTGTGCTTTAATTTCTTTTCTGCACAGTTGATATTTATTGCGTGGGATTATGAATCCGCATTTGGGCGAAGAGCTAACTCCCGCTTGGGGATGCCTTATTTCATGTTGTATATATATATATATTCCTATTTGTACCCGTTTGGGGTCAGTTTTTACAAAGGAGACCCTGCCGATTTTTTTTGGAAAAATGGATGTTGCTTTTAAAACTTGATGCGACTTATAAATTGAAAATTGCTTATATATTTTGTTTTTCCTTCACTCTATAGCTCTTTTCGGTTTTGATTTCTGGGTTTTGATTTACATAGGTTACGTACGCCTTGAGATGTTTCGTAATTTAAGTGCCAATCATGCTCCGTACATTTCGGGTCATGACCATTGGTTCATGCTGCACGTGCACTATTCATGAAAACACACACGCCTTTGGTAATTGCTATGTCACGAACACTATAGAACTTGCTTAAAATCGGTAACTGTGCATTTGCATCATATATGATCCGTAGACTTATACTTGTATATTCATTTCATTAAATGGATACGTAGGATTGTTAGTCATATATACATACCTCATTGCATCATAATTCATGCATAGCTTCTGACCATACTTCGAATGGTATATACTACCGTATCATAGATTTCCATCATCACCGGCATGTTTATATATTGTGATTCTTCTCGAGGATTTCAGTATTTATGGGATTTCTGGATTTTTGGGAAAACCGTAAGAATTTTATAAACCTATTATCGTTTTAAAAATGCAAGTTGCGGTTTTCTCGTGATATGATGTATGTGTCGTCCACCATGAGTTTTCCTGATTTATGTTGGTTTTCGAGACCCGATTCGAGGAGTTGGATGAACCGTTTCGGGTACATGGTGGGCCCGGTAAGGTACCCCGGGGCAAGAAGCTCGAGTTGTAGACGATGATCCTAGCAGGGGCAGACTACCTACTGGTGATGTTTGGCGCGGCGGATATCTGGAGGATACCGACGTAGTCGTTAGATTTGATGATATGGGCCAATCCGGACTGACGAAGCCCGAGATATTGAGACATTGAGATATTGAGATATTGAGACATTGAGATATTAAGGCATTGAGATATTGAGATATTGGTTATATATATTGTGTCGATGCTGGACACAGATTTTCCGTTGATTTCATTGATGATACTCAGTTTATTGCACAGATGATTTTCTAAGATAAGAATAAAGGTTTTTCTTATACCAGACATGTTCAAGTTTCGTGTTTAATTATGCATTCATGTTGCATTCATGCTAGTACATAGTATCATTTTGAGATACGAGGGTTGTGACGCATTTGCTTGCATGCTTACAATAGCCTTATTAGATGTTACTTACTACTCACGAGATGGCTGTTAGTTGTATGTATGCCCTAGAGGCCAGTATTGTACAGATGATGTATATTATATTGGATGCTTGGACATATATAGAGATGACTTTCTTGCTCGATATGATAGTATGCTATCTGGTTACTCTTTATCTTAACATGTACACTTGTCTCTTTATACTGTCTTATAGTTACATGTTGGTAAAGCCCTTAGGATGTGTACTTGACTACCTGGACTATGATGCAGATCATACTAGTGGGGACATGGTAGTCCATAAGTACATCCTTCAAGGTCCCTAGTCGTGGGTATATCGAGACGGGGCATCGATATACCAGAGTAGACTAGCGTATACGCTTCTCGACCCATGTGATGGGCGATGGATGATCCCATATCCATTGGTGTTTGACATCAGAGATGGTATACGGGTGCTCAGTGGAGACTGGGTACACTGGACGGACTCGCCGAGAACTCCCAGATGGTATTATACCTCACGTCAGATGGCAGTTCTCAGGTGACACTTGTACAGGTTAGTCTGTAGACCCGAGATCGTCATAGAGTCTTGTGTGATTCCCACTGTGCTTTGATCTCCACCTTACCACGTCCATGAGGGCGTGCAAAACGGTGGTCTTTGGGTACAGTCCCGAGTCACATGGAGGCAATGAGCGATAGGAGGGGTTTCGTCTCTCCCGGTATTGGGGGTTGATGTTGTGCTGTGCTCGATTGGCCGTAATAGGGAAGTCCCTGGCCAGGGCTGTTCAGAGATTTGCTGGTAAGTGTTACCAGTAGTTTCTCGACCCGTTATGAGCCTCACATCGGCACGACTTATCGGGTTATTGGGGTCTGACGTTTACCACCCCTAGACTTGATATGCGACATATCAGACGAAGAGACCGGACTGTACGGTAAGTGTTACTGGTCAGATTCGCAGGAGTGTGAGCGGGCTAGCTCGTCGATCTTCTGATCGCTCAATACCCGGGTGGCCGTTACGTTTAGCAGACCGCTTGCAGCTTGTGGATGCTTGATATGATCATCATCTGCTACCGGCGTATTGACGAGTCTTTAGAGTCCTACACAGAGGTTTCCTGGCTCAAGCGAAACGAAATAGGAGCGCATATGAGATATGCGCAGGACCGAGAATAATGCGTGTATGTGATACCGCATTTCATTCTCGCGATAAATGTTTCGATTCGTTATATTCGATATGACCTAGTTATCGAATCATTGATTCGATAAATCGATACATTGAATACTAGTCGGTTATGTGCGACATGACCGGATCATTGAATCAAATGTTGATTTAATGATTTAATGTATAATTATATATTTGATATATTACTTTGCATTAACTAGTATTGGTTCACTTTATATGGATTTTCTCACTTGATGTGCAAGTTGTATATGTGATATATTTTCGTGCACATACTTGTATCATGTTTGATGATGCTTGATTATTTGGTTAAGTGTGAAAGATTAAACCATGGTTAAGTGATGATTAGGGTTTTTCTTATTCATTTCTTTATTTATTTATTTGGAAATGATTATGATAAGAATGGTGGCTTTCTTTGTCTTTTAGTTGAAGCTTCATGAAGCTTTGACTTCTTAACCATTCTTGTCATCATGCTTAACCCTAACCCAGCCATTAACCATGGTCTATTCTCTACACTTAACCCTAGTAAGAATTATGATAAGTATTCCTTTTTCTTTTATTTTAAAAAGACTTATCATTTTTCTAGCTCATCTTCATCTTCATCTTCAAGTTTGAAACCTTGAGGCCATCAATGGCAACTTGAGCTTGAGAGTGAGAAATCCAATTCTAAAGAGAACCCACCTCCTATTTCTTCATCCTCTACCTCTTGCCAAGTAATAGAGTGTGTTTCCTTCACAAGTTTCATTACTTTGTGAAGTGGGAGCTTGATCTAGCGATGCCTCGACGTAGATCATCTTCGGCATCGTCGTCGATGACCAAGCCCGTTCATTCTCCGATGAAGGCGACGCTAGAGCGCGGGGTTCGACATGGACAGCGAGGAGACTTCGTTGCGGAGCCGTGGAGGTGGATATCCGGATCTACAAAGGTTGTAATTTCCATATCCTTGTAGTTAAGTGTTAACTAGTTTACTTTTCGCCTAGATTTCTAGCAACGATCCGTTTACTAGGGTTTCTCGGCACCATATTTTTGTAAAATGGCATGGTTGATGCCTTGTGAGAACTCTACTGTGTGCCTAGGAACCCTACAGTGGTATCAGAGCCTAGCTAGAGCCTTAGGCGAAGTCTAGACGGAGTTTGAAACCCGGACGAACCGAAAAACCAACCCCAAAATAGCTCTCTGGAAATTTTTCGAATTTGTGGTTTTTTGTCAATTAAAATTGCTTAAAAAATTCAGCAATAAAATCTGAGAATTACTGTGCAAAACGTTTCCTGTGAACAGTACAAAGTGCGGCGGAACCGCTGCAGAAGCTAGGCTTCTGCGGCGGTTCCGCGGCTAAAAAGTGACGTCAGCCCTTGGGTTTTGCACAGTAATTCCTGATTAATTGTTCTGAGTTTTCTGGGAATTTTAATTTGACTCCAGGTTTGAGTATTCTGGGGTTGTGTAAGGAATCAACGATTCGATCGGATTATCGAACTTTGTCTATGTGTTTTCCGGATAATTTTTTTGAATATGTTAAAAAGTTCGACCGGATATAAATACCCAATCTTTCTCCTGCCAAAAATATCCAAGTGTTGGATTATTGTGTGGTTTAAGGACGTTCTGAGTAGTGCAAGTAACGCGATGGTCCCTCTAGAAGACAACAAACCTTAACTCGATTATGTGACCGTCTTGAACTGCCCTTTGAACCTTCGGGTTTGGGGCAGTACGGCGTGCCACATGTGAGGCGTTGGCTTGACCCTTCTACGGCTGGACCGTTGGTACTGAGGCATGAAACGAATGTCTTTAAACCTATTTCATGTGTTGGATGGTTTCGGGAAAACTTGGGTGTTCGAATGTTCGATCGGAAAGTTTAATATATTCTATTTATCTGGAATGGGATACAATAATTGGAATTCACAAACAGTTATGTGATAACTGAATGAATGATATAAATCTAGCGCTTTAGTTTCATTTGATATTGAAAAGAGTTTTCGATAATGAGACTAAAATGCGGGATTTATAATAATTAGGCATGTGATGTCTAAGTATTTCATTTGATTAGGCATGTGATGTCTAAAGCAGTTGCGGATTCCAATTGTTGTAGTTTTACACTTTCTTTTCTGTGACCGTAAGTGTAGTATGTTCATATCGCCGGTTTCGTTGCTATACGTCAACGACAATTGGGGTATGCATACTTACTTACGTTGATGACATGTGATGTTATGTGTTGCTGGATATGTTATATTGGATCGTCGTGTTCGAATAGCCGGGGGTTTTTATGTGAGATGAGTGTTTTTCATTTTCATTCATGTAAAAACTTGTATGTAATATTCTTTTATTTGGGGCACTTCCAGGTAGCGGAAGTTGTCACCCTTTGTATATTATTTACTTTTCTGCATTAGGATAGACCCAAGGAGGGGAGCACAAGTAACCGGGTTCTGGGGTCCAGTGGGAGACCAACTCGAGGAGTCGAGTCCGGGTCTCCTAACCCTAGAATTGGCAGGGTTGCTTGCCGCTCTCGTAGGGGTCTAGGGGTGTGGGATTGGCTATTCATCACGACCGTGGAATCCGTGTTTTATACTGACTCGTATTGAAAACACGGACGTCCTAGTATATCCAATATTTCATATGTTTATTCTGCTGCGATATCTGTGTTGTGACTCTGTGATGGATATAGTATATAGTATATATGATATATTATATAGACGTGACTTATGTTTTGCACCCGCACTAGCCCTGCCCTGCTCTGTCGTTAGTTACCTAACCTAACGGTGCACGAGGGGACATCGAGGCGAATGCGGATGGCATAAGCGTACGTCATATCTATCTGTGATGTTTAGGTAATTAAATGATGGGAATTCATTAATGTGATTAATGAAAGGAAAGAAACCTAAGATGTTGTAGAATCAGATTTTAAATAAAACAGGTAGCTACAGTTCTTGCTTTGCATAGCGGTATATATGATATACCCCGCACCTTATTCGATGAGGAAAGGACCGAGATCCCTTCACCGGGAGTGACTCCTTTAGCAGTAACTGGCAGATGCTACACACTCGGTTTGTTTTTGATTGCTTCTATAGTTTCTGCTTTGCACAGTGATATATATGATATATCCCGCACCTCATTCGACGAGGAAAGGGCCGACGATCCCTTCACCGGGAGTGACCCCTTTAGCAAAACTAGAAAAGCCTCAAAATCACTCCATTTTAAAACTTCATTTGATTCTACAACGATATCAAGTTCATTACGCAATAGGTTTTCAGAAAAACCTGTCGTAGCCCTCCGTCATTTCAGATAAGAACTGTTTAGTATTCGTGCTGCGTTTGTTGGCCTTTGTCAAGGCGTAGTGTGCGGTAGCTGAATAGTGATTATCTGCTTATGCATATGATGCAGATTGTATCAGGGTAGTAGTGCGACCTTGTTGGCCTTTGTCAAGGGCCGTGCGGGTGGGTTTGATTCAATCAAGAAATGACGGGTTGAACTTGACTAGCATGCTATGATTTGTTGGCCTTTGTCAAGGTCATAGGACACTAGGGGCAAAATATTATCGGGAATTTCAAGTGTTGAAATTTGCAATGAGATTGCATACCTTCTATGAGATAGTTGGATCCCGATACCCACTGCGAGTAAGAGTTACTCCTGGGAGAGTTTTACACATTACAATTAGCCGATCAAGTAGGTGTCTAGAAAGGTGTTAACGAGGTTACGCCTCTGGGAAAACGAGGTTTACAGTAATTAGGTTCGTGCGAAAGCACGGGGGACCTCCCTCAAAGTACCGACACTGGCCTGGCTGAAAGATTGGCGAACTTGTAGTGTGTAATTAATCCCGGCTAGTCTTTCCTTTTAGGGCTTGAAGGAAGATTTGATAAAAACAGTGGGAGCCATCCTGATTAGATAAGATAATAACCAATCTGATCTTGCACGAGCATACGCTAAAGTGTTTTCTTCTCTCTCTCTCCAGGTGGCGACCATTTCATGCCTTAATAAAGATAATAATATGGATGTATTGACCGAACCCGCATGTTATACTGTGCTGGGGAACGTTGGTTCCGTTCTTTCCTATAAGAGTTATAGGAATGAACAAGATGTAAGGGAATACCAGGATTCCCATGCCACCCGAATGAAGAAAGTACATGATGATGCATTTTCTTCGGGTGTGTTCGTTACTGAGAACTGTTTCTCCATTTGCTCTTCGTCCTGGGTATTGGATACCGGGTCAGGATCCCATATATGTAATCAGTTACATGGGCTTAGGAAAGGTAGAGAACTTGGAGAAGGCGATAAAGACATTAGAGTTGGAAATGGTGCAATTGTTGCAGCTAAGACTGTCGGGGAATATCACCTTGTATTACCAACTGGTAATACATTGGTTCTGAACGAATGCTATTACATGCCGAACCTGATATGCAACATTATATCGGTTTCTTTGCTAAGTAAAGAAGGATATAATTTTGTATTACAGGACAATGTTATGAGCATTTTCCATAACCAAAAGTTGGTTGGATCAGGCACGTTATGCAATGGCATTTATGTTCTAAATCAATCAACAGTTCTGAGCATAACAAACACACACAAGAGGAAGAGTTCTGAACTCAACGAATCCTTCTTGTGGCATTGTAGACTGGGTCACATCAATGCGACACGACTAGCTAAGTTGCATAAAGATGGATATTTAAATCCGTTTGAATTTTCATCTTATGACACTTGTCAGTCATGTCTCAAAGGCAAGATGACCAAAACTCCGTTTACGGGACACGGAGAGAGAGTTACCGAACTCTTAGGACTGATACATAGTGATGTATGCGGTCCTATGTCTACACATGCCAGGGATGGTTCTTCGTACTTCATTACATTCACTGACGATCTCTCTAGATTCGGATATGTGTTCCTGATGAAACACAAATCAGAAGCTTTTGAGAAATTTAGAGAATATAAAAAAGAAGTCGAGAACCAAACCGGAAAAAGTATTAAAATCCTACGATCTGATCGAGGAGGGGAATACTTGAGCAATGAATTCCTGGACTTCCTAAAAGAGAATGGGATTCTCTCTCAGCTGACTCCTCCATATACACCACAGCACAACGGTGTATCAGAACGGAGGAACCGTACCCTATTAGATATGGTGCGCTCTATGATGAGCACAGCTGAGTTACCTATTTCCTTCTGGGGATATGCGCTGGAAACAGCAGCATACCTATTGAATCAAGTTCCATCTAAATCTGTACCTACCACACCATATGAGATATGGAGTGGGAAGAGACCATGTCTTAAACGAGTTAAGATATGGGGTTGCCCGGCCTATGTCAAAAGGCAAAATCCGGACAAACTCGAGGCACGGTCAGTTCTATGCAAGTTTGTGGGATATCCCAAACATTCACATGGATATCTTTTCTACCATACAGAGGAACAAAAAGTGTTTGTTTCTCGACATGCCACCTTTTTGGAAAAGGAATTTCTTGCAAAAGAAATTAGTGGCGAGCAGGTAGAACTGGAAGAAATTCCGGCTACACAAACTCAAACTGAAGATTTAGTGGAACAAGAGGATTCAGTAGCTCCCAATGAACAATCAGCTTGATACCTACTCACTATACTTAGTGAGTATGCTACATCGAGTCTGGTACATAGCATCGCATACATGATAGAGCCTACTGCCGAAGCATAGGGTATCCCTTGCATGTTCCTTCCTAGTCGTGCTAATCCCCGTTGTTGCCGATTACCGTAACACCGATATTAAGTGGGGCAACGAAAGATGTGGAGACTCCTAACTCAAACTAACCTAATCCTAACCCTAACAAGCTCTCTTTAAATATCAACTCAACACTTAGATAACTACAAACAAAATCTGAACAACCGGACTTAACTCGTCGAAAAACACATAGAAAAAGATTCCCATCTCCCTGCGGACGACCCGTACTCAACCGGACCAAAAGGAAGGACAACCTCCCCTTATCTCTAAAGCATATGCATTGTCCATTGTAATTAAAAAATACTAGACTTCAGCCCTAAGGACTTCGCGCTCATTAGGAGAAGATAAACTTTGTTTAGAACCTTGCTTAACCGTATATTGTTTACGGGGTGTCTAGGAAAGTGTTAAAGGCGCAACCGCCGAAAGAGAAAGGGTTATTTAATTAAGGAACTTCGCGAAAGCGTTGGACAACCTCCCCTTATCTCTGCACTTACCTGGCCTCGTGATCAGTGTATTTTTAAGCTTGTTTCTCGACACTGTTTAACTTCGACAATCAAGTTCAGGAGCAGGTCTAGTAGACCTAGGTTACCCTAGATCTAGGTGTGATTGTGCATATCTTGTTTGTGATTGCTTAAGCCGTATTCCCGTACATACTTCTGTAAATCTTTTTCTAAAAAAAAAAAAAAGAAAAGAAAAAAATCAAAAACTTTTACAAAAACTTGCCCTTTTGTCGCCAAATCCATTTTCACCCAACACCCATCGCCTTTCTTCATTGACGTTTTCTTACCCTCACCTTCTTCGCTTTGACTATACTAAACTCGTTTAGTGTATGTCCGCTTGGACTCGGGACACTAGCGCCCGTCTAGTCCGCGTTACGTTAGTCGCGACCGACTACGCGATCGACTCCGAAGTCGATACTCCGTCCACTCCTCTTTCTCCCCTTCCTTTGCCGGCCAACTCCGACGTTGACCGGAATTCTGTTCATACATCTTCACCTTCACCTTCACCTTCACCAACCTCTTCTTCCGCGATGTCGGGATTTATTCCAAACATCTCGTTGACCACCCCTGGATTGGCTCCACCTCCTATGGAGACCAATCTCCCACCACCTCCGCCTGTTGTAGCGCCGCAGCGAATTGCGCTCCAGGATCGTTTCTACCCTACCCGTTCTGCACTTCCAACCTGCCTTTCTCTTCCTCCGGTCAATGGGGACAACTTTGAAATTAAGCCCCATTTCATCAACATGCTTCCACGTTTTCATGGGCTTGAATCTGAAGATGCCTATATCTTCATTAACAAATTTCAAAACGTCTGTGCCATGATGAAAACAACCCAGCTGTCGGACGATGCTATACGTCTACGGGTCATTCCGTTCACTTTATGCGATCTCGCAGAAAAATGGCTGTATAGCACCGCTTCCCACTCAATCACCAGCTGGGACGAGTTTGTTAAAGCGTTTCTGAAAAAATTCTACCCAAATCATAAGACCGCAAGAATTCGAAATGAGATCAACCAATTCTCCCAGCTTCCTTCTGAACCCTTTTGGAAGTGCTTTGACCGATACAAAGACCTTCTTGTTCAGTGTCCTCACCACGGTATAGAGAAATGGCAACTCTGCCAAACCTTATACGAGGGACTGAACCCAGCAACGAAGCAGTTGCTGGAAACCATCTGTCAGGGCCACTTCCTATCCAAATCTGACGAGGAAGCGTGGCAGTTCTTTGACGATCTTGCGGAGCAAACGCTACAGTGGGAGAACACCAGACCGACTCCTTCTTCTTCTTCTACCTCCACTTCTACCGGTCAGTCTAGGGTAGGAATTCACCAGCTTGATGTCTCTATTGCGATGAGAGCTGAAATGGCTGCAATCACAAAAAAGCTTGAAGCAATAGAGAGCAAATTTTCTTCTCCTACTCCTGCCCCTGTTCTCCCCCTTCGTACCATCTGCGCTTGTTGTTCCGATCCGTCCCACTTAACTGAAGAGTGTCCTTACAATCCACCCTCGCAAGGACAGGATCAGGTTAATGCATTCCAGCAAAGACCAAGGAATGATCCATACTCTTCCACCTACAATCCCGGTTGGAGGAACCACCCCAATTTCGCCTGGAATCAGAATCAGAATCAATTCCAGGGCAACAATTTCCAAAGGGCCCCTCCACCGCAACAACAAGCGCAACAACAAACTCAGTATCAGCAGCCCTTCCAACCCCAGCCTTACCAAAACCAGACGAACAACTTTGCACCGAACAATTCCTTTCCACCAAACAACTTTGTTCCGTCGAACAACGATAAGGTTTCCTCGCTCGAGCGAAGTCTGGATGCGTTTGTTAAACAATCGACTCAATCCACCGCCAACATCCAGTCTTCGATCCAATCTTTAGTGCAACACACCGCCGCACACGGGCAGAGCATCAAGACCATCGAGGCCCAGATTGCACAGCTGAACGCGGCCTTGAGCGAGCGAGAGAAGGGGAAGCTCCCGTCCCAGCCACTTCCAAATCCCGGCCACCCACATAATGCACATGTTGCTCTTGAACAACAAAACCATAATGTGAGTGCCGTGACCACACTGAGATCAGGGAGGGTGCTGCAAAACAACATTGGCAAGCAAATCAACGATGACACCCCGGCCGCTTCTTCTTCTTCTTCTTCTCCTGCTTCTTCTTCTTCGTCTTCCGAGCCTATTCTCCGTTCTTCACAAGGCTCTCCTTCCTCTTCTTCTCTACACGGACCCGCTTCTCACTCCACGAAAACACCTATTCTGGGATCCGTTCCAACTCCAAAATCTCCTCCTCCAGCATTAGACTCAACCAATTTTCAAAATGTTCCATTTCCAAACCGGTTGAGGTCTAACAAACAAAATCCACAAATGGAGAAGATTTTGGAGTTATTCAAGCAAGTTAACATTAACATTCCTCTTTTAGATGCTGTCCAACAAGTCCCTTCTTACGCGAAAATCTTAAAGGACTTGTGCACGAAAAAGAGGAAGTCTCAGGTACCCAAGAAGGTTGTCTTGGCTAGTGCTGTGAGTGATGCCCTTACCCAATCTTTACCACAAAAACGGAAGGACCCTGGCTGTCCTACGATTTCAATTACTATTGGGGATAAGAACATCAACCGCGCACTATTAGATCTTGGTGCCAGTGTTAACTTGCTTCCGTATTCAGTATACGAGCAATTAGGCGTCGGAGAGCTGAAACCCACACACTGCACTCTCCAGATGGCCGACCGATCGATCACCCATCCTAGGGGTGAGCTAGAGGATGTGTTAATCAAAGTCGGGGACTTCATATTCCCCGTCGACTTCATTGTCTTAGATACACAGCCTGTATCTAACCCCCGGAATCAAATTCCGGTGATACTCGGTCGCCCATTTCTCGCAACCTCAAATGCTGTGATCAATTGTCGCAATGGTTCAATGAACCTCTCTTTTGGAAATATGACAATTGAACTCAACATTTTTAGGTTGGGGAATCAGCCCGCCGAACCTAATGCTCATATACTGGATGTTTGCTCGATCCAGGAGATCACCCCCGAAGAGTGTGAATTCGAGGAGTTTTTGTTTGAATACGATAATCTTGACGCCACTAGTGCGTGTCTCTTCGAACCTGCTGCTGTTTCTGCGCCCGATAACGACTACGAGTGTTTCACGTTCACGAACGATCTTAGCCGCGCACAACCCGACTTTGAATCTTTCGACTTTTCGGATGAGTTACCTGAACCATCCGACTCGGTTGCCTACACTCGTTTTGAACCCTTGCTGGAGTCCTTTGAGTTCGAGACCTTTGCACCAGTCTTGCCTTCCATCATTTCACCTCCAACGCTCGAACTCAAGCCGTTGCCATCTCACCTTAAGTATGCTTACTTAGGTGAGAACGAGACCCTTCCTGTCATCATCTCGGCTTCTCTAGCTCCCGAGCAAGAGAAAGCCCTTCTCACGGTCTTGCACGGCAACAGGCAAGCTTTTGGCTGGTCCATGGCGGACATCAAGGGGATTAGTCCCCTCATCGTTGAGCATCACATTCATCTGATGGATGATGCCAAACCAGCCCGGGATCCACAAAGACGTCTTAATCCAGTCATGAAGGAGGCTGTGAAGAAGGAGATCGTCAAATGTCTAGATAGTGGTATCATTTACCCTATCTCTGATAGCCAGTGGGTTAGCCCCATTCACGTTGTCCCCAAGAAGTCGGGCATCACGGTCATAACCAACGAGGCGAATGAGTTAATCCCTACTCGCACCCAAACCGGGTGGCGAGTTTGCATTGATTACAGAAAACTCAACGCCGCAACGCGGAAAGACCACTTTCCGCTACCTTTTATTGACCAGATGCTCGAACGATTGGCCGGACATGAGTACTATTGCTTTCTAGATGGCTACTCTGGCTATAATCAAATTCCCATCGCCGAAAAAGACCAGGACAAGACCACTTTCACTTGTCCTTTCGGCACGTTTGCATATCGTCGCATGCCCTTTGGGTTATGCAATGCGCCCGCTACCTTCCAGCGGTGTATGATGGGAATTTTCTCAGACATGGTGGAGAAGTTTCTGGAGATCTTCATGGACGACTTCTCCATCTTTGGCGATTCTTTTGACGAGTGTCTGCTGCATCTCGACGCTGTCCTTACCAGATGTAAGGACAAGAATCTCACTTTGAACTGGGAGAAATGCCACATCATGGTGCGTGAAGGTATTGTTTTAGGACATATCATCTCGCAAAATGGCATAGAGGTTGACAAAGCAAAGATTGAGGTCATTTCCAATCTGCCTCCTCCCCGATGCGTCAGAGATATCCGAGCCTTCCTTGGCCATGCCGGTTTTTATAGACGGTTTATCAAGGACTTTAGCAAGATTGCTAGGCCCTTGACGCTTTTGCTGGCCAAGGACACGCCTTTCACCTTCGACTCGAGCTGTGTGACTGCATTCGAGTCACTGAAACTCTCACTCACTTCTGCTCCCGTTCTCTCTTCTCCTGACTGGACGCACCCATTCGAGATTATGTGCGATGCATCCGACTTTGCCATCGGTGCTGTCCTTGGACAGCACATCAACAAGATGCCGCATGTAATCTATTACGCAAGCCGAACCCTGAACGACGCCCAACTTAACTATACAACAACTGAGAAGGAATTCTTAGCTGTTGTATTTGCCTTAGAAAAGTTCAGGCCCTACCTCATCGGCTCTCCAGTCATTGTCTACACTGACCACTCAGCTCTGCGCCATCTTTTTGCGAAGAAAGATGCCAAATCTCGGTTAATCCGTTGGATCCTCTTGCTTCAAGAGTTTGACCTTGTCATTAAGGACAAACGGGGATGTGAAAACGTGGTTGCCGACCATCTCTCGCGACTTCCTTCTTCGCCTTCGCTTCCAATTCCGATAAACGACGTTTTCCCGGATGAACAACTCTTGACAGTATCTTGCGAACCCTGGTTCGCAGATATTGTGAACTATTTGGCCACGGGATTGCTACCGACCGAATGGTCACGTCAGGACAGACTTCGCTTCTTATCCCAAGAAAAACACTTTTACTGGGACGAACCCTACTTGTTCAAGTACTGTCCCGACCAGATTATTCGTCGGTGTGTCCCAGATGAGGAATTCAAGAGTGTGCTGTCATTTTGCCACGACCAAGCATGTGGCGGGCATTTTGGGCCCAGAAAGACAGCTGAGAAGATCTTGCAATGTGGTTTCTACTGGCCACAACTTTTCAAAGACGCTCACGACTATTGCAAGACTTGCTCCCGGTGCCAACACATGGGCCGGATATCCCGGAGGAATGAGATGCCGCTCCAACCGATCTTGGTTGTGGAGATTTTCGATGTTTGGGGGATAGACTTCATGGGGCCGTTTCCCAGCTTTTTTGGGAACTTGTACATTCTTCTAGCTGTTGATTACGTCTCTAAATGGGTCGAGGCTGTGCCCAGCCGAACTAACGACAACAAGGTTGTCGTTAGGTTCCTTAAAGAAAACATTTTCTCACGGTTTGGGCACCCCCGAGCGATCATTAGCGACAATGGAAGTCATTTCTGCAATAGGACTTTCGAGGCCTTGATGCGGAAATACTCCATTAATCATAAGCTTTCTTCACCCTACCACCCCCAAACCTGCGGGCAGGCCGAAGTTTCAAATCGGCAAATCAAGCAGATACTGGAGAAAACGGTTTCCAAGAACCGTAAGGATTGGTCTTTGAAACTCACTGATGCCCTTTGGGCATTTAGAACCGCTTATAAGACCGACCTTGGCATGTCTCCCTATCGGCTTGTGTACGGAAAAGCCTGCCACCTTCCTGTCGAAATCGAGCATCGCGCGTTTTGGGCGATAAAGGAGCTGAATCTGTCTCTGGAGGACGCGGGCAGCCATCGGAAGCTGCAGCTGAACGAACTGAGCGAGCTTAGGGATGAGGCTTACGACAACGCGGTTGTCGTTAAGAATCGAACGAAGGTGTTTCATGATAAACACCTTGTGCGTAAAACCTTCGTACCTGGTCAACAGGTACTTCTTTACGACACATGACTTCATTTCCATCCTGGAAAGCTCCGATCTCGCTGGAAAGGGCCGTATTTTGTGCGGACTGTGTATCCGCAGGGCGCTGTGGATTTGGAAAATCCAAAGGACGGTTCACTCTTCAAAGTGAACGGACACCGATGCAAACCGTACCTTAGCGCCGAACCAACAGAGGAGCTCCTGTTCTTACAGGAGCCGGTTTACCTTGCTTGATCTTCCTCTGCCTACCTCCAAACTTCGGTTATCCAGCCAGGAACAGTGGACACTGTTCCAAATAAGTTTGGGGGTATGTACAAACCATTTTGTTTATATTTGTGTTTATTCTTTTCTTTCAAAACAAAAACAAATAAAACTTGTGTATCGCTAACCAACAATTTTGAACCTTCAAACTACTCTCTTCATGCAATGACAGTGAGGTCACTGTCCAGTTTAAGTTTGGGGGTACGCTCGGTACGCATTTCTTACCTTCGCATTCATATGTATATTTTGCATCTGCATATTAAAATCCATAAAATCCATAAAAATTTGAAAATTTTCCAAAAATATAAAAACTTTTTTGTCAAGTTAGCTTGTGGAAGAACTCTGATTCAACATTCGACGGTTTTTGTTTGAAAAAATAGGAATAACTAGATCTTATGTTTGGATTTTGAAAACCTGAAAGATAACTCTCCTTTGAAGTTAACTATAGCTGATATACGTCTTTACATCACACTACACGTGTCGTAAGATTTTGGGAATTAGATGACAAGTCTTTCATGTTTGAACTTTTAAACAGATAAATGATTTTCTGAGGATCAAATAGGTTTGTTCTGAAATAAGTAATGTCAAGAATAGTTTATGAAGTAAAGCGAATATGAAGGAATGTTATTGATACCGTAATAGGAACTAAGTCTGAAAAATAACCCATCTAAAACTTGATTGGAATGATTACACACCAAACCCACTAGACACGTCTTTTATCCAAAAAATATTTGAACTGCCGGTTATATCTCCGTTCGTATTAAATCAGCTGATTTTCACGCCATACTGTCTTTTGTTTTTGGACCTAGGTAACTTGAGTAATTAAGTCCGCCGGGGTGTTTCTACACCTAATGCCCTAAAACCAACTGGTTTGGGTGCATTGGCCCAAAGCTCGCTAAGAAGCCTAGAAAGTCCAGTTTAAAACAAAGTCAAGCAAGTGTTCTCTCCGGGTTAAAATTCCTAACGGTTCTTTGTGTGAGAATAATCTTGATAAAAGACAGACTTTTATAAAAAAAATTTTTACGGAGATGTGAAGGTTTTATTCTATGATAAAGACTATTGCACGTTCACAGTGGTGTGTATGAAATGAAAACAAGAAAAAGGTGGAGTGAAAAATACGACTTAGTTTCCTGTTAAGGAAGATAGAAATTCTGAAGTTGAAACCTTACTGGAAAACGAAACTTGAAAAATGCTTAACTCGTTATGAAACTTATGTGATCCTTTTAAAATTGTTATCTGGGCTTTATTGTGCGACATGATGACTCTAATCGATCCTTCTGGAACTTAACGACACTATCCGCACTGCACGTAAAGACATATAAAATCTGTAGTTAAATAAGATGTGAGGTGTGAAAAATAAAGGTTCGATAATCTAGACTAAGGATTATAGAATTGTTATTTTCTAAAAACAAAACTTTAGGGTTTGAAACTTAGTCATTTTTACAAACCAACTTGACCGGATTTTGTGGGTAGTATCCGCTGAAAACCCTCAGGAGACAACACTCCTCCTACTAGGGACACCTAGAGGTTTAACGGCTTGTTGCACATGCTCAGTGCAATCGCGTTCCCTGCGAAAGTGAGGTTAGGAAATTTTTTGTGAATAAATGGACTTTGCTCGGGACGAGCAAATGATAAGTTTGGGGGTATTTGTTCATATCAGATTTTTGCATTTTCATACCGCCCAATTTTTATCACATTGCATATCCGTAGATACTCTTGAGCCGTGTTTGCTAGTCAATTGCAGGATACAGGTTCTCGGTTCCAAAACGATGAAATTCATGGAAAACACGAAAAAATCCGGGTTCTTGCCGACCACAGATAAAACACGGTCTCCGTCCCTCATCCGTATGTTGCCAGATACAAGTAGGAAGACAAAATGTCAAATCTATGCACAAGGCTCAATGGTGGCACAAGATCCAAGAGATCTACGCGGAGCTCGAGACAATCATGACAAAATCTTGACAAAAAGTCCACCTTTCCCTCAACAGAAATTCTGGAAAATTCGTGAAGCAATTGTGGGAAAATACATATACCAGAAAGAAGCTCACATCAAACCAGGGTCCCACCAATTTTACCCAAGTCCAATTCATCTATACGGCCGCGGAAGCGCGGCCAAAGAGGGGTTTTGGCCGCGCTTCCGCGGCCGTTCTGGCGCCAAGTGCGCAGGGTTTTGGGGGGTAGGTTGGTAATTTCATATGGGCCTGTATTGTTGCCCTAGTTTCTCATTTTCCAGCCTATAAATACCCCAGAATTCTGTGAAGTAAAGGGTCCATAATCTTGTATTTTTCTTTGCTAGGTTTTAGTGCATGTTCTTCTTCCTCTTCTCACCTCTTCTCCATTAAACTTGTAAGTGAGCTTTTGAGTGAAGAGTGATGAATAAAGAAGACCATTTTTATTATCATGCTTGTCTCTTTCTTTACTTGTTATAATTGTTGTAATTTTAATTGTTAAGTAGTTGTTGTTATTTCCTTGTTATTTGTTTCTTCTCTCTTTTTCTTTATCCTTGCATACGACAATGATACTTACGCTTAATCCTCGCCAAGGTGAGGTCGCAAACAGTTAGTCGTATTCTTCTAATCTCTTTCTTTCTATCTTCCTCTTTTGTGTTGTTTTATTTTTTCGTATTATGAAGTGTGAGTAGTTCTATACTTGTTAGGGTAGGATAAGGGAAGTTTGAGAGAAGGAAATCTCTCTCACTCTTTCCTTGCCCAACAACTTAAATCAACTCCCGTTAACCCAACCACAATCCGCTCCTTACGGCACCCTATCCTACATGATAGCGGTGATTCCGTAGTGAGACCGGTTGTGGTTGAATTAACCGGAGGTTATGGATAAGAGCCAAGAACGGACGGACAAGCACCAAAAGGAAGGACTATGCGTTGGAAAGCCTAGCTTATACTCGCAAGTTCCTTCCTAGTCGTGCTAATCCCCGTTGTTGCCGATTACCGTAACACCGATATTAAGTGGGGCAACGAAAGATGTGGAGACTCCTAACTCAAACTAACCTAATCCTAACCCTAACAAGCTCTCTTTAAATATCAACTCAACACTTAGATAACTACAAACAAAATCTGAACAACCGGACTTAACTCGTCGAAAAACACATAGAAAAAGATTCCCATCTCCCTGCGGACGACCCGTACTCAACCGGCTAGCTACGTGCGAAACCGTCTTGATTGCGGTATTTAAACTAGAACTTGAACACGCTCCTATCCTACCAATCACTGATCCTGGAGAGAGTCACTGGACAGCTGTGAAGAGCATTCTCAAGTACTTACGAAGGACTAGAGATATGTTCTTAGTGTATGGTAACGGAGAACTCCAAGTGGAGTCCTTTACCGATTCGAGCTTCCAGAGTGATAAGGACGACTCTAAGTCGCAGTCGGGCTTTGTCTTTACCCTTTACGGAGGGGCGGTTAGCTGGAAGAGTTCCAAGCAAGAAACCGTGGCAGACTCGACGATGGAGGCTGAATACATCGCTGCCAACGATGCTGCTAAAGAAGCTGTCTGGATCAAGAAGTTCATTACTGAACTTGGAGTGGTTCCATTCATTGAGCGTCCAATACCTTTGTATTGCGATAACAATGGAGCGGTGGCTTTGGCCAAGGAACCCAGGTCCCATCAGCGATCCAGGCATATTCTGAGGCGGTATCACCTGATCCGGGAGATAGTTGATCGCCGGGAGATCGAGGTCAAGAGGGTTGACACGAAGAATAACACGGCGGATCCACTCACGAAGGCCATTCCCCAGATACAGTTTGAGAGACTCTTCGGGATGCTCGGTATGCGATACTACAGCAGCTGGCCCTAGTGCAAGTGGGAGATTGTTAGTTGTATGTATGCCCTAGAGGCCAGTATTGTACAGATGATGTATATTATATTGGATGCTTGGACATATATAGAGATGACTTTCTTGCTCGATATGATAGTATGCTATCTGGTTACTCTTTATCTTAACATGTACACTTGTCTCTTTATACTGTCTTATAGTTACATGTTGGTAAAGCCCTTAGGATGTGTACTTGACTACCTGGACTATGATGCAGATCATACTAGTGGGGACATGGTAGTCCATAAGTACATCCTTCAAGGTCCCTAGTCGTGGGTATATCGAGACGGGGCATCGATATACCAGAGTAGACTAGCGTATACGCTTCTCGACCCATGTGATGGGCGATGGATGATCCCATATCCATTGGTGTTTAACATCAGAGATGGTATACGGGTGCTCAGTGGAGACTGGGTACACTGGACGGACTCGCCAAGAACTCCCAGATGGTATTATACCTCACGTCAGATGGCAGTTCTCAGGTGACACTTGTACAGGTTAGTCTGTAGACCCGAGATCGTCATAGAGTCTTGTGTGATTCCCACTGTGCTTTGATCTCCACCTTACCACGTCCATGAGGGCGTGCAAAACGGTGGTCTTTGGGTACAGTCCCGAGTCACATGGAGGCAATGAGAGATAGGAGGGGTTTCGTCTCTCCCGGTATTGGGGGTTGATGTTGTGCTGTGCTCGATTGGCCGTAACAGGGAAGTCCCTGGCCAGGGCTGTTCAGAGATTTGCTGGTAAGTGTTACCAGTAGTTTCTCGACCCGTTATGAGCCTCACATCGGCACGACTTATCGGGTTATTGGGGTCTGACGTTTACCACCCCTAGACTTGATATGCGACATATCAGACGAAGAGACCGGACTGTACGGTAAGTGTTACTGGTCGGATTCGCAGGAGTGTGAGCGGGCTAGCTCGTCGATCTTCTGATCGCTCAATACCCGGGTGGCCGTTACGTTTAGCAGACCGCTTGCGGCTTGTGGATGCTTGATATGATCATCATCTGCTACCGGCGTATTGACGAGTCTTTAGAGTCCTACACAGAGGTTTCCTGGCTCAAGCGAAACGAAATAGGAGCGCATATGAGATATGCGCAGGACCGAGAATAATGCGTGTATGTGATACCGCATTTCATTCTCGCGATAAATGTTTCGATTCGTTATATTCGATATGACCTAGTTATCGAATCATTGATTCGATAAATCGATACATTGAATACTAGTCGGTTATGTGCGACATGACCGGATCATTGAATCAAATGTTGATTTAATGATTTAATGTATAATTATATATTTGATATATTACTTTGCATTAACTAGTATTGGTTCACTTTATATGGATTTTCTCACTTGATGTGCAAGTTGTATATGTGATATATTTTCGTGCACATACTTGTATCATGTTTGATGATGCTTGATTATTTGGTTAAGTGTGAAGGATTAAACCATGGTTAAGTGATGATTAGGGTTTTTCTTATTCATTTCTTTATTTATTTATTTGGAAATGATTATGATAAGAATGGTGGCTTTCTTTGTCTTTTAGTTGAAGCTTCATGAAGCTTTGACTTCTTAACCATTCTTGTCATCATGCTTAACCCTAACCCATCCATTAACCATGGTCTATTCTCTACACTTAACCCTAGTAAGAATTATGATAAGTATTCCTTTTTCTTTTATTTTAAAAAGACTTATCATTTTTCTAGCTCATCTTCATCTTCATCTTCAAGTTTGAAACCTTGAGGCCATCAATGGCAACTTGAGCTTGAGAGTGAGAAATCCAATTCTAAAGAGAACCCACCTCCTATTTCTTCATCCTCTACCTCTTGCCAAGTAGTAGAGTGTGTTTCCTTCACAAGTTTCATTACTTTGTGAAGTGGGAGCTTGATCTAGCGATGCCTCGACGTAGATCATCTTCGGCATCGTCGTCGATGACCAAGCCCGTTCATTCTCCGATGAAGCCGACGCTAGAGCCCGGGGTTCGACATGGACAGCGAGGAGACTTCGTTGCGGAGCCGTGGAGGTGGATATCCGGATCTACAAAGGTTGTAATTTCCATATCCTTGTAGTTAAGTGTTAACTAGTTTACTTTTCGCCTAGATTTCTAGCAACGATCCGTTTACTAGGGTTTCTCGGCACCATATTTTTGTAAAATGGCATGGTTGATGCCTTGTGAGACCTCTACTGTGTGCCTAGGAACCCTACATTGGCAACTCACCTCCATTGTACCACAGTATCTTGCAGGTTCGACCCGTCAGCACAGTAGCGGCGGGCGTATTTTCTTTTGTTGCTTCATTGCATCGATTTGCAGCTTTGCTCATAGGTGGGTTGCGAGGATACTTTTGTTCCATCTTGTATTATTTTTGTATCTTATATACTCCATCTACCCTTGTATATTGGACTGGACGGTGAGACTCGTGAGACTTGTATTGTGGTGTTTGGTGTCGATGCTCACTTGAGCTAACATAGTGTTTCTCATTTCTTTCTTTCAGATGTTTATTTCGCACTTTTGATATACATGTTGTGTGTGGTTGTGATTCCGCCATTGGCGAAGAGCTAGCTCCCGCTTGGGGATGCCTTTATTCCTTATTTATATATATTTTCATGTGTTGTATCCATTTATGGGCCAGTATTTACAAAGGAGACTCTGCCGAAATTTTCGGGAAATTTGATGCATTAAAATGTTTTAAGGTGACTTTATTTTACAAAAATTATCTTTTTAAGTTAAGTTTTCTTTCACTCTATTTCTTTAAACGATTTAGATTTTTGGGTTTTGTCTTACTTTGATTACGTACGCCTTGGGACGTTTCGTAATTTAAGTGCCAGTTACGTTCCATACCTTCGGGTCGTGACAAAGTTGGTATCAGAGCGTTAGATTTTACCTTTCTGAGTGTAGGATGACCCTTGGTAAATGGAGTAGGTGACTTAAGCAGAGTGACGTAGCGTGTGTATGTTCCGCAGCATACTTACGATACGGTACTCCGCATAAGTGACCTTAGGATATATGATTACTTGTATTTCCTTCCTTGATTCCATATGTTCTCTTGTTTCGATCGCAATGTTCCTATCAATCCTATTTCTTGTTCCAGCCACTATGCCGCCTGAGACTACGAGGGCTAGGGGGCTGCCGCCAGAGATGAGATTAGAGCAGTCTCGTTTGAGACGACGACCGATCAGGGTGGTACGCCTATCCCTCAGGGATAGAGTGATCCGCCTTCTCCAGGATAGATAGCTAGGCTGGAGTCGAGTATTCAGGACTTGTGACAGATGGTTGGATTGTTAGTTGAGGTTAGCCGAGCTCCGAGAGCCGATGATGTCCCTCCTATTTCAGGGACTATGATTGTACCTGCTGCTCATGCAGCTGTTTTTGTTGTTACCGAGATTTTTCCGTATCCTTACAGGAGTTTTTGAGGCTGAAGCCTCCAGTTTTTACCAGAACAGATGCGGCGGAGGATCCGTAGACAATCCTCGACAGGATGGCTAGGATTTATCGTTCACCGAGATGTTCTGACGAGATATGGGTTGAGCTTGCAAGTTTTCGTATAGAGATGTCTTGCTCAGACGTGGTGCGAGTCAATTGAAAGAGGCCGAACTGCAGACCTACTTCCTATGACTTGGGATAAGTTCACAGATGTATTTCTTGCTCGTTTCCTTTCGGAGAGCATTCAAAATGCCCGAGCTCGTAGTTTCGAGCCATTGCGTAAGACTTCAGGGATGATTGTGTCCGAGTACAACATTCAGTTTACTTAGTGGTCCGATATGCTCCTTGCCTGGTGGACACTGAAGAGAAACGGATAAAAAGGTTCATGTGGAGATTGGACATGCAGTTATTTCTTTCTATCAGATCCCAGCATTCTAACACTTACGTCGCTGCTATGAACGCAATCTTACTGTTGGAGGAGCGCTTTTCTGAGACTTCAGTCGTTTCTAGACCAAAGCGGATTCGTACCGGTATTCCAGCTCAGAGGCAGTTAGATAGACGCCGTTGTGACAGGTATTCTTTCGGTATTTTCTTCCGATGCGTATTTCCTTCTGGTGTTGTTGAAATGGTATCCATATATTTTGTATCGAAGTCTAGCTGATAGTAGTCCTTGCTAAATCAGCCGCTTATTATGATTTCTTCCGTAGGCTAATCTTTTATCGCTCGATATGTTTCTCATTCGTGTTCATTTTGTTCGCATCGGAGATAGGGATTTTTCTGTCAATCTGATTCTTCTCGATATGTTTGACTTCGAAGTTTTTCTGGGCATGGATTGGTTAGCCACGTGTTATACATCCATGGACTACCGTAAGAAGGCAGTCAGATTTAGTTTTCCAGGTGAGCCAGTTCTTGTTTTTCGGGAGACCGTAGCGTCGCCTTTCCCAGTTTGATTTCTTCTCTTCACGCTACTCCGTTCTTGAGGGAAGGATGTCAGGAATTCTTGGCATATGTTTGTGATGTTAGAGCCATAGAGGTCCTGTGGGACCAGGTCCCGATTGTGAGAGAGTTTCCAGATTTCTTTCCTGACAGGTTGCTTGGTTTGTCGCCAGAGTGCGATATTGGGTTCTGCTTTGACTTGATTCCCAGCGTGGAGCCTTTTTTTTCTATACCGCCATATCGGATAAACCCGACGGAGATTAAAGAACTGAAGGATCAGTTGCATGAATTGTTGGATAAAGGGCTTGTTCGTCCGAGCGCGTCACTTTGGGGACCTCCTATTCTGTTCATCAAGAAAAAGACAGCAGTTTGTGTTGGTGCATCGATTATCGTCGGTTGAATCGGATTACTGTGCGGAACAAATATCCCTTACCTCGTATTGAAGATTTATTCGATTAGCTCCAGGATGCGGGACATTTCTCAAAAATTGACTTGCGATCAGGTTACCATCAGTTGCGGGTTCGAGAGGATGATATTCCGAAGACTGCTTTTCACACACGTTACGGGCGTTATGAGTTCTTGGGGATGTCGTTCAATCACACCAATGCCCCAGCAGCGTTTATAGATTGGATGAACCGCATATACAGTCCGTTTATTGATCAGTTGTTATCGTGTTCGTTGATGACATTTTTGTACATTTTTGGAGCCGAGTGGGGCCTGGGCAGTAATTGAGGATTTCGTTGCAGACCTTGAGGGAGCACCAGCTATTCGCTAAATTATCTACGTGTGTTTTTATGGTTGGATAGTGTGGACTTCTTGGGACACGTAGTTACGAGAAATGGTATGTATGGAACCAAAGAAGATCGAGGTTGTTCAGCACTGGCCCAGACCTGTACCAGTGACGGAGGTTCGCGGCTTTTTGGGTTTAGCCGGATATTATCGACACTTTGTTAGGATTTTTCTCGTATAGCTGCACTGTTGACCGGGTTGACCCGGAAGGGAGTTTCTTTTCATTGGACTGAAGCATGCGAGCAGAGCTTTCAGCAGTTGAAGACTCGTTTGACCACGGCGTCAATATTATTTTGCCTTTAGGATCAGGCGGTTTTGTTGGTTATTGCGATATTTCTCGGTAGTTGAAGAATCGTGAGCAGAACTATTCCACTCATGACTTAGAGATGGCTGCGGTGATTTTTACACTTAAGATTTGGAGACACTACTTATACGGCGAGTCGTGCCAAATATTCACAGACCACAAGAGTTTAAAGTACATCTTCCAGCAGTGAGATTTGAAACTGAGACAATGCCGTTGAATGGAGCTAGTGAAATATTATGACTGCGAGATTTTTGATCATCCGGGCAAGACGAATGTTGTGGCAGATGATTTGAGTCGGGGGCCGGAGGTAGCTTATCTTGTTTGAGCGCAGTTCAGAGATGGTCGACGGCAGATTAGCAGATTCTTTGTGACAGCCGAGTACAGTTCAAGTTTACATCGACCGGGGGACAACTTGCATGTATCCGTGCACGTCCATAGTATTTGACCATATCAGTGAGGCATAGTCCGATGACATTCGTTTTTTAGAGATCATGGAGTAGGTTCGACGGGGTAGAGATTCAGAGTTCGTGATTGATGATCAGGGAGTACTACGATTCGACCGTGTGTGCCAGATTTCGAGGGACCGAGACACAAGATCTTAGAGGAGGCACATCAGTCAGCATACAGTGTTCATCCTGTTTCAACCAAGATGTATTATAATTTGAGAGAAGTCTACTAGTGTGAATGAATGAATAGAGATGTCACAGATTTTGTTTCGGGATGCTGACTTCTCAGTAAGTCAAGACCGAGCATCAAGGCCAACAGGAGAATTACAACCTTTGTCCATTTCGGAGTGGAGTGCTACTGGAACTCCCTGGCCAGGGCTGATTTGGAGTGCTACTGGTAAGAGTTATCAGTAGTTTCTCGACCTGTTATGAACCTCATATCGACACGACTTATCGGTTACTGGAGTTTGATATTTACCACCCCTAGACTTGATATGCGACATATGAGACGAAGAGACCGGACTGTACGATAGTGTTACTGATTGGATTCACAGGAGAATGTACAGGCTTGCTTGTTGATCTTCTGATCGCTCAATACCTGGGTGGCTGTTAAGTTTAGCTGACCGCTTGCAGCTTGTGGGTGTTTGATATGATCATCATGTTAGTTGTATGTATGCCGTAGAGGCCAGTATTGTACAGATGATGTATATTATATTGGATGCTTGGACATATATAGAGATGACTTTCTTGCTCGACATGATAGTATGCTATCTGGTTACTCTTTATCTTAACATGTACACTTGTCTCTTTATACTGTCTTATAGTTACATGTTGGTAAAGCCCTTAGGATGTGTACTTGACTACCTGGACTATGATACAGATCATACTAGTGGGGACATAGTAGTCCATAAGTACATCCTTCAGGGTCCCTAGTCGTAGGTGTATCGAGACGGGGCATCGATATACCGGTGTAGACTAGCGTATACGCTTCTCGACCCATGAGATGGGCGATGGATGATCCCATATCCATTGGTGTTTGACATCAGAGATGGTATATGGGTGCTCAGTGGAGACTGGGTACACTGGACGGACTCGCCGAGAACTCCCAGATGGTATTATACCTCACGTCAGATGGCAGTTCTCAGGTGACACTTGTACAGGTTAGTCTGTAGACCCGAGATCGTCATAGAGTCTTCTGTGATTCCCACTGTGCTTTGATCTCCACCTTACCACGTCCATGAGGGCGTGCAAAACGGTGGTCTTTGGATACAGTCCCGAGTCACATGGAGGCAATGAGCGATAGGAGGGGTTTCGTCTCTCCCGGTATTGGGGGTTGATGTTGCGCTGTGCTCGATTGGCCGTAACAGGGAAGTCCCTGGCCAGGGCTGATCAGAGATTTGCTGGTAAGTGTTACCAGTAGTTTCTCGACCCATTATGAGCCTCACATCGGCACGACTTATCGGGTTATTGGGGTCTGACGTTTACCACCCCTAGACTTGATATGCGACATATCAGACGAACAGACCGGACTGTACGGTAAGTGTTACTGGTTGGATTCACAGGAGTGTGAGCGGACTAGCTCGTCGATCTTCTGATCGCTCAATACCCGGATGGCCGTTACGTTTAGCAGACCGCTTGCGGCTTGTGGGTGCTTGATATGATCATCATCTGCTACCGGCGTATTGACGAGTCTTTAGAGTCCTACACAGAGGTTTCCTGGCTCAAGCGAAACGAAATAGGAGTGCATATGAGATATGTGCAGGACCGAGAATGATGCGTGTATGTGATACCGTATTCCATTCTCGCAATGGATGTATCGATTGGTTATATTCGATATAACCTAGATATCGAATCAAGGATTGATTCGATAAGCCGATACATAGGATACTAGTCGGTTATATGCGATATGACCTGATCGTTAAATCAAGTGTTGATTTAATGATTTAATGTATAATTATATATTTGATATATTACTTTGCATTAACTAGTATTGGTTCACTTTAAATGGATTTTCTCACTTGATGTGCAAGAAGTATATGTGATATACTTTTGTGCACATATTTGTATCATGTTTGATGATACTTGATCATGTGGTTAAGTGTAAAGGATTAAACCATGGTTAAGAGATGATTAGGGTTTTGCTTTTTCATTTATTTATTTGTTTATTTATTTGGAAAAGATTTAGATAAGAATGGTGGCTATGTTTGTTTTTAGTTGAAGGTTCATGAAGCTTTGACTTCTTAACCATTCTTGTCTTCATGCTTAACCCTAACCCATCCAAGTAACCATGGTCTATTCTCTACACTCAACTATGGTTAGTTTATGATAAGTATTGAATTATTTTTCATTTTAATTCAACACTTATCATATTCTTTCTTCTTCTTGATCATCTTCTTCTTCAAGAAAAGCTTAAGTCCATCAATGGCAACTTGAGCTAAAGTGAGAGAAATCCAATTCTAAAGTGAACCCACCTCCTATTTCTTCACCCTCTATCTCTTGCCAAGTTGTTTTGGGTGTTTTCTTCACAAGTTTCACAACTTTGTGAAGTCGGAGCTTTAACTTGTGATGCCTCGACGTAGATCATCTTCGGCACGAAGCCGACGACCTAGTCCGCCCATTTCTCCGATCAAGCCGACGATTGAGTCCGGGATTCGAGATGGACAGCGAGAGGACACCTACGTAGAGCCAAGGAAGTGGATATCCGGATCTACAAAGGTTGTAGCTTCTTATCTTTAGTTAAGTTGTTAACTAGATTCATTTATCGCCTAAACTTCTAGCCAACGATCCGTATTAGGGTTTCTCGGCACCCATAAAATTTGAAATTGGCATGGTTGATGCCTTGTGAGACCTCTATAGTGTGTCTAGGAACCCTACAGTGGTATCAGAGCCTAGCTAGAGCCTTAGGCGATGTCCAGACGGAGTTTGAAGTTCGATCGAACCGAAACCCTAAAATCAATATTGCTCTCTGTACATTTTTCAAAAACTGGGTTTTTTCCAGATTAAAAATATGCAGAAAAATAAGCAGGAATATCTAAGAATTACTGTGAATTTCGACAACATGATTCCATCAATACGCGGCAGAACCGCGGCATTAGCATGGCTAATGCGGCTGTTCCGCGGCCAATTAATCCCTTCTTAAGTTGATTTCTGCACAGTAATTCCTAGTTTCCAGTGCTGGTTTTCCTGGGAATTTTTAATCTAAACTCAAGAGTTGAGTTTTCTGGGTTGTATTGGGAGTTCATCATTTCGATCGGATTATCGAACTTTTTCTAAGTGCTTTCCGGATAATTTTTTGAATATGTTAAAAAGTCCGACCGGATATAAATACCCAACTTTTCCCCTGCCGGAAAATATCCAAGTGTTGGATTTTTGTGTGGTTTAAGGACATTCTGAGTAGTGCAAGTAACGCGATGGTCCCTCTAGAAGACAACAAACCTTAACTCGATTATGTGACCGTCTTGAACTGCCCTTTGAACCTTCGGGTTTGGGGCAGTACGGCGTGCCACATGTGAGGCGTTGGCTTGACCCTTCTACGGCTGGACCGTTGGTACTGAGGCATGAAATGAATGTCTTTGAACCTGTTTCATGTGTTGAATGGTTTCGGGAAAACTTGGGTGTTCGAATGTTCGATCGGAAAGTTTAATATATTCTATTTATCCGGAATGGGATACAATAATTGGAATTCACAAACAGTTATGAGATAACTGAATGAATGTTATAAATCTAGCGGTTTAGTTTCACTTGATATTGAAAAGAGTTTTCGATAATGAGACTAAAATGCGGGGTTTATAACTGTTAGGCATGTGATGTCTAAGTATTTCATTTTGATTAGGCATGTGATGTCTAAAGAGGTTGCGGATTCCAATTGTTGTAGTTTTACACTTTCTTTTCTGTGACCGTAAGTGTAATATGTGATATCGCCGGTTTCGTTGCTATATGTCAACGACAATTGGGATGCGCATATTTACTTACGTTGATGACATGTGATGTTATGTGTTGCTGGATATTTTATATTGGATCGTCGTGTTTGAATAGCCGGTGGTTTTTATGTGAAATGAGTGTTTTTCATTTTCATTCATGTAAAAACTTGTATGTAATATTCTTTTATTTGGGGCACTTCCAGGTTGCGGAAGTTGTCACCTTTTGTATATTATTTACTTTTCCGCATTAGGATAGACCCAAGGAGGGGAGCACAAGTAACCGGGTTCTAGGGTCCAGTGGGAGACCATCTCGAGGAGTCGAGTCCGGGTCTCCTAACCCTAGAATTGGTAGGGTTGCTTGCCGCTCTCGTAGGGGTCTAGGGGTGTGGGATTGGCTATTCATCATGACCGTGGAATCCGTGTTTTATACTGGCTCGTATTAAAAACACGGACGTCCTAGTATATCCAATATTTCATATGATATTTTCTGCTGCGATATCTGTGATGTGATCATGTGATGTTCTGTGATAGATACAGTATATAGTATATATGATATATTATATAGACGTTACTTATGTTTTGCACCCGCACTAGCCCTGCCCTGCTCTGTCGTTAGTTACCTAACCTAACGGTGCACGAGGGGACATCGAGGCGAATGCGGATGGCATAAGTGTACGTCGTATTTATCTGTGATGTTTAGGTATTTAAATGATGGGACTTCATTAATGTGATTAATGAAAGAAAAGAAACCAAATGATGTTGTAGAATCAAATTTTAAATAAAACAGGTAGCTACAGTTCTTGCTTTGCATAGCGGTATATATGATATGCCCTGCACCTTATTCGATGAGGAAAGGACCGAAATCCCTTCACCGGGAGTGACTCCTTTAGCAATAACTGGCAGATGCTACACACTCGGTTTGTTTTTGATTGCTTCTATAGTTTCTGCTTTGCACAGTGATATATATGATATATCCCGCACCTCATTCGACGAGGAAAGGGCCGACGATCCCTTCACCGGGAGTGACCCCTTTAGCAAAACTAGAAAAGCCTCGAAATCACTCCATTTCAAAACTTCATTTGATTCTACAACGATATCAAGTTCATTACGCAATAGGTTTTCAGAAAAACCTGTCGTAGCCCTCCGTCATTTCAGATAAGTTACATATAGTATTCGTGCTACATTTGTTGGCTTTCGTCAAGGTGTAGTGTGCGGTAGCTATGTGCTGTTTATCTGCTGCATATGATGCGACTGGATTAGGGTAGTCGTACGGCTTTGTTGGCTTTCGTCAAGGGTCGTGCGGATGGGTTTAATTCAGTCAAGAAATGTACGGGTTGAACTTGACTAGCGGGCTGTGGTTTGTTGGCTTTCGTCAAGGTCATAGCACGCTAGGGGCAAAAGCATTATCGGGAATTTCAAGTGTTGAAATTTGCAATGAGATTGCATACCTTCTATGAGATAGTTGGATCCCGATACCCACTGCGAGTAAGAGTTACTCCTGGGAGAGTTTTACACACTACAATTAGCCGATCAAGTAGGTGTCTAGAAAGGTGTCAACGGGGTTATGCCTCTGGGAAAACGAGGTTTACATTAATTAGGTCCGTGCGAAAGCACGGGGAACCTCCCTCAAAGTATCGACACTGGCCTGGCTGAAAGATCGACGAAGTTGTAGGGTGTAATTAATCCCGGCTAGTCTTTCCTTTTAGGGTTTGAAGGAAGATTTGATAAAAACCAGTGGGAGCCATCCTGATTAGATAAGATAATAACCAATCTGATCTTGCAAGAGCATACGCTAAAGTGTTTTCTTCTCTCTCTCTCCAGGTAGCGACCATTTCATGCCCTAACAAAGATAATAATATGGATGTATTGACCAAACCCGCATGTTATACTGTGCTGGGGAACGTTAGTTCCGTTCTTTCCTATAAGAGTTATAGGAATGAACAGGATATAGGGGAATACCAGGATTCCCATGCCACCCGAATGAAGAAAGTACATGATGATGCATTTTCTTCGGGTGTGTTCGTTACAGAGAACTGTTTCTCCATTTGCTCTACGTCCTGGGTATTAGATACCGGGTCAGGATCCCATATATGTAATCAGTTACATGGGCTTAGAAAAGGTAGAGAACTTGGAGAAGGTGATAAAGACATTAGAGTTGGAAATGGTGCAATTGTTGCAGCTAAGACTGTCGGGGAATATCACCTTGTGTTACCAACTGGTAATACATTGGTTCTGAACGATTGCTATTATATGCCGAACCTGATATGCAACATTATATCAGTTTCTTTATTAAGTAAAGAGGGATATAATTTTGTATTACAGGACAATGTTATGAACATTTTCCGTAACCAAAAGTTGGTTGGATCAGGCACGTTGTGCAATGGCATTTATGTTCTAAATCAATCAACAGTTCTGAGCATAACAAACACACACAAGAGGAAGAGTTCAGAACTGAACGAATCCTTCTTGTGGCATTGTAGACTGGGTCACATCAATGCGACACGACTGGCTAAGTTGCATAAGGATGGATATTTGAAACCATTCGAATTTTCATCTTATGACACTTGCCAGTCATGTCTCAAAGGCAAGATGACCAAAACTTCGTTTACGGGACACGGAGAAAGAGTTACTGAACTCTTAGGACTAGTACATAGTGATGTATGCGGTCCAATGTCTACACATGCCAGGGATGGTTCTTCATACTTCATTACATTCACTGACGATCTCTCAAGATACGGACATGTGTACTTAATAAGAAAGTCTGAAGCTTTTGAGAAATTTAGAGAATATAAACAAGAAGTCGAGAACTAAACCGGAAAAAGTATTAAAATCCTTCGATCTGATCGAGGAGGTGAATACTTGAGCAATGAATTCCTGGACTTCCTAAAAGAGATGGGATTCTCTCTCAGCTGACTCCTCCATATACACCACAGCACAACGGTGTATCAGAACGGAGGAACCGCACCCTATTAGATATGGTGCGCTCTATGATGAGCACAGCTGAGTTACCTATTTCCTTCTGGGGGTATGCGCTTGAGACAGCCATACATCTATTGAATATGGTCCCAACCAAATCTGTGCCTACCACTCCATATGAGATATGGAAAGGAAAGAGACCAAGTCTTAACTATATTAAGATATGGGGTTGTCCAGCCTATATCAAACGACAAAATCCGGACAAACTCGAGGCACGGTCTGTTCTATGCAAATTTGTAGGATATCCCAAGAATTCTCAAGGGTATATCTTCTACCACCCTGAGGAACAAAGAGTGTTTGTTTCTCGGCATGCCACCTTTTTAGAAAAGGAATTTCTTGAAAAAGAGATTAGTGGTCATGAGGTAGAACTGGAAGAGGTTCCAGCTGCAGAAGCTACAACAGAAGATCTGGTGGAACCAGAGGATTACGTAGTTCCCGATGAACCCCAGCCACTCCGCCGATCTAGTAGGGTTCCTCGCCAACCTGAGAGATACTACGGTTTTCTCATGGATGGAGGGAGCGAGGATTGCATCATGGAGGATGATGACCCAACTAGCTTCGAGCAGGCCATCACGAGTAGGGACTCAGTGAAATGGCTGGATGCTATGCGGTCCGAGATGGAATCCATGTACACCAACAAAGTATGGACTTTGGAAGTTGCTCCTGAAGGGGTAAAACCCATTGGGAGCAAGTGGATCTTCAAGAAGAAACTTGGTGTAGATGGGAAAGTGGAGACTTTCAAAGCTAGACTTGTTGCAAAAGGATTTCGCCAAAAACCAGGTGTGGACTATGACGAAACCTTTTCTCCAGTGGCTATGCTTAAATCCATCCGGATCATGCTTGCCATCGCTGCATATCATGATTACGAAATCTGGCAAATGGATGTTAAGACCGCCTTTCTAAATGGTGATTTAGAAGAGTGCGTGTACATGACTCAGCCAGAGGGCTTCGTAGACAGTGGGAGCAGCGGGAAGGTGTGCAAGCTGCTTAAATCCATTTATGGATTAAAGCAAGCATCGCGGAGTTGGAACATCTGCTTTGACGTCGTTATGAAACAGTTTGATTTCGTCAAAAACCCAGATGAACCTTGTATTTACAAGAAGGTGGCAGGGAGTAAGGTTGTCTTCCTCGTATTGTACGTGGATGACATACTCTTGATAGGAAATGATATTCCTATGCTGCAATCGGTCAAGCTCTTCTTATCACAAAGATTCTCAATGAAAGATCTTGGTGATGCCTCCTGCATATTGGGGATCAGGATCTATAGAGATAGATCCAAACGGATACTGGGATTGTCCCAATCCAGGTACATTGACACCATACTAAAAAGGTTTAGTATGGAAGAATCCAAGCGTGGGAACTTGCCCACGATCTCTGGAGTCACTCTCTCCAAAGAGATGTCTCCCAAGACTGATTTGGAGAGAGCTCGCATGCAAGGGATACCCTATGCTTCGGCAGTAGGCTCTATCATGTACGTGATGCTATGTACCAGACCCGATGTAGCATACTCACTAAGTGTAGTGAGCAGGTATCAAGCCAATCCTGGAGAGAATCACTGGACAGCTGTGAAGAGCATTCTCAAGTACTTGCGAAGGACTAAAGAGATGCTCTTGGTGTATGGTAACGGAGAACTCCAAGTCGAGTCCTTTACCGATTCGAGCTTTCAGAGTGATAAGGACGACTCTAAGTCGCAGTCGGGCTTTGTCTTTACCCTTTACAGAGGGGCGGTTAGCTGGAAGAGTTTCAAGCAGGAAACCGTGGCAGACTCGACGATGGAGGCTGAATACATCGCTGCCAACGATGCTGCCAAAGAGGCTGTCTCGGTCAAGAAGTTCATTACTGAACTTGGAGTGGTTCCATCCATTAAGCATCCAATACCTTTGTATTGCAATAACAATGGAGCGGTGGCTTTGGCCAAGGAACCCAGGTCCCATCAGCGATCCAGGCATATTCTGAGGCGGTATCACCTGATCCGGGAGATAGTTGATCGCCGGGAGATCGAGGTCAGGAGAGTTGACACGAAGAACAACACGGCGGATCCACTCACGAAGGCCATTCCCCAGATACAGTTTGAGAGACTCTTCGGGATGCTCGGTATGCGATACTACAGCAGCTGGCCCTAGTGCAAGTGGGAGATTGTTAGTTGTATGTATGCCCTAGAGGCCAGTATTGTACAGATGATGTATATTATATTGGATGCTTGGACATATATAGAGATGACTTTCTTGCTCGACATGATAGTATGCTATCTGGTTACTCTTTATCTTAACATGTACACTTGTCTCTTTATACTGTCTTATAGTTACATGTTGGTAAAGCCCTTAGGATGTGTACTTGACTACCTGGACTATGATACAGATCATACTAGTGGGGACATGGTAGTCCATAGGTACATCCTTCAAGGTCCCTAGTCGTAGGTGTATCGAGACGGGGCATCGATATACCGGTGTAGACTAGCGTATACGCTTCTCGACCCATGAGATGGGCGATGGATGATCCCATATCCATTGGTGTTTGACATCAGAGATGGTATACGGGTGCTCAGTGGAGACTGGGTACACTGGACGGACTCGCCGAGAACTCCCAGATGGTATTATACCTCACGTCAGATGGCAGTTCTCAGGTGACACTTATACAGGTTAGTCTGTAGACCCGAGATCGTCATAGAGTCTTGTGTGATTCCCACTGTGCTTTGATCTCCACCTTACCACGTCCATGAGGGCGTGCAAAACGGTGGTCTTTGGGTACAGTCCCGAGTCACATGGAGGCAATGAGCGATAGGAGGGGTTTCGTCTCTCCCGGTATTGGGGGTTGATGTTGCGCTGTGCTCGATTGGCCGTAACAGGGAAGTCCCTGGCCAGGGCTGATCAGAGATTTGCTGGTAAGTGTTACCAGTAGTTTCTCAAACCGTTATGAGCCTCACATCGGCACGACTTATCGGTTATTGGGGTCTGACGTTTACCACCCCTAGACTTGATATGCGACATATCAGACGAACAGACCGGACTGTACGGTAAGTGTTACTGGTTGGATTCACAGGAGTGTGAGCGGGCTAGCTCGTCGATCTTCTGATCGCTCAATACCCGGATGGCCGTTATGTTTAGCAGACCGCTTGCGGCTTGTAGGTGCTTGATATGATCATCATCTGCTACCGGCGTATTGACGAGTCTTTAGAGTCCTACACAGAGGTTTCCTGGCTCAAGCGAAACGAAATAGGAGTGCATATGAGATATGTGCAAGACCGAGAATGATGCGTGTATGTGATACCGTATTCCATTCTCGCGATGGATGTATCGATTGGTTATATTCGATATAACCTAGATATCGAATCAAGGATTGATTCGATAAGCCGATACATAGGATACTAGTCGGTTATATGCGATATGACTGGATCGTTAAATCAAGTGTTGATTTAATGATTTAATGTATAATTATATATTTGATATATTACTTTGCATTAACTAGTATTGGTTCACTTTAAATGGATTTTCTCACTTGATGTGCAAGAAGTATATGTGATATACTTTTGTGCACATATTTGTATCATGTTTGATGATACTTGATCATGTGGTTAAGTGTAAAGGATTAAACCATGGTTAAGAGATGATTAGGGTTTTGCTTTTTCATTTATTTATTTGTTTATTTATTTGGAAAAGATTTAGATAAGAATGGTGGCTATGTTTGTTTTTAGTTGAAGCTTCATGAAGCTTTGACTTCTTAACCATTCTTGTCTTCATGCTTAACCCTAACCCATCCAAGTAACCATGGTCTATTCTCTACACTCAACTATGGTTAGCTTATGATAAGTATTGAATTATTTTTCATTTTAATTCAACACTTATCATATTCTTTCTTCTTCTTGATGATCTTCTTCTTCAAGAAAAGCTTAAGTCCATCAATGGCAACTTGAGCTAAAGTGAGAGAAATCCAATTCTAAAGTGAACCCACCTCTTATTTCTTCACCCTCTACCTCTTGCCAAGTTGTTTTGGGTGTTTTCTTCACAAGTTTCACAACTTTGTGAAGTCGGAGCTTGAACTTGTGATGCCTCGACGTAGATCATCTTCGGCACGAAGCCGACGACCTAGTCCGCCCATTTCTCCGATCAAGCCGACGATTGAGTCCGGGATTCGAGATGGACAGCGAGAGGACGCCTACGTGGAGCCAAGGAAGTGGATATCCGGATCTACAAAGGTTGTAGCTTCTTATCTTTAGTTAAGTTGTTAACTAGATTCATTTATCGCCTAAACTTCTAGCCAACGATCCGTATTAGGGTTTCTCGGCACCCATAAAATTTGAAATTGGTATGGTTGATGCCTTGTGAGACCTCTATAGTGTGCCTAGGAACCCTACACATTACCTACTGCCGGCGTATTGACGATTCTTTAGAGTCCTATACAGAGGTTTCCTGGCTCAGGCAAAACGGAGTAGGAGCACATATGTGATATGTGTGAAACCAAGAATAATACGATATGAGATACCGTATTCTATTCTCGTGATATGTGATATCGGCCGGATATATGTGATATAGCCGGGTCATCGGATCAAGTGTTGATTCGATGAATTGGTACATGTTATATTAGTCGGTTATATGCAATATAGCCGGATTGTCGGATCAAGTGTTGATTCGATAATTTAATGTATAATTATATATGTGATATATTACATTACGTTAACTAATATAAGCTCTCTTTGTTGATTCATTTTCTCACTGGATAATACATTGATGTATATGCGATATATGTTAATTGTATTATTTTCTTTTGTTATAAAATATATTGTATATGTGATATATATAATATTGTAACATGTTAGAGTTACAAAAGCAACATGGTTGTTGAGTTTAAACCAAGTTAGGATTTGGATTAGGGTTAGCTTTTGGGTTAGCTTTTGGATGAGGTTCATGGATGCTTCATGATGCTTTGACTTTGTCTTTTTTCTTTGATATTTTGTGAAGATATTTGTTAACCCAACCCAAACCCTTAACCTATGGTTTATTCTCTACAAGAGTTAAGACTCTCATTCTTAACTCATGGTTGCAATTGTAACCACAACAATAATTCATTATTCATCACAAAAGGATTAGCTTCTTCTTCTTCTTGCTCTTGAAAAAGCTTCACTAGTTTTTGTGTTTGTGATGATAAATGGTGAGAAATTGAAAACAAAAGAGAGCATAATTCCTACTTCATCATCCTCATCTATTCTAGCCACTTAGATTAGGGTGTTCACTTCACTAATATTTTATTAGAGAAGTGTAGGCTTGGGTTTGAGATTCTTCAAGGTAGATCATCTTAGATCAAGAAAACTTCAAGTAAGATACATCATTCACCTCTTGGAGCCTCACGAGAGTCAGAGTTCTTGATGATCGCAGCGAAGGGATCTCAACACAGAGCTTATGAAGCGAAGGAACGGACTACAAAGGTTGTAATCCTAATCTCTTTAGTTCTTTGTATGTGATACAAACTTGTTACCCTAGAATTTCTAGTAAAGATTCATGGTTTGCTTGCTTTGCACCTCTCTAAATTTTGAAGTGGCATGAGTGATACTACCAAACCCTAGACTTGGTACAAGAGAAGCCCAACAGTGGTATCAGAGCCAAACTAGAATTCTAGACACGGTGTTAAAACAATTACGAAAATGAAATCGACTCCGAAATACGGTATTATGAAACCCATATTTTGCTCTCTGTAAATTTTGTAAAAAGTTCTTTAAAAATTTTTCAAACAGGTGCAGAATGATATTTGAGACATCCTAAGAACATGGGTGAAATACGGAGAGAGGGGCTCGGATTTTGGCCGAGCCCCAGGCCATAATTTCTGGCCTGGCCGGCCCCCTCACCTCCTATGCCCCCCGTATTCCTCCTGTGCTCTGGTGTCTTCATTTTGGGTTTCCTAGTATTGTTTATTTAGCCCAATTTTCATGTGATGATTAGTTTGACCTGGGGCTAATTTGTAGTACTTCGTAGTCGTGTATTTTAACACTGTATTGGTAACCTTGACTATTTTTAGCAGTTCGATCGAACTTCACACACCACATTTTGTATCCCGCTGAAATTTCCAAGTGTTGTAATTTTCCGAAGTTGATTATATTCGTAAAATCGTGCAAGTACCCCTATGGACCCCCTAGAAGATTATACTAACCTTAACTCGATTCTATGCCCACGGAACCACAATCGAACCCTAGGGTTTGCCGTAGTTCCGTGGTGTCATAGGTGAGGCATTGGTTAACTCCTTCTACGGCTGGTCCATGGACACTGTGGCACGGTTTTTGAGTGTTTTAACTTTGCTCAAGTGTTGAGCTCACGGGGGTAATTTATGAGTGTATGTTGATTTGATCGAAACGTTAAACATCGTCATGATATTTTTGTGATTGTGATACAATATGTGGAATTCATATAATTAGGCATGAAATCCGTAATATGTGATATTTCGGATTTACGATGTCTAAGAGATTTTGGATTTCAAATATTGTAGTTTTTCACTTTCTTTTCTGCGACCGTAAGTGTAGTATGTGGTGTATCGCCGGCTTCGTTGCTATACATCACGATAATTGGGATACGCATACTTGCTTACGTTGATAATATATGTTATATTCGATTGTCGTGTTCTGAATAGCCAGGGGTTTTATATGAGATAAGGGTTTTTATTTTCATTCATGTAAAATTCATTGTATGTAATATTCTTTTATTAGGGCACTTCCGGGTTGAGGTTGATGTCACCATTGTATATTATTTACTTTTCCCCATTAGGTAGACCCAAGGAGGGGAGCATAAGTAACCGGGTTCTAGGGTCCAGTGGGAGGCCATCTCGAGGAGTCGAGACCGGGTCTCCTAACCCTGGAATTGACAGGGTTACTTGCCGCTCTCGTAGGGGTCTAGGGATGTGGATTTGGCTATTCATCGCTACCGTGAAATCCGTGTTTTATACAGGCTCGATATAAAATACGGACCTCCTAGTATATCCAATATTTCGTATGTTTCTTCTGCTGCTGATATACTGTGATGTGATCATTTTATATGCATGAGACGAATGCTTTATTATTGTATATATGATATATAATAAACGTTGCTTATATTTTACACCCACGCTAGTCCCGTCCCGGTATGCCGTTAGTTAAGTAACCTAACGGTGCATAACGAAACATTGTGGCGAATGCGGATGGCATAAGCATACGTTGTATTTTCGTTTCTTCTGTGATGCGTAGGAAGCATAAATGATGGGATTTATTAATGAGATTAATAAAAGAAATGAAACCTAAAAGATGTTGTAGAATCAAATTTTCAAAAAGGGTAGCTACAGTTCTTGCTTTGCACAGCGGTATATATAATATACCCTGCATCTTATTCGATGAGGAAAGAGCCGAGATCCCTTCACCAGGAGTGACCTCTTTAGCAAAACTGGCAGATGCTACAAACTCACAGTTTAGTTTTTAATTGATTCTATAGTTCTTGCTTTGCACAGCGGTATATGTGATATACCCTGCACCTTATTCGATGAGGAAAGAGCCGAGATCCCTTCACCGGGAGTGACCTCTTTAGCAAAACTGGCAGATACTACAAACTCACGGTTTAGTTTTTGATTGCTTCTATAGTTCTTTCTTTGCACAGCGGTATTTGTGAAATATCCTGCACCTTATTCGATAAGGAAAGAACCGAGATCCCTTCACCGGGAGTGACCTCTTTAGCGAAACTAAAAAAGCCTCAAAAACACTCCTTTTCAAAATCACTTGTTTCTACAACGATATCAAGTTCATTACGCAATAGGTTTTCTGAAAAACCTGTGTAACCCTCCGACATTTCAGATAGATACTACTTAGTATTCGTGCTATATTTGATGGCCTGCATCAAGGCGTAGTGTGCGGTAGCTAACTAGTGCTTATCTGTAACATGAGATGTGATTGGATTAGGGTAGTCGTACGACTTTGTTGGCCAGCATCAAGGGTTATGCGGGTGGGTTTAATTCAATCAAGAAATGTACGGGTTGAACTTGACTAGCGGACTATGGTTTGTTGGCCTGCGTCAAGGTCATGGGATGCCAGGGGTAAAAACATTATCAGGAATTTCAAGTGTTGAAATTTTCAATGAGATTACATTCCTCCTATGAGATAGTTGGATCCCGATACCCACTGCGAGTAAGAGTTACTCCTGGGAGAATTTTACACAGGACAATCAGCCGATCAAGTAGGTGTTTAGAAAGGTGTTAACGGGGTTATGCCTCTGGAAAAATGAGATTTATTCTAATTAGGTCCGTGCGAAAGCACGGGGAACCTCCCTCAATACCAACACTGGCCTGACTGAAAGATTGGTGAACTTGTAAGGTATAATTAATCCCGGCTAGTCTTACCTTTTAGGGTTTTAAGAAAAGATTTGATAAAAAGCAGTGGGAGCCATCCTGATTAGATAAGATAATAACCAATCTAATCTTGCAAGAGCATACGCTAAAGTGTTTTCTTCTCTCTCTCTCCAGGTAGCGACCATGTCAGGCCTTAATCAAGATAATAATATGGATGTATTGACTGAACCCGCTTGTTATACTAAACAGGGGAACATTGGTCCTGTCCCACTTATAATTATTATAAGTCTGAGCAGGGAATAGGAGAATATCTGGGTTCTCATGCCGCCCAAGCGAAGAATAAGCATATTGATACATCTTCTTCTGGTGTGTTTGTTATCGAGAACTGTTTCTCAGTTCACTCTACATCCTGGGTATTAGATACCGGATCGGGATCCCATATATGTAATATGTTACATGGGCTACGTAAAGGTAGGGAATTGGGAGAGGGTGATCATTCCATAAGAGTAGGGAATGGTGAAAATGTTGCAGCCAAAGCAGTTGGCGAATATCATCTTGTATTACCAAATAGTAATACAATGGTTCTGAACGAAGGCTATTACATTCCGACCCTGATATGCAATCTTATATCAGTTTCTTTATTGAGCAAAAAAGGATATAATTTTGTAGTACAGGATAATATTATGAACATCTTCCTGAATCAAAAGTTGAATGGATCAGGCTCGTTAAATAATGGCATATACGTTCTCAATCAAACTACAGTACTTAATGTACAAAACACACACAAGAGGAAGAGTTCATAAATGAACGAATCCTTCTTGTGGCATTTTAGACTAGGTCATATCAATGCGACACGACTAGCTAAGTTGCATAAGGATGGATATTTGAATCCGTTCGAATTTTCATCTTATGACACTTGCCAGTCATGTCTCAAAGGCAAGATAACCAAAACTCTGTTTAGTGGACATGGAGAAAGAGTTACAGAACTCTTGGGACTGATACATAGTGATGTATGTGGTCCCATGTCTACGCATGCCAGGAACGCCTCTTCCTACTTCATTACATTCACTGACGATCTCTCAAGATACGGACATGTGTTCCTATTGAAACACAAGTCTGAAGCTTTTGAGAAATTCAGAGAATATAAGAACGAAGTAGAGAACCAAACGGGCAGAAGTATTAAGATCCTTCGATCTGATCGAGGAGGAGAACACTTGAGCAATGAGTTTCTGGACTATCTAAAAGAGAATGGGATTATCTCTCAGCTTACTCCTCCCTATACACCACAGCACAATGGTGTATCGGAGAGGAGGAATCGCACCCTATTAGATATGGTGTGCTCTATGATGAGCATTGCTGAGTTGCCTATTTCCTTCTGGGAATATACACTGGAAACAGCTGCGGACCTATTGAATATGGTTCCCACCAAATCTGTGCCATCCACTCCATATGAGATATGCAAGAGAAAGAGACCATATCTTAATTACGTTAAGATATGGGGTTGTCCGGCATATGTGAAAACACAGAATCCGGAAAAGCTCGGGGCAAGGTCTTTTCTGTGTAAGTTTATTGGATGTCCTAAACATTCGCGCGGGTATATCTTCTACCACACCAAGGAACAAAAGGTGTTTGTCTCTCGGCATGCCACCTTTTTAGAAAAGGAATTTCTTGAAAAAGAAATTAGTGCCAATGAGGTAGAACTGGAAGAAGTTCCAGCTATACAAACTGCAACAGAAGATTTGGTAGAACCAGAGGATTCAGTAGTTCCCGACGAACCTCAGCCGCTCCGTCGATCTAGTAGGGTTCCTCATCCACCTGAGAGATACTACGGTTTCTCATTGATGGTGGAAGCGAGGATTGCATCATGGAAGATGATGACCCGACTAGCTTCGAGCAGGCCATCACGAGTGGTGTCTCTGTGAAGTGGCTGGATGCAATGCGATCTGAGATGGAATCCATGTACACCAACAAAGTATGGACTTTGGAAGTTGCTCCGGAAGGGGTAAAACCCATTGGGAGCAAATGGATCTTTAAGAAAAAACTTGGTGTAGATGGAAAAGTTGAGAGTTACAAATCTAGACTTGTTGCAAAGGGTTTTCGTCAACGACCAGGTGTGGATTATGACGAAACCTTTTCTCCAGTGACTATGCTTAAGTCCATCCAGATCTTACTTGCCATTGTTGCATACCATAACTACGAAATCTGGCAAATGGATGTTAAGACCGCCTTTCTAAATGGTGATTTAGAGGAGTGCGTATACATGACTCAGCCAGAGGGCTTTGTAGATAGTGGGAGCAGCGGAAAGGTGTGCAAGCTGCTTAAATCCATCTACGGGTTAAAGCAGGCATCGCGGAGTTGGAACATCTATTTTGATATTGTAGTCAAAGAGTTTGACCTCATCAAAAACGTAGATGAACTTTGTATATACAAGAAGGTTGTAGAGAGTAAGGTTGTCTTCCTCGTATTATACGTGGATGACATACTCTTGATAGGAAATGATGTTCCTATGCTGCACTCGGTCAAGCCCTTCTTATCACATAGATTCTCAATGAAAGATCTAGGTGATGCCTCCTGCATTTTGGGAATTAAGATCTACAGAGATAGATCTAAAAAGATACTGGGATTGTCCCAATCCAGGTACATTGACACCATACTAAAGAGGTTTAGTATGGAAGAATCCAAGCGTGGGAACCAACCCACGATCTCTGAACTCACTCTCTCCAAAGAGATGTCTCCCAAGACTGATTTAGAGAGAGCTTGCATGCAAGGGATACCCTATGCTTCGACAGTAGGCTCTATCATGTACGCGATGCTATGTACCAGACCCGATGTAGCACACTCTCTAAGTGTAGTGAGTAGGTATCAAGCAGATCCAGGAGAGAGTCACTGGACAGCTGTGAAGAATATTCTTAAGTACTTGAGAAGAACTAAGGAGATGTTCTTGGTGTATGGTAATGGAGAACTCCAAGTGGAGTCCTTTACCGATTCAAGCTTCCAAAGTGATAAGGACGACTCTAAGTCGCACTCGGGATTTATCTTTACCCTAAATGGAGGGGCGGTTTGTTGGAAGAGTTCCAAGTAAGAAACCGTAGCAGACTCGACGATGGAGGCTGAATACATCGCTGCCAACGATGCTGCCAAAGCAGCTGTCTGGATGAAGAAGTTCATCACTGAACTTGGTGTGATTCCTTCCATTGAGCATCCAATACCTTTGTATTGTGATAACAATAGAGCTGTGGCTTTGGCCAAGGAACCCAGGTTACATCAGAAGTCCAGACATATTCTGAGACGGTATCACCTGATCCGGAAGATAGTTGATCACCGCGAGATCGAAGTCAGGAGAGTTGACACGAAAGACAACACTGCGGATCCACTCACAAAGGCCATTCCCCAGATACAATTTGAGAGACTCTTCGGGATGTTGGGTATGAGATACTACAACAACTAGCCTTAGTGCAAGTGGGAGATTGTTAGTTGTATATAAGCCCTAGAGGACATTGTTGTACATATGATGTATATTATAGTGGATGCTTGGATATATATAGTGAGGACTTTCTTGCTCGATATGATAGTATGCTATCTGGTTTTACTTTGTCTTAACATGTTGATTTGTATTGGTTTACTGTCTTGCTCTCACATGTTGATAAAACCCTTAGAATATGTACTCGACTACTAGGACTATGATGCAGATCATACTAGTGGGGCCAGGGTAGTCAAAGAGTACATCCTATAACTGTTCCTAGTCGAGGGAGTATCGAGACAGGGCATCGATACTCTAGAGTAGACTAGCGTATACGCATCTTGACCCATATGATGGGCGATGGATGATCCCATATCCATTGGTGTTTGACATCAAAGATGGTGTACGGGTGCTCAGTGGAGACTGGGTACACTGAATGGACTTGCCGAGAACTCCTAGATGGTAATATACCTATCGTCAGATAGTAGTTCTCCGGTGACACTAGTACAGGTTAGTCTGTTGACCCGAGATCTTCATAGAGTCTTGTGTGATTCCCACTGTGCTTTGATTTCCATCTTACCACGTCCAAGAGGGCATGCAAAACGGTGGCTTTTGGGTACAGTCCCGAATCACATGGAGGCAATGAGCGATAGGAGGGGTTTCGTCTCTCCCGGTATAGGGGGTTGATGTTGTGCTGTGTTCGATTGGCTATAACTGGAAGTCCCTTACCAGGGCTGATTTGGAGTGCTACTGGTAAGAGTTATCAGTAGTTTCTCAACCCGTTATGAGCCTCACATTGACACGATTTATCAGTTACTGGGGTCTGACATTTACCACCCCTAAACTTGATATGCAACATATAAGACGAAGAGACCGGACTGTACGGTAGTGTTACTGATTGGATTCACAGGAGAATGTACAGGCTTGCTTGTTAATCTTCTGATCGCTCAATACCTGGGTGGCTGTTACGTTTAGCTGACCGCTTGCAACTTGTGGGTGTTTGATATGATCATCACCTACTGCCGGCGTATTGATGATTCTTTAGAGTCCTACACAGATATTTCCTAGCTCAGGCAAAATGGAGTAGGAGCACATATGTGATATGTGCGGGACCGAGAATAATACGATATGAGATACCGTATTCTATTCTCGCGATGAATTGGTACATGTTATATTAGTCGGTTATATGCAATATAGCCGGATTGTCGGATCAAGTGTTGATTCGATAATTTAATGTATAATTATATATGTGATATATTACATTACGTTAACTAATATAAGCTTGCTTTATTGATTCATTTTCTCACTGGATAATACATTGATGTATATGCGATATATATTAATTGTATTATTTTCTTTTGTTACAAAATATATTGTATATGTGATATATATAACATTGTAACATGTTAGGGTTACAAATGCAACATGGTTGTTGAGTTTAAACCAAGTTAGGGTTTAGATTAGGGTTAGCTTTTGGGTTAGCTTTTGGATAAGGTTCATGGATGCTTCATGAAGCTTTGACTGTCTTTTTTCTTTGATATTTTGTGAAGATATTTGTTAACCCAACCCAAACCCTTAACCTATGGTTTATTCTCTACAAGAGTTAAGACTCTCATTCTTAACTCATGGTTGCAATTGTAACCACAACAATAATTCATTATTCATCACAAAGGATTAGCTTCTTCTTCTTCTTCTTGCTCTTGAAAAAGCTTCACTAGCTTTTGTGTTTGTGATGATAAATGGTGAGAAATTAAAAACAAAAGAGAGCATAATTCCTACTTCATCATCCTCATCTATTCTAACCACTTAGATTAGGGTGTTCACTTCACTAATACTTGATTAGAGAAGTGTACGCTTGGATTTGAGATTCTTCAAGGTAGATCATCTTAGATCAAGAAGTGTTCAAGTAAGATACATCATTCACCTCTTAGAGCCTCACGAGAGTCAGAGTTCTTGATGATCGCAGCGAAAGGAGCTCAACACGAGCTTATAAAGTGAAGGAACGGACTACAAAGGTTGTAATCCTAATCTCTTTAGTTCTTTGTATGTGATACAAACTTGTTACCCTAGAATTTCTAGTAAAGATTCATGGTTTGCTTGCTTTGCACCTCTCTAAATTTTAAAGTGGCATGAGTGATGCTACCAAACCCTAGACTAGATGTAAGGAAAGCCCAACAGTTGGGATCGCCACTTGCCCTTGATAGAGTTTTCCTATAATAACAGCTTCCAGGAGACGATTCAGATGGCACCCTTCGAGGCGTTATATGGAAGGAAATATCGATCACCCGTATGTTGGAGAGAGCTCAACGAGAGCAGTACTTTGGGGCCGCAAATGGTGCAGGAGACGAACGAAAAGAAATTCAGTTGATTCAAGATAGGATAAGAGCGGCCTAGCGTAGGCGAAGTTTAATGCTGATTTACGCTGTTGCAGACTTGAGTTCACCGTTGGCGATCATGTTTCCTTAAAGGTTTCTCCGATGAAGGGCGTGTTGAGATTCAGGAGGAAAGGAATGCTTAGTTTTTGGTATGTAAGTCCCATAGAGATTCTTGAGCGTGTTGGCGCAGTCGCTTATCGTTTGGCTCTTCCACCCAGCTTTCCAGATATTCACCCCGTATTTCATATATCAATGCTCCGCAAGTACCTTTATGACCCCTCTCACGCGATACAGCATCAGACGATCCAGCTGGAGCGCAATCTTTCTTTCACCGAACAGCCAATAGTCATTCTAGATCGGTAGGTGAAAAAACTGAGGTCCGAGGTCATACCGTCCGTAAAGGTTCTCTGGCGTGGCCGAACAGTGAAAAGGTCATGTGGGAAGCCGAGGACGAGATGATGGAGAAATATCCACATATCTTCGAGTGTACGCGTAGTTAGATTTTAAATTCGGGGACCGAATTTCTTTAAGGAGGAAGATTGTAACGTTCTGAAAATTTGATTAGGTTAATTGTGTATTAATTATTGATAATACGTGTGTTCCGTAAAAACCAAGATATAATTATTTTTCCTCATAGACTTAAATACACATATTTTTACTATGTAATTGCTAGTATTTGGTACTTAATTGGTCACTTATAAATTTCTAGTTTACTTAAATATTTTTCTAAACTAATTATTTCTAAATATTATTTTAAGATTTCACTTATACATTTAATTAGTGATTATTACAAATTAGAATGGGTTAATCACACATTAGTGCACCATGATAACTTAAAATCAAGTTTGTAACATATTCTCTCTTTCTAAAATTCTCTAAAGTTTCTAGACAATTCTAGGAACAACATAATAAAAAAATTGAAAAAAATAAAATAAATAATAAATGAAATGATAGATTGATGTATGTGTGTGTGGGTGGGTGGGGGGGTAAAGTTACCTCTCTCTCTCACTCACGCACACAAACACCCTCCTTTGTTCTGGTCGAAAATTGGCAGCCCCATTCCCTATCTTCTCCATCTCATTTCCACTTCTAAAATATTCATTATTCCATCAAAAAATCCACACAAAAACCTCACTAATTCCTAATTAAACCTTTACCCATTATTCCTTGGCCAAACTAGTATGGATCTAGGAGCAAGGAAGCTTTTTTGGAGGCAAGTTGCAAGTTAGATCTACAAATCTTTGAGGTATAAATGTTAACCAAATGGTTAATTTGTTGGTAAATTGCTTTAAGCTAAATTATTTAAGTGTTAATTTGGTTTTAATTTCAAGTTGAGATTTTAAAGAAGAGGGTTTGAGTTAGAGCTAAGGTTTCAACCGTCATTATTATGTTAGTCAAGTTTAGTTTTCTATCTAGTGGGCTTTCAAACCTAATCTAGATGAATATCTTGTTTAAGTGGTTTCTAATTATCCAAAATTTAGTGTGCTTGCAAACTTATTTCAAGATTAGTGAGTAATTAGTGAAATTAAAAATTGGCTAATAATTGTGTGGCCTAATTATGATATTAAGTGAAATTTGTGGCCACTAGATTTGCACAAAACTTCTAGATTTGCACTAAAATGGTTAAGTGATGCTTACTAGGTTTTTTCGAATAAATCGATTTGGATTAAGTTTGAGGTTTTGATGGTTTACTACCTATTTCATAAAATATTTAGTGTGTTGTGAATGCGCGATTGGTACGATTGGGTTTTAGGTTTGGTGTTTTCCACGTATAGCGACCCTAGTTGTGGTTTGTGGTGTTGTCACGAGCGCGTTTGTGCACCAAGTGCGTGCGCGTCTAGTTAGTGTGCATGGTTGACTTTTATTGTTTTTGTCCGCGACTATTTATATAACTACCCTCTTATTTACTTATGTGCGATCCTAGGATCGGGTGCAGAGGCGTCGGACGTGACGCGGAAAGACAAGGCTGAGATCGGATCAGATTAGCTGAGGCATCCCGGTGAGTAGATGTACACATCTATGGGGAATCGTCTGGATGGCGCGAAGTGCCCGACAGAAGGATTAATAGTAGTGCTTGCATTTATATGCGTAGTTTCTTAGTTAGTCATCTCAGTGCATTACATCATCTTATATATACATATGGGATATCATCTCATAGGACACTTGTACCATTACCATTGGTTCATGCCGTACGTGCACTATTCATGCGAACACACATACCTTTGGTAATTGCTATGTCACGAACACTATAGAACTTGCTTAAAATCGGTAACTGTGCATTTCCATCATATATGATCCGTAGACTTATACTTGTATATTCATTTCATTAAATGGGTACGTAGAATTGTTAGTCATATATACATACCCCATTGCTTCATGATTCATGCATAGCTTCTGGCCATACTTCACATGGTATATACTACCGTATCATAGATTTCCATCATCACCGGCATGTTTATATATTGTGATTCTTCTTGAGCATTTCAGTATTTATGAGATTTCTGGATTTTTAGGAAAACCACAAGAATTTTATAAACCTGTTATCGTTTCAAAAATGCAAGTTGCGGTTTTCTTGTGATATGATGTATGTGTCGCCCACCATGAGTTTTCTTGATTTATGTTGTTTTTTGAGACCCGATTCGAGGAGTTGGATGAACCGTTTCGGGTACATGGTAGGCCCGGTAAGGTACCCCGGGGTAAGAAGCTCGAGTTGTAGACGATGAGCCTGGCAGGGTCAGACTACCTACCGGTGATATCTCGTGCGGCGGATATCCAGAGGATACCGACGTAATCATGAGATTTGATGATATGGGCCGATCCAGACTGACGGAGCCCGAGACATTGAGATATTGAGACAGCGAGACATTGAGATGTTAAGGCATTGAGATATTGAGACATTGAGATATTGGGATATATATTGTGTCTATGCTGGACACGGATTTTCCGTTGATTTCATTGATGATACTCAGTTTATTGCACAGATACTTTTCTAACATAAAAATAAAGGTTTTTATTATACCAGACATGTTCAGGTTTCGTGTTTAATTATGCATTCATGTTGCATTCATGCTAGTACATAGTATCATTTTGAGATACGTGGATTGTGACGTATTTGCGTGCATGCTTACGATAGCCTTATTAGATGTTACTTATTTGTCACGACCCGAAATGGCACGTGACTGGCACTTGAATCATATGAAGTCTATAAGACTCCATCTAATTCAAGTAAGCCAAAAATCCCAAAAATCTAAACCATTTTAAGGAAGAAGTGAAGAAAAATTGTTTTAAAACAAGTGGTTTTAATAACATAACCCGAAGTATGTATTTTTAAAATCTCAAGTCTTTTCTGAAAATTTCGGCAGAGTTTCCTTTGTAAATACTGGTCCCAAAAAGGGTACAACGCATGAAATATATATAAAGGCATCCCCAAGCGGGAGCTAGCTCTTCGCCAATTGGCGGTCACAACCACGCAACCAATACAATATACAACGCCGAAGGGCGAGGATCAAAAATCAAAAGGAAATCCAAAATCATCAAGAAAACCATAATAATACATGCGCGACTCTAAGGTCGAAAGAATATACACTGGTCTTCTAAGTCTAAACAATATACAAGTCTGGTTGATGGAGTTTACTATATACAGCTGAAATAATAAAGTACAATGGTGGTCACGATGCGAGTGAACCCACCTACCAAAGCAATCACCCGGAGTGAAGTAGTGTGCCAGCAAAGCCACCAAAGAAACCTGTACAGCAAAACCTGCAAGAAACTGTGGCGCAACGGGGGTGAATTGCCAACTTGTGAGTAGAAAATATCACCGAGCAGAAATCGTATGTATGACTCAATCCTAGGTCATACGATAATAACATCCTCAAATAATATAGCCTTAAGCATATAATAATTGCAAGAGTAAACATCTATACATAAGTGTAATACCAAGTGCTCGTGTCAATACCTCAGGTAGCAACATAATACATATATGATGTATGAATGCAATAAAATGAAAACAGAATACATTATGAATGAGAAAACTATTTTCTTAATTTAGTGAGATTTCTGTACATATAAATCGAGGCATCATCAATGAAATCAACAGAAAATCAGTGTCTAGTATCGACACAAAATATATATCTCGCTATCTCAATATCTCAGGCTCCGGCAATCCGGACTGGCCCGTAATATCAAATCTCAATACCTCAGGCTTCGGCAATCCGGACTGACCTATACTCCGATCGGTATCCTCCGGATATCCGTCGAGTGACAATAAAATCACCGGTCAGTAGTGCTCCCCTGCCAGGCTCAACGCCATCATCCGTGACCATCTTGCCCCGGGGTACCGCACCGGGTCCACCATGCACCCACTGACGGTTCCTCCTCCTACTCGAATCAGGTGTATGATATCGCTCAAGAGCCGAGAAAACTCATGGTGGACATCTCTCAAATCATATCATGAGAAAACCGCAATTTTCTATCTTTAAATGATAATAAATTTGTAAAATCTTTGCGGTTTCTCCAAATCCAGAAATCTCACGGAAATCCGAAATCCAAATCTCAAGAGTAAATAATAGTGAATTACCGACATAAAGTTCTATAATATTGCATGACAATAAATAAATGAATGCATCAGATATCAAGCAAGGAATGCAATAATTAAACTAGCATACGAAAGCAATAACATATTGGAACTATCAGCTAACAAGCTATGTCAATAAAATAATATTCTCTAAAGTGTACGTGATATAGCAATTACCGATGATGATGTGTGTGAGCCGGCAAGTAAGTGTTCGTAGACATACGCATCATCGGTAATGGTGTTATTGTCCTGATAACATGTGTTCAATATAACAATAAGAACATATTTAAACATGCAATGCGATGCGAATAGCAAGAATATGTGAAAAATGAATAATAAACGCGACATAAGAATATACATATATGTATGAGTCATGCAGTTTTGACATTTGAAATAACACGAATCGGGTGTTTAGAAAATAGGGTCTACGGTGTTTTTAAGAAAATGTACGCCCTTTGAAATATCCGTAGTATACGTTGGCCTGTCTTTAAAATACTCCCGATTCTTTAGTTTTGGAAATGGGTATGACTCGATCCCAGTCTAACATCTATTAAGTAAGCTACAGGACTAAACTAACAGACTAATCAAAAGGGTAAGGAAAACCACCTAAGTCTGAGTCGATATCTATATCTAGTAGTCAGTGATCTCGCCTCAATAGTATCACGTACGATACAATATATAATATGACATCCTCGAGTCAAGAGTGCGGATCTATCATCATAATTATATCTCGTACGGTAAATCCATCGTACGGCATCCCAAATCTAGGTACGGGTCGAATATTACATTTATCTCATTATTCATCTGGTATCCATATCATCATATCCTAAATTTGGGTACTGATTTAAAGTCTAGTACATACTGATACCATCAACATATATATATATATATATATATATATATGCGTGTGTATGAAAACACATCTCCTAAAGAACCGCTATATATCATGTCATATCTCATAATACGAACCAAGTCACAAACCGATCTCATGGCATCATGCCCAATCACATCGACTCATCTCCAAGTACCATATACTATCCTCATTATCCATGTATATGTATACATATATATACACACACTCACATACATATGTGTGTGTGTGTATATGTGTGTGTGTGTCCCCATATACGCACAAGTAAAACAAATGTATGCGTGTGTGCGCGTGTGTGTGCGCGCGTGTGTGCAAAACTTTACTCCAGGGTTTCGCGACTAAGAAGCTAAACTAAGTTATTTCTAATTACACTAAAACTAACCTATGAACACCTAAATCCTATCTTGATAATCATAAATGTTTCACATAACACATAGTATCGTATATATACATGATATATCATAGGCTACACTACGAACTGCAGGGGTGTTATACGCTATCCACCCGACTTCCCCCGTAGATATATATCTACTCACCTTGATCCTTGCTTTCTGAAGTCGATGTCTCTATTCTCTTCCTCGTCGTTCAAAGTCCACTTAAGGGTACCTACATATATACACATATAGTATCGTAAACAGAATTCATGCACGAAACCAAAACGGTACACGTATCACCCATAGGTTAAAACCTATGGTCTACACATGCGAGAATAATCAAACAACTCTCGTCGCTGACGTACAAACGTCAGATGACGGGACACAATATCAAATACCAAATCCTAATTCATTAAAAGCCGCAAAACGAAATAAGAATCTTAAGAAAATCTCTCCGGATTTTGCCTAAGATGAAATTAGCCAATTTTGCACATGTGGAGGGTCTAATTCACTAAAGATAAAGCCCTGGACCAAACACGAATCATTTCCACACTACCCAGGCCGCCATTTGCGGCCAATGGGAATAAATCTGCGGCCAGAAAGTTGATAGGGGTCTCAGGCTTCCAGGTTGCCTGCACGCATCTCAGTCTTTGCTAAATATTTTTCAGGTGGACCGGGTCATAGCAGTTCTCTAAATTTCATCACAAATCCCACAATTTTCCGATATCGGGGTTTCTATGTTTTGGTTAAGGGGGTTTAGCCTCTGGTTTTAGTCCAAAATACAATCACTACAGGGGTTGTAGTCACTAATTACACCTCAATTGTACCTTTGGATTCAAATCAAACCCTAATCTCAACTTGGAATTTTCAAAGCTCACTAAACTACACTTAAACATTTCTAAACTAATATGGATGCAAAAGGAATTGAAATACTACACTAACGATAAAAGAATTAGCTTATTTGGCAACTCAATAATTTTCTTGAGTTGCCCCAAGTCTTCAAAATCCAATTTTTCTTGATCCATCATGATTGTAGTGAGGTTGTGTATGATTTTAGTGAAGAGAATAAAGTGTTTTGATGTGTTTTTCATGGAATTGTGAGGGGTTGAGGTGGTGGAGGGAGGAGGGAAGCCATGGGGTTGAGAGGGAGAGAGAATGATGAAGATAAAATGGAGGGAAACAAATGGGAGACAAGTCAAATGACCACTCACCTCTCTCTCTTCTCTCTCATGCCCATACCCTATTGTTTACTCTTTTCCTCTTTCTTTTCTTTTCTTTTCTTTTCTTTCCTTTCCTTCTCATTAAAACCAAACCATGCATGAAAGATAATGAAAAAGCCATAGTGGAAAATGTAAAAATGTGCAATATGACATGGTGCATGTCATGTGCACAAATCAAGCTTAATGCACGATTAGTGATATTTAATCACGATTAGCACTTAACCCTATTTTAAATAAGTACTTAAAAATCTATAAATGCTCATATCATAAAAAAACACCTTCATTTCAGTAATTCTTATAAATTTCTAAATATATCCCAATTTATCAGTATATAATTATACCGCATCATTAAAATATTCATAATATTTATTATTTAATTCTAGAAATTCCCAAAAATAATATTTTATTTTTCTGAAATGTTACATTACTACTCACAAGTTGGCAACTCACCCCCGTTGTGCCACAGTATCTTGCAGGTTCGACCCGTCAGCATAGTAGCGGCGGGCGTACTTTCTCTTTTTGCTTCATTGCATCGATTTGCAGCTTTGTTCATAGTTGGGTTGCGAGGATACTTTTGTTCCATCTTGTATTATTTTTGTATCTAGTATACTCCATCTACCCTTGTATATTGGACTAGACGGTGAGACTCGTGAGACTTGTATTGTGGTGTTTGGTGTCGATGCTCACTTGAGCCGACGTGGTGTTTCTCATTTCTTTCTTTCAGATGTTTATTTCTCACTTTTGATATACATGTTGCGTGTGGTTGTGATTCCGCCATTGGCGAAGAGCTAGCTCCCGCTTGGGGATGCCTTTATTCCTTATTTATATGTATTTTCATGTCGTGTACCCGTTTGGGGGCCAGTATTTACAATGGAGACTCTGCCGAAATTTTCGGGAAATTTGATGCATTAAAATGTTTTAAGGTGACTTTATTTTACAAAAATTATCTATTTAAGTTGAGTTTTCTTTCACTAGATTTCTTTAAACGGTTTAGATTTCTAGGCTTTGACTTATTCTGGGTTTTGGCTTACTTAGATTACGTATGCCTTGGGACGTTTCGTAATTTAAGTGACAGTCACGTTCCGTATCTTCGGGTCATGACAGTAGGGTATAATAGACATGTTATCCCTTTCCAAATCAGTCTTGGGAGACATCTCTTTGGAGAGGGTGATTCCGTGACACGCCGGTAAATTATCACGCTTTGAATCTTCCATACTGAATCTCTTTAGTATGGTGTCGATGTACCTGGACTGTGAAAGTCCCAACATCCTCTTAGATCTATCACGATAGATCTGGATCCCCAGAATGTAAGAGGCATCACCCAGGTCTTTCATGGAAAACATTTATGACAAGAATCCTTTGATAGATTGTAGCATAGGAATGTCATTTCCTATCAAGAGAATGCCATCCACGTACAAGACGAGGAATACAACAGTTCTTGCTACAATCTTACTATAGATGCATGGTTCATCTGGATTTTTGATAAAGTCAAATTCTTTGATAGTCTCATCAAAATAGATGTTCCAACTCCGCGATGCCTGCTTTAGTCCATAAATGGACTTAAACAGCTTGAACACTTTCCCACTGCTCCCATTCTGAATGAAACCCTCTGGCTGGTCCATATAGACGCACTCTTCTAAATTTCCATTTAGAAAAACGGTCTTTATGTCCATCTGCCAAATCTCATAATCGTGGAAGGCAGCAATGGCAAGAAGGATCCGGATGGAATTGATCATAGCCACTGGAGAAATGGTTTCATCATAGTCCAAACCAGGTCTTTGACAAAATCCTTTTGAAACAATTCTAGCCTTATAGGCTTCAACCTGTCCATCTACACCAATTTTCTTTCTGAAGATCCATTTTCAGCCTATGGGTTTTACCCCTTCTAGAGCAATGTCCAAAGTCCATACTTTGTTGGTGTACATAGACTCCATCTCGGTCCGCATTGCATCCGGCCATTTTACCGAGTCTATGCTCTGAATGGCTTGCTGGAAGTTAGTTGGCACATCCTTATCAATGATGCAATCCTCTCTATCCTTATCTACGAGAAAATCGTAGTATCTCTCGGGCGGATGAGATAGCCTGCTACTCCTGTGGAGTGGCGTGGGAATCTCCTGTTCTTTTGAAACCTCTGGTTCTGTTAGTTGTATGTATGCCCTAGAGGCCATTATTGTATATATGATGTATATTATAGTGGATGCTTGGACATATAGAGAGAGGACTTTCTTGCTTGACATGATAGTATGCTATCTGGTTGCTCTTTATCTTAACATGTATACTTGTCTCTTGATACTGTCTAATAGTTATCGAATCAAGTGTTGATTCGACAAATTGATACATATTATATTAGTCGGTTATATGAGATATAGCCGGATTATTAAATCAAGTGTTGATTTGATAATTTAGTGTATAATTGTATATTTGATATACTAGTTTACATTAACTAATATTAGCTCGCTTAAATGTTTCTTTTTCTCACTTTTGTTCATAAGTATATATGTGATTTATATTAATGTACATTTTTTGTGTCATGCTTCATGATACACACTACATGGGTGTATGAGACTTACACCATACTTATCATAATTGTGAGGATTATTTATTTTAAGTAAATCCAAATTAGATGGAAAATGGTCACATGCATGAAGCTTGTGGAAGCTTGTAGATGCATTGACTTAGTCCACTAATTTTGTTTTAGTTAAGATATTTATTAACCTAACCATTATAAATTAGCCATGGTTATGTCTCTACATGAGTTAGTATATGATACAAACTCACCCATGCTTGCCATTCACTCTCTCATCTATTATTTCTTCATCTTCTTCAAGCTCAAGAAAAGGCTCTCTAGTTTTTAGAGAAGAAGAAAAAGAGTGAGAAAATTAATTCTAAAGTGAGAAAAAATCCTACTTCATCATCCTCTACTAGATTATCCATTTAGTTTAGGGTGTTTGCTTCACTAATCCCACATTAGTGAAGAGATAGCTTGGGTTAGTGTCTTCTCGACGTAGATCATTTTCGGCCTCGAAGACTTCGTACAAGCTTGTTCTTTTCGTCTTGTGAAGCCATGCTAGAGTCCGAAAGATCACTACTTGGAGCGAAGAGACTACTACATGGAGCTATTGAAATGAAGGACCGATGTACAAAGGTTGTATTCCTAGTTCACTTAGTTATAAAGTTGTTTACACTATCTTTCGTATGATTCTCTAGTTAAAGATTCTAGGTTAGGGTTCTTTTAGCATGGCAAAATTTTAATTTAGCATGGAAAAATTCTAATTCGGCATAGACGATACCACCCGAAACCTTGCTGCCGTGCTTAGGATCCCTACAGTGGTATCAGAGCCTAGCTAGAGAATAACACGATGTATGTTAGATTACAAAACCGAAACAACTCCGAAACTTGAAACAAGATTACCTAGTTTCTATCGATTTTAAAAGGGGCTCTAAAAAATTTTTAAACAACTGCAGAATGTTGTATGTGATATAACATGAACACAGTATAAAATTTACCCCTCCTCGCCGGAATTTGGCGGGCCAGACACCCCATAGAACCGGCCTGCTCGGCCCAATAAAGAGGAAAAGGGTTGAATTTTGTAGTATGTTCCAGTCTCTAGGTTTTGGTGTTTCAGGTGTTGTTTGTTTTTGCTAAATATGCATGTGATGTTAATTTTCTACAAAGGCAATTCAGAGTGTTTAGTAGTCGTAATTCTAACATGTTTTCGGGTTATTTTAGATGGTGTTAAAAAGTTCAAACGGATATCAAATACCCACTTTAACCCTTGCCGGAAAATTTTCCAAGAGTTGGATTTTTTCCAAGTTAAAAGAACATTCAAACATCATGCAAGTAATGCGATGGACCCTCTAGAAGAAACCCTAACTCGATTCTATGACTGTAAGAACTGCCGCCAAACCCTAGGCTTTGCGGTAGTTCTGCGGGGCCATAGGTGAGGCAAGGGTTGACCCTTCTACGGTTGGTCCATTGGTACTGTGGTATGTGCTGAATATTTTTAAACTGCGCTCAAGTGTTGAGCTTTTTGGGTAATTTTGGGTGTTTGTTGATTCGATCGGAATGTTTAACATCGTCTAGCTATTTGTGGAATATACAATATGTGGAATTCATATAGTTAGGCATGAAATCCGAAGTATGTGATATTTCGGGTTTATGATGTCTAAGGTGATTGTGGATTCCAAATATTGTAGTTTGACATTTTCTTTTCTGCGACCGTAAGTGTAATATGTGGTGTATCTCTGGTTTCGTTGCTATATGTCAACGACAATTGGGATACGCATATTTACTTACGTTGATGACATGTGATCTTATGTGTTTCTATGATATGTTATATTGGATCGTCGTGTTTTTGAATAGCCGGGAGTTTTATGTGAGATGAAAGTTTTTATTTTCATTCATGTAAAATTCATTGTATGTAATATTCTTTTATTGGGACACTTCCGGGTTGAGGATGATGTCACCATTGTTGTATATTATTTACTTTTCCGCATTAAGATAGACCCAAGGTGGGGAGCGCAAGTAACCGAGTTCTAGAGTCCAGTGGGAGACCATCTCGAGGAGTCGAGACCGGGTATCCTAACCCTAGAATTGGTAGGGTTGCTTGCCTCTCTCGTAGGGGTCTAGTGATGTGGATTTGTCTATTCATCGCGACCGTGGAATCCGTGTTTTATATAGGCTCAAAATAAAACACGGACCTCCTAGTATATCCAATATTTCATATGTTATCTTCTGCTGCGATATTCTGTGATGTGATCATTTTATATGATGAGATAGATACTATATAATATATGTGATATATTATAGGCGTTGCTTATTTTTTTCAACCGCACTAGTCCTGCCCCGATCTGTCGTTAGTTGCCTAACCTAACGGTTCATGACGGGACTCCGTAGCGAATGCGGATGGCATAAGCGTACGTTATATTTATCTGTGATGTTTAGGAAGCTTAAATGATGGGACCTTCATTAATGTGATTAATGAAAAGAAAGAAACCTAATGATGTTGTCGAATCACACTATGTCAAAAGGTAGCTCTAGTTGTTTGCTTTGCAAAGTGATATTGTGAATATCCTGCACCTCATTCCATGAGGAAAGAGCCGAGATCCCTTCACTGGGAGTGACCTCTTTAGCAATAACCGGCAGATGCTACAACCCACTCGGTTTGTTTTGAAAAACTCAATTTTAAAATCTGGAGCTTAAACCACTCCTTTTCAAAATCACTCGATTCTACAACGATATCAAGTTCATTACGCAAAAGGTTTTCTTAAAACCTGTCGTAGCCCTTCGTCATTTCAGATAAGTAGTATTTAGTATTCGTGTTACGTTTGTTGGCTTTCGTCAAGGTGTAGTGTGCGGTAGCTACTTAATACTTATCTACAAAAGCATATGATGCGATTGAGTTAGGATAGTCGTGCGACTTTGTTGGCTTTCGTCAAGGGTCGTGCGGGTGGGTTTAATTCAATCAAGAAATGTACGGGTTGAACTTGACTAGGACTCTATGGTTTTTTGGCTTTCGTCAAGGTCATATGATGCTAGGGGCAAAATATTATCGGGAATTTCAAGTGTTGAAATTTGCAATGAGATTGCATACCTTCTATAAGATAGTTGGATCCCGATACCCACTGCGAGTAATTGTTACTCCTGGGAGAGTCTTGCACTTTATAATTAGCCGATCAAGTGGGTGTCTAGAAAGGTGTCAACGGGGTTACGCCCCTGGAAAAATGAGATTTATTTTAATTAAGTCCGTGCAAAAGCACGGAGAACCTCCCTCAAAGTACCGGCACTGGACTGGCTGAAAGATTGGCGAACTTGTAGGATGTAATTAATCCCGGCTAGTCTTTCCTTTTAGGGTTTGAAGGAAGATTTGATAAAAACAGTGGGAGCCATCCTGATTAGATAAAATAATAACCAATCTGATCTTGCAAGAGCATACGCTAAAGTGTTTTCTTCTCTCTCTCTCCAGGTAGCGACCATATCACGTCTTAATCAAGATAATAATATGGATATATTGACCGAACCCACTTATTATACTGAGCTAGGGAACGTTGGTCCCGCTCTATCTTATAAGAGTTATAAGACCGAGCAGGAAATAGGGGAATACCAGGATTCTCATGCCACCCAAACGAAGAAAGTGCATGTTAATGCATCTTCTTCGGGTGTGTTCGTTACAGAGGACTGTTTCTCAGTATGCTCTACGTCCTGGGTATTAGATACCGGATCAGGATCCCATATATGTAATTTGTTATATGGGCTTAGGAAAGGTAGAGAACAGGGACCGGGTGATAAGGATATAAGAGTTGGAAACGGTGCAATTGTTGAAGCCAAAGCTGTTGGCGGTTATCACCTTGTATTACCAAATAGTAATACATTAATTCTGAACGAATGTTATTATATACTGAACCTGATATGCAACATTATATCATTTTCTTTATTGACTAAAGAAGAATATAATTTTGTATTGCAGGATAATATTATGAACATTTTCCTGAATCAAAGGTTGATTGGATCAGGCACGTTATCTAATGGCATATACATTCTAAATCAAACTACAGTTCTTAACGTGCAAAACACACAAGAGGAAGAGTTCAGAAATGAACGAATCCTTTTTGTGGTATTGTAGACTAGGTCATATCAATGCGACACGACTCGCTAAGTTACATAAGGATAGATATTTGAATCCGTTCAAATTATCATCATATGAAACTTTCCAGTCATGTCTCAAAGGTAAAATAACCAAAACTCCATTTACAGGACACGGAGAAAGAGCTGGTGAGCTCTTGGGACTGATATATAGTGATGTGTGTGGTCCTATGTCTACACATACCAGGAATGGTTCTTCATACTTCATTACATTCACTGAAGATCTCTCAAGATATGGACATATGTTTCTGATGAAACACAAGTCTGAAGCTTTTGAGAAATTCAAAGAATATAAGTCAGAAGTTGAGAACCAAACGGGAAAAAGTATTAAAATCCTACGATCTGATCGAGGAGGTGAATACTTGAGCACGGAGTTCCTGGACTTTCTAAAAGAGAATGGGATTCTCTCTCAGCTTACTCCTCCGTATACACCACAGCACAATGGTGTATCGGAGAGGAGAAACCGCACCCTATTGGATATGGTGCGCTCTATGATGAGTACTGCTGAGTTTCCTATTTCCTTTTCGGGTGATGCGCTTGAGATGGCCATAAACCTATTGAATATGGTCCCCACCAAATCTGTGCCTACCACTCCATATGAGATATGGAAAGGGAAGAGACCATGTCTTAATTATGTTAAGATATGGGGTTGTCCGGCCTATGTCAAAAGGCATAATCCGGAAAAATTCGAGGCAAGGTCTATTCTGTGCAAGTTTATAGGATATCCCAAGAACTCTCAAGGGTATATCTTCTACCACACCGAGGAACAAAAGGTGTTTGTTTCACGGCATGCCACCTTTTTAGAAAAGAAATTTATTTTGAAAGAAATTTGTGGTCATGAGGTAGAACTGGAAGAGGTTCCAGCAACACAAACTACAACAGAAGATTTGGTATAACCAGAAGAATTGATAATTCCCAACGATCCTCAGCCTCTCCACAGACCTAGTAGGGTTCCTCATCCACCTGAGAGATACTACGGTTTTCTTATTGATGGTGGGAGCGAGGATTGTATCATGAATGATGATGACCCAACTAACTTTGAGTAGGCCATAACGAGTGGGGACTCTGTGAAGTGGCTGGATGCAATATGATCTGAGATGGAATCCATATACACCAACAAAGTATGGACTTTGGAAGTTGCTCCTGAAGGGGTAAAATCCATTGGGAGCAAATGGATCTTTAAGAAGAAACTTGGTGTAGATGGAAAAGTTGAGACTTTCAAAGCTAGACTTGTTGCAAAAGGTTTTCGTCAACGACCCGGTGTAGACTATGATGAAACCTTTTCACCAGTGGCTATGCTTAAGTCCATCCGGATCCTACTTGCCATCGCTGCATACCATAACTACGAAATCTGGCAAATGGATGTTAAGACCACCTTTCTAAATGGTGATTTGAAAGAGAGCGTGTACATGACTCAGCCAGAGGGCTTCGTAAACAGTGGGAGCAGTGGGAAGGTGTGCAAGCTGCTTAAATCCATCTACGGGTTGAAGCAGGCATCGCGGAGTTGGAACATCTATTTTGATATCGTAGTCAAAGAGTTTGACTTCATCAAAAATATAGATGAACCTTGTATATACAAGAAGGTAGCAGAGAGTAAGGTTGTCTTCCTCGTATTGTACGTGGATGACATATGTTCATATCATTTTTTTGCATTTTTATACCACCCATTCTTGATCACAATGCATATAGGTAGGTACTTTTGATCCGTGTTTGTTGAATAATTGCAGGTTACAGGTTCTCAGCTCTTTACAGTGAAATTCATGAAAAGTCACAACAAATGCGGGACTAAGACCAACAACAGATGAATACTGATCTCCGCTAACCATCTATATGATGCCGTCTACTAGTTCAAGGGACAAAATGGCAAATCGTTGGTCACTTCAATGCACAAAGCACAAGGGCAACACAAGAACCAAGACTTCAAACGCGGAGCTCAAGGCAAAAGTCCACATCATTTTGCACTGCAGAAAATCTGGGGAAAAAATGAAGAGATTCGGAGAAACCAAGTGTATAAAACATAAGAGAACAGCAACATGGAGAAGCCCTGAAAAGATGGTCCCCCAATTCTACCAAATGGCCGCGGAACCGCGGCCAAATAGGCACTTCTGCCGCGGTTCCGCGGTCGCGTCTGAACAGTGTCGGTGGCAGTTGAAGCAACGTTGACTCGGCACTCTTGGGGTAGTTTGTAATCTCATGTTTAGCTCAGAATGTATACCTAGGGTTTCAGAATGTATACCTATAAATAACAGAGCTCAAAGCTAAACTAGGGTGTGCCTTTCTTTATTTAGATTTTAGAATTAAATTCTGTTCTTCTTTATCTTTCTCTATGAAAATTGCAGTGAGTTTATGAGCGTTGATTAATAAAAAAAATAATTAAAAAAAAGAGAGAGTTCCTTTTTATCTTGCATGTTTATCTTTGTAATTTTTATTTGCTAATTTAGTTGTATTATTTTATCGTTGTTTTGCTTTTGTTTTTTTTTCTTCTATTTTCTTTATCCTTAACAACGATAATGCTTGAGTAAGATCCTTGCCAAGGTGAGCTCTCAAATAGCTAGTTGTAATTTCTTCTTAATCTCATTTCTTTCTACCTTCCTTCTTGTTTTTATCTTTTTAATGGATGAGTAATCTCTCACTTGTTAGGGCAGGAGAAGGAAAATTTAAGAGAAGGAAATCTCTCTCACTCTTTTCTTTGCCCAACACCTTAATTCGGACTCCCTTTAATTGAACCACAATCCGCTCACTACGGCACTCTATCCTACATGATAGCGGTGATTCCATAGTTAGACCGGTTGTGGTTGAATTAACCGGAAGTTAGGGCTAAGAGCCAAGAACGGACGGACAAGGACCAAAAGGAAGAAACTAAGCATGGAAAGCCTAGCTTATACTTGTAAGTTCCTTCCTAGTCGTGCTAATCCCCGTTGTTGCTGATTACCGTAACACCGATATTAAGAAGGGCATTGAAAGAAGTGAGAAATTCCTAACTCGAACTAATCTAATCCTAACCCTAGCAAGTTCTTTATCATCCTTTATCTCATTAGTAGATTTTAAAACAAAACTCAAAATATTTGGATTTAACTCATTAAAACATAAAAAAAAGATTCCATCTCCCTGTGGATCGACCCGTACTTAACCGGCTAGCTACCAAGCGAAACCGTCTTGATTGTGGTACTTAAAAATTTAAGCACGCAGAAAATATCATAACAATCAAATGGCGCCGTTGCCGGGGAGACGGTAGTTTATTTTCTTTGTGTAATTTCGGGTTAATTCAAAAAAATTAAAAAATATAAAAATTGAAAAATATAAAAACAAAACAAAAAAAAATCATCTTGTTATTTTTGATTAGTTTTTGTGCAAGTGTGCAGGATCGGAAGAAGGTCTAGTTCAATTTGGAGCAAACTCAGTGACCAAATCAAGATTCAGGAGCTCTAAACAGGAAGAGGAACTAACTCAGCACAGGGAACAACTTTGAAGACGTCAACCTTCAGAACAGCCGCGGAATCGCGGCAGAATTATCTGTTTGACCGCGGAACCGCGGTCAACTGCTGACGTCAGCACCTAATTTTCTCTGTAAGTATTTCATTTCTCTTCTCCCCTCCTATGAACTCCACTGAAATATTTTTTCTGCAGTGTTCTTTGCACAAATTCTCTTCCCCTCTCCAATAAACTGTTTTTGTGCAGGATTCTTTGCGCCGCAGCCAAATAAAATTTTTGCAAGTGTTTTAGATTTTTGGTTGTTACTGTTTTGCATAAATAATACGACTTTAAGGGGCTATTACACCAATTCAGATTGGGTGGAGATTTCATCACCCTTCCTAAGACCCCAAAATCACTAAAATCATATGCATTACTCTTAAACTTAATTAAAAAATATCTAGACTCAGCCAACTAAGGACTGTCGTGCTCAATAGGACAGAGGAAGGTTGTGGGCATTCAATCGTTTATCTAAACTTGACTTTGTGGTGCCTAGGCTAGACAAGTGAGAAAGGTAATTTTAAAAGGCCCATCTCATGGTGATTCGTGAGCGGAACCCTCCTTTCTTCATTTGTGCTTACCTGGCCACAATTGGCAGTGAAGAGACGATTTGAAGGTTATCTCACAACTTGTCAATTTGGAACAGTTAGAAGCAGTCTAGTGGATTTTGAAGACCATAGCTCTAGGTTTGATTGTGCATGTTTTAACTGTGATTGTTTGAAATTGTGTCGTAAGTCCGTACACATTTTTGCAAAACTCTTTCTAAAAAAACAAAACAAAATCTTTTATAAAAACTTACCCTTTGACGCCAGAATCCCATTTCATTCACCTTTCATCCGCATTTCTTCATTGACGTTTTCTTACCCTCACTTTCTACGTTTTGACTATACTAAACTCGTTTAGTGTATGTCCGGTTGGACTCGGGACAATAGTGCCCGCCTAGTCCGCGTTTCGTAAGTCGCTACCGACTACGCGATTGACTCCGACGTCGAAACTCCCTCCACACCTCTTTCACCTTTACCTTTGCCGGCCAACTCCGACGTTGACCGGAATTCTGTTCGTACATCCTCACCTTCATCGTCACCAAATTCTTCTTCTGAGATGTTAGGATTTCCTCCTAACATCCCTTTACCTCCCCCGGGACTGATTCCACCTCATTTGGGTGCGAATAACCCACAACTACCTCCTGTTGAAGCACCACAGCGAATAGCGCTTCAAGATCGTTTCTATCCCACCCGCTCCGCACTTCCTACATGTCTGTCACTTCCGCCGGCCAATAGGGATAATTTCGAAATTAAGCCCCACTACATCAACATGTTGCCTAAATTTCATGAGCTGGAATCCGAAGATGCCTACATCTTCATTAACAAGTTCCAGAACGTCTGTGCAATGATGAAGACAACCCAACTGTCCGACGATGCTATACGGCTACGAGTCATTCCTTTCACTCTGTGTGGCCTTGCTGAGAAGTGGCTGTATAGTACCACATCGCATTCCATAAACAGTTGGGATGAGTTTGTAAAAGCATTTCTGAAAAAGTTCTACCCAAATCACAAAACCGCGAGAATACAAAACGAAATTAACCAATTTTCCCATCTTCCTGCCGAACCATTTTGGAAGTGCTTTGACGGATACAAAGACCTTCTTGTTCAGTGCCCTCATCACAATATTGAGAGATGGCAACTTTGCCAGACCTTATATGAGGGCCTGAATCCAGCAACTAAGCAGTTGCTGGAAACCATTTGTCAAGACCACTTCCTATCCAAATCTGACGAGGAAGCTTATGTTAGGTTAGTCTAGCACCCTATGATGAGTTTTGAAGCATCACATGTCCCAAAGTTTAAATTTTTAAGGTGCTAAACGAACATATAATGGAATCGATCCTAGAAAATTAGAGTTTCGAATGAAAAAGCGAATCAACCTAGGGTTTCGAGACTACAACCTTTGTAGCTCCCTTTCGCTAGACTCCTTGGTGTCTTGGGTGTTAGAAGAAGGTCCTCTTGAAGTCCTCTTACGTCCACGACAATCCACCACGGAGTTCTCCGTCCAAGCTTGCAACTTCGTAAAACCGAAGAGAACACTCTAAGCAAGTTGGCTAAACTTGCATAGAATGATGTTGTGGTTTGGAATCTCACTTCAAAAACCTTTCTTTGAGTGTGTTTAACTCACTAGAAAAACCTAGAGAGCAAATGGTGAAGGAGGATGAAGATGGTGGCTTTTCTTTTTAGCAAGTGTAGAATGATAAAAAGATGACCATCCAAAAAAGAAATAAAATATAACCTTTTATATTTTATTCCTTCTTACCTCTAACCATGATTAAGTGATGGAGGGTTTATTTAACTTGAGTTTTAAATGATAAAGAGAAGGATAACCCAAGGTTAGAGGTAGGTGAGCAAGGTTAGGTTAGAAGAAGAATGTAGAAGCTAACAAAGATTATCCTTTTCTTTTCAATTTGTTTTAAATCCAAAATTAAATAAAAAACCATCACTTAATCTATGGTGTGAGTCTTATATTGCCACCATTTCCATGTGCTAACAACCATGATAGATGGGTGTATGTGTGTATATATGTATGCACATCCACATGTGCATGAAACTAGATAGAAAGAAAGAAACATATACACACATGCATACATCCATCATGTCCATGAAAGGTTTTAAGTGAGAAAACTAATGGTTAAATGATAAATCAACACTTGATTTATCAATCCGGTAATATCTCATATGACCCCATCAAAAGAAGGCCGCCCGATCAATGTGCGATATCATATACGCACATTTTAATCGGGTGCATGCGCATATCGCATACGCGCACCACAACGTTTCGCCTGGACTGGGTAACTCCTTTGTGGGACTTTAAGACTCGTCAATACGCCGGCAGAGGGTAATGATCATATCTAGTCCCCTAAGCCGCAAGCGGTCAGCTAAACGTAACGGCTACCCGGGTATTGAGCGATCAGAAGAAAACAAGCGAACCTGCTACAACTCCCGTCGAGCCAACCGGCAACACTACCGTACAGTCCGGTCTCTTCGTCAGATATGCTGCATATCGAGCCTAGGGATGGTCACGTCGACCCTAATAACTCAATAAGTCGTGCCGGTGAATGGTCTATAACAGATCGAGAAACTACCGATAACACTTATCAGCAAATCTCAGCAGCCCTGGCCAGGGACTTACTGATATAACCAGTCGGGAACAGCACAGTATCAACTCCCAATACCGGGAGAGACGAAAACCCCTCCTATCGCTCATTGCCTTCATGTGTTTCGGGACTGTACCCAACGGCCACCTGTTTGCACGACTCAGTAGAGCCGTGGTAGGGTGACAATCAAAGTACAGTGGGAGAACACACAAGACTCTATGACGATCTCGGGTCTACAGACTAACCTGTACCAGTGTCACCTGAGAACTGCTATTCGACGATAGATATAATTCCATATAGGAGTTCTCAGTGAGTCCGTCCAGTGTACCCAGTCAGCACTGAGCACCCGTATATGATCTTGATGTCAAACATCGATGAATGTGGGAACATCCATCGCCCATCGCATGGGTCTAGTATCATATACGCTAGTCTACTCTGGTATATCAATGCCCCGTCTCGATATACCTTCGACTAGGGACTTTCCAGGATATGCTTATAGACTACAGATGTCCCACTAGTATGATCTCCATCATAATCAGAGCAGTCAAGCCAATATCCTCAGGGCTTTATCAGCATGTATGAGTGAATAATAAGCATGATCAAGTCAACATGTCAGATAAAGAAGAACCAGATAACATACTATCATGTCGAGCACGAATGCATACTGAATATATATACATGTATAGATACATCCACTATCATATAATGGCCTCTAGGGCATACATATATCCAACAATCTCCCACTTGCACTAAGGCCAGTTATTGGCGTATCTCATACCCAACATCTCAAAAAGTCGCTCATGCTGCGGCTGAGGGAGGGCCTTGGTGAATGGATCCGCGGCGTTGTTCTTTGTGTCTACCCTCCTAATCTCGACCTCGCGGCGATCAACAATCTCCCGGATCAAATGAAAACGCCTCAGGATGTGTCTGGACCGCTGATGGGATCTGGGCTCCTTGGATAACGCCATAGCCCCATTATTGTCACAATACAAAGGTATTGGATCAATAATGGTTGGAACTACTCCTAGCTCCGAGACGAACTTCTTCATCCAGACGGCTTCCTTGGCGGCATCATTTGCAGCAATGTACTCAGCTTCCATCGTAGAGTCTGTAACGGTATCTTGTTTGGAACTCTTCCAACTCACCGCCCCTCCATTAAGGGTAAATACAAACCCGGAGATAGATTTGTTGTCGTCCTTATCGCTCTGGAAGCTCGAATCGGTAAAGGCCTCCATTTGGAGATCTCCATTACCATACACCAAGAACAATTCTTTAGTCCTTCGCAAGTACTTAAGAATGTTCTTCACTGCTGTCCAGTGATTCTCCCCTGGGTTGGATTGATACCTGCTTACAACACTAAGTGCGTAAGCTACATCTGGGCGTGTACATAACATCGCATACATTATAGATCCTACTGCCGAAGCATAGGGTATAATACTCATGCGAGCTCTCTCTTCATCGGTCTTTGGACAAGAATCCTTGGAGAGAGTGACCCCATGGCAAGCGGGTAAGGCACCCCGCTTGGAGTCTTCCATACTAAACCTTTTTAGGATGGTGTCAATGTACCTGGTTTGGGACAATCCCAATAACCTTTTGGATCTATCCCTATAGATCCTTATGCCCAGAATGTACGTGGCATCACCCAGGTCCTTCATGGAGAACCTCAGTGATAAGAAAGATTTGACCGAATGTAGCATAGGAATATCATTTCCTATCAGAAGAATGTCGTCCACATACAATACGAGGAATGTGACAGCTCTCCCTACAGCCTTCTTATAAACACAAGGTTCATCTGGATTTTTGATGAAATCAAACTCTTTGATGACATCATCGAAACAGATGTTCCAACTCCGTGATGCCTGCTTTAACCCATATATGGATTTAAGCAATTTACATGCTTTCCCGCTGCTCCTACTATCAATGAAGCCCTCTGGCTGATCCATATAAACGCATTCTTCCAAATTTCCATTTAGAAATGCGGTTTTAACGTCCATCTGCCAGATTTCATAGTCGTAGTGAGCAGCAATAGCAAGTAGGATCCGAATGGATTTAAGCATGGCTACGGGAGAAAAAGTCTCGTCATAGTCCAAACCTGGTCTTTGACGAAAACCCTTCGCCACAAGTCTTGCCTTATAGGTCTCCACCTGCCCATCTACACCAATCTTTCTTTTAAAGATCCATTTGCACCCTACAGGTTTTACCCCAGGGGGTACAACGTCCAAAGTCCACACTTTGTTGGTGTACATAGACTCCATTTCGGATCTCATGGCATCCAACCACTTCACAGAGTCTTTACTCGTGATAGCTTGCTGAAAACTGGTAGGATCATCATCATCCATGATGCAATCTTCTCCGTTACCATCAATGAGGAAACCGTAGTACCTCTCCGGTGGGCGAGAAGTCCTACCAGACCTACGGAGTGGCCGAGGTTCTTCAGTTTCTGCTGCAACAGCCGGTTCAACTAAATCGTCATTTGTAGTTTGTGTCTCTAGAACCTCTTCTAGATCCACCACCTTGCCATCATCTTTATCTGTGAAAAACTCTTTTTCCAAGAATGTGGCATGTTGAGAAACGAACACTTTTTGTTCCTCTTTGTGGTAGAATAGATATCCATAAGAATTCTTTGGATATCCCACAAAGTTACACATGACCGACCGTGTCTCGAGTTTGTCCGGATTCTGCTTTTTAACATAGGCCGGGCAACCCCAAATCTTAATTCTCTTAAGAGATGGTCTCTTCCCATGCCATATCTCATATGGCGTGGTAGACACGGTTTTGGTTGGAACCCTGTTTAGCAGAAACGCTGCAGTCTCCAATGCATGCCCCCAAAACGAGATTGGTAACTCAGCGTCACTCATCATGGACCGGACCATATCTAATAGGGTCCTATTCCGTCGTTCTGACACACCGTTGTGCTGTGGTGTGTAAGGAGGAGTGAGCTGAGAGAGAATCCCATTCTCTTTTAGGAAGTGTGCAAATTCTGTACTGAGATACTCACCACCTCGATCTGATCGAAGCATCTTGATACTCAAGCCGGTTTGTTTTTCTACTTCTTGTTTATATTCAATGAATTTCTCGAAAGCTTCGGACTTGTGCTTTAATAAAAATACATGACCGAATCTTGAGAAATCGTCAGTGAACATAATGAAGTATGAAAAACCGCCTCTAGCCTGTGTAGACATTGGCCCACATACATCACTATGTATGAGGCCCAGGAGCTGAGTAGCTCTTTCTCCGTGTCCGGTAAACGGAGTTTTGGTCATTTTACCCTTGATACAAGACTGGCAAGTCGCATAAGATTTATATTCAAAAGAGTTTAAATATCCATCTTTGTGTAACTTGTTTAGTCTTGTTTCGTTAATATGACCAAGTCTACAGTGCCAAAGAAAAGCTTCATTTAATTCTGAAAATTTTCTTTTATTAGTGTGTTGTATACTGAATACTGTGTGTTGATTTAGGACATATATTCCGTTTTTTAGTGTACCATACCCAACCAACTTTTGATTCAGGTTAATGTTCATAACATTGTTCTGCAATACAAAATTATACCCTTCATTGTCCAACAAAGAAATGGATATTATATTACATAGCATACTTGGTAGAAAATAACATGGATTTAAAACCAAAATACATCCAGATGGCAACCCCAAGTGATACTCTCCCACTGCGACTGTATGTACATTGGAACCATTTCCAACACGGAGAGTATGGTCACCTGTCCTCAAAACCTTGCTATTTCTCAGCCCCTGCATAGAATTGCAAATGTGAGAACGTGAACCGGTATCCAATACCCAGGAAGCAGAGTTTATAGAAAAACAGTTTTCAGTCACAAACGCGCCTGAAGCAGAAGCATCACCATGCTTCTTCTTGAGACTTAAGTACTCCGTGCAATTGCGCTTCCAATGTCCTGTCCTGTGGCAATGAAAACATTCGCCCTTCCCCGAGTCTCCAGCCTTGGACTTTCTCTTTCCCTTCACCTTTTTAACTCCGCCCTTAGGATTAGTGGGTTTCTTCTTTTTCTTTCCCTTGGCCTTGGCTTTCGGGCGAGAAGATGAAGACTGTCCAATAGTCATAATGGGAGTTTTTGCTAACTTCATAGTACTCTCTGCACTCCTTAACATGTTAAGGAGTTCAGGGAGGTCCTTCTCCATGCCATGCATGTTGAAGTTCACTATGAACTGAGCAAAGGTGGAGGGGAGGGACTGCAGAATAATATCTATATATTGTTCATTGTCCATCGTCCATTCAAGGTCCTCAAGCTCTTCTATAAGAGCTATCATCTTCAGAACATGGTCTCCTACTAGTGTGCCAGGGGCCATTCGCATCTGAAACAATTTCTTTGATGCTTCGTATCGTAATACGCGGGATTGCACCCCATACAACTCCTTTGTATGGAGCAATATACCGTGAATGTCCATGTCCTCGTGCTACTTTTGATGTGTGTTATCCATCGATGCAAGCGCGAGGCATGTGGCCGTGGCACAGTCAGCGTCCCACGTCTTGCGGACTTCAATGTCCGCAATTGAGGATTTTGGACCAGGGACGGGCGGGGCTGAAGCCGTGAGGACATATGATACTTTATCATAAGTCAAGGCGATTTTCAGATTCCTCAGCCAGTCTTTATAGTTGGTCCCATTTAGTTTGTTTTTATCTAGTAAAAGCTTGAGTCCAGTCATGGGTATCTGCCATTAAGAGAGAGAAAAGAATACACTCAGCGAAAGCTCTTGCATAGATTAGATTGGTTATTATCTTGTCTAATCGATATTTCCCACTGCTTTTTATCGAGTTTTTCTTTCAAACCTTAAAAAGAAAAACTAGCCAGGATTAATTACAGTCTACAACTTCGCTAACCGTTCAGCCAGGCCAGTGTCGGAACTTGAGGGAGGTTCCCCGTGCTTTCGCACGGACCTAATTAGAGTAAACCTCGTTTTCCCAGAGGCGGAGCCCCGTTAACACCTTTCTAGACACCTAATGAGTTAGCTAATTGTAAACTGTAAAACTCTCCTAGGAGCAACTATTGCCCACAGTGGGATCGGGATCCAACCATCACATGGAAGGTATGCAATCTCATTGCAAATTTCAACTATTGAAATTCCCGATGTGGTTTTTACCCCTAATACTCGTGACCTTGGCTAAGGTCAACAAATCATGAGCACTAGTCAAGCTCAACCCGTCATTTCTTGATTAATTAGACCCGTTCACATGACCCTTGGCTAAGGTCAACAAAGTCATATGCCCATCCTAATTAATCTTCATCATATGCGTTTGTAGGAAGACATCACTTAGCTACCGTACACTACGCCTTGGCTAAGGTCAACAAACGTAGCACGAATACTAAGTACTCTACTTCCTAAAATGACGGAGGGTTGCGGATGATTTTTAAGAAAATCTTTAACGCTTTGAACTTGATATCGTTGTAGAATCAAACGGTTTTCAAAAGGAGTGGCTTAAGCTCCGCAGTTTTAACATATAGCTTTTTCATAAATAGCCGAGTGGTTTTAAAATCCGATTCTACAACATCTTTTAGGTTTATTTTCTTTACATTAATCACATTAATGTAATCCCATCATTTAAGTCCTTAAGCCAATCACAGAAAAGAAACGAAAATAACACGTACGCTTATGCCATCCGCATTCGCCGCAATGTTCCGTTATGCACCGTTAGGTTACTTAACTAATGGCATACGGGGACGGGACTAGCGTGGGTGTAAAACATAAGCAACGTCTACTATATATCATATATATAATATGTCATTCGTCTCAGATATCACAGAACACAGGCAGCAGAAACATAGATATAACGTGGGATATATTAGGACGTCCGTATTTAGTATTTAGCCAGAATAGAAAATACGGATTCCACAGTCGCGATGAATAGCCAAGCCCACACCCTGGACCCCTACGAGAGCGGCAAGTGACCCTGCCAATTCTGGAGTTTAGGAGACCCGGTCTCGACTCCTCGAGATGGCCTCCCACTGAACCCCAGAACCCGGTCACCTGTGTTCCCCTCCTTGGGTCCATCCTAATGCGGAAAAGTAAAATAATATACAACACTGGTGGCAGCAACCTCAACCCGGAAGTGCCCCAAATAAAAGAATATTACATTACATTTGAATTTACATGAATGAAAATATAAAACTCTCATCTCACATAAACCCCCCCCCGGCTATTCAATCGCGACAATCCTGCACATCATATCTCAGCAACACATAATATCTCATATCATCAACGTAAGTAAGTATGCATACCCCAATTGTCGTTGATGTATAGCAACGAAATCGGCGATATCGTACATACTACACTTACGGTCACAGAAAAGAAAGTGTAAAACTGCAATATCTGGAATCCACATTCGCTTTAGACATCACAAATGCGAAATATCACATATTCCGTATTTCATGTCTAGTAATATGAATTCCACACATTGCATCACATTCCGGATAAACAGACAGTATTGAAATTTCCGAACGAACGATCAAACACCCAGGATTCACTAAAGCCCAACACTTGAGCAGAGTTCAAACACCTGGAGTGTGTCACAGTAGTAGCGGTCCAGCCGTAGAAGGGTCAAGCCAACGCCTCACATGTGGCACGCCGTACTGCCCCAAACCCTAAGGTTCAAAGGGCAGTTCAAGACGATCACATAATCGAGTTAAGGTTTGTTGTCTTCTAGAGGGACCACCACAAAAAGACTTGCACGTATCTCCAAAGCATTTAAACCCCGTGAATAGTGAGCAAATGATACTCGCTCAAACACTTCAACACTTTCTAATTTACCCGGAAAAGCTATGAAATGAAAATACCGATCAAAACTACGCGTCCAAAACCATCTCCAGAAAATGCAGTACTATATTCAGATTAAACATACCTAAAACAGTATACTAGCAGATCTAGGAATTATGGTGCAATTTATATAGCAAGATGCCACTATACGGCCGCGGAGCCACGGCCTAAGCAAGGAATTGCCGCGGTTCCGCGGCCATATGAACAGTTCACTTGATCGTATTTCACCATTATTCTTAGTTTTCCCTGCTGTATTTTTTAAGTATTTTTAATCCTGAAAAATGTCAAATTTTAAAATTTGTCCAGAGAGGGTCCAAAAGTTCGTATTTTTTTTTCGATCGGGATTTTTACTTCGTAAAAGCGTCGCCTAATGTTCTAGGTCGGCTCTGATACCAATGTTAGGTTAGTCTAGCACCTATGATGAGTTTTGAAGCATCACATGTCCCAAAGTTTAAATTTTTATGGTGCTAAACGAACATATAATGGAATCGATCCTAGAAAATTAGGGTTTCGAATGAAAAGGCGAATCAAACTAGGGTTTCGAGACTACAACCTTTGTAGCTCCCTTTCGCTGGACTCCTTGGTGTCTTGGGTGTTAGAAGAAGGTCCTCTTGAAGTCCTCGTACGTCCACGACGATCCACCACGGAGTTCTCCGTCCAAGCTTGCAACTTCGTAAAACCGAAGAGAACACTCTAAGCAAGTTGGCTAAACTTGCATAGAATGATGTTTTGGTTTGGAATCTCACTTCAAAAACCTTTCTTTGAGTGTGTTTAACTCACTAGAAAAACCTAGAGAGCAAATGGTGAAGGAGGATGAAGATGGTGGCTTTTCTTTTTAGCAAGTGTAGAATGATAAAAAGATGACCATCCAAAAAAGAAATAAAATATAACCTTTTATATTTTATTCCTTCTTATCTCTAACCATGATTAAGTGATGGAGGGTTTATTTAACTTGAGTTTTAAATGATAAAGAGAAGGATAACGCAAGGTTAGAGGTAGATGAGCAAGGTTAGGTTAGAAGAAGAATGTAGAAGCTAACAAAGATTATCCTTTTCTTTTCAATTTGTTTTAAATCCAAAATTAAATAAAAAACCATCACTTAATCTATGGTGTGAGTCTTATATTGCCACCATTTCCATGTACTAACAACCATGATAGATGGGTGTATGTGTATATATATGTATGCACATCCACATGTGCATGAAACTAGATAGAAAGAAAGAAACATATACACACATGCATACATCCATCATGTCCATGAAAGGTTTTAAGTGAGAAAACTAATGGTTAAATGATAAATAAACACTTGATTTATCAATCCGGTCATATCTCATATGACCCCACCAAAAGAAGGCCGCCCGATCAATGTCCGATATCATATACGCACATTTTAATCGGGTGCATGCGCATATCGCATACGCGCACCACAACGTTTCGCCTGGACTGGGTAACTCCTTTGTGGGACTCTAAGACTCGTCAATACGCCAGCAGAGGGTAATGATCATATCAAGTCCCCCAAGGCGCAAGCGGTCAGCTAAACGTAACGGCTACCCGGGTATTGAGCGATCAGAAGAAAACAAGCGAACCTGCTACAACTCCCGTCGAGCCAACCGACAACACTACCGTACAGTCCGGTCTCTTCGTCAGATATGCTGCATATCGAGCCTAGGGATGGTCACGTCTATCCTAATAACTCAATAAGTCGTGCCGGTGAATGGTCTATAACAGATCGAGAAACTACCAATAACACTTATCAGCAAATCTCAGCAGCCCTGGCCAGGGACTTACTGATATAACCAGTCGGGCACAGCACAGCATCAACTCCCAATACCGGGAGAGACGAAAATCCCTCCTATCGCTCATTGCCTTCGTGTGTCTCGGGACTGTACCCAACGGCCACCTGTTTGCACGACTCAGTAGAGCCGTGGTAGGGTGACAATCAAAGTACAGTGGGAGAACACACAAGACTCTATGACGATCTCGGGTCTACAGACTAACCTGTACCAGTGTCACCTGAGAACTGCTATTCGACGATAGATATAATTCCATATAGGAGTTCTCGGTGAGTCCGTCCAGTGTACCCAGTCAGCACTGAGCACCCGTATATGATCTTGATGTCAAACATCGATGAATGTGGGAACATCCATCGCCCATCGCATGGGTCTAGTATCATATACGCTAGTCTACTCTGGTATATCAATGCCCCGTCTCGATATACCTTTCGACTAAGGACTTTCCAGGATATGCTTATAGACTACAGATGTCCCACTAGTATGATCTCCATCATAATCAGAGCAGTCAAGCCAATATCCTCAGGGCTTTATCAGCATGTATGAGTGAATAATAAGCATGATCAAGTCAACATGTCAGATAAAGAAGAACCAGATAGCATACTATCATGTCGAGCAAGAATGCATACTGAATATATATACATGTATAGATACATCCACTATCATATAATGGCCTCTAGGGCATACATATATCCAACAGCTTAGCAATTTTTCGACGATCTCGCGGAGCGAACGCTTCAGTGGAAAAGCACCAGACTGAACACTTCATCTACTTCATCTACTTCTTCCGGTCTCTCTAGGGCAAGCGTTCATCAACTTGATATCTCAATTGCAATGAAGGCCGAAATGGCTGCGATCACGCGAAAACTAAAAGCAATTGAGAACAAATTTTCATCTCCTGCCCCTGCTCTTCCCCCTCGTACCATCTGCGCTTGTTGTTCAGACCCATCACATTTGACCGAAGAGTGTCCTTAAAACCCACCTGCTCAAGGACAGGATCAGGTCAATGCTGCATTTCAGCAAATACAAAGAAATGATCCGTACTCTTCCACTTACAATTCTGGTTGGAGGAACCACCCCAATTTCACCTGGAATCAGAATCAGCAACAATTCCAAGGCCAAAACAACTTCCAGAGGCCTCCTCCTGCTCAACAACAAGCTCAAAATCAATATCAGCAGCTTTTCCAACCCCAACCTTTTCAAAATCCACCAAACAATTTTGCAACCAATAACTGTTTCCCTCAAAACAATTTTGTTCCGTCAAATAACGATAAGGTTTCCTCGCTAGAACGAAGTCTGGAGGCGTTTGTAAAGCAATCGACTCAATTCAATGCCAACATCCAGTCTTCCATTCAGTCTTTGGTGCAACACACTGCTACACACGGGCAAAGCATCAAAACCATCGAAGCCCAGATTGCACAACTGAATGCAGCTTTAAGCGAGCGAGAGAAAGGGAATCTTCCATCTCAACCACTCCCAAATCCTGGTCACCCACATAATGCACATGTTGCTCTTGAACAACAAAACCATAATGTGAGTGCCGTGACTACGTTGAGATCTGGAAGGATGCTGCACAACAACGTTGGCATAGATGATGACACCCCGGCCGCTGCTTCTTCTTCTTCTTCTCCTCCTTCTTCGTCTTCTGAGCCTGTTCTCCATTCTTCAAAAGGATTTTCTTCTTCTGCTACTCCGAACGGACCCACATCTCACTCCATGAAAACTCCAGTTATGGGATCCGTTCCAACTCCACAATCTCCTCCACAAGCATTGGACTCAACCAATTTTCAAAATGTTCCATTTCCAAACCGGTTGAGGTCGAATAAACAAAATCCACAAATGGAGAAGATTGTGGAGTTGTTTAAACAGGTTAACATTAACATTCTCATCTTGGATGCAATCCAACAAGTCCCTTCCTACGCAAAAATCTTGAAGGACTTGTACACTAAGAAGAGGAAATCTCAGGTACCCAAGAAGGTTTTCTTAGCTAGTGCCGTGAGTAATGCTCTTACCCAAGCTTTACCTCGAAAACGAAAGGACTCTGGCTGTCCTACTATTTCAATAACTATTGGGGATAAGAACATCAACCGCGCACTTTTGGATCTTGGTGCTAGTGTTAACCTGCTTCCGTATTCGGTATATGAGCAATTAGGTGTAAGAGAGCTGAAACCCACACACTGTACTCTCCAAATGGCCGACCGATCTATCACCCATCCTAGGGGTGAGCTAGAGGATGTGTTAATAAAGGTAGGGGACTTCATATTCCCCGTTGATTTTATTGTTTTAGACACACAACCTGTAGTCAACCCCCGGAATCAAATTCCGGTGACACTCGGTCGTCCATTCCTTGCGACCTCGAATGTTGTGATCAATTGTCGAAATGGTTCGATGAACCTATCTTTTGGAAACATGACAATTGAACTCAACATTTTTAGGTTGGGGAATCAGTCCTTCGAACCTAATGCTCATATACTAGACATTTGTTCGGTCCAGAAGATCGTCCATGAGGACTGTGAGTTCGAGAAATTTCTGTGCGTTCCTCCTTGAATCTGATACTGCTCCCGACAGTGATTATGAGTTTTTCCGGATGAACGATCTTCACTTGTCGCCACCCGAGTTTGAATCCTTTGAATTTTCGGATGCATTAGCTGAACCATCCGACTCGGTCGCGTACACTCATTTTGAGCCTCTATTAGAATCCTTCGAGTTTGAGACATTTTCGTCGATTTTGCCTTCAATCGTTTCACCTCCAGCGCTCGAACTTAAGTCGTTGCCTTCTCACCTCAAGTATGCTTACTTAGGTGAGAACGAGATACTCCCTATTATCATCTCGGCTTCTCTAGCTTCAAAGCAGGAGAAAGCCCTTCTGACGATCTTGCAGAGCAATCGGCAAGTTTTTGGCTAGACTATGGCGGACATCAAGGGGATTAGTCCCTTGATCGTTGAACATCACATTCATATGATGGATAATACCAAACCAGCCAGGGATCCACAAAAGCGACTCAATCCAGTCATGAAGGAGGCTGTGAAAAAAGAGATCGGCAAATGTCTTGATAGTGGTATCATTTACCCTATCTCTGATAGTCAGTGGGTCATTCCGATACATGTTGTCCCCAAAAAGTCAGGGATAATGGTCATCACCAATCAGTCGAAAGAGTTGATCCCTATTCGCACCCAAACTGGGTGGCGAGTGTACATAGATTATAGAAAACTCAACGCAGCAACGCGGAAAGACCACTTTCCGCTACCTTTTATTGACCAAATGCTTGAACGATTGGATGGACACGGGTACTACTGCTTTCTGGATGGCTACTCCGGCTATAACCAGATTCCCATCGCCGAAAAAGATCAGGACAAAACTACGTTCACCTATCCTTTCGGCACGTTTGCATATCGCCTCATGCCCTTTGGGTTATGCAATGCACCCGCTACCTTCCAGCGGTGTATGATGGGAATTTTCTCAGACATGGTGAAAAATTCTTGGAGATATTCATGGATGATTTCTCCATTTTCGGCGATTCCTTTGACGAGTGTTTACAGCATCTCGACGCTGTCCTTACCCGGTGTAAAGATAAAAACCTCACTTTGAACTGGAAGAAGTGCCACTTCATGGTGCGCGAAGGTATTGTCTTAGAACATATCATCTCGCAAAATGGCATTGAGGTGGATAAAGCTAAGATTGAGGTCATTTCCAATCTTCCTCCTCCCAGATGCGTCCGAGACATCCGAGCTTTTCTTGGCCACGCCGGTTTCTATAGACGGTTTATCAAGGATTTTAGCAAAATTACTAGACCCTTGACTCTTCTGTTGGCCAAGGACACCACATTCGATTTCAACTCGAGCCGTGTGACTGCATTTGAATCACTTAAAAGCTCACTCACTTCTACTCCCGTACTTTCTTCTCCTGACTGGACGTATCCCTTTGAGATTATGTGCGATGCGTCTGACTTTGCTATTAGTGCGGTCCTAGGACAGCACATTGATAAAAGGCCGCACGTAATCTATTATGCTAGCCGAACCCTGAACGATGCCTAGCTAAATTACACAAAAACCGAGAAGGAATTCTTGGTTGTTGTGTTTGCATTAGAAAAATTCAGGCCTTACTTAATCAGCTCTCTAGTCATTGTCTATATAGACCATTCTGCTCTACGCCATCTTTTTGCAAAGAAGGACGCAAAATTTCGGCTGATACGTTGGATCTTCTTATTCCAAGAGTTTGATCTTGTCATCAAAGACAAAAGAGGATGTGAAAACGTAGTGGCCGACCATCTCTCATGACTTTCTTCTTTGCCAATGCTTTCACTTCTAATAAACGACGTTTTTCCGGATGAACAGCTCTTGACAGTATCATGCGAACCCTGGTTCACAGATATTGTGAACTATTTAGCAACAGGATTACTACCAAACAAGTGGTCAAGTCAGGACAAATTTCGATTCTTATCCCAAGTAAAGCACTTTTACTGGGATGAACCCTATTTTAAATACTGTCCCGACCAGATTATTCGTCGGTGTGTGCTTAATAATGAATTCAAGAGTGTGCTGTCATTTTGCCATGATCAAGCGTGTGGCGGGCATTTTGGTCCAAGAAAGACAGCCGAGAAGATCTTGCAGTGTGGCTTCTATTGGCCACAACTCTTCAAAGACGCTTATGATTACTACAAGACTTGCTCCCGGTGCCAACACTTGGGCCGAATATCCAGGAGAAACGAGATGCTACTCCAACCAATCTTGGTTGTCGAGATTTTCGATGTTTGGGGGATTGATTCCATAGGGCCGTTTCCCAGCTCTTTTGAGAACCTGTATATTCTTCTAGCTGTAGATTATGTCTCTAAATAGGTCGAGGTCGTGCCCAGCCAGACTAACGACAACAAGGTTGTCGTTAGATTCCTTAAGGAAAACATCTTTTCCCGGTTTGGACATCCCCGCACGATCATTAGTGACAATGGAACACATTTCTGTAATAGGACTTTCGAGGCCTTGATGTGGAAATACTCCATTAATCATAAGCTATGTACGCCCTATCACCCCTAAACATGTGGGCAAGCCGAAGTGTTTAATCGGCAAACCATACAGATTTTGGAGAAAACGTTTTCCAAGAACCGTAAGGATTGGTCTTTAAAACTCACTGATGCCCTTTGGGCATTTCGAACTGCATATAAGACTGATCTTGGCATGTCTCCTTATCGGCTTGTTTACGGAAAGGCTTGCCACCTTCTAGTGGAAATTGAGCATCGAGCATTTTGGGCGATTAAGGAGTTGAATCTATCTCTTGATAATGTGGCCAGCCATCGGAAGCTGCAGATCAACGAACTAAACGAGCTTCGGGATGAAGCTTACGAAAACGCGGTTGTCGTTAAGAACCGAACGAAGGTGTTTCACGATAAACACCTAACGCGCAAAACTTTCACACCTGGTCAACAGGTACTTCTTTACGACACCCGGTTACATTTCCATTCCGGAAGCTCAGATCTCGCTGGAAAGGACCATATTTTGTGCGGACTGTATATCCGCACGGTGCGGTGGATTTGGAAAATCTATAGGACGGTTCACTATTCAAAGTGAACAGACACAGGTTAAAGTCGCTCCTCACCGCTGACCCATCGAAGGAGCTCCTGATGTTGCAGGAGCCAGTTTACATCGACTGATCTTCCTCCGCTTACCACCAAACTTCGGTTATCCAGCCATAAACAGTGGAAACACTGTTTCAAATAAGTTTGGGGGTATGTATATACCATTTTCCCACTTGTAATTATAGATAATAAAAATTAAAAATATATATATATATATTCTAAAATTTCGGGGGGTATTTTTGTAAATACTCAGAACCATAAACAAAATAAAATAAAACAACATTTTTTTAATTCTTTTATTTAATTATTCTTTTTGGGGGGGGGCTTTTGTATAAATAACCAATACCCCTATAAAAACACCCCGACCCCTTCTCTGCATTTACAGAGCCTCCTCCTAACCCTAACTCAAAACCCTAGCCGCCTCTCCAACCTTGCAGCCAGATCGCACCCAACAGCCGCGCTTCCGCCGCCGATACCCCCTTCCCGCCGCGCAACCACCGCCTCTTGGAGTCCTCTCCCTCTGAATTTTTCAGAGGAGGTTTGCATCTCTCTGATCCTCTCTGTAAAATATTTATTAATTTCTGCACTTCACTGTCATGGCCCCTACCCTACAATTTGAAAGGGATTTCTCCCAGTTGTTTGCACATAATGTTTATGGTAGTTATTTCGGCGACGAGATCCAAAAGCGTGGATGGAACTTTTTATTATTTAACCATCCGAATGCATTCACGCTTCCGGATCTTATTGCACGTTTTTATGAATGTATGGAGGAGGTTTGTCTAGCACAACATGGGTACATTAGATTACTGTGGGGGGATCGGGAAATTTTAATTGATAGGGACTTCATTCACGAAGTCACCTTAATACCACGACTCCCCATCCATGACCAACCCTTCCGATTTGAGGACTGCCTACCCTTAATGGGAAATGACTGTTCTAGGGAACCCAGGAAGGGTATTCAGGCTCGCACGCTTTTTGCGAACGTTTTAACTGTGTGTCGTTGGACACAAAACAATATTTTTGGAAGTTCGCACAACACAACATTTTTTACACCATCCCTACACATAGTGCACATATTGATGACTTGAAACCCTAGCTATGACATGTGCACTGTGTTGCTTCACTCGATTGGCACCGGCAAAAGGACGACCAATTATCCATGCCCAATGTTGGTGAAACAACTGTGTCGCCATTTCCTTCCTGTTGAGCAATTTTAATTTTATATGCATGGTAGGATTCCCATTCGACCCCTTCTTGAAGGTGTTTCCACGTCCTACACACGACTACATGATTTATGGTCACGCACCGAGCCGGCCAAGGACGTGATGGCCAAGACCCCTAGCTCGAGCTCCACAGCGAGCAATGAAGAGCTTACCCCCGCTGTGCAAGCGCGCATAATTCGATGAACCCATAGGGGGTAGAACGAGTAATCGGGATGCTGACTAATTTTGATCAGCGAATAACGAGCCTGGAACAAGGAATGTCCACCCTCCTAGCAAGAGAGGAACGTTCACGATCACGATCGAGGGGATAGGGGACAGATAGAGGTGAGGCTGGGACTAGTGAGGCCGCGTCTAGTAGACGCCGCAGGGAGTAGTGAGGATACTGCTATTAGTAAGTTTGGGGGTGAGGGTTGATTGTAAATAGTTATCTTTGCATTGCATCTGCATGTTTTTATTTCTTTGTACATATTTGTTTTTCTTTGCATATTTAATTCCGTATCTTATTTTTCTGCATTGTATCTTTATAAAAAAATATAAAAAGATATAAAAAAATTTAAAAATTAAAATTTTCAATTTTGGCCATATTTGACTCAAGTTCAACATGACGGTTGACTAGTTAGGAAAAACTAGATCCTAAACTTAGTAAATTAAAAACCCTAAAAATAACCTTTCTTAAAGTTTAAATGTAGAAAATATGCGCCCTTGCAGTTTATTTAGAAATAAGAAAATTTTGAGTTCAGTTCTTGGACTAAATTGAAATAAGGGAAGAGTATTGAAAGCTCTATTTGAATAATAAGTCTGAAAAATAATTCTAAACCTTAAGTCCAAATTCTGAAAATATATATCCTACTATACGCAATTTACACACATCTTGAAACTTAGGATAGTGGAGGATGCCTTGAAATGCTCTTGTCTAAAATCCTTAATATGAAGGAAAATAAAATAAAAATATAAGTGGTGAAGAAAGAAGAAAAAAATGAACACTGGTTTTGTAATTGCTTAAGGCAGCATAAATAAAAAAATATAGCGAGGGTGCTTTATCACTTAGTGCCTTAGACCAACTGGTTTGGGATTCACTACTAAGCCTTAAGTGTTGCAAGACGAGAAATTACGCCTAAAATGCGCAAGCACATTTTGTAATCGGCCGTTTAGTAGCTCAAGAAGTATTAACGATCGCATGAAGGATGTGTGAGAAATTTCATCTAGAATTCACCAATTGAAAAGTATTTTGGAAGATAGACAAGAGTATAATAGCTTGAATTGAATTTCCAAGTGTGGGGGTGACAATTACACACACGTAGGGGTATGTGATTGGAGTTTGGAGGAGAGATAGGAATAAAAGATAGGGCTTATATCTTCAGTAGAGATGATAGAAATTCCTGAGTTAAGGTTGCACCTTAGAAGGAAAACTCAGGAGATACTGAAAGCTTTATAAACTGGAAAAACGTATATGATCTTAAGTTAAATGAAAAGGAAGTGTGAAAAATACGGGTTGATGATTTCTAAGTTGAAGATAATAGAACTTCTTGCTAGAATACTGAATTGAAGAATTAGAGTCAACGGCCAAATTGATCGGATTTTATGGGTAGTATCCGCTGAAAACCCTCAGGAGACAACACTCCTCCTACTAGGAACACCAAAAGGTTTAACGGCTTGTTGCACGAGCTCAGTGCAATCGCGTTCCCTACGAAAGTTAGGTTAGGACTTTTTGAGAATAAAATTAGCTTTGCTCGTGATGAGAAAGAGATAAGTTTGAAGGTATTTATTCATATCAGATTTTTGCATTTTTATACCGCCCATTCTTGATCACAATGCATATAGGTAGGTGCTTTTGATCCGTATTTATTGAATAATTGCAGGTTATAGGTTCTCAGCTTTTTATAGTGAAATTCATGAAAAGTCGCAACAAATGTGGGACTACGACCAACAACAGATGAATACTGATCTCCGCTAACTATCCATATGATGCCTCTTACCAGTTCAAGGGACAAAATGGAAAATCGTTGGTCACTTCAATGCATAAAGCACAAGGGCAGTACAAGATCCAAGACTTCAAACGCGAAGCTTAAGGCAAAAGTCCACATCATTTTGCACTACTGAAAATCTGGAAGAAAACTGAAGAGATTCTGAGAAACCAAGTGTACAAAATATAAAAGAACAACAACATGGAGAAGCCCTTCAAAGATCGTCCCCCAATTCCACCAAATGGCCGCGGAACCACGGCCAAATAGGCACTTTTGCCGTAGTTCCGCGGCCGCGTCTGAACAGTGTCGGTGGCATTTGAAGTAGCGTTGACTCGGCTCTCTTGGGGTAGTTTTGTAATTTCGTGTTTAGCTCAGAATGTATACCTAGGGTTTCAGAATGTATGCATATAAATAGCAGAGCTCAAAACCAAACTAGGGTATGCCTTTCTTTATTTAGATTTTAGAATTAAATTCCGTTCTTCTTTATCTTTCTCTATGAAAATTGTAGTGAGTTTATGAGCATTGATTAATAAAAAAATAAAAAATAAAAAGAGTTCCTTTTTATCTTGCATGTTTATCTTTGCAATTTTTATTTGCTAATTTAGTTGTATTATTTTATTGTTGTTTTTCTTTTGTTTTCTCTTCTTCTATTTTCTTTATCCTTAACAACGATGATGCTTAAGTAAGATCCTTGCCAAGGTGAGATCTCAAATAGCTAGTTGTAATTTCTTCTTAACCTCATTTCTTTCTACCTTCCTTTTTGTTTTTATCTTTTTAATGAGTGAGTAATCTCTCACTTGTTAGGGCAAGAGAAGGAAAGTTTGAGAGAAGGAAATCTCTCTCACTCTTTTCTTTGCCCAACACCTTAATTCGGACTCTCTTTAATTGAAACACAATCCGCTCATTACAGCACCCTATCCTACATGATAGCGGTGATTCCATAGTTAGACCGGTTGTGATTGAATTAACCGGAAGTTAGGGCTAAGAGCCAAGAACGGACGGACATGGACCAAAAGGAAGAAACTAAGCATGGAAAGCTTAGTTTATACTTGTAAGTTCCTTCCTAGTCGTGCTAATCCTCGTTGTTTCCAATTACTGTAACACTGATATTAAGAAGAGCATTGAAAGAAGTGAGAAATTCCTAACTCGAACTAACCTAATTCTAACCCAAGCAAGTTCTTTATCATCCTTTATCTCATTAGTAGATCTTAAAACAAAACTCAAAATATTTGGATTTAACTCGTTAAAATATAATGAAAAAGATCCCATCTCCCTGTGGATTGACCCGTACTCAACCGGCTAGCTACCAAGCGAAACCGTCTTGATTGCGGTAATTAAAATTTTAAGCACGCAGAAAATATCATAACAATCAACATACTCTTGATAGGAAATGATATTCCTATGCTGCACTCGGTCAAGCTCTTCTTATCATAAAGATTTTCAATGAAAGATCTAGGTGATGCCTCCTACATCTTGGGGATTAGGATCTATAGAGATAGATCTAAACGGATACTGGGATTGTCCCAATCCAGGTACATTGACACCATACTAAAGGGGTTTAGTATGGAAGAATCCAAACGTGGGGATTTACCCACGATCTCAGGACTCACTCTCTCCAAAGAGATGTCTCCCAAGACTGATTTGGAGAGAGCTCGCATGCAAGGGATACCCTATGCTTCGGCAGTAGGCTCTATCATGTACGCGATGCTATGTACCAGACCCGATATAGCATACTCACTAAGTGTAGTGAGTAGGTATCAAGCAGATCCTGGAGAGAGTCACTGGACAGCTGTGAAGGACATTCTCAAGTACTTGAAAAGGACTAAAGAGATGTTCTTGGTGTATGGTAACGGAGAACTCCAAGTGGAGTCCTTTACCGATTTAAGCTTCCAGAGTGATAAGGACGACTCTAAGTCGGTCTTGGGGTTTGTCTTTACCCTCAATGGAGGGGAGGTTTGCTGGAAGGGTTCCAAGCAGAAAACCGTGGCAGACTCGACGATGGAGGCTGAATACATCACTGCCAACGATGCTGCCAAAAAGGCTGTCTGGATAAAGAAGTTCATAACTGAACTTGGAGTGGTTCCATCTATTGTGTATCCAATACCTTTGTATTGTGATAACAATGGAGCAGTGGCTTTGGCCAAGGAACCCAGGTCCTATCAGCGATCCAGATATATTCTGAGGCAGTATCACCTGATCCGGGAGATAGTTGATCGCCAGGAGATCGAGGTCGAGAGAGTTGACATGAAGAATAACACAGCGGATCAACTCACGAAGGCCATTCCCCAGATACAGTTCGAGAGACTCTTCAGGATGTTGGGTATGCGATACTACAACAGCTAGCCCTAATGCAAGTGAGAGATTGTTAGTTGTATGTATGTCCTAGAGGCCATTATTGTACATATGATGTATATTATAGTGGATGCTTGGACATATATAAAGAGGACTTTCTTGCTCGACATGATAGTATGCTATCCGGTTGCTCTTTATCTTAACATATATACTTGTCTCTTGATACTGTCTAATAGTTATATGTTGGTAAAGCCCTTAGGATGTATACTTGACTACCAGGATTATGATACAAATCATACTAGTGGGACCATGGTAATCTATAAGTTCATCCTTTAATGTTCCTAGTCGTGGGTGTATCAAGACAGGGCATCGATATACCAGAGTAGACTAGCGTATATGCTTCTCGACCCATGAGATGGGCGATGGATGATCCCATATCCATTGGTGTTTGACATCAGAGATGGTATGCGGGTGCTCAGTGAAGACTGGGTACACTGGACGGACTCGCCGAGAACTCCTAGATGGTATTATACCTGACGTCAGATAGCAGTTCTCTGGTGACACTGATACAGGTTAGTCTGTAGACCCGAGATCATCATAGAATCTTGTGTGATTCCCACTGTGCTTTGATTTCCACCTTACCACGTTCAAGAGAACGTGCAAAACGGTGGTTCTTGGGTACAGTCCTGAGTCACATGGAGGCAATGAGCGATAGGAGGGGATTTCGTCTCTCCCGGTATTGGGGGTAGATGTCGTGCTGTGCTCGATTGGCTATAACTGGAAGTCCTTGGCCAGGGCTGATTCGGAGATCTACTGGTAAGTGTTATCAGTAGTTTCTCGACCCGTTATGAGGCTCGTATCGGCATGACTTATCGAGTTATTAGGGTCTGATGTTTACCACCCCTAGACGAGATATGCGACATATCAGACGAAGAGACCGGACTGTACGGTAGTGTTACTGATTAGATTCGCAGGAGTATGAGCAGGCTTGCTTGTTGATCTTCTGATTGCTCAATACCCAGGTGGCCGTTACGTTTAGCAGACCGCTTGCGGCTTGTGGGTGTTTCATATGATCATCACCTACTGCCGGCGTATTGACAAGTCTTTAGAGTTCTACACAGAGGTTTCCTGGCTCAAGCGAAATGAAGTAAGAGCACATATGTGATATGTGCGGGACCGAGAATAATACGAGTATGTGATACCGTATTCTATTCTCACGATTTATTTGTATCGGTCGGTTATATATGATATAGCCGGGTTATCGAATCAAGTGTTGATTCGACAAGTTGATACATATTATATTAGTCAGTTATATGAGATATAGCCAGATTATTAAATCAAGTGTTGATTTGATAATTTAGTGTATAATTGTATATTTGATATACTAGTTTACATTAACTAATATTAGCTCCCTTAAATGTTTCTTTTTCTCACTTGTGTGCATAAGTATATGTGTGATATATATTAATGTACATTTTTTGTGCCATTCTTGATGATACACACTACATGGGTGTATGAGACTTACACCATACTTATGATAATTGTGAGGATTATTTATTTTAAGTAAATCCAAATTAGATGGAAAATGGTCACATGCATGAAGCTTGTGAAAGCTTGTAGATGTATTGATTTAGTCCACTAATTTTGTTTTACTTAAGATATTTATTAACCTAACCATTATCACTTAGCTATGGTTATGTCTCTACATGAGTTAGTATATGATACAAACTCATCCATGGTTGCCATTCACTCTCTCATCCATTATTTCTTCATCTTCTTCAAGCTCAAGAAAAGGCTCTCTAGTTTTTGAGAGAAGAAGAAAAAGAGTGAGAAAATTAATTCTAATGTGAGCAAAAATTCTACTTCATCATTCTCTACTAGATTAGCCATTTAGTTTAAGGTGTTTGCTTCACTAATCCCACAATAGTGAAGAGATAGATTGGGTTAGTATCTCCTCGACGTAGATCATCTTCAGCCTCGAAGACTTCGTGCAAGCTTGTTCTTTCTTTCTTGTGAAGCCATGCCAGAGTCCGGAAGATCACTACTTGGAGCGAAGGGACTACTATACGGAGCTATTGAAGTGAAGGACCGGTCTACAAAGGTTGTATTCCTAGTTCACTTAGTTGTAAAGTTGTTTACATTATCTTTCGTATGATTCTCTAGTTAAAGATTCTATGTTAGGGTGCTTTTACCATGGCAAAATTTTAATTCAGCATAGATGATACCACCCGAAACCTTACTGTCGTACTTAGGATCCCTACAAGTTCCACCATGCTTTCAGTAATAGATTGTGGTTCTGGAATTTCTTCCAGTTCTATTGCGCTCCCACTAGCTTCTTTTTCTAAAAATTGATTTTCCAAAAAGTGGGCATGACGAGAAATAAAAACCTTTTGTTCCTATGCGTAATAGAAAAGATACCCTATGGAGTTCTTTGGGTATCCCACAAACTTACACAGTACTGAGCATGCCTTGAGCTTGTCTGCATACTGCTTTTTGACAAAAGCTGGACATCTCCATATCTTCAGATACTGAAGATAGGGTTTCTTCCCGCTCCACATCTGATATGGTGTGGTAGGCATAGTCTTGGTAGGAACCTTGTTGAAAAGATATGCAGCTGATTCTAGTGCATAGCCCCAGAATGATCACGGTAACTCAGCGTTACTCATCATGGAACGCACCATATCCAATAAGGTTTGGTTCCGTCTCTCTAATACACCGTTGTGTTGTAGCGTGTATGGAGGAGTAAGCTGAAAGAGAATTCCATTCTCTTTTAGATAATCCAGGAACTCGGCACTCAATTATTCACCACCTCGATCAGATCTCAGTGTCTTGGTACTTTTGCCGGTTTGTTTTTCTACTTCATTCTTATATTCTCGGAATTTCTTAAAGGCCTCGGATTTATGTTTCATCAAGAAGACATATCCATACCTAGAGAAATCATCCGTAAAAGTAATGAAATAGGAACAACCACTTCTTGTATATGTAGACATTGGACCACACACGTCGCTGTGTATGAGTCCCAAGAGCTCGCTCGCTCTTACTCCGTGTCCAGTGAGCAGAGTCTTTGTCCTCTTTTCTTTGAAACATGATTGACAAGTTGTATAAGATTTATATTCGAACGGATCCAAATATCCTTCTTTATGCAACTTGGTCAACATTGTTTCGTTGATGTGACCCAGTCTACAATGCCATAAGAAAGCTTGATTTAATTCTGGAGTCTTTCTTTTATTTGTGTTCTGGACATTGAAAACTTGTAGTTGGTTTGATACGTATATACCGTTGTTTAGTGTAACTGACCCAATCAGACCATGATTAAGGTGGATGTTTACGACATCGCTTAAAAATGTAAAATCATAGCCTTCTTTAGATAACAAAGATACAGAAATGATATTACAAGTCAAACTAGGTACGCAAAAACAGTTACGTAAAACCAAAATATGTCCACTTGTCAACCCTTAGTGATATTCCCCTACGGACACAGCATCCACGCTCGCTCAGTTAGCAACCCTGAGGATCATATCACCGGTCTTCAGAATTCTACAGCTTCTCAGTGCCTGCAAAGAATTACAGATATGAGATCCTGATCCGGTATCCAATACCCAGGAAGTAAAGTTGATTGACAGACAGTTTTCAATTACAAACACACCTGAAGCCGAAGCCACAACCTGCTTCGAGTCCTGGTTCTTGGCTCTCCAAGCCCTGCAATCCTTCTTCCAATGGCCCTTCTTATGACAGTAGAAGCATTCTTCCTTCCCTATTGTAGGCCCCGCCACTTTTGCCTTGCTCTTCGCTTCCACCTTACTAACACCGCCTTTCGGCTTGGTGGGGGCCTTTTTCTTCTTTCACTTAACTTTCGTCTTGGATCTAGAAGAGGAAGCTCCACCAACAAGCAAAGCGGGTGTTTCCCTGGATTTTTGCAGGGTGCCCTCAACACTCCTCAACATGTTGAGGAGTTCCGGAAGTTCAACTTCTTTACCATGAATATTAAAATTCAAGATAAACTGGGCTAGGTGGAAGGGAGGGACTGCAGAATCAATTCTGTGTACAGCTCGTTCTCCAATATGGTCCCCAGGTCCGCGAGCTCCTCAATATAGCCGATCATCTTAAGGACGTGGTCCCCTACAGATGACCCGATGGCCAACCTCGCCTGAAATAATTTCTTCGAGGTCTCGTATCTTGCGATACGAGATTGCTCAACATATAATTCCATGGTATGGAGGAATATGGATTCAAGATTCATATTCTCGTGCCGCCTCTGGTGTTCATTGTCCATAGAGGCCAGCACGAGGTACTTGGATTTCGCACTGTCAACTTCCCAGGTCTTACGGATTTCCTTATCCGCGACGCTGGAATTTGGACCTAGGACGGCGGGGGCTTTAGTAGTAAGAATATAGCCCAGTTTGTCATATGTGATTTCCATCTTGACATTCCTGAGCCAATCTTTATAATTTAGCCCCGTCAATATGTTTTTTTCTAATAGTAATTTAAGGCCAGTCATCTTGGTCACTGCAATTAGGAGAGAGAGAAGAAACACTGTAGCATGATGTTCTTGTAAGTTTAGATTCGTTTTTAGTTTATCTAAACAGGATGGCTCCCACTGTTTCTCGAATTCTTCCTCAAACCATAAAAGAAGAATTGTCAGGATTAATCTCACTGTACAATTCTTGCTTAACCTTTCAGCCAGGCCAATGTCGAGACTTCGAGGGAGGTTTTACAACGCTTTCGTGAAGTTCCTTAATTAAATAACCTCTTTTCCCTGGAGGTATAGCCCCGCTAACACCTTTCTAGACACCTACTTGGTTTATAGCATTGATCGTTAAGTGAAAAATCTCCCGAAGAGTAGCATATACTCATAGCAGGATCGGGATCCAAATATCATCGTGTGATAAATTCAAAGGAATCCTACCAAAATTATCATACTCCAAATGGTATGAAACACTAGCAAGTTTCAGTTTCTTTAGAAACTCCCGATGTGGATTGTTACCCCATGCTCTTATGACCTTGACGAAGGCCAACATATCATAAGTCACATGTCAAGTTCTACCCGTCATTGTCCAGGTTAATTTGAACCCACCCGTACATACCATTGACGAAATCCAAAATAGTAGTACGATTGTCCCAAACCAACGCATCTATCTATGCTACAGATGAATATTCAACAGCTACCAATCGCTATGCCTTACCGAAGGTCAAAATACATAGCTTGAATACTACTGAATATCCAACTGAAAGGACAAAGGGCTACGAATGGTTTTGGCGAAACCGTGAACGTAGTGAACTTGATATAATCGAAGAAACCTGATAGCTTTTAAAAGGAGTGGTTTAAGCTCTGCTTTTTAAAAGTTTTGTTGTTTTGAAAAAACCGAGTGGTTTTAAAATTGTTCCAACAATTCAACTTTGGTTTGTTTGCTTTGCATTAATGTAATGCAGCCCCATCAATTAACCTACCATTGCAGAAAAAGACGAAAATACAACGTACGCTTATGCCATCCGCATTCACCACTGGGCCCCGTCTTACACCGTTAGGTTAGATAACTAACGCCATAGCTGGGGGCTGGACTAGCGCGGATACAAAACAAAAGCAACGTCTATTATATAATATATATATATATATAATATCATTTGTCTAATGCAATAATAGGCATTCCAGATCATAGATGAACATATTGGATATACTAGGAATTCTGCGTTTTGTTTAAGCCTGAAACGAAGTTGGATATGTATGCCCTAGAGGCCTTCATTGTATAGGATGCTATGGATATATATGTACAGGACAATCTTGCTTGATATGATAGTATGCTATTTGGTTTGTCTTTATCTTAACATGTGATGTGTTTTACTTTGTATTTCATATCTTGTATACATGTTGATAAAGCCCGTAGGATCTTTGCCTGACTACTTGTGTTGTGATGGCGATCATACTAGTGGGAGCTGGGTGATCAATAGGCACATCCTTAAAAGCATCCCTAGTCGTAGGAGTTTCGAGACTGGGCATCGTTACTCCAAAGTAGACTAGTGTATACATATCTAGACCCTGACGAGGGGCGATGGATTGGTCTCGCAACCATTGGTGAGGTGCACCTAAGATTGTATACATGTGCTCACTGGGAGTGAGTACACCGGACAGGACTCGCCGAGAACTGACTAGATGATATTATACCTAGCTTCAGATAGTAGTTCTATGGTGACATGAGTGCAGATAGTCTGTCGACCTGAGGTCGTCATTTGTCTCGTGTGAGTTTCCACTGTGCTTTGATTATTACCCTACCACGGCTCAAAGGAGTCATGCAAACAGGTTTTAGTTGGGTACAGTCCCGAGCCACATGGAGGCAGTGAGCGACTGTTGGGGATTTGTATCTCCCGGTATAGAGAGTCGATGTCACGCTGTGATCAGTTGGTCATTACCATAAGTCCCTGGCCAGGACGGATTGAGAATTACTGGTGGTCGGACCAGCAGATTCTCGAATGGTCTTGAGCCACACCGACACGACTTGTCTGGTTATTAGGGGTCTGAAGTTTTCCATTCTCCTAGACCTTACATGCGATACTCTCAGACGAACAGACCGAACTGCACGAAAATTGTCACGGATAGGCTCAGTAGGGGTTTCGGATGAGTTCGCTCGTCGGCCTCCTTTTCGACATGTACCTGGGTTGCTGTTACGTACAGCTAGTGCCACTGACGGACTTATGGTTAAACCCACTGCCAGCGTACTGTCGAGTCTTTAGATTCCCACACAGAGGATTTCCCTGGATCGGACAAGACGATGTAGAGGCCGTATGGTCTTACGGCAGGGTTTCGATCATATACGTATACTGGCTATACGTATGATGTTCGGACGGACAATACTGGTGGGCTTTAGTTTAAGCCGGATCCTAGTGTTGTATTATTGGATTTTTTATCGTCTCAGTGTATCCGTATTTTCGGAATACGGATAAGGGTATGTATATACGGTGAGGGCATTCTTGTAATTTTACAAGAATGAGCTTCTAGAAGGAGACACATCATTATTGATTTATCCTTTTTTGTAAAAGGATTAATGAGGTGGAAATTAGGAGATATTTGAGGAATGGGTTGCAAGCATGGTTTTGTATATTGTTTATTTATTTAGAGTTCCTATTCAAGCATGGTTGATTATTTTGAGAAAAAAATAATCCATGCTTGAATTATTGTCACAAGACTTAACCATTCTCTCATCTCATTCTCAAGTTCATTCTCACATTATCATTCTCTCTCCTAGGTTTTCTCATCTCCTTCTCCCTCAAGCTCATCCCTACACATGTGTTGTGTGTAGGGTTCCTAGGCACTCCCAAGAGGTCTCACAAGGCATCAACCATGCCAATTTCAAAATTCCACGTGCCGAGAAACCCTAAACTACGGATCGTTTGCTAGATGTCTAGGCAAAAGGCAACTAGTAAACTACTTTACTATGAGAATACGGAAATACAACCTTTGTAGATCCGGTCCTCCACCTCCACGGCTCCGTGATGAAGTCTTCTCGCTGTCCATATCAAATCCCGGGCTCTAGCGTCGGCTTCATCGGAGAATGGACGGGCTAGGTCATCGATGTCCATGCCGAAGATGATCTACGTCGAGGCATCGCTAAATCAAGCTCCGACTTCACCAAGTCAAGAAACTTGTGAAGAAAACACACTCTACTACTTGGCAAGAGGTAGAGGATGAAGAAATAGGAAGTGGGTAGACTTTAGAATTGGATTTCTCACTCATTTCCATCAATCACCATTGATGGAGCTTGCTTTCTTCATGGAAGAAGATGAAGAAGAAGAAGAAGAAGAAGAAAGTCTTATGATAAGTTATTCCAAAAATGGAAAATAAATGGAATGTTTATCATAATCTAACCATGGTAATGTGTAGAGAATTAACCAAAGTTAGTTGAATGGTTAGGGTTAAGAATGAGATAAGAATGGTGGACTTTGGTCAAAGCTTCATGAAGCTTCAACTAAACTACAAATAAAGCCACCATTCTTTCTCTTTATTCTTATTTATTTCAAAATGAATAAATGAAATAAATAAATGAGAAAAGGAAATGAAACCCTAACCACTTAAGTAACCATGGTTTAATTCTTTACACAAACCCAAACTAGCATGTATCATCAAACATGATACAATCTTGTGTACAAAAGTATATCACATATACAATGTGCACAAAAAGTGAGAAAATCCATTTAAAGTGAACCAATACTAGTTAATGCAAAGTAATATATCAAATATATAATTATGCATTAAATCATTAAATCAACACTTGATTCAATGATCCGGTCATGTCGTACACAACCGACTAGTATACAATGTATCGGCTTATCGGATCAATCCTTGATTCGATAACTAGGTTATATCGCATACAACCATTCGACACATTCATCACGAGAATGAAATACGGTATCACATACACGCATTATTCTCGGTCCCGCACATATCTCATATGCGCTCCTATTTCGTTTCGCTTGAGCCAGGAAACTTCTGTGTAGGACTCTAAAGACTCGTCAATACGCCGGCAGCAGATGATGATCATATCAAACACCCACAAGCCGCAAGCGGTCTGCTAAACGTAACGGCCACCCGGGTATTGAGCGATCAGAAGATCGACGAGCAAGCCCGCTCACACTCCAGTGAATCCAACCAGTAACACTACCGTACAGTCCGGTCTGATCATCTGATATGTCGCATATCTCACCTAGGGGTGGTAAATGTCAGACCCCAATAGCTCGATAAGTCGTGTCGATATGAGGTCTATAACAATTCGAGAAACTACTGGTAACACTTACCAGTAAATCTCAGCAACCCTGGCCAGGGATTTCCTGTTATAGCCAATCGAACACAGCGCAACATCAACTCCCTATACCGGGAGAGATGAATCCCCTCCTATCGCTCATTGCCTCCATGTGACTCGGGACTGTACCCAAAAACCACCGTTTTGCACGCCCTCTTGGACGTGGTAAGATGGAAATCAAAGCACAGTGGGAACCACACAAGACTCTATGACGATCTCGGGTCAACAGACTACTCTGTACCAGTGTCACCAGAGAACTGCCATCTAACGTGAGGTATAATACCATCTGGGAGTTCTCGGCGAGTCCGTCCAGTGTACCCAGTCTCTACTGAGCACCCGTATATCATCTCTGATGTCAAACACCAATGGATATGGGATCATCCATCGCCCATCTGTATGGGTCGAGAAGGTATACGCTAGTCTACTCTGGTATATCGATGCCCCGTCTCGATACACCCACGACTAGGGACTTTCAAGGATGTACTTATAGACTACCATGTCCCCACTAGTATGATCCGCATCATAGTCCAGATAGTCAAGTACACATCCTAAGGGCTTTACCAACATGTATCAGAGAGACAATCAGTGTACACGTTAAGGTAAAGAGCAACCAGATAGCATACTATCATGTCGAGCAAGAAAGTCCTCCCTATATACGTCCCAGCATCCACTACAATATACATCCAATGTACAGTAATGGCCTCTAGGGCATACATATAACTAACAATCTCCCACTTGCACTAGGGCCATCTGTAGCAGTGGTTGCAGTATCTCATACTCAACCATCCCATAAAAATCTCTCTCTGGGAACAGGCCTTTGTGAGTGGATCCGCTGTGTTGTCCTCTGAGTCTACTCTCCAAACCTAGATCACCCTGGAGATCATCCATCTCCATGATCAAGTGATGCTGCCTTAGAATATGTCTAGATCACTGATGGGACCGGCGTTCCTTGGCACAAGCCACAACTCCATTGTCACACAATGGGAGGAACATAGTTCATCTCATGAACCTATATACACCCAAACAGCCTCTTTGGTAGCATCTTAAGTAGCGAGGTATCCCGCCTTTATCGTCTAGTATGTCACGGTATCTAGCTTGGAACTCTTCCAACATACCGTCCCTTTACTGAGGGTAAAGACAATGCCTGTGACTGACACTCAGTCGTCTTTATCACCCTGGAACACTTCCAGTGATTCTCCCAGGGTCGATTGATACCATCTCACTACAGCTAGTGAGAATCCTAATATCCATTTAGATCTATCTCATAGATCCAAAACCTAGTATTTAGTAGGTATCACTTTGATCCTATGTGGAGAATCCTTGTGATAAGCGGAGATTGATCGAGCGTAGCATAGGAAACTCCTTCCCTATCAAGAGTATGTCATCCACGCACTCTACGAGGATCGTCACCATACTCCCTACTACCTTCTTGTTTATACAAGGTTCATCTACCATTTTGATGATGTCAACTTCTTTGACTAATCTATCAAAACAGATGTTCCAACTCCGCGATGCCTGCTTTAATCCCATAAAGCATCTTGCACACGTTTCCGCTGCTCCCACTGTCTACGAAGCCCTCTGGCTGTGTACTTATAGACGCTCTCTTCCAAAATATCATTTAGAAAATCAGTCATGACACCCAACCACCAGATATCGTAGTCATGGTATGCAGACGTGGCAAGTAGGATCTGGATGGACTTAAGCATAGGCACTGGAAAAGGTTTCATCATTAACCACGCCTGGTTGATGACGAAAACCTTTAACATGTCTAGCTTTGAAAGTCTCAACTTTTCCATCTACACCAAGTAATCTTCTCAAGATATACTTGCTCCTGATGAGGATTTAACCATTCAGATATAGCAACCAAAGTCCATACTTTGTTGGTGTACATGGATTCCATCTCAGATCGCTAAGCATCCAGCCATTCTTACAGAGTCTCACTTCTGATGGCCAGCTCGAAGCTAGTTGGGTCATCATCTCATGATGCAATCCTCGCTCCCACTGTCATAGAGAAACCGAAGTATCTTTCAGGTGGGTGAGGAACCCTACTAGATCGGCGGAGAGGCTGAGGTTCGTTGGTATCTACTGAATCCTTTGGTTCTATCAAATCATCAGCTGTAGTTTGTATAGCTGGAACCTTTCCAGTTCTACATTACAGACCTTGCCTCGAGCTTGTCCGGATTTTGCTTTTAGACATAGGCCGGACAACCCCAAATCTTAACTAGCTTAAGAGATGGGCTCTACCCTTTCCATATCACATATGAAGTGGTAGGCAACTGATTTGATTTGAACCCTATCCAATAGGTATGCAGCTTCTCAAGCGCATAACTCCCAAAAAGGAAACAGGTAACTCAGTATTACTCATCATAGAGCACACCTTATCACATAGGGTGTGATTGCTCTACCCCGATATACCATCGTGCTATGGTGTATACGGAGGAGTAATGCTGAGAGAGAATCTCATTCTCCTTTAGAATAGTCCAGGAATTCCGTGCACAAGTATTCTCCTCCTCGATCACATCAAAGGACATAATACTTATACCCGTATTTTGGTTCTCTACTTCTAACTTATATTCCGTGAATATCTCAAAAGGTTCGGACATGTGTTTCAACAGGAACATATGTCTGAATCTAAAGAGATCATCAGAGAATGTAATGAAGTATAAAGAACCATTCCTGGCATATGTAGACAGGAAACCTTACATACATCAACATGTATCATCCCAAGAGTTTACTAACTCTTTCTCTGTTTCCAATAAACAGAGCTGAGGTCATTTTATCTTTGTGACATGACTCGCAAGTTTCATAAGATGTAAATTCAAACTAATTTAAATATGCATCTAAATGTAACTTCAGCCAGTCGGGTCGCATTGATATGACCTAGTCGACAATGCCTCAAGAAGGATTCGTTCATTTCTGAACTCTTCCTCTTGCGTGTGATCCGTATACTAAGAACTGTAGTTTGATTTAGAACATCAACGCTTTTAGATAACGTGCCTGAACCGATCAACTTTTGATATAGGAAATGTTCAAAACATTATCCAACAATACAAAATTTTATCATTTCTTTACTAATAAAGAGACTGATATGATTTTGTATATCAGGTTCGGTATCTAACAACATTCGTTCAGAATCAATGTATTGGTAATACAGGGTGACAGTGACCAACAGACTTGGCTGCAACTCTTGCCCCGTTTTCTGCCTCATGAAACTTATCACCCGTTCTCAGTTCTCTACCTTTCTGTAGCCCTATGTAACAGATTACATATCTGGGATCCTGATCTGGTATCACATACCCAGGACGTAAAGGATACTGAGAAACAGTTCTCTGTAATGAACACACCCGAAGATGATGCATCAGCATGCACTCTCTTCGTTTGGGCGGCACGGGAAATCTGGTATTCCCCAAATTCCTGCTCTATCTTATAACAATTATAAGTTGGAGCGGGACCAACGTTCCCCAGCTCAGTATAACAAGCGGGTTCGGTCAATTATCCGTATTATTATCTTGATTAAGGCATGATATGGTCGCTACCTGGAGAGAGAGAGAAGAAAACACTCAGCGTATGCTCTTGCAAGATCAGATTGGTTATTATTTTATCTAATCAGGATGGCTCCCACTGCATTTTATCAAATCTTCCTTCAAACCCTAAAAGGAAAGACTAGCCGGGATTAATTACACACTACAAGTTCGCCAATCTTTCAGCCAGGCCAGTGTCGGTACTTTGAGGGAGGTCCCCCGTGCTTTCGCACGAACCTAATTAATGTAAACCTCGTTTTCCCAGAGGCGTAACCCCGTTGACACCTTTCTAGACACCTACTTGATCGGCTAATTGTAATGTATAAAACTCTTCCAGGAGTAACTCTTACTCGCAGCGGGTATCGGGATCCAACTATCTCATAGAAGGTATGCAATCTCATTGCAAATTTCAACACTTGAAATTCCCGATAATATTTTGCCCCTAGCAGCTATATGACCTTAACATAGTCAACAAATCATAAGTGCTAGTCAAGTTCAACCCGTCATTTCCCGATTGAATTAAACCCACCCGCACGACCCTTAACATAGTCAACAAAGTCGCACGACTACCCTAATCCAATTATATCATATGCTTATGCAGATAAGCACTAATTAGCTACCGCACACTACGCCTTAACATAGTCAACAAACGTAGCACGAATACTAACTAGTACTTATCTGAAATGACGGAGGGCTACGACAGGTTTTTCTGAAAACCTATTGCGTAATGAACTTGATATCGTTGTAGAATCAAATGATTTTAAAATGGAGTGTTTTTTAGGCTTTTCTAGTTTTGCTAAAGGAGTCACTCCCGGTGAAGGGATCGCCGGTCCTTTCCTCGTCGAATGAGGTGCGAGATATATCATATATATCACTGTGCAAAGCAAAAACACTTAAAAGCAATCAAAAGACAAACCGAGTGTGTAGCATCTGCCAGATATTGCTAAAGGAGTCACTCCCGGTGAAGGGATCTCGGTCCTTTCCTTATCGAATAAGGTGCAGGATATATCGTATATACCGCTGTGCAAAGCAAGAACTGTAGCTACCTGTTTTATTTTGAAATTCGATTCTACAACATCTTAGGTTTCTTTTATTTCATTAATCACATTAATGAAGTCCCATCATTTAAATTACCTAAACATCACAGATAAATACGACGTATACTTATGCCATCCGCATTCGCCTCGATGTCCCCTCGTGCACCGTTAGGTTAGGTAACTAACGGCAGAGCGGGGCAGGGCTAGCGCGGGTGTAAAACATAAGTAACGTCTATATAATATATCATATATACTATATACTGTATCTATCACAGAACATCACATGATCACATCACAGATATCGCAGCAGAAGAAACATATGAAATATTGGATATACTAGGACGTCCGTGTTTTCAATACGAGCCAGTATAAAACACGGATTCCACGGTCGCGATGAATAGCCAAACCCACACCCCTAGACCCCTACGAGAGCGGCAAGCAACCCTACCAATTCTGGAGTTGGGAGACCCGGACTCGACTCCTCGAGTTGGTCTCCCACTGGACTCCAGAACCCGGTTACTTGTGCTCTCCTCCTTGGGTCTATCCTAGTGCGGAAAAGTAATAATATACAAAGGGTGACAACTTCCACAACCTGGAAGCGCCCCAATAAAAGAATATTACATACAAGTTTTTACATGAATGAAAATGAAAAACACTCATCTCACATAAAAACCCCCGGCTATTCAAACACGACGATCCAATATAACATATCCAGCAACACATAACATCACATGTCATCAACGTAAGTAAATATGTGCATCCCAATTGTCGTTGACATATAGCAACGAAACCGGCGATATCACATATTACACTTACGGTCACAGAAAAGAAAGTGTAAAACTACAACAGTTGGAATCCGCAACCACCTCAGACATCGTATGCCTGACCAAATGAATTCCTTAGACATCGCATGCCTAACAATTATAAACCCCGCATTTTAGTCTCATTATCGAAAACACTTTTCAATATCAAGTCGGGCAATTCAACAAGATTCCCGAAAAACTGATCGAATGCTCGTCGCAAACTTTAGTAGGCGGCCGCACCCCCGATACCGTCGACGAAGTGCACCAAGGCGGAACACCGCTGCCGCGAGCACCCGAACGGATGCTTTCGGCGACGGGGTTCTCCTACAGTCACTTGGTCGGGGCTATGGAGTGAGGCTGTCTATTAAGTTTACCCGGCGAGTATCCGCGTACGCTACGTGATTGCGACGGACTTTTGATCGCATCAAAATTCCGTGGCAACCGATCAAGTGAGACTAAACTGCTATGTTTATAACATTCATTCAGTTATCACATAACTACTTGTGAATTCCAATTATTGTATCACATTCCAGATAAACAGAAAATGTTAAACTTTCCGATCGAACAGTCGAATACCCAAGTTTTCCCGATACAGATCAACACATGAAATAAGTCTAACAACATTCAGTTCGTGCCTCAGTACCAACGGTCCAGCCGTAGAAGGGTCAAGCCAACGCCTCACATGTGGCACGCCGTACTGCCCCAAACCCGAAGGTTCAAAGGGCAGTTCAAGACGGTCACATAATCGAGTTAAGGTTTGTTGTCTTCTAGAGGGACCATCGCGTTACTTGCACTACTTAGAACGTCGTTAAACTACGGAAAAATCCAACACTTGGAAATTTCCCGACAGGGGAAAAATTGGGTATTTATATCCGGTCGAACTTTTTAACATATTCTAAAATTTATCCGGAAAGCCACATAGACAAAATTTGACAATCCGATCGAAACACCGTGTCCCCAAAACAACCCCAGAAAATTCAACTGTTGAATAAAATTTAAAAATTCCCATAAAATCCAGCATTATCATTTAGGAGTTACTGTGTAAAAGATATTAAATAAGGTGGCCGTACGGCCGCGGAACCGCGGTGGAATAGTGGAATTGGGCCTACGAATTTCACAGTAACTCTTATATATTCCTGCTGAATTTTTTAGCAATTTTTAATTTGGGAAAATCCGAGAATTTGGAAAAAGTCCAGAGAGCTATTTTGGGAATGGGTTTTCGGTTCGTCCGGCTTTCAAACTCCGTCTAAACTTCGCCTAAGGCTCTAGCTAGGCTCTGATACCACTGTAAGGTTCCTAGGCACTCCCAAGAGGTCTCACAAGGCATCAACCATGCCAATTTCAAAATTCCACGTGCCGAGAAACCCTAAACTGCGGATCGTTTGCTAGATGTCTAGGCAAAAGGCAACTAGTAAACTACTTTACTATGAGAATACGGAAATACAACCTTTGTAGATCCGGTCCTCCACCTCCACGGCTCCGTGATGAAGTCTTCTCGCTGTCCATATCAAATCCCGGGCTCTAGCGTCGGCTTCATCGAAGAATGGACGGGCTAGGTCATCGATGTCCATGCCGAAGATGATCTACGTCGAGGCATCGCTAAATCAAGCTCCGACTTCACCAAGTCAAGAAACTTGTGAAGAAAACACACTCTACTACTTGGCAAGAGGTAGAGGATGAAGAAATAGGAAGTGGGTAGACTTTAGAATTGGATTTCTCACTCATTTCCATCAATCACCATTGATGGAGCTTGCTTTCTTCATGGAAGAAGATGAAGAAGAAGAAGAAAGTCTTATGATAAGTTATTCCAAAAATGGAAAATAAATGGAATGTTTATCATAATCTAACCATGGTAATGTGTAGAGAATTAACCAAAGTTAGTTGAATGGTTAGGGTTAAGAATGAGATAAGAATGGTGGACTTTGGTCAAAGCTTCATGAAGCTTCAACTAAACTACAAATAAAGCCACCATTCTTTCTCTTTATTCTTATTTATTTCAAAATGAATAAATGAAATAAATAAATGAGAAAAGGAAATGAAACCCTAACCACTTAAGTAACCATGGTTTAATTCTTTACACAAACCCAAACTAGCATGTATCATCAAACATGATACAATCTTGTGTACAAAAGTATATCACATATACAATGTGCACAAAAAGTGAGAAAATCCATTTAAAGTGAACCAATACTAGTTAATGCAAAGTAATATATCAAATATATAATTATGCATTAAATCATTAAATCAACACTTGATTCAATGATCCGGTCATGTCGCACACAACCGACTAGTATACAATGTATCGGCTTATCGAATCAATCCTTGATTCGATAACTAGGTTATATCGCATACAACCATTCGACACATTCATCACGAGAATGAAATACGGTATCACATACACGCATTATTCTCGGTCCCGCACATATCTCATATGCGCTCCTATTTCGTTTCGCTTGAGCCAGGAAACTTCTGTGTAGGACTCTAAAGACTCGTCAATACGCCGGCAGCAGATGATGATCATATCAAACACCCACAAGCCGTAAGCGGTCTGCTAAACGTAACGGCCACCCGGGTATTGAGCGATCAGAAGATCGAAGAGCAAGCCCGCTCACACTCCAGTGAATCCAACCAGTAACACTACCGTACAGTCCGGTCTGATCATCTGATATGTCGCATATCTCACCTAGGGGTGGTAAACGTCAGACCCCAATAGCTCGATAAGTCGTGTCGATATGAGGTCTATAACAATTCGAGAAACTACTGGTAACACTTACCAGTAAATCTCAGCAACCCTGGCCAGGGATTTCCTGTTATAGCCAATCGAACACAACGCAACATCAACTCCCTATACCGGGAGAGACGAATCCCCTCCTATCGCTCATTGCCTCCATGTGACTCGGGACTGTACCCAAAAACCACCGTTTTGCACGCCCTCTTGGACGTGGTAAGATGGAAATCAAAGCACAGTGGGAACCACACAAGACTCTATGACGATCTCGGGTCAACAGACTACTCTGTACCAGTGTCACCAGAGAACTGCCATCTGACGTGAGGTATAATACCATCTGGGAGTTCTCGGCGAGTCCGTCCAGTGTACCCAGTCTCTACTGAGCACCCGTATATCATCTCTGATGTCAAACACCAATGGATATGGGATCATCCATCGCCCATCTGTATGGGTCGAGAAGGTATACGCTAGTCTACTCTGGTATATCGATGCCCCATCTCGATACACCCACGACTAGGGACTTTGAAGGATGTACTTATAGACTACCATGTCCCCACTAGTATGATCCGCATCATAGTCCAGATAGTCAAGTACACATCCTAAGGGCTTTACCAACATGTATCAGAGAGACAATCAGTGTACACGTTAAGGTAAAGAGCAACCAGATAGCATACTATCATGTCGAGCAAGAAAGTCCTCCCTATATACGTCCCAGCATCCACTACAATATACATCCAATGTACAGTAATGGCCTCTAGGGCATACATATAACTAACATTGTGATTCATTGAGCTTTGAGACAAATTAGTCCATTGATTACTCTCTACACTACTTAGTAATCTCTTCTAGCAAACTAGATCACTAAGTTACCTCACTTGAGGTTGGAGCTTGACCATAGGCTCTCGGGTGGATCCTTCTTCGACACCAAGGAGATCGGCAACCGAGTTCATTTGAAGCTTCAGAGGAGCCAAAGAAAGGAGATCAAGAAGAAGCTTGAACCAAGGAGTAAAGAACCATAAGAAGACCCGAAGGACTTGACACGAGGGTATAACACTTTAACCGAGTAGTTAACGCCTTCTTGATGTTTAGTTTAGCTAGTTAAGGTTTAATCAAGATCCTAAATTGATAAAGTCTATGTTGCAAAGCAAACCTGATGTTTGAACAAAAGAAAAAAATCGTTTTTCATGTATTCCGCCTCCACGCGAACTCGCGGTGTGTGCGACATAAACTTACACTAGTATCAGAGCTACTTAAACCTAAACTATCTTGTTTGCAAATAGTTAGAACCTCGATCGAAAGTATTTTCCCCGAAATCAAATCCCATAACCAAGCTTGCTGTCGATTTTTAAACGAGTTCAAAAAAATTATTTCAGAAGTCCTAAAATTACATGCAAGCTTTTTTAAGAACACAAAAGAAATTTGAGCACAAGATCGGCTAGAACCGCCGCGGTACCCCTGCGTAACTCACTGTTTTGCCATGGATCCGCGGCTGAGTCGTGGCTGAGTCATGCGAAATTTCTCCTGTGGATCGTTTTTTATGGAATATGATTTCTGGAATATTTGGTTTTCTACCCAGAGTTAATTGTGTTCTGGATTGTTTATGGGGTAGATGCAAATTTGTTATTCCATCGAGATTCTAAGTTATTTGGCTAATCGGGTTTTCTGTGTTTGTATAAATGTGTTTTGAAACGTCCACTAATTTCTATATGTCGATTAGCGGGGGTTGCACATTTCTGTGACTGTGATGATTTGTGTATATGGATTGATTGGATCGTCGTGAATGAATAACCGGGGGGATGTGAGAAGAGTGTTTTTCTTTTCTTTCATTCATGTACAATTTGTAAAGTGATGTAATATTATTTTGCAGGGCACATCCGGGTTGAGGTTGTAGCCACCGTCGTACTATTTTCTATTACTGTTTTTGCTCCTAGGATAGACCCAAGGTGGGGTGCACAAACTACCGGGTTCTTTGAAGTACCGAGTGGCCTACTCACTTTGTTGAAGGAGGTTGCTTCACTTCAGGAATTTGGCAGGTAGTTTGCCTCACCCGTAGGGGTCTAGGGTGGGTTTGGCTATTCATCACGACCGTGGAATCCGTGTTTCATTACAAGCTTAAACGAAGCACGGAATTCCTAGTATATCCAATGTTTCCATCTGTGATCTGGAATGCTTATTATTGGTGAGACGAATGTATATATCCATATATGATATTTATTAGGCGTTGCTTATGTTTTGCACCCACGCTAGTCCAGCCCCCGCTCTGTCGTTAGTTAAGTAACCTAACGGGTGATGACGGGGCCCCGTGGCGAATGCGGATGGCATAAGCGTACGTTGTATTTTCGTTTCTTTTGCTGCAATGATAAGGTTAATTGATGGGACTGCATTAATTCTAATTAATGCAAGAAAACAAACCTAAAATCTGATGTCGTTGAAACAATTACAAAACCACTCGGTTTTCTTCAAAAAGCATTTTTTAAAGAGGAGCTTAAACCACTCATTTTCAAAAGCTATCAGGTTCCTTCGACTATATCAAGTTCAATACGTTAACGGTTTTTTCGCCAGAAAGCCAGCCGTAGCCCTCCGTCATTTCAAATAGGTATCTACTAGCATTCATACTATGTGTTTTGACCTTCGCCAAGACATAGTGTTTGGTAGCTAGTGGGTGCTTATTTGTGGCATAGATAGATGCATTAATCTAGGACAGGCGTACAGCTGTTTTGGCCTTCGTCAAGGGCTTGTACGAATGGGTCTAGGTTAATCTGGATAATGACGGGTAGAACTTGACTTGCGACCTATAATGTTTTGGCCTTCGTCAAGGTTATAAGCGCACGGGGCAAAAATCACATCGGGGGTTTCAAACCTAAAGGAAACTTGCTTGTGCCGCATACCTTCTTGAGTGTGGTGTTTTTGGTAGGCTTCCTTCAAAATCATCACACAATGATAGTTGGGTCCTGATCTTACTGTGAGTATATGCTACTCTTCGGGAAACAATTTCACTTAACAATCAATGCTATAAACTAAGTAGGTGTCTAGAACAGTGTTAGCGGGGCTACACCTCCAGGGAAAAGAGGTTATATAATTAAGGAACTTCACGAAAGCGTTGGAAAACCTCCCTCGAAGTACCGATACTAGCCTAGCTGAAAGGTTAAGCAAGTATTGTGACGTACGATTAATCCTGACTAATTCTTCTTTTAAGGTTTGAAGAAGAATTCGAGTAAACAGTGGGAGCCATCATCCTGTTTAGATAAACTAAAAACCAATCTAAACTTGTAAGAGCATATGCTAAGTGTTTCTTTTCTCCTCTCCTAATTGCAGTGACCATGACGGGACTTAAGCTCATATTAGATAAAAACAAACTCGCTGGGCCAAACTATAAAGACTGGCTGAGGAATGTCCAAATGGCCCTTACATATGATAAGGTCGCATACGTCCTCACGGCGAAAGCTCCCCCTGTTCCCGGTCCAGCATCCTCGGTCGCGGACATTGAGGTCCGTAAGACATGGGATCTTGATTGCGCGAAGGCCAAGTGCTTCGTGCCGGCCTCCATAGACAATGAACATCATAGGCGGCACGAGAAGATGGACCTTACTTCCATCTTCCTCCATACCAAAGAATTGTATGGAGAGCAATCTCGTATCGCAAGATACGAGACCTCAAAAAATCTTTTTCAAGCGAGGTTGGCCATTGGATCATCTGTCGGGGACCACGTCCTGAAGATGATTTCTCTCATCGAAGAGCTCATGGACCTAGGAACCACATTGGAAAATGAGTTGTATATCGACTTGATCCTTCAGTTCCTTCCCTCCACCTATGCCCGGTTCGTATTGAACTTCAATATGAACAGTATGGAAGTTACACTTCCTGAACTCCTCAACATGCTGAGGATGGCAGAGGGCACCTTGCAAAAGGGCAAGGAAACATCCGCTCTGTTTGTTGGTGGATCTTCTTCTGCTAAATCCAAGGCTAAGACCAAGGGGAAGAAGAATAAGGCCCCTACCAAACCAAGGGGAGGTGTACAGAAGGTGGCGGGAAAGGGAAAGGAGAAAATGGGAGGGGCAGCCACAAAAGAAGAATGTTTCTATTGTCGGAATAAGGGTCATTGGCGGAAGGACTACAGGGCCCTAAAGGCCAAGAATCAGGACACGAAGCAAGTTGTAGCTTCGGCTTCAGGTGTGTTCGTGATTGAAAACTGATTTTCCATAAACTCTACTTCCTGGGTATTAGATACCAGATCAGGATCTCACATTTGTAATTCTTTGCAGGCGCTGAGAAGCCATAGGGTTTTGAGGAAAGGTGATATGACCCTCAGGGTTGGCAACGGAGCCAGTGTGGACGCAGTTGCAGTAGGGGATTATCATCTTGGATTGGTGAGTGGACATATTTTGATGTTGCATAACTGTTTTTGTGTGCCCAGTATGGTGTGTAATATTATATCGGTTTCTTTATTATCAAATGAAGGATATAATTTTGCACTTGTAAGCAATGTTATCAACATTCACCTAAATCAGGAAATGGTTGGGTCGGGTATACTTAGCAACGGAATATATATTCTCAACCAACATTAAGTTTTCAACGTCCATAACACACTAAAAAGAAAAGCTCCAGAATCAAACCAAGCTTTTCTATGACATTGTAGACTCGGTCATATCAATGAAACACGACTGACTAAGTTACATAAAGAAGAATACTTGGATCCGTTTGAGTATCAATCATATGCAACTTTCAATCATGTATTATTGGAAAGATGACAAAGACTCCGTTCACTGGATACGGAGAAAGAGCCACTGAGCTCCTGGGACTCATACACAGCGATGTGTGTGGGCCGATGTCTACACATGCACGAAGTGGCTATTCCTACTTCATTACTTTCATAGATGATTTCTTTAGGTATGGACATGTTTTCTTAATGAAACATAAATCCGAAGCCTTTGAGAAATTTCAAGAGTATAAGAATGAAGCAGAAAAGCAAACCGGCAAAAGTATCACGCTGCTCCATTCTGATAGGGGTGGAGAATACTTAAGTGCCGAGTTCCTGGGATACCTAAAAGAGAATGGAATTCTCTCTCAGCTTACTCCTCCATACACACCACAACACAACGGTGTATCAGAAAGACGGAATCGCACCTTACTAGATATGGTGCGTTCCATGATGAGTAATACTGAGTTGCCACCATCCTTCTGGGGGTATGCACTGGAATCTGCTGCATACCTATTGAACAAGGTTCCTACTAAGTCTGTGCCTACCACTCCATATGAAATGTGGTATGGGAAGAAACCCTGTCTTAAGTATTTAAAGATATGAGGCTGTCCTGCCTTTGTCAAAAAGGTGCATCCGGACAAACTCAAGGCACGTTCAGTACTGTGTAAGTTTGTGGGATACCCCAAGAATTCTAGGGGTATTATTTCTATCACGCTAAGGAACAAAAGATCTTTGTTTGTCAACATGCCCGCTTCATGGAAACTCAATTTCTTGAAAAAGAGATAAGTGGGAGCGCGATAGAGCTGGAAGAAATTCCAGAACCACTGACTATTACTGAAAACTTGGTAGAAACTGAGACTTCAATGGAACAGGGCATACCTACGCCACTCCGCAGATCTAGTAGGCCATCTCATCCGCCCGAAAGATACTATGGTTTTCTCATAGATGGGGATCGAGAGAATTGCATCATCGACGATAATGAGCCGACTAGTTTTCAGCAAGCCATCACGAGTAAAAACTCGGTGAAGTGGCTGGATGCTATGCGATCCGAAATGGAATCCATGTACACAAACAAAGTTTGGACTTTGGATTTTGCTCCTACTAAGGTAAAACCCGCACGATGCAAATGGATCTTCAAAAAGAAGATTGATGTAGATGGTCAGGTAGAAACCTACAAGGCTAGACTTGTTGCTAAAGGTTTTCGTCAAAGACCAGGATTGGACTATGACGAAACTTTTTCACCAGTGGATATTCTTAAATCCATTCGGATCCTACTTGCCATTGCTGCCTTCCATGACTATGAGATCTGGCAGATGGATGTTAAAACCGTCTTTCTAAATGGAAGTTTAGAAGAGTGTGTTTTCATGGATCAATCAGAGGGCTTTGTAGACAGTGGGAGCAGTGGAAAGGCATGCAAGTTGCTTAAATCCATTTATGGATTAAAGCAGGCATCGCGGAGTTGGAACATCTGCTTTGATGAGACGGTCAGAGAATTTGACTTTATCAAAAATGTGGATGAACCCTGTATTTATAAGAAAATTATAGGGAGAACTGTCATATTCCTTGTTTTATACGTTGATGACATTCTCCTAATAGGAAATAGCGTTCCTATGCTACAATCGGCCAAGCTGTTCTTGTCATAGAAGTTCTCTATGAAAGACATGGGTGATGTATCGTACATTCTGGGGATTAAGATCTATCGTGACAGTAAAAGAATGTTGGGAGTTTCACAGTCGAGGTATATTGACACCGTACTAAAGAGATTTAGTATGGAAGATTCTAAGCAAGGCAACTTGCCCGCTTGTCATAGAATCACCCTCTCCAAAGACATGTCTCCCAAGACTGATGAGAAGAGGGCTCGCATAAGTACAGTACCCTACGCTTCGGCGGTAGAGTCAATAATGTATGTGATGTTATGTACCAGACCAGATATAGCTTACGCACTCAGCGTGGTAAGCAGGTATCAGTCCGACCCAAGTGAGAAACATTGGATAGCAGTTAAGAACATTCTTAAGTACCTGAGAAGGACTAAAGAGATGTTCCTGGTGTACGGTAATGGGGACCTCCAGATCGAGGGTTTTACCGACTCTGGCTTTCAAAGTGACAAGGATGACTCTAAATCTGTCTCGGGTTATGCGTTCACCCTCAACGGAGGGGCAGTCTGTTGGAAGAGCTCCAAACAGGATACCGTAGTAGACTCGGCGATAGAGGCTGGGTATATCGCTGCGAGCGATGCCCAAAAGAGGCAGTCTGGATCAGGAAGTTCGTTTCAGAACTTCAGGTGGTTCCATCCATTGCTAATCCAATACCTTTGTATTGCGATAACAACGGAGCCATGGCTTTGGCAAAGGAACCACGGTCCCATCAGAAATCCAGACATATCTTGAGGCGGTATCACCTGATCAGGGAGATCATGGATCGACAGGAGATCGAGGTACAGAGAGTGGACACAAAAGACAACACGGCAGATCCATTCACCAAGGCCATCCCTCAAGTCTAGTTCGAGAGACTGTTCGAGATGTTAGGCATGCGGTACGCCAGCTATTGGGTCTAGTACAGACAGTGGGTACTCATTGCTCCAATTATAGGCCTTAGTGCAAGTGGGAGATTGTTGGATATGTATGCCCTAGAGGCCTTCATTGTATAGGATACTAGGGATATATATGTACAGGACAATCTTGCTTGATATGATAGTATGCTATTTGGTTTGTATTTATCTTAACATGTGATGTGTTTTACTTTGTATTTCATATCTTGTATACATGTTGATAAAGCCCGTAAGATCCTTACCTGACTACCTGTGTTGTGATGGCGATCATACTAGTGAGAGCTGGGTGGTCAATAGACACATCCTTAAAAGCGTCCCTAGTAGTAGGAGTATCGAGACTGGGCATCGTTACTCTAGAGTAGACTAGTGTATACATATCTAAACCCTGACGAGGGGCGATAGATTGGTCCCGCAACCATTGGTGAGGTGCACCTAAGATTGTATACAGGTACTCACTGCGAGTGAGTACACCGAACAGGACTCGCCAAGAACTGACTAGATGGTATTATACCTAGCGTCAGATAGCAGTTCTATGGTGACATGAGTGCAGATAGTCTGTCGATCTGAGGTCATCATTTGTCTCGTGTGAGTTCCCACTGTGTTTTGATTATTACCCTACCACGGCTCAAAGGAGTCGTGCAAACAGGTTTTAGTTGGGTACAGTCCCGAGCCACATGGAGGCAGTGAGCGACTGTTGGGAATTTGGCTCTCCTGGTATAGGGAGTTAATGTCGCGCTGTGATCGGTTGGTCATTACCATAAGTCCCTGGGCAGGGCGGATTGAGAATTACTGGTGGTCGGACCAGTAGATTCTCGAATGGTCTTGAGCCACACCGACACGAATTTTCTAGTTATTAGGGGTCTGACGTTTTCCGCCCCCCTAGACCTTACATGTGATACTCTCAGATGAACAGACCGAACTGCACGGAGATTGTTACGGATAGGCTCAGTAGGGGTTTCGGATAAGTTCGCTCGTCGGCCTCCTTTTCGACATGTACCTGGGCTGCCGTTACGTACATCTAGTGCCGCTGACAGACTTGTGGTTAAACCCACTTCCAGCGTATTGTCGAGTCTTCAGAGTCCCACACAGAAGGTTTCCCTGGATAAGGCAAGACAATGTAGAGGCCGTATGGTCTTACGACAGGGTTTCGATCACATACGTATACTGGCTATACGTATGATGTTCGACGGACAATACTAGTGGGCTTTGGTTTAAGCCGGATCCTAGTATTGTATTATTGGATTTTTTATCATCTCAGTGTATCCATATTTTTTGGAATACGGATACGGGTATGTATATACGGTGAGGGCATTCTTGTAATTTTACAAGAATGAGCTTCTAGAAGGAGATATCTCATTATTGATTTATCCTTTTTTATAAAAGGATTAATAAGGTAGAAATTAGGAGATATTTGAGGAATGAGTTGCAAGCATGGCTTTGTATATTGTTTATTCATTTGGAGTTCCTATTCAAGCATGGTTGATTATTTTGGGACAAAAAAAATCCATGCTTGAATTATTGTCACAAGACTTAGCCATTCCCTCATCTCATTCTCAAGTTCATTCTCACATTATCATTCTCTCTCCTTGATTTTCTCATCTCCTCCTCCCTCAAGCTCATCCCTTCACATGTGTTGTGATTCATTGAGTTTTGAGACAAATTAGTCCATTGATTACTCTCTACACTACTTAGTAATCTCTTCTAGAAAACTAGATCACTAAGTTACTTCACTTGAGGTTGGAGCTTGACCTGTAGGGTTCCTAGGCACACCCATGAGCTTCTACAAGTGATCAAACATGGCCAATTCCAAATTTTTCTATGTGCCAAGAAACCCTAAACTAGATCGTTACTAGAGGTAAGGCGATACAATGCAAGTTAACAACTTTAACTAAAAGGGAAAGTGACTACAACCTTTGTAGATCCGGTCCTCCACCTCCATAGCTCCGCGTTGACGTCCCTCCGCTGCAATCATCGGATCCCGGACTCTAGCGATGGTTTCATCGAAGAAATGATCGGACTAGGTCGTCGACTTCGATGCCGAAGATGATCTACGTCGAGGCAACTCAAGATCAAGCTCCAACTTCATCAAGTCATGAAACTTGTGAAGAAAACACCCTATACTACATGGCAAGTGGTAGAGGATGAATAAATAGGAAGTGGGTTCACTTTTGATTTGGATTTCTCACTTGGAATCATCACTTAGAAATTTCAAGCAAAGGTTTTCTTTTTCTCTTCATGAAGAAGATGAAGAAGAAGAATGGATAAGAATTATCAATAATAGAAAAACAAGTGATGGTTATCATAATGCAACCATGGTTAAGTGTAGAGAATAAACTAGGGTTAGGTGAATGGTTAGGTTAGGCAAAAGAAACAAAAATGGTTGAACTTTTCAAAGCTTCATGAAGCTTCAAAGTAAATCCAAAAGAAGCAACCATTTCTTTTCTTGCTAAAAGAATAAATAAATAAAATAAATAATCAAGAAAAGATAATAAAACCCTAACCATTCACTTAAACATAGTTAAAAGCATACACACACCCAAGCTTGTATGTATCATCAAACATGATACAATCAAGTGCACAAAAATACATCACATATACAATGTGCACTTCAAGTGAGAAAATCCATTTTAAGTGAACCAATATTAGTTAATGCAAAATAATATATCAAATATATAATTATACATTAAATCATTAAATCAACACTTGATTTAACGATCCGGTCATATCGCATATGACCGACTAATATCCAATGTATCGACTTATCGAATCAATTCTCGATTCGATAACTAGGTTATATCGCATACAACCAATCGATACATTCATCGCGAGAATAGAATACGGTATCACATACACGCATTATTCTCGGTCCCGCACATATCTCATATGCGCTCCTATTTCGTTTTGCTTGAGCCAGGAAACCTCTGTGTAGGACTCTAAAGACTCGTCAATACGCCGGCAGCAGGTGATGATCATATCAAACACCCACAAGCCGCAAGCGGTCTGCTAAACGTAACGGCCACCCGGGTATTGAGCGATCAGAAGATCGACGAGCAAGCCCGCTCACACTCCTGTGAATCCAACCAGTAACACTTACCATACAGTCCGGTCTGTTCGTCTGATATGCCGCATATCTCGCCTAGGGGTGGTAAACGTCAGACCCCAGTAGCTTGATAAGTCATGCCGACGTAAGGTCCATAACAATCGTGAAACTACTGATAACTCTTACCAGTATATCACTGCAACCCTGTCCAGGGATTTCCAGTTATGGCCAGTCGTGCATAGCGCAACATCAACCCCCAATACCGGGAGAGACGAATCCCCTCCTATCGCTCATTGCCTCCATATGAATCGGGACTGTACCCAAAAACCACCTGTTTGCACTGCTCAGTAGAGCCGTGATAGGGTGGAAATCAAAGCACAGTGGGAGACACACAAGACTCTATGACGATCTCGGATCAACAGACTAAGCTGTACCAGTGTCACCAGAGAACTGCCATCTGACGTGAGGTATAATACCATCTGGGAGTTCTCGGCTAGTCCGTTCAGTGTACCCAGTCTCCACTGAGCACCCGCATACCATCTCTGATGTTAAACACCAATGGATATGGGATCATCCATCGCCCATCACATGGGTCGAGAAGATATACGCTAGTCTACTCTGGAATATCGATGCCCCGTCTCGATATTCCCACGACTAGGAATATTGAAGGATGTACTCATTGACTACCCAGGCCTCACTAGTATGATCTGCATCATAGTCCTGGAAGTCGAGTACACATCCTAAGGGCTTTATCAACATATAACAGAGAGACAGAAAGTATACATGTTAAGATAAAGAGTAACCAGATAGCGTACTATCATGTCGAGCAAGAAAGTCCTACCTATATATGTCCCAGCATCCACTACAATATACATCCAATGTACAGTAATGGCCTCTAGGGCATACATATAACTAACAATCTCCCACTTGCACTAGGGCCATCTGTAGCAGTGGTTGTAGTATCTAATACTCAACCATCCCATATAAGTCTCTCTCTGGGAAAAAGCCTTTGTGAGTGGATCCGCCGTGTTGTCTTCTGAGTCTACTCTCCTAACCTCGATCACCCTGGAGATCAACTATCTCCATGATCAGGTGATGCTGCCTCAGAATATGTCTGGATCACTGATGGGATCGGGGTTCCTGGGCCAAAGCCACACTTCCATTGTCACACAATGGTAGGAACCTAGTTCATCTCATGAACCAATATACACCCAAACTGCCTCTTTGGTAGTATCTTTAATAGCGATGTTACCAGCCTTTATCGTCTAGTCTGCCACGGTATCTAGCTTGGAACTCTTCCAACATACCGTCCCTCCATTGAGGGTAAAGACAATGCCTGTGACTGACATTCAGTCATCCTTATCATCCTGGAACCTTTCCAGTGATTCTCCCCAGGATCGATTGATACCATCTCACTAAACCTAGTGAGAAGCCTAACATCCATTTAGATCTATCTCATAGATCCAAATCCCAGGATTTATGAGGTATCACTTTGATCCTGTATGGAGAATCCTTGTGATAAGCGGAGATTGACCGAGCGTAGCATAGGAAACTCCTTTCCTATCAAGAGTATGTCATCCACGTACTCTACGAGGATCATCACCATACTCCATACTATCTTTTTGTATATACAAGGTTCATCTACCATTTTGATGAAGTCAAACTATTTGACTACTACATCAAAACAGATGTTCCAACTCCGCGATGCCTGCTTTATCCTGCAAAGCATCTTGCACACGTTTCCGCTGCTCCCACTGTTTACGAAGCCTTCTGGCTGTGTACTTATAGACGTTCTCTTCTAAATCAGTATTTAGAAAAGCAGTCATGACACCCAACCACCAGATATCGTAGTCATGGTATGTAGCCGTGGCAAGTAGGATCCGGATGGACTTAAGCATAGCCACTGGAAAAGGTTTCATCATTTTCCACACCTGGTCGATGACGAAAACCTTTAACAAGTCGAGCTTTGAAAGTCTCAACTTTTCCATCTACACCAAGTAATATTCTCAAGATATACTTGCTCCTGATGGGGATTTAACCTTTCAGATATAGCAACCAAAGTCCATACTTTGTTTGTGTATAAGGATTCCATTTCAGATCACTAAGCATCCAGCCATTCTTACAGAGTCTCTACTCTCGATGGCCTGCTCGAAACTAGTTGGGTCATCATCTCATGATGCATTCCTCGCTCCCAGTGTCATCGAGAAACCGAAGTATCTCTCAGGCGGATGAGGAACCCTACCAGATCAGCGGAGAGGCTGAGGTTCATCGGGGACTATTGAATCTTTTGGTTCTGTCAAATCATCAGCTGCAGTTTTTTATAGCTGGAACCTTTCCAATTCTACAGAACTGACCTTGCCTCGATCTTGTCCGGATTTTGCTGTTGACATAGGCTCTTCCCATACCATATCTTATATGGAGTGGTAGGCAGTGATCTGATTCGAACCTAATTCAATAGGTATGCAGCTTCTCAAGTGCACTGTAAGTCCACGTTGCTCACCCCGGTTCTTACGGGGTGGCGGAAACGGCAAAAAACAATGATTTGGCACAAGGCAACATGGACTTAAAGCACGGATCATGGCTAAAATAGAAACTAGTAAACTACTCAAGGTTTTAACTACTATGTTGTAGAAAGTATACCTCACGGAACCGGTCCTCCGGGTCTTCATTCCGCTGTCCCGCTTGTCCATCCAAGCTCCAAGCGTCGATCCGGACCTTGGGCACTTCCGCGGCCTTCTTGAGTCGAAGACGATCCACCCGAGAGATGTACACCGAGCTCCACCTTGAGCCGAGGCAACTAAGGCAAAGAGATTGCTGGTCAAGAAGCCCTAGGATGTGTAGAGGAGATGTATGGATGTGTTTGTCTTTGTGGGATCTTTTTCTCTCAACACATGAGATCAAAAGATGAGATCAAGAGGAGGAAGAAGAAGGAGAAACTTAGTAACCATGGAGCTTTTCTTTTTCTTCTCACTTCAAGAGAGAGAATGAGAAGAGAATAATGAAAAGATTAACCCCAATGAAAATGAACCATGGTTGCAATAATACACTAAAATCATCATTACTAATCCTATCATGATAAAGTTGATGGCACATTGAATTGACCATTATCATAACTCAAGAATTAAAAAGAAAATGAAAGAAGAGTGTAGATCTCTCTTGAAGGTCAATGGTCAACACGGTCAACGGGTCAACAAAGTCAAGAGAGGTCTAAGTGGTCAAATGGTCAATGCAATTAGCCATCATTAAACTATCACTAAAAGGATTAGTAAACAATGTCTCCGGCCCAAAATGGTTTTGACCAAACGAATTGTCAAAACCCTAATGAGTGTGCCACATTACGGTTTTGGCCGAACCAACTGCCAAAACCCTAATGGGGCACCTCCTCCTTTATCGCTCCTCAAAACTGTGCATACACACCCGCATCCGCATTCCGTAGAATGCGAATGCACAGAAGACAAATCAAATCCATCTGTGCAATACTAGGATCTGGCTTAAACCAAAGCCCACTAGTATTGCCTGCCCGAACAGCATACGCACACGAGTGCACGTAAGTGATCGCAGCCCTGCCGTAAAACCATACGGCCTCTACACGTTTCGCTCAGTGCAGGGAAACTCTCTGTGTGGGACTCTAAAGACTCGACACTACGCTGGCAGTGGGTTTAACCACAGACCGCAAGCGGCACTAGCTGTACGTAACGGTCCCCAGGTAGATGTCGATAAGAAGGCCGATGAGGTAAACCCATCCGAACTCCTACTGAGCCTGTATATGACAATCTCCGTACAGTCCGGTCTGTTCGTCTGATACATCGCATGGCGGGCCTAGGGGAGCGGTGAACGTCAGTCCCCTAATAGCGGTACAAGTCGTGTCGGAGTGTAGCCCAGAACATCCTGAGATAACACTGGAAACCTACCAGTATATCTCGCTTGCCCTGGCCAGGGACTACTTGTGTAATGGCTCTCCTAGACACAGCGCGATGTCAACCCCCAATACCGGGAGAGACGAATCCTGTCTAACCGTCACTGCCTCCAAGTGCTTCGGGACTGCACCCAACTACTACTTGTTTGCACAACTCCTTTGAGCCGTGGTAGGGTAGTAATCTAAGTACAGTGGGAACACACTCGAGGCGAAGTGACAGTGTCAAGTCGGCGGACTAAGCTGTACTCATGTCACCTGGGAACTGATAACTGAGATAGGTATAATACCAACCAACAGTTCCCGACGAGTCCTGTCCAGTGTACTCGTAACCTAACGAGCACCCGCATACTATCTCAAGTACGACGTACTGACGGCTGTGGGACAGACCGTCTCCCCCGCTGGGATAAGAACCGCATACACTAGTCTACTCCGGAGTATCGATGCCCTGTCTCGATAGTCCTACGACTAGGGACCTGTATAAGGATGTGCTTATGGATTACCCAGCCCCCACGAGTGTGAGCACCATCACAACGCTGGTAATCAAGTAAAGATCCTAAGGGCTCTACTAATATGTATATAAGCGATATGCTAAAAGAAACACATGCACATATTGAAGTAGAGACAAACCAAGTAGCATACTACCATTTTGAGCAAGATTGTCTATACAACTGTGAATATCCCAAGCTTCCATTAAGTAATATACAAGCTAGTATGATACAGTAATGGCCTCTAGGGCATATACACTAACATGCATAACCTCAAAAGGAAATAGGTAACTTAGTAGTACTCATCATAGAGCATACCATATCTAATACGGTGCGATTGCTCCGCCCTGATACACCGTTGTGCTGTGGTGTATTCAGAGGAGTAATACTGAGAGAGAATCTCATTTTCTTTTAGAATAGTCCAAGAATTCCATGCACAAGTATTCTCCTCCCTGATCTTATCATAGGACATAATACTTATACCCGGTTTTTGGTTCTCTGCTTCTAACTTATATTCTGTGAATATCTCAAAAGCTTCGGACCTATGTTTCAACAGGAACATATGGCTGAATCTTGAGAGATTATCAGAGAATGTAATGAAGTACAAAGAACCGGTCTTGTCATATGTAGACAGGGGACTTTGCATACATCACTATGTATTAGACCCAAGAGTTTAACAACTCTTTCTCTATTTTCGATAAACAGAGCTATGGTCATCTAATCTTTGTGACATGACTGGCAAGTTTCACAAGATGTAAATTCAAACTGATTTAAATATACATCTAAATGTAACTTTAGCTAGCCGGGTCGCATTGATATGACCTAGTCTACAATGCCTCAAGAAGGATTCGTTCATTTCTGAACTCTTCCTCTTAAGTGTGTTCCGTGTACTAAAAACTGTAGTTTGATTTAGAACGTCAATGCTTTTAGATAACGTGCCTGAACCGACCAACATTTGATATAGGAAATGTTCAAAACATTATCCAATAATACAAAATTTTATCATTTCTTTACTTCTAAAGAGACTGATATGATTTTGTATATCAGGTTCGGTATCTAATAGCATTTGTTCAGAATCAATGTATTTGTAATACAGGGTGATAGTGACCAACAGACTTGGCTGCAACACTTGCCCCGTTTTCTGTCTCATGAAACTTATCACCCGTTCTCAGTTCTCTACCTATCTGTAGTCCTATGTAACAGATTACATATCTGGGATCCTGATCCGGTATCAAATACCCAGGACGCAGAGGATACTGAGAAACAGTTCTTTGTATTGAACGCACCCGAAGGAGATGCATCTTATGCACTTTCTTCGTTTGGGCGGCATGGGAATCCTGGTATTCCCCTATTTCCTGCTCTGTCTTATAACAATTATAAGTTGGAGCGGGACCAACGTTCCCCAACTCAGTATAACAAGCGGGTTCGGTCAATACATCCATATTATTATCTTGATTAAGGCGTGATATGGTCGCTACCTGGAGAGAGAGAAAAGAAAACACTCTGCGTGCGCTCTAGCAAGATTAGATTGGTTATTTATTTTATCTAATCAGGATGGCTCCCACTGCTTTTATCAAATCTTCCTTCAAACCCTAAAAGGAAAGACTAGCCGGGATTAATTACACTCTACAAGGTCGCCAATCTTTCAGCCAGGCCAGTGTCGGTACTTTGAGGGAGGTTCCCCGTGCTTTCGCACGGACCTAATTACAGTAAACCTCGTTTTCCCAGAGGCGTAACCCCGTTGACACCTTCCTAGACACCTACTTGATCGGCTAATTGCAAAGTGCAAAACTCTCCCAGGAGTAACAATTACTCGCAGTGGGTATCAGGATCCAACTATCATATAGAAGGTATGCAATCTCATTGCAAATTTCAACACTTGAAACTCCCGATAAAGGTTTTTACCCCTAGCACTTATGACCTTAACTATGGTCAACAAATCATAAGTACTAGTCAAGTTCTACCCGTCATTTTGTGATTAATTAGACCCACCCACATGACCCTTAACTAAGGTCAACAAAGTCACGCAACTGTCCTAACTAATCGCATCATATGCGATGTAGGAAGACATCACTTAGCTACCGTACACTGTGCCTTAACTAAGGTCAACAAACACAGCACGAATACTAAGTACTCTACTTCCTAAAATGATGGACGGTTGCGAATGATTTTTAATAAAACCTTTAACGCTTTGAACTTGATCTCGTTGCGGAATCAAATGGTTTTTAAATGGATTGTTTTTTAGGCTTTTCTAGTTTTGCTAAAGGGGTCACACCCGGTGAAGGGATCGTCGGCCCTTTCCTCGTCGAATGAGGTGCGGGATATATCATATATATCACTGTGCAAAGCAGAAACTATAGAAGCAATCAAAAGACAAACCGAGTGTGTAGCATCTGCCAGTTATTGCTAAAGGAGTCACTCCCGGCGAAGGGATCTCGGTCCTTTCCTCATCGAATAAGGTGCAGGATGTTCTACAAGGAACACCGCGATGCAAAGCAAGAACTGTAGCTACCTGGTTTATTTTTGAAATTCGATTCCACAATATCTTTTGGGTTTATTTTCTTTCATTAATCTCATTAATGGATATCCCATCATTTAAGTCCACCTAAACATCAAGATAAATATAACGTACGCTTATGCCATCCGCATTCGTCTCGATGTCCCGTCTGCATTGTTAGGTTAGGTAACTAACGCCAGAGCGAGGCAGGGCTAGCGCGGGTGTAAAACATAAGCAACGTCTATATAATATATCATATATACTATATATAATATCTATCTGAACAAATCACATGATCACATCACAGATAACGCGGCAGAAAATATCATATGAAATATTGGATATACTAGGACGTCCGTGTTTTTAATACGAGCCAGTATAAAACACGGATTCCACGGTCGTGATGAATAGCCAATCCCACACCCCTAGACCACTACGAGAGCGGCAAGCAACCCTACCAATTCTAGGGTTAGGAGACCCGGACTCGACTCCTCGAGATGGTCTCCCACTGGACCCTAGAACCCGGCTACTTGTGCTCCCCTCCTTGGGTCTATCCTAATGCGGAAAAGTAAATAATATACATCAACGGTGACATCTTCCGCAACCTGGAAGTGCCCCAATAAAAGAATATTACATACAAGTTTTTACATGAATGAAAATGAAAAAACACCCATCTCACATAAAAAAAACCCCGGCTATTCAAACACGACGATCCAATATAACATATCCAGCAACACATGACATCACATGTCATCAACGTAAGTAAACATGCGTATCCCAATTGTCGTTGACATATAGCAACGAAACCGGCGATATCACATATTACACTTACGGTCACAGAAAAGAAAGTGTAAAACTACAACAGTTGGAATCCGCAACTTGCATAGACATCGCATGCCTAATCAAATGAATTCCTTAGACATCGCATGCCTAACAATTATAAACCCCGCATTTTAGTCTCATTATCGAAAACTCTTTTCAATATCAAGTCGGGCAATTCAACAAGATTCCCGACATCCTGATCGAATGCTCGTCGCAAACTTTAGTAGACGGCTGCACCCCCGATGCCGTCGACGAAGTGCACCAAGGCGGAACACCGCTGCCACGAGCACCCGAACGGATGCTTTCGGCGACGGGGTTCTTCTACAGTCACTTGGTCGGGGCTAAGGGGTGTAGTTGTCTATTAAGTTTATCCGGCGAGTATCCGCGTACGCTACGTGATTGCGACGGACTTTTGATCACATCAAAATTCCGTGGCAACCGATCAAGTGAGACTAAAGTGCTATGTTTATAACATCCAAATCAGTTATCTCATAACTACTTGTGAATTCCAATTGTTGTATCACATTCCGGATAAATAGAAAATGTTAAACTTTCCGATCGAACAATCTGTAGGGTGTTTTTCGTCACCCCATTGAGATGGGAATACGCGCGCGCTTGTCAGGCGCATTACAGATTCCCCCTGCCTAGGGTAGGCCGGGGTTTATTGATTGTGGGGATCCGAATCTCCGGCAACCGCAGACTAAGCTGCCGTTAATTACCCCTCGCATTTGGAGCGAAGGAACCTCCGATTAACGGGTTAAACTGGTCATGCGAACTCAATGTGCAGTATCGTGTTTTGAAGGGGTTTTGGAAATATCGGGGGCCCCGCAGAGTTTTTACGGGGGTCCCGCTAAAAGTGGAGTCTGTGTATGTTTTCCTTCCCCCCCTTTCTTTTCTTTTAAAAGTGGAGTTTAATTTCAAAAGGAATTTTATTGCGGGGTTAAACTCCAAAGAATTTTAAATGGAGTTAAACTCCTAAAAGAATTTTATGCGGAGTTAAACTCCTAAAATAGAACTTTATTGTGGAGTTAAACTCCAAAGAATATATATATATATATATATATATATATATATATATATTTTAAAAGGGTTTAAACTCCAAAAGGGATTTTGTTGGGGAGTACACGTAAAACGAGGGGGGAAAGAAAACAAAATGGCGTCTAAAGGACGCTCGCACAGCAGGTGGGCGCCTTAATGCCCGGGGTCACGTGCGCGCACGTGACCGATGGGCACTTTGGCGCCCCCAGGGTCACGTGGGCATACGTGACCGATGGGCGCCCTGGGGGTCACGTGCGCACACGTGACCGATGGGCGCCTTGGCGTCCCGGGGTCACGTGCGCACACGTGACCGATGGGCGACTTGGCGCCCCGGGGTCACGTGCGCACACGTGACCGATGGGCGCCTTGGCGCCTCGGGGTCACCTGGGCACACGTGACCGCGGGAAAAACCCGCGGAAAGGGAGGCCTAGCCCCTAGGCTGGGGAGTTGAACTCCCAAGGGAATTTATGGAGTTAAACTCCAACAGAAACAAATTTATGGAGTTAAACTCCAGCAACTTTAGAAAGGAGTTAAACTCCTGGGGGATTTATTGCTCTTCTTTTGAGTCTTGGGTCTGTCCAAAATTAGATTTTTGGAGATGGGTCTCCTTCTTCTTGCTCTTGACCGGCGGGATCGTGGAGAAAAGGGGATGAGCCTTAAAAGCCCCCCCTTTTCGAGATCTGATTGGAGATCCGAGCTCCCCTTCGTAGGTTTTGTGGTGGAAATCTACTTATTTTTAGAAAAGGAAGAGTTAAACTCTTGATTTAATTCAAAAGGAAAAAGAAGGTTTTAGAACCTTGAGGAAGGAGGAAGAAATCTCAGATCTAGAAAATTTTTGGAGAGAGAAAAAGTTGTTGAGATATTTCACTATCTTTGCCTTTATAGGCCATATACTTTACACATAGCCCTTTGGGCTTCACAAAATGGCATTTTGCCCACCCCATGGCTCATGTGCCATTTCTTTTTGCACATAAGCCATGGGCTTTACAAAATTTTGGCTTTATGCCTATTTTTCTTACATTTATCCATAAAATAAAATAAAAGAAATACAACAAAATTGTTTATTACAAAATTTTTATCTTGGCGTGGGGGAAGGCCGCCCGCTTCATGTTCGGGCTCGACCCGGGCATGAGCCTACTGGATCTGGGCTTGGGCCCACTTGGCTTGGGGTTGACTTTGATTTTGACTTGGTCAACCGGGGTGTAAATTTTTACCCCAACAAATTGCCCCCCATCAATAAATGCACACCACATATGTGGGTAGTGTGCATGAAATTGATGGATCTTCTTTCACGTGGAGGCGACTTGATTCGGTTCCCACCTTTTGGGAAGCTGGCACTGCCCTTTTTACGACATGGACGGTCGATGCGGCCCTTTTTGCGACTTGGACGGCCGGTTCTGCCCTTTTTGCGACTTGGACGGTCGGTGCTGCCCTTTTAGCGACGTGGACGGTCGGTTCTGCCCTTTTTGCGACTTGGACAGTCGGTGCTGTCCTTTTAGCGACGTGGACAGTCGGTTCTGCCCTTTTTGCGACTTGGACGGTCGGTGCTGCCCTTTTTGCGACTTGGACGGTCGATGCTGCCCTTTTAGTGACTTGGACGGTAGGTTCTGCCCTTTTTGCGACTTGGACGGTCTGTTCTGCCCTTTTAGCGACTTGGACGGTCGGTGCTGCCCTTTTTGCGACTTGGACGGTCAGTGCTGCCCTTTTAGCGACGTGGACGGTCGGTGCTGCCCTTTTTGCGACTTGGACGGTCGATACTGCCCTTTTTGCGACTTGGACGGTCGGTTCTGCCCTTTTTGCGATTTGGACGGTCGGTGCTGCCATTTTAGCGACGTGGACGGTCGATGCTGCCCTTTTTGCGACTTGGATGGTCGGTTCTGCCCTTTTTGCGACTTGGACGGTCGGTTCTGCCCTTTTTGCCACTTGGACGGTCGGTGCTGCCATTTTAGCGACGTGGACGGTCGGTTCTGCCCTTTTTGCGACATGGACGGTCGATGCTGCCCTTTTTGCGACGTGGACGGTCGGTTCTGCCCTTTTTGCGACTTGGACGGTCGGTTCTGCCCTTTTTGCGACTTGGACGGTCGATGCATGATTTGACTTGCTCTGCTTCTTGCAGTGTCAGGGGTAGACTTGACTTGCTCCGCTTCTCGCGATGTCGAGATTGGATTCTGACTTACTCCGCTTTCTGCGGTGTCGGAGTGGAATTTGACTTGTTGATTTTGATTTGGGTTGACATCAGCATCGCTATACTGGAATGTGGAACCAGGAGTGAATCATCATCTGTCATTGAGAGGATTTTGGGATTTTGGTTTTTGTTTGGCATCTGCATCTGCACTGGAATAATGCCAGGAGCAACTCATCATTTGCCCCGGGAGGATTTTTTTTTTTTTTTGGACTTTGAATGTGGTCTCACCGGTAGGACTTGGGAGAGGTTGGGATTGTTTTACGCCCGTGGATTGTATAAGGTTTTGCAGGATGTATGATCCAGACCGTAGGGCCGGAAAAATTTCGGGACTTTGTCGGCGTCTGCATTGCTGCACTGGAATATGGTACCAGGAGCGACTCATCATTCGCCGTTGGGGTATGGGATTTGGAATTTGGTTGGCGTCTGCATCGCTGCACTGGAATATACTACCAGGAGCGACTCATCATTCGCCATTGAAAGGACTTTGAATTTGGGTCTTGTTTGGCATCAGCATTGCTGCACTGGAATAATACCAGGAGCAACTCATCATTTGCCTTGGGAGGACTTGGGATTTGGGTTTTTTTGGTCGGCATCAGCACCGCTAACACTGAAGCGAAATGCCAGGAGCGACTCATCATTTGCCGTTGCCCGTCGGGGAAGGATGGCTTAGGAGACAGGTTTGGGTTCCTGTCACCTAAGGCTTTTCAATTTTATGGGCCGTGAGGGTCCCATAAAAGCATTTTCTCCCTACGAGTCGTAAGGATCCCGCAGGTGTATTTTCTCCTTAAGAATCGTGAGGATTCCTAAGTGTTTTGCTCCTTTGTGAGTCGTAAGGATCTCACGCAGAGTTTTCTCATCACAAGGTCGAGGGGACTTTGCGAGTGTATTTCATCTCTTTTCATGAGTTTGCGCCCTTTCGGGTTTTCACAGACCCGCCGGTAGTCCTGCTGTTTTTACTCACGGAGCCCTTTCGGGTTTTCATCCGTGCCCGTTTTGCTTGTGGACATACCGTTTATTATTATTTTTTTATTTTATTTTATTTCTTTTATTTTTCTTTTCTTCTTCTTCTTTTTTTTTCCTTCTTTTTTTTTTCTTCTCTTTTTTTTTGCCGCTGGTGGGACTTTAAAAGTAGTCACACCGGAAGGATTTGGGAGAGATAGGGGTCATTTATGCCCGTGGATTGTATACGGTTTTGCAGGATGTATGATCCAGACCGTAGGGCTGATGTGCTCAATTCGCCTGCGATTTGGAGCATTCACGTGTAGTATTTCTTGAGATATCGGCCATTGATGGGTGGCATGGGCCTTTCTCCCTCGGCGCTTATTAGTTGGTAGGATCCTCCGTCAAACACTTTCTCGATGACGTATGGTCCTTCCCAGTTTGGCTCGAATTTTCCCTTGGCATGTCGATTGGGGATGATCGGTCTTTTGAGGACCAACACCAATTCACCTTTCTTGAAAGCGCGGAGACGGGTTATCTTGTCATAGGCCCGTGACATTTGGGCTCGGTATAGCTCCAGACTTTGCTGCACCGCGAGTCTCTTTTCTTCGAGGGCATCGAGTTCATCCAGTCGGAGGAGCACGTTTTCCTCCTCCGTCAACTCATGCTGAACGGCCATTCTTAAGCTTGGAACTTCGACTTCGAGAGGGAGGACCGCCTCCACTCCGAAGAGTAATGAGTATGGAGTGGACTGGGTTGGAGTACGGTGCGTGGTACGATATGCCCAAAGCGCCTCGTGAAGCTTGAGATTCCAGTCCCTCTTGTTGGCTGAAGCATTTTTCCTCAGGAGCTTGCATAGAGTCTTATTGAAGGCTTCGGCGAGCCCATTGGCTCTTGGATTATAGATGAAGGAATATCTCCAGTCTATCTTGTGCTGAGTAGCGAACCTCGAGACATTGAAGCTCTTGAAAGAAGGCCCGTTGTCAGAAATGATTCTTCTTGGCGTACCGAAGCGGTATAGAATATTATGCTGGAAGAATGTCAGAATATCTTTTGTCTTGACTTCTTTTAGCGGGACAGCTTCAGCCCATCTGGAGAAGTAGTCTGTCGCGGCCAGTATGAACCGGTGGCCTTTGGATGACGGAGGATCAATTGGGCCAACAATGTCGGTGCCCCAGACTTCGAAGGGTCACGACACCACCGTAGGATGCAACGGATTGGGATGCTTGTGAATGAAACCACCATGGATTTGGCAGATCTGACATTTCTTTGCATGCTCTCCGCAATCCCGTATTATGGTGGGCCAGTAATACCCAAGCCGTTTGATTTGAAGTCGCATCTTGGGGCCAGATTGGTGAGCACTGCAAACGCCCGAGTGAACATCTTTCATGACCTTTTAGGCTTCGGCCGATGACAGGCACCTGAGCCAGAGTTGGTCATATGACCTGCGGTATAACGTGTCATTTACAAACACGTATCGGAGAGCTCTTTTCTTCAGCTGAATCCTCATAGATTTTTCTTCGGGCAGCTTGTCGTATCGGAGGTACTCTATGAAGGGCTCTCTCCAATCGGGCTCGTCTTGGGTGATCGAAGCTTCTTCGGCAGGACTGCTCTCCTGTTCCGCGCTTTCCTCTTCTCGTAGAGAGACTGGGGGTAGAATTTGTCGGCTCCTGACTGTGATCAGAATTTCGTCCAAGTCAGGATCAGCCAGCTCCTTGGCTAGGCGAGCGAGTATGTCGGCTTTTCCGTTCAATGCTCTAGGGACTCTTGTTAGTTCAATGTGAGTGAACCGTTTCATGAGTTCCACCACCCGGCTTCTGTACCGAGCTAACTCGAGTTTGTATATCTTATAGGTGCCGCTTACTTGGTTGACGACAAGCTGGGAGTCACCGTAAACCCGTAGCCGAAGGATTTCCATTTCTATGGCGAGCTCCAAACCAGCTATCAGAGCTTCATACTCAGCTTCATTGTTTGTCCGAGGCTCAGTGAGAGCGAAAGAACGCCGTAAGGTTCCCATTGATGGTGTGATAAACACCAATCCTATCCCTGCTTTTATCTCCGGGACATTTGATCTGCCGGAGCTCCTTATTGATGAGGCCCCATCGAAGTAGAGCTCCCAATATGGCTCGTCTTCCTCGAGGTGCAGCACTTGTTCGTCGGGTAACTCATAATTTAGCGGCGATCCTTCTGGTATGGGATGAGCAGCGAGAAAGTCTGCAAAAGCTTGCCCTTTTACTGCTTTCTGAGGAGTATAAACTATGTCAAACTCAAGTAGCATGACAGCCCATCTTGCCATTCTGCCGGCTAGGCTTGCTTTGGTCATCAAGTGTTTGAGCGGGTCGACCTTGGAGATCAGCATAACCCGATGAGCGAGTAAATAGTGCCTCAGCTTCTTCACAGCAAAATTAGAGCCAGGCATTGTTTTTCGATTGGGGAGTAGTTGTGTTCCGCCCCGACTAGAGTTCGACTGAGGTAGTAGAGGGCATTTTCCTTTCCCTCCTCGTTATTCTGGGCAAGGAGCACACCGAGTGACTCATCCAGCGCGCCAGTGTAGAGAATCAGCGGTTTATTTGGAATGGGAGCGGCCAGCACTGGAGGGTGCAACAAGTATTGTTTGATGCTTTCGAACGCCGCTTGACATTCGGCATCCCAGATAAAAGGAGCTCCTTTCTTCATGAGCTTTGAGAAGGGCCTACATCTCCCCGACAAATTTGAGATAAACCTCCGTATATAAGCAAGCTTGCCTTGGAAAGATCTCAGCTGCGTCAGACTCTTTGGAGGGGGCATCTCCATGATGGCCTTTATCTTTGATGGGTTAATTTCGATCCCTCGATGCCGGACTATAAAGCCTAGGAATTTTCCCGATGACACGCCAAAAGCACACTTCAGAGGATTCATCTTCAGATCGTATTCCCTCAGTCTGGTGAGAACGGTCCTAAGATCTTGGATGTGGTTGGCCTTGGCTTCAGTTTTGATGACCAGATCATGAACATAGCATTCGACGACTTTATGGATTAGGTCATCAAAGATATTAGTCATTGCCCTTTGATATGTAGCGCCCGCGTTCTTCAGCCCGAACGGCATCACTTTGTAGCAGTATATTCCGATCGGGGTTCGAAATGCTGTGTGCTTCTCATCCTCAGGCGACATCTTGATCTGATTGTATCCAGACGAGCCATCCATAAAGGTGAACAGCTCGTAATTTGAGGTGTCATCGACCATCATTTCCATGACCGGTAGCGGGAAGTTGTCTTTAGGACATACCTTGTTGAGGTCCCTGAAATCGACACAAACTCGGATCTGCCCATTTTTCTTCTTCACTGGGACTATGCATGCGATCCAATCCGCATATTTCTCTTCCCTGATGAAGCCGGCATCGATGAACTTCTTAGTTTCCTCAATGACCTTTTCTTCTAGTTCCCTTCTCATTCTTCGAGGAGCTTGTTTGACTGGCTTAGCATCAGGAGATATAGCCAACTTATGTACGGCCACTTCAGGGGAAAGGCCAGGCATTTCTTTGTATGTCCACGCGAAGCAGTCAACGAACTCATGCAGCAGGGTAATTATCTGCGCTTTCATTTTCTCTGACAAGAGCGAGCTGATGTAGGTCGGCCTTGGATTATCGGGCGTTCCTATGTCAATCTCGGTTAGCTCGTCAAAGGTTGCTTGTCCGCCATCTTCGAGCTCTTGAGGAGCTTCTTCTGGCTCGGCTATCTCGTCATCATCATTTGATCTTTCGCTGGCCTTACCAACATGGATCATGTAACACGCTTTGGAATCAGGTTGAATGTAGCCTATGCCCCGTCTATCTGGAATTCGTCCATCGATGAGTGCTCGGACCTGGGGCGGATACCATAGCCCTTCGTAAAACTTTGCTTCGGACTCCATTTGGTACAACCGGCATCCGCACTTCTTAAAGTATTCCCGCATCTCGGGCGCATAGTATCTGGGATTGAGGACGGCTCTTATGCCTCTCTCATAGGGAAGGCACGTGACAGAAAGATCGTCCGGGTGCACAACGGGGTTTGACCTGTAAAACAGGATGCCCTTCTGTCCATTTTTCCTCCCGGGCACGTAGAAAGTTTTCAGCTGGTCCACGGTAGAGACTGACAATGCATCAAACTCTTTGCACATCCGTTCCGGCACCCTTGTGATGGCCAGGGACCCTTCTTGATGTTTAGTTTAGCTAGCTAAGGTTTAATCAAGATCCTAAGTTCATAAAGTCTATGTTGCAAAGAAAACCTGATGTTTGAACAAAAGAAAAAAATCGTTTTTCATGTATTCCACCTCCCCGAGAATTCACGGGGTATGCGACATAGAGTTACAAATGAAAGACGGATTCCACGGTCGTGATCAATAGCCAAAACCCTACCCTAGACCCCTACGGGTGCAGCAAACTACCCGCCAAATACCCGAAGTGAAGCAACCTCCCTCAGTAAAATGAGTAGGCCACTCGGCACCCGTTAGTTTATGCACCCCACCTTGGGTCTATCCTAGGAGCAATAAACAGTAAATGAAATAATACAACGGTGGCTACAATCTCAACCCGGATGTACCCTGCGAAAAAATATTACATCAAATTACAATTTACATTTGAATGAAATAAACTCTCATCTCACATCCCTGGCTATTCATTCACGACGATCCAACAATATTCATATACAAAAACCAATCATCACATATATGTGCAACCCCCAACTAACCGACATATAGCAATTAGCGGAAGTTTACGAACACATATATCAAACACAGAAATGATACATAGCCAAGAAAGATAGAAATTCGATCGAAACACATTTTATTGTCTACCCCAAATGCAAACAAGCACACAGACAACAGTAGGTAGAAACAAAATATACGAGGAAGCATAACACAACAGATAAGAACATCACAAGAAAAACGAGTCAACTCTGCCTTGACTCGGCCGTGGAACGACGGCGAATCACACCGATTCACCGCGCTTCCGCGGAAGTCTTGACGAGTTAGTGACTCGTGTTTCTTGAGTGATCTTATAATTCCCTGCTTTATTTTTTAAAACCTCTGAAATATTTTTAAGTCCAGATTTTAAAAAAAGACAGAAAGCTAGGGTTTTGCGTTATAGTTTCGGGTTTTTCTGACGATCGAAGTTCTAACGACTTGCTAACAAGTTAGTTATGCTTTAGTTGGCTCTGATACCACTGTATGTCGATACCACGCACCCCACATGTTCGTGGAGAGGCAGAGTTTGCAAAAAACAATTTTTATATGCTTCGTAACATCGACTAAACTCTAGGATCGATACTAAACCGCAACTAACAAACAAACTCGGAGGTTTAACTACTATGTGAGAAAGTTATACCTCAAGTTACTTGTCCTTCTTCTCCTTGCTGTCCTTCTCCTCATCGTGAGCTCCTCGAGGTGAGAATGGATCGCGCCTCCTCGTCGACTTCTCGAAGTCGAAGAAGATCCACCCGAGAGTACCAACCTTGAGCTTTAACCTCCAAGATGAGGTAACTAGGATACTTGGTATGCTAAACTAAGTATCCTAGAGTGAGTAGAGCGTGTTAAAGGATCTAGTTGTCTCGCAAACCCTAGGATTCTCAACTCATGAGACAATTAGGGTTTTGAAGGAGATGAAGAGAGCTTGAGAGGAGAGAGAATCTATTTGTGATAATGAATATGATTAAAATGAAAATGGCTCAATTTTAGACTTTAAGGCAAATGAAAATATCTCACACAAATATCTCAAAAATATCCCAAAATATCTAAGTTTTCATTTGCCCCAAATGGTCCAAGAAAGTCAACAAGAAGCCATGTTCATTTTTCACAAAAATACCATATAGTTTTCCACCTCACAATCCACCTCATTAAGCATTTAACCTAAATGCTAAACTAAATAATGAGGTGTAATCATCTAGATGCAAACATGAGTAATTACAAGAATTCCCCTCGCATTCGTATATATATACCCGTATCCGTATTCCGAGAAACACAAATACAATGAGACAAAACTAATCCAATAATCAAATACTAGGATCCGGCTTAAACCAAATCCTACTAGTATTTTCCGCCCTAACATCATACGCGCACAAGTACATGTATGTGATCGAACCCTGTCGTAAAACCATACGGCCTCTACATCGTTTCGCCCGAAGCAGGAAAACCCTCTGTGTAGGACTCTAAAGACTCGACAGCATGCTGACAGTGGGTTTAACCACAAGCACGTCAGCAGTACCAGCTGCACGTAACGGCTACCCAGGTATCTGTCGATAAAAAGGTCAACGAGCAAACTCATCCGAACTCCTACTGAGTATGTCTGTGGCAATCTCCGTACAGTCCGGTCTGTTCATCTAAGAGTATCGCATATCGGGCCTAGGGGCGGTAAACGTCAGACCCCTAATAGCGCAATAAGTCGTGTTGGAGTGCAACCCAAAACACCCTGAGAAACCACTGGAGTACCTACCAGCAAATCTCGCTTGCCCTGGCCAGGGACTTTGTGTAATGGCTTTCCGAATCATAGCGCGACATCAACCCCCAACACCGGGAGAGACGAATCCTATCTAACCGCCACTGCCTCCAAGTGCTTCGGGACTACACCTAACTACTACCTGTTTGCATAACTCAATAGAGCCGTGGTAGGGTAGTAATCTAAGAATAGTGGGAACACACTTGAGGCGAAGTAGCAGTGTCAAGTCAACGGACTATGCTGTACTCATGTCATCTAGGAACTGCTACCTAACGATAGGTATAGTCCTAACCAGCAGTACCCCACAAGTCCGTCCAGTGTAACTCATAACCCAATGAGCACCTGCATACTATCTCCAGTACGACGTACTGATGGCTGTGGGACAGACCATCTCCCCTGCTGGGATGAGAAGTGTATACACTAGTCTACTCTGAAGTATCGATACCCTATCTCGATAATCCTACGACTAGGGACCTGTATAAGGATATGCTTGTAGACTACCCAGCCCCTACTAATGTGACTGCCATCACAACGCTGGTAGTCAAGCAAAGATCCTAAGGGCTCTACGAATATGTATTTGCGATACGTCAAAAGAAACATACACACATATTAAGATAGATACAAACCAAGTAGCGTACTACCATATTGAGCAAGACTGTCATAAATCCGTGTATATATCCCAAACTTCCAAAATGTAATATACAAACTAGCATTATACAATAATGTCCTCTAGGGCATATTACACTAACACACACAGCGCTCGAGGAGGGCCAAAAAGTTCTAAATTAGGCCAAAAGGTCTGTTTTGGGCGCCGAAACCCGGGTCTGGAGCTCCAAACGGGTGTTCTTCTCCTCTTTGGCCTATAGAGGCTCTCTTGATTCTTCAAAACTTAGATTTTAGATCTTGAATGGACCAAAGGGGTCTCTTTTCACTCTCACAAGCCTTAGATCTTATCAAAAATAGAGTTTTAGAGATGGGTTTTTCTTTTTCTTCCTCTCTCAAATTGGATCTTGAGGAAGAAAAAGAAGATGGGTAAAAATATCCCCGTTTTGGGATTTGATGGAATAATCACTCTCTTTTCAATGGGTTTATGGCTAAAATCTAATTAGTTTTGAAAAATGAGAGGTTGGGCTCTTGATTTAATTTAAAATAGAAGAAGATGAAGAATTTAAAGAGAAGGAAGAGGGAGGCTTAAAACCTTAGATTTTATTTAGGGGAATTAATTATGTTTTATTTCTTCATATGTTTACCTTATATATGCTTACATTTTTCACATAGCTCCTTGGGCTTTACAAAATGGATTTTTTGCCTTACTTATGCCCATGTACTCATTTCTTTTGCACATAAGCCATGGCTTTACATAAATTGGCTTTATGCCCATTTTTCTTACATTTATTCATAAAAATTAAAATTAAAAAATTATTTAATACATGATTTTCTTCTTGGCATCAGGTCGGTCTGGGCTTGGGCACACCTGCTTGGACTTGAGTTCGGGCGTGGGCCCGATTTGGGTTCGGGTGTAGGCCCGGCTTGAGTTCGAGCGTAGGCCTGGTGTGGATTCGACAGTAGGTTCTGTTTGCTTTGGCTTGGGCTTACTTGTTCGCGGTTTGACTTTGACTTTGACTTTTGGTCAATAGGGTGTAAATTTTTACCCTAACAGACGGTACCAGAGACGCCACCGCAAAGTGGTATCGCTGAAAGGATAAACAGGACGATCCTAGAGTAAGTGCGGAGCATGATTTTGGATGTGGATGTGCCTAAGTTCCTATGGGTAGCGACGGTTGATGCTGCTATGTACTTGATCAACAGAAGCCTAGCAAGTACGCTTAATGGAGGCATTCCAGAAAAAAATTGGTTAAGTAAACCAATCGATTACTTGCACCTAAAATTATTTGGCTGCATTGCATATTCTTTGGTTGATAAGGCAGAAAGAAGTAAGCTTGACTCCAAATCTAGGAAGTGCGCTTTCATCGAATATGGTGGGGATGAATTCAGATATAGGCTGTGGGATTAGACAAGTAAGAAAGTAATACGAAATCCGAACGTCATCTTTGATGAGCAGTATTTGTACAAAGAAGAAAAGCAAGCCAAGAAAGGTGTAGTACATGAGTTCGTCAAGCTAGATAGAACTCAAGTGAGCATACAGGTTCGTATAGGTGGTGATCAGAACGTGGATGAAGCCGCAGTGCAGGATCAAGTTCAAGAACAGAATGGTGACCATGTTCAGTAACCAGATGTACCAGTTCTGAGAAAATCTATGAGAGAAAGAAGGATACCTGAAAGACTTGTGACCAATTTCTTTTTGTACACAGATGCGGGAGGGCCCGAATCCCTTGAAGAAGCAACAAGAGATGATGCTAGCAAGCAATGAGAGCAAGCTATGAACGAGAAGATGGAATCTTTGAAGAAGAACCATATATGTAACCTAGTGAAGCTATCTAAGGATCGGAAAGCGTTAATTAATAGGTGGGTGTACAGGATAAAAGATAAGGCCGATGGTGTAAAGCGGTATAAGGCTCGTTTGGTAGTCAAGGGATATGCACAAAAATAAGGTATTGATTATTAAGAGATTTTTTCACCTGTGGTAAAGATGACATCTATTCGGATGATCCTTAATATTATGGTGGTGAAAGATTTGCACTTAGAGTAGGAAGATGTCAAGACGGTGTTTCTTCATGGAGATTTGGAAGAGAATAATTATATGATGCAATTACCGGGATACAGGGTGAAAGGAAAGGAGAATATGGTGAGTAAGCTGCGAAAAGGCTTGTATGGCCTCAAGCAAGCTCCTAGGCAGTGGTATCTTAAATTCGATCAGTTCATACTAAAGATAGGATTTGTGCAGAGTAAATCATATCATTGCCTATACGTTCAAACTTTTAAGAACAGAGACTACATTATTTTGTCATTATATGAGGATGATATGTTGATGGCAGGTCTGAATTTTAAGAAGATTCAAAGTTTGAAGAAGATGATGGCCGAGAAATTCTCTATGAAGGATTTGGAAGCGGCAAAGCAAATCTTGGGCATGAAGATCGTTCAAAATAGAAGCAGCGAAAACTATGGTTATCGCAAAGGGACTGTATTGAGAAGGTTTTAAAACAGTTCAATATGGACAAGTCAAAACCAGTACGTACGCCCTTAGCGAAATATTTCAAACTTATGAAGGAGTTGTGCCCGACAACTTAAGAGCAGAAGGATGAGATAGCGAGAGTACCATATGCTTCAGCGGTTGGGAGTTTGATGCACGCGATGGTGAGTACGAAACCTAATATTGCACATACAGTGGGAGTTGTTAGCCAGTATATGCAAAATCCGGGGAAGGAGCATTGGAATATGGTGAAGTGGATTCTAAGATATCTTAGGGTTATATATAGTCATTGTTTATGCATCGGGGGTGACTCTCTAAAGCTGAAAGGGTACGTTGATGCGGATTACTCGGATGATCGAGATAGTGGGAAGAGCACAATGAGATATGTATTCACGGTTGGGAAACAGCGGTGAGTTGGATCTCTCAATTACAAAAGGTGGTGGCATTGTAACTACGGAAGTGGAGTACATGGCGATCACGGAAGCCAACAAGGAGATGATATGGTTGCAAGGGTTGCTTGAAGAATTGGGCAAAAAACAAGACTTCAATATCTTATGGAGCGACAGTCAAAGTGCAATACATTTGGCGAAGAATCTGGTATATCACTCTCGGACGAAACACATCAAAGTGCGGTATTACTTCATTCATATAGCGATTGAAGAAAAGAAGTTGACATTGCAGAAAATCGCTGGAGAGAACAATCCGGCGGATATATTCACCAAGATCGTAGACAAAAATAAACTAAATTTCTGTTGTAGGTTGGTGAACCAATCCATGAGAATCTGATGAGGAGAGCATAAAGAGGAGTCGTGTGAAATCTATTAGCATCAATAATCAAGGTAGAAAAATTTCAAAGTGAGAGAATGTTAGAAACGGTGGAACTTTCTTCAGGGTAGACGTCTAATTCAGAAAGGACGTCAGACGTCTGAAGGTGTCAGTATCTTTACTTCAGTCGTCTGACTAAATTAACTTCAGACAGCTGGTATCTACACAAGAAACAACAGAGATGAGGCAAACGTCTGCAGGTCATCGGGGCAAACGTCTGCAGGAGCCACGAAACCCAATCCAAGACAGAGGTAGACTCTGCCAAAGTGAACTGCAGACGTCTGGCGGCGGCGAATTCTGGTGATAACTAACTTTAGAAAGTTTGTTTATTTCCTAGTATAGTTAGGATTAGGGTTTGCCTATATAAAAGAACCCCTCATATGTATTATTTATAGCCAATTTGTGAGAGATCATTGTATGAGAGGGTGACAACTAGGGCTAGAGAATTTTAAGAGAAAATTCCGAGGGTTTGCTTATGTAATTGAATCGATGATTATAGTGGAGACTTTGCAGATTCCGTTTGCCGGGAACTAGCCATACGGTAGGTAAACCACGTTAACAAATATCTTGCCTTTCTGTGTTTGATTTCCTATTTTATTCTCGCATATTTATATTGTTCTTTCGTCGTTTAATTGCATAATTATGCTTGCATGATTTGGGTGCTGTCGCGAGTATTGTTCCGCATTTTGATCTCTCCCCGTCGATCTCGAACAGGAGATGCAAAGTTGAGAATCAGGGAGACGTCAAGGGTGGGGAGGCGAAGTTGGGGATCAGGACCGGAAGGTCATCAGTGGAAGGAGGAGTTGGGGGTAGGGAGAGATTTACGGTGGGGGTGGGCGAATTTGGAAAGAGGGGGAGAGATTTAGACGTGGAAGTGGAAAATTAGGGCTAGGGATTTAAAAGTTGGGTGGAGGATGAAGAAGAAGATTGTAGCATTTCAGAAAAATAAAATATTATTTTTGGGAATTTTTATAATTAAATAATAAATATTATGAATATTTCGATAATGCGGTATAATTAAATACCGATAAATTGGGAAATATTTGGAAATTATGTAAATTGTTGAATTTGAAAGAGATTACAAGATTTGAGCATTTATAGATTGTTATATAATTAATTATATTCTATTTTAATGCTAATCGCGATTAAATATCGCTAATCGTGCATTAAGTTTGTTTTGTGCACATGACATGCACCATGTCTTTTTCACTTTGTTACATTTTTTGTAACCATGGCTCATTTGGGTTTCTATTGTGAAAAGAAAAGAAAAGAAAAAGAAAAACAAAGAAAAAGAAAAAGAAATTGGGATTAGAATATTGGGTATGGGCAAGAGAGAGAAGTGAGAGAGAGAGGTGAGGGGGTCAACCTTGGACCATAGCTTGTTCCCTCATTGTTTTCCTTCTTCATTCTCTCCCCTCTTCATCTCCATGGCAGCCCACTTCATCCCCCTCCTCTATCCCCTCAAAACACCCCCAAAACAATATCAAAAGTCCATCCCCATTTCAATAAAAACATGCACAAGCTCACTAGATGCACTTTGGACCAAGAAATATCGGATTTTAAGCACTTAGGGCAACTCAAGAATTTTCTTGAATTGCCAAATGAGATAATTTCATCACCATTTGTATTGTATTTGATTCACTTTAGTACCCTTGCATGTTTAGAAGTGGTATTGTGATGTTTAGTGAACTTTGAAAATTCCAAGTTAGGGTTTGGAGGGATTCTTGAATTGAGATAGGTTAATGGTGTTATTAATGACCTTAAAACCCTGTAGGGATTGTATTTTAGATTGAAACCTTAGAGTAAACCCCTAATTCATAAACTTAGAAACCCCGATATCGTATTTTGTTAACTGTTGTGATAAAGTTTTGTAATCTGCTATCACCCGGGACACCTGAAAAATATTTAGCAAATACAAAGACACATGCAGGCAACCTAGAACCTATACCTAAAACCCAAGACCCCAATTCCCTTGCCAGGCCACAGATTTAATCAATCTGGCCGCAAATTGCGGCCAGGGTAGGATCATTTGATCTCGTGTTTGTTCTGTTGCTTTATCTCCAGTAAAATAGACCCTTTAGATATGCAAAATTGGCTAATTTCACCTAGGGTAAAATCTGGGACCATTTTCTTGAGTTGCTGCTTATTTTGCAATTTCGTTTTGACTTGAATTTTGGTATTTGATGTATTGTATTCCGTCGTGTGGCGTTTGAACGCCAACGACTAGGGTTATTGGTCGTGTTTTGCATGCGAGGTTATATGTTTTGACCTATGGGCGAAACGCGTGCCGTTTTGGTTTTCTGACTTGGTTTTAATATGCGATACGATGTGTTATGATATGTAGGTACCCCCATGAGGACTTCGAGACGACAAGCAAGCGCGTGGTGACATCGGCATCGGCAAGCGAAGATAAAAGTGGGTAGATATATATCTACGGGGGAAGTCGGGTGGATGGCGTATAGCACCCCCGCAGTTCGAAGTGTAGTATACGAATACGTATACATATATATATATATAAATATGTTTTATGAGACTAGATGACTATCTAGATAGACTTTAGGAGTTCATGGATAAATTTTTGTGTAATTGATTGATAGCATCGTTAGTTAGTTGTAGTCGCGAACCGTAGAATAAGGTTTACACTCACACACACACACACTTGCATACATTTTATTTATTTGTGCGTATATGGGGATATGTATATATATATATAAACACATAGGTATGGGACTATGTATATATATATACGTATACATATACATGGATGATGATGATGATAGTATATAATACTTGGAGATAAGTCGATGAGTTTGGGCATGATGCCACGAGATCGGTGATATGATATAGTTCGTATTATGAGATATGACATGATTGGTATAGCGGGTCCTTGGGCGATATGTTTTCATACACACGCATGCATATATGTAGATGGTATCAGTTTTGTACTAGACTTAGATCAGTACCCCCAGTTCACGAGATGTGATGATAAGGATACCAGATGAATATTGAGATAAGTGTGATATTTGACCCGTACCCTGATTTGGGATGCCGTACGATGGGTTTACCATACGAGCTATATATATTAATGATAGATCCACACTCTTGACTCGAGAATGTCATATGATATATTGTATCGTACGCGATACTATTGAGGCGGGATCACCGACTATTATATATATTTATATATCGACTCAGATTTAGGCGGTTTCCTTACCTTTTCGATTAGTCTGTTAGTATAGACCGGTAGTGTACTTAGTAGATGTTAGACTAGAGCCGAGTCATACATGTTTCAAAACTAAACGAATCGTGAGTATTTTAAAGACAGGCCAAGGGATTCTACGAATATTTCAAAGGACATATCTTTTCTTAAAAACACCATAGCCCTTATTTTTCTAAACACCACGATTCGTGTTATTTCAAATGCCAAAACTGTATGACTCATATTTATATATTGTTCATTCTTTATTGTGCATTATTACTCATGTCCTGCATATTCTTGTTGTTGCATCGCACTGCATGCTTCATTGTGTTATCATTATTATTATGAAACCATGCTGTCAGGACACCAGCACCATTACCGATGATGCGTATGCTCCATGTACACTTGCTCGCCGGCTCACACACATCATCATCGGAAATTGCCATGTCACGTACACTTTAGAGAATATTATTTCATTGTTGTCGCTGTTAGCTGATAGTGCTGATATATCATTTTTGTGCTAGTTTAGATGTTGCATTTTTATTATGATATTTCATGCATATTTATATATTCATTGTCATGATATTTTGGGTCAGTCCGAATTGCTGGAGCCCAGTATTTACTGTTTATTGACTCTCGATTATGATATTTTGGACTTTCCATGAGATTTCTGGATTTGGAGAAACCACAAGGATTTTATAAACTTATCATCTTTTTAAAAGATAGAAAATACGGTTTTCTCACGATATGATTTGAGATATGTCCACCATGAGTTTTCTCGGCTCTTGAGCGATATCATACACCCGATTCGAGGAGGAGGAGGAACCGTCTGTGGGTGCATGGTGGACCCGGTGCAGTACCCAGGGGTGAGAAGGTCGCAGATGATGGCGTTGAGCCTGTGACAGGGTAGCACTACTGACCGGTGATTATATTATGACTCGATGGATATCCGGAGGATACCGATCAGAGTTGGGCCTGTCCGAATAGCCAGAGCCCAGGGGCCAGTCCGGATAGCCGGAACCCGAGATATTGAGAATTTAAGGTATTGAGATTATATGATATGGGCCAGTCCGGATAGCCGGAGCCCGAGATATCAGATATTTGGATACATGTTTTGTGTCGATACTTGACACGGATTTTATGCTGATTTCATTGATGATACCTCGATTTAAATAATACAGAAATCTCACTATTTATGAAAACAGTTTCTTCATTTACATGTATTCTGTTTTCATGCATTCATACATTATATATATGATATGTTGCTATCTGAGGCACAGAAACGAGCACTTGATATTACACTTATGTGTAGACGGTTCAGGTTATATTTACATTAAGGATATATTTACTGATCGTTTTGACCTAGGATTGAGTCATACATACGATTTCTGCTCGGTTATGTTTTCTACTCACGAGTTGGCAACTCACCCCCGTTTTGCCACAGTTTCTTGCAGGTTTTGCCGTACAGGTTTTGTTGCGGCTTTGCTGGCACACTACTTCATTCCGGGTATTTTGTTTTGGTAGGTGGGTTTACTTGCATCGTGACCATCATTGTACCTTATTTATTTCAGTTGTATCTAGTAACTCCATCAATCAGACTTGTATATTTATTAGACTTTAGACCAGTGTATATTATTTCGACCTTAGAGTCGTGCGTTGTATTATTATGGTTTTCTTAATGATTTCGAGTTTCCTTTTGAGTTTTGATCCTCACCCTTTGGCGTTGTATATTATATTGCATGCGTGGTTGTGACCGTCAATTAACGAAGAGCCAGCTCCCGCTTGGGATGCCTTTATATATATTATGCATGTTGTACCCGTTTGGGGCCGGTATTTACAAAGGAAACTTTGCCGAAATTTTCAGAAAAGATTTGTGATTTTAAAAACGCATAATACGGCTTATTTTAATAAAACACTTTCTTCAAAATGGTTTAGATTTCTGGGATTTTGGCTTACTTAAATTAGATGGGGTCGTATAGACTTCATATGATTCAAGGGCCAGTCACGTGCCATTTTGGGTCGTGACAAAGTTGGTATCAGAGTGCTAGGTTAAGCTTGGTTCGAGTCTATGTTTGACTATACGGAGTATAGGGCGTTTGTATATATACGGAATCTAGGCTTGACCTTACGGAACTTAGACTTAGTCGAGGGGGTATTAGACCCGAACTTTCGTCGTGTAGGTTGACCTTGGTTGATGGAGTAGGTGACTTAAGGAGAGTGACGTACCATGTGTATATTCCGCGGTATACTTATGATACGCTACTCTGCTTAAGAAGACTTAGGATGTACATTTCCTTACACAGCATTATATTCATTCCTATGATCTATCCTCATCGATATTGGTTGTGGTTTTGCTGCCACGATTACACGTGCAGAGAAAGAGAGCTACGGATAGAGTTGCGTCAGCATGAGCTCGTCACGGACGAGGACTGACCAGGGCATGATTCCAGGGACACACGATTGCATAGATGTATCGTCCTATTGTATTTTCACGCCAGGAGCGATTGATGGAGTGCTTTTACGAGATTTCTCGGACGTGCAGATCAGCACCAAAGGATTGGGCTACTGCTAGAGGCCAGCCAGAATGTGATGACCGTCGATGCACCGATTATACTTGATAATTGAGGCACTGTTCAGCGTGTGGACGAATGAGCCAGTTGTTGCTGCGAATGACGAGATATCGCCCCAGATGTTGGAGCATTGTAGCACGAGTTTATACTTAGAGATATGATAAAAGATCGCTAGTTACCCAAGGAGGAATGACTAGGACATGTGATTCGTTGCCTACCCCGATGCAAGGTCATCAGATTGATTGATTTCAGCTAGAGACGACTTCACGCAGGTACGTTGAGAGTCGATAGAAGACGATCGAATGTCAGAAACCTATTTTTCCAAGTTTAAAGTATTCGGAGAAACATGCAAGTAATTTCGTGGACCCTCTAGAAGAATGAAACCCTAACTCGATATAATGACCATGAGAACGCTTTGAAACCTTAGGGTTTGCAGCAATTCAGCGGTGCCATTAATGAGTCTTGGGTTTGCCCTTCTACGGCTAGTCCATAGGTACTGTGGCATGTACTAGAATACTATTAAACTGTACTCAAGATGTTGAGCTCTTGGGGGATTATGGAACTTTGACGAATCGATCAAAAAGTTCGACGTTGTTCGGATATCATGTGATGGGATACATTGCTTGGGAGACTCCAGATACGAGTATAGCCATTAGAGCGCAGTCCATGCAGCCACGAAGAGACGAGTCCGAATCAGTCGATATTAGAGAAAAAGTGGAGTAAAAGGTTCGTATGAGATCTTGACGAGATGACGTTCCACTTGTTCCCCTCCGAATGGCAGCCAGGACATGGACGTCTTGCCTGGGATTCAGGGCAGATGCTATTTGGTTTTATCTGTCCACCTCTCTGAAGATGCCAAGTTGATTTATGGCACCGTGTATCGGAGGTTTGGACGGATGCGGCCGATATAGCAGACTTCGTCAGATTCCCCCTCGCTTGAAGGGATTTTGATTGTGGGGACGCTCTTCCCTGCAGGCGCAAGCCCCTGCAGTTAATTACGCTACCGCATCGCGGTAACAACTTTCTCCTTCTCTAGAATTTCACTTCGTGTCATGGGTGTTTGTTTTGTTTGTGGTTGCCCGTGGATTGTATACGGAGACCAATTTATGTCGTCGCCCGTAGGACGTGGATTAGTCCAAATCCGTATTTTCTTAGATTTGGGTTTGAGGTTTTGGTTTAAAGATACGTTAGCCATATTCGGGGCTAAGATCGACTTAAACATTTGTTAAGGATACGTTAGTCTAATTTGAGACTAAGATCAACTTAACGGGATCGTTTAGATCCGACAAAAGAGTATTTAGGGGCTCTATTATTCCAGTTTAGGGACATAGTGTCCCATTGCCAGTTTAGGGACATGGTGGTCCATTGCCAGTTTAGGGACATGGTGGTCCAATGTTCCTATTTTGGGGACGGGTGTTGGTTTAAGGACGCATTAGTCCATAAGTTTAAGGACCTCACAGTCCATATTGTTGGTTTAAGGACGCATTAGTCCATGAGTTTAAGGACCCCAAAGTCTGTATTGTTGGTTTAAGGACGCATTAGTCCATGAGTTTAAGGACCCCGCATTCCGTATTGTTGGTTTAAGGACGCATTAGTTCATAAGTTTAAGGACCCCACAGTCCATATCGATGTGTGGTTGTCGAGACCCGTCACCTCTCTGACGACGTTGAGGGATTACAATGACAGATATCATAGGAGTTCGGAGATGTACCCTTGAACCGGGTGTAAATTGATTTAAGAGAGCAGTCGTGCTCAGTCAATTTAATTTGAGGACTTACGGCCAGAATTGGGCTAAGTCCAGTTGAAAATGTTCAACATTTATTTGCATTTGGCCTATTAGGCCTTTACTAGGGCTCTGCCCCTGTTTAATAATGCATGGCATTTTTGCTTGGTCTATTAGACCTTTATTTGGGCTCTACCCTTTTTAAATGATGCACAGCATCTGTTTTGGTCTGATAGACCTTTGTTTGGGCTCTGCCTAATTTTAATAATGCATTGCATTTTTTATTAGGCCTGTTAGGCCTTTTTAGTTGGGCTCTGTCCCTTTTTGCAGTGCATTAATTAGCCTGACAAAGCGCCACGTGGTTTGTCAGGCGCTTTGCGCCAGCGCAAGGCGCAAGTGCATGTGGAGGTGCCATGTGTCACGCTCTGGTGAGCACAAGCACAGTGCGCTTCGACAGTGCGCTGCGCTGTTACGCTGCTGACACGTGGCGCGCTCTGGTGACTTGCGCCAATTTTAAGAGAGCAGTGCTCTGTTTTTAAAGCGCAAGGCGCAGTTCGTTTTGGGCTGACACGTGGCGCTCTCTACTGGCTTGCGCCAACCCAAGAGCGCAACAGTGCAAATTTTACAAGTGCAGGGCACTGTTCAATATTTTGATCCAATTTTGGATTAAAGAAAAGAATCTTTTAAGATTCCAGAACCAATGGTTCATCAAAAGGTTGTGCCTTCATGTAGATCAAATGATCTAGTAAAGAAGTAAATTTCTTCTCTTTTTTTTAATATTATCATTTTTTATTGAAGATCTTTGATCTTGTTCTTAAATCATTGATCTTTTTAGAAGAAAATTATTCTTTTTCTAAAGGTTTTACCTTTTTCTTTCTTTCTTTCTGAATTCTTCTCGAAGTTCTTAGAAGAGCTCCGTGAGTTTTCTGTGTGTTTGTGTCCTTTAGACTTGGAGTCTAGGGGCCTTTATATAGTGCCATTTGATTTGTTAAATCAGTTAAAGAGATCTTTCTCTGAGTGATTTAGGGATTTTTCCCCACCGTTGGATCTTTGATCCAAGGGCTTCTGTTTTACAGAAGAGAATCTTATTGTTTTAATAAGATCAGAAAGATCTTTCCAGAATTTTAATTCTGTTTTAGTGCTGGCACGGTTGGCGCAAGCGCTCTTGCGCTTGACACGTGTCGCGCAGCGCAGAGCGCTAGCGCAACTGCGCCTCCACGTGTCGCGCAGCGCAGAGAGCAAATCAGCTGAAGCGTTGCTTCCTTTATTTTTATTTTAAATAGAGCCTTGCTCTGATTGGATGCGCTGCCTTGGGCGCTGCGCTGGCGTGTCAGCTTTTGACACGTGGCGCGTTGCGCGCAGCGCAAGGAATCTGAAGCGTTGCTTCAATTTTTGAATTTTTGAAATTCAAACAGAGCTTTTCTCTGATTGGGGGAAACAAATGCCCTCCCACCATTGCGCTCACGTGGCGCACACGTGAGTGCAGCGGTGGCAAGATCCCAGCCGTTTGATCAACTCAGGAGTTGAAGGGGCGCAAGCGCCTATAAATAGGACCCTTGACCCTCAAGAGATGTTCACCATCTTTAAGAACTTTAATCTTCAGAGCCTTGCTCTTGCTTTTAAGAACTTCAGAGCCTTGCTCTCGTTTTTCAAGAACTTCAGAGTTCAAACTCTAGAAAAATCTTAGGTAAAATTAACTTAAACTAAATTAAATTAATTTTAATTGGCAGAGCCTTGCTCTTATAGATCTTTGATCTAAAGAAAACCCCTTTGGGGTTTCATCAACAGAGCCTTGCTCTCAAGAATCCAAAGATCTAAAGAGATCTTGTTTCAGGGTTTTCAACCCATGAACAGAGCTTTGCTCATAGACCAAACATAGATCTTTTTTATCTAAAAATGAAGAACTTTTAAAAGTTTTCATGGATCTTTAAGATCCCAAATTTTTAATCTTTTAGGAGTTAATATTTTTCTTTCTTTTAATAGATTTTCTCATCATTTTTACAGAGCTAGGCTCTTTTAAGGAATTTTATTCCCTTGAGACCGGAGTTTGACAAGTGCCAATCTGTGACAGAGCTTTGCTCTGAAAGGGGAGATTTTCTCCTTGTCTCTAAGAATCTTTCACTTAATGAGATTATTCTTTTGGGGATCTTCTCATTAATTGACAGTCCCATCCAATGATGGGGCTGTCTTATTAACTGACACATTGTCATCTAGATTTTGCGGGTCCCCTTTGGTCCCTTGCCTACTGCATTGCAGTATGGTACAAATCTTGAAGTTCTAAGTGTCAGGCTTTTTTTTAAAATTAAATTAAGATACTGACGGCTGAATTTCATTTTTTTTCCTTTCCAGGCAATCATATCTGCTGATTTGTCTTTCCCATTCGTTCGCTCAGAGGAAGGATTTCCTGAGGCGCCAGTGGACCGAGAGGTGCCCGCTCTCATTAAGGATCATGACCCCGAGCACAAGAACCTCCACCTGTGGGGTAGGTGGTATAACGAAATTATCAAGGGTCACCGAAGCTTCGGTTCTGCGACGCCGTCTGAGCCCATCTCATCGATCCCCTATGCCGATGAACCCCCAGTGAAGTATGCCATGGACGTCATGAACTAGAATTCGGAGGATCTTCTCCAGCCTTCGATCGCTGCCATTCCCGTGCAGCCGCCGCTGGACGTGGACATTCTGGGGCGACGCATATGTCAGGGTGAGGCACGCCCTTGGGGACAGGCTTATAATATTGGATTGACCCCGCGACAACCAGCCGGGTATTTGCAGTGGGCCAGGTACATCCTATCGGCGAAGAGGACGCATCTGATGAAAATTGGTCTGTACTCTACAATATACGTCTCGCTTTTTGAGTACCCTGCTCCTCCGACGTGGTGGGTCAAGGCATTCATAGAACAATGGAACATCCCCACCCACACTTTTCTTCTGACGGACAAGGAAGTCTCCATCTCCCTGGAAGAGTTCGTTGAGATCTCAGGTTTGCCGGTGAGGGGGGAGCATTATGAGGAGCTGCTTCCTCCTGACGAGTACGTCTTTGCCACCAAGCCACTGGTATTTGATTTGACGCCGGAGAATGCTATTCAGCACCAGTTTCCGAGTCTGGTGAAGGTGCTGAATATATATGAAGGTCTCTATATGGAATCAGGGGTCCGTGGAGTCAGTTTTGCAGATTTCATCGCCCGCTTCCTTCGACCAGAAATTTTAGCGCAGCGGAGTGAAAAGTTCGCCAAGCTCGACGCCTTTCGGCTTCGGCTTAGATTGTCGACCAGTATCGAAAGACGATCAAAAGGATTTCTATCTCCCCGATGCCGCCATCATGCCCTTATCAGAAATCGCCGCCCCGGGCATTGATGAGGAGACCTTCTTTTTAGGGTTTCTGGGATTGTGGCTGTGCTGGTTCGCGCTCCCCATGCACCCGCGCTACATGCGGCCGTCCGTTTTCTACCCAGCGCATCGGATGGTGGCTGGCCTACAGTTGTCAATAGGAATCGCCGGGTTGGCTCACCTATACAATGGACTCAGCGTGGCGACGGACACTAATGAACCTGGGGTGCAACCTGCCAATTTCCCGATACACTACTTCACTTCGTGGATGGAAATGCATGTGCACGGGGTATTCGGCATCCATAAGAGCCCTTCGTTTTTTGAGAGGTGCAGACTCCCAAGAGTCATGCGGCTGATCGGTGCCTCGATCGTGAATCTGCCACCGCGAGAGGCTAGGGGGTTGCTCCTTCATCCACACCTGGTCGGAGCGAGGATTTCTTTCATGGATAAAGCCATAACTATCAGCTCAGAAACCTCCAAGGCGGTGGTGGCGCTGCGTGACGGCTTCAAGGACGGGGCCTCCGTACTGAAAGACCGGGAGATTCTTCACCTCTACTCCATTCGGCCGGGCTACCTGGTGTTCAGGCAGAACGAGATGGCGCTCTTCATGAGGTACAACCCCCACCGGTTCGCCCAACAATCAAACTATAATCAGGGGGTCCCGCTGGAGGCATTTTTGGAAGAGCCCGTGGCCAGCATGGAGAGAATACGGAGCGCTATGCACCATTTTATGCGGCTGAATACGGGCTCTCACTTTTTTATCAGCGAGCCGAGCTGCGTCCCCCGGGTCCTCCACGCGTACGTGGCTTGGTACGCGCACGCAATGGGTGCGGTCATCCGTGAGGAGAAGCGCATTTTTGTTGACCGCAAGGGAGTGCCTCCCGGCGGCGACCGCAAGGCTCTCCTGAAGCCAAGGACCCCTGTCGTTGCTCCGTTGAAAGATGCTGGAGCTGGACCACCGCACGTGTTGAGCCCTCCACGCGGATTACCTCGTGCTACCGCGGACGTGCCACCAGCGCCCCATGCTCCAGTGGAGACGGTAAATGTGGTTTCGCCGGAGTCCGGTGTCGGCGCGGACATTGGGACCCGCCGCCCTAAGGTGCCTGCGAAGCGTAAAATGATCTTGGCGCCAACCGGGGCCTGCGCGCAAAAGAAGAAGAAGTCGGTCCTCTCTCTCGACGCCATCCTCGGTTTAAAGCCTCAGGTCCCTCTCCTCGAAGGCCTGAGTGAGTATGGAAGCAACAAGGGCTTCTTTGTAGATCCGGCAGACACCGATGTGGCGGCCGCCATCGCGGCTTCTGAGCGAATGGTAAGGCTCGAAGCTTGGTTGGCTAAACTCGCTCAAGCAGGTAATCATTAGTTACATTCTTCGTTATTGCATCATACTTTTATTATTGTCTTTGACTAATGTTTCCCCCCCTTTTTTTAACAGGCGTCACCACTGAAGAGGCTATCGCTGCTTCCCTCCAAACTTTCCAAGAGGAAGAGATGAAACGCACTTTAGCAGGCATTGGTATGTATCGGCTCGCTGAGTCTCTTTTTCTTTATTCTTCTTTTTATGGCCAATATAATCTTTTCTTTGTCTCTTTGCAGGGGCCGTGCAAGCCGATGCGGGAACTCTTCCCGAGCCAGCTACTGAAGTCCCGGCCTCTTCGGGGCAGCCGTGAGAGACCCGACTTGAAAAGCCGATGAGGGATGCCTTGAAGGCTCTGGAGGCAGATCTAAACGCGGACGATGATGCCTCGATGAAGGAAGCTTTGAAGAGGTCCGTCGTGACGGCCCGGGAGGAGAGGAAGCGCTTGAGGCGCGAGGCGAAGGAGCGCAGAGCTGCTTTGGCCGTGGGAGCGGGCCGAAGTACCGTTATTCCCGTTGTTTCTCCTTCCAAGGAGCCCCCGGTCTCCTTGTCTACGGCTCATAGACAGGCGGCGCATGCGGTTCGGGAGGCCAACGATCGATCCACCTCAGGTAACGTGTCTTTCGAGACTTTGTTGTAAGAATTGTAAACCTATCAATTCTTATACATCTTTTCCTGCAGGGCCAAGTCCAACTGAAGGAGCGGCGAAAACCGTCGAGCCTAAGGGGACAATGGAGGAGGTATTGGCTGAGCCCGAGCCGACGGTGGGTGACGTCGCCGGGGTTGCTGGACCCGAGCTAGGGGCTGAGGAAACTGTGCCAGAGAAGGCTGTCGATGCCGAGCCCGAGGTAGCGGCAAATGAGCCGGCTGCTATAACCGAGCCTGGGGCAGCAACGGACGGACCGCCTTAGACCGATGACCCCATGGCGACGGCGAACGAGACAGCAGCGACCGCCGAGCCCGAGGGAGTAGCGGGTGAGACGGGCATGACTCCCGAGGACAAGCCAGCCGCTCTTTCTCAGAGTCTGGCAATGCTCCAATCATTGCCCTCCCCGTCTACGGTCCTCCGCCATCTCCGGGCCTCGCGAGTACAACGACGGCTCCCGTAGAGTCTAGTGATGAGGCCAAGGGAGGTGGACTCATGTCGATGGAGGAGGGAGACGTCTCCGTTTCGGCTGGCGGCTCATCAGGTAAATTTCGGGTTACCGTCCCCTTTTTTTTATCTTGCAGTCCTTCCTGACAGGTTTATCTTTGTTTCTAACGCAGGTGCGGCCAGTGCTGATGCTCCATTGCTTGAGGGAGCGCCGTCAGCTACTGCCTTGGTGGTGGCCACCTCTCAGCCTTCTCTCGTACCATCGCAGATGTTGGAAGGTATGAATTTATAACCCATTAGTTTTATCTTTCGGCCGCATAATTTATGTACTAATGTCGTACTATTGCGTCTTTGCAGGAGTGCTTTTTGATCATCTCTACCAGGTGCTGCACCCACACTTCTCCTTCCCTTCGGAGCTTGCTTCCTCTAGCGGCACTGGTGAGTATGGTTTTCAGTTAATACCCTTCTTTTTCCAATAATGGAATTATTTCTGACTCTTCCTCGCCCTGATTGCAGTGCTACAAATCGAAGGAGGAAATGTACGATCGGTCGGGCCACCGGCCCTCCCGACTTTTCCGCCTGCTGCAGCTGGTACAGTCAACTATCCCATCGATGACTTTCTTATATTTCTTGAACCGTCATTTGACTGTGTTTTGTTTTGCAGCTATCGTTTTGGTTCCGGTCCCTCTTGAGTCCCGCATCATAATGCCGGCAGGCCCCTTCTTGAGACGTCCGTCTTCAAAGAATGCTGCGATGAGTTTGGGAATGCTGAGCGGATACGTTGAAGAACTTGACGCGAACGTTCCCCCATCTGCCACAGATTTCGCTGCGGAGGTTAATCCAATGCTGGCGACGCTTGTAAATTTTCATAATGAAGGCATCGTCGAGTTTTGGGTTAATCACTGCAGGGAAATCGATGCCCGCCTGCATCAGCTGGAGTCGATGCGTCCTGCCCCCGAGATCTTGGCCACGAGCGCTCAACGGGCGGCATGGATTGAGCAGAGCGCTTCTTACTTCCGCCATCTCGAACAAGAAGTTGCTTCAAGGCGTCAGGAGCGCGGCAAGACTTCAAGCAAATCTGCCCAACTGCATGCTCAGGTGGAGGCGAACGCTGCACAGCTGAAGGTTATCTTTGAAGGCCTTCTGCGATGCCTCTCCGAAGGGTTAATACTGAGGCGGCAGCTTGACGTCGTCGAGTGGGATGCACCTAATCAGGAGGCAGCCCACCAGGCAGCTGAGGAGAAACTTTCATCCTACCTGCAGAAGCAGGCCCAGGTGGAAGCGGAAGTGGCCGCAGTAGCCGCTCAGGAGGAGGCGCTGAAGGAAGTGCGGGAGCAGCTCGCGGATTTGTTAAAGACACTTCCTTCTCAGTAGCTACTTTTTGTATCATTATACACTTGTAATCTTTGAATAAAATGTACACATTCTTTATTCTTTTATACGATTCGCCTTGTACTTAATTGAATTCATGAATAAAGATATATACATTTCCTTTTGCGATGTCTTGTGTCATCTCTGCTCTTTCTTCCTTCTTTTATTATCAGTATGCTGTCTTAGTAAACATGGTTGACAGGTGATAGAGCGAACACCCTGTCTTGATTTTTTCAAGAGGTAGCGATGGTTTAGGCCGCAGGTTCAGATCTACTGCCTAAGAATTTTCAACTTTATGAGCCGTGAGGGTCTCATAAAGACTTCTCTCCCTACGGATCGAGAAGATCACATAGGTGTATTTTCCCCTTAGGAATCGTGAGGATTCCTAAGTTTGTTTTCTCTTATAAGTCGTAAGGATCTTATAAGAGAATTTTGCCTCTTACTGGTCGAGAGGACTCGTAAGCGGTTGTTTCCCTCCTTGTCGAGATTCGATTTTGGAGAGTGAGACCCGTGGATAGTATGCAAGAGACCATTTTAGACCGACTTGCAGGGTCCCAGTGCTTAAGAAACAAGTTTTTTAATCCCTGCTGCCTGAGGCTTTATCTTGCAAGTCGAGACGAATCGGGAAGTCCTCACGAAGACACTGATTTCCTCACGAGTCGAGACGAATCGAGCAGCTCTCGTCAAGGACACTAATTTCCCTGAGTCGGGGTATTTGCCAAGGACACTGATTTCCCTGGGGTTGAAACGAATCGGGGTATTCCTGCAATGACACTGGTTTCTCTGCGGGCCGACACAAATCAAGAAGCTCTCATCAAGGACGCTAATTTCCCTGAGTCGAGGTATTTTGCCAAGGACACTGGTTTCCTCGAGTTTGAAACGAATCGAGGTGTTCCTGCAAAGATGCTAGTTTCTCTGCGGGTCGACGTGAATCAAGAAGCTCTCATCAAGGACGCTAGTTTCCCTGAGTCGAGGTATTTTGCCGAGGACACTGGTTTCCTCGAGGTTGAAACGAATCGAAGTGCTCCTGCAAAGACACCGGTTTCTCTGCGGGTCGACGCGAATCAAGAAACTCTCATCAAGGACACTGGTTTCCCTGAATTGAGGAGGTTGCCAAGGACACCGGTTTCCCTGGGGTTGAGACGAGTCGAGATACTCCTGCAAAGACACTGGTTTCTCTGCGGGTCGATGCAAATCAAGATGCTCTCATCAAGGACACTGGTTTCCCTGAATTGAGGAGGTTGCCAAGGACACTGGTTTCCCTAGGGTTAAGACGAGTCGAGGTACTCCTGCAAAGACACTGGTTTCTCTGCGGGTCGATGCGAATCAAGATGCTCTCGTCAATGACACTGGTTTCCCTGAATTGAGGAGGTTGCCAAGGACACTGATTTCCCTGGGGTTGAGACGAGTCGAGGTACTCCTGCAAAGACACCGGTTTCTCTGCGGGTCGACGCGAATCAAGATGCTCTCGTCAAGGACACTGGTTTCTCTGAGTCGAAGTATTTTGCCGAGGACACTGGTTTCCTCGAGGTTGAAACGAATCGAAGTGCTCCTGCAAAGACACTGGTTTCTCTGCGGGTCGACGCGAATCAAGATGTTCTCATCAAGGACACTGATTTCCCTAAATTGAGGAGGTTGTCAAGGACACTGATTTCCCTGGGGTTGAGATGATCTCTGGTGGTCTTTCAGGTTTTATATGAGTTACCGTCAAGACCCTGAAGCTAGGAATTTGGCTTTCGCTTCGCTTGCTGTGATGTGTCCGAATCCTATTGGAGGAAGGACGCTTGTAGTAACATTTCGTCTGTTGTGTAGAGACGAACGTCGAAGTGGTGACCACTCCACGCTGGGGTGAGATGATCTCCGATTGTCTTTCGGGCTTTATATGAGTTGCCGCCAAGACTTGGCTCCATTTTCTGATGGAGCATGGGGAGGGAATATATGTTTCCTTCTGTGTTTGCGCCCCTGGATTGTGTACAGGGATTGCTATGATATCGCCTGTAGGGCATAAATTTCATTATATATATTTTTCATTTTATTTCTTTCCGCGATGCTCTATCATTTCAGCTTTTATATCGCGAAAGTCGCGATTGCCCAATCATTTCGGCTATTTTTCGCGGTGCCTCATCATTTCTGCTATTTATTTTATTTTTACTCGCTGCTTTTTATTGCGAGTTGCCCAATCATTTCGGCTATTTTGCATGCATACATTTTTACTTGCTGATTTTTATTGCAAGTTGCCCCATCATTTCGGCTATTTCGTATACATTTTCGACTCGCTGATTTTTTCTCGCGAGTGTGGAACTTGGAATCTGATGCCAATTTCAGCATCAGCATCGCTACAACTGGAATATTGCCAGTAGCGAATCATCATTTGCCATGAAAGGGCTTGGAATTTGATACCGGTTTAGGCATCAGCATCGCTACAACTGGGATATTGCCAGAAGCGAATCATCATTTGCCTCTGTCGATATCAAACAAAGGTGGCTTAGCGAACAGGGTTAGGATCCCGTCGGCTAAGGCTTTTGACTTCATGAGCCATAAGGGTCTCACAAAGGTATTTCTCCCTACAAGTCATGAGAATCTCGTAGGTGTGTTTTCTCCTTAGGAATCGTGAGGATTCCTAAGTGCATGTTCCCCTGCAAGTCGTAAGGATCTTACAAAAGCGTTTTCTCCTTATAAGTCGAGAGGACTTATTAGGGTTGTTCACCGTATGGACATATCCCCAGTCACGGGTGGGACTTGGTTAGGGAAATGTTTATTCGCGCCCGTGGATTGTATACAAGGGTCAGTATTGAGCCGCTTGTAGGGCAATATCGAAGGTTGTGGGGGGTTGCTTAAGCACAGGTTTAGGTCTCTGTAACTTAAGACTTTCAAATCTTATAAGCCGTGAGGGTCCCATAAGAGAGTTCTCCTTACGGGTTATGAGGATCCCGCAAGTGTATTTTCTCCTTAGGAATCGTGGGGATCCCTAAGTGTGTTGCTCCCTTGTGAGTCGTAAGGATCTCACGTGAGTGGTTTCTCCTTACAAGGTCGAGAGGACCCTGCAAGTGTCTTTTTAACGAGGTTGCGCCCTTTCTGGTTTTCACAAACACTCGTCGGTAGCCCTGCTGTTTTTACTCACGGAGCCCTTTCGGGTTTTCATCCGTGCCCATTTTGCTTATGGACATACCATTTTTTTTATTCTTTTTTTTACTCTTTTTATTCTTTTTTTTTAACGAGGTCACACCCTTCCGGGTTTTCACGAACACTCACCGGTAGCCCTACTGTTTTTACTCACGGAGCCCTTTCGGGTTTTCATCCGTGCCCATTTCGCTTATGGACATACCGTTTTTTTTTGTTTTTTTTATATATTTTTTTATATTCATCTCGTCAGCCTGAGGATGATGCGGTAGTAGTTTAAGAACGTTTCGGTCCGCAGCTAGTTTTAGGACGTAGTGGTCCGTCATTAGTTTAAGGACGTTTCGGTCCGTCGTTGAAGAAGGCCGGCTACTACTTATAGAGTTTTGAGCTTAGGAAGATAGCGAGCGGACATAGTCATCGTCATCTATCATTGACCTAGGCTGTGACTCATTAAGCGTAGTATTTCTTTAGGAAGCGACCGTTTATTGGCCTGAAAGGCCTTTCACCGTGCATATCCATGAGTAGATAGGCTCCACCCTGGTAGACCTTGTCAATGATGTACGGGCCTTCATAGTTCGGCTCGAATTTTCCCCGCTTGGCACTATTGGGAATCATAGGTCTTTTGACCACTAGCACGAGTTCGCCTTGGCGGAATGTCCTCGGCCTGGTCAATCTTTCATATGAGCGCGTCATCTTTGCTTTATAAGCCTCCAGATTTTGTTGCGCTATAATCCGGGTTTCATCAAGGGCATCAAGCTCCTCAAGCCGAAGGTGAGCATTTTCTTCGTCCGTCAGCTCGTAGTGGACTGCCACTCGTAAAGAAGGTAATTCTATTTCGAGGGGGAGTACTGCTTCTGTACCGAAGACTAACGCATACGGCGTTGTGTTCGTGGCTGTTTTGAACGTGATTCGATACGTCCAGAGAGCTTCTTGCAGTCTCTCGTGCCAGTCCTTCTTATTTCGGGACACCGTTTTCTTCACGATCTTTGTTAAGGTCTTGTTGAAAGCCTCAGCTAGACCGTTAGCTCGGGGATTATAAACTGAAGAATATCTCCAGTCTATGTTGTGCTGTTGCGCGAAGCGGCTAATCTTGTGGCTTCTGTAGGCTGGCCCGTTATCAGATATGATCCGTCGCGGAGTCCCAAATCGATAAATGACGTGCGTCTTGAAGAAATGGAGGATATTCTCCGTCTTCACTTCCCTCAGCGGTACTGATTCTGCCCATTTAGAGAAGTAATCAGTCGTCGCCAAGATGAATCGATGTTCCCTGGACAATGCTGGTTCGATGGGGCCGATTACGTCAGTCCCCCACATTTCGAACGGCCAGCTAGCCACTGTTGGATGTAGAGGATTTGGGTGCTGATGGATAAAGTCCCCATGAATCTGGCATGAGTGGCATTGCTTCGCATATTCAAGGCAGTCCTGAATCATCGTTGGCCAATAGTAGCCCATCCGTTTAATTTTCAACTTCATCTTCGGGCCTGCTTGGTGAGAACCGCAGAGTCCGTCGTGAACTTCTTGAACGACTCTTTTCGCTTCGTCAGGTCCCAGACATCTCAACCACAGAGAATCAAACGACCTCTTGTGCAGAGTATCGTTGACGAAGGCGAAAGACAGAGCTCGTTTCATAAGCTGATGTCTTGAGGACGCATCTTCAGGCGTTCGACTGGATTTGAAGTAGTCTATAAAGACTTCTCTCCAATCCTCAGCCTTTTCCTGGTCTTTTATTTGCATAGCCGTTTGCTCAGTCGGTCCCTTTTCTTCGGATAATCCCGAAGATATTTCTGCTGGGGCAAGCACCCGACGGTTTTGTACCACGATCTTTACGTCATCGGGGTTCTCATCGGCCAGTTCTTTAGCGAGCTTAGCTAGTGCATCTGCTTTGCTATTTTCTGCACGCGGAATGCTTTCCAGCATATAGGAGGGAATTTGAGTCAGCAGTTGCTGTACCCTCTCGCCATACTTTACCAACTCTGGTTTGCACGTTTGGTAGTCGCCGTTTACTTGACTAACGACCAGTTGAGAATCTCCATATATGAGGAGGTTTTCAATTCCCATGTCGATGGCGATCTCGAGGCCTGCTATCAAAGCTTCGTATTCGGCTTCATTGTCCGTCCTCAGCTCTGTTAAGGAGAAAGCAAAGCGCATTATCCCTCCTTGTGAAGTTATGAAGATGAGTCCTACCCCCGATTTGATTATAGGGGTGCTTTGTCTGCGCTTCTTCATGGAAGAGCTCCATCGAAATAGAGTTCCCATCGGGTATCACTACCGTCGATCGCATCAAATGCATGTTCGTCTGGCAGTTCTAAATTCAGACGGGAATCGGCCGGTATCGGATGCTCAGCGAGGAAATCGACGATGGCCTGGCCTTTCACTGCCTTAAGAGGCTGATAGGTTATCGAAAACTCCATTAAGAGCAAGGCCCACTTAGCGAGCCGACCTGTCAATATGGCCTTCGACATTAAATATTTAAGGGGGTCCACCTTCGAAATGAGACGGACTTCATGCGCCAACGCATAGTGCCTGAGCTTTGTTCTCGCGAAGATCAATGCCAGGCAATTTTTTTCGATGGGGGAGTAGTTGCTTTCTGCCCCCAGGAGAACTCGACTTAAATAATAAAGAGCTCTTTCTTTTCCTTGGTCGTTCTCTTGTGCCCATAATGCGCCTAAGGAACCTTTGAGGGCGGTTGTATATAGAATGAGAGGCTTTCCCTTGACCGGAGCGGCCAACACTGGCGGATTACGCAAGTATTGCTTGATCTCGTCGAGCGCGCTCTGGCATTTGTGATCCCAAACGAACGGGGTTCCCTTCTTCATCAGGTGACTGTAAGGGCGGCACTTGCCTGAAAGGTTGGCTATAAATCGCCGGATATACGTGAGCTTCCCTTGGAGAAATCGCAATTGCTTAAGAGTCTTTGGCGGAGGCATTTCCATGATCGCCTTGATCTTTGACGGATCTATTTCAATACCACGGTGTCGGACGATGAATCCTACGAATTTGCCTGAGGAAACTCCGAATGTGCATTTAAGTGGATTCATCTTCAAGTTGTATTGCCGAAGACGTTGAAATACGATCTTCAGATGCTCGAGATATTCCTCGTATGATTTGCTTTTCACCACGAGGTCTTCGATATAGCATTCGACGATTTCATGTATGAGGTCATCGAAGATCTTTGTCATGGCCCTCTGATAGGTGGCACCGGCGTTCTTTAGACCGAAAGGCATCACCTTGTAGCAGAATATACCCAAAGGGGTCCGGAAAGCGGTGTGCTTCTGGTCTTCGGGATGCATCTTTATCTGATTATATCCTGATGAGCTGTCCATGAAGGAGAAAACCTCGTGAGTGGACGTGTTATCTATCATCAACTCGGTGACTGGCACTGGGAAATCGTCCTTCGGGCAAGCTTTATTGAGATCCCGAAAATCTACACATATGCGCACCGTCCCATTTTTCTTCATCACCGGGACGATGTTGGCAATCCAATCGGGGTACTGAACTTCTTGGATAAATCCAGAGTCGGTCAGCTTCTTGACTTCGGCGTTAATGCTCATCTCAAGCTCGAGCCGCATTCTTCTCGGTGCTTGTTTGATTGGTTTAACGTCCGGGGATATCGCCAATTTATGGACAGCAATTTCTGGATCTAGTCCTGGCATTTCTGAATAGTTCCACGCAAAGCAATTTCTATACTGCATAAGCACGTCTTTTAATGAAGCCACCCTTTCTTCAGACAACAGTTCACTAACGAACGTCGGTCACGGGTCGTTTGCCGTCCCCAACTCAATTTTCGTGAGATTATCCGCAGTGGTGTGTATTCTATCTTCCAGTTCTTTCGGCGCTGGTGGGAATTCTGAGATCACCTCGTTATTACTATTTTCGAAGCACCAGGGAAGGTCATCCATATTCTCAGGCTCTTCTTCTGATATTGTTATCATATGATAGGTACGCACCCGCTTCCAAGACCGATGCGGATCTGGCTCTGCTCTCATGGCTTTGGGTTCATGCTTCTGTGGCGGCGTTACCCTCCAGCTGTCAGATAGAGCGAACTTGCCGAGCTGATACTGATCTTCGACCCAATTCTTGAAGGTGAAGCAATCTTCGAGAGGGTGCCCTATTACCCTGTGATAAGAGCAATAGTTCGGGTGTGATATTTCGCCTGCTTGTTCGGGGTGCTTGGACTCCGGAAGTCTAAGCATCTGTTGCTTTATAGCTAGGTCAAGTATCTTCTTCGTCTTGTCTTGAGGAAAAGAGTATGCTCGACTCACTTTCTTCATAAAAGATAGATCCGGACCGCTTGATTTCCGCTCGCGTAACTTCTTGGTCGCGCTTTGTCGTTGCTGAATGCCTTTTCCGCTCTTCGACTTGTTTCTGCCTCTGCGTCGGGCCTTTTTTGCAACAGGTTGACAGGGAGCGACATTATCATCTTTCACAGCCTGTTGGAGGAGGCGTTGCGTCCTGGCTTTCTCATAGAGGGCCATTTCGCTGTTGTGGCCGTCTCGGACTTTTTGACCAGCTTCCCTTATAAGCTTGTTCATTTGTTCTTCGAACGAAGGACTGGGCATTTTTGCATCGGGGACTTTTTCTGGCTCAGGATTATCATCTCCCTATTGAGCATCCCCTTCTTCATTGAAGTCATGCACAACATAGCAGTCGCGGAGTAGCTCCCGTTTCTTGGACCGAACATATCCAAGCCTGATTGCTTCCATTCTCCCGTTAGGCAATTTGTGCTGAGTTCCGGGAACGTTCCAGACCCTGTCATAGAATTTGGATTTTCGAGCGGTCTATTTGAAGAGTATCCCTTGGCGCTTTAAGAGTCTTTTTAGTCCGTCCGTGTAGTATCTGGGTAAACGGATGGGCTGGAGCCTGTCAAGCGTAGGATCCGTACCGTGCCAGATTTCTTTCTCTACTTTGATTTCCCCGGAGCGGTAGAATAAAATCACCTTTTCGCCTTCTCGCCTGGGAGGAATATAGAACTTCCGCAGCTCTTCTACACTGTAGGTGTCAAGCGCGTCCAATTCTTTTTGATGTTTGGGTGGAACCATGGCGACTTGCAGACTTTGTTTTCATCCGCGAATGTTTGCATTGGAGGCCGAGCAGAGAATATAGCATGGACCTCGTCTTCTGAGTCGCTGCCGAAGATCAGCGTGGGAGCGGACGGTCCTGGCTCGTTGTGCTGGGGTGGACCCGAATAGATTATCTCTTCGTCCTCCTCGGTATCGCTCCCGAAGACCAGGATGGTGGCGTTAGCTTTGTTCTCTGGCTTGTGACACCTCTCCGTGTCTTCGAAATCCGGTAAGAAGTATTTTGCATCTTCATATTTGCGGACTTCGTTCACGGAGAATAGGTTCAGCTCTCCTGTTACGGTATACTCAAGACCATCCTTAAAATATTTCATACACTGATGCTGTGTAGAAGGGATGTTGTTGTACTCGTGTAACCAGGGTCGGCCGAGCAAAGCATTATAGCATGTCTTGGGGTCTATGACGTAGAATTTAATATCTGTGACGAGTAGCCCGAAGCGTAACGTCAGTATGACAGCCCCGAGAGTCCTGGATGATTGAGAGTCAAACCCGGAGATGGTGATCTTGTCCCGAGCGAGGTGCTGGACACTCATGCAGATTTCTTTCAACACCCGTACATTAAGGAGATTGACGGAGGACTCGTTGTCAACCAGGATTTTGCCTATCTTTATATCGTGGCAGTATCCCGAGACATAGAGGGGTCGATTGTGTTCGCATGTCCCGAGGAGTAGGTCTTCATCGCCGAAAGTGATATCGGCTGTGTGCACTTCTTCCAGCTCATCCTTCATCTTTTCTTTGGCGAGAAAAGATTGGAATTGCTCCGGCTCCTGTAGCGCTTTGATCAATGAATCTCTTGTTTCTTTTTATAGTAAGAGGGCATCGAGAATACTGAGTTGCGAGGGTAACTTCCTCAAATGTGCCAGAACGTTGTAGTCCACCTTATTTTTCTTTGGCGGGTCCTTGGCGGTTAGCTCTTCCATGACTTGGTCATCTAGGGAGATATCCTCAGAGACCTTCTCTTTTCCCTTATCTTTTTTATTTAAGAGTCCAAGATTCTTTTCGGGTAGCGTACGATTACGCAGCCGGATATTTCGCAGGCCTTCGGCTCTTCCTCTTTTCCCGAGGTGGACTCTTTAAAGAGAGGGCTAAGCTCCATTTCCTCGTCAGAGTCGCTCCCGAATGTGAGAACTTGCGCTTTCCCGACGTTAACCATGCGACAATAGCCGGTAGTTCTTCTAGGCTCCTCGGTCGTACTTTTCCGCTCCCGACGAGTTTTGCGCTTCTCCCGCTTAAAATGTTGCCGGTGAGCGACATACCCCTGCCACCATCTATTGAAAGCTTTGCACTCTTCGGTGGGGTGCGAAACCTTTCGATGATATAAGCAATAGGAGGGGTGCATTTCTGCTTTGCCGGCAATGTTTCCTTCAGAGGGTGGTAGCTTCATTCCCATCGATATGGCCTTAGCAAACCTTTTCCTCGTCTTGAATTTGTTTTTATCCGCAACGGATGTCTTTTGACTTGACGGGAGTGTCTCAACTCTTTCGTCTAGTCGCCGGCGCTTGGCCCTTTCAAATAGGACCGTCTCGCGTTCCCGATCAGTTTTACTTTTCGAAAGAGCTTCGTTGAGGAATGCATCGATCGTTTCATCTGATGGCCCCAGAAGTTCCGGTTTAGGATCTGCCCCCAGCTTCTCAGTGCAAGGAGTCTTCTCATCGTCTGTAAACGAGTGGGAGATCATATGACAACTCGCTACGTAACCCTCAGATTCATCTGACGAGCTTTCTCCATCATCTTCCTCTTGAAAGATGTGGCTGAGGAACTCTTGGAGCATGATGGGAGTCCGCGCCTTCTGATTATACTCCTCCAGCACGTCAATCTGTTTCTGTAAGTCCATGCGCTTGTCGCCGGGCTTCACGGGCTTTTTGGATCTCTTCTTCTTTTTCTTTGAAGATTTCGACGGCTGGATACAAGTGCTTGGGCCATCACCACCGATCTTTGGAGTTGGGCGTGGCTTCAGCATCCTTTCGATGATCTGGGGTTCTAGTGGGCTCTTCCACCTGACCGCCGGCCACGTCTGGAGATCATTCAGCATCCTCTTTGTTTTGGATGATAGCACAACCTCCCACGGAGCTTCTTCAATAAGGGAACATGTTGCCCCCGGCGTATTCACCCTTTTCGGGGTATGAGGTTGCGGCGGGCTCACCTTCCATCTGTCGGACAACGCGAACTTGCCCTGTTGATATTGGTCTTCAATCCAGTTTTTGAAGACGTGGCAATCCTCGATAGGATGACCCAATACTCGGTGATAGGGACAGTAATTGGGATCATTGACGTCGTTTGGCTACAACGGGCGTCTTGCATCCGGCAGATTGATTAGTCTGTTGCGCAATGCCAGCTCGAACAGTCTTCTCATTTTATCTTGAGGAATCGAGTAAGGACGTCCTAGCCTCTCCTCGAGGGGTACGCGTGGACGCATATTGTTTTGACGGACAACCGGCTTCAAGCTGCTCGGCTGTTGTTGAGCGTTGGCAACGACAATCGCTTTTCCTTTCCCCTTCTCATTTCGAGAGTCCGGCTTTGGAGGGGACGGCTTATGGCCCATCTGGTCCATCTGAGCTAGCTTGTATATCAAAGCCTGGAACGTGGTCGGTTTAAAGAACATCATGAACTGTGAAATAGTTGCATGAGGATCTAAGGTGCCCACGAACATGCCCACCGCCGGCGCTTCTTCAATGCGTTGTTCGCACTTTGACCACAAGTTCCGCCATCGGATTGCATATTGGACCCAAGTTTCGCCCGGCTTTACTCTTGCATTGATCAGAGCCGTTATTGGAGTGCGCTCGCTGGTGCTTGCGAAACGTTGGGTAAACAACAACTCCATTTCAGCGAAGGTCTTGACGGAGTCGTTCGAAAGCTCGGAGTACCACTCAAATGTCGTCTCCGATAAGCTACCGACGAACTGGCGAAGCAACAATTTATCATCACCGCCGGTGTTACCGCAAAAAGCCCTGAACTGGGCAACATGTTGATGGGGATTGCCAGTCCCCTTATAGACATGGAATTTCGGTATTGTATAGCCCGGCGGGTACTTGATCTGATCATACCAGCTCGGATATGGCCGCCCCGTTCTGACAACTTGACCGGACGCCTCAGTTGCCTGGTGAACCCGTATCTGCTGAGCTATATATTCATCCAGGTCAGCTTTGGAAATTTTCTCCTCCTTGGCTGCTGACAGAGCTGGTGGAGGATTCGACGTTTCTCCTCTGTCATCTTCAAGGACGATCGGAGGATCTTCAGCAGGAGGATCTTGCTGGATCATCATACCCACCATGTCCTGAAATAGAAGGGCCATTTGTTTTATATTGGCTGCTTGTGCTGCAGCCTCTTTGTCTTTCTTTTCCAGTATCCTGCGAATGAATTCGGCGTCGGTTTCTTGCTCCTGGCGCTGATCCGAGGATGCTTCTGGGATTTCTTTTGGCCCAGTGAGTGCTGCCATCGCAGTCATCATTTCCTGGAGCTTCTGCTGTTGCTCCTGAGTTTTAGTCACCGATCGCGTAAGCGGTCTATGACCTATAGATATACGGCTGTCCTCTTTCCCGGACGCCATGTAAACGATATGTACCACAATGCCCCCGGACTTAGGGCGTTTAGGCTCACTGCCCTTGACATTTGCCGCAGGCGTGGAGACTTTCTCCAGCCTTCTTCTCTTGTGGGCAGTCGAAGTGGAGGGGGCCGTTGTAGCGGGCACCCAAGTGGTTGTCGTCCTTTGCGGTTTGACAAGACGGTTCTTTTCTTCTTGAACTTTCACCCTCTTCTGCCGGTGAGAGGGATCTTGAATGACTACTGAGTCTTGAACCCGTTGCCAGACCTTGTAAATTTTGGAGGATAGCCATTGAGGGGGCTGCTCTGGATTTTTTTCTGTAACATTCTCCGCGGGTGGAGGAGATCTTTTCAACGCGGCAGTCGGAGAGTTTCGGCGCACCTTGTTGAGAAGTTCAAAACTATTCCCAGTCGGAACAGCAGCGTTGACTTCCACCGTTGGGGCCGGTGGAGTTAGCCCAGAGGGGGAATTGCCCCCGGCCTTCCATACTCGGCGCCAGTGGCAACGTCGAGCGTGTCGAGCTGTTGGGGCTAGTTCGGCGATGGGGATGGTTTTATCTTGCCCCCTTTCCATATAAGGCGCCGCTGGTGCCAGCCTCTTGAAGACTGATGTCTTTTGGGTAACGGTATCCAATCTGTCAAAGACAGACCTTCGAGCAGAAATGGGAGTCGGGATAGTCAGTCTTGTAAAGACCGACTCTTTAGCAGGAGAAGCCGTCTTGACGACTTCAGGAGCAAAGGTGGCTATCTTCCTCGGGATGGCTACTTCAGGGGTTATAGGCTTCTTGGCATGCCCATCAGAGTTCAGGTTCAGCCTGGTAAAGACCGAGGCTGCCGGCTTGACATTGGACGACCCGTTGAGAGGGGCCGTGGTAGTAGTGAGCCGATCGAAGACCGACTTCTTTTGCGCTTCCGGTACAGGCACTGGAATGGTGAAGCTTGCTGGCGGGAGCATGGTTCCGAAGAACAGACCGGTGGTAGCCTGAGTCACTTGTTCTACCGGCATAGCAAGGATGGAGGCCGCCTGAGGCCCATAGGCTACACCTCCAGGTGAGGCGGAGAGTTGGTTGCATTGCACTTGGAGCAGTTGGACGCCATTGCTGTTTGATTTCTGCACCAAGCAAGAGACCAAATCTGAGTAACTTGAAACCCGAGGGCAACCATTAACAAACCGCGATTTGTTCGCGAATACGACATACGAAGTGTGGAGTGGAAAGAGGAAGAGGTCCCACCGGGCGTGCCAGAATCTGTTCCCCTCCGAACGGCGGCCAGGACATAGACGTCTTGCCTGGGATTCGGGGCAGATGCTATTTGGTTTTATCCGTCCACCTCTCCGAAGATGCCAAGTTGATTTATGGCACCGTGTATCGGAGGTTTGGACGGATGCGGCCGATGTAGCAGACTTCGTCAGATTCCCCCTCGCTTGAGGGGTTTTTGATTGTGGGGACGCTCTTCCCTGCAGGCGCAAGCCCCTGCAGTTAATTATGCTACCGCATCGCGGTAACAACTTTCTTCTTCTCTAGAATTTCACTTCGTGTCGTGGGTGTTTGTTTTGTTTGTGGTTACCCGTGGATTGTATACGGAGACTAATTTATGTTGTCGCCCGTAGGACGTGGATTAGTTCAAATCCGTATTTTCTTAGATTTGGGTTTGAGGTTTTGGTTTAAGGATACGTTAGCCATATTCGGGGCTAAGATCGACTAAAACATTTGTTAAGGATACGTTAGTCCAATTTGAGACTAAGATCAACTTAACGGGATCGTTTAGATCCGACAAAAGAGCATTTAGGAGCTCTATTGTTCCAGTTTAGGGACATGGCGGTCCATTACCAGTTTAGGGACATAGTGGTCCAACGTTCCCATTTTGGGGACGGGTGTTGGTTTAAGGACGCATTAGTCCATGAGTTTAAAGACCCCACAGTCCGTATTGTTGGTTTAATGACGCATTAGTCCATGAGTTTAAGAACCCCACAGTCCGTATTGTTGGTTTAAGGATGCATTAGTCTATGAGTTTAAGGACCCCACAGTCCGTATTGTTGGTTTAAGGACGCATTAGTCCATAAGTTTAAGGACCCCACAGTCCGTATCGATGTATGGTTGTCGGGACCCGTCACCTCTCTGACGACGTTGAGGGATTACAACGACAAATATCAGAGGAGTTCGGAGATGTACCCTTGAACCGGGTGTAAATTGATTTAAGAGAGCAGTCGTGCTCGATCAATTTAATTTGAGGACTTACAGCCAGAATTGGGCTAAGTCCAGTTGAAAATGTTCAACATTTATTTGCATTTGGCCTGTTAGGCCTTTACTAGGGCTCTGCCCCTGTTTAATAATGCATGGCATTTTTGCTTGGTCTATTAGACCTTTATTTGGGCTCTACCCTTTTTAAATGATGCACAACATCTGTTTTGGTCTGACAGACCTTTGTTTGGGCTCTGCCTAATTTTAATAATACATTGCATTTTTTATTAGGCCTGTTAGGCCTTTTTAGTTGGGCTCTGTCCCTTTTTGCAGTGCATTAATTAGCCTGACAAAGCGCCACGTGGCTTGTCAGGTGCTTTGCGCCAGCGCAAGGCGCAAGTGCATGTGGAGGTGCCACGTGTCACGCTCTGGTGAGCGCAAGCACAGTGCGCTGCGAAAGTGCGCTGCGCTGTTGCGCTGCTGACACGTGGCGCGCTCTGGTGACTTGCGCCAATTTTAAGAGAGCAGTGCTCTGTTTTTAAAGCGCAAGGCGCAGTTCGTTCTGGGCTGACACGTGGCGCTCTCTGGTGGCTTGCGCCAACCCAAGAGCGCAACAGTGCAAATTTTACAAGTGCAGGGCACTGTTCAATATTTTGATCCAATTTTGGATTAAAGAAAAGAATCTTTTAAAATTCCAGAACCAATAGTTCATCAAAAGGCTGTGCCTTCATGTAGATCAAATGATCTAGTAAAGAAGTAAATTACTTCTTTTTTTTTAATATTATCATTTTTTATTGAAGATCTTTGATCTTGTTCTTAGATCATTGATCTTTTTAGAAGAAAATTATTCTTTTTCTAAAGGTTTTACCTTTTTCTTTCTTTCTTTCTGAATTCTTCTCAAAGTTCTTAGAAGAGCTCTGTGAGTTTTCTGTGTGTTCGTGTCCTTTAGACTTGGAGTCTAGGGGCCTTTATATAGTGCCATTTGATTTGTTAAATCAGTTAAAGAGATTTTTCTCTGAGTGATTTAGGGATTTTTCTCCACCGTTGGATTTTTGATCCAAGGGCTTCTGTTTTACAGAAGAGAATCTTATTGTTTTAATAAGATCAGAAAGATCTTTCCAGAATTTTAATTCTGTTTTAATGCTGGCACGGTTGGCGCAAGCGCTCTTGCGCTTGACACATGTCGCGCAGCGCAGAGCGCAGCACAGCTGCGCTATTTCAACTGCGCTGCCACGTGTCGCGCAGCGCAGAGCGCAAATCAGCTGAAGCGCTGCTTCCTTTATTTTTATTTTAAATAGAGTCTTGCTCTGATTGGGTGCGCTGCCTTGGGCGCTGCGCTGGCGTGTCAGCTTTTGACACGTGGCGCGTTGCGCGCAGCGCAAGGAATCTGAAGCGTTGATTCAATTTTTGAAATTCAAACAGAGTTTTGCTCTGATTGGGGGAAACACCACTCCGCTGACATCCGAGATGTGATACGCATGCAGAGACGTTGTATATGGATATATCTTCCAAAAAGAGTCGCGATGAGTATGCAGCCATTCCGGAACAAGAAACAGATTCTGTAAAGGATGATGACTTCCGGGCAGTTCAGCAGAAACGAGATTTGGGAGAGATTTCAACAGAACCTTTCTGGAATACTATACGAGAAGACTTGGACCCAGGATCGGTCATATTACGCACACCCAGTAGGCCAGAGTTCGGCATCGTCGACGAGATATGTTATGAGTGACCATGACAGTTGGCCAGAGATCTTTAAAGGATGTGCTAGAGCGGGACTATTTCCGCCATCTTTGATTTCGGTATTTTGGGTGATTTATTTGCATGATTGAGATTTTGTGCACCACAGTTGCACTTGACTTCGATTTGATGCCATTCGAGATATTGATTTTGATTTCATACCTATAGTATGCATGTGATTTGACTTATGCTTTCGGCATAGTTTTCATGCATTTTCAGTATTTTGATTCCATTTTGTGCACGCTGATGCACATGGTTGTGAGATTATATACCACGGTATACCTGATTTGGATTTGGATTGAAATGTGTTGTATACCGTCGATTTCGATTGATATTCGATATTTGTTTTCGTGCACCTTGTGCACTTGAGTTAGATTCTTGCGCATTCTTGGGCGCTTGATGCGATTTTGGTGCACGCCAAATGCACTAAATCGAGATTCTTCATGCATATCAGATGCACCTGATTATTGCTGTCACGCACACCCGTTGCCGTTGATAGGTGTTTCGTGCACACCCGTTGCACTTAAATTTTGTTTCCGTGCACATATATGGCACTTTCATTGATTTCGATTTCCGTACGCACCAGACGCACGTGGCATTCTTATATACATTTGGGATTGTTTTCCCATGAGCAGTATGTTTTTATGATATTTACTATTTGATATGGTAGCTGAGCATGACTTGTCCGAGGACAGTACCTGCATATATATTGTTTTTCATGCATTGATAGTTACCGAAGGGATTTCCAAAAAAAGAGCTATAGTCTCAGTATTTGCCTACGTGTCTGAGATGACACAAGACATTTAATAAAGGAAACCTTCTAAATTGTTTTCAAAACGGCGGGACATGCATATTAAACAAAGGATATATATATAAATATAGTTATTTTCTTATAATAGACGTCTGCCACTGTGCAGTGATACGCGCATCGCACAGCAACTTGAAAAGGTTTGGCATGCATTTCTTTCAGATGTTTTACGATGTTTACATGTATAGTTTAATATATATCATGTTGGTTTTCGTTTTGGGCATTGACATTGGTGTCTTCGCCATAACTCTGATGATTGCGGGATGCTTGACGGAGTTTTGATTTTGGTTTATATACTCGTTTTCACGCGCATGCCTTGCGCTACGACATTTTTTTTTGTATTTATGATTTCGGAGCCCAGACGATTGGATCATTTTACTAAAATGTTTTAGAAATTGGGGGGGTTTAAATTTAAATTCGGGGACCGAATTTCTTTAAGGGGGAAGATTGTAACATTTCAGAAAAATAAAATATTATTTTTGGGAATTTTTATAATTAAATAATAAATATTATAAATATTTCGATAATGCGGTATAATTAAATACCGATAAATTGGGAAATATTTGGAAATTATGTAAATTATTGAATTTGAAAGAGATTACAAGATTTGAGCATTTATAGTTATATAATTGATTCTATTCTATTTTAATGCTAATCGCGATTAAATATCGCTAATCGTGCATTAAGTTTGTTTTGTGCACATGACATGCACCATGTCGTTTTCACTTTGTTACATTTTTTGTAACCATGGCTCATTTGGGTTTCTATTGTGAAAAGAAAAGAAAAGATAAGAAAAAGAAAAATAAAGAAAAGAAAAAGAAATTAATATTAGAATATTGGGTATGGACAAGAGAGAGAGGTGAGAGGGTCAACCTTGGACCATGGCTTGTTCCCTCATTGTTTTCCTTCTTCATTCTCTCCCCTCTTCATCTCCATGGCAGCCCACTTCATCCCCCTCCTCTATCCCCTCAAAACACCCCCAAAACAACATCAAAAGTCCATCCCCATTTCAATAAAAACGTACACAAGCTCACTAGATACACTTTGGACCAAGAAAAATCGGATTTTGAGCACTCGGGGCAACTCAAGAATTTTCTTGAGTTGCCAAATGAGATAATTTCATCACCATTTGTATTGTATTTGATTCACTTTAGTACCCTTGCATGTGTAGAAGTAGTATTGTGATGTTTACTGAACTTTGAAAATTCCAAGTTCAGGTTTAGAGGGATTCTTGAATTGAGATAAGTTAATGGTGTTATTAGTGACCTTAAAACCCTATAGAGATGGTATTTTGGACTGAAATCTTAGAGTAAACCCCCAATTCATAAACTTAGAAACCCCGATATCATATTTTGTTAACTGTTGTGATGAAGTTTTGTGATCTGCTATCACCCGGGACACCTGAAAAATATTCAGCAAATACAGAGATACAAGCAGGCAACCTAGAACCTATACCCAAAACCCAGGACCCCAATTCCCTTGCCAGGCCTCAGATTTAATCAATCTGGCCGCAAATTGCGGCCAGGGTAGGATCATTTGGTCTCGTGTTTGTTCTGTGGCTTTATCTCCAGTAAAATAGACCATTTACATATGCAAAATTGACTAATTTCACCTAGGGTAAAATCTGGGACCATTTTCTTGAATTGCTGCTTGTTTTGCGATTTCGTTTTGACTTGAATTTTGGTATTTAATGTATTGTATTCCGTCGTGTGGCGTTTGAACGCCAACGACTAGGGTTATTGGTCATGTTTTGCATGCGAGGCTATAGGTTTTGACTTATGGGCAAAACGTGCGCCGTTTTGGTTTTCTGACTTGGTTTTAATATGCGATACGATGTGTTATGATATGTAGGTACCCCCACGAGGACTTCGAGACAACAAGCAAGCGCATGGTGACATCGGCATCGGCAAGCGAAGATCAAGGTGAGTAGATATATATATTTACGGGGGAAGTCGGGTGGATGGCGTATAGCACCCCCGCAGTTCGAAGTGTAGTATACGAATACGTATATATATGTATGTGTGTGTGTGTGTGTGTGTGTTTTATGAGACTAGATGACTATCTAGATAGACTTTAGGAGTTCATGGATAAATTTTAGTGTAATTAATTGATAGCGTCGTTAGTTAGTTGTAGTCGTGAACCCTAGAATAAGGTTTACACTCACACACACACACACTTGCATACATTTTATTTATTTGTGCGTATATGGGGATATATATATATATATATATATATATATATAAACACATAGGTATGAGACTATGTATATCTATATACATATACATATACATATACATGGATGATGAGGATAGTATATGATACTTGGAGATGAGTCAATGAGTTTGGGCATGATGCCACGAGATCGGTGATATGATATGGTTCGTATTATGAGATACGACATGATTAGTATAGCGGGTCCTTGGGCGATGTGTTTTCATACACACGCATACATATATGTAGATGGCATCAGTTTTGTACTAGACTTAGATCAGTACCCCCACTTCACGAGATGTGATGATAAGGATACCAGATGAATATTGAGATAAGTGTGATATTTGACCGGTACCCTGATTTGGGATGCCGTACGATGGGTTTACCGTACGAGCTATATATATTGATGATAGATCCACACTCTTGACTCGAGAATATCATATGATATATTGTATCGTACGCGATACTATTGAGGCGGGATCACCGACTATTATATATATTTATATATCGACTCAGATTTAGGCAGTTTTCTTACCTTTTCAATTAGTCTGTTAGTATAGACCGGTAGTATACTTAGTACATGTTAGACTAGACCCGAGTCATACCTATTTCAAAACTAACGAATCGTGAGTATTTTAAAGACAGGCCAAGCGATTCTACGGATATTTCAAAGGACGTACCTTTTTTTAAAAACACCGTAGCCCTTATTTTTCTAAACACCACGATTCGTGTTATTTCAAATTTCAAAATTGTATGACTCATATTTATATATTGTTCATTCTTTATTGTGCATTATTATTCATGTCCTGCGTATTCTTGTTGTTTGCATCGCACTGCATGCTTTATTGTGTTATCATTATTATTATGAAACCATACTGTCAGGACACCAGCACCATTACCGATGATGCGTATGCTCCACGTACACTTGCTCGCCGGCTCACACACATCATCATTGGAAATTGTCATATCACTTTAGAGAATATTATTTCATTGTTATCGCTGTTAGCTGATAGTGCTGATATATCATTGTTGTGCTAGTTTAGATGTTGCATTTTTATTATGATATTTCATGCATATTTATATATTCATTGTCATGATATTTTGGGCCAGTCTGGATTGCCGGAGCCCGGTATTTACTGTTTATTGACTCTCGATTATGATATTTTGGACTTTCCATGAGATTTCTGGATTTGGAGAAACCACAAGGATTTTATAAACTTATCATCTTTTAAAAAAATAGAAAATGTGGTTTTCTCAATATATGATTTGAGATATGTCCACCATGAGTTTTCTCGGCTCTTGAGCGATATCATACACCCGATTCGAGGAGGAGGAGAAACCGTCTGTGGGTGCATGGTGGACCCGGTGCGGTACCCAGGGGCGAGAAGGTCGCAGATGATGGCGTTGAGCCTGTGACAAGGGAGCACTACTGACCGGTGATTGTATTGTGACTCGACGGATATCCAAAGGATACCGATCGGAGTTAGGCCAGTCCGGATAGCCGGAGCCCAGGGGCCAATCCGGATAGTCGGAGTCCGAGATATTGAGATTTTGAGGTATTGAGATTATATGATATGGTCCAGTCCGAATAGCCGGAGCCCAAGATATCAGATATTTGGATACATGTTTTGTGTCGATACTTGACACGGATTTTATGCCGATTTCATTGATGATACCTCGATTTAAATAATACAGAAATCTCACTATTTATTAAAACAGTTTCTTCATTTACATATTTTCTGTTTTCATGCATTCATACATCATATATATGATATGTTGCTATCTGAGGCACAGACACGAACACTTGATATTACACTTATGTGTAGACGGTTCAAGTTATATTTACATTGAGCATATAATTACTGATCGTTTTGACTTAAGAATGAATCATACATACGATTTTTGCTCGGTGATATTTTCTACTCATGAGTTGGCAATTCACCCCCGTTGTGCCACAGTTTCTTGCAGATTTTGCCGTACAGGTTTCGTTGCGGTTTTGCTGGCACACTGCTTCATTCCGGGTGTTTTGCTTTGGTAGGTTGGTTCACTTGCATCGTGACCACCATTGTACCTTATTTATTTCAGCTGTATCTAGTAACTCCATCAACCAGACTTATATATTTATTAGACTTTGGACCAGTGTATATTATTTCGACCTGAGAGTCGCGCGTTGTATTTTTATGGTTTTCTTGATGATTTCGAGTTTCCTTTTGAGTTTTGATCATCACCCTTTGGCGTTGTATATTATATTGCTTGCGTGGTTGTGACCGTCAATTGATGAAGAGCTAGCTCCCGCTTGGGATGCCTTTATATATATTATGCATGTTGTACCCGTTTGGGGCCAGTATTTACAACGGAAACTCTGCCGAAATTTTCAGAAAAGATTTGTGATTTTAAAAATGCATAATTCGGCTTATTTTAATAAAACGCGTTTTTCAAAATGGTTTAGATTTCTGGGATTTTGGCTTATTTGAATTAGATGGGGTCCTATAGACTTCATATGATTTAAGGGCCAGTCACGTGCCATTTCGGGTCGTGACAAAGATGCTGGGAAAGAAGGAAGAGGAGGATGATGGCAGTAGCAATCAAAGAGAGGAGGTCGGTGCTAGGATTGGCGACGGGCATAATAAGGGTAGGTGTAGGTTAGGGTTAGGATAGTGAAGTGATATGTAATTTTGGGTTTTTTTCCCTGAGCTTTTAGGTTGACGTGGCAACTTCAATGACGTGGCATGGGTTTTTTTGGGATTTTCAAGGTTCAGGGGTCCAAAGGTAATGGTAATTTTTTGTAATGAGCATAAATTCTATTATCGGTTTTCATTTGCTAGTTTGAGAGTCAATTTGTATCTGCTATAAAAATTAAAATAGCTCCAAAGAAGCATATAACGGGCTATTTGGTTAGGTGTAGTTGGACTCCCATACGGCTCCAATTACATCGGAATCTAAAAATACATGTTTGGTTCCAAATAGGTCTTGTTCCAACAGATACTTGAAGCAACAATTAAAATTTTAAAATCAACGCTTTTGCAACCACTAGACAATATATATGAAAATGATAGTTAATGTGTTGCAACAACACGCAAGCAAACAAATATTTTTGCAGAATATGCAGTTAGAACTAAATTTTAACCAATCAAAAAAATGGTGTTGCGGAGTTATATCTACGTGTAGCTGTAAATACATTGTTTTTCTAACTACTAGCAACCAAACACATCCTAAATGTAGTGTTTTTGTGAACTATACAATAATAAATATTAATCATGTTATCTATCTAGATGTTGAATTACGTCAAAACCTAGGACTTAATTTTATACTTTTCATTCGAGGATAAGATTGTGACATGTAAATTATTCGCCCAGAATTGGAAACGGGCGTTCTATCTATTTGCTTTGCTGCCGCATCAGGATTTAATGAGAAATTTCCACTCTAGTCCTTTAATATTGGCTAAATGTTGCTATTTATTATTATGACTTTCTAAATTTTACTCATAACTCCATATACTTTGTAAACTGCATATAAATACTATTAATTTAGCGTTTTACAAATAATATATATCTTTACCGGTGTTTTTGGGTATAATCCGTGTATCGCTTTCACATTAAGCGATATTACTTTTATGCTCCTTAACATGGAAACAATATATGATATCAAAATGGTATATGCCGAAAGAACCACATGCATGGCTTTTATTTGAAAATGCAAAAGTTATGATATTTAGTAATTTTTGGCACGTGTGATGCACATACTTTACTTAAGATATTCAATAAAATAATTGATTTGTAATTTAAATACATCTATGTTTTATTAGTTTAATTAGTATTTTGCACGTGCGATGCATGAGAGATTATAAAATCATGGATAGTTATAATTTATGGCGTGGGTATTTTAGAAGTTAAGCATAACCTGTGGGTATTTATGTGATTCAAAATCAATTTATAATATTTTAGTTTTTGTGATGAGGTGATAACGTAATTAATTCTTTTATTTTCTTAAATCAAATGCATTTGTTAGGTCCCTGAATTTCAATTTGGTAAACCTCTCTTCTGAGAATTAAAATAGTAGTGATTTTAATTTATTACCTTAATAATATGAGAAGATCAGAGAAATCAAGTCATGGATTTTAAAATATTTCTGTTTTATGTATTGGGCATCTTTTAAATTTTGAGTTTGTTGATAAGCATAGATTGATGATCTGTTATATTTACCGAAGATTTTGTTAACTATAATAATCTTTTTAAATATTTTTTGTTTAAAACTATTTTTAAAAATGTTTTTACTGATTTTAAAAGATTTTCCTTCGTAACGGAGCTGAAAATATGGAACATCCCTAGAATCAGGTTTTTTTTTGGTTATTTGAACATGGATTCGAATTAATTATGAGAGTGCCGGGTACCGTTTATTTTCTTACTCATGATAGTAGAAATTTGTGATTTAAAGTTGCCAGAAAAGAAAACCAAAGGAGCTAAAATTTATATAGGCTTTTGGCACTAGCGATGCAACTTATCAAAATATAAATAGAATTGTTTTTTGAGATAATAGGTAGGATAAATTAGCCATCCTCTCATAAATGGATGACCTGGGCTTGATTCCGATCTCTTCCTTAGGCTACTCCAAACCCCTTGTTAGCAATTCTAATCATTTATTACTTTAAAAAGATCTGAAAATATTTGAAAAACTGGTTACGGCTTTTATAAATCATTTTCCTCAAATACATGCAAATTTTTCTGGCCACGTATCAACGTCAGAATCAAATCAAATTGGCGATTTCAATTTGAAGCCTCCGTCCTTTCGGCATTAAAATAGTAGAGATATAATATCCATTTGAAGAATACCAGGAGATCATGGTATTCTTATGAACCTTAGGTCATATATTATTGAACACAAAGCATCTTTAACTATGGTTTGTGCCAACCAAGCATCACATGCATAGTAACTACATTATGAAGGTATGAGAGTGAACTTTGCCTTTCTTGATGCCTATAAGCAATAAAGGGTCGATGTTCACACCATGAAATGATAATTTTAGAATTGGAGGAATTATGAATTTCTAGCTTTCACCCAAACAAGCCCTTCTTAGAATTTTGCCAACCACATGGCTCTATTGATCCCCTGTTCTACTATCTAACATCAAATAATTGACACTAATTTTTTTTTTTAACCCTTGCATTCATCTCTCTCTCCCAAAAGGCACATTTGTACATGCATTTCTTTTAAACTAAATAAAAAAGAAGAAATATTTCTTTTCATGTATGTCTAAAACAATGCAAATAATCCATTTTGATATTTTTCATTTAAATGATTTTTCTAAAAATGGGATAGTCATATCTTGGTTTAACAAATTTAGGGGTAACAAGTATAATCAATGGAAGCTATTATTATATTATAACACCAAGTATATCATAAAACCAAGTATATTTAGGATACCCTTGGAAAAACTCCTCAAAATAAGGCTAAGTTTGTGGAATCTGTTTTGTTTCTATTTTCCCAGTTCATGAAAATCATAAAAGTAAGTTGCTTTAAGAAAATATTGCGAAAATACATTATGGAATATCAATTTTTTTTATACAAAAGCATAACACAACATTATACTAAAATTGTTTTATTTCATTTTTTTTTAAAGTGAATTCATATCTGTGCAATCGTAATGCAACCAGTCGAAATATTATTTTGTTAGTTTAACTGTAGTCAATATTATTGCGGCTGTTTAGATAGAAAAAAGAGTGCCTGTTATGTGGGAAAACCAGATTCTGCACGTTTCTGCTAGACTTGAGGAAAAAAACTTTACCAATGCTATACAAGGAGTGTCATTATGACCTTATATATATCCCTCATAAAGAACCAATAACAACTACTGTAATCAAGGAAAGTATATTCCTTCACATATTTGATTTAAAACTTTACAAGTAGCCTTAGCCTTGAAGCTTCCCCCTAACCCAAACCCCAAACCCGAAACCCGAGAACATGCATGCAATGCATGGCATGGCTCCTTGAACATTTGGAAACAAACTCATAACTAAAACTAGTAGCAGTAGAGAAGGAAAGAAACCTAAAGAAACTAGAGAGAGAGAGAGATTTTGGACTGCTCTCTTTTTTGAATAGAAAACCTCTCTCTCTCTAAAAATCTCTTCATCATCTCATCTTCAATCTAACACCCCCCCCCCCCCTCTCTCGAATCTCCTTTCATCAATCTCCTCACCCCTTCACCTTCCTCCCAAATTTCCCAAAATGCCCATCTCCTAAAATCGCATAAAGGTTGCATCTTTACATCAAAGGCCGCACCTTTTTGGTCTTTCCTTCGCCCGGCACATCGCCGGTGAGCTTTTTCTTCATCATCGGTTGATGCCCTTTTGTTTTTTGTTATTTTTTATTTATTACCTTTTTTTGTTGATTTTTTTGATGGGTTTTTGCCCAATGTTTGGTTTCTTTTGTGGGTTTTTGTTCTTGGATGAACTGTGATATTGGGTTTTTTTTAGGTGATCAGGTTTTAGGGATTTTGGGATTTGGGTGCATTTGATTGGGGTTTTGGGGATTGGGTTTATTTATTAATTTTTTTTATGTCTTTTACTTGTAACCCAATTTTTAATTTTTAAAATTTGTTTTCCTTGAACATTAGATGATTCTATAGGATTTGATGTGGTGATGATCTTGGCTTTTTTAGTTTTTATTAGACTGATTTTATTTTTGATTGTATTGCTGTTTTCCTCACAAAACAGAGGAATTAGTGTTCAAGATGAATCATTGTTTATGGATCTTCTGTTATGAAGAATTATTTATGTGAATTAATTTGGAGGTATTCGTCGAATTGTACTATAAAGATGGGGAAAAAAACATGTCCCTTGTTTTAAAACTTAAGCAACATTGGATGCTGATCAGTTGATTATCTTTTATTTTTATTTTTTGTTAGATCACCAATTTTCCTATTATTTTACCTTCAAAAAATTCATTTTGGGTAGCCCCAGATTTTTTTTCCCTAAGTGAGTTTTCTAATTCTTGACATATAATTTGCATTTAACATTACAATTTCTGACCAAAATATAATCTTTTGTGCTTGAAGGACTAGATTGTGGATCTGCATTGTGGAGGAGAACTGGCTCTGTTCTGCATTTGTAAACTACAACAATTTTCTTCCGATTTGTAATATGGGAACCAAAAAAGAATTTGATGAACTCGAGATCTTTTTCAAAGAAATCCCAACTGCAACTTTAAGGAATCGACAAGCTGTACATTCTATTGATGCGGATATCTCATCGGCTCTGGAAAAATTTTCGATAGAGGAGAAGAGCAAAATGTCATCACCTTTGACCAATTTCCCTAACTTGTACAGTTCCTCTCAATCCGTGAATTTCTTTAATGGCTTCGACCTCAAACACCAAAGCAAAGGGAATCTCGATGGTTCAAGTAATGGGTATCGAACAAATTTATTGAATGGCGAACGAGATGAGCCAAAATTGCCTGATGAGAAATCTCTGTCATTGGCATTCGAGGAACTGAGCTTCAACACAAATCCCTCGTTTGTTAAGCAACTCGGCAATTCCTTGACCAATTCGCATCCTCTATTTGGAACGGATGCTTTACAGATTTCTCCACAATTGGATCAATCTATGAATGGAGTTCTGAATCATAATCAGAGTAATGTGAATTTTCCTAATAGTGGAGCTATGCCCATAAATCATGGAACGCATCCTTATCAATTGCCTCCAAATCTTCCAGTTCCAGGAATCGAGTTCACTGCTTCGCCACATCAGCAGAGGTTCTTCTTGGATTCGCCACATCAGCATCTGCTTGGCCAACCAAATATGGCAGTTCAAAATTTGGAGGAGGAAAGGCACTATAAATTATATCAACAATATTTATATCAACAGCAGCTTCGCAACCAAAGACCTGAAGTACTTCGATATCGAAAGAATATGAATCTAGCTAATAATCCTTTAAGTAAAAGGCAAATGCAACCAAATCCTTTTGAGAGTTGCAATTTTCCTCATAGACACCAAGTTTTGGACAAATTTGGGAAGCAATACTATCCTGAAAAAATTCCGACGAGATCACATGGAATGAATTCATTGAGACCTCTTAAATTTAACATGAGTAATGGTTCTTTGAAGTTGGATAGTTTGGATTTGAATTATGCTTCAAGGCCAATTCAATTGAAATATAATTCGTTGGATGAAGTTACAGGGAAACTCTATTTCTTGGCAAAAGACCAGCACGGTTGTCGATTCTTGCAGAGAAAATTCGCAGAAGGGAATTTGGAAGATCTTAACAAGATCTTTTGTGAGATTATTGATCATATTGTGGAGCTTATGACTGATCCTTTTGGGAACTATCTAGTACAAAAGATGCTCGAGGTGTGCAATGAGAATCAAAGGATGCGGATTATTCATGCAATTACAAGAGAGGCAGGGATGCTCATTAGAATATCGTGTAACATGCACGGGTACGCATTTTTCTAACATTCCAAACCCCACCTTTTCCGGATCATCAAAAGACCATCTCAAGTTTAAAAAGCCCGCACTTGATCCCTTCGACCCTAATGGCGTTATTATTTCTTATAATCATTTCTAAAATACGCTTAAACTTCTGATATTATCTTTTGTCATTGTTTCATTAACCTTTTGTGATAAATATATCTATCAAATGGCACTTGAGGAATAAAATTAAAACAATAAAATGGATAAAATTAACAGTCGTGAAAACATGAGGGCAAAGTGCAAGATTTTTAAACCGTGGGTGGTTTGTTACCTAATCAGGCACAAGTGAGGGGGGTTTTCATGCAGTGTTAGCTTATGAATTATGAGAACTTTTTGTCATTGTTGTTTGATTTCATTTTTCACCAAATGCAGTACCCGGGTTGTACAAAAAGTGATTGAAACTCTCCAAACGGAAGAGCAAATTTACACAGTTGTTTCCTCTTTGAGGCCCGGCATCGTTTCATTGATAAATGACATCAATGGTAATCATGTTGCACAACGTTGCTTGCAGTACTTAGCGCCTCAACAGTGCGAGGTAGGATTAAATTCATGCCATGCAATTCGCTGGCATATTAATTATTTGAATTGAGTAGTGTCTTTCTTCTATATGCCTTAACATTTTCCTTGTTTGTTTCTTTCCCTATTCTACTATGTGCTACTACCCTTGTGCATTCCTACGGAAAAACATATCTCACTACACATTTGGTTGTATGTTTGCATCGAGTGTAATAACAAAAAATGTAATTTATGGTAAGGATACAAGATCTTTCTAGGGATAACATAGGCGTTGTGATAAAACAATGAGAAATCAAGGATGTTTCACTCGGGAGGGATCAAGGATAAACTTAGTTTGCTGTGTGTAGTTTTTAATCCCAAATATATCTAATAACTCATTATATAAGTTTTTGAAAGTGGTTACTGTGTTTTCTAAATACTCGTATATTATTTTTTTAATTCAAATAAAGCACTTTTAAAAATTTGCTATCCAGTAAGAAAAATCACATATAATCTCAATACTTCCACTTGGAAGCAAGGACCAATTTTGTGGCCTTGAAAAGACAAATGACGACACCGATTAAATGTCAAGGGTTATGGCTTAAGAAGGGATACATGCATAATATACTGTTACGGATACAGACGACACGGAACTTTTTTTAGAAGTAGAACTCAAAAAATTGAAATCCGCACACATAGATTTCTAATAATATTATAAGATGCAACAACTATATGTGGCCTATAAATTAACCTGTCATATATTTAGTCTCTGTGTAGGGAATAAGTTTTGCCACTTCAACTTTATTAAAATAAGTCATGGTGTCTCAATTACTATGTAAAACATATCTAATTTGTCATCATTTTGGGCGAGTTGATAGTCTGGCACCTTACCATTAAGTTACATAGTTGTTATATAACTCAATGCAAGCAAATAATTGAATGTGTAATGAGTATGAAAAAGTGTTTCGAGAAATATATATCATGTTCAAGAAGTGCCCAAGAAGTTTCTTTGAAAAATGATAAATTAAAAGAAATTGAGGAGACCATTCGAATAAATCATATGCTAAACAAAACCATGTAAACTATTTAGATTGCCCATTTAAGTCTCTCCCCAATTACAATAAAATAAAATTCATGATGGTAGCAATTGAAAGAAAATGTTTATATTGACTATAACATGTAGTTTGCTTATAAGTCTAAAGTATTCATAAACATCCAAAATGATGAGGCAAAACTGATACCAGGTTGCTTTTGTTTCTGTGGATCATACATTCTTCTAGCGTGCAAATTCTAATGCACCCCCTTTACTTCTATATATGAAATCAAAAACTTTTTGAAGCCAATTTAATTGGTTCTAGTTCCATATCCTTTAGGACTTCTATTTACTACAAAGTTAGGTGTCTTATATGTAACGGTTCCAATGAGCACAACAACAACAACAACTAAGCCTTTTATTCCAAGCATATGGGATAGGCTACATGAACCAACATGAGAATCATGTCGGATCCAGCACATGAATCCTCCGTCTCCACTCACTCCTATTAATAATCTACTTTCATTGAGGTCTTTGGTAACCATATCTTTTCGTATCACCTCCATCCATATTTTCTTTGGTCTTCCTTTCGTTCTTTTGACATTACCTATATCGAGAGTATCCATTCGTCGAACTGGTGTTTCCATAGGTCCAAGTCGCACATGACCAAACCATCTTAGCCGGTTTTCCCGCCTCTTCTCCTCCACGGGTGCTACACCAACTTTTGCACAAATATTCTTATTTCGCACCTTATCTTTTCTAGTGTTACCATACATCCAACGAAGCATGTGTATCTTCGCTACGTGCATCTTCTGTATATGATGTTTCTTAGGAGCCCAGCAATCTGTACCATATAATAAGGCATTCCGAATAGCGCTCCGATAAAATTTCCCTTTCAACATTAATGGAAAGTTACGATCGCATAAAATCCATGTTACACTCCTCCATTTCAACTAACCAGTTTGGATCCTTTGATTGATATCGCTATCGATTTCCCCATCTTTTTGAATGATGGAACCTAGATATCTAAATTGATCGCTTGGTGATATCTTTTGCCCATTCAGTGTTATACCACTGTGGTCTTGACTTCTCTGTTTGCTGAATTTGCAATGCATATATGCTGTCTTGAACCTGCTCAATTTGAATCCCGAGATTCCAATGTTTGCTTCCATAACTCCAATTTGGCATTAACCCCTATTTTCGTCTTATTTACTAGAACAATATCATCAACAGATAGCATACACCAAGGTAGCTCATCTTGGATAGTTCTATTAAGCTCATCCATCACGATGATAAACGGGAATGTACTTAATGCAGATCCTTAATTTAAACCAACTGTGATCGGAAAATCACTCATTAGGCCGCTGCAAGTTCTCACATTTGTCATTACTCCATCGTACATGTCCTTTATTATGTTAATGTACTTGACTGGAACCCCTTCATCATTTTTTCCCATAACATCTCTCTAGGTATTTTGTCGTACGCTTTCTTTAAATCAATAAATATCATATGTAAATCTTTTCTCCTCACTCGAAAATATTCGATAAGTTGACGAAGCAAATGAATAGGCTCTGTTGTCGATCGTCCAGGTATGACCCAAACTGGTTCTCTGTTATCTTAACATCCTTTGTTAGCCTGTGTTCAATCACTCTATCCCAAGTTTCATGGTGTGACACATAAGTTTTATTCCACGGTAGTTTAAGCAATTTTGAGTGCCACCCTTGTTTTTTTGATAGGTACAAGGGTACTTTTTCTCCGCTCATTTGGTATCTTTTTGGTCTACTAAATCTTATTAAACAGATATGTCAGCCATTTAACGCCTATCTCTCGCATTTCCAAATCTCGATAAGAATCCTGTCTGGACCAACCACTTTTTTTGATTTTATTCTCTTCAAACCCTCTTTAACCTCAGGTACTCTTATTTTACGCATAAAATTACGGTTTACATCTTGAGATTGAATGAAAAGTCCATCCAAATTCTTAATAAAGCTCTCATTGAACAATTTGTCAAAATAATCTTTCCATCTTTTCTTAATATTCTTATCTCAAACTAAATCCTTCCGATCTTCATCTTTGACAAACTTCACCGTACATAAGTCTCCGGTCTTCCTTTCCCGCATCCGAGCAATCGTGTATATATCATTTTCAGCCTTCTTAGTGTCCAACTTCTCGTACACCTCGTAGATTTTAGTTTTAGCTTCCCGAACAGTTTTCTTAAATTCCTTTTTAGTCATTTTATACTTCTTAAATCTCTCCGCATCTCTGCTTTTCTTTAAATCTTTATAATAATCCCTCTTAATTTTAATAGCAGCATTTACTTTTTCGTTCCACCACGATGTGTCCTTAGATGGTGGAGCACCACCTCTCGACTCACAAAGTAAATCTCTAGCTATCCCTTGATACGACTAGCCATCTCGTTCCATATTGTGTCTGAATCATTTTCAGATTGCCAATCTGTCTTTTGAACTATATGATCTATAAAAGTTTTTTAATTACTTTTCTTCAGTTGCCATCACTCAATTCTAGACCCTATATTATGTCTAATATTCTTAGGTCCTCTTCTAAATCGAAAATTTAGAACTAAAAGTTTATATTGAGTAGTTACGCTCTTACCTGGCACTATCTTAGGTCGATGCAACAATCTCTATTTATTCTTCTCGTTAGAAAAAAGTCTATTTGACTTGCACACGATACGCTCCTAAACGTGATAAGGTGAAACTCCTTTTCCTAAATTAAGTGTTTGCTAAGATCAAATCATAAGATAAGGCAAAATCTAGAATTGAGTTACCTGCTTAATTCCTTTGTCCAAAACCAAAACAGCCATGTATAGTATCAAACCCAATACTACTAGTATCTACATGTCCATTGAGATCACCACCAATAAATAACATCTCTTCACTGGGTATCCCTTACACCATCTCGTCTAAATTCTTCCAGAATAGGAGGAATTATTCGGTATGTTGGGTGTATTATACCAGGGCAGGGGTGAGAGAGAGCGAGGAGTTTCAGGAAACGTGTGGGCCCGCGCCGCTTTCAGACGACGATCTAGAAAGCCCTTGCATTCTCAACACTATACCCGGGATTCGATGCAGCGCGTCGCTGAGTAGGGGGACACCCCAACGATATTTTTATTATGGTTCATATCATAGAATGTGACAGCTTTACGTTGACAGTCACAAGCCTACAACAACGCTCACCTTTTCTCATCCGGAATTGGGACCGGCAACGGTGGGTTTAACGGTTCCAATGAGCACGATAACTAATATTACCTTGCATTGTTTATCGATTAAAACTCAGTATCTGTGTTTACTTTCATCAAATGATGTTTACATTTAGTGGCAATTTGTGTTTTTTGTCATCGATATACTAATTTAGGCTTTTGCTTCATGGACCATAATATCTGTAATCTGAACTTTTAAGTTAACCAAAGAGTTGTTGTTTTTTATTGCCTCTCTCTTGCAATATATGCATTTTATGATCGAGATTCCCCCCCCCCTTTTGCAGTTCCTTTTTGATGCTGCAATTTCCCATTGTGTTGAGATTGCGACAGATCGTCAAGGTTGCTGTGTGCTTCAAAAGTGTGTGTACCATTCCTTTGGTGATCAAAGAGATCAGCTGATGTCTGAAATATCACTGCATTCCCTTGTTCTTTCTCAAGATCCTTTTGGGTATATAATTATGCTGACATTATATTATTGGCTTTATTTCATTAAACTACTGGAATTCGTCCTTCACTAAACTATAAAAAAGTTTGTGAATTACAAGAAATTACTAAAATGTTTCATACTAACTGTACCCTTTTTATTGGTGAGCTATTAGAACCATACTTTAATAAACTAAACATGATGGTGTCCACTGAATATGTACAAGGTTGTTTTGGTTGTTTAATGGAAACGAGTAGTGTTAATATGAAAGTTATGGCAGTTAACTGTAAATGTATAAATTTTTAGCAGTTTAGTGAAAAACAAGTATATGTTTTGGTAGTTTAGTGAAATTAAGCCTATATTATATTGTATTAGATTCTTTTCCTTCTCTTTTAGTCTTCCTCAAGATAGTTGTTTCAAAGGCTAAATTTCACTAAGCTACCATGAACTAGTTAATTGTAAATATATTTTAAAAAATTGTAGTGTAGTGAAAAACTAGTATACCTTTTGGTAGTTTAGTGAAATTAAGCCTATATTATTTTGTATTAGATTCTTTTCCCTCTCTTTAGTCTCCCTCAAGATACTTGTTTCAAAGGTTAAATTTTACTAAGCTTCCATGAACTACATCCATGATCAAATATATGCGATTAAAATTGTAAATAAATACCACAAATTTTCTGCATTTTCCAATTTAATACCGTGTCAATTTTCAATTTCATTTGTTCCTTTTGTATCAAGTAAAGAGGAAATGGGGCCTAATTTGTAAGTGTATGATGCACTTTTTGCATGACATGCCAATATTTTATTGGATTATACCTATTACTTAGATAATATGACATCTCTCATTGAACATTGGATTCACTTTATGTTCTACTTTATTTAATATATTAATACATTTAATATACAACACATAATGAAATATTGCCATGTCAGCGTAAGTGCAGGGTGCATCCTCCGGTGACACTTTTGGGTCTCGATTCCTCTCATTGGAAATGCATTGCAGTTCCAACTTCATATAGCCAAACACACCCTTAAAATAAAAGGCTGGATTGAAAAACATGTCATTAAATTGAAAAACTATTTGCGTTCATGGTAATATGATTAAGTTTATGGCATTTATTTTAAAAAGTTCATATTATTGGTTTAAAATCCCTTGAATTTAGCCATTTTTATATAATGGATCATTCTTCCTTAAGATTTCAAAACTTGGAATTCTTGCAGAAATTACGTAGTCCAATATGTCCTCGACCAAAAGGTTCCATGGGTAATTACTGCTGTGTTGGATCAACTAGAGGGAAGCTACCAAAGTCTGTCGATGCAGAAACATAGCAGCAATGTGGTGGAAAAATGCTTAAAATTCGCAAAAGACGAAGAACGTGTCCAAATTGTTCGGGAACTGATGAACTCTCCTCACTTCCTCCAAATACTACAGGATGCATTCGGAAATTATGTGATTCAATCTGCTCTGAAACAATGCAAGGTAATCTTAAACATTAATATCATTAAATTATCATGGGTAAAAAGTTGTGCTAAAATACCATGAACCTTAATGTTTTTGAGACAATGCCATGAAGTTTATAAATGACGCAATCTATTTTATATTTTGAAAGGGAGGAATTAGAAGAAGAGTGAGAAACAAATTTTCAGAGATGGATTAATTGCGCAAAACCCTTGTAGTGTTTCATTTCGTGCATGGCTATATTTGTGCCTTGGAGTTGAACATAATTCCATATATCAAATATGTCATTTTTCCGCTTCTTTTAGACTTATAGTGTATGAGAATTTGGAGAATGCCAACTAGTCATCCATGACCTTTTATCATAGTTTTCTGAACGCTTTTATTTGGAGAGTGTTGATGTTACTATTGTTAGATCGACAGCGGTCGTAATACTTTGTCAAGTCTTTACTGGAGCTTTGCTTCATAGCGGATCCCAATAGGATGGGAAAAGGCTTAGAAGATGATGACGATCCTTGTAGTTTACTCATAAAGTACTTCTACGCCATTAACTGACTTATAGCACAAATTCTCCCTTTCTTCATCAATCAAAATGCTAAAATCACTCGGATACTACTCTATAAAAACATAAACAATTTCTATGGTAAAATTAGACAATCATCGGAGTTGTTAGGGTTGACGCATGTTTGAGGTTTTTTTGCCGATGAGTAGAAGGGGTGTTTGCACTAATAAATGCTCGAGGGTTTTGAGCAATTAAATAATTATCTCTTTACAGAATATACAAAAATAAGAGAGAGAGAGAGAGAGAGAGAGAGAGAGAGGAGAGAGAGAGAGAGAGGTTATTTGATAGTCATGTACTACCAAAGTAATGGTCTTAGAAAGATAGCCGGTGGATGATATTCACGTGCACCAAGAAAGAAGCTTCAAGGTATTTAAATGTAATTTATAAAATTCATGGCACTTATCCTTCAATGGTGAAAGTTCATGGCATTTTTGCGTAATTACATGCTATTTTCTTTTCAACTCTAACTCGTCATACGAAATGTTTTGTTGCACTTAGGGTGCTCTTAATTCTGCTCTTGTGGAGGCGATCAAGCCTCATGTGCCTGCACTTCGGAGCCACCCATATGGGAAGAAAATCTTGTCGTGCACGAGTCTGAAGAAGCAATGATCATTTTTGCTCGAGAAATATTTGGAAGAAAATTTTTGCATGCTGAAGAAAGTAAAATACATGTCAATAAAGAAAAAAGAAAAAAAGAAAAAAAAAGAGGAAAAATGTAGGGCCTTGTAGAATAAAGGGTATTGTGCGAAAAAATTGTAGAATGCTTTTGTGTAGTTTATTCCCTGTAATTAGGCTTATGTTACAATCCTTTGTATCCTTTTCTTTTGGTAATGGCCTTTAGGGTTTCTCTTTTGTAAACATGGATGAATAATTGTGTTTATTTTATTTGGTATCCCCTTTGCTGAGATACTTTATGGTTCAAGCTTGTGCTATTGTTCTTGTTGCTTGCATCACATGTATTTGATGATCATCTGCCGGGGATTTGAGTTACCTGCTTCTCCCCACCAGTTTTAATGATCCATAACTTATCTGTTAGAATTTTTTTACAAAAACTTCTAAACCCTCTGGGCAAAAACATTAATATCACACAACAAAACAATGACATAAAGAAACGATGGAAGCTTGGGGTATTTTACAAATAGTAATAATGGAGTCAGAGTTGCAGGCGTAAAGCGTGTAAGGTGTAAAGTGCAGGCTCTTAAAACTAAGGATGATTTTATGCCAAGGGCATGTTTATTTTGTTGGAGTTTGGAAAATCATGAGTTCAGACTCATGAGACTTGAAACTTTAGTGTTTGTTTTGTCAGTAAAGTCCATGACTTGAGTTGGGTTGGAGTTTGTCATTTCAAGTACTATTTTTATATATACTTCGTCTGTTTTAACTGTCTTATTTCCCTCCGTTGTTTTCATTTAGTAACTACTTATTTTTAAATGCCTACTAAATGCAAACTTTAAATTCCTAATTTTTAATGCAAGCAACTTATTTCAAACAAACATCAGAGTTCCAGCTCCATGTACAAGTCTTCCAACTCCTTAAAAAATACCCCAAGGAAAACAAGCATGCTCCAATAGGACAAAAAATGAAAGAGTTTCCTGCTATTTAAGCCTCTCTTAAATAGGATGGCTTAGCCAATTTATGTGTGGCCTCCATTTCAAAGTACGCTCTCAGCTCAGCAGCAGCAGCAGCAGCAAAGAGTAGCAGCCACGAAATGCAACTCCTCTCTGATCCAAAAACACTCTCTTCCCCAAAATGGGTATTGTTCTTTCTTCAACTTCCATTTTTGATCTCTAACAAAGGGGGGCAAAATTAAAAGAAAAGGTAAAAAGGGGGGGAAAAAGAAGGGGGGAACAAACTATGTCAATAGCTTCAATCACAAACCCATCTCTCTACCCATCTTCTCCTCTCCCAAAACAAAAGCCCATCACCAAACAAAACCACCCATTCATCAAAAACTTCTCTTTTAAGGAGTCTTCAGCTTTTGTTTCAACCACCCATTTGGTGAAAAGGCCAGATTTTCATGTGAGAGCATCTTCAGCGCCTACTGAATCTGAGGGAGGAGGAGGAGAGGAGGTGGTGGAGTTTGAGGAGTATGAGGTTGAGATTGAGAAGCCCTTTGGGTTGAAGTTTGCAAAGGGGAGAGATGGGGGCACTTACATTGATTCAATTCTGCCTGGGGGTGCTGCTGATAAAGCTGGGGTTTTTAGTGTTGGTGATAAAGTTATTGCCACCAGGTTTGATTTGTTGTTTATTTTTCCTTCCAAAATTTTCATGTTGATAATCTCTATGTTTTGTTGGGTTCTTTGAATCCTTTGGTCAGTGACATGTATATCAGCAATGAGTTTAAGAGGATTATATGGTTGCACTGTAGAGGAATCGGCTTTTGAAATAATTCATCATAGCCATGTAGTGACAATATTATAAGAGAACGAAATATCGAAGAACCGATTGAAATGGTTCGGACATCTTAAATAAAGATCCATAAAGATTTTGATTGTATTGTATTAAAAACTATACAACTTTCATTGTCTATAGCAGTTTCAGATTTCATCAAAACCTAACTTAGGAGAGACATCTTTGTTGAAGAGTAAGGCCACGTTTGGCAACAAGATTACGGTTTATGAAACCCCAGTTTTGTGGGGTTACAATGCTAAACTCCAGAAATTGAAACCATGGCTTCGAAAAATTTCCAGGGTTCGAACCCCATTTTTCAGTTCACTCTCTCTCTCTCACTCAAAAAAAAGTTTAATTACACAAAACATTGGTTTCATAAAGTTTATTGTCAAACCGCCCTAAAATTTGTGAAACCCTAATTATGAAACCACGGTCTGCACACATGCAAACCAGTTTAGTTTTAAGTTGATGCAAACCATGGTTTCAAAAACCTTGTTGCCAAACTAGACGTAAAATTTATAACAAATTATTTCAAACAATTCATGATATTCTCTATTTCACCTTTGATGGGATCTTTTCATATTATCGAAACGAATTTAAAATATTCTTTAAATTCGCCTTTCAGTATTCTATCATAATCTTTAACTTCCTATAATCACATTCTATTCTTGATGAATAACCAAATCAACAAGACCTAAAAATTATAATAAATTATTTCAAACAATTCATAATATTCTCTATTTCACCTTTGATGGGAACTTTTCATATTATCGAAACGAATTTAAAATATTCTTTAAATTTGCCTTTCAGTATTCTATCATAATCTTTAACTTCCTGTAATCACATTCTATTCTTGATGAATAACCAAATGCATACGTATCCTATTATGCAGAAAAAAATTGACTCAACATATATGTTGGCTAATCTTTTTGGATTTTCAATTTGCATAAATAATAGGCTAAAATGCAGGAAATCCCTCTCACTTTTGCATGAAAAGCAGGAAAACCCCCTAATCTCAAAAAACAAGCGCTTTACCTCAAAAATTTGACACCGTCAATTTTTTTGGGGGTTTTGGGGTAAAGCGCTTGTCTTTTGAGTTTGGGGGGGGGGGGGGGGGGTTCCTGCTTTTCAAGCAAGAGAGGGAGATTTCCTGCATTTTAGCCTAAATGATAATGGTCCTAATCTTAAATTTTCATTTTTAATATTTAAAAGTTGCATTTTTAGTCCTTTATATTTTCATGCAGTGCTGTATTTGGAACAGAGATATGGCCAGCCGCAGAATATGGTCGAACGATGTATACTATTCGTCAAAGAATAGGACCATTGCTCATGAAAATGCAGAAGAGATATGGTAATTAGTTTTGATTGCATATAATACTGTTCGTCTGTATCTCATCCAAAATTATAACCCCTCTACTGGTTTATTAGCACTCAAACAAAATATCAAATTTGACCTGGCCGCCGACTAATCTAGGGATGTCGTGTGCTAACAATAAGCCAGTTGAGAGGTTATAAGTGCAAGCAACCATTTCTTAAAATGTATTTCGTTCAATGTCATTTTCTACATTGCAGTAACAAAAAGTCATGACTATAAGCAAGAGTAGATGAAGACAACTTAAAATGGTGTATTAGTTGTTGATTTAAGCAAAGAGATGATCCTAACACAGCTGAACCAAATACCAACCTAAACAGTTTGGAGTAAAGGCTTGCTGTTTCTTTATTATATCAGATTTGGATTCATTATTTGAGAAAATGTTCCTGTCATGAAAAATTTCTCAACAGCCATATGATAAAATGATTATTGCATTACCATGTTTCTCTCAAATAATGGAAAGCTTTGAACATTTTTTAATTCGTATTTTTTTGCTATTTTGCAAATTTGCATTTGTTATGTTTTTTGTCGTTAAAACCCCAGGAAAGCCAATTGATTCTGGTGAGCTTACTGAGAAGGAGATTATTAGAGCTGAAAGGAACTCCGGTGTTATTAGTAACAGAGTGAGAGAAATCCAGGTATATTCTCAATTCATTAGTTTTTTTTCTTGTAAATTCCAATATTTATTGTTTATGGAAAAAACCACCATGACTTTGTATATTATCTGCTAAATTTACAATCGTAGTGTCCTAAATTGTTGGCGATTAATCATTCATGACTTAGGCTTGGATAATTTATTTTCAGATGCAAAATTACATGAGAAAAATGGAACAGAAGGAGCAGAGGGAAAACGATCTCCGCGAGGGTCTAAAGCTTTACAAGTAATTCCGGAAAATGAAAAAAAAAAGCATTTACAAGTGATTATATTTTTATGCTGAACCATTTATTTCTGTTTGTTCCGAAGGAGTGGGAAATATGAGGAAGCATTAGAGAAATTTGAATCGGTATTAGGATCAAAACCAGAACTCAATGAAGCTTCGGTTGCAAGCTATAATGTTGCATGTTGCTATTCCAAGCTCAATCAGGTTCCCATATAATCAGAAATTTGAACACAAAATTCGGAATTTATCTTCGGCTAAAAAATTTCGGTTTTTATCTTTTACAGGTACAAGCTGGGCTTTCTGCACTTGAGGATGCACTGAAAGCAGGATATGAAGAGTTCAAGGTTAAAAAATAAAATAAAATTCCAACTCGTTTGGTGAAATTTCATTTCTTTATGGCTTATATTTTCATTTATTCGTCGATTGTTACAGACGATCCGAGATGATCCTGACTTGGCTAACATCAGAGCTTCTGAAGAGTTTGAGCCGCTCCTTAAGAAATACGATGAGTCATTTATTAACGAGAATGCGATTAATGCGATCAAATCGCTCTTCGGGATATTTAAGGAGTAGAGCTTTTCTTTTTCTTTCAAGAGCGCAGAGTTAATCCAAAGGAATGCTTGTATACTTTGTAGAGTGCCTTCGTTTTTCTCATTGTTTCTCTTTTTTTGCTGTATTTTACAATTGCAAAGGAGAGGATTGAAGAGATTTGTATACAAGTGTTGTATGAGAGCCTTGTGCCTCTAAATTTGATCTCACTTTATAATTCAAAAAATGTATTTAAATTCTTTCAAATGAAGTCAATGGAAATTATTGGTTTTTCTACTATAGTCCATTTTCCGCCATCAAATCTACGAGCAAAAAGCATTAGAAAGAACATAGAACTTGGGGGCCTTGCGCAAATCTCCTACGCAATTCATTAGGCTACAAGGGTAAAACAACAAAGGGTTGCGTCCCACCTAAGTAGTTGGGCCTGCGTGAATTGTTTCTGTTGCGTAGGCAATTACATCGGAAAAGGTTTGTTTCTGTTGCGTAGACAATTACATCGGAAAAGGTTATCCTAACGCTTTTTATCTCTTCTGAGATAAATAGCACTAAAATACCATTAATTATCACTGTTTACCACTGGACCGTCCTGACGCTTTTTACTACAACAAACCCCCCTTAAACTTTGGTTTCAAAAGAGCTTCTCTTAACTAAAAATTTTAGCGGATTCATGAATTTACTGTAACACAATAAAAGTACTTTAAGACACTTTCAAAGGAAAATGGTGATAGTTAAGGGTATTTTAGTGTAATATAGCCACATATCGTCGGAAAACAAATATCACATGTAGCAAATAATAAAAACACAGCCAAAAAAGAAGAAAGAAAAAGAAGTGCATTCAAGATGCATTCATTGCGGTTAAAAATCATTCCCTTCAATTACATGAGGATTTTTCTTCTTCTTTTATTCTCATAAAATGGAATTTACATGTACAAAACAAACAAGGAGAACTATTCAGTTACCTACTTCGCACAATCAACATATCCCTCAAGAGATTCGCTGCATCCTCGGGAAAAACGGGATTAATGTAACACCCACTTCCCATCTCGAATCCGCCAATAAGACTCAACTGGGGCACAATCTGTAGGAACCAATGAGTGCAAGGCATGTGATCAGCTGAGAGATCGAATGGTGCAGTGTGGATCATGAAGTCGAATGCGGGATCATTCAGCTGTTTCGATATCTTGAGAAGCATCAGCTTTAACAACCCTCCAAAATCTACGGCCTATACACACAGGATACAACAGGAGATTAGTTACAGTTATTTTATCTAGAGTGGACACCCTTTTGCAAGAAAGGGAAGGACAGCCTAGATCAAAATTCAAGGCTAAATTTCATTAAACTGGCCTTAATTATAAGCGTTTTTCTCCCACTTAATCGGCTTAAAGTTCTCTTTTTAATTTTTATTTTACAATAACCTTTGTTGAAGACTTTTAGTGCTTCATGTAGGGCCTGCTTGGTACATAGTGATGGAAGATTACCGAAAATCCACACATTCCTAGGAATGTGATTCCTGGACATCTAATTTCAGGAATTGCTGTATCAATGTGCTTGATATAATTTGATCATTGCCGGTAATACATTCACGCAATGGTAATAGACTGCATTGATGGAGGCGATACGAAAAGATATGGATGCCAAAGGCCTCAATGAAAGTATATTGTTAGATAGGAGTGAGTGGAGGCGGAGGATTCATGTGCTCGACCCGGCGTGATTATCATGTTGGTTCGTGTAGCCTATCCCATATGCTTGGGATAAAAGGCTCAGTTGTTGTTGTTGTAATAGACGGCATTGGTTGTGGTGGCGATAGATGGTGGTGGCCCTGATGGTAGAGGTGGTGATGAAAAAGACAGTAAAGGAAACAGTGATATGCAAAGAGAAAAATAATCTAGTTCAAACTTTTTTTTAAGAAGAAAAGTTTTAAATGACGAGAAACATAAAATGCAAAACAGGAAACTGGGTCACAACACAATTTGACCTACACTATTTTATTTCTCAGTTGCATTTGATTGGTGCTTACCTTAAACTTCAATTAAGAGCTTCTTACCTACCCCAAAATAATTGAATATGATGTTTCAAGTTTGAATTTGAATTTGTAAGAGATATACGAAGGACACGTGGGTAATGAACTGAAAAACACTGAAAACTCAAGATTTTTATTTGGAAACACAAGGTTTATGGTATTTACTCGCAATTTACACGATAGATAGCATTTATTTGTAAGAGGATGGAAGCTCATGGTATTTTAGTTAAATACACCTGATGGATCACTGGATCAGATGTTACCTTCCGTTGATCTGCTGCGAGCGCTGATGGATGGCTGAGATTGGATTTGGAGGGTTGCCTCCTGAAACGTGTGGATCTCAATGGGTTTTATGTGGTTAAGGCCGAGGTACCTGCAAGAAAGTCCCGGGGTGGTTGTGCTACCGAGGACCCTCCGACGATCAAGTTAGACGGGGTATTTTGGCAAAGTAACGGTCTATTGGGGTCAAATTGGCTTACCTGAGTCGTCTGAGAGAGGGGTTTATATAGTGGCAGCAATGGGCAGGCGTGCGCGAGATTCACGCCGGCCGTTACGCCCCTGGTGTTACGCCCGTGTGATAGGCGGGATTCCCCATTAATGACGAGATATGCTCGTTAATGAGGGATCGTGATGGCGTGGAACGCGGGATCATGGGTGGCGGATATCTCGTGCCTAGCGAGATTCACGAAGCCGTGGTGAAGGCGCTTGTGATCGGTGCTGTGGGTTGGTCGGTAAGACCGAGGAAGATAAGCTCGGCGAGAGGCTCGGGAACGAGCGGGAGGCCAAGGCATCTTGGTTCTGTGATAGCTTGGAGGCGAGCCGGGAGGGCCGAGGAGGTCCATCGTGCAAGAGGCTCGAGGCGAGCCAACGGTTGTTTGTAAGACGGGCATAGAAGTGGTCTGAACGGCCACTGAAGGTCGGAAACATCCTCGGGTCGAAAGCCCGAGACATGCTTCTAATGTACCGTTGTCGCTCCCTTCCCGTGAGCCATGGGACACGCCAGTCGCCACGTTTCGTGATCTTAGGAAATACCACTTCTGAGCATCATCATTAGCCCCCCACTCTCGTTCCGACCTATTTATGGGTCAGGTCGAGAGTGGACTATACGGAGAATCTTCTGCTTGGTTTGACACCGAGAATCGTGATGTCGATTGCCCAGGAACGAATGAAGGCGTCGTTTGCGGACTTTGCTGAGGCTCGTACGAAGAATTACTATTGTGATCTTTCCGTTGTTAGGGCTGGCTATCGACCAAACTCAAGCTCTCTTATTTTTTGCTTACTTAAGCCATGTTGGGAGCTTGCCTTCTTCGGGTGCATGTGCCGGGCAGAGGCTTGCTAGCTGGTTCAATGTGAGGCTCAGGGATCCACCATTGAGACCGAGCATGAAGATGTCTGGCGGCTTCGTGACGAGGGCCTTGATCCATCTCTTTGTAGAGCAGGAAGCTGCCTGGAGTGGACGGACCGAGTAGGTGAATTCCCGGTCGCCTCTTGAGGAGGGCTTTCGATCCTTGGCGTCGAGGGGCAGGTAGCTGCCCGTCAGGATGAACCGAGCACGAGGATGCCCGGTCGCCTCGTGAAGAGGGCTTCGATCCTCAGCGTCGTGGGGCAGGAAGCTGCCTGCCGGGATGAACCGAGCACGTACCGTGCTCGGTGGCCTTTTGATGAAAGCTTTGATCCTTGGCGTCATTGGGTAAGAGATCGCCAGCCAAGGATGGATCGAGCAGGGAAGCTGCTCGGTGGCCTCTTGATGAGGGCTTTGATCCTTGGCGTCGTGGGGTAAGAGATTACTAGCCAAGGATGGACCGAGCAGGGAAGCTGATCGGTGGCCTCTTGATGAGGGCTTTGATCCTTAGCGCGGGAGGGCATGGAGTGGCCTTCTAAGGATGGACCGAGCAGGGAAGCTGCTCGGTGGCCTCTTGATGAGGGCTTTGATCCTTGGCGTCGTGGGGTAAGATTACCAGCCAAGGATGGACCGAGCAGGGTTGCTTCCTGGTGGCCTCTTAGTGAGGGCTTTGATCCTTAGCGTCGGTGGGTAGTGAACTACCAGCCATGGATGGACCGAGCAGAGTTGCTGCCCGGTGTCTTCTTGGTGAGGGCTTTCATCCTTGGCGTCGGTGGTGTAAGATTACCAGCCAAGGATGGACCGAGCAGGGTTGCTGCCCGGTGGCCTCTTGATGATGGCTTTGATCCTTGGCATCGTGGGGTAAGAGATTACCAGCCAGGGATGGACCGAGCAGGGTAGCTGCTCGGTGGCCTCTTGATGAGGGCTTTGATCCTTAGCGCGGAAGGGCATTGAGAGGCCTGCTAAGGATGGACCGAGTAGGGTAGCTGCTCGGTGGCCTCTTGATGAAGGCTTTGATCCTTGGCGTCGTGGGGTAAGAGATTACCAGCTAAGGATGGACCGAACATGGTAGCTGATCGGTGGCCTCTTGATGAAGGCTTTGATCCTTGGCGTCGTTGGGTAAGAGATTACCAGCCAAGGATGGACTGAGCAGGGAAGCTGCTCAGGGGCCTCTTGATGAGGGCTTTGATCCTTAGCGTCGTGGAGTAAGAGATTGCCAGCCGAGGATGGATCAAGCAGGGAAGTTGCTCGGTGGCCTCTTGATGGGAGCTTTGATCCTTAGCGCGAGAGGGTATGGAGTGGCCTGCTAAGGATGGACCGAGCAGGGAAGCTGTTCGATGGCCTCTTGATGAGGGCTTTGATCCTTGGCGTCGTGGGGTTAGAGATTACCAGCCAAGGATGGATCGAGCAGGAAAGCTGCTTGGTAGCCTCTTGATGAGGGCTTTGATCCTTGGCGTCGTGGGGTAAGAGATTACCAGCCAAAGATGGACCGAGCAGGGAAACTGCTCGGTGGCCTCTTGAAGAGGGCTTTGATCCTTAGCGCGGGAGGGCATGGAGTGGCCTGCTAAGGATAGACCAAGCAGGGTTGCTGCTCGGTGGCCTCTTGATGAAGGTTTTGATCCTTGGCGTCGTGGGGTAAGAGATTACCAGCCAGGGATGTTCCGAGCAGGGTAGCTGCTCGGTGGCCTCTTGATGAAGGCTTCGATCCTTAGAACGGGAGGGCATTAAGAGGCCTGCTAAGGATGGACCGAGCAGGGTAGCTGCTCGGTGGCCTCTTGATGAGGGCTTTGATCCTTGGCGTCGTGGGGTAAGAGATTACTATCCAAGGATGGACCGAGCAGGGTAGCTTCTCGGTAGCCTCTTGATGAGGGCTTTGATCCTTGGCGTCGTTGGGTAAGAGATTACCAGCCAAGGATGGACCGAGCAGGGAAGCTGCTCGGTGGTCTCTTGATGACGGCTTTGATCCTTGGCATCGTGGGGTAATAGATTACCAGCCGAGAATGGACCGAGCAGGGAAGCTGCTCTGTGGCCTCTTGATGAGGGCTTTGATCCTTAGCGCGGGAGGGCATGGAGTGGCCAGCTAAGGATGGACCGAGCAGGGAAGCTGCTCGGTGGCCTCTTGATGAGAGCTTTGATCCTTGGCGTCGTGGGGTAAGAGATTACCAGCCAAGGATGGACCTAGCAGGGAAGCTAGTCGGCGGCCTCTTGATGAGGGCTTCGATCCTTGGCGTCGTGGGGTAAGAGATTACCAGCCAAGGATGGACCGAGCAGGGAAGCTGCTCGGTGGCCTCTTGATGAGGGCTTTGATCCATGGCGTCGGTAGGTAGTGAACTACCAGACATGGATGGACCGAGCAAGGATGTTTCCCGGTGGCCTCTTGGTGTGGGCTTTGATCCTTAGCGTGGGAGGGCATGGAGTGGCCCGCTAAGGATGGACCGAGCAGGGAAGCTGCTCGGTGGCCTCTTGATAAGGGCTTTGATCCTTGGCGTCGTGGGGTAAGAGATTACCAGCCAAGGATGGACTGGGCAGGGAAGCTACTCGGTGGCCTCTTAATGAGGGCTTTGATCCTTGGCGTCATAGGGTAAGAGATTACCAGCCATGGATGGACCGAGCATGGAAGCTGCTCGGTGTCTCTTGATGAGGGCATTGATCCTTGGCATCGTGGGGTAAGAGATTACCAGCCAAGGATGGACCGAGCAGAGAAACTGCTCGGTGGCCTCTTGATGAGGGCTTTGATCCTTAGCGCGGGAGGGCATGGAGTGGCCTTCTAAGGATAGACCGAGCAGGGAAGCTACTCGGTGGCCTCTTGATGAGGGCTTTGATCCTTGGCGTCGTGGGGTAAGAGATTACCAGCCAAGGATGGACCGAGCAAGGAAGCTGCTCGGTGGCCTCTTGATGAGGGCTTCGATCCTTGGCGTCGTGGGGTAAGAGATTACCAGCCAAGGATGGACCGAGCAGGGAAGCTGCTCGGTGGCCTCTTGATAAGGGCTTTGATCCTTGGCGTCGGTGGGTAGTGAACTACCAACCATGGATGGACCGAGCAGGGTTGCTTCCCGGTGGCCTCTTGGTGAGCGCTTTGATCCTTAGCGTGGGAGGGCATGGAGTGGCCTGCTACGGATGGACCGAGCAGGGAAGCTGCTTGGTGGCCTCTTGATGAGAGCTTTGATCTTTGGCGTCGTGGGGTAATATTACCATCCAAGGATGGACCGAGCAGGGAAGCTGCTCAGTGGCATCTTGATGAGGGATTTGATCCTTGGCGTCATGGGGTAAGAGATTACCAGCCAAGGATGGACCGAGCAGGGAAGCTGCTCCGTGGCCTCTTGATGAGGGTTTTGATCCTTGGCGTCGTAGGGTAAGAGATTACCAGCCAAGGATGGACCGAGCAGGGAAACTGCTCGGTGGCCTCTTGATGAGGGCTTTGATCCTTAGTGTAGGATTGCTTGACACGACGGCAAGGTTTCGGGAGGTATCGTCCATGCCATTTTCTAATTTTTACCATGCTAAACAATCCTAACCCTAGAATCTTAACTAGAGATTTAGACAATACATCATGTAAACTACTTTACATCTAAGTGATTATGGAATACAATCTTTGTAGACCGATCCTGCACTTCAATTGCTCCGAGTTGTAGTCCCTTCACTCCAAGTAGTGATCCTGCGGACTCTAGAACGGCTCCACAAGATGAAAGGAACAAGCTTGCACGATATTTTCGAGGCCGAAGATGATCTACGTCGAGGAGACACTAACCCAAGCTACCTCTTCACAAATTAGGGATTGGTGAAGCTAACACTCTAAACTAAATGGCTAATCTAGTAGATGATGATGAAGTATGATTTTTGCTCACTTTAGAAATCTTTTTCTCACTATTTTTCTTTATCTCTCAAAAACCTAGAGAGCTCTCTCTTGAGCTTGAAGAAAATGAAGCAAAAATAATATATGAGAGAGTGAATGGCAACCATGGGTGAGAAATATCCCATATAACTCATGTAGAGACTTAACCATGAGTTTAGATAATTGTTGGGTTAATAAATATCTTAATTAAAACAAAATTAGTGGACTAAGTCAATGCATCTACAAGCTTCCACAAGCTTCATGCACGTGACTAATTTCCAACTAATTTGGATTTACCTTAAATAAATAAACCTTGCATTATCTTGAGCATGGTGTGAGTCTCATACACCAATGTAGCATGTGGCATCAAGCATGACACAAAAAGAAATACAATTAATATATATCACATATATATTAAATGCATAAGTGAGAAAAGAAATGCTTAAGTGAGAAAAGAAATACAATTGATTCGATAACCCGGCTATATCTCATATAACCGACCGATACATTATTGACTTATCGAATCAACATTTGATTCGATAACCCGGATATATCTCATATAACCGTCCGATAACATAAATCGCGAGAATGAAATACGATATCACATTCTCGTATTAATCTCGGTCCCGCACATATCACATGTGCTTCTACTTCGTTTTGCCTGAGCCAATAAACCTCTGTGTAGGACTTTAAAGACTCGTCAATACGCCGGCAGTAGGTGATGATCATATCAGGCACCCATAAGCCGTCAGCGGTACTAGCTGGACGTAACGGATTCCCGGGTATTGAGCGATCAGAAGATCAACAAGCAAGCCTGCTCTTACTCCTGTAAAGCCTGTCAGTAACACTACGTATAGTCCGGTCTTTTCGTCTGATATGTCACATATCTAGTCTAAGGGTGGTAAACGTCATACCCCAGTAACCGATAAGTCGTGCCGATGTAAGGCTCATAACGGGCCGAGAAACTACTGATAACACTTATTAGTAAATCTCTGTATCAGCCCTGACCGGGGACTTCCTGTTATGGCTAATCGAGCACAGCACAACATCAACCCCCAATACCGGGAAGACGAATCCTCTCCTAGCGCTCATTACCTTCATGTGACTCGGGACTGTACCTAAAATCCACCTATTTGCACAACTCCTTGGAGCCGTGGTAGAGAGGAAATCAAAGCACAGTGGGAACCACACAAGACTCTATGATGATCTCGGGTCTACAGACTAATCTGTACCAGTGTCACCAGAGAGATGCTATCTGACGATAGGTATAATACCAGCTAGGAGTTCTCAGCGAGTCCGTTCAGTGTACCCAGTCTCTACTGAGCACCGATATACCATCTTTGATTTCAAACACCAATGAATGTGGGATCATCCATCGCCCATCATATGGGTCAAGATACGTATATGCTAGTCTACTCGGGAATATCGATGCCCTGTCTCGATACACCCCCGACTATGAACAATTATAGGGTATACTTGTGGGCTACCCTTGGCCCCACTAGTATGATTTCCATCATAATCCTAGTAGTCAAGTACACATCCTAAGGGCTTTATCAACATGTGAGAGCAAGACATCATCACTTATACAAGTCAACATGTTAAGACAAAGAGCAACTAGATAGCATACTATCATGTCGAGTAAGAAAGTCCTCTCTATATATATCCAAGTATCCACTATAATATACATCACATATACAATAATGGCCTTTAGGGCATACATATAACTAATACTTAGCGCGGGAAGGCATGGAGTGGCCTGCTAAGGATAGACCGAGCAGGGTTGCTGCTCGGTGGCCTCTTGATGAGGGATTTGATCCTTGGCGTCGCAGAGTAAGAGATTACCAGCCGAGGATGGACCAAGCAGGGAAGTTGCTCGGTGGCCTCTTGATGAGGGCTTTGATCCTTAGCGCGGGAGGGCATGGAGTGGCCTGCTAAGGATGGACCGAGCAGGGAAGCTGCTCGGTGGCCTCCTGATGAGGGCTTTGATCCTTGGCGTCGGTAGGTAGTGAACTACCAGCCAAGGATGGACCGAGCACGGAAGCTGCTCGGTGGCCTTTTGATGAGGGTTTTGATCCTTAGCGCGGGAGGGCATGGAGTGGCCTGATAAGGATGGACCGAATAGGGTTGCTGCTCGGTCTTCTTCTTCTCTTCCCTGGCCCTTTTCTTCTGATCGGCTTGCTCTGTCCCGAGCAAGTTGGCGTTCACCTCGGACTCAAGCTGGATCTCACGTTCGTTCCAGGCTTTTACCTCGGCCATGGTCTTAGGTTGCGCTAATGCAAAGGAGCGTAGCCACTCCTTGTGCCTAAGACCTGACCTAAAGACCGTAATGACCGTCTCGTCCCGGTGTTCTGGGACCTCAAGGAGGGCATTGTAGAAGCAGGCGACGTATCCTTTGAAGGATTCTTTGTCCCCGCTCTTTATGGTGAAGAGATGGTCAACGGTCCGCTTCTGCCGTCTGTTCCCGACGAAGTGGCCGAGAAATTGGGTGGCCAGCTCATCGAAAGAAGAGATTGAGCGTGGCGTAAGTCCTCGGAACCAGTCTCGTCCGGAGCGGATGAGAGTGGCGGGAAAAGCGCGGCATTGAGCGGCGTCGGAACAGTCCTGGAAACTCATCCCGGCTGTGAACGCATCCAAATGGTCCTTCGGGTCGGACTTCCCGTCGAAGATTGAGACTTTCGGGGACTTGTTCCGGGAGGAGACGTGGACGGCGAGTAGCTCTTTGGTGAAGGGCTTCGTGAGCGAGTCAGCGGCATATTTAGCCCCGTCGCTTGAAGGATGATTTTCCCGATGCATGCCTTTGATCTTCTATTCGAGGGCGTTGAGTCGGCCGTGGTATCCCGATGATTCAGCATGTTCTGATTTTTGGCCTCTGCTGCCGGAGACCTGCGTCCGGCCACGGCCCTGGTTCCGTTCGATGAGATTCCTTAGGTCCCCTGGCGAAGTCGTCTTCGAGATACCGTGGCGAGTCCCGTCCGCGCGACCCCATCGAGGGAGGGGGTGCCGGTCATGCCTGGGCACAGGCGAGCTAACCGACACCTCCTCAGGAGGGACAGGGGTGCGATGAGCCTCGGGGCGAAGCGCTCTGGCGAGAGACCTCGGTGTTGAGCTGTATGGTGCCCAGCGGGTCATTGAATTGGTTGGCCCGAGGGATCTGTGGCCGCCTAAGACAGCGAGGCGGTGCTCGGTTGTGCTGACGTGGGCAGCGTCTTCTCTCCCTCTGTAGGGGTCCCGGTCCCGAGGTGGGGGAGCGGCGACCTGGGGAGTTTGCCCGGTCGTTTGGACACGGACGAGCGCATCCACGACGGACGTGAGCCGATCTATCCGAGCAGATAGGACGTGAATGGCGTTCAGGGGAGGAGGGGATCCATCTGCGCCTCCATTGTGGGGCGGGGAAGGCGGCGGCTAGTGCTTGGATCATCGCGGTGATCGCTCGCCATGAAGTTGAGATTGGAAGGTGAACTTTCGTTGAGTGGAACTAGTTCCCATAGACGGCGCCAACTTATGGATCTCTGGATCTCCTTTAGATGTTACCTTCCGGTGATCTGCTGCGAGCGCTGATGGATGGCTGAGATTGGATTTGGAGGGTTGCCTCCTGAAGCGTGTGGATCTCAATGGGTTTTATGTGGTTGAGGCCGAGGTACCTGTAAGGAAATCCCGGGATGGTTATGCCACCGAGGACCCTCCAACGATCAAGTTAGACGGGGTATTTTGGCAGAGTAACGGCCTATTTAGGTCAAATTGGCTTACCTGAGTCGTCTGAAAGAGGGGTTTATATAGTGACAGCAATGGGCAGGCGGGCGCGAGATTCACGCCGGCCGTTACGCCCCTAGCGTTACGCCCGCATGATAGGCGGGATTCCCCATTAATGACGAGATATGCACGTTAATGGGGGATCATGATGGCGTGGAACGCAGGATCATGGGCGGCGGATATCTCGTGCCTAGCGAGATTCGCGGAGCCGTGGCGGAGGCGCCTGTGATCGGTGCTGTGGGTCGGTCGGTGAGACCGAGGAAGATAAGCTCGGCGGGAGGCTCGGGAACGAGCGGGAGGCCGAGGCATCTTGGTTCTGTGATAGCTCGGAGGCGAGCCGGGAGGGCCGAGGAGGCCCATCGTGCAGGAGACTCGGAGGCGAGCCAACGGTTGTTTGTAAGGTGGGCATAGGAGTGGTCTGGGCGACCAATGAAGGTCGGAAACATTCTCGGGTCGAAGGCCCGGGGCATGCTTCTAATGTACCGTTGTCGCTCCCTTCCCGTGAGCCATGGGACACGTCAGTCACCGCGTGTCGTGATCTTAGGAAATACCACTTCTGAGCATCATCAACACCCATTTTTATTCTCACTTCCACGATGGTTTTCTCATAAACCTAATCCACACCTAATCCAATCTGAAAATTTCTCATTGTTTCAAAAGACGAATACACCCAATCCAAGCCCCAAGTTACCGGATAAATTCTATGAGTACGATTTCAAAATAAAAGATAAACTGTATCAACATTACCAAACTTAAATGCTTAACCCTAGAGATCAAATTAGCCGAGAACTCAGTCGAGCTTAATGCGGAAAAGATCGAGATGAGTATGAAGATTAAATTATTAAGCCTAAGAATTTGAATTTGATAGCAATGTTTGATTCGTTAGAAAAGCATGCTGTGATTGTTCGGGATGAAATTGTAAGAGGAAAAGGATAGGGTTTTATATCAATAAAGAAGCAGAAAGTAGTAATCAGAGATGTAGAAAAAAGATTGATTGAAATACGAGAGCTTTTTATAGAGTTTAAGGATTGGAATAGCAACATAATGAAAGTAGCGGATATTATCGTTGAGATTTTGGTTTGTTTGGAATAATTGGTTACATTTGATAATTTTAGCATTTAGTAGGTTTGTAGATATGAATAATTAATACAGAAATACTTTTTCTACCGGCCAAAACCATACCAATTTTCATACCAGCATACTTGGCGTCCAACGTGGCTGTTAACTTTTATCTCTCTCGTCTTTTAATTCTCTAGCTGTCAACTCTCTTCTTTCTATCTCCTTGGTCCTCCTTTCCAACTTCATCTTCCTGATCATTCTTCAATAATTAATGGCCATCATGCATCAACAATTCAATGGAATATTACCTTAAATCTTTATGAAGAAACCATCAAAAAAGATGATCTAAACAATTTCCATGGCTTTCTAGATATCCAACCCATGGCCCAAAACAACTAACACAAGTTTGAAACAGCCCACGGCTTCAAGTTAATTTCGCTAAATCAACTCCAAACCCAAAAACTTGTTGCTCCTTTTCAACAATGATGTTTTCCCATTAATTGATGGGTCCTAATTTAATTCTCTCAGCATGATGAGTGGGAAGTTTCTTGTCCAGAATCAAAGCAATAGTTTGTGCACAATTTTTGCTTGGGGAAGATCATTGCAGTTATAGTTTTTGTATTTTGCAGCTTATTTTAGTGCTAGAACCATCCAATTTTGTGTGATTTGCGAGCTATTTTTTGTGTTAAAACCATCCGATTTTGTTAAAAGTTACTCAAATATTTTCTTGCAATTATAGCCCATCAAACTTTAATCTACACTACGTAAGCTGAACCTCGCATTATTCGCTTTCAACCTTATTTTGAAGACAATAAACATGAGATTACTTTCTATACGAAAATCTGGTGATATTATCAATTAACAAGAAAATTATCCTATACAAGAAAATATTTAGAAACAAAATTTTATTGGTTCAAATAAATTGTTTAAGAGATGTGAATCTAAATAACCTTCAATTTAGACATCTCCTGTTTTGTAATGCTATCTTATATTTTATAAAGTTTTTAAACACATCAACTTAATGTAATGATTATTTTGAAATCAAAATATTGGAATTAATATATCAAAGATAACAATTGAACTTGTATCAACTTAAAAAGTCTTCAATCTCAAAACCTTGAATTTAAAAAGAAAAGGAAAATGTTCTAGTAGATTTTAATTAAAATCAACTCAATTTTTGAAATTAAGAAGCCTAAAAACAAGATGGTCGTTTTCATTTTAGGGTTGGTTGATTTTAAAGCATATCAAATTTTGAAATTGAGATGCTTGAAGTTACTCAAATAAGAGCTTAGTTTGCATTTTATGGTTCGGTCGATACATGGATTTTATGATTATCGAAACCCATACATTCCAAGAAATTGTGATTCCTAAACAATTGATTGCAGTGAATGTAGAATTGTTGTACTTGATAGAATTTGATCATTCCTTTTATATATACATGGTTGGCGGCGTCTAGCAACGACAATAAAGGGCGACGAGCAGATGACCAATGATATTAGTATCTAGCAACACCGACGAGTGACAAAGCAAAATTGCTGACGGAGAAAGATAGCTGATGACGGACGACGGCCGATGAACGATGCATGGCAGCCACCAGCAACAAGCAATGAGCGATAACAGGCAGAGGGTGAAGGGCAAAAAGGCAATGAGCGATAGAGAGGAACGAGCTACGGTTTACTGAGGGGGACGACCAACGAAGTTGGGCTGCAATCGACGGTCAGCGGATGGTGTTTAACCGGGGACAAATATTGGCAGGGGCGGAGCCAAGTGTGGGCATGTGTGGGCAATTGCCCACACTTGGCTCCCGTAGAAACCTACGATATTTACCTGTATACCCATTCCGGAAAAAAAATCCCCTACAAAAACTGCGATACTATAACTAACCTCCATAAAAACCGCGTTAAAAAAAGTCTCCGAAAGTTTCTCCTGATTTGACTCAACGATATTTTAACAATTAACCACTATCTTTTAAAATCTAATAACTTAGATTTTATTTGTTTTGTTTATAAAAACTCTCAAATATTGTTAAATATAAATTTATTTACTTAACAAAATAACTAATATCTTAAATATATATCTAAATACATTTAATTTGTACATTTAATCTCGTTTCAAATCTTATATATACTAAGATTTAAAACAATTTGAATGCTAAAAGGAAAAAATAATTTAGGAACAATTCTGTATACAATTTGACTACATAAAAATTAATCAGATAAAATTATTCTTAGTGCATTTTCTGGTATATTTAGTTATTTAAATAAATTATACAAGACAATTAATAAATAACATTATATCTCTTCATTGGTATTTTGCAATATATTAGTTCTTTTCGATGAAATTTCTTTTGACCTTCATTTCGTGGGAATTTATGTTTCTAAATTATGCATTCGATATGTTATTTTTCATCTACACTAACATAAATTTTTAGCTCCGCCACTGACTATCGGTGGTGGCGGACGACAATCAGAATAGTGGTTTTGGCAAGCTAGAAAATTTCGTGGTATTATTATGATAGACACCAAATTCTACGGATTTTTTTTCCGACGATCTGTGGGCATCTGGTTCCCGCGGGATGTTTATAATACTTGCAATGTTATATTTGTTAAAACAAGCATGAGGGTATTTTATGGGAAATTAAGATTCCCTCCTAAATTAACATGTACGAAGCAAGTCCTTAAAGGTATTCTTGTAAAAAAAGTCCTTTAAAACCAAAGTTCAAAAAACCACACTGTAAAAAACTTTATACTAGTTGCTACAATGAAAACCTTTAAGGTAGTTTAGTGAAAATAATGATAGTTAAGAGTTGTTAATTGAATTTTAGCCAAGGGCTATCTCTAAAAAAAATCCCAAAAGGTTTCATAAATTTGATAACAAATTACCAGAAGGTTTGAGTTCTCTAGAAAATACCATGTCACGTCAACACCAACGATGCCACATCAGCATTATCACGTTTGTTGCCGCGTCTTCAAAAAAATGCAAAAAAGAAACCCAAAATACCCTTCGTCTTCGTCATTCTAATAAACCTAACATTACCTAATTCCAACCATAGCGGCCTTCCCCTCCAACCGTTGTGGCCCTTACCCTCCATCTTTTTCTTTCTTTCCTTCCCAAAATATTGTAGTTATTTTAAATAGTTATTTATTAAATGGAAAAATGCTCATCTAATATGCAAAGTTAACACCATTAAGTGTTAACCAATCGTTGACCATTAGTCATGATTATTTTTGTTTGAAATTTTAAACTTTTTGATACTTTGTTGCCAAACCATGAAACCTTTTGAGAGTTTTATAGAGATAAACCTTTAGCCAAAATACAATTATGTTAGTTTTCTTCCAGAATGAGGCCCTATTGTGGGGCTTTACTAGCATACCATTTTATTAAACCATAACTCACCGTTAACCTTTAAGCTATTGGACAGTTGCTTCACTAAACATATTAATTTATAGTTTCTTTCATAAATAGAGCTTTTTTCCTAATGTATTAGTTAACCTCTTGCCCTTAGCCTTTAAGCTATTGCACTGCCGCTTCTTTAAACATATCTATTCATAATTTCTTTCATAAATAGAGCTTTTTTCCTCATATGTATTAGTCGACCTCTTGCCCTTTTCGCTCGATTATGTCCTTGAAGATCATATCGGTGTCTTTATGTTGCTATTGATTTCTATTACTCTTATATATTTATTAAATATAATTTTATATTTAAATTAGGTACAGTTACGGATTGTTCATCAGCCTTAAAATGAGATGGAAAACCAAAAATCAAATAGCAGCATTAGCGTGTTGAAGACCACTGCCATACTGTATTTGAAGGTTGAAGAGTAATTGGGCAATGAAGGATTAAGATTACAATGGCAGGCATTCAATGCATTTCAAGCCCCAACAACAAATACATTGTGAAGCCTCTGGTATGACATGATTTTCTTAAATACCCAATGACTTCCATGACATAAAATTGCACAGTAATAATATGAGTGGGTTAAATAATGAGTACTCATGATATGACTTAGTTGCATCACATAGTACTCTTTTCATCATACAATAAAAGTTATTAATGTAGTATCTGATTAATTCAGTTACTATATCAAAACCGACCTCAAAAGTGATTCAAAATGGTAGCAAAGATATTTTCCATCAACAATGATCATAGAAATAATAATATATAATGCACATATTTTAAGAAAAGATCTTTACCTTCTCTTCATCTATATCATGGAAATATGATGAGTGATTACGAGGAACAATCCAGATCTCGAAAGGAAATGAAGCCGCAAAGGGAACAACCGAAAAGAAATTTTTGGACTCATTAATCAAGGTATCCTTGGATCGAGCCTCACACAAGCCACACCTCCCCGTCCTATCAAAGAGCTCTTTCATGCTATTAAGCCGAGCAGAAACTGTGGGAGGAACAATTGGAAGACCCATAATCTGACTGTGTGAATGAGACATCGATGCTCCAGCAGATGCACCATAATTCTTAAAGACCTTGATGAATTAAAAAAGAGAAAAAAGATTAACTCAAATGTACTGGCCTGAAACAAATAGAAGGATGAAAAAACTACACAGATGATCTAAGGACAAGTTACACTAGTATAATTCCGGCCCCACTAAATCCATGCAAACCATGATATTTAACTATCTAAATATTACGAATAGCAATGATGGAAAACACATATTTGTTCTCTATTCGGTTGGTCACTACATAATGAATAAATGGATTATACACCGCATAATCGGATTATGCAGAATTATGCATAAATAGATTTTACATATATAAATATATACAGAAATCCAAACAAATATGATAGAAAGAATATGTTGATTGAAGATCAGAAAAGGAACTGAACCTTTATTTGGGGGATACTGAATTTGAATATTGATTTTTGAATACCAGATGGTTATGCATGTACGTGCCTAACATTGTCACTTGCTGGCATATTTCACAAACAGCAAATTATGCAGTCATTTACCCTGTTATACTATTCGACGCATTTCCTAGACATTCTTTTTAATGTTGATAAATCACTCTTTTAAAACCTTACTTAGAACACTGATAACTATATTAGATAATGATATAATTCTGGCTATGCGTCTCTCTCCCTCTTTCCGCATTACTTATTGATACATTGCTCAAAGAAAAAGCTTAAATTTCACTTTTCTGTTTTGCAATCAAAGCTCATCCCACATAAAAGAAGTCCTATCTATACATGAACTCAGGCTCATAAATCCAAAGAATTGCAACAGCGGCTATCAATGAAGCTTATTTCTCATATCTGGTGGCGAAGCTAGATATTTTCATTAGGAGGCAGACACACAACATAGTACAAGAAGTATAATTTCAAACAACCAAGATGGAATTTCATCAGAATCATACCTGACGCAGTGAAATTTGCTGATTTTTAAATTTTTTGAATCAGAACCAAGACATCAACTTATAATATAAAGTATGGGGGTGTTTCAATAACTTATCATTATGATGTTATAAAGTAATACCGCATCTAAGGGCTTGTTTGGTTGCAGGATTTGTTAGGATTTGGATTGTGGAATCCTAGGATTCCATAATTTTGTGTTTGTTCGGGGAATTTGGATTTCTAGGATTCCTTTATTTTTTATGGAGGGCCCACCACAAAACATGGATTCCTGAATACTAAAAAATTTCAAGGATTTTCAAGGATTCGGTACTATTCTTTGTACTTTTAGATGGGACCCGTGTACTTTATTTATTTAATAATCCTCTCTCTATCTCTCTCTCTAAAATCCTCAAATCCAAATCCCACTTTATTTTCAATAACCAAACAAAGATTACAAGAATCTTCAAATCCAATAATAGAAATCCAAAACCAACCAAACAACAAATTACCAAATCCAAAAATTTTCAACCGCACTATTTTGGAATCCAAATTTCATAATCTTGCAACCAAACAGCCCTAATATAGTTGTCAATGATTCTATTTCATTTGACTGCAACTTTACATCTCAATGATCTCACATTGTAGCATGATTGAGATTGAGAAGCTGGATTCCCAATTTCCATGTATATTACTGGACACTAATCCAATAAAATTAGTAATGCTGCATCTAATATAGTGGTTTATTGAATAAACTAAACTAAATTAACCCATCGATCAACATATTAAATTGCTTGAAGTTTCAAGATACAGATACAGAATCGTTTCTCATTTTTCAAAAAACAATTCAATTTCACTTACATTACATATGGCAATCCCAATTCACATTATTATCCAACTGAATGCATAAAGTTCTTAACTAGAATTAACTAGTATCAAAAAATTCAAAATTTGTAATTAGGGTTTCACCTGGACGTACTTAACGGATCCGACCCGCTTGAGCTACAGGATCCGACCCGCTTGAGCTACAGGAACCGATCTTTATACGCCCTCACAACCTCCACCTCCCCCAAATCCTGCAAACCCAGCTCATGGGTCGGAGTCTCGATCACCAGGTCATGGAACCCAAAACCCGGTACCACGCACCTCCCAAGATCCGAGCTTTCAGGATCCGATAAGCCCTCCTCCTCCGTCCGAAGCGCAGGATACAAGTTCTCGATCGCTCGGACCTTCCAATCGCTGGATCCGTTTGGGAATCGGAAGATCTCGGGTGGCGCATTCGCTCTCGTGGCCGATGCAGAAGGGGCAGGAGTTAGGGTTAGGGTTTTTAGGGTTCGAGCTGGAGCGCGATTTAAAGTCGGAGGGGCGGCGAGATCGAGCAGGAGAGAAGATGACCCATCGATTGAAGATGGAGCCTTTGCGGAGCTCGGGGGATTGCGAGGAAGAAGACGATGACATTGATAATTAGGGTTTAAGCTCGGAATATTTTCGGATTAATTTGGGGATTAATTTTTTCTTTTGGATTTATTTTTGGGATGATGAAATGCATGAGCTGCGTCAAATGGACGCAGTGTATCTGTCGGCTAGGACTCTGGAGCATTTGAGTTCAGAAAAATGCATCCTTGCTTATTTTTGCATAAAATGAAAGATTCGTGGTCAGTTGTTCGGTTGCCGCTAATGTTTGAAAAACAAAATCTTCTCTTGACTTCAAAGACCTGCATTATGCCTCACCGTTAGTTTTTCAATATGCGAGAATTTTTTATACCAAATTCCTATGTCGATCTAATTGATAAATTCTATTAGTTTCGCCTATCCTTCTATTTTCCTAAATCTTTATTTTGTTGAATCCATACCCATTCACTCGACAGAAGAAATTGTGGGAATGGCGTATTTAAGAAAAGAAAAAGGAGTAAAAAATTTGGAGAAGAAATAATGGAATGGTGTTTCGCTACAAATATACTAAAAGAGCTGCAAAGATGAGGGGTGTTGAAAACCACCCCAAAGTTCAAAAATTTTAAAAACAACCCTCCCCGATTTTAAGTTAACTAAAAAGAACCTTAGAGTTAACTTGCGTTATTAACGGTGTTAGAACTAGCCGTTGGGTTTGTAAAAAGACACATTTATCATTCCTTTCTGTTAACATTCTCGGTCCCAAATTACATTTATCATCACCAACAAAATAACATCTTTTGGCAAAAAAAATAGCAACATCTATAATAACAGCAGTAGCAACTATCTATTTGTTTCAGCTTTAGAATACGCCGCAGCCTTTTATCTCCATTTTGCTCTCTTCTTATTTTTCTCATCATTCTCCTCAACATATCCCGAGATGAGAGAAATCTTTGTTACGATATTAAGTCAAATATATGTTGGTTTTTTTATGTGGCGGTGGATCGAATAGAAACGGGAAAGTTTAGATGGGATGGAGAGTGCTTGTGATGGAGAGAAGGGGATGAGCGAGTGAAGAAAAACAACGCGGTGAATGGGGGAATTGAGGATGAGGAGATTCCAAAAGAGAGGAGAAGATAGAGGGGTTATGTGAATATTGTTTGAGATTGAGAACTTGAGTTGGAGTACTGTTTACTGCCGGAAACCAGGAAGACCGGCGTCTTACCTGAATCGGGGGGAAGATGCTAATTGGTGCTATCCGTCCACCTCTCCAAAAATGCCAAGTTGATTTATGGCACCATGTATCGAAGTTTAAACGGATGCGGCCGGTGTAGCAAACTTCGTCAGATTCCCTCTCGTTTGAGGGGTTTTTGATTGTGGGGACGCTCTTCCCTGCAGGCGCAAGCCCCTGCAGTTAATTACGCTACCGTATCGCGGTAACAACTTTCTCCTTCTCCATATGGTCACTTCGTGTCATGGGTATTTGTTTTGTGTTTGGTTGCCCGTGGATTGTATACGGAGACTAATTTGTGTTGTCGCCCGTAGGACGTGAATTAGTCCAAATCCGTATCTTCTTAAATTTGGGTTTGGGGGCGTTGTGTTTAAGGATACGTTTGCCTTATTTGAGGCTAAGATCAACTTAAACGTTTATTAAGGATACGTTAGTCTAATTTTAGACTAAGATCAACTTAACGGGATCGTTTAGATCCGACAAGAGAGCAATTGGGCTCTATTGTTTAGTTTAGTGACATTGTGGTCGATAATTAGTTTAAGGAAATTACGGTCCGACGTTAGTTTTAAGACATCGCGGTCGAGATTAAGGACATCATAGTCCGTGAGTTTAAGGACCTCACAGTCCGATATTAGTTTAAAGATATCACGGTCGAGATTAAGGACATCATAGTCCGTGGATTTAAGGACCCCACAGTCCGTTGTTTGTTTTAAGATATCACGGTCGAGGTTAAGGACATCATAGTCCGTGAGTTTAAGGACCTCACAGTCCGGTATTAATTTTAAGACATCACGGTCGAGATTAAGGACATCATAGTCCGTGAGTTTAAGGACCTCACAGTCCGGTGTTACTTTTAAGACATCACGGTCGAGATTAAGGATATCATAGTCCGTGGATTTAAGGACTCCACAGTCCGGTGTTAATTTTAAGACATCACGGTTGAGCTTAAGGACATCATAGTCCGTGGATTTAAGGACTCCACAGTCCGTTGTTAGTTTTAAGACATCACGGTCGAGGTTAAGGACATCATAGTCCATGAGTTTAAGGACCCCACAGTCCATGAAATGTATGGTTGTTGGGACCCATCACCTCTTTGAAGACGTTGAGAAATTACAACGACAAATATCAAAGGAGTGCAGAGATGTACCCTTGAACCAAGGTGAGTTGTTTGAAAGATGCTCAGTTCAATATAGGTTGAGGACTTATGGCCAGAATTGGGCTAAGTCCAATTAAAATGTTTTAACATTTTATTTTTGTTCTGGCTGTTAAGCCTTTATTTGGGCTCGGCCCTTTGAATAATGCTAAGCATTGGGCTCTGATATTTTTGTCTTTATCAGAACAGAGCACGTTCTGATAGTGCGCCACGTGGCGCGTCAGGCGCTTTGCGCCAATTAAAGAGCGCATTGCGCTAGCGCACGCGAAGGTGACACGTATCGCGCTAAGCGCTGGTTCATCAGCGCATTTGCGCTTTCCATTTATGAGTGTTTTGCGCTAGCGCGTCAGCGAGCGACACGTGGCGCGCTTGGCGCTGAGCGCCAGTCTAAGAGCGCAGCGTTCTGTTTTAAAAGCGCAGAGCGCAAGTAGTGTCTATGGTTGACACGTGGCAAGTTATGGCGCTATGCGCCAGTCCAATGAGCACAAGGACGCAGTTCATGAGTGCAAGCCACTTTTCAATAGCGCAAAACGCATCTGATCAATTTTAAGATCACAGAACAACTTTTATGTTCTTCTAAGGAGGCTTTGCCTCAAGATCCAAGAACGAAAGTTCTTGTTTTGATAAAAAGCTCTGCCTTTATAGATCAAAGATCTGTGGACGAAGTAGAAATACTTTTTTTTTTTATAATTAGATCTTTTGATCTTTTTTCTTATCATCAAAGACCTTGGTCTTTTTTCAGATCTATGATCTTTTTAGAAGAGGGTTCTTCTCTGTTGTTCAAGAACATAGTTCTTTTTTTTACCTTGAATATGAAGAAGAAATCTTCTTTTCTTAAGAGCTTGCTCTTTTTTGCAGAGGGTTTTTCTCTCTCTTCTTCTGTATTCTCTCTATTTCTCTTCTCCTTTTGACTTGAAATCTAGGGTCCTTTATATAGGACCAAATGATTTGTTAAATCAGTTTTAAGAGATCTCTCTCTGATTGATTTGGGAATATTTTCCACCGTTGGATCTTTGATCCTAAGGCTTCTGTTTTACAGAAAATAATCGTCTTGTTTTAATAAGATTGAGAAATCTTTCCATGCAGGATTTGTTCTGTCTTTGGTAATTTATTATTTACCATTGGATCGTTGATCCAGCGGAGTTAAAGCACAATATTGTTGTTTGGAAAGATTTTGAGAAATCTTTCCTTAACATAATTTAATTCTGGTTGATTAATGATTTATCATTATTATTAGATCTTTTGATCTAACGGTAGGAATTTTTAATTCCAGCGCTGGCGCACCTACGCTCGACACGTGGCGCGCAGCGCAGAGTGCAGTGCAACTGCGCTAGCGCATCCGTGCTTGATACGTGGCGCGCAGCGCAACTGCGATAGCGCACCTGTGTTAGATACGTGGCATGCAGCGCAGAGCGCAACGCAACTGCGTTAGCGCACCTTTGTTTAACACGTGTTGCATAGCGCAGAGCGCTAGATCTGAAGCATCGCTTCAATTTCTTAATTTTTGAATTTTGAAAACAGAGCTTTGCTCTGATTGGGGTGCGCTGCCCAGGGCTCAGCGCTCCTGGCGCTGGCGTGTCTGCTTTTGACACGTGGCGCGCAGCGCGCAGGATCTGAAGCGTTGCTTCAATTTTTGAATTTTGAAATTCAAAACAGAGCTTTGCTCTGATTGGGGGAAACAAATTCCCCCCACCGTTGCGCTCACATGGCGCACACATGAGTGCAGCGGTGGCGACATCTGAGCCCTTAGATCAACTCAGAAGTTGAAGAGGCAGTTCAGTGCCTATAAATAGGACCTTTGGTCTTTTAGATGATTATCATCTTCTTCTTGAGAATTTTTGCTCAGAGCCTTGCTCTTTTGTTAAGAACTTTCAATAGTCAGAACTCTTAGGTAAATTTTAGAAATTTTAATTTTAATAAATTAGGGTTTTTATCCATTAACAGAGCCTTACTCTTCATAGATCTTTGATCTAAAGAAAACCCTTTTAGGGTTTCATTAATAGAGCCTTACTCTTTTGACCCATAGATCTAAACAGATCTTTTCTTGGGGTTCTTATCCCATGAATCAGAGCTCTGCTCTTTTGATAATACGTAGATCTTTTGATGAAAAACTCTTAAGAGTTTTTTCATGGATCTTTAAGATCCCAGAATTTTAATTCTCAAGAATTAATTTTAATTAACTTTTGATGGATTTTCCATTATCATTACAGAGCTAGGCTCTTTAAGGAATTTTGTTCCTTCATGACCATAGTTTGACAAGTGTCACTCTGTTATAGAGGTTTGCTCTCAAAGGGAGATTTTCTCCTTTTCTCGAGGGATTTCTCATTCAATGAGAATATTCCTTGAGGATTTCCTCTCGAGGGATTTCTCATTCAATGAGAATATTCCTTGAGGATTTCCTCATTAATTGACAGTCCCATCTAATGATGAGGCTGTTTTATTAATTGATGCATTGTCATCTGGATTTTGTGGGCCCCCCTTGGGTCCCCTTTCCTCTGCACTGCAGTGTGGTACGTATTTTAAAGTGCCGAGTGTCAGAATTTTGAAATTAAATTATAACACTGATAATTGAATTTCGTTCTTTTTCGCAGGCGACATGTCTTCCGATCTTTCTTTCCTGTTTTTCCGCTCAGATTCCCTGAAGCATCGGTGGACCGGGAGGTTCTCGCGCTCATTAGAGATTATGATCCGGAACACAAAAACCTTCACCTGTGGGGTAGGTGGTATGACCAGATAATCAAAGGTCGTCGAAACTTCTCTTGTGTGACACCGTCGGATCCGATCTCATCGATTTCGTATGCAGATGCACCCTCGGTGAACTATGCCGTGGAGGTTGTCAATTGGATTTCGGAGGGTCTTCTCCAACCTTCGATTGCCGCCATACCCATACAGCTGCCGGTAGCTTTGGATACTCTGGGGCGACGCATATGCCAGGGCGAGTCGCACCCTTGGGGACAACCTTACAACATCGGGTTGACTCCCCGACATTCGGCCGGGTATTTGCAGTGGGCCAGGTACATTTTGTCGGCGAAGAAAACACACTTGCTGAAGCTCGGCCTATATCCTGCAGTTTACACGTCGTTGTTCCAATATTCTACTCCTCCGACATGGTGGATTAAGGCGTTCGTGGAGCAATGGAACATCCCAACACATACCTTTCTTCTACTGGACAGAGAAGTCTCCATCTCTTTAAAAGAATTTGCTAAGATTTCAGGTCTGCCGGTGAGGGGGGAGCACTATGAGGAGCTGCTTCCTCTAGATGAATACGTTTTTGCCACGAAGCCGGTGGTGATGGGCCTAACGCCGGAGAACGCCATCCAGCACCAGTTTCCCGGCTTGATCAAGGTGCTAAACATGTACGAGAGCCTCTTCTTGGAATCTGGAGGCCGGGGGGTCAGTTTCGCGGACTTCATTGCCCGGTTTCTTCGCCCGGAGATTTTGTTGCAGGGAGGCGAAAAATTTGCCAAGCTCGACGACCCCTTCGGCTTTGGTTTGGACCGCTGACCAGTGTTGGAAGACGATCAGAAGGGCTTCTTTCTTCCTGAAGCCGCGGTCATCCCTCTGTCAGAAATCGCCGCTCCAGATATTGACGAGGAGACTTTCTTCCTTGGGTTTCTCGGGCTATGGTTGTGCTGGTTCGTGCTCCTCATGCACCCTCGCTATATGAGGCCGTCCGTCTTCTACCCAGCGCATCAAATGGTGGCCGGAATACAGGTGGCTATCGGGATTGCCGGGCTAGCTGATTTTATTGATATTCTTGATGTGTAGTATTAGAAAATTGTATAGAAATCACAACCAAAAATATTTGACCGCAATCAATAACGGTGTCGGTTGTAGCGCGTTAGTAAGTGCGGATCGTCCACAGGGAAAGTGTAATCGTTCGTCTTTTGAATTAGGTGAATTGAAACTTTAAAGGAAAGAAAACAAAACAATTCAAGATTTGTATTTTGAAGTTCAAGAATTAGAAAATCTAGATCTAATAACAAGAAAAAGATAGAATCAAGAATTGATAGTTTGATGATTTTTCCAAACCAAATATCAAGAATCTAAATGAGGCTCGTAGGAATCGATCGGATCTATATATGTGGTGTAATCTTACAATTACGTATTCTTATCCTTCGATGAATTAATACTAGATCGATGATGATCGATCGAGAATTAGGGATTTCTTATGAAACTATGGTTTCATCATTTATCCCTTATTCTTTCGTCGATATTATTCACATTCTAGCCTCTAGTAAATTCAAGAAACGATCGTAAATCCCTAATTTCGAGCGATAACAATCAAGAAAGCATCGCAACGAAACTAGGTTGTCGGTTCTTGAACTTGCTAGGGTTTACAAAACTCGTAGGACTCAAGAATCGTATTAAGATTTGTTACATCATCATTCTATTGATCGTCTCGACTCCTTTACGAGCGGAGTTTTACTCGAACATCACAACAAGAATCACAATCACAAATTGAGATCGAATCATGATGCAAGAATTTAAAGAAAGCAAGATTAAAGAATTTCACCTTTTATTTATATTAACAATTTCGTTACAATCGCTCAAGAACTACAAGAGGAAGAACTCAATCGTCGATTTGGCTTCGCTCGTCTCCTTGAGTCGCGGATCGGCTTGGATCACTTGCTCGATTGAAGATCGGCTCCGCTCCTAAAAGGTTGAAGGCTTCTCACTTGATTGGTACTCGGGATCTTAAATTTGGAGTGAAATTAGGATTAGGGTTTCGCACAAGTCTTGTCACTAGACTTGTGGAAGAAAATGGTGTAAGAAAGAACAACTATTGATGAACTAATGATGAACAACCTCAACCCTTAGATCTAGGTTCCTATTTATAGCCATCAAAACCCTAGATCTAGGATTTGAATTTTAAGTTTCCCTCCAAAAGTTTGTTGAGGAAATTTGAATTTCCCTCCAAAAGTTAGTTAGAGGAGAAGCTTCTAGATGTGATTAGTTAGGAGGGTGTTTCTAGAAATAGTTTGTTAGGAGCTTAATTAAGATTAGCCTTGCTTAATCTTCTTTGCTGATCTGGCAGAAGCTTCGAGAGAATTATAGAATTTGACATGTCTTTCTGAGCTGTAGGTCTTGAGATATGAATTTTGCACTAAAAATGATTTGCTGACGTGTCCAAACCGCCGCGGAACCGCGGCATAAGCCGGCTCCCGCCGCGGTTCTGCGGTGCTTTTGGAGAGTTGGGGCTTGGGCTCTCTGGTGCTTGCTTGGGATGATGTATGGGCCTTTCTTTGATATGCTGATTTATATATTTCCTTCTGAATTGCTACCAGATCTGAAAACATGGAGTTGGTGTATTTTTGATCAGCTTCTTTTGACTTTGCTCCTGCAATTTCCTGCACAAATCTCGACACAAGTGTTGCGCAATACAGGGATGATGCGATGCCATAAAATACAGTCAATTTCCTTTATAGTGCCGGTTTAAAAGTCTAACACATGCAATCTGATATTTAACGACTGATTTGCTAATATGTGAAATATGAATACCGAACACTTCTAAATGAGTGCAAATGATAGGGAAATTGCCGTGTTAAAAATACATTTTTTTCGACTGATCAAATTCCCCCAAACTTAATTTCGATCGTCTCGAGCGAATTGTTTATTAAAAAGAGAAGGAGAAAATAAAGAAAGAGAAAAACTATCTAGCCACTTTCGTAGGCAACACGATTGCACTGAGCACGTGCAACAAACTTTTAAACCTCTAGGTGTCCCTAGTAGGAGGAGTGTTGTCTCCTGAGGGTTTTCAGCGGATTGCACCCACAAAATCCAATAATAAAAGGAAGATCATGAATATTACATTTAAAGACAAGAATTGTAAAAGAAAAGCCTTGAAAATTAGGGTTTCCAACTAAGCTAGCTTTTCGGTTGTCATGAGCCCTATCTTAATGGTCATGAAAAAATGTTAGAAATCACGTCCTCCCTCAATAAAACATCATCTTATTCTTCATTTCTATCTTTCTTCCAAACATCGATCATATCACCCTGCGTGTGTGTAAAGGACATCCCTACACCCGGAGAATTCAATTCAAGCTATCATACTCTTGCCCATCAGCCTCAGTACTTTTTAATTAATGAATATTTAGATGTGCTCACACACTTTCATGCGACCGTTAATACTTCTTGAGGTACTAACCGACCGATTACTCATGTGTTTTCTTATTTGGTGTATTTTCCTCGTCTTGCACCACCTCAGGCATAACAGTGACTCCCAGACCAGTTGGCCTTAGGGCACTAGGTGAAAAGGCACCCTCGCTATATATTTTTTTATTGCCTTCGGTGAGAACAAAACCAGTGTCCATTTTTCTCACCATTTTATATTTTCTTCATTTTTTTTTTAATTTCCTTCATACTTTTGGCTTTAAGACAAGAGCATTTCAAGGTATCCTTTACTATCCCAGGCTTTAAGACGTGTGTAAGTGCGAATAGCAGGGTATCAACGTTCAAAATGTTTGGCTTCCAGAATAGAAACTATTTTTCAGACTTATTTTTATCCTCAGATTAGTGACGTCCTTCATCTTACTAACTCTTGGGACAACGGCTCATAACTACTTATTACTAGTTCGTATAAGAAAACTTCTAATTTTCTTGGTTTTCTTAAATTTTTCTAATCTCATGGATGTAATTTTTCACTATCTAATCTTTTATTATCTTATTTATGTACAAAAATATATTTTTATTTTTTTGAAATTTTTTAAATTTTTATAGGTTTTCAAAAAAATGTTTTGTGCTTATACAAAGTGATATGCAAATGATGCGAAAATAAGCACAAACCTCCCCCAAACTTGTTTTCAACAGTGTCCTCACTGTTGTCATCTGCTAAATCTCAAAAAACCTGTAAGCTTGGGAGGAAAGGACGGGGCCTCCGTGTTGAAAGCCCGGGAGATTCTATATCTATACTCCATCAGGCCGGGCTTCCTCGTATTCAGGCAAAATGATACGGCGCTTTTTATGAGATACAACCCACATCATTTTGCCCAGTAGCTGAGTTATAACCAGGGGGTTCCACTAGAGGCGTTTTTGGAAGAACCTACTGCCGCTAGAGAGGGAATACGGAGTGCACTGCATCGCTTTTTGCGGTTAAACACGGGCACCCACTTTTTCATTAGTGAGCCGAGTTGCATTTCGAGGGCCCTTAATGTACACGGAGCCTGGTATCAACATGCGATGGGCGCTGTCATCAGAGAAGAGAGACGACTGCTGCTCGATCGCAAGAGCGCGCCCCCTGCCAGCGATCGCAACGTCTCTTTGAAGCGACGGATCGCTGTCCCTCTTCCGCTAAGAGGAGATGCTGTAGTTGAGCCTCCACGTGTGCTAAGCCCCACGCGGGGATTGCCCCATGATTTCGTGGAGACGGTGGACGTGCCATCTATGCCCCGTGCTCCCGTGGTGACGGTAAACGTGACTTCACCTGAATCTGGCGTGGGCTCGGATATCGGGACTCGCTGTCCCAAAGTGCCCACAAAGCGCAAGCTGGTTCTGGTTGCGACCGGAGCTCGCGCACAGAAGAAGAAGAAGAAGTCGGTCCTCTCCCTCGATGCCGTACTCGGCCTAGAGCCTCAGGCTCCTCTTACCGAAGGCCTAAGTGAATATGGGACCAATGAGGGTCTCTTTATAGCGCCAGAAGACACTGATCTTGATGCCGCTATTGCTGCTTCTGCGCGACTCGCGAGCCGTCAAGCGGAAACAGCCACTCTCGTGCAATCAAGTAAATATTGGTCGCACTTTGTTTTCGTATTATATCTTTATTTTCTATTATCATGCCTTGATTGACATTCTCCCTTTTGTAACAGGTTTTACTACTGAAGAGGTTCTGGCGGCTTCCCTCAGGACCTTCGAGGAGGAGGAGAGGAATCGCGCTCTATTGGGCATTGGTATGTCTCGGCCCATTGAGTCTTCATTCTCCACTTTATGGACAATCTAACCCTTTCTTTATCTTATTGCAGGGACCACAATGCCGGCCCCGCAAGGTGATGCGGAGACTCTTCCCAGGCCAGCCACCGAAGTCCCAGCCTCTTCGGTATTACCGAAAGAGGCCTTACTCAAACGACCGATGACGGATGCCCTGACGGCTCCAGAGGTAACCCTGGGTGCGGATGATGACGCTCTATTGAAGGAGGCTTCTAGAAGGTCTGCTTTGACTGCCCGGGAAGAAAAGAAGCGCCAGAGGCGCGCAGCAAGGGAGCGTAGTGCTGCTCTAGCTGTGGGAGCAGGTTCAAGCGCCGTTACTCCTGCTGTTACTCCTTCAGAGGAGTTCCCGGTTGCCTTGTCTACTACTCATAGACGGGCGGCACGTGCGGCTCGGTAAGCCAACGGTAAATCAACCCCAGGTAATGTGCTTTAAGGCTTCGTTGTCAACATTTTAAACTATCAGTTCTTATATATCTTGTCCTGCAGGGCCGAGCCTTACTGAAGAAGTGGCGGCGACCGTTGAGCCTGAGGGGACGGTGGAGGAGGTAGCTGTTGAACCCGGGGCGACGGTAGGCGATGTAGCCGTAACTGCCGAGCCCGAGATAGTGGCTGACGAGACAGTCACGATTTCTATGTCCGAGATAGTTACCACTGCCGAGCCTGAGGTGGCGGCGGGTGAGACGGCTACCACGGCCGAGCCTGAGGCAGCGGTGGATGAGACGGCTACCACGGCCAAGCCTAAGGCAGCGGTGGATAAGACGGTTGCGATCACTGAGCCCGAGGTAGTGGCGAGAGAAACGGGTACGATTACTGGGCCCGCTCATTCTCAAGAGTCGGGTACCGCTCCGATCATCGCTTTCCCCGCCTACGGTTCCTTGTTGTCTCATTGCGTCGCGAGCGTGACGACGGCTCTTGTGGAGTCAGGGGATGAGGCGACGGGAGGTGAGACCACCCCGATGGAGGAGGAAGACGCCACCGTTTTATCAAGTGACACCCTAGTCATGACTCCGGATGGCGACTTATCAGGTAAATTTTAGGTCACCGCCCTTCTTTTTATTATGCAATCTTTCCTAATAAGGTTTATCTTGTTTCTAATGCAGGTGCGGCTAGTGCTGATGTCGAGCTACTCGAGACAGCGCCGTCAGTTACCGCTCTGACGGTGACTACCTCTCTACCTTCTTTCGCACCGTCGCAGATGCTGGAAGGTATGGATTTGTGACCCATTGGTCTTATTTCTTGGCTGTATAATTCATGTACTGACATTGCGTTATCGCGTTTTCGCAGGAGTCCTTTTTGACCATCTGTACCAGGTGCTGCACCCACACTTCTCCTTCTTGTCAAAGATTAGTCCACCTGCCGGTATAGGTGAGTATTTTCTCTAAACAATATCCTTTTCTTCAACGGGCAGTCGCATTGCTGCTAACTCTTCTTCATATTGCTTGTAGCCTTACGAATTAAAGGGGGAACGAGGCCGTCGTTGCGCCACCGGTACTCCCAGCTCTGCCCCCTGCTACAGCAGGTATAGTAGACTCTACTTTTTGCGTATTTTCTTTATTTCCCGAGCCGACATCTGATTATGATCTATTTTGCAGCAATCACATCGACTCCAGCCCCGTTCGGGTCTCGCATTATAATGCCGGCAAGGCCTTTTTCCAGGCGTCCATCATCCAAAGGTGCTGTGACCAGTCTACGCATGCTGAGCGAATATATCGAGGAGTTTGACGCGGAGACTCCCACATCTACTGCGGATTTTGCCACAGAGGTTAACCCTATGCTGGCGACGCTCATGAAATTTCATGGCGAGGGCGTCGTTGAGTTTTGGGTTAATCGCTGCAGGGAAATCGAGGCTTGTTTGCATGAGCTTGAGCTTAGGCGTCCCGCACCTGAGGTTCTGGCTATGAGCACTCAACAGGCTGCATGGATTGAGCAGACCACTTCTTACTTCCGCCATCTTGAACAATAAGTGGCTTTAAAGCAAAAGGAATGTAAAGAAACTTCAAGCGAGTTTGCTCGACTGCATGCTGAGGTTGATGCGAATGCTGCCCAGTTGAAAGTTATCTTCGAAGGCCTTCTGCGATGTATCTCTGATGGGTTAATATTGAGGCAGAAGCTCGACGTCGTCGAGCGGGATGCACAAGATCGTGAAGCAGCTCAGCGGGCCGTCGAGGGACAACTCTCGTCTTACTTGCAGCAGCGAGCCCAGGTCGAAGCGGAGTTGGCCGCGGCAGCTGATCAGGAAGAGGGGCTGAGGGAAGTGCGCAAGCGGCTGACTGGATTATTGAAAGCGCTTCCTCTCAATAAAATTTTTGTACCATTTGTAATTTTGAATAAAATGTATTTATTCTTTTATTCCTTCATATGATGTATTTTGTACCCAATCGAATTCATGAATAAAAGATACACGTTCTTCGTAATGTCTTGTGTCATCTCTCTGCTTTCTTCTTTCTTGCTGTGTTGTTTGCCATGTGATTTTAGCAAGTGCGATCTGTAGATAATATATAACTATCAATCTTGTGCTCTTTGTAAAGTAGTGATGGCTTAGAAACAGGGTTAGGATCTGTCACCTAAGACTTTTCAACTTTATGAGTCGTAAGGGTCTCATAAAGAATTTTCTCCCTACCGGTCGAGAGGATCCCGTAGGTGTAATTTCTCCTTAAGAATCGTAAGGATTCCTAAGTGTGTTTTCTATTGAAAGTCGTAAGGATCTCGCAAGAGAATTTACTCCCTTACGAGTCGTGACGACCCGCAAATGATGGATGAAGTTGTCCTTATCCGCATTTCACGGAGCTAGGGGTTACTCTGGATGCTTCCCACGGGTTCACTGCCGTGTTCTGCGAGGACCAGGCTCCGCTCTGGACGTTTTCCAGGATGCCGTAGTTTAAAGACATCGCGGTCGAGGTTAAGGACATCATAGTCCGTGGATTTAATGACTCCACAGTCCGTTGTTAGTTTTAAGACATCACGATCGAGGTTAAGGACATCATAGTCCATGAGTTTAAGGATCTCACGGTCCAATGTTAGTTTTAAGACATCACGGTCGAGATTAAGGACATCATAGTCCGTGAGTTTAAGGACCTCACCGTCCAATGTTAGTTTTAAGACATCACGGCCGAGGTTAAGGACATCATAGTCCGTGAGTTTAAGGACCTCACAGTCCATTGTTAGTTTTAAGACATCACGGTCGAGGTTAAGGACATCATAGTCCATGGATTTAAGGACCCCACAGTCCGATGTTAGTTTTAAGACATCACGGTCGAGGTTAAGGACATCATAGTCCATGAGTTTAAGGACCTCACAGTCCAATGTTAGTTTTAAGACATCACGGTTGAGGTTAAGGACATCATAGTCCATGAGTTTAAGGACCTCACAGTCCAATGTTTGCTCTGGATTCTTTCCACGGGTTCACTGCCGTGTTCGGCGAGGACCAGGCTCCGCTCTGGATGCTTCACACGGGTTCACTGCCATGCTCTGCGAGGACCAGGATCTGCTCTGGACGTTTTCCATAGGGTCAGAAGTGACATAATCCGCGTTCCACGTAGCCAGGAATTTTGCTCTGGGTACTTCCCATGGGTTCACTGCCGTATTCGGCAAGGACTAGGCTCTGCTCTGGATGCTTCATACAGGTTCACTGCCGTGCTTTGCGAGGACCAGGATCCGCTCTGGACGTTTTCTACGGGGTCAGAAGTGACATAATCTGCGTTCCACGTAGCCAGGAAATTTTGCTCTAGATGCTTCCCACGGGTTCACTGCCGTGTTCGGCGAGGACTAGGCTCCGCTCTGGATACTTCATACGGGTTCACTGCCGTACTTTGTGAGGACCAGGATCCACTCTGGACGTTTTCCACGGGGTCAGAAGTGACATAATCTACGTTCCACGTAGCCAGGAAATTTTGCTCTAGATGCTTCCCACGGGTTCACTGCCGTGTTCGGCGAGGACTAAGCTCCGCTCTGGATGCTTCACACGGGTTCACTGCCGTGCTCTGCGAGGACCAGGATCCGCTCTGGACATTTTCCACAGGGTCAGAAGTGACATAATCCGTGTTCCACATAGCCAGGAAATTTTGCTCTAGATGCTTCCCACGGGTTCACTGCCGTGTTCGGCGAGGACTAGGCTCCGCTCTGGATGCTTTACACGGGTTCACTACCGTGCTCTGCGAGGACCAGGATCCGCTCTGGATGTTTTCCATAGGGTCAGAAGTGACATAATCCGCGTTCCACGTAGCCAGGAATTTTGCTCTAGATGCTTCCCATGGGTTCATTGCCGTGTTCGGCGAGGACTAGGCTCCGCTCTGGATGCTTCACACGGGTTCACTGCCGTGTTCTGCGAGGACCAGGATCTGCTCTGGACGTTTTCCACGGGGTCAGAAGTGACATAATCCGCGTTCCACGTAGCCAGGAAATTTTGCTCTAGATGCTTCCCACCGGTTCACTGCCGTGTTCGGCGAGGACTAGGCTCCGCTCTGGATGCTTCACACGGGTTCACTGCCGTGCTCTGCGAGGACCAGGATCTGCTCTGGACGTTTTCCACAGGGTCAGAAATGACATAATCCGCGTTCCACGTAGCTATGAAATTTTGCTCTAGATGCTTCCCACGGGTTCACTGCCGTGTTCGGCGAGCACTAGGCTCCGCTCTGGATGCTTCACACGGGTTCACTGCCGTGCTCTGCGAGGACCAGGATCCGCTCTGGACGTTTTCCACGGGGTCAGAAGTGACATAATCCGCGTTCCACGTAGCCAGGAATTTTGCTCTAGATGCTTCCCACGGGTTCACTGCCGTGTTCGGCGAGGACTAGGCTCCGCTCTGAATACTTCACACGGGTTCACTGCCGTGCTCTGCGAGGACCAGGATCCGCTCTGGACGTTTTCCATAGGGTCAGAAGTGACATAATCTGCGTTCCATGTAGCCAGGAAATTTTTCTCTAGATGCTTCCCACGGGTTCACTGCCGTGTTCGGCGAGGACTAGGGTCCACTCTGGATGCTTCACACGGGTTCACTGCCGTGCTCTGTGAGGACCAGGATCCGTTCTGGATGTTTTCCACGGGGTCAGAAGTGACATAATCCGCGTTCCACGTAGCCAAGAAGGGTTGACTCTATCCGCATTTCACAGAGTTGGAATTTGACTCTCGGTCATCTGTACACCGCCGAGTCATGGAACTGGGAGTTGCTGCTATTCCGCTTTGCTTGATGTTGTGTCTGTTGTAATAAGACGAGTGCTAAGATGATCTCTAGGCTGTGTATGAACCATTGAGATTTGGTCTCTCCTTCTGATGAAGTTTGGGGAGGAAGGGTGTGATTCCCTCTTTGTTTGCGCCCCTGGATTGTATACAGAGTTTGATGTAATATCATCTGTAGGGCATAAATTTCATTCATTCATTCATTTTTTTATTTCTTTCCGCGATGCTCTATCATTTCAGCTTTTATATCGCGAAGGTCGCGATTGTCCCATCATTTCGGCTATTTTTCGCGGTGCCCAATCATTTCGACTATTTATTTTACTTTTACTCACTGCTTTTTATTGCGAGTTGCCCAATCATTTCGGCTATTTTGCATGCATACATTTTTTACTTGCTGCTTCTGTTGCAAGTTGCCCCATCATTTCGGCTATTTCGTATGCATGTGTGGCTTTTCGCTGCAAGCTTGGGATTAGACACCGATTTCGGCATCAGCATCGCTACAACTGGGATATGGCCAGGAGCGAATCATCATTTGCCCCTGTCGATGTCGGACAAAGACGGCTTAGCGAACAGGGTTAGGATCCTGTCGACTAAGGCTTTTGACTTTATGAGCCGTAAGGGTCACATAAAGGTATTTCTCCCTACAAGTCGTGAGGATTTCATAGGTGCGTTTTCTCCTTAGGAATCGTGAGGACTCCTAAGTGTATGGCTTCTTGTAAGTCGTAAGGATCTTGCAAGAGAGTTTTCTCCTTATAAGTCGAGAAGACTCACAAGGGTTGTTCACCGTGCGAACATATCCCTAGTCACGGATGGGACTTTGTTAGGGAAATGTTTATTCGCGCCCGTGGATTGTATACAAGGGTCAGCATTGAGCCGCTTGTAGGGCAGTATTGGAGGTTGTGGGGTTGCTTAAGAACAGGTTCAGATCCCTGCGGCTTAATACTTTCAAATCTTATGAGCCGTGAGGGTCCCATAAGAGGATTCTCCTTACGAGTCGTGAGGATCTCGCAAGTGTAAATTTTCCTTAGGAATCGTGAGGATTCCTAAGTGTGTTGCTCCCTTCTGAGTCGTAAGGATCTTACGCAGGTAGTTTCTGCTTACAAAGTCGAGAGGACCTTACAGGTGTCTCTTAACGAGGCTGCGCCCTTTCGGGTTTTCACAAGACTCGCCGGTAGCCCTGCTGTTTTTACTCATGGAGCCCTTTCGGGTTTTCATCCGTGCCCATTTTGCTTATGGACATACCGTTTTCTTTTTTTTTTCTCTTTCTTTTTATTCGAACGAGGTTGCGCCCTTTCGGGTTTTCACAAGACTCGCCGGTAGCTCTGCTATTTTTACTCGCGGAGCCCTTTCGGGTTTTCATCCGTACCCATTTTGCTCATGGACATACCGTTTTCTCTTTTTTTTATTCTTTTTCTTTTTTTTATCAGCTTTGTGATGCTGCAATCCACCGTAGTTTATCGACATCTCGGTCAACAGCTAGTTTTAGGACATAGCGGTCCGTTGTTAGTTTAAGGACGTTTCGGTCCGTCGTTAGTTTAAGGACGTTTCGGTCCATAGTAAAGAAAGCCGGTTACTACTGATAGAGTTTGGGCTTAGGAAGATAGCGAGTGGATCATTGACCTAGGCCATGACTCGTCAGGCGTAGTATTTTTGTAAGAAGCGACCATTTATTGGCCTGGAGGGCCTTTCGCCATGCATGTCCATGAGCAGATAGGCTCCACCCTGGTAGACCTTGTCTATGATGTACGAGCCTTCATAATTCGGCTCAAATTTCCCTCGTTTAGCACGATTGGGGATCATAGGTCTTTTGACCACTAGCACGAGTTCGCCTTGGCGGAATGTCCTCGGTCTAGTCAATTTTTCGTAGGAGCGCGTCATCTTTGCTTTATAAGCCTCTAGATTTTGTTGCGCTACGAGCCAGGTTTCATCAAGGGCATCGAGCTCCTCAAGCCGAAGGTGAGTGCTCTCTTCGTCCGTCAGCTCGTAATGGACTGCCACTCGTAGAGAGGGTAGCTCTATCTCGAGGGGGAGTACCGCTTCTGTACCGAATACTAATGCGTATGGAGTTGTGTTCATGGCCTTCTTGAACGTAGTTCGATATGCCCAGAGAGCTTCATGCAGTCTCTCATGCCAATCCTTCTTATTTCGGGACACCGTTTTCTTCACGATCTTCGTCAAGATCTTGTTGAAAGTCTCAGCTAGACCGTTAGCTCGGGGATTATAAACTGAGGAGTATCTCCAGTCTATGTTGTGTTGTTGTGCGAAGCGGCTGATTTTGTGGCTTTTGTAGGCTGGCCCGTTAACGGATATGATCCGTCTCGGAGTTCCAAACCGATAAATGACGTGTGTCTTGAAGAAGTAAAGGATATTCTCCGTCTTCACTTCCCTCAGCGGTACTACTTCTGCCCATTTGGAGAAGTAATCAGTTGTCGCCAAAATGAACCGATGTCCTCTGGACGATGCTGGTTCGATGTGGCCGATTATATCAGTCCCCCACATTTCGAACGGCCAGCTAGCCACTGTCGGATGTAATGGATTCGGATGCTGGTGGATAAAGTCCCTATGGATCTGGCACGAGTGGCATTGCTTCGCATACTCAAGGCAGTCTTGGATCATCGTGGGCCAATAATAACCCATCCGTTTGATCTTCAGCTTCATCTTCGGCCCGTCTTGGTGAGAACCGCAGAGTCCGTCATGAGTTTCTAGGACGACCCTTTTTGCTTCTTCAGGTCCTAGGCATCTTAACCATAAAGAATTAAATGACCTCTTGTACAGAGTATCATTGACGAAAGTGAAAGATAGGGCCCGCTTCATGAGCTGATGTTTTGAGGACGCATCTTCAGGCGTTCGACGGGATTTGAAGTAGTCTATGAAGACTTCTCTCCAATCTTCAACCTTTTCTTGGTCTTTTACTCGTAGAGCCATTTGCTCGGTCACTCCCTTTTTCTTGGATGATTCCGGAGATATTTCTGTCGGTGTGAGGACCCGACGGCTTTGCACAACGATCCTCACGTCATCGAGGTTCTCGTCGGCTAGTTCCTTAGCGAGCTTGGCTAATGCATCCGCCTTGCTATTTCCGCACGCGATATGCTTTCCAAGGTGTAGGAAGGAATTTAAGTCAGCAGCTGTTGCACTCTCTCGCCATATTTCACCAACTCTGGTTTGCACGTCTGGTAGTCGCCGTTTATTTGACTAACGACCAGCTGGGAGTCTCTATATATGAGGAGGTTTTCAATTCCCATGTCGATGGCGATCTCGAGACCTGCTATCAAAGCTTCGTATTCGGCTTCATTGTTCGTCCTCGGCTCTGTCAAGGAGAAGGCGAAGCGCATTATCCCTCCTTGTGGGGTGATTTATGATTTTTGTTGTGTTTATCAAATGATCCCCGGCAACGGCGCCATTTGATTTAATGATTTTTAGGATGTGTATGTTGGAAAATTGTAAAGAAATCACAACCAAAAATATTTTGACCGCAATCAATAACGGTGTCGAATGTAGCGCGTTAGTAAGTGCGGATCGTCCACATGGAAAGTGTAATCGTTCGTTTTTTGAATGAGATGAGTCGAAACTTTAATGAAAGGAAACAAAACAATTCAAGATTTATAGTTGAAGTTCAAGAATTAGAAAATCTAGATTTAATAACAAGAAAAAGATAGAATCAAGAATTGATAGTTTGATGATTTTTCCAAACCAAATATCAAGAATCGAAATGAGGCTCGTAGGAATCGATCGGATCTATAGATGTGATGTAATCTTACAATTACGTATTCTTATCCTTCGATGAATTGATACTAGATCGATGATGATCGATCAAGAATTAGGGATTTCTTATGAAACTAGGGTTTCATCTTATCCCTTGTTCTTTCGTCGATATCATTCACATTCTAGCCTCTAGTAAATTCAAGAAACGATCGTAGATCCCTAATTTCGAGCGATCACAATCAAGAAAGCATCGCAACGAAACTAGGTCATCGATTCTTGAACTTGCTAGGGTTTACAAAACTCGTAGGACTTAAAAATCGTTTTAAGATTTGTTACATCATCATTCTATTGATCGTCTCGGCTCCTTTACGAGCGGAGTTTTACTCAAATATCACAACAAGAACAACAATTACAAATTGAGATCTAATCATGATGCAAGAATTAAAAGAAAGAAAGATTAAAGAATTTCACCTTTTATTTATATCAACAATTTCATTACATTCGCTTAAGAACTACAAGAGGAAGAACTCGATCGTCGATTTGGCTTCGCTCGTCTCCGTGGGTCACGGATCAGCTTGGATCACTTGCCCGATTGAAGATCGGCTCGGCTCCTAAAAGGTTGAAGGCTTCTTGCTTGATTGGTACTCAAGATCTTGAATTTGGAGTGGAATTAGGGTTAGGGTTTCGCACAAGCCTTGTCACTAGACTTGTGGAAGAAGATGAAGAATTGAGATTTAGGAATGGGAGAGATTAACAACTAATGATGAACAACCTCAACCCTGAGATCTAGGCTCCTATTTATAGATCTCAAAACCCTAGATCTAGGATTTGAATTTTAAGTTTCCCTCCAAAAGTTTGTTGAGGAAATTTGAATTTCCCTCCAAAAGTTAGTTAGAGGAGAAACTTCTAGATGTGATTAGTTAGGAGGGAGCTTCTAGAAGAGGTTAGTTAGGAGCTTAATTAGGATTAGCTTTGCTTAATGATCTTTGCTGATCTGGCAGTAGCTTCGCGAGAATTCTGGAATTTGACATATCTTTCTGAGCTGTAGGCCTTGAGATATGAATTTTGCACTAAAAATAATTTGCTGATCTGACCAAACCGCCGCGGAACCGTGGCTCAAGCCGGCTCCCGCCGCGGTTCCGCGGCGCTTTAGAGGCTTTAGGGCTTGCAACTTTTGGTGATGATTTAGGCTGACTTGTGGGCCTTTCTTTGATATGTTGATTTTTATATTTCCTTTTGAATTGCTACCAGATCTGAAATCATTGAGTTGGCGTATTTTTGATCAGCTCTTTTGGCTTTGCTCCTGCAATTTCCTGCACAAATCTTGACACAAGTGTTGCGCAAATAAAGAGATGATGCAAGGCCATGAAATGCGGTCAATTTTCCTTAAAGTGCCGGTTTTAAAATCTAACACATGCAATCTGATATTTTACGACTGATTTGCTAATATGTGAAATATGAATACCGAACACTTCTAAATGAGTACAAAAGATGGGGAAATTGCCGTGTTAAAAATACATTATTTTCGACTGATCAAATTCCCCCAAACTTAATTTCGATCGTCTCGAGCGAATGTTTTATTAAAAAGAGAAGGAGAAAATAAAGAAAGAGAAAAACTAACTAGCACACTTTCGTAGGCAACACGATTGCACTGAGCACGTGCAACAAGCCTTTAAACCTCTAGGTGTCCCTAGTAGGAGGAGTGTTGTCTCCTGAGGATTTTCAGCGGATTGCACCCACAAAATCCAATAATAAAAGGAAGATCATGAATATTACATTTAAAGAAAAGAATCGTAGAAGAAAAGCCTTGAAAATTAGGGTTTCCAACTAAGCTAGCTTTTCGGTTGTCATGAGCCCTATCTTAATGGTCATGAAAAGATGTTAGAAATCACATCCTCCCTCAATAAAACATCGTCTTATTCTTCATTCCTATCTTTCTTCCAAACATCGATCATATAACCCTGCGTGTGTGTAAAGACATCCCTACACCCGGAGAATTCAATTCAAGCTATCATACTCTTGCCCATCAGCCTCAGTACTTTTTAATTAATGAATATTTAGATGTGCTTACACACTTTCATGCGACCGTTAATACTTCTTGAGGTACTAACCGACCGATTACTCATGTGTTTGCTTATTTGGTGTATTTTCCTCGTCTTGCACCACCTACGGCATAGCAGTGACTCCCAGACCAGTTGGCCTTAGGGCACTAGGTGAAGAAGCACCCTCGCTATATATTTTTTATTGCCCTCAGCGATAACAAAACCAGTGTCCATTTTTCTCACCACTTTATATATTTTTTTATTCACTTTTTCTATTTATTTCCTTCATACATCGGCTTTAAGACAAGAGCATTTCAAGGTATCCTCTACTATCCCAGGCTTTAAGACGTGTGTAAGTGCGAATAGCAGGGTATCAACGTTCAAAATATTTGGCTTTCAGAATAGAAACTATTTTTCAGACTTATTTTTATCCTCAGATTAGTGACTTCCTTCATCTTACTAACCCTTGGGACAACGACTCATAACTACTTATTACTAGTTCGTATAAGAAAACTTCTAATTTTCTTGGTTTTCTTAAATTTTTCTAATCTCATGGATGTAATTTTTCACTATCTAAACTTTCATTATCTTATTTATGTACAAAAAATATTTTTATTATTTTAAATTTTTTTGGGTTTTCGAAAATGTTTTGTGCTTATGCAGATGATATGCAAATGATGCAAAAATAAGCACAAACCTCCCCCAAACTTGTTTTCAACAGTGTCCTCACTGTTGCCTTCTGCTAAATCTCAAAAACCTGTAAGCTTGGGAGGAATTTATTAGCGGGGGCAAAATATTTAAGTGAAGAACCTCCCCCAAACTTATTTTTGGCTCAAAAGTTTGTAAAAATTTTCTTTTCAAGAGCCAGAAAAAATGCCCCCCCAAACTTGAGTTATGCAATGTTAAGCTTTGAAAATCATATGAGGGGGGTCAAAAAATCATTGGTCGATGCCAAACTTTGCAAAGACCGAAAGTTAACACCAACCATTCAAAAATTTTGTCAATGCAGTGCTCGGGTTGGTGGAAGAAGAAGTGGGGAAAGGTTAAGTGGTGGAAGAGAGTGTGTGTGCGTCTCATTTTGGAGAGACGATACAGTGAATGTGATGGATTACTCGCATTCTTTTTACAGTCTATATGAAGGGGTGGAGGATCAATTTCATTGATTATGAGATGATTCATCTCAACAACCATGTCATTCAAAAATGCGAGTTCATCAGCGAAGATTTCCACAAATGTTCCATCAATAACCCGATGAATAATGTCATCACAAAGTGCGGGGTGATCTTCAGACTCTAAAAGCAGTTCATAATCAGTGTTAGTTGTTGACCCGGACAACTCGGTGGAAGAGTCCATATGTGTATGATACATAGTTGGGTCAAACAATAACATATGAAAAGAGTCAAGATCGGTATCAGGAGGATCATCAAATTCGCTGCTGTCGACATCCATTAAGTCGATAGAACAGACCTGAGCAGTAGGTTCGGAGGGTACACTTCCCAACTTGTAAATGTTTAGCTCAATTGACCTATTCCCGAAGGATAGGGTCATAGAACCATTACGACAATTGATGATAGCGTTGGAAGTGGCCAAAAAGGGGCGACCTAAAATCACCGGAATTTGATTCCGGGGGTTCGCTACAGGCTGTGTATCAAGTACAATAAAGTCCACAGAAAATATAAATTCCCCGATTTTTATTAACACATCCTCCAGTTCACCCCTAGGTTTGGTGATTGATCGATCAGCCATCTGGAGAGTGCAATGGGTTGGCTTCAACTCTCCGATCCCTAACTGCTCATAGACTGAGTATGGAAGCAAGTTAACACTAGCGCCAAGGTCTAGTAGAGCACGGTTAATGTGTTTTCCCCCGATAGAAATGGAAATTGTAGGATATCCAGGATCCTTACGTTTCCTAGGTAATTGTTGGGGGAACGCCGTGTCTACAGTCTTTGCCATGAATATCTTCTTGGGCACTTGAGTCTTCCTCTTCCTAGTGCACAAGTTCTTAAGAGTTTTCGCATAGGACGGAACTTGTTGGATAGCATCTAGGAGAGGGATGTTGATGTTAACTTGCTTAAAAATATCCCTAATCTTCTCCATATGTGGACTCGGTGTGTTTGCCCTTAACCGATTAGGATAAGGTGCTTTAGCAATAAGCGCTGGGTCCATCATAGGAGAAGGAAGTGGGGGTAGACATGATCCCAAAAGAGGAGTGGGGATCGTCTGTGGAGAACTAGAAGAGATGTGCTGAGGTGGCGAGCCTTGTGGGAAACGAAGAATAGGCTCGCAAGAAGGTGGTGGGGTAGAAGAATTGGGATCAGAATCAGAAGTGTGTGTGTGAGGAAAGGTCTCAGCCGGGGTGTTATTGATTGATTTTTCTGTATCATCAAACTCTTCCCCAACGTGATTGTCAAGCACTCTTTCAGATCTCAACATGGTTGCATTCACAAGATGTGAATAGCCAGGATTGGGCAAAGGTTGGGCTTGAAGTTTCCCTTTCTCTCTTGCACTCATTTCGGCTTTTAGTTGTGCAATTTGTGCTTCCATCGATTTGATATTCTCATTTTGAGAGACAATGATCTTCATCACATTCTCGATGGAAGATTGCAAACTTGCCGTCCCTTGGATGGATTGTTTCATGAAAGTATCCAAGGTTTGTGCTAGTGCAGAGGTATTATCTGTACCGGTCAATTGCAAAGAGTTTTCATGTGGTGCAAAAGTATTGGCCGGATTTTGGAAGTTTTGTGATTGAAAGGGGTGCTGACTCAATTGAAGTGGTGGCTGCTGTTGTGGTGGAGGGACCTTTTGGAAATTGTGTTGGGTTGGAACCGTGTTTTGAAATTGTGATTGGTTCCAAGCAAAATTAAGGTGATTCCTCCAACCCTGATCATATGTGGAGGAACATGGATCGTTTCTAGGTCTTTGAAATGCGTCATTGGTATGCTCATGACCTTGAAACGGACATTCTTCCGTCAAGTGAGACGGATCAGAACAACAGCCACATACAGTTTTGGAGAGTGACATTTGATTTAGGGTGGCGGCTAAAAATTTGTTTTCCATAGTCTCGAGTTTCTTGTGTATAGCTGCAATATCAGCTCTAACTCCTATGGAAATATCATTGCCATCCCTAGATGATTGACTCACACCCTTCCACTGTAAAGATTTTTCAGCGAAATTTTCTAGGAATTCCCAGGCTTCCCCATCATCTTTGGTCATAAAATTGCCTTGACATATGGATTCAAGGGTCTGTCTTGTGTAAGGAGTAATGCCCTCATAAATGATTCGGCACAATTCCCATCTCGGGATGCCGTGATGTGGACATTGGACTAACAGATCCTTGAAACGTTCAAGACATTTTGAAAATGTTTCATTTGGAAGCTGGGTGAATTGATAGATTTCGCTACGGACTCGAGCCGTTTTTTGATGTGGGTAAAATTTCTTCAGGAATGCTTTGACGAAGTCTTCCCAATTAGAGATGGAATGTGCGGTAGTGTTATACAGCCACTTCTCGGCTATATCGCACAAGGTAAATGGGAGAAGACGAAGACGCATAGCATCCACAGAAAGCTGTGAGGTACCCATCATTGCGCATACATTTTCAAATTTGGTGATAAACACGTATGCGTCCTCAGACTCGAGACCGTGAAATTTTGGTAGAAGGTTGATGTATTGGGGTTTTATTTGAAAATTTTCCCCATTGGCTGGTGGAATGGAAAGACAAGTGGAAAGAGGGCCTCGTGTAGGATAGCATCTCTCTTGGAGAGAGATGCGAGGTGGATTCTGCGCACCAACGGACGGCGGCAGGGTAGTGGAAAAGAAGTTCGATGGAGACGGATCCATCGATGTGGGAGTGGTGGTGGGAAAAGAAAGGGTAAATGTAGAAATACCGACTTTAGGGTCGATCAAGGAACGCGGACAAAACAGGCACTAGAATCCTGTTGTCCAGCCTATCTTGCACTAAAAAGGGTTAGTACAAGTGGCAGCGTGAATATATAATTAGGGGAATGATGAATGAATGCGGTGTTTGTTTTGAAAAGTGGACGGATTTTTGAAAAAATGATGCAACACACAAAACCCTAGAATCTAGTGTTCACCTAGGTCAGGCTCTAGACCGCTCCTAACTGCCAAAAGACAAGTCGCAGGATAGAATCTTCCACTGCCTCTTTGTCCCCCTGTGGCCAGGTAAGTGCCAGGTAAGTGGGAAGGTACTCCACTACGTAAGTAGTGGGCCTAATTAATAACCACTAGCCTTCGACACACTTGCCTAGGCACCACAAGAAAACGCGGATAAGCAATGAATTACCCACGGCCTTCTTCTGTCCTAAGTGAGAGCGACGATCCTTAGAGTCATCTCTAGATTTCTTTTAATTAATGAGGGTCAATGCGGATGCAAGTTTTGCGATTTTTGGGGCCTAGGAAGGGTAATGAACTCCCCACCTAATTTGGATTTGGCCGTGCCCCTTAATATCCGTATTAATATGCAAACAACCAAAAATCAAAATCACGCACAAATTTTATTTTGCTTTTTGCGCGGCGCTGCGATTATTTGCAAAGAAACCTGCACAAAATGTTAATTGGAGTAGATGAGGAAGTAGATAAGAAAGTCAAGAGAGTTACCAAAATTTTTGAACAGTGATTCCACTGTAGCACCGCGGTTCCCCCGCGGGAGTCGCCTAATGCCGCGGTTCCGCGGTGGAAATATCAGATCACTGCACGAAACTTTCACAGTAGGTTCCTGTTCACTTAAAAAGCTCTCTGGAATTTTCAGAATAATTTTTCCCAAGCTCCAATGCTCCCAGATTTCCTCGCAATCAAATCACAAAACACGTATTAGGGTTGTGCGAGTTTAGATCTAAAAATTATAATGGAATAAATTTTTCAACTCAAATTTCAAAATACAAACTATTAGCACACTATCCCCGGCAACGGCGCCATTTGATTTATGATTTTTGTTATGTTTATCAAATGATCCTCGGCAACGGCGCCATTTGATTTAATGATTTTTAGGATGTGTATGTTGGAAAATTGTAAAGAAATCACAACCAAAAATATTTTGACCGCAATCAATAACGGTGTCGAATGTAGCGCGTTAGTAAGTGCGGATCGTCCACAGGGAAAGTGTAATCGTTCGTCTTTTGAATGAGATGAGTCGAAACTTTAATGAAAGGAAACAAAACAATTCAAGATTTATAGTTGAAGTTCAAGAATTAGAAAATCTAGATCTAATAACAAGAAAAAGATAGAATCAAGAATTGATAGTTTGATGATTTTTCCAAACCAAATATCAAGAATCGAAATGAGGCTCGTAGGAATCGATCGGATCTATAGATGTGATGTAATTTTACAATTACGTATTCTTATCCTTCGATGAATTGATACTAGATCGATGATGATCGATCAAGAATTAGGGATTTCTTATGAAACTAGGGTTTCATCTTATCCCTTGTTCTTTCATCGATATCATTCACATTCTAGCCTCTAGTAAATTCAAGAAACGATCGTAGATCCCTAATTTCGAGCGATCACAATCAAGAAAGCATCGCAACGAAACTAGGTCATCGATTCTTGAACTTTCTAGGGTTTACAAAACTCGTAGGACTTAAAAATCGTTTTAAGATTTGTTACATCATCATTCTATTGATCGTCTCGGCTCCTTTACGAGCGGAGTTTTACTCAAACATCACAACAAGAACAACAATTACAAATTGAGATCTAATCATGATACAAGAATTAAAAGAAAGCAAGATTAAAGAATTTCACCTTTTATTTATATCAACAATTTCATTACATTCGCTCAAGAACTACAAGAGGAAGAACTCGATCGTCGATTTGGTTTCGCTCGTCTCCGTGGGTCGCGGATCGGCTTGGATCACTTGCCCGATTGAAGATCGGCTCGGCTCCTAAAAGGTTGAAGGCTTCTTGCTTGATTGGTACTCAAGATCTTGAATTTGGAGTGGAATTAGGGTTAGGGTTTCGCACAAGCCTTGTCACTAGACTTATGGAAGAAGATGAAGAATTGAGATTTAGGAATGGGAGAGATTAACAACTAATGATGAACAACCTCAACCCTTAGATCTAGGCTCCTATTTATAGATCTCAAAACCCTAGATCTAGGATTTGAATTTTAAGTTTCCCTCCAAAAGTTTGTTGAGGAAATTTGAATTTCCCTCCAAAAGTTAGTTAGAGGAGAAACTTCTAGATGTGATTAGTTAGGAGGGAGCTTCTAGAAGAGGTTAGTTAGGAGCTTAATTAGGATTAGCTTTGCTTAATGATCTTTACTGATCTGGCAGTAGCTTCGCGAGAATTCTGGAATTTGACATATCTTTCTGAGCTGTAGGCCTTGAGATATGAATTTTGCACTAAAAATAATTTGCTGATCTGACCAAACCGCCGCGGAACCGCGGCGCAAGCCGGCTCCCGCCGCGGTTCCGCGGCGCTTTAGAGGCTTTAGGGCTTGCAACTTTTGGTGATGATTTGGGCTGACTTGTGGGCCTTTCTTTGATATGTTGATTTTTATATTTCCTTTTGAATTGCTACCAGATCTGAAATCATTGAGTTGGCGTATTTTTGATCAGCTCTTTTGGCTTTGCTCCTGCAATTTCCTGCACAAATCTCGACACAAGTGTTGCGCAAATAAAGAGATAATGCAATGCCATGAAATGCGGTCAATTTCCCTTAAAGTGCCGGTTTTAAAGTCTAACACATGCAATCTGATATTTTACGACTGATTTGCTAATATGTGAAATATGAATACCGAACACTTCTAAATGAGTGCAAAAGATGGGGAAATTGCCGTGTTAAAAATACATTATTTTCGACTGATCATGGGGTCACGAAGATAAGGCCTACCCCTGATTTGATTATGGGCGTGCTTTGTTTGCGCTTCTTCATGGAAGACGCTCCATCAAAATAAAGTTCCCATCGGGTATCACCACCGTCGATCGCATCAAACGCATGTTCGTCTGGAAGTTCGCAATTCAAAGAGGAATCGGCCGGTATCGGATGCTCAGCGAGGAAGTCGGCGATGGCCTGGCCTTTCACTGCCATAAGAGGTCGATAAGTTATCGAGAATTCCATCAAGAGTAGGGCCCATTTAGCAAGCCGTCCTGTTAATATGGTCTTCGACATCAAGTATTTGAGAGGATCAACTTTTGATATGAGATGGACCTCATGTGCCAATGCATAGTGTCTGAGCTTCGTTATCGCGAAGATCAACGCCAGGCTGCGTTTTTCGATGGGAGAATAATTGCTTTCTACCCCCAGTAGAATTCGGATCAAACAGTAGAGAGCTCTTTCTTTCCCTTGGTCGTTCTTTTGTGCCCACAGCGCGCTTAAAGAACCTTCGAGAGTTGTTGTATAAAGAATGAGAGGCTTTCCCTTGACCGGAGCGGCTAGCACCGGCGGATTCTGCAGGTATTGCTTGATTTCGTCCAGTGCGCTTTGGCATTTTTGATCCCAGACAAACGGGGTTCCCTTTTTCATCAAGTGACTGTAGGGGCGGCACTTGCCAGAGAGATTGGCTATAAATCGCCGGATATACGCGAGCTTCCCTTGGAGAGACCGCAATTGCTTGAGAGTCCTTGGCGGAGGCATTTCCATAATCGCTTTGATCTTTGACGGATCTATCTCGATGCCTCGGTGTCGGACAATGAATCCTAGGAATTTTCCCGAGGAAACTCCAAATGCGCATTTGAGAGGGTTCATCTTCAAGTTGTATTGCCTAAGGCGTTGAAATACGATCTTAAGATGCTCGAGATGTTCCTCATATGATTTGCTTTTAACCACGAGGTTGTCGATGTAGCATTCGACGATTTCATGTATGAGGTCGTCGAAAATCTTCGTCATGGACCTCTGATAGGTGGCATCGGTGTTCTTTAGACCGAAGGGAATCACTTTGTAGCAGAATATACCCAAAGGGGTCCGGAAAGCGGTGTGCCTCTGGTCTTCGGGATGCATCTTTATCTGGTTATATCCTGATGATCCGTCCATGAAGTGTTAGTGTATATGCCCTAGAGGCCATTACTGTATCATACTAGTTTGTATATTACTTAATGGAAGCTTGGGATATTCACCTTGTATAAACAATCTTGCTCAATATAGTAGTATACTACTTGGTTTGTTTCTACTTCAATGTGTACATGTGTTTATTTTAGTATATCACCTATACGCATTAGTGGAGCCCTTAGGATCTTTGCTTGATTACCAGCGTTGTGATGGCAGTCACACTAGTGGGGGCTGGGTAATCTATAAGCACATCCTTATACAGGTCCCTAGTCGCGGGACTATCGAGACAGGGCATCGATACTCCGGAGTAGACTAGCGTATGCGCTTCTCATCCCAGTGTGGGAGATGGTCTGTCCCACAGCCATCAGTACGTCGTACTGGAGATAGTATACGGGTGCTCGTTGGGTTACGAGTACACTGGACAGGACTCGTCGGGAACTGACAGGCTGGTATTATACCTATCGTCAGTTATCAGTTCCCAGGTGACATGAGTACAGCTTAGTCTGCTGACTTGACACTGGCACTTCGCCTCGAGTGTGTTCCCACTGCACTTTGATCACTACCCTACCACGGCTCAAAGGAGTCATGCAAACAGGTAATGGTTGGGTGCAGTCCCGAAGCACTTGGAGGCAGTGACGGTTAGACAGGATTCGTCTCTCCCGGTATTGGGGGTTGACATCGCGCTGTGTCTAGGAAAGCCATTACACGAGTAGTCCCTGGTCAGGGCAAGCGAGATATACTGGTAGGCTTCCAGTGTTATCTCAGGGTGTTTTGGGCTTCACTCCGATACGACTTGTACCGCTATTAGGGGACTGACATTTTACCGCCCCCTAGGCCCGACATGCGATGTATTAGACGAACAGACCGGACTGTACGGAGACTGTCACATTCAGACTCGGTAGGAGTTCAGATGGGGTTCACCTCGTCAGCCTTCTTGTCGGCATCTACCTGGGGACCGTTACGCACAGCTAGTGCCGCTTGCGGTCTGTGGTTAAACCCACTGCCAGCGTAGTGTCGAGTCTTTAGAGTCCCACACAGAGGGTATTCGCCTCTGGGCAAAACAGAGTAGAGGTCGCATGGTCTTGCGACAGGGTTCGTTCTCATCCGCGCACTTGTGCACGTTTGGAGTCCGGACAGATATTACTAGTAGGCTCTGGTTTGAGCCAGATACTGGTATATGTTTTGGGGTTGATTTTATCTCTTGGTATTCATGTTCCTCGGAACAAGAATACGGGTGTGTATGCACAGTTGATTGAGGCGGAGGAACAGGTTTTTCATTAGGGTTTCGGAACGGGTGCGTATGCACAGTTGACAGTCGTCTTTTTTCAAATCCTAATGGAATTATGATATATCTATTAATAATATTAATTAAATGAAATTGTGTCATGGTTGGATTTTGTTGACTTGTTGACCATGGTTGACTTGTTGACCATGGTTGAAGGTTTGACCATCATCATTACAAAAGAAAGATGCTTTTTGATTCTTGCAAAACCATTTAAAGAATGTAATGATAATGGTCATTCCAAACCATCCATCAACTATTTCATTTTATTATTATTGTTAATTGTTAATTCTTTTCATTTGTGATATGGTTGCAAGAAATGAAAAGAATAAGCTCATTCTATCATAACCATTCTCTCTCCTCACTTGTTCTTCTTCCTCCTCTAGTTCAAGGAGATCCCTTCTCATGAGTTGAGAATCCCTCTCCTTGAGTTAAAAACACCCCAAAGACACTCTCTATTCACTCTAGGGTCAAAGGTTTAGCAAGCCGAAGATTCTAGTTCTCTCAAAGTTCGAGAAAGAGCCCGAAGGTTGAACCCTCAGGTGGATCCATCTTTGACGGAAGAAGGCAACGAGGAAAGCACCATCAATCCCTACAAAGGTTTCAAGAAGAAGGAGTTCAAGTTAGGTATAACCTCCTTTCCGAGTAGCTAACTCTCTTTAGCATGTTTGCTAGTTGTAGTTTAGGAAAAGATCCCGACTTTGTTAGTCCATGTTGCCCCATGCGCTAAAAATTTGATTTTTATACCGTTTCCGCCTCCCCGTAAGAACCGGGGGTCGCAACGTGGACTTACAGTGGTATCAGAGCCTAACTAAACTTAAACTAGCTTTGTAGTAAAGTGTATGGAAGTTCGATCGAGAAAAATCGCAAAACTGGAAAAACAAAAACCCTAAGTTTCTGTTGAAATTTTTTGTGCTCTAAATGTAAAAAGTTTTACTTCTAAAATCGGCTCAGGGTTTTGTGAAAACACCCACAAAATACGATCGCATGATTCCTTCAAAGCGCCGCGGTTCCGCGGCAAAGGGTCGCTTAGGCCGCGGAACCGCCGCCGTTTTGTCTCCTCTTGTGGTCCTGTTTTGTGCAGTGTTCTTCTGGTAGGGTTTTGGGATTTTTAAGATATGTCATTCGTGCCCAGTTTTTCCAGAAAAGAAATTTGTTTTTGGGGGCCTACAAATCCGTATTTTTGTCGAACTTCACTGCACTTTGACTACAATGGTTATATCTGTGATGTTTACATGTATTGAACGTCGGCTAATCGCTATATGTCGATTAGTCGGAGTTATACATATCTGTGATCTGTGTTTGTTGATGGTATGTGTATATGAATGGATTGGATTGTCGCGGGTGAATAGCCGGGATGGATGTGAGATGAGTGTTGTTTTTCTTTCATTCATTTGTAATATGTAAATTGATGTAATATTATTATTTGTATGGCCGCACAATCGGGTCGGGGTTGTAGCCGTCATTGTATAATTCGTTTTACTGTTTTTGCTCCTAGGATAGACCCATGGAGGGGTGCACAAACTACCGGGTACTTGGCGGGTAGTTTGCCGCACCCGTAGGGGTCTTGGATGGGGTTTTGGCTATTCACCGCGACCGTGCAATCCGCTTTTCGTTGCAGGCTCGAACGGATTGCGGATTCCTAGTATATCCAATGTATTCATCTGTGATCTGTAATGTCTATCATTGCTATATTTATAACTATTTAGGAGTTGCTTATGTTTTACAGCCGCGCTAGCCCAGCCCTCGCTCTGTCGTTAGTTAAGTAACCTAACGGGTGATGACAGGGCCCCGTGGCGAATGCGAATGGCATAAGCGTACGTCATATTTTGGTTGTTTTCTGCAATGGTAGGATTAAATGATGGGACGCATTAAAAGAACTAATACAAGAATATCACGCATTAAAAGAACTAATGCAAGATAATAAACCAAGTTAAAGTCGTTGGAACACTTTCGAAAAACCACTCGGTTCTTTTCAAAACTAACTTTTAAATGCGGAGATTGAGCCACTCCTTCTGATACCACTGTAGGGTTCCGAGGCACTCTTGTGAAGGTTCAAAAGGCATCAAACATGCCCGGATAAAAATTTAGACGTGCCGAACAACCCAAAGCCGGGATCTTTGCTAGATTATTAGGGTTTAACATGCAAGATGATAACTTTTATCTAAGTGTGAGGGATTACAACCTTTGTAGTCTGCTCCTTCACTTCACAAGCTCCGAGTAGAAGTCCCTTTGCCGCGATCCACGATCTCCCGGACTCATGAGAGGCTCCACGACTCGAACGATCCATGCTAGCTCGAAGTATTCCAAATCTCCGATGATCTACCTCGAAGTTGCAAAGACTCAAGCTTTCTCACTCTAAAGAGATGAACACACTAATCCCATGGGCTAGATGAGATGAGGATGAGAGAGTAGTATTTTTGCTTTCTTTTTAAATCATTTTCTCATATTTATTCATCACATAAAGAAAATCTAGTGAGCTTTCTTCAAGAGAGAAGAAGATGATAATGGAAAAGATTATGAATCATTTTCTTTTGTGATGAATAGAATAAAAGCTATATGATTGAATTGTAAACCATGGTCAAGGATGAGTGGCTAGGATTTAGTAGAGAAATAACTAGAGTTAGGGTTTGTTTGAGTTAAAGAATGTGTCATCCAAAATATCTTAAGAATGACAAAAGCAAAAACTTCTAGAAGATGCATGAAACATCTAACCCAAAACAAACCCTAACCTCAATTAATCATCCTTAAACATGTTTAACAATTAATCATATCATGTCACAATAATATATATCACATATATATTATATATTTGCAACAAAGGAAAATAATACAATTAACATATATCGCATATATATCAATGTATCATCCACTGAGAAAATGAAATAATAAAGCGAGCCAATATTAGATAATGTAATACAATATATCATATATATTATTATACATTAAATCATCGAATCAACACTTGATCCGACGATCCGGCTATATCGAATATTACTGACTAATATATCATGTACCGATTCATCGAATCAACACTTGATCCGATGTCCCGGTTCATTTCTAAATATCGCGAGAATATAATACGGTATCCCATATCGCATTATTCTCGTTCCTGCGCATATCACATATGTGCCACTACTCCGTTTCGCCTGAGCCAAGAAACCTCTGTGTAGGACTCTAAAGAATCGTCAATACGCCGGTAGCAGGTGATGATCATATCAAACACCCACAAGCTGCAAGCGGTCAGCTAAACGTAACAGCCACCCAGGTATTGAGCGATCAGAAGATCAACAAGCTAGCCTGTGCGTTCTCCTGTGAATCCAACCAGTAACACTCCCGTACAGTCCGGTCTGTTCGTCTGATATGTCGCATATCAAGTCTAGGGGTGGTATACGTCAGACCCTAGTAACCGATAAGTCGTGTCGATGTGTGGCTCATAACGGGTCGAGAAACTACTAGTAACACTTACCAGTAAATCTCTATATCAGCCCTGGCCAGGGACTTCCAGTTATAGCCAATCGAACACAGCACAACATCAACTCCCTATACCGGGAGAGACGAATCCCCTCCTATCGCTCATTGCCTCCATGTGATTCGGGACTGTACCCAAAAGCCACCGTTTTACACGCCCTCTTGGACGTGGTAAGGTGGAAATCAAAGCACAGTGGGAATCACACAAGACTCTATGACGATCTCGGGTCCACAGACTACCCTGTACCAGTGTCACCGGAGAACTGCCATCTGACGTGTGGTATATCACCATCTGGGAGTTCTCGGCGGGTCCGTCCAGTGTACCCAGTCTCTACTGAGCACCCGTACACCATCTCTGATGTCTAACACCGATGGATATGGGATCATCCATCGCCCATCATATGGGTCAAGATGCGAATACGCTAGTCTACTCTGGTGCATCGATGCCCTGTCTCGATATACCCTCGACTAGGAACAGTTATAGGATGTACTCATTGACTACTGCGGCCCCACTAGTATGATCTCATCATAGTCCCAGTAGTCGAGTACAGATCTTAAGGGCTTTATCAACATGTGAGAGTAAAACAGTAAACCAATACAAGTCAACATGTCAAGATAAAGTGAAACCAAATAGCATACTATCATGTCGAGCAAGAAAGTCTTCTCTATATATAACCAAGCATCCATTATAATATACATCATATGTACAACAATGGCCTCTAGGGCATATACATAACTAACAATCTCCCACTTGCACTAAGGCCAGCTGCTGTAGTATCTCATACCTAGCATCCCGAATAATCTCTCAAACTGTATCTGGGGAATAGCCTTCGTGAATGGATCCGCAGTGTTGTCCTTCGTATCTACTCTCCTGACCTCGATCTCCCGGCGATCAACTATCTCCCTGATCAGGTGATACCGCCTCAGAATATGTCTGGACTTCTGATGGGACCTGGGTTCCTTGGCCAAAGCCACAGCTCCATTGTTATCGCAATACAGAGGTATTGGATGCTCAATGGATGGAACCACACCAAGTTCACTAATGAACTTCTTGATCCAGACAGCTTCTTTGGCAGCATCGTTGGCAGCGATGTATTCAGCCTCCATCGTCGAGTCTGCAACGGTATCCTGTTTGGAACTCTTCCAACATACCGCCCCTCTATTGAGGGTAAAGACAAAACCCGAATGCGACTTAGTGTCGTCCTTATCACTTTGGAAGCTGGAATCGGTAAAGGACTCCACCTGGAGTTCTCCGTTACCATACACCAAGAACATCTCCTTAGTCCTTCGCAAGTACTTGAGAATGTTCTTCACAGCTGTCCAGTGACTCTCTCCAGGATCTGCTTGATACCGACTCACTACACTTAGTGAGTATGCTACATCGGGTCTGGTACATAGCATCGCATACATGATAGAGCCTACTGCCGAAGCATAGGGTATCCCTTGCATGCGAGCTCTCTCCAAATCAGTCTTGGGAGACATCTCTTTGGAGAGAGTGAGTCCAGAGATCATGGGTTGGTTCCCACGCTTGGATTCTTCCATACTAAACCTCTTTAGTATGGTGTCAATGTACCTGGATTGGGACAATCCCAGTATCCGTTTAGATCTATCTCTATAGATCATGATTCCCAATATGCAGGAGGCATCACCTAGATCTTTTATTGAGAATCTCTGTGATAAGAAGAGCTTGACTGATTGCAGCATAGGAATATCATTTCCTATCAAGAGTATGTCATCCACGTACAATACGAGGAAGACAACCTTACCCTCTGCTACCTTCTTATAGATACAAGGTTCATCTATATTTTTGATGAAGTCAAAACATCAAAACAGATGTTCCAACTCCGCGATGCTTGCTTTAACCCATAAATGGATTTAAGCATCTTGCACACCTTTCCGCTGCTCCCACTATCTACGAAGCCCTCTGGCTGAGTCATGTACACGCTTTCTTCTAAATCACCGTTTAGAAAAGCGGTCTTAACATCCATTTGCCAGATTTCGTAGTCATGGTATGCAGCAATGGCAAGTAAGATTCGGATGGACTTAAGCATAGCTACTGGAGAAAAGGTTTCGTCATAGTCCACACCTGGTCGTTGACGAAAACCCTTTGCTACAAGTCTAGCTTTGAAAGTCTCAACTTTTCCATCTACACCAAATTTCCTTTTAAAGATCCACTTGCTCCCAATGGGTTTTACCCCTTCAGGAGCATTTTCCAAAGTCCATACTTTGTTGGTGTACATGGATTCCATCTCAGATCGCATTGCATCCAGCCATTTCACAGAGTCACTACTCGTGATGGCCTGCTCGAAACTAGTCGGGTCATCATCATCCATGATGCAATCCTCGCTTCCACCATCAATGAGAAAACCGTAGTATCTCTCAGGTGGACGAGAAACCCTATTAGATCGGCGGAGAGGCTGGGGTTCGTCGGGTACTACTGAATCCTCTGGTTCCACTAAATCTTCAGTTGTAATTTGTGTTTCTGGAACCTCTTCCAGCTCTACCTCTTTGCCACTAATTTCTTTTGCAAGAAATTCCTTTCTAAAAAGGTGGCATATTGAGAAATAAACACCTTTTGTTCCTCAGCGTGATAGAAAATATATCCTTGAGAATTCTTAGGATATCCCACAAATTTGCAAAGAACTGACCGTGCCTCGAGTTTGTCTGGATTTTGTCTTTTGACATAGGCCGGACAACCCCATATCTTAACTCTTTTAAAATATGGTTTCTTCCCACTCCATATCTCATGTGGTGTGGTAGGCACAGATTTAGACGGAACTTGATTCAATAGGTATGCTGCTGTTTCAAGCGCATAACCCCAGAAGGAAATAGGCAACTCAGCCTCGCTCATCATAGAGCGCACCATATCTAATAGGGTGCGATTCCTCCGCTCCGATACACCGTTGTGCTGTGGTGTATAAGGAGGAGTAAGCTGAGAGAGAATCCCATTCTCTTTTAGATAATCTAAGAACTCATTGCTTAAGTATTCACCTCCTCGATCAGATCGAAGAATCTTAATACTTTTGCCCGTTTGATTCTCTACTTCGTGCTTATATTCTCTGAATTTCTCAAAAGCTTCAGACTTGTGTTTCATCAGGAACACATGTCCGAATCTAGAGAGATCGTCAGTGAATGTAATGAAGTAGGAAGAACCGTTCCTGGCATGCGTAGACATGGGACCGCATACATCACTATGTACCAGTCCTAAGAGTTCGGTAACTCTTTCTCCGTGTCCACTAAACGGAGCTTTGGTCATTTTTCCTTTGAGACATGAATGGCAAGTATCATAAGATGATAATTCGAACGAATTCAAATAACCATCTTTATGTAACTTAGCCAGTCGTGTCGCATTGATATGACCAAGTCTACAATGCCACAAGTAGGATTCGTTCACATCTGAACTTTTCCTCTTGTGTGTGTTTTGTATATTCAGGACTGTATTCTGATTTAGAATGAATATGGCATTATGTAACGAGCCTGATGCAATCAACTTTTGATTTAGGAATATGTTCATAACATTATCCTGCACTACAAAATTATATCCCTCTTTACTCAATAAAGAAACTGATATAATGTTGCACATCATGTTCGGTATATAATAGCACTCATTTAGAATCAGTGTATTACGACTTGGTAATACAAGGTGATATTCGCCAACTGCTTTGGCTACAATACTTGCACCGTTCCCTACTTGAACGGAATGATCACCTTTTCCCAGTTCTCTACCTTTACGTAGCCCATGTAACAATTTACATATGTGGGATCCTGATCCGGTATCTAATACCCAGGACGTAGGGTGAACTGAGAAACAGTTCTCAATAACTAACACACCCGAAGAAGATGCATCAACATGCATGTTCTTTTGGGCGGCGTGAGAATCCAGATATTCTTCTATTTCCTGTTCAGTCTTATAACTCTTATAAGAAAGAACGGGTCCAACATTCCCTAGCTCAGTACAATAATTGGGTTCAGTCAATACATCTATATTATTATCTTGATTATGGCATGACATGGTCGCTACCTGGAGAGAGAGAGAAGAAAACACTTTAGCGTATGCTCTTGCAAGATTAGATTGGTTATTATCTTATCTAATCAGGATGTCTCCCACTGTTTTTATCAAATCTTCCTTCAAACCCTAAAAGGTAAGATTAGCCGGGATTAATTACACCCTACAATTTCGTCAATCTTTCAGCCAGATCAGTGTCGGTACTTGAGGGAGGTTCCCCGTGCTTTCGCACGGACCTAATTAAAATAAACCTCGTTTTCCCAGAGGCATAACCCCGTTAACACCTTTCTAGACACCTACTTGATCGGCTAATTGTCCTATGTAAAATTCTCCCAGGAGTAACTCTTACTCGCAGCGGGTATCGGAATCCAACTATCTCATAGGAGGTATGCAATCTCATTGCAAATTTCAACACTTGAAATTCCCGATAATATTTTGCCCCTAGCAGCTATATGACCTTAACATAGTCAACAAATCATAAGTGCTAGTCAAGTTCAACCCGTCATTTCCCGATTGAATTAAATCCACCTGCACGACCCTTAACATAGTCAACAAAGTCGCACAACTACCCTAATCCAATCACATCTCATGTTTTAGCAGATAAGTACTAATTAGCTACCGCACACTACGCCTTAACATAGTCAACAAGCGTAGCACGAATACTAACTAGTGTTTATCTGAAATGACGGAGGGCTACGCAGGTTTTTCAGAAAACCCCGAGCGTAATGAACTTGATATCGTTGTAGAATCGAGTGAAGTTTTGAAAAGGAGTGTTTTTGAGGCTTTTCTTAGTTTCGCTAAAGGGGTCACTCCCGGTGAAGGGATCGTCGGCCCTTTCCTCATCGAATAAGGTGCCGGATATATCATATATACCGCTGTGCAAAGCAAAACACTAAAAGCAATCAAAAGACAAACCGAGTTTTGTAGCATCTGCCAGTTTTGCTAAAGGAATCACTCCTGGTGAAGGGATCTCGGTCCTTTCCTCATCGAATAAGGTGCAGGATATATCGTATATATCACTGTGCAAAGCAAAACTGTAGCTACCCCTTTTTATAAAGTTTTTGATTCTACAACATCTTTAGGTTTCTTTTCTTTTATTAATCTCATTAATAAAAATCCCATCAGTTTATGCTTCCTAAGCATCACAGAAGAAACGAAAGCAGTAATATTTATATATCAGCATATATATATAGTATAAGCATTCGTCTCAGGCAGTAATATGATCTCATCACAGAACATTGCAGCAGAAGAACATATATGAAATATTGGATATACTAGGACGTCCGTGTTTTCAATACGAGCCTGTATAAAACACGGATTCCACGGTCGCGACGAATAGCCAAACCCACATCCCAAGACCCCTACGAGAGCGGCAAGTAACACTGCCAATTCTAGGGTTAGGAGACCCGGTCTCGACTCCTCGAGATGGCCTCCCACTGGACCCTAGAACCCGGTTACTTGTGCTCCCCTCCTTGGGTCTACCTAATGCGGAAAAGTAAATAATATACACTGGTGACAGCAACCGCAACCTGGAAGCGCCCCAAATAAAAGAATATTACATTACAAATGAATTTTTACATGAATGAAAATAAAAACCCTCATCTCACATAAAACCCCCGGCTATTCAGAACGCGACGATCCAATATAACATATCACAACAACACATAATATCTCATATCATCAACGTAAGTAAATATGCGCATCCCAATTGTCGTTGACATATAGCAACGAAACCGGCGATATCACATATTACACTTACGGTCACAGAAAAGAAAGTGTAAAACTACAATATTTGGAATCCACAATCACTTTAGACATCGTAAATCCGAAATATCACATACTCCGCATTTCATGCCTAACTCTATGAATTCCACATATTGTATCACATTCCAGATAAATAGACAGTATTAAACTTTCTGAACAGATAACCAAACACCCAAAATTTCCTAAACTGCTCAACACTTGAGCGGAGTTCAAATAATCCCAGAATATGTCACAGTACCGTTGATCCAGCCGTAGAAGGGTCAAGCCAACGCCTCACATGTGGCACGCCGTACTGCCCCAAACCCGAAGGTTCAAAAGGCAGTTCAAGACGGTAACATAATCGAGTTAAGGTTTGTTGTCTTCTAGAGGGTCCACCGCTTAACTTGTACAATTTTTCCGAAAGATTTAAACCCGAAAAAAATTTCAACACTTGAAAGTTGCCGTACCGGGAAACAGTGAGTTAATGATATCCGTTCAAATAGTTTAACAATTTCTAAATACCCGGAAAGAAAAACGAACTTAAATATTCCGATCGAATCTACTATTACAAAATAAACCCCAGATTTAAACAATACTGGAATCACTGTTAAAAATATCCAGAAGCATCAACAAGTACCTACGGACATTACCATAAAATCCACGTGTCACAAATCCACTGTTCCGCCGCGGAACCGCCGCTCAAGGCATGCTTGCGCCGCGGTTCCGCCGCCGTTTAGTCGAATTAGGGGCTCGGGTTTTATGGTAATTCTTAGAATTCCCTGCTGATTTTTTTACATATTTTTAATTCAGAAAAATCCCAAAATTTAAAAAATTTCCAGAGAGGGGTCCAATTTTGTCGTTTCGGGTTCGATCGGAGTTTTAACTTCGTAAACACATCGCCTAATGCTCTAGTTAGGCTCTGATACCACTGTAGGGTTCCGAGGCACTCTTGTGAAGGTTCAAAAGGCATCAAACATGCCCGGATAAAAATTTAGACGTGCCGAACAACCCAAAGCCGGGATCTTTGCTAGATTATTAGGGTTTAACATGCAAGATGATAACTTTTATCTAAGTGTGAGGGATTACAACCTTTGTAGTCCGCTCCTTCACTTCACAAGCTCCGAGTAGAAGTCCCTTTGCCGCGATCCACGATCTCCCGGACTCATGAGAGGCTCCACGACTCGAACGATCCATGCTAGCTCGAAGTATTCCAAATCTCCGATGATCTACCTCGAAGTTGCAAAGACTCAAGCTTTCTCACTCTAAAGAGATGAACACACTAATCCCATGGGCTAGATGAGATGAGGATGAGAGAGTAGTATTTTTGCTTTCTTTTTAAATCATTTTCTCATATTTATTCATCACATAAAGAAAATCTAGTGAGCTTTCTTCAAGAGAGAAGAAGATGATAATGGAAAAGATTATGAATCATTTTCTTTTGTGATGAATAGAATAAAAGCTATATGATTGAATTGTAAACCATGGTCAAGGATGAGTGGCTAGGATTTAGTAGAGAAATAACTAGAGTTAGGGTTTGGTTGAGTTAAAGAATGTGTCATCCAAAATATCTTAAGAATGACAAAAGCAAAAACTTCTAGAAGATGCATGAAACATCTAACCCAAAACAAACCCTAACCTCAATTAATCATCCTTAAACATGTTTAACAATTAATCATATCATGTCACAATAATATATATCACATATATATTATATATTTGCAACAAAGGAAAATAATACAATTAACATATATCGCATATATATCAATGTATCATCCACTGAGAAAATGAAATAATAAAGCGAGCCAATATTAGATAATGTAATACAATATATCATATATATTATTATACATTAAATCATCGAATCAACACTTGATCCGACGATCCGGCTATATCGAATATTACCGACTAATATATCATGTACCGATTCATCGAATCAACACTTGATCCGATGTCCCGGTTCATTTCTAAATATCGCGAGAATATAATACGGTATCCCATATCGCATTATTCTCGTTCCTGCGCATATCACATATGTGCCACTACTCCGTTTCGCCTGAGCCAAGAAACCTCTGTGTAGGACTCTAAAGAATCGTCAATACGCCGGTAGCAGGTGATGATCATATCAAACACCCACAAGCTGCAAGCGGTCAGCTAAACGTAACAGCCACCCAGGTATTGAGCGATCAGAAGATCAACAAGCTAGCTTGTGCGTTCTCCTGTGAATCCAACCAGTAACACTCCCGTACAGTCCGGTCTGTTCGTCTGATATGTCGCATATCAAGTCTAGGGGTGGTATACGTCAGACCCCAGTAACCGATAAGTCGTGTCGATGTGTGGCTCATAACGGGTCGAGAAACTACTAGTAACACTTACCAGTAAATCTCTATATCAGCCCTGGCCAGGGACTTCCAGTTATAGCCAATCGAATACAGCACAACATCAACTCCCTATACCGGGAGAGACGAATCCCCTCCTATCGCTCATTGCCTCCATGTGATTCAGGACTGTACCCAAAAGCCACCGTTTTGCACGCCCTCTTGGACGTGGTAAGGTGGAAATCAAAGCACAGTGGGAATCACACAAGACTCTATGACGATCTCGGGTCCACAGACTACCCTGTACCAGTGTCACCGGAGAACTGCCATCTGACGTGTGGTATATCACCATCTGGGAGTTCTCGGCGAGTCCGTCCAGTGTACCCAGTCTCCACTGAGCACCCGTACACCATCTCTGATGTCTAACACAGATGGATATGGGATCATCCATCGCCCATCATATGGGTCAAGATGCGAATACGCTAGTTTACTCTGGTGCATCGATGCCCTGTCTCGATATACCCTCGACTAGGAACAGTTATAGGATGTACTCATCGACTACTGCGGCCCCACTAGTATGATCTCATCATAGTCCCAGTAGTCGAGTACAGATCCTAAGGGCTTTATCAACATGTGAGAGTAAAACAGTAAACCAATACAAGTCAACATGTTAAGATAAAGTGAAACCAAATAGCATACTATCATGTCGAGCAAGAAAGTCTTCTCTATATATAACCAAGCATCCATTATAATATACATCATATGTACAACAATGGCCTCTAGGGCATATACATAACTAATAAAAGCTATCTCGTTCCATCGATTATATCAAGTTCACTATGTTCACGGTTTCGCCAAAACCATTCGTAGCCCTCCGTCGTTTCGTATGAATATTCAATAGTATTCAAGCTATGTTTGTTGACCTTCGTCAAGGCATAGATATTGGTAGCTGTTGGGTGTTCATATGTAGCATAGATAGATGCGTTGGTTTGGGACAGTCGTATTGCCTTGTTGACCTTCGTCAAGGGTATATACGGGTGGGTTCAAATTAACCTGGAAAATGACGGGCAGAACTTGACATGTGACTAATGATTTGTTGACCTTCGTCAAGGTCATAAGAGCATGGGGCAAAAATCCACATCGAGAGTTTCATAAGTACTGAAACTTGCTAGATTTGCATACCATTTGGAGTGTGGTGATTCTGGTAGGATTCCTTCAGTTTCGTCACGCGATGATATTTGGATCCCGATCCTACTGTGAGTATATGCTACTCCTCGGGAAATTTCTCACTAAACGATCAATGCTATAAACCTAGTAGGTGCCTAGAAAGGTGTTAGCGGGGCTACGCCCCCAGGGAAAAGAGGTTCTTTAATTAAGGAACTTCGCGAAAGCGTTGGAAAACCTCCCTCGAAGTACCGACACTGGCCTGGCTGAACGGTTAAGCAAGTATTGTGCGGTGGGATTGATCCCGACTAATTCTTCCTTTATGGTTTGAGGAGGGATTCGAGAGACAGTGGGAGCCATCCTGTTTAGACAAATTAAAAACCACTATAAACTTGCAAGAGTATCGTGCTAAAGTGTTTCTTCTCTCCCTCCTAATTGCAGCGACCATTCGACATGACTGGACTTAAGTTACTTCTAGATAAAAACATACTGACAGGGCCAAACTACAAAGATTGGCTCAGGAATGTCAAAATGGCAATCACTTACGACAAGCTGGGGTATCTTCTTACCACCAAAGCTCCCCCCGTCCCAGGTCCCACCTCCAGCGTCGCGGATAAGGAAATCCGTAAGACTTGGGAGATTGATTGCGTGAAGGCCAAGTGCCTCGTGCTTTCCTCTATGGACAACGAACACCAGAGGAGGCACGAGAATATGGACCTGGAATCCATATTTCTTCATACAAAAGAACTGTATGGAGATCAGTCTCGTATCGCAAGATACGAAGTGTCGAAGAAGTTATTTTCGGAAAAGTTGGCCGTCGGATCATCGGTAACGGACCACGTGCTTAAGATGATTGGCTACATTGAGGAGCTCGCGGAACTTGGGACCACGTTGGAAAGTGAACTCTATACGGATTTAATTCTCCAGTCCCTTCCATCCACTTACGCCCAGTTTATACTGAACTTCAACTTACAAGAAAAAGAAGTTGAACTTTCAGAACTCCTCAACATGCTGAGGAGCGCAGAGGGCACCCTACAGAAAGGTAGGGAAACACCCGCTTTGTTTGTAGGAGGATCTTCTTCTTCTAGGTCCAAGGCGAAAGCCAAGGGAAAGAGGAAGAAAGCCCCCGCCAAACCAAGGGGCGGTGTTAGTAAAGTGGGTACGAAGGGAAAGGAAAAGGCAACAAAGATTGCGGGGAAGCTTGTGGGAAAGGAAGAATGTTTCTATTGTCATAAAAGTGGACACTGGAAGAAAGATTGCAGGGCTTGGAAAGCCAGGACACAGGAACTGAAGCAGGTTGCGGCTTCAGCTTCAGGTGTGTATGTTATTGAAAACTGTCTATCGATAAACTCTACTTCCTGGGTATTGGATACCGGATCAGGATCTCATATCTGTAATTCTTTGCAGGCATTGAGAAACCGTAGGTTTTTGAAGGCAGGTGACATGACCCTCAGAGTTGCAAACGGAGCTAGCATGGATGCTAAAGCCGTGGGGGACTATCACCTGGGAATGTCAGATGGGCATGTTTTGGTTTTGCGTAATTGCTTTTTTGTACCCAACGCAACTTGTAATATCATTTCTGTATCTTTGGTTTTTAAAGAAGGTTATGAATTTGCGTTTGTAAGTAATGTTGTAAACATTCACCTTAATCAAGTTCTGATTGGGTCAGGTACACTGAGCAATGGTATATACGTGTTAAACCAACCGCAGATTTTCAATGTCCAGAATACACACAAAAGAAAGTTTCCAGATATCAATCAGGCTTTCTTATGGCATTGTAGACTGGGTCACATCAATGAGACACGGTTGACTAAGTTACATAAAGAAGGATACTTGGATCCGTTCGAGTATCAGTCTTATGCCACTTGTGAATCTTGTCTCATGGGAAAGATGACAAAGACTCCGTTCACTGGACACGGAGAAAGAGCGAGCGAGCTCTTGGGACTCATACACAGTGACGTGTGTGGTCCAATGTCTACACATGCGCGAAGCGGTTATTCATACTTCATTACTTTCACAGACGATTTCTCTAGGTATGTACATGTCTTCTTAATGAAGCACAAATCCGAGGCCTTTGAGAAATTTCGGGATTACAAGAATGAAGTTGAAAAACAAATAGGCAAAAGTATTAAGATTCTAAGATCGGATCGAGGTGGTGAATACTTGAGTGCCGAGTTCCTGGACTATTTAAAAGAGAATGGAATTCTCTCTCAGCGTACTCCTCCATACACTCCGCAACATAACGGTGTATCGGAAAGGAGGAATCGAACCCTATTGGATATGGTTCGTTCCATGATGAGTAAGGCTGAGTTACCGCGATCTTTCTGGGGCTATGCACTAGAAGCAGCTGCATATCTCTTGAACAAGGCTCCCACCAAGACTGTGCCTACCACTCCATATCAGATGTGGAGTGGGAAGAAACCCTGTTTTAAGTACCTTAAGATATGGGGATGTCCAGCTTTTGTAAAAAAGCAGCATGCGGACAAGCTCGAGGCACGTTCAGTACAGTATAAGTTTGTGGGATACCCAAAGAATTCCAGGGGGTATCTGTTCTATTCCGCTGAGGAACAAAAGGTTTTTGTTTCTCAACATGCCCGCTTCTTGGAAACTGAGTTTTTGGAAACCCAGATAAGTGGGAACGCAATAGAACTGGAAGAAATTCCAGAACCACAAGCTATTACTGAAAGCTTGGATGAGCCAGTAAGTTCAAAAGAGCAGGACATTCCTATGCCGCTCCGCAGGAGTAGTAGGCAGTCTCATCCACCCGAGAGATACTACGGTTTTCTCATAGACGGGGATAGAGAGGATTGCATCATAGATTATGATGAGCCTACTAGCTTCCAGCAGGCCGTTCAGAGCGTTGACTCGGTAAAATGGCTGGATGCAATGCGGACCGAAATGGAGTCCATGTACACCAACAAAGTGTAGACATTGGACATTGCTCCAGACGGGGTAAAACCCGTAGGATGCAAGTGGATCTTCAAAAGGAAGATTGGTGTAGATGGACAGGTTGAGACCTATAAAGCTAGACTTGTAGCAAAGGGTTTCCGTCAAAGACCTGGTTTGGACTATGACGAAACCTTTTCTCCAGTGGCTATGCTGAAATCCATTCGGATCCTTCTTGCCATTGCTGCCTTCCACGATTATGAGATTTGGCAAATGGACGTAAAAACCGCTTTTCTAAATGGAAATTTAGAGGAGTGTGTCTATATGGACCAGCCAGAGGGTTTCATTCAGAGTGGGAGCAGCGGAAAGGTGTGCAAGTTGCTTAAGTCCATCTATGGACTAAAGCAGGCATCGCGGAGTTGGAACATCTGTTTTGATGAGACGGTCAAGGAATTTGGCTTTATCAAAAATCCAGATGAACCATGCATCTATAGTAGATTTGTAGCGAGAACTGTAGTATTCCTCGTTTTATACGTGGATGGCATTCTCTTAATAGGAAATGACATTCCTATGCTACAATCTGTCAAGGGGTTCTTGTCACACAGGTTCTCCATGAAAGACCTGGGTGATGCCTCATACATCCTGGGGATCCAGATCCATCGTGATAGATCCAAGAGGATATTAGGACTTTCACAGTCCAGGTACATCGACACCATACTGAAAAGATTCAGTATGGAAGATTCCAAGCGCGGTAACCTACCGGCTTGTCACGGGATCACCCTCTCTAAAGAGATGTCCCCCAAGACTGATTTGGAGAGGGATCACATGTCTATTATACCCTACGCTTCTGCGGTAGGCTCTATAATGTATGCGATGTTGTGTACCAGACCGGATGTAGCTTATGCACTGAGTGTGGTAAGCCGGTATCAGTCAAACCCTGGGGAGAAACACTGGATAGCGGTAAAGAACATTCTTAAGTACCTGAGAAGGACTAAGGAGATGTTCTTGGTGTATGGCGGAAAATACCTCCAGATCGAGGCCTTTGCTGACTCCAGCTTCCAGAGTGACAAGGATGATTCCAAGTCCATGTTGGGTTTTGTCTTTACCCTCAATGGAGGGGCGGTGTGTTGGAAGAGTTCCAAACAAGAAACCGTTGCAGACTCGACTATGGAAGCGGAATACATCGCTGCATCTGATGCCGCAAAAGAAGCTGTCTGGATGAGGAAGTTCTTGAAAGAACTTCAGGTGGTTCCGTCCATTGTTGACCCAATACCTCTGTATTGCGACAACAACGGGGCTATAGCTTTAGCGAAAGAACCCAGGTCCCATCAGAGATCCAGGCACATCTTGAGGCGGTATCACCTGATCAGGGAGATCGTGGATCGCAAGGAGATCGAGGTTCGGAGGGTTGCTTCAGAAGAAAACACTGCAGATCCATTCACCAAGGCCCTGCCCCAGACTCAGTTCGAGCGGCTGATCGAGATGATAGGTCTTCGATACGCCAGTACATGGCCTTAGTGCAAGTGGGAGATTGTTAGTGTATATGCCCTAGAGGCCATTACTGTATCATACTAGTTTGTATATTACTTAATGGAAGCTTGGGATATTCACCTTGTATAAACAATCTTGCTCAATATAGTAGTATGCTACTTGGTTTGTTTCTACTTCAATGTGTACATGTGTTTATTTTAGTATATCACCTATACGCATTAGTGGAGCCCTTAGGATCTTTGCTTGATTACCAGCGTTGTGATGGCAGTCACACTAGTGGGGGCTGGGTAATCTATAAGCACATCCTTATACAGGTCCCTAGTCGCGGGACTATCGAGACAGGGCATCGATACTCCGGAGTAGACTAGCGTATGCGCTTCTCATCCCAGTGTGGGAGATGGTCTGTCCCACAGCCATCAGTACGTTGTACTGGAGATAGTATACGGGTGCTCGTTGGGTTACGAGTACACTGGACAGGACTCGTCGGGAACTGACAGGCTGGTATTATACCTATCGTCAATTATCAGTTCCCAGGTGACATGAGTACAGCTTAGTCCGCTGACTTGACACTGGCACTTCGCCTCGAGTGTGTTCCCACTGCACTTTGATCACTACCCTACCACGGCTCAAAGGAGTCGTGCAAATAGGTAATGGTTGGGTGCAGTCCCGAAGCACTTGGAGGCAGTGACGGTTAGACAGGATTCGTCTCTCCCGGTATTGGGGGTTGACATCGCGCTGTGTCTAGGAGAGCCATTACATGAGTAGTCCCTGGCCAGGGCAAGCGAGATATACTGGTAGGCTTCCAGTGTTATCTCAGGGTGTTTTGGGCTTCACTCCGACACGACTTGTACCTCTATTAGGGGACTGACATTTTACCGCCCCCTAGACCCGACATGCGATGTATTAGACGAACAGACCGGACTGTACGGAGACTGTCACATTCAGACTCAGTAGGAGTTCAGATGGGGTTCACCTCGTCAGCCTTCTTGTCGGCATCTACCTGGGGACCGTTACGCACAGCTAGTGCCGCTTGCGGTCTGTGGTTAAACCCACTGCCAGCGTAGTGTCGAGTCTTTAGAGTCCCACACAGAGGGTATTCGCCTCTGGGCAAAACAGAGTAGAGGTCGCATGGTCTTGCGACAGGGTTCGTTCTCATCCGCGCACTTGTGCACGTTTGGAGTCCGGACAGATATTACTAGTAGGCTCTGGTTTGAGCCAGATACTGGTATATGTTTTGGGGTTGATTTTATCTCTTGGTATTCATGTTCCTCGGAACAAGAATGCGGGTGTGTATGCACAGTTGATTGAGGCGGAGGAACAGGTTTTTCATTAGGGTTTCGGAACGGGTGCGTATGCACAGTTGACAGTCGTCTTTTTCCAAACCCTAATGGAATTATGATATATCTATTAATAATATTAATTAAATGAAATTGTGTCATGGTTGGATTTTGTTGACTTGTTTGTTGGAGATAGTGCCCTCAGAGTCAATTATTGGATCACAGGCACGTGATTGCAATGATTGAGGGAGGACCTATCTCGGTAGAACAGTCTTACTCGAGATGATAGTATGCTATCTGGTTTACCTTTATCATCGTGTACTGCTTCAGGTGACCTGACAAGTCGCTATTACACGTTGGTAGAGCCCCTAGGATTCTTGCTTGACCACCAGCAGTATGAGGGCGATCATATAAGTGGGAGCTGGGGTCTATAAGCACATCCTTAAAAGGTCCCTAGTCGTGGGAGATTCGAGACAGGGCATCGATTCTCCAGAGTAGACTAGTGTATACAGTCAAGACCCCGACGAGGGGCGGTGGCCGGTCTCACAGGCCACTGGTGTCAGTTGGTTCACCTAAGATGTATACAGGTGCTCATTGGGTTATGAGTACACCGGACAGGACTCGCCGGGAACATGCTAGTTGGTCTTATACCTGACGTCAGATAGCAGTTCCCAGGTGACATGTGTACAGGTTAGTTCATCGACCTGGGGATCGTCATTTGTCTCGTGTGAGTTTCCCACTGTGCTTTGATTACTACCCTACCACGGCTCAAAGGAGTCGTGCAAACAGGTTTTAGTTGGGTACAGTCCCGAGCCACATGGAGGCAGTGAGCGGATCTTCAGGGGTTCGTCTCTCCCGGTATTGGGGGTGAGGTCGCGCTGTGTCTAGGAGAGCCATTACACGAAGTCCTTGGCCAAGGCAGGAGATTTACTGGTAGGTATTCCAGTAGTATCTCAGGGTGTTCTGGGCTACACTCCGACACGACTTGTACCGCTTTTGGGGGTCTGACTTTTACCCACCCCCTAGGCCCGACATGCGATACTCATAGACGAACGGACCGGACTTTACGGATATTGTCACTGACAGGCTCAGTAGGGTGTCAGGATGAGTTCGCTCATCGACGTCCCTTTCGGTCAATAGCTGGTGGCCCGTCACGTATTGGCTTATACCTCTGACGTGCTAGTGGTTAAATCCATAGCCATAGTATTGACGAGTCTTTAGAGTCTACCACACTTTCAGTTACTCAGCTTTCGGGCGAAACGCTGTAGAGGCCGTATGGAGATATGGCAGGGTCCGATCAGATACGTGCGGTATTGCACGGATCAGGATCGGACAGCTTTGTACTAGTGGCCGTATGGATATATGGCAGGGTTCGATCAGATACGTGCGGTATTGCACGGATCAGGATCGAACGGATATTACTAGCCGGCTTTGGTTTAAGCCGGTCCTAGTTTAGTACAGTGTAGATTTTGTCTCTTTGCATTTGTATCCGGACGGAATACAGATGCGGGTGTGTATGCACAGTATCGGGGTTTTCCTGTAATTTATTACGGGACCAGTTTTCTGGAGTTGCCAGTTTGCATTCCGTTCCGGCCGGTTTTCTTTTGTTCTTTACCGGCCGGACTTTTCCGATGGAGGGGGTTATTTGCAATTGTGCAAATAACTTTTTGTGGAGGGGTTTATTGCATAAGTCTTGATATGATAAGCATCTCTGCTTTATCATCCATGTTGTGCTTTAATGAGATTTGATTGGATGAGGATGGGTTGGATTTAATATAAGCATGGTGTATGTTTGGATGTGGTCACCTTTCCTTCACTCCTACACTCACCTCCCTTCATACTACATATCCATTCATTCCTCCACCTTTTTCCTAGAAGATTTGGCCGGCCACTTTTTTGGTGAGGAGAGAAAATGAGAGGTTCATTTTTGGTGTATCATTTGTTCATCTCATTTCCTTGCAAAATTGATAGCATCATTTCCCTCAAAGTTCATTCTTCCTTCACCTCCATCAATGGCAACATAACCCCAAAGTGAGACATGCACTCTACACTACTTCCTACAGCAAATCTTGGACGCGTCGATTCGCCAGCTTCGCGCCCGAGTTGCCTCGGTATTGAGGTGGGAGCCCGTAAAAGCTACAGGCGATGTGGTGCCCTTTCCGACGAGGAGGAGACGGACGGAGATCCCGCGAGGAGATCGGAGTGGAGATGAAGACCGGAGGACTCGGATCAGTCGGTACATCTCTTCCCTTTCTTGTTAGTAGCTTAGACTTGTTAATGGTTACGATCCGGGGTTTAGTGCGCGGTGGTGCCGGTTTGCTAAGTTCGCAAAATTAAAGTTTATCACCGCTTCCGCATTCCGGCGTCGGATTGACGGCCGGGGCGCCGCCGTGCACTTACAGTGGTATCAGAGCCTCGCCATTAACTTCGTCTAGCTTCGTTTGATGTGTTTTGCATTTCCGATCGACCAAAAATTCCAAAATCCATATTTTAGCTTGCATCAGTTTTCTGTTGAAATTTTTCTTGCTCCAAAATTTTTTCAGGTGACAGAAAAGTGATCTACCAAACGATATAAGAATTCTGCAAAAATACGATAAAGTGATTCCTCTGTCAGAGCGCGGAACCGCGGCGAAAACCCCCATTGGGCCGCGGTTCCACCGCACTGTAGCGAGATCAATTTATCATATTTCTTCAGTTTCTTTCTGGGCTTATTTTGAGGGTTTTGGAATATTAAATTTGGGCCAATTATTTCTGTGAGTGCTACAGTTTTCTTTGGGGCCCACTTGTTAATTATTTGATCAATCGGAAAATTTTAAACACATTTTTCACAGTATTTACATTATATCTGCGACCGTGAATGTCACTCGATCGGTAAATCCGGTCTGACTGCTATAGCCCGGTTAGACGGATTTGCGAACGTGACCTTCACGTTGATGTTCTATGTTTATGCTGTGATGTTGCGGATCGGTCATGGGGGATAGCCTGGATGCAATGCTAGTTCAGTTTTGTTGTATTATGTACATTTGATATTGCGGGGCGAGCGTCCGACTTGTGGACTGCCGTTACTGCCGGATTGTATTATTCTTTTGGGGCACGACCTGGTTGCGGTCGATGTACCCGTTGTATGTATATTTTACTTTCTGTACTAGGGTTACCCCGCGGAGGGGTGCACGGATAGCCGGGTTCTGGAGGGCAACAAGCCCGCATCTCATGGCATTGGGACGGAGGGGGCTTCAGTCTGGAATTGGCGGGCTATTCGCCGCACTCGTAGGGGGTACAGGTTGACCCAGGAGGGGTGCCCAAGTTACCGGATTCCGTGAAGTGCTGGGTGGTCCATTCACGGTGCTGAAGGGGGCTGCCTCGCTTCAGGTTTTGGCGGGTGACTTGCCGCGCCCGTAGGGGTCTAGGATTTCATTGCACAGGCTATCCACACGACCAGGGGAACGTCGGGTTTCAGTAGTGGCTCTGTGAAACCCGGGGATCCCAGATATCTGTTTTGTTCTGTGATGCTGTACATTTCTGTGATGTTGCATTTTATTCACGCCTTGAGCGAAATACTATATATTGGTATATATATTAGTAGATGTTGTATATGTTTTTCATCCGCGCTAGTCCAGTCCCCGCTCTGCCGTTAGTTAGCTAACCTAACGGGTGATGACGGGACCCAGTGGGGAATGCGGATGGCATATACGTACGTCAGTATATTTTCGTTCTTTGTGGTGTGATCAATTGATGGGACTGCATTGATTCGGATCAATGCAGGTTAAACAAACCTATTCTGATGTTGTTGGAACACTTTTTCAAAAATCTGTTATTGCAAGGGCGTTCACTTTTGTTTTGCATCGTGGTATTCATTTGGAATATCCTGCTCCTCAGTCGACGAGGCAAGGGCCGAGATCCCTTCACCGGGAGTGACCCCTTGGACAGAAGTTTGCGTCAGGGCACTAACTTCACTATAGCCGATTACTTTTGCTTTGCATCGTGGTGTTCATTATGAATATCCAGCACCCCATTCTACGGGGAAAGAGCCGAGATCCCTTCACCGGGAGTGACCTCTTTAGTAAAGGTTTTCGTCACTATATTTTCTAAAAAGCTATCCGTTCCTTCAACGATATCAAGTTCATTACGTTAAAGGTTTTCGCCAGAAACCATTCGTAGCCCTCCGTCGTTTCAGACAGGTAGCACGTAGTATTCATGCTATGTTTGTTGGCCTTCGTCAAGGCATAGTGCATGGTAGCTGCTTGTTGCTTTTCTGCTGCATAGATAGATGCGTTGGTTTGGGACAGTCGTATAGCCTTGTTGACCTTCGTCAAGGGCTTGAACGGGTGGGTTCAAATTAACCTGGACAATGACGGGTGTAACTTGACATGTGACTTATGATTTGTTGACCTTCGTCAAGGTCATAAGAGCATGGGGCAGAAATCACATCGGGAGTTTTAAGAGAACTGAAACTTGCCAGATATGCGCATACCTTCTGGAGTGTGATACCGTGAGCGGATTCCGTCACGTTATCATGCGATGAGAGTTGGATCCCGATTCCCACTGATGAGTTAGTTTACTCCTCGGGTGACCCCGACTAATTCTTCTCTCAGGTTTGGAGGAGAATTTGAGGTACAGTGGGAGGTTTCCAGATTAGATAAATTGGTAACCATTCTGATCTTGGTTAGAGTGCACGCTGAGTGTTTCTTTTCTCTCTCTCTTGGCAGCGACCATTGACCCAACCCTAGACTATGACTCAGTGACCAAGTTGACCGAACCTTCTTAACACTGGCTTTTGGATTATCAGAGTTGCAGACCTCATTGCCACTCCTACTTTTACCATTTCTCCAGGACACCTCGTATTACTGCGAACGTCCACTTCTATTGGACAAAACCATCGTATGGTTAGATACGAACTCGAAGGAATTCGAGGATGGTTTCTGGTTCTGGAGAAAACGGATAGGATTATTCAGTTGTCTTTTCCCTTTTACCTTCTCTCAAGTTACGAGTACTCCTTAGTTTAGGAGATAGTACGCCTATTACGCAAATTGGACAGTCTTCTTCCAAACCTTAGGCTGGTGCCGACCGGTAGGGAATGAAGAAACCCAATTAGCCTAAACGGTGTGCAGAAGGTATTAGGATTAAGACAAAGCAAGGGATTAGTAAGAGGGCAAAGTAAATTGCGACTGATATTCACGACCAAACCAAGTATTTCTTCGCCAATCCTAAATCACCTTTGTATTTCTCCAGGACACTCCGTATCACTACGAAGATCCACAGTTTATTGGATACTCCATCGTATGGTTATATACGAACTCGAAAGGAACTTGTTCCAGTTCGGGGATGGATTCTGGTCCAGGAGAAATAGGAATAAGGTTTATTCGGTTGTCTTTTATCTTCACCTTCTCTCGCATTGCGAGTGCTCCTAGGACTAGGACAGTACACCCATTATGCTTATTGGATAGTCTTCTTCCAAACCATAGGCTGGTGCCGAACGGTAGGGAAGGAAGAAAACCAATTGGCCTAAAGGGATGTGCAGAAGGTAATGACTAAAGACATATAAAGGGATTTGGAGAGGTGGCAAAGAATTATACGGTTATAGTTGTGAATCTGGATAATGGTAGAGGCATTACTAGGAATACCAGGATACCCCATCGAAACATTTCAATGTTTCAGTTTCACTGTGTACAGTTAAAGGAAAACTGATTTCCCGATTAGACACTTACTCCAGGGTATGTATTTACCAGGTATGATTCTCACATCTGTATGGTTTTACAGATGATGAGTGGGGGTAAGTTATTGGGAATTAGGTGATCATCCTCATTATCTCGGGATTCGTTGTAATCAGTGATATTTGAGGAAATCACCTGGGTTGTTTGCCGGACGGCAAATGTTTGGTTTTGAATATCCGCTATTGTGCACCAATTTCAAATTGATATATCTGTACGTCTATTTTCATAGAGTGAGATATACCTTTTGATATCATGTCGATGACATTTACCTATATCAGTGGATGGTTAGGTAAGGAGCATTAAACAGCGGTGTAATTCTTCTTAACCATAAGTACAGTTTTCAACCTACGACATACAGTGAAAGAGTTATCAGACTCAAGGGACTTATACAGAGTATTGTATGTTGTCCAGGGTCCATCAGGACAGAGGGGTTGGTCCTCGTACTATATTCTGTTTACTTTTAACTTCTCTAGTTCTTAGACATGTGTTTCGTAGAAACACAGGGTCTAAGTTTTGAGGAGTTATAGGTATTTGAATAGAGTAGAGAACCAGGTCTAGCAAGTATCGGGATTCTTCAAAGTGATCGAAGATGTAGATACTTGTGTATGGTATTCAGTTGATAGTAATGATAAAGAGAAATTGCTTCTCTTTCAGGTTACTCATAATTGGAAGCATTCCTAAGTTGAGTAACGCTGATCGGCCTCTCTCCATTTAGTTGACATGCACTGGAGACAGTTGCATGATTTGAATCTGGTTCAATTAAATCAGTGCCTCTGGTTCTATATTGGATATAGTACAGTTCATATCTTAACATTGTTAAGGTACGGGGAGTTGTCCGGCTTATGATTAAAACCAGACTCTGGATAACTCAAGGCACGTTTCTGTAATGGCTGTTTGTGGGTTGACCCAGGCTATGACGAGGGTTGATTTTCTACCATCTGGAAGATCAATAGTGATATTGTTCTTAACTCGCCACATTTTTAAATGAAATGGTTATTTTTCAGAAAACAGTAGTGGGAGTATGGTAGAACTGGAAGCGATTCCAGAACCGCAAACGATTACTGAAGATTTGATAAGGAACCTAAAGATTCAATCTGGTTTGACATTCCATTGGCCACTCCGCAGATAAGGTGGATAACTTCAGGCACCCGAGAGGTACTCCGGTAGCCTCAAGGACGGTGACAGGGAAGTTCTTGTTTACCCACACTTGCCATTGCTGTTGTTCCAGGCTGCGAGACCCGGCAGGAGGATGAGTATAGCGTCGTTCTGAACTAGTTTCAGAAGTGTACGTATATATGACTCTGCCAGAGGGTTGTCGTAGTCAGTGGGAGCAGCGGAAGCATTGGTGGACATCAGGCTTATGTCTATTTATAGACCAAAGCAGATGTAGCGGAGTTAGATCATCTATTTCTGATGTGACAGTCATAGGTTTGACGTCATCAGAATAGGGGATGGATCTGTTGAGAAGGTAGTAGGGTGTGATATCCGGGTTTTGGATGACATACACAAAGTAGGAAGTGACATTCCTATACTACGATCGGTTATACTTTGGTCGTCACACGGTGGTTTCTCCACAAGGGACTTGGACATTATATCAGACATACTGGTTACTAGATCTATAGTTTTAGATCTAGATTTGGGTGGTTTCCCAATCAGGGTACTTAGACAGCATTCTAAGAGTATTTAGAATGGACGACTCCTGGCACGGTAGTGTACCTGCAGGTGATGGAGTCACCCTCTCTAAAGGTGTCTTATAGACTAAAGGGGAGAGGGATGCACATGATTGGCAGATCACTTGCTTAGGCAATTGAGTCAATCATGAAATGTCAAGTACCACACCAGATGTTGTTCTTGCACTAGATGCAATAAGTTGACATTGATCCAATCCTGGAGAAACAGTCGGAAGCAGTTTTAGAACATAAGTGGATGTTCTAGGGATATGATAACGGCTGCCTCCTTTAGGAGACGGTTATCACTCCAGGTTTCCAAGGTGACATGGACGACAAGGAGGTTGTCAGAGTTATAGTTTTCCATCTGACGAGAGGCAGTATTTTGGACAGGTGCTCCAAGGAAATACTGAGGGTGGCATGGCGCAGGATACTGATTAAGTTCAGTTGACGATACAGTCTAAGAAGTTTGGATTTGGAGTTCATTTATGAGCTCAGTCCCATCAGACATCCAGACACTCTAAGACAGGTATTGCTTATTTCGGGAGATGGCTTTCTCCGCGAACTTGAGATATAGAGAGAGACATAGAAAGAAACTTCAAGGCGGATCCACTCACTGAGGCTATTCCTCGAACGCCATAGTTTCACAAATGGGCTTTGTGCGACTGACTAGTAGAGGAGTTGGGTGTTCGGTATCACACGGGCTGTGAGTATGCGACATCGCAATAATTAGCCTTGAGTGCAAGTGGGAGATTGTTGGAGATAGTGCCCTCAGAGTCAATTATTGGATCACAGGCACGTGATTGCAATGATTGAGGGAGGACCTATCCCGGTAGAACAGTCTTACTCGAGATGATAGTATGCTATCTGGTTTACCTTTATCATCGTGTACTGCTTCAGGTGACCTGACAAGTCGCTATTACACGTTGGTAGAGCCCCTAGGATTCTTGCTTGACCACCAGCAGTATGAGGGCGATCATATAAGTGGGAGCTGGGGTCTATAAGCACATCCTTAAAAGGTCCCTAGTCGTGGGAGATTCGAGACAGGGCATCGATTCTCCAGAGTAGACTAGTGTATACAGTCAAGACCCCGACGAGGGGCGGTGGCCGGTCTCACAGGCCACTGGTGTCAGTTGGTTCACCTAAGATGTATACAGGTGCTCATTGGGTTATGAGTACACCGGACAGGACTCGCCGGGAACATGCTAGTTGGTCTTATACCTGACGTCAGATAGCAGTTCCCAGATGACATGTGTACAGGTTAGTTCATCGACCTGGGGATCGTCATTTGTCTCGTGTGAGTTTCCCACTGTGCTTTGATTACTACCCTACCACGGCTCAAAGGAGTCGTGCAAACAGGTTTTAGTTGGGTACAGTCCCGAGCCACATGGAGGCAGTGAGCGGATCTTCAGGGGTTCGTCTCTCCCGGTATTGGGGGTGAGGTCGCGCTGTGTCTAGGAGAGCCATTACACGAAGTCCTTGGCCAAGGCAGGAGATTTACTGGTAGGTATTCCAGTAGTATCTCAGGGTGTTCTGGGCTACACTCCGACACGACTTGTACCGCTTTTGGGGGTCTGACTTTTACCCACCCCCTAGGCCCGACATGCGATACTCATAGACGAACGGACCGGACTTTACGGATATTGTCACTGACAGGCTCAGTAGGGTGTCAGGATGAGTTCGCTCATCGACGTCCCTTTCGGTCAATAGCTGGTGGCCCGTCACGTATTGGCTTATACCTCTGACGTGCTAGTGGTTAAATCCATAGCCATAGTATTGACGAGTCTTTAGAGTCTACCACACTTTCAGTTACTCAGCTTTCGGGCGAAACGCTGTAGAGGCCGTATGGAGATATGGCAGGGTCCGATCAGATACGTGCGGTATTGCACGGATCAGGATCGGACAGCTTTATACTAGTGGCCGTATGGATATATGGCAGGGTTCGATCAGATACGTGCGGTATTGCACGGATCAGGATCGAACGGATATTACTAGCCGGCTTTGGTTTAAGCCGGTCCTAGTTTAGTACAGTGTAGATTTTGTCTCTTTGCATTTGTATCCGGACGGAATACAGATGCGGGTGTGTATGCACAGTATCGGGGTTTTCCTGTAATTTATTACGGGACCAGTTTTCTGGAGTTGCCAGTTTACATTCCGTTCCGGCCGGTTTTCTTTTGTTCTTTACCGGCCGGACTTTTCCGATGGAGGGGGTTATTTGCAATTGTGCAAATAACTTTTTGTGGAGGGGTTTATTGCATAAGTCTTGATATGATAAGCATCTTTGCTTTATCATCCATGTTGTGCTTTAATGAGATTTGATTGGATGAGGATGGGTTGGATTTAATATAAGCATGGTGTATGTTTGGATGTGGTCACCTTTCCTTCACTCCTACACTCACCTCCCTTCATACTACATATCCATTCATTCCTCCACCTTTTTCCTAGAAGATTTGGCCGGCCACTTTTTTGGTGAGGAGAGAAAATGAGAGGTTCATTTTTGGTGTATCATTTGTTCATCTCATTTCCTTGCAAAATTGATAGAATCATTTCCCTCAAAGTTCATTCTTCCTTCACCTCCATCAATGGCAACATAACCCCAAAGTGAGACATGCACTCTACACTACTTCCTACAGCAAATCTTGGACGCGTCGATTCGCCAGCTTCGCGCCCGAGTTGCCTCGGTATTGAGGTGGGAGCCCGTAAAAGCTACAGGCGATGTGGTGCCCTTTCCGACGAGGAGGAGACGGACGGAGATCCCGCGAGGAGATCGGAGTGGAGATGAAGACCGGAGGACTCGGATCAGTCGGTACATCTCTTCCCTTTCTTGTTAGTAGCTTAGACTTGTTAATGGTTACGATCCGGGGTTTAGTGCGCGGTGGTGCCGGTTTGCTAAGTTCGCAACATTAAAGTTTATCACCGCTTCCGCATTCCGGCGTCGGATTGACGGCCGGGGCGCCGCCGTGCACTTACATTGTTGACCATGGTTGACTTGTTGACCATGGTTGAAGGTTTGACCATCATCATTACAAAAGAAAGATGCTTTTTGATTCTTGCAAAACCATTTAAAGAATGTAATGATAATGGTCATTCCAAACCATCCATCAACTATTTCATTTTATTATTATTGTTAATTGTTAATTCTTTTCATTTGTGATATGGTTGCAAGAAATGAAAAGAATAAGCTCATTCTATCATAACCATTCTCTCTCCTCACTTGTTCTTCTTCCTCCTCTAGTTCAAGGAGATCCCTTCTCATGAGTTGAGAATCCCTCTCCTTGAGTTAAAAACACCCCAAAGACACTCTCTATTCACTCTAGGGTCAAAGGTTTAGCAAGCCGAAGATTCTAGTTCTCTCAAAGTTCGAGAAAGAGCCCGAAGGTTGAACCCTCAGGTGGATCCATCTTTGACGGAAGAAGGCAACGGGGAAAGCACCATCAATCCCTACAAAGGTTTCAAGAAGAAGGAGTTCAAGTTAGGTATAACCTCCTTTCCGAGTAGCTAACTCTCTTTAGCATGTTTGCTAGTTGTAGTTTAGGAAAAGATCCCGACTTTGTTAGTCCATGTTGCCCCATGCGCTAAAAATTTGATTTTTATACCGTTTCCGCCTCCCCGTAAGAACCGGGGGTCGCAACGTGGACTTACATGAAGGAGAAAATTTCGTGAGTGGACGTATTGTCTATCATCAGCTCGGTGACCGGTACTGGGAAGTTGTCCTTCGGACAAGCTTTATTGAGATCCCGAAAGTCTACACATATGCGCACCGTCCCATTTTTCTTCATCACTGGGACAATGTTGGCGATCCAATCAGGATACTGAACTTCTTGGATGAAACCGGAGTCGATTAGCTTCTTGACCTCGGCATTGATACTCATCTCAAGCTCAAGCCGCATTCTCCTTGGTGCTTGTTTGATTGGCTTAACGTCCGGGGATATCGCCAATTTGTGCACAGCAATCTCTGGATCTAATCCCGGCATTTCGGAATAATTCCATGCGAAGCAATCTTTATGCTGCATGAGCACGTCCTTTAGCGTAGCCACCCTTTCTTCAGATAGCAACTCACTAACGAATGTCGGTCGCGGGTCATTTTCCGTCCCCAAATCAATTTCCTTGAGGTTATCTGCAGTGGTATGTATTCCATCTTCCAGCTCTTTTAGCGCCGTTGGAAACTCTGAGATCGCCTCATCATCAATGTTTTCGAAGCACCAGGGGAGGTCATCCATATTCTCAGGCTCTTCTTTTGATAGTGTTATCATATGACAAGTACGAGCTCGCTTCCAAGACCGATATTGATCTGGTTCTACTCTCGCGGATTTGGGTTCATGCTTCTATGGCGGTGTTACCCTCCAACTGCTGGATAGAGCGAATTTGCCAAACTGATATTGGTCTTCGACCCAGTTATTGAAGGTGAAGCAGTTTTCGAGAGGATGTCCTATAGCTCGATGATAAGAGCAATAGTCTGGGTGAGAGACCTCGTTGGCTTGCTCGGGGTTTTTAGACTCCGGAAGTGTAATCATTTGATATCTTATGGCAAGATCAAGTTGTTAGTTATATGTATGCCCTAGAGGCCATTACTGTACATAGGATGTATATTGTAGTGGATGCTGGGACATATATAGGTAGGACTTTCTTGCTCGACATGATAGTACGCTATCTGGTTGCTCTTTATCTTAACATGTATAATTTCAGTCTCTCTGTTACATGTTGATAAAGCCCTTAGGATGTGTACTCGACTTGTAGGACTATGATGTAGATCATACTAGTGGGGCCTGGGTAGTCCATGAGTACATCCTTCAATGTTCCTAGTTGTGGGAATATCGAGACGGGGCAACGATATTCCAGAGTAGACTAGCGTATATCTTCTCGACCCATGTGATGGGCGATGGATGATCCCATATCCATTGGTGTTTGACATCAGAGATCGTATGCGGGTGCTCAGTGGAGACTGGGTACACGAAACAGACTCGCCGAGAACTCCCAGATGGTATTATACCTCACGTCAGATGGCAGTTCTCTGGTGACACTAGTACAGCTTAGTCTGTTGACCCGAGATCGTCATAGAGTCTTGTGTGTATCCCACTGTGCTTTGATTTCCACCCTACCACGGCTCTACTGAGTCGTGCAAATAGATGGTTTTTGGGTACAGTCCCGATTCACATAGAGGCAATGAGCGATAGGAGGGGATTCGTCTTTCCCGGTATTGGGGGTTGATGTTGCGCTATGCTCGACTGGCCATAACTGGAAATCTCTGGCCAGGGTTGCAGTGATTTACTGGTAAGAGTTATCAGTAGTCCCACGCTTGTCGTGGACCTTATATCGGCATGACTTATCAAGCTACTGGGGTCTTACGTTTGCCACCCCTAGGTGAGATATGCAACATATCAGACGAACAGACCGGACTGTACGGTAAGTGTTACTGGTTGGATTCACAGGAGTGTGAGCGGGCTTGCTCGTTGATCTTCTGATCGCTTAATACCCGGGTGGCTATTATGTTTAGCAGACCGCTTGCGGCTTGTGGGTGTTTGATATGATCATCACCTACTGCCGGCGTATTGACGAGTCTTTAGAGTCCTACACAGAGATTTCCTGGCTCAAGCGAAACGAAATAGGAGCGCATATGAGATATGTGCGGGACCGAGAATAATATCAGTATGTGATGTTGAATTCTATTCTCGCGATTTGTATCATCGGACGGTTATATGAGATATAGCCGGGTTACCGAATCAAGTGTTGATTCGATATATTGATACACTTGATATTAGTCGGTTATATTTACTATGACCGGATCATTAAATCAAGTATTGATTTAATGATTTAATGTATAATTATATATTTGATATATTACTTTACATTAACTAATATTGGTTCACTTAAGATTGTTTTTCTCACTGGATTTTGCACATTGTTTATATGTGATATATGCAAGTGTACATGTTTGTATCATGTTTGATGATACATACAAGATGTGTGTATGGGACTTAAACCAAATTGAGGTTAAATTAGGGTTTACTAATTTCCTAACAAATAACAAAAGAGATAAGAATTTAGTCAAAGTTATCAAGCTTCATGAAGCTTGAAGAAACTTTGAGAAAGTCAATTTCTTTTGTCATTTCCTTAGGATGCTAGTTAACCTAACCCTTAACCTAATACTTTGGTTAATTCTCTACACAAGTTAAGCATGAGGGCTTAACTCAACCATGGTGCAATAATTAAAAGGATAAGTTTCATTTGGATTCATTATTCTTTTTTCTTTCTTTTTCTTCTTCTTTTCAAGAAGAAGAAAGCTTACTAGATTTAATGGTGCCATGAGATTAAGAGTGAGAAATCCAATTCTAAAGTGAACCCACTTCCTATTTCTTCATCCTCTACCACTTGCCATGTAGTAGAGTGTGTTATCTTCATAAAGTTCATGACCTAGTGAAGATGGAGCTTGAGTTTGAGTCGCCTCAACGTAGATCATCTTCGGCATCGAAATCAACGACCTAACCCGCTTATTTCTCCGACGAAACCATCGCTAGAGTCCGGGATCCCGATGATCGCAGCGGAGGGACGTCATCACGGAGCTTTAGAAGTGGAGGACCGGATCTACAAAGGTTGTAATCCCTTTCACTTGTAGTTAAAGTTGTTAACTTGCATGTTTTTCGCCTTACCTCTAGTAACGATCTTGCATTAGGGTTTCTCGGCACATGTAAAAATTTGATTTTGGCATGGTTGATGCCTTGTGGAACCTCTTGAGTGTGCCTAGGAACCCTACAGTGGTATCAGAGCCTAACTAGAGCTTTAGGCGAAGTATAGACGAAGTTAGAAATCCGATCGAACCCCGAAACCCTAAATTATACTCTTCTCTGTACATTTTTTAAAACTGTGGATTTTTCCAAATTAAAAATGCTCAGAAAATTAAGAAGGAAAAACTAAGAATTACTGTGAAGTACGGACCTGTAACTCAAAAATTTGACCGCGGAACCGCGGCCAAAACAAGGGTTTGGCAGCGGTTCCGCGGCCAAAATTGTGAATTAGTCCCTGGAACTTCATATGTTTATTCTTAGGTCCTTTATTGTCATTTTTTTCTGAGAAATTTTTAATTCCACTCAAGTTTTGAGGTTTCTGGGGTTGTATTGGGGACTCGTTGATTCGATCGGATAATTTAACTTTGTTTAGTTTGTCCAGATAATTTTAGAACGTGTTAAAAAGTTCGACCGAATATAAATAACCCATTTTTTCCCCTGCCGGAAAATTTCCAAGTGTTGGATTTTTCCGTAGTTTAAGAACGTCTAAGTAGTGCAAGTAACGCGATGGACCCTCTAAAAGACAACAAACCTTAACTCGATTATGTGACCGTCTTGAACTGCCCTTTGAACCTTAGGGTTTGGGGCAGTACGGCGTGCCACATGTGAGGCGTTGGCTTGACCCTTCTACGGCTGGACCGTTGGTACTGTGGCATGAAGTGAATGTTTTGGACTTATTTCATGTGTTGAGCTTTTCGGGAAAACTTGGGTGTTTGATTGTTCGATCGGAAAGTTTAACATTGTCTATTTATCTGGAATGTGATGCAATATTTGGAATCCACATATAGTTATGAGATAACTGTTTTGAATGTTATAAATCTAGCAGTTTAGTCTCACTTGATCGGTTGCCACGGGATTTTGATGTGATCAAAAGTCCGTTGCAATTACGTTGCATACGCGGATACTCACCGGGTAAACTTAATAGACAGCCACGCCCCATAGCCCCGACCAAGTGACTGTAGGAGAACCCCGTCGCCAAAAGCATCCGTTTGGGTGCTCGCGGCAGCGGTGTTCCGCCTTAGTGCACTTCGTCGACGGCATCCGGGGGTGCGGCCGTCTACTAAAGTTTGCGACGAGCATTCGATCAGGATGTCGGGAATCTTGTTGAATTGCCCGACTTGATATTGAAAAGAGTTTTCAATTTTGATACTAAAATGCGGGGTTTATAATTGTTAGGCATGCGATGTCTAAGGAATTCATTTGATTAGGCATGCGATGTCTAAAGTGGTTGCGGATTCCAACTGTTGTAGTTTTACACTTTCTTTTCTGCGACCGTAAGTGTAATATGTGATATTGCCGGTTTCGTTGCTATATGTCAACGACAATTGGGATGGGCATATTTACTTACGTTGATGACATGTGATGTTATGTATTGCTGGATATGTTATATTGGATCGTCGTGTTTGAATAGCCGGGGTTTTTTATGTGAGATGAGTGTTTTTCATTCTCATTCATGTAAAAACTTGTATGTAATATTCTTTTATTGAGGCACTTCCAGGTTGCGGAAGATGTCACCTTTTGTATATTATTTACTTTTCCGCACTAGGATAGACCCAAGGAGGAGGGCACAAGTAACCGGGTTCTAGGGTCCAGTGGGAGACCAACTCGAGGAGTCGAGTCCGAGTCTCCTAACCCTAGAATTGGTAGGGTTGCTTGCCGCTCTCGTAGGGGTTTAGGGGTGTGGGATTGGCTATTCATCACGACCGTGGAATCCGTGTCTTATACTGGCTCCTATTGAAAACACGGACGCCCTAGTATATCCAATATTTCATATGATATTTTCTACTGCGTTATCTGTGATGTGATCATGTGATTTGTTCAGATAGATATTATATATAGTATATATGATATATTATATAGACGTTGGTTATGTTTTACACCCGCGCTAGCCCTGCCTCGCTCTGGCGTTAGTTACCTAACCTAACGGTGCGGACGGGACATCGAGGCGAATGCGGATGGCATAAGCGTACGTTATATTTATCTGTGATGTTTAGGTGGACTTAAATGATGGGATATTCATTAATGTGATTAATGAAAGAAAATAAACCTAAAAGATGTTGTGGAATCGAATTTCAAAATAAAAACAGGTAGCTACAGTTCTTGCTTTGCATCGCGGTGTTCCTTATAGAACATCCTGCACCTTATTCGATGAGGAAAGGACCGAGATCCCTTCACCGGGAGTGACTCCTTTAGCAATAACTGGCAGATGCTACAACCCTCGGTTTGTCTTTTGATTGCTTTTATAGTTTCTGCTTTGCACAGTGATATATATGATATATCCCGCACCTCATTCGACGAGGAAAGGGCCGACGATCCCTTCACCGGGAGTGACCCCTTTTGCAAAACTAGAAAATCCTCAAAAACACTCTATTTAAAAACTATTTGATTCCGCAACGAGATCAAGTTCAAAGCGTTAAAGGTTTTCTTAAAAACCATTCGCAACCCTCCGTCATTTTAGGAAGTAGAGTACTTAGTATTCGTGCTACGTTTGTCGACCATAGCCGAGGCGTAGTGTGCGGTAGCTAAGTGATATCTTCCTACACCGCATATGATGCGATTAGTTAGGATAGTCATGTGGCTTTGTTGACCTTAGCCAAGGGTCATGTGGGTGGGTCTAATTAATCATGAAATGACGGGTAGAACTTGACTAGTGCTTATGATTTGTTGACCTTAGCCAAGGTCATAGGTGCTAGGGTAAAAACCATTATCGGGAGTTTCAAGTGTTGAAACTTGCAATGAGATTGCATACCTTCTATGTGATAGTTGGATCCCGAAACCCATTGCGAGTAATTGTTACTCCTGGGAGAGTTTTGCACTTTGCAATTAGCCGATCAAGTAGGTGTCTAGAAAGGTGTCAACGGGGTTACGCCTCTGGGAAAACGAGGTTTACTGTAATTAGGTCCGTGCGAAAGCACGGGGAACCTCCCTCAAAGTACCGACACTGACCTGGCTGAAAGATTGGCGAACTTGTAGAGTGTAATTAATCCCGGCTAGTCTTTCCTTTTAGGGTTTGAAGGAAGATTTGATAAAAACAGTGGGAGCCATCCTGTTTAGATAAAATAAATAACCAATCTAATCTTGCAAGAGCGCATGCAGAGTGTTTTCTTCTCTCTCTCTCCAGGTAGCGACCATATCACGCCTTAATCAAGATAATAATATGGATGTATTGGCCGAACCCGCTTGTTATACTGAGCTGGGAAACGTTGGTCCCGCTCTAACTTATAATTGTTATAAGACAGAGCAGGAAATAGGGGAATACCAAAATTCCTATGCCGCCGAAACGAAGAAAGTGCATATGATGCATCTCCTTCGGGTGTGTTCATTACAAAGAACTGTTTCTCAGTATCCTCTGCATCCTGGGTATTTGATACCGGATCAGGATCCCAGATATGTAATCTGTTACATAGGGCTACAGAAAGGTAGAAAACTGAGAACGGGTGATAAGTTTTATGAGACAGAAAACGGGGCAAGTGTTGCAGCCAAGTCTGTTGGTCACTGTCACCCTGTATTACCAAAATACATTGATTCTGAACGAATGTTATTAGATATCGAACCTGATATACAAAATCATATCAGTCTCTTTATTAGTAAAGAAATGATAAAATTTTGTATTGTTGGATAATGTTTTGAACATTTCATATATCAAAAGTTGATCGGTTCAGGCACGTTATCTAAAAGCATTGATGTTCTAAATCAAACTACAGTTCCTAGTATACAGAACACACACAAGAGGAAGAGTTCAGAAATGAACGAATCCTTCTTGAGGCATTGTAGACTAGGTCATGTCAATGCAACCCGACTGGCTGAAGTTGCATTATAGATGCATATTTAAATCAGTTTGAATTTACATCTTGTGAAACTTGCCAGTCATGTCACAAAGATTAGATGACCATAGCTCTGTCTATTGGAAACAGAGAAAGAGTTAGTAAACTCTTGGGACTGATACATGATGATGTATGTAAGATCCCCTGTCTACACATGCCAAGACCGGTTCTTTGTATTTCATTACATTCTCTGATAATCTCTCAAGATTCAGACATATGTTCCTGTTGAAACACAAGTCCAAACCTTTTGAGATATTCACAGAATATAAGTTAGAAATAGAGAACCAAAAAATGGGTATAATTATTATGTCCTATGATAAGATCAGGGAGGAGAATACTTGTGCATAGAATTCCTGGATTATTCTAAAGGAGAATGAGATTCTCTCTCGGTATTACTCCTCTGATTATACCACAGCACAACGATGAATCAGGGCGGAGCAATTGCACCCTATTCGATATGGTGCGCTCTATGATGAGTACTACTAAGTTACCTGTTTCCTTTTGGGGGTTATGCACTTGAGAAGCTGCATACTTATTGAAATTAGGTTCGAATCAGATCACAGCCTACCACTCCATATGAGATATGGTATGGGAAGAGCCCATGTCTTAAGCTAGTTAAGATTTGGGGTTGACCGGCCTATGTCTAAAAGCAAAATCCGGACAAGATCGAGGCAAGGTCAGTTCTGTAGAACTGGAAAGGTTCCAACCATACAAAACTGCAGCTGATTTGACAGAACCAGAGGATTCAATAGTCCCCGACGAACCTCAGCCTCTCTGCCGATCTGGTAGGGTTCCTCACCTGCCTGAGAGATACTTCGGTTTTTCGATGACAGTGGGAGCGAGGATTGCATCATGAGATGATGACCCAACTAGTTCCGAGCAGGCCATCGAGAGTAGGGACTCTGTAAGCATGTCTGGATGCTTAGCGATCTGAGATGGAATCCATGTACACTAACAAAGTATGGACTTTGGTTGCTATATCTGAAGGGTTAAATCCCCATCAGGAGCAAGTATATCTTGAGAAGATTACTTGGTGTAGATGGAAAAGTTGAGACTTTCAAAGCTAGACTTGTTAAAGGTTTTCGTCATCGACCAGGCGTGGATAATGATAAAACCTTTTCCAGTGGCTATGCTTAAGTCCATCCGGATCCTACTTGCCACGGCTACATACCATGACTATGATATCTGGCGGTTGGGTGCCATGACTACTTTTCTAAATAATGATTTAGAAGAGAATGTCTATAAGTACACAGCCAGAGGGCTTCGTAAACAGTGGGAGCAGCGGAAACATGTGCAAGTTGCTTTACAGGATGAAGCAGGCATCGCGGAGTTGGAACATCTGTTTTGATGTGGTAGTCAAAGAGTTTGACTTCATCAAAATGGTAGATGAACCTTGTATATACAAAAAGGTAGTAGAGAGTAAGGTGGTCATCCTCGTATTGTACGTAGACAACATACTCTTGATAAGAAAAGAGTTTCTTATGCTACGCACGGTCAATCTCCGCTTATCACATGGATTCTCCATATAGGATAAAGATGATACCTCCTAAATCCTGGGATTTGGGTCTATGAGATAGATCTAAATGGATGTTAGGATTCTCACTAGCTATAGTAAGATAGTATCAATCGATCCTGGGGAGAATCACTGGAAGTGTTCCAGGGTGATAAGGACGACTGAATGTCAGTCACAGGCATTGTCTTCACCCTCAGTGGAGGGACGGTATGTTGGAAGAGTTCCAAGCTAGATACCGTGGCAAACTAGACGATAAAGGCTGGTAACATCGCTATTAAAGATACTACCAAAGAGGCAGTTTGGGTGTATATTGGTTCATGAGATGAACTAGGTTCCTACCATTGTATGACAATGGAAGTGTGGCTTCGGCCCAGGAACCCTGGTCCCATCAGTGACCCAGACATATTCTGAGGCAGTATCACCTGATCATGGAGATAGTTGATCTCCAGGGTGATCGAGGTTGGGGGAGTAGACTTAGAGGACAACACGGCGGATCCACTCACAAAGGCTTTTTCCCAGAGAGAGACTTATATGAGATGGTTGAGTATGTGATACTGCAACCACTGCTACAGATGGCCCTAGTGCAAGTAGGAGATTGTTAGTTATATGTATGCCCTAGAGACCATTACTGTACATTGGATGTATATTGTAGTGGATGCTGGGTCATATATAGGTAGGACTTTCTTGCTCGACATGATAGTACGCTATCTGGTTGCTCTTTATCTTAACATGTATACTTTCTGTCTCTCTGTTACATGTTGATAAAGCCCTTAGGATGTGTACTCGACTTGCAGGACTATGATGTAGATCATACTAGTGGGGCCTGGGTAGTCCATGAGTACATCCTTCAATGTTCTTAGTCGTGGGAATATCGAGATGGGGCATCGATATTCCAGAGTAGACTAGCGTATATCTTCTCGACCTATGTGATGGGCGATGGATGATCCCATATCCATTGGTGTTTGACATCAAAGATGGTATGCGGGTGCTCTGTGGAGACTGGGTACACTGAACGGACTCGCCGAGAACTCTCAGATGGTATTATACCTCACGTCAGATGGCAGTTCTCTGGTGACACTGGTACAGCTTAGTCTGTTCACCCGAGATCGTCATAGAGTCTTGTGTGTCTCCCACTGTACTTTGATTTCCACCCTACCACGGCTCTACTGAGTCGTGCAAATAGGTGGTTTTTGGGTACAGTCCCGATTCACATGGAGGCAATGAGCGATAGGAGGGGATTCGTCTCTCCCGGTATTGGGGGTTGATGTTGCGCTATGCTCAACTGGCCATAACAGGAAATCCCTAGCCAGGGTTGCAGTGATATACTGGTAAGAGTTATCAGTAGTTTCACGATTGTTATGGACCTCACGTCGGCATGACTTATCGAGCTATTGGGGTCTGACGTTTACCACCCCTAGGAGAGATATGCGACATATCAGACGAACAGACCGGACTGTACGGTAAGTGTTACTGGTTGGATTCACAGGAGTGTGAGCGGGCTTGCTCGTCGATCTTCTGATCGCTCAATATCCGGGTGGCCGTTACTTTTAGCAGACCGCTTGCGGCTTGTGGGTGTTTGATATGATCATCACCTGCTGCCGGCGTATTGACGAGTCTTTAGAGTCCTACGCAGAGGTTTCCTGGCTCAAGCGAAACGAAATAGGAGCGCATATGAGATATGTGCGGGACCGAGAACAATGCGTGTATGTGATACCGTATTCCATTCTCGCGGTGAATGTATCGATTGGTTGTATGCGATATAACCTAGTTATCGAATCAAGGATTGATTCGATAAGCCGATACATTGGATATTAGTCGGTTATATGCGATATGACCGGATCGTTAAATCAAGTATTGATTTAATGATTTAATGCATAATTATATATTTGATATATTACTTTGCATTAACTAGTATTGGTTCACTTAAATTGGATTTTCTCACTTGATGTACACAAGTTGTATATGTGATATACTTTTGTGCACAAAATTGTATCATGTTTGATGATACATGCAAACTTGGGTTTGTGTAAAGACTTAAACCATGGTTATGTTAATGGTTAGGGTTTTGATTTACTCACTTATTCATTTATCTATTTATTTTGATTAAAAAAGGAAAAGGAAAACAAAAATGGTTGCTTTCATTCAAGAAACTTCTTGATGCTTCATGCATCTTTGACTAAAGTAACCATTCTTGTCTTCTTCTCCTAACCCTAACCATTCAACTTAACCCTAGTTAGTTCTCTACACTAAACCATGGTTGAAATTATGATAAGTATCATTTTTTTTCTATTTTTAATATAACTTATCATATTCTTTCTTCTTCTTCTTCTTCAACAAAAGAAGAAACCTTGCCTCCATTAATGGCAACTTGAGAAAAAGAGTGAGAAATCCAATTCTAAAGTGAACCCACTTCCTATTTCTTCATCCTCTACCACTTGCCAAGTAGTATAGGGCGTTTTCTTCACAAGTTTCATGACTTGGTGAAGTTGGAGTTTGATCTTGTGTTGCCTCGACGTAGATTATCTTCGGCATCGAAGTCGACGACCTAGCCCGATCTTTTCTCCGATGAGACCACCGCGAGAGTCTAGGATTCCGATGGATACAGCGGAGGGACGTCATCACGGAGCTAGAGAGGTGGATGACCGGATCTACAAAGGTTGTGGCCCCTTTCCTTTAAGTTAAAGTTGTTTACTTGCATTGCATCGCCTATGCATCTAGTTAACGATCCGTATTAGGGTTTGTAGGCATATAAATTTTTTGAATTGGCCATGTTTGATCACTTGTAGAACCTCATGGGTGTGCCTAGGAACCCTACAGTGGTATCAGAGCCTAGCTAGAGCCTTAGGCGATGCGTAGACGGAGTCAGAAGTCCGATCGAATCGAAACCCTAATCTCAAATTGCTCTCTGTACATTTTTTGAAATCGAGGATTTTTACGAATTAAAAATATTCAGAAAAATCAGCAGGAATTTGTAGGAGTTACTGTGAAATTCGAGCGGCTGAATCCATCAAACCGCCACGGTTTCGCGGCACGAGCATGGCTCTGCGGCGGTTCCGCGGCCGTACGGTCGCCTCTCCCATTATTTTTGGCACAGTAATTTCTATATTTGGGTGCTGTATTTTCTGGGAATTTTTAATTCTTACTCAAGAGTTGAGTATTCTGGGTTGTATTGGGAGTTCGTAGATTCGATCGGATTGTCAAACTTTGTCTATGTGTTTTTCCGGGTAATTTTAGAATATGTTAAAAAGTTCGACCGGATATAAATACCCACTTTTTCCCCTGCCGGGAAATTTCCAATTGTTGGATTTTTCCGTTGTTTAATGACGTTCTAAGTAATGCAAGTAACGCGATGGTCCCTTTAGAAGACAACAAACCTTAACTCGATTATGTGACCGTCTTGAACTGCCCTTTGAACCTTAGGGTTTGGGGCAGTACGGCGTGCCACATATGAGGCGTTGGCTTGACCCTTCTACGGCTGGACCGTTGGTACTGAGGCACGAAATGAATGTTTTTAAACTTATTTCATGTGTTGAGCTGTTTCGGGAAAACTTGGGTGTTCGATTGCTCGATCGGAAAGTTTAACATTTTCTATTTATCTGGAATATGATACAATACTTGGAATCCACAAGTAGCTATGAGATAACTGAATGAATGTCATAAATCTAGCGGTTTAGTCTCACTTGATCGGTTGCCACGGAATTTTGATGTGATCAAAAGTCCGTCGCAATCACGTAGCGTACGCGGATACTCGCCGGGTAAACTTAATAGACAGCCTCGCCCCATAGCCCCGACCAAGTGACTGTAGGAGAACCCCGTCGCCGAAAGCATCCGTTCGGGTACTCGCGGCAGCGGTGTTCCGCCTTGGTGCACTTTGTCGACGGCGTCGGGGGTGCGTCCGCCTACTGAAGTTTGCGACGAGCATTCGATCAGGATGTCGGGAATCTTGTTGAATTGCCCGACTTTATATTGAAAAGTGTTTTCGATTTTGAGACTAAAATGCGGGGTTTATAATTGTTAGGCATGTGATGTCTAAGTATTTCATTTTATTAGGCATGCGATGTCTAAAGAGATTGCGGATTCCAACTGTTGTAGTTTTACACTTTCTTTTCTATGACCGTAAGTGTAATATGTGATATCGCCGGTTTCGTTGCTATATGTCAACGACAATTGGGATACACATGTTTACTTACGTTGATGACATGTGATGTTATGTGTTGCTGGATATGTTATATTGGATCGTCGTGTTTGAATAGCCGGGGTTTTTTATGTGAGATGAGTGTTTTCAATTTTCATTCATGTAAAAACTTGTATGTAATATTCTTTTATTGGGGCACTTCCAGGTTGCGGAAGATGTCACCTTTTGTATATTATTTACTTTTTTGCACCAGGATAGACCCAAGGAGGAGGGCACAAGTAACCGGGTTCTAGGGTCCAGTGGGAGACCAACTCGAGGAGTCGAGTTCGGGTCTCCTAACCCTAGAATTGGTAGGGTTGCTTGCCGCTCTCATAGGGGTCTAGGGGTATGGAATTGGCTATAACCAAAGGATTCAATAGTCCCCGACGAACCTCAGCCTTTCCGCCGATCTGGTAGGGTTCCTCACCTGCCTGAGAGATACTTTGGTTTCTCAATGACAGTGGGAGTGAGGAATGCATCATGAGATGATGACCCAACTAGTTTCGAGCAGGCCATCGAGAGTAGGGACTCTGTATGAATGGCTGGATGCTTAGCGATCTGAGATGGAATCCATGTACACCTACAAAGTATGGACTTTGGTTGCTATATCTGAAGGGTTAAATCCCCATCAGGAGCAAGTATATCTTGAGAAGATTACTTGGTGTAGATGGAAAAGTTGAGACTTTCAAAGCTACACTTGTTAAAGGTTTTCGTCATCAACCAGGTGTGGATAATGATGGAACCTTTTTCTAGTAGCTATGCTTAAGTCCATCCGGATCCTACTTGCCATTGCTACATACCGTGACTACGATATCTGGTGGTTGGGTGCCATGACTGCTTTTCTAAATAATAATTTAGAAGAGAACGGCTATAAGAACACAGCCAGAGGGCTTCATAAACAGTGGGAGCAGCAAAAACGTGTGCAAGTCGCTTTACAAATTAAAGCAGGCATCGCGGAGTTGGAACATCTGTTTTGATGTGGTAGTCAAAGACTTTGACTTCATCAAAATGGTAGATGAACCTTGTATATACAAAAAATGTAGTAGGGAGTATGGTAGTGATCCTCGTATTGTACGTGGACAACATACTCTTGGTAGGAAAAGAGTTTCCTATACTACACACGGTCAATCTCCTCTTATCACAATGATTCTCCAAATAGGATAAAGGTGATACGTCCTAAATCCTGGGATTTGGATCTATGAGATAGATCTAAATGGATGTTAGGGTTCTCACTAGGTTTAGTGATATAGTATCAATCGATCCTGGGGAGAATCACTGGAAAAGTTCCAGGGTGATAAAGACGACTGAATGTCAGTCACAGGCTTTGTCTTTACCCTCAGTGGAGGGACGGTATGTTGGAAGAGTTCCAAACTGAGATACCATGGCAGACTAGACGATAAAGGCTGGTAACATCGCTATCAAAGATACTACCAAAGAGGAAGTTTGGGTGTATATTAGTTCATGAGATGAACTAGGTTCCTACCATTGTGTGACAATGGAAGTGTGGCTTTGGCCCAGGAACCCTGGTCCCATCAGTGACCCAGACATATTCTGAGGCAGCATCACCTGATCATGGAGATGGTTGATCTCCAGGGTGATCGAGGTTAGGAGAGTAGACTCAGAGGACAACACGGCGGATCCACTCACAAAGGCCTTTTCCCAGAGAGAGACTTTTATGGGATGGTTGAGTATGAGATACTACAACTACTGCGACAGATGGCCCTAGTGCAAGTGGGAGATTGTTAGTTATATGTATGCCCTAGAGGCCATTACTGTACATAGGATGTATATTGTAGTGGATGCTGGGACATATATAGGTAGGACTTTCTTGCTCGACATGATAGTACGCTATATGGTTGCTCTTTATCTTAACATGTATAATTTCAGTCTCTCTGTTACATGTTGATAAAGCCCTTAGGATGTGTACTTGACTTGCAGGACTATGATGTAGATCATAATAGTGGGGCTTGGGTAGTCCATGAGTACATCCTTCAATGTTCCTAGTCGTGGGAATATCGAGACGGGGCATCGATATTCCAGAGTAGACTAGCGTATATCTTCTCGACCCATGTGATGGGCGATGGATGATCCCATATCCATTGGTGTTTGACATCAGAGATCGTATGCGGGTGCTCAGTGGAGACTAGGTATACCGAAAAGACTCACCGAGAACTCCCAGATGGTATTATACCTCACGTCAGATGGCAGTTCTCTGGTGACACTGGTACAGCTTAGTCTGTTGACCTGAGATCGTCATAGAGTCTTGTGTGTATCCCACTGTGCTTTGATTTCCATACTACCACGGCTCTACTGAGTCATGCAAACAGGTTTTTTGGGTACAGTCCCGATTCACATGGAGGCAATGAGCGATAGGAGGGGATTCATCTCTCCCAGTATTGGGGGTTGATGTTGCGCTATGCTCGACTGGCCATAACTGGAAATCTCTGGCTAGGGTTGCAGTGATTTACTGGTAAGAGTTATCAGTAGTCCCACGCTTGTTGTGGATCTTATATCGGCATGACTTATCAAGCTACTGGGGTCTGACGTTTACCACCTCTAGGCGAGATATGCAACATATCAGACGAACAGACCGGACTGTACGGTAAGTGTTACTGGTTGGATTCACAGGAGTGTGAGCGGGCTTGGTCCTTGATCTTCTGATCGCTCAATACCCGGGTGGTCGTTACGTTTAGCAGACCGCTTGCGGTTTGTGGGTGTTTGATATGATCATCACCTACTGCCGGCGTATTGACGAGTCTTTAGAGTCATACACAGAGGTTTCCTGGCTCAAGCGAAACGAAATAGGATCGCATATGAGATATGTGCGGGACCGAGAATAATATCAGTATGTGATGCTGAATTCTATTCTCGCGATTTGTATCATCGGACGGTTATATGAGATATAGCCGGGTTACCGAATCAAGTGTTGATTCGATATATTGATACACTTGATATTAGTCGGTTATATTTACTATGACCGGATCATTAAATCAAGTATTGATTTAATGATTTAATGTATAATTATATATTTGATATATTACTTTACCTTAACTAATATTGGTTCACTTAAGATTGTTTTTCTCACTAGATTTTGCACATTGTTTATATGTGATATATACAAGTGTACATGTTTGTATCATGTTTGATGATACATACAAGATGTGTGTATGAGACTTAAACCAAATTGAGGTTAAATTAGGGTTTACTAATTTCCTAACAAATAACAAAAGAGATAAGACTTTAGTCAAAGTTATCAAGCTTCATGAACCTTGAAGAAACTTTGAGAAAGTCAATTTCTTTTGTCATTTCCTTAGGATGCTAGTTAACCCAACCCTTAACCTAATACTTTGGTTAATTCTCTACACAAGTTAAGCATGAGGGCTTAACTCAACTATGGTGCAATAATTAAAAGGATAAGTTTCATTTGGATTCATTATTCTTTTTTCTTTCTTCTTCTTCTTCTTCTTCAAGAAGAAGAAAGCTTACTAGCTTTAATGGTGCCATGAGATTAAGAGTGAGAAATCCAATTCTAAAGTGAACCCACTTTCTATTTCTTCATCCTCTACCACTTGCCATGTAGTAGAGTGTATTATCTTCATAAAGTTCATGACCTAGTGAAGATAGAGCTTGGGTTTGAGTCGCCTCGATGTAGATCATTTTCGGCATCGAAATCAACGACCTAGCCCGCTTATTTCTCCAACCAAACCATCGCTAGAGTCCGGGATCCCGATGATCGCAGCGGAGGGACCTCATCACGGAGCTTTAGAAGTGGAGGACCGGATCTACAAAGGTTGTAATCCCTTTCACTTGTAGTTAAAGTTGTTAACTTGCATGTTTTTCGCCTTACCTCTAGTAACGATCTTGCATTAGGGTTTCTCGGCACATGTAAAAATTTGATTTTGGCATGGTTGATGCCTTGTGGAACTTCTTGAGTGTGCCTAGGAACCCTACACAAGTATCTTCTTTGTCTTGTCTTGAGGAAAAGAGTATGCTCGACTCATTTTCTTCATAAGGGACAAATCCGGACCGCTCGATTCCCGACCGCATGACTTCTTGGTCCCGCTTTGTCACTGTCAAACGCCTTTTCCGCTCTTTGCCTTGTTTCTGCCTCTGCGTCGGGCCTTTTGCACAACAGGTTGACAGAGAGGGGCATTTTCATCTTTCGCAGCCTGTTGAAGAAGGCGTTGCGTCCTGCCTTTCTCGTAGATGGCCATTTTGCGATTATGGTCGTCTCAAACTTTTTGACCAGCTTCCCTTATAAGCTTGTCCATTTGTTCTTCGAACGACGGACTGGGCACTTTCATGTCGGGGGATCTTTCTGGTTCAGGGTTAGCATTCTCCCATTGAGTATCTCCTTCTTCATCAAAGTCGTGTACGACATAGCAGTCGTGGAGTAGCTCCCGTTTCTTGGACCGAACATATCCAAGCCCGATCGCCTCCATTCTCCCGTTGGGCAACTTGCGCTGAGTTCCGGAAACGTTCCAGCTCCTATCATAGAACTTAGCTTTTCGAGCGATCTGTTTGAAGGGTATCCCTTGGCGCTTCAATAGCCTTTTCAAGCCTTCTGTGTAATATCTAGGCAGACGGATGGGCTGGAGCCTGTCGAGCGTAGAATCGGCGCCATGCCAAACTTATTTCTGCACTCTTGTTTTCGTGGATCGATAGAATAGGATTGCCCGTTCACCTTTTCGCCTGGGAGGGACGTAAAATGTTTGTAGCTCTTGCACGCTATAAGCTTCAAGTGCGTCGAGATCTTTGTAGTGCTCCCGCGGAATCATGGTAATTTGCAAACTCTGATTATCACCAGCGAATTCTTGTATTGGTGGCCGAGCGGAGAATATAGCATGGACCTCATCTTCCGAGTCGCTGCCAAAGATCAACATAGGAGCGGACGGTCCCGACTTGTTGTACTGGGATGGACCTGAATAAACTATCTCTTCCTCTTCCTCAGTATCACTCCCGAAGACAGGAATGGTGGTGATAGCTTTGTTCTCCGGTTTGCGACATCTCTCCGTGTCCTCGAAATCTGGCAAAAAGTATTTTGCATTTTCGTACTTGCGGACTTCGTTTACGGAGAATGGGTTCAGCTCTCCTGTTACGGTATACTCGAGACCATCCTTAAAGTATTTCATACACTGATGTTGTGTAGAAGGGATGATGTTGCACTCGTGTAACCAAGGCCGGCCGAGTAAAGTGTTATAGCATGTCTTGGCGTCAATGACATGAAATTTAATATCCATGACAAGTAGCCCGAATTGTAATGTCAATATCATAGACCTGAGAGTCCGCGATGGCTGGGAGTCAAAACCGGAGATGGTGATTTTATCACGAGCGAGATGCTGGACGCTCATGCAGATTTCCTTCAACACTCGCACGTTGAGGAGATTGACGGAAGACCCATTGTAGACCAGGATTTTGCCTATCTTTATATCGAGACAGTATCCTGAGACATAGAGGGGACGGTTATGCTCGCATGTCCCAAGGAGGAGGTCTTCGTCGCCGAAGCTGATATCGGCTGTGTGTACTTCCTCCAGCTCGTCCTTCATCTTTTCTTCTGCGAGAAAAGCTTGGAATTGCTCTGGCTCTTGTAGCACCTTGATCAATGAATCTCTCGCTTCTTTGGATAGTAAAAGGGTGTCGAGAATGCTGAGCTGCGAGGGTAACTTCCTTAAGTGCGCCAGAACATTGTAGTCCACCTTACTTTTCTTTGGTGGGTCCTTGGCGGTCAGCTCTTTCATGACTTGGTCATCCAGGGCGATATCCTCAGAGTCCTTTTCTTTTCCCTTGTCTTTTCTATTCATAGGTCCGAGATTCTTTTCTGGAAGCATACGGTTGCGCAACTGGATATTTTCACAGGCCTTCGGTTCTTCCTCTTTCCCTAAGGTGGATTCTTTAAAGAGAGGGCCCAAAGCCATTTCCTCGTCAGAGTCGCTCTCAAAGGTGAGAACCTACTATCCTCCGACGTTGACCATGCGACAGTTACCGGTAGTTCTTTTATGTTCCTCGGTCGTACTTCTCTGCTCCTGACGAGTTTTGCATTTCATCCGCTTAAAATGTTGCCGGTGAGCAACATATCCCTGCCACCATCTTTTAAAAGCATCGCATTCTTCAGTGGGGTGCGAAATCTTTTGATGATATGAGTAGTGGCTAGGATGCATCTCTGCTTCATCGGGAGTGTTTCCTTCGGAGGGCGGTAGCTTCATTCCTATTGATATTGCTTTAGCGAACCTTTTCCTCGTCTTGAACTTGTTTTTATCCACGACGGATGTCTCTTGATTTGGTGGGAGTGTCTCGACTCTTTCGTCTAGTCGCCGGTATTTGGCTCTTTCAAATATGGCCATCTCACGCTCCCGATCGGCTTTACTTTTCAAATGAATTTCATTCAGGAAGGTGTCGATCAGTTCATCTGACAGCCATAGAAGTTTCGGCTCGGGACCTACCCTCGGTCTCTCTGTGCAAGGAGTTTCTTCATCGTCTGTAGACGAGTGAGAGATCACATGACAACTTGCTACGTAATCCTCAGATCCATCCGATGAGTCTTCTCCATCATCTTCGTCCTCAAGGGCATGGCCGAGGAACTCTTGAAGCGTGATTGGGGTTCACGCCTTCTGGTTGTACTCTTCCAGCGCGTCAATCTGTTTCTGTAGGTCCGTGCGCTTGTCGCCAGGCTTCACTGGCTTCTTGGATTTCTTCTTCTTTTCCGAAGATTTCGGCGGCTGGGTGTGAGCACTTTGGCTATCACCACCAATCTTTGGAGTTGGGCGCGGCTTCAGCATCTCTTCGATGATCTGGGGTTCCAGCGGGTTCTTCCACCTGATCGCCGGGCATGTCTAGAGATCATTCAGCATCCTTTTGGTTTTGGCTGAAAGCACGACCTCCCATGGAGCTTCTTCAACAAAAGAGCGCATTTCCCCCGGTGTGTCCATCCTCTTAGGAGTGTGCGGTTGTGGTGGGCTCACTTTCTACTTTTCGGATAGCGCGAACTTGCCCTGTTGGTACTGATTCTCGATCCAACCCTTAAAGACGAAGCAATCTTCGATTGGATTGCTTACCGTTTGGTGGTAAGAACAATAATTGGGATTATTCACTTCGCTGGGTTGCGGTGGTCGCCTTGGATTTGGCAAATTGATAAGCCTGTTGCGCACCGCCAGCTCGAACAGCCTCTTCGTTTTATCCTGTGGGAATGAGTAAGGGCGCTTCATTTTCTTATTGTAATAGCGCCGTCTCTCTTCCAATTGATCCGTTAGTCTTGGAGCACTCGGCTGCTGTTGGGTGTTTGCAACGAAGGTTGTCTTCCCTTTACCCTTTTCGTTCCGCGGTTCCGGTTTCGGAGGAGATGGTCTGTGACCCATCTGATCCATCTGGGCTAGCTTGTCGATTAAAGCCTAGAATGTGGTTGGTTTGAAGAACATCATTAACTGTGAAATAGTTGCATGATGGTCTAGGGTGCCCACGAACATGCCCACCGCTGGTGCTTCTTCGATGCGCTGTTCGCACTTCGACCACAGATTCCGCCATCGGATTGCGTACTGAACCCACGTCTCGCCCGGCTTCACCCTTGCATTGATCAATGCCGTTATTAGAGTGCGTTCACTAGCACTCGCGAATCGCTGGGTGAACAATAACTCCATTTCTGCGAAAGTTTTGACGGAGTCGTTTGGAAGTTCGGAGTACCACTCAAACGCCGTTTCCGACAAGCTTCCTACGAATTGACGGAGCAAAAGCTTATCATCGCCCCCGGTGTTGCCGCACAGAGCTCTGAACTGGGCGACATGCTGGTGGGGATTGCCTGTCCCCTTGTATACGTGGAATTTAGGGATTGTATAGCCCGGCGGGTATTTTATCTGATCATACCAGCCTGGGTATGGTCGCCCAGTTTTCACGACTTGACCAGCCGCTTCATTTGCCTAGTGAACTCGTATTTGTTGAGCAATATAATCATCTAGGGCGGCCTTAGAAATGGTTTCCTCCTTGGCTACTGAAAGAGCCGGCAGGGGATTCGATGTTTTTTCTCTGTCATCTTCAATAATGGTCGGAGGGTCTTCGGCTGGAGGATCCGGCTGTATTATCATCCCCACCATGTGTTGGAAGAGAAGTGCCATTCTCTTTATATTAGCCGCTTGCTCCGCGGATTCTTTGTCCTTCTTTTCGAGGACTCTGCGAAGGAAGTCGGCATCGGTTTCTTGTTCATAACGCTGCTCCGATGACGCCTCCGGGCTTTCTTTTGGTCCGGTGAGTGCGGCCATTGCAGTCAGCATCTCCTAAAGCTTCTGCTGTTGCTGTTCCTGGGCCCTTGTTATTGATTGGATAAGCGGTCGATGGCCTGTCGAACTGCGGCTTTCTTCTTTTCCAGAAGCCATGTAGACGATATGCACCACCATGCCCCCAGACTTAGGGCGTTTGGGCTCAGTGCCTTTGACATTTGTCGCAGGCATGAGGATTTTCTCTGGCCTTCTCTTCTTATGAGCGGTCGACGTTGAGGGGGCCGTTGCAGTGGGCACCCGAGTAGCCGTCGCCTTCTGTGGCTTAACAGGACGGTTTTCTTCCTGTCGGACCTTCAGCTTCTTCTGCCGGCGGGGATAGTCTTGATCCACCACTGACTCTCGGACTTATCGCCAGATTTTGTACACTTTGGAAGACAGCCGTTGAAGGTACTGCTTCGGCTTTATTTCTGTGACAGTCTCCATCGGCGGAGGAGACCTTTTCAGTACGGCAGTAGGCGAGTTCCTGCGTACTTTGTTTAGCAGCTCAAAACTGTTCCCAGTTGAGACAGCAGCATTAACTTCCACCGTTAGAGCTGGTGGAGTTAGCCCAGAGGGGGAGTTGCCCCCGGCCTTCCTTACTCGGCGCCAGTGGCGACGTCGAGCATGTCGAGCCATTGGCGTTGGTTCAGCGATGGGAATGGCTTTGTCTTCCCCCTATCCAAGTGAAGGGTTGTTGCTGGCGTCAGCCTCTTGAAGACTGATGTCCTTTGAGTAGCAGGAGCGTGAGTGGGAGTTGGGGCAGTCAATCTTGTAAAGACCGACCCCTTGGCAGGAGAAGCCGCTTTGACGACTTCAGGAGTAGGGTTGGTTACTCTCTTCGGAATAACCTTTTCTTGAGGTGCAGGCTTCATCATGGACCCACCTGAACTTTGGTCCAATCTGGAGAAGACCGAGGTGTTGGAGCTGGACGACCCGTTGAGAGGGGCCGCAGTAGTTGTAAGCCGATCAAAGACCGACTTCTTAGGAGCTTCCGGTGTTGTCACAGGAGCGGTGAAGCTCGTTGGCGGGAGCATGGTCCCGAAAAACAATCCCGTGGTGTCTTGAGTGACCTGTTCCACCGGCATTGTGAACAGGGAGGCTGCTTGGGGACCGTAGGCTATGCCTCCAGATGAGGCAGAGCATGAATTGCAGTTATGGTTGGAGCACTTTGCACAAGTGAACGCCATTGATCTTTCGCTTTCTGCACCAAGCAAACGCCAAATCTTAGTACCTCGAAACCCAAGGGCAACCATTAGCAAACCACGATTGGTTCGCGATCACGACACACGAAGTGTGGAGTGGAAATAGGAAAAGGTCCCACCGGGCGTGCCAGAATCTGTTTACCGCCGGAAACCGGGAAGACTGACGTCTTACCTGAATCGGGGGGCAGATGCTAATTGGTGCTATCCGTCCACCTCTCCGAAGATGCCAAGTTGATTTATGGCACCATGTATCGAAGTTTAAACGGATGCGGCCGGTGTAGCAGACTTCGTCAGATTCCCCCTCGTTTGAGGGGTTTTTGATTGTGGGGACGCTCTTCCCTGCAGGCGCAAGCCCCTGCAGTTAATTACGCTACCGCATCGCGGTAACAACTTTCTCCTTCTCCATATGGTCACTTCGTGTCGTGGGTGTTTGTTTTGTGTTTGGTTGCCCGTGGATTGTATACGGAGACTAATTTGTGTAGTCGCCCGTAGGACGTGGATTAGTCCAAATCGGTATCTTCTTAGATTTGGGTTTGGGGGGGTTGTGTTTAAGGATACGTTAGCCTTATTTGAGGTTAAGATCAACTTAAACGTTTGTTAAGGATACGTTAGTCTAATTTTAGACTAAGATCAATTTAACGGGATCGTTTAGATCCGACAAGAGAGCAATTGGGCTCTATTGTTTAGTTTAGTGATATTGCGGTCGATAATTAGTTTAAGGACATTACGGTCCGACATTAGTTTTAAGACATCGCGGTCGAGGTTAAGAACATCATAGTCCGTGAGTTTAAGGACCTCACAGTCCGATGTTAGTTTAAAGACATCACGGTCGAGGTTAAGGACATCATAGTCCATGGATTTAAGGACCCCACAGTCCGTTGTTAGTTTTAAGACATCACGGTTGAGGTTAAGGACATCATAGTCCGTGAGTTTAAGGACCTCACAGTCCGGTGTTAGTTTTAAGACATCACGGTCGAGGTTAAGGACATCATAGTCTGTGAGTTTAAGGACCTCACAGTCCGGTGTTAGTTTTAAGACATCACGGTCGAGGTTATGGACATCATAGTCCGTGAGTTTAAGGACCTCACAGTCCGGTGTTAGTTTTAAGACATCACGGTCGAGGTTAAGGACATCATAGTCTCCGTGGATTTAAGGACTCCACAGTCCGGTGTTAGTTTTAAGACATCACGGTCGAGGTTAAGGACATCATAGTCCGTGGATTTAAGGACTCCACAGTCCGTTGTTAGTTTTAAGACATCACGGTCGAGATTAAGGACATCATAGTCCATGAGTTTAAGGACCCCACAGTCCATGAAATGTATGGTTGTCGGGACCCGTCACCTCTTTGAAGACGTTGAGGAATTACAACGACAAATATCAAAGGAGTGCAGAGATGTACTCTTGAACTAAGGTGAGTTGTTTGAAAGAGCAGATGTGCTCAGTTCAATATAGGTTGAGGACTTATGGCCAGAATTGGGCTAAGTCCAATTAAAATGTTTTAACATTTTATTTTTGTTCTGGCTGTTAAGCCTTTATTTGGGCTCGGCCCTTTGAATGATGCTAAGCATTGGGCTCTGATATTTTTGTCTTTATCAGAACAGAGCACATTCTGATAGTGCGCTACGTGATACGTCAGGCGCTTTGCGCCAATTAAAGAGTGCATTGCGCTAGCGCATGCGAAGGTGACACGTGTCGCGCTCAGCGCTGGTTCATTAGCGCATTTGCGCTTTCCATTTATTAGTGCTTTGCGCTTGCGCTCCAGCGAGCGATACGTGGCTCGCTTGGCGCTGAGCGCTAGTCTAAGAGCGCAGCGCTCTGTTTTAAAAGCGCAGAGCGCAAGTAGTGTCTATGGTTGACACGTGGCAAGTTATGGCGCTGTGCGCCAGTCCAATGAGCGCAAGGGCGCAGTTCATAAGTGCAATCCACTTTTCAATAGCGCAAAGCGCATCTGATCAATTTTAAGATCACAGAACAACTTTTATGTTCTTCTAAGGAGGCTTTGCCTCAAGATCCAAGAACGAAAGTTCTTGTTTTGATAAAAGGCTCTGCCTTTATAGATCAAAGATCTGTGGACGAAGTAGAAATACTTCTTTTATTTTTATTTTTTTTATAATTAGATCTTTTGATCTTTTTTCTTATCATCAAAGACCTTGGTCTTTTTTCAGATCTATGATCTTTTTAGAAGAGAGTTCTTCTCTGTTGTTCAAGAACATAGTTCTTTTTTTAACTTGAATATGAAGAAGAAATCTTCTTTTCTTAAGAGCTTGCTCTTTTTTGCAGAGGGTTTTTCTCTCTCTTCTTCTGTATTCTCTCTATTTCTCTTCTCCTTTTGACTTGAAGTCTAGGGTCCTTTATATAGGGCCAAATGATCTGTTAAATCAGTTTTAAGAGATCTCTCTCTGATTGATTTGGGAATATTTTCCACCGTTGGATCTTTGATCCTAAGGTTTCTGTTTTACAGAAGATAATCTTCTTATTTTAATAAGATTGAGAAATCTTTACATGCAGAATTTGTTCCGTCTTTGGTAATTTATTATTTACCATTGGATCGTTGATCCAGCGGTGCTTAAAGCACAATCTTGTTGTTTGGAAAGATTTTGAGGAATCTTTCCTTAACAGAATTTAATTCTGGTTGATTAATGTTTTATCATTATTATTAGATCCTTTGATCTAACGGTGAATTTTTTTAATTCCAGCGCTGGCGCACCTACGCTCGACATGTGGCGCGCAGCGCAACTGCGTTAGATACGTGGCGCGCAGTGCAACTGCGCTAGCGCACCTGTGTTTGACACGTGTCGCGCAGCGCAAAGCGCTAGATCTGAAGCCTTGCTTCAAATTCTTAATTTTTGAATTTTTAAAACGGAGCTTTGCTCTGATTGGGATGCGCTGCCTAGGGCTCAGCGCTCCTGGCGCTGGCATGTCTGGTTTTGACACGTGGCGCGCAGCGCGCAGGATCTGAAGCGTTGCTTCAATTTTTGAATTTTGAAATTCAAAACAGAGCTTTGCTCTGATTGAGAGAAACAAGTACTTGTGTAATTGGCTTGCTTTTAGGAGACGGAAGAGAGGTTGAGCTATTTAAATGATAGGGTGAATAGCTTGTTTTTTCTGCAGCTCTTTTCTTTCAGAACATTGACATCCTCAACTTCGACGTTGTCCTGGGAATGCAATGGTTGGGAGTCTTCTACATCACACTCAACTGCTAATGGATATTTTCTTAGTCTTAAATTTATACCGCAAGTGTACGGTTATCAATTGTAGTGTGGATCAATCAGCAGAGAAGAGGACAATCCTAGTCAAATCCAGCTAATTAAAAATGGGTTTTTGATTTAGAGAATTATAGTAATGAAAAACAATAATTAAAAAGAAAGTAAATTGCAAATTAAAAAAGATTTGTAAGATAAAGAAAAACCTAGGGTTTAGAATCATCCTGTCTAATCATGGTATTTTAAATAATATCTTTTCTTTTCTTGATTTACATCTTTAAATTAATTATCTATCAATTATAAGTGAGCATAAAACATACATACATCGCAATACACTATCAATCTACAAATATCATCAAGAAATAAATTTTTAGATCAAATTCTAAATAATAAGGAATTAGTTAGATCTTCCCTTCCAGTTAGTAAACTCAATGGCTGTCAATTACAAGCTTACATTGCTTTTTCGGCGGAGCCTAATCTAATCTTAGATTTACTAGATCGAATGTCATGTCCCGCTTCCAAAAGACGGTAACGGTCACGTGACAAGCCTGCGACGTATTTATTCCGATAAGGTCGTTTCTCGCAACAAATACGCTAAGATTTTTTAAGAAACATAAATAATACAAGTATCAAACAGGCGAATGAGAATCCAACAACAATATATTACATTCAAGTTCCATAGAGTTCAACAAAGATAAAATGTCTGAATATAATAAACAGGAACAATAAAGAAAGCCTTAACAAGAGGTATACTGAAATAAAAAGCTGAAAAAAACTAATAGTCGGCTTGTGATGGCAGATTGGTGTACTCTTCTTCCGTTGGCTCTATCTCCTCCATCTTTAAGTAACCTGACGAACATTCCCAAGAAGAAAGAAAATAGGGTGGAATGCCCGCACAATAAGAAAAACATATTTATTTCATCAGGTAGGTTATTTCGTCGGCCACCATCCGATGGAAAAACCCCTAATAAAACATAAAAGGGACCGATAAAGTATAAAATTGTTTAAAGTTATTCCATCGACTGTTGCCCGACGGAATAACCTAAAATCAATAAAAGCTTTCGATCAGATCATATTCCCTTATTTTTTTCCTTTTCCTCTCTAAAAAAAAAACCCTAAAACTCCTCCTCATCATCATCTCCGACCCAAAGCTCCTCCACCTTCTCGCCGGCGACCGGAGCTCCTCCTCCTCATCTCGTCCGGCCTCGACTCCTCCCCTCGTCTCGACTGGAGCTCCTCTTCCAGCAGCCGCCACTTACCTCTCTCGTTGCCATCCACACCGACCCCGTCATAGCCATCACCCACCCCCGTCGATCCCTCCTCTCAAATCCCCCTCCCCCTTCGACCTCCTCCCCCGTCAACCCACTCCTCCTCCCTCCCCCTGCCGACCCCTTTCTGTTGGATATGTATGCCCTAGAGGTCTTTATTGTATAGGATGCCAAGGGTATCTATGTATAGGACAATCTTTCTCAATATGATAGTATGCTATTTGGTTTTCCTTTATCTTAACATGTGTATATGTTTTACTTGTTATTTCATATCGTTTATACATGTTGATAAAGCCCATAGGATCATTGCTTGACTACCAGCGTTATGATAGCAATCATACTTGTGGGAGCTGAGTAGTCGATAAGCACATCCTTAAATGTCCCTAGTCGCAGAAGTATCGAGACTGGGTATTGATACTCCAGTATAGAGTAGTGTATACATTTCTAGACCTTGACGAGAGACGATGGTTGGTCCTACAGCCATTGGTGTGATGTATCTAAGATTGTATACAGGTGCTCACTAGGGGTAGTATATTGGACGGACTCGCTGAGAACTGGTTAGATGGTATTATGCCTATCGTCAAATAGCAGTTCTCTGGTGACATGAGTACAGATAGTCTGTCGATCTGAGGTCGTCATTTTTCTCGTGTGAGTTCCCATTGTGCTTTGATTACTACCCTACCATGGCTCTACCGAGTTGTGTAAACAGGTTTTAGTTGGGTACAGTCCCGAGCCACATAGAGGCAGTGAGCGATTGTTGGGGATTCATTTCTCCTGGTATAGGGAGTCGATGTTGCACTGTGTTTGATTGGCCAACACCATAAGTCTCTGGGCATGGCGGATTGAGAATTACTGATAGTTAGATCAGTAGATTCTTGGATGATCTTGAGCCACTTCGGAACGACTTGTCAGGTTATTAGGGGTCTGACGTTTTTCACCCCCTAGACCCGGCATGTAATACTCTCAGACGAATAAATCGGACTGTACGGAGATTGTCATGGACAGGCTCAGCAGGAGTTTGGATGAGTTTGCTCGTTGGCCTTCTTTTCGACAAGTATCTAGGTAGCCGTTACGTACAGCTAGTGCCACTGACGTGCTTGTGGTTAAACCCACTGTCAGCGTACCGTCGAGTCTTTAGAGTCCCACACAGAGGGTTTCCCTAGTTCAGGCAAAACAATGTAGAGGCCGTATGGTTTTACATGCAGGGTTCCGATCATATACATGTACTAGCAACATGGATTTTTGTTTGGACGGATAATACTAGCGGGCTTATGATTAAGCCGCATTATTGAATCATGTATTTATTTAATAATGATCTAGTATTATATTATTAGATTATTTTTATCTCTTGGTATTTGTAGTACGTATACGGGTATGTATATACGGTGGTGGGGGGGTATTCTTGTATTTTCACTTGAATGCTTCTAGAAGAAGACGCCTCATTTTGTGTTAAATCTATTTGTTTAAATAGATAATGAGGTGGAGGGATGAGGTGTTATTAAAGCATGGTTTGAAGCATGGCTTCTTGTTTTATTCATTCATTTGTGATAACTATTGAAGCATGGTTACAATATTTTTATTGTAAATGAAATGCTTGATAGTTTTCATCCTTAGTCATTCTTCAACACTTTTGCTTTGCCATTCTCTTCCCTCCTTTGAGCTCTTCTTCTACCACAAACCCTAACGCTCTCATGAGTTGAGAATCCATGGGTTTATAAGATGAACAAATCCAATAAATATTCTCTACATCCACTAAACTACTTAGATTAGCAAACTAGGTGCTTTAGTTACCTCACTTTTGAGATTGGAGCTTGAACTATAGACTCTCGGGTGAATCGTCTTTGACACAAGTGTTAGTTATATGTATGCCCTAGAGGCCATTACTATACATGAGATGTATATTGTAGTGGATGTTTGGACATATATAGGGAGAACTTTCTTGCTTGACATGATAGTATGCTATCTGGTTACCCTTTATCTTAACATGTCTACTGATTGTCTCTCTGTTACATGTTGGTAAAGCCCTTAGGATGCGTACTGGAGTACCTAGATTATGATGTGGATCATACTAGTGGGACAAAGGTAGTCGGTAAGTACATCATTTAATGTCCCTAGTCGTAGGTGTATCGAGACGGGGCATCGATATACTAGAGTAGACTAGTGTATAGCTTCTTGACCTATGTAGATGGCGATGGATGATCCCATATCCATTGGTGTTTGACATTAGAGATGGTATATGGGTGCTCAGTGGAGACTGGGTACACTGGAAGGACTCGCCGAGAACTCCCAGATGGTATTATACCTCACGTCAGATGGCAGTTCTCTGGTGACACTGGTACAGGTTAGTTTGTCGACCCGAGATCGTCATAGAGTCTTGTGTGATTCACACTATGCTTTGATTTCCACCTTACCACGTTCAATAGGACATGCAAAACGGTGGTTTTTGGGTACAACCCCGAGTCACATGGAGGCAATGAGCGATAGGAGGGGATTCGTTTCTCTCGGTATTGGGGGTTGATGTTGTGCTGTGCTCGATTGGCTATAACAGGAAGTCCCTGGCCAGGGCTGATTCAGAGATTTATTGGTAAGTGTTACTAGTAGTTTCTCGACCCGTTATGATCCTCATATCGATACGACTTATCGAGTTACTGGGGTCTGACGTTTACCACCCCTAGACGAGATATGCGACATATCAGATGAAGAGACCGGACTGTACGGTAGTGTTACTGATTGGATTCTCAGGAGTATGAGCAGGCTTGCTTGTTGATCTTCTGATCGCTCAATACCCAGGTGGCCGTTACATTTAGCAGGCCGCTTGCGGCTTGTGGGTGTTTGATATGATCATCACCTACTGCCGGCGTATTGACGGGTCTTTAGAGTCCTACATAGAGGTTTCCTGGTTCATGCGAAATGGAGTAGGAGCACATATGTGATATGTGCGGGACCGAGATTGATGCGCGTATGTGATACCGTATTCTATTCTCGCGATTTGTGACATCGGTCGGTTATATGAGATATAGCCGGATTATCGGATAAAGTGTTGATTCGATAAGTTGTTGCATTTGATATTAGTAGGTTATATATGATATAGCCGGATTATTAAATCAAGTGTTGATTTAATAATTTAGTGTATAATTGTATATTAGATATACTAGATTACATTAACTAATATTAGCTCACTTATGATTTCTTTTCTCACTTGTGTGCATTAGTGTATATGTGATATATATTAATGTACAACTTTTGTGTCATGCTAGATGCCATATGTGATATGGGTGTATGAGACTTGCACCATAGATAATAATGTGATTGGTTTATATTTATCTGAGTTAATCAAAATTAGTGGAGTTTAGTCACATGGTTAAAGCTTGGAGAAGCTTGTGGAACCATTGACCAAGTCCACTAAGTTTGTTTTACTTGTAGATATTTATTAACTTAACCATTATTAACTAGCCATGGTTTATTCTCTACATGAGTTAATGTATGACACTAACTCACCCATGGTTGCTATTCTCACCTCATGAGTTCATTCTCTCATCTTCTTCACTTGAGCTTCTTCTTCCTCATGAGAAAAGCTCACTAACTTTTCTCAAGGTGAGAAAATATTGTGAGAAAAATAAATTTAAAGAGAGCCCACTTCCTAGTTCATCATTCTATACACTTGCTTGGGTAGTATAGGGTGTTCTCTTCATGAAATTCATGACCTAGTGAAGGGTTAGCTTGAGTTTGAGTCTCCTTGACGTAGATCATCTTCGGCCTCGAAGACTACGAGCAAGCTTGTTCATTTTTCCGAGGGAACCCATACTAGAGTTCGGGAGATCCATGATCGCAGTGAAGGGACGTCAACACGGAGCTTTAGAAGTGAAGGACCGGTCTACAAAGGTTGTATTCCTTGTTCACTTTCCTTTGCAAAGTTGTTTGCATTTTATTCCGTCGATTTCTAGTAAACAATTCTTAGTTAGGTTTAGCTAGAACGGCAAATTTTTGAATTTGGCATAGTCGATGCCTCCCGAAACCTTGCTGCCGTCCTAGGTAACCCTAAAGTGGTATCGGAGCCATGCTAGAAATTTAGACGGATTTTGTTAGGATTACGAAACCGAAATACTCTGAAACTTGAGACGGAAAATTAAAGTTTCTGTCGATTTTAAAAGTTTGTCAATTTTTTTTTTAAAATAAGTACAGAGTGATGTATGAGATATATCATGAACACAGTCAAAATTTCAGGGCATTCTAAGAAATCTTGGCCGGCCACCACCATGCTGATCTCGGCCAAATCCGAGGCCCTCCCCCTGAAATTTTTTGTGTGTTCTAGTGACTTGGTTTTGATGTTTTATGTGTTGTTTGTTTTTGCTAATTTTGCATGTGATGTAATCTTACACTATAAACAATTCAGAGTGTTTCGTATTCGTAATTTTTATCATTGTTTCCGGTTATTCGCATGTTGTCTAGACGAAGTTAAAAAGTTCGATCGAATGTCAAAAACCCATTTTTCCAAGTTTAACGTATTCAGAAAAATATGCAAGTAATCCTATGAACCCTCTAGAAGAATGAAACCCTAACTCGACCTTTTTGGATCGCGGAACCGCGAACATATCCTAGGGTTTGTCGTAGTTTCGTGGCGACATGAGTGAGGCTTGGGTTTGCCCTTCTACGGTTAGTGCATAGGTACTGTGGTATATTCTGGGTATTACTAAAACTGTGCTCAAGTGTTGAGCTGTCGGGAAATTGTGGGATTTTGATGAATCGATCGAAAAGTTTAACATTGTCCGGATATTATGTGATGGGATATAATATTTGGAATCCACAAGTAGTTATGAGATAATTAATTTGAATGTTATAAATCTAGCAATTTAGTTTCATTTGATCGGTTGCCACGGGATTTTGATGTGATCAAAAGTCCGTCGCAATCACGTAGTGTACGCGGATACTCGCCGGGTAACATTATTAGATAGCCACGTCCCATATCCCCGACCAAGTGACTGTAGGAGAACCCTGTCACCAAAAGCATCCATTCGGGTGCTCACGGCAGCGGTGTTCCGCTTTAGTGCACTTCGTCGACGGCATCGGGGGGGAGGGGGGTGCTGCCGTCTACTAAAGTTTCCGACGAGCATTCGATCAGGATGTCAGGAATCTTGTTGAATTGCCCGACTTGATATTGAAAAGTGTTTTTGAGATCAAGACTAAAATGCAGGGTTTGTAATTGTTAGGCATGCGATGTCTAAGGAATTCAAATGGTTAGGCATATGATGTCTAAGGTGGTTGCGGATTCCAACTGTTGTAGTTTTCACTTTCTTTTCTGCGACCGTAAGTGTAATATGTGGTGTATCGCCGGTTTCGGTGCTATATGTCAACGACAATTGAGATATGCATATTTACTTACGTTGATGACATGCGATGTTATGTGTTGCTGGGATATGTTATAATTGATCGTCGTGTTTGAATAGCTGGGGTTTTTATGTGAGATGAGAGTTTTTTCATTTTCATTCATGTAAAATTCATTGTATGTAATATTATTTTATTGGGGAACTTCCGGGTTGAGGATGATGTCACCATTGTATATTATTTATTTTTCCGCATTAGGATAGACCCAAGGCGGGGAGCTCAAGTAACCGGGTTCTAGGGTCCAGTGGGAGACCATCTCGAGGAGTCGAGACCGGATCTCCTAACTCTAGAATTGGTAGGGTTGCTTGCCGCACTCGTAGGGGTCTAGGGATGTGGGTTTGGCTATTCATCACGATCATGGAATCCGTGTTTTATACAGGCTTAAAATAAAACACGGAAATCCTAGTATATCCAATATTTCATTTGTTGTGTTCTGCTGCGATATCTGTGATGTGATCATTTGATATTTTGAGATGGATACTGTATATAGTATATATGATATATTATATAGACGTTGCTTATGTTTTACACCCGCGCTAGCCCTGCCCCGCTCTGCCGCTAGTTACCTAACCTAACGGTGCATGCCGGGATATCGAGGCGAATGCGGATGACATAAGCGTACGTTGTATTTATTTGTGATGTTTAGGTAACTTAAAATTATGGGACTTCATTAATGAGATTAATGAAAGAAAATAAACCTAAAGATGTTGTGGTATCGAATTTTCAAAAACAGCTAGCTCTAGTTGTTGCTTTGCATAGCGATATTCCTTGTAGAATATCCAGCACCTTATTCGATAAGGAAAGAGCCGAGATCCCTTCACCGGGAGTGACCTCTTTAGTAATAACTGGCAGATGCTACAACTGTCGGTTTCGTCTTTTGATTGCTTTTCTAGTTCTTGTTTTACATAGTGGTATTTATGAAATATCCTGCACCTTATTCGATAAGGAAAGAGCCGTCGATCCCTTCACCGGGAGTGACCTCTTTAGCGAAACTACTAAAAGCCTCGAAAACACTCTATTTTAAATAATTTGATTCTACAACAATATCAAGTTCATTACGCAAAAGGTTTTCTTAAAAACCTGTCGTAGCCCTCCGTCATTTCAGATAAGTACTTCATAGTATTCGTGCTACGTTTGTTGGCCTGCGTCAAGGCGTAGTGTGCGGTAGCTATTTATGCTTATCTGCTAAAGCATATGATGCGAATGAGTTAGGGTAGTCGTGCGACTTTGTTGGCCTGCGTCAAGGGCCGTGCTGGTGGGTTTAATTCAATCGGAAAATGTACGGATTAAACTTGACTACCGGACTATGATTTGTTGGCTTGCGTCAAGGTCATAGGATGCTAGGGGCAAAATATTATCGGGAATTTCAAGTGTTGAAATTTGCAATGAGATTGCATACCTTCTATGAGATAGTTGGATCCCGATACCCACTGCGAGTAAGAATTACTCCTGAGAGAGTTTTGCACTTTACAATTAGCCGATCAAGTAGCTGTCTAGAAAGGTGTCAACGAGGTTACGCCCTTAGAAAAACGAGGTTTATTTTAATTAGGTCCATGCGAAAGCGCGGGGAACCTCCCTCAAAGTACCGGCACTGGCCTGGCTGAAAGATTGGCGAACTTGTAGGGTGTAATTAATCCCGGCTAGTCTTTCCTTTTAGGATTTGAAGGAAGATTTGATAAAAACAGTGGGAGCCATCCTGATTAGATAAAATAATAACCAATCTAATCTTGCAAGAGCATACGCTGAGTGTTTTCTTCTCTCTCTCCCCAGGTAGCGACCATGTCACGCCTTAATCAAGATAATAATATGGATGTATTGATCGAACCCGCTTGTTATACTGTGCTAGGGAGCATTGGTCCCACTCCAACTTATAATTTTTATAAGACCGAGCAGAAAATAGGGGATTACCAGGATTCCCGTGCCGCCCAAACGAAGAAAGTGCATGTTGATGCATCTTCTTTGGGCGTGTTCATAACAGAGAACTGTTTCTCAGTATACTCTACGTCCTGGGTATGTAATACCGGATCAGGATCCCACATATGTAATTTGTTACATGGGCTACAGACAGGCAGAGAACTGAGAATGGGTGATAAGTTTTAAGAGTTAGAAACGGTGCAATTGTTGCAGCCAAGTATGTTGGCAGTTATCACCCTGTATTACCAAATACATTGATTCTGAACAAATGTTAATAGATACCGAACCTGATATACAATATCATATCAGTCTCTTTATTTAGTAAAGAAGGATATAATTTTGTATTGCTGGATAATGTTTTGAACATTTCCTGTATCAAGAGTTGATCGGTTCAGGCACGTTATCTAAAAGTATATATGTTCTAAATCAAACCACAGTTCTTAACGTACAGAACACACACGAGAGGAAGAGTTCAGAAATGAACGAATCCTTCTTGAGGCATTGTAGACTAGGTCATATCAATGCGACTCGACTAGCTAAGTTACATTAAGATGCATATTTAAATCAGTTTGAACTTACATCTTGTGAAACTTGCCAGACATGTCACAAAGATAAGATGACCATTGCTCCGTTTATTGGAAACAGAGAAAGAGTTAGTAAACTCTTGGGATTGATACATGATGATGTATGTAAGTCCCCGTCTATACATGCCAGGACCGGTTCTGTGTACTTCATTACATTCGCTGATTGTCTCTCAAGATTCAGATATATGTTCCTGTTGAAACACAAGTCTGAATCTTTTGAGAAATTCATGGAATATAAGTCAGAAGTAGAGAACCAAATAGGTATAAGTATTATGTCCTTTGATGTGATCAGGGAGGAGAATACTTGAGCACGGAATTCCTGGACTATTCTAAAGGAGAATGAGATTCTCTCTCAGCATTACTCCTCCGTATACACCACAGCACAACGGTGTATCGGGACGGAGCAATCGCACCATATTAGATATGGTGAGCTCTATGATGAGTACTACTGAGTTGCCTATTTCCTTTTAGGAGTTATGCACTTATGAAGCTGCATACCTATTAAATAGCGTTCCAACCAAATCAGGTGCCCTACCACTCCTTATGCGATATGGTATGGGAAGAGCCCATTTCTTAAGTAAGTTAAGATTTGGGGTTGTCCGGCCTATGTCTAAAAGCAAAATTCGGACAAGCTCGAGGCAAGGTCAGTTCTGTGGAAGATTGTTGGATATCACAAGAATTCGCAAGGGAATATCTTCCACCGCACCGAGGAACAAAAGGTGTTTTATTTCTCGGCATGCCACCTTTTTTAGAAAAGGAATTTATTTTGGAAACAAATTTGTGGTCATGAGGTAGAACTGGAAGGAGTTCCAGCTATACAAACTACAACTGATGATTTGGTAGAACCGGAGGATTCAATAGCTCCCAACGAACCTCAGGCTCTCCGCCGATCTGGTAGGGTTCCTCATCCACCTGAGAGATACTTCGGTTTTCTCTACGACAATGGGAGCGAGGATTGCATTATGAGATGATGACCCAACTAGTTTCGAGCAGGCCATCAAGAGTGGGGACTCTGTAAGAATGGCTGGATGCTATGCGATCTGAGATGGAATCCATATACACCAACAAAGTATGGACTTTAGTTGTTTTATTTAAATCCCCATCAGGAGCAAGTATATCTTTAGAAGATTACTTGGTGTACATGGAAAAGTTGAGACTTTCAAAGCTAAGGCTTGTTGTAAAAGGTTCTCGTCACTGACCAGGTATGGATTATGATGAAACCATTTCTACTGCCTATGCTTAAGTCCATCCGGATCCTACTTTCCATATGCTACATACCATGACTACGATATCTGGCGGTTGGGTGTCATGACTGCTTTTCTAAATGATGATTTAGAAGAGAGTGTCTATAAGTACACAGCCAGAGAGCTTCGTAGACAGTGGGAACAGTGGAAACGTGTGCAAGTTGCTTTACAGGTTAAAGCAGGCATCGCGGAGTTGGAACATCTGTTTTGATGTGGTTGTCAAAGCGTTTGACTTCATCAAAATGGTAGATGAACCTTGTATATACGAAAAGGCTATAGAGAGTAAGACGGTCTTCCTCGTATGGTACGTGGATGACATACTCTTGATAGGAAAGGTGTTTCCTATGCTACACTCGGTCAATCTCCTCTTATCACATTGATTATCCATATAGGATTAAGGTGATACCTCCTAAATCCTAGGTTTTGGATCTATGAGATAGATCTAAATGGATGTTAGGATTCTCACTAGGTGTAGTGAGATGGTATCAATAGATCCTGGGGAGAATCACTGGATAGCTTCTAGGGTGGTAAGGTCGACTGAATGTCAGTCAACAGGAATTGTCTTTACCCTCAGTGGAAGGACGATATGTTGGAAGAGTTCCAAGCTAGATACCATGACAGACTAGACGATAAAGGCTGGATACATCGCTACCGAAGATGCTACCAAAGAGGAAGTCTGGATATATATATTAGTTCATGAGATGAACTTCGTTTCTACCATTGTGTGACAATGGAGTTGTGGCATATGCCTAGGAACCCCCGTCCCATCAGCGATCCAGACATATTCTAAGGCAGTATCACCTGATTATGGAGATAGTTGATCTCCAGGGGATCGAGGTCAGGAGAGTAGACTCAGAGGACAATACGGAGGATCCACTCACGAAGGCCTTTTCCCAGAGAGAGACTTTTATGGGATGGTTGAGTATGAGATACTACAACCACTGCTATATGATGGCCCTAGTGCAAGTGGGAGATTGTTAGTTATATGTATGCCCTAGAGGCCATTACTATACATGAGATGTATATTGTAGTGGATGCTTGGACATATATAGGGAGGACTTTCTTGCTCGACATGATAGTATGCTATCTGGTTACTCTTTATCTTAACATGTATACTGATTGTCTCTCTGTTACATGTTGGTAAAGCCCTTAGGATGCGTACTTGAATACCTAGATTATGATGATGATCATACTAATGGGACAAAGGTAGTCGGTAAGTACATCCTTTAATTTCCCTAGTCATAGGTGTATCGAGACGGGGCATCGATATACCAGAGTAGACTAGCGTATAGCTTCTCGACCCATGTAGATGGGCGATGGATGATCCCATATCCATTGGTGTTTGACATCAGAGATGGTATACGGGTGCTCAGTGGAGACTGGGTACACTGGACAGACTCGCCGAGAACTCCCAGATGGTATTATACCTCACGTCAGATGGCAGTTCTCTGGTGACACTGGTACAGGTTAGTCTGTCGACCCGAGATCGTCATAGAGTCTTGTATGATTCCCACTGTGCTTTGATTTCCACCTTACTACGTTCAAGAGGACGTGCAAAACGGTGGTTTTTGGGTACAGTCCCGAGTCACATGGAGGCAATGAGCGATAGGAGGGGATTCGTCTCTCCCGGTATTGGGGGTTGATGTTGCGCTGTGCTCGATTGGCTATAACAGGAAGTCCCTGGCCAGGGATGATTCAGAGATTTACTGGTAAGTGTTACCAGTAGTTTCTCGACCCGTTATGAGCCTCATATCGACACGACTTATCGAGTTACTGGGGTCTGACGTTTACCACCCCTAGACGAGATATGCGACATATCAGATGAAGAGACTGGACTGTACGGTAGTGTTACTGATTGGATTCGCAGGAGTATGAGCAGGCTTGCTTGTTGATCTTCTGATCGCTCAATACCCGGGTGGCCATTACATTTAGCAGACCACTTGCGGCTTGTGGGTGTTTGATATGATCATCACCTACTGCCGGCGTATTGACGAGTCTTTAGAGTCCTACACAGAGGTTTCCTGGTTCATGCGAAATGGAGTAGGAGCACATATGTGATATGTGCGGGACCGAGATTGATGCGCGTATGTGATATCGCATTCTATTCTCGCGATTTGTGACATCGGCCGGTTATATGAGATATAACTGGATTATCGGATCAAGTGTTGATTCGATAAGTTGTTGCATTTGATATTAGTCGGTTATATATGATATAGCCGGATTATTAAATCAAGTGTTGATTTAATAATTTAATATATAATTGTATATTAGATATACTAGATTACATTAACTAATATTAGCTCACTTATGATTTCTTTTCTCACTTGTGTGCATTAGTGTATATGTGATATATATTAATGTACAACTTTTGTGTTATGCTAGATGCCACATGATATATATTAATGTACAACTTTTGGGTGTATGAGACTTGCACCATAGATAATAATGTGATGGGTTTATATTTATCTGAGTTAATCAAAATTAGTGGAGTTTAGTCACATGGTTAAAGCTTGGAGAAGCTTGTGGAACCATTGACCAAGTCCACTAAGTTTGTTTTACTTGTAGATATTTATTAACCTAACCATTATTAACTAGCCATGGTTTATTCTACATGAGTTAATGTATGACACTAACTCACCCATGGTTGCTATTCTCACCTCATGAGTTCATTCTCTCATCTTCTTCACTTGAGCTTCTTCTTCCTCATGAGGTGAGAAAATATTGCGAGAAAAATAAATCTAAAGAGAGCCCACTTCCTACTTCATCATCCTATACACCTTCTTGGGTAGTATAGGGTGTTCTCTTCACGGAAGTTCATGATCTAGTGAAGGGTTAGCTTGAGTTTGAGTCTTCTCGACGTAGATCATCTTCGGCCTCGAAGACTACGAGCAAGCTTGTTCATTTCTCCGAGGGAACCCATACTAGAGTTCGGGAGATCCATGATCGCAGCGAAGGGACGTCAACACGGAGCTTTAAAAGTGAAGGACCGGTCTACAAAGATTGTATTCCTTGTTCACTTTCCTTTGCAAAGTTGTTTGCATTTTATTCCGTCGATTTCTAGTAAACGATTCTTAGTTAGGGTTAGTTAGAACGACAAATTTTTGAATTTGGCATGGACGGTGCCTCCCGAAACCTTGCTGCCATCCTAGGTAACCCTGCAACAAGAAGACCGACGACCAAGTTCGATCCCGACGTACGAGGAGATTAAGAAGAGAATATTGTTAGTGTATATGCCCTAGAGGCCATTACTGTATCATACTAGCTTGTATATTACTTAATGGAAGCTTGGGATATTCACAGTTGTATATACAATCTTGCTCGAAATGGTAGTATGCTACTTGGTTTGTCTCTACTTTAATATGTGCATGTGTTTCTTTTAGCATATTGCTGGTATACATATTAGTAGAGCCCTTAGGATCTTTGCTTGATTACCAGCGTTGTGATGGCGCTCGCACTCGTGGGAGCTGGGTAATCTATAAGCACATCCTTATACAGGTCCCTGGTCGTTGGACTATCGAGACAGGGCATCGATACTCCGGAGTAGACTAGCGTATGCGCTTCTCATCCCAGTGTGGGAGACGGTCTGTCCCACAGCCGTTAGTACGTCGTACTTGGGATAGTATGCGGGTGCTCGTTAGGTTACGAGTACACTGGACAGGACTCGTCGGGAACTGTTGGTTGGTAATATACCTATCGTCAGTTATCAGTTCCCAGGTGACATGAGTACAGCTTAGTCCGCTGACTTGACACTGTCACTTCGCCTCGAGTGTGTTCCCACTGCACTTTGATTACTACCCTACCACGGCTCAGAGGAGTCGTGCAAACAGGTAGTTTTTGGGTGCAGTCCCGAAGCACTTGGAGGCAGTGACGGTTAGACAGGATTCGTCTCTCCCGGTATTGGGGGTTGACATCGCGCTGTGTCCAGGAGAGCCATTACACGAGTAGTCCCTGGCCAGGGCAAGCGAGATATACTGGTAGGTTTCCAGTGTTATCTCAGGGTGTTCTGGGCTACACTCCGACACGACTTGTACCGCTATTAGGGGACTGACGTTCACCGCCCCCCTAGGCCCGCCATGCGATGTATCAGACGAACATTCCGGACTGTACGGAGACTGTCACATACAGGCTCAGTAGGAGTGCAGATGGGGTTCACCTCGTCAGTCTTCTTATCGACATCTACCTGGGGACCGTTACGTACAGCTAGTGCCGCTTGCGGTCTGTGGTTAAACCCACTGCCAGCGTAGTGTCGAGTCTTTAGAGTCCCACACAGAGAGCTATTCGCCTTTAGGCAAAATGAGTAGAGGTCGCATGGTTTTGCGACAGGGTTCGTTCGCATCCGCGCACTTGTGCACGTTTGCTGTCCGGACAGTTTATACTAGCGGGCTTTGGTTTAAGCCGGATCCTAGTATATGATTTGAGATTGGTTTTTCTCATTGTGTTCGTGTTCCTCGGTTCACGAATGCGGGTGCGTATGCACGGTTGCTTGAGATTGAGGGAGAGGATCTTGTTTAGGGTTAATGACTATTGTCATTTTATTAACCCTATTGTTTTTGTGTGTATTATTGTTAATTAATAATTAGCTTAATTATTGTGCATGGTTGTTGTTGTTGACACTTTGACTTTGTTGACTTGTTGACCAAGTTGACAATTTGACCATGATCATTTCATTTGGAAGATGCTCTTTGATTCTTGCAATTTGCATTAATAATGAAATGATAATGGTCACCTCTTGATTAAACCATGACAATTTTCTTGCTAATTGATTAATTAAAATAACTCACACATATTAGTGAGAATGGCTCACTATTATTCTCATTCTCTCATTTCTTTTCTCTCTCTTGCTCATCCTCTCCCTCAAGCTCTCTCCCTCTCATGTGTTGAGAAACAAAAAGCTTGAGAAAAACCCTCTCTTGATCTTCTCTACTCACTTCTAGGGTTCAAGTCTTAGCATTTCTTGCACTCTAGTTACTCCTAGCTTGGAGTTGAAGCTAAAGGTGGTGGCTTTCGGGTGGATCCTTCTTTGACGGGAGAAGACAAGCAAGGTGATCCTTTTCTACCATACCTAGGAGCAAGGAGAGAAGGACTAAAGACTAAAGGTATAACCTTTCTTCACTTAGCTACTTTGTAGTTAGGGTTAGCTAGTTTATGTTTAGCAAAGATCCTCACAAGCATAGTCCATGTTGCCTAAGTCATTAAAAATCCGATTTTTATTATATTTTCCGCCTCCCCGTAAGCACCGGGGTGGGCAACACGGACTTACAGTGGTATCAGAGCCTAACTAAACTCAAACTAGCTAGGTAGTGAAGTGTAACGAAGTTTCGAAACCGAAAATCCAAAAACCGAACTTTTGAAAAACCCTAGTTTCTGTTGAAATTTTTTCTGCTCAAAATAGAAAACTTTATATTTGTAAATTCATCTCAGGGTTTTTTATGAACACCCATGAAAAACGACACAGAGATTCGTTCAAACCGCCGCCCTTCCGCCGCACGAGGTAGGCTCGTGCCGCGGAACCGCCGCGGTTTGATGTCCTCTCTGCATCGTTTTTCGTGCAGTGTCTGTATGTGTTGATTTTGGGATTTTTAGGATATATAATATATGCCCAGATTTTCCAGAACTAAAATTTACTTTTGGGGGCCTATAAATCCGTATTTTTCGGAACTTCACTACACTTTAACTACATCGGTTATATCTGTAATGCTTGCATGTATTGAACGTCGGCTAATCGCTATAAGACGATTAGTCGGGGTTATACATGATCTGTGATTGTTATTGGTTTGTGGATATGAATGGATTGGATTGTCGCGGGTGAATGGCCGGGGTGGATGTGAGATGAGCGTTGTTTTTCTTTCATTCATTTGTAACATGTAAATTGATGTAATAATATTCTTTGTATGGCCGCACAACCGGGTCGGGGTTGTAGCCGTCATTGTATAATTCTTTTTACTGTTTTTGCTCCTAGGATAGACCCATGGAGGGGGTGCACAAACTACCGGGTATCTCGAAGTGCCGAGTGGCCTACTCACGGTGGTGAGGGAGGTTGTTTCGCTTCGGGTGCTTGGCGGGTAGTTTGCCGCACCCGTAGGGGTCTTGGGTGGGGTATTGGCTATTCACCGCGACCGTGTAATCCGCTTTGCGTTGCAGGCTCGAACGCATTGCGGATTCCTAGTATATCCAATGTATTCATCTGTGATCTGTAATGTCTATCATTGCTATATATTTATATATAATAACTATTTAGGCGTTGCTTATGTTTTACAGCCGCGCTAGCCCAGCCCCCGCTCTGTCGTTAGTTAAGTAACCTAACGGGTGATGACGGGGCCCCGTGGCGAATGCGAATGGCATAAGCGTACGTCATATTTTGGTTGTTTTCTGCAATGGTAGGATTAAATGATGGGACGCATTAAAAGAACTAATGCAAGAAATAAACCAAGTAAAAGTCGATTGGAACACTTTGAAAACCACTCGGTTCTTTTCAAAACTAAACTTTTAAACGCGGAGCTTGAACCACTCCTTTTAAAAGCTATCTCGTTCCATCGATTATATCAAGTTCACTACGTTCACGGTTTCGCCAAAACCATTCGTAGCCCTCCGTCATTCCACATGAATGGTCAAAAGTATTCAAGCTATGTATTTTGGCCAAAGTCAAGGCATAGTGATTGGTAGCGTTTGGGTATTCATGTGCAGCATAGATAGATGCGTTGATTTGGGACAGTCGTGCTGCCATTTTGGCCAAAGTCAAGGGTAGGTACGGGTGGGTCCAAATTAACCAGGAGAATGACGGGTAGAACTTGACATGTGACTTATGATATTTTGGCCAAAGTCAAGGTCATAAGAGCATGGGGCAAAAATCCACATCGGGAGTTTCATAAGTACTGAAACTTGCTAGATTTGCATACCATTTGGAGTGTGATGATTCTGGTAGGATTCCTTCGGTTTTATCACGCGATGATATTTGGATCCCGATCCTACTGTGAGTATATGCTACTCCTCGGGAAAACTCTCACTTAACGATCAATGCTATAAACCTAGTAGGTGCCTAGAAAGGTGTTAGCGGGGCTACGCCCACAGGGAAAAGAGGTTACTTAATTAAGGAACTTCGCGAAAGCGTTGGAAAACCTCCCTCGAAGTACCGACACTGGCCTGGCTGAACGGTTAAGCAAGTATTGTACGGTGAGAATGATCCCGACTAATCCTTTTCTTTACGGTTTGAGAAGGGATTCGAGAGACAGTGGGAGCCATCCAGTTTAGACAAACTAAAAACCACTCTAAACTTGCAAGAGCATCATGCTAAAGTGTTTCTTTTCTCTCTCCTAATTGCAGCGACCATTCAAGATGACCGGACTTAAGTTACTATTAGATAAAAACATATTGACAGGGCCAAACTACAAAGATTGGCTCAGGAATGTCAAGATGGCTATCACTTATGACAAGCTGGGGTATATACTTACCACCAAAGCTCCCCCTGTCCCAGGTCCCACCTCCAGCGTCGCGGATGTTGAAATCCGTAAGACATGGGAGATAGATTGCGCGAGGGCCAGATGCCTCGTACTAGCCTCGATGGACAATGACCATCAGAGGAGGCACGAGAATATGGACCTAGAGTCCATATTTCTCCATACAAAAGAACTGTATGGAGAGCAGTCTCGTATCGCAAGATACGAAGTGTCGAAGAAGCTCTTTTCGGCAAGGTTGGCCGTCGGATCATCGGTAGCGGACCACGTGCTTAAGATGATCGGCTACATAGAGGAGCTCGCGGACCTTGGGACCACGTTGGAGAATGAACTCTATACCGATTTGATTCTCCAGTCCCTTCCTTCCACTTACGCCCAGTTCATTCTTAACTTCAACATGCAAGGAAAGGAGGTTGAACTTGCCGAGCTTCTGAACATGTTGAGGACTGCTGAGGGCACCCTACAGAAGGGTAGGGAGACATCCACTTTGTTTGTAGGAGGATCTTCCTCTTCTAGGTCCAGGGCGAAAGCCAAGGGCAAGAAGAAGAAAGCCCCCGCCAAACCAAGAGGCGGTGTCGGTAAAGTGGATACGAAGGGAAAAGGTAAAGCAACAAAGGTAGCGGGGAAGCTGGTGGGGAAGGAAGAATGCTTCTATTGTCACAAAAGTGGTCACTGGAAACAAGATTGCAAGGCTTGGAAAGCCAGAACACAGGATTTGAAGCGAGTTGCAGCTTCAGCTTCAGGTGTGTATGTTATTGAAAATTGTCTATCAATAAACTCTACTTCCTGGGTATTGGATACCGGATCAGGATCTCATATCTGTAATTCTTTGCAGGCGTTGAGAAAGCGTAGAGTTTTGAAGGCAGGTGACATGACCCTCAGAGTTGCGAACGGTGCTAGCATGGATGCTGAGGCCATGGGGGACTATCACCTGGGATTATCAGATGGACACTTTTTGGTTTTGCGTAGTTGTTATTATGTACCAAATGCAACCTGTAATATCATTTCTGTATCTTTATTATCTAAAGAAGGTTATGAATTTGCATTTGTAAGTAATGTAGTGAACATTCACCTTAATCAAGTGTTGATTGGGTCAGGTACATTGAACAACGGTATATACGTTTTAAACCAACCACAGATTTTCAATATCCAGAATACACACAAAAGAAAGTCTCCAGAAATTAATAAAACTTTCTTATGGCATTGTAGACTGGGTCACATCAACGAGAGAAGATTGACTAAGTTACATACTGAAGGATATTTAGATTCGTTCGAATATCAATCGTATGCAACTTGTCAATCCTGTCTCAAAGGAAAGATGACAAAGGCTCCGTTTTCTGGACACGGAGAAAGAGCGAGCGAGCTCTTGGGACTCGTACACAGCGACGTGTGCGGTCCAATGTCTACACATGCGCGAAGCGGTTTTTCTTACTTCATTACCTTTACGGATGATTTTTCAAGGTACGGTTATGTCTTCTTAATGAAACATAAATCCGAGGCTTTTGAAAAATTCCAGGAATATAAGAATGAAGTAGAAAAACAAACAGGCAAAAGTATCAAGATCCTAAGATCGGATCGAGGAGGAGAATACTTAAGTGCCGAATTCCTGAACTATTTAAAAGAGAATGGAATTCTCTCTCAGCTTACTCCTCCATACACTCCGCAACATAACGGTGTATCGGAGAGACGGAACCGAACCCTATTGGATATGGTACGGTCCATGATGAGTAACGCTGAGTTACCGCGATCTTTCTGGGGGTATGCGCTAGAAACAGCTGCATATCTTTTGAACCGTGTTCCCACTAAGACTGTGCCTACCACACCATATGAGTTATGGAGTGGGAAGAAACCCTATCTTAATCACATTAAGACATGGGGATGTCCAGCTTTTGTAAAAAAGCAGCATGCGGACAAGCTCGAGGCACGCTCAGTACAGTGCAAGTTTGTGGGATATCCAAAGAACTCCAAGGGATATTACTTCTATTGCGAAGAGGAACAAAAAGTCCTTGTTTCTCGCCATGCCCACTTTCTAGAACATCAGTTCATAGAAAAAGAAATAAGTGGGAGCGCAATAGAACTGGAAGAAATTCCAGAACCACAAACTATTACTGAAAGTTTAGTGGAACCAGAAAGTTCAAAAGAACAGGACATTCCTATGCCGCTCCGCAGGAGTAGTAGGCAGTCTCATCCGCCCGAGAGATACTACGGTTTTCTCATTGACGGGGATAGAGAAGACTGCATCCTGGATTGTGATGAGCCTACTAGCTTCCAGCAAGCCATTCAGAGCGTCGACTCGGTAAAATGGCTGGATGCAATGCGGACCGAAATGGAGTCCATGTACACCAACAAAGTATGGACGTTGGACATTGCTCCAGATGGGGTAAAACCCGTAGGATGCAAGTGGATCTTCAAAAGGAAGATTGGTGTAGATGGACAGGTTGAGACCTATAAAGCTAGACTGGTAGCAAAGGGTTTTCGTCAGCGACCTGGTTTGGACTATGACGAAACCTTTTCCCCAGTAGCTATGCTGAAATCCATTCGGATCCTTCTTGCCATCGCTGCTTTCCACGATTATGAGATTTGGCAGATGGACGTAAAGACAGCTTTTCTAAATGGTCATTTAGAGGAGTGTGTCTATATGGACCAGCCAGAGGGTTTCATTCAGGGTGGGAGCAGCGGAAAGGTGTGCAAGTTGCTCAAGTCCATTTATGGACTCAAGCAGGCATCGCGGAGTTGGAACATCTGTTTTGATGAGACGGTCAAAGAATTTGGCTTTATCAAAAATCCAGATGAACCATGCATCTATTGTAGATTTGTAGCGAGAACTGTAGTATTCCTCGTTTTATACGTGGATGACATTCTCTTAATAGGAAATGACATTCCTATGCTACAATCTGTCAAGGGGTTCTTGTGACACAGGTTCTCCATGAAAGACCTGGGTGATGCCTCCTACATTCTGGGTATCCGGATCTACCGTGACAGATCCAAGAGGATATTAGGACTCTCGCAGTCCAGGTACATCGACACCATACTGAAGAGATTCAGTATGGAAGATTCCAAGCGCGGTAATCTACCGGCTTGTCACGGGATCACCCTCTCCAAAGAGATGTCTCCCAAGACTGATTTGGAGAGGGATCGCATGTCTATTATACCCTACGCTTCTGCGGTAGGCTCTATAATGTATGCGATGTTATGTACCAGACCGGATGTGGCTTATGCACTGAGTGTGGTAAGCAGGTATCAGTCAAACCCAGGGGAGAAACATTGGATAGCAGTAAAGAACATTCTCAAGTACCTGAGAAGGACTAAGGAGATGTTCTTGGTGTATGGCGGAAAAGACCTGCAGATTGAGGCCTTTGCTGACTCCAGCTTCCAGAGTGACAAGGATGATTCCAAGTCCATGTCGGGTTTTGTCTTTACCCTCAATGGAGGGGCGGTGTGTTGGAAGAGCTCCAAACAGGAAACCGTTGCTGACTCGACTATGGAAGCGGAATACATCGCTGCATCTGATGCCGCAAAAGAAGCTGTCTGGATGAGGAAGTTCTTGAAAGAACTTCAGGTGGTTCCGTCCATTGTTGACCCAATACCTCTGTATTGCGACGACAACGGGGCTATAGCTTTAGCGAAGGAACCCAGGTCCCATCAGAAATCCAGACACATCTTAAGGCGGTATCACCTGATCAGGGAGATCGTGGATCGCCAGGAGATCGAGGTCCGGAGAGTTGCATCAGAGGATAACACAGCAGATCCATTCACCAAGGCCTTGCCCCAGACTCAGTTCGAGCGGCTGATCGAGATGATAGGTCTTCGATACGCCAGTACATGGCCTTAGTGCAAGTGGGAGATTGTTAGTGTATATGCCCTAGAGGCCATTACTGTATCATACTAGCTTGTATATTACTTAATGGAAGCTTGGGATATTCACAGTTGTATATACAATCTTGCTCGAAATGGTAGTATGCTACTTGGTTTGTCTCTACTTTAATATGTGCATGTGTTTCTTTTAGCATATTGCTGGTATACATATTAGTAGAGCCCTTAGGATCTTTGCTTGATTACCAGCGTTGTGATGGCGCTCGCACTCGTGGGAGCTGGGTAATCTATAAGCACATCCTTATACAGGTCCCTGGTCGTTGGACTATCGAGACAGGGCATCGATACTCCGGAGTAGACTAGCGTATGCGCTTCTCATCCCAGTGTGGGAGACGGTCTGTCCCACAGCCGTTAGTACGTCGTACTTGGGATAGTATGCGGGTGCTCGTTAGGTTACGAGTACACTGGACAGGACTCGTCGGGAACTGTTGGTTGGTAATATACCTATCGTCAGTTATCAGTTCCCAGGTGACATGAGTACAGCTTAGTCCGCTGACTTGACACTGTCACTTCGCCTCGAGTGTGTTCCCACTGCACTTTGATTACTACCCTACCACGGCTCAGAGGAGTCGTGCAAACAGGTAGTTTTTGGGTGCAGTCCCGAAGCACTTGGAGGCAGTGACGGTTAGACAGGATTCGTCTCTCCCGGTATTGGGGGTTGACATCGCGCTGTGTCCAGGAGAGCCATTACACGAGTAGTCCCTGGCCAGGGCAAGCGAGATATACTGGTAGGTTTCCAGTGTTATCTCAGGGTGTTCTGGGCTACACTCCGACACGACTTGTACCGCTATTAGGGGACTGACGTTCACCGCCCCCCTAGGCCCGCCATGCGATGTATCAGACGAACATTCCGGACTGTACGGAGACTGTCACATACAGGCTCAGTAGGAGTGCAGATGGGGTTCACCTCGTCAGTCTTCTTATCGACATCTACCTGGGGACCGTTACGTACAGCTAGTGCCGCTTGCGGTCTGTGGTTAAACCCACTGCCAGCGTAGTGTCGAGTCTTTAGAGTCCCACACAGAGAGCTATTCGCCTTTAGGCAAAATGAGTAGAGGTCGCATGGTTTTGCGACAGGGTTCGTTCGCATCCGCGCACTTGTGCACGTTTGCTGTCCGGACAGTTTATACTAGCGGGCTTTGGTTTAAGCCGGATCCTAGTATATGATTTGAGATTGGTTTTTCTCATTGTGTTCGTGTTCCTCGGTTCACGAATGCGGGTGCGTATGCACGGTTGCTTGAGATTGAGGGAGAGGATCTTGTTTAGGGTTAATGACTATTGTCATTTTATTAACCCTATTGTTTTTGTGTGTATTATTGTTAATTAATAATTAGCTTAATTATTGTGCATGGTTGTTGTTGTTGACACTTTGACTTTGTTGACTTGTTGACCAAGTTGACAATTTGACCATGATCATTTCATTTGGAAGATGCTCTTTGATTCTTGCAATTTGCATTAATAATGAAATGATAATGGTCACCTCTTGATTAAACCATGACAATTTTCTTGCTAATTGATTAATTAAAATAACTCACACATATTAGTGAGAATGGCTCACTATTATTCTCATTCTCTCATTTCTTTTCTCTCTCTTGCTCATCCTCTCCCTCAAGCTCTCTCCCTCTCATGTGTTGAGAAACAAAAAGCTTGAGAAAAACCCTCTCTTGATCTTCTCTACTCACTTCTAGGGTTCAAGTCTTAGCATTTCTTGCACTCTAGTTACTCCTAGCTTGGAGTTGAAGCTAAAGGTGGTGGCTTTCGGGTGGATCCTTCTTTGACGGGAGAAGACAAGCAAGGTGATCCTTTTCTACCATACCTAGGAGCAAGGAGAGAAGGACTAAAGACTAAAGGTATAACCTTTCTTCACTTAGCTACTTTGTAGTTAGGGTTAGCTAGTTTATGTTTAGCAAAGATCCTCACAAGCATAGTCCATGTTGCCTAAGTCATTAAAAATCCGATTTTTATTATGTTTTCCGCCTCCCCGTAAGCACCGGGGTGGGCAACACGGACTTACAAATATGAAGATCCGAAGGACTTGAGCACATAGGTATAAATCTCTTCATAGTAGATTAGAGCCTATGTTAGGTTTTGTTAACTAGGGCTTATGGTAGTTCTTGGAAGATTAGTCGATGTTGCCCTCTTAAAATTGTTTTTTGTAAATTATGTCTCTCTACAAATTCTGTGGAGTGTGCGATATCGACTTACATGGTATCAGAGATACTCCATAAGCCTTAGATAGCTCGTAGCGACGTTAGAAATCCGCCGTTTTTGTCGCGCACGAACTGCAAACATAAACAGTCCCTAAAATTGATGTTTTGACATGTTTGCACACCCGGCGGGTTCACGGTTTGAAACGAGAAGCCGCGGGGTGAAGCTTTGGCACCCCGAGGGGCCGAAGGTCGGGCCCACCCCCCAAGACCACCACAAGGTGGACTTGGGGTGGGGACCCGAGAGCACCCTAAAATGGTGCTCTCGGGTCTACCACTCCCTTGGGGCCACTTCGTGGTGGCCCCCGGGATGGGTACCCCCTAGGCCTTTAAGTCGACAGTTAATTTTGTACCCTTCACCTCTGCGAAGATTCGGAAGGATTTTGAGTTCGTTTCGACTCCTGGATTGGCTTAAAATGAATATTTTTGGGGACTTTAGTGGACAGAATTTTCAAGTCTTGGAAAATTGGTTTCATTCGCTAATTGTGTGTGGAATTCTAACGTCGTGGTTTTCTTTAATTATTTTTGTGATGCGTATATGTGTTCTTAAACGTCTTATAATCGCTATACGTCGATTAGAAGGGGTTGCACATATCTTGTGATGTTCGGTTGGTAATGGATTGATGGATCGTCGTGTGAATGGCCCAGTGTGAATTTAGATGTGAGATGTGAGTGGATTTTTGTAATTCATTTAATAATTGATGTATATTTTTTTATTGGGGCACATCCGGGTTAAGGATGTAGTTACCGGCTATATATTATTTTTCATTTCCGCATCTAGGATTGACCCACGGAGGAGTGCACATGCTACCAGGTCCTAGAATTCAGTGGGTGTCCATCTCGAGGAGTTGAGACCTGGGTCACCCAATTCTAGGATTGACGGATAGCTTGCCTCACTTGTAAGGGTCTAGGATTATTCACACTCGGCTATTCACACGACCGTGGACGACTGTGTTTCATAGGTGGCTCAATGAAATGCAAATGTTCTAGTTGATCCATTTTTCCATTCTCTGTGATATTCATATCTTCCTATGATGCTTATTATGCCTGTGATGGATATATATATATATATATATATGTATAAATAAATGTTATATATGTTTTGCATCTGCGCTAGTCCTACCCCCGCTCTGCCGTTAGTTAAATAACCTAACGGTGCATGACGGGGCGCCGTGGCGAATGTGGGTGGCATATACATACATTCTATTTTCATTCTTTTTCTGGTGTGATAAGCTTAATTGATGGGACCGCATTAATTTCACTTAATGCAATGCAATAAACCTAATATTTGATGTTATTGGAACATTTGCAAAACCACTCAATTTTCTTCAAAAACAACTTTTTAAATCAGAGCTTAAACCACTCCTTTTCAAAAGCTATTTGGTTCCTTCGACTATATCAAGTTTATTAGGTTCATGGTTTTCGCTAAAACCAGCCGTAGCCCTCCGTCATTTCAGATAGGTATCAACTAGTTTTCATGCTATGTGTTTTGACCTTCGCCAAGGCATAGTGTTTGATAACTAGCGGGTGCTTATCTGTAGCATAGATAGATGCATTAATCTAGGACAGGCATACAGCTATTTTGACCTTCGTTAAGGGCTTATACGGATGGGTCTAAATTAATCTGGACAATGACGGGTTGAACTTGACTTGCGACTTATGATGTTTTGACCTTCGTCAAGATTACAAGCGCTTGGGGAAAAAACCACATCGGGAGTTTCAAACATACATGAAACTTTCTAGTGTTGCATGTTAGTGATATGTATGCCCTAGAGGCCATTATTGTAAATTATAGTGGATACTTAGACATATATATATATATATATATATATTGTAAGTGCACGGTAGCGTCCCGGCCGTCTGTCCGAAGCCAAAACGCGGAAACGAAAAACTTTTCTTAACTAGAAAACCGGCGCTACCGCGTACTAAAAATCCTGGATCGGGCCATTAACCTAATGCTAGCTAACTAGAGAATGGGTTGAAAGCTATACCGAGCGATCCGTGTCCTTCGGTCTTCGGCCACCATCCCGATCTCCTCGCGGAATCTACGGTCTCCATCTCCTCATCGGAAAGGGCACCACATCGCCGAGTTTTTTTACGGGCTCCCACCTCTGGACCGAGGCAACTCGGACACGAAGTTAACAAGGCGACGTGTCCAAGAATGCTGTAGGCTAAGTGTAGAATAGTTTGTCTCATGGGGTTATGTGAAATTGCCATAATGAAGTGGAGAAGGAGATAGGCTTTGGAGAAGGATAGTGTATTTTGTTGCAAGCCAAAATGTGAGATGAATAAATTTCCCACCACAAGAAAAATGAAACCCTTTCTCTCCAAGAAGTGGCCGGCCTTGCAAAAATGGGAGAGTAAAAAGCAATGAAGGGAGGTGAGTGTAGTCAAAGGAAATGGGTGATGGTAAACAAAAAGAAAACCTCACATCAAAAAACCCTTCAATCTTCTCACCATTAATGCAAGTAATGATGCATGAAAAAGCAAAGATGCTAGAACCATCCATATGCCACATATCACAAATAACACCCTCCACATTTCTAATTTGCACATTTGCAAATTAGCCCCTCCCATCACAAAACTTCGGCTATGAAGGAACAAAGGAAAACTGGCCGAAACGGAATGTAAACTGGCAACTTCAAAAAACTGATCCCGTAATAAATTATAGGAAAACCCCGCGACCGTATACACATACCCGCATTTGTATTCCGATCGAATACAAATGCAATGAGACAAAATCTACACTGTACAATACTAGGATCCGGCTTAAACCAATGCCCGCTAGTATTATCCGTCCGATCATGATCCGTGCAATACCGCACGTATAAGATCGAACCCTGCCATATATCCATACGGCCTCTACAGCGTTTCGCCCGAAACTTGAGAAACTGTCTGTGGGGGACTCTAAAGACTCGTCAATACTTTTGGCTGTGGATTTAACCTCTAGCACGTCAGAGGTATTAGCCATACGTAACGGGCTACCGGGTATTGACCAAAAGGGACGTCGATGAGCGAACTCATCCTGACACCCTATTGAGCCTGTCAGTGACAATATCCGTACAGTCCGGTCCGTTCGTCTATGAGCATCGCATGGCGGGCCTAAGGGGTTGGTAAAAGTCAGACCCCCAAAAGCGGTACAAGTCGTGTCGGAGTATAGCCCAGAACACCCTGAGATACTACTGGAATACCTACCAGTAAATCTCCTGCCTTGGCCAAGAACTTCATGTAATGGCTCTCCTAGACACAGCGCGACCTCACCCCCAATACCGGGAGAGACGAACCCCTGCAGATCCGCTCACTGCCTCCATGTGGCTCGGGACTGTACCCAACTAAAACCTGTTTGCACGACTCCTTTGAGCCGTGGTAGGGTAGAAATCAAAATACAGTGGGAACTCACACGAGACAAATGACGATCTCAGGTCGATGAACTAACCTGTACACATGTCACCAGGGAACTGCTATCTGACGCTAGGTATAATATCAACTAGCATGTTCCCGGCGAGTCCTGTCCGGTGTACTCATAACCCAATGAGCACCTGTATACATCTTAGGTGAACCAACTGACACCAGTGGCTTGTGAGACCGGCCACCTCCCTTCATCGGGGTCTCGACTGTATACACTAGTCTACTCTGGAATATCGATGCCCTGTCTCGAAACTCCCTCGACTAGGGACCTTTTAAGGATGTGCTTATAGACCCCAGCTCCCACGTATATGATCGCCATCATATTGCTGGTAGTCAAGCAAGAATCATAAGGGCTCTATCAACGTGCAATAGTGATCAGTAATGTCACTTAAAGCAGTACACGATGATAAAGATAAACCAAACAGCATATTATCATCTTGAGTAAGACTGTCCTACCGGTATAGGTCCTCCCTCAATCATTGCAATCACGTGCCTGTGATCCAATAATTGACTCTGAGGGCACTATATCCAACAATCTCCCACTTGCACTCAAGGCTAATTATTGCGATGTCGCATACTCACAGCCCGTGTGATACCGAACACCCAACTCCTCTACTAATCAGTCTCACAAAGCCCGTTTGCGAAACTATTGCGTTCGAGGAATAGCCTCAGTGAGTGGATCCGCCCTGATGTTTCTTTCTATGTCTCTCTTTATCTCAAGTTCGCGGAGAAAGCCATCTCCCGAAATGAGCAATACCTGCCTTAGAATATGTTTGGATGTCTGATGGGACCTAGTTCATAAATGAACTCCAAATCCAAACTTCTTAGACTGTATTGTCAACTGAACTTAATCAGCATCCTGGGTCATGCCTCCTTCAGTGTCCCCTTGGATCACCTGTCCAAAACACTGCCCCTCGTCAGAGGGAAAACTATAACTCTGACAATCACTCTGTCATCCAGGTCACCTTGGAAGTCTGGAATGATAACTGTCTCCCGAATGAGGCTGTCGTTATCATATCCCTAGAACATCCACTTATGTTCTAAAACTGCTTCCAAATGTTTCTCCAGGATCGGATCAATATCAACTTATTGCATCTACTGCAAAAACAACATCTGGTGTGGTACTTGATATCTCATGATTGACTCAATTGCCTAAACAAGTGATCTGCCAATCATGTACATCCCTCTCCCCTTTAGTCTGTAAGACACCTTTAGAGAGGGTGACTCCATCACCTGCAGGTATACTATCATGCCAGGAGTCGTCCATTCTAAAACACCTTTAGAATGCTGTCTAAGTACCCAGATTGGGAAACTACCCAAATCTAGATCTAAAACCATAGATCTAGTAACCAGAATTTCTGATATTACATCTATATCTTATGTGGAAAAACCACTGTGTGACAACCAAAGTATAACTGATCGTAGTATAGGAATTTCACTTCCTACTCTGTGTATGTCATCCATATACCAGGACATCACACCCTACTACCTTCTTAATAGATCCATCCCCGATTCTGATGAAGTCAAATCTATGACTGTCACATCAGAAATAGATGATCTATCTCCACTATTTCTGCTTTAGTCTATAAATAGACATAAGCCACTTGTCCACTATGCTTCCGCTGCTCCTACTGACTACGACAACCCTCTGGCAGAGCCATATACACGTGCACTTCTAAAGCTAGTTTAGAACGACGCTATACTCATCCTCCTGCCAGGTCTCAAAGTCTGGAACAACAGCAATGGCAAGTCTGGGTAAACAAGAACCTCCCTGTCACCGTCTTTGAGCATACCGAAGTACCTCTCGGGTGCCTGAGGTTACCCACCATATCTGCGGAGTGGCTAATGGAATGTCAAACCAGATTGAATCTTTAGGTTCTTATCAAATTTTCAGCAATCGTTTGCGGTTCTGGAATCACTTCCAGTTCTACCATACTCCCACTACTGTTTTCTGAAAAATCTATTTTACTAAAACTGTGGCGAGTCAAGAACAATATCACTATTGATCTTCCAGATGGTAGAAAATCAACCCTCATCATAGCCCGGGACAACCCACAAACAGCCATTACAGAAACGTGCCTTGAGTTATCCAAAGTCTGGTTTTAAGCATAAGCTGGACAACTCCCGTACCTTAACAATGTCAAGATATGAACTGTTCTATATCCAATACAGAAACAGAGGCACTGATTTAATTGAATCAGATTCAAATCATGCAGCTGTCTCCAGTGCATGTCAACTAAATGGAGAGAGGCCGATCAACATTACTCAACTTAGGAATGCTTCCACTTATGAGTAATCTGAAAGAGAAGCATGTTCTCTTAATCATTACTATTAACTGAATACCATACACAAGTTTCTACATCTTCGATCACCTTGAAGAATTCCGATACTTGCAATAGCTGGTTCTCTACTTTACTCTTATACCTATAACTTCTCAAAACTTAGACCTTGCATTTCTACGAAACACATGTCTAAGAACTAGAGAAGTCACAAGTAAACAGAATATAGTACGAGTACCAACCCCTCTGTCCTCATGGACACTGGACAACATACAATACTCTGTATAAGTCCCCTGAGTCTAATAACTCATTCCCTGTATGCCGTAGGTTGAAAACTGTATTTATGGTTAAGAAGAATTACACCGCTGTTTAATGCTCCTTACTAACCATCCACTGATATAGGTAAATGTCATTGACATAATTTCAAAAGGTTATATCTCACTTCATAAAAATGAACGTACAGATATATCATTTTGAAATTGGTGCATAACAACGGATATTCAAAACCAAATATTCGCCGTCCGGCAAACAACCCAGGTGATTTCCTCTAATATCACCAATTACAACGAATCCTGATATAATGAGGATGATCACCCAATTCCCAATAACTTACTCCCACTCATCATCTGTAAAACCATACAGATGTGAGAATCAAACCTGGTAAATACATACCCTGGAGCAAGTATCTAATTGGGAAATCAGTTTTCTTTTAACAGTACACAGTGAAACTGAAACATGTAAATGTATCGAAGGGGTATCCGGGTATTCCTAGTAATGCCTCTTCCATTATCAGATTCACAGCTGTAACCGTATATTTCTTTGCCGTCTCTCCAAATCTCTTTATATGTCTTTAGTCATTGCCTTCTGTATACCCTCTTAGGCTAAATGGTTTTCTTCCTTCCCTACCTTTCGGCACCAGCCTATGGTTTGGAAGAAGACTATCCAATAAGCATAATGGGTGTACTGTCCTAATCCTAGGAGCACTCGCAACCCGAGAGAAGGTAAAGATAAAAGACAACTGAATAAAACCTTATTCTTATTTCTCCTGAACCGGAATCCATCCCCAAACTGGAACAAGTTCCTTTCGAGTTCTTATATAACCATACGATGGAATATCCAATAAACTGTGGATCTTCGTAGTGATACGGAGTGTTCTTGGAGAAATACAAAGGTGATGTAGGATTGGCGAAGAAATACTTGGTTTGGTCGTGAATAGCAGTCGCAATTTACTTTGCCCTCATTCTAATCCCTTTATTTGTCTTTACTTAATACACTCTGTACACCTTTGTTAGGCTAATTGGTTTTCTTTATTCCCTAACATTCGGCACCAGCCTATGGTTTGGAAGAAGACTATCCAATTAGCGTAATAGGTGTACCGTCCTAATCCAAGGAGCACTCACAACCTGAGAGAAGGTAAAATAAAAAGACAACTGAATAGGAATAAGTTCCTTCGAGTTCATATATAACCATACGATGGTTTTATCCAATGGAAGTGGATGTTTGTAGTAATACGAGGTGTTCTGGAGAAAAGGGTAAAAGTAGGAGTGTCAATGAGGTATGTTCCCCTCCGAAAGACGGCGCGACATGACGTCTTGCCTGAGATTCGGGCCAGATGCTAATTGGTGCTATCCGTCTACCTCTCCGAAGATGCCAAGTTGATTTATGGCACCATTTATCGAAGGTTTAAACGGATGCGTCCGATGTAGCAGACTTCGTCAGATTCCCCCTCGCTTGAGGGGTTTTTGATTGAGGGGACGCTTTTCCCTGCAGGCGCAAGCCCCTGCAGTTAATTACGCTACCGCATTGCGGTAACAACTTTCTCCTTCTCCAGATGGTCACTTCGTGTCGTGGGTGTTTGTTTTGTGTTTTGTTTCCCGTGGATTGTTTACGGAGACTGAGTTATGTCGTCGCCCGTAGGACGTGGACTAGTCCAAATCTGTATTATCTTAGATTTGGGTTTGGAGGTTTGGTTTGAGGATACGTCAGCCATACTTGAGGCTAAGATCAAACTCAAACGTTTGTTAAGGATACGTCAGTCTAACTTTGAGACTAAGATCAACTTAACGGGACCGTTTAGATCCGACAACGGAGCGTTTGGGCTCTATTGTTCCAGTTTAGGGACATAATGGTCCATCGTATGTATGGCCGTCGGGACCCGTCACCTCTCTAACGACGTTGAGGGATTACAACGACGGATGTCAGAGGAGTTCAGAGATGTACCCTCGAGCCAGAGTTAATTGGGGGGATTCATAGTCCAGTCTGTTTGAAGGTTTAAGGATACGTTAGCCATCTTTAAGGCTAAGATCAACTTAAACGGGACCGTTTAGATCCGACAAAAGAGCATGCGGGGCTCTATTGTTCTAGTTTAAGGACATTGCGGTCCATGGGTAGTTTAAGGACGTCGCGGTCCGTGGGTAGTTTAAGGACGTTGCGGTCCGTGGGTAGTTTAAGGACGTTGCGGTCCGGTATGTGCTCTGGATGCTTCACACGGGTTCACTGCCGTGCTTGGCGAGGACCAGGCTCCGCTCTGGGCATTTTCCAGGGGGTCAAAGAGTGACATTATCCGCGTTCCACGTAACCAGGAATTTTGCACTAGATTCTTCACACGGGTTCACGGCCGTGCTCAGCGAGGACTAGGCTCCGCTCTGGATGTTTTCCACGGGGTCAAAGAGTGACATTATCCGCGTTCCACGTAACCAGGAATTTTGCATTAGACACGGGTTTAAGGACCCCACAGTCCATATCAATGTGTGGTCATCGGGACCCGTCACCTCTTTGAAGACATTGAGGGATTACAATGCCAAGTATCAAAGGAGTGAAGAGATGTACCCTAGAACCGGAATGGCTTAAATAGTCCTTGACCCAATTTGGTATCAAGACCGATTAATTATGTTATGAGCCCATTAGCCCAGTTAATTACGAATTGAAGACTCATGGCCCAGCTTGGGCTAAGTCCGATCATGTCTGGAATATTGGCTTCTTGTTGATCCATTGAAGGAGAGGCTTTGCCTCTATCCATTTAGCCAATTGGGCTAAAGCCTAGTGTTAAACACTACAGAGCAATCAGTGTTGAACACTGGGAATGAGATTGACAAGTTAGTGTTTAACACTAAAAGATAATTGGTGTTGAACACCAGCAACAAGGCTATCAAATTATCATAAACACTAAAACAGATCAGTGTTGAACACTGGCAATGGAGATCTCAGATCATTGTTAAATACTAAGGTAATCAGTGTTGAACACTGCAAATAAAGTTTTTTGATTAGTGTTGAACACTAAGGCCCAACAGTGTTTTAACACTAGGTTCGGGAGTTTCAATTTAGTGTTAAACACTAAGGCAAGAGGGGTCACGTGGCAGCACGTGAGAGCGCCCTCCCTTCATTTATTCTGCTGAGATTATCGCATCTTTCAGAGCATCACGTGCCATCACGTGACGGGCATTCAAATGTTTGTGTGTCCGAGGGTCACGTGGGTCACGTGGGGTGCTGCCTCAAAGGGGCTTTCTGTAGATCTCTTGAGGGGGTCACGTGGTGACACGTGACCCTGCCTCTATGTATGTTGTTTAGAGGATCCGTTAATCTTTTCCAGGAATTAAATTCCTCGTAGGGTTAAACCCTGACAGTAATTTCAGAGGAATTAAATTCCTACTTCCTTTTGAAGATTTATATTCTGGAATAGAGTTGAACTCTGAATTTTCTGTAGGAATTAAATTCCTCATACATGTGAAGAACTAAATAGGGTTAAACCCTAATAAAAGCTTTTAAGTAATTAAATTCCCACTCTCTGTTAAATTATGATCAAGGGAATTAAATCCCCGCTGTTCCAACAGAACTAGGTTCTTAATTAGGGTTAAACCCTGCTTCTTTTTGTTCTGAAGGAATTAAATTCCCATAACACAGGGTCAAGCCCTAGTTTTATTTTAAAGGAATTAAATTCCTATAGTTTTGTGAGAATTAAATTCTCGTGATTCCATTCCCTTTCTATGTTTTGGATCTGCATGGCAGGATCTCGACCCATTGAGAATTAAATTCTCAACTTCAAGGGGAGATATGCACTTTGCAGATCCTCTATCAAAGAGAGAAGAAATATGTTCTTCTGTTTTATATATCAGAGTTAAACTCTGTTGAGAATTAAATTCTCTTTTCCTTCAAGGAGCCTTCCCTTTCTTACCTAGGGTTTTCTTTTGCAGAAGATCCAAGTTCCTCAAAGTATCCAGGCTCTCTCCCTTTTCTCCCCTCTGCGTATATATATCTCTCCTTTTATCCCTGTGTCTCTTGGCTCCTATTTATAGGAGAAGCAGCCGAATTAATTAGTTTTTGACGAATCTTCATTGAGAGATTTGATTTGCATCCATCATTCGTTTTTGACCTTTGGATTATTGGGTGAATTTTATTCACCATTGGATTTCAAGTCCCGGGATTCTCCTTTGTTATTTCGGTTAGATTTAAAGGGGAAATCTTTCCAAACCCGAGATTTTCCCATAGATAAATGATATTCAATCATCTTTAAATCTTTAATTCGATTGGTTCCAGATAATCGCTTTCCTTTGGAAAGATTCGAATCTCTTTCAGAATTTAATTCTGTCAACGAAATGGGCTTTGAAAGCCGGTCACGTGTGGGCACGTGACCCATGGTCACGTGTGGGCACGTGACCCCCTTTGGAATGAGCCTTCTTCTTTCTTTCTGCGCTCTGTCTTCTGGTTGCTGCTTAACCGTCACGTGCCACCACGTGACCTCTGGTCACGTGCGAGCACGTGACCCTTGTCTGAACTCTTTTTCTTGATTTAACTGGAGAACAATTCTGATGTTTTGATCGTCACGTGCCAACACGTGACCCTGGTCACGTGGGAGCACGTGACCCTGGTCACGTGGGAGCACGTGACCTCTTCTGAAGCTTTTTCCTTGATTTGATCAGGAAGCGTTGGGTCTTTGCTGCTGCTTTTAAATGTCACGTGCCGACACGTGACCCAGGTCACGTGGGAGCACGTGACCCTTACTGAAGCCCTTTTCTTTGACGTATTTGGGAAGCTGAATTTGCCTTGTCGATACTTTTAGGTGTCGCGTGCCCACACGTGACTGCTGGTCACGTGTAAGCACGTGACCCTCTTCTGAAGCTTTTTCCACAAGCTTTCCTGATTTTAAATCAGGAAACAAATGCCCCCACAGCGTTGTTCTCACGTGTCAGCACGTGAGTGCAACGCTGTCACCTTTTGTGACCGTTGGATTCCTTTAGGGATTTGGGGAGAGTAGGGTAGACGAAACGTCCTTTTAGAAGCGCCTTCACTTTTTCATGTCCTTCCTTTCAAACCTTTCTTTTAAGAATTTGATTCTCGTTCTCAGAGCTTAGTTCTCTGTTGTGTCTGTGCAGTGCCGCCTCATTTTCCATCAAAGGCTAGTGCTCACGTGTTGCGTATGCAGGGATCTGCTTGATGGGGACGTTTCATTTCCCTAACCTAATTCCAATGCGTCGTTGGATTTCATTCCCAACGCTCTCCCCTTCTTTTCGGGCTTTGAGAATAGTCCCACCATGCACAACATTTTTTGTGCATAGCATTAAATGCTCCCCTTTATAACCTGAACCTTATGCCTTACTTCTTTTCTTCACAGAGAAACCCATTCATACCTTAAGGTGGTCATCTTTGAGAACCCGATCAATCTCCATGGCTTGCGATCGTCCCCATGCTCGTCGGCAACCATGGGAGGTGCCCCTTGAGGAGATAATTCCTCGCTTCGCTGCGCGGCTGGCGGATCCCCTTCTCACCGACGCTCAATGTGACACGGTGATGTACGAGCTACTGACCCGTCGGGGCTCTCCTCTTCCCATGGGCTCCATTTGGCTCCGGATGATCCTCCTGTCTGTGCTTGCCGATATACCCCCTCATCCGGCAGAGATGACTTCGGCGATCCTTGACGCGGCGGAGGATAAGCTTGAGTGCTTTCATGAGGCTTGTCTAATCACTCAAGCTTTGAAGGATCACTCAGTTCATTTACTGAGTCAGATAAGAGCTCATCGGGCCGTCATGTCTGCTTTCGCTGATGAGCACGGCTCCAACCGGTGGGGAGCGACTCCTCGCGAAAATCGCCGTTTTGATGTGCTGGAGAAGGCGGAGAGGGAGTTGGAGAATTTTGCGTTTTGCTTTGTTAACCCTTGTATTTCTGATCCCTTGTTTGGTGATCTTTTCCTACCAATGTAGTATGTTTGAATCAATGTACTCCTTTAATCATTGGTGGTTTGCATGCTTTCTGTTGAATTTTCATGCTTGTCAGATAGTCGTACGTGTGTCTTGCTTGCGTAAATGGGCTGTCCGTTTTTTCTTTAATTACGAGCACCATCGTTACGTTGCATGCACATCAGTGCCTCGGGCAACATTTCCTTTTAAACATTCGTACAGTTGCAAATGCGTGCCTGATAGGATACAGATCAGAAACTTGCCACGTTATCTCCCGTATCGGGTGGTTTGTGCTGGCTTTAGATCGAGTACTGTTGTCGAAGGGAGGTTTATAAATGAAGACATATTCTTCTCTTCAATGGTGTGTCCCCTTTCTATTGAATGTATTCTGCGGATATTCTATCTTGATCTCCTTGCAGGACAGCGATGGCTCAGGATTCAGGGTTAAGATTTGCCTCCTAAGACTTTTGCATCTTATTAGCCACGAGGGTCTCATAAAGAGTTTTTCTCCCTACAGGTCGAGAGGATCCCATAGGTGTAAGTTCTTTTTAGAGATCGTGAGGATTCTTAAGCGGGTTTTCTCTTGAGAGTCGTAAGGATCCCACAAGAGAGTTTTTCTTCCTTACAGGTCGTGAGGACTTGTAAGTGTTGGATGCGGTCACCCTTGTCCGTGTTTTACGGAGTTAGGGGTTTCTCCAGGTATTGTAGTTTAAAGACGTCGCGGTCAAGGTTAAGGACCTCATAGTCCGTGGATTTAGGGACTCCACCGTCCGATGTTAGTTTTAAGACATCACGGTCAAGGTTAAGGACCTCATAGTCCGTGGATTTAGGGATTCCACGGTCCAATGTTTGGTTGCAGGGACCCGTCACCTCTTTGAAGACATTGAGGAATTACAACGCCAGGTATCAAAGGAGTGAAGAGATGTACCCTTAAACCAAGGCAGAATCCATAGGGAATCGGGGTGGTTGATTGTTAGTTTTAAGACATCACGGTCGAGGTTAAGGACGTTATAGTCCGTGGATTTTAAGGACTCCACAGTTCGGTATTTGCTCTGGATGCTTCACACGGGTTCACTGCCGTACTTGGCGAGGACCAGGCTCCGCTCTGGGTGCTTCATACGGGTTCACTGCCGTGCTTGGCGAGGACCAGGCTCTGCTCTGGGTGCTTCACACGGGTTCACTGCCGTGCTCTGCGAGGACCAGGATCCGCTCTGGACGTTTTCCACGGGGTCAAAGAGTGACATTATCCACGTTCCACGTAACCAGGAATTTTGCACTAGATGCTTCACACGGGTTCACTGCCGTGCTCGACGAGGACTAGGCTCCGCTCTGGACGTTTTCCACGGGGTCAAAGAGTGACATTATCCGCGTTCCACGTGATCAGGAATTTTGCACTAGATGCTTCACACGGGTTCACTGCCGTGCTCGGCGAGGACTAGGCTCCGCTCTGGACGTTTTCCACGGGGTCAAAGAGTGACGTTATCCGCGTTCCACGTAACCAGGAATTTTGCACTAGATGCTTCACACGGGTTCACTGCCGTGCTCGGCGAGGACTAGGCTCCGCTCTGGATGCTTCACACGGGTTCACTGCCGTGCTCTGCGAGGACCAGGATCCGCTCTGGACGTTTTCCACGGGGTCAAAGAGTGACATTATCCGCGTTCCACGTAACCAGGAATTTTGCACTAGATGCTTCACACGGGTTCACTGCCGTGCTCGGCGAGGACTAGGCTCCGCTCTGGATGCTTCACACGGGTTCACTGTCGTGCTCTGCGAGGACCAGGATCCGCTCTGGACGCTTTCCACGGGGTCAAAGAGTGACATTATCCGCGTTCCACGTAACCAGGAATTTTGCACTAGATGCTTCACACAGGTTCACTGCCGTGCTCGGCGAGGACTAGGCTCCACTCTGGATACTTCACACGGGTTCACTGCCGTGCTCTGCGAGGACCAGGATCCACTCTGGACGCTTTCCACGGGGTCAAAGAGTGACATTATCCGCGTTCCACGTAACCAGGAATTTTGCACTAGATGCTTCACACGGGTTCACTGCCGTGCTCGGCGAGGACTAGGCTCCGCTCTGGACGTTTTCCACGGGGTCAAAGAGTGACATTATCCGCGTTCTACGTAACCAGGAATTTTGCAGATTGTATCCGCATTTCACGGGATGGAGGTTTGACTGCTGGCGATATGTATACCACCAAGCCATGGAACTGGGAGTTGCCGCTGTTCCGCTTAGCTTGAGGTTGTGTTTGTTGTTACGAGACGAGTGTTGGGATGATCTCTAGGTCGCCTGTGGCCCGTCGAGATTTAGCTTCTTTCTCTGATGAAACCTGGGGGAGGGAGGTATGTTCTCTTTTTGTTTATGCCATTGGATTGTATACAGGGTGTGATGGAACATCACCTGTAAGGCATACATTTTATTTTTTTTTATTTTATTTCTTTTTCCGCGATGCCCTATCATTTCAGCTTTTTATATCGCGAAAATCACGATTGCCCAATCATTTCGGCTATTTTTCGCGGTGCCCATCATTTCGGCTATTTTTCATGCATACATTTTTACTTGCTGCTTTTTATTGCAAGTCGCCCCATCATTTCGGCTATTTCGTAGGCATGTGTGGCTTGCTAGCTTTTTCGCCGCAAGCTTGTATTTTAGACACCGATTTCAGCATCAGCACCGCTACAACTGGGATGTTGCCAGGAGCGAATCATCATTTGCCTTTGTCGATGTTGAACAAAGGTGGCTTAGTAAACAGGGTTAAGGGTCCTGTCGACCAAGGCTTTTGACTTCATGAGCCGTAGGGGTCTCACAAAGGTATTTCTCCCTACAAGTCGTGAGGATCTTCCGGGTGTATTTTCTCCTTAGGGATCGTGAGAATTCCTAAGTGTATGTTCCTCTGTAAGTCGTAAGAATCCTACAAGAGGGTTTTCTCCTTATGGGTCGAGAGGACCTACAAGGGTTGCTCATCATATGGACATGTTCCTAGTCACGGGTGTGACTTTGCTGGGGAAATGTTTATTCGCGCCCGTGGATTGTATACAAGGGTCAGTATTGAGCCTCTTGTAGGGCAATATTGAAGGTTGTGGAGGATTTGCTTAAGAACAGGTTTAGGTTTCTGTAACTTAAGACTTTCAAATCTCATGAGCCGTGAGGGTCCCATAAGAGAATTCTCATTACGAGTCGTGAGGATCTCGTAAGTGTATTTTCTCCTTAGGAATCGTGAGGATCCCTAAGTGTGTTGCTCCTTTGTGAGTCGTAAGGATCTCACGCAGGTGGTTTCTCCTTACAAGGTCGAGAGGACCCTACATGTGTCTTTTAACGAGGTTGCGCCCTTTCGGGTTTTCACAAACACTCGCCGGTAGTCCTGCTGTTTTTACTTACGGAGCCCTTTCGGGTTTTCATCCGTGCCCATTTTGCTTATGGACATACCCTTTTTTTTTATATTCTTTTTCACTTTTTTTTTTAAACAAGGTCGCGCCCTTTCGGGTTTTCACGAACACTTGTCGGCAGCCCTGCTGTTTTTACTCACGGAGCCCTTTCGGGTTTTCATCCGTGCCCATTTTGCTTATGGACATACCGTTTTTTTTATATTCTTTTTCATATATTTTTTTTTATTTTTTCTTTCTCTCTCCTCTTTTTTTTTATCTTGTCAGCCTAAAGATACTGCGGTAGTAGTTTTAGGGACGTTTCGGTCCGTCGTTAGTTTAAGGACATTTCGGTCCGTCGATAGTTTAAGGACGTTTCGGTCCGTCGATAGTTTAAGGACGTTTCGGTCCGTCGCTATAGGAAGGCCGGCTGCTGCTTGTAAAGTCTGAGCCTAGGAAGATAGTGAGCGGACATAGTCGTCGTCATCTATCATTGACCCAGGCTGTGGCTTATTAAGCGTAGTATTTCTTTAAGAAGCGGCCGTTTATTGGCCTGAAAGGCCTTTCACCGTGCATGTCCATGAGTAGGTAGGCTCCACCCTGGTAGACCTTGTCTATGATGTACGGGCCTTCATAGTTTGGCTCGAATTTTCCTCGCTTGGCACGATTGGGGATCATAGGTCTTTTGACCACTAGTACGAGTTCGCCTTGGCGGAATGTCCTCGGTCTGGTCAATCTTTCGTACGAGCGCGTCATCTTTGCTTTGTAGGCCTCTAGATGTTGTTGCGCTATGAGCCGGGTTTCGTCGAGGGCATCAAGCTCCTCAAGCCGGAGGTGAGCATTTTCTTCGTTCGTCAGCTCGTGGTGGACTGCTACTCGCAGAGAGGGCAACTCTATCTCGAGGGGGAGCACTGCTTCCGTCCCAAATACCAAAGCGTACGGCGTTGTATTCGTGGCCGTCTTGAATGTAGTTCGATAAGCCCAAAGGGCTTCTTGCAGCCTTTCGTGCCAGTCTCTCTTATTCCTGGAAACGGTCTTTTTTATGATCTTCGTCAAGGTCTTATTGAAGGCCTCGGCCAGACCATTAGCTCGTGGATTGTAAACCGAAGAATATCTCCAGTCTATATTGTGCTGCTGTGCGAAGCGGCTAATCTTATGGCTTCGGTAGGCCGGCCCATTATCGGAGATAATCCGCCGTGGAGTTCCGAACCGATAGATGACGTGCGTCTTGAAGAAATGGAGGATATTCTTCGTCTTCACTTCCCTCAGTGGTACTGCTTCTGCCCATTTGGAGAAGTAATCAGTTGTCGCCAGGATAAAACGGTGTCCCCGGGATGATGCTGGCTCAATGGGGCCGACTATGTCAGTCCCCCACATTTCGAACGGCCAGCTAGCCACCGTTGGGTGCAGTGGATTCGGATGTTGGTGGATGAAGTCTCCGTGAATCTGGCATGAGTGGCATTGCTTCGCATACTCGAGGCAGTCCTGGATCATCGTGGGCCAGTAGTAACCCATCCGTTTAATTTTTAACTTCATCTTTGGGCCTGCTTGGTGAGAACCGCAAAGTCCGTCATGAACTTCCTGAATGACTCTTTCTGCTTCGTCGGGTCCTAAGCATCTCAGCCATAGAGAATCAAACGATCTCTTGTATAGAATATCGTTGACGAAAGCGAAAGATAGGGCTCGTTTCATGAGCTGATGTCTTGAGGACGCTTCTTTGGGCATTCGGTGGGACTTAAAGTAGTCTATGAAGACTTCCCTCCAGTCTTCGGCCTTCTCATGGTCTTTTATTTGTAGGGTCGTCTGCTCAGTCGCTCCCTTTTCTTCGCATGATTCCGGAGATATTTCTGCCGGGGCGAGCACTCGACGGCTTTGTACCACGATTCTGACATCATCGAGGTTCTCGTCAGCCAGTTCTTTAGCAAGTTTAGCCAACGCGTCTGCTTTGCTGTTTTCCGCACGCGGTATGTTCTCCAAAGTATAGGAGGGAATTTGGGTCAATAGTTGTTGCACCTTTTCACCGTACTTTACCAACTCCGGTTTGCACGTTTGGTAGTCACCTTTTACTTGACTAACGACCAGTTGAGAATCCCCGTATATAAGGAGGTCTTCAATTCCCAGGTCGATGGCGATTTCGAGGCCTGCTATCAGAGCTTCGTATTCGGCTTCATTGTTTGTCCTCGGCTCTGTTAAAGAGAAGGCGAAGCGCATTATCCCTTCTTGTGGGGTTGCAAAGATGAGGCCTATCCCCGATTTGATCATTGGGATACCTTGTTTCTGTTTCTTTACGGAGGACGCTCCATCGAAATAGAGTTCCCATCGGGTGCTTCCACCGCTAATCGCATCAAATGCATGCTCGTCCGTCAAATCACAGTTCAGAGGAGAATCGGCCGGTATCGGGTGCTCAGCGAGGAAGTCGGCAATGGCCTGGCCTTTCACTGCCTTAAGAGGTTGATATGTTATCGAGAACTCCATCAAGAGCAGGGCCCATTTAGCGAGTCGTCCTGTCAATATGGCTTTTGACATCAAGTACTTAAGGGGATCCACTTTTGAAATGAGACGGACTTCATGTGCCAACGCATAGTGCCTGAGCTTTGTTATCGCGAAGATTAACGCCAAGCAATGTTTTTCAATGGGAGAGTAGTTGCTTTCTGCCCCCAGTAGAACTCGACTTAAGTAGTAGAGTGCCCTCTCTTTCCCTTGATCGTTCTCTTGTGCCCATAATGTGCCTAAGGAACCTTCGAGGGCGGTTGTATAAAGAATGAGGGGTTTTCCCTTGACCGGCGCAGCTAACACCGGCGGGTTCTACAGGTATTGCTTGATTTCATCTAGAGCGCTCTGGCACTTTTGGTTCCAGACGAACGGGGTTCCCTTCTTCATCAGGTGACTGTAAGGACGGCACTTGCCTGACAGGTTGGCGATAAACCGCCGGATATACGCGAGCTTCCCCTAGAGAGACCGCAGCTGTTTGAGAGTCCTTGGGGGTGGCATTTCCATGATCGCCTTGATTTTTGACGGATCTATTTCAATACCTCGGTGTCGAACGATGAATCCCAGAAATTTGCCCGAGGAGACTCCAAACGCGCATTTGAGGGGATTCATTTTCAAATTATATTGCCGAAGGCGTCGAAATACAGTCTCCAGATGCTTTAAATGATCTTCGTATGACATGCTCTTTACTACGAGGTCATCGATATAGCACTCGACGGCGTCGTGTATGAGGTCATCAAAGATCTTTGTCATGGCCCTTTGATAGGTAGCGCCAGCGTTCTTTAGACCAAAGGGCATAACCCTGTAGCAGAATATACCCAAAGGGGTGCGAAAAGCGGTGTGCTTCTGGTCTTCGGGATGCATCTTTATCTGATTGTATCCTGACGAACCATCCATAAAGGAGAAAACCTCGTGAGTGGACGTGTTATCTATCATTAGCTCGGTTACTGGTACTGGGAAATCATCCTTTGGACAGGCTTTATTTAGATCCCTGAAATCCTATATGCGTACCGTCCCATTCTTCTTCATTACCGGGACGATATTGGCGATCCAGACGGGATATTGGACTTCTTGGATAAATCCAGAATCGATCAGCTTCTTTACTTCGGTGTTGATGCTCATCTCAAGCTCGTGTCGCATCCTCCTTGGCGCCTGCTTGACCGGCTTGATATCTGGGGATATTGATAATTTATGCACAGCAATCTCCGGATCTAATCCTGGCATCTCGGAGTAGTTCCACGCGAAGCAGTCTTTATGCCGTAGAAGCACGTTCTTTAACGCAGCCACCCTTTCTTCGGATAACAGCTCGCTGACAAATGTCGGTCGCGGGTCGTCTGCCGATCCCAACTCAATCTCCTTGAGGTTATCTGCAGTAGTATGTATACCATCTTCCAGTTCTTTCGGAGCGGGCGGAAATTCTGAGATCACCTCATCATCGCTGTTCTCAAAGCACCGGGGAAGGTCATCTACGTTCTCGGGCTCTTCTCCTAATATCGTAATCGTATAACAGGTGCGAACCTGCTCCCCGGACTGAGATGGACCCGGTTCTGCTCTTGCGGCCTTGGGCTCATGCTTTTGTGGCGGCGTTACCCTCCAGCCGTCGGATAAAGCGAATCTGCCCTGTTGGTACTGGTCCTCGACCCAGTTCTTGAAGGTGAAGCAGTCTTCGGTAGGATGTCCTATGGCTCGGTGATAAGAGCAATAGCTCAGATGAGAAGCCTTGTTAGCTTGCTCAGGATGTCTAGACTCTGGAAGCGCGATCATTTGATGTTTTATAGCGAGCTTGAGTAACTTCTCCGTCTTGTCTCGGGGGAAGGAGTACGCTCGACTCATCTTCTTCATGAGGGGCAAATCCGAGCCGTGCAACACCCGACCATGTAACCCTCTGATCCTGCGTCGTTGTCGTCGTCTCCTCTTTCCGCTTCTTGATTTATTTCCGTCTCTGCGTCGGGCCTTTCGTACAACGGATTGACGAGGATATGCGTCTTTGTCTTTTGCAGCATGTTGAAATAGACGTTGCGTCCTGGCCTTCTCGTAGATGGTCATTTCGCGGTTGTGGTCTTCCCGAGCTTTCTGACCCACTTTCTTGATAGGCTTGCCTATTCGTTCTTCAAACGACGGACTCGGCGCTTCAATCGCGGGGTCTAGTTTTGATGGGGGGTTGGCATCTCCTGACAGGGCGTCCTCCTCTTCATCAAAGGTATATATAGCGTAGCTGCTGTGAGCCCGTTCCCGTTTTCCGGCTCTTGCGTATCCAAGCCCGAGTGTTTCCATTTTCCCGTTGGGCAATTTGCGTTGAGTCCCGGGGACATCCCAAATCCTGTTGTAGAACCGAGCCTGCCGAACAGTCTGTTTTAAGGGTACTCCTTGGCGCTTCAATAGCTTCTTTAATCCATTTGTATAGTATCTGGGCAGACGGATGGGTTGGAGCCTGTCAAGTGTAGCATCCGCGCCATGCCAGATCTCTTTCTCTATTTTCGACTCTGAGGATCGGTAGAATAGGATCACCTTCTCACCCCTTTGCCTGGGAGGGACGTAAAATGTTTGCAGGTCCTGCACATTGTGAGCCTGAAGCGTGTCGAGATCCTTGTAATGTTCTCGCGGTACCATGGTGATTTGCAAACTATAGTCATCGCCAAGGGGTGCTTGTATTGACAGCCGATTGGAGAACACAGCATTAACTTCATCTTCTGAATCACTTCCGAAGACTAACATGGGGGCGGGCGTCCCCAGGTTGTTGCGTTGAGATGGTCCTGCATAAACTATCTCTTCCTCTTCTTCGGTATCGCTCCCGAAAACAGGGATGGTGGCGGCGGTTTTGTTTTCCGGGTTGCGACACCTTTCTGTATCCTCGAAATCTGGCAAAAAGTACTTCGCATCTTCGTATTTGCGGACTTCGTTCACGGAAAATGGGTTTAACTCACCTGTTACGGTGTACTCGAAACCATCCTTAAAGTACTTCATACACCGATGTTGTGTAGAAGGGATGATGTTGTATTCGTGTAACCAAGGACGACCGAGCAAGGCGTTGTAGCAGGTCTTGGCGTCAATGACATGGAATTTGATGTCTGTGACGAGAAGTCCAAAGCGTAATGTTAGTATCACGGACCCGAGAGTCCGTGACGATTGTGAATCGAAACCGGAGATAGTAATTTTGTCACGAGCGAGGTGTTGCACACTCATGCAGATTTCCTTCAACACCCGAACATTAAGGAGATCGACGGAGGATCCATTATCCACCAGGATCTTGCCTGTCTTGATATCATGGCAGTATCCGGAGACATATAGGGGACGGTTATGGTCGCACGTCCCGAGAAGGAGGTCTTCATCACCGAAAGTGATGTCGGCCGTATGCACTTCCTCCAGTTCATCCTTCATCTTTTCAGTGGCGAGGAAGGCTTGGAATTACTCAGGTTCTTGTAACGCCTTAATTAGTGAGTCTCGCGCTTCTTTTGATAATAGGAGGGCATCGAGAATGCTAAGCTAAGAGGGTAGCTTCCTTAGGTGCGCGAGGATGTTATAGTCCACCTTACCCTTCCTAGGAGGGTCTTTGGCAGCCAGCTCTCTCATGACTTGGTCATCTAAAGTGATATCTTCAGTGACCTTTTCCTTTCCCCTATCCTTTTTACTTACGGGCCCGAGATTCTTTTCTGGGAGTGTGCGATTGCGCAGCTGAATGTTCTCGCAGATCTCCAATTTCTCCTCTTTCCCTGAAGCGGATTCTTTAAAGAGAGGGCCCAGAGCCATTTCTTCATCAGAGTCGCTCCCAAAGGTGAGAACTTGTGACCCCCTGGCGTTAACCATGTAACAGTTGCCAGTAGTTCTGTTGTGCCCATCGACGGTACTTCTTCGCTCCCGACGGATCTTACGTTTCATGCGCTTAAAATGTTGCCGATGAGCAACATATCCTTGCCACCATATCTTAAAGGCGTCGCACTCCTCCGTGGGGTGTGATATTTTCCGGTGATATGCGCAATAATCAGGATGCCTCTCCACCCCATCGTGTGTGTTTCCTTCCGAGGGCGGTAGCTTCATCCCCATTGACATGGCTTTGGCAAACCTTTTTCTCGTCTTGAATATCTTCTCGTCTACTTCGGATGCCTTTCGCTCTGGCGGAGGTAGTTCAACTCTTCCGTTCAGTCGCCTGCATTTGGTTCCTTCTGACGCTGCCCTCTCACGCTCCTGATCCGCTTTACTTTTTAGACGAATCTCGTCTAGAAAAGCGTCGATCATTTCGTCTGTTGTCCATGCACGCTCTGGTATAGGCTCTGCCTCCAGCTTCTTAGTGCCAGGAGTTTTCTCATCATCGGTAAACGAGTGGGAGATTACGTTACAACTCGCCACATATCCTTCGGATTCATCCGACGAGCTCTCTTCATCATTTTCCTCTTGAAAAATGTGGTTGAGGAATTCTTGCAGTGTGACGGGAGTTCGCGCCTTTTGATTGTACTCTTCTAGCGCGTCGATTTGCTTTTGCAAGTTCGTGTGCTCGTTTCCAAGCTTCACGGATTTCTTGGATTTCTTCTTCTTTTTCTTCGAAGATTTTGACGGTTGGGCGTGAGTATTTGGGCTCTTATCGCGAGTCTTCGTAGTTGGGCGGCGCCTTAGCGTCCCTTCGATAATTTGAGATTCAAGAGGGTCTTTCCATTCGATCGCAGGGCACGCATGAAGGTCTCTCGGCATTCTTTTGGTTTTAGTTGATAGCACGACCTCCCATGGAGCTTCTTCAATAAAGGAGCAGGTTGCCCCCGGTGTATCTGCTTTCTTAGGAGTATGCGGTTGTGGTGGGTTCACCTTCCACTTTTCGGACAGTACAAACTTCCCCTGGAGGTATTGATCTTCAATCCATCCTTTGAAGACGAAGCAATCTTCAATCGGATGACTTACCGTTTGATGGTAAGGGCAATAGTTAGGGTTATTCACCTCGGTGGGTTGCGGCGGTCGCCTTGGATTTGGTAGGCTTATAAGTCTGTTGCGTATTGCCAGCTCGAATAACCGTTTCGTCTTGTCTCGTGGGAACGAGTAGGGACGCTTCATCTTCTCATTATAATACCGGCGTCTTTCCTCCAGTTGATCTGCCGGTTTCGGGGCGTTAGGTTGCTGTTGGGCATTCGCAACAAAGGTTGCCCTTCCTTTATCCTTGTCATTCCGATGTTCCGATTTCGAGGGAGGTGGTCTATGACCCATCTGGTCCATCTGAGCCAACTTATCGATTAAAGCCTGGAATGTGGTTGGCTTAAAGAACATCATAAACTGGGAGATAGTTGCGTGGGGGTCTAGGGTTCCCACGAACATGCCCACTGCGGGTGCCTCCTCAATGCGTTGTTCACATCTCGACCACAAGTTCCGCCAGCGTATAGCATACTGGACCCAGGTTTCGCCTGGTTTTACCCTGGCGTTAATCAGTGCAGTTATTGGAGTGCGTTCGCTGGCACTTGCGAATCGCTGAGTGAATAACAACTCCATTTCAGCGAACGTTTTGATAGAATCGTTTGGGAGTTCCGAATACCATTCGAACGGAGTTTCTGATAGGCTGCCCACGAACTGGCGGAGCAACAGTTTATCATCACCGCCGGTGTTACCGCAGAGGGCCCGGAACTGGGCGACATGTTGATGGGGGTTGCCGGTCCCCTTGTACACGTGGAATTTTGGTATCGTATAGCCTTACGGCTATTTGATTTGGTCGTACCAGCTTGGATACGGCCGCCCCGTTTTCACGACTTGACCAGCTGCCTCAGTCGCGTGATGAACCCGGATTTGCTGGGCTATGTAGTCAACCAAGTCCGCCTTAGAGATTGCCTCCTCTTTGGCCGTTGAGAGGGCTGGTGGTGGGTTCGACGTTTCTCCTCGGTCGTCTTCGAGAACGATTGGGGGATCCTCGGCGGGTAAGTCCTGCTGGATCATCATTCCTATCATATCTTGGAAGAGAAGGCCCATACGTTGTATGTTGGCCGCTTGTTCAGCAGCCTCTTTGTCCTTTTTCTCCAGTATCCGGCGAAGGAATTCAGCGTCGGTTTCTTCCTCCTGGCGCGCGTCTGAGGACGTTTCTGGGCTTTCTTTTGGCCCGGTAAGTGCGTCCATAGCATTCATCATTTCCTGAAGCTTTTGTTGCTGCTCCTGGGCTTTCGTCACGGATCGGGTTAGTGGTCGGTGGCCCGCAGAAGTGCGGCTTTCCTCCTTTCCAGAGGCCATGTAAACAGTGTGCACCACCATGTCCCCAGACTTAGGGCGTCTGGGCTCAGTGCTTTTAGTCGTCGTTGCATGCTGGGGGGTCTTCTCCGGTCTCCTCCTTTTATGAGCCATGGAGGTTGAGGGGGCCGTTGAGGTGGGCGTCTAGACAGCCTTTTGGGGTTTAGCCTGGTGACCAGCTTCCGGTTGGATTTTCAGCTTCTTGTGCTGGCGGGAGAAGTTTGGATCGATGATCGAGTCTCGGGCCTGCCGCCAAACCTTATAGATTTTGGAAGACATCCGTTGAGGAGATCGGGGCTGCTCTGGTTTTATTTCCACAACCTTTTTTAATGGGGGAGGAGACCTCTTCAGCACTGCAGTAGGAGAATTCCTTCGCACCCTATTTAGCATTTCGAAGCTGTTCCCAGTTAGAACAGCAGCATTAACTTCTGCCATCGGGGCTGATGGAGTCAACCCGGAGGGGGAGTTGCCCCCAGCCTTCCTTATTCGGCGCCAATGGCGACGTCGAGCGTGTCGAGCGGATGGCGTAGGGTCAGCGGTAAGAATGGTTTCGTCTTGCCCCCTGCCTGGGTGGGGGGTTGCTGTTGGTATTAGCCTGTCAAAGACCGATGTCCTTTGGGAAGCAGGAGCGGGAGCTGAAGCCGTCAATCTTGTAAAGACCGACCTTTTGGCCGGAGAAGCCGCCTTGACGATTTCGGGGGCAGGAGCGGCCACTTTCTTAGAAGTAGCCTTCTCTGAGATTGTAGGCCCCATGATGAGTTCGCAGGATTTCTGGCCCAATCTAGAGAAGACCGAGGCGTTGACGTCGGGCGACTCGTTGAGAGGAGCCGCGGCAGGGGTAAGACGATCAAAGACCGACTTCTTGAGAGCTTCCGTTGTCAGCACTGGAGCGGTGAAGCTTGTCGGCGGGAGCATGGTCCCAAAGAACAATCCTGTGGTGGCGCGAGTGACCTGTTCCACGGGCATTATGAATAACGAAGCAGCTTGGGGTCCATAGGCTATACCTCCTGGCGAGGCAGAGCGTTGGTGGCAATTGCAGTCCAAGCAATTGGAGAATTTCGCAGAAGTAGAAGCCATCGATCCTTCGCTTTCTACAATAAGCAAGACGCCAAGTTTTAGTATCTTGAAACCCAAGGGCAACCAATAGCGAACCGCGATTGGTTCGCGAGTCACGACACACGAAGTGTGGAGTGGAAAGAGGAAAAGGTCCCACCGGGCGTGCCAGAATCTGTTCCCCTCCGAAAGACGCCGCGACATGACGTCTTGCCTGAGATTCGGGGCAGATGCTAATTGGTGCTATCCGTCTACCTCTCCGAAGATGCCAAGTTGATTTATGGCACCATGTATCGAAGGTTTAAACGGATGCGTCCGATGTAGCAGACTTCGTCAGATTCCCCCTCGCTTGAGGGGTTTTTGATTGTGGGGACGCTTTTCCCTGCAGGCGCAAGCCCCTGCAGTTAATTATGCTACCGCATTGCGGTAACAACTTTCTCCTTCTCCAGATGGTCACTTCGTGTCGTGGGTGTTTGTTTTGTGTTTTGTTGCCCGTGGATTGTTTACGGAGACTGAGTTATGTCGTCGCCCGTAGGACGTGGACTAGTCCAAATCCGTATTATCTTAGATTTGGGTTTGGGGGTTTGGTTTGAGGATACGTCAGCCATACTTGAGGCTAAGATCAAACTCAAACGTTTGTTAAGGATACGTCAGTCTAACTTTGAGACTAAGATCAACTTAACGGGACCGTTTAGATCCGACAACGGAGCGTTTGGGCTCTATTGTTCCAGTTTAGGGACATAATGGTCCATCGTATGTATGGCCGTCGGGACCCGTCACCTCTCTGACGACGTTGAGGGATTACAACGACGGATGTCAGAGGAGTTCAGAGATGTACCCTCGAGCCAGAGTTAATTGGGGGGATTCATAGTCCAGTCTGTTTGAAGGTTTAAGGATACGTTAGCCATCTTTAAGGCTAAGATCAACTTAAACGGGACCGTTTAGATCCGACAAAAGAGCATGCGGGGCTCTATTGTTCTAGTTTAAGGACATTGCGGTCCATGGGTAGTTTAAGGACATTGCGGTCCATGGGTAGTTTAAGGACGTCGCGGTCCGTGGGTAGTTTAAGGACGTTGCGGTCCGTGGGTAGTTTAAGGACATTGCGGTCCGGTATGTGCTCTGGATGCTTCACACGGGTTCACTGCCGTGCTTGGCGAGGACCGGGCTCCGCTCTGGGCGTTTTCCACGGAGTCAAAGAGTGACATTATCCGCGTTCCACGTAACCAGGAATTTTGCACTAGATGCTTCACACGGGTTCACGGCCGTGCTCAGCGAGGACTAGGCTCCGCTCTGGATGTTTTCTACGGGGTCAAAGAGTGACATTATCCGCGTTCCACGTAACCAGGAATTTTGCATTAGACACGGGTTTAAGGACCCCACAGTCCATATCAATGTGTGGTCATCGGGACCCGTCACCTCTTTGAAGACATTGAGGGATTACAATGCCAAGTATCAAAGGAGTGAAGAGATGTACCCTAGAACCGGAATGGCTTAAATAGTCCTTGACCCAATTTGGTATCAAGACCGATTAATTATGTTATGAGCCCATTAGCCCAATTAATTACGAATTGAAGACTCATGGCCCAGCTTGGGCTAAGTCCGATCATGTCTGGAATATTGGCTTCTTGTTGATCCATTGAAGGAGAGGCTTTGCCTCTATCCATTTAGCCAATTGGGCTAAAGCCTAGTGTTAAACACTACAGAGCAATCAGTGTTGAACACTGGGAATGAGGTTGACAAGTTAGTGTTTAACACTAAAAGATAATTGGTGTTGAACACCAGCAACAAGGCTATCAAATTATCATAAACACTAAAACAGATCAGTGTTGAACACTGGCAATAGAGATCTCAGATCAGTGTTAAATACTAAGGTAATCAGTGTTGAACACTGCAAATAAAGTTTTTTGATTAGTGTTGAACACTAAGGCCCAACAGTGTTTTAACACTAGGTTCGGGAGTTTCAATTTAGTGTTAAACACTAAGACAAGAGGGGTCACGTGGCAGCACGTGAGAGCGCCCTCCCTTCATTTATTCTGCTGAGATTATCGCATCTTTCTGAGCATCACGTGCCATCACGTGACGGGCATTCAAATGTTTGTGTGTCCGAGGGTCACGTGGGGTGCTGCCTCAAAGGGGCTTTCTGTAGATCTCTTGAGAGGGTCACGTGGTGACACGTGACCCTGCCTCTATGTATGTTGTTTAGAGGATCCGTTAATCTTTTCCAGGAATTAAATTCCTCGTAGGGTTAAACCCTGACAGTAATTTCAGAGGAATTAAATTCCTACTTCCTTTTGAAGATTTATATTCTGGAATAGAGTTGAACTCTGAATTTTCTGTAGGAATTAAATTCCTCATACATGTGAAGAACTAAATAGGGTTAAACCCTAATAAAAGCTTTTAAGGAATTAAATTCCCACTCTCTGTTAAATTATGATCAAGGGAATTAAATCCCCGCTGTTCCAACAGAACTAGGTTCTTAATTAGGGTTAAACCCTGCTTCTTTTTGTTCTGAAGGAATTAAATTCCCATAACACAGGGTCAAGCCCTAGTTTTATTTTAAAGGAATTAAATTCCTATAGTTCTGTGAGAATTAAATTCTCGTGATTCCATTCCCTCTCTATGTTTTGGATCTGCATGGCAGGATCTCGACCCATTGAGAATTAAATTCTCAACTTCAAGGGGAGATATGCACTTTGCAGATCCTCTATCAAAGAGAGAAGAAATATGTTCTTCTGTTTTATATATCAGAGTTAAACTCTGTTGAGAATTAAATTCTCTTTTCCTTCAAGGAGCCTTCCCTTTCTTACCTAGGGTTTTCTTTTGCAGAAGATCCAAGTTCCTCAAAGTATCCAGGCTCTCTCCCTTTTCTTCCCTCTGCGTATATATATCTCTCCTTTTATCCCTGTGTCTCTTGGCTCCTATTTATAGGAGAAGCAGCCGAATTAATTAGTTTTTGACGAATCTTCATTGAGAGATTTGATTTGCATCCATCATTCGTTTTTGACCTTTGGATTATTGGGTGAATTTTATTCAACATTGGATTTCAAGTCCCGGGATTCTCCTTTGTTATTTCGGTTAGATTTAAAGGGGAAATCTTTCCAAACCCGAGATTTTCCCATAGATAAATGATATTCAATCATCTTTAAATCTTTAATTCGATTGGTTCCAGATAATCGCTTTCCTTTGGAAAGATTCGAATCTCTTTCAGAATTTAATTCTGTCAACGAAATGGGCTTTGAAAGCCGGTCACGTGTGACCACGTGACCCATGGTCACGTGACCCCCTTTGGAATAAGCCTTCTTCTTTCTTTCTGCGCTCTGTCTTCTGGTTGCTGCTTAACCGTCACGTGCCACCACGTGACCTCTGGTCACGTGCGAGCACGTGACCCTTGTCTGAACTCTTTTTCTTGATTTAACTCGAGAACAATTATGATGTTTTGATCGTCACGTGCCAACACGTGACCCTGGTCACGTGGGAGCATGTGACCCTGGTCACGTGGGAGCACGTGACCCTGGTCACGTGGACTTCTGAAGCTTTTTCCTTGATTTGATCAGGAAGCGTTGGGTCTTTGCTGCTGCTTTTAAATGTCACGTGGCGACACGTGACCCAGGTCACGTAGGAGCACGTGACCCTTACTGAAGCCCCTTTCTTTGATGTATTTGGGAAGCTGAATTTGCCTTGTCGATACTTTTAGGTGTCGCGTGCCCACACGTGACTGCTGGTCACGTGTAAGCACGTGACCCTCTTCTGAAGCTTTTTCCACAAGCTTTCCTGATTTTAAATCAGGAAACAAGGTATGCAACTCGGACAATCCAAAAGCCAGCGTTTAAGAAGGTTCGGTCAACTTGGTCACTGAGTCATAGTCAAAGGTCGGGCCATGGTCACTGCCAAAGAGAGAGAGAAAAAAACACTCAACGTGCACTCTAACCTAGATCAGAATGGTTATCAATTTATCTAATCAGGAAACCTCCCACTGTAACGTCAAATTCTCCTCCAAACCTGAAAGAAGAATTAGTCAGGATCACCCGAGGAGTAAACCAACTCATCAGTGGGAATCGGGATTCAACTATCATCGCATGATAACGTGATGGAATCCACTCACGTTATCATACTCCAGAAGGTATGCGCATATCTGGCAAGTTTCAGTTTCTTTAGAAACTCCCGATGTGATTTTTACCCCATGCTCTTATGACCTTGACGAAGGCCAACATATCATAAGTCACATGTCAAGTTCTACCCGTCATTATCCAGGTTAATTTGTACCCACCCGTACATACCCTTGACGAAGGCCAAAATAGTAGTACGACTGTCCCAAACCAACGCATCTATCTATGCTGCAGAAAAGTAACAAATAGCTACCATACACTATGCCCTGACGAAGGCCAACATACATAGCATGAATACTAAGTGCTACCTTTCTGAAATGACGGAGGGCTACGAATGGTTTTTGGCGAAAAACCTTTAACGTAATGAACTTGATATCGTTGAAGGAACCGGATAGCTTTTTATAAAAATATAGTGGCGAAAACCTTTGCTAAAGAGGTCACTCCCGGTGAAGGGATCTCGGCTCTTTCCCCGTAGAATGAGGTGCAGGATATTCCAACTGAATACCACGATGCAAAGAAAAAGTAAACGACTATAGTGAAGTTATTGCCCTGACACAAACTTTTGTCCAAGGGGTCACTCCCGGTGAAGGGATCTCGGCCCTTGCCTCGTCGACTGAGGTGCTGGATATTCATAACCGAATACCACTGTGCAAAACAAAAGAGAACGTCCTTGCAATAACAGCTTTTTGAAAATTGTTCCAACAACATCAGAATAGGTTTGTTTAGCTTGAATTGATCTGAATCAATGCAGTCCCATCAATTGATCACACCAATAAAGAACGAAAATAATGATGTACGTATATGCCATCCGCATTCGCCACTGGGTCCCGTCATCACCCATTAGGTTACTTAACTAACGACAGAGCGGGGACTGGACTAGCACGGATGCAAAACACATACAACATCTACTAGTATATATATCAATATTTAATAATCGCTCAAGGCGTAATAAAATGCAACATCACAAAAATGTAATAAGCATCACAGAACAATATAGATATCTGGGATCCCCGGGTTTCATAGAGCCGCTACTGAAACCCGACGTTCCCCTGGTCATGTGGATAGCCTGTGCAATGAAATCCTAGACCACTATGGGCGCGGCAAGTTACCCGCCAAAACCTGAAGCGAGTCAGCCCCCTTCAACAACGTGAATAGACCACCGAGCACTTCACGGAATCCGGTAACTTGAGCACCCCTCCTTGGGTCAACCTATACCCCTTACGAGTGCGGCGAATAGCCCGTCAATTCTAGAGTGAAGCCCATTCCTTCTCAACGCCATGAGATGCGGGCTCGTTGCCCTCTAGAACCCGGCTACCCGTGCACCCCTCCGCGGGGTAATCCTAGTACAGAAAGTAAAAATATACAACAGGTACATCGACCTCAGCCCGGTCGTGCCCCAAAAGAATAATATACAAACAGGCAGTGGAGGCAGTCCACATGTCGGACGCTCGCCCCGTAATATCAAATGTACATAAACAACCAAACTGTACTACCATTGCATCCAGGCTATCCACCACGACAAATCCGCAACATCACAGCACAATACAGAACATCAACGTGAATGTCACGTTCGCAAATCCGTCTAAAAGGGCTATAGCAGTTAGACAGGATTTACCGATCAAATGACATTCACGGTCGCAGATATAATGTAAATACTGTGAACTAATATGTTTAAAATTTTCGATCAACTAAATTTACCGAAGTGGGCCCCAAGCACAACTGTAGCACTCAAAATAAATCTGGGCCCAAAAAGAATATATCAAAAACCCTATTTCCATGTCAGAGAGCCACTGTAGAAATTTGGTGCAGAGAAGATATAAAATGGCCGCGGAACCGCGGCCAGAGCATGGGTTTGGCCGCGGTTCCGCGGCGGAACAGTAATATTAGTGCACCAAATTTTCACTGAATTCTTAGAAAACCCTGCACGTATTTCTGCAATACACCAAATAATTTTTTTGAGCACGGCAAAAATTCGACAGAAACTGTGACATGGAAACACGGCTTTTAGAAAATTCATTCGATCGAACTTGTAAACACGTTAGAGCAAGCTAGACTAGGTTAATGGCGTGGCTCTGATACCAATGTAAGTGCACGGTAGCGCCCCGACCGTCTGTTCGAGGCCAAAATGCGGAAACGAAAAACTTTTCTTAACTAGAAAACCGGCACTACCGCGTACTAAAAAACCCGGATCGGACCATTAACCTAATGCTAGCTAACTAGAGAATGGGTAAAAAGCTATACCGAGCGATCCGTGTCCTTCGGTCTTCGGCCTCCATCCCGATCTCCTCGCGGAATCTCCAGTCTCCATCACCTCGTCGGAAAGGGCACCACATCGCCGAGTCTTTTTACGGGCTCCTACCTCTGGACCGAAGCAACTCAGACACGAAGTTGGCAAGCCGACGTGTCCAAGAATGCTGTAAGCTAAGTGTAGAATAGTTTGTCTCATAGGGTTATGTGAAGTTGCCATAATGAAGTGGAGAAGGAGATGAGCTTTGGAGAAGGATAGTGTATTTTGTTGCAAGCCAAAATATGAGATGAATAAATTTCCCACCACAAGAAAAATGAAACCCTTTCTCTCCAAGAAGTGGTCGGCCTTGCAAAAATGGGAGAGTAAAAAGCAATGAAGGGAGGTGAGTGTAGTAAAAGGAAATGGGTGATGGTAAACAAAAAGAAAACCTCACATCAAAAAACCCTTCAATCTTCTCACCATTAATGCAAGTAATGATGCATGAAAAAGCAAAGATGCTAGAACCATCCATATGCCACATATCACAAATAACACCCTCCACATTTCTAATTTGCACATTTGCAAATTAGCCCCTCCCATCACAAAACTTCGGCCATGAAGGAACAAAGGAAAACTGGCCAAAACGGAATGTAAACTGGCAACTTCAAAAAACTGATCCCGTAATAAATTACAGGAAAACCCCGCGACCGTATATACATACCCGCATTTGTATTCCGACCGAATACAAATGCAATGAGACAAAATCTACACTGTACAATACTAGGATCCGGCTTAAACCAAAGCCCGCTAGTATTATCCGTCCGATCATGATTCGTGCAATACCGCACGTATAAGATCGAACCCTGCCATATATCCATACGGCCTCTACAACGTTTCGCCCGAAACTTGAGAAACTGTCTGTGGGGGACTCTAAAGACTCGTCAATACTTTTGACTGTGAATTTAACCACTAGCACGTCAGAGGTATTAACCATACGTAACGGGCTACCAGGTATTGACCAAAAGGGACGTCGATGAGCGAACTCATCCTGACACCCTACTGAGCCTATCAGTGATAATATTCGTATAGTCCGGTCCGTTCATCTATGAGTATCGCATGGCGGGCCTAGGGGGTTGGTAAAAGTCAGACCCCCAAAAGCGGTACAAGTCGTGTCAGAGTGTAGCCCAGAACACTCTGAGATACTACTGGAATACCTACCAGTAAATCTCCTGCCTTGGCCAAGGACTTCGTGTAATGGCTCTTCTAGACACAGCGTGACCTCACCCCCAATACCGGGAGAGACGAACCCCTGCAGATCCGCTCACTGCCTCCATGTGGCTCGGGACTGTACCCAACTAAAACCCGTTTGCACGACTCCTTTAAGCCGTGGTAGGGTAGTAATCAAAGTACAGTGGGAACTCACACGAGACAAATGACGATCTCAGGTCGATGAACTAACCTGTACACATGTCACCAGGGAACTGCTATCTGACGCTAGATATAATACCAACTAGTATGTTCCCGGCGAGTCCTGTCCGGTGTACTCATAACCCAATGAGCACCTGTATACCTCTTAGGTGAACCAACTGACACCAGTGGCTTGTAAGACCGGCCACCGCCCCTCGTCGGGGTCTCGACTGTATACACTAGTCTACTCTGGAGTATCGATGCCCTGTCTCGAAACTCCCTCGACTAGGGACCTTTTAAGGATGTGCTTATAGACCCCATCTCCCACGTATATGATCGCCATCATACTGCTGGTAGTCAAGCAAGAATCCTAAGGGCTCTATCAACGTGCAATAGTGATCAGTAATGTCTCCTAAAGCAGTACACGATGATAAAGATAAACCAGATAGCATACTATCATCCTGAGTAAGACTGTCCTACCGGTATAGGTCCTTCCTCAATCATTGCAATCACGTGCCTATGATTCAATAATTGACTCTGAGGGCACTATATCCAACATATATATATATATATATATATATATAGGTCATTCTTGCTCAACATGATAGTATACTATCTGGTTACTTTTTATCTTAACATGTGCATTTGTTCTAGTTTACTATTTCATTGATACATGTTGATAAAGCGCTTAAGATGTTTGCTTGACTACCAGGAATATGATGTTGATCATACTAGTGGGGCTAGAGTAGTCTACAAGCACATCCTTGAAGTATTCCTAGTCAAGAGAATATCGAGATAGGACATCGATATTCCAGTGTAGACTAGTGTGTACGTTTCTTGACCCTATATGGGGCGATGGTTGATCCCACAACCATTGGTGTTTGACAACAAAGATTGTACACAGGTGCTCATTGGAGAATGAGTACACCGAACAGACTAGTCGAGAACTCCTAGATGGTACCGTACCTATTGTCAGATAACAGTTCTCTAGTGATACTTGTATAGGTTAGTCTGTAGACCCGAGATCGTCATAGTGTCATGTGTGGTTCCCACCGTGCTTTGATTACCTCCTTACCACGGCTCTACTAAGTCATGCAAACAGGTGGTAGTTAGGTACAGTCGCGAGTTACATGGAGGCAGTGAGCGATATGAGGGGTTTCGTCTCTCCTGGTATTGGGAGTTGATGTTGTGCTTTGCTCGATTGGATATTACCGAAAGTCCTTGGCCAAGGCTAATGAGATTTACCGATAAGTGTTATCAGTAGTTTCTCGATTGGTTATAGGCCACACATCGGCATGACTTATCGAGTTATTGGGGTCTGACGATTCCACCCCCAGACTCGATATGCAACATATCAGACAAAGAGACCGGATTGTAAGGTAAGTGTTGCTTAAAGGCTCTACGGGAGTTTGGACAAGTTTACTTGTAGATCTTCTATTCGTTCAATACTTGGTAACCGTTACGTGCAGCTAGTACCACTGACGTGCTTGTAGGTGTTTGATATGATCATTACCTACTGTCAGTGTATTGGCGAGTCTTTAGAGTCCCACATAAAGCTTTCCTAGCTCAAGCGAATCGAAGTAGTGCATATATGGAGATATATGCGGGAGCTTGATTAAATATGGATATATGATACCGTATTCTAATCTAGCGTTATTTGAAATTAGCCAGATTATATATGATATAATCGGATTATTAAATCAAGTGTTGATTTAATAATTTGATATATATATATATATATATATAAACTAATATTATGCTCACTTGATATTTTCTTTCTCTTTATATATTTATATATATGATATAAATATATAAATATATATGTGCGATATGGTGGTTTATACACAAGAGTTGTGTATATGAGAATCACATTGGGTTAAAGATGAGAGGATAATGATTTACTTAATTGAATTTGCAAAAAGAAAGAATGAGTCATTGTTTTGGAACATGCTAGTTTGCATGACTCATTTTTCCTTTTCCTTTCTCATATAAGTTTATTTCTTATCCAAATTCCAAGCTCATTCTCATCACTATCTTCATCCTCTTCATCTTTTCTCTTGAAATACTATTCACTCAAGAGAAAAGAAAAAAAAAGAATTTTTAGTGAGCAAAATCCTTACTATATCAACCTAAACCAAACTAGCAAATTAGTTTAGGTTGTTTACTTCATTTATACTTTGATTAGTGAAATGTGAGCTTGAGTGTGAGTTGCCTCAAGATGGATCATTTTCAACGAAGAAGATTTCAAGCAAACTCGTTCCTTTCTTCAAGTGGTGCCCTAGAAGGAGTTCAAGGGACTACTATAAGGAGACATTGAAGTGAAGGACTTGGCTATAAAGGTTGTAGTTTCTCTTCACTTAGTTTAGAACTCTAGTTTGCTAACTTGTTAATGTTAGGAATATGTATACCCTAGAGGCCATTATTGTATGATATAGTGGATACTTGGACATATATATATAGAGAACTTTCTTTCTCGACATGATAGTATGCTATCTGGTTGCTCTTTATCTTAACATGTACGCTTGTATTATTTTACTGTCTCTCTGATACATGTTGATAAAGCCCTTAGGATGTTGGCTTGACTACCAGGACTATGATGCAGATCATACTAGTGGGGTTTGTGTAGTCCACAAGCACATCCTTTAACAGTTCCTAGTCGAGAGAGTATTGAGACAGGATATCAATATTCTAGATTAGACTAGTGTGTATGTTTCTTGACCTTGTATGGGGCGATGGTTGATCCCATAACCATTGGTGTTTGACATCAAAGATTGTACACATGTGCTCAATAGAGAATGAGTACACCGAACAGGACTCACCAAGAACTCCTAGATGGTACTATACTTATCGTCAGATAGAAGTTCTCTGATGACACTTGTACAGATTAGTCTGTACACCCGAGATCGTCATAGAGTCTTGTGTGATCCCCACTGTGCTTTGATTTCCTCCCTACTACGGCTCAAAGGTGTCGTGCAAACAAGTGGATTTTGGGTACAGTCCCGAGTCACATGGAGGCAATGAGTGATAAGAGGGGTTTCGTCTCTCCCGGTATAGGGAGTTGATGTTGTGCTATACTCGACTGACTATAACAGCAAGTCCCTGGCCAGGGCTGATGAGATTTACTGGTAAGTGTTATCTGTAGTTTCTCGAAAGGTTATAGGCCATACATCGGCATGACTTATCAAGTTACTAGGGTCTGACGATTCCACCCCCAGACTCGATATGCGACATACCAGACGAAGAGACTGGACTGTATGGTAAGTGTTGCTTATAGGCTTTATGGGAGTTTGGACAAGTTTTCTTGTTGATCTTCTATTCGTTCAATACCAGGGTAGCCATTACGTTCAGCTAGTACTGCTGACGGCTTGTGGTTATCTGATGTGATCATTACCTACTGCTGGCGTATTGACGAGTTTTTAGAGTCCCATACAAAGGTTTCCTAGCTCAAGCGAAGCGAAGTAGGGAACATATGGTGATATGTGCGGGCGCTTGATTAAATACGAGTATGTGATACCGTATTCTAATCTCACGATATTTGATATCGGTTAGGTTATATGTGATATAACCGATTATTGAATCAAGTGTTAATTCAATGATTTGTTATATGTATATATATATTTGATATTAGGTATTGAATATTAGATGATTATATGTGATATAACCAGATTATTGAATCAAGTGTTGATTTAATAATGTGATATACATATATATATGATATAAGTCGGTAATATGTGATATAACTGGATTATTGAATCAAATGTTTATTTAATAATTTAATATATATATATATATATATTTGATATATATATATATCTTTATATATATATATATATAGATTAACTAATATTAGCTCACTAGAGATTTTCTTCTCCTTATATAATTATGTATATATATGTGATATATATATATATATATTTATATATGATTTGCAATTGTATCATGGTTGATGATACATAGAACTAGGATGTATGAGAATCACACATGAGTGTTGTGATGAGTAGGAAATAGTTTTATTTATGAATTAATTGAAAATGGAAATGAGTCATTATTCTAAGATATTTGTGGTCGTCTTGAAAAGCCACGACTTACTCCATTCTCTTTGTTTTATTCATAGATATTTCTATGCTCATCTAATCACTTCACCTCATGGTTCTCTCTTTCCTTTCCAAGTTCATTCCCCTTCTTCTTTCTCTCTAGATTTTTCTTGAGGTGAAAAAGAAAAAGAAAAAGAAGAAAATATTGTGAGCAAAATTCCTACTTCATCAATTTACACTTTACTAGCCCTTTAGTTTAGATTGTTGGCTTCACTAATACCTTGATTAGTGAAGAGTGGGCTTAAGTTAGATAAACTTCAAGGTGGATCTTCTTCGGCCTCGAAGACTACAAAGCAAGCTCGTTCCTTTCACCAAGTGGAGTCTATAGAAGAGTTCTAGGGACTACTACTTGGAGCTTTAGAAGTGAAGGACCGGTCTACAAAGGTTGTATTCTCTTTTCACTTAGTATAGAATTTGTTTGCTTGCACTAAAACCCTAATTCTCTAGTTCGATTCTAGGTTAGTATAGCTTAAACCTCTAGATTTTTTAAAATTGCAAACTTGATACTTGGATAAACCTAGTAGAGGTGTTAAGACATACTTTCAGTTAACCCTAATCCTTTAGTATAATCTTGTAAGTAGATTTAACCATCTAGATTTTTTAAAATTGCATACTTAATGTTTATAAAATCCTAGTAGTGGTGCTAAGATCTACTTTCATGGTATCAGAGACAAACTAAAGTGTTAGATTTATTATTGTAATTTTTAGAATCAAGTTAATCCATTTTTGGAAAACTAGTTTTTGAAATCGCCTAAAAATAAACTTTTCGCTTGCTCCGGATTCTTGGTTCGGACCAAGATTTTTTTATACTATCATAACTACCCAATACTCATACAATTTGTGCTTGGTTCGGCCCCGAAACAGGGCCGAACCGAGGCCAAATCAACCCCGGATGGGGGCTGGACAGCCACTAGATCAGCCCCGTTTTGGGGCTGTTCCATTGCAGTTTCATCCCCTATCCGGAGCTATTTCCGTCCTAGATTCGGCTCTGTTTCAGGGCCGAATCAAGGATCATAAGGCCTGGGCAGTTTGGGGGTTAACGGGTTCCGATTTGGGACTTTTTCCGAACTCATTTCGAGGCTAAAAGTGTGAATTTTTGGGCTATGGCATGTTGTTATGATATTATGCGATAATATGAACTTGATGCCTAGTGGATTAAGAATTCTAAATATTATGATTCTTGAGTTTTTTTTCTCCGATCGTAAGTGTAATATGTGGTATTCCAAATCACGTTGCTATATGTCAACGAGATTGGGGGTACATATATTTACGTACGATGATGATCGTTGATGGCTACTTATAGATATGATATATTGGATCATCGTGATTGAATAGCCGGGGGCTTATGTGAGATGCGGGTTTTTCATTTTCATTCATGTAAATTATTGTATGTAATATTCTTTTATTGGGGCACATCCGGGAGTGAGGATGTAGTCACCTTGATGTATATTATTTACTTTTCCGCATTAGGATAGACCCAAGGCGGAGAGCATAAGTAACCGGGTTCTAGAGTCCAGTGGGTGGCCATCTCAAGGAGTCGAGACCGGTTGCCTAACTTTAGAATTGGCAGGGTTGCTTGCCGCTCTCGTAGGGGTCTATAGGTGTGGGCTTAGCTATTCATCACGACCGTGGAATCCGTGTTTTTCGTTAATGGCTTAATCTAAAAATACGGAACTCCTAATATATCCTATATTTCATATATCTGTTTCTGCTATGTTGTGATGTGATGTGATCATATAAATGTGTGAGACGAATACCACTTATATATATGATATATTAGTAGATACTATATATGTTTTCCATCCGCGCTAGTCTTGACCCTGCCCTGCCGTAAGTTAAGTAACCTTACGGTGAAAACCCGGGTCCCTGCGGTGAATGCGGATGACATATATGTGTATTTTATTTTCGTTTTTTCTGTGATGTTTAGGAAACTTAAATGATGGGACTTCATTAATAAGATTAATGAAAAAAAAGAAACTTAAAAGATGTTGTAGAACCACATTTTTCAAAAAGGTAGCTCCAGTTCATGCTTTGCATAGAGGTATTCAATTATGAATATCCAGCACCTCATTCGATGAGGAAAGTGCCTAGATCCCTTCGTCTGGAATGACCTCTTTAGCAAAAACTAGCATATGCTACAATCCACTTGGTTTGTTTTGAAACCTACTCGATTTTAAAGCGGAGCTTAAACCACTCCTTTTCAAATCACCAGGTTCTACAATGATATCAAGTTCATTACGTTAAAAGTTTTCGTCAAAACCAGCCGTAGCCCTCTGTCATTTCAGTTAAGTATCACTTAGTATTCATGCTACGTTTGTTGACTTCGTTAAGACGTAGTGTTCGGTAGCTAATGGATGCTTTTCTGCAGCATGTGATGCGATTAGTTAGGGCAGTTGTATAGCTTTGTTGACTTCGTTAAGGGCTTATGCGGGTGGGCCTAACTTAATCAAGAAATGATGGGCTAAAGTTGACTAGCAACTTATGATTTGTTGACTTCGTTAAAGTCATAAGCTGTTAGGGGTAATAACTATTATCGGGAATTTCAAGTGTTTCTCAATATGCCACCTTTTTGGAAAAGAAATTTATTGTAAAAGAAATTAGTGGTAGTGAAGTAGAACTGGATGAAATTTCAGAAATAGAAACTACAACTGAGAATTTGGTAGAATCGGAAGATTCAATAATCCCCGACAAATCTCAGCCACTCCGCAGATCTAGTAGGGTTTCTTACCCACCTGAGAGATACTACGGTTTTCTTATAGACAGTGGGAGCGAGGATTGCATCATGGAAGATGATGACTCGACTAATTTTGCGCAGGCCACCACAAGTAGGGACTCTGTGAAATGGATGGATGCTATGCGATCTGAGATGGAATCCATGTACACCAACAAAGTATGGACTTTGGAGGTTGCTCCTGAAAGGATAAAACCCATTGGGAGCAAATGGATCTTCAGGAAGAAGATTGGTGTAGATGGAAAGGTTAAGACCTTCAAAGCTAGACTTGTAAAAAAAGGTTTTCGTCAATGACCAGGTGTCAACTATGACGAGACCTTTTCTCCAGTGGCTATACTTAAGTCCATTCGGATCCTACTTGCCATTGCCGCATACCATGACTATGAAATCTGGCAGATGGACGTCAAGACCTCTTTTCTAAATAGTGATTTAGAAGAGAGCATGTATATGACACAGCCGGAGGGTTTCTTAGACAGTGGGAGTAGCGGAAAGGTGTGCTTCTTAAATCAATTTACGGATTAAAACAGGTATCTGGAGCTGGAACATCTGTTTTGATGTAGCAGTCAAAGAGTTTGACTTCATCAAAAATTTAGACGAACCCTGTATATATAAAAAGCTAGTAGAAAGTAAGGTTGTCTTTCTTGTATTGTATGTGGATGACATACTCTTGATAGAAAATGATGTTCCTATGCTGCACTCGGTCAAACTCTTCTTATCACAAAAGTTCTCCATGAAAGATCTGGGTGATGTCTCCTACATCCTGGGGATAAAGATCTATAAGGATAGATCTAAATGGATGTTGGGATAGTTCTAATCCAGGTACATAGACACTGTAATAAAGAAGGTTGGTATGGAAGATTCCAAGCGTGGTAATTTACCCGCTTGCTCAGGAATCACCCTCTCCAAAGAGATGTCTCCAAAGACTGATTTGGAGAGGGCTCGCATGAACATGATACCTTATGCTTCTGCAGTCTGGTCTATCATGTACGTGGTATTATATACTAGACTGGATGTAGCTTACGCACTTAGTGTGGTAAGTAGGTATCAATCAGACCCAGGGGAGAAGCGCTGGATAGCTGAGAAGAATATTCTTAAGTACTTGTGAAGGACTAAAGAAATGTTCTTGGTGTATGGTAACGGAGAACTCCAAGTGGAGTTCTTTACCGATTCGAGCTTCCAGAGTGATAAGGATGACATCAAGCCTGTCTCGGGTTTTGTCTTCACCCTCAATGGAAGGGCGGTAAGTTGGAAGAGTTCCAAACAGGATACCGTTGCAGACTCAACGATGGAGGCTGAATATATCGTTGCTAACGATACTACCAAAGAGGCTGTCTGGATGAAGAAGTTCATCACTGAACTTGTTATGGTTCCATCCATTGTTGATCCAATACCCTTGTATTGTGATAACAATGGTGCTGTGGCTTTGGCCAAGAAACCCCAGTCTTATCAGTGATCCAGGCATATTCTAAGACGGTATCACCTGATCCGGGAGATAGTTGATCGCCATGAAATCGAGGTCAGGAGAGTTGACACGAAGGACAACACGACGGATTCACTCACGAAGGCCCTTCCCTAGACGCAGTTCGAGGGACTTTTTGGGATGTTGGGTATGTGATACTAGAACAACTGGCCTTAGTGCAAGTGAGAGATTGTTAGTGATATGTATGCCCTAGAGGCCATTATTATAAATTATAGTGGATGCTTATATATATACATATATATATATATATATATATATATATATATAGGACATTCTTACACAACATGATAGTATACCATCTAGTTACTCTTTATCTTAACATATGCATTTGTTCTAGTTTACTATTTCATTGATACATGTTGATAAAGCCCTTAGGATGTTTGCTTGACTACCAGGAATATGATGTAAATTATACTAGTGGGGCCTGAGTAGTCTACAAGCACATCCTTGAAGTGTTCCCAGTCGAGGGTGTATCGAGACAGGGCATCGATATTCTAGTGTAGACTAATGGGGACGGTTCTTGACCATGTATGGGGCGATGGTTGATCCTACAACCATTGGTGTTTGATACCAAAGATTGTACACATGTACTCAGTGGAGAATGAGTACATCGAACGGACTCGCCGAGAACTCCTAGATGGTACCATAGTTATCGTCAGATAGTAGTTCTCTGGTGACACTTGTACAGATTAGTCTGTAGACCGGAGATCGTCATAGTGTTGTGTGGTTCCCACTATGTTTTGATTACCTCCCTACCACGACTATACTAAGTCATGTAAACAGGTGGTAGTTGGGTACAGTCCTAGGTCACATGGAGGCAGTGAGCGATAGGATGGGTTTCGTCTCTCCCGGTATTGAGAGTTAATGTTGTGCTATGCTCGATTGGCTATAACCGAAAGTCCCTGGCCAGGGCTAATGAGATTTACCGATAAGTGTTATTAGTAGTTTCTCGATTGGTTATAGGCCATACATCGGCATGACTTATCGAGTTATTGGGGTTTGACGATTCCACCCCCAGACTCGATATGCAACATATCAGATGAAGAGACCGGATTGTACGGTAAGTGTTGCTTAAAGGCTCTACGGGAGTTTGGACAAGTTTACTTGTTGATCTTCTATTCGTTCAATACCTGAGTAGCTGTTACATGCAGCTAGTATCACTGATGTGCTTGTAGGTGTTTGATGTGATCATTATTTACTGTCAGCGTATTGGCGAGTCTTTAGAGTCCCACATAGAGGTTTCCTAACTCAAGAGAAATGAAATAGCGCATATATGGAGATATGTGGGGGAGCTTGATTAAATACGGATATATGATACCGTATTCTATCTAGCGTTATTTGAAATTAGCCGGATTATATATGATATAACCGGATTATTAAATCAAGTGTTGATTTAATAATTATATATATATATATATATATTAACTAATATTATGCTCACTTGATATTTTCTTTCTCTTTATATATTTATATATTTGATATAAATATATAAACATATATGTATGGCATGGTTGTTTATACACAAAAGTTGTGTATATGAGAATCATATTGGTTTAAAAATGAAAGGATAATGATTTACTTAATTGAATTTGCAAAAAGAAAGAATGAGTCATTGTTTTGGAACATGATAGTTTTCATGACTCATTTTTCTTTTTCCTTTTTCATATAAGTTTATTTCATTTGCTCTTATCCAAATTCCAAGCTCATTCTCATCACCATCATCATCCTCTTCATATTTTCTCTTGAAACACTATTCACTCAAGAGAAAAGAAAAAGATAAGAATTTTTAGTGAGCAAAAACCCTACTTTATCAACCTAAACCAAACTAGCAAATTAGTTTAGGTTGTTTACTTCACTAATACTTTGATTAGTGAAGTGTAAGCTTGAGTGTGAGTTGCCTCAAGGTGGATTATCTTCAACGAAGAAGATTTCGAGCAAGCTCGTTCCTTTCTTCAAGTGGAGCCCTAGATAGAGTTCAAGAGACTACTATAAGGAGCTATTGAAGTGAAGGACTTGGCTACAAAGGTTGTAGCTTCTCTATACTTAGTCTAGAACTCTAGTTTGCTAACTTGTTAACCCTAATCCTTTAGTTTGATCTTGTAAGTAGATTTAGCCCTTTAGATTTTTTAAAATTGCATACTTGATGTTTATAAAACCCCAGTAGAGGTGCTAGGATCTACTTTCATTGCATATCTTCTGGAGTGTGGTAGTTTTGGTAGGCTTCCTTCAAAATTATTACACAATGATAGTTGGGTCCCGATCCTACTGTGAGTATCAACTACTCTTTGAGAGAGTTTTTCATTTTACAATTAGCTAATCAAGTAGGTGTTTAGAAAGGTGTTAATGGGGCTACGCCTATGGGAAAATGAGATTATTTAATTAGGTCCGTACGAAAGCACGGGGGACCTCCCTTCGAAATACTAACATTGGTCTGGCCGAAAGATAAGAAAACTTGTAGGGTGTGATTAATCCTGACTAATTCTTCTTTTAGGGTTTGAAGGAGGATTTGAGGAAACAGTGGGAGCCATCCTGTTTAGATAAACTAATAACCAATCTAAACTTGCAAGAGCATATGCTGAGTGTTTCTTTTCTCTCTCTCTCTCTCAGCGACCATGACGGAATTTAAGCTTATACTAGATATAAATAAACTGGCTGGGCCAAACTATAAAGACTGGTTGAGGAATGTCGACATGGCCCTTACTTATGATAAAGTTGCATACGTCCTCACAGCTAAAGCCCCCTGTTCCAGGTCCAAAATCCTCGGTCGCGAAGATTGAGGTCTGTAAGACTTGGGATCTTGATTGCGAGAAAGCCAAGTGCCTCGTGTTGGCCTCCATGGATAATGAACATCAGAGGCGGCACGAGAAGATGGACCTTGCTTCCATCTTTCTCCATACCAAAGACTTATATGGAGAGAAATCCTGTATCGCAAGATACGGGACCTCAAAGAAATTGTTTCAGGCGAGATTAGCTGTCGGATTATCTGTTGGGGACCACGTCCTAAAGATGATTACTCTCATTGAAGAGCTCGCAGACCTAGGAACTACATTAGAGAATGAGTTATATACTGACTTAATTCTACAGTCTCTTCCTTCCACCTATGACCAATTCGTATTGAATTTTAATATGCAAAAGACGGAAGTTACATTTCCTGAGCTCCTTAACATATTGAGGGTGGCAGAGGGCACCTTGAAGAAATCCAAGGAAACACCTGCTCTGTTTGGCGGGGAATCTTCTTCCACTAAATCTAAGGCTAAGGCTAAGGGGAAGAAGAAGAAGGCCCCCACCAAACCGAGAGGAGGTGTGCAGAAGGTGCAAGGAAAAGGAAAGAAAAAGATTGGGGGATCAGCTATAAAGGAGGAATGTTTCTATTGTCACAAGAATGGACATTGGAAGAAGGATTGCCTGTCTTTGAAAGCCAAGAATTAGAACACGGAGCAAGTTGTGGTTTCGGTTTCAGGTGTGTTCGTGATTGAATTTTTCTCTCTATTAACTCAACTTCCTGGGTATTGGATACCGGATCAGGATCTCACATCTGTAATTCTTTGCAGGCGCTGAGAAGTCATAGAGTTTTGAGGAAAGGTGATATGACCCTTAGGGTTGGCAACGGAACCGGTGTGGATGCTGTTGAAGTGGGAGAATATCATCTTAGATTGGTGAATGGACATATTTTGTTGTTGCATAACCTCTTTTGTGTACCCAGTATGATATGTAATATTATATCTGTATTATTGTTATCTAATGAAGGATATAATTTTGCACTTGAAATCAATGTCATAAACATTCACCTGAATCATGAAATGATTGAGTCGGATACACTTAATAATGAAATATACATTCTCAATCAATATCAAGTTTTCAACATCCAAAACATGCTAAAAAAAAGACTCCAGAATTAAATCAAGCTTTCTTATGGCATTGTAGACTTGGTCATATCAATGAAACACGATTGACTAAATTACATAAAGATGGATATTTAGATCCGTTTGAATATCAATCATATGCAACTTGCCAATTATGTATCAAAGGAAAGATGACTAAAATTCCATTCACTGGACACGGAGAAAAAGCCACTGAGCTCTTAGGACTCATACACAGCGACGTGTGTCGACCAATGTCTACACATACAAGAAGTGGCTATTCCTACTTCATCATTTTTACCGACGATTTCTCAAGGTATGGATATGTATTCTTGATGAAACATAAATTCGAGACATTTGAGGAATTCTAGGAGTAAAAGAATGAAGTGGAAAAGCAAACCGTCAAAAGTATCAAGATGCTCCGATCTGATCGGGGTGGTAAATACTTAAGTGCTGAGTTCCTGAAATATCTAAAAGAGAATGTAATTCTCTCTCAGCTTACTCCTCCATACACACCACAACACAACTGTGTATCAGAAAGACGAAATCGCACCTTGCTAGATATGGTGCGTTCCATGATGAGTAATACTGAGTTGCTGCCATCCTTCTTAGGTTATGCACTAGAATCTGCTGCATACCTATTGAATAAATTTCTAATTAAGTCTGTGCCTACCACTCCATATGAAATGTGGAGTGCGAAGAAATCCTGTCTTAAGTATTTTAAGATATGGGGGTGTTCTGCTTTTGTCAAAAAGATTCATTCAGACAAGCTCGATGCACGCTCAGTTTTGTGTAAATTTATAGGATACCCCAAAAATTCTAGGGGGTATTTTTTCTATTACGCTGAGGAACAAATGGTTTTTGTTTCTTATCATGCCCGCTTTATGGAAACTCAATTTCTTGAAAAAGAAATTAGTGGGAGCGCAATAGAACTGGAAAAAATTCCAGAACCAAAAACTATTATTAAAGACTTAATAGAACTTGAAGTTTCAATGGAACCGGACGTACCTACGCTACTTCGCAAGATCTAGTAGACAGTCTCATCTTCCTGAGAGATACTACGGTTTTCTTGTAGACGGGGATCGGGAGGATTGTATCATCGATGATGATGAGCTTACTAGTTTTCTACAAGCCATCACGAGTAGAGACTCGGTGAAGTGGCTGGATGCTATGCGATCTGAGATGGAATCCATGTACACCAATAAAGTATGGACTTTGGATGTTGCTTCTCCTGGGGTAAAACTCATTGGATGCAAATGGATCTTCAAAAAGAAGATTGGTGTAGATGGACAAGTAGAAACCTATAAAGCTAGACTTGTTGCTAAAGGTTTTCGTTAAAGACAAGGATTGGACTATGACGAAACCTTTTCACAAGTGGCTATACTTTGTTGGGGTTCGGTGCCCATGCCGCGGAGGCCGCAACTGAGGCGGAAGCGAAACCAAAAAGTTTTTGCGAGAACCAAACACCCGTAACCCAAGAAATCGATCCAAAACCTTAAACTAGCAAACTAGAAATGCAAGGGTGTAGAAATTACAACCTTTGACGCGTGGCCACCCAATTGTGGAAGACCCCTCCAAGCTCATAGACTCCGGAATCGCACTTAAAAGTTGACCACCCTCGCCGAAGAAGATCCACCTTAGGGAAACCGGAAGAGACTTTAACCAATGATCCAAACTTACTAGGTGTGGATGGTCGGTGATGTATAAATCTTTCCACTAAAAATTTTCTCTCATATTCTCAAACTCAAGTGAGCAAGAGAAAAAAGAAGGAGAAGAGGTGTGGAGAGAATGGCTAAACTCTCACTTGAAGCATAAAACTTCTCATAAGAAAAAATAGAATGAATCAATCATCAAGTGTAGAAAAATGAAATGGCTTGCATCTTACAACCATGCATGAATAGTGCATGCAAATGATTTTATCAATATAAAATCCAAGCCATACTTCTCTACATGTTTTCTCCCATGCTTCATTACACCTCACTTTACACCTCATTTCCTTTTACTTTTCTAAATAGAAAAATAAATATGAGGTGTCTTTCATCTAAAAGCATTCCCGTATAAATACGAAATACTTCACTAGGTATATGTATCGCTACATATATGCGTATCCGTATAAAAATACGGATAGCACCAAAGAGTGAAAATGAACAGTGAACAATAATACTAAAATATATGTATCAAAATACATATATAAATTATTAAATCAAAACCTGATTTAATAATCCGGCTTAATCCCAAGCCGGCTAATATTATCAACCGTCCGATTAAAGTCCGTGTATCCCGTACACGTATTTAATCGGATCACTGCACGTACCAATGTACGGCTCCTACATCTATCGCGTGAACCGGGAAAACCCTCTGTGTGGGACTCTAAAGACTCGACAATACGCTGGCAGTGGGTTTAACCACAAGCACGTCAGCGGCACTAGCTGTACGTAACGGCTAACCAGGTACTTGCCGAAAAGGGGGTCGAGAATCAAGTACGTCCTTACCCTACTGAGCCTGAATGTGACAATTTCCGTATAGTCCGGTCTCTTCATCAAAGAGTATCGCATATCGGGTCTAGGGGTGGATAACGTCAGACCTCTACTAACCCGATAAGTCATGTCTGAGTTGAGCTCATCAGCAACAGAGATACTACAGATCAGTAAATCTCATTCACCGTGGCCACGGATTTCTAATGATAGCCAACTGAACACAGCGCGACATCGACTCCTAATACCAGGAGAGACGAATCCTTGACAATTGACCACTGCCTCCATGTGGCTCGGGACTGTACCCAACTAAAACCTATTTGTATGACTCCTTTGAGCCGTGGTAGGGTAGTAATCAAAGTACAGTGGGAACACACATGAGACAAATGACGATTTCAGGTCAAAGGACTAACCTGTACTCATGCCACCTGAGAACTTCCATCTGACGATAGATATAATACCATCTAGAAGTTCTCGGCGAGTCCGTCCGGTGTACACACATCCAGTGAGCACATGCATACTATCTTAGGTGACATAACACCAATGGCTTGTTAGACCGGCCACCGCCCCTCGTCAGGGTCTAGAAACCTATACACTAGTCTACTCCGGAATATCGATGCCCAGTCTCGATACTCCCACGACTAGGGATATTTAAGGATGTGCTTATGGACAACTCAGCTCTCACTTATATGATTGCCATCATAATACTGGTTGTCAAGGAACAATCCTACGGGCTTCATCAATGATGAAGAAAAACCAGATAACATACTATCATCTCGAGTAAGACTGTTATACCTGTATAGGTCCACCTTCAATTATCATAATCGCTTACTTGCGATCATAATAATTGCCTTGAGGGCACTATATCCAACAATCTCCCACCTGTACTTAAGGTCAATTATTGCGGTATCGCGTACCCACAGCTCGTGTGCTACCGAATACCCACCTTCTCTACTAATCAGTTTCACAAACTAAGTTTGTGAACCTTAATTTGTTCGAGAAATAGCCTCAGTGAGTCGATCCGCTACAATATTCCAACTTCATCTCTCTATATCTTAATTTTGCGGAGATTAACAATCTTCCAAACTGAGCGATACCCCGCCTCAAGAATTTGTCTGGATACTTAATGGGACCAAGTTCATAAATGAACAACTCCATCCAACAAACTTCTTGGGCTGTATCCTCTGTTGAGTTATAACCAGCATCCTGCACCATGATTATCTCAGTATCCCTATTGGAACACTATCCAATATACTGATCCTCAGAGGAGGCTAAACTCAAAACTTTGATAGCATCTCTGTCATCCAGGCCACCTTAAAAGCCTGAACCGATAACCGCCTCCCAGAGGAGGCTGCCGTTATCTTATAACAAGAACATCCTCTTATGTTCTTTACTGCTTCCCAATGTTTCTCCAGGATTGGTGATTAGTCTAAAATATTGCACATTTGAATGAATATTTTCCCTACAATTGTTAAGTACTGAAAGGTGTTTATTGTAAATATGAAACATATGTGGGTTTATTTGTAAAAAGATTATTATCATATGTTTCTACATTTTAATTAACATAATTAGGGAAAATATATGCATATAATATTTAAGTGAAATCTTAATAATTAAAATATGCATATCATATCAAATATTTCTAATCAATATTCTTAACATATTATATCATATAAATGGTTAGGATAATATATCAAAAATATAAAATGCTACTAAAAACTTTGATTTGAGATATTGTGTAGGTAATAGCTCAGGTCTGGAATCCAACTAAGAGATCGGCGTCAAATCGGGATATCGCAACCGAATCTGCCAAATTTTAGAAGCAAATCGATAGATCTAGCAATGGCAAAGACTCAGAATATTATTTTGAGAATCTAGCACATGTCAACATAAGAGACCAGAGAAATATCAAATCCTGATTCCACTAAGTTGCGGCTGAACCGCAGCCAAAGGGGGTGATATGCGGCGGAACCATGGTGCAATCAGAGCCGTAGGATGTGAGATTTTGTAGATTGGATCTTAACTGCATATAATCACATATGGAATCTAGGGTTTATGGTTTAAAATACTATATAAAGGACCGAGAGCTGTACATAAAAAAGGATCATTCAAGAGATCAAGAGATCCACGTATTCGAGTGATCATCATCTATTCATCTACCTTTAACAAGAGAGAGAGATCTAGAGCAAACTAGGGTTCTTATAATCTACTTTCTAAGGAGAATTGTAAATACAATAGTTGATTAACAAAGGTAGTTTTTATTTTTAATTCTCTTTGCATTTATTTTCTGCATTTAATTTCTGCACTTACTTTTACGCATCTTAACTATGCTTTTATTCACCTTCAACCTTTCTTCTAAATTCTTAACCATGAGCAAGTAATTCCTAGCTTGTTAGGGTTTGTAGGATAGGGTAGAACAATGGATGAGAAAATCTTTTAACTTCTTTTATGCATTTTAAAGTTTATAAATTTTAGCAAAATAAATGTTAACCTCCTTATTGGGCGCGCTATCAATTTATTGATAGGCTCAACCACGATTTGAGGTTGGTTTAACACTTGTTTTGTTAAGGGCTAGACATGAATAAAGGTCAATGAAAGGACAAGGGTTAGTAGTGGGGAAACTCTAGTTTCTTCCAAGAACTTTAATCTACATTCATCACTATCGATCTAGTTTTAAACTATTAAAAAATAAAATAGTCATTTTTAATTATTTACCCATTACTACTAAGTCCTATGAACCCTACAAGCCTTGTTATTATAAATTTTATATCCATTTTAAAATATAACGACAAACAATCACCCATCTTTCATCAACTCGTCTAAACCAAGAAAAGAGTTCACGTTTCCCTGCGGACGACCTGTAATCATCGCGGCTAGCTACTAGCGACACTGTCTTGATTGTAGTTATTTACACAAACACTTCTTTGTAACGATCAATCAAATGGCGCCGCTGCTGGGGAAGCAGTCGTGATTTTTTTTCTTGTTATTCGGGTTGATTTTTTATAAAATCCAGCAAACATAAAATAAACAAAATCGCATCTTGCGCTTTTAACGATTATTGTGCAGGTTTTCCAAGGGAATCTGGAGTATTTGGAGCAGGCAAATAGAGATTCAGAGTTTTTCAACTTAGACCAGAGGAGTATAGGTGTGCCTTGCAGAAAAATTAGCAAAAGTTCCTTCCAAACTGTGGCATTTGGGTGCTATTGGCAGCGGAACCGCGGCTTTATTGAGGAATTGGGACCCCAAAATCCTCTGGTATTTTACTATTATCTTTCTCTCTCCTCTAAAGCTCCAATAAATTGATTTTACCTGTAGAATTCTTTGTAAATATTGCCGCTAAAAATCCTTTTGCGTGTTTTGATTTCGGTTTTTTTTTTGCATATTTAAACGGGACTTTAAGAGGCAATAAACCTAAACTCAGATTAGGTGGGGATTTCATCACCCTTCCTAAGCCCCTCAAATCACAAACGAGCATACTATCACTCTACATTAATAAAAAAAATATCTAGACCTAGTCCCTAAGTACATTCGCATTTTTCTTGTGGTGTCTAAGGCAAGTGTGACTAAGGAAAGTGGTTAGTTAATTAGGCCCGCTATTTCGGTGATTCGTATAGCGGATACCTCCCACTTACCTGACACTTACCTGGCCACAATATTGGTAAGGAGATGGTAGAGAATTGATCCTGCGACTTGTCCTTTGAAAGTTTAGGAGTGGTCCAGTGACTTGACCTAGGTGACCCTAGTTCTAAGGATTGATTGTGCATTTTGTGATTTGTTGAGTGAAGTCTCAAGTCCGACTATTTTTCGAAACAAACCCTCTAAAAATCATTCTCACATACACTGCTACGTGCACTACACCAGCTTAGTGCATGATCGGCTGGACACGGGATTCTAGTGCCCGTTTTGTCCGCGTTTTTGCTGTCGACTCCGAAATTGACACTTCTTCATTTTCTATTTCTCCTCCACCCACCACATCCCCCGAGATGGACGGATCTCTATCAGGATTTAACGATACCACCCTTTCACTACCCGTAGGTGCACAGAATCCACCGCTTAACTCTCTCCAAGAAAGATGATACCCGTGCGTGGACCCCTTCCTACTTGTCTGTCTCTTCCATCAGGCAATGAGGATAATTTCGAAATTAAACCCCACTTCATCAACTTGTTGCCAAAATTTCACGGGCTTGAATCCGAAGACCCATACGTTTTTATAATCAAATTCGAAAACGTATGTGCTATGATGAGTACAACCCAACTTTCAGGTGATGCTCTGCGATTACGTTTTCTCCCTTTCACCTTGTCCGATCTTGCAGAAAAGTGGCTCTATAGTATCGCCGCACATTCTATCGGTAAATGAGATGAATTCGTTATAGCATTCCTTAAGAAATTCTATCTTCATCATAAGACTGCCCGTATTCGAAGCGAGATTAACCAATTTTCCCAACTTCCCAACGAACCTTTTTGGAAATGTTTTGAACTGTTTAAAGATCTTCTTGTCCAATACCCTCATCAGGGAATCTATAGATGGAAACTTTGCCAAATTATATATAAGAGTGTTAATCCAGCGATAAAACAAATGCTTGAAACCATTTGTCAATGCCATTTCATGTCAAAAGTCGATGGCGAAGTATGGCAATTTTTGGAAGATCTCGCCGAACAAACGTTACAATGGGAGGGCACTAGACCAACATCGTCTTAATCTAGGGTAGGTATCCATCAGCTCGATATATCCATCGCAGTAAAAGCCGAAATGGCCACGATACAAAAGAAACTTGAAGCTATAGAAAACAAATTCTCTTCAGCCTCTCTAAAACAAGTTACGCTCCCCAAAACCGTATGTGGTTGCTGTTTTGACCCATCCCATTTAACGGAAGAATATCCTTTGAATCCTCCATCTCAAGGTCATGAACAAACCAATACTTCTTTTCAGCAACAACCTAGAAATGACCCTTATTCATCCACATATAATCAGGGATGGAGGAATCATCCTAATTTTTCTTGGAACCAAAACAAATCTCAAAATGAAAATCAGTTCCCAAGACAAAATAACTATCAAAGGCTTCCTCCACAGCAACAACCGCCACAACCACAAATTCAGCAGCCCTTTCAATCACAAGCTTTTCAAAATCCGGCCAACAATTTTGCTCCTTATAATAATATTTCGACGGCCGATACCAATAAAATCTCTGCACTCGAACGAAACTTAGAAACATTCATTAAACAATCCACGCAAACGACGGCTAATTTAACTTCTTTTATTCAAACGTTAGTGCAACACACTGCTTCCCACGGTGAAAGTATAAAATCGATATAAACACAAATTGTACAGTTAAATGCCGCTATGAATGAGAAAGAAAAGGAAACTTTCATCTCAACTTCTACCAAATCCTGGCCACTCACAAAGCGTAAATCTTATCCTCCAAAATCATAATGTGAGTGCCGTAACCACGTTGAGATCGGTAAGAGTGCTGAAAAATCATGTTGGTGAACAAGTTGAAGTTGATGATATTGATAATACCCTGGCTACTACTTCTACTCCTATTTCATCTAATCCAACATCCTCTTCCGAGCCTATTCTCCGTGTTCCACTAAGCTCGAACCCTCAGCCCACTTCCTTGAAGGAATTACCATCTATGACCATCCCATATCTAATTTTGGGATCCATTCCATCCCCACAAGCTTCTTCTCAAATGTTGGACTCAACCCTTATTGATAAAGCTCCATTTCTAAACAGGTTAAGGGCCAACAGACCAAGTTCCCACATGGAGAAGATTGTGGAAATTTTTAAGTAAGTTAACATAAGTATTCCTCTCCTAGATGCTATCCAACAAGTTCCATCCTATGCGAAAATTCTAAAGGACTTGTGCACTAGGAAAAGGAAAATTCAAGTGCCTAAAAAAGTTTTCTTAGCAAGTAATATGAGCAATTCTCTTACCCAATTGGTGCCCAAGAAACGTAAAGACCCTGGTTGTCCTACAATATCTATTGCTATTTGGGGTAAAACATTAATCGTGCTCTACTCAATTTAGATGCTAGTGTTAATTTGCTTCCGTATTCTATTTATGAGCAATTAGGCATAGGAGAGTTGAAACTTGCGCACTGCACTCTCCAGATGGTCGATCTATCTCTCACCTAATCTAGGGGTGAGATAGAGGACGTGTTAATCAAAGTCGGGGAATTTATATTCCCTGTGGACTTTATAGTTATAGATACACAGTCTGTGGCAAACCCACGAACCCAAATTTCGGTGATTCTAGGTCGACTTTTTCTAGTAACTTCCAACACGATAATCAATTGTCATAACGGTTCAATGAACTTATCCTTTGGGAAGATGACAATTGAGCTTAACATCTACAAGTTAGGAAGTCAACCCTCCAATCCTTATACTCATATAAGTGATGTATGTTTTGTCGACAAGATAGCTTCCGACAGTTGCGAATTTTAGGAGTTTCACGATACTGATCTCGACGCCACTAGTGCGTTATTGTTTGATCCTGCTATTTATTATACATGTGAGGACTCTTCTGTCGACAAGTCTACACCTAAGTCGAATTTTTGACTTGTCGAATAATTTAGTCGAGCTATCCGAGTATCATACCTTTCTTTCCGATGAGATTATCATTCGGAATATCGATGGAAGTTTTGAAGACATATTCGTCAAAGAACTCGTATTCTTAAAAGACATTGATGTTGTGATGAGTCAACCTCCACCCAAAAAAGTTGAACCGCCGCCCCTTCTTCTTATCAAGTACGAGAATGCAAATATTCCACCTACTCCTTATCTTTCATATTCTCATCCACCATCATTATTTCTTCTCTACCAACCGAAACGTAAACCTGTTCAATTACACCTCTTATCTCCACCCCACTTCTTCAGGTCTATAGGTGACATGATTTTTTACCAACTATGATGTTACATTGATAAAATATTCGAATAGTTGGTGTTGACTTTTGGTCTTTATAAAGCTTTATATAGACCAATAATATTACCCCCCCTCTTATGTTAAATTTCAATGCTTAAAAATACTATTTTACTTTAGTTTGGGGGGGGGGGAAGAAAGAAAATATTTTGAAAATGGCTCTTGAAAGAATTTTTTTCTTTTTACACGATTGTGAGCCAAAAATAAGTTTGGGGGAGCATTTCACTGTCATTAACTCTTGTCCCCTTTTACTAATCAACTTTTCCTCCCAAGTCTACAGGTTTTGAGCTTAAAAGATGACATCAGTGAGGATACTGCTGCAAATAGGTTTGGGAGGGGGAGGTTTGTTCTTATTCACGCATCATTTTGCATTACACTAAATAATAGCACTAAATTCCTTTTGGAAATGAAAGTTAGAAAGTGAAAAATACATATAAAAGATAGGAAGAACTTTAAGAAAAGCAAGAAAATTAGATGTTTTAAAACAAAGCTAGTAATAGATGGTCATGAGTTGTTGTCCCAAGGGTTAGTAAGATGAAAGGAATCACTAATCTGAGAATAGAAATAAGTCTGAAAAATAGTCCATATTCTTGAGTCCAAACATCTTCACGTTGATACTCTGCTATACGCATTTGCACACATCTTGAAACTTAGGATAATAGAGGATACCTTGAAATGCTCTTGTCTAAAAGCCTTAGTATGAAGGAAAAAATATATAAATCAACAAAATATATATGACACATAAATATAAATGGTGAAGAAAAATGAACACTGGTATTGCAATTACTTAAGGCAGCATAAAAAAAATATAGCGAGGGTGCCTTATCACCTAGTGCCTTAGACCAACTGATTTGGGAGCCACTGTTAAGCCTTAGGTGTTGCAAGACTAGAATATTGCTAATTTCGCCTTAATGAGTGAGTACATTTGGTAATCGGTTGGTTAGTAGCTCAAGAAGTATTAATGGTCGCATAAAGAATGTGTAAGCAATTCCATCTAAAACATTCACTGACTAAAAAGTAATAAGCAAGATGGACAAGAGTATGATAGCTTGAATTGAATTCTCTATGTGTAGGGATGTCTTTTACACACACACGTAGGGATATATGATCGATGTTTGGAAGAATGGTAGGGAGAAAGACTAAAGACGATATTTTATTGAGGGATGATGTGATTTCTGATATCTTTTCATGACTATTAAGATAAGGCTCATGGCAACTAAAAATCTAGTATAGTTTGAAACTCTTATTTTCAAGTTCTTTATTTTATATGTTCCTTATCTTCGTATATAACTTTCATCTTCTTTCTTTTATTATGGTATTTTGTGGGTGTAATCCGCTGAAAACCTTCAGGAGACAACACTCCTCCTACTAGGGACACCTAGAGGTTTAAAGGCTTGATGCATATGCTAAGTACAATCGTGTTGCCTACGAAAATATGCTATTTAGTTTTTTCTTTTTCTTTTTCTCTTTAATAACTAATTTGCTCGGGACGATCAAAGATAAGTTTGGAGGTATTTGATTAGTCTAAATTATTGCACATTTGAATGAATATTTTCCCTACTATTGTTAAGTACTAAAAGGTGTTTATTGTAAATATGAAACATATGTGAGTTTATTTGTAAAAAGATTATTATCATATGTTTCTATATTTTAATTAACATAATTAGGGAAAATATATGCATATAATATTTAAATGAAATCTTAATAATTAAAATATGCATATCATATCAAATATTTCTAATCAATATTCTTAACATATTATATCATATAAATGGTTAGGATAATATCTCGAAAATATAAAATGCTACTAGACACATTGATTTGAGATATTGTGCAGGTATTAGCTCAGGTATGGAATCCAAGTAAAATCGGGATATCGCAACCGAATCTGCCAAATTTTAAAAGCAAATCGAGAGATCTAGCAACGGCAGAGACTCAGAGTATTATTTTTAGAATCTAGACATCAAAAGGATCTCCACATGTCAACATAAGAGACCAGAAGAAATATCAAATCCCGATTCCACTAAGTTGCGGCTGAACCGCGGCCAAAGGGGGTGATATGCGGCGGAACCGCGGCGCAATAAGAGCCGTAGGATGTGAGATTTTGTTGATTGGATCTTAACTGCATATAATCACATATGGAATTTAGGGTTTCTGGTTTAAAATAATATATAAAGGACCGAAAGCTGTACATAAAAAAAGGATCATCAAAGAGATCAAGAGATCTATTCGAGTTATCATCATCTATTCATCTACCTCCAACAAGAGAGAGATCTAGAGCAAACTAGGGTTCTTATAATCTACTTTCTAAGGAGAATTGTAAATGCAATAGTTGATTAATAAAGGTAGTTTTTATTTTTAATTCTCTTTGCATTTATTTTCCGCATTTAATTTCTGCACTTAGTTTTACGCATCTTAACTATGCTTTCATTCACCTTCAACCTTTCTTCTAAATCCGTAACCATGAGCGAGTAATTCCTAGCTTACTTGGGTTTGTAGAATAAGGTAGAACAATGGATGAGAAAATCTTTTAACTTCTTTTATACATTTTAAAGTTTATAAACTTTAGCAAAATAAATGTTAATTTCCTTATCGGACGCGCTATCTATTTATTGATAGGCTCGACCACGATTTGAAGTTGGTTTAACACTTCTTTTGTTAAGGGCTAGACATGAATAAAGATCAATGAAAGGAAAAGGGTTAGTAGTGGGGAAACCCTAGTTTTTTCCAAGAACCCTAATTTATATTCATCACTAACGATCTAGTTTTAAACTATTAAAAGATAAAAGAGTCATTTTTAATTATTTATCCATTACTACTAAGTCCTATGAACCCTACAAACCTTTTTATTATAAATTTTATATCCATTTTAAAATATAACGACAAACAATCACCCATCTTTTATCAACTCGTCTAAAGCAAGAAAAGAGTTCACGTTTCCCTGCGGACGACCCGTACTCATCGCGGCTAGTTACTAGCGACGCCGTCTTAATTGCGGTTATTTACAAAAACACTTCTTTTTTAACGATCAATCAATTGGATTAATATCTGCTTACTACAACAAGTGTGTAAGCAATGTATGGTGTTGTACAAGACATTGCATGATTGACTCAATTGCCTAAGCAAATGCTATGTCATTCATACCATTACCTCTCTTCATCAGTCTAGAAGACATCCCTTTTAGAGAGGGTGGCTCCATCACCTGTGGGTACACCACCACGCCAGGAGTCGTCCATTCTAAAATACTTTTAGAATGTTTTCTATGTACCCGATTGGGAAACTTCCCAAATCTATATCTAAAACCAGAATCCCTGATATATTATCTATCTGGTTTTGTACAAGACATTGCATGATTGACTCAATTTCCTAAGCTAATGATATGTCATTCATACCAGTCCCTCTCCTCATCAGTCTAGAAGACACCTCTTTAGAGAGGGTGACTCCATCACTTGTGGGTACTCTACCATGTCAGGAGTCATCCATTCTAAAATACTTTTAGAAAGTAGTCTAAGTACCTGATTTGGGAAAGTTTCTAAATCTAGATCTAGTGGCCAAAATTCCTGGAGAAAACACTGTGTGACATACAAAGTTTGACCGATTGTAGAATAATAACATTACTTCCTATTTGGAATATGTCATCCAAATCCTAGGACAGTACTCCCTACATCCTTCTTACTAGGTTCATTTTTTGTTTTAATGAAGTCAATCGGCTTGACTGTCACATCAAAATAGATGATCCTTCTCCGCTATCCATGCTTCAGTCTATGAATAAACTTAATCAACATGCACACCTTCCTTTGCTCCCACTGACTACGATAACCCTCTGGCAGAGTCATATACACGTGCACTTCCAAATTCCCATTTGGAAAGACGTTATAGTCATCCACCTGCCAGATATAATAGCCATGAACTGCATCAACGCCAAATTATATCCATATGGACTTCATCATAGATACTGAAGTAAAAATCACATCACAATCCACAATGGGTATTTGATGAAAACTCTTTACAACAAGTCTAGCCTTATTAGGTTAGTGCCTTTCCACCTGCATAGATCCCAAAAGATCCACTTGCTCCAAATGGGCTTCACCCCTTCAAAAGCACCCAACAAAGTCTAAAATCCATAATTTGCTGAAGTGCATGTTCCCCCCAAACTAAAAAAATAATAATAAAACATATATAGAAAGAGCAAAGCTCTGTTGAAAGCTAATGGGGTAGCGCCTCACATGTTTCTCACGAGGGCGCATGCGCCAGCACCAATTTTGTGGTGGCGCCGCACGTGCTCCTCACGCTGGCGCCAATATGCTATTCTCACTCATTCTACTCTCCACTTCATCTTCTTCTTCATCTCCAAGAGCTCACTAGGTTTTTGGGAGGTGAAGAAAATTAGTGAGAAAAATATTTCTAAAATGAGCAAAATTCCTACTTCATCAACCTACACTAAATTAGCCATTTAGTTTAGGTTGTTTGCTTCATTAATTCCTAATTAGTGAAAAGGTAGCTTGAGTTAGTGTCTCCCTGACGTAGATCATCTTCGGCCTACAAGACTTCTAGCAAGATTGTTCCTTTCACCTTGTGGGGTCCAACAAGAGTCCGAGAGATTACTATTTGGACTGAAGGGACTACTATACGGAGCTTTTGAAGTGAAGGACCGGTCTACAAAGGTTGTATTCTTTGTTCAATTTGTATGTAAAGTTATTTGCATGCATGTTTACCCTAGTTCTCTAGTTAAGATCTTGTGTTAGGGTTTCTTAACACACTAAATTTTTGAAAACGGCACGGTCGATGCCTCCCGAAACCTTGCCGTCATGCTAGGTAACCCTACAGTGGTATCAGAGCCAAGCTAGAGAATTAGACGATATTTGTAGAATTACGAAACCAAAACAACTCCGAAACATCGAAACAAAAACCTAGTTTCTGTCCAATTTTAAAAGCTTTCAAATTTTTTTAAGTAACTGCAGAATGTTACATGTGATGTATCATGAACACCAGAGTAAAACGAGCCACTTTCACCGGGTTTGACCCGGCGAGATCACTCCCAAAACCGGCCCCACCAGTTTTTCCACCTTGTTTTGGGCTCGTTTCATTTTGGTGTTCCAGGCTCTGGGTTTTGGTGTTTCAGGTGTTGCTTGTTTTTGCTAAGATTGCATGTGATGTTATCTTTCTGTAAAGGAAATTCGGAGTGTTTTGTAGTCGTGATTCTAACATCGTTTTGGGTATTTTAGACGGCGTTAAAAAGTGCGAACGAATATCAATAACTCATTTTCTCCCTCACTGGAAATTTTCCAAAAGTTGGATTTTTCCATGTTAAAAATATTCAAAAATCATGCAAGTAATTCTATGGACCCTCTAGAAGAACGATACCCAAACTCGACTTTTTCACCATGGAACCGCGGCCAAACCCTACGGTTTGTGGCAGTTCCACGGCGCCTTGAGTGAGGCGTGGGTCGGCCCTTCTATGGTTAGTCCATAGGTACTGTGGCATGTTCTGAGTATTTTTAAACTGTGCTCAGGTGTTGAGCTTTCTGGGGAAATTTTGGGTGTTTGTTGATTCGATCGGAATGTTTAACATCGTCTATCTATCTGCGGAATGTGATACAATATTTGGAATCTACACTAATTAGTTTTGTGAAAATTGATTAGTTTCTTTTAAATTTAACATTTCGGTCTCGGTTGGAATCAGGAATCTTGTTGAATTACCCAATTTCTTTTAAAAAGGTGTTTTCATGAGTGAGACCCAAATGTAAGATTTACAATGTTAGGCATGAAATTCGAAATATGTGATATTCCGGGTTTATGATGTCTAAGGGATGCATCGATTCCAAATGTTGTAGTTTGACATTTTCTTTTCTGCGACCGTAAATGTTATATGTGGTGTATCGCTGGTTTCGTTGCTATATGTCAATGACAATTGGGATACGCATATTTACTTACGTTGATGACATATGATGTTATGTATTGCTGGGATATGTTATATTGGATCGTCGTGTTTTGAATAGCCGGGTTTTTTTTATGTGAGATGAGAGTTTTTTCATTTTCATTCATGTAAAAACTTGTATGTAATATTCTTTTATTGGGGCACTTCCGGGTTGAGGATGATGTCACCATTGATGTATATTATTTACTTTTCCGTATTAGGATAGACCTAAGGTGGGGAGCACAAGTAACCGGGTTCTGGAGTCCAGTGGGAGACCATCTCGAAGAGTCGAGACCGGGTCTTTTAACTCTAAAATTGGTAGGGTTGCTTGCCACTCTCGTAGGGGTCTGGGGATGTGGGTTTGGATATTCATCGCGACCGTGGAATCCGTGTTTTTTACTGGCTTAATATAAAACACGGACCTCCTAATATATCCAATATTTCATATGTTGACTTCTGCTGCTGATATTCTGTGATGTGATCACTTTATATGTGTGAGATGGATGTTTTATTATTATATATATGATATATAATAAACGTTACTTATATTTTGCATCCGCGCTAGTCTATACCGTTAGTTAAGTAACCTAACGGTGCATAACAGGACACTGTGGCAAATGTGGATAGCATAAGCGTACGTTGTATTTTCGTTTCTTCTGTGATACTTAGGAAGCATAAATGATGGGACTTCATTAATGAGATTAATGAAAAGGAAAGAAACCTAAAGATATTGTAGAATCAATTTTTCAAAAAAGGTAGCTCTAGTTTTTTACTTTGCATAGCGGTATTCCTTGTAGAATATCCAGCACCTCATTCGATGAAGAAAGAGCCGAGATCCCTTCACCGGGAGTGACCTCTTTAGTAGAACCTAGCAGATGCTACAACCCACTCGGTTTTGTTTTTGATTGTCTTTTTAGTTCTTGCTTTGCATAGTGGTATTCCTTGTAGAATATCCAGCACCTCATTCGATGAGGAAAGAGCCGAGATCCCTTCACCGGGAGTGACCTCTTTAGCAAAACTAGCAAAAGCCTCAAAGACACACCTTTTTAAAATCACTAGTTTCTACAACGATATCAAGTTCATTACGCAAAAGGTTTTCTTAAAAACCTAACGTAGCCCTCCATCATTTCAGATAAGTACTATTTAGTATTCGTACTGCGTTTGTTGACCTCTGTTAAGGCGTAGTGTGCGGTAGCTGATTAGTGCTTTTGTGCAAAGCATGTGATGCGATTGTATTAGGGTATTCGTACGACCTTATTGGCCTCTGTCAAGGGTCATGCGGGTGGGTTTAATTCAATCAAGAAATGATGGGTTGAACTTGACTAGTACACTATAGTTTGTTGGCCTCTGTCAAGGTCATAGGACGCTAGGGGAAAAATATTATCGGGAATTTCAAGTGTTGAAATTTGCAATGAGATTGCATACCTTCTATGAGATAGTTGGATCTCGATACCCACTGCGAGTAAGAGTTACTCCTGGGAGAGTTTTACACATCACAATTAGCCGATCAAGTAGGTGTCTAGAAAGGTGTTAACGGGGTTACGCCCCTGGGAAAACGTTTATTTTAATTAGGTCCGTGCGAAAGCACGAGGAACCTCCCTCAATGTACCGACACTGGCCTGGCTGAAAGATTGGTGAACTTGTGAGGTGTAATTTATCCTGGCTAGTCTTACCTTTTAGGGTCTGAAGGAAGATTTGATAAAAACAGTGGGAGTCATCCTGATTAGATAAGATAATAACCAATCTAATCTTCCAAGAGCATACGCTAAGTGTTTTCTTCTCTCTCTCTCTCCGGGTAGCAACCATGTCAGGCCTTAATCATGATAATAATATGGATGTATTGACTAAACCCGCTTGTTATACCGAGCTGGGGAACGTTGGTTCCGCTCTATCTTATAATTGTTATAAGTCCGAGCAGGGAATAGGGGAATATCCGGATTCCCACGCCACCCAAACGAAGAATAAGCATGTTGATGCATCTTCTTTGGGTGTGTTTATTACCGAGAACTGTTTCTCGGTACACTCTATGTCCTGGGTATTAGATACCGGATCGGGATCCCATATATGTAATATGTTGCATGGGATAAGGAAAGATAGAGAACTGGGAATAGGTGATCATTCTGTAAGAGTAGGGAATGGTGCAAATGTTGCAGCCAAATCAGTTGGCGAATATCACCTTGTATTGCCAAATGGTAATACATTGATTCTGAACGAATGCTATTACATACCGAACCTGATATGCAATATTATATCAGTTTCTTTATTGAGTAAAGAATGATATAATTTTGTATTGCAGGATAATGTTATGAACATTTTTTTGAATCAAAAGTTGATTGGATCAGGATCGTTAAATAATGGCATATACGTTCTAAATCAAACCACAGTTCTTAATGTACAGAACATACACAAGAGGAAGAGTTCAGAAATGAATGAATCCTTCTTGTGGCATTGTAGACTAGGTCATATCAATGCGACACGACTAGCTAAGTTACATAAGGATGGATATTTGAATCCGTTTGAATTTTCATCTTATGAAACTTGCCAGTCATGTCTCAAAGGCAAGATGGCCAAAACTCCGTTTACTGGACACGGAGAAAGAGTTACGAAACTCTTAGGACTGATACATAGTGATGTATGCGGTCCCATGTCTATACATGCCAGGGATGGTTCCTCATACTTCATTACATTCACTGACGATCTCTCAAGATACGGACATGTGTTCCTTTTGAAACACAAGTCTGAAGCTTTTGAGAAATTCAAAGAATATAAGCATGAAGTCGAGAACCAGACGGGTAAAAGTATTAAAATCCTACGATCTGATCGGGGAGGAGAATACTTGAGCACAGAATTCCGTGACTATCTAAAAGAGAATGGGATTCTCTCTCAGCTTACTCCTCCGTATACACCACATCACAACGGTGTATCGGAGCGGAGGAATCGCACCCTATTAGATATGGTGCGCTATATGATGAGCACCGCCGAATTACCTATTTCCTTTTGGGGTTATGTGCTTGAGACAGCTGCATACCTATTGAATCAGGTTCTATCTAAATCTGTACCTACCACACCATATGAGATATGGAGTGGGAAGAGACCATGTCTTAAACGAGTTAAGATATGGGGTTGTCCGGCCTATGTCAAAAGGAAAAATCCGGACAAACTCGAGGCACGGTCAGTTCTTTGTAAGTTTGTTGGATATTCTAAATATTCAAATGGATATCTATTCTAGCACAGCGAGGAACAAAAGGTGTTTGTTTCTTGTCATGCCACCTTTTTAGAAAAGGAATTTCTTGAAAAAGAAATTAGTAGCAAAAAGGTAGAGCTGGAAGAAGTTCCAGCTACACAGACTACAACTGAAGATTTTGTGGAACTAGAGGATTCGATAGTTCCCAACGAACCTCAGCCTCTCCGCCGATCTAGTAGGGTTCCTCATCCTTCTAAGAGATACTACGGTTTTCTCATTGATGGTGGGAGCGAGGATTGCATCATGGAAGATGATGACCCAACCAGTTTTGAGCAGGCCATCACGAGTGGGGACTCTGTGAAATGGCTGGATGCAATGCGATCTGAGATGGAATCCATGTACACCAACAAAGTATGGATTTTGGAAGATGCTCCTGAAGGGGTAAAATCCATCTAAAGCAAGTGGATCTTCAAGAAAAAATTTGGTGTAGATGGAAAAGTTGAGACTTTCAAAGATAGACTTGTAGCAAAAGGTTTTCGTCAACGGCCAGGTGTGGATTATGATGAAACCTTTTCTCCAGTGGCTATGCTTAAGTCTATCCAGATCCTACTTACCATCGCTGCATACCATGACTACAAAATCCGGCAGATGGATGTTAAGACCGTCTTTCTAAATGGTGATTTAGAAGAGAGCGTGTACATGACTCAGCCGGAGGGCTTCGTGGACAGTGGGAGTAGCGGAAAGGTGTGCAAGCCGCTTAAATCAATATACGGGTTAAAGCAGGCATCACGGAGTTGGAACATCTGTTTTGATGTAGTAGTCAAAGAGTTTGACTTCATCAAAAACGTAGATGAACCTTGTATATACAAAAAGGTGGCAGAGAGTAAGGCCGTCTTCCTCGTATTGTACATGGATGATATACTCTTGATAGGAAATGATGTTCCTATGCTGCACTCGGTCAAGCTCTTCTCATTACAAAGATTCTCAATAAAAGATCTAGGTGATGCCTCCTACATCTTGGGGATTAAGATCTATAGACATAGATCTAAACGGATATTGGGAATGTCCCAATCCAGGTACATCGACACCATACTAAAGAGATTTAGTATGGAGGATTCCAAGCGTGGGAATTTACCCACGATCTCAGGAATCACTCTCTCCAAAGAGATGTCTCCCAAGACTGATTTGGAGAGAGCTCGCATGCAAGAGATACCCTATGCTTCGGCAGTAGGCTCTATCATGTATGCGATGTTATGTACTAGACCCGATGTAGCATACTCACTAATTGTAGTGAGTAGGTATCAAGCAGATCCTGGAGAGAATCACTGGACAGCTGTGAAGAACATTCTTAAGTACTTGAGAAGGACTAAAGAAATGTTCTTGGTGTATGGTAACGGTGAACTCCAAGTGGAGTCCTTTACCCATTCGAGCTTCCAGAGTGATAAGGACGACTCTAAGTCAGTCTCGGGATTTGTCTTTACCCTTAATGGAGGGGTGGTTTGTTGGAAGAGTTCCAAGCAAGAAACCGTGGCAGACTCGACGATGGAGGTTGAATACATCGCTGCCAAAGAGGCTGTCTGGATGAAGAAGTTCATAACTGAACTTGGAGTGGTTCCATCCATCGAGCATCCAATACCTTTGTATTGTGATAACAATGGAGTTGTGGTTTTGGCCAAGGAATCCAGGTCCCATCAGCGATCCAGGCATATTCTGAGGCGGTATCACCTGATCCGGGAGATAGTTGATCGCCGGGAGATCGAGGTCCGGAGAGTTGGCATGAAGAATAACACGACTGATCCACTCACCAAGGCCATACCCCAGATACAATTTGAGAGACTCTTCGGGATGTTGGGTATGAGATACTACAACAACTGGCCTTAGTGCAAGTAGGAGATTGTTAGTTATATGTATGCCCTGGAGGCCATTATTGTACATATGATGTATATTATAGTGGATGCTTGGACATATATAGAGAGGACTTTCTTGCTTGACATAATAGTATGCTATCTGATTGCTCTTTGTCTTAACATGAAGACTTGTATTGTGATACTGTCTTGCTCTCACATGTTGATAAAGCCCTTAAGATGTGTACTTGACTACCAGGACTATGATGAAGATCATACTAGTGGGGCCAGGATAGTCCATAAGTTCATCCTTTAATTGTTCCTAGTCGAGGGTGTATCGAGACGGGACATCGATTTTCCAGAGTAGACTAGCGTATACGCTTCTTGACCCATGTGATGGGCGATGGATGATCCCACATGCATTGATGTTTGACATCAAAGATGGTATACGGATGCTCAGTAGAGACCGGGTACACTGAACATGACTCGCCAAGAACTCTTAGATGGTATTATACCTAGCGTCAGATATTAGTTCTCTGGTGACACTGGTACAGGTTAGTCTGTAGACCCGAGATCGTCATAGAGTCTTGTGTGATTCCCACTGTGCTTTGATTTCCACCTTACCATTTTCAAGAGAACGTGCAAAACGGTGGTTTTTGGGTACAGTCCCAAATCACATCGAGGCAATGAGCGATAGGAAGGGATTCGTCTCTCCAGGTATTAGGGGTTGATGTTGCGCTATGCTCGATTGGCTATAACAGAAAGTCCTTGGCCAGGGCTAATACAGAGATTTACTGGTAAGTGTTATCAGTAGTTTCTCGACCCGTTATGAGCCACACATCAGCACGACTTATCAAGTTAATAGGGTCTGACGTTTACCACCCCTAGACTATATATGCAACATATCAGACGAAGAGACCGAACTGTACGGTAGTGTTACTGACAGGCTTTGCGGGAGTTTAGACAAGCTTGCTTGTTGATCTTCTGATCGCTCAATACCCGGGTAGTCGTTACGTCCAGCTAGTACCGCTGACGGCTTAGGGGTGACTAATATGATCATCACCTACTGCCGGCGTATTGACGAGTCTTTAGAGTCTTACACAGAGGTTTCCTAGCTCATGCGAAACGAAGTAGGAGCACATATGTGATATGTGCGGGACCGAGATTAATACGTGTACTTGATACCGTATTCTATTCTCGTGATATGTGATATCGATCGGTTATATATGATATAGCCGGGTTATCGAATCAAGTGTTGATTCGATAAGTTGATACAAATGATATTAGTTGGTTGTATACGATATAGCCGGATTATTAAATCAAGTGTTGATTTAATAATTTAATGTATAATTATATAATTGATATATTAATGTACATTGACTAATATTAGCTCAGTTATGCATTTATTTTTCTCACTAGTGCACACTTAATATATATGTGATATATATTATTGTGTCATGCTTGTTGATACATGCTACATGGATGTATGAGACTCACACCATGCTCATGATAATGTAGGGTTTATTTATTTAAAGTAAATCAAAAATTAGTTGGAAATTAGCTCATGGTTGAAGCTTGTGGAAGCTTGTGGAACCATTGACTTAGTCCACTAATTTTGTTTTACTTAAGATATTTATTAACCCAAACATTGTCATTAGTCATGTGATTGAAATGGATTTCCGATTGTGTGTCAAATCAAATAGTCCCCGGCAACGGCGCCATTTGATTTGTTTTAAGATTTTCTCGATTGGGATGTAAAAGCTTGTATCGGTATTTAGAAAATTGTATAAAGAAATCACAATCAAAGAATTATATTTGACCGCAATCAATTACAGTGTCGGTTGTAGATCGTAAGCGAGTGCGGATCGTCCACAGGGATTGTGCGATTCGTTTCTATGTTTAATTTGTTTGAATTGAAAAGTTAATCGTAAAGAAAAGAAAACATGATTCAAGAATTTATCGATTGATTCAGGTGTCACGAGTTTAATCAAGAATCAAGAGACTGATAAACAAATCAAGAATCGGGTTTCGATGATATTTCCAACCAAATGTCAAGAATTTAAATGAGGCTCGTAGGAATCGATCGGATCTATAGACGTGATGTAATCTCAAGATTTCGTGTTCTTGTCCTTCGAAGGATTGATACTAGATTGATGATGATCGATGAGAGTTAGGGCTTTCTCGTGAAACTAGGGTTTCATCGTTTAACCCTTGTTCTTTCATCGATATCATTCACATTCTAGCCTCTAACAATTTCAAGAAACGATCGTAACTCTCCAATCTCGAGCGATATCAATCAAGAAAGCATCGCAACGAATTGGGTCGTCGATTCTTGAAATTGCTAGGGTTTACAAAACTCGTAGGATTCAAGAATCGATTTAAGATATGTTACATCATCATTCTATTGATCGTCTCGACTCCTCGACGAGCGGAGTATTACTCAAACATCATTGCACAGAAAACATTCAAGAATTGAAAAGATAACATGATGCAAGAATTTAAAGAAAACAAGATAAAAGAATATCACCTTTTATTTATATCAACAATTTGATTACAGTCGCTCAAGAACTACAAGAGGAAGAACTAAATTGTCAAATTGGCGTCGCTCGGCTCCGTGAGTCGCGGATCGGCTTGGACCACTTGCTCTGTTGAAGATCGGCTCGGCTCATAAAAGGTTGCAAGGCTTCTTGCTTGATGGGTACTCGGGATCTTGGCTTTTGATTGGAATTAGGGTTAGGGTTTCACACAAGTCCTCTCACTAGACTTGTGGAAGGAGATGAAAGAGAGAGATAGAATGGCTCTAAATTGGCTACTAAAAATGAACTAGTCAAGGATCAAGTCCCTTTTACAAGTGAGCCTAGGGTCTTATTTATAGATCACCCAAACCCTAAGCCTTTGAGTTCCCTCCAAAAGTTTGTTGGAAGACTTCTAGAAAGAGTTTGTTAGGCTTAGCTTAAGGTTTAAGCTAGGGTTTAAGAAGAAGTTTCTAGAATACAAGGCTTAGTTTAGTGTAGGAACAAGGGTTTTGCTGATCTGGCAGAAGTCTCTGGAGTCTTCTGGAAATTGTTGTGCCTTTTTGAAGTGAGAGCCCTGAGAGAAACATTTTGCACCAAAATTGAGGAGCTAACTCCTTGGACCCACCGCGGATCCACTGCGCAAGCAGGCTCCTGCCGCGGATCCGCGGCACTTTGTGGGGCTTGGGCCTTGGGCTTTCAGGTGTGGTCTTGGGATGCCCTTTGGGGATTTATCTGATATGCTGAATTTTATTTGTCCCTTTGGATTGATACCAGAACTGAAATCATTGAGTTGGCGTAATGTTTGATCGGTACCGTATAAATTTTGGCCTTTCTTCTGGATTTTCCTGCACAGATCTCAAAACAAGTGTTGCGTAATATAGGGATGATGCGATGCCATGAAATGTAGTCAATTTCCTTTATAGTGTCGGTTTTAGAGTCTAATACATGCAATCTGATATTTTGCGACAGTTTTTCTAATATGTGAAATATGAATACCGTACACTTCTAAATGAATGCAAATGATGAGGAAATTGCCGGCTGAAATATGCAATATTTTCGACTAATCATCATGGTTAAGTCTCTATGGTTGCTATTCTCACTCATTCTATTCTCCACTTCATCTTCTTCTTGATCTCCAAGTGCTCACTAGGTTTTTGGGAGGTGAAGAAAATTAGTGAGAAAAATATTTCTAAAGTGAGCAAAATTCCTACTTCATCAACCTACACTAGATTAGCCATTTAGTTTAGGTTGTTTGCTTCACTAATTCCTAATTAGTGAAGAGGTAACTTGAGTTAGTGTCTCCTCGACGTAGATTATCTTCGGCCTCGAAGACTTCTAGCAAGCTTGTTCCTTTCACCCTGTGGAGTCCAACTAGAGTCCGGGAGATCACTACTTGGATCGAAGGGACTTCTACACAGAGCTTTTGAAGTGAAGGACCGGTCTACAGAGGTTGTATTTCTTGTTCAATTTTTATGTAAAGCTGTTTGCATGCATGTTTACCCTAGTTCTGTAGTTAAGATCTTGTGTTAGGGTTTCTTAGCACGCTAAATTTTTGAAAACGACATGGTCGATGCCTCCCGAAACCTTGCTGTGGTGCTAGGTAACCCTACAATGTGAGCGCCAGTGCCTAAGTCAAGATCAATAGAATTAAATTCTACATTAGAATTTGGGATACTCTCTGTTAAACAGAGCTGTTGGATCAAAAATCCAATGGAGATGATAAATCATCAAAACATAGAATTAAATTCTATCAGGAGAAAATATCTTCCAAATCTTTCTAAATAAGAAAGATGCTCTCGGTTGGATCCATGATCCAATAATAGAATAAAATTCTATTTTGGAAATATATTCCCTCAATCTTTCTAAACAAAAAAATTTGCTCTCTGTAAATCAGAGAACCCTTAGATTAAAAATCCAATAGTGATTAAAAATCATTATTTTACAGAATAAATTCTGTATATAGGAAAATATTTCCCCAATCTTATTACAAAAAGAAAACATATTATGTAAAACGGACAACCCTTGGATTAAAAATTCAATGGTGATTAAAAAATCACCATTTTACAGAATAAACTCTGTATAGGGGAAAGTATTTCTCCAATCTTGTTAAAAACAAGAAAACATATTCTGTAAAACAGAAACCTTTGGATCAAAGATCCAACGATGGGTAAAATTCCCCAACTAAATTTGGAGTCCAATTAAATCAATTGAAATCTCTCAATAATAGGTTTTCTCAAAATTAATTAACAAACTGGCCTTTGCTACATAAAGGACCCGAGACTTCAAGTCTCACACACCAGAGAGACAGAGACAAAAAAGAAGGAACCCCCTATAAGCTTCTGCAAAAATACAAGGAGTTCTAAAATAAAGAACAGAGAATTCAATTCTCAAAGAAGAAAATCTTTCTTCTCAAAAACCCTAGGTAAAGAAAAAAAAGAGATAAAAATATCTCCTTTACCTATCATATCACATCTAAGAGTTTAACCCTTTTAAAAGAATTTTGTTCTTTCTCTGGATCTGAGATCCCCAAGACAAGTCTCCCATAAGTTGAGAATTTAATTCTCATTGAGAAGATCTTGTTCTTGAGAATCCAACATTCAGGGAAGAACAAGTTCAAAACGAAAGAAGATAGAGTCCATAATATTTCAGGAACTTAGTTCCTTCAAATCAAGGACTTGGTTCTTTAAAAACTCAACCCAAAATCCTCAAAAATAGTAATTTTGGTAATTGTTAATGGTCAAAATACCATTAACAGAGGTTTAACCTCTCTGAAAATATCAACAGAGATTAAATCTTTATATAAAAAAAACTCAGCACCTCACGTGAAAAACATGTGGGCGCCCAAGACAGAAGGCCAGCGCTTCACCCGCTTCCCATGTAGGCACCCCAAGACATAAGCCCGGCGCCCCACGTGCTTCCTACGTAGACGCTCAAAACAGAAGGTCAGCGCCTCACGTGAAATACACGTGAGCGCTGAATTAAAGTGCTTAGCACTTCATATGCAGCCAAAACGGCTGAGTGCTTAGCACTGATTGGGAAGCGCCAAGCGCCGCATGAGCACCTCACGTGGATGCCACAAAAAGTGCATAGCACTTCCTGATTAGTCAAAACGACTAAAGTGTTCAACACTTATTGGGCAGCGCCCATGACTGATATATATGTGAGCGCCAGAGCTCAAATAAGTGCTTAGCACTTTTACATAAAAGGAAAAGGGGGTGGAAAAACAGAGCCCAAATAAGTGCTTGACACTTTTAAAATAAGACTAAGCAGACCAAGCCCAAATTGGATAAGTCTTAGAAGTTTTCTTGCAGTTGAGCCCAAATACTTTTTTGCTGGACCTTAAGTAAAAATGGTCCTAAAATGTTGTTAAGTTGATCTTAGTCTCAAATAAGACTAACGTATCCTTAGCAAAAATAAATTGAGCCTAAATGCTCACCTATATATTTAAGTTGATCTTAATCTCAAACTAGATTAACGGACTTTAAATAAAACAAAAATATTTTTGAACTGTAGGAATATACAATCTAAGTTCAAAATCCTGTCAAGCAAATTCTTGACCCAAACCCAAATCTAAAATATACGGATTTGGACTGATCCACACCGTACGGGCGACGACATAAAATAGTCTCCGTATACAATCCATGGGCAACCCAAAATAAAACAAAAATAACACGACACGAAGTGAACTGCTGGAGCAGGAGAAAGTGGTTATCGCAATGCGGTAACGTAATTAACTGTAGGGGCTTGTGCCTGCAGGGAAGAGCGTCCCCATAATAAAAAAACCCCTCATAAAATGAGGGGGAATCTGATATAGTCTGCTACCATAGTCGCATCTGTCCAAACCTCCAATATATGGTGCCATAAATCAACTTGGTATCTTCGGAGAGGTGGATGGAGAAGTCCAAACAATATTTGCCCCCAAAATTCAGGCCAGACGTCCCAACATCTCGGTCCGTGTCTTTCGGCGGTGAACAGATTCTGGCACGTCCAGTGGGACCTTTTCCTCTTTCCACTCCACACTTCGTGTGTCGTGTTTCACGAACAAAATCGTGGTTCGCTATGGTTGCCCTTGGATTCAAGGTACTAAAGCTTGGTGTCTTGCTCCTAAGCAGAGAAATCGATGGCTTCCCAATGCACCTCATGAAACAGCAATTCTCGCTCCACCCCAACTGGAGGAGAGACCTACGGGCCTAACGCGGCCTCTATTTTCTCAATGCTAGTGGGGCAAGTTACGCAAGCCACTACTGGATTGTTCTTCAGGACCATTCTCCCACCGGTGAGTTTCGGTGCCTCAGCGCCGCAAAGGAAGCTCCTAAAAGGTCGGTCTTCGATCGACTGGCAACCACAACGGCCCCTCTCAACGGGCCGTCTAAATCCGACGTATCAGTCTTCAATAGGCCGAGCAAGAGCACAAATGGGCCCACAAAGAGCCTCATGATACCTGAAGGGGCTGCCCCAAAACGGATAGCCCTCCCAACTCCTACTACAAGCGAAACCGTCAAAGGTGCTTCCCCTACCAGAAAGTCGGTCTTCAAAAGATTGGCCGGCTCTCCTCAAACCTTAAGAAGGACGTCGGTCTTCAGCAGGTTGACGCCGATTGAAGCCTCTTAGAAAAGCGGGGGCATGAAGAAGCCGCCTCCAAAACTGAGGCGACCCCTTCTGCAAGACACGCTCGACGTCGCCACTGGCGCCGAGTGAGAAAAGTTGGGGGCAACTCCCCCTCTGGACTTACTCTACCTGCTCCAATGGAGGAAGTTGATGCTGCTGTTCCAACCGGGAACAGCTTTGATCTTCTCAGGAGTTGCGCAAGAACTCTTTAACGACAGTGCTAAAGAAATTGCCCCCATCTGCAGAGGTTTCTGCACAGGAAAAGCCGGAGCAGCCCCATCAGCGGCTCTCCTCGCAAATTCATAGGGTCTGGCAAAAAGTCCAGGACTATGTGATTGACCAAAATCACTCTCATCGACCGAAGAAATTGAAGGTTCAGCAAGAAAAAAACCACTCCTCCGTCATACAGCGAGGGACTTCTTCTACACGGGAGCCTATTACAACGGCTCCTTCAACTTCAACCTCCCACAAAAGGACGAGGCTGGAGAAAATCCCACCGCCGACGGCAAATTCCAAAGGCAATGGACCCAAATGCCCTAAGGCCGGGGGCATAACCATATAGACGGTTTACATGGCTTCGGGAAAAGAAGAAAGCCGTGCTTCGGTGAGTCACCGACCGCAAACTCGGTTACTGACAAAAGCTTAGGAGCAACAACAAAAGCTCCAGGAAATGCTGACCAAAATCGCAGCATTTACCAGACAGAAAGAAAGTCCAGACAAAGAGGCCGAACACCGCCATGAGCAGGAGACCGAACAGAGTTCCTGCGAAGGGTGCTCGAAAGAAAAGACAAAGAATCCCCTGAACAAGCTGCTAACATGAAGCAGATAGCGCTTTTGTTTCAGGACATGGTTGGAATGATGATCTAACTAGAACCCTCGGCCGAAGATCCGCCAATAATCGTCGAGGATGACAGAGGGAAAACATCAAACCCTCCTTCAGCCTTATCAACAACCAAGGAGGAAACGATCTCCAAGGCTGCTCTTGATGATTATATTGCTCAACAAATAAGAGCTCATCAATCTAATGAAGCGGCTGGCCAAATCGTCAGAATCGGGCGATCGTATCCAGGATGGTAGATCAAATCAAGTACTCATCGGGGTATACGATCCCTAAATTCCATGTATATAAAGGGATAGGCAACCCTCATCAGCACGCCGCGCTATTCAGAGCTCTGTGCGGCAACACAGGAGGCAACGACAAATTGTTACTTCGCCAGTTCGTTGGCAGCCTGTCAGAAACGACCTTTAAATGGTACTCGAAGCTCCCAAATGACTCCGTAAAAACATTCGCAGAGATGGAACTGCTGTTCACACAGCGTTTCGCCAGCGCAACCGAGCGCACTCCAATTACGGTATTAATTAATGCTAGGGTAAGGCCAGAAGAAACTTGGGTCCAATGCGATTCAGTGGCGGAACCTATGGTCTAAGTGCGAATAGCGCATTTAAGAATCTCCCGCCGTGGGCACGTTCATCGGGACCCTTGATCCTCAAACGACTGTGTCCCAGTTCATGACATTCTTCAAACCAACGACCTTCCAGGCTCTGATTGATAAACTGGCCCAAATGGACCAGATGGGCCACGAGCCTTCTTCCTCAAATAAGGACCCTCGAAATAGCATGGGTAAAAGGAAAGCGGCCTTCGTTGCCAATACGCAACAACAACCGAGTGGCCCAAAACCGACTGCTCGCCAAAACAACGTGCGTCCGCGTCCATCCTTGGAGGAAAGACTAGGACGCGCTTACTCGTTTCCCCACGATAAGACGAAGAGACTATTTGAATTGGCAATGCATAATAAACTTATCGCATTGCCAGATCCACGACGTCCACCGCAACCTGACGACGTCAATAACCCTAATTACTGCCCCTATCACAGAATGGTGAGCCACCCAATTGAGGATTGCTATGTCTTCAAGAACTGGGTCGAAGACCAGTATCAACAGGGAAAATTCACGTTGTCTGATAACTGGAGGGTAAACCTACCATAGAAGTACACTCCTAAAATGGTGGATGCGCCGGGGGCATCTTGCTCACTTGTGGAAGAAACTCCATGGGAAGTCGTTCTTTCAGCAAAAAACAAAAGAATGCCGAAGGATCTACAAGCATGTCCATCAGTCAGGTGGAAAAGCCCACTTGAACCTGAAATCATCGAAGGGATGCTGAAACTATGCCCCGCACCGAAAGTTGTTGACAAAGGGCAAAACCCCCAAGTCGAGCCTTCAAAGTCTTCGAAGAAAAAGACCAAGAAGCCTGTGTAGCCTGCCGAGTATGACGACAAGCGCACAGACCTACAAAAGTACATTGACGCGCCGGAGAAATACAACCAGAAAGCGCGGAAACCGGTCACGCTCGAAGAGTTCCTCAAGCATATTCTTGCGAATGAAGATAGTGACAACGCTGAGGAAAATGACTCATCAGGAGATATCGGGGACCGTGTAGCTAGTTGCCACATGGTCTCCCATTTGTTGTTAAATGACGAAGAAACTCCCTCGGTGTCAGAAAACAACGCGGAGGAACTGGGTGCAGAATCGGCGCTAAAATCCCCGGAACTGCCATAAGACCCGATCGATAGGCCGTTAAATGAAGCCTTTCAAAAAGGCAAAGTTGACCAAGAACGTGAAACAGCTATATACGAAAAGTTTAAGCGTCAACGTCAGGATGAAGAAGCTGCGGCAAAGATGAGTCGTAAAGTACTCCAACTAAACCAAAGCATACCTGCGACAAATAAGAGCAGGATCAAAACAGAGAATTGGTTCGCCAAAGCCCTGTCAATAGGAATGAAGCTGCCACTTCTCGTAGGAAACACTCCCGGGGTCATATGCCTCGATGGAGAGAATTCACATCCAAACTACTGCCTATATCATCGGAGGGTTACCCACCCCACCGAGGAATGCAGTGCCTTCAAGAAGTGGTGGTAAGGATACGTTGCCCATCAAAAGCACTTCAAGAAGATGAAGAGTGAAGCTCGTACTTGTCAACGGCAAAATAGTGCGACAAATGCGCATAAAGAAACGACTGGCAACTGTCATATAGTTGGTACCAGTTCGGAAGGGGAAAATCCCAAGTTCTTACTTTCGAGAGCGATTCTGAGGACGAAATACCCCTCAGCCCTCTCTTCAAAGACTCCCCCTCTGAAAAAGGAGAGGAGGAGAAGAACTGCGAGAATACTCAGTTGCGTAACCGCATGCTGCCTGAGAAGAACCTCAGACCTATAAACAAAGGTTCGAGCAAAAAAGACAAAGGGAAAGAAAAAATATCTGTGGAAATTGCTCTCGACGATGGAGTTGTCAAAGAGCTCGCAGCAAGGGACCCGCCTAGGAAAAACAAGGTGGATTACAATGTCCTAGCACATTTAAGGAAAATACCTTCACAACTGAGCATATCGGATGCTCTCCCCCTGTCCAAAGAGGCACGAGATTCTCTGATCAAGGCATTATTAGAACCAGATCAGTTCCAAGCTTTCTTTGCGGAAGAAAAGATGAAAGATGAGCTGGCAGAGGTACACACGGCTGACATTACATTCAGCGATGAAGATCTCCTCCGCGGTACGTACGAGCACAATCGCTCGTTATACATCACCGGATAATACCACGACATCAAGATAAGGAAAATCCTTGTCGACAACGGATCCTCTATCAACCTTCTCAACGTGAGGGTATTGAAGGAAATTTGCATGAACATTCAACATCTTGCCCGAGATAAAATTACCATCTCTGGGTTCAACTCACAGTCGTCACGAATGCTTTGGTCCGTAATACCGACGTTACGCTTCGGGCTTCTTGTCACTGACATCAAATTTATGTCATTGACACCAAGACTTGTTATAATGTTTTGCTCGGCAGGCCTAGGTTACATGAGTACAACGTTATCCCTTCTACATAATATTAATGTATAAAGTATTTCAAGGATGGATCGGAGTACACCGTCACAGGGGAGCTAAATCCATTCTCCGTAAACAAGGTCCGAAAATATGAAGACGCAAAGCACTTCCTACCAGACTTCGAGGATACGGAAAGGTGTCATAAGCCGGAGGATAAATAGAAGTCCGTCGCTACTATCCCGATCTTTGGAAGAGATACCGAGGAAGACGAAGAAATAGTTTACTCGAGGAAACCCCAGAAAGAAAACAATAAGCTCGGGCCATCTATTCCTATTCTGGTCTTTGGCAGCGACTCTGAGGACGAGGCCAATGCAGTGTTTTCCATCCGCCCGTCAGTGCAAACCTTTGCCGAAGCAGATTAGAGTCTGCAAATCACAATGGCTTCGCTTCGACATTACAAGGAACTTGATGCGCTCGATACATACAGCGTATAAGAACTACAGACTTTTTACGTGCCTCCCAGACGAAGAGGCGAAAAAGTGATCCTCTTCGACCAATCTACATAAAATAAAGTAGAAAAAGAAGTCTGGCTTGGTGTCGATTTTGCACTCGATAGGCTTCAACCAATCCGTCTGCCTTAGATATTACGCGGAGGAATTAAAGAAGCTGTTAAGGTGCCAAGGTGTACCCCTCAAACAAACTGTTCGACAAGCCTAATTTTACAAAAAGATTTGGGATATTCCCGGAACTCAGCGAAAGATTCCCAATGGGAAGATAGAGACAACTGGGCTTGGATACGTTCGTTCCAAGAAACAGGAGCGGTTCTAATGTTGCCACGTCATAAACAGCTCCAGTGAAGGGGAAAACGCTCTTCCAAATAGCTGTGGCGTTGAGTCCATCACTCGAAAAACAAATAGACAAGCTAATAAAAGAAGCTTGTCAAAAGAGCCGAGACAATCACAGCCGCAAACTAGCCATTTATGAAAAAGCCAGGACGTAGCACCTCAATCAGCAATCCGCGGAAAAGGAAGACTATAATGCTCTTCATCCCCGGTCCACTGTATGTCCTCGCGAAAGGGGAAAATCCTGAAATAGAGGAAAAAACAGGGCAAAGAATACAAACAACGTTCGAAAACAACAAAGCGGATCTAAGAAGCCGTGCAATCGAGAAAAGGTTGATTGGAACCCGTTTTTTATAGAGAAGATGGGTCGGGAATACTCTTTCCCCCAAGACAAGACGAGGAAAATATTTAACCTTGTCATGAAGCACCAAATGATGACACTTCCGGAGTCTCGGCACCCTGAACAAATAAACGAGGTCTATCATCTGGATTATTGCTCCTATCACCGAGTAATAGGTCATCCTCTCGAAGAATGCTTCACCTTTAAAAACTGGGTAGAAGACCAGTATCAACAAGGTATGTTCACTTTATCCAACAGCTGGAAGGTAACCCCACCGCAAAACCATGAGCCAAAGAGGACCTATACCATGAGGATAGGACTGGCTCAATATCAGGAATGGAAGCGAACTCGTACCTGCCATATGATAACACTCTTAAAAGAGGAAGGGAACGAGACTATGGATGACCTCCACATGTGCTTTGAAAATGAAGACGATGAAGGGGTGATCTTAGAGTTTCCACCAGCACCAAAAGAGCTGGAAGATAGGATACACACCACGGTGGACAACCTAAGAAAAATTGACTCAGGGATAGAAAATGATCTAAGGCCGACATTTGTCAGTGAGCTACTATCTGAAAAACAGGTAGCCACGTTAAAAGACGTGCTCATGAAATATAAAGACTGCTTCGCATGGAACTATTCTAAAATGCCAGGTCTAGATTAAAGGTAGCAGTACATAAACTGCCCATATTGCTGGACGTAAAGCCAGTCAAACAGGCACCAAGAAGAATGCGGCTCGAACTTGAGATAAGTATCAACGCTGAAGTCAAGAAACTAATCGACTCCGGCTTCATCCAAGAAGTTCAATATTTCTATTGGATTGCTAACATCGTTCCAGTGATGAAGAAAAATGGGACGGTGCGCATCTGCGTGGACTTTCGGGACCTCAACAAAGCTTGCCCGAAGGATGATTTCCCAGTACCTGTTACCGAGCTGATGATCGATAACACGTCTACCCATGAGGTTTTCTCCTTCATGGATGGATCTTCAGGATACAATCAAATACAAATGCATCCTGAAGACCAAAAGCATACCGCCTTCCGGACCCCGCTGGGCATATTTTGCTATAAGGTGATACCCTTCGGTTTAAAGAACGCTGGTGCTACCTACTAAAGGGCCATGAAAAAGATCTTCGATGACCTCATACACGAGATCATCGAATGCTACATTGACGACCTTGTGGTAAAAAGCAGATCTCACGAGGAACATCGGGAACATATAAAAATAGTGTTCCAACGTCTTCGGAAGTATAATCTAAAGACGAATCCTCTAAAATGCGTGTTTGGAGTCTTCTCAGGAAAATTACTAGGATTCATCATACGGCACCGGGGTATCGAAATCGACCCTTCAAAGATCAAGGCGATTATGGAAATGCGTACGCCAAGAACTCTAAAACAATTACGACCTCTTCAAGGAAAGCTCGTATATATCCGGCGGTTCATAGCCAACCTCTCTAGAAAATGCCGTCCCTACAGTTATCTAATGAAGAAGGGGACCCCGTTCGTCTGGGATAAAAAGTGCCAAAATGCACTGGACGAAATCAGGCAATACCTACAAAATCCGCCGGTATTGACTGTTCCGGTTAAAGAAAAACCCCTTATCCTATATACAACAGCCCTTGAGGGTTCTCTAGGCGCGCTATGGGCACAAGAGAACGATCAAGGAAAGGAGAGAGCTCTGTACTATTTGAGTCGAGTTCTCCTGGGGGCAGAAAAAAACTACTCCCCCATCGAAAAGCATTGCCTGGCACTGATCTTCGCGATAACAAAGCTCAGACATTACGCCTTCGCACATGAGGTCCATCTCATATCAAAGGTGGATCTTCTCAAATATCTAATGTCGAGGGACATACTAGCAGGAAGGCTTGCCAAATGGGCCCTCCTCCTGATGGAGTTCTCAGTGACGTATCGACCCCTTAAAGCAGTAAAAGGGCAGGCCATAGCTGATTTTCTTGCGGAGCATCTGATACCAGCCGACTCCCCGTTAAATTGTGAATTGCCAGACGAACACGCGTTCGACGCAATCGAAGAAGAGAAAGAAGAAAATCAATCCCAATACGAACTCTACTTTGATGGAGCATCATCTGTGAAGCAACGAAAGCGAAACACCCTCATAATCAAAACCAGGGTGGACCTTATCTTCGTGACCCCACAAGGAGGGATATTGCGTTACGTCCTTTCCTTAACGGAGCCAAGGACTAACAACGAAGCTGAATATGAAGCTTGGATAGCAGGCCTCGAGATCTCTATCGATATGGGAATCAAAGGCCTCCTTATATATGGAGACTCCCAGTTGATCGTTAACCAAGTAAATGGAGACTATCAGACATGCAAGCCAGAGCTGATAAAGTATGGAGAAAGAGTGCAGCAACTGCTGACACAAATCCCCTCCTACATCCTGGAGAGTATACCGCGTGCAGAAAACAGCAAGGCGGATGCATTGGCCAAATTGGCTAAGGAACTGGCCGATGAAGACCTCGATGACGTAAGAATCATTGTGCAAAGTCGCAGGATTCTCGCACCAACAAATATATCTTCGGAAGATCTGATAGAGCCATCCGAAAGAAAAGAAACGACCGAAAAAGTAGCCCTTCAAATAGAGGACGAAGAAAAGGTCAAGGATTAGAGGGAAGTTTTCATAGATTACTTCAAATCCCAACGAACGCCCAAAAATGCGTCGTTTCGACATCAGCTCATGAAACGAGCTTTGTCTTTCACCTTCGTCAATGATACACTATATAAGAGATCATTCGACTGTCTGTGGCTAAGATGCTTGGGACCAGAAGAAGCGAAGAGAGTCGTCCAAGAAACTCACGACGGACTCTACGGTTCTCATCAAGCTAGGCCAAAGATGAAACTGAAAATAAAAAGAATAGGTTACTATTGGCCCACAATGATTCAGGACTGCCTCGAATATGCGAAGCAGTATCACTCGTGCCAAATTCACGGGGACTTCATCCACCAACATCCAAATCCGCTACACCCAACAGTAGCTAGCTGGCTATTCGAAATATGAGGAACCGATATAATTGGCCCCATTGAACCGGCATCGTCCAAAGGACATCGGTTCATAATGGCAACGACCGACTACTTCTCTAAGTGGGCAGAAGCAGTACCACTAAGGGAGGTGAAGACGGAGAATATCCTCCATTTCTTTAGAACCCATGTCATCTATCGGTTCGGCACTCCGCGACAAATTATCTCGGATAATGGGCCAGCTTATAGAAATCATAAAATCAGCTGCTTCACACAACAGCATAAAATAGATTGGAGATACACTTCAGTTTATAATTTTTGGGCCAACGGTCTAGCTGAATCTTTCAACAAGACCTTGATAAAGATTATAAAGAAAACGGTGTCTAGAAACAAAAAAGATTGGTACGAAAGGCTGCACGAAGCTATCTGGACGTACAGAACAACATTCAAGACGGCCACGAATACGACACCGTATGCATTGGTGTTCGGCACATGTTCAGTCGAAAATATCACACATTTGATATAACATTTTTCTTACTTTTCTTAAATATTTAAAGGTGTTTATTATAAATATGAAACATATGAGAGTTTATCTGTAAAATATCTATTGTCATATGTTTATATATTATAATTAATATTATGAAGGAAAAATATATGCATATAATATTTATATAATATTTTAGTAATTTAAATATGTATATCATATCAAATATCCTTAATCAATATTCTTAAAATATAATATCATATAAAATGGTTAGGATAATATCTCAAAAATACCAAATATTACTAACATTATTCATTGAGATATTGTGCAGATATTAGCTCAGGTCTGTAATCAAGGAGATCCGGGTTAAATCAAGATGTCAGAATCGAATCTGCCAAAATATTGAAGCAAATCAAGAGATCTAGCAATGGCAGAGACCCTGAGCATTATTTTCAGAATCTAGACATCTAGGGGATCTCCAAATATCAACACAAAATACCAGAAAAAATCCCAAACCCTAACTCTACCAAATCGCGGCGGAAGGGCTTCCAAATAGGGGTAAACGCAGCAGATCCGCGGCTCTTTGGTAACCGTACAATGTGAGATTTCAGGATCATGGTCTTAACAGCATATTTTAACCTCCTTTAACTTCCGTACAATCCGCGACACTTTTGCTTTGCCATTCTCTTTCCTCCTTTGAGATCTTCTTCTTCTTCAAACCCTAACCCTCTCATAAATTGAGAAACTATGAGTTTATGAGATAAACAAATCCAATAAATATTCTTTACATCCACTAAACCACTTAGATTAGCAAACTAGGTGCTTTAGTTACCTCACTTTTAAGGTTGGAGCTTGAACTATAGACTCTCGAGTGGATCGTCTTTGACATAAGGAGGCCAACGACCAACTCGATCCCGATGGACGAGGAGCTTAAGAAGAGGATAAGAAGTCCCGAAGGACATGAGCACATAGGTATAAATCTCTTCATAGGAGATTAGAACCTATGTTAGTTTTTGTTAGTTAGGGCTTATGGTAGTTCTTGGGAGATTAGTCAATAATGCCCGCCTAAATTGTTTTTTGTAAATCCCCCCTCTCTACAAACCCTGTGGAGTATGTGACATCGACTTACACTTTCTCCTCCAATCCTGTCTCCACCTCCTCTCCCGCTGACCCCTTTCCCCTGCCGACATCCTTCTCTCCAAGCCCCCCTCGCCAACCCTCCTGCCCCGTCGACCCTCGGTAAGCCCTCTCCTTCTCTTTCTGCCCTTCTCTCTATCTTTCTCTCTCTCTCACACACACACACACACACATACACACACACACACACACACACTCTCAGTCGCAGTCGACCCCCTCCTCGCTATATATCTTCCTTGTTGCAGATCTGCCGCCGCGGCCTCCTCGACGCAGATCAGCCGTCTTCCTTGCGTTTGCCACTGATCAAGATACACCCCTCACTGCCACTTCTCACACACTTTTATTTCGATGCGATGATTAAGTTAATTTTATTTCTATATGGTATTTGTGACCAAGAGTTAGAAATCGTTGAGTTGTGAATATGTGTTTAATGAAGGGATTGGTATTGCTTGTGTGATGTGCATATGAGTATGTTTGCGTGTGTGTGATGTGTATGTGAGTAAGTGTGTGTGTGTGTGTGTGTGTGTGTGAGTATGTGTGTGTGTGTGAGAGAGAGAATATATGTGTGTATATGTTTGTGTATGGGTCGTCTCATGAGTATGTTTGTGCGTGTGATGGTTGTCAAGACACCAAGCCCTAAGAGCAACTATCTTATATTAACATATAATTAAAAATATGCAGCAAAAACAAACTAGCTTGTAGATCTCTTACCACAAATAAATAAAAAACCATCCCAGTCTCTCTCCCTCTTTCCACTCATTTTTCACATCCAAAGGATGGATAGAGAGTGAGACACAAGGCATAACACTCATCGACGCTCAATGATATACTTTTCCAAATTGGAATTGAGGTGAAAGTATGTTATCGAGTGTTTGCGATTGTTGCGCCTACTGTTTCACTCTCTTTCCATCTTTGGATGTGAAAAATGAATGGAAAGAGGGAAAGAGACATGGATGGTTACTTATTTATTTATGGTAAGAGATTTACTAGGTAGTTTGTTTTGTGGCTCATCTCCTCATACTCTCTATCTATCTTTTGGATGTGAAAACTAAGTGGATAGATGGAAGAAGAAGTCGCTAGCACTCTTGAAGCGAGGATACAGGTCATCCAGAGCTTGAGGCCTCAAAGGAAGAAAGTACCGGATGCAAGTTTGATAATCTTTACTTAATATAGACCATCTTTTGTTAACCTAATTGATATTATAACCTGATTTGTAAGACCTAATTAATTTGATTTATAGGACTGTTGGTGACTCTAAATATGCTTTTGTGAAGTTGACAGAAGAAGACTTGATATTTTTATTTCAAAACTATTTTTACTTGCGCCTGGTAAGGTAACCGCTTAGGTTGTATAGTTATTATTTACAGAAATTTTGAGCAAACAATTAAACCTGTAATGTGTGCTTTGTTAGTTATGTATGCCCTAAAGACCATTATTGTATATTATAGTGGATGCTTGGACATATGTATATAGAGGATAGTCTTGGTCGATATGATAGTATGATATCCGGTTTGTTTTTATCTTAACATGTGTATTTGTTTTAGTTTGCTATTTCATTGATACATGTTGATAAAACCCTTAGGATGTTTGCTTGACTACCAGAATTCATACTAGTGGGGCCTGGGTAGTCTATAAACACATCCTTAAGTGTTCCTAGTCGAGGAAATATCGAGACATGGCATCTATATTCTAGAGTAGACTTTTCTTGACTTTGTATGGGGTTTTGGTTGATCTCACAACCATTGGTGTTCACCAAAGATTGTATACATGTGCTCATTGAAGATTGAGTACACCGAATGGACTCACCGAGAACTCCTAGATGGTACTATACTTATCGTCAAATAGAAGTTCCTTGGTGACACTAGTACAGGTTAGTCTGTAGACCTAAAATCGTCATAGTTTCTTGTGTGGTTCCTACTGTATTTAGATTACTTCCCTACCACGGCTCTACTGAGTTGTGCAAATAGGTAGTAGTTGGGTACAATCCCGAATCATATGGAGACAGTGAGCGATAGGAGGGGTTTCATCTCTCCGGTATTGGGAGTTAATGTTGTGCTATACGCGATTGGCTATAACCGCAAGTCCCTATCCAGGGCTGATGAGATTTACTGATAAGTGTTATCAGTAGTTTCTTGATTGGTTATAGACCACGCATTAGCATGACTTATCGGGTTATTGGGGTCTTACGATACCATTCCCAGACCCGATATGCAACATATCAGATAAAGAGACCGGACTGTATGGTAAGTATCGTTTATAGGCTTTACAGGGAGTATGGACAAGTTTGCTTGTCGATCTTCTTATTCAACACATACCTGGGTATTCGTTATGTACAGCCAGTACCACATACGTGCTTATGGATTTTGGATGTGATCTAGTAATTCAATGCCAGCGTACTGTCTGGTCTTTAGAGTCTCACACCGAGAGTTTCTGAGTTTTGGGAAAACGATATAGTTGCGGTATAGTGGCGCGTGCAGGAGTCCGATTAGTAATAATGTATATGATACACTGACGATAATCGGACGTGAGGTAATATTAGCCGGTCTTTATGAAATACGGATATTAGATCAATTATTGATTTAATATATTAATGCATATATTTGATATATATATTTACTAGTATTATTATTTCACTTTATTTATTTTCCCTAATTATCGCACATCGTATGCAAATGATATATTTAAGTATATGTATTTAAATATGTTAACATAAAATATTGGTATTATGTTACATATTAATACATACTTATTTATATAAATCCTTTATCCTTGAGTCTATGTTTGTTAAATTATGTCATGGCACAAGTAATCATTCTCTACTCTTCTTGGACGGACAAGTGTAATCAAGTGGAGAGGGTGGACATGTGGAGGGTGGTTGAGATCTAAGGGTTTGGATTTAATTCAAGATATGTTAAGAATTCTAATATTTTAGAATTCAAAACATAAGTTTTATTCTTATTCTCTCTCATCTCTTCTTCTTCCTCCATTCTACCTTCTCCTCTAAATTACTAGATAAAGGAAAATAATTAGGAAAAAATAGAAAAAATGAAGGAAATTACATCCTAAGGTCTCTAGCTTAGCATACTAGATGTTTTAGCGAACTTCAAGTGTTGAAGTTTGGAGCCAAAATAAGGAGCTCACAAGTGGATCTATCTTTGATAAGGAGATCACCTTCAAGCTTATTCCCTCAACCTCTTGGAGCTTAGGAGGAGTTCAAAGGAGCTTTGAAGAGAAGGACACGGTCTACAAAGGTTGTAGTCTCTACATAGTGGCGCAAAAACTTTCTTTTATGTTACAAGTTCAATATTTTAGCATAGATCCTTACTTTAGTGGAGTTTTTGTTCTCTAGGTTTTTGAAAACCTTCATAGCTTGTTTCTAAAATAGTTTTAGAGTTACAAAACTCCATCAAAATGGTATCAGAGCTTAACTAGAAAATTAAACTTGTCTTTGCAATTTTTAGAATCCATAAAAAATCAAGTTTTGTGAAAACTAGTTTGAAAAACCTAACTTTTAGTCTAATTTTGGGTCACCGCGGAGTTTGGGTTTTGATCGAAACTCCGTCGGGAGATCATTGCGTCTCCGGAGGCTCGCCAGAGGGAAAGGAGGAGGCCTCCACTCGATGACCACGATGAAGCAGCCAAAGGGGAGCCTCATGGCCGGGAGCAACCTAAGGGCTGCTCTCGGCCATAGAGGCTCCCCCGAGGCTACTTCATTGGTGGCCAAGGGGTAGGGGCTCCGCCTCATCTGCCGATGAACCTTCGGATACCCCTCGGGTTTCTTGTTGTATTCCTAATCGAATTTCGTTGTGAATGGTTTTCATTTCGAGGCTTAAAAGTAGGGTTTTTTTTGTTCCGGGCATGTATTTTGGGTTATGTGATATCCGGTTTTAGATGCCTAAGGTTTATGGGTTCTAATCGTTGTGTTTTTGGTTATTTCTCTCCGACGACAAGTATCATAGCGTGGTAAAATATTGACTATTGGGTATATGAACAATGGATGAGGTTACGAACTTGATACTTGCTTTTATGTTGTGTTAATATGAGATGGATTGGATCGTCGTGATTGAATAGCTGGGGGTTATGTGAGATAAGTGTTTTCTTTCATCATTCATGTAAATTATTGTATGTAATATTCTTTTATTTGGGGCACATCCGGGAGTAGGGTTGTGTCGCCTATAATGTATATTATTTACTTTTCTGCACTATGATAGACCCATAGCGGGATGCACAAGTAACCGGGTTCTAGAGTTCAATGGGTGGCCATCTCGAGAAGTTGAGACCGGTTGCTTAACTTTAGAATTAGTAGAGTTGCTTGCTACACTCGTAGGGGTCTAAGGGTGTAGGATCTTGGCTATTCATCACGACCGTGGAATCCGTGGTTTCATTATTTGCTAAATCAAAACACGGAATTCCTACTATATCCTCTATCTCATATATTTGCTTCTGCTGTGATATCTGTGATGCTCTTATTATTGCATGATACGAATGCTATATATATAATATATATATATTAGTAGATGCTATATATGTTTTGCATCCATGCTAGTCCTGACCCCGCCCTGCCGTAAGTTATGTATGGTGAAGACTCGGTTATCTGTGGCGAATGCAGATGGCATATATGTGTGTTTTATTTTCGTTTCTTCTATGATATTAGGAGCTTAAATGATGGGACTTTATTAATAAGATTAATGAAAAGAAAAGAAACCTAAAAGATGTTGGAGAACCAAATTTTTCAAAAAGGTGGCTCTAGTTTTTGCTTTGCATAGAGGTATTCATTCACGAATATCGAGCGCCTCATTCGATGAGGAAAGAGCCTAGACCCTTTTACAGGGAATGACCTCTTTAACAAAACTAGCATATATTGCAACCCACTCGGTTTGTTTTGAAAACTACTCGTTTTTTAAAGCGGAGCTTAAACCACTCCTTTTCAAATCACTAGGTTCTATAACGATATCAAGTTCATTACGTTAATGGTTTTCTTCAAAACCAGTTGTAGCCCTCCGCCATTTCAGATAGATACTGTTTTGTATTCGTGTTGTATTTGTTGGCAAGCGTCAAGGCATAGTGTATGGTAGCTGAGTGATGCTTATATGTAGTATAGAGATGCGATTGGTAGGAACAGTCGCACAGCTTTGTTGGCAAGCGTCATGGGCCAGTATGGGTGGATTCGAATCAATCATGAAATGACGGGTAGAACTTGAATACCGGCCTATGATTTGTTGGCAAGCGTCAAGGTCATAGGTCGTTAGGGGTAAAAACAATATCGGGAATTTCAAGTGTTGAAATTCGCAATGAGATTTCAAACCTTCTATATGATAGTTGGATCCCGATACCCACTGCGAGTATGCGTTACTCCTGGAAGAATTTTACACTTTACAATTAGCTAATCCAGTAGGTGTCGAGAAAGGTGTTAATGGGGTTATGCCTCTATAGAAATGGGGTTTACTTTAGTTAGGTCCTTGCGAAACATGGGGAATCTCCCTCAAAGTACCAACACTGACCCGGCTGACCGGTTAGCGAACTTATAAAGTGTAATTGATCCCAACTAATTTTCCTTTTAGGGTTTGAAAGAAGATTTGATAAAAATAGTGGGAGCTATCCTGATTAGATAAGATAATAACCATTCTAATCTTGTAAGAGTACACGCTAAATTGTTTCTTTTCTCTCTCTCTCTCTCTCCAGGAAGCGACCATGTCACGCTTTAATCAAGATAATAATACGGATGTATTGACCAAACTCGCTTATTATACTGGGCTGGGAAAAGTTGGTTCCGTTCTAGCTTATAACAATAGTCATGAGTCAGGGCAAGTGATAGGGGAATGCAAGGATTTCCACACAACCCTAATGAAGAGGCATTTTGATGCATCTTCTTCAGATGTGTGTTAGTTATTGAGAACTGTTTCTCAGTTTGCTCTACGTCCTGAGTATTGGATACCGGATCGGGATCTCACATTTATAATTTGTTATAAGGGTTAAGAAAAGGTAGAGCACTGGGGAAGGGTGATATGTCTCTTAGAATAGAGAACGGAGCAATTGCTGTTGCTGAAGCCGTAGGCGAATATAACCTTATATTGCCCACTGGCAATACATTAATTTTGAACGACTGTTACTTCGTACCGTCTATGATGTGCAATATAATATCCGTTTTTTATTAGATAATGATGGATATAATTTTGCTTTAAATGTTATGAACATTTTCCTAAATCAAGTGTTGATTGGGTTTGGTATGTTGTGTAATGGTTCGTATGTTCTAAATCAAAATACAGTTCTAAACATACAGAACACATGCAAGAGGAAAAGTTCAGATATGACTGAAGGCTTCTTGTGGCATTGTAGACTTGGTCATATCAATGCGACTGGACTAGCTAAGTTGCATAAGAATGCATATTTGAACTCGTTCAAATTTACATCTTATGAAACTTGTCAGTCTTGTTTCAAAGGGAAGATGAACAAAACTCCGTTTACGAGACGCGGAGCAAGAGCTACTGAACTCTTGGGACTGATACATAGTGATGTATGTGGTCTAATATCTACACAACCAAAGGGTGGGTATTCCTACTTCATTACATTCATGGATGATCTCTCTAGATTTAGACAAGTGTTCCTGTTGAAACATAAGTCTGAAACTTTTGAGAAATTCAAGGAATATAAGAGTGAAGTAGAGAACTAGACAGGGAGAAGTATCAAAATCCTTCGATCTGATCGAGGAGGCGAATACTTAAGCACAGAATTCCAGAGTTATCTAAAAGAGAATGGGATTCTCTATCAGCTTACTCCTCCATATACACCATAGCACAACAATGTATCAGAGCGGAGGAATTACACCCTATTAGATATAGTGCGCTCCATGTTGAGTAAAACCGAGTTACTACTTTCCTTTTGGGGGTATGCACTGGAAACAATAGCATATATATTGAATAGGGTTCCGACCAAATCCGTGCCTACTGCTCGACATGAGATGTGGGAAGGGAAGAGACCATACCTTAATTTTATTAAGATATGAGGTTGTCCTACTTAAGTTAAGAAACAAAATCAGGACAAGCTCGAGGCGCGGTCAGTTTTGTGTAAGTTTATAAGATATCCAAAACACTTGTAAGGATATCTATTCTACCATTTCGTGGAACAAAAGGTGTTTGCTTCTTGACACGCCTTCTTTTTGGAAAAGGAATTTCTTGCAAAAGAAATTAGTGGGAGCGTGGTAAAGCTGAAAGAGATTCCAGAAACACAAAACTGAAGATTTAGTGGGACCTGATAATTCAAGTTCCCGATGAATCTCAATCACTCCGCAAATCTAGTAGGGTTTCTCGCCCACCCGAGAGATACTACGGTTTTCTCATAGACGGTGATAGAAAGAATTGCATCGTGGAAGATGATGAACCGACTAGTTTCGAGCAGGCTATCATGAGTGGGGACTCAGTGAAATGGTTGGATGCTATGCGATCTGAGATGGAATCTATGTACACCAAAAAAGTATGAACTTTGGAGGCTACTCCTGAAGGGATAAAACCCATTGGGAGTAAATGGATCTTCAAGAAGAAGATCGGTATAGATAGAAAAGTTGAGACCTTCAAAGCTAGACTTATAGCAAAAGGTTTTCTTCAACGACCGGGTGTCGACTATGACGAGGCCTTTTCTCCAGCGGTTATGCTTAAGTCCATCCGAATCCTACTTGCTATTGCTGCCTACCATGACTATGAAATCTGGCAGATGGATGTCAGGACCGCCTTTCTAAATAGTGATTTAGAAGAGAGCATGTATATGATATAGCCAGAGGGCTTCGAAGACAGTGGGAGCAGAGGAAAAGTGTGTAAGCTTCTTAAATAAATCTATGGATTAAAGCAGGTGTCACGAAGCTGGAACATTTGTTTTGATGTAGCAGTCAAAGAGTTTGACTTCATCAAAAATATAGATGAACCATGTATCTATAAAAAGGAGGTAGGGAGCATAGTCGTATTCCTCGTTTTGTACGTGGATGACATACTCTTAATAGGAAATGACGTTCTTATGCTACACTCGGTCAAGCTTTTTTTGTCATAAAAATTCTCCACGAAAGACCTGGGTGATGCCTCCTACATCCTGAGGATAAAGATCTTTAGGGATAGATCTAAAAGGATATTGGGATTGTCTCAATTCAGGTATATAGACACCGTACTAAAGAGGTTTAGTATGGAAGATTCCAAGCGCGGTAATTTATCCGCTTGTCAAGAAATCACCCTTTCCAAAAAGATATCACCCAAGACTGATGAAGAAAGGGCTCACATGAACATTATACCCTATGCTTCGACAGTCGGGTCCATTATGTATGCAATGTTATGTACAAGACCAGATGTACCTTACACACTCAGTGTGGTAAGTAGGTATCAATTAGACCCGGTGGAGAAACACAGGATAGCTGTGAAGAATATTCTTAAGTACTTGCTAAGGGCTAAAGGAATGTTCTTGGTGTATGGTAACGGAGACCTCCAAATGGAGTCTTTTACCAATTCAAGTTTCCAGAGTGACAAGGGTGACAACAAGCCTATCTCAGGTTTTGTTTTTACCCTCAACGGAGAGGCGGTTTATTGGAAGAGTTCTAAATAGAACACCATAGCAGACTCGACGATGGAGGCTGAATACATCGCTGCTAACGATACTGCCAAAGAGGCTGTCTGGATGAAGAAGTTCATCACTGAGCTTGGTGAAGTTCCATTCATTATTAATCCAATACCCTTGTATTATGATAACAATGGAGCTGTGGCTTTGGCGAAGAAACCCCGGTCCCATTGGCGATCCAAACATATTCTAAGGCGGTATCACCTGATTCGGGAGATAGTTGATCGCCGTGAGATCGAGTTTAGGAGAGTTGACATGAAGGAAAACACGGTGGATCCACTCACGAAGGCCCTCCCCCAGACGCAGTTCGAGAGACTTTTTGGGACGTTGGGTATGCGATACTACAACAACTAGCTTTAGTGCAAGTGGGAGATTATTAGTTATGTATGCCCTAGATACTATTATTGTATATTATAGTGGATACTTAGACATATGTATATAGAGGATAGTCTTGCTCGATATGATAATATGCTATCTGGTTCGTCTTTATCTTAACATGTGTATTTGTTTTAGTTTGCTGTTTTATTGATACATGTTGATAAAGCCCTTAGGATGTTTTCATGACTAAAAGAATTGTGATAGAGATCATACTAGTGGGGTCTGGATAGTCTATAAACATATCCTTAAATGTTTCTAGTCGAGAGAATATCGAGACATAGCATCGATATTCCAGAGTAGACTAATGTATACATTTTTTGACCCTGCATGGACGATGGTTGATCCCATAACCATTGGTGTTTGACACCAAAGATTGTATACAGGTGCTCACTGGAGACTGAGTACACCGAACGGACTTGCCGAGAACTCCTAGATGGTACTATACTTATCGTCAGATAGTAGTTCCCTGGTGACACTAGTACAGGTTAGTCTATAGACCTGAGATCGTCATAGTGTCTTGTGTGGTTCCCACTGTGCTTAGATTACTTCCTTACCATGGCTCTACTGAGCTGTGCAAATAGGTAGTAGTTAGGTACAGACCCGAATCACATGGAGGTAATGAGCGATAGGAGGGGTTTCGTCTCTCCCGGTATTGGGAGTTGATGTTGTGATATACGCGATTGGCTATAACCGCAAGTCCCTGTTCAGGGCTAATGAGATTTACTGATAAGTGTTATCAGTAGTTTCTCGATTAGTTATAGGCCACACATCGGCATGACTTATCGGGTTATTGAGGTTTGACAATACCATTCCCCAGACCCGATATGCAACGTATCAGACGAAGTGATATGAATATATGGTAAGAGTCGCTTATAGGCTTTACAGGGAGTTTGGACAAGTTTGCTTGTCAATCTTCTTATTCGACACATACCTGGGTAGCCGTTACATACAGTTAGTGCCAGTGACATACTTATGGATTTTGGATGGGATCCAGTAATTCACTGCTAACATATTCTCGGGTCTTTAGAGTCTCACGCCGAGAGTTTCCGAGTTTTGGCAAAACGATGTAGTTGCGGTACAGTGGTGCGCGCATGAGTCCGATTAGAAATAGTGTATATGATACACTGATGATAATCAGATGTGAGGTAATATTTGCCGATTTTTATGAAAGACGGATATTAAATCAATTGTTGATTTAATATATTAATACATATATTTGATATATGTATTTACTAGTATTATTATTTCACTTTATTTATTTTCCTTAATTATCGCACACGGATGCAAATGATATATTTAAGTATATGTATTTAAATATGTTAACATAAAATATTAGTATTATGTTACATATTAATACAAATACTTATTTATATAAATCCTTTATCCTTGAGTCTATGTTTGTTAAATTATGCTATGGAACAAGTTATCATTCTCTACTCTTCTTGGATGGACAACTGTAATCAAGAGGAGAGGGTGGACATGTGGAGGGTGGTTGAGATCTAAGGGCTTGGATTTAATTCAAGTTATGTTAAGAATTCTAATATTTTAGAATTCAAAACATAAGTTTTATTCTCATTCTCTCTCATCTCTTCTTCTTCCTCCTTTCTACCCTCTCCTCTAAATTACTAGATAAAAGAAAATAATTACGAAAAAATAGAAAAGGTGAAGGAAATTACATCCTAAAGTCTATAGCTTAGCATACTAGATGTTTTAGTGAACTTAAAATATTGAAGTTTGGAGCCAAAGCAAGGAGCTCTCAAGTGGATCCATCTTTGATAGGGAGATCACCTTCAAGCTTGTTCCCTCAACCTCTTGGAGCCCAAGAGGAGTTCAAAGGAACTTCGAAGAGAGGGACATGGTCTACAAAGGTTGTAGTATCTATATAGTAGTGTAAAAACTCTTTTTTATGTTACAAGTTCAATGTTTTAGCGTAGATCTTTACTTTAGTGGAGTTTTTGTTCTCTAGGTTTTTGAAAACCTTCATAGCTTGCTTCTAAAATAGTTTTAGAGTTAAAAAACTCCATCAAAATGGTACCAGAGTATAACTTGAATATTAAACTTGTCTTCGCAATTTTTAGAATCCATAAAAAATCATGTTTTGTGAAAACTTTGTGAAAACTAGTTTGAAAAACCTAACTTTTAGCCTAATTTTGGATCACCGCGGAGTTTGGGTTTGTACCGAAACTCTTTCGGGAGATCATTGCGACCCAGAGGCTTGCCGAAAGGAAAGGTGGAGGCCCCCACTCAATGACCACGATGAAGTGGCCAAAGGGGAGCTCTATGGTCGAGAGCAGCCTAAGGGCTGCTTTCGGCCAAAGAGGCTCCCCCGAGGCCACTTCATCGGTGGCCTTAGGGTATGGGCTCCGCCTCATCCACCGATGAACTTTCGGGTACCCCTCGGGTATCATGTTGTATTCTCGGTCAAATTTCGTTGTGAACAGTTTTCATTTCGAGGCTTAAAAGTGGGGTTTTTTTTGTTTCGAGCATGTAATTTTGGGTCATGTGATAATCCGTATTAGATGCCTAAGGTTTATGGGTTCTAATCGTTGTGTTTTTGGTTATTTCTCTATGGCAGCATGTCTCACAGCGTAGTAAAATCTTGACTATTGGGTATATGAACAACGGACGAGGTTACGAACTTGATACTTTCTTTGATGTTATGTTTTGATATGAGATGGATTGGATCATCGTGATTGAATAGCCGGGGGTTATGTGAGATGAGTGTTTTCTTTCATATTCATTCATATAAATTATTTTATGTAATATTCTTTTATTTGGGGCACATCCGGGAGTAGGGTTGTGTCGCTTATGATGTATATTATTTACTTTTCCGCACTAGGATAGACCCATGGCAGGGTGCACAAGTAACCGGGTTTTAGAGTCTAATGAATGGCCATCTCGAGGAGTCGAGACCAGTCACTTAACTCTAGAATTGGTAGGGTTTCTTCCTGCACTCGTATGGGTCTAAGGGTGTGGGATCTTAGCTATTCATCACGACCGTGGAATCCGTGGTTTCATTATTGGCTAAATCGAAACACGGAATTCCCAGTATATTCTCTATCTCATTATTTAATTCTGCTGTGATATTTGTGATGCTCTTATCGTTGCCTGATACGAATTCTATATATATATGATATAATAGTAGACACTATATATATTTTGCATCCGCGCTAGGCCTGACCCCGCATTGCCGTTAGTTAAGTAACTTTACGGTGAAGACCCGGGCCCCTGTAGCTAATGCGGATGGCATAACGTGTGTTTTATTTTTGTTTCTTCTGTGATGTTAGGATCTTAAATGATGGGATTTCATTAATAAGATTAATGAAAAGAAAAAAAACCTAAAAGATGTTGTAGAACCATATTTTTCAAAAAATGTAGCTCTAGTTTTTGCTTTGCATAGTGGTATTCATTCACAAATATCGAGCGCCTCATTCGATGAGGAAAAAGCCTATACCCCTTCACAGGGAATGACCCCTTTATCAAAAACCACTTGATTGTAATAATTTCTTGGTTATTATTTAAAAGTGTATCTAATCAAAATGTCCCCGGCAACGGCGCCATTTTGATTGATCGTTTTTCCCGTTGTGTAGTATATAGAGAAATTTGTAAAGAACTTCACAACCAAAAACTATTTTGACCGCAATCAAACTACGGTGTCGGATGTAGTTAATGAATGAGTGCGGATCGTCCACAGGGATTGCACGATTCACTTGTATTTCGATACGTTTGAAATGAAAAGTTAAGCAACAATAAACGAAAACATGATTCAAGAATGATTTGTATTCAAGTGTCACTATTCTTTACTCAAGAATCAAGAAACTATAAAAAATCAAGAATCGGTTGTTTTGATAATATTTCCAATCAACAATCAAGAATCTAAAAGAGGCTCGTAGGAATCGATAGGATCAATAGACGTGATGTAATCTAAAGATATCGTGTTCTTGTCCTTCGAAGGATTGATACTAGATTGATGATGATCGACGAGAGTTGGGGCTTTCTCGTGAAACTAGGGTTTCATCCTATAACCCTTGTTCTTTCGTCGATATCATTCATTTTCTAGCCTCTACCAAATTCAAGAAACGATCGTAACTCCCCAATTTCGATCGATGTCAATCAAGAAAGCATCGAAACGAAATGGGTCGTCGTTTCTTGAACTAGCTAGGGTTTACAAAACTCGTGGGAATCAAGAATCGATTAAAGCTATGTTACATCATCATTCTATTATCCGTCTCGACTCCTCGACGAGCGGAGTTTTATTCACACATCACCACAAAGACAATATCAAAGATTTGTAAAGATAACATGATGCGGAATTTAAAGAAAACAAGATAAAAGAATATCACCTTTTATTTAATCAACAATTTCAATACATTCTTTCAAGAATCTACAAGAAGAAGAAATCGATCGTTGACTCGGCTTCGCTCGTCTCCGTGGATCGTGGATCTACTTTGATCTCTTGCCCGATTGAAGATCGGCTCGGCTCATAAAAGGGTTGAAGGCATCTTGCTTGGCTTGCACTCAAGATCTTGAATTGTGGTTGGATTTAGGGTTAGGGTTTCCTACAAGCTCTCTCACTAAACTTGAGGAAGAGGGGATGAAGAAAGAGATTGATTTTTTTCTAAACTTTCCCAAGGTTGCCAAGATGTAAGATTAGTGAGCCTAGGGTCTTATTTATAGAACCCTCAAACCCTAAGTTTAGGTTTGAATTGGAACTTTCCCTCCCAAAGTTTGTTGAAGAGTTTCTAGAAGGAGTTTGTTAGGAGTTAGCTTAGGGTTTAAGCTAGGGTTTAGGGAAAGTTCTAGAATGATTAGGCTAATGTAGGTGTTTGCTGATCTGGTAGAAGTATCTGGAGTATTCTGGAACTTGGAATGCATTTCTGAGCTGTAGCCACTGAAACAGGAGTTTTGCACTGAAATTGAGGAGCTGATGTCACCAATGGGCCGCTCTTCCGCCGCAAGAACCAGGTAATGACCGCGCTTCCGCGGCGCCTTAATGAGCTTGGGCCTTGGGCTTTCTGGTGAAGCTTTGCACTGTAGTTTGAGCTTTTCTCTGATGTTTTGATTTGTATAATCCCTTCTGTGTTGATACCAGATTTGAGTTCAGTGAGTTTACGAGCAATTGTAATGGTCGAGCAATGTAATGATCGAGCAAGCTTCTCTTTTCCTGCACAGACTTCGAAACACGGGTTGCAAGATATAGAAAATATGCCATGTAATGCAATGCAGTCAATTTCCCTAGAAATGCCGGTTTTAAGGTCGAATACATGTAATCTGATATTTTGCGACCGATTTGCTAATATGTGAATTATGAATGCCGAACACTTCTAATTGTATGCAGATGATAAGGAAATTGCCGGTTAAAATATGCAATATTTTCGACTGATCAAATACCCCCAAACTTAATTTCGATCGTCTCGAGCGAATGTTTTATTAAAAAGAGAAGGAGAAAATAAAGAAAGAGAAAAACTAACTAGCACACTTTCGTAGGCAACACGATTGCACTGAGCACGTGCAACAAGCCTTTAAACCTCTAGGTGTCCCTAGTAGGAGGAGTGTTGTCTCCTGAGGGTTTTCAGCGGATTGCACCCACAAAATCCAATAATAAAAGCAAGATCATGAATATTACATTTAAAGACAAGAATTGTAAAAGAAAATCCTTGAAAATTAGGGTTTCCAACTAAGCTAGCTTTTCGGTTGTCATGAGTCCTATCTTAATGGTCATGAAAAGATGTCAGAAATCACGTCCTCCCTCAATAAAACATCGTCTTATTCTTCATTCCTATCTATTTTCCAAACATCGATCATATAACCCTGCGTGTGTGTAAAGGACATCCCTACATCCGGAGAATTCAATTCAAGCTATCATACTCTTGCCCATCAGCCTCAGTACTTTTTAATTAATGAATATTTAGACGAAAATTGCTCACACACTTTCATGCGACCGTTAATACTTCTTGAGGTACTAACCGACCGATTACTAATGTGCTTGCTTACTTGGTGTATTTTCCTTTTCTTGCACCACCTCAGGCATAGCAGTGACTCCCAGACCAGTTGGACTTAGGGCACTAGGTGAAGAAGCACCCTCGCCATACATTTTTTATTGCCTTTGGTGATAACAAAACCAGTGTTCATTTTTCTCACCACTTTATATTTTCTTCATTTTTTTTTTATTTCCTTCATACATCGGCTTTAAGATAAGAGCATTTCAAGGTATCCTCCACTATCCCAGGCTTTAAGACGTGTGTAAGTGCGAATAGCAGGGTATCAACGTTCAAAATGTTTGGCTTCCAGAATAGAAACTATTTTTCAGACTTATTTTTATCCTCAGATTAGTGACGTCCTTCATCTTACTAACCCTTGGGACAACGGCTCATAACTACTTATTACTAGTTCGTATAAGAAAACTTCTAATTTTCTTAGTTTTCTAAAATTTTTCCAATCTCATGGATGTAATTTTTCACTATCTAAACTTTCATTATCTTATTTATATACAAAAAGGTGTAAATATTAAAATTATTTTTATATTTGAAAATTTTTAAATTTTTATGGGTTTTAAAAATTTTTCAATTTTTATAGATTTTTAAAAGAAATGTTTTGTGCTTATGCAGATGATATGCAAATGATGCAAAAAATAAGCACAAACCTCCCCCAAACTTGTTTTCAACAGTGTCCTCACTGTTGCCTTCTGCTAAATCTCGAAAAACCTGTAAGCTTGGGAGGAATTTATTAGTGGGGGCAAAATATTTAAGTGAAGAACCTCCCCCAAACTTATTTTTGGCTCAAAATTTTGTAAAAATTTTCTTTTCAGGAGCCAGAAAAATTATACCCCCCCCAACTTGAATTATGCAATGTTAAACTTTGAAAATCACAAGTCGGGGTCAAAAATCAGTGGTCGATGCCAAGCTTTGCAAAGACCGAATGTTAACACCAACCATTCAAAAATTTTATCAATGCAGTGCTCGGGTTGGTGGAAGAAAAAGTGGGGAAAAGGTAAGTGGTGGAAGAGAGTGTGTGCGCGTCTCATTTTGGAGAGACGATGCAGTGTATGTGATGGATAACTCGCATTCTTTTTACATTTCAGAAGAAGGGGTGGAGGTTCAATTTCAGTGAGTTGGATATGATTCATCTCAACACCCGTGCTTTTTAGAAATGCGAGTTCATCAGCGAAGATCTCCTCAAAAGTTTCATCTATACCCCGAAGAATAATGTCATCACAAAGTGCGGGGTGATCTTCAGACTCTAAATTCAGTTCATAATCCGTGTTAATTGCAGACCCGGACATCTCGGTGGAAGAGTCCGTATGTGTATGATACATAGTTGGGTCAAACAATAACGTATGAAAAGAGTCTAGATCGGTATCAGGAGGATTATCTAATTCGCTGCTGTCGACATCCATTAAGTCGACAGAACAGACCTGAACAGTAGGTTCGGAGGGTACACTTCCTAACTTATAAATGTTCATCTCAATTGTCCTGTTTCCAAAGGATAGGGTCATGGAACCGTTACGACAATTGATGATAGCATTGGAAGTGGCCAAAAAGGGGCGACCTAAAATCACCGGAATTTGATTCCGTGAGTTCGCTACAGGTTGTGTATCAATTACAATAAAATCCACAGGGAAAATAAATTCCCCGATTTTTATTAACACATCCTCTAGTTCATCCCTAGGTCTGGTGATTGATCGGTCAGCCATCTGGAGAGTGCAAGGAGATGGTTTCAACTCTCCGATTCCTAACTGCTCATAAACTGAGAAAGGAAGCAGGTTAACACTTGCCCCAAGATCTAGTAGAGCACGGTTAATGTGTTTCTCCCCAATAGAGATGGAAATCGTAGGATATCCAGGATCCTTACGTTTCCTCGGTAATTGTTGGGGGAAATCTGTGTCTACTGTTTTAGCCATGAATATCTTCTTGGGCATTTGTTTCTTCCTCTTTCTAGTGCAAAAATCTTTAAGAACTTTTGCATATGCAGGTACTTGTTGAATTGCATCTAGAAGAGGGATATTGATGTTAACCTGTTTAAACATCTCAGTGATCTTCTCCATTTGTGGACTTGGTGTGTTAGCCCTTAACCGATTAGGATAAGGTGCTTTAGCAATAAGCGCTGGGTCCATCATAGGAGAAGGAAGTGTGTGTGGAACCGATCCCAGTATAGAAGTGGGGATCGTCCGTGGAGGGGTAAAAGAGGTGGGCTGTAGTGGCGAGCCTTTTGGGAAATGGAGAATAGGCTCGGAAGAGGGTGGTGGGGTAGAAGAAGTAGGGTCAGAAGTGTGTGTGTGTGTGGAAAGGTCTCAGCCGGGGTGTTGACATGATTTTAAGTATCATCAACTTCATCCCCAACATGATTGTCAAGCACTCTTCCAGATCTCAACGTGGTGATTGCATTCACATGATGTGAATAACCAGGATTGGGTAAGGGTTGAGCTGGAAGTTTCCCTTTTTCTCTTGTACTTAGTTCGGCTTTTAATCTTGCAATTTCTTCTTCCATCGATTTAATACTCTCGTTTTGGGACGCAGAGTTTCTCTTCATGTCATCGACGGAAGATTTCATTTCAGCCGAAACTTGCATGATATTTGTTAAGATCAAATTCATGTATTGCACAAAAGAAAAGGATTCATCAGTTCCGGTCAACTGTAAAGGACTAGACAGTGCAGGTGTGTTGACCGGATTTTGAGAATTATGTGCTTGAAAGGGGTGCTGACTTAATTGAAGTTGTGGCTGCTGTTGTGGTGGAGGGAGAGCCCGTTGAAATTGATTCGTGTTTGGAACCGTGTTTTGAGATTGGTTTTGGTTCCAAGCAAAATTCGGGTGGTTCCTCCAACCCTGATTATATGTGGAAGAAAAAGGATCGTTTCTAGGTCGTTGAAATGCGGCATTGGTATGCTCACGACCTTGAAACGGACATTCTTCCGTCAAGTGAGACGGATCAGAACAACAGCCACATACAGTTTTGGAAAGTGACATTTGATTAAGGGAGGCGGCTAAAAATTTGTTTTCCATAGTCTCGAGTTTCTTTTGTATAGCTGAAATGTCAGCTCTAACTCCTATGAAAATATCTGATTGGTTGTTGCCACTCCTAAATGATGGACTTTCCCACTGTAAAGACTTTTCGGCGAACTCTTCTAAGTATCGCCAAGCTTCCCCATCATCCTTAGACATAAAAGTACCTTGACACATGTTTTCAAGGCTCTGTTTAGTGTTAGGGTTACTGCCCTCATATATGATTCGGCAAAGCTCCCATCTCGGGATGCCGTGATGAGGACATTGAACCAATAGATCCTTGAAACGTTCAAAGCATTTAGAGAATGGTTCAGCGGGGAGCTGGGCAAATTGATTCAGTTCGCTACGGATTCGACCTGTCTTTTGGATTGGGTAAAATTTCTTAAGGAATGCCGCGAAGAATTCTCCCCAATTCGTAATAGAATGTGCGGTAGTGTTGTATAGCCACTTCTCGGCTATATCGCACAAAGTAAATGGGAGAAGTCGTAGACGCATAGCATCCACTGAAAGTTGAGACGTACCCATCATTGCGCATACGTTTTCAAATTTGGTAATGAAAACGTAAGCGTCCTCAGTCTCGAGTCCGTGGAATTTGGGTAAAAGATTGATATACTGGGGCTTAATCTCAAAGTTATCCCCATTGGCTGGTGGTGTGGATAAGCAGGTCGAAAGAGGACCTCTATGTGGATAGCATCTTTCCTGGAGAGAAATGTGGGGTGGAGTAGGATTCTGCGCACCAACGGACGGTGGCAGATTAGGGTCAAAGAAATTCGATGGATTCGGATCCATCGATGTGGGTGTGGTAGTGGGTAAAGAAGAGGTAAATGGAGAATTATCGACTTCGGAGTCGATAAAAGGTACGCGGACTAAACGGGCACTAGAATCCCGTGTCCAGCCTATCTTGCACTAAAAAGGGTTAGTACAAGTGGCAGCGTTGACTTATAATTAGGGGTAAAATGAATGCGGTGTTTGCTTTAAAAAGGGACGGATTTTGAAAAAATGATGCGACAAAACAAATGCAGCACACAACCCTAGAATCTAGTGGTCACCTAGGTCCAGCTCTAGACCGCTCCTAACTGCCAAAAGACAACTCGCAGGATAGAATCCTCCACTGCCTCTTTGTCCCCCTGTGGCCGGATAAGTGCCAGGTAAGTGGGAAGGAACCACCACTACAGTGGACCTAATTAATAACCACTAGCCTTAGATACACTCGCCTTAGGCACCACAAGAAAACGCGGATAAGCAATGAATTACCCACGGCCTTCTCTTGTCCTATTGAGCGCGACAGTCCTTAGAGTCTTCTCTAGATTTCTTTTAATTAATGAGGGTAATGCGGATGCAAGTTTGACGATTTTCGGGGCCTAGGAAGGGTAATGAAATCCCCACCTAATTTGGATTTGGCCGTGCCCCTTAAATTTCCGTATTAGAATGCAAACAACCAAGAAATCAAAATCACACACAATTTTTATTTTGCTTTTGCGCGCTGCGATTTATTTGCAAAGAATCCTGCAGCAAAGTGTTAGTTGGAGCTAAAATAGGAGAGGGGAGAGAGCAAGAAATCACCTGCTGGAAAATTTTCCAGAGAACCCTCAAGACTGCGGCGCTTCCGCCGCGATTCCTATGTATTAGCCGCTCTTCCGCGGTCAGGTATTGGGAACAGTGTACAATTTTTCAACAGCTTCTTCCTGTTGCTATCTACAGCTCTCTAGTATATCCCAAATAATTTTTCCACAGCACAGAATGCTCCAGATCACCTTGCAATCAAATCACAACACACGTGTAAGAGTTTGTACGAATTTTGATTTCAAGAAGTAAAACGTAATAATTCTTTCACTTCAAACTAAAATTGCAAATGAATTAGCGCGATCCCCGGCAACGGCGCCATTTTGATTGTAATAATTTCTTGGTTATTATTTAAAAGTGTATCTAATCAAAATGTCCCCGGCAACGGCGCCATTTTGATTGATCGTTTTTCCCGTTGTGTAGTATATAGAGAAATTTGTAAAGAACTTCACAACCAAAAACTATTTTGACCGCAATCAAACTACGGTGTCGGATGTAGTTAATGAATGAGTGCGGATCGTCCACAGGGATTGCACGATTCACTTGTATTTCGATACGTTTGAAATGAAAAGTTAAGCAACAATAAACGAAAACATGATTCAAGAATGATTTGTATTCAAGTGTCACTATTCTTTACTCAAGAATCAAGAAACTATAAACAATCAAGAATCGGTTGTTTTGATAATATTTCCAATCAACAATCAAGAATCTAAAAGAGGCTCGTAGGAATCGATAGGATCAATAGACGTGATGTAATCTAAAGATATCGTGTTCTTGTCCTTCGAAGGATTGATACTAGATTGATGATGATCGACGAGAGTTGGGGCTTTCTCGTGAAACTAGGGTTTCATCCTATAACCCTTGTTCTTTCGTCGATATCATTCCTTTTCTAGCCTCTACCAAATTCAAGAAACGATCGTAACTCCCCAATTTCGATCGATGTCAATCAAGAAAGCATCGAAACGAAATGGGTCGTCGTTTCTTGAACTGGCTAGGGTTTACAAAACTCGTGGGAATCAAGAATCGATTAAAGCTATGTTACATCATCATTCTATTATCCGTCTCGACTCCTCGACGAGCGGAGTTTTATTCACACATCACCACAAAGACAATATCAAAGATTTGTAAAGATAACATGATGCGGAATTTAAAGAAAACAAGATAAAAGAATATCACCTTTTATTTAATCAACAATTTCAATACATTCTTTCAAGAATCTACAAGAAGAAGAAATCGATCGTTGACTCGGCTTCGCTCGTCTCCGTGGATCGTGGATCTACTTTGATCTCTTGCCCGATTGAAGATCGGCTCGGCTCATAAAAGGGTTGAAGGCATCTTGCTTGGCTTGCACTCAAGATCTTGAATTGTGGTTGGATTTAGGGTTAGGGTTTCCTACAAGCTCTCTCACTAAACTTGAGGAAGAGGGGATGAAGAAAGAGATTGATTTTTTTCTAAACTTTCCCAAGGTTGCCAAGATGTAAGATTAGTGAGCCTAGGGTCTTATTTATAGAACCCTCAAACCCTAAGTTTAGGTTTGAATTGGAACTTTCCCTCCCAAAGTTTGTTGAAGAGTTTCTAGAAGGAGTTTGTTAGGAGTTAGCTTAGGGTTTAAGCTAGGGTTTAGGGAAAGTTCTAGAATGATTAGGCTAATGTAGGTGTTTGCTGATCTGGTAGAAGTATCTGGAGTATTCTGGAACTTGGAATGCATTTCTGAGCTGTAGCCACTGAAACAGGAGTTTTGCACTGAAATTGAGGAGCTGATGTCACCAATGGGCCGCTCTTCCGCCGCAAGAACCAGGTAATGACCGCGCTTCCGCGGCGCCTTAATGAGCTTGGGCCTTGGGCTTTCTGGTGAAGCTTTGCACTGTAGTTTGAGCTTTTCTCTGATGTTTTGATTTGTATAATCCCTTCTGTGTTGATACCAGATTTGAGTTCAGTGAGTTTACGAGCAATTGTAATGGTCGAGCAATGTAATGATCGAGCAAGCTTCTCTTTTCCTGCACAGACTTCGAAACACGGGTTGCAAGATATAGAAAATATGCCATGTAATGCAATGCAGTCAATTTCCCTAGAAATGCCGGTTTTAAGGTCGAATACATGTAATCTGATATTTTGCGACCGATTTGCTAATATGTGAATTATGAATGCCGAACACTTCTAATTGTATGCAGATGATAAGGAAATTGCCGGTTAAAATATGCAATATTTTCGACTGATCACCACTCCTTTTCAAATCATTAGTTTCTACAACGATATCAAGTTCATTACGTTAATGGTTTTCTTCAAAACCAACCGTAGCCCTCCGTCATTTCAGATAGGTATTGTTTCGTATTCGTGCTGTGTTTGTTGGCAAGCGTCAAGGCATAGTGTATGGAAGCTGAGTGATGCTTATCTGTAGCATAGAGATGCGATTGGTAGGAACAGCCGCATAACTTTGTTGGCATGCGTCAAGGGCTAGTGCGGGTAGATTCGAATCAATCACGAAATAACAGGTTGAACTTGAATAGCGAACTATGATTTGTTGGCAAGCATCAAGGTCATAGGTCGTTAGGGGTAAAAACAATATCGGGAATTTCACGTGTTGAAATTTGCAATGTGATTGCATAACTTCTATATGATAGTTGGATCCCGACACCCACTGCGAGTAAGCGTTACTCCAGGGAGAATTTTACACTTTACAATTAGCTAATCCAGTAGGTGTCTAGAAAGGTGTTTATGGGATTATGTCTCTGCGGAAACAGGGTTTATTTTAATTAGGTATGTGCAAAATCACGGGGAACTTATCTCGGAGTACCAACACTGGCCCGGCTGACCGGTTAGCAAACTTATAGAATGTAATTGATCCTGGCTAATTTTTCTTTTAGGGTTTGAAGAAAGATTTGATAAAAACAGTGGGAGCTATCCTGATTAAATAAGATGATAATCATTTTAATCTTATAAGAGTGCATGCTAAAGTGTTTCTTTTCTCTCTCTCTAGGTAGCGACCGTATCATGCCTTAATCAAGATAATAATATGGATGTATTAACCGAACCCGCTTATTATACTGGGCTGGGGAACGTTGGTTCTGTCCAAGCTTATGACAATAGTCATAAGTTAGGGTAAGGGATAGGGGAATATAAGGATTTCCACGCAACCCTAATAAAGAAGAAGCGTTTTGATGCATCTTCTTCAGATGTGTTAGTTATTGAGAATTGTTTCTCAGTCTGCTCTGCGTTCTGGGTATTGGATACCGAATCAGAATCCCACATTTGTAATTTGTTACAAGGGTTAAGGAAAGGTAGAGTACTGGAGAAGGGTGGTATGTCTCTCAGAGTAAAGAACGGAGCAATTGTTGCTGCTGAAGCCATAGGCGAATATAACCTTGTATTGCCCTCTGGTAATACATTGATTTTGAATGACTGTTACTTCGTGCCGTCTATGATGTTCAATATAATATCCGTTTTTTATTAGATAATGATGGATATAATTTTTCCTTAGAGAAAAATGTTAAGAACATTTTACTGAATCAAGCGTTGATTGGGTTTGTTACGTTGTGTAATAGCTTGTATATTCTAAATCAAAATACAGTTCTAAACATACAGAACACACGCAAGAGGAAAAGTTCAGAAATGAACGAAGCCTTCTTATGGCATTGTAGACTTGGTCATATCAATGAGACCAGATTAGCTAAATTGCATAAGGATGCATATTTGAACTCATTCAAATTTACATCTTATGAAACTTGTCAGTCGTGTCTCAAAAAGAAGATGACCAAAACTCCATTTACTGAATACGGAGCAAGAGCTACTGAGCTCTTATGACTGATACATAGTGATGTATGCGGTCCAATGTTTATGTAAGTATGTCATGCATTTGGCTAGAGAAAAAACACGATGCGGAATGGTAAAATCAAAATTTTCAAGCAAGCATGACATGCTTCCCTAGTGATCATCCTAAAACTATAACATGCAAGAATAAAAAAACTATGAGCTAAGAGAGAAAAATCATACAACCTATGATGCTTCTTCTTTCAAGCACCAAGGTGGGTAGTGAGGTGGCTCCTTTGATTTGAACTCCTAACTTGGTCTCCTAGAGTTCACCAGTTTAAGTCTCGTTGTCGGCCCTTTCCGTCGACGATGATCCACGGCGATGAATGGCGACTCGAGCTATTCCTTCTTCTTTACTAATTGCTAAGTAGTAAAGAGAAGTATGAGGTCGATGTTAATGGTGAAGGGTTTCACTCTTTTCTCTCTATTCTTTTCCTTCTCTATCCTTTTCTTTTTCTCAAGAATTTTGCAAGCATGAAAGAGAGAGAGAGTTAGGTTATGGCTCAACTCAATATGCTCTCATAACTTAAGCCATGCCACCTCTCTCCTATCATGTTAACACATGTCCTAAGATGTGTGAAATGTTTACACATCACCCTTAGGCATGCATGAATGAGAAAGGAAAAAAAGATATAAGAGAAAGAGAAATAAATATATCATGGTTAATAAATATTAGCCATGATATACAAATATGTTCACATCACATGGAACAAAAAGAAAAAGAGAGAGAGAGAGAGAGAGGAAAAATTGATATTAGGTTAATTATATGTATTATCACATAATATCATATAATTAAACTTGTCATTAAATTACAAATTAATTCAATGACCCTATTTATCTCAATAAACCGGCTAGTATCATTACCCGTCCGGCTAAAGACAAATGTCTAATCGGACCCTGCACGCATCCCATGCGCGCATTACATTATTTTGCTCGAGTGGACAAAACATCTGTGTGGGACTCTAAAAATCCGTCAACACGCTGGCAGTGAGTTATTGGATCACATTCTCAACTTACACGCACGTCAGCGGTACTAGCTGTATGTAACAGCCACCCAGGTATTGAACAAATGAAATGTCGACAAGAAAACTTTCCCGTACCCTACAGAGCCTATCGATGACACTTACCGTACAGTTCGGTCTCTTCGTCTGAGAATGTCGCATATCGGGTCTAGGAGGTGGTATCCCTCAGACTCCTACTAACCCGATGAATCATGCAAGCATAAAGCTCATAACCATATGGGAAACTAATGATAACGCTTATCAGTAAAACTCGCTTGCCCTAGCCAGGGACTTATGGTTACAGCTAATCTTACACTGTGCAACATCAACTCCCCATACCGGGAGAGACGAATCCCTTCCGATCGCTCATTTCCTCCACATGATCCGGGACTGTACCCAACTATTACCTATTTACACAACCCTTTAAGACTGTGGTAGGGTAATAATCTAAGTACAGTGGGGACCACACGAGACACTATGACGATCTCAGATCTACAGACTAACCTGTACATGTGTCACTTGAGAACTGCTATATGGCGATAGGTATAGTACCATCTAGGAGTTCTCGGCAAGTCCATTCGGTGTACTCAGTCTTTAATGAGTACCTGCATACAATCTTTGGTGTCAAACACTAATGGTTGTGGGATTAACCATCGCCTTGAACTGGGTCGAGAAACATATACACTAGTCTACTCTGGAATATCGATGCCCTGTCTCGATACCTCTACGACTAGGAACTTTTAAGGATGTGCTTATCGACTACCCATGGCCCACTAATATGATCGACATCATAGTCCTGGTAGTTAAGCAAAGATCCTAAGGGCTTTATCAACATATATAATTAAGAGAAAGAAATAAATGTATACACGTTAAGATAAAATCAACACCATATAGTACACTATCATTTTGAGCAATATTATTCTATGCATACATATGTCCCTGATGTCCAATATAATGTACAATAATGGCCTCTAGGGCATACATATCGAACAGTCTATACATGCAAAGGGTGGGTATTCCTACTTCATTACATTCACGGATGATCTCTTAGGATTCGGACATGTGTTTCGGTTGAAACACAAGTCTGAAACTTTTGAGAAATTCAAGGAATATAAGAGTGAAGTAGAGAACCGGACAGGGAGAAGTATCAAAATCCTTCGATTTGATCGAGAAGGCGAATATTTAAGCACGAAATTCCAGAGCTATCTAAAAGAGAATGGGATTCTCTTTCAGCTTACTCCTCCATTTACACCACAGCACAACGGTGTATCAGAGCGAAGGAATCACACCCTATTAGTTATGGTGCGCTCCATGATGAGTAAAGCCTAATTACCACTTTCGTTTTAGGGATATGCACTGGAAACATCAACATATCTATTGAATAGGGTTCCAACCAAATCCGTGCCTACCACTCCACATGAGATGTGGGAAAGGAAGAGATCATACCTTAATTTTATTACGATATGGGGTTTTCCTGCTTATGTTAAGAAAAAAAATCCGGATAAACTCGAGGCATGGTCAGTTTTGTGTAAGTTTGTGGGATATCCAAAACATTCGCAAGGATATCTATTCTACCATTTCGAGGAACAAAAGGTGTTTGGTTCTGGACACGCCACCTTTTTGGAAAAGGAATTTCTTGCAAAAGAAATTAGTGGGAGCATGGTAGAGCTGGAAGAGATTCCAGAAACACAAACTGATTTAGTGGAATCTAATAATTCAGTAGTTCCCGAGGAACCTCAGCCACTCCGCAGATCTAGTAGGGTTCATCGCTCATCCGAGAGATACTACAGTTTTCTCATAAACGGTGGTAGTGAGGATTGCATCATGGAAGATGATGCCCCGACTAGTTTCAAGCAGGCCATCATGAGTGGGGACTCGATGAAATGGCCGGATTCTATACAATCTGAGATGGAATCATGTACACCAACAAAGTATGGAATTTAGAGGCTGCTCCTGAAGGGGTAAAACCCATTGGGAGCAAATGGATCTTTAAGAAGAAGATCGGTGTAGATGGCAAGTGTAACGACTCTGAAATATCTGTACAAATATAATTTGTTCAATATATAGAAAAGGTATTTCAGTCTGATTAGGAGTTAGAAGTTAAAATTGTTCAATATAAGTAAGAATCAACTTATAACTCACTGGTAAATGCTCTATACTGCTGTTCCATAACCTGCAAATTTGAATCTCATCAGCCCCAAATATTTTTTATATTTTTCTTTTTAACTTTTCGAAAGCCTAAGAGTTGCACATGCCATACACGGAGAATCGAAAAGTTTCAGAGAAAACTAACTGGAGAAATGAGGAGTTAAGACAAATTAGAGCACATGGCCCAAACCCCTGGACCCAACTCCAAAATCCGACAGCCCAAATATTGCTCAAAACTACATCTGGCGGTTGGATCAAGCCCGATTGCCTTCGGGCTTCACCCGTACGTCCTATTGGCCCCCCTCTACTCCATTTTACACTTAATTTTCCCGGATTTCAACCAAAGAGCAGTGCAACCTTTCATCTATCCCATTAACACCATTTTATCCCTTTTTAATTCATTTTGAATTCACACACTCTCTTCTTTTTACCTAATAACCACCACCCTGTCCCCCAGCTCTCTCCTATTATGAAATCCATAGCAAAATTCTCTAAAAATTTCCTTGTACAAGAAGAGTTAAAGCTAGTCAAGTAGAGTTAGCTCAAGCCAAGTCCGTTTTCGAAGACCGGGGCCACTCTCGACGCTACCACGATCCACGAAGACCCCCCTCTCTTTTTCCTCTCTCCTCAAGCGTTACAAAACCCGTAAGTCCCTCCTACTCTCTCTATTCAATTCCTCTCCACCTTTCTTAAAACACAAAATCGACAAGGTGGAGTTAACCTTAATGTCACTTCATTAAAACCTTTTTATCATCTTTGATAGGCCAAATATGTCACACAAATACTCTAACATCGCTTTACAAGATTTTTGTATCATTTACTTTTTATGTATTTAAGATTCCATGTGAAATAAATACATATCGAACATTTTCATATAAATACCAAGAGCTTTAAAAGTACCTTTTAATCGATATCAAGAATATATAACTATAGAAAATTCACGGGGTAATGACCTACCCCACTCACATACACAATGGTTCATAGCATGATAAATTAGATACATGTTTGCCTCTAAAAGAAACAATTTTCATTAAAATACCATTACTTTACAAAATGCGTTTTAACCACTATTTTTAAAATTCTTTGCAATTGCGCCTCTACAACCCTTTTAAGGGAACCTATTTGTGCATGGTGTGGGTTATCGTACGTTCTTGGGATAGTAGAGCAGGATACAGAACTCCTCACGGAGAATTCGGTCTCGAAAGAAAATAAAAATACGATTATTAAAGAATACGACTTTTTCAACAATTAAATCATTTGAAAAATTTCATAAATCATAAATCCGTATTTTCTATGAAAACAAAATTTGAAAACTATATTTTAAAATGAAAAATTAAAGTTACAAAAAATACCAGCAAGTATACAAAAGTATAGTTTTCATAAAAATACAATAAACTTTTAAAAGCTGAATTTTGTCACTAAAAATACCATAAAGATCTAAAATATAATTTAATCAAAACACTCGACAAAATAGAAAATTTTACATAAAACCCCTCCAGAAATACAAACAATGAAAATACATATTAAACAACTTGAATATAAAATTAAAGACCTAGATTAATATAGGTTTAAACGGTATCATTTCTCTTGAGCCACAGGGAGTCGGAGAAAGTGAGTGCTTACTTATTCAGGTTAGACAACACTACAAATTAAAGGAATTATCAATGGCAATCATTTTGGAAAAAGACACAAATCCTACCGCCCATATATAGCGATTGTCTGATTATTCCCGAACTTAATTTCAAAAGTTAAATATAATCATAAGATATTGACTATAACCTGAATACTAACTCGAACTTGTTTTAAACTCGAACCTGAATCCAAAATCGAACCCAAACTTGAACACTTGACTTGACTTCACCGAACCATTAATATAACTTGACATGAATACCAGAATACATGATTACAACTTGAACCTGAACTTGTACATCTTTATATTCATGGATTCGGCCAAGACCTGTAAACTTAAACTATATACTACAATACACGGATATAAGGGGTAGATTGGTACGAAATGTATATCGTGGCATGAGAGGTCATTTTAAAAAACACCTAACCTGAATTCATATGCTGTTGTCTCATGAGTTTTGACGGGGCCTTGTACTTCCTGTTACCTTAGTTCACAGGGTAAGTTGGACTCTTCTCATAGACATGAATATTTTCTTTATCAAACTACAAACAACCACGGTTGAATAACTATCTTATAACTGATATACTTAGATACTCTCACTTACATCCTTTCCTATCACATTTACTTGGTTCCTATTCATTTTACATACTTTTATGTCATCTTTATTTTACTTTTTTTAGGGACTTACCGAGCGCTAGTTCGCTGACGACATTCCTCTCTATTTTTTTCCTTGAAATGTTCGTCAGGAGGACCAGGCTCTGAGGAGATAGAGCCGATCGAGGAGGACTTGGACCAACTCACCACCCAGCATGACTACTAGTTCCTTTTCTACACTTACTTTCTGTATGTCATTGTTTATGTACCTTTCAATCATTGTATCTCTTATTTCAGACAGTTGTATTTTAAAATTTGAATTTAAATAAAGTTGTTGTTTATTTTTATTACTCTTGTTCTTCTTGCACATTATTATATTGCTTATATACGCTTAATGTATTTATTAAGAGAAATGACACTCTCATAGTAAATACGTTGCGGGATTGCCATGTCACCGTTTGCGTCTGCTGAGAAGCGGGGCGTAACAGGTTTTATTGGTGGCCCATGCAGGTCAGTTCTGAATGAATTCTTAAGTAATATATCACAAGAATTATAAGAATCAGCAACTATACATTCGTTGTATTTCAAATTTCTTGAATCTATCCTAACATGTCTTTTCTATCAAGGTGATGGATTCTCTAAACAATACCAGCACCAACGTCAATGGCAACACATCACTGCCTACCCTACCACCTCCCCCTACCGTTGCGGCGCCAATTAACGAACAGACGGTGCTTTTTGAAGCTATCAAGAGCCTTATGGAGGACAGCAGAAGCAGCAAACTGCTATCCTTATGAACCGTCCCGAAACCTGGAGAGAACCAATTTCAGGCGTTGCGTCTAAAGAACTTCTTAGGGAAAGTGAGTCCCCTTGAGGCTGAAGAGTAGGCCCAAAGTATCGAGGAAAATCTTATAGCAGTGAAGGTACCCGACATATCTTGGGTTCGTATGGCAAAGCTTCAGCTCACGGACATCGTAAGAGTCTGGTGGAAAACCGTATTGCATAACCAATAGAGTGGAAGATGTTTCGCGGCCTATTCGATGCGAAGTTTTTCCCAGAGACTGTCCATTTTGATATGGAATAACAGTTCATCCACCTGCAACAAGGCTCTATGTGGGTAAAATCAGTGGATGAATATGATGCTGAATTCATCATGCTTAGCAGGTAAAGAATTCATCTCAAATTCTATTCCGTAAAACACGTAACTATTCTGACATCAACCTCATATCAGGTTCGCGACACACCTGATCCCTACCAATGAGATTCGGGCTAGAAGATTCCAACAAGCCTTAGACCCGGAGATTCAAGCGGCTTTAGTAACAGGAGACTATCTGACTCATGAACTCGCTCTGAAGGCAGCCCGCCGTTATGAAGCTGTAGTCAAGAAGAAGGGTAGGCTGCAATCAGCCGGAATCAAATGCCCTGTTATCCAGATGACTGGAGGAGCCTTTTCCAGGCCAGCTTTTGCACCCAAGAGGCCAGGAGGATCGTTTAACCGATCCAGTACAAAATTCTGTTTCTACTGCAAGAGAAACAGACACTTGGTGAAAGACTGTAGGCATGAAAATGGTCTGTCTTTGATTTGTGGAGCATCTACTCACGCTATAGGAGCATGCCCATATTGAGGTAACACAGCACCAGCACCCAAACCCACAATTCCAGCACCACAGAGGCCAGCTATTCAAGAACCTACACCCCGCCTAGCTCTTCCTGCACCATCTTAACGTGGACCGCCAAGACAGCCTCAGCGTCAGTTCTATTAGGCACAAAGAAACGTGCCTCAAGGGCAGAGGAATGTGCCTCAGGTGAGGAGGAATGTGCCGAGTGTTGGATATAGTGCCCTCAAGGCGATTATTGTAATTGCAGGCACGTGATTATGATAATTTATGGAGGACCTATATAGGTACGACAATATTACTCGAGATGATAATATACTATCTGGTTTGTCTTTATCATTAATGTGTACATATTTTACTTGTTATTACGTGTCTCTAATATATAATGATGAAGCCTGTAAGATTCTTGCTTGACTACCAGGATTATGATGGCGATCATATAAGTGAAAGCTGGATAGTCTATAAGCACAACCTTAAATATCCCTAGTCATGGGAGTATGGGCATCGATATTCCAGAGTAGACTAGTGCATAGGTTTCGAGACCCCGACGAGGGGCGGTAGCCAGTCTCACAAGCTATTGGTGTTATGTCACCTAAGATAGTATACAGGTGCTCACTGGAGGTGAGTACACTGGACGGACTCGTCGAGAACTTCTAGATGGTATTATATCTATCGTCAGATGGAAGTTCTTGAGTGGTATTAGTACATGTTAGTCTTTTGACCTGAGATCATCATTTGGTGTAAGTTCCCACTGTACTTTGATTACTACCCTACCACGGCTCAAAAGAGTCGTAAAAACAGGTTTTAGATGGGTACAGTCCCGAGCCATATAGAGGCAGTGAGCGATTGTCGGGGATTCGTCTCACCTGGTATTAGGAGTCGATGTCATGCTGTGCTCGGTAGGCTATCACTTTAAATCCATGGCCATGGTAGATGAGATTTACTGATATGAGTTTAGTAGTTTCTCGGTTGGTGATGAGCTTGACTCCGACATGACTTATCGGGTTATTAGGAGTATGACGTTTCCACCCCTAGACCCGGTATGTGATACTCTCAGACGAAGAGACCGGACTGTGCGAAGATTGTCATATTCAGGCTCGGTAGGGTATGGACGGACTTGATTGTCGACCTCCCTTTCGACAGATACCTGGGCACCGTTACGTATAGCTAGCGTCGCTGACATATATATGGTTTTTGGATTTATCCAGTAAATCACTGCCAGCGTATTCTCGAGTATTTAGAGTCCCACACAGATGGTTTTCTCGGTTCAAGTGATATGATATAGATGACATATGTTGGTATATACAGAGTGTCCGATTAATTACGTGTACAGGCTACACAGACTTTAATCAGACGGTTGATAATACTAGCGGTTTAGGATTAAGCCGGATTATTGAATCAAGTTTTGATTTAATAATTTATATATATATTTTTCATATATATATTCTAGTATTATTGTTCACTGTTCATTTTCTATCTTTTGGCTATTCGTATTTTTGTACGAATACGCATATATGTATTTCAATATGTATACCGGGTTGTATTCCGTATTTATACATAATTTGTTTTAGAAGATGGACACTTCATTTCTTGATTTTTCTTTTATAGAAAATAAAAAATGAGGTGAAGGATGAGGTGTAAAGAAGTATGGTAGAGAGGTATGGACTTGGTTTTAAATATTGCAAAAATCATTTGTGGTTACTATTCTTTCATGGTTGCAAAAAGAAAAGGATCCATATTCTTTTCTAGACTTGGTTTTTTTTCTTCACTTGAAGACTTAGCCATTTTTCCCCATGGCTTCTTCTTCTTCACCTCCTCCTCCTCTTTCTAGGTAGCTCACTTGAGCTTAGATAAGAGAGAAAAGATAGTGAAAATATTCCTACATCCCCACTCTCCATTCGTAGCGAGCTTGGAGCGTCGGTCGCTTCACTAGGTGAAACCGGAACTTGGATCGATTTCCCTCAGGTGGATTTTCGGCAAAGGCGGTTGCCACTCAAGCACGATCTGAACAGCATACACGGAGCTTGGAGGGGTCTTCCATGATTGAGTGGACACGCGTCGAAGGTAGTATTCTGTATCTTTGCATGCTTGGTTTGCTAGTTTAGGCGTTTGGATCGATTCTAGGTTCGGGGTTCCTTCGTGTTAGCTTAAAATTTTTGTTTGCCAATCGCACTTCCGCTGCGCCGCAGACACTAGGGAACCCTACAATGGTATCAGAACCTTCCAAACACCGTAAACTAGCTAGTTACGACATTAGAAATCACGTTTTCTCGAACATTGAAAAGTATCGAAAAAACAGTCCCAAAATTTTGAGTTTTGACATGTTTGCACACCCCGCGGCTCACGGTTTGAACCGAGAATCCGCGGGGTGGTGTGTGGGTACCCCAGGGAGACCCGGGATAGACCAAAGGGCTGGGCCCACTCCCTAAGGCCACCATAAGGTAGTCTTGGGGTGGGGACCCGAGACTGCCCCCCATGGCCTAGGACCGACAGAAACATTGGGCAGATACAAAGCACTGACGCTTGGAGTTCCAACCCGGAGAACATGTATTTCTGAAGATCTTTCCGATCAGAAGAGTGATGTTTTGGTAAACGGGGTAAACTCAGTCTAAGGTACATCGGATCGTTCGACATACTTGAAAGAGTTGGAGAAGTGGCGTACCGGTTGGCACTACCACTCTCATTAGAAGGAGTGCACAATGTGTTACACATATCCCAGCTACGACGAGCTACGACGATATGTGATCGACTACAGCCATATACTTGATCACTCAGAGCTCATTGTTCAAACAGACTTATCTTGCGAGCAGCAACCAGTCGAGATCATAGATCAAAAGGTGAAGACATTACGGAACAAGAAGATGAACTTGGTCTAAGTGATGTGGAGAAGGGATTCGCTAGGATAATCAACCTGGGAGCGAGAAGACGATATGCATACATGATACCCTCACCTATTTGAAAATTAGTCCTTGAACGAAATTTTTATAAGGAGGGTAGAATGTAACGACTCTGAAATCTCTGTACAAATGTAACTTGTTCAAAGTATAGAAAGGGTATTTCAACCTTATTAGGAGTTATAAGTTAAAATTGTTCTATAAAAGTAAGAAGCAACTTGTAGCTCACTGGTAAATGCTCTACACTGCTGTTCCATATCCTGCAAGTTTGTATCCCATCAGCCCTAATTATTTTTTATATTTTTTCTTTTTAACTTTTCGGAAGCTCAAGAGTTGCACGTGCCATACACTGAGAATCGAAAAGTTTCAGAGGAAACTAACTAGAGAAATGAGGAGTTAAGACAAATTAGAGCACGTGGCCCAAACCTCGAGACCCAACTCCAAAATCCGACCGCCAAAATATTGCTTAAAACCACATATGACGGTTAGATCAAGCCCGATCGCCTCTGCGCTTCGCCTGTGTGTCCCTTTGGCTCCCCTCTAGTCCATTTTACACTTAATTTTCCCTGGTTTCAACCAGAGAGCGGTGCAACCTTTCATCTATCCCATCAACACCATTTTATCCTTTTTTAATTCATTTTTAATTCACACATTCTCTTCTTTTTACCCAATAAATACCACCCCATCCCCTATCTCTCTCCTATTATGAAATCCATAGCAAAATTCTTTAAAATTTTCTTTATGCAAGAAGAGTTAAAGCTAGTCAAGTAGAGTTAGCTCAAGCCAAGTCCATTTTCGAAGATCGGAGCAACTCTCGACGCTACCACGATCCAAAAAGACCCCCTCTCCTTTTTTCCTCCTTCCTCAAGCGTAACAAAACCCGTAAGTCCCTCCAACTCTCTCTATTCGATTCCTCTCCACCTTTCTTAAAATACAAAATCGATAAGGTGGAGTTAACCTTAATGTCACTTCGTTAAAACCTTTTTATCATCTTTGATAGGCCAAATATGTCATACAAATACTTTAACATTGCTTTACAAGATTTTTACATCCTTTTTTTTAATGTATTTAAGATTCCATGTGAAATAAATACATATCGAACATTTTCATATAAATACCATGAACTTTAAAAATACCTTTTTATCGATGTCTAGAATATATAACTATAGAAAATTCATGGGGTAACGACCTACCTCACTTACATACATAATGGTTCATAGCACGATAATTTAGATACATGTTTGACTCTAAAAGAAATAATTTTCATTAAAATACCATTACTTTACAAAATGCTTTTAAATCACTATTTTTAAAATTCTTTGCAATTGCGTCTCTACAACCATTTTAGGGGAACCCATTTACGGATGGTGTGGATTATTGCACGTTCTTGGGATAGTAAAGCGGGATACAGAACTCCTCACGGAGAATTCGGTCTCGAAAGGAAATAAAAATACGATTTTTAAAGAATACGACTTTTTCAACAATTAAATCATTTGAAAAATTTCATAAATCATAAATCCGTATTTTATATGAAAACAAAATTTGAAAACTATATTTTAAAATGAAAAATTAAATTTACACAAAATACTAGCAAGTATACAAAAGTATAGTTTTCATAAACATACCATAAACTTTTAAAAACTAAGTTTTGTCACTAAAAATACCATAAAGATCTAAAATATAATTTAATCCAAACCCTCGAAAATATAAATAATATTTTTACCATAAACACCGTCGAGGTTATTTTCAAAATAGATCATTTTACATAAAACCTCTCGAGAAATGCAAACAATGAAAATACATATCAAACAACAACAACAACAACAACTTAGCCTTTTATCCCAAGAATATAGGGTAGGCTACATGAACCAACATGAAAATCACGCCGGTTCCAGCACATGAATCCTCCGCCTCCACTCACTCCTATCGAACAATATACTTTCATTGAGGCCTTTGGCAACCATATCTTTTCATATCACCTCCATCCATGTTTTTTTCGGTCTCCCTTTCGCCCTTTTGACATCGCCTATATCGAGGGTATCCATTCGTCGAACCGGTGCTTCCATAGGTCTGCGTCGTACATGACCAAACCATCTTAGCCGGTTTTCCCGCATCTTCTCCTCCACAGGTGCTACCCCAACTTTTGCACGAATATCCTCATTTCGTATCTTATCTTTTCTAGTGTTACCATACATCCAACGAAGTATGCACATCTCAGCTACGTGTATCTTCTGTGTATGATGCTTCTTAGAAACCCAGCATTCTGTACCATATAATAAGACAAGCCAAATAACGCTCTGATAAAACTTCCCTTTCAATTTTAACGGAAAGTTACGATTGCACAAAATATCTATTACACTCCTCCATTCCAACCAACCGGCTTGGATCCTTTGATTAACATCGCTATCGATCTTCCCATCTTTTTGGATGATGGAACCTAGATATCTAAACCAATCACTCGGTGATATCTCTTGCCCTTCCAGTGTTATACCAATATGACCCCGACTTCTCTGTTTGCTAAATTTGCAATGCATATATAATATCTTGGACCTGCTCAATCTGAACCCCCGAGATTACAACGTTTGCCTCCATAACTCCAATTTGGCATTAACCCCCGCTTTCTTCTTATTTACTATAACAATATCGTCAGCGAATAGCATACACCAAGGTAACTCATCTTGGATAGTTCTAGTAAACTTATCCATCATGATAGTAAGCAGGAATGGACTTAATGCACAGCCTTGATGTACGCTAATTGTAATCGAAAAATCACTCGTTAGGCCGCTGCAAGTTCTGACATTTGTCACTACTCTATCGTACATGTCCTTGATTATGTCAATGTACTTGACGGAAACCCCCCTTTTCATCATTGTCCCCCATAATACCTCTCCATATATCTTGTCGTACGCTTTCTCTAAATCAATAAATATCATATGCAAATCTCTTCTCCTCTCTCGAAAACACTTGACAAGTTGACGAAGCAAATGAATAGCCTCTGTTGTCGATCTCCACGCATGAACCCAAAATGGCTCTTTGTTATCTTAACATTCTTGCTGAGCCTGTGTTCAATCACTCTATCCCAAAACTTCATGGTGTGACACATAAGTTTTATTCCACGATAATTTGAGTAATTTTGAATGTCACCCTTGTTCTTGTAGATAGGCACAAGGGTACTTTTCGTCCACTCGTTTGGCATCTTTTTAGTCTGCCAAATCTTATTAAACAGATCTGTCAACCATTTAATACCAATTTCTCCTAAGCATCTCCAAATCTTGATAGGAATCCCATCTGGACCTACCGCTTTTCTTTATCTCATTCTCTTGAAAGCTTCTTTAAGCTCAGGTATTCTTATTTTACGCATGAAATCACGGTTTATATTTTGAGATTGAATGACAAGTCCATCCAAATTCTTAGTAAAGATCTTATTGAACAATTTGTCAAAATAATCTCTCCACCTTTCCTTGATATCCTCATATCTAACTAAAACCTTCTGGTCTTCATCTTTGATACACTTCACCACACATAAGTCTATGGTCTTCTTTTCCCTCATCCGAGCAATCCAGTATATATCATTTTCAGTCTCCTTAGTGTCCAACTTCTTGTACACCTCCTTATAGACCTTAACTTTCCTGAACAGCTTTCTTAACTTCCTTTTTAGCCATATTATACTTCTCAAATCTCTCCGCATCTCTGCTTTTCTTCAAATTTTTATAAAAATCCCTCTTAATTTTAATAGCAGCCTTTACTTCTTCAGTCCACCATGATGTGTTCTTAGATGGTGGAGCACCACCTCTCGACTCACCAAGTAGATCTCTAGCTATCTTATTGATACAACTATCCATCTTGTTCCATGTTCTGTCTGAATCATTTTCAGACTGCCAATCCGCTTCTTGAACTACATGACCTATAAAACCCATTTAGTTACTTTCCTTCAATCTCTACCACTTAATTCTAGGCTTTACCTTACGTTTAATCTTCTTAGATCCTCTTATAAATCGAAAATCTAAAACTAAAAGTCTCTATTGAGTGGTTACACTTTCACCTAGCACTACCTTACAGTTGATACAACAAGCTTTATCTATCCTTCTCGTCAAAAAAAGTCTATTTGACTTGCACTTGATCCGCTCCTAAAGGTGATAAGGTGAGACTTTCTTTTCCTAAACCAAGTGTTTTCTAAGATCAAGTCATAAGATAAGGCAAAATCTAGAATCGAGCTACCTGCTTCATTCCTTTTTCCAAAACCAAAACCTCCATGGATAATATCAAACCCACTACGACTAGTACCTACATGTCTATTGAGATCACCACCAATAAATAACTTCTCTTCACTAGGTATCTTTTGCACCATCTCGTCTAAATCCTTCCAGAATAGACGTTTACTAGTATCATCAAGACCTATATGTGGTGCATAAGCACTAATAATATTAAGGATCTTCCCACCTAGAATAAGCTTAACTAGTAAAATTCTATCACATTTTCTCCTAATCTCAATTACATCTTCAAGCAACAGTCTATCTATGATTACGCCTACCCCATTACAATTTTTATCTTTACCCGTATACCAAAACATATAACCCCAAGGCTCTATGACTCTACCCTTTTCACCTACCCACTTAGTTTCTTGCAAATACATAATACCAACTCTCCTCCTAATCACCACCTCCACTAATTCTGTTAGTCTACCCGTAAGGGAACCTATGTTCTAAGAAATTAGACAGATCCTATGAAACTCTTACTTATTTGTCACTATAAATTAAAAGAATTATTAATGGCAATCATTTTGGAAAAAGACACAAATTCTGCCGCCCATGTACAGCGGTTGTTTGATTATTCCCAAACTTAAGAATTTCAAAAGTTAAATCTATTCATAAGATATAGACTATAACCTGAATACTAACTCGAACTTGTTTTAAACTCGAACTCAAAACCAAACTTGAACACTTGACTTGACTTAACCGAACTATGATTGTAACATGACATGAACTTGACATGAATACCTGAATACTTGATTACAACTTGAACCTGAACCTGTACATCTTTATATTCATGAATTCAGCCAAGACCTGTAAACTTAAACTATATACTACAATACGCGGGGATAAGGGGTAGATTGGTACCGAACGTATATCGTGGCACGAGAAGCCATTTTAAAAGACACCTAACCTGAATTCATGTGCCGTTGTCCCGTGGGTTTTGACAGGGCCTTGTACTTCTTGTTACCTTAGTCTACGGGGTAAGTTAGACTCCTCTCATACACATGAATACCTTTTTTTATCAAACTACAAAGAACCATGTTAGAATAACTATCTTATACCTGACATGCTTAGATACTCTCACTTACAACCTTACCTGTTCACATTTACTTGGTTCCTATTCATTTTACGTACTTTTCAGTCATCTTTATTTTACTTCTTTTGGGGACTTACCGAGCGCTAGTCGCTGACGACATTCCTCTCTGTTTCTTTTCTTTTGAATGTTCGTCAGGAGGACCGGACTCTGAGGAGATAGAGCCGAGGCAGGAGGATTTGGACCAGCTCACCACCTAGTCTGACTACTAGTTTCTTTTCTGCACTTACCTTCTGTATACCATTGTTTAGGCACCTTTCAATTATTGTATCTTTTATTTCAGGCATATGTATTTTGAAATTTGAATGTAAATAAAGTTGTTGTTTATTTTTATTACTCTTATTATTCTTGCACGTTGTTATATTGCTTGCATACGCTTAATGTATTTATTAAGCGAAATGACCTTCTTATAGTAAATACGTTGTGGGTTTACCACGTCACTGTTTTCGTCTACTGGGAAGCGGGGCGTGAGAGAAAGATTGAGACCTTCAAAGCTAGACTTGTTGCAAAAGGTTTTCGTCAACGATCGGGTGTCGACTATGACGAGATCTTTTTCTCCAGTGGCTATGTTTAAGTCCATCCGAATCTTACTTGCCATTGTTGCCTACCAGGACTATGAAATCTAGCAGATGGATATCGAGACTGCCTTTTTAAATGGTGATTTAGAAGATAGCGTGTATATGACACAGCCATAAGGCTTCGTAAATAGTGGGAGCAGCGGAAAAGTGTGTAAGCTGCTTAAATTAATTTATGGATTAAAGTAGGAGTCACGGAGCTGGAACATCTGTTTCGATGTAGCAGTCAAAGAGTTTGACTTCATCAAAAATATTGATAAACCATGTATCTATAAAAAGAAGGTAGGGAGCATGGTCGTATTCCTCGTTTTGTACATGGATGACATACTCTTGATAGAAAATGACGTTCCTATCCATCAGCCCTATTCTGTTTTGAATTGAATTGAATTGTTTGTATTGAATTGATTATATTGAATTCGTTTTAAGAAGTTGTGGTTGTGGTTATAGGTTTTGTATTGAATTGAATTCTTTGTATTGAATTGATTGTATTGGATGTTTGAAAACAGGGTCGGCCCTATTCTGTTTTTTGCTGTATATAACTTATTTCGTCGGCCAAAGCCCGTCGAAATAATTCACTCGACAGAACAAAGTAAGCGCCCGACGAATTAATATTTTTTCCGTCGCATTTTTTCTGTCGGACTTAAGTAGATAGAAAAACTTTATTTCGTCGGGTTTCTATTTTTTCTGTCGGGTAACCCCCAATGAAATATCTCAGTTTTTCTTATAGTTCCTGTTGGATATAGTGCCCTCAGAGTCAATTATTGGATCACAAGCACGTGATTGCAATGATTGAGGGAGGACCTATGCCGGCAAGACAGTCTTACTCGAGATGATAGTATGCTATCTGGTTTATCTTTATCATCGTGTACTGCTTTAGGTGACATTACTGATCACTATTACACGTTGATAGAGCCCCTAGGATTCTTGCTTGACTGCCAGCAGTATGATGGCGATCATATACGTGGGAGTTGGGGTCTATAAGCACATCCTTAAAAGGTCCCTAGTCGTGGGAGTTTCGAGACATGACATCGATACTCCAGAGTAGACTAGTGTATACAGTCGAGACCCCGACGATGGGCGGTGGCCGGTCTCACAAGCCACTGGTGTCAGTTGGTTCACCTAAGATGTATAAAGGTGATCATTGGGTTATGAGTACACCGGACAGGACTCGTCGGGAACATGCTAGTTGGTCTTATACCTGACGTCAGATAGCAGTTCCCTGGTGACATGTGTACAAGTTAGTTCATCGACCTGAGGATCATCATTTTTCTCGTGTGAGTTCCCACTGTACTTTGATTACTACCCTACCACGGCTCAAAGGAGTCGTGCAAACAGGTTTTAGTTGGGTACAGTCCCGAGCCACATGGAGGCAGTGAGCGGATCGGCAGGGGTTCGTCTCTTCCGGTATTGGGGGTGAGGTCGCGCTGTGTCTAGGAGATCCATTACACGAAGTCCTTGGCCAAGGCAGGAGATTTACTGGTAGGTATTCCAGTAGTATCTCAGGGTGTTCTGGGCTACACTCCGACACGACTTGTACCGCTTTTGGGGGTCTGACTTTTACCAACCCCCTAGGCCCGCCATGCGATGCTCATTGACGAACGGACTAGACTGTATGGATATTGTTACTGACAGGCTCAGTAGGGTGTCTGGATGAGTTCGCTCATCGACGCCCCTTTTGGTCAATACCTGGTAGCCCGTTACGTATGGCTAATACCTCTGACGTGCTAGTGGTTAAATCTATAACCAAAGTATTGACGAGTCTTTAGAGTCCCCCACAGACAGTTTCTCAAGTTACGGGCGAAACGCTGTAGAGGCCGTATGGATATATAGCAGGGTTCGATCATATACGTGCGGTATTCCACGGATCATGATCGGACGGATAATACTAGCGGGCTTTGGTTTAAGACGGATCCTAGTATTGTACAGTGTAGATTTTGTCTCATTGCATTTGTATTCGATTGGAATACAAATGCGGGTATGTATATACGGTTGTGGGGTTTTCCTGTAATTTATTACGGGATCAGTTTTTTGAAGTTGCTAGTTTCCATTCCGTTTCAGCCAGTTTTTCTTTCTTCCATACTTGGCTGAATTTTCCATGGAGGGACTACTTTGCAAATGTGCAAATTAGATTTATGGAGGGTGTTATTTATGACATGGATGGTTCATGATTATTCTAGCATCTTATGATGCTTTTCTTGTGCTCTTTCCTTTGCATTTATTGTGATGGATTTTGATAGGATTGATTTGGAAATTGGTGTGACCATAATTCCTCATTATCATCACATTTTCTTATGGTTACCTTCCCACTAGATTGTGATCACCCCCTTGACATTTTCCACTACCTATCATGGCCGGCCACTAGAGAGAGGGAGTGAGATTTTTGGGTGAGGAATTGTATTCTCATTTCATTCCTTGCAAGAAAAATGAGAGCTCCATTTTTTCCAAAGTTCATTTTTCCTCTTCCCTCCTTCAATGGCAACTTCATACCCCCTTGAGACAAATGCTTCTACACTTAGTTTACAGCATTCTTGGACACGTCGGCTTGCCAACTTCGTGTCCGAGTTGCCTCGGTCCAGAGATGGGAGCCCGTAAAAAGAATCGGCGATGCGGTGCCCTTTCCGACGAGGAGATAAAGACTGGAGATTCCACGAGGAGATCGGGATGGAGGCCAAAGACCGAAGGACACGGATCGCTCGGTATAACTTTCTACCCTTTCTCTTGTTTGCTAGCATTAGGTTAATGGTCCGATCCGGGTTTTTAGTACGCGGTAGCGCCGGTTTTCTAGTTTTTAAAAAGTTTCGTTTCCGTATTTTGGCCTCGGATAGACGGCCGGGGCGCTGCCGTGCACTTACAGTTCCGTCAGTGAACTTGCGCTATGTAAGCCCCCAATAGATGTATGGATTATATACATAAAGTGCAAGGCGACAAGTAATATAGTATGAATGGAAATCATGAAACATGAACAAGTATAACATGCAAATATTAATGGTAACTATGTAAGCTTGACAATGTAACATGAGAATGGAAATTAAGTATAGCATGTCTTTTATATATAACAAGGAAGTGTAGCGTATGTATAGTGTCAGTTAACATAAGCATCTAACAGGTAAAATGTTGAACAAGAAGTGAATAGCAATGTGTCTTAAAAAAATCTCTACAAGTGTAAACTAATCTAACGTCAGTTCAAGTGTGAGTGTCAATCAATCTCAAGAGTATTCACAAACCCAAGGGTAAGGCCTCAGGGGCAAGGAAACACGGGCCCTCATGAGAGTGTTAGTATTCATGTCGTTAGTATTTATGTCTTTAATATGGGACTCCTGAGATTCTGTTGAACTCACAACTCAAACTACCCCAAAACCCGCGTATTTAATTTATAGTTGATGTCACAAGTCTTGCCCTAAACCATGAATACATAAAGGAGAGTACAAGTTTAAGTATCAAGTCGAGTTCGTATTCATGGTTCGAGTCAAGTCAGGTCGAGCATGCAATAGGTTTATCACAAGTCATGTAGGATATCATGTGTTGGGTTCTGTACAAGTCAATTCTCATGAAATTTGAATTCCGAGAAGATACGAACTGACTCTGTTTATATACCGGGAGATAGGAAAGTGGTAGAACTCATTGTTTCCGGCTCCCTGAAGCTCAAAAGAGAAGAACTCAATCGAACCTTCAATGTCTAGATGAAAGAACTTGGCGATTGACCTTTTAGGAGATCTTCGATTTTGAAGAGGAATTATTGAGGGGAATTTTCAGATAGGAAATTTTCAAAGGAGAAGAATTTTGGATAGTCAAAAGAATGAGGAAGAAAAAGAAACAATTAAAAGGATTTTGTATTGGAAGGAATTAAAAGACATTAAAAGTGAATGAATGATATTAAAAGAGGATTTATGTAGAAAATGAAGAGTTGGGGGGTTAATGAAATGAAGGGGTGGTTTTAGAAATGAAATGAACGGTCACAAACCCATAGAACTCGTCAAATGGATGTCGGGTTGTTTCAGGTCCGAGAGAGTGCATGAGAAGGCTCAAAATCCTCTTGAGCCGTCTCATGAGAACAGAGTATAAAAATAGCTTTTCAGGTAAGTTTTAAGATGACTCAAACTTAGCTTGAGCCATCTCAAGGGGACAGAGAAAGAATTAGGCAGTTTGGCATGTGAAACGAACCGTCTAACACCCAAAGGAACTCGTGCTCACGAGATGAACAAGATCGAGGCCCACTTGGCCGCCCAAACCCGCAATGAGGCCGCCTGGGTCGGTTCAATCGTAAGAGGTGGGTTTGAGTCTCGAATGTTAGGCTTGGGTCGATATTTGTAGTCCAAAAACATATGTTATTTCCCTTATAAGGTTTTGTAACTCTATGCATCGCTCGTGAATCTCCCAAGCTCGAACATGCGAACTATAAGACAGCAAAGTAAAGACTTACCAATGGGCTACAAGATGATTCTTGCATATATTCAACAAATATTAAATATATGCCGGATTCCGAAAGGAAAACAGTAAAAAATAATTCGAAAGTATTGGAATTTTAGGGTCGTTATATCGAACATGAACAATAAAAATACGAACTTTACCTTCTCTAAATAATTTTCATGGACGTCAATCAATCATTAAATTAACTAATTTATCGGTGATACTATCTTTCCCTATATAAACCTTATGATTGTCAATCATTCATTGATCTATTTAGTTTATCATAATAGAATAAAAACAAACCTCTCTTTATCATAAATTATTTTTCATTAAGAACAAAGAAAAAGAAGGGATCAATAAAAACATACACCAATCATAGAATAAGAATCATCTAATCCCTAGAAAGAAATTATCTACTCATGGCAAAAGGAGAAAAACAAATAATAGAAAAGCAATTCATTATAAAAGTTGAGAAATAAACTTACAAACTTTGATCCTCCACAAAAGAGGAGATGATCCCCTCAAAAGGAATATGAAAACCGAAATAATTATACAACAGCATTTATAGTATCTATGACTGATTATAAGAGATGAAAAGAAATTTTTTCGAAGCCTCCAGAAACCCTAAAAATCTCAATTCCTAATTCAATAAATATTCGGGTAAAACTGCTCTAGATCCGGCTAAACCGGACTTTTGAGTCTGTTTGGGCCCTGCTTTGGTGTGCTGACTTGGTTTGATCGGTTGATTATTTTGGCTCTCTAGTTGATTCATAAATTTCATCCTTATTTCAGTTTCTTCATTAATTTGTCCACATCAAAGCACATAATATGCTTTTTGTACTTTTACCCTTTAGACCCTATAATCTCCATTTATTAATAAAACATACATGGAGTAACATTAAATACGCAAAAATAAGTTAAATATGGATATATAAATGTGTAATAAATTACACCAATCAAATACCCATACAGTTACCTTTTGCTAGTCCTCAAGCAAAACAAAAACTAAAAAAAATAAAAACTACCTAAAATCTAAGTACCGTGCTCCTCTTCGCAGGCGTTGCGATTGCACTTAGCATGTGCAACAATCCGTTAAACCCCAAGGTTATCCAAGCGGACGAGTGTTGTCTCGTGAGGGTTTTCAACGGATACTACCCACAAAATCCCAAAAATGAAAATAGAAAGAAAACAAAAATAAAGAAAACAAAGGAAAAAAAAAGAAATTTTTTGATGGAGAGTATTCCCGCTTATCACGTGGGCGACTTGGGTTTGATTTCCGGCAACGGCACCAAAAACTTGATTGGGATTTTCTCAGTCTTAAATTTATACCGCAAGTGCACGGTTATCAATTATAGCACTTATGGGTCGATCCGTAGGGAAGAGGGCAATCCTAGTCAAATCTAGCGAATTAAAAATAAGTTTTTGATTTAGAGAATTATAATAATGAAAAGCAATAATTATAAATTGCAAATTAAAAGAGATTTGTAACGTAGAGAAAAGCCTATGGTCTAGAATCATCTTGTTTAGTCATGGTGTTTTAAATAATATCTTTCGTTTTCTTGATTTCCATCTTTAAATTAATTATCTATCAATTATAAGAAGGTGTAAAGCATACGTTCATCGCAATACCTTATCAATATACAAATATCATCAAGAAATAAATTTAAAAATCAAATTCTAATTAATAAGGAATTAGTTAGATCTTCCCTTCCACTTAGTAAACTCAATGGTTGTCGATCACAAGCTTACCTTGCTTTATCGGCAGAGCCTAATCTAACCTTAGATTAACTAGATCGAACATGAACAATAAAAATACGTACTTTACCTTTCCTAGATAATTTTCATGGGCGTTAATCAATCATTAAATTAACTAGTTTATCTGTGATATTACCTTTCCCTAAATAAATCTAATGGTTGTCAATCATTCATTAATCTATTTAGTTCATCAGAATGGCATAAAAAAGAACTCTCTTTATCATAAATTATTCGTCATTAAGAACAAAGAAAAAGAAGGGATCAATGAAATTATACACCAATCATAGACCAAGAATCATTTAATCCCTAGATAGAAATTACCTACTCATGGAAAAAGAAGAAAAGCAAGTAATAGAAAAGAAATTCATTGTAAAATTTAAGAAATAAACTTACAAACTTTGATCCTCCCCAAAATAAGAGATGATACCCTCAAAAGGAAGATGAAAACCTAAATAATTATAGAGTAGCATTTATAGGCTCTATGACTAATTACATACGATGAAAAGAAATCTTTTCGAAACCTCCAGAAACCTTAAAAATCTCAAGTCCTAATTCAATAAATATTCGGCTAAAACTACTCCAAATCCGGCTAAAACCGGACTTTTGAGTCTATTTGGGCTCCGCTTTGGTGTGCTGACTTGTTTTGATCAGTTGATTAATTTGGCTCTCTGGTTGATTCATAAACTTCACCCTTGTATCAGTTTCTTCATTAATTTGTCCACATCAACGTACATAATACGCCTTTTGTGTAGTTTTGCCCTTTAGACCCTATAATCTGCACTTATTAATAAAATATACCCGGAGTTGCATTAAATAGGAAAAATAAGGTAAATATGGATATATAAATGTGCAATGAATTACACTAGTCAACTTCCATCAAAGGAGTGTAGTGTTCAAGATCCCGTTTCATCCCGTGTTCTTCTTCAAGAGCAGAAGCTAATCATCCTTCTTAGTTTCCCCGACGATACCGTCTCAACACGAAGGAAACGAAGTACAAAACCTTCTTCTTCATCTTGAACCTTTCTTGTAACTTTTATGATTCCTTCTTGATTTCTGGACTCCCTGATGGTTTTTCTCTTGTTTACATCTCTTAAATTATTCCTTGCTTACATCCTTGAACCCTTATCCTAGTAGTCTTGTTTCGGCTCTCAACTTCGTTGATTCGAAAATATCTTCTAATATTGTGTTCTATTCCGGTCTCACATCTTCCGATTAGTTAGCGTATTAACTAATGGGATGCGAAGGCGACAAGCGACAACGTTACTTTTGCCTTGTCTAGTAGCAGCACAATCCTTGTGTAAATTCGAGAACGGAATTATTTTAAGAAGGGTAGAATGTAACGACCATAAAATCTTAGTATTTTTCTTGTATTTCCCTTTCTTCAAGAAATACCCTTTTTCTTTAAAGCATTTGTATATATATTTATTTTCTTTCAAATAATATACATGGTTCACTCTTGTATCCGTTGCTTACCTTGGATTTGTATTCTATAATTCGAACCCTGACTGAAATATTTAAAACTAATATCATATTTTTTTATACAGCCAAATATTTATTAAATATCTTAAAGAAAAAGAAAAGAATTTCTTCTGGTTAAAAATAAATTATTCTGATTTTTGGAGATTGATAGGATTTTAATAAATCTTAACCCAGAAACCTTTTCTTTTCTGCCGTATCTCAAAAAGAAAAAAAAAACCGTGGCTTCAAATAAAATTCTTCTCCTCTGCCCTCTTTGTCATATCCGATCTGAAGCCCGATGACGAGAGAATCAAATGAAAGGAGACGGAGACTCACCCCCTCATCTCGATCTAATTAAGGTATCTTTCGCCTATCAAGGAACGATCTTAGATCGTCCATTTATTTGTAAGTTCCTTCCTTTTCTTCTCTTCCTCTTTTGTTGCAAACTTCTTCATGAAATTTTTCATGTCTGTAGTCCCATTAAAAGAAAAAAATGTATTTTTATATGGAAGAATTAGTTCATGATACATACAAGTGTTTTTAGCTATTACATTGTAATTACATTAAAGTTATGATATCAGAGTACAAAGAACAGTTTGCACACTATAGTATGATATAGTATTTCATATATTTATTGATGGTTATAATTATAATATAGTGATATTTTCAAGTATGAGCAAGTTCCAGTATCATTTTGTAGTCATAGTATCATAATTTTGTTTGTAGTATTATTATACTACATTGTAGTATATATCTTTGTTACTCAGTAGCTATTATTGTGATGTTTGCGGTTTGGTTTACGTCCAGTTGTAGATCAGTATACATATATATAACACACACACACACATTTATCTATTTTGTAAATTTAATACATATGTATATGTTTTGTGGCATTGTTGAACTTATATAATATTTGTTAAATTAGTATTTGGCAAGTACATCTATTTTTTCAGTATAAGTAATATATGTATTGTATTTATTCAATTTGATTTATATTGTTCTGGTGTTAGTTTAGTTTTTATATGTTTCTTATTTTCAAAGTTTAGATTATAAGTATTTTTAGTAGTAATCATAGAAATACAGTTGTATTTAAACATGTTATCATGCTATACATATTAGTTATATATGATGTATATTATGAATGTTTAAGTTTTAGTTTAGTCAATTTTAATTTGTGCGCATACATTTATTATAATATACAATATTTAACCACTTGAATATTTGAATCCATGAACCTGACATGAACCACTTAAATACTTAAAACTCATGAATCCATGAATCTGAAATGAACCTACAATTTATCAAGTATTCATGAATTCGTGCTAGCATTTGTGTCAAACTCTAGAACTCAAATAATAAATTTAAAAAATCAATTACAGGATACTTATGAAGTAAAAAAAAAGAGATAAAAGAACTTACAAGAAGCAAACCAGCAAAATTAACAGACTTTATTTACGATCCTTGAAAATATTACATCAAGCGAGCTTGAAGGGACATCACAAAAGAATAGAGAGAAGAGAGATTTTATGCATCATGCCTCTACTGAAGGGAGTTCCTCTTCTTTTATAGAGAAAGCAGAGTGATCTGACCTTGAGTTGGCTTTCTGGAGTCTTCTCCTCAATTATTTGATTCCTCAACAGCTTCCGTTGCCTTTAATTAAAGGTTTTGGCTTTTATCAAAGTTGTAAGATTCCTTCGTCTATTTACAAATAGTAGGTCACACCAAAATCGTGTGTTGAAAAGTTGCAGTCGGTTGGTTTTTGTGGGTTAAAGAGGAATCTTGTTTAGACAGACTACTTTTCGAGACTCAATTTATCATTTTTATGGGCTTAATTATTTTGCTAGCCCTTTGCCCTTTTCCTAGCCTATATTTTGGCCCATTATACCTTGCCAGAGTTGCTCTGCCGACTCCAAGTCTTCATCTTCTTGGGCTTCTTGGAAAAACTCATTTTTCTCCTTCATCTCCACCAACCTGGTTGTTTTGGTGGATGAAATCGAGACAGTTTTTGTACTGTCAAAAGTGTTTTTCAAACTGGGTTTGCATGTGTTCTAAACATTTATTCTTTAGCTCATCTTCTGACATATTAGGAAATTTTCTTTGAAAAGAATTCTTTAATCTTTGCAGAGGGTTATCTGTTGCCAACTCTTCATTTATGTTTTTATCTAAGATATTATTATTATTTTTGATAGCTGCTTTTATTTCAGATATGTTATCTTCCTCCTTTATTCCTGACCACCATTTACTCAGGAATCTTCAAGTAAGTATAGGGATATTTCCCTCATCGAATTCAGCGGACATAGTCCATTTCCAGATATAAGGAATTTCATTTTTAATGAAATAGTATAATGTACTTTCTCCTTCTTTTATCAGAACTTCGTCCATACTATGGAACAATGGATGTGATTCTGTCCATGGTATGAATAGATTATTAATTTCTTATGGCAGAATATTTAATTCTGCACCAATCTTTTTCCACCAATGTAAAAACCAGTTAGGAATCCTTGATTTTATTACTTCAAGTTTAATTATGATGGACCACAAATGTATTTTACTTAGGTTCTCATAATATAAAAATTTGTTAAAAGCATAGATATAATCCCAATAATTGTTGGGTTAGCCTAGCACCTCATGAAGGGTTTGGAAGTATCACATGTACCAAAGATGGAATTTTAGGGTGCTAAGTTAACAAACATCGGATCGTTCCTAGAAAAATTAGGGTTGCATAAACTACACATCATCACATGAAAAAAATGCTAGGGGTTTGAGAGTACAACCTTTGTAGCTCCCTACGCTAGACTCCTTGGCCACTTGAGGGTTGGAGGAGGGTTCGCTTGAAGTCTCCTAGTGTCCACGACGATCCACCCGAAGCTCCTAGTCCAAGCTTGCAACTTCACTTTTCAAAAGAAGAAATGAAGATAACACTCTAAACAAGTGGGCTAAACTTGTGTAGAATGATATTGTGGTTCTTATTCTCACTTCAAAATGCAATCTTGTTATGTAATTTGCTCACTTCAAAAGTCTAGAGAGCAAGTGAGAGAGGAAGAAGAAGATGATGGCTATACTTTTACAAGAGTGAAAAGAATAACTCTTGTTAAGAAAAATGAAAATATATGTATATATATTTTCTTGTTCTCATCTCAAACCATGGTTAAACAATGAATATCTTATTGAACTTGAGTTAAAACACAAAAGGAAAGTTTACCCAAGGTTAAAAGGTGGGTGAGGATGGTTAGGTCAAAAGAAGAGTGTAGAAACAAATCAATGATAACCATTTTCCTTTTTCCTTTTTGTTTTAAATCAAATGCAATAAAATCCATATATAAAACCATGGTGTGACTCTTATATGGCCACCATTTTCATGTATGTACAACCATGAAGGATGTATGTATGTATGTATGTATGTGTGTATGTACATCCATATGTGCATGAATCTATAAAGAAGGCATACATGCATGCATACATCCATCAAACTCAAGAAAGGATTTCAAGTGAGAAACTAATGGTTAAATGATAAATCAACACTTGATTTATCAATCCGGCCATATCACATATGACCCCACCAAAAGCAAGCCGCCCGATCAATATACGGTATCCTATATGCGCATTTTAATCGGGTCCATACGCATATCGCATACGCGCACCACAACGTTTCGCCTGGACTAAGAAACTCCATTGTGGGACTCTAAGACCCGTCAATATGCCGGCAGTGGGTGATGATCATATCAAGCATCCCCAAGTCGCAAGCGGTCAGCTAAACGTAACGGCCACCCGGGTATTGAGCGATCAGAAGAGAACAAGCGAACCTGCTACAACTCCCGTCGAGCCAATCGGCAACACTTCCCGTACAGTCCGGTCTCCTCGTCTGATATGTCGCATATCAAGTCTAGGGGTGGTAAACGTCAGACTCCAATAACTGATAAGTCGTGCCGATATGAGGCTTATAACGGGTCGAGAAACTACTGGTAACACTTACCTGCAAATCTCTGAATCAGCCCTGGCCAGGGACTTCCCTGTTACGGCCAATCGAGCACAGCGCAACATTAACCCCCAATACCGGGAGAGACGAAACCCCTCCTATCGCTCATTGCCTCCATGTGACTCGGGACTGTACCCAAAAACCACCGTTTTGCATGCCTTCATGGACGTGGTAAGGTGGAAATCAAAGCACAGTGGGAATCACACAAGACTCTATGACGATCTCGCGGCTACAGACGAACCTGCACAAGTGTCACCTGAGAACTGCCATCTGACGTGAGGTATAATACCATCTGGGAGTTCTCGGCGAGTCCGTCCAGTGTACCCAGTCTCCACTGAGCACCCGTATACCATCTCTGATGTCAAACACCAATAGATATGGGATCATCCATCGCCCATCTCATGGGTCGAGAAGCGTATACGCTAGTCTACACTGGTATATCGATGCCCCGTCTCGATACACCCATAACTAGGGACCTTGAAGGATGTACTTATAGACTACCATGTCCCCACTAGTATGATCCTCATCATAGTCCAGGTAGTCAAGTACACATCCTAAGGGCTTTACCAACATGTAACTATAAGACAGTATAAAGAGACTAGTATACATGTTAAGATAAAGAGTAACCAGATAGTATACTATCATAACGAGCAAGAAAGTCATCTCTATATATGTCCAAGCATCCAATATAATATACATCATCTGTACAATACTGGCCTCTAGGGCATACATACAACTAACAATCTCCCACTTGCATTAGGGCCAGCTGCTGTAGTATCGCATACCGAGCATCCCGAAGAGTCTCTCAAACTGTATCTGGGGAATGGCCTTCGTGAGTTGATCCGCTGTGTTGTTCTTCGTGTCAACCCTCCTGACCTCGATCTCCCGGCGATCAACTATCTCCCGGATCAGGTGATACCGCCTCAGAATATGCCTGGATCGCTGATGGGACCTTGGTTCCTTGGCCAAAGCCACCGCTCCACTGTTATCACAATACAAAGGTATTGGATGCTCAATGGATGGAACCACTCCAAGTTCAGTAATGAACTTCTTGATCCAGACAGCCTCTTTGGCAGCATCGTTGGCAGCGATGTATTCAGCCTCCATCATCGAGTCTGCCACGGTTTCCTGCTTGGAACTCTTCCAGCTAACCGCCCCTCCGTAAAGGGTAAAGACAAATCCCGACTGCGACTTAGAGTCGTCCTTATCACTCTTGAAGCTCGAATCGGTAAAGGACTCCACTTGGAGTTCTCCATTACCATACACCAAGAGTATCTCTTTATTCCTTCGTAAGTACTTGAGAATGCTCTTCACAGCTGTCCAGTGACTCTCTCCAGGATCAACTTGATACCTACTCACTACACTTAGTGAGTATGCTACATCGGGTCTGGTACATAGCATCGCGTACATGATAGAGCCTTCAGTCGAAGCATAGGGTATCCATTGCATGCGAGCTCTCTCCAAATCAGTCTTGGGAGACATCTCTTTGGAGAGAGTGACTCCAGAGATCGTGGGTAAGTTCCCACGCTTGGATTCTTCCATACTAAACCTCTTTAGTATGGTGTCAATGTACCTGGATTGGGACAATCCCAATATCCGTTTGGATCTATCTCTATAGATCCTGATTCCCAATATGCAGGAGGCATCACCAAGATCTTTCATTGAGAATCTTTGTGATAAGAAGAGCTTGACCGATTGCAGCATAGGAATGTCATTTCCTATCAAGAGTATGTCGTCTACGTACAATACGAGGAAGACAACCTTACTCTCTGCCACCTTCTTGTAGATACAAGGTTCATCTACGTTTTTGACGAAATCAAACTCTTTGATAACGACGTCAAAGCAGATGTTCCAACTCCGCGATGCTTGCTTTAATCCATAAATGGATTTAAGCAGCTTGCACACCTTCCTGCTGCTCCCACTGTCTACGAAGCCCTCTGGCTGAGTCATGTACACGCACTCTTCTAAATCACCGTTTAGAAAGGCGGTCTTAACATCCATTTGCCAGATTTCGTAATCATGATATGCAGCGATGGCAAGCATGATCCGGATGGATTTAAGCATAGCTACTGGAGAAAAGGTTTCGTCATAGTCCACACCTGGTCTTTGACGAAAACCCTTCGCAACAAGTCTAGCTTTGAAAGTCTCCACTTTCCCATCTACACCAAGCTTTTTCTTGAAGATCCACTTGCTCCCAATGGGTTTTACCCCTTCAGGAGCATCTTCCAAAGTCCATACTTTGTTGGTGTACATGGATTCCATCTCGGACCGCATTGCATCCAGCCATTTCACTGAGTCCCCACTCGTGATGGCCTGCTCGAAGCCAGTTGGGTCATTATCCTCCATGATGCAATCCTCGCTCCCACCATCCATGAGAAAACCATAGTATCTCTCAGGTGGGCGAGGAACCCTACTAGATCGGCAGAGTGGCTGGGGTTCATTGGGAATTACCGAATCCTCTGGTTCTTCTAAATCTTCAGTTTGAGTTTGTGTAGCCGGAATTTCTTCCAGTTCTACCTTGTTGCCACTAATTTCTTTTGCAAGAAATTCCTTTTCTAAAAAGGTGGCATGTCGAGAAACAAACACTTTTTGTCCCTCAGCATAGTAGAAAAGATATCCATGTGAATGTTTGGGATATCCCACAAACTTGCATAGAACTGACCGTGCCTCCAGTTCGTCCGGATTTTGCCTCTTGACATAGGCCGGACAACCCCATATCTTAACTCGTTTAAGACATGGTCTCTTCCCACTCCATATCTCATATGGTGTGGTAGGTACAGATTTAGTTGGAACTTGATTCAATAGGTATGCTGCTGTTTCCAGCGCATATCCCCAGAAGGAAATAGGCAATGTGCTCATCATAGAGCGCACCATATATAATAGGGTGCGGTTCCTCCGTTCTGATACACCGTTGTGCTGTGGTGTATATGGAGGAGTCAGCTGAGAGAGAATCCCATTCTCTTTTAGAAAGTCCAGGAATTCATTGCTCAAGTATTCACCTCCTCGATCAGATCGAAGGATTTTAATACTTTTCCCGGTTTGGTTTTCGACTTCTAGTTTATATTCTCTAAATTTCTCAAAAGCTTCTGATTTGTGTTTCATCAGGAATACATATCCGAATCTAGAGAGATCGTCAGTGAATGTAATGAAGTACGAAGAACCATCCCTGGCATATGTAGACATGGGACCGCATACATCACTATGTATCAGTCCCAAGAGTTCGGTAACTCTTTCTCCGTGTCCCGTAAATGGAGTTTTGGTCATCTTGCCTTTGAGACATGACTGGCAAGTGTCATAAGATGAAAATTCAAACGGATTCAAATATCCATCCTTATGCAACTTAGCTAGTCGTGTCGTATTGATGTGACACAGTCTACAATGCCACAAGTAGGATTCGTTCAGTTCTGAACTTTTCCTCTTGTGTGTGTTTGTTATGCTTAGAACTGTTGATTGATTTAGAACATAAATGCCAATGTACAACGTGCCTGATCCAACCAACTTTTGGTTACGGAAAATGTTCATAACATTATCTTGTAATACAAAATTATATCCCTCTTTACTCAACAAAGAAACCGATATAATGTTGCATATCAGGTTCGGCATGTAATAGCATTCGTTCAGAACCAATGTATTACCAGCTGGTAATGCAAGGTGATATTCCCCGACAGTCTTAGCTGCAACAATTGCACCATTTCCAACTCTAATGTTTTTATCACCTTCTCCAAGTTCTCTACCTTTCTTGAGCCCATGTAACCGATTACATATATTGGATCCCGATCCGGTATCTAATACCCAGGACATAGGGCAAATGGAGAAACGGTTCTCTGTAACGAACACACCCGAAGAAAATGCATCAACATGTACTTTCTTCATTCAGGTGGCATGGGAATCCTGGCATTCCCCTATGTCCTGTTCAGTCCTATAACTCTTATAAGAAAGAACGGAATCAACGTCCCCCAGCACAGAATAACTTGCGGGTTCGGTCAATACATCCATATTATTATCTTGATTAAGGCATGACATGGTCGCTACCTGGAGAGAGAGAGAAGAAAACACTTTAGCGTATGCTCTTGCAAGATCAGATTGGTTATTATCTTATTTAATCAGGATGGCCCCCACTGTTTTTATCAAATCTTCCTTCAAACCCTAAAAGGAAAGACTAGCCGGGATTAATTACACCCTACAACTTCGCCGATCTTTCAGCCAGGCCAGTGTCGGTACTTTGAGGGAGGTTCCCCGTGCTTTCGCACGGACCTAATTAAAGTAAACCTCGTTTTCCCAGAGGCGTAACCCCGTTGACACCTTTCTAGACACCTACTTGATCGGCTAATTGTCCTGTGTAAAACTCTCCCGGGAGTAACAATTACTCGCACTGGGTATCGGGATCCAACTATCTCATAGAAGGTATGCAATCTCATTGCAAATTTCAACACTTGAAATTCCCGATAATATTTTGCCCCTAACCTCCATGACCTTGACAAAGGCCAACAAATCATAGGATGCTAGTCAAATTCAACCCGTCATTTCTTGATTGAATCAAACCCACCCGCACGACCCTTGACAAAGGCCAATAAGGTCGTACGACTACCCTGAAACAATCTGCATCATATGCATAAGCAGATAAGCACTATTTAGCTACCGCACACTACGCCTTGACAAAGGCCAACAAACGCAGCACGAATACTAAACAGTTCTTATCTGAAATGACGGAGGGCTACGACAGGTTTTTCTGAAAACCTATTGCGTAAAGAACTTGATATCGTTGTAGAATCTAGTGAAGTTTTGAAATGGATTGATTTTGAGGCTTTCATTAGTTTTGCTAAAGAGGTCACTCCCGGTGAAGGGATCTCGGTTCTTTCCTCATCGAATAAGGTGCAGGACATATCATATATATCACTATGCAAAGCAAAACTCCAAAAGCAATCAAAAGTCAAACCGAGTGTTGTAGCATCTGCCAGTTTTGCTAAAGAGGTCACTCCCGGTGAAGGGATCTCGGCTCTTTCCTCATCGAATAAGGTGCAGGGTATATCATATATACCGCTATGCAAAGAAAAACTGTAGCTACCCTTTTATTTGAAAATTTGATTCTACAACATCTTTTAGGTTTCTTTTCTTTAATTAATCACATTAATGAAGTCCCATCATTTAAGTCACCTAAACATCACAGATAAATACGACGTACACTTATGCCATCCGCATTCGCCTCGATTTCCCGTTGTGCACCGTTAGGTTAGGTAACTAACGACAGAGCAGGGCAGGGCTAGTGTGGGTGTAAAACATAAGTAACATCTATATAATATATCATATATACTATATAATGTATCCATTACAACATCTCAAATGATCACATAACAGATATCGCAGCAGAAACATAGATATAATGTGGGATATACCAGGACGTCCGTATTTAGTATTTATCCAACAATAGAAAATACGGATTCCACAGTCGCGATGAATAGCCACGCCCACACCCTGGACCCCTACGAGAGCGGCAAGCGCCCCTACCAATTCTGGAGTTTAGGAGAACCGGTCTCGACTCCTCGAGATGGCCTCCCACTGAACCCCAGAACCCGGTCACCTGTGCTCCCCTCCTTGGGTCCATCCTAATGCGAAAAAGTAAATAACATACAACACTGGTGGTATCAACCTCAACCCGGAAGTGCCCCAAATAAAAGAATATTACATTACATTTGAATTTACATGAATGAAAATATAAAACTCTCATCTCACATAAAAAAAACCCGGCTATTCAATCGCGACAATCCTGCACATCATATCTCAGCAACACATAATATCTCATATCATCAACGTAAGTAAGTATGCATACCCCAATTGTCGTTGATGTATAGCAACAAAACCGACGATATCGACATACTACACTTACGGTCACAGAAAAGAAAGTGTAAAACTGCAATTTCTGGAATCCATATTCTCTTTAGACATCGTAAATGCGAAATATCACATACTTCGTATTTCATGTCTAGTAGCATGAATTCCACACATTGCATCACATTCCAGATAATTAGACAGTATTAAAGTTTTCGAACGAATGTTCAAATACCCAAGATTCCCTAAAGCCCAACACTTGAGCGGAGTTCAAAAACCCGGAGTGTGACACAGTACTAGCGGTCCAGCCGTAGAAGGTCAAGCCAACGCCTCACAAGTGGCACGCCGTACTGCCCCAAACCCTAAGGTTCAAAGGGCAGTTCAAGACGGTCACATAATCGAGTTAAGGTTTGTTGTCTTCTAGAGGGTCCACCACAAAACTTGCACGTATCTCCAAAATATTTAAACCCCGTGAAAAGTGAGCAAATGATACTCGTTCAAACACTTCAATACTTTCTTATTTATCCGGAAAAGTCACGAAATGAAAATTCCGATCGAATCGATGAGTCTAAACCATCTCCAGAATTTACAGAACAAGAATCAGATTAAACATACCTAAAACATTATACAAGCGGTTTTTGGAATTACTGTGCAATAACAAGTCATGACTCCTCTGTACGGCCGCGGATCCGCGGCCCAAGCAAGGATTGGCCGCGGTTCCGCGGCTGTTTTAACTGTTCATGGCTTCGAATTTCACAGTCCTTCTTATATTTTCCTGCTGTATTTTTTAAGTATTTTTAATTCTGAAAATATCCAGATTTTAAAAATAGTCCAGAGAAGGTCCCGTAATGTCGTGTTTTGGTTCGATCGGAGTTTTTACTTCGTAGAAGTGTCACCTAATGTTCTAGATCGGCTCTGATACCAATGTTGGGTTAGCCTAGCACCTCATGAAGGGTTTGGAAACATCACATGTACCAAAGATGGAATTTTAGGGTGCTAAGTTAACAAACATCGGATCGTTCCTAGAAAAAGTAGGGTTGCATAAACTACACATCATCACATGAAAGAAATGCTAGGGTTTTGAGAGTACAACCTTTGTAGCTCCCTACGCTAGACTCCTTGGCCACTTGAGGGTTGGAGGAGGGTTCGCTTGAAGTCTCCTAGTGTCCACGACGATCCACCCGAAGCTCCTAGTCCAAGCTTGCAACTTCACTTTTCAAAAGAAGAAATGAAGATAACACTCTAAACAAGTGGGCTAAACTTGTGTAGAATGATGTTGTGGTTCTTATTCTCACTTCAAAATCCAATCTTGTTATGTAATTTGCTCACTACAAAAGTCTAGAGATCAAGTGAGAGAGGAAGAAGAAGATGATGGCTATACTTTTACAAGAGTGAAAAGAATAACTCTTGTTAAGAAAAATGAAAATATATCTATATATATTTTCTTGTTCTCATCTCAAACCATGGTTAAACAATGAATATCTTATTGAACTTGAGTTAAAACACAAAAGGAAAGTATACCCAAGGTTAAAAGGTGGGTGAGGATGGTTAGGTCAAAAAAAAGAGTGTAGAAACAAATCAATGATAACCATTTTCCTTTTTCCTTTTTGTTTTAAATCAAATGCAATAAAATCCATATATAAAACCATGGTGTGAGTCTTATATTGCCACCATTTTCATGTATGTACAACCATGAAGGATGTATGTATGTATGTATGTGTGTATGTACATCCATATGTGCATGAATCTATAAAGAAGGCATACATGCATGCATACATCCATCAAACTCAAGAAAGGATTTCAAGTGAGAAACTAATGGTTAAATGATAAATCAACACTTGATTTATCAATCCGGCCATATCACATATGACCCAACAAAAAGCAAGCCGCCCGATCAATATACGGTATCCTATACGCGCATTTTAATCGGGTCCATGCGCATATCGCATACGCGCACCACAACGTTTCACTTGGACTAAGAAACTCCATTGTGGGACTCTAAGACTCGTCAATACGCCGGCATTGGATGATGATCATATCAAGCACCCCCAAGCCGCAAGCGGTCAGCTAAACGTAACGGCCACCCGGGTATTGAGCGATCAGAAGAGAACAAGCGAACCTGCTACAACTCTCGTCGAGCCAATCGGCAACACTTCTCGTACAGTTCGGTCTCCTCGTCTGATATGTCGCATATCAAGTCTAGGGGTGGTAAACGTCAGACCCCAATAACTGATAAGTCGTGCCGATGTGAGGCTCATAACGGGTCGAGAAACTACTGGTAACACTTACCAGCAAATCTCTGAATCAGCCCTGGCCAGGGACTTCTCTGTTACGGCCAATCGAGCACATCGCAATATCAACCCCCAATACCGGGAGAGACGAAACCCCTCCTATCGCTCATTGCCTCCATGTGACTCTGGACTGTACCCAAAAACCACCGTTTTGCACGCCCTCATGGACATGGTAAGGTGGAAATCAAAGCACAGTGGGAATCACACAAGACTCTATGACGATCTCAGGTCTACAGACTAACCTGCATAAGTGTCACCTGAGAACTGCCATCTGACGTGAGGTATAATACCATCTGGGAGTTCTCGGCGAGTCCGTCCAGTGTACCCAGTCTCCACTGAGCACCCGTATACCATCTCTGATGTCAAATACCAATGGATATGGGATCATCCATCCCCCATCTCATGGGTCGAGAAGCGTATACGCTAGTCTACACTGGTATATCGATGCCCCGTCTTGATACACCCACGACTAGGGACCTTGAAGGATGTACTTATAGACTACCATGTCCCCACTAGTATGATCCTCATCATAGTCCAGGTAGTCAAGTACACATCCTAAGGGCTTTACCAACATGTAACTATAAGACAGTATAAAGAGACTAGTATACATGTTAAGATAAAGAACAACCAGATAGCATACTATCATAACGAGCAACAAAGTCATCTCTATATATGTCCAAGCATCCAATATAATATACATCATCTGTACAATACTGGCCTCTAGGGCATACATACAACTAACAATAATTGCATTCATGCCTTATTTCCTCCCTTGTGTAGGATCTAGCCCTATTAGGGTGCAAAGCCCATTCACGGGGTTGATAAATCTTTTTAATGGTAATTTTGCTGAAGTTTATAATACTTCCAGTTTCTTTCCCTCCTGGATAGAAATGCTTTATTTCTACCAAATTGGAAACCGTTAACAAAGCTTCCATAACTGAGCGGGATTTCCCTTCCATGGTAGCATATGAGTTACCCTCAATATATTTTTCTGTAAGAGACCATGAGTCGTGCATTTTAGGAATATCATTCCCTTCCAAGCATATAATTGTTTCAAAAATATTTTTTTGAAAGTAATTTTCTTCAAGGCCAAGAGCCGCCTTTTTGAAAGATTGTGTTTTTTCAGAGCTGTTTTCAGAATCAGATGATTCATCTAAGCTGATATAGTTCTTGCTTTTGCCTGCAGTGGTATGAACACCTCTTTTTGTTGTTTTATGCGGGGTTTGCCATTCTTATGGCGTATGATGCCTGTGATGTCATTTCCATATTATTTAATATGGGCCTGGGCTTCTGCATAATAAGTCAATTGGAACTATTGTTGGAAGAAGTATTACCCCTCCTACGGCCTCTTCCTCTTCCGGGGTTAAAGCCCCATCCTGGACTCTGCATGAGAGTCTTATAGAAATTCTCTGGTTAAAAAATCAGGAAGACAATTATTAGTGCTTTTGATATATTAAAATAGAAAGTTCAGCTTGCCATTTGGAAAAAATCTGCTTTGATGGTAAATTTTTAACATTCTTTTGTATAACAGATTTAGCAGCATTACAATTAATTCTTAACTAAATTTCTGATTTAGTAAATCATATTGAAATTTATAGAAACATTTAATAATAGAAAGAATTTATTTCTTTATTGTAGAATAATTAGATTGAGCATTATTCCATTTTCCTGATGTAAAACGAATCAGAATGTTCTTATTATTATTCAGATCAACTTGTTTTAAAATACCTCCATAACCAATATTAGAGGCATCCGTTTCAAAAATTTTAGACCAAATGGGATTAGCAATATATAAGCAAGGTAAGTTTTTAACTCTTTGTTTAATCTTTTATACAGTTTTAGTATGTTCAGCTGTCCAAGAAGAAGGGTTCTTTTTAAGCCTATTGTATAAAATAGCAGAATCAATAGCAAGATTTTTATAATAATCTACTACATAATTCAAAGCACCTAAAAATCGTTGTAGTTGTTTTGTATCAGTAAGTTCATCAGGAAATTTAGAAACAAATTCAATACTTCTATCAATTGGTATAATAGTGTCATTATCAATATTATGACCCAAAAATCTAATTGTTGTTTGAAACAATTTCATTTCAGGGGCTGATATCAGTAACCCATTTTTTATAACAAGATATTTAAAAATATTAAGATGTTTAAAATACTGATCTATATTATTAGAAAATATTAAAACGCCATCTATATAAGATGTATAAATTATGTATATGGATTAAATATGGTGTTCATTATATTCTGGAATTCAGAAGGGGCATTTTTTTAATCCGAATGGCTTGACATTCCATTCAAAATGCCCAAAAGGAGCTGTAAATACGGTTTTATATTTATCAGATTCTGCAATCTGAATCTTCCTGTATCTAGATTTAAGATCAAATTTTGAAAAGATCATGGCATTACTAATTCTATTTAAAAAATTCCTTCTTATTAGGTAAAGGGTATCTTATCCATTTTAGCACTTTATTAAGAGGCTTATAATTTATAACTATAAGAGGAAATCCTCGTTCTTTCTCAGCAATATTATTTACATACAATGTTGTGTAACTCCATTGGGGGTAGGATTTTCTGATTAATTCTTTATCTGTAAGTTCTTGGATTTCTTTTTTACAAAGCTCAAGATATTCTTGATTCATTTGACAAGATCGTGCTTTAGTAGGGATGTTATCCTCATTAATCCATCAATATAAGGCAGAGCGATAATGTGGTGTTTCTTATCCCAAAAGGCATTAGAAAGATCACTACATGTCTGAGTTTAGAACTCTTTTCCAAGTTTCTCAATCCTCTTTTAACAGGAATAGCTTGAAGTTGTTTATTAATATTTTTTGAAGATATTTTTTCTTTAATAAAATTAATTTGGTTTTCTTTTAGGTAAATTTATTTTACCTCGTTAATGATTTTTATTATCGGATCAGTTATAAACTGAAAAGTTACACTTTACCTTTATAATTTATGCGGATGTCTTGAGAATCAATTTTCTCAATAGGCATAATCTTACTTAGGAAAGGTGTTCCTAGAATAATATACTGGGTAATCTCCTTTACTATTACAAACAGAGAAGGAAAACAAATGTCTTCATTGCAAATGTTGACATTGAAACCTTATATGGGGTAGTCAAGGCACTATTATCTGCCCTACTCAAAATTTGAGTAATTCTCTCTCAATATTTTATTGGAACTATCCCTTCTTTGATGCAATTAAGATCTGCACCACTATCAACGAGAGCTATAAGATTAGGGACACCTAAACCATTATTAATGATAAAGGCTACTCTAATATACTATTTTTGGGTTAAAACCAAATAAATAGTCTAAAGAAATTGATTAGACATTTCACCTTGAGTCTGAAGAATTTGCTCAGACGATTCACCTTCCTCTTGTTCAGAGGATTCTCCAAGAGTTAAATATTTTCTTTCAATATGCGAAAGTCTTGAAAGAATAACTCCATTATGAAGTTTTAATTCTTTCACTTCAACCTTGAGATTGTTAATCTCTTTTTGCAAATCTTGCAGGGTGACAGCCTTTTCTTGTTGCCTATGTCTTTTAAAGACTTCAAAAAATCGGTAGACATTTTCTATGTTAGGAGATTTTTCCTTTTCGTATTTTAAAAGAACTTCAATCATCTTAGATTTTATTTGCTGTCGAAGATTATTATCTTCAATAATTTTTAATATAATCTTTTTATCATCCTTATTAATGATATTTATACTACGACCATTCATTTCAACGATAGCTTTCCAATAATTATCTTCTTTGGTGATATTACAGCATTTATTAGAACATTCCTACTCGTCGTCCGTATCAGAAGAAGAGATAGAGTAAGGATCAGAATTTTCTGACTCGGAAAAATTGATCATAATCTTATATAAAGATTTTCTCAAACCTTCATCTTTTATCTCATTGATTTTCCTTTTAGCATAACATTTGTTGGCAAAATGTTCAACTTTTCCACATTTGTAGCAAGTCACAGAAGTCTTAGATTTATACTTGTCAAAGCGTCTTTTATTAGGCTTTGCTTTATTGCGTTCTTGAGGTTTAAAGAAGGACTTTTTCTTAAATTCCTCTTTTTAAAAGGAGGAGGATGAGGGATTTTTCCGTTCCCTCTTTTCCTTTCCTCACTAGGGGATCCATATTGAATTGGCTACAAAACTCACCCTATTCTTTTCGTCCAGTTAGCTTCTTGCTCTTAAGTTGATTTCTCAATTTTTTTTCATTACATAAGGCTAACCCTTCTTGAATATATGTGCTTATTAAGCGACCATAATTATATAAATTATAAGGAATAATTCCTTCATGTAGACTTCGTAAATTTTTACGAACATTTTCAATAAAAAGATTAGGTAAACCATCAACAAATTTGGCTTTCCAATGTGGGTCATTAGTATCTTCGAGTTGCATAACACTGCTAAGAAAGGTATTTTTATACTATCTAAAATGAGTTAAAGTTGGACATCTATGATTTTGAAGTAGTGTCCTAACCTTTTCCCCTGATTACTTATATCCCAGGTAAAATATTCGAGAATTGCAAGGATAAAGGTATAAACCGCTTCTGGAACTTGAGTATTATCTCCAAGTTTTGCTGCTCCAAAAATTTCAATTTTTTGAGCAGGGGTAAGATAATGATCCCACCGGCCTTTTAAAATGCCAGTGAAACCACAAGAGATAAATCTTGCTACCTCAACATCAGTATTAATCTACCGTTTAGCAACGGTAGCATACATCATTATTTAATGTAAGGTGTCATGAATTTGCTTATCAATAAAGCCGTCAATATTCCATTCATAAATGGTTTTTCCAGTGTAGGAACATTGGATAATAGCATCGCTTTCTTCATAAAGAACATCAAGAGGCGTTGGCCTTTTGTAATAGTACCTATCAAAAGCTTTGTTTGGACGTCTCTGTTGGGGTCAAAAATTACACCAAATTACCAAAATAAGAAATCAAATTCAAGTTCAAAATCAAAGTCAAAAAGTCAAAGTGGGCCTGAGCCTGAGCCTGAGCCAAGTGGGCCCGAGTCCAAGCCCAAGCATAAAGAGGGGCAGGCCAAAAAAGAAGGAAAAAAGAGAGGTTAAATGCAATTTTTGTTTTTTTTAATTAAATAGGCTAAAACTAATTTTTGTAAAAGCCATGTGCCTATGTGCAAAAATCTAGGCATATAAAAGGCCGCCTATGGTGACTCAAAAAAAGATTCTGATTCCTAAAAAATAAATATAGGGTTTTGTGCCCCCCCTCTCTCTTTCTCTCAAAGTCTCCTTCTTCTTCCTCCTTTCTTTTCAATTAAATCCAAGAAAAATCCCCTCTTTTTCAAAAGCAAAATTGATTTTGGCCATCAATCCATCAAGAGAAACACGGATCTCCCGTTAAGATCAACAAAGGAGAAATTTTCTTTCTCTCCATCTCTCTATTCACGATCTAACAGAGGATGGGAGGAAGAAGAGAAAACCTATGTTAAAACCCACCTGCGCACATCCCGAGGTCTCGTAGAAGGGGAAAAGAGCCCCTTTTTATTTTTTGACAATGAAATTTTTGTGTTTGGGGCTGTAGCTCCATTGGGTTTCGACCCTTGCCTGTATTGTGCTAGGTGCACACCTTGCTAGGTGCAGATGCGCACCCTATTAGGAGCACAGCCTACCAAGTGCGCACCAGCCCAGGTGCGCACCTCGCTATATGCCCACTTTCCTAAATGCGCACCTTACAGGACCTTTTGGTCCATTTGGGACCCTTTGTCCCCTAACTTTCGCATCGTGATAGGTGTGCACCTCCCTAAGTGCGCGCCTCATTGGACCTTTTGGCTTATTTGGAACCTTTCAGCCCCTAACTCTCGCATCTCGATAAGTGCGCACCTCCCTAAGTGCATGCCTCATTGGACCTTTTGGCCCCTTACCTTTCTGACACCTCACTAGTCCTTTTGGCCTATTTAGGACTCTTCGACTCCTAACTCTTGCATATCGATAGGTTCTCACCTCCCTAAGTGCACACCTCATTAGAACTTTTGGCCCATTCGGGACTCTTTGGCCCCCTACATCTCTCGCACCTTGCCAAGTGTTCACCGGGCAAGATATGCACCTTGCTAGATGCGCACCTTGTCAGGGTTACACCTTTCCAGGAGCATACCCTGCCAGGTGCGCATCTCGACAGGTGTGCACCGTGTCACGTGCGCACCTTACCATGTGCTCACTTTGCTAAGTGCGGATATAGCATACGCGCATCCCTCATTTCTGTTTTTCTTGTAAATATTTTACAAAATAAAAAAATGAATAAAATAGACACGCCCCACGCTCAAAAGCCTTCTTGCCTTAAAAAAATTTCACATACATACACCCCTGATATACCGCCTTGACCCCCAGCCCGCTATCCGGATAGCGGGACCCCCGTAAACTCTGTGAAGCCCCCGATATACCTAAAACACCCTCAAGACACATACATACGCATATTGCACATTGAGTTCGCATGATCCGTTTGACCTGTTAATCGGAGGTTCTCTCGCTCCAAAAACGAGGGGTAATTAATGGCAGCTTAGTTCGCGGCTGTCGGAGATTTGGATCCTGATTAATCTCTCTATATGAGTGTGTATAGAAATAACCGCAATCAATAACGGTGTCACGTGTAGCTAACCGAGATGAGTACGGGTCGTCCTTAGGGATAGGTTGAATCTTTTAATCTTGCTTTAGACGTGTTGATTAGAAAGAAGAAGAATAGAAAATAGATTCTAGATCTATATTAAACACGGATGTAGAATATATATTGTTTTAAGATCTAGTTTAAATACGGATGTAGAATCTATAAAGAAGAGGCTTGCAGGGTTCGTTAGGATTTAGTATTTATGGATGACTAATAAAGATGACTCCTTTTATCTTTTGATAGATTTAAAACTAGATAGATAGTGACGAATGAGGATTAGGATTTTTGGAAGAAACTAGGGTTTCCACACTATTGACCCTTGTCCTTTCATTGATCTCTATTCATGTCTAGCCCTTAACAATTGTTAATCTTATCTCAAATCGCGGTCGAGACTAGCAATAAATTAGTAGCGTGCCCGATTAGGATGTTAACGATTCTTTTGCTAAAGTTTATAAATTTCATAAGATTTAAAAGGAGTTAAAGGATTTTCTCATCCATTGATCTACCATAATCCTACGAACCCTATCAAGCGGAGAATTATTCGCGCTTGATGGAGATAGAAGAAGAACGGATAAAGAATGAAATCATAATATAACTAAATAATTAAACTAATGATCTACCTTTATTAATCAACTTCACAATTACAAAACCTTCGAGTTTAGATTACAAGAGGAAGAAGTTGCTCTCGATCTCTGCCTCATCGGAAGTAGATGCTCCGCCGAATCTCACGTCGCACGTCGAATCGCGGACCTGTCGTGGATTACTTGTTCTTTGACGGTAATTTTCTTCGTGTAAAAGGTTGATGATTTCTAGGTTTAGCCATCGGTCCTTTATATAGTCCCAAAGCCAGAAACTATAGATTCCAAGAATCAGGGGTTGTTGTGAAGATCCAAACTTAAAATCCCAAACCCTAACTCGTTGACTTGGCCGTGGATCCGCTGCATATTGCATGGTTTGGCCGCGGAACCGCGGCCTTTTGGTGGCATCTTGGCTTCAAAACTCTTGGGCTGCTTCATTGTGACACATGGAGATTTATTTAATGTCTGGAATCTTCATATCTCTTCCGAGTCTCTGTCAGTATTGATTCTTCGATTTTATCTAATTTTATCGGCAGATTTTTGATTCCCGACATCTCAATATCTCGATCTCCTGACCTGAGCTAAAGATTGCACAATATCTCAATGAATAATGTTAGTAATATTTGGTATTTTTGAGATATTATCCTAACCATTTTATATGATATTATATTTTAAGAATATTGATTAAGGATATTTGATATGATATGCATATTTAAATTATCAAAATATTATATAAATATTATATGCATACATTTTCCTTCATAATATTAATTATAATATATAAACATATGATAATAGATATTTTACAGATAAACCCTCATATGTGTCATATTTATAATAAACGCCTTTAGATATTTAAGAAAAGTAAGGAAAATGTTATATCAAATGTGTGATATTTTCGACTGAACAAATACTCTCAAACTTAACTTTGATCGTCCCGAGCAAACTAGTTATTCAAGAGAGGGAGAAAAAGAAAAAGAAAAACCTAAGTAGCACACTTTCGTAGGCAACACGATTGCACTGAGCACGTGCAAGCCGTTAAACCTCTAGGTGTTCCTGGTAGGAGGAGTGTTGTCTCCTGAGGGTTTTCAGCGGATTACACCCACAAAATCCTATAATAAATGAAAGATGGTGAAAGTTATATATAAAGATAAGAACTATAAAAGAAAGAACTTGAAAATAAAAGTTTCCAACTACACTACCTTTTCGGTTGCCATGAGCCCTATCTGAATAGTCATGAAAAGATGTTAGAAATCACATCATTCCTCAATAAAACATCGTTTTTATTCTTCCTCCCTGACTTTCTTCCAAATATCGATCATATACCCCTACATGTGTGTAAAAAACATCCATACACTCAGAGAATTCAATTCAAGCTATCATACTCTTGTCCATTTTCCAAAGTACTTTACAGTCGGTGAATATTTTCGATGAAATTGCTCACACATCCTTCATACGACCGTTAATACTTCTTGAGGTACAAACCAACCGATTACCAAATGTGCTCGCTCATTTAGGCATAATTCCTCGTCTTGCAACACCTAAGGTTTAGCAGTGGCTCCCAAACCAGTTGGTCTAAGGCACTAGGTGATAAAGCACCCTCGCTATATTTTTTTATGCTGCCTTGGTAATTACAAAACCGGTGTTCATTTTTTTTTCTTCACCACTTATACCTTTTTTTATGCTAAGGCTTTTAGACAAGAGCATTTCAAGGTATTCTCTACTATCCCAAGTTTCAAGATATGTGTAATACGTATAGTAGGGTATCAACGTTAAAATGTTTGGCCTCAAGAATATGGACTATTTTTCAGAATTATTTTTATCCTCAGATTAGTAATTTCCTTCATCTTACTAACCTTTGGGACAACGACTCATAACTACTTGTTACTAGTTTCGTTTAAGAAAACATCTAATTTTCTTGTTTTTCTCAAACTATTCCTATTTTTTAAATGTAATTTTTCACTTTCTAATCTTTTATTATCAAAAAAAATTTGTGCTTATATATAGTATAATACAATGATGCGTGAATAAGCACAAACCTCCCCAAACCTGTTTGCAGCAGTGTCCTCACTGATGTCATCTGTTAAGCTTAAAAAAACATAGACTTGGGAGGAAAAGTTATTGAAGGGGACAAAAATAATGAAAGTGAAATTCTCCCCCAAACATATTTTTGGCTCACAATTTTGTAAAATTTTTCTTTTCGTTCAAGAGCCAAAATATTCCCCCCCCCCAAACTTGAGTAAAATAGTATTAAACGTTTAAAGGAGGGGGGTTAAAATTATTGGTCAATATAAAGTTTTACAAAGACCAAAAGTCAACACCAACCATTCAAAAGTTTTATCGATGTAACGCACTGGTTGGTAGAAAATCCTGTTATATGTAGACAAGAAGTGGGGATGAAATAAGTGGTGGTATGGTTTATGTCTCGGTTGATAGAGACGAAACAATAATGGTGAACGGAAACGAGAATGTGAATGATTAGAAATGAGAAGAATATTCACATTCTCGTATGGGATAAGAAGAAATGGTGGTGGTTCAACTTCTTCAGTTGGAGATTGATTAATCACAAAATCCGTATCGTTTAGGAATGCGAGTTCGTCGGCGAAAATATTTTCGAAACTTTCATCGATGGTCCGATTGAATGTTACAATGTCAATAGGTGTCGCGCCAGAATTCAACACACTTGATTTGTCAAAAATTATGGAGGTAGGAGACTCGAAAAGCTCATCTACCTCATTCTCAAAAGAGTCTAAATCAAGTTGTCTTTCTAGAATTATCGAACTCGAAATATCGGATTGTGATTCATCAACACTCGCTAAAATTAAAGGAAGAATAGAAGAAGAACTAGAGAAAGTGGGAGATAAAATGGGTAAACAAATTGGTGTGTCGGGTATTGCTAAACCAGATATGGGAAATGAAGGCTAAATTTCGTTCTGCTTTTCGGTCATACATTTATCATCAATTTAAAGATGCATATGGGGTTCGGGAAGAATATTTAAAGGTTCGAGATGATGTCCATAGGGAAGTGAAATGACCTGATGAGTTGGTGGGACAAACTCATCCAAAATTTCGGGTTCATCATCCAATATATCCCCAACGTCAATCTTCTCAATCAACTGAAAATTAAAATTCTCAAACATCTCATTAAAAGCATGGTTTTTAATTAATTTAGGTTTTAGAGTGGAGGTGTAGAGATCACAAGGATTGGGTGTGGCTTCACTTGAAATGGACCCTTCACAATCGGGTAAATCAAACACTACAAAGTCACACAACTCATCAGACATTCTATCTTCAATTGGTGAATCATTTGGTGTACTCGATAGATATGTGAAACCGGAGTCATGGATTTCAATTTGGGATGGGGAGGTTTGATTTGGAAGGGTGTACCGCTCTCTCTCACTACCTAAATTCTCAATTTGTCCTATGGTTGTATCATAGGTTGGAAAATTTTGAGCTAGTTGTAAACTAGTTGCTCGTTCGTTTTGTTTTATGAGGACGGCCATGGACGCATTCAATTCCACTATGGCTTGGCGCGACGATACCCGATATTCTTCTACGGTCCGTTCAAGACTAGACATGGGTCGGTAAGGGGTTTCAGCATAAGATTGAAATTCTTGTGGATAAGTAAAATTCCCAAATGACTGACTAGAAGGAATGTCTAGAGAAGGTGTAAAAATTGGGTAGGATTGATAGGAATCGAATGGTTGTGAAAATTGGGCAGGAGTAGGATCAACATTATGATAAGAAGAATATTGATATTGGTTTGTTGGTTAGCAACTATCAACAGATGCCATATACACCGCAAAACGAGTAGTAAAATCTTCTTTAGATAGTGGTGGTGTTTGTTGTCCTAACGGTTTGACCGGATTGAAACTTTGGCCGTTAGTCTTCTCTATATACTCAGCGATGGACATGTGTTTAGGAATTCCCTCACACGCTTTAGATGGAGTATCAACAGAAGAAGATGAAGAATTTTGATGCGGTTGATAAGACTTAGAGTGAGGTGGCCAACTGTTTCTTTCCGCTTGCTCTATCCTATCTCTTAAAGACACGGTAGAGTCGGATGGTATATCAAAGCGATTACAATAACAAGAAATATCTTGTTCTGGATAGAAAATCTAGGCAAGAGTTCATTTATTTGGGTTACCCATTATAAGAAGGTGAAAAGAGGGAGGATGATGAAAAGGGAAAGATTTAAGCTCTAGTTGGATTGTTTTGTTTTGAAAGTGGGACTTGAGGGTTGACTCGAAAAATCACAAAATGCACAAGTAAACCCTAAAACTAAGATCACCTAGGTCAAGCACTAGACCGCTCCTAGACTTGCAAAGGACAAGTCGCAGGATCAATCCTCTACCACCTCTTTATCGCTCCTGTGGCCAGGTAAGTGCCAGGTAAGTAGGAGGTATCCGCTATGCGAATCACTGAAAATAGCAGGCCAAATTAAGTAACCACTTGCCTTCGTCACGCTTGCCTAGACATCATAAAAGAAATGCAGATAAGCGATAGATTACCCATGACCTTCCTCTGTCCTAATTGAGCGCGACGGTCTTTAGAGTCTTGGTCTAGATATTTTTTTAATTAATGTAGAGTGATGCGGATGCACGTTTAGTGATTTGTGGATCCTAGGAAGGGTGATGAAATCCCTACCTAATCTGAATTATAGTCTTGCCCCTTAAAGTCCGTATTAAAATATGCAAAAACAACCCGGAAAACAAAACATGCAAAAAGAATTTTTGAGCGGCGAAATTTGCAAAGAATCCTGCAGAAAAATATTTTATTGGATTTCAAAGGAGAGAGAAGGATATAGGAAAGTTACCAAAGAAGTTTGGAACCCTAAGTCCCCAACTCCTCCGCGGTTCCGCCGCAAGAGTGGTGCTTTGGCCGTGGTTCTGCCGCAAGAGGGAAGGTTCTTTGTGGAAAAAAATTCTACAGTGCCTTTCTAGCTCCTTTGGACCTCTCTGAAAGTCTCTGAATCTTGATTTCTTTGTTCTTATGGCACCAGATTCCCTCGCAAAAATATCACACTAATCGTTAAATATGCAAGATGTGGTTTTGTTTTATTTTTATGATATAGATCAAATAAGAATTCAACACGAATAGTAAGAAAAAAATATTACGTACGGATCCCCGGCAATGGCGCCATTTGATTGATCTCTCTATATGAGTGTGTATAGTAATAACCGCAATCAATAACGGTGTCGCGTGTAGCTAACCAAGATGAGTACAGGCCATCCTCAGGGATACGCTGAATCTTTTAATCTTGGTTTAGACGTGTTGATTAGAAAAAGGAAGAATAGAGAATAGATTCTAGATCTATATTAAACACGGATGTAGAATATATATAGTTTTAAGATCTAGTGTAAATATGGATGTAGAATCTATAAAGAAAAGGCTTGTAGGGTTCGTTAAGATTTAGTATTCATGGATGACTAATAAAGATGACTCCGTTTATCTTTTGATAGATTTAAAACTAGACAGATAGTGATGAATGAGAATTAGGGTTTTTGGAAGAAACTAGGGTTTCCACACTATTGACCCTTTTCCTTTCATTGATCTCTATTCATGTCTAGCCCTTAACAAAACAATTGTTAATCTTATCTCAAATCACGGTCGAGACTAGCAATAAATTGGTAGCGCGCCCGATTAGGATGTTAACGATTCTTTTGCTAAAGTTTATAAACCTCATAAGACTTAAAAGGAGTTAAAGGATTTTCTCATCCATTGATCTACCCTAATCCTACGAACCCTATCAAGCGGAGAATTACTCATGCATGATGGAGATATAAGAAGAACGGACAGAGAATGAAACCATAATGTAACTAAATAATTAAACTAATGATCTACCTTTACTAATCAACTTCACAATTACAAAACCTTCGAGTTTAGATTACAAGAGGAAGAAGTTACTCTCGATCTCTGCCTCGTCGGAAGTAGATGCTCCGTCGAATCTCACGTCGCCTTATCACGTCGAATCGTGGACCTGTCGTGGATCACTTGTTCTTTGACGGTGATTTGCTTCGTGTAAAAGGTTGATGATTTCTTGGTTTAGCCCTCGGTCCTTTATATAGTCCTAAAACCAGAAACTATAGATCCCAAGAATCAGGGGTTGTTGTGAAGAGCCAAATCTAAAAATACCAAACCCTAACTCGTTGACTCGGCCGCGGATCTGCCGCATATTGCATGGTTTGGCCGCGGAACCGTGGCCTTTTGGTGGCATCTTGCTTCAAAACTCTGGGGCTGCTTCATTGTGACACATGGAGATTTATTTGATGTCTCGAATCTTCATATCTTTTTTGAGTCTCTGCCAGTATTGATTCTTTGATTGTATCTAACTTTATCGGCAGATTTTTGATTCTCGACATCTCAATATCTCGATCTCCTGACATGAGCTAAAACTTGCACAATATCCCAATGAATAATGTTAGTAATATTTGGTATTTTTGAGATATTATCCTAACCATTTTATATGATATTATATTTTAAGAATATTGATTAAGGATATTTGATATGATATGCATATTTAAATTATCAAAATATTATATGCATACATTTTTCTTCATAATGTTAATTATAATATATAAACATATGATAATAGATATTTTACAGATAAACCCTTATATGTTTCGTATTTATAATAAACGCCTTTAGTTATTTAAGAAAAGTAAGGAAAATATTATATCAAATGTGCGATATTTTCGACTGAACAGATCCCCACGATTAATAAACCCCTGCCTATCCTAAGCAGGCGGAATCTGTAATACGCCTGATAAGCGACCCGTATTCCTATCTCAATAGGGTGACGAAATACATGCTACAGATTCTGGCACACCCGGTGGGACCATGTCTTTCCTTCCATATTTCGGGTCAAGTGTTCATATGAACTCAATCAACATATATATCGATTACATGTACTAAAATCATGATTCTATGTGCAGGATAACAACTTTCCAATCCCAATTTTCAAACTCAACAAGAATGTCTCCCAGAACCAGCTCGATCTCTAAAGCAACTCCGATCTTGTACGTGGTCAAGATTAATGCTCACATGATTCTTCCCGCAAGTTTCAATTGGCAATAGGAGGAATCGCCCCGTCAATTTGGTTCCGCCATCATCTTCCCTGCTGAAAGCGCTCATCTGGCGGAGACCCCGGCAAGCCAAGTGGCCAAACCGACCTCAAGAGGAAGGAGACCGAATGTCATAGTCGCAAAGGCACCCTACCCCAAGCGCAAATCTACAGTTGAACGGCACTCCATCGTCCTGACTGGGGAAAAGGTCGTCAACACCAATGAAGCTACAAAGCATCTCAGTCATGCTTAGACGGTGCCCTTGACAATTTCAAGATCGGGCGTCTTCTCTAGAGTCTTTGTCAATCGGTCTACAGCGGCTTCCAGAAAAGCAGATGTCCGCTAAGCTCTCAAGGCACAAATTTGAGACAAAACCGGCTCAGATATAGAGCCAACAAGAGGGCCAAGACTCTGGCCAGGTGGAATTTTATGAGGTTCCAAGAATAGGGTTACCCCGCAACGACAGCTGAGTCGGCCATAAAAGTCAATAATCCCTTCGAACCCTTGAAATGGGTTCAGAAAAATGCCATGACCCCCAAGATCAAGAAGACAGCAATCCGAACAATGCTATAAAGAGGCGTGTCTAAGCTCTAACATAGAAGGCATGACATTGTCTCTTCAAGAGTCTATCAGGCGCTCTGTGCTGCGCGAAGGCAGCGAGGCAAAGCCAGAAAATAAGTGTTAACGCCACTCAAGAACCCGGTTAGGTCAACCGTCTTCAGTCGATTTTCCTTTACCGATGCGGAAGGGCTATGATAGTGGTCTACGAAATCAGCCGCCAGTGATAAGAAGATGGCCGAATATGTTATCCACGTGGTCTACATGGTGGGCACACGTCCTAGTGACAACCTTCATAGCAAAAACAAGGATGAGGCCACCACATCCTAAGACGAATCTGGTTTGAATGTAGCTGCCACTTCCTAAGATCAGCCTCCTCCGTAGGATAATGAAAACCCCCTCGATGAGGCCGATAAGCAGAAAGACCCCTCTGTCCATGTGAAATCAAGCTCGGACAGCGAAGAAGATCTAACTTTCCGCCCTATGACTGCAGAACAGGAGCTCCTCCAAGAGCTTCGAAAACAGCTTCAAAGCAAAGATAGGGAAATGACCAAGCTTTACTCTAAAATTGACAATCTGACGAATATCGTGATGCAGCTCATGACTTAAGTTGCTCGGGCGCCCTCCAATTAAGGACAAGTCTCTTCTCATGAGCCGGGTGATAACGACCTGAACAGCCAATGCCTATCCTTTTAAGTCTGAATATGGGCGAGCTACACGAAAGCCAGCCACACTCCACTTCTAGGGGCGCCTTGGCCCTGGATGACAGTATTCCGCTAACACCGGATCGGATAATGGATTTGGTCACCAGCAAAATGAAAACGTTGGTGGCCAAACCAAAGGCTCAAAAAGACGTTGGCAGTAGTGGGCGGTCATATCCTGCACGATACGCTCAGATCGAGTTCCTTAGTGGTTACGTCATTCCTAAATTTGGAAGATTCGATGGGACAGGAAACATGAATCAACACATTGCTCACTTTAAAGTATCGTGCGGAAATACAGAGGGAAATGATGCGCTTCTTCTTTGCCAGTTTGTCAACAGCCTAACTGGTGCCGCTTTCGACTGGTACGCAAGCATACCAGACGGTTTTGTCACTACTTTTGCCCAGATAAAGTCTCTACTCCGGCAAAGATTCATGAGTGTCAGTGACAAAATCTCCATTGCTGACTGTGAGGACCAAGCCGTAGAAGCATGAAAGCAACACGGACTTTATCGCCCGATAGCGCAATCTCACTGTCAAATACGAACTGCCGTTGGAGAAGGACCAGTCCGTCAGCCTCCTCATTGGGATCCTCAGCAATTGGATGGTCCCATTCCTATGTAATGCGAGCCTTAAAACATTTCAGGACCTGGCCAAGATAGTTCAAATGTTGGAGTGCTCGAAGCAGGAGTCTACCCTGAATTCTCAGAATGACAAGCCTTGGAAGAGCAGAAAGAACGACAATCGTAAAAGCAGGGGTTCTAACAATACCAATGCCTTCAATGCGTCTGATAATGAAGACAAGCGAAAGGAGAACAAATCAAAAGCAGACAGGTCTTGAAAGCCAGTAATAGGAGGAGAAGGGCCTTCCCTAGAGGAGAAAAAGAACAAGGTCTAGTTTTTCAGAAGAGACAAAGTCCACAAGATATTCAAAAATGTCTTGAACAACAATCTACAATTGCTGGAGTTGAAGAGACCTCATGAAGCAAAAATTTCCGACAATCTCTTGTATTGTCCGTAACACAGAGTAGTGAGACATGTGATCGAAGATTGCTATATTTTCAAAGATTGGGTTGAGAAGCAATACAAGACCAGGGAGATCGAGCTGTCCAAAACCATGTTGGTGAACAATCATGCTGTGACCACAAACTTTATACAGACAGAAGCTGAAACCTTCTGAGAGAAGACATCTGAATCGACTTACCCGAGAAATGAATCCGACTCGCTGCAGCCTCCGTGGAGTATGCACATATCTAATAAGACGAAGAAGATGCTAAAGCTACTTCAAAAAGAGCCCAGAATAGAATGGGAGGGGCAGAAGGAGCTCACCAACCCAGCTACCAATTCGGCTCGATCGGGCTTAAATTACAAAAAGCTTAAGGAGAAAAAAAGTGCGGCTCGACGCGAAAAAGAGTCTGCAAGGAAATCGACCACTCAAAAATATATCGATTCCCTTGAAGACTATGAGAAAAAGGAAATAACCCTAATTCAATTGAAAGAGTTCTTCCCCGTACATGCAACTGAGGTTTTAGAAAAGCTAAAAGAAGAACTAATGATGAGGTCCCTGTCATGACCTGCTACGTCATCCACCTTGGTAGCGACTCTGAGGAAGAGCTCTGTTTTCTCGAAGAGGACGAGGAGCTCGCCACAAAAGCCAACCAAATACAGCTCATAAGTGACAAGGTTCTAACGCCGAAGTAAAGCAACGCCCCAAAAGAAAAGGAAAAACAAGTCACTAATGAAGAAAACAGAGGAGAGTCGGCTAGTGTGGACCCGAGTTCTTCTCTGGTAGACTACAATGTCTTGGCTCATCTCTGAAAGCTTCTTTCTCTTTTAAGCATCTATGATGCTCTAGTCCTATCCAAGGAACTTAGAGATGTCCTCATTCATGCTCTAAAAAACCTCGAGCAGTACCAGGCTTGCTTTGCAGAAATTAATATGAAAGAGACCCAGTACACTCTACATACGGCTGCGGTCTCATTTAAGGATGAAGACCTGCTACTGGGGACAGCTGAGCACAACCGGCCACTTTACATGACAGGGTACAGCGACAAAGACCGGATTAATCGCATATTGATTGATCCAGGGTCCTCGGTGAATATCATGAACTTGCAGACTATGAAGAATTTGTCAATAGATGTCCAAAACGTGTCAAGGGAAAGGATAGTCATCTAAGGCTTTAATCAAAACTGCCAGCAAGTTCTGGGATCCATAGCCCTACCAATCAAATTTGGGGATCTGCAAACCGAAGCTAAAATATACGTGATCGACGCCGACGCGTCTTATAAGATTCTCCTGAGACGTCCGTGGCTTCACGATTACGGCATCGTTCCGTCAACTTTCCATCAATGCATGAAGTATACCAAAAATGGTGAAGAAAGACGCATTGACGGAGACATACAACTGTTCGGTGTGCATGAAGTCCGATATGAAAATTTTCGGTACTTTGTTAACCCCCAAAATATTGAGCTACAACCGACCAAAGATAGAACAGCCCCGAAACTCAAAAGAAAATCTGAGCCGGTTGTCACCTTCAAAAGTAAAATCCCCAAAGTGCGTCCGCGTTTCAGAAGTGACACTGATAAGCCTGACGCTGGAAGTCCGTTATTCTGTAAAACTCACCCTCATTTCGGTAGCAATACGGACGAGTCTGATATTGAAAGCCCATCTGGCAGTAAAATTTTCCCTCATTTTGGCAACGATACTGAAAAATTAGAGGAAGAGGACCCGTCTTGCAACTACTGTGCAGATTAGGTTCTCATGCAAAAAGCGAGGCTAAGAAAGACCTTCGAGATTACAGAAGGGTCCCTAGCTATCTAAAAGGTGCTGAAGCAGATGTGCAAAGAGCTTGATGCATTGTCAGTCTCTACCGTGGACCAGCTGAAAACCTTTTACGTTCCCGAAAGAAAGAGTGGACAAAAGGGCATCCTATTTTATGGGTCAAATCCTGTTGTGCACCCAGTCGATTTTTCCATGACATGCCTTCCCCATGAAAGAAGCATAAGAGCCATCCTAAAACCCAGAAACAATGCGCCTGAGATGCAGGAATATTTTAAAAAGTGCAGATGTCGGTTATATCAAACAGACTCCGAAGCGAAGTTTTATGAGGGGATGTGGCATCCGCCTCAGGTTCGAGCACTCATCGATGGACGAATCATAGGTTTCATTCAACCTGACATCAAAGTATGCTACATGATCCATGTTGGTGAAGCTAGCGAAAATTCAAATGTTGAAGATGAGCTAGCTTAGCCAGAAGAAGCCCCTCAAGAGCTTGAAGATGGAGGACATGCAACCTTCGACAAGCTAACCGAGATAGATTTGGGAAAGCCCGATAATCTAAGTCCGACCTACATCAGCTCATTCTTGTCGGAGAAAATGAAAGAGTAGATAATCGCCCTGCTGCATGAGTTCGTCGACTGCTTTGCGCGGACGTACAAAGAAATGCCTGGCCTCTCTCCTTTAGTGGCCGTGCATAAGCTAGCTATTTCTCATGATGTCAAGCCAGGTAAACAAGATCCTCGAAGAATAAGAAGGGAGTTAGAAGAAAAGGTCATCGAGGAAACCAAGAAACCCATCGATGCCGGCTTCATCAGAAAAGAGAAATATGCGGACTGGATCACATGCATCGTCCCGGTGAAAAAGAAGAATAGGAAGATCCGAGTCTGCGTCGATTTCAAAGACCTTAATAAAGCATGAACTAAAGACGATTTTCCGCTTCCGGTCATGGAAATGATAGTCGATGATACCTCAAATTATGAGCTATTCACCTTCATGGATGGTTCTTCTGGGTACAATCAGATAAAAATGTCGCCTGAGGATGAGAAGCATACAGTATTTCGAACTCCGATCGGCATATACTGTTACAGATTGATACTGTTTGGACTGAAAAACGCAGGTGCCACATATCAAAGGGCAATGACCAAAATCTTTGACGACTTAACCCATAAAGTCATCGAATGTTACATTGATGATTTGGTCATCAAGACTAAAACCAAGGCCGATCACATCCAAGATCTCAGGACCGTTTTCACTAGGTTGAGGGAATGCGATCTAAAGATGAATCCTCTAAAGCGCACTTTTGGTGTGTCGTCGGGAAAATTCTTGAGATTTATAGTCCGACATCGGGGGATCGAAGTTGACCCATCAAAGATAAAGGCCATCATAGAGATGCCCCCTCTAAAGAATCTGATGTAGCTAAGATCCTTTCAAGGCAAGCTCGCTTACATATGAAGATTCATCTCTAACCTATCGGGGAGATGTAGGCCTTTCTCGAAGCTTACGAAGAAAGGGGTTCCTTTTGTCTGGGACGCCGAATGTCAAGAAGTGTTCGAAGGAATCAAACAGTATCTGTTGCACCCTCCAGTACTTGCTGCTCCCATTCCAAATAAACCGCTGATTCTCTATACTGCCGCGCTAGATGAATCACTCGGCGCGCTCCTTACCCAAAATAACGAGGAGGGAAAAGAAAATGCCCTTTGCTACCTCAGTCGAATATTAGTCGGGGCAGAACATAACTGTTTCTAAATTGAAAAGCAATGCATGGCCCTGATATTCTCCGTGAAGAAGCTGATGCATTATCTGCTCACTCATCGAGTTATACTAATCTCCAAGGTCGACCTGCTCAAATATTTAATGACCAAAGCAAGCCTTACCAGCAGAATGGAAAGATGGGCTATCATGCTGCTTGAATTTGACATAATCTACACTCCTCAAAAAGTAATTAAAGGGCAAGCCCTCGCTGACTTCACTGCTCATTCTATACCAGAAGGGTCACCGTTAAATTGTGAGTTACCCGACGAATAAGTGTTGCACCTCGAGGATAATGAGCCATGTTGGGAGCTCATCAATAAGGTCCTCCAGCAAATCAAGCATCCCACAGATAAAAGAAGGGATAGGATTGGTGTTCATCACGCTCTCAGGAAGAACCCTATGATGTTCTTTCGCTCTTACCGAGTCTTGCACAAACAACGAGGCTGAGTATGAAGCTCTGATAGCTGATTTGGAGCTCGCCATAGAAATAGAGGTCTTTCGGCTATGGGTCTACGGTGATTCCTAGCTTTTCGTCAACCAAGTGAGCGGCGACTACAAGATATATAATCTCGAGTTAGCTAGATACAGAAGCCGGGTGGTGAAACTCATGAAACAGTTCACCCACATTGAACTAATGAGAGTTTCTAAGGCATTGAACAGAAAAGCCGACGTACTCACCCGCCTAACCAAAGAGCTGGCTAATCCCGACATGGATGAAATTCTGATCACAGTCAGAAGCTGGCAAATTCTGCCTCCAGTCTCTTTACGAGAAGAAGAAAGTATAGAACAAGAGAACAATACTGTCGAAGAAGCTCTGATCATTCAAGACGAGCCTGATTGGAGAGAACTCTTCATAAAGTACCTCCGATACGAAAAGCTTCCCTAAGAAAAATCTGTGAGGGTTCAGCTGAAGAAGAGAGCTCTCCGATATATGTTCGTAAACGACACGCTATACCATAGATCATATGACCAGCTCTGGCTTAGGAGTGTCCTCGGCCGAGGCCCAAAAAGTCATGAAAGAAGTTCATTTAGGCGTCTGCGGAGCTCACCAATTTGGACCCAAAATGCGGCTTCAAATCAAATGGCTTGGATATTACTGGCCTATCATGATAAGGGATTGCAAAGAGCATGCGAAGAAATCTCATTTTCTCCAAATTCACGATGACTTCATTTACAAGCATCCCAATCCGCTACATCCTACCGTGGCGTCGTGGCCCTTCGAAATTTGGGGCACCGGTATAGTTGGCCCAATTGATCCTCTGTCGTCCAAAGGCCACCAGTTCATATTGGCCGCAACAAACTATTTCTCTAAATGGGCAGAAGCCGTCCCTCTAAAAGAAGTTAAGATAGAAGATTTACTGACATTCTTCCAACATAATGTGTTGTACCGTTTTGGTATGCCGAGAAGAATTATTTCTGACAACGGCCTTCTTTCAAAAGGTTCAAATTCTCAAGATTCACTACTCAACACAAGATAGAATAGAGATATTCCTCCATCTATAACCCAAGAGCCAATGGGCTAGCCGAAGCCTTCAATAAAACTCAATGCAAACTCCTGAGGAAAAATGCTTTGGCCAACAAGAGAGACTGCAATCTCAAACTCTACGAGGAGTTGTGGGTATATCGTACCATGCACCTCACTCCAACTCAACCCACTCCATACTCTTTACTCTTTAGAGTGGAGGAAATTCTCCCCCTCAAAGTCAAAGTTCCAAGCCTAAGGATGGCTGTCCAGCATGGTTTGCCGGAGGAGGAAAACGTTCTCCTTCGGCTCGAAGAGCTTGACGCCCTCGAAGAAAAGAGACTCGCAGTACAGCAAAATCTGGAGCTATACCGAGCCTAAATGGCACGGGCTTATGACAAGATGACCCGTCTTCGTGCTTTCAAGAAAGGAGAATTGGTGTTGGTCCTTAAAAGACCGATCGTCCCCAATCGACATGCCAAAAAAAAGTTCGAGCCAAACTAGGAAAGACCATACGTCATCGAGAAAGTGTTTGATGGAGGATCCTACCAACTAATTAGTGCCGAGGGAGTAAGACCCATGCCACCCATCAATGGCTGATATCTCAAGAAATACTATGCATGAATGCTCCAAGTCGCAGACAAATTGAGCACACCTGCCCTACGGTCTGGATCATACATCCCATAAAACTGTTGGGTTTCCTAGCGCCCTAGCCGCTAACCACGGCCGTTGCGGAACGAAAAACTTTTAGGTTTTAAAACTTGGCGATAGAAAAAACTACCTAGAATCGAAACCAAACATGAAACTAGCAAGCTAAAGGAGTTTTAGCTACTGTGATAAAGTGTTTTACCAAAAGATCCGTATCCTTCAGTCTTCTACCCTCTTCCTTAGCTCCTTGAGGTCTCCTTGATCGAGCTTGACAGTCGGTCTTCCTCTGTCGAAGATGATCCACCCGAGGGATGTGGTTCATGGCTCTAGCTCCACACTAAAAATCTAGTGGAGCAACTAAAGACACTAGGTTGCTGATCTAAAGTGTCTAGTGATATAGTGAGTTGTTCTTAGTGTATATCTATCTCTCTTCCATGCTTGATTCTCAACACATGAGATGGTAGGGAGGAAGATGAAGAAGAAGAAGGATGAGCTTAAGAATGGCTAGTAAGGAGAGAGAAGCAAATGGTGAGAATGATTTCATCCATCATGAGAGAAAATCATGAAGCATGGTTTTGTATAAATCATTTTTCCAATATAAAATCACAATCATACTTGAATAGTTTGCACACATGAATATTTAATTTATTTGTCAATACTATTAAAGCATGGCACTCACCATTCTCACTTCACTGCCTTTACACCTCATTTCCATATAAAAGAATAAATGGATAAATAAAAAAAATGAGGTATTCACCTTCTAGAATGTTTTCCGTATAAATACGGAATACACTCAACCGTATATGTATAACCGTATTCGTATCAAAATATGAATACCCAAAGAGATAGAATAACACAAAGAACATAATATTAGAATATACATATCGAAATATATATACGTAAATTATTAAATCAATACCTGATTTAATAATCCGGCTCAATCCTAAGCCGGCTAGTATTATCAACCGTCCGATCGAAAGTCCGAGTAACTAATACAATAATTCGATCGGAACCCTGTACGTATTAAAATACGGCTGCTACATCATTTCGTCTGAACCAGGGGAATTCTTTGTGTGGGACTCTAAAGACTCGACAGTACGCCGGCAGTGAGTTACTGGATAAATCTATAACTACAAGCACGTCAGCGACATTAGCTATACGTAACGGATACCCGAGTACCTGTCGAAAAGGAAGGCCGATGAGCAAACTCATCTGAATCCCTACAGAACCTATCTGTGACAATCTCCATACAGTCCAGTCTCTTCGTCTGAGACTATCGCATACCGGGTCTTGGGGGTGGTAAACATCAGCTCCTAATAACCCGATAATTCATGCCGATGTGCCTCAGGACCAATCCGGGAAACTACTATCTAACTATGAGTAAATATCAACTGCCTTGGCTAAGGTCTTATGGTGCTGGTCAATCGAACACAGTGCGATAGCGACTCCCTATTCTGGGAGACGAATTCCTAACAATCACTCACTGCCTCCATGTGGCTCGAGACTGTACCTAACTAAAACCTGTTTGCACGACTTAGTAGAGCCGTGATAGGGTAGTAATCTAAGTACAGTGAGAACTCACACGAGATAAATGACGATCTCAGGTCTGAAGACTAACCTGTACTCATGTCACGTGAGAACTGCTATCTGACGATAGGTATAATACCATCTAGAAGTTCTCGGCGAGTCCGTCCAGTGTACTTACCCCTAGTGAGCATATGTATACGATCTTAGATGTGAAAGACCAATGGCTGTGGGACTAACCATCGCCCTTCGTTGGGGTCTTGAAACATATACAGTCTACTCCGGAATATCGATGCCAGTCTTGATACTCCCATGACTAAGGACATTTTAAGGATGTGCTTATGGACTACCCAGCCCCCACATGTATGATCGCCATCATAATGCTGGTAGTCAAGCAGTAATCCTACGGGCTTTATCAACATGTATTAATGATACGTGATAACAAGTAAAATGTTTACACATGTTAAGATAAAGACAAACCAAATAGCATATTATCATGTCGATCTAGATTGTCCTATACATACATATGTCCAAGCATCCACTATATATACATATATAATAATGGCCTCTAGGGCATACATATCCAACAATCTCCTACTTGCACTAAGGCCATATATTGGCGTACCGAATACCCAACGTCTGCTCTAGGGCCAATTGTTAGTGTATCGCATCCCAACATCTCAAATAGTCTCTCGAACTGTGCTTGAGGGAGGGCCTTGGTGAATAGATCCGCCGTGTTCTCTTTTGTGTCTATTCTTCGCACCTCGATCTCTCGGTGATCTACGATCTCCCTGATCAGGTGATACCGCCTCAAGATGTGTCTGGATTTCTGATGGGACTGTGGTTCCTTTGCTAAATCCATAGCCCATTATTATCGCAATACAAAGGTATTGGAGCAACAATGGACGGAACCACCCCAAGTTTAGTAATGAACTTCTTTATCCAGACTGCTTCTTTTGTGGCATCGTTGGCAGCAATATTCAGCCTCCATCGTCGAGTCTGCGACGGTGTCCTCTTTAGATCTCTTCCAATAGACCGCCCCTCCGTTGAGGGTAAATACAAAACCCGAGACAGACTTGCTGTCATCCTTGTCACTCTACAAGCTCGAGTCGGTAAAGGACTCCACCTAGAGATCTCCATTAACAAATACCAGGAACAGTTCCTTAGTCCTTTTCAAGTACTTAAGAATGTTCTTCACTGCTATCTAGTGGTTCTCTCCTGGGTTTAACTGATACCGGCTCACCATGCTAAGTGCATAAGCTACATTTGGTCTGGTACATAGTATCGCATACATTATAGATCCTACCGCCGAAGCGTAGGGTATAATGCTCATGCGAACCCTCTCTTCATCAGTCTTGGGAGACATCTCTTTGGAGAGGGTGATTCCATGCAATGCGGGTATATTACTGCACTTGGAATCTTCCATACTAAATCTCTTTAGTATGGACTCTATGTACCTGAACTGTGAAAGTCCCAACAATCTTTTGGATCTATCTCTATAGATCTTAATCTCCAGAATGTACGAGATATCACCCAGGTCTTTCATGGAGAACCTTTGTTACAAGAACGACCTGACCGATTGTAGTACAGGAATATCATTTCCCTGTCAAAAGAATGTCATCCACGTACAAGACTTCTTACAATCTTCTTATATATACAAGGCTCCTCCTCGTTTTTGATGAAGTCAAATTCCTTGACTGTTTCATCAAAACAGATGTTCCAGCTCCACGATGCCTGCTTTAATCCATAAATGGATTTAAGAAACTTGTACACCTTCCCGCTGCTCCCACTGTCTATGAATCCCTCCGGCTGATCCATATAAATGCACTCTTCCAAAATTCCGTTTAGAAAAACCGTTTTTACGTCCATCTGTCAGATTTCATAGTCATGGAAGGCAGCAATGGCAAGTAGGATCCGAATAGATTTGAGCATAGCCACTGGAGAAAATGTTTCGTCGTAGTCCATACCTGGTTTTGAAGAAAACCTTTTGCAACAAGTCTAGCGTTATAGGTTTCCACCTGTCCATCTAAACCAATCTTCTTTTACAAGATCCATTTGCATCCAACGGGTTTTACCTCCGGTGGAGCAATATCCAAGGTCCAAACTTTATTGGTGTACATGGACTCTATTTCGAATCACATAGCATCCAGCCTATATCAGAGTCCCTACTGATAATGGCCTGCTTGAAACTAGTAGGATCATCTTCTTCCAAGATGCAATCCTCTCGATCCCTATCTATGAGAAAACCGTAGTATCTCTCGAGCGGATAAGAAATCCTATTAGATCTACAGAGTGGCTGAGGTTCGTCGGGAACTTCTGAATCTAGAGGTTCTACCAAATCTTCTACTTCAGTTTGTGGTTCCGGAATTTTTTCCAGTTCTACCGTACTCCTACTAATTTTTTTTGCAAGAAATTCTCTTTCTAAGAAGACTAAGTGGCAAGAGACAAACACCTTCTGTTCCTTGATGTGGTAGACAAGATATCCCTTTGAATTTTTAGGGTATCCCACAAACTTGCACGGTGCAGATCTTGCCTTGAGTTTACCCAGGTTCTTCTTTTTAACAGAAGCAGGACATCCCCATATCTTAATGGTCTCATCCCACTCCATATTTCATATGGGGTGGTAGGCACTGATTTGGTTGGAACTCTATTCAATAAGAATGCAGCTGATTCAAGGGCAAACCCCCAAAATGAAAGAGGCAACTTGGCACTACTCATTATGGAGCGAACCATATCTAATAGGGTACATTCCTCCGCTCCGATACACCGTTGTGCTGTGGTGATATGGAGGAGTAAGCTAGGAGAGAATTCCATTCTCTTTTAGGTATTCTAGGAATTTCGTGCTTAAGTACTCCCCTCCTCTATCAGATCGAAGGATCTTGATAGTTTTGCCAGTTTGGTTCTCTATTTCGTTTCTGTATTCTTTGAATTTCTCAAAATCTTCAGATTTGTGTTTCAAAATATAAACATATCCGAACTTAGAGAGATCATCAGTGAATGTTATGAAGTATGAGAATTCACCCTTTGCATGTATAGACATTGGACTACATACATCACTGTGTATGAGTCCCAAGAGCTCTGTTGCTCTTTCTCTGTATCCGGTGAACGGATATTTGGTTATCTTTCCTTTGAGATAAGACTGACAAGTTTCATAAGATGAAAATTCGAATGGATTCAAATATCCATCTTATGTAACTTAGACAGTCTTTTCTCATTGATATGACCAAGCCTACAATGCCACAAGTAGGATTCGTTCACTTCTGAACTCTTTCTTTTACCTGTGTTTTGTATATTGAAAACTGAGTTTTGATTTAGAATATAGATGCCATTACAAAGTGTACCTTCTGCAACCAATACCTTATCAAAGTAAATGTTTATGATATTTCTATCTAGAACAAACTTATATCCATCTTTATCAAGTAAAGAAACTGATATGATGTTGCCAAGCATGGAAGGTATATAGTAGCAGTTGTTCAAAATCATAGTATTGCCACTTGGCAATACTAGGTAATATTCACCGACGGCAGCAGCATCAACTTGTGCTCCATTCCCTAATCTGAGGGACATATCACCAGGTCCAACCATCCTACTTTTTCTCAGTCCTTACGATAAATTACATATATGGGATCCTGATCCGGTATCTAGTACCCAGGAGGTAGGACTGACCGAAAAACAGTTCTCGATAATAAGAACACCTGAAGGAGACGCAATAGTATGCTTCTTCTTGGTTAGGGTCATCAAGGAATTCATGCAATCCTCTTTATTTTGCTCATACTCGTGACAGTTGTCATAAGTTAGAGTTGAACCGACATTCCCCAGCCCCGAATAAGAATCCGGATCCGTCAAGTTATACATTTTATTATCTTGATTAAGGAATGAATTGGTTGCTACCTGGAGAGAGAGAAAAGAAACACTTAGCGTGCGCTCTTGCAAGATTAGATTGGTTATTAATTTATCTAATCAGGATGGCTCCCATTGTTTCCTCGAATTCTCCTTCAAATCTTAAAAGAAGAACTAGCTGGGATCATTAACACCTTACAAGTTCGCTAACCGTTCTGCCAGGTTGGTGTTGGTACTCCGAGGGAGGTTCCCCGTGCTTTCGCACAGACCTAATTAAAATAAACCGCGTTTCCGCAGAGGTGTAGCCCTATCAACACCTTTCTAGACACCTAATAGGTCAGCTAATTGTGCAGTGAAAAATATCTTCCAAGAGTAATCCTACTTATCAGTGGGATCGGGATCCAACAATCATTGTGTGATAAACTAGATGGAAGCCACTCTAGTCACCATACTCCAGAAGGTATGCAACGCTAGCAAGTTTCCTATATATTTGATGGTTTTTGCCCTAAGCGCTTATGAGCTTGACTTTGGCCAACAAATCATAACACGCAAGTCAAGTTCTACCCGTCAATGTCCAGATTGATTTAGACCCACCTGTACATGCGTTTGACTTTAGCCAACAAGGCGTACAACCGTCCTAAACCAATGCATCTATCTATGCTACGGATAAGCAACATATAGCTACCATTCACAATGCCTTAACATTGGCCAACAAACACCGCATGAATACTATGTGCTATTTATCCGAAATGACGGAGGGCTATGGATGGTTTTTGGCAAAAAAACCGTAAACGTATTGAACTTGATATTGTTGAAGGAACCTAATAGCTTTGAAAAAGAGTGGTTTAGGCTCTGCTTTTTAAAACTAGTGGTTTTGAAGAAAACCGAGTAATCTATAGCAAAATAAACTTTTGCTCAAGATGTCACTCCCCATAAAGAGATCTGGGCTCTTGCCTTCTCGAATGAGGTGTTGGATATTTCTAAACGAATACCACTATGCAAAGCAAAAGAATACAACTATAGTTTTTCAAAATTTGTTCCGACAGTATCTTTTAGGTTTATTTTCCTTTGCATTAATCAAAATTAATGCGGTCCTATCAATTAATCCCTATCACACAAGAAAAGAACGAAAATACAATGTACGTATATGCCATACATTTGCCACGGGGCCCTGTCATGCACCGTTAGGTTACTTAATTAACGGCAGAGCGGGGGCTAGACTAGCACGGATGCAAAACATATATAACATCTACTAGTATATATATAAATATATAACCATTCGTCCCATGCATGATATAAGAAACATCACAGAAAAGCTATAAGCAAAATGGAATAGCGGATAATCTAGGAGTCCCGAGTTTCATTTGAGATGCAAATGAAACTCGAGGTTCCCCGGTCGTATGGATAGCCTATGCAATGTAGAACCAAGATCACTATGAGTGCGGCAAGTTATCCACCAATCTCGGAAGCGAGGCAACCCTAATCAACGAAGTGAATGAGCCACCCAGCACTTCACGGAATCTGGTAACTTGAGCACCCCTCCATGGGTCATCCTATACCCCCTACGAATGCGGCGAATAGCCCACCAATTCTAGAGTAAGGCCCCCTCCGTCTCAACGCCATGAGATGCGGGCCCGTTGCCCTCTAGAACCTGGCTATTCGAGCACTCCTCCGCGGGGTAATCCTAGTACAGAAAAGAAAATATATATACAATGGCGACATCGACCTCAACCCGGCCGTTCCCCAATAAAAGAATATACAAACTGACGAAAATGGCAGTCCACAAGTCGGACGCTTGTCCCGTAATAATGAAAATACAAATGAATCTAAATTATACAACTACCATTGCACTAAGGGCTATCCAACACGACAATCCGAACAAGCCATCATAGATATAAACATCACAGCAGCAAAAGCAAGTATGTGCGACCCCGTCTAAATGACATATAACAAATAGACGACGTTTGAAAAACACATATACCACATCACAGAAATCAACAATGCAAAATTTCAAGTTTTGAAACATTCCGAGTTGACCCAAAGCAAAGATAACACTAAGTGAAATCTGGGGTAAATCAAACAAGGCCAAAAATCCTAATTCTCAAAACTCAAGCCACAGCATGAAAAAGAGCACCAAAAGAAATAAGAAAACCGCAGAGGGCGGGAAAAATGGAGAAACCGGCTGTTTTTCCGTGATGGATTTGTCTCGTTTTCATTGTGTGTCACTATCTCATCAAGATTAAGTCTCTGCATTTGTTTAAAAAAAATTTCATAGAACAAAAAAATTTTGAACAGAGAATGGGTTTTGAAAGTTGCAAATTTTCGGTTTTGAAACTAATGCATCGTCTACTACTATTTTCAAATGTTTGGGTGGTTTTGATATCATGTTGGGGTTCCTAGCGCCCTAGCCGCTAACCGCGGCTATTGCGGAACGAAAAACTTTTAGGTTTTAAAACTTGGCGCTAGAAACAACTAGCTAGAATCGAAACCAAATATGAAACTAGCAAGCTAAAAGAGTTCTAACTACTGTGATAGAGTGTTTTACCAAAAGATCCATGTTCTTCGGTCTTCTACCCTCTTTCTTAGCTCCTTGAGATCTCTTTGATCGAGCTTGACAGCCCATCTTCCTCTGTCGAAGATGATCCACCCGAGGGATGCGGTTCATGGCTCTAACTCCACACTAAAAATCTAGTGGAGCAACTAAAGACACTAGGTTGCTGATCTAGAGTGTCTAGTGATATAGTGAGTTGTTCTTAGTGTATATCTATCTCTCTTCCATGCTTGATTCTCAACACATGAGATGGTAGGGAGGAAGATGAAGAAGAAGAAGGAGCTTAAGAAAGGCTAGTAAGGAGAGAGAAGCAAATGGTGAGAATGATTTCATCCATCATGAGAGAAAATAATGAAGCATGGTTTTGTATAAATCATTTTTCCAATATAAAATCACAACCATGCTTGAATAGTTTGCACAAATGAATATTTAATTTATTTGTCAATACTATTGAAGCATGGCACTCACCATTCTTAGTGTATATCTATCTCTCTTCCACCCTTGATTCTTAACACATGAGATGGTAGGGAGGAAAATGAAAAAGGAGGAGGAGCTCAAAAAAGGCTAGCGAGGAGAGAGAAGCAAATGGTGAGAATGATTTCATCCATCATGATAGAAAATCATGAAGCATGGTTTTGTATAAATCATTTTTCCAATATAAAATCACAACCATGCATGAATAGTTTGCACAAATGAATATTCAATTCATTTGTCAATACTATTGAAGCATGGCTTTCACCATTCTCACCTCACTACCTTTACACCTCATTTCCACATAAAAGGACCAATGGATAAATAAAAAAAATAAGGTGTCCACCTTTTAGAATGTTTTCCATATAAATATGGAATACACTCAACCGTATATGCATACCCATATTCGTATCAAAATACGAATACCCAAAGAGATAGAATAACATAAAGAACATAATAGTAGAATATACATATCAAAATATATATACATAAATTATTAAATCAATACCTGATTTAATAATCCGGCTCAATCCTAAGCCGGCTAGTATTATCAACCGTCCGATCGAAAGTCCGGGTAAGTAGTACAATCATTCGATCGGAACCCTGCAAGTATCAAAATACGGCTACTACATCATTTCGCCTGAACCAGGGAAACCCTCTGTGTGAGACTCTAAAGACTCGACAGTATGCCGGCAGTGAGTTACTGGATAAATCCATAACTACAAGCATGTCAGCGGCACTAGCTGTACGTAACGGCTACCCGGGTACCTGTCGAAAAGGAAGGGCAACGTGCAAACTCATCCGAATCCCTGCAGAGCCTATCTGTGACAATCTCTGTACAGTTCGGTCTCTTCGTCTGAGACTATCGCATAATGGGTCTAGAGGGTGGTAAACGTCAGACCCTAATAACCCTATAATTCGTGTCGATGTGGCTCAAGACCAATCCGGAAAACTACTGATCTAACTATCAGTAAATCTAAACTGCCCTGGCCAAGATCTTATGGTGTTGGACAATCGAACACAGTGCGATTTCTACTCCCCATACCAGGAGAGACGAATCCCCAACAATCGCTCACTGCCTCCATATGGCTTGGGATTGTACCCAACTAAAAGCTGTTTTCATGACTCAGAAGAGCCGTGGTAGGATAGTAATCTAAGTATAGTGGGAACTCACATGAGACAAATGACGATCTTAGGTCTGAAGACTAACATGTACTTATGTCACCTGAGAACTGCTATCTGACGATAGGTATAATACCATCTAAAAGTTCTTGGCGAGTCCGTCCAGTGTACTCACCCCCAGTGAGCACCTATATACGATCTTAGATGCGAAAGACCAATGGCTGTGGGACCAACCATCGCTCCTCGTCAGGGTCTAGAAACATATACACCAGCTTACCCCAGAATATCGATGCACAGTCTCGATACTCCCACAACTAGGGACATTTTAAGGATGTGCTTATGGACTACCCAGCCCCCACATGTATGATCGCCATCATAACATTGGTAGTCAAGCATTAATCCTACGGGCTTTATCACAATGTATTAATGATACGTGATAACAAGTAAAACATATACACATATTAAGATAAAGACAAACCAAATAGCATACTACCATGTTGAGTAAGATTGTCCTGTACATACATATGTCCAAGCATCCACTATTTATATATATATATAATAATGGCCTCTTGGGAATTGTTTCCCCCAATCAGAGCAAGGCTCTGTTCAAATTTTCAAAATTTGAAATGAAGCGGCGCTTCATAAAAGCGCCAGCGCTTTGAGATAGCGCACCACATGCAAAGCACGAGTGCGCTAGCGCTAAGTGCGCCAAGAGCGCCAGCGCTCTAAGGCAGCACACCACGTGCAAAGCACGAGTGCGCTAGCGCTAAGCGCGCCAAAAGCGCAAGCGCTCTGAAGCAGCGCATCAGGTGCAAAGCACGAGTGCGCTAGCGCTGGAACTAGATGTTCCCCACCGTTAGATCAAAAATCCAATAATAATGATAAATCATTAATTAACCAGAATAAAATTCTGTTAAAGAAAGATTCCTCAAAATCTTTCCAAACAAAAAGATTGTGCTCTGTAAATCAGAGCACCGTTGGATCAATGATCCAAAGGTGATTAAAAATCGCCAAAATTACAGAATAAATTCTGTATGGAAAGATTTCCCAATTTTGTTAAAAACAAGAAAATTGCCTTCTGTAAATCAGAAGCCTTTGGATCAAAGATCCAACGATGGGGAAATCCCCAAATCAATTGGAGAAAAGATCTCCTTAACCGATTGAATAAATCAACTTGCCCTATATAAAGGCACCTAGACATCAAGTCTGAGGGATAGAAAAACATATAGAGGAACCACCCCATAAACTTTGAAAAGAATTCAAAGAAAAAAAGTAAGCTCTCGGTAGAAGAAGAAGATTTTCTTCAAGGTAAAAAGAACAGAAAGGCGAAACCGTCTCATATAAAAAGAAGAATTCACTTCTTTCTTTAAGATCATAGATCTACAAGACCAAGGTCTTTCACAAAGAGATTCAAGGATCTCATCATAAAATAATAAGAACATAATTCTTCTCACAGATCATAGATCTATAAGACCAAGGTCTTTTACATAAGAAGATCATGAACATCTCATGATAAAATAAAGGGGGGAAGAATAAGTTAATTCTCTTAGGATCACAGATCCATAAAGGCAAACCCTTTCATCAGAATAAGAGATTGAAACATCTCCCACAAAATAAGAACTTTGTTCTTGGAACCTTAAGACAAAGTCTCTTCTAAACGAGAATGTATTTCTCAGATCATAAAATTGATCGGATGCGCTTTTGCGCTACTCAGCAGAAGCGCAATGCGCTCATAATCTGGCGCTCAGCCCAAGCGCGCAACATGCTCCTCACGTGTGCGCTACTCAGCAGAAGCGCAATGCGCTCATAATCTGACGCTCAGCGCCAAGCGCACCACGTTCTCCTCACGTGTGCGCTACTCAGCAGAAGCGCAATGCGCTCATAATCTGGTGCTCAGCGCCAAGCGCACCACGTGCTCCTCACGTGTGCGCTACTCAGCAGAAGCGCAATGCACTCATAAACTGGCGCTAGCGCCAAGCGCGCCACGTTCTCCTTACGTGTGCGCTGATAGAACATAAACTGTTTTTTAAATAAAGCTCTAGAGCTGTGATGAATGCTCGGCATTCAATAAAAGACAGAAATACTGTCAGAACCCAAATCAATGCTCAGCATTGTTAAAAGGGCCAAGCCCAAACAAATGTCCAACATTTCAAACCTAAGTGGACTTAGCCCAAGATTGGCCATAAGTCCTTAATTTAGATTAATTGAGCCCATATGCTCATTAATCTTTTGATTTTAGTCCCAAATTGGACTACAGATCTCTCAATCAATATTGGTTCAAGGGCACATCTCTTCACTCCTCTAATATTTGTCGTTGTAATCCTTCAACGTCTTCAGAGAGGTGACGGGTCCCGACAACCAAATATTTCATGGACTGTGGGGTCCTTAAACTCATGGCCTATGATGTCCTTAAACTCGGACTGTGGGGTCCCTTTAAACCCACGGACTATGATGTCCTTAACCTCGGACTGTGGGGTCCCTTTAAACCCATGGACTATGATGTCCTTAACCTTGGACCGTAATGTCCTTAAACTAATTGACCTCAATGTCCCTAAACTAAACAATAGAGCCCAAATGCTCTATTGTTGGATCTAAATGATCCAGTTGAGTTGATCTTAGTCTAGAATTAGACTAACGTATTCTTAACAAACGTTTAAGTTGATCTTAGTCTCAAATAAGACTAACGTATCCTTAAACCCAACCCCAAACCGAAATCTAAGAAGATACGGATTTGGACTAATCCACGCCCTACGGGCGACAACATAAATTAGTCTCCGTATACAATCCACGGGCAACCAAATATCAAAACAAACACACACGACGCGAAGTGACCATCTGGAGAAGGAGAAAGTTTTTACCGCGATACGGTAGCGTAATTAATTGCAGGGGCTTGCACCTGCAGGGAAAAATGTCCCCACAATCAAAAACCTCTCAACGAGGGGGAATCTGATGAAGTTTGCTACATCGGCCGCATCTGTTTAAACCTTCGATACATGGTGCCATAAATCAACTTGGCATCTTCGGAGAGATGGACGGATAGCACCAATTAGCATCTGCCCCCAGAATTCAGGCCCCGACGTCCCAACGTCCCGGTCGCGTCTTCCGGTAGGAAAATATTCTGGCACGCTCGGTGGGACCTTTTCTTCTTTCCACTCCACACTTCGTGTGTCATGTTTCACGAACGAATCGCGGTTTTCTATGGTTGCCCTTGGGTTCGTGGTACTAAAATTTGGTTTTGTTCCCATGCAGAAAAAAGAACATCAATGGCCTCTAACTGTTCTAATTACAACTGCAACACCCATTACGCCTCAACTGGAGGAGTAACTTACGGGCCCCAGGCGGCCTCCCTTTTCAAGATGCCAGTGGAGAAAGTAACTCAGGCCACCACTGGGCTGTTCTTTAGGACCATGATCCCGCCGATGAGCTTCAATGCCCCGCTGCTGTCACAAGAAGCCTCAAAGAAGTCGGTCTGTGATCGGCTTACCACTACTGCGGCCCCTCTCAACGGGTCGCCCAAATTCAGTGCCTCGTTTTTCAATAGACTGGGCCAGAGCTCCAACGGGCCCATGAAGAAGCCCGCAATACCAGAAGATGCTATTCCTAAGCGGATAGCATTCTTGCGCCTGAAGTCGTCAAGGCGGCTTCTCCTGCCAAAGGGTCGGTCTTCAAAAGACTGACTGTTTCAGCTCCTGTTCCAGGCGAAATCGTTAAGGCTGCTTCCCCTGCTCGGAAGTCTGCCTTCGATAGGTTGGTTATCCCCACTCAGCGGACATCAGTCTTCAATAGGTTGACAACGACAACTTCTGATCAAGACAGGGGGCATGAGGAAACCACCCCCATAGCTGAGATAATTCCAACTGCAAGACACGCTCGACGTCGCCACTGGCGCCGAGTAAGGAAGGCTGGGGGCAGCTCTTCTTCTGGACTGACTCCGCCGGCTCCAACGGTGGAAATCGATGCTGCTGTTCCAACAGGGAACAACTTTGAACCGCTAAGGAGGGTGCGCAAAAACTCTCCGACTGCCGTGCTGAAGAGATCTCCTCCACCCATGGAGAACGCTACTAAGGTGAAGCTAGAGCAGCCCCCTCAGCGGCTGTCCTTTAAAATTTACAAAGTTTGGCGACAGGTTTAGGACTCGGTGATTGATCAAGATTACTCTCGCCGATAGAAAAGGTAAACGTTCAGCGAGAAGACGACCATCCTGTCAAGCCACAGAAGGTGACAGCTACTTGGGTGCCTACTGCAACGGCCCCCTCAACTTCGACCGTCCGCCAAAGGAGAAGGCCGAAGAAAATCCCAAAGTCTGCGACGAATCGCAAGACCACCGAACCCGAACGTCCCAAGGCTGGGGGTATGGTGGTACATACTATCTATATGGCATCCGGAAAAGAGGATAGCCGTATCTCCACAGGTCATCGACCGCTTACGCGATTAGTGACTAAGGCTCAGGAGCAACAACAACAAAAGCTCCAAGAGATGCTAACAGCCATGGCTGCACTCACGGGACCGAAAGCAAGCCCGGAAACATCCTCGGAGCAGCGTCGTGAGCAGGAAACTGATGCCGAATTCCTTCGGAGAATGCTTGAGAAGAAGGACAAGGAGGCCGCGGAACAAGCGGCCAATATAAAACAAATGGACCTTCTATTCCAAGATATGGTGGGCATGATGATCCAGCCGGATCCTCCAGCCGAAGATCCTCCAGTAATAATTGAAGATGATAGAGGGGAGACATCACATCCTCTGCCGGCTCTGTCAGCAGCCAAGGAGGAGACCATCTCTAAAGCCACGCTCAATGATTATATAGCTCAACAAATACGAGTTCATCAAGCGAATGAAGCGGCTGGCCAAGTCGTCAGAACTGGACGGCCCTATCCGTGTTGGTACGATCAGATAAAGTACCCGCCAGGATAGACGATTCCTAAATTCCATGTGTACAAGGGGACAGGCAATCCCCATCAACATGTCGCTCAGTTCAGGGCTCTCTGCGGCAACACTGGAAGGGATGATAAGCTACTGCTTCGCCAATTCGTCGGCTGCTTGGCGGAGACGGCGTTCGAATTGTACTCAGAGCTTCCCAACGACTCCATCAAAACTTTTACAGAGATGGAATTGCTGTTCACTCAGCGCTTCGCAAGCGCTAGCGAACGCACCCCAATTACAGCATTAATTAACGCCAGAGTGAAGCCAGGCGAAACATGGGTGCAGTACGCGATACGGTGGCGAAATTTATGGTCGATGTGCGAGCAGCGCATAGAGGAAGCTCCTGCCGTGGGCATGTTTATGGGAACCCTCGATCCTCAGGCGACCATTTCACAATTCATGATGTTTTTCAAGATGACCACTTTCCAGGCCTTGATTGACAAATTGGCCCAAATGGACCAGATGGGCCACAGACCTTCCACTTTGAAGCCGGAGCCGCGGAATGAAAAAGGGAAAGGGAAAGCGACCTTCGTCGCTAATTCTCAACAGCAGCCCAGTGGTCCAAAATTAACTGATCGCCTAGACGAGAGACGGTGATTCTATAATAAGAAAATGAAGCGCCCTTATTCGTTTCCCTGGGACAAAACGAGGAGATTGTTCGAGCTGGCGGTGCGCAACAGGCTCATCAACTTGCCGGATCCAAAACGCCCATTGCAACCCGGTGAGGCTAATAATCCCAATTATTACCCCTATCACGAAGTGATAGGCCATCCAATCGAAGACTTTTTCGTATTTAAAGGATGGATTGAGAACCAATACCAATAGGGAAAATTCGCATTGTCCGAGAATTGGAAAGTAAACCCGTCCCAGCCGCACGCTCTCAAAAAGGCGGACACATCGAGGGCATCATGCTCTTTTATAGAAGAAGCTCCATGGGATGTCGTTCTTTCAGCCAAAACGAAAAGAATGTTGAAGGATCTCCAAACATGCCCGGAGATCAAATGGAAAAGTCCGCTGGAACCCGAAGTCATCAAGGGAATGCTAAAGCCGCGCCCAACTCCAAAAATTGGTGATGATAGTCAAAGCGCCCACACCCAGCAGTCAAATTCTTCGAAGAAGAAGAAGAGGGTCAAAAAGCCCGCGAAGCCTGGTAACAAACGCACGGACCTGCAAAAACATATCGACGCGCTGGAAGAATATAACCAGAAGGCGCGGACCCCGGTTACACTTTAAGAGTTTCTCAGCCACGTCCTTGAGGACGAAGATGATGACAATGGAGAAGACTCGTCAGATGAACCTGAGGATTATATGGCAAGCTGCCACGTGATCTCTCATTCGTTAATAAACGGTGAAGAAGCTCCTGACGCAGAGAAACTGGGGGCAGATCCTGAGCCAGGACTTTTAGGACCATCAGACGAAATGATTGATGCATTCCTGAACGAAGCTCTTCTGAAAAGAAAAGCTGATCGAGAGCATGAAACGGCCATATTAGGAAAAGCCAAATGCCGGCAACTAGACGAAAGGGTTAAAACACTCCAACCAGATAAGAGCACTTCGGCTGCCAATAAAAGCGGGTTCAAGACGAGTAAAAAGTTTGCTAAAGCCATATCGATGGGAATGAAGCTGCCACCCTCCGAGAGAAACACTTCTGATGAGATACACCTTAATGAAGGGGATGTGCATCCTAACTTCTGCTTATATCATCGAAGGATTGTGCACCCCACCGAAGAGTGCAACGCCTTTAAAAACTGGTAGCAGGGATATGTTGCTCACCGACAACATTTCAAGCGGATGAAACGCAAAATTCGTCGGCAACTGTTACATGGTCGACACCGGGGGATCGCAAGTTCTCACCTTCGGGAGCGATTCTGATGAGGAAATAGCCCTTGGCCCTCTCTTCAAAGAACCCACATCTGAAACAGAAGAAATGGAGACCTGTGAGAACATTCAGCTGTGCAATCGTATGCTGCCCGAAAAGAATCTCGGGCCCGTGAACAGTGGGTCGAATAGAAAAGATAAGGGGAAAGAAAAAGTCCCTGAAGATATCGCCCTAGATGAACAAGTCGTCAAAGAGCTGACAGCCAAGGACCCGCCAAAGAAAAACAAGGTGGATTACAACGTTCTGGCACACCTGAGGAAGCTACCTTCACTGCTAAGCATTCTCGATGCCCTCTTGTTATCAAAAGAAGCAAGAGATTCCCTGATCAAAGCATTACAAGAGCCCGAGCAATTTCAAGCTTTCCTCGCCGAAGAAAAGATAAAGGACGAGCTGGAAGAAGTGCACACGGCCGATATCACCTTCAGCGACGAAGATCTCCTCCTCGGGACGTGCGAGCATAACCGTCACCTTTATGTCTTCGGATACTGTCATGATATTAAGATAGGCAAGATCCTGGTTGACAATGGGTCCTCCGTTAACCTCCTCAATGTGAGAGTGTTGAAGATGATTTGCATGAGCATTCAACACCTCGCTCGGGATAAGATCACCATCTCCGGGTTTGACTCCCAGTCATCATGGACACTCGGGTCTGTGATACCGACGTTATACTTTAGGCTGCTCATCACGGACATTAAATTTCACGTCATTGACGCCAAGACATGCTACAATGCTTTGCTCGGCAGGCCTTGGTTACACGAGTACAACATTATTCCTTCTACACAGCATCAGTGTATGAAGTATTTCAAGGACGATCTCGAGTATAATGTGACGGGGGAACTAAACCAATTCTCCGTAAATGTAGTCCGAAAGTACGAAGATGCGAAATACTTCTTACCAGATTTCGAAGACATGGAAAGATGTCACAAACCGAAGAACAAATCAATTACCACTATTCCGGTCTTTGGGAGCAATACAGAAGAGGAAGAAGAGATAGTTTATTCGAGGCTGCCCCAATGCAACAAGCTGGGACCGTCCACCCCTATTCTGGTCTTCGGCAGCGACTCGGAAGATGAGGTCAATGCCGTATTTTCTGTTCGGCCATCAGTACAAGCTTTCATTGGCGATGATCGGAGTTTGCAAATCGCCATGGTTCCGCAAGAGCATTACAAAGAGCTCGACGCACTTGATACCTATAGTGTGCTGGAACTGCAGACATTGTACATCCCTCCCAGGCGAAAAGATGAAAAGGCGATCCTCTTTTATCGATCCATGGAAACCAAAGTGGAGAAAGAAATTTGGCATGGTGCCGATTCTACACTTGACAGGCTCCAGCCCATCCGTCTGCCCAGATACTACACAGAAAGATTAAAAAGGCTGTTGAGGCGCCAAGGCGTATCCTTCAAACAGACTGCTCGATAAGCTCAGTTCTACAACCGGATCTGGAACGTCCCCGGAACTCAGCGAAAGTTTCCCAACGGGAGAATGGAAACGATAGGGCCTGGATATGTTCAATCCAAGAAACGGGAGCGAGTCCATGGCAGCTACGTCATACATGACTTCAATGAAGAAGGAGATGCTCTATGGGAAATGCTAACCCTGAACCAAAGCGAGCTCCCGCTGTGAAAATGCCAAGTCCGTCGTTCGAAGAACAAATGGATAAGCTTATAAGGGAAGCGGGTCAAAAAGTTCGAGACGACCATAATTGCGAAATGGCCATCCACGAGAAAGCCAGAATGCAGTGCCTCCTTCAGCAAGCTACAGAAAGTGACGATGCCCTTCATCGCCAGCCCTTCATACAAAAGACCCGACGCAAAGGCAGAAATAAACCCAAGAACGGAAAAAGCGTTCGACAGCGACAAAGCGGGTCAAAGAAGCCACGCGATCGAGAATCGAGCAACCAGGATTCGTCTCTTATAAAGAAGATGGGTCGAGCGTATTCTTTTTCCCAAGACAAGACAAGGAAGGTACTCGATCTTTTCATAAAACATCAGATGATTACCCTCTCGGAGTCCAAGCACCTCGAGCAAGCAGGCGAGGTCTCTCACCCGGACTATTGCTCCTATCATCGAGCGATAGGACATCCTCTCGAAAACTGCTTCACATTCAAAGACTGGGTAGAAGACCGGTATCAGCAAGGAAGGTTCGCTTTGTCTAGCAGTTGGAAGGTAACCCCGCCACAGAAGCATGAACCGAAAGCCACGAGAGTAGAGCCGGATCAACATCGGTCTTGGAAGCGATCTCGCACCTGTCACGTGATAACGATGTCAGGAGAAGGAGTACGCGAAGATATGGCTGATCTCCCCTGGTGCTTTGAAACGATGATGACGAGGTGATCTCAGAGTTTCTACCGGCACCAAGAGAGCTGGAAGATGGGATACATACTACTGAAGATAACCTGAGAAAAATCGACTTGGGGACGGTAAGCGACCCGCGGCCGACATTTGTCAGTGAGCTGTTGTCTGAAGAAAGGGTGGTTATGCTAAAAGACGTACTCATGCAGTATAAATATTGCTTCGCATGGAACTATTTCGAGATGCCGAGACTAGATCCAGAGATTGCTGTGCAAAAATTGGCGATATCGCCGGACATCAAGACGATCAAACAAGCACCAAGAAGAATGCGGCTCGAACTTGAGATGAGCATCAACATCGAGGTCAAGAAGCTAATCGACTCCGATTTCATCCAAGAAGTTCAAAACCCTGACTGGATCGCCAATATCGTCCCAGTGATGAAGAAAAATGGGACGGTGCGCATCTGCGTGGACTTTCGGGACCTCAACAAAGCTTGCCTGAAGGACGACTTTCTAGTACCGGTCACCGAGCTGATGATAGATAATACGTCTACTCACGAAGTTTTCTCCTTCATGGACGGCTCATCGGGATACAATCAGATAAAGATGCATCCCGAGGACCAGAAGCATACCGCTTTCTGGACCCCTTTGGGCATATTTTGCTACAAGGTGATGCCCTTCGGTCTAAAGAACGCCGGTGCCACCTATCGGAGAGCTATGACGAATATTTTCGATGATCTCATAAATGAAATCGTCGAATGCTATATTGATGACCTCGTAGTTAAAAGCAAATCGTATGAGGAACATGTAGAGCATATGAAGATCGTGTTTCAACGCCTTCGGAAATACAACTTGAAGATGAACCCTCTCAAATGCGTGTTCGGAGTTCCCTCGGGCAAGTTCCTAGGATTCGTCGTCCGACACCGAGGCATCGAGATAGACCCGTCGAAGATCAAGGCGATCATGGAAATGCCTCCGCCAAGGACTCTCAAGCAACTGCGGTCTCTCCAAGGGAAGCTTGCATATATCCGGCACTTCATATCCAATCTCTCCGGCAAATGCCATCCCTACAGTCACCTGATGAAAAAAGGGACCCCGTTCGTCTGGGATCGCAAATGCCAAAGAGCACTAGTCGAATTCAAGAAATACCCACAGAATCCGCCAGTACTGGCCGCTCCCGTTAAAGGAAAACCTCCCGTCCTATACACAATAGGCCTCGAAGGTTCTTTAGGCACGCTGTGGGCACAAGAAAATGACCAAGGGAAAGAGAGAACCCTCTACTACTTGAGTCGAGTTCTACTGGGGGAAGAAAGCAATTACTCCCCCATCGAAAAACACTGTCTGGCTTTGATCTTCGCAATAACGAAGCTCAGACACTACGCGTTGGCACATAAGGTCCATCTCATATCAAAGGTGGATCCTCTCAAATATTTGATGTCAAAGGCCATATTAACGGGACGGCTCGCTAAATGGGCCCTACTCTTAATGGAATTCTCGGTGACATACCGACTCCTCAAGGCAGTGAAAGGCCAGGCCGTCTCCGACTTCCTCGCTGAGCATCCGATACCTGCCGATTCTCCTTTGAATTGTGTGCCAGACAAGCACACGTTTGACATGATTGACGGTGAGAAAGGAGAGAGTGACACCTAATGGGAACTCTACTTCGATGGGGCATCTTCTATAGAGAAGCGGAAGCAAAGCACCCCCATAATCAAATCTGGGATAGGCCTCATCTTTATAACTCCACAAAGGGGGATAATGCGCTTCGCCTTCTCTTTAACAGAGCCGAGGACGAACAATGAAGCCGAATATGAAGCTTTGATAGCGGGTCTTGAGATCGCTGTCGACATGGGAATCGAAAACCTCCTCATATACGGAAACTCCCAGCTGGTCATCAGCCAAGTAAACGGCGACTATCAAACATGTAAGCCAGAGTTGGTGAAGTACGGCAAGAGAGTGCAGCAACTGCTGACTCAAATTCCCTCATGCATCCTGGAAAGCATACCGCGTGCGGAAAATAGCAAAGCGGATGCATTAGCCAAACTCACTAAAGAATTGGCCGACGAAAACCTCGATGACTTGAGGATCGTTGTGCAAAGCCGTCGGGTTCTTGCACCGGCAGAAATATCTCCGGAGTCTTCCAAAGAAAAGGGAGCGACCGAGCAAATGACTTTACAAATAAAAGACAAGGAAAAGGCTAAGGATTGGAGAGAGGTCTTTATAGACTACTTCAAATCCCGTCGAACACCTGAAGACGCGTCCTCAAGAAATCAGCTCATGAAACGAGCTGTGTCTTTCGCCTTCGTCAATGATACTCTGTATAAGAGATCATTTGATTCTTTATGGCTAAGATGCCTGGGACCTGAAGAAGCAAAGAGAGTCATCCAAGAAACTCACGACGGACTGTGCGGTTCTCACCATGCCGGGCCGAAGATGAAACTGAAGATCAAAAGGATGGGCTACTATTGGCCCACAATGATCCAAGACTGCCTCGAATACGCGAAGCAATGCCACTCGTGCCAGATTCATGGGGACTTTATCCACCAGCATCCAAATCCTCTACATCCAATGGTGGCTAGCTGGCCATTCGAAATGTGGGGAACTGACATAATCGGGCCCATTGAACAAGCATCGTCCAGGGGACATCGGTTCATACTGGCGACAACTGATTATTTCTCTAAATGGGCAGAAGCAATACCGCTAAGAGAAGTGAAGACGGAGAATATCCTCCATTTCTTCAAGACACAGGTCATTTATTGGTTCGTCACTCCGCGACGGATTATCTCCGATAACGGGCCAGCCGACAGAAGCCATAAGATCAGCCGCTACGCACAACGGCATAACATAGACTGGAGATATTCATCGGTCTATAATCCCCGAGCTAACGGTCTAGCTGAGGCTTTCAACAAGACCTTGACAAAGATCGTGAAAAAGACGGTGTCCAAAAATAAGAAGGATTGGCACGAGAGACTACTTGAAGCTCTCTGGGCGTATCGAACTACGTTCAAAACGGCCACTAACACGACACCATATGCGTTGGTATTCGGCATAGAAGCGGTACTCCTCTCGAGATAGAGTTACCCTCTCTACGAGTGGCGGTTCACTACGAGCTAACAAGCGAAGGAAATGCTCACCTTCGTCTTGAGGAGCTCGACGCCCTTGATGAAACCCGTCTCATGGCGCAACAAAATCTGGAGGCTTATAAGGCAAAGATGACGCGTTCATATGAGAGATTGACTAGGCCAAGGACATTCCGCCAAGGCGAACTCGTGCTAGTGGTCAAAAAACTTATGATCCCCAATTGTGCGAAATGGAGGAAAGTCGAGCTGAACTATGAAGGCCCGTATATCATAGACAAAGTTTACCAGGGTGGAGCCTATCTACTCATGGACATGCATGGTGAAAGACCTTTCAGGCCAATAAACGGTCGCTTCCTAAAAAATACTATGCCTGACGAGTCACGGCCTAGGTCAATGATAGATGACGATGCCAATGTCCACTCGCTATCTTCCTAAGCCCAAACTCTATAAGTAGTAGCCGGCAAACGGACCGAGATGTCCTAAAACTAACAGCGGACCGAAACATTCTTAAACTAACGATGGACCACTATGTCCTAAAACTGGCTACGGACTGAAACGTCCTTAAACTAACGATGGACCACTATGTCCTAAAAATAACCATTGACCGAGAAATCTATAAACTACTACAGACCGCAGCATCCTATGGCTGACATAAAAAAATAAGAATAAAAAAAAAAGAAAAGGGTACGTCCATAAGCGAAATAGGCACGGATGAAAACCAGAAAGGGCTCCGTGAGTAAAAACAGCAGGACTACCGGCGAGTTTTGTGAAAACCCGAAAGGGCGCAATCTAGTTAAAAGACACTTACAAGGTCCTCTCGACCCTGTAAGGAGAAAGCACCTACGTGAGATCCTTATGACTGACAAGGGAGCAACACACTTAGGGATCCCCACGATTCCTAGGGAGAAATTACACTTACGAGATCCTCACGACTCGTAAGGAGAATTCCCTTCTGAGACCCTCACGGCTCATAGGGTTCAAAAGCCTTAAGCTACAGGGATCTGAACCTGTTCTTAAGCCATCACAACCTCCAATGCTGCCCTACAAGCGGTTTAATATTGACCCTTGTATATAATCCACGGGCACAAATAAACATTTCCCTAACAAAGTCCCACCAGAGACTAGGGATATGCTCATATGGCGAATGACACTTGTAAGTCCTCTCGACTTATAAGGAGAAAATACTCTTGTATGATCCTTACGACTTATAAGAGAACACACACTTAGGAATCCTCACGATTCCTAAGGAGAAAATGCACTTACGAGATCCTCACGACTCGTAGGGAGAAATACCTTCATGAGACCCTTACGGCTCATGAAGTCAAAAGCCTTAGTGGACAGGATCCTAACCCTGTTTACTAAGCCACCTTTGTTCGACATCGACAAAGGCAAATGATGATTCGCTCCTGGAAATATCCTAGTTGTAGCGATCCTGATGCCTAAATTGGTATCAAATCCCAAACTCACAGCGAAAAGCCAGCAATCCACAAATGCATATGAAATAGCCGAAATGATGGGGCAGCTTGCAACAAAATCAGCAAGTAAAAATATATGCATACAAAATAGCCAAAATGGTTAGGCAACTCGCAATAAAAAGCAGCGAGTAAATGAAACAAATAGCCGAAATGATTGGGCACCACGAAAAATAGCCGAAATGATTGGGCAATTGCGACTTTCGTGATATAAAAGCTGAAATGGTAGAGCATCACGGAAAGAAAAAAATATATGAAATAAAACTTTTTACCCTACAGGTGAGATCACGTCGATCCCTGTATACAATCCAGGGGCACGAACAAAAAGGGAACCATACATTCCCACTAGGCTCCATCAGAAAGAAAGCCAAATCTTGACGATTTACTGACAACCTAGAGATCACCAACAGCGTTCCTCTTCATTCCAGCAGGATTCAGACGCGACAATCATTCTTGGAGCCATGGAAAAGTCCCTATTCCAAATCTCGACGGTTCACAGACAACCTAGAGACCACCTCGATATTCGTCTCATTACAACAGATGCAATATCAGCAAAGCGGAACCGTGGCAATTCCCAGTTCCATGACTCGGTGGTGCACAGACAACCGAGAGTCAACTCTTGACTCCATGAAATGCGGATAAAGTCAAACCCTCCTGGTCCCGTAGAACACGGCTAATGTCAATCCTGACCCCGTGGGAAGCGCCCAGAGCAAATCCTGGTCCCATGGAATACGGCAAATGTCAATCCTGACCCCGTGGGAAGCGTCCAGAGTGAATCCTGGTCTAGTGGAACACGGCTAATGTCAATTTTAACCCCTTGGGAAGCGTCCAGAGCGGATCCTGGTCCTGTGGAACACGGCTAATATCAATCCTGACCCCGTGGAAAGCGGCCAGAGCAAATCCTGGTCTAGTGGAACACGGCTAATGTCAATCCTGACCCCGTGGGAAGCGTCTAGAGCGGATCCTGGTCCTGTAGAACACGGCTAATATCAATCTTGACCCCGTGGGAAGCGTCCATAGAAAATCCTGGTCCAGTGGAACACGGCTAATGTCAATCCTGACCCCGTGTGAAGAGTCCAGAGTGAATCCCGGTCTAGTGGAACACGGCTAATGTCAATCCTGATCTTGTGGGAAGCGTCCAGAGAGGATCTTGGTCCTGTGAAACAAGGCTAATGTCAATCCTGACCCCGTGGGAAGCGTCCAGAGCAAATCCTGGTCTAGTGGAACACGGCTAATGTCAATCCTGACCCCGTGGGAAGCATCCAGAGCGGATCCTGGTCCTGTGGAACACGGCTAATGTCAATCCTGACCCATGGGAAGCGTCCAGAGCAAATCCTGGTCTAGTGGAACACGGCTAATGTCAATCCTGACCCCGTGGGAAGCATCCAGAGCAAATCCTGGTCCTGTGGAACACGGCTAATGTCAATCCTGACCCCGTGGGAAGTATCCAGAGAAAATCCTGGTCTAGTGGAACACGGCTAATGTCAATCCTAACCCCGTGGGAAGCGTCCAGAGCAGATCCTGGTCCTGTGGAACACGGCTAATGTCAATCCTGACCCCGTGGGAAGCGTCAAGATCAAATCTTGGTCTAGTGGAACACGGTTAATGTCAATCTTGACCCCGTAGGAAGCGTCCAGAGCAAATCCTGGTCCTGTAGAACACGGCTAATGTCAATCCTGACCCCGTGGGAAGCATCCAGAGCGGATCCTGGTTCTGTGGAACACGGCTAATGTCAATCCTGATGCCGTGGGAAGCGTCCAGAGCAAATCCTGGTCTAGTGGAACACGGCTAATGTCAATCCTGACCCCGTGGGAAGCGTCCAGAGCAAATCCTGGTCCAGTGGAACACGGCTAATGCCAATCCTGACCCCGTGGGATGCATCCAGAGCCGATCCTGGTCCTGTGGAACACGGCTAATGTCAATCCTGATCCCGTGGGAAGCATCCAGAACAAATTCTGGTCTAGTGGAACACGGCTAATGTCAATCCTGACCCCGTGGGAAGCATCTAGAGCGGATCCTGGTCCTGTGGAACACGGCTAATGTCAATCCTGACCCCGTAGGAAGCATCCAGAGCAAATCCTGGTCTCGTGGAACACGGCTAATTTCAATCCTGACCCCGTGGGAAGCGTCCAAAGCAACCCTTGACTCCGTAAAATGCGGGTAATGTCAACCCCTGACCCTTTGAAATGCGGATAATGTCAACCTCATCAATCACTTACGGGTCCTCTCAACTCGTAAGGAAGAAAACTTTTTATGAGATCCTTACGACTCTAAAGAGAAAACGCACTTAGGAATCCTCACGATTCCTAAGGAGAAAATATACCTACGAGATCCTCTCGACTCGCAGGGAGAAAAGTCTTTATGAGACCCTCACGGCTCATAAAGTTGAAAAGCCTTAGGCAACAGATCTGAACCTGCTTCCTAAGCCATCGTTACCTCTTAAAGAGTTCTAGATGGAATGCTCTCTATCATCTACAGGTTACGCTTACTAAAGTAACATGCCGGCAACAAAGAAAAGAGAAGAAAGCAAGAGATAACACAGGACAGTACAAAAATGTATCCTTTATTCATAAATTCAATTGAGTATAAGATACATCATAAAAAAGGGGGGGATACATTTTATTCAATAATTACAAATGTCTAATCGATACAAAGGCAGCTATGGTGAGGGAAGCGTTTTCAATAAACCAACCAGTTGCTCGTGCACTCCCCTCAGCCCCTTTTCACGGTCAGCTGCCGCGGCCAACTCCACTTCAACCCGAGCCCATTGCTGCAAATAAGATGAAAGTTGCTCATCGATGACCCGCTGAGCTGCCTCACGACTCTGCGCATCTCGCTTGGTGAGGTCGAGCTTCTGCCTCAGCGTTAGCCCATCAAAAATACATCATGGAAGGCCCTCGAAGATAGTTTTCAGTTGTACAGCATTTGCGTCAACCTGAGCGTGCAGCCAGGAAGATTCTCCTAAAGTCTCCTCGCGCTCCTTACGCTTCAAGGACGCTTCTTGTTCAAGATGGTGGAGGTAAGGAGTGCTCTGATCGACCCACGCAGCCCACAGGGAGTTCAAAGCCTGAATCTCAGGAGCAGGACGCCTAAGTTTAAGCTCATGTAGGCAGGCCTCAATCTTCCTGCAGTGATTAACCCAAGATTCAACGACGCCTTCGTTATGGAAGTTCACGAGCATCGCCGGCATTGGATTAACCTGGGCAGAAAAATCTGCAGTGAATGTAGGGGCTTCCGCATCAAGCTCCTCGATGTAATCGCTCAACATACGCAGACTGGTCACAGCGCCTTTTGAAGATGGACGTCTGGAAAAGGGCCTTGCTGGCATTATGATTCGAGACTTGAACGGAGCTGGAGTCGGTGTCACCGCTGCAAAATAAATTATAGTCAAATGACGGCTCAATAAATAGAGAAGATGTAAGTCCGTGTTGCCCACCCCGGTGCTTACGGGGAGGCGGAAAACATAATAAAAATCGGATTTTTAATGACTTAGGCAACATGGACTATGCTTGTGAGGATCTTTGCTAAACATAAACTAGCTAACCCTAACTACAAAGTAGCTAAGTGAAGAAAGGTTATACCTTTGGTCTTTAGTCCTTCTCTCCTTGCTCCTAGGTATGGTAGAAAAGGATCACCTTGCTTGTCTTCTCCCGTCAAAGAAGGATCCACCCGAAAGCCACCACCTTTAGCTTCAACTCCAAGCTAGGAGTAACTAGAGTGCAAGAAATGCTAAGACTTGAACCCTAGAAGTGAGTAGAGAAGATCAAGAGAGGGTTTTTCTCAAGCTTTTTGTTTCTCAACACATGAGAGGGAGAGAGCTTGAGGGAGAGGATGAGCAAGAGAGAGAAAAGAAATGAGAGAATGAGAATAATAGTGAGCCATTCTCACTAATATGTGTGAGTTATTTTAATTAATCAATTAGCAAGAAAATTGTCATGGTTTAATCAAGAGGTGACCATTATCATTTCATTATTAATGCAAATTGCAAGAATCAAAGAGCATCTTCCAAATGAAATGATCATGGTCAAATTGTCAACTTGGTCAACAAGTCAACAAAGTCAAAGTGTCAACAACAACAACCATGCACAATAATTAAGCTAATTATTAATTAACAATAATACACACAAAAACAATAGGGTTAATAAAATGACAATAGTCATTAACCCTAAACAAGGTCCTCTCCCTCAATCTCAAGCAACCGTGCATACGCACCCGCATTCGTGAACCGAGGAACACGAACACAATGAGAAAAACCAATCTCAAATCATATACTAGGATCCGGCTTAAACCAAAGCCCGCTAGTATAAACTGTCCGGACAGCAAACGTGCACAAGTGCGCGGATGCGAACGAACCCTGTCGCAAAACCATGCGACCTCTACTCATTTTGCCTAAAGGCGAATAGCTCTCTGTGTGGGACTCTAAAGACTCGACACTACGCTGGCAGTGGGTTTAACCACAGACCGCAAGCGGCACTAGCTGTACGTAACGGTCCCCAGGTAGATGTCGATAAGAAGACTGACGAGGTGAACCCCATCTGCACTCCTACTGAGCCTGTATGTGACAGTCTCCGTACAGTCCGGTCTGTTCGTCTGATACATCGCATGGCGGGTCTAGGGGGGCGGTGAACGTCAGTCCCCTAATAGCGGTACAAGTCGTGTCGGAGTGAAGCCCAGAACACCCTGAGATAACACTGGAAGCCTACCAGTATATCTCGCTTGCCCTGGCCAGGGACTACTCGTGTAATGGCTCTCCTGGACACAGCGCGATGTCAACCCCCAATACCGGGAGAGACGAATCCTGTCTAACCGTCACTGCCTCCAAGTGCTTCGGGACTGCACCCAAAAACTACCTGTTTGCACAGCTCCTTTGAGCCGTGGTAGGGTAGTAATCAAAGTGCAGTGGGAACACACTCGAGGCGAAGTGACAGTGTCAAGTCAGCGGACTAAGCTGTACTCATGTCACCTGGGAACTGATAACTGACGATAGGTATATTACCAACCAACAGTTCCCGACGAGTCCTGTCCAGTGTACTCGTAACCTAACGAGCACCCGCATACTATCCCAAGTACGACGTACTAACGGCTGTGGGACAGACCGTCTCCCACACTGGGATGAGAAGCGCATACGCTAGTCTACTCCGGAGTATCGATGCCCTGTCTCGATAGTCCAACGACCAGGGACCTGTATAAGGATGTGCTTATAGATTACCCAGCTCCCACGAGTGCGAGCGCCATCACAACGCTGGTAATCAAGCAAAGATCCTAAGGGCTCTACTAATATGTATACCAGCAATATGCTAAAAGAAACACATGCACATATTAAAGCAGAGACAAACCAAGTAGCATACTACCATTTCGAGCAAGATTGTATATACAACTGTGAATATCCCAAGCTTCCATTAAGTAATATACAAACTAGTATGATACAGTAATGGCCTCTAGGGCATATACACTAACAATCTCCCACTTGCACTAAGGCCATGTACTGGCGTATCGAAGACCTATCATCTCGATCAGCCGCTCGAACTGAGTCTGGGGTAGGGCCTTCGTGAATGGATCTGCTGTGTTATCCTCTGATGCAACTCTCCGGACCTCGATCTCCTGGCGATCTACGATCTCCCTGATCAGGTGATACCGCCTTAAGATGTGTCTGGATTTCTGATGGGACCTGGGTTCCTTCGCTAAAGCTATAGCCCCGTTGTTGTCGCAATACAGAGGTATTGGGTCAACAATGGACGGAACCACCTGAAGTTCTTTCAAGAACTTCCTTATCCAGACAGCTTCTTTTGCGGCATCAGATGCAGCGATGTATTCCGCTTCCATAGTCGAGTCAGCAACGGTTTCCTGTTTGGAGCTCTTCCAACACACCGCCCCTCCATTGAGGGTAAAGACAAAACCCGACATGGACTTGGAATCATCCTTGTCACTCTGGAAGCTGGAGTCAGCAAAGGCCTCAATCTGCAGGTCTTTTCCGCCATACACCAAGAACATCTCCTTAGTCCTTCTCAGGTACTTGAGAATGTTCTTTACTGCTATCCAATGTTTCTCCCCTGGGTTTGACTGATACCTGTTTACCACACTCAGTGCATAAGCCACATCCGGTCTGGTACATAACATCGCATACATTATAGAGCCTACCGCAGAAGCGTAGGGTATAATAGACATGCGATCCCTCTCCAAATCAGTCTTGGGAGACATCTCTTTGGAGAGGGTGATCCCGTGACAAGCCGGTAGATTACCGCGCTTGGAATCTTCCATACTGAATCTCTTCAGTATGGTGTCGATGTACCTGGACTGCGAGAGTCCTAATATCCTCTTGGATCTGTCACGGTAGATCCGGATACCCAGAATATAGGAGGCATCACCCAGGTCTTTCATGGAGAACCTGTGTGACAAGAACCCCTTGACAGATTGTAGCATAGGAATGTCATTTCCTATTAAGAGAATGTCATCCACGTATAAAACGAGGAATACTACAGTTCTCGCTACAAATCTACAATAGATGCATGGTTCATCTGGATTTTTGATAAAGCCAAATTCTTTGACCGTCTCATCAAAACAGATGTTCCAACTCCGCGATGCCTGCTTGAGTCCATAAATGGACTTGAGCAACTTGCACACCTTTCCGCTGCTCCCACCCTGAATGAAACCCTCTGGCTGGTCCATATAGACACACTCCTCTAAATGACCATTTAGAAAAGCTGTCTTTACGTCCATCTGCCAAATCTCATAATCGTGGAAAGCAGCGATGGCAAGAAGGATCCGAATGGATTTCAGCATAGCTACTGGGGAAAAGGTTTCGTCATAGTCCAAACCAGGTCGCTGACGAAAACCCTTTGCTACCAGTCTAGCTTTATAGGTCTCAACCTGTCCATCTACACCAATCTTCCTTTTGAAGATCCACTTGCATCCTACGGGTTTTACCCCATCTGGAGCAATGTCCAACGTCCATACTTTGTTGGTGTACATGGACTCCATTTCGGTCCGCATTGCATCCAGCCATTTTACCGAGTCGACGCTCTGAATGGCTTGCTGGAAGCTAGTAGGCTCATCACAATCCAGGATGCAGTCTTCTCTATCCCCGTCAATGAGAAAACCGTAGTATCTCTCGGGCGGATGAGACTGCCTACTACTCCTGCGGAGCGGCATAGGAATGTCCTGTTCTTTTGAACTTTCTGGTTCCACTAAACTTTCAGTAATAGTTTGTGGTTCTGGAATTTCTTCCAGTTCTATTGCGCTCCCACTTATTTCTTTTTCTATGAACTGATGTTCTAGAAAGTGGGCATGGCGAGAAACAAGGACTTTTTGTTCCTCTTCGCAATAGAAGTAATATCCCTTGGAGTTCTTTGGATATCCCACAAACTTGCACTGTACTGAGCGTGCCTCGAGCTTGTCCGCATGCTGCTTTTTTACAAAAGCTGGACATCCCCATGTCTTAATGTGATTAAGATAGGGTTTCTTCCCACTCCATAACTCATATGGTGTGGTAGGCACAGTCTTAGTGGGAACACGGTTCAAAAGATATACAGCTGTTTCTAGCGCATACCCCCAGAAAGATCGCGGTAACTCAGCGTTACTCATCATGGACCGTACCGTATCCAATAGGGTTCGGTTCCGTCTCTCCGATACACCGTTATGTTGCGGAGTGTATGGAGGAGTAAGCTGAGAGAGAATTCCATTCTCTTTTAAATAGTTCAGGAATTCGGCACTTAAGTATTCTCCTCCTCGATCCGATCTTAGGATCTTGATACTTTTTCCTGTTTGTTTTTCTACTTCATTCTTATATTCCTGGAATTTTTCAAAAGCCTCGGATTTATGTTTCATTAAGAAGACATAACCGTACCTTGAAAAATCATCCGTAAAGGTAATGAAGTAAGAATAACCGCTTCGCGCATGTGTAGACATTGGACCGCACACGTCGCTGTGTACGAGTCCCAAGAGCTCGCTCGCTCTTTCTCCGTGTCCAGAAAACGGAGCCTTTGTCATCTTTCCTTTGAGACAGGATTGACAAGTTGCATACGATTGATATTCGAACGAATCTAAGTATCCTTCAGTATGTAACTTAGTCAATCTTCTCTCATTGATGTGACCCAGTCTACAATGCCATAAGAAAGTTTTATTAATTTCTGGAGACTTTCTTTTGTGTGTATTCTGGATATTGAAAATCTGTGGTTGGTTTAAAACGTATATACCGTTGTTCAATGTACCTGACCCAATCAACACTTGATTAAGGTGAATGTTCACTACATTACTTACAAATGCAAATTCATAACCTTCTTTAGATAATAAAGATACAGAAATGATATTACAGGTTGCATTTGGTACATAATAACAACTACGCAAAACCAAAAAGTGTCCATCTGATAATCCCAGGTGATAGTCCCCCACGGCCTCAGCATCCATGCTAGCACCGTTCGCAACTCTGAGGGTCATGTCACCTGCCTTCAAAACTCTACGCTTTCTCAACGCCTGCAAAGAATTACAGATATGAGATCCTGATCCGGTATCCAATACCCAGGAATTAGAGTTTATTGATAGACAATTTTCAATAACATACACACCTGAAGCTGAAGCTGCAACTCGCTTCAAATCCTGTGTTCTGGCTTTCCAAGCCTTGCAATCTTGTTTCCAGTGACCACTTTTATGACAATAGAAGCATTCTTCCTTCCCCACCAGCTTCCCCGCTACCTTTGTTGCTTTACCTTTTCCTTTCGTATCCACTTTACCGACACCGCCTCTTGGTTTGGCGGGGGCTTTCTTCTTCTTGCCCTTGGCTTTCGCCCTGGACCTAGAAGAGGAAGATCCTCCTACAAACAAAGTGGATGTCTCCCTACCCTTCTGTAGGGTGCCCTCAGCAGTCCTCAACATGTTCAGAAGCTCGGCAAGTTCAACCTCCTTTCCTTGCATGTTGAAGTTAAGAATGAACTGGGCGTAAGTGGAAGGAAGGGACTGGAGAATCAAATCGGTATAGAGTTCATTCTCCAACGTGGTCCCAAGGTCCGCGAGCTCCTCTATGTAGCCGATCATCTTAAGCACGTGGTCCGCTACCGATGATCCGACGGCCAACCTTGCCGAAAAGAGCTTCTTCGACACTTCGTATCTTGCGATACGAGACTGCTCTCCATACAGTTCTTTTGTATGGAGAAATATGGACTCTAGGTCCATATTCTCGTGCCTCCTCTGATGGTCATTGTCCATCGAGGCTAGTACGAGGCATCTGGCCCTCGCGCAATCTATCTCCCATGTCTTACGGATTTCAACATCCGCGACGCTGGAGGTGGGACCTGGGACAGGGGGAGCTTTGGTGGTAAGTATATACCCCAGCTTGTCATAAGTGATAGCCATCTTGACATTCCTGAGCCAATCTTTGTAGTTTGGCCCTGTCAATATGTTTTTATCTAATAGTAACTTAAGTCCGGTCATCTTGAATGGTCGCTGCAATTAGGAGAGAGAAAAGAAACACTTTAGCATGATGCTCTTGCAAGTTTAGAGTGGTTTTTAGTTTGTCTAAACTGGATGGCTCCCACTGTCTCTCGAATCCCTTCTCAAACCGTAAAGAAAAGGATTAGCCGGGATCATTCTCACCGTACAATACTTGCTTAACCGTTCAGCCAGGTCAGTGTCGGTACTTCGAGGGAGGTTTTCCAACGCTTTCGCGAAGTTCCTTAATTAAGTAACCTCTTTTCCCTGTGGGCGTAGCCCCGCTAACACCTTTCTAGGCACCTACTAGGTTTATAGCATTGATCGTTAAGTGAGAGTTTTCCCGAGGAGTAGCATATACTCACAGTAGGATCGGGATCCAAATATCATCGCGTGATAAAACCGAAGGAATCCTACCAGAATCATCACACTCCAAATGGTATGCAAATCTAGCAAGTTTCAGTACTTATGAAACTCCCGATGTGGATTTTTGCCCCATGCTCTTATGACCTTGACTTTGGCCAAAATATCATAAGTCACATGTCAAGTTCTACCCGTCATTCTCCTGGTTAATTTGGACCCACCCGTACCTACCCTTGACTTTGGCCAAAATGGCAGCACGACTGTCCCAAATCAACGCATCTATCTATGCTGCACATGAATACCCAAACGCTACCAATCACTATGCCTTGACTTTGGCCAAAATACATAGCTTGAATACTTTTGACCATTCATGTGGAATGACGGAGGGCTACGAATGGTTTTGGCGAAACCGTGAACGTAGTGAACTTGATATAATCGATGGAACGAGATAGCTTTTAAAAGGAGTGGTTCAAGCTCCGCGTTTAAAAGTTTAGTTTTGAAAAGAACCGAGTGGTTTTCAAAGTGTTCCAATCGACTTTTCCTTGGTTTATTTCTTGCATTAGTTCTTTTAATGCGTCCCATCATTTAATCCTACCATTGCAGAAAACAACCAAAATATGACGTACGCTTATGCCATTCGCATTCGCCACGGGGCCCCGTCATCACCCGTTAGGTTACTTAACTAACGACAGAGCGGGGGCTGGGCTAGCGCGGCTGTAAAACATAAGCAACGCCTAAATAGTTATTATATATAAATATATAGCAATGATAGACATTACAGATCACAGATGAATATATTGGATATACTAGGAATCCGCAATGCGTTCGAGCCTGCAACGCAAAGCGGATTACACGGTCGCGGTGAATAGCCAATACCCCACCTAAGACCCCTACGGGTGCGGCAAACTACCCGCCAAGCACCCGAAGCGAAGCAACCTCCCTCACCACCGTGAGTAGGCCACTCGGCACTTCGAGATACCCGGTAGTTTGTGCACCCCCTCCATGGGTCTATCCTAGGAGCAAAAACAGTAAAAAGAATTATACAATGACGGCTACAACCCCGACCCGGTTGTGCGGCCATACAAAGAATATTATTACATCAATTTACATGTTACAAATGAATGAAAGAAAAACAACGCTCATCTCACATCCACCCCGGCCATTCACCCGCGACAATCCAATCCATTCATATCCACAAACCAATAACAATCACAGATCATGTATAACCCCGACTAATCGTCTTATAGCGATTAGCCGACGTTCAATACATGCAAGCATTACAGATATAACCGATGTAGTTAAAGTGTAGTGAAGTTCCGAAAAATACGGATTTATAGGCCCCCAAAAGTAAATTTTAGTTCTGGAAAATCTGGGCACAAATAATATATCCTAAAAATCCTAAAACCAACCCAGAAACATGCTACACCAAAAACGATACAGAGAGGGGACAAGATGGCCGCGCTTCCGCGGCAAGAGCTTCCTTATGCCGCGGAAGCGCGGTCCTGTAGACTCCTCTCTGGTTCGTCTTTGGTGGTGTTTCACACAAAACCCTGAGATAATTTTTGAAGTATAACGTTTTTCATTTTGACCAGAAAAAAAATTAACAGAAACTAGGGTTTTTCGAGTTTGGTTTTTCGATTTTCCGGTTTCGAAACTTCGTTACACTTAACTACTTAGCTAGTTTAGGTTTAGTTAGGCTCTGATACCACTGTAAGTCCGTGTTGCCCACCCCGGTGCTTACGGGGAGGCGGAAAACATAATAAAAATCGGATTTTTAATGACTTAGGCAACATGGACTATGCTTGTGAGGATCTTTGCTAAACATAAACTAGCTAACCCTAACTACAAAGTAGCTAAGTGAAGAAAGGTTATACCTTTGGTCTTTAGTCCTTCTCTCCTTGCTCCTAGGTATGGTAGAAAAGGATCACCTTGCTTGTCTTCTCCCGTCAAAGAAGGATCCACCCGAAAGCCACCACCTTTAGCTTCAACTCCAAGCTAGGAGTAACTAGAGTGCAAGAAATGCTAAGACTTGAACCCTAGAAGTGAGTAGAGAAGATCAAGAGAGGGTTTTTCTCAAGCTTTTTGTTTCTCAACACATGAGAGGGAGAGAGCTTGAGGGAGAGGATGAGCAAGAGAGAGAAAAGAAATGAGAGAATGAGAATAATAGTGAGCCATTCTCACTAATATGTGTGAGTTATTTTAATTAATCAATTAGCAAGAAAATTGTCATGGTTTAATCAAGAGGTGACCATTATCATTTCATTATTAATGCAAATTGCAAGAATCAAAGAGCATCTTCCAAATGAAATGATCATGGTCAAATTGTCAACTTGGTCAACAAGTCAACAAAGTCAAAGTGTCAACAACAACAACCATGCACAATAATTAAGCTAATTATTAATTAACAATAATACACACAAAAACAATAGGGTTAATAAAATGACAATAGTCATTAACCCTAAACAAGGTCCTCTCCCTCAATCTCAAGCAACCGTGCATACGCACCCGCATTCGTGAACCGAGGAACACGAACACAATGAGAAAAACCAATCTCAAATCATATACTAGGATCCGGCTTAAACCAAAGCCCGCTAGTATAAACTGTCCGGACAGCAAACGTGCACAAGTGCGCGGATGCGAACGAACCCTGTCGCAAAACCATGCGACCTCTACTCATTTTGCCTAAAGGCGAATAGCTCTCTGTGTGGGACTCTAAAGACTCGACACTACGCTGGCAGTGGGTTTAACCACAGACCGCAAGCGGCACTAGCTGTACGTAACGGTCCCCAGGTAGATGTCGATAAGAAGACTGACGAGGTGAACCCCATCTGCACTCCTACTGAGCCTGTATGTGACAGTCTCCGTACAGTCCGGTCTGTTCGTCTGATACATCGCATGGCGGGCCTAGGGGGGCGGTGAACGTCAGTCCCCTAATAGCGGTACAAGTCGTGTCGGAGTGAAGCCCAGAACACCCTGAGATAACACTGGAAGCCTACCAGTATATCTCGCTTGCCCTGGCCAGGGACTACTCGTGTAATGGCTCTCCTGGACACAGCGCGATGTCAACCCCCAATACCGGGAGAGACGAATCCTGTCTAACCGTCACTGCCTCCAAGTGCTTCGGGACTGCACCCAAAAACTACCTGTTTGCACAGCTCCTTTGAGCCGTGGTAGGGTAGTAATCAAAGTGCAGTGGGAACACACTCGAGGCGAAGTGACAGTGTCAAGTCAGCGGACTAAGCTGTACTCATGTCACCTGGGAACTGATAACTGACGATAGGTATATTACCAACCAACAGTTCCCGACGAGTCCTGTCCAGTGTACTCGTAACCTAACGAGCACCCGCATACTATCCCAAGTACGACGTACTAACGGCTGTGGGACAGACCGTCTCCCACACTGGGATGAGAAGCGCATACGCTAGTCTACTCCGGAGTATCGATGCCCTGTCTCGATAGTCCAACGACCAGGGACCTGTATAAGGATGTGCTTATAGATTACCCAGCTCCCACGAGTGCGAGCGCCATCACAACGCTGGTAATCAAGCAAAGATCCTAAGGGCTCTACTAATATGTATACCAGCAATATGCTAAAAGAAACACATGCACATATTAAAGCAGAGACAAACCAAGTAGCATACTACCATTTCGAGCAAGATTGTATATACAACTGTGAATATCCCAAGCTTCCATTAAGTAATATACAAACTAGTATGATACAGTAATGGCCTCTAGGGCATATACACTAACAGAAGATACATGAACAATAGAGTTTACTATACCGGCTGCGGCAGATGGCAAGGCCGGGAGTACCGGTGGCGTGAATATTCTTTCATCTCCTCCTTCAATCTGTACTGCTGCAGTCAAAACAAAGAAGAATTAGCAACGACTTGGTTGCCCGTAAAAGAAAAGAGAAGATATTAGCTAGAAGCTGTACTCACCAACGCCACTAGATGAAGCAATCTCCGACTAGAAGGAGAAATGTGGGTGCAGCACTTGATACAGATGATCAAAAAGAACTCCTGCAAGGGTGTAGAAATGCAATGTCAGTACATAAAGTATATTACCTGCAATGAAACCGATAAGTCACAAACCCGTACCTTCCAGCATTTAGGAGGACACGAGAGAAGGCAAAGAGTCGGCAACCGTCAAAGCAGCGACTGGTGATGCTTTCTCGGGTGGCACAACCTCAACATTCACCACACCTGCATCAGAAACAACAGAAATACTGTCAGAAGAGATTGAAAGGGATTGCAGAATGAAAAGGAAAGAAATGACCCAAAATCTACTTGATGAGTTGCCGTTCGAAACCGCGATAAGGGCGTCACGGGGCACAGCGACTGCTTCACTCTCCTCCAGTGGAATGGTTTCGCCGCCCGTAGCTTCATCCCCCGACTCCATGAGAGCCGTTGTGATACTCGCAGCGCCCGGCAACGGCAAGGAACCGCAAGGGGAAAGTGTTAGATATGTATGCCCTAGAGGCCTGTATTGTATAGGATCCTAGGCATGTATATGTACAGAAACAATCTTTGCTCGAAATGATAGTATGCTATCTGGTTTATCTTCATCTTAACATGTGTTGTGTTGTGTTATATTTCATATCTTTATATACATGTTGATGAAGCCCTTAGGATTATGCTTGACTACCGGGATTATGATGAGATCATTCTAGTGGGACCTGGACAGTCTATAAGCATATCCTTTTATAGTTCCTAGTCGAGGGTATATCGAGACAGGGCATTGGTATTACCAAATTAGACTAGTGTGTACGTTTCCTGACTCTGGGGGGCGATGGTTGATTCCACAACCATTGGTGTTTGACATCAAAGATTGTACATAGGTGCTCATTGGAGAATAGATACACCGAACAGGACTCGCTGAGAACTCCTAGATGGTATATATAACAATTGTCAGATAGCAGTTCTCTGGCGACACTTGTACAGGTTAGTCTGTAGACCCGAGATCGTCATGGTGTCTAGTGTGATTCCCACCGTGCTTTGATTTCCTCCCTACCACGGCTTTGCTGAGTCGTGCAAACAGGTGGATTTTGGGTACAGTCCCGAATCGCATGGAGGCAGTGAGCGATAGGAGGGGTTTCGTCTCTCCCGGTATAGGGAGTTGATGTCGCGCTATGCTTGATCGGCCATAACATCAAATCCTTGGCCAGGGTTCTCGAGATTTACTGATAAGTGTTATCAGTAGTTTCTCGAACAGTTATGGGTCGTAAATCAGCATGACTTATAAAGTTACTGGGGTCTGACATTTACCACCCCTAAACTTCATATGCGACGTATCAGACGAAGAGACCGGACTGTACGGTAAGTGTTTCTTACAGGCTCATTAGGGTTGTGATGAGTTCGCTCGTCGGCCACTTTTTCGTCATGTACCTGGGTAGCCGTTACGCACGGCGAGTGCCGCTGACGTGCTTGTGGTTGATCCTACTGCCAGTGTACTGTTGAGTCTTTAGAGTCCCATACAGAGGGTTCCCTCGTTCAGGTAAAAGATGTAGAGGCCGTAAGTTGTTACGGCAGTCGTAAGATGTTACGGCAGGGTTTCGATTATATTCGTGTAATTGTTACAGGAATAATAATCGGAACGATAATACTGGTAGGCATTGATTTAAGCCGGATACCAGTATTATATTATTGGATTATTGGTATTCGTATTTTTCGGAATTCGGATACGGGTATACGGTATACGGGATACGGTATAAGGAGGAGGGGTATTCTTGTAATTGTTACAAGAATACCTTCTAGAAGGTGCCACCTCATAATGACATTATTTATTTTATGAAAAATAAATAAATGAGGTGGAAATAAGAAAGTCCATGTATGGTTCCAAGAATGGGTTGTTTAATTTTATATTGTTTTGGAATTACTATTGAAGCATGGTGCTAATTTTATATTATATGCTTCAATTATTTCATTTGCAATATATCATTTTTCTCATGCTTGAACTTCATCATTATCACAAGCACTTTCTCTCTCCTTCTTCTCTTCTCCTCCTTCATCCTAAGCCTTACCCTTCACATGTGTTGTGAAACAAAGCTTTAGGGTTAAAGATAATCCAATACCCTAATCTCTACATGATCCTAGTGACCTCTTCTAGCAAACTTGGTCTCTAGGTTAAACTCTTGTTTAGAGTTTCTAGCTTGCACGATAACTCTCGCGTGGATCATCTAGGTCTTGGGGTGGCCGGAGATCGAGCACATCGGCAATGTCAAAGGAGCCAAGGAGTTCATCAAGTAGAAGACCCGAAGGACCGGATCATCAAGGTATAACCCCTAACATAGTAGATAACATCTCTAGTTAGGGTTTTCTAGTTGTGTTCTAGACTATATCTTGGCAAAAGTGCATGTTGTATGCAAAGAAAATTTTCGTTTATCGCTTCCGCTGCCTCACAAGAGTTGTGGGAGCATGCAACATGCACTAACATGGTATCAGAGCCTAACTAAACTATAATTAGATTGTTAGCCAAAAGTTAAAACATCGATCGACAATTTTTTCTCTCGAAAACACGTTTTCTGCCCCTGCTGCTGTCAATTTTTAAAGTGTTCAAAAAATCATTTCAGTGGCCTTAAAATACATGCAGGGTTTTCTAAGCACACTGTAGAAAAACGAGACTCTAACTCGCCAGGAACGCCGCGGATCCGTGGCCAAACTCAGTGTTTGACCGTCGATCCGCGGCCGAGTCGTGGCCGAGTTGACTCGTTTTTCAGCAGTTTGCTTAGATTAAGGAAATAGTGTTTCTGGTATATCTGGAATTTTCACAAAGTCTGGAAAATGTCAAGTGTTGGCATGGTTTAAAATTATCGATCGAAATTCTAAAGTGCTTGGCTAATTGGGTCTTCTATTTTTGATATGTGTGTTTGAAACGTTGACTAATTGCTATAAGTCGATTAGTCGGGGTTGCACACTTCTGTAATGATATCATATGATGGTATGTGTATATGAATATGTTGGATCGTCGTGATGAATGGCCGGGGGATGTGAGAAGAGCATTTTTCTTTTCTTTCATTCAATGTAATTTGTAAAAAGCAATGTAATATTATTTGCGAGGCACATCCGGGTTGAGGTTGTAGGCACTGTTGTATAATTTCTTTTTACTATTTTTGCTCCTAGGATAGACCTAAGGTAGGATGCACAAACTACCGGGTTTTCAAAGTGCCGAGTGGCCTACTCACTTTGTTGAGGGAGGTTGCTTCGCTTCGGAAATTTGGCGGGTAGTTTGCCGCACCCGTAGCGGTCTAGGGTGGGGTTTTGGCTATTCATCATGACCGTGGAACCCATCTTTTATTAAGGGCTTGAATAAAATACGGAATTCCTAGTATATCTAATGTATTCATCTGTGATCTGAAATGGCTATATTTATATATGAGATATACAATAAACGTTGCTTATGTTTTGCACCCGCGCTAGTCCAGCCCCCGCTCTGCCGTTAGTTAAGTAACCTAACGGTGCATGATGGGGCCCCGTGGTGAATGCAGATGGCATAAGCGTATGTTCTATTTTCGTTTCTTTTCTGTGATGTTTAGGAAACGTAAATGATGGGACAGCATTAATGTGATTAATGTTATGAAAAAGAAACCTAAAGATGTTGTAGAATCAATTTTTTAAAAATGGGTAACTCTAGTTTTTAGTTTGCATAGTGATATTCCTTGATGAATATCCAGCACCTCATTCGATGAGGAAAGGGCCGAGATCCCTTCATCGGGAGTGACCCCTTTACCGAAACTTGCAAATGTTACAAAGAACTCGATTGTTTTTATAGTTGATCTAACTTTTGCTTTGCATCGTGGTATTCATGAATATCCTGCACCTCATTCGATGAGGAAAGAGCCGAGACCCCTTCACCGGAAGTGACCTCTTTAGCAAAATTAGAAAGATACTACAAAACCATTCGATTTTTTAAAATTGGAGCTTAAACCACTTCTTTCACTTGATTTTACAACGATATCAAGTTCAAAACGTTAAAGGCTTTCATAAAAACCATCCGTTGCCCTCCGCCATTTTAGGAAGCAGAGTACTTAGTATTCGTGCCACGTTTGTTGACCATAGTTAAGGCGTAGTGTACGGTAACTAAGTGATGTTTTCCTACAAAGCATTTGATGCGATCGATTAGGACATTCGTATGACTTTGTTGACCATAGTTAAGGGTCATGCGGGTGGATCTAAATCAATCCCGAAATGGCGGGTAGAACTTGACTAGTGCTTATGATTTGTTGACCATAGTTAAGGTCATAAGACACTAGGGGTAAAAATCATATCGGGAATTTCAAGAGTTGAAATTTGCAATGAGATTGCATACCTTCTATATGATAGTTGGATCCCGATCCCACTGTGAGTAAAAGTTACTCCTGGGAGAGTTTTGCACTTTACAATTAGCTAATCCAGTAGGTGTCTAGAAAGGTGTCAACGAGGTTACGCCTCTAGGAAAACGGGGTTTATTTTAATTAGGTCTGTGCGAAAGCACGGGGAACCTCCCTCGGAGTATCGACACTGGCCTGGCCGACCGGTTAGCGAACTTGTAGATTGCAATTAATCTTGGCTAGTTTTCTTTTTAAAAGGTTTGAAGGAAAATTTGATAAAATGCAGTGAGAGACATCAGTTAGATAAGATTAATAACCAATCTAATTATGTAAGAGCAATCGCTGAGTGTCTTCTTTTCTTTCTCCTAATGACAAAAATAAACTCACGGGACCGAATTACAAAGATTGGCTAAGGAACATGAATATTGCCCTATAATAAGGTCGGATACATCCTGACTACTCCAGCCCCTCTTATCCCAGGCCCTGATTCTTCAGTTGCGGATAAAGAAATCTGCAAGACATGGGATATAGACTGCGCAACAGCCAAGTGCCTCGCGCACGCTTCTATGAACAATGAACATCAGAAGCAGCACGAGAAGATGGATGTTCAATCCATCTTTCTCCATACAAAAGAGTTGTATGGAGAGCAATCTTGTACTCTCCCATACGAGGCATCTCGAAAATTGTTTCAGATACGGATGGCTGCTGGCACGTCTATAAGTGACCATGTATTGAAGATGATTAGACTTATCGAAGAACTTGAGGACCTGGGTTGGACCATGGAGAACGAGCAGTATGTTGATATTGTTCTACAGTCCCTTTTCCCCTGCTTTTGCTCAATTCATTGTAAACTTCAACATGCACAACATGGAGAAGTCTTTACCTGATCTCCTTAAGATGTTGAGGAGTGCAGAGAGCACACTAAAGATAGCGAAAACTCCCGCTCTTATTGCTGGGCCATTTTCTTCCTCCGTCCCAAAAGCCAAGGCCAAGGGAAAGAAGAAGAAGAATCCCATCAAGCAGAGAGGAGTGAAAAAGGCACCGGGAAGGGACAAGAAAGGGGCTGCTGCGACAGGACGAGGGGAATGTTTCCACTGCCACCAGACTGGGCACTGGAAGAGAAACTGCGTTGGATACCTGGCCGACCTTTAGAAAAACAAACAGGCCAAAGTATCAAGAAACTTCTATCAGATCGAGGAGGTAAGTATCTAAGCTTAGAGTTTCTAGATTTCCTAAAAGAGAATGGGATTCTCTCTCAGCTCACTCATCCATACACACCACATCACAATGGTGTATCGGAAAGGAGGAATCGTACCCTATTAGATATGGTACGATCTATGATGAATGATGCTGAGTTACCAATATCATTCTGGGGGCACGCATTAGAGACCGCAATTCATCTATTGAATAGGGTTCCGACCAAAACCGTGTCTACCACTCCATATGAGATATGGTATGAGAAGAGACCATCTCTTAAAAGAGTTAGGATATGGGGCTGTCCGGCTTATGTGAAAAAGCAGAATCCGGACAAACTTGAGACACGATCGGTGTTGTGTAGATTTGTGGGATATCCAAAACACTCGTATGGATATCTTTTCTACCACAAGGAGGAACAAAGGGTATTTGTTTCTCAGTATACCACATTTTTAGAAAATGAATTTTTTACAAATGATACTGTTGGCAATGCGGTAGAACTGGATTACCGACGATTTTGTTGAACCTGAGGTTTTAATAGAACCTGACGAATCTCAGCCACTCCGTAGATCTAGTAGGACTTCTCACCCACCTGATAGATACTACGGTTTTCTAATTGATGGTGATAGAGAAGATTGCATCATGGATGATGATGACCCTACTAGTTTTCAGCAAGCTATCACGAGTGGTGACTCAGTGAAGTGGCTGGATGCCATGAAATCCGAAATGGAATCCATGCACACCAACAAAGTATGGACTTTGGAAGTTGCACCTTCTGGAGTAAAAACCAAAGGGTGCAAACAGATCTTTAAAAGAAAGATTGGTGTGGATGGTCAGGTGGAGACCTATAAAGCTAGGCTGGTAGCAAAAGGATTTCGTCAAAAACCAGGCTTGGACTATGATGAAACCTTTTCACCAGTCGCGATGCTCAAATCCATTCGGATCCTGCTTGCTATAGCTGCTCACTATGATTATGAGATCTGGCAGATAGATGTTAAAACGGCATTTCTAAATGGTGATTTAGATGAATGCGTTTTTATGGATCAGCCAGAAGGCTTCATTGATAGTGGGAGCAGCGGAAAGGCATGCAGGCTGCTTAAATCCATCTATGGATTAAAGCAGGTATCATGGAGTTGGAACATCTGCTTTGATGATACAATCAAAGAGTTTGGTTTTATCAAAAATGTGGATGAACCATGTATTTATAAAAGAATTGTAGATAGTACTGTTACATTCCTCATATTGTACGTGGACGACATTCTCTTGATAGGAAATGATATTCCTATACTACAATCAGTCAAACTATTCTTATCGCAGAGGTTCTCCATGAAAGACCTGGGCGATGCCTCGTACATTTTGGGGATTAAGATCTATAGAAATAGATCTAAGAAATTATTGGGATTGTCCCAATCGAGATACATTGACACCATACTAAAGAGGTTTAGTATGGAAGATTCCAAGAGGGGTAATTTACCCGCTTGTCACGAAATCACCCTCTCCAAAGAGATGTCTCCAAATACTGATGAGGAGAGGGCTCGCATAAGCATTATTTCCTACGCTTCGGCAGTAGGATCTATAATGTATGCGATGTTCTGTACTCGCCCAGATGTAGCTTATGCACTGAGTGCAGTAAGCAGGTATCAATCCAACCCAGGGGAGAAACACTGGACTGCTGTGAAGAACATTCTGAAGTACTTGAGAAGAACTAAAGAATTGTTCTTAGTGTATGGTAACGGAGATCTCCAAATGGAGGGCTTTACCGACTCGAGCTTCCAGAGCGACAAGGATGATAGTAAGTCCATCTCAGGGTTTATATTTACCCTAAATGAAGGGGCGGTATGATCGAAGAGTTCCAAACAAGATACCGTCGCTGACTCCACGATGGAAGCTGAGTATATTGCTGCTAATGATGCCGCAAAAGAGACAGTCTGGATGAGGAAGTTCATTTCCGAACTTTAGGTGGTTCCATCCCTTGCTAATCCAATACCTCTGTATTGCGATAACAATGGAGCCATGGCTTTGGCAAAGGAACCGAGGTCCTATCAGAAATCTAGACATATCTTGAGGCGGTATCACCTCATCAGGGAGACAGTGGATCGCCAAGACATCGAGGTACGGAGAGCAGACACGAAAGACAACACAGCAGATCCATTCACCAAGGCCATCCCTCAAGTCCAGTTTGAGAAACTGTTCGAGCTGTTGGGCATGCGGTACGGAGGCAACTGGTTCTAGTACAGACAGTGGGTACTTATTGCATCAACTACAGGCCTTAGTGCAAGTGGGAGATTGTTAGATATATATGCCCTAGAGGCCTGTATTGTATAGGATCCTAGGCATGTATATGTATAGAAATAATCTTTGCTCGAAATGATAGTATGCTATCTGGTTTATCTTCATCTTAACATGCGCTGTGTTGTGTTATATTTCCTATCTTTATATGCATATTGATGAAGCCCTTAGGATTATGCTTGACTACCAGGATTATGATGAGATCATACTAGTGGGGCCTGGACAGTCTATAAGCATATCCTTTAATAGTTCCTAGTCGAGGGTATATCGAGATAGGGCATCGGTATTACCAAATTAGACTAGTGTGTACGTTTCCTTACCCTGGGGGCGATGGTTGATTCCACAACCATTGGTGTTTGACATCAAAGATTGTACACAGGTGCTCATTGGAGAATGGGTACACCGAACAGGACTCGTCGAGAACTCCTAGATGGTATATATACCTATTGTCAGATAGCAGTTCTCTGGCGACACTTGTACAGGTTAGTCTATAGACCCGAGATCGTTATGGTGTCTTGTGTGATTCCCACTGTGCTTTGATTTCCTCCCCACCACGGCTCTGCTGAGTCGTGCAAACAGGTGGATTTTGGGTACACTCCCGAATCACATGGAGGCAGTGAGCGATAGGAGGGGTTTCGTCTCTCTCGGTATAGGGAGTTGATGTTGCGCTATGCTTGATCGGCCATAACATCAAATCCCTGGCCAGGGTTCTCGAGATTTACCGATAAGTGTTATTAGTAGTTTCTCGAACAGTTATGGGCCGTAAATCAGCATGACTTATAAAGTTACCGGGGTCTGACATTTACCACCCCTAGACTTCATATGCCACGTATCAGACGAAGAGACCGGACTGTACGGTAAGTGTTGCTTACAGGCTCGTTAGGGTTGTGATGAGTTCGCTCGTCGGCCACATTTTCGTCATGTACCTGGGTAGCCGTTACGCACAGCTAGTGCCGCTGACGTGCTTGTGGTTGATTCCACTGCCAGTGTACTGTCGAGTCTTTAGAGTCCCACAGAGAGGGTTCCCTCGTTCAGGCGAAAGATGTAGAGGCCGTAAGTTGTTACGGCAGCCGTAAGATGTTACGGCAGGGTTTCGATTATGTTCGTGTAATTGTTACAGGAATAATAATCGGAACGATAATACTGGTAGGCTTTGGTTTAAGCCGGATACCGGTATTATATTATTGGATTATTGGTATTCGTATTTTTTGGAATTCGGATATGGGTATACGGTATACGGGATACGGTATAAGGACCGGGATACGGTATAAGGAGGAGGGGTATTCTTGTAATTGTTACAAGAATACCTTCTAGAAGGTGCCACCTCATAATGACATTATTTATTTTATGAAAAATAAATAAATAATGTGGAAATAAGAAAGTCCAAGCATGGTTACAAGAATGGGTTGTTTAATTTTATATTGTTTTGGAATTACTATTGAAGCATGGTGCTAATTTTATATTATATGCTTCAATTATTTCATTTGCAATATATCATTTTTCCCATGCTTGAACTTCATCATTATCACAAACACTTTCTCTCTCCTTCTTCTCTTCTCCTCCTTCATCCTAAGCTTTACCCTTCACATGTGTTGTGAAATAAAGGCTTAGGGTTAAAGATAATCCAATACCCTAATCTCTACATGATCCTAGTGACCTCTTCTAGCAAACTTGATCTCTAGGTTAAACTCTTGTGAAGAGTTTCTAGCTTGCACGACAACTCTCGCGTGGATCATCTAGGTCTTGGGGTGGCCGGAGATCGAGCACATCGGCAACGTCAAAGGAGCCAAGGAGTTCATCAAGTAGAAGACCCGAAGGACCGGATCATCAAGGTATAACCCCTAACATAGTAGATACCATATCTAGTTAGGGTTTTCTAGTTGTGGTTTAGACTATATCTTGGCAAAAGTGCGTGTTGTATGTAAAGAAAATTTTCGTTTATCGCTTCTACCGCCTCACAAGAGTTGTGGAAGCATGCAACATTCACTAACAGAAAGAGTGGCAATTGGGGCAGTCCCAGACTCTTGAGAAAGAGTGTCTACTTCAGGCTCAGTGGTTGCCGCCGTTTCACCTACCACTTACTCATCAAGACTCGACCCTGCAGGGTATGACGTATGAGAATCTGAAGATCAGATTTTGACAAAAGGACCCAGTGTTACGTTACCTTGGGACGGTTTTTCAATTGCTTCCCGAGCCGCGCGTATCGCCTGTCTATGAGCGGTAGACAGGGCCGGGGCACCCTCTGAAGAAGCAGGGACAGGAGAAGCAGCGCTCGAACCTGCACCTACGTCCAAGGCGGCGTTACGTTCTCTTACTGCACGCCTCCTGCGCTTCCTTTCCGCCTGAGCCGTGAGAACTGATCTTCTCAGGACCTCCGTCAAGGAGACATCATCATCCGCGCCAAGAACTACCTCTGGAGCCGTTATGGCATCCGTCATCGGTTTCTTAAGTAAAGCCTCTTTTGGCAATGCTGAGGAGGCCGAGACTTCGATAGCTGGCCTGTAGCGTTTTGAAAACCGTTTCGGTGAAATTCCGGAAAATCGGTAAAATAAGGGTGTTTTCTGTAAAAAAAAGTCAAAATGCAAATATCTTATTATAAAAATTAAATATACATATTCTAGCTATGAAATTGCTAGTATTTGGTTTTTATTGAGCCGCTGGTGAAATTTCAAATTTTCTGAAAAAAATTTATTTTATTATTATTTTAAGCCGTCACTAATACATTTAATTAGGGAAAATTACAAATTGGAATGAGTTGAAACAAATTTTGTGCATCATAAAACATTAGATAAAATTTTATCATGTGGTTTTTGAAACGAAATCGTTTGCCAAAACGGTTTAGAAAATATCGAAGAAAAAGGCTTTTTTTTTAGTGTAAATGGATGTTTGAGGCATTGTATTTGTCTTTTTCCCTCACCCACACTCACCCACACCCTCTCACGCCTTTCCAAATCAGCAGCCCCCACTTCCACTCTTCCCCACTTAAAGATTTGAAGAGAAAAGCAAAAGAAAAGAAAGGAAAAGAAAAGGATAATGATAGAAGAAGTTGGTGTTGACTTGGGGGTATTTTATCTTGACTTGGACTTTCTTTTCCACACCCCACACACTCCACATCCTCCCCCACACCTGCTGGCCGAGCCCCCCTCCCCCTTCAGCAGCAACCCCTCCCCATTTCCCTTCTTATTCTCTTGGAAAAAAAATAACAAAAATTGCCTCAAAATCCATCAAATAAATCCCAAAATCCAAATCCAACTCCTACCCATTTCTCATTAGCCATTCTAGCATGGATCTAGGGATCAAAATGGCATCTTAGGAGGCTAGATCTTGAGCTTGATCTCATCATGGGAGGTATAATCTCATGCTTTTGTTAAAATTTGTTATCTAGTTGCTTTAATCTAAGTTAACTAAGTGCTTAATTAGGTTTTGATGAGTATAATTGCATGATTAAAGATTTCAAGTTAGGGTTTTGTTGTGGAAATGAGTTATGATAAATTGTGCATGGTTTTGTGTTGTGGATTAACATCTTAAGTTTTATAGAAAGCTAATTTAGTTGTTAATTCCAAACCATTACTTATAAAATGCACTAATTAAGTTATTTTGCTAACTAGAGTTTTGGAAAATTGTTAAATGCTTTAGATTAAAATATAATCATGGTTTCATGTCAGTATTAATATTATAATGAGTGGTTTAATGACTTTGGATCATGCAAAACCAAGCTTAATTGTTAAATTGTGAATTTTGCTTTAAAAAGAGTTAAAATCGGTATTTTTGCAAACTAGTTTTTTTTGAACATATATGGTTTGGTGAAATTAAATTATGGAAATGATTTATATGACTTATTTAAGATATTTAATAAGTATATTGGCCGCTACATTCATTTAAACGTCGAGTTTTGTACTAAAACGGGTTAAATTTTGCTTGCTAGATTTTCGGAAAAATGGCTTCTAAAGTGAATTTGGGGTTTTTGTGAATTTTAACCTAATCTATATTTAAATTAGTATTCGTGAATGTGAAAATGAGCGTACTTGGGTTTTTCTCGATGGTCGGGCGTTTGCACGCCGACGTCGAGGGTTTTTGGGTTGGTTTGTGAGAGCAACCATAGGTTTTGACCTATGTGTGATTCGTGCGTCGTTTTGGTCATGGGTCGGATTTTAACTCGATATGGTGCGTTTTGATATGTAGGTACCACATGTTGACTTCGAGATGACAAGCAAGCGCGTGGTGACGTAGGCACCGGCGAGCGAGGACCAGGTGAGTAGATTTATATCTACGGGGAGAAGTCGAGTGGATGGCGTATAGCACCCCCGCAGTCCGTGGTGGTGTATACGGATGTGTATACACACCAACATTTATTATATGTTATTTGGGATATTGGTGTATTGGATTACTTTAGTGATGCGAACCCTAGGGTAGTGTTGCACTACACATACACACATACATATTTGCATACATTCCTATTTATATGTGCTCATGGGATTCCTTATAGTTATGTGTTCACGTGGGTATGGGACTATGATTCACATACGGATTTGAGGATGATACTTGGGATTGAGCTGAGTCGATGAGATTTGTTTTGTGGTTGTGATATCAGTGATATGGCAGGATTCGTACTTGAGGTACGTCCTGGGGTTATAGCGGATCTTGGGGCGGCGATACGGGTGAATAGTGTTATAAATAAAATGGTCGACATATGATCGTGATATAAGGTATGATATGCTAGGATATTGATATTAGGCCGTATCGGGCGATGTATACCCCTTGATGATGATTGTGCTGACGATATCGGTTTGTACGAGATTGTCGATCAGTAGTCAGATCATGAGTACATTGAGGATATTAGTATTGTACTAGACATAGGTCAGTACCCTAGATGATGATCTTGGATAAAGAGGATACCTGAGGATTAGTGTGAGGAATATGATATTGACCCGTACCCAGATTTGGGGATGCCGTACGACGGATTTACGTACGAGCTATATTTTGATGATTGATCCGCACTCTTGACTTGGGATGTCTGATTATAGATATGGTATCGGATATGATATTATTGAGGCGGGATCACCGACTAATATATATACAGGTATGTATATGGATCGACTCAGATGTTAGGCGGTTTCCTTACCTGTAGTCCAGCTTGTTAGCTTAGCCCTTTTGTTTAGTTTAGTTGTTAGATTAGAGTCGGTTCTTACCTATTTCAAAAACTAACAAATCGTGGGTATTTTAGAAGACAGCCCAAGGGATCCTACGGATATTTCAAAAGACGTATCTTTTCATAAAAACACCGTAGCCCCTATTTTCAAAACCCCATGATTCGTGTTATTTCAAAAGGCACCATTTGTAGGACATATATTAGATTAATGCAGATTAGTTATAGTTGCGTCTAGTTTTCAGCTCCCGCTCATTTTTGTGGTCCGCTTCGCATCGCATGATTATTTTATGTTTCATACTCCATTATTGATATCATGCTGTTAGGACACCAGCACCATTACCGATGATACGTATGTACTACGTACACTTATTTGCCGGCTCACACACATCTTCATCGGTAATTGCCATGTCACGTACACCTTAGAAAATATTATTGCTTGACATAGCCTGTTAGCTAATAGTTAGACATGATATTAGTGTACTTGCCTTATATGTTAGTTTAGACATTGTAGTTATTACCTGCTACTTCATGCATACTGTTATTCATTGTTATGCCGCATTCATGGATTCTCATGCATATATTCACTATTTTACGTGTTATTGAGGTTTTGGATTCGGATTTCCATGAGATTTTCTGGATTTGGAGGAAAACCGCAAAAACATAAATAAACCTTTTCTTTCTTTTAAAATAAAAAGTGCGGTTTTCCCATGATGTATGAGTCGTCCACCATGAGTTTGCTGATGGATTTCGAGACCCGATTCGAGGAGACGGATGAACCGTTTCGGGTACATGGTGGACCCGGTAAGGTACCCCGAGGCAAGAAGCGCGTGATGATGACGATGTGAGCCTGGCAGGGGAGCACTACCTACCGGTGATTTTACCCGACGCGTCGGATATCCGGAGGATACCGTCTTGGTCTTGAGATGGATGGTAACGGCCGGTCTGGACTGACGGCGCCCTAGATGTGATTGAGACATTGAGATTTCGAGATATTGGGGTACAGAGACTGTGATACAGAGATATCGAGATATTGGGATTACGTTTTGTGCCGATGCTAGGCACTGTTTTATGCTGATTTCATTATGATATCTCATTTCAAAAATACAAAGGAAATCTCACTAAATTATGAAAACAGTTCTTCATTTACATGTATTCTGTTTTCATGCATTCATACCTCATTCATATGATATATTGCTACCTGAGGCACTGACACGGGCACATGAGATTACACTCGGGTTAGATGTTTACCCTAGCCTTGTTATAGGTTGCATGTTATATATATAATTGAGGATATATTATGATCATTGACCTAGGTTGCGTTATTTATGCGATTTCTTTTCGTGGATGTTTTTCTATTCACGAGTTGGCAACTCACCCCCGTTGTGCCCCAGTTTCTTGCAGGTTCGCCGTACAGGTTTCTTTACGGCTTTGCTGGCACTATTTCCATTTCCGGGTGACTTGCTAGTACGTGGGTTTACTTGTATCGTACCCCCATTATATATCTTGTATATTATTATTCAGTTGTATCTAGAAGTTCCATCAACCAAACATGTATTTATTTTTTGAGATAGAGACCAGTGATGTTATTCTTTCGACCTTAGAGTCGCGCGTATATTTCTGCGGATTTCTTGCGGTTTTGAGTTTCCTTTTGAGTTTTTGATCCTCACCGTTGGCGTTGTATATTATATTGCTTGTGTGGTTGTGACCGTCGTTTGACGAAGTGCTAGCTCCCGCTTGGGGATGCCTTTTTATTGATTTCGTATACTATTCATGTTGTATCCTGTTTGGGGGCCAGTTTTTACAAAGGAGACTCTGCCGAAATTTTCGGGAAATTTTTGATGTTTTTAGAAACCCGCATAATTCGGCTTATGCTATTAAAACTACTTATTTAAATTGGTTTTCATTCACTCTACTACTTTTCTTGGTTTGCATTTCTGGGTTTTCGGCTTACTTGGATTACGTACGCCTCGAGACGTTTCGTAGTTTAAGAGCCGGTCATGTTCCGTACTTTCGGGACGTGACAAAGTTGGTATCAGAGCGTTAGGTTTTACCTTCGGAGCGTAGGATGACCCTTGGTTGATGGAATAGGTGACTAAAGTAGAGTGACGTACCGTAGGCATGTTCCGCGGCATATTTACGATACGCTACTCCACTTAAGAAGCCTTAGGATGTACATTTCTTTGCTCGGTATTATATTCATTCCGATCTAGCCTCATCAGTACCTGTTATGGTTTTGCTGCCACGATTACGGGCAGGGAGAGCTACGGCTAGAGTTGCGGTCAGCATGAGCTCGTCACGAACGAGGACTGACCAGGGCGAAATTCCGGCGGCACACGATTGCAGAGATGTGTCTTTTTACTGTGTTTCCGCGCCACGAGCGTTTGGCGGATCGCCCTTATGAGGTTACTCGGATGTGCTGATCGACACTAGAGGATTGAGCCAATGATAGAGGCCAGCCAGATTTTGATGACCGTTGGTGTATTGCTCACTCATGATGATTGAGGCACTGTTCAGCGTGCAGACGAGTGAGCCAGTTGTTGCTGCGAGCGACGGGATATTGCCCCAGACGCTGGAGCTAATGTAATATGAGTTGTACTAATAGATGATAGAAGGTCGCTAGTCACCCGATGATGAATGACTAGGACATGTGGTTCGTTCGCCTACCCGATGAGAGGTCATCAGATAGATTGATTCTAGCTAGAGACGACTTCACGCGGAGACGTTGGGAGTCGACAGAGACGATCGAATGTCAGAAACCTATTATTCCAAGTTTAAAGTAGTCGGAAAGACATGCAGGCAATTCTATGGTCCCTCTAGAAGAATGAAACCCTAACTCGACTTAATGACCGTGTGAAAGCCTTTGAACCTTCGGGTTTGCGGCAGTTCTACGGCGCCATTAGTGAGGCTTGGGTTTGCCCTTCTACGGCTGGACCACCGATGCTGTGGTATGTACTCAATACTATTAAACTGTGCTCAAGATGTTGAGCTCTTGGGGGATTATGAGGTTTTGACGACTCGATCGGATGGCTCGACTTAATTTGGATGCTAGGTGGTGAGATGCATTTCTTGGGAGACTCCCGATACGAGGATAGCCGTTGGAGCTCAGTCCATGCAGCCACGACGAGACGAGTCCGAAATGGTCGACATTAGAGAAAGGTGAAGTAAGAGGTTCTTACCAGATCTAGATGAAACGATGTTCCACTCCGCCGACATCAGAGATGCGATACGTATGCCGAGGCATTGTACTTGGATATACCTTCCAGAAGGAGTCGCGTTGAGTATGCAGCCGTTCCAGAATAAGAACAGATCTAGTAAGGGACGATGACTTTCGGACAGTTCGGCAGATACGAGATTTGGGAGAGATCTCGATAGGACCTTTCTGGAATAAATTACGAGAAGAGTTGGACCCAGTAGTGGTCATGTTACGCACACCAGCAGGCCAGAGTTCATGATCATCGACGAGACGTCCCACTAGTGAACGCGACAGTTGGCCCGAGATTCTTAGAGGATGCACTTGAGCGGTACTATTCCGCCATTATTGATTTCGATGTTTTGGGTGATTTATTCTTATGATTTGATTTTGATGATTGAGGATTTACGATCATTGCACAGTGTTGCCCTTGATATAGTTTTCGTGCTTTGGTTTCACATGCTTGTGATTTTACGGTTTTAGACATTTGAGTTGATTTTGTGCGTATGCACGCACACGATTTGGTTTTTGCACTCGGTATAGTTCATATATGCTTGTAGTGCAGTGTTACGTATGTTGTGCATTTAGATGCCCTGGACTTTGATTTCGATGGTGATGTTCGATATTTGTTTTGTGCACCTTGTGCACCTGACTGGATTTTGCGTATATTCGGCACTTGATATTGGATTTCATGATTTCGTGCACGATGGATGCACCTGATTTGGATTTTCGTGCATGTTGGGCGCATGTTTTGAAGTGTGATTTTGGTGCACACCAGATGCACTAAATCGAGATTTTTCGTGCATGTCAGATGTGTAAGCCCGCGGGGGCGCCCCGGCCGTCGATCCGACGCCGGAAACGCGGAAAACAAAAACTTTGCGAACTTTGCAAAACGGCACCACCGCGGACTTTTTACCCGGATCGGGCCATTAACCTAGCTAGCTAGCTAAATAGAAAAGAGTAGAGAAGTTATACCAAGCGATCCGTGTCCTTCGGTCTTCGTCTCCACTCCGATCTCTTGCGGAATCTCCGTCACCTCCTCGCTCGTCGGAAAGGGGCACCACGTAGCCGGAATCTTTTACGGGCTCCCGCCTCTTGACCGAGGCAACTCGGGCGCGAAGTTGGCTAGCCGACGCGTCCAAGGCTTGCTATAGAATAGTGTAGTGAGTTGTCTCTTTAGGGTTTATGGAAGTTGCCATGAAATGGTGGAGGTGAAGAAAACAACTCAAAAAGAGCTTATCAACTTTTTAGCATGAGAAAGGATATGAAACATATTTCTCACACAAAAGGAAAATGATCCTCTCTCTCACTCTAAAATGGCCGGCCCCCTCTCCATCAAATTAGATTGGAGAGAGAAAAGAGAATGGCATAAGACAATATATCAAAAAGATAATACAAACCTCACATCCTTTCTCTTCTCATCTCACAAATCAATCCCTTTTCTAAACCATCAAATGAAAAGCCATCAAAAAGACAAGAAAGGAATCTCATGATTATGAAGCCACACTTATGCAAAGAAAACCCTCACAAAATGTTAATTGCGAACTTGCAATTAACACTCTCCAACGAAAAGTCCGACCGGGAAGGAAAAAGAGAAAACCGACCGGAACGGAATGCAAACTGGCAACTTCAGAAAACCGATCCCGTAATAAATTACAGGAAAACCCCGCTACTGCAAATACATGCCCGCATTTGTATTCCCACTGAACACAAATGCAAAGAGACAAAACTACACTATCTTATACTAGGATCCGGCTTAAGCCAAAGCCGGCTAGTAAAAACTGTCCGATCGCGATCCGTGCAATACCGCACGTATCTGATCGAACCCTGCCATATCTCCATACGGCCTCTACAGCGTTTCGCCCGAAACTTGAGTAACTGTCTGTGTGGTGGACTCTAAAGACTCGTCAATATTGTGGCTGTGGATTTAACCACTAGCACGTCAGAGGTATAAGCCAATACGTGACGGGCCACCAGGTATTGACCAAAAGGGACGTCGATGAGCGAACTCATCCTGACACCCTACTGAGCCTGTCAGTGACAATATCCGTACAGTCCGGTCCGTTCGTCTATGAGCATCGCATGGCGGGCCTAGGGGGTTGGTAAAAGTCAGACCCCCAAAAGCGGTACAAGTCGTGTCGGAGTGTAGCCCAGAACACCCTGAGATACTACTGGAATACCTACCAGCAAATCTCCTGCCTTGGCCAAGGACTTTTCATGTTCTGGCTCTCCTAGACACAGCACGACCTCACCCCCAATACCGGGAGAGACGAACCCCTGCAGATCCGCTCACTGCCTCCATGTGGCTCGGGACTGTACCCAACTAAAACCTGTTTGCACGACTCCTTTGAGCCGTGGTAGGGTAGTAATCAAAGTACAGTGGGAACTCACATGAGACAAATGACGATCCCAGGTCGATGAACTAACCTGTACACATGTCACCTGGGAACTGCTATCTGACGTCTGGTATATCCCAACTAGCAGGTTCCCGGCGAGTCCTGTCCGGTGTACTCATAACCCAATGAGCACCTGTATACATCTTAGGTGAACCAACTGACACCAGTGGCTTGTGAGACCGGCCACCGCCCCTCGTCGGGGTCTCGACTGTATACACTAGTCTACTCTGGAGAATCGATGCCCTGTCTCGAAACTCCCACGACTAGGGACCATTTAAGGATGTGCTTGTAGACCCCCAGCTCCCACTTATATGATCGCCCTCATACTGCTGGTGGTCAAGCAAGAATCCAAGGGGCTTTATCAACGTGTAATAGCGACTCGAAAGGTCACCTAAAGCAGTACACGATGATAAAGATAAACCAGATAGCATACTATCATCTCGAGTAAGACTGTCCTAGCGGGATAGGTCCTCCCCTCAATCATTGCAATCACGTGCCTGTGATCCAATAATTGACTCTGAGGGCACTATCTCCAACAATCTCCCACTTGCACTCGAGGCTAATTATTGCGATGTCGCATACTCACAGCCCGTGTGATACCGAACACCCAACTCCTCTACTAGTCAGTCTCACAAAGCTCGTTTGCGAAACTATTGCGTTCGAGGAATAGCCTCAGTGAGTGGATCCGCTTTGATGTTTCTTTCTATGTCTCTCTTTATCTCAAGTTCGCGGAGAAAGCCATCTCCCGAAATGAGCAATACCTGTCTTAGAATGTCTGGATGTCTGATGGGACCTAGCTCATAAGTGAACTCCAAATCCAAACTTCTTAGACTGTATCGACAACTGAACTTAATCAGTGTCCTGCGCCATGCCTTCCCTCAGTTTCCACCTGGACCACCTGTCCAAAATACTGCCCCTCGTTAGAGGGAAAACTATAACTCTGACAGCCACTCTGCCATCCAGGTCACCTTGGAAGCCTGGAATAATAACCGTCTCCTAAAGGAGGCTGTCGTTATCAATTCCTTAGAACATCAACTTGTGTTCTAAAACTGCTTCCGATTGTTTCTCCAGGATTGGATCAATATCAACTTATTGCATCTACTGCAAGAACAACATCTGGTGCGGTACTTGACATCTCATGATTGAATCAATTGCCTAAGCAAGTGATCTGTCAATCATGCGTATCCCTCTCCCCTTTAGTCTGTAAGACACCTTTAGAGAGGGTGACTCCATTACCTGCAGGTACACTACCGTGCCAGGAGTCGTCCATTCTAAATACTCATAGAATGCGGTCAAAGTACCCAGATTGGGAAACCACCCAAATCTAGATCTAAAACCATAGATCTAGTAACCAGAATGTCTGATATAATATCCAAGTCCTATGTGGAGAAACTACTGTGTGACGACCAAAGTATAACCGATTGTAGTATAGGAATATCACTTCCTACTCTGTGTATGTCATCAAATACCAGGACATCACACCCTACTACCTTCTCAACAGATCCATCCCCTATTCTGATGAAGTCAAACCTATGACTGTCATATCAGAAATAGATGATCTATCTCCGCTATATCTGCTTTAGTCTATAAATAGACATAAGCCTGATATCCACCAATGCTTCCGCTGCTCCCACTGACTACGACAACCCTCTGGCAGAGTCATATAGGCGTACACTTCTAAAGCTAGTTTAGAATGACGCTATACTCATCCTCCCGCCGGGTCTCGCAGCCTGGAACAACAGCAATGGCAAGTGTGGGTAAACAAGAACCTCCCTGCCACCGTCCTTGAGCATACCGAAGTACCTCTCGAGTGCCTGAGGTTACCCACCATATCTGCGGAGTGGCCAATGGAATGTCAAACCAGATTGAATCTTTAGGTTCTTATCAAATCTTCAGTAATCGTTTGCGGTTCTGGAATCACTTCCAGTTCTACCATATTCCCACTACTGTTTTTCTGAAAAAATCCATTTTTGATAAAACTGTGGCGAGTCAAGAACAATATCTCTATTGATCTTCCAGATGGTAGAAAATCAACCCTCGTCATAGCCCGGGTCAACCCACAAACAGCCACTACTGAAACGTGCCTTGAGTTGTCCAGAGTCTGGTTTTAAGCATAAGCCGGACAACTCCCCGTATCTTAACAATGTCAAGATATGAACTGTTCTATATCCAAGAAACAGAGGCACTGATTTAATTGAACCAGATTCAAATCATGCAGCTGTCTCCAGTGCATGTCAAGTAAATGGAAGAGAGGCCGATCAGCGTTACTCAACTTAGGAGTACTTCCAATTATGAGTAACCTGAAAAAGAAGCTAGTTCTCTTAATCATTACTATCAACTGAATACCATTCACAAGTATCTACATCTTCGATCTCCTTGAAGAATCCCGATACTTGCAACACCTGGTTCTCTGCTTTACTCTTATACCTATAACTCCTCAAAACTTAGACCCTGTGTTTCTACGAAACACATGTCTAAGAACTAGAGAAGTTAAAAGTAAACAGAATATAGTATGAGGACCAACCCCTCTGTCCTAATGGACACTGGACAATATACAATACTCTGTATAAGTCCCCTGAGTCTGATAACTCATTCACTGTGTGTCGTAGGTCGAAAACTGTACTTATGGTTAAGAAGAATTACACCGCTGTTTAATGCTCCTTACCTAACCATCCACTGGTATAGGTAAATGTCATAGACATAATTTCAAAAAGGTATATCTCACTCTATAAAAATAGACGTACAGATATATCAATTTGAAATTGGTGCACAACAACGGATATTCAAAACCAAATATTTGCCGACCGGCAAACAACCCAGGTGACTTCCTCAAATATCACCGATTACAACGAATCCCGATATAATGAGGATGGTCACCTAATTCCCAATAACTTACTCCCACTCATCATCTGTAAAACCATACAGACGTGAGATTCATACCTGGTAAATACATACCCTGGAGTAAGTGTCTAATCGGGAAATCAGTTTTCTTTTAACAGTACACAGTGAAACTGAAACATTGAAATGTTTCGATGGGGTATGCTGGTATTCCTAGTAATGCCTCTTCCATTATCCAGATTCACAACTATAACTGTATAATTCTTTGCCACCTCTCCAAATCCCTTTACATGTCTTTAGTCATTACCTTCTGTACACCCCTTTAGGCCAAATGGTTTTCTTCCTTCCCTACCGTTCGGCACCAGCCTATGGTTTGGAAGAAGACTATCCAAAAAGCATAATGGGTGTACTGTCCTAATCCGAGGAGCACTCGCAATGCGAGAGAAGGTGAGGATAAAAGACAACCGAATGTACTTAATTCATAGGTGATTTAGGATTGACAAAGAAGTACATGGTTAGGTTGTGAATAGCAGTCGCATTTTACTTTGCCCTCTTACTAATCCCTTGCTTTGTCTGAACTTAATACCTTCTGTACACCGTTTAGGCTAATTGGCTTTCTTCATTCCCTACCGTTCGGCACCAGCCTAAGGTTTGGAAGAAGAATATCCAATTTGCGTAATAGGTGTACTACTCCTAAACCAAGGAGTACTCGCAACCTGAGAGAAGGTGAAAAGAAAAGACAACTGAATAGTCCTATTCGTTTTCTCCAGAACCGGAAACCATCCTCGAAGTCATTCGAGTTCGTATATAACCATACGATGGTTTTGTCCAATGGAAGTGGACGTTCGTAGTAATACGGGGTGTCCCGGAGAAAAGAGTAAAAGTAGGAGTGGCAAAGAGGTCTGCAACTCTGACAATCCAAAAGCCAGTGTTAAGAAGGTTCGGTCAACTTGGTCACTGAGTCATAGTCTAAGGTCGGGTCAATGGTCGCTGCCAGAGAGAGAGAAAAGAAACACTCAGCGTGCACTCTAACCTAGATCAGAATGGTTATCACTTTATCTAATCTGGAAACCTCCCACTGTAACGTCAAATTCTTCCCCAAACCTGAAAGAAGAATTAGCCGGGATAACCCGAGGAGTAAACCAACTCATCAGTGGGAATCGGGATCCAACTCTCATCGCATGATAACGTGACGGAATCCGCTCACGCTATCACACTCCAGAAGGTATGCGCATACCTGGCAAGTTTCAGTTCTTTTGAAACTCCCGATGTGGATTTTTACCCCATGCTCTTATGACCTTGGCGTGAGGTCAAAATATCGTAAGTCACATGTCAAGTTCTACCCGTCATTATCCTGGTTAATTTGAACCCACCCGTACATACCCTTGACGTAGGCCAAAATAGTAGTACGACTGTCCCAAACCAACGCATCTATCTATGCAACAGATAAATACCCGGCAGCTACCAAACACTATGCCTTGGCGTGAGGTCAAAATACATAGCTTGAATACTACCGAATATTTAACTGAAATGACGGAGGGCTACGAATGGTTTCTGGCGAAAACCTTTAACGTAATGAACTTGATATCGTTGAAGGAACTGATAGCTTTATAAAAATATAGTGACGACAACCTTTGCTAAAGAGGTCACTCCCGGTGAAGGGATCTCGGCTCTTTCCTCGTAGAATGAGGTGCAGGATATTCCAACTGAATACCACGGTGCAAAGCAAAAGCAATCGGCTATAGTGAAGTTAATGCTCTGACGCAAACTTCTGTCCAAGGGGTCACTCCCGGTGAAGGGATCTCGGCCCTTGCCTCGTCGACTGAGGAGCAGGATATTCTAAATGAATACCACGATGCAAAACAAAAGTGAACGTCTTTGCAATAACAGCTTTTTGAAAAAGTGTTCCAACAACATCAATTAGGTTTGTTTATCTTGCATTGATCTGAATCAACGCAGTCCCATCAATTGATCACACCACAAAGAACGAAAATATACTGATGTACGTATATGCCATCCGCATTCGCCACTGGGTCCCGTCATCACCCGTTAGGTTAGCTAACTAACGACAGAGCGGGGACTGGACTAGCGCGGATGCAAAACATATACAACATCTACTAATATATATACCAATATATTATATTTCGTTCAAGGCGTGATAAAAGCAACACAGAAATGTATAACAACACAGATCAATACATATATCTGGGATCCCCAGGTTTCACAGAGCCGCTGAAACCCGACGTTCCCCTGGTCGTGTGGATAGCCTGTGCAATGAAATCCTAGACCCCTACGGGCGCGGCAAGTTACCCGCCAAAACCTGAAGCGAGGCAGCCCCCTTCAGCAACGTGAATGGACCACCCAGCACTTCACGGAATCCGGTAACTTGGGCACCCCTCCTGGGTCAAGCCTATACCCCCTACGAGTGCGGCGAATAGCCCGCCAATTCTAGAGTGAAGCCCCCTCCGTCTCAATGCCATGAGATGCGGGCTTGTTGCCCTCTAGAATCCGGCTATCCGTGCACCCCTCCGCGGGGTAATCCTAGTACAGAAAGTAAAATATACATACAACGGGTACATCGACCGCAACCAGGTCGTGCCCCAAAAGAATAATACAAACTGGCAGTGACGGCAGTCCACATGTCGGACGCTCGCCCCGCAATATCAAATGTACATATAAAACAGAACTGTACTATCACTGCAACCAGGCTATCCCCCACGACCGATCCGCAACAACACAGTACAATCACAGAACATCAACGTGAAAGTCACGTTCGCAAATCCGTCTAACCGGGCTATAGCAGTTAGACGGGATTTACCGATCAAGTGACATTCACGGTCGCAGATATAATGTAAAAACTGTGAACTAGCATGTTTAAAATATCCGATCGAACAAATTTATCAAAGTGGGCCCCCAAAAAGAACTGTAGCACTTACAGAAAACCTGGGCCCAAATAAAATATCCCAAAAGCCCTATTTCTATACCACAAGCTTACTGGGAAAATTTGGTGCCACAATTCCTCTTATCCGCCGCGCAAGCGCGGCCAAACCAGGGTTTTGGCCGCGCTTCCGCGGTGGAACTGAGGAATTAGTGGATCGTATTTTCCCAGATTTCTTATAATTGCTTGTACATGCCTCTGCAACAACCTGAAAAATTTTAGGAGCTCAAAAAATTTTAACAGAGAACACATGTGCACAAAATACGGTTTTTGGGGATTTTGTTCGATCGAGTTCTAAACGCGCTAGAGCAAGCTAGTGAAGGTTAATGGCGTGGCTCTGATACCATTGTAAGCCCGCGGGGGCGCCCCGGCCGTCGATCCGACGCCGGAAACGCGGAAAACAAAAACTTTGCGAACTTTGCAAAACGGCACCACCGCGGACTTTTTACCCGGATCGGGCCATTAACCTAGCTAGCTAGCTAAATAGAAAAGAGTAGAGAAGTTATACCAAGCGATCCGTGTCCTTCGGTCTTCGTCTCCACTCCGATCTCTTGCGGAATCTCCGTCACCTCCTCGCTCGTCGGAAAGGGGCACCACGTAGCCGGAATCTTTTACGGGCTCCCGCCTCTTGACCGAGGCAACTCGGGCGCAAAGTTGGCTAGCCGACGCGTCCAAGGCTTGCTATAGAATAGTGTAGTGAGTTGTCTCTTTAGGGTTTATGGAAGTTGCCATGAAATGGTGGAGGTGAAGAAAACAACTCAAAAAGAGCTTATCAACTTTTTAGCATGAGAAAGGATATGAAACATATTTCTCACACAAAAGGAAAATGATCCTCTCTCTCACTCTAAAATGGCCGGCCCCCTCTCCATCAAATTAGATTGGAGAGAGAAAAGAGAATGGCATAAGACAATATATCAAAAAGATAATACAAACCTCACATCCTTTCTCTTCTCATCTCACAAATCAATCCCTTTTCTAAACCATCAAATGAAAAGCCATCAAAAAGACAAGAAAGGAATCTCATGATTATGAAGCCACACTTATGCAAAGAAAACCCTCACAAAATGTTAATTGCGAACTTGCAATTAACACTCTCCAACGAAAAGTCCGACCGGGAAGGAAAAAGAGAAAACCGACCGGAACGGAATGCAAACTGGCAACTTCAGAAAACCGATCCCGTAATAAATTACAGGAAAACCCCGCTACTGCAAATACATGCCCGCATTTGTATTCCCACTGAACACAAATGCAAAGAGACAAAACTACACTATCTTATACTAGGATCCGGCTTAAGCCAAAGCCGGCTAGTAAAAACTGTCCGATCGCGATCCGTGCAATACCGCACGTATCTGATCGAACCCTGCCATATCTCCATACGGCCTCTACAGCGTTTCGCCCGAAACTTGAGTAACTGTCTGTGTGGTGGACTCTAAAGACTCGTCAATATTGTGGCTGTGGATTTAACCACTAGCACGTCAGAGGTATAAGCCAATACGTGACGGGCCACCAGGTATTGACCAAAAGGGACGTCGATGAGCGAACTCATCCTGACACCCTACTGAGCCTGTCAGTGACAATATCCGTACAGTCCGGTCCGTTCGTCTATGAGCATCGCATGGCGGGCCTAGGGGGTTGGTAAAAGTCAGACCCCCAAAAGCGGTACAAGTCGTGTCGGAGTGTAGCCCAGAACACCCTGAGATACTACTGGAATACCTACCAGCAAATCTCCTGCCTTGGCCAAGGACTTTTCATGTTCTGGCTCTCCTAGACACAGCACGACCTCACCCCCAATACCGGGAGAGACGAACCCCTGCAGATCCGCTCACTGCCTCCATGTGGCTCGGGACTGTACCCAACTAAAACCTGTTTGCACGACTCCTTTGAGCCGTGGTAGGGTAGTAATCAAAGTACAGTGGGAACTCACACGAGAAAAATGACGATCCCAGGTCGATGAACTAACCTGTACACATGTCACCTGGGAACTGCTATCTGACGTCTGGTATATCCCAACTAGCAGGTTCCCGGCGAGTCCTGTCCGGTGTACTCATAACCCAATGAGCACCTGTATACATCTTAGGTGAACCAACTGACACCAGTGGCTTGTGAGACCGGCCACCGCCCCTCGTCGGGGTCTCGACTGTATACACTAGTCTACTCTGGAGAATCGATGCCCTGTCTCGAAACTCCCACGACTAGGGACCATTTAAGGATGTGCTTGTAGACCCCCAGCTCCCACTTATATGATCGCCCTCATACTGCTGGTGGTCAAGCAAGAATCCAAGGGGCTTTATCAACGTGTAATAGCGACTCGAAAGGTCACCTAAAGCAGTACACGATGATAAAGATAAACCAGATAGCATACTATCATCTCGAGTAAGACTGTCCTAGCGGGATAGGTCCTCCCCTCAATCATTGCAATCACGTGCCTGTGATCCAATAATTGACTCTGAGGGCACTATCTCCAACAAGATGCACCTGATTTTGCTGTCAGGCACACATGTTGCCTACGACAGATGTTTCGTGCACACCCGATGCACTTAGATGTTGTTTCTGTGCATATGTATGGCACATATTTGGATTTTGATTTCCGTGCGCACCAGACGCACGCAGTATTCATACGCGTATTTTGGGATTGATTTTTCTTATAGAGCAGTACGTTTTTATGATATTGCTATGTGTTTTCGTACTGAGCAGGACTAGTCAGAGGACAGTACCTGAATATATTTTACATGTATAGTTTCGAGTTATATCATATTGGTTTTGCTTTGGATTTGGTATTGATGTCTTCCCCATGACTCCGATGATTGCGGGATTCTTGACGGAGTTTTGATTTGAGTTATATGCTCATTTTTCATGCGCATGCGCTGCGCTACGATTTGTTTTATGTATTTACAATTTCGGAGCCCCGACGACTTGATGGTTTTGGTTCAGATGTTTTAGTATTTGGGGGGAGTTTTACTTTAAATTCGGGGACCGAATTTTTTTAAGGGGGGAAGATTGTAGCGTTTTGAAAATCGTTTCGGTGAAATTCCGGAAAATCGGTAAAATAAGGGGGTTTTCTGTAAAAAAAAGTCAAAATGCAAATATCTTATTATAAAAATTAAATATACATATTCTAGCTATGAAATTGCTAGTATTTGGTGTTTATTGAGCCACTGGTGAAATTTCAAATTTTCTGAAAAAAATTATTTTATTATTATTTTAAGCCGTCACTAATACATTTAATTAGGGAAAATTACAAATTGGAATGAGTTGAAACAAATTTTGTGCATCATAAAACATTAGATAAAATTTTATCATATGGTTTTTGAAACGAAATTGTTTGCCAAAACGGTTTAGAAAATATCGAAGAAAAAGGCTTTTTTTAGTGTAAATGGATGTTTGGGGCATTGTATTTGTCTTTTTCCCTCACCCACACTCACCCACACCCTCTCACCCCTTTCCAAATTAGCAGCCCCCACTTCCACTCTTCCCCACTTAAAGATTTGAAGAGAAAAACAAAAGAAAAGAAAGGAAAAGAAAAGGATAATGAGAGAAGAAGTTGGTGTTGACTTGGGGGTATTTTATCTTGACTTGGACTTTCTTTTCCACACCCCACACACTCCACATCCTCCCCCACACCTGCTGGACGAGCCCCCCTCCCCTTTCAGCAGCAACCCCTCCCCATTTCCCTTCTCATTCTCTTGGGAAAAAAATAACAAAAATTGCCTCAAAATCCATCAAATAAATCCCAAAATCCAAATCCAACTCCTACCCATTTCTCATTAGCCATTCTAGCATGGATTTAGGGATCAAAATGGCATCTTAAGAGGCTAGATCTTGAGCTTGATCTCATCATGGGAGGTATAATCTCATGCTTTTGTTAAAATTTGTTATCTAGTTGCTTTAATCTAAGTTAACTAAGTGCTTAATTAGGTTTTGATGAGTTTAATTGCATGATTAAAGATTTCAAGTTAGGGTTTTGTTGTGGAAATGGGTTATGATAAATTGTGCATGGTTTTGTGTTGTGGATTAACATCTTAAGTTTTATAGAAAGCTAATTTAGTTGTTAATTCCAAACCATTACTTATAAAATGCCCTAATTAAGTTATTTTGCTAACTAGAGTTTTGGAAAATTGTTAAATGCTTTAGATTAAAATATAATCATGGTTTCATGTCATTATTAATATTATAATGAGTGGTTTAATGACTTTGGATCATGCAAAACCAAGCTTAATTGTTAAATTGTGAATTTTGCTTTAAAAAGAGTTAAAATCGGTATTTTTGCAAACTAGTTTTTTTTGAACATATATGGTTTGGTGAAATTAAATTATGGAAATGATTTATATGACTTATTTAAGATATTTAATAAGTATATTGGCCGCTACATTCATTTAAACGTCGAGTTTTGTACTAAAACGGGTTAAATTTTGCTTGCTAGATTTTCGGAAAAATGGCTTCTAAAGTGAATTTGGGGTTTTTGTGAATTTTAACCTATTCTATATTTAAATTAGTATTCGTGAATGTGAAAATGAGCGTACTTGGGTTTTTCTCGATGGTCGGGCGTTTGCACGGCGACGTCGAGGGTTTTTGGGTTGGTTTATGAGAGCAACCATAGGTTTTGACCTATGTGGGATTCGTGCGTCGTTTTGGTCATGAGTCGGATTTTAATGCGATATGGTGCGTTTTGATATGTAGGTACCACATGTGGACTTCGAGACGACAAGCAAGCGCGTGGCGACGTAGGCACCGGCGAGCGAGGACCATGTGAGTAGATTTATATCTACGGGGAGAAGTCGGGTGGATGGCGTATAGCACCCCCGCAGTCCGTGGTGGTGTATACGGATGCGTATACACACCAATATTTATTATATGTTATTTGGGATATTGGTGTATTGGATTACTTTAGTGTTGCGAACCCTAGGGTAGTGTTGCACTACACATACACACATACATACTTGCATACATTCCTATTTATATGTGCTCATGGGATTCCTTATAGTTATGTGTTCACATGGGTATGGGACTATGTGTTTACATACGGATTTGAGGATGATACTTGGGATTGAGCTGAGTCGATGAGATTTGTTTTGTGGTTGTGATATCAGTGATATGGCAGGATTCGTACTTGAGGTACGTCCTGGGGTTATAGCGGATCTTGGGGCGGCGATACGGGTGAATAGTGTTATAAATAAAATGGTCGACATGTAATCGTGATATAAGGTATGATATGCTAGGATATTGATATTAGGCCGTATCGGGCGATGTATACCCCTTGATGATGATTGTGCTGACGATATCGGTTTGTACGAGATTGTCGATCAGTAGTCAGATCATGAGTACATTGAGGATATTAGTATTGTACTAGACATAGGTCAGTACCCTAGACGATGATCTTGGATAAAGTGGATACCTGAGGATTAGTGTGAGGAATATGATATTCACCCGTACCCAGATTTGGGGATGTCGTACAATGGATTTACGTACGAGCTATATTTTGATGATTGACCCGCACTCTTGACTTGGGATGTCTGATTATAGATATGGTATCGGATATGATATTATTGAGGCGGGATCACCGACTAATATATATACAGGTATGTATATGGATCGACTCAGATGTTAGGCGGTTTCCTTACCTGTAGTCCAGCTTGTTAGCTTAGCCCTTTTATTTAGTTTAGTTGTTAGATTAGAGTCGGTTCTTACCTATTTCAAAAACTAACGAATCGTGGGTATTTTAAAAGACAGCCCATGGGATCCTACGGATATTTCAAAAGACGTATCTTTTCATAAAAACACCGTAGCCCCTATTTTCAAAACCCCATGATTCGTGTTATTTCAAAAGGCACCATTTGTAGGACTTATATTAGATTAATGCAGATTAGTTATAGTTGCGTCTAGTTTTCAGCTCCCGCTCATTTTTGTGGTCCGCTTCGCATCGCATGCTTATTTTATGTTTCATACTCCATTATTGATATCATGCTGTTAGGATACCAGCACCATTACCGATGATGCGTATGTACCACGTACACTTATTTGCCGGCTCACACACATCTTCATCGGTAATTGCCATGTCACGTACACCTTAGAAAATATTATTGCTTGACATAGCCTGTTAGCTAATAGTTAGACATGATATTAGTGTACTTGCCTTATATGTTAGTTTAGACATTGTAGTTATTACCTGCTACTTCATGCATACTGTTATTCATTGTTATGCCGCATTCATGGATTCTCATGCATATATTCACTATTTTACGTGTTATTGAGGTTTTGGATTCGGATTTCCATGAGATTTTCTGGATTTGGAGGAAAACCGCAAAAACATAAATAAACCTTTTCTCTCTTTTAAAATAAAAAGTGCGGTTTTCCCATGATGTATGAGTCGTCCACCATGAGTTTGCTGATGGATTTCGAGACCCGATTCGAGGAGACGGATGAACCGTTTCGGGTACATGGTGGACCCGGTAAGGTACCCCGGGGCAAGAAGCGCGTGATGATGACGATGTGAGCCTGGCAGGGGAGCACTACCTACCGGTGATTTTACCCGACGCGTCGGATATCCGGATGATACCGTCGTGGTCTTGAGATGGATGGTAGGGGCCGGTCTGGACTGACGGCGCCCTAGATATTGTGATTGAGACATTGAGATTTCAAGATATTGGGGTACAGAGACTGTGATACAGAGATATTGAGATATTGGGATTACGTTTTGTGCCGATGCTAGGCACTGTTTTATGCTGATTTCATTATGATATCTCATTTCAAAAATACAAAGGAAATCTCACTAAATTATGAAAACAGTTCTTCATTTACATGTATTCTGTTTTCATGCATTCATACCTTATTCATATGATATATTGCTACCTGAGGCACTGACACGGGCACATGAGATTACACTCGGGTTAGATGTTTACCCTAGCCTTGTTATAGGTTGCATGTTATATATATAATTGAGGATATATTATGATCATTGACCTAGGTTGCGTTATTTATGCGATTTCTTTTCGTGGATGTTTTTCTATTCACGAGTTGGCAACTCACCCCCGTTGTGCCCCAGTTTCTTGCAGGTTCGCCGTACAGGTTTCTTTACGGCTTTACTGGCACTATTTCCATTTCCGGGTGACTTGCTAGTACGTGGGTTTACTTGTATCGTACCCCCATTATATATCTTGTATATTATTATTCAGTTGTATCTAGAAGTTCCATCAACCAAACATGTATTTATTTTTTGAGATAGAGACCAGTGATGTTATTCTTTCGACCTTAGAGTCGCGCGTATATTTCTGCGGATTTCTTGCGGTTTTGAGTTTCCTTTTGAGTTTTTGATCCTCGCCGTTGGCGTTGTATATTATATTGCTTGTGTGGTTGTGACCGTTGTTTGACGAAGAGCTCGCTCCCGCTTGGGGATGCCTTTTTATTGATTTCGTATACTATTCATGTTGTATCCCGTTTGGGGGCCAGTTTTTACAAAGGAGACTCTGCCGAAATTTTCGGGAAATTTTTGATGATTTTAGAAACCTGCATAATTCGGCTTATGCTATTAAAACTACTTATTTAAATTGGTTTTCCTTCACTCTACTACTTTTCTTGGTTTGCATTTCTGGGTTTTCGGCTTACTTGGATTACGTACGCCTCGAGACGTTTCGTAGTTTAAGAGCCGGTCATGTTCCGTACTTTCGGGACGTGACATGGCCCTGGAAGCATCTCTGCATCACCCTGCGGGATTGGCACTGTACTGGGGATGACCTGAGTCGAGGTAGTCCCTACGATAAGATGAAAAATGGGTCAGATTACCCATAAGAAAGGGGAATGAAGGGACAATAAGCCGAAATATACCAACGCCCAGCGGAGCGCGAAGCCTCTCTTCATCCTCAAAAGTCTTAAGGGAAGCCGCGAGAGCCTCTTCAGTGGAAATGCCTGTTGAAAGAAAAGTGTCAGTCAAAACATGATAATAAAAATGTAATGCAATGACAAAAGATACGGCTGAAGTTTACTTGATTGTGCGAGGATGATCAGTCCTGCTTTGTAGCTAGCGAGTTGCTCGGAGGCTGCGATGGCGGCCGCCAGATCAGTATCATCCGGCGCCATAAATAAGCCCTCGTTAGTCCCATATTCGCTTAGGCCCTCGCTATAAGGAGCATGAGGCTCCTGGCCGAGTACAACGTCTGCAGAAAGAATCGACTTCTTCTTTTCTGCGAGCGAGTACCGGTCGCCGCTACCACAAGCTTACGCTTGGTGGGCACCTTAGGACGATGAGTCCCGATATCTGAACCCACGCCAGACTCAGGAGACGCCACAGTCACCACTTCAACGGGAGCACGGGATAGCGGCAACTCAGGTATATCACGCGGTACCATAGCCGCAACAGCTTCCCTCAAGGGAGGATGGACGATTGTCCGTTGCTTCAGAGGAACGTCTGGATTACCCGCCGGGGCGGTGCCTTTACGATCGAGCAATAATCGCTTCTCTTCTTTGATAACGGCGCCCATCGAATGCTGGTACCACGCCACATATACATTCAGGGCTTTCGTAACGCAACCCGGCTCACTAATAAAGAAATTGGAGCCGGTGTTCAATCGCATAAAATGGTGCATTGCGTTCCGAATACTCTCTTCAGTCGCAGGTGGTTCTGACAGGAAGGCCTCGAGTGGGATGCCTTGATTGAAGCTTAACTGTTGGTCAAAATGATGTGGTTTGTACCTCATGAACAATGTCGCATCATTCTGCCTAAACACGAGAAAGTCCGGCCCGATGGAGTATAGATGGAGAATTTCTCATGCTTTCAAGACAGAAGCCCAGTCTTTAAAAATGTCTCGCAATGGCTGCACCGTTGTTGCGGACTCTTTGCCGATAGTTAGAATCTTTTCGGTAAAGGTCATGCCATCTCCAACCGTGCGCGGACGAAGGAGCAAACCCCTAGCTTCCCGCGGTGTCGGATTTACAATGGATGCGTCAACTAGTCGCATGATCCGAGGGAAGTCACACCTGTCGTAGAAGGAAGGCCTTTTATGGATACCGAAAACACCAAGTACATGTAGCTCGAGCCATGACATAAAGTAATGCATCGAGAAGTTCACATGCTGCACTCCTGGTTCAGTAGTATCCGCCGCTTGGCTGAGGCCGTAATACAAATGAGCTAACCCAACACCCCCGACAGCCACTTTCACCCCAATAACCATTCGGTGAGCTGGGTAGAAGACAGATGGCCTCATACAGCGAGGGTGCATCGGAAGCGCAAACCAGCTCAGCCATAACCCGAGAAACCCCAAAAAGAACGTTTCCTCGTCGATCCAGGAGCTGCAAGCTCTGCAAAAGAGACGACCGGGGTGTTGGGGAGGAAGAAACTCTTCTGATCTGCCTCCACCATTGGCAGGTTACCCAAACCTAAGCCGAAAGGATCATCAAGTTTGGCGAATTTAGCGGCCTCCTTCGAAAGGACTTCCGGGTGGAGAAAACGAGCGATGAAATCCGTAAAATTAACCTCACGGCTCCCAGATTCGAGGAAAAGGCCCTCATAAATATTCAGCACTTTAATCAAACTGGGAAATTGGTGTTGAATGGCGTTCTCTTGGGTAAGGCCTGTCATCACTGACTTGGCACTAAAAACGTATTCATCTGTAGGAAGCAGTTCCTCATAATGCTCCCCTATAACCGGTAGGCCAGAAACTTCTGCAAACTCCTCTAAAGAGATTGATACTTCTCGATCCAGCAGAAGGAAGGTGTGAGTCGGAATATTCCACTGCTCCAGAAAAGCCTTAACCCACCAGGCAGGTAGCATAGAATACTGAAAAAGAGAAGCATAAATTGCGGGATACAACCCAAGCCTCAGTTGCTGCGACTTCTTCGCTGACATAATATAGCGGGCCCATTGCAGATACCCAGCTGGATGACGAGGAGTTAGGCTAATCATATATGGTTGTCCCCACTTGCGCGACTCGCCTTGATAGATACGTTGCCCCAGGGTATCTAAAGCCATTGGAGGCTGAATGGGTATCGAAGCCATAGCAGGCTGAAGAAAACCTCCCGAAGTCCAGTTGGTTTCTTCCACGGTATAGTTCACCAGGGGTGAGTCGGCTTGGTAGATCGCCATGATGGGCTCTGAGGGTACCGCGCACGAAAAGCTCTGCCGACCTCTAATGATTTGATTGTACCATGTTCCCCATAGATGAAGATTCTTATGTTCCGGGTCATGATCTATGATCAATGCTAAGACTTCCCTGTCCACAGGCGCTCCAAAAATCCTCCCTCCGAACGAACAAATGGGAAAGAACTATCGAAAGACATGTCACCTGCGTGAAAAAGAACAAAAGTCAACCGACAGTGCTATAATTTAAATTCTGACACTTGGTACTTTAAAATTTGTACCGCACTGCAATGCAGTAGAAGGGGACCAAAGGGGACCCACATAATCTAGATGACAATTCATCATTAATAAAAACAATCTCATCATTTGATGAGACTGTCATTAAATGAGGAAATCCTCAATTGATTCTCATTCAATGAGAACCCCTCGGGCAAAGGAGTAAATCTCCCCTTGAGAGCAGTGCTTTGTGATAGAATGACACCTGTCAGATTCTAATGATGAAGGAATAAAAATTCCTCAAGAGCCTTGCTCTGTAAAAATGATGGAAAAACCCATCAGAAAACTTAAAAATAATGTTTTTTTATTATTAATTAAAATTCTGAGATCTTCAAGATCTATGAACGAACTCTGAGAGTTCTTCATGAGAGATTAACAAATCTCCATTATTCATGAGAGTAAAGCTCTGTTAATGGGTAAAACCCTAATAACATTTTTTAGATCTAAGATCTATGAAGAGCAAAGCTATGTTAATGGGTAAAACCCTAAAAACATTTTGAGATCTATGATCTGAAGAAGATCAAAGCTCTATTGATAAGGTTCAAATATTACCAAAAATTTGGCAGAGTTTTGACTCTTGAAGGTTCTTAAAATGAAGAGCTATGCTCTGAAAGAGAATAAAAATTCTCAGAAGACAAAAATGAAGATGAACAGAAATCATCCTAAGGACCGAAAGTCTTATTTATAGGCACTGAGCGCCGTTTCAACTTCTAAGTTGACCTAATGGTGGAGATACTGCCACCGCTGTACTCACGTGTGAACCACATGAGCACAACGGTAGGGGGGCATTTGTTTCCCCCAATCAGAGCAAGGCTCTGTTCCAATTTTCAAAATTTGAAATGAAGCGGCGCTTCATAAAAGCGCCAGCGCTTTGAGGTAGCGCACCACGTGCAAAGCACGAGTGCGCTAGCGCTAAGTGGGCCAAGAGCGCCAGCGCTCTAAGGCAGCGCACCACGTGCAAAGCACGAGTGCACTAGCGCTAAGTGCGCCAAAAGTGCCAGCGTTCTGAAGTAGCGCATCACGTGCAAAGCACGAGTGCGCTAGCGCTGGAACTAGATGTTCCCCACCGTTAGATCAAACATCCAATAATAATGATAAATCATTAATTAACCAGAATAAAATTTTGTTAAGGAAAGATTCCTCAAAATCTTTCCAAACAAAAAGATTGTGCTCCGTAAATCAGAGCACTGTTGGATCAATGATCCAAAGGTGATTAAAAATCGCTAAAATTACAGAATAAATTCTGTATGGAAAGATTTCCCAATCTTGTTAAAAACAAGAAAATTGCTTTTTGTAAATCAGAAGCCCTTGGATCAAAGATCCAACGATGGGGAAATCCCCAAATCAATTGGAGAAAAGATCTCCTTAACCGATTGAACAAATCAACTTGCCCTACATAAAGGCACCTAGACTTCAAGTCTGAGGGATAGAAAAACATATAGAGGAACCCCCCATAAACTTTGAAAAGAATTCAAAGAAAAAGAGCAAGCTCTCGGTAGAAGAAGAAGATTTTCTTCAAGGTAAAAAGAACAGACAGACGAAATCGTCTCATATAAAAAGAAGAATTCACTTCTTTCTTTATGATCATAGATCTACAAGACCAAGGTCTTTCATAAAGAAATTCAAGGATCTCATCATAAAATAAGAAGAAGAACACAATTCTTCTCACAGACCATAGCTCTATAAGACCAAGGTCTTTTACACAAGAGATCATGAAAATCTCATTATAAAATAAAGGGGGGAGAATAAGTCAATTCTCTTAATATCACAGATCCATAAATGCAAAGCCTTTCATCAAAATTAGAGATTGAAACATCTCCCACAAAATAAGAACTTTGTTCTTGGAACCATGAGACAAAATCTCTTCTAAACGAGAATGTATTTCTCAGATCATAAAATTGATCAGATGCGCTTTTGCGCTCTTTAATCTGGCGCTCAGCCCAAGCGCACCACATGCTCCTCACGTGTGCGCTACTCAGTAGAAGCGCAATGCGCTCATAATCTGGCGCTCAGCGCCAAGCGCACCACGTGCTCCTCACGTGTGTGCTACTCAGCAGAAGCGCAATGCGCTTATAATCTGGCGCTCAGCGCAAGCGCACCACGTGCTCCTCACGTGTGCGCTACTCAGCAGAAGCACAATGTGCTCATAATCTGGCGCTCAGCGCCAAACGCACCACGTGCTACTCACGTGTGCGCTACTCAGCAGAAGCGCAATGCGCTCATAAACTGGCGCTAGCGCCAAGCGCGCCATGTTCTCCTCACGTGTGCGCTGATAGAACATAAACTGTTCTTTAAATAAAGCTCTAGAGCTGTGATGAATGCTCAGCATTCAATAAAAGACAGAAATACTGTCAGAACCCAAATCAATGCTCAGCATTGTTAAAAGGGCCAAGCCTAAACAAATGTCCAACATTTCAAACCTAAGTGGACTTAACCAAAGATTGGCCATAAGTCCTTAATTCAGATTAATTGAGCCCATATACTCCTTAATCTTTTGATCTTAGTCCCAAATTGGACTACAGATCTCTCAATCAATATTGGTTCAAGGGCACATCTCTTCACTCCTCTGATATTTGTCATTGTAATCCTTCAACGTCTTCAAAGAGGTGATGGGTCCCGACAACCAAACATTTCACGGACTGTGGGGTCCTTAAACTCATGGACTATGATGTCCTTAACCTCGGACTGTGGAGTCCTTTTAAACCCACGGACTATGATGTCCTTAACCTCGGACTGTGGGGTCCCTTTAAACCCACGGACTATGATGTCCTTAACCTTGGACCATAATGTCCTTAAACTAATTGACCGCAATGTCCCTAAACTAAACAATAGAGCCCAAATGCTCTCTTGTTGGATCTAAATAATCCCGTTGAGTTGATCTTAGTCTAGAATTAGACTAACGTATCCTTAACAAACGTTTAAGTTGATCTTAGTCTCAAATGAGACAAACGTATCCTTAAACCCAACCCCAAACCCAAATCTAAGAAGATACGGATTTGGACTAATCCACGCCCTACGGGTGACAACATAAATTAGTCTTCGTATACAATCCACGGGAAACCAAAAAACAAAACAAACACACACGACGCGAAGTGACCATCTGGAGAAGGATAAAGTTGTTACCGAGATGCGGTAGCGTAATTAACTGCAGGGGCTTGTGCCTGCAGGGAAAAGCGTCCCCACAATCAAAAACCCCTCAACGAGGGGAAATCTGACGAAGTCTGCTACATCGGCCACATCTGTTTAAACCTTCGATACATGGTGCCATAAATCAACTTGGCATCTTCGGAGAGGTTGACGGATAGCACCAATTAACATCTGCCCCCAGAATTCAGGCCCCAACATCCCAACGTCCCGGTCGCGTCTTCCGGCGGGGAACAGGAATAATATCCAACAAAAATCGTATACAATCCACAGGCATAAACGACCCCTATCTCTCCCAAGTCCCACAAGCGAGGCTACATCTGAAGTCCCACCGGTGATGAAGCTCCACCAATGAGGAAGTTATGCCACAAAAAAACGGTGTGTCCACAAGCAAAATGGGTACGGATAAAAACCCGAAAGGGTTCCATGAGTAAAAACAGCAGGATCGCCGGCGAGTTTGTGAGTACCCGAAAGGGCGCAAACTCGTGAAAAGAAACAAAAATACACTCGCAAAGTCCTCTCGACCTTGTGAGGGGAATATTCTCGCATGAGATCCTTACGAATCACAAAGGAGCAACATACGTAGGAATCCCCATAATTCCTTGGGAGAAAATACACCTACGAGATCCTCTCGACTCGTAGGGAGAAAATGCTTTTATGTGACCCTTACAGCTCATGAAATTGAAAAGCCTTAGGTGACATGGACCTAAACCTGTCTCCTAAGACATCGCTCCCTGACGGAAAACGGCAAATGATGAGTCGCTCCTGATACTATACTTCAGTGTTTCTCAAGGCAAATAATGAGTCGCTAAAGGCGCTACGCTCCATTAATAGCGATGCTGATACCAAACAAAATCCAAATTCCTAGTACCACTTAAATTCAAAAGTCCTACCAAACGAGACGAAAATCAAACAAATCAAATCAATGTCCCACCCAACAGTACTTCCAAGCTTAAAAAGTCCTACGGAATGGGAAAGAAACTCCAAATCAAATAAGATCCCGACACCGCAAGAAGCGGAGCAAGTCAACCTCAACCCCGACACTGCAGAAAGCAGAGCAAGTCAAATCCAATCCCGACACCGCAAGAAGCGGAGCAAGTCAATCTCAACCCTGACACCGCAAAAAGCAGAGCAAGTCAAATCCAATCCCGACACCTTAAGAAGCGGACCTAGTCAATTTCGACCCTAACACCGCAAGAGGCGAAACAAGTCAAATCAAGTATCGACCGTTCAAGTCGCAAAAATGGAAGCACCGACCGTCCAAGCCACAAAAATGGCAGCTCCGACTGTCCACGTCGTTAAAAGGGCAATATCGACCTCCACGTCGTAAAAAGGGAACCAAACCAAATCAATCTCCATATAGCACAAGTTCCGTCAATTTCATACACATAACCCATATGCGCGATGTGCATTTATTGATGGGGGCATTTTTTTGGGGTCAAAAATTATACCCAATTGCCAAAATCAGAAATCAAATTCAAGATCAAAATTAAAGTCAAAATGTCAAAGTGAGCCCAAACCCAAGCCTGAACCAAGTGGGCCCGAGCCCAAGCATGAAGAAGGGCCAGTCAAAAGAGAAGGAAAAAAAAGAAGTTAAATGTATTTTTTTTAATTAAATAGGTAAAACCCAATTTTTGTAAAAACCATGAGCCTATGTGTAAAGATGTAGACTTATAAAAGGCCCCGCCATGGTGACTCAAAAAAGATCCTGATTCCTAAAAATTAAATCTAGGGTTTTGTACCTCTCTCTCTCTTTCTCAAGGTCTCCTTCTTCTTTCTCCTTTCTTTTCAATTAAATTCAAGACAAATCCCCCTTTTTAAAAATAAAATTGATTTTGACCACCAATCCATCGAGAGTAACACGGATCTCCCGTTAAGATCAACAAAGGAGAAATTTTTTTCTCTCCATCTCTTTCTTCATGATCTAACAGAGGAGGGATGGAAGAAGAGAAAACCCACGTCAAAACTCACTTGCGCACATCTTAGAGAGGGAAAAGAGCCCTTTTTTTATTTTCTGGCATCCAAATTTTTGTGTTTGGAGCTGTAGCTCCATTGGGTTTCGGCCTCAAATGACTCTGTCGATAAAGGGCTTTTGTTTCCTGCACCGTGCGAGGTGCGCACCTCGCTAAGAGCCCATTTGGCCAGATGCGCACCTTGTTGGGTGCACATCCTACCAAGTGTGGACTGGCCCAGGTGCGCACCTCGCTATGTGCGCACTTTCCTATGTTCATACCTTACTAGACCTATTGGCCTATTTAGGACCCTTTAGCCCCTAACTCTCGCATCTCGATAGGTGCGCACCTCCCTGAGTACGCATCTCATTGGACCTTTTGGCCTATTTAGGACCCTTTAACCCCTGACTCTCGCATCTCGATAGATGCACACCTCCCTAAGCGCGCGCCTCATTGGACCTTTTGACTCTCTACCTCTCTCGCGCCTCACTGGACCTTTTAGCCCATTTGGGACCCTTCGGCCCCTAACTCTTGCATCTCGATAGGTGCGCACCTCCCTAAGTGCATACCTCATTAGACCTTTTGGCTCATTCGGGATCCTTTAGCCCCTACCTCTTTCACACCTCACCATGCGTTCACCGGGCTGATGCGCACCTTGCCAGGTATGCACCCTGCCAGGTGCGCACCCTGCCAGGTGTGCACCTTATCACTTGCGTACCTTACTACGTGCTCACTTTGCTAAGTGCACATGTGGCACATGCACATCCCTTACTTCTGTTTTTCTTGTAAATATTTTACAAAATAAAAAAATGAATAAAATAGACAAGCCCCACACTCAAAAGCCTTCTCCCCTTAAAAACAATTTCGCATATATATGCCCCCGATATGCCCCCTTGACCTCCAGCCCGCTATTCGGGTAGCGGGACCCCCGTAAACTCTGTGAGGCCCCCGATATACCCAAAACACCCTCAAGACACATACATACACATACCGCACATTGTGTTCGCATAATCTATTTGACCTGTTAATCGGAGGTTCCCTCGTTCCAAAAGAGATGGGTAATTAACGGCAGTTTAATCCGCGGCTGTCGGAGATTTGGATCCCCACGATCAATAAACCCTTGCCTACCCCAGGCAGGAAGAATCTGTAATACACCTGACAAGCGACGTGTATTCCTATCTCAATAGGGTGACGAAAAACACCTTACAGTCTCATGGTATTAACATTTGAATTTATGTTTATATTTTCAAAAAAAATTGAATCTTAACTAGCCCAGTAAGACTAACCTGAGATTCATTATCAGTTGCATAGTCATTCTCATCTTCTGATTTTTTAGAAGAATTATGATCAAGAGTATTAAGCTTGGCACTACTAAAATTTTCTTGGAGTGTTGAAATTAAGTCAGGAGATATAATTTTATTTTTGGATAATTTAAATCCAGATATATCAACAAATGGTTTAATAGGCACATGGCAAGTAGTACTAGCCGGTTTATAACAGGAGGGTCTAATATAGCAAGATATTTTAATCTATTAATTAAATTCTCAAGAGCAGATTCTACTGTAGTTAATTGTTGTCCTACAACCTGAATGAAAATATTAGTAAAATTATGTTGCTTAAAAACTTTCTGAAGTTCTTTAAGCGTAGTTTCCATCTTCTCTTCATTAAGAGATTTAATAAAAGCATTTGCTTCCAAATTTTGAGTAGTGACCCTGATAACCTTAAAGGTTCTAGAGGTGGGTATATAGAACGAATAACTTTTCCACTTATAGTGGGCCATTGTTTATAATGTTCTTCAAGATATTAATCTTATTATTTTGCTCCTGAATGTAATATTCAAGAAACCAGGCAACAAAATATATTGTAACGACCCTAAAATTCCTATACCTTCATATTATCTTACTTTAATTAAATATTGTATTTAATTTTTTTTCTCTATTAAGTAAATTAATATATTATTTCTTTTGGTATTTTCGTTACACTATATATTATCATTTTTAGTTTTATTTCAATAACTAATATTTAGTTGTTTATGGTAGCTTGATAGTATTGATTAAATGTATTTGAAGTGTATTATATTTTATTTGGCATACTGTAATAGAATGTTGACTTATTAGCAGCTAAGTAATAATGAATTATGTATGCGATTTCTATTTTGTTGTTTTACTATTACTTTGAATGAAAAGCCCAAATTCACTTTTCTAATTTTTTCCCTTTTTTCTCTTTTCCCTTGGCCCACAGGCCCAAAGTCTCACACCCGTTTACATTCCTATAGGTTTTGATTTTCATTAATGATGATTAGTTTTGTTTCAGTGGTTATTAAATTTTATTAATTATCATTGATTAAAATTATTTGGGATGTTTTTTTAAACCCCTGAAACGCAAAAGCATAATAAAACCCAAACCATTCATTTCCTTTGCCCTCTCTTCCCACTCTTTTCACTTCCCTCTCCAACATCCCATAATCGATCCCTTCTTCTCTTTCAAACCAGACTCACCATTCATCTCCCTATCAATGAACTAACCTCTACTTTCTCATCAATTCACTCTCCCTCTATCTCCCACACACAGACTCTCTGATGGATCACTGGATTTCCTTCAGATGTTACCTTTCATTGATCTGCAGCGAGTGGTGACGAGCGGCTGAGATTGAGTTTGGAGGTTGCCTCCTGAAGCGTATGGATCTCAATAGGCTTGAAGTGGTTGAAGCCGAGCTACCTGCAAGGAAGTCCCGGGGTAGTTGTGCCACCGAAGACCCTCCGACGATCAAGGTAGACGGGCTAAATGGGCAGAGTAGTGGCCTATTGGGGTAAAATTTCCTTACCTGAGTCGTCTGAGAGAGGGGTTTATATAGTGGAAGCCATGGGCTGGCGGGCGCGAGATTCACGCCGGCCGTTACGCTCGCGTGAAAGGCGAGATTCCCCGCTGATGACGAGATACGCTCGTTAATGGGGGAACGTGATGGCGTGGAACACGGGATCGTGGGCGGCGGGTATCTCGCGTCTGGCGCGATTCGTAGAGCTGTGGCGGAGACGCCCGCGATCAGTGTTGTGGGTAAGTCGATGAGACCGAGGAAGCTAAGCTCGGCGGGAGGCTCGGGAACGAGTGGGAGGCTCGGGAACGAGCGGGGGGCCGAGCGAGCTTGGTTCTGTGATAGCTCGGAGGTGAGCTAGGGGGCTGAGGGAACTCAGCGTGTGGGAAGGCTCGAAGGCGAGCCGACGGTCGTTGTAAAGTGAGCATGGGAGTGGTCTGGAAAGCCACCGAAGGTCGGGAACATCCTCGAGTCGAGGGCTCGGGGCATGCTTCTAATGTACCGTTCTTGATCCTTTCTTGTAGGCTTTGGGACACGTCACTTGCCACGTGTCATGATCTGGGGAATCCCCGGTATCGAGTATCATCATTAGCCCCCACTCTCGTCTCGACCCATTAATGGGCCGGGTCAAGAGTGGTCTGACCGATCACCCAGGGTAAGCCCTATTTGAAGATATCGTCGGCGCGTATTCCCGGGCAATCGATTGTATTTTCTTAAGGACGTCAGCGGATCAGGGAAGAGATCTCGCATTAAAGAGGATGCGCCTATTCGGGCATATGTTCATTGGAGCGCCAGGTCACGTGTCCGGCACTGGTTGGCTGACGTGACGGGTCACTGGTGTTCTCGCTCCCGATGGGACGCGTCCAATGCGCGTACGACAGGTGGAGCGTCGACGACCGTTCAATGCGAAGTGTCATTTTGGCGGGAGATGATCGGCGCCGCTGGATGTGTTTGCCGATTGTTATAAATAGAGGTGGGATTCCCCCGAGGGTCCATACTTCGCTATAATTTCCTCTTCCCTCCGTGTGTTAGCTTGGCGCTCTTCCTTCTAGGTTGGATTTCCTGAAAAACGGGTACGGTCTCGCTTTCTTGCCACTTCTCTCGGACGTCCCCTTCCTCTGCTCAGGTTAGATGTTTTCCTCTGAGGAGTTTGCCGAGGTAGTTCGGGTAGAGTCTAGGGAGTCTTCTACAGCTTCCTCATCTTCGTCCGGGGCAGAATCTTCCCGGGAGGTTAGGGTTAGTCACGCTTCCCGGGATCGTCCGGTGGGGACGGTCCCCAAAGCACAGGTCAGGGGCGTCCGTGACGCGTCATCCATATTGAGGCATGCAGACGAGCTTGCCACTATCCAGGCTCGCTTCCACATTCCTCCCGGCTACTCGCTTCGTCTGGCCGGGAAGGGGGAGTGGGCAAACCAGGTACGGGGCAAGGAGATTGCTTTGTACCTGGAAGCCTTTTGGGCTGGAATGCGCTTGCCCTTCTCCCCCGAGGTGAGTGTGGCGTTGAATTGTTTTAAGTTCACCCCGCGCCAGTTTGTTCCGAACTCTTGGAGGATTCTCCTTGGGTTCCTGGTCAGGTTGAAATTGCGGGAGATCCCTTTTAGTTTGAGCATTCTCCTTTCCTCTCTCTGCTACAAAAACCACCCCGGCACTCGCAAAGACGAGCCGAGCTGGGTATACATTTCTTTTAGAAAGCACCGGGGAGGTGCTGCCGGGTCGGGGGTCGTCGTAGTACCTTCTTCCATCCACGAATGGAAGAAGAATTTTTTGTTTGTCGGGCCACCCGAGGATGAGGATTGGCCTGTGCCCATTCAGTGGCACTGGGCCAACCGCCCGCAGGTGAGGCGGTCGAATGATCCTGATGCGGCGGCAGTGTCGGAGTGGGAGCCCCTCCCTCGGGCCGATGTGCTGCTGTCTGAGCAGGCCCTCAGTTGGGCCGAGCTCAGCCCCGCTCAGTTTGCGGGTAAGTTAGAAGTTTCTAGGCGACCCGTTTAGACTTGTGTATTCTTCCATTTTTTCTGGCATTGCTAATTCCTTCTTTGCATTTTCGTCTTATGCAAAACCCATGGACCTAGCTAAATTTCGGGCAGCCCTGGTCGAACAGAAGAAGGGGAGGAAGGCCGGAGGTGCCAGCCTCTCCTGCCCGTCGTCGAGTTCGGCTCCACCGGCGGCCACTCCGGCCAGGCGCTTGTGCATACCCCGGAGTCCATCCATGTGCCGAGACGAAAAAGCGCTCGGGAGCAGGAGCCCCGGGTTTTGGAGGTGGGAGGCGAGACTGATTCTCGTGTGTCTCAACTCAAGAGGTACCATAGGACGGTGCCCCGTACCCCGGCTTCCCCGATTATCGTGGATGAAGGGGAGCTTCGCTTCGAGGTGCCCTTGGGGATTTCCATCGCCGACTGCCTGCTCTCGGAGATGGAAAGGTCAGCCGGGGGTAGAATCCCCCGGGGGACCCTCACGGCCCAAATTGCGGCCATAGCCCAGGAGGCCGTGCAGGTCAGTGTTCGCATCTCACTCGGGTTTTTATTTAGTACTTTTTGTTCGCAAGATTGGGTGCCCCCTTCTCTTTTTACCCCTTCATTTGATTTCTTCAGGGCTTCCAGCATTGCGCCCTCGTTTCAACATGGAGGACGAGGAAATTGCCTCGGGGATGCAGATCGCGGGCGAGTCCTCTTCACGGGAGGAGAGCTCGAGGCTGGAGCTGCAGGTGGCGATGGAGAGGGTCGCCGCTCTCGAAGACCGGGTGGCGGCTGGTGATCAGGAGATCGCCAGCTGCCGAGAGGCCGTCCGTATCGCCGAGGCTAGGTTGGAAGATTCCAGGTTGCTTGTCGCCACCCTGAAGAATACGGCAAACACCCTCCGGATGGAGAACGAGGCGGTGAAGGAAGGAGTGAGGCGTGTCGACCATCGAGCGTCGAAGGTGGTATAGAGCTACAAGAAGTCGGACCGGTACTACGTCGACCTCACTGAAGCCGCTGCCATCATTTGGCATGAGGCCCTCAACGCCGTTAAGGCCCTGATGCCGGAGTTTCCTGACGGGGAGCTCCGGGGTGAGTATCCCCTCGAGGGTGAGGCACAGGGGAATGCCCCCGGAAGCGCTGCTGGGGGAACGGCCCCTGGTGGGAGCGTTTGGGAGAAGTCGGTCGCCCCGGCTCCCAGTGCCGAGGCTCCTGCGGTAGGCGCCGACCTTCAAGCCACCACCCCGGTTGTCATGGTGGAAACGAAGCTCATCGAGGTTCTCCCTGGCCCCGAGGCTTGAACCTCCTCGCCTCTTTATTTTCTTTTGCGCTGAAATTTTGTAAGCCTCCGGGCGTTTTTGTAAGGCTGGGGAGCCCATAATACCTCTGTAAAGACTTCCGACTTTTGTGAATGAAAATCATTTTGTAGGAATCTTTGTGTACGTATTTTCCCTTTGTTTGTGGTAAAATCTCCGTTCGCGCGGTACTGCTTTCATGATGTGTTAGGTCGGAGTTCGGTTTTTCATCTGGCAATCGCACATCGAGTTGAATTCAACCATTTGCCAAGTGTGCAAAGTCCGATGCAAGGTCGATATCTCAATTGCTGATTGTATTGTTATAAATTCTTGTTGTGTAAATCAAATCAAAATGTCCCCGGCAACGGCGCCATTTTGATTGAAAAGAATTTCTCGTTGTGTATATTTGAGGAAATTGTAAAGAAATCACAACCAAAAATTATTTGACCGCAATCAACTACGGTGTCGAATGTAGTTTGTATGTGAGTGCGGATCGTCCACAGGGAAAGTGTAATCGTTCGTCTTTTGATTTAGGTGAGTTGAAACTTTAAGGAAAAGAAAACAAACAATTCAAGATTTAAAGTTGAAGTTCAAGAATGAGAAAAACTAGATCTAAGAAAGCATTAAAAGATAGAATCAAGAATTGACCGTTTGTTGATTTTTCCAAACCAAATCTCAAGAATCGAAATGAGGCTCGTAGGAATCGATCGGATCTATAGATGTGATGTAATCTTAGAATTACGTATTCTTATCCTTCGATGAATTGATACTAGATCGATGATGATCGATGAGAATTAGAGACTTCTTGTGAAACTAGGGTTTCATCTTATCTCTTGTTCTTTCGTCGATACCATTCATATTCTAGCCTCTAGTAAATTCAAGAAACGATCGTAGATCCCTAATTTCGAGCGATCACAATCAAGAAAGTATCGCTACGAAACTAGGTCATCGATTCTTGAACTTGCTAGGGTTTACAAAACTCGTAGGACTTAAAAATCGTATTAAGATTTGTTACATCATCATTCTACAATCGTCTCGACTCCTTTACGAGCGGAGTTTTACTCAAACATCACAACAAGAACAACAATTACAAATTGAGATCTAATCATGATGCAAGAATTAAAAGAAAGCAAGATTAAAGAATTTCACCTTTTATTTATATCAACAATTTCATTACATTCGCTCAAGAACTACAAGGGGAAGAATTCGATCGTCGACTTGGCTTCGCTCGTCTCCGTGGATCGCGGATCGGCTTGGATCACTTGCCCGATTGAAGATCGGCTCGGCTCCTAAAAGGTTGAAGGCATCTCGCTTGATTTGGTACTCAAGATCTTGGATTTAGAGTGGAATTAGGGTTAGGGTTTCGCACAAGCCTTGTCACGAGACTTGTGGAAGAAGATGATGAAAGAGGGAATGAGAGATTATTTAACTAATGAAGAACCCCTCAACCCTTAGATCTAGGCTCCTATTTATAGATAACTAACCCTAGATCTAGGATTTCAAATTCTAAGTTTCCCTCCTAAAGTTTGTTGAAGAAATTCAAATTTCCCTCCAAAAGTTAGTTAGGGGAGAAGCTTCTAGATGAGGATTAATTAGGAGCTTAATTAGGATTAGCCTTCCTTAATCATCTTTGCTGATCTGGAAGTAGCTTCGAGGGTATTCTGAAACTTTACATATCAGAAAGCAATGTGGGCCCAGAGAAACGAATTATGCACTGAAATTGGACTGCTGACGTGGCAGAAGAGGCGCGGAACCACCGCAGGTAAGGGATATTTGCCGCGGAAGGGCGGCTGCTTTGGGGATTTAGAGCTTGGGCTTTCTGGTGCTTGTTGGGCCTGAGTTTTGGGCTTTTATCTGATATGTGGAATTTTGTTTCTCCCCTTATATTGCTACCAGATCTGAAATTGTTGAGTTGGCGTAATGTTTGATCAGCTTCTTTTGATTTTGCTCCGGACTTTCCTGCACAGACTCAAGACAAGTGTTGCGCAAATACAGAAATGATGCGATGCCATGAAATGCGGTTAATTTCCCTTAAAGTGTCGGTTTAAAAGTCTAACACATGCAATCTCATATTTTGTGACAGATTTGCTAATATGTAGAATATGAATGCCGAACACTTCTAAATGTATGCAAATGTTAGGGAAATTGCCGGCTAAAATATACATTATTTTCGACTGATCAAATACCCCCAAACTTAATTTCGATCGTCTCGAGCGAATGTTTTTTTTATTAAAAAGAGAAGGAGAAAATAAAGAAAGAGAAAAACTAACTAGCACACTTTCGTAGGTAACACGATTGCACTGAGCACGTGCAACAAGCCTTTAAACCTCTAGGTGTCCCTAGTAGGAGGAGTGTTGTCTCCTGAGGGTTTTCAGCGGATTGCACCCACAAAATCCAATAATAAAAGCAAGATCATGAATATTACATTTAAAGAAAAGAATTGTAAAAGAAAAGCTTTGAAAATTAGGGTTTCCAACTAAGCTAGCTTTTCGGTTGTCATGAGCCCTATCTTAATGGTCATGAAAAGATGTCAGAAATCACGTCCTCCCTCAATAAAACATCGTCTTATTCTTCATTCCTATCTTTCTTCCAAAACATCGATCATATCACCCTGCGTGTGTGTAAAGGACATCCCTACACCCGGAGAATTCAATTCAAGCTATCATACTCTTGCCCGTCAGCCTTAGTACTTTTTGATTAATGAATATTTAGATGAGACTGCTCACACACTTTCATGCGACCGTTAATACTTCTTGAGGTACTAACTGACCGATTACTCCTGTGCTTGCTTATTTGGTGTATTTTCCTCGTCTTGCACCACCTCAGGCATAGCAATGACTCCCAGACCAGTTGGCCTTAGGGCACTAGGTGAAGAAGCACCCTCGCTATACATTTTTCTTGCCTTCGGTGATAACAAAACCAGTGTTCATTTTTCTCAACACTTTATATTTTCTTTCATTTTTTTCTTTTATTTCCTTCATACTTTTGGCTTTAAGACAAGAGCATTTCAAGGTATCCTCTACTATCCCAGGCTTTAAGACGTGTGTAAGTGCGAATAGCAGGGTAGCAACGTTCAAAATGTTTGGCTTCCAGAATAGAAACTATTTTTCAGACTTATTTTTATCCTCAGATTAGTGACGTCCTTCATCTTACTAACCTTTGGGACAACGGCTCATAACTACTTATTACTAGTTCGTATAAGAAAACTTCTAATTTTCTTGGTTTTCTTAAATTTTTCTAATCTCATGGATATAATTGTTCACTATCTAATCTTTCATTATCTTATTTATGTACAAAAATATTTTTATCTTTTTGAAATTTTTTTTTTAAATTTTTATCGGTTTTCAAAAATGTTTTGTGCTTATGCAAATGATATGCAAATGATGCGAAAATAAGCACAAACCTCCCCCAAACTTGTTTTCAACAGTGTCCTCACTGTTGCCTTCTGCTAAATCTTGAAAAACCTGTAAGCTTGGGAGGAATTTATTAGTGGGGGCAAAATATTTAAGTGAAGATCCTCCCCCAAACTTATTTTTGGCTCAAAATTTTGTAAAACTTTTATTTTCAAGAGCCAGAAAATATACCCCCCCAAACTTGAGTTATGCAATGTTAAACTTTTAAAAATCACAAGTGGGGGTCAAAAATCATTAGTCGATGCCAAGCTTTGCAAAGACCGAACGTCAACACCAACCATTCAAAAATTTTATCAATGCAGTGCTCTGGTTGGTGGAAGAAGAAGTGGGGAAAAGGTAAGTGGTGGAATAGAATGTATGTGCGTCTCATTTTGGAGAGACGATGCAGTGTATATGATGGATTACTCGCATTCTTTTTACAATTCAGAAGAAGGGGTGGAGGTTCAATTTCATTGATTGGGAGATGATTCATCTCAACACCCGTGTCATTCAAAAATGCGAGTTCATCAGCGAAGATTTCCTCAAAAGTTCCATCAATACCCCGGTGAATAATGTCATCACAAAGTGCGGGGTGATCTTCAGACTCTAAGAACTGTTCATAATCAGTGTTAATTGTTGACCCAGACATCTCGGTGTAAGAGTCCGTATGTGTATGATACATAGTTGGGTCAAACAATAACGTATGAAAAGAGTCAAAATCGGTATCAGGAGGATCATCAAATTCGCTGCTGTCGACATCCATTAAGTCGACAGAACAGACCTGAGCAGTAGGTTCGGAGGGTACACTTCCCAACTTGTAAATGTTTAGTTCTATTGACCTATTCCCGAAAGATAGGGTCATAGAACCGTTACGACAGTTGATAATAGCATTGGAAGTGGCCAAAAAGGAGCGACCTAAAATCACCGGAATTTGATTCCGTGGGTTCGCTACAGGTTGTGTATTAATTACAATAAAATCTACCGGAAATATAAATTCTCCGATTTTTATTAACACATCCTCCAGTTCACCCCTAGGTTTGGTGATTGATCGGTCAGCCATCTGGAGAGTGCAATTGGTTGGCTTCAACTCTCCGATACCTAGTTGCTCATAGACAGAGTATGGAAGCAAGTTAACACTAGCGCCAAGGTCTAGTAGAGCACGGTTAATGTGTTTTTCCCCAATAGAAACGGAAATAGTAGGATATCCTGGATCCTTACGTTTCCTCGGTAATTGTTGGGGGAAAGCCGTGTCTATTGTTTTTTCCATGAATATCTTTTTGGGCGCTTGAGTCTTCCTCTTTCTAGTGCACAAGTTCTTAAGAGTTTTCGCATAGGACGGAACTTGTTGGATGGCATCTAGGAGAGGGATGTTAGTGTTTACTTGCTTAAAAATGTTCATAATCTTCTCCATATGTGGACCCGGTGTGTTAGCCCTTAGCCGATTAGGATAAGGTGCTTTAGAAATAAGCGCTGGGTCCATCATAGGAGAAGGAAGTGGGTGTGGAACCGATCCCAGAATAGAAGTGGGGATCGTCCGAGGAGGAGTAAAAGAGGTGGGCTGTAGTGGCGAGCCTTTTGGGAAACGAAGAATAGGCTCGGAAGAAGGTGGGGTAGAAGAACTGGGGTAAGAAGTGTGTGTGTGAGGAAAGGTCTCAGCCGGGGTGTTATTGATTGATTTTTCTGTATCATCAAACTCTTCCCCAAGGTGATGGTCAAGCACTCTTCCAGATCTCAACGTGATCTCATCCACATGATGTGAATAGCTAGGATTAGGTAAAGGTTGAGCTGGAAGTTTCCCTTTCTCTCTTGCACTCATTTCGGCTTTTAGTTGTGCAATTTGTTCTTCCATCGATTTGATGTTCTCATTTTGAGAGATAATGATCTTCATCACATTCTCGACGGAAGATTGCAAACTTGCCGTCCCTTGGATGGATTGTTTCATAAAAGTATCCAAGGTTTGTGCTAGTGCAGAGGTATTATTTGTACCGGTCAATTGCAAAGGACTAGATGATGCAAAAGTGTTGGCCGAATTTTGGAAATTTTGTGCTTGAAAGGGGTGCTGACTCAATTGAAGTTGTGGCTGCTGTTGTGGTGGAGGGACCCTTTGAAAATTGTGTTGGGTTGGAACCGTGTTTTGAGATTGTGATTGGTTCCAAGCAAAGTTAGGGTGATTTCTCCAACCCTGATCATATGTGCAGGAAGATGGATCGTTTCTAGGTCTTTGAAATGCAGCATTGGTATGCTCGTGACCTTGAAACGGACATTCTTCCGTCAAGTGAGACGGATCAGAACAGCAGCCACATACAGTTTTGGAGAGTGACATTTGACTTAGGGCGGCTAAAAATTTGTTTTCCATAGCGTCAAATTTCTTGTGTAAAGCTGAAATTTCAGCTCTAATTCCTATGGAAATATCATTGCCATCCCTTGACGATTGACTCACACCCTCCCACTGTAAAGATTTTTCAGCGAAATCTTCTAGAAAATTCCAGGCTTCCCCATCATCTTTAGTCATGAAGTTGCCTTGACACATGGATTCAAGGGTCTGTCTTGTGTAAGGAGTAATGCCCTCATAAATGATTCGGCATAATTCCCATTTCGGGATGCCGTGATGTGGACATTGGACCAACAGATCCTTGAAACGTTCAAGACATTTTGAAAATGTTTCATTTGGAAGCTGGGTGAATTGATAGATTTCGCTACGGACTCGAGCTGTCTTTTGATGTGGGTAGAATTTCTTAAGGAATGCTTTGACGAATTCGTCCCAATTTGAAATGGAATGTGCGGTAGTGTTATATAGCCACTTCTCGGCTAAATCGCACAAAGTGAATGGGAGAAGACGAAGACGTAAAGCATCCACAGACAACTGTGAAGTACCCATCATTGCGCATACATTTTCAAATTTCGTGATAAACACGTATGTGTCTTCAGACTCGAGACCGTGAAATTTTGGTAGAAAGTTGATGTATTGGGGTTTTATTTGAAAATTTTCCCCGTTGGCTGGTGGAATGGAAAGACAGGTGGAAAGTGGGCCTCGTGTAGGATAGCATCTCTCTTGGAGAGAGATGCGAGGTGGATTCTGCGCACCAACAGACGGCGGCAGAGTAGTGGAAAAGAAGTTCGATGGAGGTGGATCCATCGATGTGGGTGTGGTGGTGGGTAAAAGAAAGGATAAATGTAGAAATACCGACTTTTGGGTCGATCGGGGGACGCGGACTAACGGGCACTAGAAACCTGTTGTCCAGCCTATCTTGTACTAAAAAGGGTTAGTACAAGTGGCAGCGTAGATTTATAATTAGGGGAAAGAATGAATGTGGTGTTTGTTTTGAAAATCGATACGGATTTTGAAAAGATGATGCGACACAACAAATGCAGCACACAAACCCTAATTTCTAGTGGTCACCTAGGTCCGGCTCTAGACCGCTCCTAACTGCCAAAAGACAAGTCGCAGGATAGAATCCTCCACTGCCTCTTTGTCCCCCTGTGGCCGGATAAGTGCCAGGTAAGTGGGAAGGTACTCCACTACGTAAGTAGTGGGCCTAATTAAAAACCACTAGCCTTAGACACACTCGCCTTAGACACCACAAGAAAACGCGGATAAGCAATGAATTACCCACGGCCTTCTCTTGTCCTAATTGAGCGCGACAGTCCTTAGAGTCATCTCTAGATATTTTTTAATTAATGAGGGTTAATGCGGATGCAAGTTTGTGATTTTCGGGGCCTAGGAAGGGTAATGAAATCCCTACCTAATTTGGATTTGGTCGTGCCCCTTAAATTTCCGTATTAATATGTAAACAACCAAGAATCAAAAACACGCACAAATTTTTATTTTGCTTTTGCGCGCTGCGATTATTTGCAAAGAAACCTGCAGCAAAGTGTTAATTGGAGTAGATGAGGGGAGAGATAAGAAAGTACAGAGAGTTACTGAGCAAAATTGGTGTAGTGAACGGTCACCACCGCCGCGCTTCCGCCGCAATTGAAGGCTAACACCGCGGATCCGCCGCGGTCCAAGGTGATCTCTACACAAAAATTTCACAGTAGGTTCCTGTTCACTTGAAAGGCTCTCTGGAATTTTCAGAATAATTTTTCTCAAGCTCCAATGATCCCAGATTTCCTCGCAATCAAATCACAAAACACGTATTAGTGTTTGCACGAATTTTGATCACAAAATTTAGATGGAATAAAATTTTCAACTCAAATTTCAAAATACGAACAATTAGCGCACTATCCCCGGCAACGGAACCATTTGATTGTATTGTTATAAATTCTTGTTGTGTAAATCAAATCAAAATGTCCCCGGCAACGGCGCCATTTGATTGTATTGTTATAAATTCTTGTTGTGTAAATCAAATCAAAATGTCCCCGGCAACGGCGCCATTTTGATTGAAAAGAATTTCTCGTTGTGTATATTTGAGGAAATTGTAAAGAAATCACAACCAAAAATTATTTGACCGCAATCAACTACGATGTCGGATGTAGTTTGTATGTGAGTGCGGATCGTCCACAGGGAAAGTGTAATCGTTCGTCTTTTGATTTAGGTGAGTTGAAACTTTAAGGAAAAGAAAACAAACAATTCAAGATTTAAAGTTGAAGTTCAAGAATGAGAAAAATCTAGATCTAAGAAAGCATTAAAAGATAGAATCAAGAATTGATCGTTTGTTGATTTTTCCAAACCAAATCTCAAGAATCGAAATGAGGCTCGTAGGAATCGATCGGATCTATAGATGTGATGTAATCTTAGAATTACGTATTCTTATCCTTCGATGAATTGATACTAGATCGATGATGATCGATGAGAATTAGAGACTTCTTGTGAAACTAGGGTTTCATCTTATCTCTTGTTCTTTCATCGATACCATTCATATTCTAGCCTCTAGTAAATTCAAGAAACGATCGTAGATCCCTAATTTCGAGCGATCACAATCAAGAAAGTATCGCTACGAAACTAGGTCATCGATTCTTGAACTTGCTAGGGTTTACAAAACTCGTAGGACTTAAAAATCGTATTAAGATTTGTTACATCATCATTCTACAATCGTCTCGACTCCTTTACGAGCGGAGTTTTACTCAAACATCACAACAAGAACAACAATTACAAATTGAGATCTAATCATGATGCAAGAATTAAAAGAAAGCAAGATTAAAGAATTTCACCTTTTATTTATATCAACAATTTCATTACATTCGCTCAAGAACTACAAGAGGAAGAATTCGATCGTCCACTTGGCTTCGCTCGTCTCCGTGGATCGCGGATCGGCTTGGATCACTTGCTCGATTGAAGATCGGCTCGGCTCCTAAAAGGTTGAAGGCTTCTCGTTTGATTTGGTACTCAAGATCTTGGATTTAGAGTGGAATTAGGGTTAGGGTTTCGCACAAGCCTTGTCACGAGACTTGTGGAAGAAGATGATGAAAGAGGGAATGAGAGATTATTTAACTAATGAAGAACCCCTCAACCCTTAGATCTAGGCTCCTATTTATAGATAACTAACCCTAGATCTAGGATTTCAAATTCTAAGTTTCCCTCCTAAAGTTTGTTGAAGAAATTTAAATTTCCCTCCAAAAGTTAGTTAGGGGAGAAGCTTCTAGATGAGGATTAATTAGGAGCTTAATTAGGATTAGCCTTCCTTAATCATCTTTGCTGATCTGGAAGTAGCTTCGAGGGTATTCTGGAACTTTACATATCAGAAAGCAATGTGGGCCCAGAGAAAGGAATTATGCACTGAAATTGGACTGCTGACGTGGCAGAAGAGGCGCGGAACCGCCGCAGGTAAGGGATATTTGCCGCGGAAGGGCGGCTGCTTTGGGGATTTAGAGCTTGGGCTTTCTGGTGCTTGTTGGGCCTGAGTTTTGGGCTTTTATCTGATATGTGGAATTTTGTTTCTCCCTTTATATTGCTACCAGATCTGAAATTGTTGAGTTGGCGTAATGTTTGATCAGCTTCTTTTGATTTTGCTCCGGACTTTCCTGCACAGACTCAAGACAAGTGTTGCGCAAATACAGAAATGATGCGATGCCATGAAATGCGGTTAATTTCCCTTAAAGTGTCGGTTTAAAAGTCTAACACATGCAATCTCATATTTTGTGACAGATTTGGTAATATGTAGAATATGAATGCCGAACACTTCTAAATGTATGCAAATGTTAGGGAAATTGCCGGCTAAAATATACATTATTTTCGACTGATCAATTGCCCCGAAGTCGAGGTGGAGATCGCTTAGTAAAGACGTGTAGGAAGTCACCCTCTAAGGATGGATTAAGCAGGGAAGTTGCTCGATGGCCTCTTGATGAGGGCTTTAATCCTTGGCTTCGTTGGGTAGGAGATTACCGGCCAAGGATGGACCGAGGAGGGTTGCTGCTCGGTTCCCTCTTAATGAGGGCTTTGATCCTTGGCATCGTTGAGTAAGAGATTACCAGCCAAGGATGGACCGAGCAGGGAAGCCGCTCGGTTGCCTCTTGATGAGGGCTTTGATCCTTGGCGTTGTTGGGTAAGAGATTACCAGCCAAGGATGAACCGAACAGGAAAGCTGCTCGGTGGCCTCTTGATGAGGGCTTCGATCTTTAGCGCGGGAGGGCAAGGAGTTTCCTGCTAAGGATGGACCGAGCAGGGAAGCTGCTCGGTGGCCTCTTGATGAGGGCTTCGATCCTTAGCGCGGGAGGGCAAGGAGTTTCCTGCTAAGGATGGACCGAGCAGGGTTTCTGCTCCGTTACCTCTTGATGAGGGCTTTAATCCTTAGTGCGGGAGGGCAAGGAGTTGCCTGCTAAGGATGGACCGAGCAGGGTTGCTGCTCGGTTGCCTCTTGATGAGGGCTTTGATCCTTAGCGTGGGAGGGCAAGGAGTTGCCTGCTAAGGATGGACCGAGCAGGGAAGATGCTCGGTTGCCTCTTGATGAGGGCTTCAATCCTTTGCACAGGAGGGCAAGGAGTTGCCTGCTAAGGATGGACCGAGCAGGGTTGCTACTCGGTTGCTTCTTGATGAGGGCTTCGATCCTTAGAGCGGGAAGGCAAGGAGTTGCCTGATAAGGATGGACCGAGCAAGGTTGCTGCTCGGTTGCCTCTTGATGAGGGCTTTGATCCTTAGCGCGGAAGGGTAAGGAGTTGCCTGCTAAGGATGGACCGAGCAGGGAAGCTGCTCGGTTGCTTCTTGATGAGGGCTTCGATCCTTAGTGCGGGAGGGAAAAGAGTTGCCTGCTAAGGATGGACCGAGCAGGGCCGCTGCTCGGTTGCCTCTTGATGAGGGCTTTGATCCTTGGCGTCGTTGGGTAAGAGATTACCAGCCAAGGATGGACCAAGCAGGGAAGCTGCTCGGTGGCCTCTTGATGAGGGCTTCGATCTTTAGCGCGGGAGGGCAAAGAGTTGCCTGCTAAGGATGGATCGAACAGGGTTGCTTCTCGGTTGCCTCTTGATGAGAGCTTTGATCCTTAGCGCGGGAGGGAAAGGAGTTGCCTGCTAAGGATAGACCGAGCAGGGAAGCTGCTCGGTGGTCTCTTGATGAGGGCTTCGATCCTTAGCGTGGGAGGGCAAGGAGTTGCCTGCTAAGGATGGACCGAGAAGGGAAGCTGCTCGGTTGACTCTTGATGAAGGCTTCGATCCTTAGCGCGGGAGGGCAAGGAGTTTCCTGCTAAGGATGGACCGAGTAGGGTTGCTGCTCGGTTGCCTCTTGATGAGGGCTTTGATCTTTAGCGCGGGAGGGCAAGGAGTTGCCTGCTAAGGATGGACCGATCAGGGTTGTTGCCTGGCTTTGCGAGGTTCTGTCAAACCTTCCTTGGTGTGTGAACATTAGGAAGAGTGACCGTCGTGGATGGCACATGTCAGGAACGCATGGGGGAGGCGAAGTGTTTCAAAGAGCCGCGTCAGTTCCGCCACGTGGCGGTGCGGTATTTGAGTAATTTAGGTGGATCCCAGGATTCGTGCCTATGCACGCACGAATTTGGGTCCTTAGGGATGATGTTTGGGGTTATAAATAGAGAAGAAGACGGCAACTCTTTGGCGTCGCTTTTTGAGATGACTGGGAGTATGTATTCGATCGAAGAGATCATCACCTTCGATGACGTCTTCATGTATGACCAGTCCTTGGCTGAGGATAGGTACCGGGGTGTGGTTCAGCGCCTCGAGGGTCACGTCGTCCGGCTTCTCCCTCGGCGGTCGCCCCTCCTACAGTTGCTGATGTACGCAATTTGGAGGAGGTCCTCTGGGTTGTACAACCCCCTCTCCGAAGAGCTGCTGGACGAGGCGCTCGATAAGGTGCGCTTGATCTATATGCTCGGCCTCATCTCGAAGGCCAGGCACAACCGATCATTGGCCCTCATTTTGGAGTTCTTCCAAAAGAGGTACATCGTGAGCCAGGACGCGGAGGGCGGAGCGCCGGGTGCTTCCGTGGCGTCCCGAGTTCGCGTGTAGCATCGGCGGGAACGGGCTGCGGGGGCTTGGGTCCGGTTGGCGGAAATCTACTCTGAGTATCACCAGGAGTACTTTCTCGATCCCGTTCCCCCTCAGTTGTAAATTTTTCCTTTTTCTTTTTCTGTAAGGCTGAGGAGCCCACAATACCTTTTGAATAAATAAAATTCTCCTTTTTGCGATGCCCTATTGTTTCCTTCTTATTATTTAAATAAAAAGAACTTAGAAGAATTTACATCGCTTTTGTGAATGAAGAAATATACATTCACAGATATTCTTTTCAGAGGTACAGCTTGAGCTTCTCGGTGTTGTAAGGCCGTAGAAATTTGTGACCATTTGCATCTTGTAAGCGATAGGCTCCGCCGGGCAGGACATCGGAGACGAGGAATGGACCGTCTCATTTTGGGGAAAACTTATGCAGCTTGCCTTGATCGACGAACTCGTTCCGCCTTAGGACTAAATCTCCGGTTTAGAAGAAGCGATGCTTGACTCGCGCGTTGTGGTAGCGTGCGGTTTGCTGTTGATAAGAGGCAGCTCTGATCTGAGCCTGGTCCCATTTCTCTAACAATATGTCCAGTTTAGTTCCGAGGGCCGAGGTGTTTTCTTCGTCGTTGAAGTGCTCGATCCTGTAGCTGGGCAGCCTGATCTCCGCCGGGACCATTGCCTCGGTACCTTAGCAGAGACTGAAATGGGTTTCTCCGGTGGGGGGCTTCTTCGACGTGCGCAAGGCCCATAAGACCCAGGATAGTTCTTCGACCCAACTGCCCTGTCGTCCTTCTAGGCGTGTCCGAAGACCTCGGATGACGTCCTGGTTAGCGACCTCGGCCTGCCCGTTGCACTTGGGATGCGCGACCGCGGCAAACTTCATAAGGATATGGTATTCGCTGCAGAATTCCTTAACTTTTTCGTTCTCGAAATTTGTCCCGTGGTCGGTGATGATATACCTCGGGATACCGAACCGGAGTATCACATTGTTCTGCAGGAACTTGATAGTCATGGTGGCATCCGGTTTCCTGATGGGGACGGCCTCGATCCACTTCGTGAAGTAGTTCACTGCGACGAGGATGTACTTGTGTCTGCACGTACCGGTAGGGAACTGGCCTATCATGTCCATTCCCTACTAGGCAAACGGCCAGGGGGAGGTTAGGGCTGTTAGCTCGGTTGCCGGAAGGCGAGGCATGCTTCCATGGAGTTGGCAGCTTTTGCACCTCCTGACGAGCTTCTGGGCGTCCTGATGAATCGTCGGCAAATAGTACCTTTGAAGCAGTGCCTTCTGGATTTAGGTGCGGGCCCCATGGTGCGCGCCGCTGACCCCTTCGTGAATCTCACGGAGGACGTAGTCAGCCTCGTGGGGGTCGACGCACCGGAGCAGGGGCTGAGTGAAGGATTTCTTGTAGAGGTTCCCATTGCTCCAGACGAAATGGCGAGCTTTGGATCGGAGACGGCGGGTATCCCTCGATCATCTGGGAGTGTACCTTCTCTCAGGAATTCCACGAGGGGCTTCCTCCAATCCCGATCTTATTTCCGGGCTGTGTAAACTTGAAGTGGCATCGCCCCATTTTTCACGCTGGGCCGTGGTAAGACCTCGAAGAGGAGGTTCCTCTTGTTGTTGGCCGTATAGGATGAAGCCAGCTTACTCATGGTGTCGTCCTGGGCGTTTAGCTGTCTGGGGATATGCTCCACTTGGACTTCGTCGAAGTCTTTTCATAATCTTCTCACCTTGGCCAGATACTTCACCATCAGAGGCTCCCGTGCCTCGAATCGGCCGGTCACTTGGCCAACGACTAGGGCAGAGTCGCTGCAGATCAGGATCGTTTTCATCCCCACTCCGGAGGCTACCCGCAGCCCAGCCAGCAAGGCCTCGTATTTCGCTGCATTATTTGAGCCTTTGAACCCTAGGTTTAGAGAATACTCCATCTCCGCCTCGTTCGGTCCCCGAATGATGAGGCCGACACCACAGCCTTCATCGGTTGAGGACCCATAGACGTAAAGGATCCAAACAGGGACGGAATCGGGCTTTCCATAGACTGAGGGTTGAGCTCCAGGGGCCAGTGTGGATTCCGGCTCTTTACCGGGGATGGTGCACTCGACGATAAAATCGACCAGGGCTTGTGCTTTAATAGCCTGCCTCGGGCGATATTTTATGTCGAACTAGGACAACTCCCACCTCCATTTCTCCAAACGACCAGAGGACTCGGGAGAGGCGAGGATAGCCCCTAAAGGCCACTCGGTAAGAACGAAGATAGTGTGCGCCTGGAAATAGTGCCGTAGTTTCCTTGAGGCCACGATGAGTGCCAAGACGATCTTCTCAATGGCTGGGTACCTCATTTTTGCATCCTTGAAGACGTGGCTCACATAGTATACCGGCTTCTGGACTCCCTCGACCTCTCGGAAGAGCACCGAACCTGCAGCTTGGTCGGACACCGCTAGATATAACGATAGCTCGTCCCCTTCAACTAGCCGGGTGAGCAGCGGGGGAGTCGCTAGGTGCCTCTTTAATTGCTCAAAGGCGGTCTGGCACTCCTCTGACCATTCGAACCTTGGTATCTTCCTTAGAGCTTTGAAGAACGGGAGGCACGTCTCCCCAGACCTTGATATGAAACGACTTAGAGCGGCTACCCGCCCTGTTAGCCGCATGATTTCGACATTAGTCTTGGGCGCGGCCATGTTGAGATGGCGCTGATTTTCTCCGGGTTAGCCTCGATTCCACGGTGGATGACCATGAAGCCGAGTAACTTTCTACTGGTGACCCGAATGCGCACTTGGCGGGGTTTAGTTTCATCTTGTATTTGCGGAGGACGTCGAAGGCCTCGCCCAGATCCTTAGCATGTTCATCCAACGAGATTAATTTGACGAGCAAGTCGTCGACGTAAACCTCCTTATTCCTGCCGATCTGTGGCTTGAACATCCGATTAAGCAAGCGTTGGTACGTAGCCCCGGCGTTTTTGAGGCCGTAGAGCATCACCTTATAGCAGTATACCCCCGGTCCGTTGTGAATGCGGTAAGATCCTCGTCCGCCGGATTCATACGGATCTGGTTGTATCCGGAGAAAGCATCCATGAAGCTAAGTAGCTCGTGGCCTGCCGAATTGTCGACGAGCTGATCAATCCGAAGGAGGGGATACTTGTCTTTTTGGCAGGCCTTGTTGAGATCAGTGAAGTCGACCCACATGCGCCACTTCCCCCTAGACATTTTAACCATGACTACATTCGCCAACCATTTCGAGTGAGGCACGTTCCGAATGAAGTTGGCGGCGAGAAGCATGTCTATCTCGTCCTCGATCGCTTTTTGTTTGATCGGGACGAAGCTTCGCTTTTTCTGCCTGACAGGTCGGACCGTAGGGTCTAACCCGAGCTTATGTGATATGACTTTGGGGTCAATTCCAGGCATGTCGACAGGTGCCCAGGAGAATACGTCCGAGTTATTTCTGAGGAAGTGGATCAGGTCGTCTCGGCGATTCCCCATCAAGAGTGACCCGATCTGGACGGTTCGCTCCTTGTCCCCCTCCGTAAGGGGGACCTCAGTCAGTGGTTCCACTGGGGTTCTTCAGACCTCTTTTTGCTCGTCTCGAGTATCCAGGGAACCCATGATATCATCCCCACCCTCAATGTCATTATTTGTCCACTCAGACGTAGATGTTGCAGTGAAGCAAACCTTTGCAGTTTGTTGGTCCCCGTAGGCCTAACCTATCCCGCCTTGGTCGAGCGGGAACTTTATCACGAGGTGGTAGGTCGAGCGGGAACTTTATCGCGAGGTGGTAGGTCGATATCTGGACGTGGAGGGAGTTCAGTGTCGGGCGACCTAGGAGGACGTTGTAGGCCGATGGGATTCTCGCGACGATAAACTCCACAGGAACGGTGCGCTTACTTTCCGCTTCCCCGATGTTAAATTAGAGGGTGATTACCCCTTCCGTCGGGATGGAGTGGTTAGTGAACCCCGACAGGATGTGGGCGGTTGTCCTTAGGTCTGACGGGGTGAGTTCCATACACAGAAAGCAGTCATAAAAGAAAATGTCCGCCGAGCTTTCCGAGTTGACCAATATCCTCTGCACTTCGGAGCAGTGGACCCAGGCTGTGATCACCAGTGGGTTGTTGTGAGGCAGGGATATCCCGTGGAGGTCCTCATCGGTAAAGATGATCGACTCGGTCGCTTTAGCTTTCTTCCTTGGGTGGCTGCCAGCCCCCTCGATCGATGAGGGGTGCCGCGTCTCATTGGTCCCCGTCGTACCATGATTTGGCCAATTGTCAACTCGCCGGGAGGAGGATGGTGCTCTTGCTCACGGTCGGCTTGCCGCTTGTCTCGCAAGTACTTTGCTAGGTGGCCCAAGCGGATTAACTCCTTGATGTAGTCTCGGAGCAGCTTGCAGTCCTCGGTGGGGTGGCCCTGCGACCTGTGGAAAGCGCGGTAGGGGCCCCGGGTGCGCTTGGCCGCCTTATGATTGACTGGGGGAGTTTGAAGAATCTCTCGCCCTTTGCCTCCTCCAACAGCTCCGTCTGGGAGACGTTGAACGGGGTATACTCCTGGAATTTTGGGGAGTAGGGCTTTGGCCCCTCAATCTTCTTTTTCTCCTCCCTGGCCCTTTTCTTCTGATTGGCTTGGTCTATCCGGGGTAGGTTAGCGTTCACCTCGGACTCAAGATGGATCTCACGTTCGGTCCAGGCCTTTACCTCGGCCATGGTCTTAGGTTGCGCTAATGCAAAGGAGCATAGCCACTCCTTGTGCTTAAGACCTGACCTAAGGGCTATAATGACCGTCTTGTCCAGGTGTTTTGGGACCTCAAGGAGAGCGTTGTAGAAGCGGGTGACGTATCCTTTGAAGGATTCTTTGTCCCCGCTCCTTATGGTGAAGAGATGATCAACAGTCCGTTCCCAACGAAATGGCCGAGGAATTGGGTGGCCAGCTCATCGAAGGTAGAGGTTAAGCATGGCATGAGTCCTCGGAACCAGTCTCGTCCAGAGCGGATGAGAGTGGCGGGGAAAGCACGACATTGCGCGGTGTCGGAGTTGTCTTTAAAACTCATCCCGATAGTGAACGCGTCTAAATGGTCTTTCGGGTGGGACTTCCCGTCGAAGAAGGAGACCTTTGGGGGCTTGTTCCGGGAAGAGACGTGGACAGCGAGTAGCACTTTAGTGAAAGGCTTCGTGAGTGAGTCGGCGCCATATCTAGCCCCGTCGCTTGAAGGACGTTTTTCCCGATGTATACCCTCGATCTTCTTCTCGAGGGCGTCGAGTCGGTCGTGGTATCCCGATGATTCGGCATACTCTAATTTATGGCCTCTGCTGCCGGAGACCTGTGCCTGGCCATAGCCCCGGTATTGTTCGATGAGGTTCCTTAGGTCCCCTGGCAAGGTTGTCTTCGAGCTACCTTGGTGAGTCCCGTCCGCGTGACCCCGTCGAGGGAGGGGGTGCCGGTCATGCCTGGGTGCAGGCGAGCTGACCGACACCTCCTCGAGAGGGATAGGAGCGTGATGGGCCTCTGGGCGGGGTGCTCTGGTGAGAAACCTCGGTGTTGAGTTGTGTGGCGCCCAGCAGGTCATTGAATTGGTCACCACGGGGGATCTGCGTCATCCGGAGACAGCGAGGTAGTGCTGGGTCGTGCTGACGTGGGCAACGTCTTCTCTCCCGCTGTAGGGGTCCCGGTCCCGAGGTGGGGGAGCGGCTACCTGGGGAGTTTGCCCAGCCGTTTGGACGCGGACGAGCGCATCCATGACGAATGCAAGCCGATCTATCCGAGCAGATAGGGCGTGAATGGCGTTCGGGGGAGGAGAGGATCCTCCTGCATCTCCATTGTGAGGGTGGTGACGGCTGGTGCTTGGATCATCGCAGTGATCGCTAGCTATGAAGTTGAGATCGGAAGGTGAACTTTCGTTGAGTGGAACTAGCGCTTCCCACAGACTGCGTCAACTGATGGATCTCTGGATTTCCTTCAGATGTCACCTTCCATTGATCTGCAGCGAGTGGAGACGAGCGGCTGAGATTGAGTTGGGAGGTTGCCTCCTGAAGCGTGTAGATCTCAATGGGGTTGAAGTGGTTGAAACCGAGCTACCTGCAAGGAAGTCCCGGGGTGGTTGTGCCACTGAGGACCGTCCGACGATCAAGTTAGAAGGGCTAAATGGGCAGAGTAGCGGCCTATTGGGGTAAAATTTCCTTACCTGAGTCGTATGAGAGAGGGGTTTATATAGTGGCAGCCATGGGCTGGCGGGTGCGAGATTCACGCCGGCCGTTACGTCCGCGTGAAAGGCGGGATTCCCCGTTGATGACGAGATACACTCGTTAATGGGGGAACGCGATGGCGTGGAACGCGGGATCGTGGGCGGCAGGTATCTCGCGTTTGGCGCGATTCGTGGAGCCCTGGCGGACACGCCTGTGATCAATGCTGTGGGTCGGTCGATGAGTCCAAGGAAGCTAAGCTCGGCGGGAGGCTCGGGAACAAGCAGGAGGCCGAGCGAGCTTAGTTCTGTGATAGCTCGGAGGCGAGCTAGGGGGTTGAGGGAACTCAGCGTGTGGGAAGGCTTGGAGGCGAGCCGACGGTCGCTTGTAAGGAGAGCATGGGAGTGGTCTGGAAGGCCACCGAAGGTTGGGAACATTCTCGGGTCGAGGGCCCGGGGCATGCTTCCAATGTACCGTTCTTGATCCTTTCTCGTAGGCTTTGGGACACGTCACTTGCCACGTGTCATGATCTGGGGAAACCCCGCTATCGAGTTTCATCACTCTCCCTCCCTTTTTTTCTCGCTCCCATGTACACACACACATCTCTCTCTCTCTCTCAACTTTCCTCTAAACTAACCCAAACCCTAAACCGAGCCTACCTCTAACTCTAGCCAGCCTCACTACTTTAGCCACACCGACAACCCCTTTCGCCCTTCTACGACAACCCATCGCCATAGCCATCACTTTCGACAACATCACCACCAAAACCAACAACATCCAATCAATCCTCGACTTTCAACACCCTTTTGGCATGACCATGAGCTGTGAAGCGGGTCTCCAAGGCTAGGCCCGAATCCACATGAGCGTGACGGTCATTTCCACGGATCCGTATTTTCAATCCATTGACGTTTCAAATTTGCGTTCGAAGGTGTTCGACGGAATGCCCCAATCGATTTTCTGTCGTTTCTCTCGTTCTAAACGCAGGTAAGTCCCTATTTCTTTTTCTATCTCTCATTGATTCCTCATCATCCTTTTTGGTTGTACAATTGCAATGTCGATTGCCAGTTCATCCTCGATAATTTCTTAAATTCCTAAATTTTTCATTTATTCTTTGAGTAGTCATGTTCATGAATCATAATTTCAAGCTCTCATACTATCAGTTAACAGCATATGAAATAAGACAAGATAAAGATGCATCAATTTTGCATGTTGAATCGTTGCTTATAGGTTACCAAATGTCTATATTCAGTCGAAACTCATAATCTTTGAATTGGACGATACAAGATGATTGCTTTCTTTAAACATTTCCAACTCATTGTTAATTGATTATCCAAAATCAGTCATCCTTTATTAATACTTGTAAACATAGTTTGAGGACTCGGCTGATCTCAATCGTAAATATTCGAATTTCGATATCAAGATTTTGAACCTTGGTATTGGGTTCAATTGGTCATTTTAGTTTTAGAATTAAGTTTGCTAATAGATGGTTTATTTGATATCATTAATTTACTATTATAATGTCAAAAGATTTATTTGTCATCTGTACAACATATTTTAAAATAAAAATAAAAATCTGTAGACATCTTGTATTACCAAGGATTGTGCCAGCTGGTGTTAAGTTATATTTTACTATTGATTAAAATGTTTTCCTAGGTTGTTAAAATTTTGTTTACTTACACGATATAACTTTAGTTGAAATATAGTAACATAGTGCTTTGATAGCATATTAAATATAACTCATTAAACATCATATTTAATAAAACAAAACCATGTGTACTCAACCATTGAAAGACGCTGACTGCACACATACCCTTGCTCTTCCAATGTCAATAGATAGTATAAGACTTGAGAAAAGTATATATCTTTCCATTACCTTGTATTTATTTCATGCTAAGTTGGTTTATTTTTTTGTAAACAAATAGAACATGAATATAGATTTGACAATGGGATCTTTTCTTCTTTTCATTACTGGAGGTATTGAAATCTATTTGGCTTCCTTGAATACCACTTAGTTGCTATCTATTAGTAATGGCTATCTACTGGCAATCGGGCCTTTATTTTTGTTTTATGGTTCTAATACTACTGTTGTATCCCTTGACAGTTCTCATAATTGTTATTTCCATCTTGTTTGCTTGGAGTCATATACTTGTTACCCTAAGTTTCAAAAATAGAATTGTTTAATATTTTTTTCTTTGCATATTTTGCCTCTACAACCATCGTTAGGGGAACCTGGTTGCGGATAGTGCCGGTTATAGCACATCCTGGGTTTAGTGGAGTAAGATCCTTATCTTCTCATAGAGCATGGTCTTGAAAAAGAAAAATACGGTTTTAAATAAAACAAAACGATTTCAACAATATTAGAATAATAAATTAAGTTAACTATTATCTATTTATAAGCTAAAAGAAAATGAAATTGCAAATTAAATTTTAATAGCATACCTTAAGTCTAAAAGATTAAGTTATAATAAAATACCCTAAGTTTTCAAAAGATAGATTTATCATTAAAATACCTTAGAATTCAAAAGGCTAGCCTATGTTACATATTTAGGTTGTAAATTGGTTTGAGTGGCGTCTTCTCTCGACAAACTTCGGGGTGCCAGAGACAATGATGCACCATTTATCTCTCCCTAAATGTATATCATAATTTCAGGGAAATCAAATCATATAGAACTCGAACTTGAACTTGACTTAAACCGAAACTTAATTTAAACCTGAATTTGACTTGAGACAGAACTATACTTAAAACCTGACATGAATACACGAACTCAACAAGTATACCTGAAACCAACTTGAGTCGAACCATGAATACATATGACATGACTTACACTTGACATGACTAGATGATCTTGACATGAACTCAATCTTGAAAACTTGATATTATACATCACTTTTTGTATTCATGGATTCAATCAAGACTCATAACATTAATCATAGACTATTATACGCGGGGAGTTGGAGTAGTTTAAGTATGATTCCGATGGAATCTCATGAGTCCCATTATTATAAATAACGTCGCTGTGGTACCGGGCTGAAACGGTACGAATAACGTTGTTGTGGTACCGGGCTGAAACGGTACATCATGAATTCATGAATGAGGGCCCGTGTTTCCAAGCCCCTGGATGATAGATTGTTGGGTTTGGAATACTTCAATAACAATTGAAGTCCCGCTATTTTGGGCCCGTGATTCCTTACACCTAGACGATTTCAAGGATACTTTTGAAGTTGGTTGATATTCACACTTGAACTGACACTAGGATAGATTAGCTTGTAGAGACCTCTTAGAACATTGACATTCACTTCATGTTCACTATACCTACACTACACGACCATGCTATACTTTTTTCTATGCGCATGTTAAATTGCCATTCTTACATAGTTACCATTAACATTATCGTGTTATACTTCATGTTTCATTTCCATTCATATTACATCACATGTTACCTTGCATATTCATTTATATACATTCACATCTCACCTTTCTTGGGGACTTACCGAGCTCAAGTTTGCTGACGGGCATTCCACCCATCTTTGTTTTTTTGGAATGTTCGTCGGATAATTTAGAGACTGAGAAGGTGGAAGTGACTGCAGAGGATTACAACCAGTTCGCACCTATCATTAGTTTCCTTTCCAGCTTTTCTTTTACAGTAAGCCACAGTTTTGGCACTTTCTCATTATGTTCGGACTTCTTATATCAGTTAAACTCTATAAAGTTGAGAATGTAAATATATAAAGTGGTTGCATTTTATTTTTACCTGTCTATTCTTGTCATTATTATACTGCTTACATTACGCTTAGCATATTTGTTTTAAGAAATGACATTCTCAAAATAAATATATCGTGGGCTTGTCATGTGCCGTTACCGCTCTTTTGGAAAGTGGGGCGTGACATATATGATATCTTGCTTTTCTTTAAGATGTCTATAAAACTTATCTTTATAAAAAATACTGTTGTTTTTTAGAAACGATTTAAAAACCCAATTTCTAAAATTGGTATGTTTTTCTTGCATAGACTCCTTATTAAGAAAAGTTCTCATCGTACTATCTAGTGTAAGATCCATAAAAAATATTTTTATATCTAAAAAGTCATTTCGGACGCGGTAGGCGAAGTCCTATTATTCTTCTCATAAATAATATGTGGAATTGATATTTCTGAAATATTAATTCCTCGAACATCACGATCACATCTATATCGAGAGCTTTGTCTAGAATAGGACCTTCTTCCAGAACCAAGAGAAGAGATCGACGTGTCTTCACGTGTAATTCTAGTAACTTGATTAGAACCGAATTTTATTTTAATTTCTCCATCATCGGTTTGGATTATCTGATCGATATCCAGGTCCATTATAGGTTTATGAGGGATAGCAGAGGTTAATAACCATGTCTAAGGAAAGTTTATCTCTTTCCATTTGATAACCCTATTAGTTGCTATATCAGAGGACAAAACATTTGTCTCAATTAATGTAGTTTTACCACACTCGTTCTTAGGTTTAGCCTTTAGGGGCCATAGTAGATAAAACCTTAAAATGGATTCGATAGACTATAGCTATAGTCTCAGATCCAGCCATAAAATTATACCAATTTGTCTTTAAGTTAAGGGTTATAGACTCAAGTATATTGGGGTTTGTTCGCCTCCGATAGGGGCATTCCCATGAACCGGGGCCATCTTAAGGGGGTCAGATAGATGCAAATCCGCTCGGCTCCTCAAAATGCAACGCGTTACCGTGACACGGGGTGCGTTTATGGTGTGTGGCTGAGGGGCCAGACGGATGCGATCGATGTAGCGTGACTTCTCAGATTCACCCTTCGAAAAGGGTTTTTTGATTGTAGGGACAAGATTTCCTATAAGCACAAACCCCTGTAGTTAATTATCCCTCTGCGCTAAACGGAGAGAACTTTCTACGAGTGGTTTATTTCTAACAAGTATTAAATCGTAATAACAACACAAAATATAAAGCACGAGCAATAATCACAACATATATTTTATATTAACAGTTGCAGTAGAGATACAACTCATTTTATACATATTCGGTCGCATTGTTTGTGTGCACTACAAAATTGCATCTCTTGCTGTGTACGATTTCACCACTGAGTAGGCATGCATTCTCGCTGCTGTTTACGCCCCTGCATTGTATACGGTTTTATAGAATGTATGATCCAGACCATAGGACAATAGTAGTTTAAAGTCGTATAGGACATAGGCAGTAGTTTAAAGTTGTCTAGAACATAGGTAGTTGTTTAAAGTCATCTCGGATGTAGCGATTGTTGGATATAATGTCCTTAATTCAATTATTGTAATTGAAATAGGACCTATTCGAGAGAGCAATCATACTCGAGATGATAGTATGTTATCTGGTTTACCCTTATCTTTCATATGATGTGTTTTATTTACTATCACGTATCAATTAGATATGAGATAAAGATTTTTCTTGACTACCAGGACTATGATGGAGATCATACTAGTAGGGCCTGGGTAATTGATTAGCACATCCTTAAAAGTCCCTAGACGTAGGAGTATCGAGACTGGGTATCGGTACTCTAGTTTAGACTAGTGTGTACGTTTCCTGACCCGGTAGGAGGGCGACAGTTGATCCTGCAGCTATTTGTTAGTTATATGTATGCCCTAGAGGCCATTACTATACATACGATGTATATTATAATGGATGCTTGGACATATATAGGGAGGACTTTCTTGCTCGACATGATAGTATGCTATCTGGTTGTACTTTATCTTAACATGTACTCTGATTGTCTCTATGTTACATGTTGATAAAGCCCTTAGGATATGTACTCGACTACTGGGACTATGATGAGATCATACTAGTGGGGCCACGGTAGTCGACGAGTACATCCTATAACTGTTCCTAGTCGAGGGTGTATCGAGACAGGGCATCGATGCACCAGAGTAGACTAGCGTGTACGCATCTTGACCCATATGATGGGCGATGGATGATCCCATATCCATCGGTGTTTCACATCAAGGATGGTGTACGGGTGCTCAGTGGAGACTGGGTACACTGGACGGACTCGCCGAGAACTCCCAGATGGTATTATACCTCACGTCAGATGGCAGTTCTCCGGTGACACTGGTACAGAGTAGTCTGTTGACCCGAGATCGTCATAGAGTCTTGTGTGATTCCCACTGTGCTTTGATTTCCATTATACCACGTCCAAAAGGGCGTGCAAAAAGATGGCTTTTAGGTACAGTCCCGAATCACATGGAGGCAATGAGCGATAGGAGGGGATTCGTCTCTCCTGGTATATGGAGTTGATGTTGTGCTGTGTTTGATTGGCTATAACTGGAAATCCCTGGCCAGGGTTGCTGAGATTTACTAGTAAGTGTTATCAGTAGTTTCTCGAACTGTTATAGACCTCATATCGACACGACTTATCAAGCTACTGAGGTCTGACGTTTACCACCCCTAGGCGAGATATGCGACATATCAGACGACGAGACCGGACTGTATGGGAGTGTTACTGATTGGATTCACAGGAGAATGTACAGGCTTGCTTGTTGATCTTCTGAGCGCTCAATACCTGGGTGGCTGTTACGTTTAGCTGACCGCTTGCAGCTTGTGGGTGTTTGATATGATCATCATCTACTGCCGACGTATTGACGATTCTTTAGAGTCCTACACAGAGGTTTCTTAGCTCAGGCAAAACGGAGTAGGAGCACATATGTGATATGTGCAGGACCGAGGATAATGCGATATGAGATACCGTATTATATTCTCGTGATATTTGATATCAGTCGGATCATCGGATCAAGTGTTGATTCGATGAATCGGTAAATGATATATTGGTCGGTTATATGTGATATAGCCGGATTGTCGGATCAAGTGTTGATTCGATGATTTAATGTATAATTATATATATGATATATTAAATTACATTAACTAATATTAGCTCACTAAAAGATTCTTTTTCTCACTCAGGTAATACATTGATATATATGCGATATATGTTAATTGTATTATTTTATTTTGTTACAATAAATATTATATATGTGATATATAATATTGTAACATGATATGATTACTAATGCAACATGTTTAGTGGAGATTAAACAAGATTAGGGTTTGATTTGGGTTAGTTCATTCATGAACCTTCTAGAAGGTTTCTTTTTGTTTTTGCAAAGATATTTTCAAGTGACTCATTCTTAAACCAACCCAAACCCTTACCCTTGGTTAAGTCTCTACAAAGGTTTGTTTAACCATGGTTGTATTATTCATTATTATTATTATCCTTTCATTATTCATCACAAATGGATCACCATTCTTCTTCTTCTTCCTTTTGCTTAGAAAAGCTTTCTAGCTTTGATCCAAGTGATGATTTTGAGTGAGAATAAGAAAACAACAGAGAGAAAAAATCCTACTTCATCATCCTCATCTACCCTTGTCCTTTAGATGAGAGAGTTCACTTCATTTAGTGAGTGGGAGCTTGTGTTAATGATACTTCAAGGTAGATCATCTTTCTTATCGAAGATCGGAAGCAAGCTTGCACCTTTCTCTTCGTGGAGCCTCTCGAGAGTCCGGAACTTGATGATCGCAGTGAAAGGACTTCAACACGGAGCTTAAGAAGTGAAGGACCGGATCTACAAAGGTTGTAATCCCTCTCACTTAGTGTTAAAGTGTTTAACATGCTTGTTTTCGCCTAAACTCTAGTTTAAAGATCCGTCTTTGGGTTGTTCGGCACGGCTAAATTTTAAATTGGGCATGGTTGATGCCTCGTAGACCCTTGTGCGCGTGCCTAGCAACCCTATAGTGGTATCAGAGCCAAGCTAGAGCTTTAGGCGAAGTCTAGGCGAAATTTAAAGTCCGATCGAACCCGGAAACCCCGACATGAACCTTTCTCTGGATATTTTCTAAAAATTTGATTTTTTCCATATTAAAAATCCTTAAAAAAATCATCAGGAGAATCTATGAATTACTGTACAGTACGGTCCCCTAATTCCATCACGTGACCGCGGAACCGCGGCCAAACCACGCACGTGGCCGCGGTTCCGCGGTGGAATAGTTGAATTAGGGTTAGGGTTTTGTACAGTAACTTCAGTACCAACTTCTTGATTTTTCTGGGAATTTTTGTTATACTCAAGTGTTGAGTTTTTTGGGTTGTATTAGGGACTCGTTGATCCGATCGGATAATTTAACTTCATTTAAGTTTTTCCGGATAATTTTAGAAACTGTTAAAAAGTTCGAACGGATATCAATAACTCACTTTTTCCCCTGTCGGAAAATTTTTCAAAAGTTGGATTTTTTCTCGAGTTTAAGAACGTTCTAAGTCATGCAAGTAACGCGGTGGACCCTCTAGAAGACAACAAACCTTAACTTGATTATGTGACCGTCTTGAACTACCTCTAAACCTTAGGATTTGTGGCAGTACGGCGTGCCACATGTGAGGCGTTGGCTTGACCCTTCTACGGCTGGACCATCGGTACTGTGGCATGTGATGAATATTTTTGAACTCCGCTCAAGTGTTGAGCTATTTGGGAAAACTTGGGTGTTTGATTATTCGATCGAAAAGTTTAACATTGTCTATTTATCTGGAATATGATACAATATTTGGAATCCACAAGTAGTTATGAGATGACTAATTTGAATGTTATAAATCTAGCAGTTTAGTCTCAGATGATCGGTTGCCACGGAATTTTGATGTGATCAAAAGTCCGTCGCAATCACGTAGCGTACGCGGATACTCACCGGGTAAACTTAATAGACAGCCACGCCCCATAGCCCCGACCAAGTGACTGTTCTCCCGTCGCCAAAAGCATCCGTTAGGGTGCTCACGGCAGCGGTGTTCCGCCTTAGTGCACTTCGTCGATGGCATCCGGGGGTGCGGCCGTCTACTAAAGTTTGCGACGAGCATTCGATCAGAATGTCGGGAATCTTGTTGAATTGCCCGACTTGATATTGAAAAGAGTTTTCGATAATGAGACTAAAATACGGGGTTTATAATTGTTAGGCATGTGATGTCTAAGGAATTCATTTGGTTAGGTATGAGATGTCTAAGGAAGTTGCGGATTCCAACTGTTGTAGTTTTACAATTTCTTTTCTGTGATCGTAAGCGTAGTATGTAGTGTATCGCCGGCTTCGTTGCTATACATCAACGACAATCGGGATATACATACTTGCTTACGTTGATGATATAAGATATTATGTGTTGCTGTGATATGTTATATTGGATCGTCGTGTTTTGAATAGCCGGGGGTTTTATGTGAGATGAGAGTTTTTCTTTTTTTCATTAATGTAAAATTCATTTGTAAGTAATATTCTTTTATTGGGGCACTTCCGGGCTGAGGATGATGTCACCGTTGTATATTATTTACTTTTCCGCATTAGGTAGACCCAAGGCGGGAAGCACAAGTAACCGGGTTCTAGGGTCCAGTGGGAGACCATCTCGAGGAGTCGAGACCGGGTCTCCTAACCTTAGAATTGGCAGTGTTGCTTGCCGCTCTCGTAGGGGTCTAGGGATGTGGGTTTGGCTATTCATCGCGACCGTGGAATCCGTGTTTTATACAGGCTCGTATTAAAACACGGACCTCCTAGTATATCCAATATTTCATATATGTTCTTCTTGTAAGTCCATGCTACCTCTCCCGGTACTTTCGGGCATGCGGAATTGGGTGAAAAACAATTTTCTAGAGGTGGTAACATGGACTTAAAACCCGGATCTTTGTTAAACATCTAACTAACAAGCTAACTAGGAGTTGTTAACTACTCGGTTAGGGGGTTTATACCTTTCTTATCTTGATCTCCTTCGTCTTCAAGCCACGATGGTTGTCCGGATCGTCTTCACTCCGTCGTCTCCTTGGGCCGAAGATAGATCCACCTCGAAAGCTTCTACCTTTGGCTTCTTCTTCGATCTTTGAAGAAACTAGTTCACTTGGTTTGCTAAACCTTGTGAACTAGAGTGAGTAGAGAAGAGTGTGTTGGGATTTTCTCTATGGTTCTTTTTTCTCAACACATGAGACAAGTGAACCATAGACAAGAGAGAGAGGAAGAGGAAGAGGGTGAGAGCAAGAGAATGAGAGAGCTCAAAACCAAGAGAGAGAAAGTTCATGAAAAAAAATGAGCCTCTCTTTTTTTTTCACCCTCTCATAATCCAAAAGCATCATGAGCCATAATCTTAATCAAGTATTATTATGTGATGGTTCATATCATGTCAAAGGCAATATTATTTCCATGCACTCATTTTGCAAACCACAACAAGCAAGCAAAAGTCTTTGCATGAAAATGACAACCATTGTGATGATGATGGTCAACTAGTCCAACCTAGTCAACCGGTCAACAAAGTCAACAAGTCAACAAAGTCAACCCCTCAACAACCATGTCACTATAATACTTAATTAATATTATTGCTAATTATATATATATATATATATCATATTCTCATTAGGGTTGAGCAAAAAGTCAATAGTCAACAGTCAACGGTCAACAACCCTAATGAGAATCCTCTGCCTCTGTCTCTCCGTCAACTGTGCATACACACCTGCATCCGCGTTCCGAGGAACACGAATACACATTGGATAAATCCAATCCCAAAACGTACACTAGGAACTGGCTTAAACCAAAGCCCGCTAGCGTAAACTGTCCAGACACTGTACGTGCACAAGTGCACGGATGTGATCGAACCCTGTCGCAAAACCATGCGACCTCTACTCTTTTGCCTAAAGGCGAATAGCTTTCTGTGTGGGACTCTAAAGACTCGACACTACGCTGGCAGTGGGTTTAACCACAGACCGCAAGCGGCACTAGCTGTGCGTAACGGTCCCCAGGTAAATGCCGACAAGAAGACTGATGAGGTGAAACCCATCTGAACTCCTACTGAGCCTGAATGTGACAATCTCCGTACAGTCCGGTCTGTTCGTCTGATACATCGCATGGCGGGCCTAGGGGGGCGGTAAACGTCAGTCCCCTAATAGCGGTACAAGTCGTGTCGGAGTGAAGCCCAAAACACCCTGAGATAACACTGGAAACCTACCAGTATATCTCGATTTCCCTGGCCAGGGACTACTCGTGTAATGGCTCTCCTAGACACAGCGCGATGTCAACCCCCAATACCGGGAGAGACGAATCCTGTCTAACCGTCACTGCCTCCAAGTGCTTCAGGACTGCACCCAACCACCACCTGTTTGCATGACTCCTTTGAGCCGTGGTAGGGTAGTAATCAAAGTACAGTGGGAACACACTCGAGGCGAAGTGATAGTGTCAAGTCAGCGGACTAAGCTGTACTCATGTCACCTGGGAACTGACAACTGACGATAGGTATAATACCAACCGGTCAGTTCCCGACGAGTCCTGTCCAGTGTACTCGTAACCTAACGAGCACCCGTATACTATCTCCAGTACGACGTACTGATGGCTGTGGGACAGACCACCTCCCACACTGGGATGAGAAGCGCATACGTTAGTCTACTCCGGAGTATCGATGCCCTATCTCGATAGTCCTGCGACTAGGGACCTGTATAAGGATGTGCTTATAGATTACCCAGCCCCCACTAGTGTGATTGCCATCACAACGCTAGTAATCAAGCAAAGATCCTAAGGGCTCCACTAATGTGTATAGGTGATATACTAAAATAAATACATGTACACATTGAAGTAGAAACAAACCAAGTAGCATACTACCATTTTGAGAAAGATTGTCAATACAAGGGAATATCCCAAGCTTCCATTAAGTAATATACATACTAGTATGATACAGTAATGGCCTCTAGGGCATATACACTAACAATCTCCCACTTGCACTAAGGCCATGTACTGGCGTATCGAAGACCTATCATCTCGATCAGCCGCTCGAACTGAGTCTGGGGTAAGGCCTTCGTGAGTGGATCAGCAGTGTTATCTTCCGTATTTACTCTCTTCACCTCGATCTCTTGCGATCAACGATCTCCCTGATCAGGTGGTACCGCCTCAAAATATGCCTGGACTTCTGATGGGACCTGGGTTCCTTCGCTAAAGCTATAGCGCCGTTGTTGTCACAATACAGCGGTATTGGATCAACACTGGTAGGAACCACCTGAAGTTCCGTGAGGAACTTCTTCATCCAGACAGCTTCCTTTGCGGCATCGCAAGCAGCTATGTACTCCGCTTCCATAGTTAAGTCAGCAACGATTTCCTGTTTGGAACTCTTCCAGCAAACCGCCCCTCCATTGAGGGTAAAGACATAACCCGATATGGACTTGGAGTCATCCTTATCACTCTGGAAGCTGGAGTCAGCAAAGGCCTCAATCTGGAGGTCTTTTCCGCCATACACCAAGAACATCTCCTTAGTCCTTCTCAGGTACTTGAGAATGTTCTTTACTGCTATCCAGTGTTTCTCCCCTGGGTTCGACTGATACCGGCTTACAACGCTCAATGCGTATGCTACATCTGGTCTGGTACATAACATCGCATACATAATAGAGCCTACCGCAGATGCGTAGGGTATTGATGACATGCGAGCCCTATCCAAATCAGTCTTGGGAGACATCTCTTTGGAGAGGGTGATTCCGTGACAAGCCGGTAGATTACCGCGTTTGGAATCTTCCATACTGAATCGTTTCAGTATGGTGTTGATGTACCTTGACTGTGAAAGTCCCAACATCCTCTTAGATCTATCACGATAGATCTGGATCCCCAGAATGTAGTTGGCATCGCCCAGGTCCTTCATGGAGAACCTCTGTGACAAGAATCCTTTGACTGACTGTAGCATAGGAATATCATTTCCTATTAGGAGAATGTCATCGACGTACAAGACGGGGAATACCACATTTCTCCCTACAATCTTACTGTAAATGCATGGTTCATCTGGGTTTTTGACAAAGTCGAATTCTTTGACAGTATCATCAAAGCAGATGTTCCAACTCCGCGATGCCTGCTTAAGTCCATAGATGGACTTGAGCAACTTGCACACTTTACCGCTGCTCCCACTCTGAATGAATCCCTCTGGCTGATCCATATAGACGCACTCTTCTAAATTTCCATTTAGGAAAGCCGTCTTTACGTCCATCTGCCAGATCTCATAATCGTGGAAGGCAGCAATGGCAAGAAGGATCCGAATGGATTTGAGCATGGCTACCGGAGAAAAGGTCTCGTCATAGTCCAAACCAGGTCTTTGACGAAAACCCTTTGCAATGAGCCTAGCTTTATAGGTTTCAACCTGCCCATCTACACCAATCTTCTTTCTGAAGATCCATTTGCAGCCTACGGTTTTTACCCCTTCTGGAGCAAAGTCCAAAGTCCAAACTTTGTTGGTGTACATGGACTCCATCTCGGTCCGCATTGCATCCAGCCATTTTACCGAGTCACCGCTCTGAATGGCTTGCTGGAAGCTAGTAGGCTCATCATAATTAACTGTACAATCCTCTCTATCCCCGTCTATGAGAAAACCGAAGTATCTCTCGGGCGGATGAGACTGCCTACTACTTCTGCGGAGCGGCGTAGGAATGTCCGGTTCTCCTGAAACGTCTGGTTCATCCAAGCTTTCAGTAACAGCTTGTGGTTCTGGAATTTCTTCCAGTTCTATTGAGCCCCCACTTATCTGATTTTCTAAAAATTCAGTTTCCAAGAAGTGGGCATGCGGAGAAACAAAAACTTTTTGTTCTTCGGCGGAATAGAAAAGATACCTCCTGGAGTTCTTTGGGTATCCCACAAACTTACACGGTACTGAGCGTGCCTCGAGCTTGTCCGCATGCTGCTTTTTTACAAAAGCTGGACATCCCCATACCTTAAGATACTTAAGACAGGGTTTCTTCCCACTCCACATCTGATATAGGGTGGTAGGCACAGTCTTGGTTGGAGCCTTGTTCAAGAGATATGCAGCTGCTTCTAGTGCATAACCCCAGAAAGATCGCGGTAACTCAGCCTTACTCATCATGGAACGAACCATATCCAATAGGGTCCGATTCCGCCTTTCCGATACACCGTTGTGTTGTGGTGTGTATGGAGGAGTAAGTTGAGAGAGAATTCCATTCTCTTTTAAGTAGCCCAGAAACTCGGCACTCAAGTATTCTCCACCTCGATCCGATCTTAGAATCTTGATACTTTTGCCGGTTTGTTTTTCAACTTCATTCTTGTATTCTTGAAATTTCCCAAAGGCCTCGGATTTGTGCTTCATTAAGAAGACATGTCCATACCTAGAGAAATCATCTGTGAAAGTAATGAAGTATGAATAACCACTTCGCGCATGTGTAGACATTGGACCACACACATCACTGTGTATGAGTCCCAAGAGCTTGCTCGCTCTTTCTCCGCGTCCAGTGAACGGAGTCTTTGTCATCTTTCCCTTGAGACAAGATTCACAAGTGGCATAAGACTGATACTCGAACGGATTCAAGTACCCTTCTTTATGTAACTTAGTTAATCGTGTCTCATTAATGTGACCCAGTCTACAATGCCATAAGAAAGCCTGATTTGTTTCCGGAGACTTTCTTTTAAGTGTGTTCTGGACACTGAAAATCTGAGCTTGATTTAACACGTATATTCCGTTATGTAATGTACCTGACCCAATCAGAACTTGATTTAGGTAGATGTGTACTACATCGCTTACAAAAGTAAATTCATATCATTCCTTAGAAAGTAAGGATACAGATATGATTTTACAAGTCGCACCTGGTACATACAAACAGTTACGCAAAATCAATATCTGCCCAGTTGTCAGTCCAAGATGATATTCCCTTACGGATTCAGCATCCATGCTCATTCCGTTAGCAACCCTGAAAGTCATATCACCTTTCCTGATAACCCTACGGTTTCTCAGAGCCTGTAACGAATTACAGATATGAGATCCTGATCCGGTATCCAATACCCAGGAAGTAGGGTTAACTGACATACAGTTCTCAATTACAAACACACTCGAAGCCGAAGCTACAACATGCTTCGAATTCTGGCTACTGGCTTTGCAAGCCCTGCAATCCTTCTGCCAATGTTCATTCCCATTACAATAGGAACGTTCCTCTTTAACCATATCCAGTCCCGAAACTTTTGCCCTTCCTTTTCCTTCTTTTTCCCTGGTTTCCTTCAGGGTATAAGCAGAGGGCAGGGACTGTAGAATTAAGTCAGTACTTGACCCATTCTCCAACGTGGTCTCCAGGTCCGTGAGCTCAAAATAGCTGGTCTCTGTAAGGACGTTGTCCCTTACAGATGACCCGACAGCCAACCTCGCTTGAAGCAATTCGTTCGAGGTCTCATATCTTGCGATACGAGATTGCTCTCCATATAAAACTTTGTTATGGAGGAAGATAGAAACTGAGTCCATCTTTTCGTGCTGCCTCTGGTTTGCACCATCAACTGAGGCTAACACGAGGCACTTGGCTTTCGCACAATCCTTTTCCGATGTCCTGCGTATGTAAACATCCGTGACAGGGGAAACTGGACCTGAGACGGTAGGGGTTTGATTAGTTAAGAGGTGTCCCAGCTTGTCATGGGCAATGGACATCTGGACAGACCTTTGCCAGTCATAACAGTCAGGTTCAGTCATTTTATTATCTAGATGTAACCTAGGTGCGGTCACTGGGTCGCTGCAATTAAGAGAGAGAGAAGAAAACACTCAGCATGATGCTCTTGCAAGTTTAGAGTGGTTTTTAATTTGTCTAAACAGGATGGCTCCCACTGTATCTCGAATCCCTCCTCAAACCAAAAAGGAAGAATTAGTCAGGATCAATCTCACCGTACAATTCTTGCTTAACCGTTCGGCCAGGCTGGTGTCGGTACTTCGAGGGAGGTTTTCCAACGCTTTCGCGAAGTTCCTTAATTAAATAACCTCTTTTCCCTGTGGGCGTAGCCCCGCTAACACCTTTCTAGACACCTACTTGGTTTATAGCGTTGATCGTTAAGTGAGAAAATTCCCGAGGAGTAGCATATACTCACAGTATGATCGGGATCCAAATATCATTGCGTAACAAAACTGAAGGAATCCTACCAGAATCATCACACTCCAAATGGTATGTAACGCTAGCAAGTTTCAGTTCTTTTGAAACTCCCGATGTGGATTTTTGCCCCATGCTCTTATGACCTTGACGAAGGTCAACAAATCATAAGTCACATGTCAAGTTCTACCCGTCATTATCCAGGTTAATTTGAACCCACCCGTATATACCCTTGACGAAGGTCAACAAGGTAATACGACTGTCCCAAACCAATGCATCTATCTATGCTACATATGAACACCCAACAGCTACCAATCACTATGCCTTGACGAAGGTCAACAAACATAGCTTGAATACTATTGAATATTCATACGAAACGACGGAGGGCTACGAATGGTTATGGCGAAACCTTGAACGTAGTGAACTTGATATAATCGAAGGAACGAGATAGCTTTTAGAAGGAGTGGCTCAAGCTCCGCATTTAAAAGTTAGTTCTGAAAAGAACCGAGTGGTTTTTCGAAAGTGTTCCAACGATTTTTACTTGGTTTATTTTCTTGCATTAGTTCTTTTAATGCATGTTATTCTTGCATTAGTTCTTTTAATGCGTCCCATCTTTTAATCCTACCATTGCAGAAAACAACCAAAATACGACGTACGCTTATGCCATTCGCATTCGCCACGGGGCCCCGTCATTACCCGTTAGGTTACTTAACTAACGACAGAGCGGGGGCTGGGCTAGCGCGGCTGTAAAACATAAGCAACGCCTAAATAATATCATATATAGATATATTGCAATGATAGCCATTTCAGATCACAGATGAACATATTGGATATACTAGGAACCCGCAATTCGTACGAGCCTGTAACGAAAAGCAGATTACACGGTCGCGGTGAATAGCCAAAACCCCACCCAAGACCCCTACGGGTGCGACAAGCTACCCGCCAAGTACTCGAAGCGAAGCAACCTTCCTCATCCCCGTGAGTAGGCCACTCGGCACTTCGGCATACCCGGTAGTTTATGCACCCCCTCCATAAGTCTATCCTAGGAGCAAAAACAGTAAAAAGAAATTATACAATGACGGCTACAACCCCGACCCGGTTGTGCGGCCATACAAATAATTATTACATCAATTTACAAATTTACATGAATTGAAAGAAAAGAAAACTCTCGTCTCACAACCCCCGGCTATTCACCTACGACAATCCAATGAATTCATATACACATTCCAATAACATTACAGATCACAGATTTTTATAACCCCCACTAATCGACATATAGCGATTAGCAGACGTTCAATACAAATATCACATCACAGAATAACCCGTCAGCTTAAGTCTTTTAGAAATTCGATCAAAAATACGGATTTATAGGCTCCAAATACAAAATTTTCGTTCTGGAAAATCTGGGCAGAAAATACATATTCCAAAAATCCCAAAATACCCCTATGAACTTACTGTAGCAAAAAAGACCCAGAGAGGAGCCAAGACGGCCGCGGAACCGCGGCAAAAGCAAGCTATTGCCGCGTTTCCGCGGCGCTTTGATGAGATCAAGGGACCATTTTTCTATAGTATACTCTAAAAACCCTGAGTCGATTTTTGGTGTATCTCAAAAAAATTTTGCAGCACTTTGAAAATCGACAGAAAGTTTGAAAACGGGGTTCATTTCGGGACTTTTTCTTTGATCGATCTTCTAGCTACTTTGCTAACATGTTAGATAGAGTTTAACTAGGCTCTGATACCACTGTAAGTCCATGCTACCTCTCCCGGTACTTTCGGGCATGCGGAATTTGGTGAAAAACAATTTTCTAAAGGTGGTAACATGGACTTAAAACCCGGATCTTTGTTAAACATCTAACTAACAACCTAACTAGGAGTTGTTAACTACTCGGTTAGGGGGTTTATACCTTTCTTATCTTGATCTCCTTCGTCTTCAAGCCACGATGTTTGTCCGGATCGTCTTCACTCCGTCGTCTCCTTGCGCCGAAGATAGATCCACCTCGAAAGCTTCTACCTTTGGCTTCTTTTCGATCTTTGAAGAAACTAGTTCACTTGGTTTGCTAAACCTTGTGAACTAGAGTGAGTAGAGAAGAGTGTGTTGGGATTTTCTCTATGGTTCTTGTTTCTCAACACATAACCATAGACAAGAGAGAGAGCAAGAGGAAGAGGGTGAGAGCAAGAGAATGAGAGAGCTCAAAACCAAGAGAGAGAAAGATCATGAAAAAAAATGAGCCTCTCTTTTTTTTCACCCTCTCATAATCCAAAAGCATCATGAGCCATAATCTTAATCAAGTATTATTATGTGATGGTTCATATCATGTCAAAGGCAATATCATTTCCATGCACTCATTTTGCAAACCACAACAAGCAAGCAAAAGTCTTTGCATGAAAATGACAACCATTGTGATGATGATGGTCAACTAGTCCAACCTAGTCAACCGGTCAACAAAGTCAACAAGTCAACAAAGTCAACCCCTCAACAACCATGTCACTATAATACTTAATTAATATTATTGCTAATTATATATATATATCATATTCTCATTAGGGTTGAGCAAAAAGTCAATAGTCAACAGTCAACGGTCAACAACCCTAATGAGAATCCTCTGCCTCTGTCTCTCCATCAACTGTGCATACACACCTGCATCCGCATTCCGAGGAACACGAATACACACTGGATAAATCCAATCCCAAAACGTACACTAGGATCTGGCTTAAAGCAAAGCCCGCTAGTGTAAACTGTCCGGACACTGTACGTGCACAAGTGCACGGATGTGACCGAACCCTGTTGCAAAACCATGCGACCTGTCGCAAAACCATGCGACCTGTCGCAAAACCATGCGACCTCTACTCTTTTGTCTAAAGGCGAATAGCTTTCTGTGTGGGACTCTAAAGACTCGACACTACGCTGGCAGTGGGTTTAACCACAGACCGCAAGCGGCACTAGCTGTGCGTAACGGTCCCCAGGTAGATGCCGACAAGAAGACTGATGAGGTGAAACCCATCTGAACTCCTACTGAGCCTGAATGTGACAATCTCCGTACAGTCCGGTCTGTTCGTCTGATACATCGCATGGCGGGTCTAGGGGGCGGTAAACGTCAGTCCCCTAATAGCGGTACAAGTCGTGTCGGAGTGAAGCCCAAAACACCCTGAGATAACACTGGAAGCCTACCAGTATATCTCGATTGCCCTGGCCAGGGACTACTCGTGTAATGGCTCTCCTAGACACAGCGCGATGTCAACCCCCAATACCGGAAGAGACGAATCCTGTCTAACCGTCACTGTCTCCAAGTGCTTCGGGACTGCACCCAACCACCATCTGTTGGCACGACTCCTTTGAGCCGTGGTAGGGTAGTAATCAAAGTACAGTGGGAACACACTCGAGGCGAAGTGATAGTGTCAAGTCAGCGGACTAAGCTGTACTCATGTCACCTGGGAACTGACAACTGACGATAGGTATAATACCAACCGGTCAGTTCCCGACGAGTCCTGTCCAGTGTACTCGTAACCTAACGAGCACCCGTATACTATCTCCAGTACAACGTACTGATGGCTGTGGGACAGACCACCTCCCACACTGGGATGAGAAGCGCATACACCAGTCTACTCCAGAGTATCGATGCCCTGTCTCGATAGTCCTGCGACTAGGGACCTGTATAAGGATGTGCTTATAGATTACCCAGCCCCCACTAGTGTGACTGCCATCACAACGCTGGTAATCAAGCAAAGATCCTAAGGGTTCCACTAATGTATATAGGTGATATACTAAAATAAATACATGTACATATTGAAGTAGAAACAAACCAAGTAGCATACTACCATTTTGAGCAAGATTGTCAATACAAGGTGAATATCCCAAGCTTCCATTAAGTAATATACATACTAGTATGATACAGTAATGGCCTCTAGGGCATATACACTAACACTTCTGCTGCAATGTTCTGAGATGAGATCATATTACTACCTGAGAAGAATGTTTATATTATATATATGAGATATATGTTATATTGCAGATTTCGTTTCAAATGTGATGCTTGTGAAGCATAATAAAATGGGACTTCATTAATGAGATTAATGAAATAAAAGAAACCTAAAGATGTTGTAGAAACTTGTTTAAAAAACTGGTAGCTCGAGTTCTTGCTTTGCATAGTGGTGTTCCTTATAGAACATCCCGCACCTTATTGGATAAGGAAAGAGCCGAGATCCCTTCACCGGGAGTGACCTTTTTAGTGAAATTAGCAGATGCTACAAACTCGGTCTGTCTTTTGATTGCTTCTATAGTTCTTGCTTTGCATATTGGTATTTGTGAAATATCATGCACCTTATTCGATGAGGAAAGAGCCGACGATCCCTTCACCGGGAGTGACCTCTTTAGCAAAACTAGAAAAGCCTAAAAAACACTCCATTTAAAATCACTCGATTCTACAACGATATAAAGTTCATTACGCAAAGGGTTTTCTTAAAAACCTGTCGTGGCCCTCCGTCATTTCAGATAAGTAGTTTTTAGTATTCGTGCTGCGTTTGTTGACTTAGTCAAGGCGTAGTATGCGGTAGCTGATTAGTGCTTATCTGCAAAGCATATGATGCGATTGGATTAGGGTAGTCGTGCGGCCTTATTGACTCAGTCAAGGGTCGTGCGGGTAGGTTTAATTCAATCGGGAAATGACGGGTTGATCTTTACTTGCAGTCTATGGTTTTTTGACTTAGTCAAGGTCATAGATCGCTTGGGGTAAAATATTATTGGGAATTTCAAGTGTTGAAATTTGCAATGAGATTACATACCTTCTATGAGATAGTTGGATCCCGATACCCGCTGCGAGTAAGAGTTACTCCTGGGAGAGTTTTACACATTACAATTAGCCGATCAAGTAGGTGTCTAGAAAGGTGTCAACGGGGTTACGCCCCTTGGAAAATAAGATTTACTTTAATTAGGTCCGTGCGAAAGCACGGGGAACCTCCCTCAAAATACCGGCACTGGCCTGGCTGAAAAATTGGCGAACTTGTAGAGTGTAATTAATCCCGGCTAGTCTTTCCTTTTAGGGTTTGAAGGAAGATTTGACTAAAACAGTGGGAGACATCCTGATTAGATAAATTGATAACCAATCTAATCTTGTAAAAGCGCACGCTGAGTGTTTTCTTCTCTCTCTCTCCTGGTTGCGTCTATGTCACGCCTTAATCAAGATAATAATACGGATATATTGACCGAACCCGCTTGTTATACTGCGCTTAGGAACGTTGGTCCCGCTCCAACTTATAATTGTTATAAGACAGAGCAAGAAATAGGGGAATACCAGATTTTCCGTGCCGCCCAAACGAAGAAAGTGCATGTTGATGCATCATCTTCGGGTGTGTTCATTACATAGAACTGTTTCTCAGTATCCTTTACGTCCTGGGTATGAGATACTGGATCAGAATCCCGCATATGTAATCTGTTACATGGGCTACAGATAGGTAGAGAACTAAGAACGGGTGATAAGTTTCATGAGATAGAAACGGTGCAAGTGTTGCAGCCAAGTCTGTTGGTCACTATCACCCTGTATTACCAGAATACATTGATTCTGAATGAATGTTATTAGATACCGAACCTGATATACAACATCATATCAATCTCTTTATTAGTAAAGAAAGGATATAATTTTGTATGGTTGGATAATATTTTGAACATTTCCTATATCAAGAGTTGATCGGTTCAGGCACGTTATCTAAAAGCATAGATGTTCTAAATCAAACCACAGTTCTTAACGTATAGAACACACACAAGAGGAAGAGTTCAGAAATGAACAAATCCTTCTTGAGGCATTGTATACTAGGTCATATCAATGCGACCCGACTAGCTGAAGTTACATATAGATGCATATTTAAATTAGTTTGAATTTACATCTTGTGAAACTTGCCGGTCATGTCATAGAGATAAGATGACCACAGCTCTGTTTATTGGAAACAGAGAAAGAGTTAGTGAACTCTTGAGATTGATACATGTTGATGTATGAGGTGCCCTGTCTACACATGCCAAGACCGGTTCTTTGTACTTTATTACATTCTCTGATGATCTCTCAAGATTCAGACATATGTTCCTGTTGAAACACAAGTCCGAACATTTTGAGATATTCACAGAATATAAGTTAGAAGTAGAGAACCAAAAATGGGTATAAGTATTATGTCCTTTGATGAGATCAAGAAGGAGAATGCTTGAGCATGTAAATCCTTGACTATTCTAAAGGAGAATGAGATCCTCTCTCAGTATTACTCCTCCGTATACACCACAGCACGTAGGTGTATCGGGACGGAGCAATCACACCCTATTAGATATGGTGAGCTCTATGATGAGTACTACTGAGTTTCCTATTTCGTTTTGGGAGTTATGCACTTGAGAAGCTGCATACCTATTGAATAGGGTTCCAATCAAATCAGTTGCCTACCACTTCATATGTGATATGGAATGGGAAGAGCCCATATCTTAAGTTTGTTAAGATTTGGGGTTGTCCTGCCTATGTCTAAAAGCATAATCTGGACAAGCTCGAGGCAAAGTCAGTTCTGTAGAAGTTTGTTGGATATCTCAAGCATTCGCAAGGGAATATCTTCTACCAAACCGAGGAACAAAAGATGTTTTTGTTTCTCAGCATGCCACCTTTGTGAAAGGGAATTTCTTATGAAGAAATTATTGGTCATGAGGTAGAACTGGAAGGAGTTCCAGCTATACAAACTGCAGCTGATGATTTGGTAGAACCAAAGGATTCAATAGTTTCCAACGAACCTCAGCCTCTCTGCCGATCTAGTAGGGTTCCTCACCCACCAGAGAGATACTTCGGTTTCTTTATGACAGTGGGAGCGAGGATTGTACCATGAGATGATGACCCAACTAGTTTCGAGCAGGCCATCAAGAGTGGGACTCTGTTAGAATGGCTGGATGCTTAGCGATCTGAGATGGAATCCTTATACACCAACAAAGTATGGACTTTGGTTGCTTTATCTGAAGGGTTAAATCCCCATCAGGAGCAAGTATATCTTGAGAAGATTACTTGGTGTACATGGAAAAGTTAAGACTTTCAAAGCTATGCTTAAGTCCATCCAGATCCTACTTGCCGCTGCTACATACCATGACTACGATATCTGGTGGTTGGGTGTCATGAATTCTTTTCTAAATGATATTTTAGAAGAAAGCGTCTATAAGTACACAGCCAGAGGGCTTCGTAGACAGTGCGAGCAGCGGAAATGTGTGCAAGATGTTTTATGTGATAAATCAGGCATCGCGGAGTTGGAACATCTGTTTTGAAGTGGTAGTCAAAGAGTTTGACTTCATCAAAATGGTAGATGAACCTTGTATATACGAAAAGGTAGTAGGGAGTATAGTGGTGATCCTCGTAGAGTACGTGGATGACATACTCTTGATAGGGAAGGAGTTTCCTATGCTACTGTAGGGTTTCTAGGCACGCGCACAAGGTTCTACGAGGCATCAACCATGCCCGATTAAAATTTTAGCCGTGCCAAACAACTCTAATACGGATCTTTAAACTAGGGTTTAGGCGAAAAATAGCAAGTTAACAACTTTAACTACAAGTGAAAGGGAATACAACCTTTGTAGATCCGGTCCTTCACTTCAATAGCTCCGTGTAGATGTCCCCTTCGCTGCGATCGTGAACTTCGGACTCTGGAGAAGATCCACAAGAAGAACGAACGTGCTTGCTGCGATGACTTCGAGGCCGAAGATGATCTACGTCGGGGAGACACTAACTCAAGCTATTCCTTCACTAGGTCATAAACTTTGTGAAGAGAACACACTGTACTATATGGCAAGTGGTAGAGGATGAAGAATTAGGAAGTGGGCTCACTTTAGAATTGATTTTCTCACACTTTTTCTCATGGCACCATTGGAGCTAGTAAGCTTTTCATGGAGCTTGATGAAGAAGAAGAAGAAGAAAGAATAAACTCATCATATGAATTATTCTCATCTCAATAATGTAACCATGGGTGAGTTAAGCTATCATGCTTAACTCATATAGAGAATTAACCAAAGCATGAGGTTAAGGGTTGGGTTAACTAAATATCCATAAGAATAACAAAAGAGTTGATTTTGTCAATGTTTCCACAAGCTTCATGAAAGCTTAAGAACTTTGACAAAGTCTTTCTCTTTTGTTATTCTTAAGATATAAACAAAACCCTAATCTTTATCCTAATCTTGGTATAAGTCTCATACACCCATCTTTGATGTATCATCAAGCATGATACAATCATATGTACAGAAATATATATCACATATACACTCATGCACAATCAAGTGAGAAAATAAATCTTAAGTGAGCTAATACTAGTTAATGTAATGTAATATATCAAATATATAATTATACATTAAATTATTAAATCAACTCTTGATTTAATAACCCGGCTATAACCGACTAATATCATGTGTAACAACTTATCGAATCAACACTTGATCCGATAACCCGGCTATATCGCATACAACCGATCAATGTTACTAATCGCGAGAATAGAATACGGTATTGAAAGGTTCCTAGGCACTCTAGTAAGGTCTCACAAGGCATCGAACATGCCAATTTAAAAAAAATGGTGCCGAGAAACCCTAGACTACGGATCTTAGACTAGATGTTTAGGCGAAATGATAATCTAGTTAACAAATTAACTAAAAGTTAGGATGCTACAACCTTTGTAGATCCGGATACCCACTTCCTTAGCTCCATGAGGGCGTCCTCTCACTGTCCATCTTGAACCTTGGACTCTCGTGACGGCTTCATCGGAGAAACGTGCGGAATAGGTCGTCGGCTTCGTGTCAAAGACGATCTACGTCGAGGTTGCACAAGCTCAAGCTCCGACTTCACAAAGTTGTGAAAATTGTGAAGAAAACACCCAAAACAACTTGGCAAGAGGTAGAGGGTGAAGAAATAGGAGATGGGTTCACTTTAGATTTGGATTTGTCTCACTAGATCTCAAGTTGCCATTAAAGTAGCAAGCTTGAAGAAGAAGAAGATGAAGATGGTTATGATAAGTTCTATTAAAAAGAAAATAGAAAATCAATACTTATCATAACTTAAACTAGGGTTAAGTGTAGAGAATAAACCATGGTGAATTAAGTGGGTTAGGGTTAAGCAAGAAGACAAGAATGGTCAAAGAAGTCAAAGCTTCATGAAGCTTCAACTAATGACAAAAGAAAGCCACCATTCTCTTTAAACTTATCCAAATAAATGAATAAACAAATAAATGAATAAATAAATATGCAAAACCCTAATTATCATAATAACCATGGTTTAATTCTATTCACTTAACCATATGATCAAGTACCATCAAACATGATACAAAAAGTGCACAAAAGTATATCACATATACAATGTGCAATCCAAGTGAGAAAAATCCGTTTAAAGTGAACCAATACTAGTTAATGCAAAGTAATATATCAAATATATAATTATACATTAAATTATTAAATCAACACTTGATTCAATGATCCGGTCATGTCGCACATGACCGACTAGTATCCAATGTATCGGCTTATCGAATCGATCTTCGATTCGATAACTAGGTTATATCAAATATAACCATTCGATACATATATCGCGAGAATGGAATACGGTATCACATACACGCATTATTCTCGGTCCTGCACATATCTCATATGCGCTCCTATTTCGTTTTGCTTGAGCCAGGAAACCTCTGTGTAGGACTCTAAAGACTCGTCAATACGCCGGTAGCAGATGATGATCATATCAAACACCCACAAGCCGCAAGCGGTCTGCTAAACGTAACGGCCACCCGGGTATTGAGCGATCAGAAGATCGACGAGCTAGGCCGCTCACACTCCTGTGAATCCGACCAGTAACACTTATCGTACAGTCCGGTCTCTTCGTCTGATATGTCGCATATCAAGTCTAAGGGTGGTATACGTCAGACCCCAATAACCGATAAGTCGTGCCGATGTGAGGCTCATAACGGGTCGAGAAACTACTGGTAACACTTACCAGCAAATCTCTGATCAGCCCTGGCCAGGGACTTCCCTGTTACGGCCAATCGAGCACAGCGCAACATCAACTCCCAATACCGGGAGAGACGAAACCCCTCCTATCGCTCATTGCCTCCATGTGACTCGGGACTGTACCCAAAGACCACCGTTTTGCATGCCCTCATGGACGTGGTAAGGTGGAGATCAAAGCACAGTGGGAATCACACAAGACTCTATGACGATCTCGGGTCTACAGACTAACCTGTACAAGTGTCACCTGAGAACTGCCATCTGACGTGAGGTATAATACCATCTGGGAGTTCTCGGCGAGTCCGTCCAGTGTACTCAGTCTCCACTGAGCCCCCGTATACCATCTCTGATGTCAAACACCAATGGATATGGGATCATCCATCGCCCATCACATGGGTCGAGAAGCGTATACGCTAGTCTACACTGGTATATCGATGCCCCGTCTCGATACACCCACGACTAGGGACCTTGAAGGATGTACTTATGGACTACCATGTCCCCACTAGTATGATCTGCATCATAGTCCAGGTAGTCAAGTACAAATCCTAAGGGCTTTACCAACATGTAACTATAAGACAGTATAAAGAGACTAGTGTACATGTTAAGATAAAGAGCAACCAGATAGCATACTATCATGTCGAGCAAGAAAATCATCTCTATATATGTCCAAGCATCCAATATAATATACATCATCTGTACAATACTGGCCTCTAGGGCACACATACAACTAACAATCTCCCACTTGCACTAGGGCCAGCTGCTGTAGTATCGCATATCGAGCATCCCGAAAAGTCTCTCAAACTGTATCTGGGGAATGGCCTTCGTGAGTGGATCCGCAGTGTTGTCCTTCGTGTCAACCCTCCTGACCTCGATCTCCCGGCGATCAACTATCTCCCGGATCAGGTGATACCGCCTCAGAATATGCCTGGATCGCTGATGGGACCTGGGTTCCTTGGCCAAAGCCACTGCTCCATTGTTATCGCAATACAAAGGTATTGGATGTTCAATGGATGGAACCACACCAAGTTCAGTAATGAACTTCTTGATCCAGACAGCTTCTTTAGCAGCATCGTTGGCAGCGATGTATTCAGCCTCCATCGTCGAGTCTGCCACGGTTTCCTGCTTGGAACTCTTCCAGCTAACCGCCCCTCCATAAAGGGTAAAGACAAAGCCCGACTGCGACTTAGAGTCGTCCTTATCACTCTGGAAGCTCGAATCGGTAAAGGACTCCACTTGGAGCTCCCCGTTACCATACACCAAGAACATATCTCTAGTCCTTCGCAAGTACTTGAGAATGCTCTTCACAGCTGTCCAGTGACTCTCTCCAGGATCAGCTTGATACCTGCTCACTATACTTAGTGAGTATGCTACATCGGGTCTGGTACATAGCATCGCATACATGATAGAGCCTACTGCCGAAGCATAGGGTATCCCTTGCATGCGAGCTCTCTCCAAATCAGTCTTGGGAGACATCTCTTTGGAGAGAGTGACTCCAGAGATCGTGGGCATGTTTCCACGCTTGGACTCTTCCATACTAAACCTCTTTAGTATGGTGTCAATGTACCTGGATTGGGACAATCCCAAAATCCGTTTGGATCTATCTCTATAGATCCTAATTCCCAATATGCAGGAGGCATCACCAAGATCTTTCATTGAGAATCTTTGTGATAAGAAGAGCTTGACCGATTGTAGCATAGGAATATCATTTCCTATCAAGAGTATGTCATCCACGTACAATACGAGGAAGACAACCTTACTCTCTGCCACCTTCTTGTAGATACAAGGTTCATCTGGATTTTTGACGAAATCAAACTCTTTGATAACGACGTCAAAGCAGATGTTCCAACTCCGCGATGCTTGCTTTAATCCATAAATGGATTTAAGCAGCTTGCACACCTTCCCGCTGCTCCCACTGTCTACGAAGCCCTCTGGCTGAGTCATGTACACGCACTCTTCTAAATCACCATTTAGAAAGGCGGTCTTAACATCCATTTGCCAGATTTCGTAATCATGATAAGCAGCGATGGCAAGCATGATCCGGATGAATTTAAGCATAGCCACTGGAGAAAAGGTCTCGTCATAGTCCACACCTGGTCTTTGACGAAAACCCTTTGCTACAAGTCTAGCTTTGAAAGTCTCCACTTTCCCATCTACACCAAGTTTCTTCTTGAAGATCCATTTGCTCCCAATGGGTTTTACCCCTTCAGGAGCAACGTCCAAAGTCCATACTTTGTTGGTGTACATGGATTCCATCTCGGAGCGCATAGCATCCAGCCATTTTACTGAGTCCCCAGTCGTGATGGCCTGCTCGAAGCTAGTTGGGTCATCATCCTCCATGATGCAATCCTCACTGCCACCATCAATGAGAAAACCATAGTATCTCTCAGGTTGGCGAGGAACCCAACTAGATCGGTGGAGAGGCTGGGGTTCGTCGGGTACTACTGAATCCTCTGGTTCTACCAAATCGTTAGTTGCAGTTTGTGGTGCGGGAACCTCTTCCAGCTCTACCTCTTTGCCATTAATTTCTTTTGCAAGAAATTCCCTTTCAAAAAAGGTGGCATGTTGAGCAACAAACACTCTTTGTTCCTCAGGTTGGTAGAAAAAATATCCTTGAGAATTCTTAGGATATCCCACAAACTTGCAAAGGACTGATCGTGCCTCGAGTTTGTCCGGATTTTGTTTTTTTGACATAGGCCGGACAACCCCATATCTTAATTCGTTTTAAAATATGGTCTCTTCCCACTCCATATCTCATATGGTGTGGTAGGTACAGATTTAGACGGAACCAGATTCAATAGGTATATGGCTGTCTCAAGCGCATACCCCCAAAAGGAAATAGGTAACTCAGCATTACTCATCATTGAACGCACCATATCTAATAGGGTGCGATTCCTTCGTTCCGATACACCGTTGTGCTGTGGTGTATAAGGAGGAGTAAGCTGAGAGAGAATCCCATTCTCTTTTAGATAATCCAGGAATTCATTGCTTAAGTATTCACCTCCTCGATCAGATCGAAGAACCTTAATACTTTTGCCCGTTTGGTTCTCTACCTCGTGCTTATATTCTTTGAATTTCTCAAAAGCTTCAGACTTGTGTTTCAACAGGAACACATGCCCGTATCTAGAGAGATCGTCAGTGAATGTAATGAAGTAGGAAGAACCATTTCTGGCGTGTGTAGAAATTGGACCGCATACATCACTATGCACCAGTCCCAAGAGTTCAGTAACTCTTTCTCCGTGTCCCGTAAACGGAGTTTTGGTCATTTTTCCTTTGAGACATGAATGGCAAGTGTCATAAGATGATAATTCGAATGAATTCAAATATCCATTCTTATGCAACATAGCTAGTCGTGTCTCATTGATATGGCCAAGTCTACAGTGCCACAAAAAGGATTCGTTCATTTCTGAGCTTTTCCTTTTGTGTGTGTTTTGTATATTGAAGACTGTATTTTGATTGAGAATGAATATGCCATTATGTAGCGAGCCTGATGCAATCAACTTTTGATCCAGGAATATGTTCATAACATTATCCTTTACTACAAAATTATATCCTTCTTTACTTAATAAAGAAACTGATATAATGTTGCACATCATGTTCGGTATATAATAGCACTCATTCAGGACTAGTGTATCACCATTTGGTAATACCAGGTGATATATGCCAACTGCTTTGGCTGCAACATTTGCCCCATTCCCTACATGAACGGAATGATCACCTTTTCTCAGTTCTCTACCTTTTCGCAGCCCATGTAACATCTTACATATATGGGATCCTGACCCGGTATCTAATACCCAGGACGTAGGGTGAACTGAGAAACAGTTCTCAATGACAAACACACCCGAAGATGATGCATCAACATGCATGTTCTCCGTTTGGGCGGTGTGAGAATCCAGATATTCTCCTGTTTCCTGTTCAGTCTTATAACATTTATAAGATAGAACGGGTCCAACGTTCCCCTGCACAGTATAACATGCGGGTTCGGTCAATACATCCATATTATTATCTTTATTAAGACATGAAATGGTCGCTACCTGGAGAGAGAGAGAAGAAAACACTTTAGCGTAAGCTCGTGCAAGATCAGATTGGTTATTATCTTATCTAATCAGGATGGCTCCCACTGCTTTTTATCAAATCTTCCTTCAAACCCTAAAAGGAAAGACTAGCCGGGATTAATTACACACTACAAGTTCGCCAATCTTTCAGCCAGGCCAGTGTCGGTACTTTGAGGGAGGTCCCCCATGCTTTCGCACGAACCTAATTAATGTAAACCTCGTTTTCCCAGAGGCGTAACCTCGTTAACACCTTTCTAGAAACCTACTTGATCGGTTAATTGTAATGTGTTAAACTCTCCCAGGAGTAACTCTTACTCGCAATGGGTATCGGGATCCAACTATCTCATAGAAGGTATGCAATCTCATTGCAAATTTCAACACTTGAAATTCCCGATAATGCTTTTGCCCCTAGCGATCTATGACCTTGACTAAGTCAACAAACCATAGATCGCAAGTCAAGTTCAACCCATACATTTCCCGATTGAATTAAACCCACCCGTACGACCCTTGACTGAGTCAACAAGGCCGTGCGAATGCTCTAATCCAATCACATCTCATATTGTTACAGATAAACATAATTTAGCTACCATTCACTATGCCTTGACTAAGTCAACAAACATAGCACGAATACTAAATAATATCTATCTGAAATGACGGAGGGCTACGCGGGTTCTTTCATAAAAAACCATGAGCGTAATGAACTTGATATCGTTGTAGAATCGAATGAAATTTTGAAATGGAGTGATTTTGAGGCTTTTCTAGTTTTGCTAAAGGGGTCACTCCCGGTGAAGGGATCGTCGGCCCTTTCCTTGTCGAATGAGGTGCGGGATATATCATATATATCGCTGTGCAAAGCAAAAACACAAAAGCAGTCAAAAGCAAACCGAGTGTGTAGCATCTGCCAGTTATTGCTAAAGGAGTCACTCCCGGTGAAGGGATCTCGGTCCTTTCCTCATCGAATAAGGTGCAAGATATATCACATATACCGCTGTGCAAAGCAAGAACTGTAGCTACCTGTTTTAGTTTAAAATTCGATTCCACAATATCTTAGGTTTCTTATCTTTCATTAATCACATTAATGAAGTCCCATCATTTAAATACCTAAACATCACAGATAGATATGACGTACGCTTATGCCATCCGCATTCGCCTCGATGTCCCCTCGTGCACTGTTAGGTTAGGTAACTAACGACAGAGCAGGACAGGGCTAGTGCGGGTGCAAAACATAAGTAACGTCTATATAATATATCATATATACTATATACTATATCCATCACAGAGTCACACCACAGATATCGCAGCAGAATAAACATATGAAATATTGGATATACTAGGACGTCCGTGTTTTCAATACGAGCCAGTATAAAACACGGATTCCACGGTCGTGATGAATAGCCAATCCCACACCCCTAGACCCCTACGAGAGCGGCAAGCAACCCTGCCAATTCTAGGGTTAGGAGACCCGGACTCGACTCCTCGAGTTGGTCTCCCACTGGACCCCAGAACCCGGTTACTTGTGCTCCCCTCCTTGGGTCTATCCTAATGCGGAAAAGTAAATAATATACAAAAGGTGACAACTTCCGCTACCTGGAAGTGCCCCAAATAAAAGAATATTACATACAAGTTTTTACATGAATGAAAATGAAAAACACTCATCACACATAAAAACCCCCGGCTATTCGAACACGACGATCCAATATAACATATCCAGCAACACATAACATCACATGTCATCAACGTAACTAAGTATGCATACCCCAATTGTCGTTGACGTATAGCAACGAAACCGGCGATATGAACATACTACACTTACGGTCACAGAAAAGAAAGTGTAAAACTACAACAATTGGAATCCGCAACCTCTTTAGACATCGCATGCCTAACAGATATAAATCCCGCATTTTAGTCTCATTATCGAAAACTCTTTTCAATATCATATGGGACTAAATTGCTAGATTTATAACATTCATTCAGTTATCTCATAACTACTTGTGAATTCCAATTATTGTATCACATTCCAGATAAACAGAAAATGTTAAACTTTCCGATCGAACAGTCGAATACCCAAGTTTTCCCGATACAACTCAACACATGAAATAAGTCTAACAACATTCAGTTCGTGCCTCAGTACCGACGGTCCAGCCGTAGAAGGGTCAAGCCAACGCCTCACATGTGGCACGCCGTACTGCCCCAAACCCGAAGGTTCAAAGGATAGTTCAAGACGGTCACATAATCGAGTTAAGGTTTGTTGTCTTCTAGAGGGTCCATCGCGTTACTTGCACTACTTAGAACGTCGTTAAACTACGGAAAAATCCAACACTTGGAAATTTCCCGACAGGGGAAAAATTGGGTATTTATATCCGGTCGAACTTTTTAACATATTCTAAAAATTATCCGGAAATACACAAAAGACGAAATTTGATAATCCGGTCGAAACACTGATTCCCAATAGTACCCCAGAATACTCTTCTGTATAGTCACAATAAAAATGTCCCAGAAAATATAGCATTATATTTTATGAGTTACTGTGCAGAAATTATCAGCCAAAGGAACAGTACGGCCGCGGAACCGCCGCAGCATGCATAGCACGTGCCGCGGTTTCGCGGTGGAAAAGTTGATTCAGGACCTCGTATTTCACAGTAATTCACATAACACCCTGCTTGATTTTCTGCATATTTTTAATTGACAAAAATCCCAAATTTTAGAAAAAGTCCAGAGAGCATTTTAGGGTTTTGGGTTTCGGTTCGATCGGGTTTCAAACGTCGTCGGGACTTCGCCTAAGGCTCTAGCTAGTCTCTGATACCAGTGAAAGGTTCCTAGGCACTCTAGTAAGGTCTCACAAGGAATCGAACATGCCAATTTAAAAAAAATGGTGCCGAGAAACCCTAGACTACGGATCTTAGACTAGATGTTTAGGCGAAATGATAATCTAGTTAACAAATTAACTAAAAGTTAGGATGCTACAACCTTTGTAGATCCGGATACCCACTTCCTTAGCTCCACGAGGGCGTCCTCTCGCTGTCCATCTTGAACCTTGGACTCTCGTGACGGCTTCATCGGAGAAACGTGCGGAATAGGTCGTCGGCTTCGTGTCAAAGACGATCTACGTCGAGGTTGCACAAGCTCAAGCTCCGACTTCACAAAGTTGTGAAAATTGTGAAGAAAACACCCAAAACAACTTGGCAAGAGGTAGAGGGTGAAGAAATAGGAGATGGGTCCACTTTAGATTTGGATTTGTCTCACTAGATCTCAAGTTGCCATTAAAGTAGCAAGCTTGAAGAAGAAGAAGATGAAGATGGTTATGATAAGTTCTATTAAAAAGAAAATAGAAAATCAATACTTATCATAACTTAAACTAGGGTTAAGTGTAGAGAATAAACCATGGTGAATTAAGTGGGTTAGGGTTAAGCAAGAAGACAAGAATGGTCAAAGAAGTCAAAGCTTCATGAAGCTTCAACTAATGACAAAAGAAAGCCACCATTCTCTTTAAACTTATCCAAATAAATGAATAAACAAATAAATGAATAAATAAATATGCAAAACCCTAATTATCATAATAACCATGGTTTAATTCTATTCACTTAACCATATGATCAAGTACCATCAAACATGATACAAAAAGTGCACAAAAGTATATCACATATACAATGTGCAATCCAAGTGAGAAAAATCCGTTTAAAGTGAACCAATACTAGTTAATGCAAAGTAATATATCAAATATATAATTATACATTAAATCATTAAATCAACACTTGATTCAATGATCCGGTCATGTCGCACATGACCGACTAGTATCCAATGTATCGGCTTATCGAATCGATCTTCGATTCGATAACTAGGTTATATCGAATATAACCATTCGATACATATATCGCGAGAATGGAATACGGTATCACATACACGCATTATTCTCGGTCCTGCACATATCTCATATGCGCTCCTATTTCGTTTTGCTTGAGCCAGGAAACCTCTGTGTAGGACTCTAAAGACTCGTCAATACGCCGGTAGCAGATGATGATCATATCAAACACCCACAAGCCGCAAGCGGTCTGCTAAACGTAACGGCCACCCGGGTATTGAGCGATCAGAAGATCGACGAGCTAGCCCGCTCACACTCCTGCGAATCCGACCAGTAACACTTATCGTACAGTCCGGTCTCTTCGTCTGATATGTCGCATATCAAGTCTAGGGGTGGTATACGTCAGACCCCAATAACCGATAAGTCGTGCCGATGTGAGGCTCATAACGGGTCGAGAAACTACTGGTAACACTTACCAGCAAATCTCTGATCAGCCCTGGCCAGGGACTTCCCTGTTACGGCCAATCGAGCACAGCGCAACATCAACTCCCAATACCGGGAGAGACGAAACCCCTCCTATCGCTCATTACCTCCATGTGACTCGGGACTGTACCCAAAGACCACCGTTTTGCACGCCCTCATGGACGTGGTAAGGTGGAGATCAAAGCACAGTGGGAATCACACAAGACTCTATGACGATCTCGGGTCTACAGACTAACCTGTACAAGTGTCACCTGAGAACTGCCATCTGACGTGAGGTATAATACCATCTGGGAGTTCTCGGCGAGTCCGTCCAGTGTACTCAGTCTCCACTGAGCACCCGTATACCATCTCTGATGTCAAACACCAATGGATATGGGATCATCCATCGCCCATCACATGGGTCGAGAAGCGTATATGCTAGTCTACACTGGTATATCGATGCCCCGTCTCGATACACCCACGACTAGGGACCTTGAAGGATGTACTTATGTACTACCATGTCCCCACTAGTATGATCTGCATCATAGTCCAGGTAGTCAAGTACAAATCCTAAGGGCTTTACCAACATGTAACTATAAGACAGTATAAAGAGACTAGTGTACATGTTAAGATAAAGAGCAACCAGATAGTATACTATCATGTCGAGCAAGAAATTCATCTCTATATATGTCCAAGCATCCAATATAATATACATCATCTATACAATACTGGCCTCTAGGGCACACATACAACTAACAGGTATCTCATATCGTATCAATCTCGGTCCCGCACATATCACATATGTGCACCTACACCGTTTCGCTTGAGCCAGGAAACCCCTGTGTAGGACTCTAAAGACTCGTCAATACGCCGGCAGTAGGTGATGATCATATCAAACACACACAAGCCGCAAGCGGTGTGCTAAACGTAACGGCCACCCGGGGATTGAGCGATCATAAGATCAACAAGAATGCCCGCTAGTACTCCTGCGAATCCAATCAGTAACACTCACGTATAGTCCGGTCTCGTCGTCTGATATGTCGCATATCTCGCTTAGGGGTGGTAAACGTTAGACCCCAGTAGCTCGATAAGTCGTGTCGATATAAGGTCTATAACAGTTTGAGAAACTACTGATAACATTTACAAGTAAATCTCAGCAATCCTGCCCAGGGATTTCCAGCTATAGCCAATTGAACACAGCGCAACATCAACTCCCTATACCGGGAGAGATGAATCCCCTCCTATCGCTCATTGCCTCCATGTGATTCGGGACTGTACCCAAAAACTGTTAGTGTATATGCCCTAGAGGCCATTACTGTATCATACTAGTTTGTATATTACTTAATCGAAGCTTGGGATATTCACCTTGTATAAACAATCTTGCTCAATATAGTAGTATGCTACTTGGTTTGTTTCTACTTCAATGTGTACATGTGTTTATTTTACGATATCACCTATACGCATTAGTGGAGCCCTTAGGATCTTTGCTTGATTACCAGCGTTGTGATGGCAGTCACACTAGTGGGGGCTGGGTAATCTATAAGCACATCCTTATACAGGTCCCTAGTCGCAGGACTATCGAGACAGGGCATCGATACTCCGGAGTAGACTAGCGTATGCGCTTCTCATCCCAGTATGGGAGATGGTCTGTCCCACAGCCATCAGTACGTCGTACTGGAGATAGTATACGGGTGCTCGTTAGGTTACGGGTACACTGGACAGGACTCGTCGGGAACTGAAAGGTTGGTATTATACCTATCGTCAGTGATCAGTTCCCAGGTGACATGAGTACAGCTTAGTCCGCTGACTTGATACTGGCACTTCGCCTCGAGTGTGTTCCCACTACACTTTGATCACTACCCTACCACGGCTCAAAGGAGTCATGCAAACAGGTAGTGGTTGGGTGCAGTCCCGAAGCACTTGGAGGCAGTGACGGTTAGACAGGATTCGTTTCTCCCGGTATTGGGGGTTGACATCGCGCTGTGTCTAGGAGAGCCATTACTCGAGTAGTCCCTGGCCAGGGCAAGCGAGATATACTGGTAGGCTTCCAGTGTTATCTCAGGGTGTTTTCGGCTTCACTCCGACACGACTTGTACCGCTATTGGGGGACTGACGTTCTACCGCCCCCTAGGCCCGACATGCGATGTATCAGACGAACAGACCGGACTGTATGGAGAATGTCACATTCAGACTCAGTAGGAGTTCAGATGGGGTTCACCTCGTCAGCCTTCTTGTCGGCATCTACCTGGGGACCGTTACGCATAGCTAGTGCCGCTTGCGGTCTGTGGTTAAACCCACTGCCAGCGTAGTGTCGAGTCTTTAGAGTCCCACACAGAGGGTATTCGCCTTTGGGCAAAACAGAGTAGAGGTCGCATGGTTTTGCGGCAGGGTTCGTTCTCATCCGCGCACTAGTGCACGTTTGGAGTCCGGACGGATTATACTGGCAGGCTCTGGTTTGAGCCAGATACTGGTATATGTTTTGGGGTTGCTTTTATATCTCGATATTCTTGTTCCTCGGAACGAGAATGCAGGTGTGTATGCACAGTTGCTTGAGGCGGAGGATGAGGTATTTCATTAGGGTTTCGGAACGGGTGCATATGCACAGTTGACAGTCATCATTTTCCAAACCCTAATGGATTTATGGATTATCAATTAATAATAGTGTAAGTCGATGTAGTACACCCCAGTACTTGTGGGGATGCGGAATTTTCAAAAACGATCATGTTTAAAGAACGAACATCGACTAACCGCTTAAATCGAAGCTAAACTATAAATAACCGTACACAAAGTGTTTCTTAACTATTGTGTTTAGGGATTATACCAAATGAAACTAGTCCTTCGTCTTTACGATCTCCTTGTTCTCCTCGGCCTTCTCTAGGTAGTAGACGATCCACCCGAGAGCAAAACACCAAGCTACGCCTCTAACTTGAGGTAACTAATCTACTTTGATTGCTAATCAAAGAAGAAAGGATGATATAGAGTGAAGGTTATGGATGTTTAAGTCTAACTAAACCTTTGATCTCAACACATGAGGATTAAGGATTAGTCTCTTGAAGATGAGAGCTTGAGGAGAGAGAATGTGAGATGAGATAATGAGATGAGAGAGAGTGTATCATAATATATTATGAAGCATTCTTATTTTAGAATAATGAATAAAAGAAATGAATAAGCATGCTTCATAAATGAAAAGAGGTGATTCATTAACACGAGTCATTAAGAATTTATGGTGCATTAATGATCATGATGAATCACCCTGATGACATCACTAATCTTATCCAAAGCTTATGTCACCTTAACCTCCTTAGTCACATCTTCTAGAAGCTTCTCGTACAATTACGAGAACGCCCCTCCAATCCGCAAAAATACGGAAAAACTTTAGACTGTAAAAATCCAATAACCGGATACCAGTAACTGGCTTAAACCAAAGCCGACTGGTAAAAACTGTCCGAAAGTCGTACGTGCGTAAACGCACGTATGCGTCCGAACCCTTTGTCGCAAAACCATGCAACCTCTATATCGTTTCGCCTGGAGTAGGAAACTCTCTGTGTGGGACTCTAGAGACTCGACTACTATGCTGGCAGTGGGTTTAACCACAGACCGCAAGCGGCACTAGCTGTACGTAACGGTCCCCAGGTAGTTGTCGATAAGAAGGCCGATGAGGAAACCCATCCGAACTCCTACTGAGTCTGATGTGACAATCTCCATACAGTCCGGTCCGTTCGTCCAAGACTATCGCATATCGGGCCTAGGGGGCGGCAAGCGTCAGTCCCCTAATAGCGGTATAAGTCGTGTCGGAGTGAAGCCCATTACACCCTGAGAAACTACTGGAACCTACCAGCAAATCTCGCTTGCCCTGGCCAGGGACTTTGCGTAATGGCTCTCTGACACAGCACGATATCTACTCCCAATACCGGGAGGGACGAATCCTGTCTAACCGCCACTGCCTCCAAGTGCTCGGGACTGCACCCAACTGCTACCTGTTTGCACGACTCCTTTGAGCCGTGGTAGGGTAGCAATCTAAGAACAGTAGGACACACTCGAGGCGAAGTAGCAGTGTCAAGTCTGCGGACTACGCTGTACTCATGTCACCTGGGAACTGTTCACTGACGACTGGTATCAAACCAACCAACAGTTCCCTGTGAGTCCTGTCCGGTGTACCCGTAACCTAACAAGCACCTGCATACTATCTCCAGTACGACGTACTGACGGCTGTGGGACAGACCATCTCCCCAACTGGGATGAGAAGCGTACACACTAGTCTACTCCGGATATCGATGCTCTGTCTCGATAATCCAACGACCAAGGACCTGAATAAGGATGTGCTTGTAGACTACCCAGCCCCCACTAGTGTGACTGCCATCACAACGCTGGTAGACAAGCAAGATCGTAAGAGCTCTATCAATACGTACACTCACATATTAAGATAGAAAAACCAAGTAGCATACTACCATGTTTAGCAAGACTGTTATATACATGTGAATATCCCAAGCTTCCATTAAGTAATATACAAACTGGTATGATACAGTAATGGCCTTCTAGGGCATAAACACTAACAATCTCCCACTTGCACTAGGGCCATGTACTGGCATATCGTAGACCAATGATCTCGAGTAGCCTCTCGAACTGAATCTGAGGAAGGGCCTTCGTGAATGGATCAGCAATGTTCTCTTCAGAAGCAACTCTCCGAACCTCGATCTCCTGACGATCAATGATCTCTCTGATCAGGTGATACCGCCTCAAGATGTGTCTGGACTTCTGATGGGACCTTGGTTCCTTCGCTAAAGCTATAGCTCCGTTGTTGTCGCAATACAGAGGTATTGGATCAACTATGGTAGGAACAACCTGAAGTTCTGTTAGGAACTTCTTCATCCAGACTGCTTCTTTTGCGGCATCGCAAGCAGCTATATACTCCGCTTCCATCGTCGAGTCAGCAACGGTGTCCTGCTTGGAGCTCTTCCAGCACACCGCCCCTCCATTGAGGGTAAAGACATAACCCGACATGGACTTGGAATCGTCCTTATCACTCTAGAAGCCGGAATCAGCAAAGGCCTCCAACCTGAGGTCTTTTCCGCCGTAAACCAAGAACATCTCCTTAGTCCTCCTCAGGTACTTGAGAATGTTCTTTACTGCTATCCAGTGTTTCTCCCCTGGGTCTGACTGATACAGGCTTACCACGCTTAGTGCGTAAGCTACATCTGGTCTGGTACACAACATCGCATACATTATAGAGCCTACCGCAGAAGCGTAGGGTATAATAGACATGCGTTCCCTTTCCAAATCAGTCTTGGGAGACATCTCTTTGGAGAGGGTGATTCCGTGACAAGCCGGTAGATTACCGCGCTTAGAATATTCCATACTGAATCTTTTCAGTACAGTGTCGATATACCTGGACTGCGAAAGTCCCAACATCCTCTTGGATCTATCACGATAGATCCGGATCCCCAGAATGTAAGAGGCATCACCCAGGTCTTTCATGGAGAACCTGTGTGACAAGAATCCTTTGACAGATTGTAGCATAGGAATGTCATTTCCTATCAATAGAATGTCATCCACGTACAAGACGAGGAATACGACACTTCTGGCCAGAACTTTACTATATATGCACGGTTCATCTGGATTTTTGATAAAGTCATACTCTTTGACTGTCTCATCAAAACAGATGTTCCAACTCCGCGATGCCTGCTTTAGTCCATAAATGGACTTAAGCAGCTTGCATACTTTCCCGCTGCTCCCACTCTGATTGAAACCCTCTGGCTGATCCATATAGACGCTCTCTTCTAAATTTCCATTCAGAAAAGCCGTCTTTACGTCCATCTGCCAGATTTCATAATCATGGAAGGCAGCAATAGCAAGAAGGACCCGAATGGATTTGAGCATAGCCACTGGAGAAAAGGTTTCGTCATAGTCCAAACCAGGTCTTTGACGAAAACCCTTTGCAACAAGTCTAGCCTTATAGGTTTCCACCTGTCCATCTACACCAATCTTTTTCTTGAAGATCCATTTGCATCCTATGGGTTTTACCCCATCTGGAGCAAAGTCCAAAGTCCATACTTTGTTGGTGTACATGGACTCCATCTCGGTCCGCATTGCATCTAGCCATCGTACCGAGTCGCCGCTCTGGATGGCCTGCCGGAAGTCAGTAGGTTCATCATCATCTATGATGCAATCCTCTCTATCCCCATCTATGAGAAAACCGTAGTATCTCTCAGGCGGATGAGACGGCCTACTACTCCTGCGGAGGGGTGCGGGAATGTTCTGTTCTCCTTGAACCTCTGGTTCTACCAAACTTTCAGTAGCAGTTTGTGGTTCTGGAATTTCTTCCAGTTCTACTACGCTCCCATTCTTCTGATTTTCTAAAAATTCAGTTTCTAAGAAGCGGGCATGACGAGAAACAAAAACCTTTTGTTCCTCTGCGTAATAGAAGTAATATCCCATAGAGTTCTTTGGATATCCTACAAACTTACACTCTACCGAGCGTGCCTCGAGCTTGTCCGAATGCTGCCTTTTTACAAAAGCTGGACATCCCCACGTCTTCAGGTACTGAAGACAGGGTTTCTTCCCACTCCATATCTGATATGGTGTGGTAGGCACAGTTTTGGTTGGAACTTTGTTCAAAAGATATGCCGCCGATTCTAGCGCATAACCCCAGAAAGATCGCGGTAACTCAGCATTACTCATCATGGATCGTACCATATCCAATAGGGTTCGATTCCGTCTCTCCGATACACCGTTATGCTGTGGAGTGTATGGAGGAGTAAGTTGAGAGAGAATTCCTTTCTCTTTTAGGTAACCTAGGAACTCGGCACTTAAGTATTCTCCACCTCGATCAGATCTCAGTGTCTTAATACTTTTTCCTGTTTGGTTTTCCACTTCACTCTTGTATTCCTTGAATTTCTCAAAGGCCTCGGATTTATGCTTCATTAAGAAAACATGTCCATACCTAGAGAAATCATCTGTAAAAGTAATGAAGTAGGAATAACCACCTCTTGCATGTGTAGATATTGGACCGCATACATCACTGTGTATGAGTCCTAAGAGCTCGCTCGCTCTTACTCCTTGTCCAGTAAATGGAGTCTTTGTCATCTTTCCTTTGAGACAAGATTGACAAGTGTCATAAGATTGATATTCGAACGTGTCTAAATATCCTTCTCTATGCAACTTAGTCAACCTTCTCTCATTGATGTGACCCAGTCTACAATGCCATAAGAAAGCTTTATTTAAATCTGGAGACTTTCTTTTTAGTGTGTTCTGGACATTGAAAATTTGGAGTTGGTTTAACACATATATGCCGTTATTTAGAGTACCGGACCCAATCAAACCATGATTAAGGTGGATGTTAACAACATCTCTTACAAACGTGAAATCATAACCTTTATTTGATAACAAGGAAACTGATATGATATTACACGTTAAGCTTGGTACAAAATAACAGTTATGCAAAACCAAAATATGTCCACTCGTCAATCCTAGGTGATAATCCCCGACGGACGCAGCTCCCACGCTAGCTCCGTTAGCAACCCTGAGGATCATATCACCTTCCTTCAGCACTCTACGGTTTCTCAGTGCCTGCAATGAATTGCAAATATGAGATCCTGATCCGGTATCCAATACCCAGGAAGTAGAGTTGATCGACAGACAATTCTCAATTACAAACACACCTGAAGTCGAAGCCACAGCTTGCTTCGGTTCCTGGTTCTTGGCGTTCCATGTCTTGCAATCCTTCTTCCAGTGCCCTTTCCTGTGACAATGGAAGCACTCATCCTGGCCAACTACCGGTGCTGCAAGCTTTTTCTTTCCCTTCTTTCCCACCTTACTAACACCTCCTCTAGGTTTGGGTGCGGCCTTCTTCTTCCTTCCTTTGGCCCTAGCCTTGGACCCGGAAGAAGATGCACCGCCAACAAACATAGCGGGTGTTTCCTTTACCTTCTGCAAGGTGCCCTCTGCACTCCTTAACATGTTCAGGAGTTCCGCAAGTTCAACTTCTTTTCCTTGAAGATTGAAGTTGAGGATAAACTGGGCATAGGTGGGAGGAAGGGACTGGAGAATAAGGTCTGTATACAGCTCATTATCCAAAGTCGTCCCAAGGTCTGCGAGCTCTTCAATATAGCCGATCATCTGTAGGACATGTTCACCTACCGATGACCCGACAGCCAACCTCGCTCGAAACAAGTTCTTAGAGGTCTCGTATCTTGCTATACGAGATTGCTCTCCATAAAGTTCCTTTGTATGGAGAAATATGCCATCTAAGGACATATCCTCGTGCCTCCTCTGATGTTCATTGTTCATAGAGGCAAGCACGATGCACTTGGCTCTCGCGCAATCTAAATCCCAGGTTTTGCGGATTTCCTTATCCGCATTGCTGGATTTGGGACCAGGGACAGCAGGTGCCGTAGCGGTGAGGACGTACCCCAGTTTGTCATAGGTCAAAGCCATTTTGACATTCCGCAGCCAATCTTTATAGTTTGGCCCCGTCAGTATATTCTTTTCTAAAAGTAACTTAAGTCCAGTCATTTTCAGGGTCGCTGAAATTAGGAGAGAGAGAAGAAAACACTTTAGCATGATGCTCTTGCAAGTTTAGAGTGGTTTTTAGTTTATCTAAACTGGATGGCTCCCACTGTTTCTCGAATCCTTCCTCAAACCATAAAAGAAGAATTAGCCAGGACTATTCTCACCGTACAATACTTGCTTAACCGTTCAGCCAGGCCAGTGTCGATACTTCGAGGGAGGTTTTCCAACGCTTTCGCGAAGTTCCTTAATTAAATAACCTCTTTTCTCTGGGGGCGTAACCCCGCTGACACCTTTCTGGACACCTACTAGGTTTATAGCATTGATCGTTAAGTGACGAATATCCTGATAAGTAACATATACTCACAGTAGGATCGGGATCCAAATATCATCGTATGATAATGTTGAAGGAATCCTACCAACATTCATCAAACTCCAAATGGTATGCATCTCTTTGCAAATTTCAGTTTCTTTAGAAATTCCCGATATAAGTTTTTGCCCCATGCTCTTATGACCTTGACGGAAGCCAACAAATCATAAGTCACATGTCAAGTCTGCCCATCATTATCTTGTTAATTTGAACCCACCCGTATATACCCTTGACGAAAGCCAACAAGGTAATGCGACTGTCCCAAACCAACACATCTATCTATGTAACAAATGAATACCCCAGCAGCTACCAAACACTATGTCTTGACGAAAGCCAACAAACATAGCTTGAATACTACTGACTATCCATAAGAAATGACGGAGGGCTACGACTGGTTTTGGCGAAACCGTGAACGTAGTGAACTTGATATAACCGAAGGAACCTGATAGCTTTTAAAAGGAGTGGTTAAATCTCCGCATTTAAAAATATCTGTTTTTAAAATATAACCGAGTGGTTTCTTTTAAATTGTTCCAACGATTTAAACTTTGGTTTGTTTTTCTTTGCATTATAGATAATGCGTCCCATCATTAACCTATCATTGCAGAAAACAACGAAAATACAACGTCCTCTTATGCCATCCGCATTCGCCACGGGGTCCCGTCATCACCCGTTAGGTTACTTAACTAACGACAGAGCGGGGGCTGGGCTAGCGCGGGTGTAAAACATAAGTGACGTCTAAATAGCTACAATATATATAGATATTTTACATTCGTCTGACGCAATGATATTCATTCCAGAACACAGATAAACAATATTGGATTTGCAAGCAATCTGTATTTCTTTTGAGCCTGCAAGAAAAGACAGATTACACAGTTGTGATGAATAGCCGATACCCCACCCTCGACCCATACGGGTACGGCAAACTACCCGCCCGGCAGTTTGTGTACCCCACCTTAGGTCAGTCCTAGGAGCAAAAACAGTAAAATGAAATAATACAACGGTGGCTACAACCGCAACCTGGAAGTGCCCCGCAAAAATAATATTACAACAAATTACATTTACAACAAATGAATTAAACAATAACCCATTGCAAACCCCGGCTATACACCACAACAGTCCAATACAGTTTATATGCACAAACAGATATAACCATTACAGAAATGTGCAACCCCCTGCCAACCGACATACTAGCAGTTAGGGGAGGTTTACGAACACATTAAACAATCACAGATATAATCCAATATGCAAATACTGTACAATTTCGATCGATTAAACAACATCAATATTGCTCCAAAATCTGCTCTGTTAAACAGTAACCTGAGCAAATATTAAATATTCCAGAAAACCCCAAATATATCAGAGAAGCAACAAAAGAAAAATCGGCTCCTGACTCGCCAACTCGGCGGCGGAAGCGCGGCGCCTCAGTAGGCTGAGGCCGCGCTTCCGCGGCGAGTTTAGCGATTCAGGCGACTGTTTTTCTTGGGTGTTCTACTGTGGTCATTTCTAGCTTTCTGCACACACCTGAAAAATTTTAGGACTTCATTTTAAGTTCGACAGAAACTGAACAGATTTAGGGTTTTCCGGCTTTGTTTTTCCGTTCGAAATTCGTACAAATTTGCAATTAAGTTATTTAGTGTTTAGCGAGGCTCTGATACCACTGTAAGTCGATGTAGTACACCCCAGTACTTGTGGGGAGGCGGAATTTTCAAAAACGATCATGTTTAAAGAACGAACATCGACTAACCGCTTAAATCGAAGCTAAACTATAAATAACCGTACACAAAGTGTTTCTTAACTATTGTGTTTAGGGATTATACCAAATGAAACTAGTCCTTCGTCTTTACGATCTCCTTGTTCTCCTCGGCCTTCTCTAGGTAGTAGACGATCCACCCGAGAGCAAAACACCAAGCTACGCCTCTAACTTGAGGTAACTAATCTACTTTGATTGCTAATCAAAGAAGAAAGGATGATATAGAGTGAAGGTTATGGATGTTTAAGTCTAACTAAATCTTTGATCTCAACACATGAGGATTAAGGATTAGTCTCTTGAAGATGAGAGCTTGAGGAGAGAGAATGTGAGATGAGATAATGAGATGAGAGAGAGTGTATCATAATATATTATGAAGCATTCTTATTTTAGAATAATGAATAAAAGAAATGAATAAGCATGCTTCATAAATGAAAAGAGGTGATTCATTAACATGAGTCATTAAGCATTTATGGTGCATTAATGATCATGATGAATCACCCTCATGACATCACTAATCTTATCCAAAGCTTATGTCACCTTAACCTCCTTAGTCACATCTTCTAGAAGCTTCTCGTACAATTACGAGAACGCCCCTCCAATCCGCAAAAATACGGAAAAACTTTAGACTGTAAAAATCCAATAACCGGATACCAGTAACTGGCTTAAACCAAAGCCAACTGGTAAAAACTGTCCGAAAGTCGTACGTGCGTAAACGCACGTATGCGTCCGAACCCTTTGTCGCAAAACCATGCAACCTCTATATCGTTTCGCCTGGAGTAGGAAACTGTCTGTGTGGGACTCTAGAGACTCGACTACTACGCTGGCAGTGGGTTTAACCACAGACCGCAAGCGGCACTAGCTGTACGTAACGGTCCCCAGGTAGTTGTCGATAAGAAGGCCGATGAGGAAACCCATCCGAACTCCTTCTGAGTCTGATGTGACAATCTCCATACAGTCCGGTCCGTTCGTCCAAGACTATCGCATATCGGGCCTAGGGGGGCGGCAAGCGTCAGTCCCCTAATAGCGGTATAAGTCGTGTCGGAGTGAAGCCCATTACACCCTGAGAAACTACTGGAACCTACCAGCAAATCTCGCTTGCCCTGGCCAGGGACTTTGCGTAATGGCTCTCTGACACAGCACGATATCTACTCCCAATACCGGGAGGGACGAATCCTGTCTAACCGCCACTGCCTCCAAGTGCTCGGGACTGCACCCAACTGCTACCTGTTTGCACGACTCCTTTGAGCCGTGGTAGGGTAGCAATCTAAGAACCGTGGGACACACTCGAGGCGAAGTAGCAGTGTCAAGTCTGCGGACTACGCTGTACTCATGTCACCTGGGAACTGTTCACTGACGACTGGTATCAAACCAACCAACAGTTCCCTGTGAGTCCTGTCCGGTGTACCCGTAACCTAACGAGCACCTGCATACTATCTCCAGTACGACGTGTAAGTCCATATTGCGACCCCCGGTGCTTACGGGGAGGCGGAAACGGTATAAAAAACGAATTTTTATCGCAAGAGGCAACATGGACTAAACTTGGTCGGGATCGTTGTCTAAACTAAAACTAGCAATCTAGCTAAAGAGAGTTAGCTACTATGGAAGATGGTTATACCTAAACTTGAACTCCTTCTTCTTCAAACCTTGTAGAGGTTGATGGTTCTCTTTACGTCGCCTTCTCCCGTCGAAGATGGATCCACCTCGAAGGTTCGACTTTGGGCTCTTCCTCGATCTTTGAGTGAACTAGGGTTTCCGGCTTGCTAAACCTTCATCCTAGAATGAGTAGAGAGAGATTAGGGTTTGCTTTTCTTTCTAAAGAGAATGATTCTCAACACATGAGAAGGTTTCTCTTTTCAAGAGGAAGAAGAAGATGAAATGAGGAGAGAGAGAGGTTATGATAGAATGAGCTCAATCATTTCTTTCTTGCAACCATATTGCAAAAGAAATGAATTATCTAAATGATAATAATTGAAATAAGAATAGTTGATGGTAAATATGGAATGACCACTATCATACCTCTTTTAATGAAGTGTAAGCATGAATCAAGGAAGACTTTCAAGGCATGAAAGTGGTCAATGGTCAACAAGTCAACCAAGGTCAACAAGTCAACAAAAAAACAACCATAACATAATTCTTATTTAATTACTATTATTAATAGATAATATATAAATCCATTAGGGTTTGGAAAATGATAACTGTCAACTGTGCATACGCACCCGATCCGAAACCCTAATGAAAAACCTCATTCTCCGCCTCAAGCAACTGTGCATACACACCTGCATTCTCGTTCCGAAAAACAAGAATACCAAGATATAAAAGCAACCCCCAAAACATATACCAGTATCTGGCTCAAACCAGAGCCTGCCAGTATAATCCGTCCGGACTCCAAACGTGCACAAGTGCGCGGAAGAGAACGAACCCTGTCGCAAAACCATGCGACCTCTACTCTGTTTTGCCCAGAGGCGAATACCCTCTGTGTGGGACTCTAAAGACTCGACACTACGCTGGCAGTGGGTTTAACCACAGACCGCAAGCGGCACTAGCTGTGCGTAACGGTCCCCAGGTAGATGCCGACAAGAAGGCTGACGAGGTGAAACCCCATCTGAACTCCTACTGAGTCTGAATGTGACATTCTCCGTACAGTCCGGTCTGTTCGTCTGATACATCGCATGGCGGGCCTAGGGGGCGGTAAAACGTCAGTCCCCCAATAGCGGTACAAGTCGTGTCGGAGTGAAGCCCAAAACACCCTGAGATAACACTGGAAACCTACCAGTATATCTCGCTTGCCCTGGCCAGGGACTACTCGTGTAATGGCTCTCCTAGACACAGCGCGATGTCAACCCCCAATACCGGGAGAGACGAATCCTGTCTAACCGTCACTGCCTCCAAGTGCTTCGGGACTGCACCCAACCACCACCTGTTTGCACGACTCCTTTGAGCCGTGGTAGGGTAGTGATCAAAGTGCAGTGGGAACACACTCGAGGCGAAGTGTCAGTGTCAAGTCAGCGGACTAAGCTGTACTCATGTCACCTGGGAACTGATAACTGACGATAGGTATAATACCAACATGTCAGTTCCCGACGAGTCCTGTCCAGTGTACTCGTAACCCAACGAGCACCCGTATACTATCTCCAGTACGATGTACTGATGGCTGTGGGACAGACCATCTCCCACACTGGGATGAGAAGCGCATACGCTAGTCTACTCCGGAGTATCGATGCCCTGTCTCGATAGTCCTACGACTAGGGACCTGTATAAGGATGTGCCTATAGATTACCCAGCCCCCACTAGTGTGACTGCCATCACAATGCTGGTAATCAAGCAAAAGATCCTAAGGGCTCCACTAATGCGTATAAGTGATATACTGAAATAAACAAAAGTACACATTGAAGTAGAAACAAACCAAGTAGCATACTACTATATTGAGCAAGATTGTTTATACAAGGTGAATATCCCAAGCTTCCATCAAGTAATATACAAACTAGTATGATACAGTAATGGCCTCTAGGGCATATACACTAACAATCTCCCACTTGCACTAAGGCCATGTACTGGCGTATCGAAGACCTATCATCTCGATCAGCCGCTCGAACTGAGTCTGGGGTAGGGCCTTGGTGAATGGATCTGCAGTGTTCTCTTCTGAAGCAACCCTCCGAACCTCGATCTCCTTGCGATCCACGATCTCCCTGATCAGGTGATACCGCCTCAAGATGTGCCTGGATCTCTGATGGGACCTGGGTTCCTTTGCTAAGGCTATAGCCCCGTTGTTGTCGCAATACAGAGGTACTGGGTCAACAATGGACGGAACCACCTGAAGTTCTTTTAAGAACTTCCTTATCCAGACAGCTTCTTTTGCGGCATCAGATGCAGCGATGTATTCCGCTTCCATAGTCGAGTCTGCAACGTTTTCCTGTTTGGAACTCTTCCAACACACCGCCCCTCCATTGAGGGTAAAGACAAAACCCGACATGGACTTGGAATCATCCTTGTCACTCTGGAAGCTGGAGTCAGCAAAGGCCTCAATCTGGAGGTCTTTTCCGCCATACACCAAGAACATCTCCTTAGTCCTCCTCAGGTACTTGAGAATGTTCTTTACCGCTATCCAATGTTTCTCTCCAGGGTTTGACTGATACCGGCTTACTACACTCAGTGCATAAGCTACATCCGGTCTGGTACACAACATCGCATACATTATAGAGCCTACCGCAGAAGCGTAGGGTATAATAGACATGCGATCCCTCTCCAAATCAGTCTTGGGAGACATCTCTTTAGAGAGGGTGATCCCGTGACAAGCCGGTAGGTTACCGCGCTTGGAATCTTCCATACTGAATCTTTTCAGTACGGTGTCGATGTACCTGGACTGTGAAAGTCCTAATATCCTCTTGGATCTATCACGATGGATCCGGATCCCCAGGATGTAAGAGGCATCACCCAGGTCTTTCATGGAGAACCTGTGTGACAAGAAACCCTTGACAGATTGTAGCATAGGAATGTCATTTCCTATTAAGAGAATGTCATCCACGTATAAAACAAGGAATACCACAGTTCTCGCTACAAATCTACTATAGATGCATGGTTCATCTAGATTTTTGATAAAGTCAAATTCCTTGACCGTCTCATCAAAACAGATGTTCCAACTCCGCGATGCCTGCTTTAGTCCATAGATGGACTTAAGCAACTTGCACACCTTTCCGCTGCTCCCACTCTGAATGAAACCCTCTGGCTGATCCATATAGACACACTCCTCTAAATTTCCATTTAGAAAAGCGGTTTTTACGTCCATCTGCCAAATCTCATATTCGTGGAAGGCAGCAATGGCAAGAAGGATCCGAATGGATTTCAGCATAGCCACTGGAGAAAAGGTTTCGTCGTAGTCCAAGCCAGGTCTTTGACGGAAACCCTTTGCTACAAGTCTAGCTTTATAGGTCTCAACCTGTCCATCTACACCAATCTTCCTTTTGAAGATCCACTTGCATCCTACGGGTTTTACCCCGTCTGGAGCAATGTCCAACGTCCATACTTTGTTGGTGTACATGGACTCCATTTCGGTCCGCATTGCATCCAGCCATTTTACCGAGTCAATGCTCTGAACGGCCTGCTGGAAGCTAGTAGGCTCATCATAGTCTATGATGCAATCCTCTCTATCCCCGTCTATGAGAAAACCGTAGTATCTCTCGGGCGGATGAGATTGCCTACTACTTCTGCGGAGCGGCATAGGAATGTCCTGTTCATTTGAACCCTCTGGTCCCTCTAAGCTTTCAGTAATAGCTCGTGGTTCTGGAATTTCTTCCAGTTCTACTGTGCTCCCACTTATCTGGTTTTCCAAAAACTCAGTTTCCAAGAAGTAGGCATGACGAGAAACAAGAACTTTTTGTTCCTCTTCACAGTAGAAGAAATATCCCTTAGAGTTCTTTGGATATCCCACGAACTTACACTGTACTGAGCGTGCCTCGAGCTTGTCCACATGCTGCTTTTTAACAAAAGCTGGACATCCCCAAGTCTTGATGTGACTGAGATGGGGTCTCTTCCCACACCACATCTCATATGGTGTAGTAGGCACAGTCTTAGTAGGAACTCGGTTCAAAAGGTACGCAGCTGATTCTAGCGCATACCCCCAGAATGATCGCGGTAACTCAGCGTTACTCATCATGGACCGCACCATATCCAATAGGGTGCGGTTCCGTCTCTCCGATACACCGTTATGTTGCGGGGTGTAAGGAGGAGTAAGCTGAGAGAGAATTCCGTTCTCTTTTAAATAGTCCAGGAATTCGGCACTTAAGTATTCTCCACCTCGATCCGATCTTAGAATCTTAATACTTTTGCCGGTCTGTTTCTCTACTTCATTCTTATACTCCTGGAATTTTCCAAAGGCCTCGGACTTATGTTTCATTAAGAAGACATAACCGTACCTTGAGAAGTCATCCGTAAAAGTAATGAAGTAAGAATGTCCGCTTCGGGCATGTGTAGACATTGGACCGCACACGTCACTGTGTACGAGTCCCAAGAGCTCGCTCGCTCTTACTCCATGTCCAGTAAACGGAGTCTTTGTCATCTTTCCCTTGAGACAGGATTGACAAGTGGCATACGATTGATATTCGAACGCATTCAAATACCCTTCTGTATGTAACTTCGTCAGCCTTCTCTCATTGATGTGACCCAATCTACAATGCCATAAGAAAGTCTGATTTATTTCTGGAGACTTTCTTTTGTGTGTATTCTGGACGTTGAAAATCTGTGGTTGGTTTAACACGTATATACCATTACTCAGAGTACCTGACCCAATCAATACTTGATTAAGGTGAATGTTTACAACATTACTTACAAACGCAAATTCATAACCTTCTTTAGAAACTAAAGATACAGAAATGATATTACAAGTTGCGTTGGGTACAAAAAAGCAATTACGCAAAACCAAAACATGTCCATCTGACATTCCTAGGTGATAGTCCCCCACGGCTTTAGCATCCATGCTAGCTCCGTTCGCAACTCTGAGGGTCATGTCACCTTCCTTCAAAAACCTACGGTTTCTCAACGCCTGCAAAGAATTACAGATATGAGATCCTGATCCGGTATCCAATACCCAGGAAGTAGAGTTTATAGAAAGACAGTTTTCAATAACATACACACCTGAAGCTGAAGCCGCAACCTGCTTCAGTTCCTGTGTCCTGGCTTTCCAAGCCCTGCAATCTTTCTTCCAGTGTCCACTCTTGTGACAATAGAAGCATTCCTCTTTACCAACAAGCTTCCCCGCTATCTTTGTTGCCTTTTCCTTTCCCTTCGCACCCACTTTACTAACACCGCCCCTTGGTTTGGCGGGGGCTTTCCTCTTCTTTCCCTTGGCTTTCGCCTTGGACCTAGAAGAAGAAGATCCTCCTACAAACAAAGTGGATGTATCCCTACCCTTCTGTAGGGTGCCCTCTGCGCTCCTCAGCAGGTTGAGGAGTTCTGAAAGTTCAACTTCCTTTTCTTGCAAGTTGAAATTCAGTATGAACTGGGCGTAAGTGGATGGAAGGGACTGGAGAATTATATCCGTGTAGAGTTCACTATCCAACGTGGTCCCAAGTTCCGCGAGCTCCTCAGTGTAGCCAATCATCTTAAGCACGTGGTCCGCTACCGATGATCCGACGGCCAACTTAGTCGAAAATAACTTCTTCGACACTTCGTATCTTGCGATACGAGACTGCTCTCCATACAGTTCTTTTGTATGAAGAAATATGGATTCCAAATCCATATTCTCGTGCCTCCTCTGATGGTCGTTGTCCATCGAGGCAAGTACGAGGCATCTGGCCTTCGCGCTGTCTATCTCCCAAGTCTTACGGATTTCCTTATCCGCGATGCTGGAGGTGGGACCTGGGACGGGGGGAGCTTTGGTGGTAAGAAGATACCCCAGCTTGTCGTAAGAGATTGCCAATTTGACATTCCTGAGCCAATCTTTGTAGTTTGGCCCTGTCAATATGTTTTTATCTAGAAGTAACTTAAGTCCAGTCATTTCGATTTGGTCGCTGCAGGGGGAGAGAAGAAACACTTAGCACGATGCTCTTGCAAGTTTAGAATGGTTTTTAATTTGTCTAAACAGGATGGCTCCCACTGTCTCTCGAATCCCTCCTCAAACCACAAAGGAAGAATTAGCCGGGATCAATCCCACCGTACAATACTTGCTTAACCGTTCAGCCAGGCCAGTGTCGGTACTTCGAGGGAGGTTTTCCAACGCTTTCGCGAAGTTCCTTAATTTAAGAACCTCTTTTCCCTGGGGGCGTAGCCCCGCTAACACCTTTCTAGGCACCTACTAGGTTTATAGCATTGATCGTTTAGTGAGAAATTTCCCGAGGAGTAGCATATACTCACAGTAGGATCGGGATCCAAATATCATCGCGTGACGAAAATGAAGGAATCCTACCATAATCATCACACTCCAAATGGTATGCAAATCTAGCAAGTTTCAGTACTTATGAAACTCCCGATGTGGATTTTTGCCCCATGCTCTTATGACCTTGACTTTGGCCAACAAATCATAAGTCACATGTCAAGTTCTTCCCGTCGTTCTCCAGGTTAATTTGAATCCACCCGTACATACCCTTGACTTTGGCCAACAAGGCAGTACGACTGTTCCAAATCAACGCATCTATCTATGCTGCACATGAATACCCAATAGCTACCAATCACTATGCCTTGACTTTGGCCAACAAACACAGCTTGAATACTATTGACTATTTATGTGAAACGACGGAGGGCTACGAATGGTTTTGGTAAAACCGTGAACGTAGTGAACTTGATATAATCGATGGAACGAGATAGCTTTTAGAAGGAGTGGCTCAAGCTCCGCATTTAAAAGTTAGTTTTGAAAAGAACCGAGTGGTTTTTCGAAAGTGTTCCATCGACTTAAACTTGGTTTATTATCTTGCATTAGTTCTTTTAATGCGTGATATTCTTGCATTAGTTCTTTTAATGCGTCCCATCATTTAATTCCTACCATTGCAGAAAACAACCAAAATATGACGTACGCTTATGCCATTCGCATTCGCCACGGGGTCCCGTCATCACTCGTTAGGTTACTTAACTAACGACAGAGCGGGGGCTGGGCTAGCGCGGCTGTAAAACATAAGCAACGCCTAAATAGAAAGCAATGATAGACATTACAGATCACAGATGAATACATTGGATATACTAGTAATCCGCATTTCTTTCGAGCCTGAAACGAAAAGCGGATAACACGGTCGCGGTGAATAGCAAATACCCCACCCAAGACCCCTACGGATGCGGCAAACTACCCGCCAAGTTCCCGGTAGTTTGTGCACCCCACCATGGGTCTATCCTAGGAGCAAAAACAGTAAAAAGAATTATACAATGACGGCTACAACCCCGACCCGGTTGTGCGGCCAAACAAATAATATAATTACATCAATTTACATTTACAATGAATGAAAGAAAAACAATAGCTCATCTCACATCCACCCCGGCTATTCACCCGCGACAGTCCAACACATTCATATACACATTCCAGCACATTACAGATCATGTATAACCCCGACTAATCGACTTATAGCGATTAGCCGACGTACAATACATGCAAACATCACAGATATAACCATCATAGTCAAAGTGCAGTGAAGTTCGGAAAAAATACGGAATTATAGGACCCCAAAAGGAAATTTCTGTTCTGGAAAATCTGGGCACATATAATATATTTTAAAAATCCCAAAACCAACACAGACACACACTGCACGAAAAACGATGCACAGAGGACTACAGAACGCGGCGCTTCCGCGGCGGATACAGGGGTAACGCGGCGGATGGGCGGCGGCTTGGAGGAATTACTGCATCGTTTTTCTTGGGTGTTCATAAAAAACCCTGAGACGATTTTACAAGTATAAAGTTTTTCATTTTGAGCCAAAAAAATTTCAACAGAAACTCAGGTTTTTAGTTTTCCGGTTTTGCGATTTTTCGTTTCCGAACTTCGTTACACCTTACTACCAAGCTAGTTTAAGTTTAGTTAGGCTCTGATACCACTGTAAGTCCATATTGCGACCCCCGGTGCTTACGGGGAGGCGGAAACGGTATAAAAAACGAATTTTTATCGCAAGAGGCAACATGGACTAAACTTGGTCGGGATCGTTGTCTAAACTAAAACTAGCAATCTAGCTAAAGAGAGTTAGCTACTATGGAAGATGGTTATACCTAAACTTGAACTCCTTCTTCTTCAAACCTTGTAGAGGTTGATGGTTCTCTTTACGTCGCCTTCTCCCGTCGAAGATGGATCCACCTCGAAGGTTCGACTTTGGGCTCTTCCTCGATCTTTGAGTGAACTAGGGTTTCCGGCTTGCTAAACCTTCATCCTAGAATGAGTAGAGAGAGATTAGGGTTTGCTTTTCTTTCTAAAGAGAATGATTCTCAACACATGAGAAGGTTTCTCTTTTCAAGAGGAAGAAGAAGATGAAATGAGGAGAGAGAGAGGTTATGATAGAATGAGCTCAATCATTTCTTTCTTGCAACCATATTGCAAAAGAAATGAATTATCTAAATGATAATAATTGAAATAAGAATAGTTGATGGTAAATATGGAATGACCACTATCATACCTCTTTTAATGAAGTGTAAGCATGAATCAAGGAAGACTTTCAAGGCATGAAAGTGGTCAATGGTCAACAAGTCAACCAAGGTCAACAAGTCAACAAAAAAACAACCATAACATAATTCTTATTTAATTACTATTATTAATAGATAATATATAAACCCATTAGGGTTTGGAAAATGATAACTGTCAACTGTGCATACGCACCCGATCCGAAACCCTAATGAAAAACCTCATTCTCCGCCTCAAGCAACTGTGCATACACACCTGCATTCTCGTTCCGAAAAACAAGAATACCAAGATATAAAAGCAACCCCCAAAACATATACCAGTATCTGGCTCAAACCAGAGCCTGCCAGTATAATCCGTCCGGACTCCAAACGTGCACAAGTGCGCGGAAGAGAACGAACCCTGTCGCAAAACCATGCGACCTCTACTCTGTTTTGCCCAGAGGCGAATACCCTCTGTGTGGGACTCTAAAGACTCGACACTACGCTGGCAGTGGGTTTAACCACAGACCGCAAGCGGCACTAGCTGTGCGTAACGGTCCCCAGGTAGATGCCGACAAGAAGGCTGACGAGGTGAAACCCCATCTGAACTCCTACTGAGTCTGAATGTGACATTCTCCGTACAGTCCGGTCTGTTCGTCTGATACATCGCATGGCGGGCCTAGGGGGCGGTAAAACGTCAGTCCCCCAATAGCGGTACAAGTCGTGTCGGAGTGAAGCCCAAAACACCCTGAGATAACACTGGAAACCTACCAGTATATCTCGCTTGCCCTGGCCAGGGACTACTCGTGTAATGGCTCTCCTAGACACAGCGCGATGTCAACCCCCAATACCGGGAGAGACGAATCCTGTCTAACCGTCACTGCCTCCAAGTGCTTCGGGACTGCACCCAACCACCACCTGTTTGCACGACTCCTTTGAGCCGTGGTAGGGTAGTGATCAAAGTGCAGTGGGAACACACTCGAGGCGAAGTGTCAGTGTCAAGTCAGCGGACTAAGCTGTACTCATGTCACCTGGGAACTGATAACTGACGATAGGTATAATACCAACATGTCAGTTCCCGACGAGTCCTGTCCAGTGTACTCGTAACCCAACGAGCACCCGTATACTATCTTCAGTACGACGTACTGATGGCTGTGGGACAGACCATCTCCCACACTGGGATGAGAAGCGCATACGCTAGTCTACTCCGGAGTATCGATGCCCTGTCTCGATAGTCCTACGACTAGGGACCTGTATAAGGATGTGCCTATAGATTACCCAGCCCCCACTAGTGTGACTGCCATCACAACGCTGGTAATCAAGCAAAAGATCCTAAGGGCTCCACTAATGCGTATAAGTGATATACTGAAATAAACACAAGTACACATTGAAGTAGAAACAAACCAAGTAGCATACTACTATATTGAGCAAGATTGTTTATACAAGGTGAATATCCCAAGCTTCCATCAAGTAATATACAAACTAGTATGATACAGTAATGGCCTCTAGGGCATATACACTAACACGACGTACTGACGGCTGTGGGACAGACCATCTCCCCAACTGGGATGAGAAGCGTACACACTAGTCTACTCCGGATATCGATGCTCTGTCTCGATAATCCAACGATCAGGGACCTGAATAAGGATGTGCTTGTAGACTACCCAGCCTCTACTAGTGTGACTGCCATCACAACGCTGGTAGACAAGCAAGATCCTAAGAGCTCTATCAATACGTACACTCACATATTAAGATAGAAAAACCAAGTAGCATACTACCATGTTTAGCAAGACTGTTATATACATGTGAATATCCCAAGCTTCCATTAAGTAATATACAAACTGGTATGATACAGTAATGGCCTTCTAGGGCATAAACACTAACAAATAGTAATTAAATGAGAATTATGTTATGGTTGATTTTGTTGACTTGTTGACCATGGTTGACTTGTTGACCATGGTTGAATGTTGACCACCATCATGCTTTGCGAAGATACTCCTTGATTCATGCTTACATTCATTTAATGAAGCATGATAGTGGTCATTCCAAAACTACCATCAACCATTCTCATTTTGAATTATTATTATTTAGATAATTCTTTTTCTTTTTGATATGGTTGCAAAAAGAAAAAGATAGCTCATTCTTTCATAATCATTCTCTCTCCTCACTTCTTCTTCTTCTTCCTCTAGCCAAAGGAGAATCCTTCTCATGTGTTGAGAATCCCTCTTCTTAAAAGAAAAGCACCCCTTAGACACTCTCTACTCACTCTAGGATCAAGGGTGTATCAAGCCGAAGATTCTAGTTCACTCAAAGTTCGAGAAAGAGCCCGAAGGTTGAACCCTCAGGTGGATCCATCTTCGACGGAAGAAGGCGACGAGAAGAGAACCATCAACCTCTACAAAGTTTAAAGAAGAAGGAGTTCAAGTTTAGGTATAACTCTTCATCCGAGTACCTAACGCTCCTTTGTATGTTTGCTAGTTTAGTTTAGACACGATCCCGACCTTGTTTAGTCCATGTTGCCCCTTGCGATAAAAATTTGTTTTTTATACCGTTTCCGCCTCCCCGTAAGCACCGGGGGTCGCAACGTGGACTTACAGTGGTATCAGAGCCTAACTAAACTTAAACTAGCTAAGTAGTGAAGTGTAACGAAGTTCGGAAACGAAAAATCGCAAAACCGGAAAAACCAAAACCCTAAGTTTCTGTTAAAATTTTTTCTGGTCAAAACGAGATTTGTTATACACCTAAATTCGGCTCAGGGTTTTGTGTGAACACCCAAGAAAAACGATCCCATGATTCATTCAAACCGCCGCGGCTCCGCGGCATGAGGTAGGCATTTGCCGTGGAACCGCCGCCGTTTGTTGTCCTCTCGTCATCGTTTTTCGTGCAGTGTGTCTCTGTGTTGGTTTTGGGATTTTTAAGATATATTATATGTGCCCAGATTTTCCAGAACTGAAATTTACTTTTGGGGTCCTATAATTCCGTATTTTTTCCGAACTTCACTGCACTTTGACTATGGTGGTTATATCTGTGATGTTTGCATGTATTGAACGTCGGCTGATCGCTATAAGTCGATTAGTCGGGGTTATACATGATCTGTGTTTGATATTGGATTGTGTATATGAATGTGTTGGACTGTCGCGGGTGAATAGCCGGGGTGGATGTGAGATGAGCTTTTGTTTTTCTTTCATTCATTGTAAATGTAAATTGATGTAATATTATTATTTGTATGGCCGCACAACCGGGTCGGGGTTGTAGCCGTCATTGTATAATTCTTTTTACTGTTTTTGCTCCTAGGATAGACCCGTGGAGGGGTGCACAAACTGCCAAGTACTTGGCGGGTAGTTTGCCGCACCCGTAGGGGTCTTGGGTGGGATATTTGGCTATTCACCGCGACCGTGTAATCCGCTTTTCGTTGCAGGCTCGAAAGGATTGCGGATTGCTAGTATATCCAATGTATTCATCTGTGATCTGTAATGTCTATCATTGCTTTATATTTAGGCGTTGTTTATGTTTTACAGCCGCGCTAGCCCAGCCCCCGCTCTGTCGTTAGTTAAGTAACCTAACGAGTGATGACAGGACCCCGTGGCGAATGCGAATGGCATAAGCGTACGTCATATTTTGGTTGTTTTCTGCAATGGTAGGATTAATTGATGGGACGCATTAAAAGAACTAATGCAAGAATATCACGCATTAAAAGAACTAATGCAAGATAATAAATCAAGCTAAAGTCGTTGGAACACTTTCGAAAAACCATTCGGTTCTTTTCAAAACTAACTTTTAAATGCGGAGCTTGAGCCACTCCTTCTAAAAGCTATCTCGTTCCATCGATTATATCAAGTTCACTACGTTCACGGTTTTACCAAAACCATTCGTAGCCCTCCGTCGCTTCGCATGAATAGGCAATAGTATTCAAGCTGTGTATTTTGGCCAAAGTCAAGGCATAGTGATTGGTAGCTATTGGGTGTTCATGTGTAGCATAGATAGATGCGTTGATTTGGGACAGTCGTGCTGCCATTTTGGCCAAAGTCAAGGGTATGTACGGATGGATCCAAATTAACCTGGAAAGTGACGGGTAGAACTTGTCATGTGACTTATGATATTTTGGCCAAAGTCAAGGTCATAAGAGCATGGGGCAAAAATCCACATCGGGAGTTTCATAAGTACTGAAACTTGCTAGATTTGCATACAATTTGGAGTGTGATGATTATGGTAGGATTCCTTCATTTTCGTCACGCGATGATATTTGGATCCCGATCCTACTGTGAGTATATGCTACTCCTCGGGAAATTTCTCACTAAATGATCAATGCTATAAACCTAGTAGGTGCCTAGAAAGGTGTTAGCGGGGCTACGCCCCCAGGGAAAAGAGGTTCTTAAATTAAGGAACTTCGCGAAAGCGTTGGAAAACCTCCCTCGAAGTACCGACACTGGCCTGGCTGAACGGTTAAGCAAGTATTGTACGGTGGGATTGATCCCGGCTAATTCTTCCTTTATGGTTTGAGGAGGGATTCGAGAGACAGTGGGAGCCATCCTGTTTAGACAAATTAAAAACCATTCTAAACTTGCAAGAGCATCATGCTAAAGTGTTTCTTCTCTCCCCCCTGCAGCGACCAAAATTCGAAATGACTGGACTTAAGTTACTTCTAGATAAAAACATACTGACAGGGCCAAACTACAAAGATTGGCTCAGGAATGTCAAATTAGCAATCACTTACGACAAGCTGGGGTATCTTCTTACCACCAAAGCTCCCCCCGTCCCAGGTCCCACCTCCAGCGTCGCGGATAAGGAAATCCGTAAGACTTGGGAGATTGATTGCGCGAAGGCCAGGTGCCTCGTGCTTGCCTCTATGGACAACGAACATCAGAGGAGGCATGAGAATATGGACCTCGAGTCCATATTTCTCCATACAAAAGAACTGTATGGGGAGCAGTCTCGTATCGCAAGATACGAAGTGTCGAAGAAGTTATTTTCGACAAAGTTGGCCGTCGGATCATCGGTAGCGGACCACGTGCTTAAGATGATTGGCTACACTGAGGAGCTCGCGGAACTTGGGACCACGTTGGACAGTGAACTTTATACAGATTTAATTCTCCAGTCCCTTCCATCCACTTACGCCCAGTTCATATTGAATTTCAACTTGCAAGAAAAGGAAGTTGAACTTTCAGAACTCCTCAATATGTTGAGGAGCGCAGAGGGCACCCTACAGAAGGGTAGGGATACACCCGCTTTGTTTGTAGGAGGATCTTCTTCCTCTAGGTCCAAGGCGAAAGCCAAGGGAAAGAGGAAGAAAGCCCCCGCCAAACCAAGAGGCGGTGTTAGTAAAGTGGGTACGAAGGGAAAGGAAAAGGCAACAAAGATTGCGGGGAAGCTTGTTGGAAAGGAAGAATGCTTCTATTGTCATAAGAGTGGACACTGGAAAAAGGATTGCAGGGCTTGGAAGGCCAGGACACAGGAACTGAAGCAGGTTGCGGCTTCAGCTTCAGGTGTGTATGTTATTGAAAACTGTCTTTCTATAAACTCTACTTCCTGGGTATTGGATACCGGATCAGGATCTCATATCTGTAATTCTTTGCAGGCGTTGAGAAACCGTAGGGTTTTGAAGGCAGGTGACATGACCCTCAGAGTTGCGAACGGAGCTAGCATGGATGCTAAAGCCGTGGGGGACTATCACCTGGGAATGTCAGATGGGCATGTTTTGGTTTTGCGTAATTGTTTTTTTATACCCAACGCAACTTGTAATATCATTTCTGTATCTTTGGTTTCTAAAGAAGGTTATGAATTTGTGTTTGTAAGTAATGTTGTAAACATTCACCTTAATCAAGTTCTGATTGGGTCAGGTACACTGAGCAATGGTATATACGTATTAAACCAACCACAAATTTTCAATGTCCAGAATACACACAAAAGAAAGTCTCCAGATATCAATCAGACTTTCTTATGGCATTGTAGACTGGGTCACATCAATGAGAGAAGGTTGACTAAGTTACATACAGAAGGATATTTGGATCCGTTCGAATATCAATCATATGCCACTTGTCAATCCTGTCTCAAAGGAAAGATGACAAAGACTCCGTTCACTGGACACGGAGTAAGAGCGAGCGAACTCTTGGGACTCGTACACAGCGACGTGTGCGGTCCAATGTCTACACATGTGCGGAGCGGTTATTCTTACTTCATTACTTTTACGGATGATTTTTCAAGATACGGTTATGTCTTCTTAATGAAACATAAGTCCGAAGCTTTTGAAAAATTCCAGGAATATAAGAATGAAGTAGAAAAACAAACCGGCAAAAGTATCAAGATTCTAAGATCGGATCGAGGTGGAGAATACTTAAGTGCCGAGTTCCTGAATTATTTAAAAGAGAACGGGATTCTCTCTCAGCTCACTCCTCCATACACTCCGCAGCACAACTGTGTATCGGAGAGATGGAATCGAACCCTATTGGATATGGTACGGTCCATGATGAGTAACGCTGAGTTACCGCGATCATTCTGGGGGTATGCGCTAGAATCAGCTGCGTACCTTTTGAACCGAGTTCCTACTAAGACTGTGCCTACTACACCATATGAGATGCGGTGTGGGAAGAGACCCCATCTCAGTCACATTAAGACTTGGGGAAGTCCAGCTTTTGTTAAAAAGCAGCATGCGGACAAGCTCGAGGCGCGCTCAATACTGTGTAAGTTTGTGGGATATCCAAAGAATTCCAAGGGATATCTCTTCTACTACGAAGAGGAACAAAAAGTTCTTGTTTCTCTTCATGCCCACTTTCTAGAACACCAGTTCTTAGAAAAAGAATTAAGTTGGAGCGCAGTAGAACTGGAAGAAATTCCAGAACCACAGACTATTACTGAAAGCTTAGTAGAACCAGAGGGTTCAAATGAACAGGACATTCCTACGCCGCTCCGCAGGAGTAGTAGGCAGTCTCATCCGCCCGAGAGATACTACGGTTTTCTCATAGACGGGGATAGAGAGGATTGCATCATAGATTATGATGAGCCTACTAGCTTCCAGCAGGCCGTTCAGAGCGTTGACTCGGTAAAATGGCTGGATGCAATGCGGACCGAAATGGAGTCCATGTACACCAACAAAGTATGGACGTTGGACATTGCTCCAGACGGGGTAAAACCCGTAGGATGCAAGTGGATCTTCAAAAGGAAGATTGGTGTAGATGGACAGGTTGAGACCTATAAAGCTAGACTTGTAGCAAAGGGTTTCCGTCAAAGACCTAGCTTGGACTATGACGAAACTTTTTCTCCAGTGGCTATGCTGAAATCCATTCGGATCCTTCTTGCCATTGCTGCCTTCCACGATTATGAGATTTGGCAGATGGACGTAAAAACCGCTTTTCTAAATGGAAATTTAGAAGAGTGTGTCTATATGGATCAGCCAGAGGGTTTCATTCAGAGTGGGAGCAGCGGAAAGGTGTGCAAGTTGCTTAAGTCCATCTATGGACTAAAGCAGGCATCGCGGAGTTGGAACATCTGTTTTGATGAGACGGTCAAGGAATTTGACTTTATCAAAAATCCAGATGAACCATGCATCTATAGTAGATTTGTAGCGAGAACTGTAGTATTCCTTGTTTTATACGTGGATGACATTCTCTTAATAGGAAATGACATTCCTATGCTACAATCTGTCAAGGGGTTCTTGTCACAAAGGTTCTCCATGAAAGACCTGGGTGATGCTTCGTACATCCTGGGGATCCGGATCCATCGTGATAGATCCAAGAGGATATTAGGACTTTCACAGTCCAGGTACATCGACACCGTACTGAAAAGATTCAGTATGGAAGATTCCAAGCGCGGTAACCTACCGGCTTGTCACGGGATCACCCTCTCTAAAGAGATGTCTCCCAAGACTGATTTGGAAAGGGATCGCATGTCTATTATACCCTACGCTTCTGCGGTAGGCTCTATAATGTATGCGATGTTGTGTACCAGACCGGATATAGCTTATGCACTGAGTGTGGTAAGCAGGTATCAGTCAAACCCTGGGGAGAAACACTGGATAGCGGTAAAGAACATTCTCAAGTACCTGAGAAGGACTAAGGAGATGTTCTTGGTGTATGGCGCAAAAGACCTCCAGATTGAGGCCTTAGCTGACTCCAGCTTCCAGAGTGACAAGGATGATTCCAAGTCCATGTCGGGTTTTGTCTTTACCCTCAATGGAGGGGCGGTGTGTTGGAAGAGTTCCAAACAGGAAACCGTTGCAGACTCGACGATGGAAGCGGAATACATCGCTGCATCTGATGCCGCAAAAGAAGCTGTCTGGATAAGGAAGTTCTTGAAAGAACTTCAGGTGGTTCCGTCCATTGTTGACCCAATACCTCTGTATTGCGACAACAACGGGGCTATAGCTTTAGCAAAGGAACCCAGGTCCCATCAGAGATCCAGGCACATCTTGAGGCGGTATCACCTGATCAGGGAGATCATGGATCGCAAGGAGATCGAGGTTCGGAGGGTTGCTTCAGAAGAAAACACTGCAGATCCATTCACCAAGGCCCTACCCCAGACTCAGTTCGAGCGGCTGATCGAGATGATAGGTCTTCGATACGCCAGTACATGGCCTTAGTGCAAGTGGAAGATTGTTAGTGTATATGCCCTAGAGGCCATTACTGTATCATACTAGTTTGTATATTACTTAATGGAAGCTTGGGATATTCACCTTGTATAAACAATCTTGCTCAATATAGTAGTATGCTACTTGGTTTGTTTCTACTTCAATGTGTACATGTGTTTATTTTACGATATCACCTATACGCATTAGTGGAGCCCTTAGGATCTTTGCTTGATTACCAGCGTTGTGATGGCAGTCACACTAGTGGGGGCTGGGTAATCTATAAGCACATCCTTATACAGGTCCCTAGTCGCAGGACTATCGAGACAGGGCATCGATACTCCGGAGTAGACTAGCGTATGCGCTTCTCATCCCAGTGTGGGAGATGGTCTGTCCCACAGCCATCAGTACGTCGTACTGGAGATAGTATACGGGTGCTCGTTAGGTTACGGGTACACTGGACAGGACTCGTCGGGAACTGAAAGGTTGGTATTATACCTATCGTCAGTGATCAGTTCCCAGGTGACATGAGTACAGCTTAGTCCGCTGACTTGATACTGGCACTTCGCCTCGAGTGTGTTCCCACTACACTTTGATCACTACCCTACCACGGCTCAAAGGAGTCGTGCAAACAGGTAGTGGTTGGGTGCAGTCCCGAAGCACTTGGAGGCAGTGACGGTTAGACAGGATTCGTCTCTCCCAGTATTGGGGGTTGACATCGCGCTGTATCTAAGAGAGCCATTACACGAGTAGTCCCTGGCCAGGGCAAGCGAGATATACTGGTAGGCTTCCAGTGTTATCTCAGGGTGTTTTGGGCTTCACTCCGACACGACTTGTACCGCTATTGGGGGACTGACGTTCTACCGCCCCCTAGGCCCGACATGCGATGTATCAGACGAACAGACCGGACTGTATGGAGAATGTCACATTCAGACTCAGTAGGAGTTCAGATGGGGTTCACCTCGTCAGCCTTCTTGTCGGCATCTACATGGGGACCGTTACGCACAGCTAGTGCCGCTTGCGGTCTGTGGTTAAACCCACTGCCAGCGTAGTGTCGAGTCTTTAGAGTCCCACACAGAGGGTATTCGCCTTTGGGCAAAACAGAGTAGAGGTCGCATGGTTTTGCGGCAAGGTTCGTTCTCATCCGCGCACTAGTGCACGTTTGGAGTCCGGACGGATTATACTGGCAGGCTCTGGTTTGAGCCAGATACTGGTATATGTTTTGGGGTTGCTTTTATATCTCGATATTCTTGTTCCTCGGAACGAGAATGCAGGTGTGTATGCACAGTTGCTTGAGGCGGAGGATGAGGTATTTCATTAGGGTTTCGGAACGGGTGCATATGCACAGTTGACAGTCATCATTTTCCAAACCTTAATGGATTTATGGATTATCAATTAATAATAGTAATTAAATGAGAATTATGTTATGGTTGATTTTGTTGACTTGTTGACCATGGTTGACTTGTTGACCATGGTTGAATGTTGACCACCATCATGCTTTGCAAAGATACTCCTTGATTCATGCTTACATTCATTTAATGAAGCATGATAGTGGTCATTCCAAAACTACCATCAACTATTCTCATTTTGAATTATTATTATTTAGATAATTCTTTTTCTTTTTGATATGGTTGCAAAAAGAAAAAGATAGCTCATTCTTTCATAATCATTCTCTCTCCTCACTTCTTCTTCTTCTTCCTCTAGCCAAAGGAGAATCCTTCTCATGTGTTGAGAATCCCTCTCCTTAAAAGAAAAGCACCCCTTAGACACTCTCTACTCACTCTAGGATCAAGGGTGTAGCAAGCCGGAGATTCTAGTTCACTCAAAGTTCGAGAAAGAGCCCGAAGGTTGAACCCTCAGGTGGATCCATCTTCGACGGAAGAAGGCGACGAGAAGAGAACCATCAACCTCTACAAAGTTTAAAGAAGAAGGAGTTCAAGTTTAGGTATAACTCTTCATCCGAGTAGCTAACGCTCCTTTGTATGTTTGCTAGTTTAGTTTAGACACGATCCCGACCTTGTTTAGTCCATGTTGCCCCTTGCGCTAAAAATTTGTTTTTTATACCGTTTCCGCCTCCCCGTAAGCACCGGGGGTCGCAACGTGGACTTACAGGAGGACAACAAACGGCGGCGGTTCCGCGGAAAAAACCACCTTTTTGCACGCCCACTTGGACGTGGTATGATGGAAATCAAAGCACAGTGGGAATCACACAAGACTCTATGACGATCTCGGGTCAACAGACTAACCTGTACCAATGTCACCATAGAACTGCCATCTGACGTAAGGTATAATACCATCTGGGAGTTCTCAGCGAGTCCGTCCAGTATACCAAGTCTCCACCGAGCACCCATACACCATCCTTGATGTCAAACACCGATGGATATGGGATCATCCATCGCCCATCATATGGGTCAAGATGCGTATACGCTAGTCTACTTTTGTGCATCGATGCCCTGTCTCGATACACCCACGACTAGGGACCTTGAAGGATGTACTTATGGACTACCATGTCCCCACTAGTATGATCCGCATCATAGTCCAGGTAGTCAAGTACACATCCTAAGGGCTTTACCAACATGTAACAGAGATACAATCAGTATAAACGTTAAAGTAAAGAGTAACCAGATAGCATATTATCATGTCGAGCAAGAAATTCCTCCCTATATATGTCCAAGCATCCACTACAATATACATCGTATGTACAGTAATGGCCTCTAGGGCATACATATAACTAACAATCTCCCACTTGCACTAGGGCCATCTGTTATGGTATCACATACCCAACAATTAGCTGTGGTTGAAGTATCTCATACTCCACCATCTCATAAAAGTCTCTACTGGGAAAAAGGCCTTTGTGAGTGGATCCGTGCTGTCGTCCTCTGTGTGTTCTCTCCTAACCTCGATCTTCCTGGAGATCAACCATCTCCATGATCAGGTGATACTGCCTAAGAATTATATCTGGATTTCTGATGGGACGGGGGTTCCTTGGCATAAGCCACAACTCCATTGTCACACAATGGTAGGAACGAAGTTCATCTCATGAACTAATATATCCAGATTGCCTCTTTGGTAGCATCCTTGGTAACGATGTATCTTGCCTTTAATCGTCTAGTAAGTCACGGTATCTAGCTTGGAACTCTTCCAACATACCGTCCCTCTACTGAGGGTAAAGACAAGCCTGTGACTGACATTCAGTCGTCCTTATCACCCTGGAACATTTCCAGTGATTCTCCCCAAGATCGATTGATACCATCTCACTACATCTAGTGAGAATCCTAACATCCAATTAGATCTATCTCATAGATCCAAAACCTAGGATTTAGGAGGTATCACTTTGATTCTATTTGGAGAATCCTTGTGATAAGCGGAGATTGACCGAGCGTAGCATAGGAAACTCCTTCCCTATCAAAAGTATGTCATCCACGTACTCTACGAGGATCACCACCATACTCCCTACTACCTTTTTGTATATACAAGATTCATCTACCATTTTGATGAAGTCAAACTCTTTGACTACCACTTCAAAACAGACGTTCCAACTCCATGATACCTGCTTTATCATATAAAACATCTTGCATACGTTTTCGCTGCTCCCACTGTCTACGAAGCCCTCTGGCTGTGTACTTATAGACGCTCTCTTCTAAAACATCATTTAGAAAAGCAGTCATGACACCCAACCACCAGATATCGTAGTCATGGTATGTAGCCGTGGCAAGTAGGATCTAGATGGACTTCAAGCATAGCTTTGAAAGTCTCAACTTTTCCATGTACACCAAGTAATCTTCTCAAGATATACTTGCTCCTGATGGGGATTTAACCCTTCAGATAGAGCAACCAAAGTCCATACTTTGTTGGTGTATAAGGATTCCATCTCAGATCGATAAGCATCCAGCCATTCTTACAGAGTCCCACTCCTGATGACCAGCCCGAAACTAGTTGGGTCATCATCTCATGATGCAATCCTCGCTCCCACTGTCACAGAGAAACCGAAGTATCTCTCAGGTGGGTGAGGAACCCTACTAGATCGGCGGAGAGGCTGAGGTTCGTTGGTAACTATTGAATCCTTTGGTTCTACCAAATCATCAGCTGCAGTTTGTATAGCTGGAACCCTTCCAGTTCTACATAATAGACCTTGCCTCGAGCTTGTCCGGATTTTGCTTTTAGACATAGGCCGGACAACCCCAAATCTTATAAAACTTAAGATATGGGCTCTTCCCTTTCCATATCACATATGAAGTGGTAGGCTACTGATTTGATTTGAACCCTATTCAATAGGTATGCAGCTTCTCAAGTACATAACTCCCAAAAGGAAAATAGGAAACTCAGTAGTACTCATCATAGAGCACACCATATCACATAGGGTGCTATTGCTCCGTCCCGATATACCATCGTGCTATGGTGTATAGGGAGGAGTAATGCCGAGAGATAATCTCATTCTCCTTTAGAATAATCCAGGAATTCCGTGCTCAAGTATTCTCCTCCTTGATCTCATCAAAGGACATAATACTTATACCCGTATTTTGGTTCTCTACTTGTAACTTATATTCTGTGAATATCTCAAAAGGTTCGGACTTGTGTTTCAACAGGAACATATGTCTGAATCTTATGAGATCATCAGAGAATGTAATGAAGTACAAAAAACCTGTCTTAGTATATGTAGACAGGGGACCTTCATACATCAACATGTATCATCCCAAGAGTTCACTAACTCTTTCTCTATTTCCAATAAACAGAGCTAAGATCATCTTATCTTTGTGACATGACCGGCAAGTTTCACAAGATGTAAATTCAAACTAATTTAAATATGCATCTTAATGTGACTTCAGCTAGTCGGGTCGCATTGATATGACCTAGTCTACAATGCCTTAAGAAGGATCGTTTATTTCTGAACTCTTCCTCTCGTGTGTGTTCTATATACTAAGAGCTGTAGTTTGCTTTAGAACGTCAATGCTTTTAGATAACGTGCCTGAACCGATCAACTCTTGATATAGGAAATGTTCAAAACATTATCCAACAATACAAAATTATATCCTTTCTTTACTAATAAAGAGACTGATATGATGTTGTATATCAGGTTCGGTATCTAATAACATTCGTTCAGAATCAATGTATTCTGGTAATACAGGGTGACAGTGACCAACAGACTTGGCTGCAACACTTGCACCGTTTTCTATCTCATGAAACTTATCACCCGTTCTCAGTTCTCTACCTTTCTGTAGCCCATGTAACAGATTACATATATGGGATCCTGATCCGGTATCTCATACCCAGGACGTAAAGGATGCTGAGAAACAGTTCTCTGTAATGAACGCATCTGAAGATGATGCATCAGCATGCACTTTCTTCGTTTGGGCGGTACGGAAAATCTGGTATTCCCCAATTTCCTGCTCTGTCTTATAACAATTATAAGTTGGAGCGGGATCAACGTTCCCCAGCTCAGTATAACAAGCGGGTTCGGTCAATATATCCGTATTATTATCTCGATTAAGGCGTGATATGGTCGGTACCTGGAGAGAGAGAGAAGAAAACACTCAGCATATGCTCTTGCAAGATTAGATTGGTTATCTAATATATCTAATCAGGATGTCTCCCACTGTTTTTATCAAATCTTCCTTCAAACCCTAAAAGGAAAGACTGGCCGGGATTAATTACACGCTACAAGTTCGCCAATCATTCAGCCAGGCCAGTGTCGGTACTTTGAGGGAGGTCCCCCGTGCTTTCGCACGAACCTAATTAAAGTAAACCTCATTTTCCCATAGGCGTAACCTCGTTAACACCTTTCTAGACACCTACTTGATCAGCTAATTGTAATGTGTAAAACTCTCCCAGGAGTAACTCTTACTCGCAGCGGGTATCGGGATCCAACTATCTCATAGAAGGTATGCAATCTCATTGCAAATTTCAACACTTGAAATTCCCGATAATATTTTGCCCCAAGCATCCTATGACCTTGACGGAGGTCAACAAACCACAGGGTGCAAGTCAAGTTCAACCCGTCATTTCTTGATTGAATCAAACCCACCCGCACGACCTTTGACGGAGGTCAACAAGGTCGTACGACTACCCTAATCCAATCTGCATTATATGCATAAGCAGATAAATACTAGTTAGCTACCGCACACTACGCCTTGACGGAGGTCAACAAACATAGCACGAATACTAAGTAGGACTTATCTGAAATGACGGAGGGCTACGACAGGTTTTTCTGAAAACCTATTGCGTAATGAACTTGATATCGTTGTAGAATCAAATGATTTTAAAATGAAGTGTTTTTGAGGCTTTTCTAGTTTTGATAAAGGGGTCACTCCCGGTGAAGGGATCGTCGGCCCTTTCCTCATCGAATAAGGTGCAGGGTATATCATATATACCACTATGCAAAGCAAGAACTATAGAAGCAATCAAAAGACAAACCGAGGGTTGTAGCATCTGCCAATCATTGCTAAAGGGGTCACTCCCGGTGAAGGGATCTCGGCCCTTTCCTTATCGAATAAGGTGCAGGATGTTCTACAAGGAACACCGCGATGCAAAGCAAGAACTGTAGCTACCTGTTTTTGAAAATTCGATTCCACAACATCTTTTAGGTTTCTTTTTCTTTCATTAATCATATTAATGAAGTCCCATCAATTAAGCACCTAAACATCATAAATAAATATGACGGACACTTATGCCATCCGCATTCGCCTCGATGTCCCCTCGTGTACTGTTAGGTTAGGTAACTAACGGCAGAGCGGGGCAAGGCAAGCGCGGGTGTAAAACATAAGTAACGTCTATATAATATATCATATATACTATATACAGTATCTGTCACAACATATCAAATGATCACATCACAGATAACGCAGCAGAAAATATCATATGAAATATTGGATATACTAGGACGTCCATGTTTTATTTTGAGCCTCTATAAAACACGGATTCCACGGTCGCGATGAATAGCCAAACCCACACCCATAGACCCCTACGAGAGCGATAAGCAACCCTTACAATTCTAGAGTTAGGAGACCTGGACTCGACTCCTCAAGTTGGTCTCCCACTGGACTCCAGAACCCAGTTACTTGTGCTCTCCTCCTTGGGTCTATCCTAGTGCGGAAAAGTAAATAATATACAAAAGGTGACATCATCCTCAGCCCGAAAGTGCCCCAACAAAAGAATATTATATACAAGTTTTTACATGAATGAAAATGAAAAACACTCATCTCACATAAGAAACCCCGGCTATTCAGAACGCGACGATCCAATATAACATATCCAGCAATACATAACATCTCATATCATCAACGTAAGCAAGTATGCGTATCCCGATTGTCGTTGATGTATAGCAACGAAGCCGGTGATACACCACATACTACGCTTATGGTCACAGAAAAGAAAGTGTAAAACTACAACAGTTGGAATCCGGAACCTCTTTAGACATCGCATGCCTAACTAAATGAATTCCTTAGACATCGCATGCCTAACAATTATAAACCCCGCATTTTAGTCTCATTATCGAAAACACTTTTCAATATCAAGTCAGGCAATTCAACAAGATTCCCGACAACCTGATCGAATGCTCGTCGCAAACTTTAGTAGACGGCCGCACCCCCGATGCCGTCGACGAAGTGCACTAAGGCGGAACACCGCTGCCGCGAGCACCCTAACGGATGCTTTTGGCGACGGGGTTCTCCTACAGTCACTTGATCGGGGCTATAGGGCATGGCTGTTTATTAAGTTTACCCGGCGAGTATCCGCGTACGCTACGTGATTGCGAAGGACTTTTGATCACATCAAAATTCCGTGGCAACCGATCAATTGAGACTAAACTGCTATGTTTATAACATTCAAATTAGTTATCTCATAACTACATGTGGATTCCAAATATTTTATCATATTCCAGATAAATAGACAATGTTAAACTTTCCGATCGAATAATCAAACACCCAAGTTTTCCCAATAGCTCAACACTTGAGCGGAGTTCAAAAATATCCATCACATGCCACAGTACCAATGGTCCAGCCGTAGAAGGGTCAAGCCAACGCCTCACATGTGGCACGCCATACTGTCCCAAACCCTAAGGTTCAAAAGGCAGTTCAAGATGGTCACATAATCGAGTTAAGGTTTGTTGTCTTCTAGAGGGTCCACCGCGTTACTTGCATGACTTAGAAAGTTTCAAACTCGAGAAAAAATCCAACTTTTGAAAAAATTTCCGACTGGGGAAAAAGTGAGTTATTGATATCCATTCGAACTATTTAACAGTTTCTAAAAATATCCGGAACAAACTAAATAAAGTTAAATATCCGATCGAATCAACGAGTCCCCAATACAACCCTAGAAAACTCAACACTTGAGTGGAATAAAAAAATTCCCAGAAAAAATTGACAAGAAAGGACCTACGAATAAATATATGAAATATGAGGGACTAAGTCCAAATTTTGGCCGCGGAACCGCCGCCAAACCCTTGGTTTGGCCGCGGTTCCGTGGTCATTTCAGGGACTTAGTGGACCGTACTTCACAGTAATTCTTAGTTTTTCCTTCTTGTTTTTCTGAGCATTTTCAATTCATAAAAAATCACATTTTCAAAAAATGTACAGAGAAGGGTTTACATCGGGGTTTCCGGATTCGATCGGACTTTAAACTTCGTCTAGACTTCGCCTAAAGCTCTAGCTTGTCTCTGATACCACTGTAGGGTTGCTAGGCACGCGCACAAGGGTCTATGAGGCATCAACCATGCCCTATTAAAATTTTAGCCGTGCCGAACAACTCTAATACGGATCTTTAAACTAGGGTTTAGGCAAAAAATAGCAAGTTAACAACTTTAACTACAAGTGAAAGGGAATACAACCTTTGTAGATCCGGTCCTTCACTTCAATAGCTCCGTGTAGATGTCCCCTTCGCTGCGATCGTGAACTTCGGACTCTGGAGAAGATCCACAAGAAGAACGAACGTGCTTGCTACGATGACTTCGAGGCCGAAGATGATCTACGTCGGGGAGACACTAACTCAAGCTATTCCTTCACTAGGTCATAAACTTTGTGAAGAGAACACACTCTACTACATGGCAAGTGGTAGAGGATGAAAAAGTAGGAAGTGGGCTTACTTTAGAATTGATTTTCTCACACTTTTTCTCATGGCACCATTGGAGCTAGTAAGCTTTTCATGGAGCTTGATGAAGAAGAAGAAGAAGAAAGAATAAACTCATCATATGAATTATTCTCATCTCAATAATGTAACCATGGGTGAGTTAAGCTATCATGCTTAACTCATATAGAGAATTAACCAAAGCATGAGGTTAAAGGTTGGGTTAACTAAATATCCATAAGAATGACAAAAGAGTTGACTTTGTCAATGTTTCCACAAGCTTCATGAAAGCTTAAGAACTTTGACAAAGTCTTTCTCTTTTGTTATTCTAAAGATATAAACAAAACCCTAATCTTTATCCTAATCTTGGTATAAGTCTCATACACCCATCTTTGATGTATCATCAAGCATGATACAATCATATGTACAGAAATATATATCACATATACACTCATGCACAATCAAGTGAGAAAATAAATCTTAAGTGAGCTAATACTAGTTAATGTAATGTAATATATCAAATATATAATTATACATTAAATTATTAAATCAACTCTTGATTTAATAACCCGGTTATAACCGACTAATATCATGTGTAACAACTTATCGAACTTGATCCGATAACCCGGCTATATCGCATACAACCGATCAATGTTACTAATCGCGAGAATAGAATACGGTATCTCATATCGTATCAATCTCGGTCCTGCACATATCATATATGTGCTCCTACTCCGTTTCGGTTGAGCCAGGAAACCCCTGTGTAGGACTCTAAAGACTCGTCAATACGCCGGCAGTAGGTGATGATCATATCAAATACACACAAGCCGCAAGTGGTGTGCTAAACGTAACGGCCACCCGGAGATTGAGCGATCATAAGATCAACAAGAAAGCCCGCTAGTACTCCTGCGAATCCAATCAGTAACACTCCCGTACAGTCCGGTCTCGTCGTCTGATATGTCGCATATCTCGCCTAGGGGTGGTAAACGTCAGACCCCAGTAGCTCGATAAGTCGTGTCGATATGAGGTCTATAACAGTTTGAGAAACTACTGATAACACTTACCAGTAAATCTCAGAAACCCTGGCGAGGGATTTCCAGCTATAGCCAATCGAACACAGCGCAACATCAACTCCCTATACCGGGAGAGACGAATCCCCTCCTATCGCTCATTGCCTCCATGTGATTCGGGACTGTACCCAAAAGCCACCTTTTTGCACGCCCACTTGGACGTGGTATGATGGAAATCAAAGCACAGTGGGAATCACACAAGACTCTATGACGATCTCGGGTCAACAGACTAACCTGTACCAGTGTCACCAGAGAACTGCCATCTGACGTAAGGTATAATACCATCTGGGAGTTCTCGGCAAGTCCGTCCAGTGTACCCAGTCTCTACTGAGCACCCATACACCATCCTTGATGTCAAACACCGATGGATATGGGATCATCCATCGCCCATCATATGGGTCAAGATGCGTATACGCTAGTCTACTCTGGTGCATCGATGCCCTGTCTTGATACACCCACGACTAGGGACCTTGAAGGATATACTTATGGACTACCATGTCCCCACTAGTATGATCCGCATCATAGTCCAGGTAGTCAAGTACACATCCTAAAGGCTTTACCAACATGTGACAGAGAGACAATCAGTATACACATTAAATTAAAGAGTAACCAGATAGCATACTATCATGTCGAGCAAGAAAGTCCTCCCTATATATGTCCAAGCATCCACTACAATATACATCGTATGTACAGTAATGGCCTCTACGGCATACATATAACTAACAGCTACACTCGGTCATTCTCCACTTATCACAAGGATTCTTCATATAGGATCAAACTGATACCTACTAAATCCCGGGTTTTGGATCTATGAGATAGATCTAATTGGATGTTAGGATACTCGCTAGTTGTAGTGAGATGGTATCAATCGATCCTAGGAGGAATCACTGGAAAGGTTCCAGGGTGATAAGGACGACTGAATTTCAGTCGCAGGCATTGTCTTTACCCTCAGTGGAGGGACGGTATGTTGGAAGAGTTCCAGGGTACATACCATAACATACTAGATGATTAAAGGAAAGATATATCGTTACCAAGGATGCTGCCAAAGAGGCAGTCTGGATATATAAGTTCATGAGATGAACTTCGTTCCTACCATTGTGTGACAATGGAATTGTGGCTTTTGCCAAGGAACCCCCCGTCCTATCAGAAATCCAGATATAATTCTTAGGTAGTATCACCTGATCATGGAGATGGTTGATCTCCAGGGAGATCGAGATTAGGAGAGCTGACACAGAGGACAATAGCGCGGATCCACTCACAAAGGGCTTTTTCCCAGTAGAGACTTTTATGGGATGGTTGAGTATGAGATACTTCAACTACAGCTAATTGTTGGGTATGCGATACCACAAAAGATGGCCCTAGTGCAAGTGGGAGATTGTTAGTTATATGTATGCCCTAGAGACCATTACTGTACATACGATATATATTGTAATGGATGCTTGGACATATATAGGGAGGACTTTCTTGCTCGACATGATAGTATGCTATCTGGTTGTACTTTATCTTAACATGTACTCTGATTGTCTCTATATTACATGTTGATAAAGCCCTTAGGATATGTACTCGACTACTGGGACTATGATGAGATCATACTAGTGGGGCCACGGTAGTCAACGAGTACATCCTATAACTGTTCCTAGTCGAGGGTGTATCGAGACAGGGCATCGATGCACCAGAGTAGACTAGCGTATACGCATCTTGATCCATATGATGGGCAATGAATGATCCCATATCCATCGGTGTTTGAAATCAAGGATGGTGTACGGGTGCTCAGTGGAGACTGGGTACACTGGACGGACTCGCCGAGAACTCTCAGATGGTATTATACCCCACGTCAGATTGCAGTTCTCCGGTGACACTGGTACAGAGTAGTCTGTTGACCCGAAATCGTCATAGAGTCTTGTATGATTCCCACTGTGCTTTGATTTCCATCATACCACGTCCAAAAGGGCGTGCAAAAAGGTGGCTTTTAGGTACAGTCCCGAATCACATGGAGGCAATGAGCGATAGGAGGGGATTCGTCTCTCCCGGTATAGGGAGTTGATGTTGTGCTGTGTTCGATTGGCTATAACCGGAAATCCCTGGCCAGGGTTGCTGAGATTTACTAATAAGTGTTATCAGTAGTTTCTCGAACTGTTATAGACCTCATATCGACACGACTTATCAAGCTACTGGGGTCTGACGTTTACCACCCCTAGGCGAGATATGCGACATATCAGACGACAAGACCGGACTGTACGGGAGTGTTACTGATTGGATTCACAGGAGAATGTACAGGCTTGCTTGTTGATCTTCTGAGCACTCAATACCTTGGTGGCTGTTACATTTAGCTGACCGCTTACAGCTTGTGGGTGTTTGATATGATCATCACCTACTGCCGACGTATTGACGATTCTTTAGAGTCCTACACAGAGGTTTCTTGGCACAGGCAAAACGGAGTAGGAGCACATATGTGATATGTGCAGGACCGAGGATAATGCGATATGAGATACCGTATTATATTCTCGCGATATTTGATATCAGCCGGATCATCGGATCAAGTGTTGATTCGATAAATCGGTAATTGATATATTAGTCGGTTATATGCGATATAGCCGGATTGCCGGATCAAGTGTTGATTCAATGATTTAATGTATAATTATATATATGATATATTAAATTACATTAAATAATATTAGCTCACTAAAAGATTCTTTTTCTCACTCGGGTAATGCATTGATATATATGCGATATATGTTAATTGTATTATTTTATTTTGTTACAATAAATATTATATATGTGTTATATAATATTGTAACATGATATGATTACTAATGCAACATGTTTAGTGGAGATTAAACAAGATTAGGGTTTGATTTGGGTTAGTTCATTCATGAACCTTCTAGAAGGTTTCTTTTTGTTTTTGCAAAGATATTTTCAAGTGACTCATTCTTAACCCAACCCAAACCCTTACCCTTGGTTAAGTCTCTACAAAGGTTTGTTTAACCATGGTTTCATTATTCATCATTATTATTATCCTTTCATTATTCATCACAAATGGATCACCATTCTTCTTCTTCTTCCTTTTGCTTAGAAAAGCTTTCTAGCTTTGATCCAAGTGATGATTTTGAGTGAGAATAAGAAAACAAAATAGAGCAAAAATCCTACTTCATCATCCTCATCTACCCTTACCCTTTAGATGAGAGTGTTCACTTCATTTAGTGAGTGAGAGCTTGTGTTAATGAAACTTCAAGGTAGATCATCTTTCTTATCGAAGATCGGAAGCAAGCTTGTACCTTTCTCTTCGTGGAGCCTCTCGAGAGTCTGGAACTTGATGATCACAGCGAAAGGACTTCAACACGGAGCTTAAGAAGTGAAGGACCGGATCTACAAAGGTTGTAATCCCTCTCACTTAGTGTTAAAGTGTTTAACATGCTTGTTTTCGCCTAAACTCTATTTTAAAGATCCGTCTTTGGGTTGTTCGGCACGGCTAAATTTTAAATCGGGCATAGTTGATGCCTCGTAGACCCTTGTGCGCGTGCCTAGCAACCCTACACTATTGGTGTTAGACATCCAGGATTGTATACAGGTGCTCATTGGATGAGTTACACTGGACGGACTCCCGAGAACTCCTAGTTGGTAATATTCCAATGTCAGGCTGTCAAGATCCGAAAAGTACGGAACATGACCGGCACTTAAATTACGAAACGTCTTGAGGCGTTCGTAATCTAAGTAAGCCAAAGCCCAGAAATCCAAACCAAGTAAAGTAGTAGAGTGAAGGAAAAACCAATTTTAAAGCAAGAAGTTTAACAACATAAGCCGAAGTATGCAATTTTAAAATCTCAAGTCTTTTCTGAAAATTTCGGCAGAGTTTCCTTTGTAAATACTGACCCCAAGCGGGTACAAAACCTGATAAAACATGTATAATGAATAAAGGCATCCCCAAGCGGGAGCTAGCTCTTCGCCAACCGGCGGACAAAACCACACAATGCAATATAATATACAACGCCGAAAGGCGAGGATCAAAACTCAGGATAAAAATCTAATATCATTAAGAAAACCAGAGGAAAACCATAATAATACAGCGCGCGACTCTAAGGTCGAAAGAATAAACACCGGTCATCTATCTCAATCAAATATACAAGTCTGGTTGATGGAGTTTTACTAGATACAACTGAAATAACAAATAAACAATGGTGGTTTTGATGCAAAACAACCCACCTACCAAAGAAAATCACCCTGAATGAAATTATGTGCCAGCAAGCTGCCAATGAAACCTGTACATCTAACCTGAAAGAAAAAAATTGGCATAACGGGGATGAGTTGCCAACTCGTGAGTAGAAAACATTTACGAGTAGAAATCGCATGTATAACGCAATCCTAGGTCATACGATCAGTAATATCCTCAAAATAATACTATGGCCGGAAGCATAATATAGTGGTAAGGGTAAACATCTATCCCTAAGTGTGATACTAAGTACTCGTGGCAGTGCCTCAGGTAACAACATGTTACTAATATGATGTACAAATGTCAGGTAGCAATATGTCACTAAAATGATGTGCAAATGCATATAATGATAACATAGTACATCATGAATCGAAGAACTATTTTTCTTTATTTAATGAGATTTCAGTATGTATATAAGTCGAGATATCATCAATGAAATCAACCTAGGATCCGTGTAAAGCATCAACACAAAACATAAATCTCAAATCTCAATATCTCAGTGTCTCAAATCTCAATATCTCAATACCTCAGGCTCCGTCAGTCCGGATCGACCCATATCATCAATCACACGACCATGAATGGTATCCTCCGGATTTCCGCCGCGCCAAGTAAAATCACCGGTAGGCAGTCTGCCCATGCCGGGCTCATCGTCTACAACTCGAGCTTCTTTTCCCGAGATACCATACCGGGCCCACCATGTACCCGAGACGGTTCATCCAACTCCTCGAATCGGGTCTCGAAAATATCTCAGAACCGAGAAAACATCATGGTGGACAATACTCAACATATCAAGGAAAACCGCATTTTTTCTCTTTAAAATAATTCATTGGTTTACAAAACTTTCACATGCGGTTTCAAAATCCGGAAAATATCAAGAAGAATCCGAAATCATCAAGTCACCATGTCAATAACAATGAAACCCGGCATAAATCTCCATAATACTGCATAACCAATGAATATATGGATGCATCTGATATCATGCAATAATTAAACTAGCATATGAAAGCTATAACATGTAGCAACTATCAGTTAGCTAGCTATGTCAATAAAATAGTATTTTCTAATGTGTACGTGACATGGCAATTACCGATGAAGATGCGTGTGAGCCGGCAAGCAAGTGTATGTGGAGCATACGCATCATCGGTAATGGTGCTGGTGTCCTGACAGCAGGGTTCTCTAATAATTACAGATAACATATGTATAAGCATGCAATGCGACGAAACATCATAGATATACAGAAAGCGATATGATAACAGCAACACTGAAGAATAAACCTATCCAATATACGAGTCTTACAATTTAGTATTTAAAATACTCACAATTCTCCACTTTTGAAAACAAGTATGACTCGAGCCCAGTCAAAAGGGTAAGGAAATCCACCTAAGTCTGAGTCGATATATATATATATATCTAGTAGTCGGTGATCTTGCTTCTATAGTATCACGTACGATACAATATATATATATATATATGATATCCTCGAGACAAGAGTGCGGATCTAACATCATAAATATATCTCGTACGGTAAATCTATCGTACGGCATCCCTAAATCCGGGTACCGGTCAAATATCATATTTATCTCATTACTCATCTGATATCCTTATCATCACATATCATGAACAAGGGGGGTACCGATCTAAGTCTAGTACAATACTAATATCATCAACATAAATGTATGCGTGTGTGCAAATACACATCACCCAATCAATCCGCTAATATCACGTCGTATCTCCTAATACGAACCAATCACATCACCGATCTCATAGCACCATGCCCAATCTCATCGACTCATTTCCAAATCCCACATACCATTCTCAACATCCATACATGTGTATATGTTAGTTATGTATATGCCCTAGAGGCCATTGTTGTACATATGATGTATATTATAATGGATGCTTGGATATATATAGAGATGACTTTCTTGCTCGTCATGATAGTATGCTATTTGGTTTCACTTTATCTTAACATGTTGACTTGTATTGGATTACTGTTTTACTCTCACATGTTGATAAAGCCCTTAGGATCTGTACTCGACTACTGGGACTATGATGAGATCATATTAGTGGGGCCGCGGTAGTCGATGAGTACATCCTATAACTGTTCCTAGTCGAGGGTATATCGAGACAGGGCATCGATACACCAGAGTAGACTAGCGTATACGCATCTTGACCTATATGATGGGCGATGGATGATCCCATATCCATCGGTGTTTTGACATCAGAGATGGTATACGGGTGCTCAGTGGAGACTGGGTACACTGGACGGACTCGCCGAGAACTCCCAGATGGTGATATACCACACGTCAGATGGCAGTTCTCCGGTGACACTGGTACAGGGTAGTCTGTAGACCCGAGATCGTCATAGAGTCTTGTGTGATTCCCACTGTGCTTTGATTTCCACCTTACCACGTCCAAGAGGGCGTGCAAAACGGTGGCTTTTGGGTACAGTCCCGAATCACATGGAGGCAATGAGCGATAGGAGGGGATTCGTCTCTCCCGGTATAGAGAGTTGATGTTGTGCTGTGTTCGATTGGCTATAACTGGAAGTCCCTGGCCAGGGCCGATAAGGAGATTTACTGGTAAGTGTTAGTAGTAGTTTCTCGACCCGTTATGAGCCACACATCGACACGACTTATCGTTTACTGGGGTCTGACGTATACCACCCCTAGACTTGATATGCGACATATCAGACGAACAGACCGGACTGTACGGGAGTGTTACTGGTTGGATTCACAGGAGAACGCACAGGCTAGCTTGTTGATCTTCTGATCGCTCAATACCTGGGTGGCTGTTACGTTTAGCTGACCGCTTGCAGCTTGTGGGTGTTTGATATGATCATCACCTGCTACCGGCGTATTGACGATTCTTTAGAGTCCTACACAGAGGTTTCTTGGCTCAGGCGAAACGGAGTAGAGGCACATATGTGATATGTGCAGGACCGAGAATAATGCGATATGGGATACCGTATTATTATCTCGGTATATTTAGAAATGAACCGGGTCATCGGATCAAGTGTTGATTCGATGAATCGGTACATGATATATTAGTCGGTAATATTCGATATAGCCGGATCGTCGGATCAAGTGTTGATTCGATGATTTAGTGTATAATAATATATATGATATATTATTACATTATCTAATATTGGCTCGCTTTATTATTTCATTTTCTCACTGGATGATACATTGATATATATGCGATATATGTTAATTGTATTATTTTCTTTTGTTGCAAATATATAATATATATGTGATATATATTATTGTGACATGATATGATTAATTGTTAAATATGTTTAAGGATGATTAATTGAGGTTAGGGTTTGTTTTGGGTTAGATGCTTCATGCACCTTCTAGAAGCTTTATTCTTTTGTCATTCTTAGGATATTTTTGGATGACACTTATTTAACCCAACCAAACCCTAACTCTAGTTATTTCTCTACTAAATCCTAGCCACTCATCCTTGACCATGGTTTATAATTCGATCATATAGCTTTTATTCTATTCATCACAAAAGAGATTGATTCATAATCTTTTCTATTATCATCTTCTTCTCTCTTGAAGAAAGCTTGCTAGCTTTTCTTTATGTGATGAAATAATATGAGAAAATGATTTAAAAAGAAAGCAAAATTACTACTCTCTCATCCTCATCTCATCTAGCCCATGGGATTAGTGTGTTCATCTCTTTTGAGTGAGAAAGCTTGAGTCTTTGCAACTTCGAGGTAGATCATCGGAGATTTGGAATACTTCGAGCTAGCATGGATCGTTCGAGTCGTGGAGCCTCTCATGAGTCCGGGAGATCGTGGATCGCGGCAAAGGGACTTCTACTCGGAGCTTGTGAAGTGAAGGAGCGGACTACAAAGGTTGTAATCCCTCACACTTAGATAAAAGTTATCTTCTTGCATGTTAAACCCTAATAATCTAGCAAAGATCCCGGCTTTGGGTTGTTCGGCACGTCTAAATTTTTATCCGGGCATGTTTGATACCTTTTGAACCTTCACAAGAGTGCCTAGGAACCCTACAGTGGTATCAGAGCCTAGCTTGAGCATTAGGCGATGTGTTTACGAACTTAAAACTCCGATCGAACCCGAAACGACAAAATTGGACCCCTCTCTGGAAATTTTTTAAATTTTGGGATTTTTCTGAATTAAAAATATGTAAAAAAAATCAGCAGGGAATTCTAAGATTTACCATAAAACCCGAGCCCCCAATTCGATCAAACGGCGGCGGAACCGCGGCGTAAGCATGCTTACGCGGCGGTTCCGCGGCGGATTGATAGGATTGTGACACGTGGCTTTTATGGTAATGTCCGTAGGTGCTTGTTGATACTTCTGGGTATTTTTAATCTGTTTCAGGTGTTGAAAATTTTGGGGTTTGTTTTGTAATAGTAGACTCGATCGGAAATTTTAAATTCGTATTTCTTTCCGGATATTTAGAAATTGTTAAACTATTTGAACGGATATCATTAACTCACTGTGTCCCGGTACGACAAACTTTCAAGTGTTGAAATTTCTTCGGGTTTAAATCTTTCGGAAAAATTGTACAAGTTAAGCGGTGGACCCTCTAGAAGACAACAAACCTTAACTCGATTATGTGATCGTCTTGTACTGCCTTTTGAACCTTCGGGATTGGGGCAGTACGGCGTGCCACATGTGAGGCGTTGGCTTGACCCTTCTACGGCTGGATCACCGGTACTGTGACATATTCTGGGATTATTTGAACTCCGCTCAAGTGTTGAGCAGTTTAGGAAATTTTGGGTGTTTGATTATCTGTTCGAAAAGTTTAATACTGTCTATTTATCTGGAATGTGATACAATATGTGGAATTCATAGAGTTAGGCATGAAATGCGAAGTATGTGATATTTCGGATTTACGATGTCTAAAGTGATTGTGGATTCCAAATGTTGTAGTTTTACACTTTCTTTTTTGTGACCGTAAGTGTAATATGTGATATCGCCGGTTTCGTTGCTATATGTCAACGACAATTGGGATGCGCATATTTACTTACGTTGATGATATGTGATATTATGTGTTGTTGTGATATGTTATATTGGATCGTCGCGTTCAGAATAGCCGGGGCTTTTATGTGAGATGAGGGTTTTTATTTTCATTCATGTAAAATTCATTTGTAATGTAATATTCTTTTATTTGGGGCACTTCCAGGTTGCGGTTGATGTCACCAGTGTATATTATTTACTTTTCCGCATTAGGTAGACCCAAGGAGGGGAGCACAAGTAACCGGGTTCTAGGGTCCAGTGGGAGGCCATCTCGAGGAGTCGAGACCGGGTCTCCTAACCCTAGAATTGGCAGTGTTACTTGCCGCTCTCGTAGGGGTCTTGGGATGTGGGTTTGGCTATTCGTCGCGACCGTGGAATCCGTGTTTTATACAGGTTCGTATTGAAAACACGGACGTCCTAGTATATCCAATATTTCATATATATTCTTCTGCTGCAATGTTCTGTGATGAGATCATATTACTGCCTGAGACGAATGCTTATACTATATATATATGCTGATATATAAATATTACTGCTTTCGTTTCTTCTGTGATGCTTAGGAAGCATAAGCTGATGGGATATTTATTAATGAGATTAATAAAAAGAAAAGAAACCTAAAGATGTTGTAGAATCAAAACTTTATAAAAAGGGTAGCTACAGTTTTGCTTTGCACAGTGATATATACGATATATCCAGCACCTTATTCGATGGGGAAAGAGCCGACGATCCCTTCTCCGGGAGTGACCTCTTTAGCGAAACTGGCAGATGCTACAAAACGCGGTTTGTCTTTTGATTGCTTTTAATGTTTTGCTTTGCACAGCGGTATATATAATATATCCTGCACCTTATTCGATGAGGAAAGGGCCGACGATCCCTTCACCGGGAGTGACCCCTTTAGCGAAACTAAGAAAAGCCTCAAAAACACTCCTTTTGAAAAACTTCACTCGATTCTACGACGATATCAAGTTCATTACGCTCAGGGTTTTCTGAAAAACCTGCGTAGCCCTCCGTCATTTCAGATAAGTAATATTTAGTATTCGTGCTACGGTAGTTTGGCATGCGTCAAGGCGTAGTGTACGGTAGCTGATTATTACTTATCTGCAGCATGAGATGCGATTGGATTAGGGTATTCGTACGGCGTTGTTTGGCATGCATCAAGGGTCGTACGGGTGGGTTTAATTCAATCACGAAATGTACGGGTTGAACTTGACTAGTGGACTATGGGTTGTTTGCGTCAAGGTCATAGCACACTAGGGGTAAAAGCTTTATCGGGAATTTCAAGCGTTGAAATTTGCAATGAGATTGCATACCTTCTATGAGATAGTTGGATCCCGATACCCACTGCGAGTAAGAGTTACTCCTGGGAGAGTTTTACACAAGACAATTAGCCGATCAAGTAGGTGTCTAGAAAAGTGTTAACGGGGTTATGCCTCTGGGAAAACGAGGTTTACTTTAATTAGGTCCGTGCGAAAGCACGGGGAACCTCCCTCAAAGTACCGACACTGATCTGGCTGAAAGATTGACGAAATTGTAAGGTGTAATTAATCCCGGCTAATCTTACCTTTTAGGGTTTTAAGGTAGATTTGATAAAAACAGTGGGAGACATCCTGATTAGATAAGATAATAACCAATCTAATCTTGCAAGAGCATACGCTAAAGTGTTTTCTTCTCTCTCTCTCCAGGTAGCGACCATGTCATGCCATAATCAAGATAATAAAATGGATGTATTGACTGAACCCGATTATTATACTGAGCAAGGGAACGTTAGACCCGTTCTTTCTTATAAGAGTTATAAGACTGAACAGGAAACAGGAGAATATCTGGATTCTCACTCCGCCCAAAAGAACATACATGTTGATGCATATTCTTCGGGTGTGTTAGTTATTGAGAACTGTTTCTCAGTTCACCCTACGTCCTGGGTATTAGATACCGGATCAGGATCCCACATATGTAAACAGTTACATGGGCTACGTAAAGGTAGAGAACTGGGAAAAGGTGATCATTCCGTTCAAGTAGGGAACGGTGCAAGTATTGTAGCCAAAGCAGTTGGCGAATATCACCTAGTATTGCCGAGTCGTAATACACTGATTCTAAATGAGTGCTATTATATACCGAACATGATGTGCAACATTATATCAGTTTCTTTATTGAGTAAAGAGGGATATAATTTTGTAGTACAGGATAATGTTATGAACATATTCCTAGATCAAAAGTTGATTGCATCAGGCTCGTTACATAATGGCATATTCATTCTAAATCAGAATACAGTCCTGAATATACAAAACACACACAAGAGGAAAAGTTCAGATATGAACGAATCCTACTTGTGGCATTGTAGACTTGGTCATATCAATGCGACACGACTGGCTAAGTTGCATAAAGATGGTTATTTGAATCCGTTCGAATTATCATCTTATGATACTTGCCATTCATGTCTCAAAGGAAAAATGACCAAAGCTCCGTTTAGTGGACACGGAGAAAGAGTTACCGAACTCTTAGGACTGGTACATAGTGATGTATGCGGTCCCATGTCTACGCATGCCAGGAACGGTTCTTCCTACTTCATTACATTCACTGACGATCTCTCAAGATTCGGATATGTGTTCCTGATGAAACACAAGTCTGAAGCTTTTGAGAAATTCAAAGAATATAAGCACGAAGTAGAGAATCAAACGGGCAAAAGTATTAAGATTCTTCATCTGATCGAGGAGGTGAATACTTAAGCAGTGAGTTCCTAGATTATCTAAAAGAGAATGGGATTCTCTCTCAGCTTACTCCTCCTTATACACCACAGCACAACGGTGTATCGGAACGAAGGAATCGGACCCTATTAGATATGGTGCGATCTATGATGAGCGATGCTGAGTTACCTATTTCCTTCTGGGGGTATACGCTTGAGACAGCCATATACATATTGAATCTAGTTCCGTCTAAACCTGTACCTACCACACCATATGAGATATGGAGTGGGAAGAGACCATATTTTAAACGAGTTAAGATATGGGGTTGTCCGGCCTATGTCAAAAGACAAAATCCAGACAAACTCGAGGCACGATCAGTCCTTTGCAAATTTGTGGGATATCCAAAGAATTCTCAAGGATATTTTTTCTACCATGCTGAGGAACAAAAAGTATTTGTTGCTCAACATGCTACCTTTTTGGAATTCTTTGGATTTTGGAAAATGCTCCTGAAGGGGTAAAACCCATTGGGAGCAAGTGGATTTTTAAAAAGAAATTTGGTGTAGATGGAAAAGTTGAGACTTTCAAAGCTAGACTTGTGGCAAAGGGTTTTCGTCAACGACCAGGTGTGGACTATGACGAAACCTTTTCTCCAGTGGCTATGCTTAAGTCCATCCGGATCTTACTTGCCATTGCTGCATACCATGACTACGAAATCTGGCAAATGGATGTTAAGACCGCCTTTCTAAACGGTGATTTAGAAGAGTGCGTGTACATGACTCAGCCAGAGGGCTTCGTAGATAGTGGGAGCAGCGGAAAGGTGTGCAAGCTGCTTAAATCCATTTATGGGTTAAAGCAAGCATCGCGGAGTTGGAACATCTGTTTTGATGTTGTAGTCAAAGAGTTTGACTTCATCAAAAATATAGATGAACCTTGTATCTATAAGAAGGTAGCAGAGGGTAAGGTTGTCTTCCTCGTATTGTACGTGGATGACATACTCTTGATAGGAAATGATATTCCTATGCTGCAATCAGTCAAGCTCTTCTTATCACAGAGATTCTCAATGAAAGATCTAGGTGATGCCTCCAGCATATTGGGAATCATGATCTATAGAGATAGATCTAAACGGATAATGGGATTGTCCCAATCCAGGTACATTGACACCATACTAAAGAGGTTTAGTATGGAAGAATCCAAGCGTGGGAACCAACCCACGATCTCTGGACTTAGAGATGTCTCCCAAGACTGATTTGGAGAGAGCTCACATGCAAGGGATACCCTATGCTTCGGCAGTAGGTGTTAGTTATATGTATGCCCTAGAGGCCATTACTGTACATACGATGTATATTGTAGTGGATGCTAGGACATATATAGGGAGGACTTTCTTGCTCGACATGATAGTATGCTATCTGGTTGTACTTTATCTTAACATGTACTCTGATTGTCTCTATGTTACATGTTGATAAAGCCCTTAGGATATGTACTCGACTACTGGGACTATGATGAGATCATACTAGTGGGGCCACAGTAGTCGATGAGTACATCCTATAACTGTTCCTAGTCAAGGGTGTATCGAGACAGGGCATCGATGCACCAGAGTAGACTAGCGTATACGCATCTTGAACCATATGATGGGCGATGGATGATCCCATATCCATCGGTGTTTGACATCAAGGATGGTGTACGGGTGCTCAGTGGAGACTGGGTACACGGGACGGACTCGCCGAGAACTCCCAGATTGTATTATACCATACGTCAGATGGCAGTTCTCCAGTGACACTGGTACAGAGTAGTCTGTCGACCCGAGATCGTCATAGAGTCTTGTGTGATTCCCACTGTGCTTTGATTTCTATCATACCACGTCCAAGAGGGCGTTCAAAAAGGTGGCTTTTAGGTACAGTCCCGAATCACATGGAGGCAATGAGCGATAGGAGGGGATTCATCTCTCCCGGTATAGGGAGTTGATGTTGTGCTGTGTTCGATTGGCTATAACCGAAAATCCCTGGCCAGAGTTGCTGAGATTTACTGGTAAGTGTTATCAGTAGTTTCTCGAACTGTTATAGACCTCATATCGACACGACTTATCGAGCTACTGGGGTCTGACGTTTACCACCCCTAGGCGAGATATGCAACATATCAGACGACGAGACCGGACTGTACGGGAGTGTTACTGTTTGGATTCACAGGAGAATGTACAGGCTTACTTGTTGATCTTCTGAGCGCTCAATACCTGGGTAGCTGTTACGTTTAGCTGACCGCTTGCAGCTTGTGGGTGTTTGATATGATCATCACCTACTGCCGGCGTATTGACGATTCTTTAGAATCCTACACAGAGGTTTCTTGACTCAGGCAAAACGGAGTAGGGGCACATATGTGATATGTGCGGGACCGAGGATAATGCGATATGTGATACCGTATTATATTCTCGCGATATTTGATATCAGCCGGGTCATCGGATCAAGTGTTGATTCGATGAATCGGTACGGATAAATATTAGTCGATTATATGCGATATAGCCGGATTGTCGGATCAAGTGTTGATTCGATAATTTAATGTATAATAATATATATGATATATTAAATTACATTAACTAATATTTGCTCACTAAAAGATTCTTTTTCTCACTCGGGTAATACATTGATATATATGCGATATATGTTTAATGTATTATTTTATTTTGTTACAATAAATATTGTATATGTGATATATAATATTGTAACATATTATAATTATTAATGCAACATGTTTAGAGGAGTTTAAACATGATTAGGGTTTGGATTAGGGTTAAACCTTCTAGTTGATTCTAGAAGCTTTACTTTGTCTTTGTTAAGATATTATGATAGATATTTACAAGTGACTCACCCTTTGACCTAACCCAAACCCTAACCCTAGTAAACTCTCTACAATGGTTACTACAACCATGGTTGCATAAATGATTATGATAACATTCTTTCTATTGATCACAAATGATTATTCATCTTCTTCCTCCTTCATTCTTTCATGAAAAGCTTACTAGTTTTTCAAAAGGTGATGAATAAATATGAGAAAAAGATAAATAAAGAGAGCAAAAATCCTACTTCATCATCCTCATCTTCCCTTTCCATTTAGATGAGGGTGTTCACATCATTTCATGAGTGTTAGCTTGTGTTAAAGAAACTTTAAGGTAGATCATCTTAGTATCGAAGATCGGAAGCAAAGGTTGCGTCTTTCTCTTCGTGGAACCTCTCGAGAGTCCGGATCCCGATGATCGCAGCGAAGGGACCACAACACGGAGCATATGAAGTGAAGGACTGGATCTACAAAGGTTGTAATCCCTCTCACTTAGTGTTAAAGTGTTTAGCATGCTTGTTTTCGCCTAATCTCTAGTTTAAAGTTCCGTATTCGGGTTGTTCGGCACGGCTAAATTTTAAATCGGGCATGGTTGATGCCTCGTAGACCCTTGTGCGCGTGTCTAGCAACCCTACAGTGGTATCAGAGCCAAGCTAGAGCTTTAGGCGAAGTCTAGACGAAGTTTGAAGTCCGATCGAACCCGGAAAACCCGAACAAACCCCTTCTCTGGAAATTTTCTGAAAGTTTGGATTTTTGCGAATTAAAAATTGCCAAAAAATTCAGCAGGGAATTGTATGAGATACTGTGAAGCACGTGGTGCTAACTCGACAAAGGAGGCGCGGAACCACGGCCCAACCCTGGGTTTCGCTGCGGTTCCGCGGCCACTTTGGTGAGTTACACCACGTGGCTTGCACAGTAATTCTTGTCTTCAAGTGCTGAGTCTTCTGGAAATTTTTATTTTTTTTTATTCAACTGTTGAATTATCTGGGTTGTATTGGGGACATAAAGATTCGATTGGATATTTTAACTTTGTTTAGTTTTGTCCGGATAATTTTTAGAAACTGTTAAAAAGTTCGAACGGATATCAATAACTCACTTTTTCCCCTGTCGGAATTTTTTTCAAAAGTTGGATTTTTCCTCGTGTTTAAGAACGTTCTAAGTCGTGCAAGTAACACGGTGGACCCTCTAGAAGACAACAAACGTTAACTCGATTATGTGACCGTCTTGAACTGCCTTTTGAACCTTAGGGTTTGGGGCAGCACGGCGTGCCACATGTGAGGCGTTGGCTTGACCCTTCTACGGCTGGACCATTGCTACTGTGGCATGTAATGGATGTTTTTAAACTGATTTCAAATGTTGAGATACATTGGGGAAATCTTGGGTGTTTGATGATTCGATCGGAAAGTTTAACTTTTTCTATTTATCTGGAATGTGATACAATAATTGGAATCCACAGGTAGTTATGAGATAACTAATTTGAATATTATAAACATAGCAGTTTAGTCTCAGATGATCGGTTGCCACGGAATTTTGATGTGATCAAAAGTCCGTCGCAATCACGTAGCGTACGCGGATACTCGCCGGGTAAACTTAATAGACAGCCACGCCCTATAGCCCCGACCAAGTGACTGTAGGAGAACCCCGTCGCCGAAAGCATCCGTTCGGGTGCTCGCGGTAGCGGTGTTCCGCCTTGGTGCACTTCGTCGACGATATCGGGGGTGCGGCCGTCTACTAAAGTTTGCGACGAGCATTCGATTAGTTTTTCGGGAATCTTGTTGAATTGCCCGACTTGATATTGAAAAGAGTTTTCGATAATGAGACTAAAATGCGAGGTTTATAATTGTTAGGCATGTGATGTCTAAGGAATTCATTCGGTTAGGCATGTGATGTCTAAGTAGGTTGCGGATTCCAACTGTTGTAGTTTTACACTTTCTTTTCTGTGACCGTAAGCGTAGTATGTGGTGTATCGCCGGCTTCGTTGCTATACATCAACGACAATCGGGATACGCATACTTGCTTACGTTGATAATATGAGATATTATGTGTTGCTGTGATATGTTATACTGGATCGTCGCGTTTGAATAGCCGGGGGTTTTATGTGAGATGAGAGTCTTTTCTTTTTCATTCATGTAAAATTCATTTGTATGTAATATTCTTTTATTGGGGCACTTCCAGGTAGCGGAAGCTGTCACCGTTGTATATTATTTACTTTTCCGCATTAGGATAGACCCAAGGCGTGGAGCACAAGTAACCGGATTCTAGGGTCCAGTGGGAGACCATCTCGAGGAGTCGGGACCGGGTCTCCTAACCCAAGAATTGGCAGTGTTACTTGCCGCTCTCGTAGGGGTCTAGGGATGTGGGTTTGGCTATTCATCGCGACCGTGGAATCCGTGTTTTATACAGGCTCGTATTGAAAACACGGACGTCCTAGTATATCCAATATTTCATATATGTTCTTCTGCTGCAATGTTCTGTGATGAGATTATATTTCTGCCTGAGACGAATGTTTATATTTTATATATATGAGATATATGTTATATTGCAGATTTCGTTGCAAAAGAGATGCTTGTGAAGCATAATAAAATGGGACTTCATTAATGAGATTAATGAAATAAAAGAAACTTAAGATGTTGTAGAAACTTTTTTATAAAAACTGGTAGCTCTAGTTCTTTCTTTGCATAGCGGTGTTCCTTGTAGAACATCCAGCACCTTATTCGATAGGGAAAGGACCGCGATCCCTTCACCGGGAGTGATTCCTTTAGCAATAACTGGCAGATGCTACAAACTCGGTTTGTCTTTTGATTGCTTCTATAGTTCTTGCTTTGCATAGTGGTATTTGTGAAATATCCTGCACCTTATTCGATGAGGAAAGGGCCGACGATCCTTTCACCGGGAGTGACCCCTTTAGCAAAACTAGAAAAAGCCTCAAAAACACTCCATTTAAAATCACTCGATTCTACAACGATATAAAGTTCATTACGCAAAAGGTTTTCTTAAAAACCTGTCGTAGCCCTCCGTCATTTCAGATAAGTAATAGTTAGTATTCGTGCTGCGTTTGTTGACTCAGTCAAGGCGTAGTGTGCGGTAGCTGATTAGTGCTTATCTGCAAAGCATATGATGCGATTGGATTAGGGTAGTCGTGCGGCCTTGTTGACTCAGTCAAGGGTCGTGCGGGTGGGTTTAATTCAATCGGGAAATGACGGGTTGAACTTTACTTGCGGTCTATGGTTTGTTGACTCAGTCAAGGTCATAGATTGCTTGGGGCAAAATATTATTGGGGATTTCAAGCGTTGAAATTTGCAATGAGATTGCATACCTTCTATAAGATAGTTGGATCCCGATACCCGCTGCGAGTAAGAGTTACTCCTGGGAGAGTTTTACACATTACAATTAGCCGATCAAGTAGGTGTCTAGAAAGGTGTCAACGGGGTTACGCCTCTGGGAAAACGAGGTTTACTTTAATTAGGTTCGTGCGATAGCACCGGGGACCTCCCTCAAAGTACCGACACTGGCCTGGCTGAAAGATTGGTGAACTTGTAAGTGTGTAATTAATCCCGGCTAGTCTTTCCTTTTAGGGTTTGAAGGAAGATTTGACTAAAACAGTAGGAGACATCCTGATTAGATATATTAGATAACCAATCTAATCTTGCAAGAGCATACGCTGAGTGTTTTCTTCTCTCTCTCTCCAGATAGCGACCATATCACGCCTTAATCAAGATAATAAAATGGATATATTGACCGAACCCGCTTGTTATACTGAGCTGGGGAACGTTGGTCCCGCGCCAACTTATAATTGTTATAAGACAGAGCAGGAAATTAGGGGAATACCAGATTTCCCGTACCGCCCAAACGAATAAAGTACATGTTGATGCATCATCTTCGGGTGTGTTTATTACACAGAACTGTTTCTCAGTATCCTTTACGTCCTGGGTATGAGATACCGGATCAGGATCCCGCATATGTAATCTGTTACATGGGCTACAGAAAGGTAGAGAACTGAGAACGGGTGATAAGTTTCATGAGACAAAAAACGATGCAAGTGTTGTAGCCAAGTCTGTTGGTCACTATCACCCTGTATTACCAGAATACATTGATTCTGAACAAATGTTATTAGATACCGAACCTGATATACAAAATCATATCAGTCTCTTTATTAGTAAAGAAAGGATATAATTTTGTATTGTTGGATAATGTTTTGAACATTTCCTATATCAATAGTTGATCGGTTCAGGCACGTTATCTAAAAGCATTGACGTTCTAAATCAAACCACAGTTCTTAGTATACGGAACACACACAAGAGGAAGAGTTCAGAAATGAACAAATCCTTCTTTAGGCATTGTAGACTAGGTCATATCAATGCGATCCGACTGGCTGAAGTTACATTTAGATGCATATTTAAATTAGTTTGAATTTACATCTTATGAAACTTGTCAGTCATGTCACAAAGATAAGATGACCATAGCTCTGTTTATTGGAAACAGAGAAAGAGTTAGTGAACTCTTGGGATTGATACATGCTCATGTATGTAAGTCCCCTGTCTATACATGCCAAGACCGGTTCTTTGTATTTCATTACATTCTCTGATAATCTCTCAAGATTCAGACATATGTTCCTGTTGAAACAGAAGTCCGAACCTTTTGAGATATCCACAGAATATAAGTTAGAAGTAGAGAACCAAAATACGGGTATAAGTATTATGTCCTTTGATAAGATCAAGGAGGAGAATACTTGAGCACGGAATTCCTGGACTATTCTAAAGGAGAATGAGATTCTCTCTCAGCATTACTCCTCCGTATACACCACAGCACGTCGGTGTATCGGGGCGGAGCAATAGCACCCTATTTGATATGGTGTGCTCTATGATGAGTACTGCTGAGTTTCCTATTTCCTTTTGGGAGTTATGCACTTGAGAAGCTGCATACCTATTGAATAGGGTTCAAATCAAATCAGTTGCCTACCACTTCATATATGATATGGAAAGGGAAGAGCCCATATCTTAAGCTTGTTAAGATTTGGGGTTGTCCGGCCTATGTCTAAAAGCAAAATCCGGACAAGCTCGAGGCAAGGTCTGTTATGTAGAACTGGAAAGGTTCCAGCTATACAAACTGCAGCTGATAATTTGGTAGAACCAAAGGATTCAATAGTTTCCAACAAACCTCAGCCTCTCCGCCGATCTAGTAGGGTTCCTCACCCACCTGAGAGATACTTCGGTTTCTCTATGACAGTGGGAGCGAGGAATGCATCATGAGATGATAACCCAACTAGTTTCGAGCTGGCCATCAGGAGTGGGACTCTGTAAGAATGGCTGGATGCTTATCGATCTGAGATGGAATCCTTATACACCAACAAAGTATGGACTTTTGTTGCTTTAACTGAAGGGTTAAATCCCCATCAGGAGTAAGTATATCTTGAGAAGATTACTTGGTGTACATGGAAAAGTTGAGACTTTCAAAGCTGTGCTTAAGTCCATCCAGATCCTACTTGCCACGGCTACATACCATGACTACGATATCTGGTGGTTGGGTGTCATGACTGCTTTTCTAAATGATGTTTTAGAAAAGAGCGTCTATAAGTACACAGCCAGAGGGCTTCGTAGACAATGGGAGCAGCGGAAACGTGTGCAAGATGTTTTATATGATAAAACAGGCATCGCGGAGTTGGAACACCTGTTTTGATGTGGTAGTCAAAGAGTTTGACTTCATCAAAATGGTAGATGAACCTTGTATATACAAAAAGGTAGTAGGGAGTTTGGTGGTGATCCTCGTAGAGTACGTGGATGACATACTCTTGATAGGGAAGGAGTTTCCTATGCTACGCTCGGTCAATCTCCGCTTATCACAAGGATTCTCCATATAGGATCAAAGTGATACCTCCTAAATCCTGGGTTTTGGATCTATGAGATAGATCTAATTGGATGTTAGGACACTCACTAGTTGTAGTGAGATGGTATCAATCAATCCTGAGGAGAATCACTGGAAAGGTTCCAGACTGATAAGGACGACTGAATGTCAGTCGAAGGCATTGTCTTCACCCTCAGTAGAGGGACGGTATGCTGGAAGAGTTCCAAGCTAGATACCGTGACATACTAGACGATTAAAGGCAAGATACATCGTTAACAAGGATGCTACCAAAGTGGCAGTCTGGATATATATATAAGTTCATAAGATGAACTTCGTTCCTACCATTGTATGACAATGGAGTTGTGGCTTTAGCCAAGGAACTACCGTCCCAACAGAAATCCAGATATAATTCTTAGGCAGTATCACCTGATCATGGAGATGGTTGATCTCCAGGGAGATCGAGGTTAGGAGAGTAGACACAGAGGACAACAGCGCGGATCCACTCACGAAGGCCTATTTCCCAGTAGAGACTTTTATGGGATAGTTGAGTATGAGATACATCAACCGCAGCTAATTGTTGGGTATGTGATACCACAACAGATGGCCCTTATGCAAGTGGGAGATTGTTAGTTATATGTATGCCCTAGAAGCCATTACTGTACATACGATGTATATTGTAGTGGATGCTAGGACATATATAGGGAGGACTTTCTTGCTCGACATGATAGTATGCTATCTGGTTGTACTTTATCTTAACATGTACTCTGGTTGTCTCTATGTTACATGTTGATAAAGCCCTTAGGATATGTACTCGACTACTGGGACTATGATGAGATCATACTAGTGGGGCCACGGTAGTCGATGAGTACATCCTATAACTGTTCCTAGTCGAGGGTGTATCGAGACAGGGCATCGATGCACCAGAGTAGACTAGCGTATACGCATCTTGACCCATATGATGGGCGATGGATGATCCCATATCCATCGGTGTTTGACATCAAGGATGGTGTACGGGTGCTCAGTGGAGACTGGGTACACTGGACGGACTCGCCGAGAACTCCCAGATGGTATTATACCATACGTCAGATGGCAGTTCTCCGGTGACACTGGTACAGAGTAGTCTGTCGACCCGAGATTGTCATAGAGTCTTATGTGATTCCAACTGTGCTTTGATTTCCATCATACCACGTCCAAGAGGGCGTGCAAAAAGGTGGCTTTTGGGTACAGTCCCGAATCACATGGAGGCAATGAGCGATAGGAGGGGATTCGTCTCTCCCGGTATAGGGAGTTGATGTTGTGCTGTGTTCGATTGGCTATAACCGAAAATCCCTGGCCAGGGTTGCTAAGATTTACTGGTAAGTGTTATCAGTAGTTTCTCGAACTGTTATAGACCTCATATCGACAAGACTTATCGAGCTACTGGGGTCTGACGTTTACCACCCCTAGGCGAGATATGCAACATATCCGACGACGAGACCGGACTGTACGGGAGTGTTACTGTTTGGATTCACAGGAGAATGTACAGGCTTGCTTGTTGATCTTCAGAGCGCTCAATACCTGGGTAGCTGTTACGTTTAGCTGATCGCTTGCAGCTTGTGGGTGTTTGATATGATCATCACCTACTGCCGGCGTATTGACGATTCTTTAGAGTCCTACACAGAGGTTTCTTGACTCAGGCAAAACGGAGTAGGGGCACATATGTGATATGTGCGGGACCGAGGATAATGCGATATGTGATACCGTATTATATTCTAGCGATATTTGATATCAGCCGGGTCATCGGATCAAGTGTTGATTCGATGAATCGGTACGGATAAATATTAGTCGATTATATGCGATATAGCCGGATTGTCGGATCAAGTGTTGAATCGATAATTTAATGTATAATAATATATATGATATATTAAATTACATTAACTAATATTTGCTCACTAAAAGATTCTTTTTCTCACTCGGGTAATACATTGATATATATGCGATATATGTTAAATGTATTATTTTATTTTGTTACAATAAATATTGTATATGTGATATATAATATTGTAACATATTATAATTATTAATGCAACATGTTTAGAGGAGTTTAAACATGATTAGGGTTTGGATTAGGGTTAAACCTTCTAGTTGATTCTAGAAGCTTTACTTTGTCTTTGTTAAGATATTATGATAGATATTTACAAGTGACTCACCCTTTGACCTAACCCTAACCCTAACCCTAGTAAACTCTCTACAATGGTTACTACAACCATGGTTACATAAATGATTATGATAACATTCTTTCTATTGATCACAAATGATTATTCATCTTCTTCCTCCTTCATTCTTTCATGACAAGCTTACTAGTTTTTCAAAAGGTGATGAATAAATATGAGAAAAAGATAAATAAAGAGAGCAAAAATCCTACTTCATCATCCTCATCTTCCCTTGCCATTTAGATGAGGGTGTTCACATCATTTCATGAGTTTTAGCTTGTGTTAAAGAAACTTCAAGGTAGATCATCTTAGTATCGAAGATCGGAAGCAAAGGTTGCGTCTTTCTCTTCGTGGAACCTCTCGAGAGTCCGGATCCCGATGATCGCAGCGAAGGGACCACAACACGGAGCATATGAAGTGAAGGACCGGATCTACAAAGGTTGTAATCCCTCTCACTTAGTGTTAAAGTGTTTAGCATGCTTGTTTTCGCCTAATCTCTAGTTTAAAGTTCCGTATTCGGGTTGTTCGGCACGGCTAAATTTTAAATCGGGCATGGTTGATGCTTCATAGACCCTTGTGCGCGTGCCTAGCAATCCTACAGTAGGCTCTATCATGTATGCGATGCTATGTACCAGACCCGATGTAGCATACTCACTAAGTGTAGGGAGTCGGTATCAAGCAGATCCTGGAGAGAGTCATTGGATAGCTGTGAAGAACATTCTCAAGTACTTGCGAAGGACTAAGGAGATGTTCTTGGTGTATGGTAACGGAGAACTCCAGGTGGAGTCCTTTACCGATTCCAGCTTCCAAAGTGATAAGGACGACTCTAAGTCGCATTCGGGTTTTGTCTTTACCCTTAATGGAGGGGCGGTATGTTGGAAGAGTTCCAAACAGGATACCGTTGCAGACTCGACGATGGAGGCTGAATACATCGCTGCCAACGATGCTGCCAAAGAGGCTGTCTGGATCAAGAAGTTCATTAGTGAACTTGGTGTGGTTCCATCCATTGAGCATCCAATACCTCTGTATTGTGATAACAATGGAGCTGTGGCTTTAGCCAAGGAACCCAGGTCCCATCAATAGTCCAGACATATTCTGAGGCGGTATCACATGATCAGGGAGATAGTTGATCGCCGGGAGATCGAGGTCAGGAGAGTAGATACGAAGGACAACACTGCGGATCCATTCATGAAGGCTATTCCCCAGATACAGTTTGAGAGATTATTCGGGATGCTAGGTATGCGATACTACAGCAGCTGGCCTTAGTGCAAGTGGGAGATTGTTAGTTATGTATATGCCCTAGAGACCATTGTTGTACATATGATGTATATTATAATGGATGCTTGGATATATATAGAGATGACTTTCTTTCTCGTCATGATAGTATGCTATTTGGTTTCACTTTATCTTAACATGTTGACTTGTATTGGATTACTGTTTTACTCTCACATGTTGATAAAGCCCTTAGGATCTGTACTCGACTACTGGGACTATGATGAGATCATATTAGTGGGGCCGCGGTAGTCGATGAGTACATCCTATAACTGTTCCTAGTCGAGGGTATATCGAGACAGGGCATCGATACACCAGAGTAGACTAGCGTATACGCATCTTGACCTATATGATGGGCGATGGATGATCCCATATCCATCGGTGTTTTGACATCAGAGATGGTGTACGGGTGCTCAGTGGAGATTGGGTACACTGGACGGACTCGCCGAGAACTCCCAGATGGTGATATACCACACGTCAGATGGCAGTTCTCCGGTGACACTGGTACAGGGTAGTCTGTAGACCCGAGATCGTCATAGAGTCTTGTGTGATTCCCACTGTGCTTTGATTTCCACCTTACCACGTCCAAGAGGGCGTGCAAAACGGTGGCTTTTGGGTACAGTCCCGAATCACATGGAGGCAATGAGCGATAGGAGGGGATTCGTCTCTCCCGGTATAGGGAGTTGATGTTGTGCTGTGTTCGATTGGCTATAACTGGAAGTCCCTGGCCAGGGCTGATAAGGAGATTTACTGGTAAGTGTTACTAGTAGTTTCTCGACCCGTTATAAGCCACACATCGACACGACTTATCGGTTACTGGGGTCTGACGTATACCACCCCTAGACTTGATATGCGACATATCAGACGAACAGACCGGACTGTACGGGAGTGTTACTGCTTGGATTCACAGGAGAACGCACAGGCTAGCTTGTTGATCTTCTGATCGCTCAATACCTGGGTGGCTGTTACGTTTAGCTGACCGCTTGCAGCTTGTGGGTGTTTGATATGACCATCACCTGCTACCGGCGTATTGAAGATTCTTTAGAGTCCTACACAGAGGTTTCTTGGCTCAGGCGAAACGGAGTCGAGGCACATATGTGATATGTGCAGGACCGAGAATAATGCGATATGGGATACCGTATTATTATCTCGGTATATTTAGAAATGAACCGGGTCATCGGATCAAGTGTTGATTCGATGAATCGGTACATGATATATTAGTCGGTAATATTCGATATAGCCGGATCGTCGGATCAAGTGTTGATTCGATGATTTAGTGTATAATGATATATATGATATATTATTACAATATCTAATATTGGCTCGGTTTATTATTTCATTTTCTCACTGGATGATACATTGATATATATGCGATATATGTTAATTGTATTATTTTCTTTTGTTGCAAATATATAATATATATGTGATATATATTATTGTGACATGATATGATTAATTGTTAAACATGTTTAAGGATGATTAATTGAGGTTAGGGTTTGTTTTGGGTTAGATGCTTCATGCACCTTCTAGAAGCTTTATTCTTTTGTCATTCTTAGGATATTTTTGGATGACACTTATTTAACCCAACCAAACCCTAACTCTAGTTATTTCTCTACTAAATCCTAGCCACTCATCCTTGACCATGGTTTACAATTCAATCATATAGCTTTTATTCTATTCATCACAAAAGAGATTGATTCATAATCTTTTCCATTATCATCTTCTTCTCTCTTGAAGAAAGCTTGCTAGTTTTTCTTTATGTGATGAAATAATATGAGAAAATGATTTAAAAAGAAAGCAAAATTACTACTCTCTCATCCTCATCTCATCTAGCCCATGGGATTAGTGTGTTCATCTCTTTTGAGTGAGAAAGCTTGAGTCTTTGCAACTTCGAGGTAGATCATCGGAGATTTGGAATACTTCGAGCTAGCATGGATCGTTCGAGTCGTGGAGCCTCTCATGAGTCCGGGAGATCGTGGATCGCGGCAAAGGGACTTCTACTCGGAGCTTGTGAAGTGAAGGAGCGGACTACAAAGGTTGTAATCCCTCACACTTAGATAAAAGTTATCTTCTTGCATGTTAAACCCTAATAATCTAGCAAAGATCCCGGCTTTGGGTTGTTCGGCACGTCTAAATTTTTATCCGGGCATGTTTGATGCCTTTTGAACCTTCACAAGAGTGCCTAGGAACCCTACAGTATATGAATATGTATATGCATAGTCCCATACCCATGCATATATACATATATACACATCCCCATATACGCACAAGAAAGTAAATGCATGTGAATGTGTGTGTGCGTGTATGCAAATCTTTACTCTAGGGGTTCCTGACTAAGAAATCCACTAAAGTTCTTTCTTCAATTCTCGCTAACACTAAACCCATAATCTCCTAAAGCTTCTCTTGCTAAGTGTTCATATCTCTCAACAATATATAAATGTATATCTATATCACATTACATCAATTCTCACAACTTTGCGGGGGTGCTATACGCCATCCACCCGACTTCCCCAGTAGATATAATCTACTCACATTGATCTTCGCTCTCTGGAGTCAATGACGCCATGCTCATCCTCATCGTCTCGAAGTCTACGTGAGGTACCTACACATCATAACATATCGTATCGCATTAAAATCCAAATCAAAAGCAAAACGACACGCTAAAAGCCTATAGGTTCGAACGTACGAACTACGCCTTCAAAACCACCAAACAACTCTCGATATCGTCGTACAAACGTCAAACCATAGAGTAAAAATCAAATTCCTAAAATCCAGAATTCAAAATTTGCTAAACAAAGCCACGAATCAAAACAGCAACACAAGGAAATGGTCCCGGATTTTACCCTAGGCCAAATTGGTCAATTCTGCACATATGGAGGGTCTAGTTTACAGCTAAAGGGACCACAGAACAAATACGAATCAATCCCAACCCACCCTGGCAGCAATTTGCGGCCGGATGGAATAAATCTGCGGCCTGGGCTTTGGGTTAGGGGCTTGGGTCTTCAGGGTACACTCCAGGTTGCCTGCACGACTCCTAGTATTCGCTAAATAATTTTTAGTGTCTCCGGGTTACTCCAGATTTCTCTGCACACCCCGAACACTCAAAAAACCAACATGGATCAATTCTAAAGTTTGTATTCTTTGTTCTAAACTCATTTCCAGATCTCTAATTTGATCCCTAGGGTCTTGTACAGCCACTACACATCACTAATTCCCCAAAATCCTCAAACCTTTCTCTTGAATTTTCTAAACACCACATACCCTAACCAAACACATTCTAAACTAATCTAGAATACAAGAAATCTAAAAATAAACTAAATGGAAGAATTTATACCTCCTTTAGGCCACTCAAGACAGCCCTAACTCCCCAAAGTTGTCAAAATCTCATTTTTCTTGGTCCAATGTGCTTCCCTTGAGCTTGTGCATGTTTTTAAAGAAATGGGTATGGGGTTTTGGTGAATATTTTGATATGGGTCAATGAAGGTAGAAGATGGAGGAAGAATAATAAAAAAAATGGTGTAGGAACAATGAGGCAGCACCCCCCTGTCTCTCTCAAGCATGGTCTTCTATCATGATTATGTCCCTTTTTCTCTCTCCTCAAGTCATCATTACACCATTTTTCCATTCTTTTTCTTTCTCACCACAATAAAACCAAATACATAACACAAATGAATTGAAACAACATGTAACATGTCATGGTGTACTAGCCATAAAAACTGTAGAAACACGGAATTGGCTTAATCGCGATTAGCAGTGCACTAATCGGGTTTTTATCATAACTGCATATAATAAATTTTAAAAATGCCAAATCCTTTAAATATATTTTTAAACGAATAAATCATTTTAATTTCCATTTATTTCATAGTTATAGGTATATATTTATACCCTTTTTCGAAAATCCCGATTTCGCAAATCGGGCAGTTTTCGGAAAATATCTTATTTTAATATTAAATTCCAAAAATAATATCTTATATTTTCTGAAATGTTACAATATTCCCCCTTTAAAGAAATTCGGTCCCCGAATTTAAATTTAAACCCCTCAATACTAAAACATTTCAGCAAAAAGATCAAGTCGTCGGAGCTCCGAAATCAGCAATACATAAAACGCATCATAGCACAATGCATGCGCATGAAGAATGAGCAGATAACTCAAAATCAAAACTCCGTTAAGCATCCCGCAATCATCGGAGTTATGGTGAAGACACCAATGTCAAATCCAATACGAAAACCATCATAATATGCATCAAAACTATACATGTAAGCATCATTAAAACATTAGAAAGATATGCCTGCCAAACTTTTTCATGTTGCTGTGCAATGCACGTATCTCGGCACAGTGGCGGACGTCTATTATAAGAAAATAACTCTCTCTATATATATCCTTTGTTTAATATGCACGTACCGCCGTTTTGAAAACAATTTAGAAGGGTTTCCTTGTTTTAAACGTTTCGTGTCATATCAGACACGTAGGTAAATACTGAGACTATAGCTCCCTTTCTGGAAATCCCTTCGATAACTATCAATGCATGTAAAATATATCCAGGTACTGTCCTCGGACTAGTTCTGCTCAGTACGAAACAATTAGTAAATATCATCAAAACGTACTACTCCATAAAAAAATCAATGCCAAAATGTGCATAAGAATGCCGCGTGCGTCTGATGCGCACGGAAAAATCGAAATCCATAAATGTGCAATACATGTGCATAAAACAACATCTAAGTACAAAGGGTGTGCACGAAACACCTGTCAGAGGCAACGGTGTGCCTGACAGCAATTATCAGGTGCATCTGATATGCACAAGATTCTCGATTTAGTGTATCTGGCATGCACCAAAATCGCATCTCATAGCATGCACCCAACATGCGTGAAAATCCAAATCATGTGCATCCATCATGCACGAATAAAATCTAAATCATGTGCGTCCAACATGCATGAAATCACGAAATCTAATATCTAGCGCCGAACATGCGCAAAATCCAAATCAGGTATACCGTGGTATATAATCTCACAATCATGTGTATTAGCGTGCACAAAAGCAAATCAAAATACTAAAAGTGCATGAAAACTATGCCGAAAGCATAAGTCAAATCATATGCATACCATAGGCATGAAATCAACATCAACATCTTGGATGATATCAAATCAAAATCAAGTGCAACTGTGGTGCACAAAATCTCAATCCAGTGCAACTAATATGCACGAATGGAAGTCCCAAGGGAGTGCATCCGGAGCGCACAAAACCAAATCTCATATCAAGTGCAATAAATACACACAAATCATAAATCAACACAACGGTGTACAAAAACATATCTCAAGTGCAATAACTATGCACAAAAACGTAAATACCCAGTAGGTGCAGCCATGATGCACGAAAACAATACCATAAAGCCCAATCATCAAAACTCAAATCCAAGCGATAAAAGCGTGATACTCAGATCACAACGCAAATCGCAACGAAAGACACTAAGGTACGCCTTCTACAATGTCGAAAAGTGTCGGTACGTTCAAAACTAGCAGAGCAAGAACATCCGCTACCTCCTGCTCACGGTCTGGCGTCTTCTGTCTCTGGGTCCTCATTTCTCTGTGGATTACCGATCTCGCAATCCATCGGCTCGTCGTCCCGGTCCGGTGTACTAATGGAAACGATCCGCTCTAGTACTCTTCTGGTCCTCTCACGGCCAATTAGCACGACCACTCATCAAGTAGCACATCTCTGGTGTCGGCCTCTGGTCCTCTGAATATACGTCACACATCTGATCCTCGGTGCAAATCTCATTGCAGCAGTGTCCTGAAATGAACCTGTTCAGGGTCTCTTCCGATCTTGCCTATGCCGAACTGTACGGAGGCTATCATCTTTTACTATATCTCTTTCTTGTTCCGGAACGGCTGCATACTCATCACGACTCCTCCTGGAAGATATATCCATTTACAATGCCTCTGCATGCGTATCACATCTGTGATATCAGCGGAGTGGAACGTCCTCTCGTCACGATCTCGTACGATCCTCTTACTCCACTTTTCTCCAATGTCGACTGATTCGGACTCGTCTCCTCGTGGCTGCATAGACTGCGCTCCAACGGCTATACTCGTATCTGGAGTCTCCTAAGCAATGTATCCCATCACATGATATCCGAATGATGTTGAACTTTTCGATCGATTCGTCGAGGTTCCATAATCCCCCAAGAGCTCAACATCATGGGTACAGTTTAATAGTATCGAATATATGCCACAGCACCTATGGACCAACCATACAAGGGCAAACCCAAGCCTTACTAATGGCACCGCTGAACTGCCGCAAACCCTAAGGTTTCATCGGCGTTCCATGGTCATTATGTCGAGTTAGGGTTTCATTCTTCTAGAGGGTCCGTAGAATTACTTGCATTGTTTTCCGAATACTTTAAACTTGGAAAATGGGTTCCTGACATTCGATCATCTATATCGACTCTCAACGTATCAGCGTGAAGTCGTCTCTAGCTGGAATCAATCAATCTGATGACCCCGCATCAGGGTAGGCAACGAATCACATGTCCTAGTCTTTCATCTTTAGTGACTAGCGATCTTCTATCATATCTCGAAGTATAACTCGTGCGGCATTAACTTCAAACATCTGGGGCAAAATCTTTTCATTTGCCGAAGTCGCTGGCTCATTCGTCCGCATGCTGAACAGTGCCTCAATCATCAAAATAATTTATGCTTTGACGGTCATCACATTCTGGCTGGCCTCTAGCAGTGGCCCAATCCTCTAGTGCTGATCTGCACGTCCGAGAAATCTCATGGAAGCGATCCATCAAATGCACATGGCACGGAAACACAACTAAACGACGCATCTATGCAAATCGTATGTCCCTGGAATCACGCCCTGGTCAGTCCTCGTCCATGACGAGCTCATGCTGACGCAACTCTAACCATAACTCTCCACGCCCGTACAACCGTGGTACAAAACCATAAACTGGTACTGAAGGGGATAAATCATAGGAATGAATATAATGTTGTGCAAGGAAATGTACATCCTAAGTCTTCTTAAGCGGAGTATCGTATCTTAAGTATGCCGCATAACATACACACCGTACGTCACTCTACTTGAGTCACCTACTCCATCAACCAAGGGTCATCCTACACTCAAAAGGTAAAACCTAACGCTTTGATACCAACTATGTCACGACCCGAAAAGTACGGAACATGACCGGCACTTAAATTACGAAACGTCTCGAGGCGTTCGTAATCTAAGTAAGCCAAAGCCCAGAAATCCAAACCAAGTAAAGCAGTAGAGTGAAGTAAAAACCAATTTTAAAGCAAGAAGTTTAACAACATAAGCCGAAGTATGCAATTTTAAAATCTCAAGCCTTTTCTGAAAATTTCAGCATAGTTTCCTTTGTAAATACTGACCCCAAACGGGTACAAAACCTGATAAAACATGTATAATGAATAAAGGCATCCCCAAGCGGGAGCTAGCTCTTCGCCAACCGGCGGACAAAACCACACAATGCAATATAATACACAACGCCGAAACGCGAGGATCAAAACTCAGGATAAAAATCCAACATCATCAAGAAAATGATAGGAAAACCATAATAATACAGCGCGCGACTCTAAGGTCGAAAGAATAAACACCGGTCATCTATCTCAATCAAATATACAAGTCTGGTTGATGGAGTTTTACTAGATACAACTGAAATAATAAATAAACAATGGCGGTCCTGATGCAAAAGAACACACCTACCAAAGCAAATCACCCTGAATGAAATTATGTGCCAGCAAGCTGCCAATGAAACCTGTAAATCTAACCTGAAAGAAAAAATTTGGCACAACGGGGGTGAGTTGCGAACTCTTGAGTAGAAAACAATTACGAGTAGAAATCGCATGTATAACGCAATCCTAGGTCATACGATCAGTAATATCCACAAAATAATAATATGGCCGGAAGCATAATATAATGGTAAGGGTAAACATTTATCCCTAAGTGTGATACTAAGTACTCGTGTCAGTGCCTCAGGTAACAACATGTCACTAATATGACGTACAAATGTCAGGTAGCAATATGTCACTAAAATGATGTGCAAATGCATATAATGAGAACAGAGTACATCATGAATCGATGAACTATATTTCTTTATTTAATGATATTTCTGTATGTATATAAGTCGAGATATCATCAATGAAATCAACCTAGGATCCGTGTAAAGCATCGACACAAAACATAAATCTCAAATCTCAATATCTCAGTGTCTCAAATCTCAATATCTCAATAGCTCGGGCTCCGTCAGTCCGGATCGGCCCATATCATCAATTGCATGACCACGAACGGTATCCTCCGGATATCCGCCGTGCCAGGTAAAATCACCGGTAGGCAGTCTGCCCCTGCCGGGCTCATCGTCTACAACTCGAGCTTCTTGCCCCGGAGTACCATAACGGGCCCACCATGTACTCGAGACGGTTCATCCAACTCCTCGAATCGGGTCTCGAAAACATCTCATAACCAAGAAAACATCATGGTGGACAATACTCAACATATCAAGGAAAACCACATTTTTTTCTCTTTAAAATAATTCATTATTTTACAAAACTTTCACATGCGGTTTCCAAATCCAGAAAATATCAAGAAGAATCCGAAATCATCAAGTCACCATGTCAATAACAATGAAAACCGGTATAAATCTCCATAATACTGCATAACCAATGAATATATGGATGCATCTGATATCATGCAATAATTAAACTAGCATATGAAAGCTATAACATGTAGCAACTATCAGTTAGCTAGCTATGTCAATGAAATAGTATTTTCTAAAGTGTACGTGACATGGCAATTACCGATGAAGATGCGTGTGAGTCGGCAAGCAAGTGTATGTGGAGCATACGCATCATCGGTAATGGTGCTGATGTCCTGACAGCAGGGTTCCACAATAATTACAGATAACATATGTATAAGCATGCAATGCGACGAAACATCATAGATATACAAAAAGCGATATGATAACAGCAACACTGAAGAATAAACCTACCCAATATACGAGTCATACAATTTGGTATTTAAAATACTCATAATTCTCCACTTTTGAAAACAAGTATGACTCGGGCCCAGTCAAAAAGGTAAGGAAATCCACCTAAGTCTGAGTCGATCTATATATATATCTACTAGTCGGTGATCTCGCCTCTATAGTATCACATACGATACAATATATATATATATATATATATGACATTCTCGAGTCAAGAGTGCGGATTTAACAACATAAATATATCTCGTACGGTAAATCTATCGTACGGCATCCCCAAATCCGGGTATGGGTCAAATATCATATTTATCTCATTACTCATTTGATATCCTTATCATCACATATCGTGAATAAGGGGGGTACTGATCTAAGTCTAGTACAATACTAATATCATCAACATAAATGTTTGCGTGTGTGCAAATACACATCGCCCAATCAATCCGCTAATATCACGTCGTATCTCCTAATACGAACCAATCACATCACCGATCTCATGGCACCATGCCCAATCTCATCGACTCATTTCCAAATCCCATATACCATTCTCAACATCCATACATGTGTATATGAATATGTATATGCATAGTCCCATACCCATGCCTATATACATATATTCACATCCCCATATACGCACAAGAAAGTAAATGCATGCGAATGTGTGTGTGCGTGTATACAAATCTTTACTCTGGGGTTTCGTGACTAAGAAATCCACTAAAACTCTTTCTTCAATTCTCGCTAACACTAAACCCATGATCTCCTAAAGCTTCTCTTGCTAAGTGTTCATATCTCTCAACAACATATAAATGTATATCTATATCACATCACATCAATTCTCACAACTTTGTGGGGGTGCTATACGCCATCCACCCGACTTCCCCCGTAGATATAATCTACTCACCTTGATCTTCGCTCTCTGGAGTCGATGACGCCACGCTCATCCTCGTCGTCTCGAAGTCCAAGTGAGGTACCTACACATCATAACGTATCGTATCGCATTAAAATCCAAATCAAAACCAAAACGACACGCTAAAAACCTATAGGTTCGAACCTACGGACAACGCCTTCAAAACCACCAAACAACTCTCGGTATCGTCGTACAAACGTCAAACCATCGAGTAAAAACCAAATTCCTAAAATCCAGAATTCAAAATATGCAAAACAAAGCCCCGAATCAAAACAGCAACACAAGGAAATGGTCCCGGATTTTACCCTACGCCAAATTGGTCAATTCTGCACATATGGAGGGTCTAGTTTACAGCTAAAGGGACCACAGAACAAATACGAATCAATCCCAACCCACCCTGGCCGCAATTTGCGGCCAGATGGAATAAATCTGCGGCCTGGGCTTTGGGTTAGGGGCTTGGGTCTTCAGGGTACACTCCAGGTTGCCTGCACGACTCCCTGTATTCGCTAAATAATTTTTAGTGTCTCCGGGTTACGCCAGATTTCTCTGCACACCCCGAACACTCAAAAAACCGACATGGATCAATTCTAAAGTTTGTATTCTCTGTTCTAAACTCATTTCCAGATCTCTAATTTGATCCCTAGGGTCTTGTACAGCCACTACACATCACTAATTCCCCAAAATCCTCAAACCCTTCTCTTGAATTTTCTAAACACCACATACCCCAACCAAACACATTCTAAACTAATCTAGAATACAAGAAATCTAAAACTAAACTAAATGGAAGAATTTATACCTCTTTTAGGCCACTCAAGACAGCCCTAACTCCCCAAAGTTGTCCAAATCTCATTTTGCTTGGTCCAATGTGCTTCCCTTGAGCTTGTGCATGTTTTTAAAGAAATGGGTATGGGGTTTTGGTGAATATTTTAATATGGGTCAATGAAGGTAGAAGATGGAGGAAGAGTAATAAAAAAATGGTGGAGAAACAATGAGGCAGCACCCCCTCTCTCTCTCAAGCATGGTCTTCTATCATGATTATATCCCCTTTTCTCTCTCCTCAAGTCATCATTACACCCTTTTTCCATTCTTTTTCTTTCTCAACACAATAAAATAAAATACATAACACAAATGAAATGAAACATACATGTAACATGTCATGGTGCACTATATAGCCATGAAAACTGTAGAAACACGGATTTGGCTTAATCGCGATTAGCAGTGCACTAATCGGGTTTTTATCATAACCGCATATAATAAATTTTTAAAATTCCAAATCCTTTAAATATATTTTTAAACGAATAAATCATTTTAATTCTCATTTATTTCATAATTATAGGTATATATTTATACCCTTTTTCGAAAACCCTGATTTCGCAAATCGGGCAGTTTTCGGAAAATATATTATTTTAATATTAAATTCCAAAAATAATATTTTATATTTTCTGAAATGTTACACAGGCAGCATTTCTCTTGTGACATGGGTACAGAGTAGTCCCTAAGACCTGGAATCGCCATAGTGTCTCATGCGTGTTCCTACTATATTTAGATTTCTACCCTAACATGACTCAAAAAAGTCGTGCAAACAGGTTTTTGTTGGGTATAGTCCTGAAGTATGTGGAGGCAGTGAGCAGTCAAGAGGATTCGTCTCTCACAGTATAAGGAGTTGATGTCGCGCTGTGCATGACATGACTACTGCAGGGTTCCCTAGCACGGCAGCAAGGTTTCGGGAGGCATCGTCCATGCCAAATTCAAAAATTTGCCGTTCTAGCTAACCTTAACCATGAATCGTATACTAGAAATCGACAGAAATGAAATGCAAACACTTTACAACTAAAAGTGAACAAGGAATACAACCTTTGTAGACCGGTCCTTCACTTCAATAGCTCCGTGTAGTAGTCCCTTCGCTGCGATCAAGAAGTCCCGGACTCTAGAGAGGATCCGATGAAGAAATGAACATGCCTGCTTCGAAGTTTTCGATGCCGAAGATGATCTACGTCGAGGAGACACTAACCCAAGATATCTCTTCACTAATCATGGAATTAGTGAAGCAAACACCCTATACTAAATGGCAAGTAGTAGAGGATGATGAAGTAGGAATTTTGCTCACATTAGATTTCAAATTCTCACAAGTTTTCATCACAAACTCAAACCCTAGAAAACACTTTTCTCTTTTGAGCTCATGAAGAAGATGAAGAATTATCAAGAGAGAATGAATTATTCTTGACGTTAAAAATGCAACCAAGGGTTATGCATGTGTCACGCCCCGAAAGTACTGAACATGACCGGCACTTAAACAACGAACATCTCGAGGCGTACATAATCTAAGTGAGCCGAAAACCCAGAAATCCAAACCAAGAAAAGTAGTAGAGTGAAGGAAAAACCAATTTAAATCAAGTAGTTTTAATAGCATAAGCCGAATTATGCGGTTTAAAAAAAACATCAAATATTTCCCGAAAATTTCGGCAGAGTCTCCTTTGTAAATACTGGCCCCCAAACGGGATACAACATGAATAGTATACGAAATCAATAAAAAGGCATCCCCAAGCGGGAGCTAGCTCTTCGTCAATCGACGGTCACAACCACACAAGCAATATAATATACAACGCCAACGGCGAGAATCAAAATTCAAAAGGAAACTCAAAACCACAAGAAAACCACAGAAATAAAACGCGCGACTCTAAGGTCGAAGGAATAACCTCACTGGTCTCTATCTCAAAAATAAATACATGTTTGGTTGATGGAACTTCTAGATACAACTGAATAATAATATACAATATATAATGATGGGTACGATACAAATAAACCCACCTACTAGCATGTCACCCGAAAGAAGCAGTGCCAGCAAGCCGTAAAGAAACCTGTACGGCAAAACCTGCAAGAAACTGGGGCACAACGGGGGTGAGTTGCCAACTCGTGAATAGAAAAACATCTACGAAAAGAAATCGCATAAATAACGCAATCCTAGGTCAATGATTATAATATATCCTCAAATATATAACCAGCAACCCATAATAATGGTTAGGGCAAATATCTAACCCAAGTGTAATTCCATGTGCCCGTGTCAGTGTCTCAGGTAGCAATGTATCATATGGATGATGTATGAATGCATGGAACAGAATGCATGTACTGAAGAAAACTGCTTTCATAAACCAGTGAGATTTCTGTATTTTAAAAGTGAGGTACCATAAATGAAATCAGCATAAAACAGTGCCCAGCATCGACACAAAACAAGTGTCCAAATATCTCGATATCTCTGTATCACAATATCTGTACCTCAATAACTCAAAATCTCAATATCTTAATCACAATATCTAGGGCGCCGTCAATCCAGACCGGCCCCTACCATCCATCTCAAGACCACGACGGTATCCTCCGGATATCCGACGCGTCGGGTAAAATCACCGGTAGGTAGTCTCCCCCTGCCAGGCTCATCATCATCACCACGAGCTTCTTGCCCCAGGGTACCTTACCGGGCCCACCATGTACCCGAAACAGTTCATCCATCTCCTCGAATCGGGTCTCGAAATCCATCAGCAAACTCATGGTGGACGACTCATACATCATGGGAAAACCGCATTTTTTTATTTAAAAAGAGAGAAAGCAGTTTATATATGTTTTGCGGTTTTCCTCCAAATCCAGAAAATATCATGGAAATCCGAATCATCAAAAGCATGTAAAACCATGAATATAAGCATGAGCATCCATGAATACGGCATATAATGAATAACAGTATGCACGAAGTGACAAGTAACAACTAAAATGTTTAAACTAGCATATAATGCAAGCAACTAATCATAATGTCAAAACTACTAGTTAACAAGCTACATTAGGCGTTAATATTTTCTAAGGTGTGCGTGACATGGCAATTACCGATGAAGATGTGTGTGAGCCGGCAAGCAAGTGTACGTGGTACATACGCATCATCGGTAATGGTGCTGGTGTCCTAACAGTATGATATCAACAATGCAATAAGAAATTATAATATAAGTATGCGATGCGGAGCGAACAGTAATAATGAGCGGGAGCTAAATACTAAACACAACGATAACTAATCTGCATTACCCTAATATAAATCCTACAAATGGTGCCTTTTGAAATAACACGAATCATGGGGTTTTGAAAATAGGGGCTACGGTGTTTTTATGAAAAGATACGTCTTTTGAAATATCCGTAGGATCCCTTGGGCTGTCTTTTAAAATACCCACGATTCGTTAGTTTTTGAAATAGATAAGAATCGAATCTAATCTAACAACTAAACTGAACTAAAGGACTAAGTTAACAAGCTGGACTGCAGGTAAGGAAACCGCCTAACATCTGAGTCGATACATATACATACATTTATATATATATTAGTCGGTGATCCCGCCTCAATAATATCATATCTGATACCATATCTATAACCAGACATCCCAAGTCAAGAGTGCGGATCAATCATCAAAATATAGCTCGTACGTAAATCCGTCGTACGGCATCCCCAAATCTGGGTACGGGTCAATATCACATTCATCATACTATTCACCTGGTATCTTCTTTATCAAATATCATGATCGGGGTACTGATCTACGTCTAGTACAATACTGATATCCTCAATATACTCATGGTCTGACTACTGATCGACAATCTCGTACAAACCGATATTGTCAGCACATATCATCATCAAGGGGTATACATCGCCCGATACGGCCTAACATCAATATCCTAGCATATCATGCCTCATATCACGATCACATGTCGACCATTTTATTTATAACACTATTCACCCGTATCGCCGCCCCATGATCCGCTATAACACCAGGACGTACCTCAAGTACGAATCCTGCCAGATCACCGATATCACAACTACAAAACAAATCTCATCGACTCAGCTCAATCCCAAGTATCATCCTTAAATCCGAATGTGAACACATAGTCTCATACTCATGTGAACACATAACTATAAAGAATCCCATGAGCACATATAAATAGGAATGTATGCAAGTATGTATGTGTGTATGTGTAGTGCAACACTACCCTAGGGTTCGCAACACTAAAATAATCCAACACATCAATATCCATCCTAAACATCGTTATTAATCCCAAATAACATATAATAATTGTTGGTGTGTATACGCATCCGTATACACCAACACGGACTGCAGGGGTGCTATACGCCATCCACCCGACTTCTCCCCGTAGATATAAATCTACTCACCTGGTCCTCGCTCGGCGGTGCCGACGTCGCCACGTGCTTGCTTGTCGTCTCAAAGTCCACTTGGGGGCACCTACATATCACAACACATCGTATCGCATTAAAATCCGACTTATGACCCAAAAACGACACGTGAATCCTACATAGGTCAAAACCTATGGTTGCTTTCACAAATCAACCCAAAAACCCTCGACGTCGGTGTACAAACGCCAAACCATCGAGAAAACCCAAACACACTCATTTGCACATTCACGAACACTAATTTTAATATAAAATAGGTTAAAACTCGCAAAAACCCCAATTTCACTTAAAAAGTCATTTTTCCGAAAATCTAGTAAGCACAATTCGCCGTTTTAGTACAAAACTCGATGTATAAACGAATCTAGCCGCCACAATATTCACTAAATATCTTAATTAAGTCATAAAAATAATTCCCATAATTTAATCTCATAAATTTCCATAAACCTTAAAATTCTAGTTCACAAAATCCCTAAATTTTAACAATTTTATAGCAAAAATGCACAAACTACAATCTAGCTTGGATTTTCATGAACTAAAAGCATTAAACCACTCAATATAATCTTTATAATGACATGAAACCTAAATTTGAATTTTATCTCATAAGAATATAATTATTTAAAAAACCTAGTTTACCAATTATATAATTATCACTTTTAAATCAACAAATATGCAAACTAGCAACTTAAATTGATTTAGCAAAATATTGATATGTCAAATACATCCCACAACCATAGTCTCACAACACAAAACCCTAACTAGATTTTTCACAAATCCTAATCTAAAGCTTCTCTTACAAACCCACATCTTTCAATTATACCGCAATTAAGCACCTAACTAGCTTCATTAAGGAATTTAAATCAAAAAAAGAATAATGGGTCAAAAGTTATACCTCACAAACCATGATCAAACTTGAATTCTAGACCTCCATTTTGAAATCCTTGCACCAAGATCCATGCTAAAGGAGATGAGGGAAAATGGGTAGGAGTCGGATTTTGATTTCGGTGAGGTTTTAATTGATTTTTTTGACAATTTTTTTTTGATGGAAAAGAGAGGAGAAGAAGGAAGGGGGGCTGCTGTTGGGCCTGTGGAATTTCGTCCAGAAATTGTGGGGGGAGTGAGGGAGGAGAGAGAGTGAGGAGAGAGAGTGAGGTGGAGAAAGTGAGAAGAAAAGTCAAAGTCCACCTTTTACTTCTATCATTCTCTTTTCTTTTCTTTTCTTTTGCAAAACAAGTGGGGACAAGAGAGGGGGGTTGCTGAATTCAGCCAAGGGGGAGGAAAAATAGGGGTGTGTGAGTGTGGGTATGGGTGTGGGGTGATGGAAAATGATAAATACTATACCCCAAACATCCATTTACACTAAAAAAAGCCTTTTTTCTTCAATAATTTCTAAACCGTTTTGGCAAACGATTTCGTTTCAAAAACCACATGATAAAATTTTATTTAATGTTTTATGATGCACAAAATTTATTTCAACTCATTCCAATTTGTAATTTTCCCTAATTAAATGTATTAGTGACGGCTTAAAATAATATTAAAATAATTAATTTTGGAAAAATTTTCAGAAAATTTGAAATTTCACTAGTGGCTCAATAAACACCAAATACTAGCAATTACAAAGCTAGAATATGTATATTTAATTTTTATAATAAAGATATTTGCATTTTGACTTTTTACAGAAACCCCCTTATTTTACCGTTTTTTCGAAATTTCACCGAAACGATTTTCAAAACGTTACAATCTTCCCCCCTTAAAGAAATTCGGTCCCCGAATTTAAATTAAAACTCTCCCCAAATACTAAAATATCTAAGCAAAACCATTGAGTCGTCGGGGCTCCGAAATCATAAGTACATAAAACGCATCATAGCGCAATGCATGCGCATGAGTAATGAGTAGATAACTCGAAATCAAAACTCCGTCAAGCATCCCGCAATCATTGGAGTCAAGGTGAAGACACGAATGCCAAATCTCAAGCAACACCGATATGCTATAAATCGGAACTATACATGCAAATATCAGGAGGAAATGCATGCCAAATCCTTTAAGTTGCTGTGCAATGCACATAACACTGCACAGTGGCGACGTCTATCATAAGAAAATAACTATATACATATATACCTTTATTTGAAATGTACGTTCCGCCGTTTTGGGAAACAATTTAGAAGGGTTTTCCTTGTTTTAAACGTTTTGCGTCATATCAGACACGTAGCTAAATACTGAGACTATAGCTCGCTTTTTGGAATTCCCTTCAATAGCTATCAATGCATGCAAAATACATTCAGGTACTGTCCTCTGACTAGTCCTGCTTAGTACGAAAACACATCGTAATTATCATCATAAAAAAACGTACTGCTCTATAAGAAATCAATCTCAAAATACGCGTATGAATACTATGTGCGTCTGGTGCGAACGACAATCAAAATCCATATACGTATCATACAAGTGCACAGAAACAAGATCTAAGTGCATCGGGTGTGCACAAAGCATCTGTCGTAGGCAACGTGTGTGCCTGACAGCAAAATCAGGTGCATCTGACATGCACGAAAAAAAATCTCGATTTAGTGCATCTGGTGTGCACCAAAATCGCATCTCAAGACATGCGCTCAACATGCGCGAAAACCCAAAACCAGGGGCATCCATCATGCACGAAATCATGAAATCCAATATCAAGCGCCGAACATGCGCAAAATCAAATCAGGTGCACAAGGTGCACAAAACAAATATCGAGTATCACAATCGAAATCGAAGTCCAGTGCATCTAAGTGCACAAAAGGCGTATCACTGCACTGCAAGCATATATAAACTATACAGAGTGCATGAACCAAATCGTGTGCGTGCATACGCACAAAATCAACTCAAATGTCTAAAACCGTAAAATCACAACCACGTGAAACCAAAGCACGAAAACGATATCAAGTGCAACACTGTGCAAAGATCGTAAATCCTCGATCATCAAAATCAAATCATGCGAATAAATCACCCAAAACATCGAAATCAATAATGGCGGAATAGTACCGCTCAAGTGCATCCTCTAAGAATCTCAGGCCAACTGTCGCGGTCACTAGTGGGACGTCTCGTCGATGATCATGAACTCTGGCCTGCTGGTGTGCATAACAATGACCACTCCTGGGTCAAGTCTTCACTGTGAATTACCAATCTCTCGGTCCATCGGCTCATCGGCCCTGTCAGGTGTGCTAACGGGGATGATCCCGTTCTGGCACTTCTCTGGTCATCTCTCGGTCAATCATCGCGACCACTCGTAAGACAGCATATCACTGGCGTCGGCCTCTGGCTCTCTGAATGTATGTGACACATCTGATCCTGGGTGCAAGTATCATTGCAGCAGTGTCCTGGAAGGAATCCTGCTCACGGTCTCTTCCATGTCTCGTCTCTGCCAACTGTACGGAAGTCATCGTCCTTTCTTATATCTGAATCTTGCTCTGGAACGGCTGCATACCCATCGCGACTCCTTCTGGAAGGTATATCCAGTACTCTACCTCGGCATGCGCATCGCATCTCTGATGTCGGCGGAGGGGAACGTCATCATATCCAGATCTTATACGAACCTCTTACTCCATTTTTCTCTAATGTCGACCGCTTCGGACTCGTCTCGTCGTGGTTGCATGGACTGAGCTCTAACGGCTATCCTCGTATCGGGAGTCTCCCAAGAAATGCATCTCACCACCTAGCATCCGAATTAAGTCGAGCCATTCGATCGAGTCATCAAAACCTCATAATCCCCCAAGAGCTCAACCTCTTGGGGACAGTTTAATAGTATCGAGTACATACCACAGCATCGGTGGTCCAGCCGTAGAAGGGCAAACCCAAGCCTCACTAATGGCGCCGTGGAACTGCCGCAAACCCGAAGGTTCAAAGGCTTTCACACGGTCATTATGTCGAGTTAGGGTTTCATTCTTCTAGAGGGACCATAGAATTGCCTGCATGTCTTTCCGACTACTTTAAACTTGGAATAATAGGTTTCTGACATTCGATCGTCTCCGTCGACTCTCAACGTCTCCGTGTGAAGTCATCTCTAGCTGGAATCAATCTATCTGATGACCTCGCATCGGGGTAGCGAACGAACCACATGTCCTAGTCATTCATCCTCGGTGACTAGCGACCTTCTATCATCTCTTAGTACAACTCGTACTGCAATAGCTCCAACATCTGAGGCGATATCTCGTCGTTCGCAGCAATAACGGGCTCACTCGTCTGCACGCTGAACCGTGCCTCAATCATCATGAATAGGCAATATATCAACGGTCATCAAAATCTGGTTGGCCTCTATCAGCGGCTCAATCCTCAAGTGTCGATCAGCAAATCCGAGTAACCTCATAAAGGCGATCCGCCAAACGCTCGTGGGGCGGAAACACAGTAAAAAGACACATCTCCGCAATCGTGTGTCGCCGGAATTTCGCCCTGGTCAGTTCTCGTTCGTGACGAGCTCGTGCTGAACACAACTCTAGCTGTAGCTCTCCCTGCCCGTAATCGTGGCAGCAAAACCATAACTGGTACTGATGAGGCTAGATCGGAATGAATATAATACTAAGCAAAGAAATATACATCCTAAGGCTTCATAAATGGAGTAGCGTATCGTAAGTATGCCGCGGAACATACCCACGGTACGTCACGCTACTTTAGTCACCTATTCCATCAACCAAGGGTCATCTTACGCTCCGAAGGTAAAACCTAACGCTTTGATACCAACTTTGTCACGCCCCGAAAGTACGGAACATGACCGGCACTTAAACTACGAACGTCTCGAGGCGTACAAGTGAGCCGAAAACCCAGAAATCCAAACCAAGAAAAGTAGTAGAGTGAAGGAAAAACCAATTTAAATCAAGTATTTTTAATAGCATAAGCCGAATTATGCGGTTTAAAAAAAACATCAAATAGTTCCCGAAAATTTCGGCAGAGTCTCCTTTGTAAATACTGGCCCCCAAACGGGATACAACATGAATAGTATACGAAATCAATAAAAAAGCATCCCCAAGCGGGAGATAGCTCTTCGTCAATCGACGGTCACAACCACACAAGCAATATAATATACAACGCCAACGGCGAGAATCAAAATTCAAAAGGAAACTCAAAACCACAAGAAAACCACAGAAATAAAACGCGCGACTCTAAGGTCGAAGGAATAACCTCACTGGTCTCTATCTCAAAAATAAATACATGTTTGGTTGATGGAACTTCTAGATACAACTGAATAATAATATACAATGTATAATGATGGGTACGATACAAATAAACCCATCTACTAGCATGTCACCCGAAAGAAGCAGTGCCAGCAAGCCGTAAAGAAATCTGTACGGCAAAACGTGCAAGAAACTGGGGCACAACGGGGGTGAGTTGCCAACTCGTGTATAGAAAAACATCTACGAAAAGAAATCGCATAAATAACGCAATCCTAGGTCAATGATCATAATATATCCTCAAATATATAACCAGCAACCCATAACAATGGTTAGGGCAAATATCTAACCCAAGTGTAATTCCATGTGCCCGTGTCAGTGCCTCAGGTAGTAATGTATCATATGGATGATGTATGAATGCATGGAACAGAATGCATGTACTGAAGAAAACTGCTTTCATAAACCAGTGAGATTTCTGTATTTTAAAAGTGAGGTACCATAAATGAAACCAGCATAAAACAGTGCCCAGCATCGACACAAAACAAGTGTCCAAATATCTCGATATCTCTGTATCACAATCTCTGTACCTCAATATCTCAAAATCTCAAAATCTCAATCACAATATCTAGGGCGCCGTCAATCCAGACCGGCCCCTACCATCCATCTCAAGACCACGACGGTATCCTCCGGATATCCGACGCGTCGGGTAAAATCACCGGTAGGTAGTCTCCCCCTGCCAGGCTCATCGTCATCACCACGAGCTTCTTGCCCCGGGGTACCTTACCGGGCCCACCATGTACCCGAAACGGTTCATCCATCTCCTCGAATCAGGTCTCGAAATCCATCAGCAAACTCATGGTGGACGACTCATACATCATGGGAAAACCGCATTTTTTTTATTTAAAAAGAGAGAGAGCAGTTTATATATGTTTTACGGTTTTCCTCCAAATCCAGAAAATATCATGGAAATCCGAATCATCAAAAGCATATAAAACCATGAATATAAGCATGAGCATCCATGAATACGGCATATAATGAATAACAGTATGCACGAAGTGACAAGTAACAACTAAAATGTTTAAACTAGCATATAATGCAAGCAACTAATCATCATGTCAAAACTACTAGTTAACAAGCTACATTAGGCGTTAATATTTTCTAAGGTGTGCGTGACATGGCAATTACCGATGAAGATGTGTGTGAGCCGGCAAGCAAGTGTACGTGGTACATACGCATCATCGGTAATGGTGCTGGTGTCCTAACAGTATGATATCAACAATGCAATAAGAAATTATAATATAAGTATGCGATGCGGAGCGAACAGTAATAATGAGCGGGAGCTAAATACTAAACACAACGATAACTAATCTGCATTACCCTAATATAAATCCTACAAATGGTGCCTTTTGAAATAACACGAATCATGGGGTTTTGAAAATAGGGGCTACGGTGTTTTTATGAAAAGATACGTCTTTTGAAATATCCGTAGGATCCCTTGGGCTGTCCTTTAAAATACCCACGATTCGTTAGTTTTTGAAATAGGTAAGAGTCGAATCTAATCTAACAACTAAACTAAAGGACTAAGTTAACAAGCTGGACTGCAGGTAAGGAAACCGCCTAACATCTGAGTCGATACATATACATACATGTATATATATATTAGTCGGTGATCCCGCCTCAATATTATCATATCCGATACCATATCTATAACCAGACATCCCAAGTCAAGAGTGCAGATCAATCTTCAAAATATAGCTCGTACGTAAATCCGTCGTACGGCATCCCCAAATCTGGGTACGGGTCAATATCACATTCATCATACTATTCACCTGGTATCCTCTTTATCAAATATCATGATCGGGGTACTGATCTACGTCTAGTACAATACTGATATCCTCAATATACTCATGATCTGACTACTGATCGACAATCTCGTACAAACCGATATCGTCAGCACATATCATCATCAAGGGGTATACATCGCCCGATACGGCCTAATATCAATATCCTAGCATATCATGCCTCATATCACGATCACATGTCGACCATTTTATTTATAACACTATTCACCCGTATCGCCGCCCCAAGATCCGCTATAACACCCGGACGTACCTCAAGTACGAATCCTGCCAGATCACCGATATCACAACCATAAAACAAATCTCATCGACTCAGCTCAATCCCAAGTATCATCCTCAAATCCGTATGTGAACACATAGTCCCATACCCATGTGAACACATAACTATAAAGAATCCCATGAGCACATATAAATAGGAATGTATGCAAGTATGTATGTGTGTATGTGTAGTGCAACACTACCCTAGGGTTCGCAACACTAAAATAATCCAACACATCAATATCCATCCTAAACATCGTTATTAATCCCAAATAACATATAATAATTGTTGGTGTGTATACGCATCCGTATACACCACCACGGACTGCGGGGGTGCTATACGCCATCCACCCGACTTCTCCCCGTAGATATAAATCTACTCACCTGGTCCTCGCTCGGCGGTGCCGACGTCGCCACGCGTTTGCTTGTCGTCTCAAAGTCCACATGGGGGCACCTACATATCACAACGCATCGTATCGCATTAAAATCCGACTTATGACCCAAAAACGACATGTGAATCCCACATAGGTCAAAACCTATGGTTGCTTTCACAAATCAACCCAAAAACCCTCGACGTCGGCGTACAAACGCCAAACCATCGAGAAAAACCCAAACACACTCATTTGCACATTCACGAACATTAATTTTAATATAAAATAGGTTAAAACTCACAAAAACCCCAATTTCACTTAAAATGTCATTTTCCCGAAAATCTAGTAAGCACAATTCGCCGTTTTAGTACAAAACTCGATGTATAAACGAATCTAGCGGCCACAATATTCACTAAATATCTTAATTAAATCATAAAAACAATTCCCATAATTTAATCTCATAAATTTCTATAAACCTTAAAATTCTAGTTCACAAAATACCTAAATTTTAACAATTTTATTGCAAAAATGCACAAACTACAATCTAGCTTGGATTTTCATGAACTAAAAGTATTAAACCACTCAATATAATCTTTATAATGACATGAAACCTAAATTTGAATTTTATCTCATAAGAATATAATTATTTAAAAAACCTAGTTTACCAATTATATAATTATCACTTTTAAATCAACAAATATGCAAACTAGCAACTTAAATTGATTTAGCAAAACATTGATATGTTAAATACATCCCACAACCATAGTCTCACAACACAAAACCCTGACTAGATTTTTCACAAATCCTAATCTAAAGCTTCTCTTGCAAACCGACATCTTTCAATTAAACCGCAATTAAGCACCTAACTAGCTTCATTAAGGAATTTAAATCAAAAAAAGAATAATGGGTCAAAAGTTATACCTCACAAACCATGATCAAACTTGAATTCTAGACCTCCATTTTGAAATCCTTGCACCAAGATCCATGCTAAAGGAGATGAGGGAAAATGGGTAGGAGTCGGATTTTGATTTCGGAGAGGTTTTAATTGATTTTTTTGACAATTTTTTTTTGATGGAAAAGAGAGGAGAAGAAGGAAGGGGGGCTGCTGTTGGGCCTGTGGAATTTCGTCCAGAAATTGTGGGGGGAGTGAGGGAGGAGAGAGAGTGAGGTGGAGAAAGTGAGAAGAAAAGTCAAAGTCCACCTTTTACTTCTATCATTCTCTTTTCTTTTCTTTTGCAAAACAAGTGGGGACAAGAGAGGGGGGCTGCTGAATTCAGCCAACGGGGAGGAAAAATGGGGGTGTGTGAGTGTGGGTATGGGTGTGGGGTGATGGAAAATGATAAATACTATACCCCAAACATCCATTTACACTAAAAAAAGCCTTTTTTCTTCAATAATTTCTAAACCGTTTTGGCAAACGATTTTGTTTCAAAAACCACATGATAAAATTTTATTTAATATTTTATGATGCACAAAATTTGTTTCAACTCATTCTAATTTGTAATTTTCCCTAATTGTATTAGTGACGGCTTAAAATAATAATAAAATAATTAATTTTGGAAAAATTTTCAGAAAATTTGAAATTTCACCAGTGGCTTAATAAACACCAAATACTAGCAATTACATAGCTAGAATATGTATATTTAATTTTTATAATAAAGATATTTGCATTTTGACTTTTTACAGAAAACCCCCTTATTTTACCGTTTTTTCGAAATTTCACCGAAACGATTTTCAAAACGTTACAGCATGTCATGCTTAACCTTTATAGAGAGTTAACCATGAGCTAGGGTTAAAAGTTAGTTAAAAAAATATCTTAAGCTAGACAAAAAGAGTGGACAAAATCAAAGATGCCTTGAAGCTTCTACAAGCTTTTAACAAATATCATCCATGTCAAATATCCACAATATTTGAATTACTTAATGATAAATTATAAACCCTAATCTTAACCTTAGCATGGTTTAACCCTCATTAACCCTAGTTGCATTTGTAACCTAGTTTGATACATTTAACATATATCACATATACATCAATGTATCCAAAGTGAAAAAAAGAAATCATAAGTGAGCTAATACTAGTTAATGTAATGTAATATATCAAATATATAATTATACATTAGATTATCAAATCAACTCTTGATTTAATAATCCGGCTATATCACTTATAACCGACTAATATCATATGAATCAACTTATCGAATCAACACTTGATCCGATAACCCGGCTATATCATATATAACCGACCGATATCTCATATCGCGAGAATAGAATATGGTATCTCATATCGTATCAATCTCGGTTCCGCACATATCACATATGTGTTCCTACTCCATTTCGCTTGAGCCAGGAAACCCCTGTGTAGGACTCTAAAGACTCGTCAATACGCCGCCAGTAGGTGATGGTCATATCAAACACGCACAAGCCGCAAACGGTCTGCTAAACGTAACGGCCACCCAGGTATTGAGCGATCAGAAGATCAACAAGCAAGCCTGCTCACACTCCTACGAATCTAATCAGTAACACTACCGTACAGTCTGGTCTCTTCATCTGATATGTCGCATATCTCGTCTAGGGATGGCAAACGTCAGACCCCAGTAACTCGATAAGTCATGTCGATGTGAGGTTCATAACGGGTCGATAAACTAATGATAACACTTACCAGTATATCTCTGAAGCAGCCTTGGCCAAGGACTTTCTGTTATAGCCAATCGAGCACAACGCAACATCAACTCCCAATACCAGGAGAGACGAAACCCCTCCTATCGCTCATTGTCTCCATGTGACTCGGAACTGTACCCAAAAGCCACCGTTTTGCACGTTTTCTTGAATGTGGTAAGGTGGAAATTTAAGCACAGTGGGAATCACATAAGACTCTATGACAATCTCGGGTCTACAGACTAACCTGTACTAGTGTCGCCAGAGAACTTCCATCTGACGTCAGGTATAATACCATCGGGGAGTTCTCGACGAGTCCGTTCAGTATACCCAGTCTCCACTAAGCACCCATCGTATACTGTCTCTAATGTCAAACACCAATGGATATGGGATCATCCATCGCTCATCTACATGGGTCGAGAAGCTATACGCTAGTATACTCAGGTATATTGATGCCCTGTCTCGATACACCCACGACTAGGAACATTTGAAGGATGTACTTAGCGACTGCTCTGTCCCCACTAGTATGATCTGCATCATAGTCCTGGTAGTCAAGTACTCATCCTAAGGGCTTTATCAACATGTAACATAGAGACAATTATCGTACATGTTAAGATAAAGAGCAACCAGATAGCGTACTATCATGTCGAGCAAGAAAGTCCTCCCTATATATGTCAAAGCATCCACTACAATATACATCGTATGTACAGTAATGGCCTCTAGGGCATACATATAACTAACAATCTCCCACTTGCACTAAGGCCATCTGTCGTAGTATCTCATACCCAACAATCAGCAGTGGTTGAAGTATCTCATAATCAACCATCCCATAAAAGTCTCTCCTGAGAATAGACCTTTGTGAGTGGATCCGCCCTGTTCTCCTCTGTGTCTACTCTCCTATCCTCGATCCCCCTGGAGATCATCCATCTCCATGATCAGGTGATATTACCGAAGAATATGTCTGGATTACTGATGGGACAGGGGTTCCTAGGCCTAAGCCATAACTCTATTGTCACACAATGGTAGGAACGAAGTTCATCTCATGAACTATTATATATCCAGAATATCTCTTTGGTAGCATCCTTGGTAGCAATGTATCGAGCCTTTATCTTCTAGTATGCCACGGTATCTAGCTTGGAACTCTTCAAACATATCGTCCCTCCACTGAGGGTAAAGATAATGCCTGTGACTGACATTCAGTCGACCTTACCACCCTGGAAGCTATCTAGTGATTCTCCCCAGGATCGATTGATACCATCTCACTACACCTAGTGAGAATCCTAATATTCATTTAGATCTATCTTATAGATCCAAAACTCAAGATTTAGGAGGTATCACCTTGATCTTATATGGAGAATCTTTGTGATAAGAGGAGATTGACCGAGTGTAGCATAGGAAACCCTTTTCCTATCAAGAATATGTCATCCACGTACAATAGGAGGATCACCACCATACTCCCTACTACCTTTTTGTATATACTAGGTTCATCTACCGTTTTGATGAAGTCAAACTCTTTGACTACCACATCAAAACAGATGTTCCAACTCCGCGATACCTGCTTTAACCCATAAAGAAACTTGCACACGTTTCCACTGCTTCCACTGTCTAGGAAGCCCTCTGGCTATGTACTTATAGACGCTCTCTTCTAAATCACCATTTAGAAAAGCAGTCATGACACCCAATTGCCAGATATCGTAGTCATGGTATGTACCAATGGCAAGTAGGATCTGGATGGACTTAAGCATAGGGACTAGAAAAGGTTTCATCATTATCCACATCTGGTCGATGACGAGAACCTTTTGCAACAAGTCTTAGCTTTGAAAGTCTCAACTTTTCCATGTACACCAAGTAATCTTCTCAAGATATACTTGCTCCTGATGGGGATTTAACCCTTCAGATAAAGCAACCAAAGTCTATACTTTGTTGGTGTATATGGATTCCATCTCAGATCACTTAGCATCCAGCCATTCTCACAGAGTCCCCACTCCTGATGGCTTGCTCGAAACTAGTTGGGTCATCATCTCATGATGCAATCCTCCCTCCCACTGTCATAGAGAAAACCAAAGTATCTCTCAGGTGGGTAAGGAACCCTACCAGATTGGCGGAGTGGCAGAGGTTCGTTGGGAACTATTGAATCCTCTGGTTCTACCAAATCATCAGCTGCAGTTTGTATAGCTGGAACTTCTTCGAGTTCTACCTCATGACCACTAAATTCTTCACAAGAAAATCTTTTCCAAAAGGCGGCATGCTGAGAAACAAAACACATTTTGCTCCTCAGTGTGGTAGAAGATATTCCCATGCGAATGCTTGGGATATCCAACAAACTTCCACAGAACAGATCTTGCCTCGAGCTTGTCCGTATTTTGCTTTTAGACATAGACCGGACAATCCAAAACGTAACATACTTAAGAGATGGGCTCTTCCCATTTCATATCACATATGGAGTGGTAGGCACCTGATTTGATTGGAACCCTATTCAATAGGTATGCAGCTTCACAAGTGCATAACCCCAAAAGGAAATAGGCAACTCAGTAGTACTCACATAGAGCACACCATATCACATAGGGTGCGATTGCTCCGCCTCGATATACCAACGTACTGTGGTGTGTTCGGAGGAGTAATGCTGAGAGAGAATATCATTCTCCTTTAGAATAGTTCAGGAATTCCGTGCTCAAGTATTCTCCTCCCTGATCACATCAAAGGACATAATACTTATACCCATTTTGGTTCTCTACTTCTAACTTATATTCATCAAATTTCTCAAAAAGCTTTAGATTTGTGTTTCAACATGAACACATGTGCGAATCTTGAAAGATCATCAGTGAATGTAATGAAGTACAAAGAACCAGTCCTAGCATTTGTAGACAAGGGACCTACATACAGCATCATGTATCAATCCCAAGAGTTCATTAACTCTTTCTCTGTTTCCAATAAACGGAGCTATAGTCATCTTATCTCTGTGACATGACTGGCAAGTTTCACAAGATGTAAATTCAAACTGATTTAAATATGCATTTTTATGTAACTTAGCTAGTCGGGTCGCATTGATATGACGTAGTCTACAATGCCACAAGAAGAATTCATTCATTTCTGAGCTCTTCCTCTTGTGTGTGTTCTGTACGTTAAAGAACTGCGGTTTGATTTAGAACGTATATTCTTTTAGATAACGTGCCTGAACCGATCAACTCTTGATATAGGAAATGTTCAAAACATTATCCATCAATACAAAATTATATCCTTCTTTACTAAATAAAAAGACTGATATGATGTTGTATATCAGGTTCGGTATCTAACAACATTCGTTCAGAATCAATGTATTTGGTAATACAGGGTGATAACTGCCATCTACTTAGCTGCAACACTTGCACCGTTTCCAACTCTTGAAACTTATCACCCTTTCTCAGTTCTCTACCTTTCTGTAGCCCATGTAACAGAGTATTTATATGGGATCCTGATCTGGTATCTCATACCCAGGACATAGAGTATACCGAGAAACAGCTCTCGGTAATGAACACACCCGAAGAAGATGCATCAACATGTAATTTCTTCGTTTGGGCGGCACGGGAATCCTGGTAATCCCCTATATCCTGCTCGGTCTTATAACAATTATAAGTTGGAGTGGAACCAACGTTCCCCAGCTCAGTATAACAAACGGGTTCGGTCAATACATCCATATTATTATCTTGATTAAGGCGTGATATGGTCGCTACCTGGAGAGAGAGAGAAGAAAACACTCAGTGTATGCTCTTGCAAGATTTAGATTGGTTATTAATTTATCTAATCAGGATGGCTCCCACTGTTTTAGTCAAATCTTCCTTCAAACCCTAAAAGGAAAGACTAGCCGGGATTAATTACACCCTACAAGTTCGCCAATATTTCAGCCAGACCAGTGTCGGTAGTTTGAGGGAGGTTTCCCGTGCTTTTGCACATACCTAATTAAAATAAACATCGTTTTCCCGGGGCATAACCCAGTTAACACCTTTCTAGACAACTACTTGACCGGCTAATTGTGATGTGTAAAACTCTCCCAGGAGTAACTCTTACTCGATCCAACTATCTCATAAGAGGTATGCAATCTCATTGAAAATTTCAATACTTGAAATTCCCGATAATATTTTGCCCCTAGCAGCTCTATGACCTTAACATAGTCAACAAATCATAAGCGCTAGTCAAGTTCAACCCGTCATTTCCCGATTGATTTAAACCCACCTGCACGACCCTTAACATAGTCAACAAAGTCGCACGACTACCCTAATCCAATCGCATCATATGCTTATACAGATAAGCACTAATCAGCTACCGCACACTATGCCTTAACATAGTCAACAAACGTAGCACGAATACTAACCAGTACTTATCTGAAATGACGGAGGGCCATGACAGGTTTTTAAGAAAACCTTTTGCGTAATGAACTTGATATCCTCATAGAATCGAATGATTTTGAAAAGGAGTGTTTTTGCGGCTTTTACTAGTTTTTGCTAAAGAGGTCACTCTCGGTGAAGGGATCTCGGCTCTTCCTTATCGAATAAGGAGCAGGATATTTCACAAATACCACTATGCAAAGCAAAAACTATAAAAGCAATCAAAAGACAAACCGAGTTTGTAGCATCTGCTAGTTTCGCTAAATAGGTCACTCCCGGTGAAGGGATCTCGGCTCTTTTCTTATCGAATAAGGTGCTGGATATTCTACAAGGAATACCGCTATGCAAACCAAGAACCAGAGCTACCAGTTTTCGAGACAAGTTTCTACAACATCTTTAGGTTCTTTTATTTCATTAATCTCATTAATGAAATCCCATTTATTATGCTTCCCAAGCATCACATATGAAACGAAAGCAACAATATATCATATATATCATATATATATAATATAAGCATTCGTCTCAGAACAGTAATATGATCTCATCACAGAACATTGCAGCAGAATAAAACATATGAAATATTGGATATAATAGGATTTTCGGGTTTTAAATTAAGCCTGTATAAAACACGGATTCCACGGTCGTGATGAATAACCAATCCCACACCCTTAGACCCCTTTGAGAGCAGCAAGCAACCCTACCAATTCTAGAGTTAGGAGACCCGGTCTCAACTCCTTGAGATGTTCTCCCACTGGACTCTAGAACCCGGTTACTTGTGATCCCCGCCTTGGGTCTATCCTAATGCGGAAAAGTAAATAATATACAATGGTGACATCATTCTCAACCCGGAAGTGCCCTAATAAAAGATTATTACATACAATGAATTTTACATGAATGAAAATAAAAAACTCTCATCTCACATAAAACCCTCGGCTATTCAATCATGACGATCCAATATAACATATCCCAGCAACACATAACATTATATGTCATCAACGTTGTTAGTTATATGTATGCCCTAGAGGCCATTACTGTACATATGATGTATATTGTAGTGGATGCTAGGACGTATATAGGGAGGACTTTCTTGCTCGACATGATAGTATGCTATCTGGTTGAACTTTACCTTAACGTGTATGCTGATTGTCTCTCTGTTACATGTTGGTAAAGCCCTTAGGATCTGTACTTGACTACCTGGACTATGATGCGGATCATACTAGTGGGGACATGGTAGTCTATAAGTACATCCTTCACAGTCCCTAGTCGTGGGTGTATTGAGACGGGGCATCGATATACCAGAGTAGACTAGCGTATACCTTCTCGACCCATACAGATGGGTGATGGATGATCCCATATCCATTGGTGTTTGACATCAGAGATGATATACGGGTGCTCAGTAGAGACTGGGTACACTGGACGGACTCGCCGAGAACTCCCAGATGGTATTATACCTCACGTCAGATGGCAGTTCTCTGGTGACACTGGTACAGAGTAGTCTGTTGACCCGAGATCGTCATAGAGTCTTGTGTGGTTCCCACTGTGCTTTGATTTCCATCTTACCACGTCCAAGAGGGCGTGCAAAACGGTGGTTTTTGGGTACAGTCCCGAGTCACATGGAGGCAATGAGCGATAGGAGGGGATTCGTCTCTCCCGGTATAGGGGGTTGATGTTGCGCTGTGTTCGATTGGCTATAACAGGAAATCCCTGGCCAGGGTTGCTGAGATTTACTGGTAAGTGTTACCAGTAGTTTCTCGAATTGTTATAGACCTCATATCGACACGACTTGTCGAGCTATTGGGGTCTGACGTTTACCACCCCTAGGCGAGACATGCGACATATCAGACGATCAGACCGGACTGTACGGTAGTGTTACTGGTTGGATTCACTGGAGTGTGAGCTGGCTTGCTCGTCGATCTTCAGATCGCTTAATACCCGGGTGGCCGTTATGTTTAGCAGACCGCTTGCGGCTTGTGGATGCTTGATATGATCATCATCTGCTGCCGGCGTATTGACGAGTCTTTAGAGTCCTACACAGAGGTTTCCTAGCTCAAGCGAAACGAAATAGGAGCGCATATGAGATATGTGCGGGACCGAGAATGATACCAGTATATGATACTGTATTTGATTCTCGCGATGTGACATTGATCGGTTATATGCGATATAGCCGGGTTATCGGATCAAGTGTTGATTCGATAAGTTGTTACTGATGATACCAGACGGTTATGTGCGACATGACCGGATCATTGAATCAAGTGTTGATTTAATGATTTAATGCATAATTATATATTTGATATATTACTTTGCATTAACTAGTATCGGTTCACTTAAGATGGATTTTCTCACTCGGATGTGTGCATTGCATATGCGATATGATTTTGTACACTTGCTTGTATCATGTTTGATGATGCATGCCTTATGGTTAAGTGTAAAGAATTAAACGTTGGTTAATGAGATGGTTAGGGTTTTCTTTTTCCTTATTCATTTTATTCATTTACTTATTCTTTTGGAAAAAGAAATGCAAAGAGAAAAATGGTGGAATTCTTTTGTTCATTCATGAAGCTTCATGAATGACTTTGACTTTTGACCATTTTGTCTCATGCTTTAACCTAACCATTCCACTTAACTCTAATTAATTCTCTACACCTAACCTTGGTTAGCTTATGATAAGAATAGTTTTCTTTTCTATTTTTAATTATTCTTATCATAACAATTATCATCTTCTTCATCTTCTTCACTTCAAGAAGAAAGCTTGCTACTCCAATGGCAAGTGAAGAAAATGAGTGAGAAATCCAAATCTAAAGTCTACCCACTTCCTATTTTCTCATCCTCTACCTCTTGCCAAGTAGTAGAGTGTGTTTCCTTCACAAGTGTTCATGGCTTGGTGAAGGTGGAGCTTGATTTAGCGATGCCTCGATGTAGATCATCTTCGGCATGGACATCGACGACCTAGCTTGCCCATTCTCCGACGAAACCGACGCTAGAGCCCGGATTTGATTTGGACAGCGGAGAGGACCTCGTCTCGGAGCCGTGGAGGTGGAGGACCGGATCTACAAAGGTTGTATTTCCGTATTCCCTTAGTTAATTGTTAACTAGTTTACTTTTCGCCTAGCTTTCTAGCAAACGATCCGTAGTCGGGTCTCTCGGCACCCGTAAAATTTTATAATGGCATGTTCGATGCCTTGTGAGACCTCATTAGGGTGCCTAGGAACCCTACAGTGGTATCAGAGCCTAACTAGAGCCTTAGGCGAAGTCCAGACGGAGTTTGAAAGCCGGACGAACCGAAACCCCAACCCTTAAAATGCTCTCTGTCCATTTTTTAAAAACTGGGATTTTTCCAAATTAAAAATATGCAGAAAATCAAGCAGGTTTTTCTAAGAATTACTGTAAATTTCGAGGGCCTAAGTCAACTTTTCCACCGCGGAACCGCGGCATGTGCTACGCATGGTGCGGCGGTTCAGCGGCGGTTTTGTCGTTTTGTGCATTTTCTTTTACACAGTAATTCTCAGATTTCTGTGCTGATTTTCCTGGGATATTTTAATATTTATTATACAGTTGAGTTTTCAGGGGTTGTTTTGGGTTTTTCATGAGTTCGATCGGATTATCAAATTTTGTCTGTGTGGCTTTCCGGATAAATTTTAGAATATGTTAAAAAGTTCGACCGGATATAAATACCCAATTTTTCCCCTGTCGGGAAATTTCCAAGTGTTGGATTTTTCCGTAGTTTAACGACGTTCTAAGTAGTGCAAGTAACGCGATGGACCCTCTAGAAGACAACAAACCTTAACTCGATTATGTGACCGTCTTGAACTGCCCTTTGAACCTTCGGGTTTGGGGCAGTACGGCGTGCCACATGTGAGGCGTTGGTTTGACCCTTCTACGGCTGGACCGTTGGTACTGAGGCACGAACGGAATGTTGTTAGACTTGTTTCATGTGCTGATCTGTATCGGGAAAACTTAGGTGTTCGATTGTTCGATCGGAAAGTTTGACATTTTCTATTTATCCGGAATGGGATACAATAATTGGAATTCACAAAAGTTATGTGATAACTGAATGAATGTTATAAACATAGCAGTTTAGTCTCACTTGATCGGTTGCCACGGAATTTTGATGTGATCAAAAGTCCATCGTAATCACGTAGCGTACGCGGATACTCGCCGGGTAAACTTAATAGACAGCCTCACTCCATAGCCCCGACCAAGTGACTGTAGGAGAACCCCGTCGCCGAAAGCATCCGTTCGGGTGCTCGCGGCAGCGGTGTTCCGCCTTGGTGCACTTCGTCGACGGTATCAGGGGTGCGGCCGTCTACTGAAGTTTGCGACGAGCATTCGATCAGGATGTCGGGAATCTTGTTAAATTGCCCGACTTGATATTGAAAAGTGTTTTCGATTTTGAGACTAAAATGCGGGGTTTATAATTGTTAGGCATGCGATGTCTAAGGAATTCATTTGGTCAGGCATGCGATGTCTGAGGAGGTTGTGGATTCCAACTGTTGTAGTTTTACACTTTCTTTTCTGTGACCGTAAGTGTAATATGTGATATCGCCGGTTTCGTTGCTATATGTCAACGACAATTGGGATGGACATATTTACTTACGTTGATGACATATGATGTTATGTGTTGCTGGATATGTTATATTGGATCGTCGTGTTTGAATAGCCGGGGTTTTTTTATGTGAGATGAGTGTTTTTCATTTTCATTCATGTAAAAACTTGTATGTAATATTCTTTTATTGGGGCACTTCCAGGTTGCGGAAGATGTCACCCATTGTATATTATTTACTTTTCTGCACTAGGATAGACCCAAGGAGGAGGGCACAAGTAACCGGGTTCTGGAGTCCAGTGGGAGACCAACTCGAGGAGTCGAGTCCGGGTCTCCTAACTCTAGAATTGGTAGGGTTGCTTGCCGCTCTCGTAGGGGTCTAGGGGTGTGGGTTTGGCTATTCATCACGACCGTGGAATCCGTGTTTTATACTGGCTCATATTGAAAACACGGACGTCCTAGTATATCCAATATTTCATATGATTCTTCTGCTGCGATATCTGTGATGTGATCATGTGATGTTCTGTGATAGATACTGTATATAGTATATATGATATATTATATAGGCGTTACTTATGTTTTACACCCGCGCTAGCCCTGCCCCGCTCTGCCGTTAGTTACCTAACCTAACGCTGCACGAGGGGACATCGAGGCGAATGCGGATGGCATAAGTGTACGTCGTATTTATCTGTGATGTTTAGGTACTTAAATGATGGGACTTCATTAATGTGATTAATGAATTAAAAGAAACCTAAGATGTTGTAGAATTGAATTTCAAAATAAAACAGGTAGCTACAGTTCTTTCTTTGCACAGCGGTATATGTGATATATCCTGCACCTTATTCGATAAGGAAAGGACCGAGATCCCTTCACCGGGAGTGACTCCTTTAGCAATAACTGGTCGATGCTACGCCCTCGGTTTGTCTTTTGATTGCTTTTAAGAGTTTTTGCTTTGCACAGTGATATATATGATATATCCCGCACCTCATTCGACGAGGAAAGGACCGACGATCCCTTCACCGGGAATGACTCGTTTAGCAAAACTAGAAAAGCCTCAAAAACACTCCATTTCAAAATTCATTCGATCCTACAACGATATCAAGTTCATTACGCAATAAGTTTTCAGAAAAACCTGTCGTAGCCCTCCATCATTTCAGATAAGTTGTATACAGTATTCGTGCTGCATTTGTTGGCTTTCGTCAAGGTGCAGTGTGCGGTAGCTATATGCTGCTTATCTGCCAGCATACGATGCGATTGGATTAGGGTAGTCGTGCGGCTTTGTTGGCTTTCGTCAAGGGTCGTGCGGGTGGGTTTAATTCGATCAAGAAATGTACGGGTTGAACTTGACTAGCGGGCTATGGTTTGTTGGCTTTCGTCAAGGTCATAGCACGTTAGGGGCAAAATATTATCGGGAATTTCAAGTGTTGAAATTTGCAATGAGTTTGCATACCTTCTATGAGATAGTTGGATCCCGATACCCGCTGCGAGTAAGAGTTACTCCTGGGAGAGTTTTATACATTACAATTAGCCGATCAAGTAGGTGTCTAGAAAGGTGTCAACGGGGTTACGCCTCTGGGAAAACGAGGTTTACATTAATTAGGTTCGTGCGAAAGCACGGGGGACCTCCCTCAAAGTACCGACACTGGCCTGGCTGAAAGATTGGCGAACTTGTAGGGTGTAATTAATCCCGGCTAGTCTTTCCTTTTAGGGTTTGAAGGAAGATTTGATAAAAAGCAGTGGGAGCCATCCTGATTAGATAAAATATATAACCAATCTATTCTTGCAAGAGCGCACGCTGAGTGTTTTCTTCTCTCTCTCTCCAGGTAGCGACCATATCACGCCTTAATCAAGATAATAATATGGATGTATTGACCGAACCCGCTTGTTATACTGAGCTGGGGAACGTTGGTCCCGCTCCAACTTATAATTGTTATAAGACAGAGCAGGAAATTGGGGATTACCAGAATTCCCGTGCCGCCCAAACGAAGAGAGTGCATACTGATGCATCATCTTCGGGTGTGTTCATTACAAAGAACTGTTTCTCTGTATCCTTTACGTCCTGGGTATGTGATACCAGATCAGGATCCCAGATATGTAATCTGTTACATAGGGCTACAGATAGGTAGAGAACTGAGAACGGGTGATAAGTTTCATGAGGCAGAAAACGGGGCAAGTGTTGCAGCCAAGTCTGCTGGTCACTGTCACCCTGTATTACCAATACATTGATTCTGAACGAATGTTATTAGATACCGAACCTGATATACAAAATCATATCACTCACTTTAATAGTAAAGAAATGATAAAATTTTGTATTGTTGGATAATGTTTTGAACATTTCCTATATTAAAAGTTGATCGTTTCAGGCACGTTATCTAAAAGCATTGATGTTCTAAATCAAACTCCAGTTCTTAGTATACAGAACACACACAAGAGGAAGAGTTCAGAAATGAACGAATCCTTCTTGAGGCATTGTAGACTAGGTCATATCAATGTGACCCGACTAGCTGAAGTTACATAAAGATGCATATTTAAATGAGTTTGAATTTACATCTTGTGAAACTCGCCAGTCATGTCACAAAGATAAGATGACCATAGCTCCGTTTATTGGAAACAGAGAAAGAGTTAGTAAACTCTTGGGATGATGCATGTTGATGTATGTAAGGTCCCCTGTCTACACATACCAGGAATGGTTCTTTGTACTTCATTACATTCTCTGATAATCTCTCAAGATTCAGACATATGTTCCTGTTGAAACACAAGTCCGAACCTTTTGAGATATTCACAGAATATAAGTTAGAAGTAGAGAACCAGATTACGGGTATAAGTATTATGTCCTAAGATGAGATCAAGGAGGAGAATACTTGAGCACGGAAATCCTGGACTATTCTAAAGGAGAATGAGATTCTCTCTCAGCATTACTCCTCCGTATACACCATAGCACGATGGTATATCGGGGCGGAGCGATCACACCCTATATGATATGGTGTGCTCTATGATGAGTATTACTGAGTTACCTATTTCCTTTTAGGGGTTATGCACTTGAGAAGCTGCATACCTATTGAATAGGTTCGAATCAAATCAGTTGCCTGCCACTCCATATGAGATATGGAAAGGGAAGAGCCCATGTCTTAAGCTAGTTAAGATTCGGGGTTGTCCGGCCTATGTTTAAAAGCAAAATCCGGACAAGCTCGAGGCAAGGACTGTAATGTAGAACTGGAAATGTTCCAGCTATACAAACTACAGCACATGATTTGATAGAACCGAAGGATTCAGTAGATTCCAACGAACCTCAGCCTCTCCGCCGATCTAGTAGGGTTCCTCACCCACCTGAGAGATACTTCGGTTTCTCTATGACAGTGGGAGCAAGGATTGCATCATGAGATGATGACCCAACTAGTTTCGAGCTGGCCATCAGGAGTAGGACTCTGTGAGAATGGCTGGATGTTTATCGATCTGAGATGGAATCCTTATACACCAACAAAGTATGGACTTTGGTTGCTATATCTGAAGGGTTAAATCCCCATCAGGAGCAAGTATATCTTGAGAAGATTACTTGGTGTACATGGAAAAGTTGAGACTTTCAAAGCTAGACTTGTTAAAGGTTTTCGTCATTGACCAGGCGTGGATAATGATGAAACCTTTTCCCGTACCTATGCTTAAGTCCATCCAGATCCTACTTGTCACGGCTACATACCATGACTACGATATCTGGTGGTTGGGTGTCATGACTGCTTTTCTAAATGATGTTTTAGAAGAGTGCGTCTATAAGTACATAGCCAGAGGGCCTCGTAGACAGTGGGAGCAGCGGAAACGTGTGCAAGATGCTTTATAGGATAAAGCAGGCATCGCGGAGTTGGAACATCTGTTTTGATGGATTAGTCAAAGAAGTTGACATCATCAAAATGGTAGATGAACCTTGTATAAACAAGAAGGTAGTAGGGAGTATGGTGACGATCCTCGTTGAGTACGTGGATGACATACTCTTGATGGGGAAGGAGTTTCCTATGCTACGCTCGGTCAATCTCCGCTTATCACCATGATTCTCCATAAAGGATCAAAGTGATACCTCCTAAATCCTGGGTTTGGATCTATGAGATAGATCTAAATGGATGTTAGGATTCTCACTAGTTGTAGTGAGATGGTATCAATCGATCCTGGGGAGAATCACTGGAAGGGTTCCAGGGTGATAAAGACGACTGAATGTCAGTCGCAGGCATTGTCTTTACCCTCAGTAAATGGACGGTACGTTGGAAGAGTTCCAAGCTAGATACCGTGACATACTAGACGATAAAGGCAGGATACATCGCTACTTAAGATGCTACCAAAGAGGCAGTCTGGGTATATATATATCAGTTCATGAGATGAACTTTGTTCCTCCCATTGTGTGACAATGGAGTTGTGGCTTATGCCAAGGAACGTCCGTCCCATCAGTGATCCAGACATATTCTAAGGCAGTATTACCTGATCATGGAGATGATTGATCTCCAGGGTGATCGAGGTTAGGAGAGTAGACTCAGAGGACAACACAGCGGATCCACTCACAAAGGCCTGTTCCCAGAGAGAGACTTTTATGGGATGGTTGAGTATGAGATACTACAACCACTGCTACAGATGGCCCTAGTGCAAGTGGGAGATTGTTAGTTATATGTATGCCCTAGAGGCCATTACTGTACATATGATGTATATTGTAGTGGATGCTAGGACGTATATAGGGAGGACTTTCTTGCTCGATATGATAGTATGCTATCTGGTTGAACTTTACCTTAACGTGTATGCTGATTGTCTCTCTGTTACATGTTGGTAAAGCCCTTAGGATCTGTACTTGACTACCTGGACTATGATGCGGATCATACTAGTGGGGACATGGTAGTCTATAAGTACATCCTTCACAGTCCCTAGTCGTGGGTGTATCGAGACGGGGCATCGATATACCAGAGTAGACTAGCGTATACCTTCTCGACCCATACAGATGGGCGATGGATGATCCCATATCCATTGGTGTTTGACATCAGAGATGATATACGGGTGCTCAGTAGAGACTGGGTACACTGGACGGACTCGCCGAGAACTCCCAGATGGTATTATACCTCACGTCAGATGGCAGTTCTCTGGTGACACTGGTACAGAGTAGTCTGTTGACCCGAGATCGTCATAGAGTCTTGTGTGGTTCCCACTGTGCTTTGATTTCCATCTTACCACGTCCAAGAGGGCGTGCAAAACGGTGGTTTTTGGGTACAGTCCCGAGTCACATGGAGGCAATGAGCGATAGGAGGGGATTCGTCTCTCCCGGTATAGGGGGTTGATGTTGCGCTGTGTTCGATTGGCTATAACAGGAAATCCCTGGCCAGGGTTGCTGAGATTTACTGGTAAGTGTTACCAGTAGTTTCTCGAATTGTTATAGACCTCATATCGACACGACTTGTCGAGCTATTGGGGTCTGACGTTTACCACCCATAGGCGAGATATGCGACATATCAGACGATCAGACCGGACTGTACGGTAGTATTACTGGTTGGATTCACTGGAGTGTGAGCTGGCTTGCTCGTCGATCTTTAGATCGCTCAATAGCCGGGTGGCCGTTACGTTTAGCAGACCGCTTGCGGCTTGTGGATGCTTGATATGATCATCATCTGCTGCCGGCGTATTGACGAGTCTTTAGAGTCCTACACAGAGGTTTCCTAGCTCAAGCGAAACGAAATAGGAGCGCATATGAGATATGTCCGGGACCGAGAATGATACCAGTATGTGATACTGTATTTGATTCTCGCGATGTGACATTGATCGGTTATATGCGATATAGCCGGGTTATCGGATCAAGTGTTGATTCGATAAGTTGTTACTGATGATACCAGACGGTTATGTGCGACATGACCGGATCATTGAATCAAGTGTTGATTTAATGATTTAATGCATAATTATATATTTGATATATTACTTTGCATTAACTAGTATCGGTTCACTTAAGATGGATTTTCTCACTCGGATGTGTGCATTGCATATGCGATATGATTTTGTACACTTGCTTGTATCATGTTTGATGATGCATGCCTTATGGTTAAGTGTAAAGAATTAAACCTTGGTTAATGAGATGGTTAGGGTTTTCTTTTTCCTTATTCATTTTATTCATTTACTTATTCTTTTGGAAAAAGAAATGCAAAGAGAAAAATGGTGGAATTCTTTTGTTCATTCATGAAGCTTCATGAATGACTTTGACTTTTGACCATTTTGTCTCATGCTTTAACCTAACCATTCCACTTAACTCTAATTAATTCTCTACACCTAACCTTGGTTAGCTTATGATAAGAATGGTTTTCTTTTCTATTTTTAATTATTCTTATCATAACAATTATCATCTTCTTCACTTCATGAAGAAAGCTTGCCACTCCAATGGCAAGTGAAGAAAATGAGTGAGAAATCCAAATCTAAAGTCTACCCACTTCCTATTTTCTCATCCTCTACCTCTTGCCAAGTAGTAGAGTGTGTTTCCTTCACAAGTGTTCATGGCTTGGTGAAGGTGGAGCTTGATTTAGCGATGCCTCGACGTAGATCATCTTCGGCATGGACATCGACGACCTAGCTTGCCCATTCTCCGACGAAACCGACGCTAGAGCCCGGATTTGATTTGGACAGCGGAGAGGACCTCGTCTCGGAGCCGTGAAGGTGGAGGACCGGATCTACAAAGGTTGTATTTCCGTATTCCCTTAGTTAATTGTTAACTAGTTTACTTTTCGCCTAGCTTTCTAGCAAACGATCCGTAGTCGGGTCTCTCGGCACCCGTAAAATTTTATAATGGCATGTTCGATGCCTTGTGAGACCTCATTAAGGTGCCTAGGAACCCAACAAACGTAAGTAAATATGCGTATCCCAATTGTCGTTGACATATAGCACCGAAACCGGCGATACACCACATATTACACTTACGGTCGCAGAAAAGAAAGTGAAAAACTACAACAGTTGGAATCCGCAACCACCTTAGACATCATATGCCTAACCAAATGAATTCCTCAGACATCATATGCCTAACAATTATAAACCCCGCATTTTAGTTTCGATATTGAAAACACCTTTTAATATCTATTCGGGCAATTCAACAAGATTCTCGACATCCTGATCGAATGCTTGTCGGAAACTTTAGTAGACGGCCGCACCCTCCAATGCCGTCGACGAAGTGCACTAAGGCGGAACACCGCTGCCTCGAGCACCCGAACGGATGCTTTTGGCGACGGGGTTCTCCTACAGTCACTTGGTCGGGGCTATAGGGCGTGGCTATCTATTAAGTTTACCCGACGAGTATCCAAGTGCACTACGTGATTGCGATGGACTTTTGATCACATCAAAATCCCGTAGCAACCGATCAAATGAAACTAAATTGCTAGATTTATAGCATTTAAACTAGTTATCTCATAACTACTTGAGGATTCCAAATATTGTATCCTATCACATGATACCCGGACGAACGTTAAAATTTTCGATCGATTCATCAAAGTCCCACAATTTCCCGACAGCTCAACACTTGAGCACAGTTTTAGTAATACCCAGAATATGCCACAGTACCTATGCACCAGCCGTAGAAGGGCAAACCCAAGCCTCCCTCATATCGCCATAGAACTATGACAAACCTCAGGGTATGATCGCGGTTCCGCGATCCAAAAAAGTCGAGTTAGGGTTTCATTCTTCTAGAGGGTTCATAGGATTACTTGCATGTTTTTCCGAATACATTAAACTTGGAAAAATTGGTTTTTGACATTCGATCGAACTTTTTAACATCGTCTAGACAAAATGTGAATAACCCAAAACAATGTTAAAAATACGAATACGAAACACTCCGAATTGTTTATAGTGTAAGATTACATCACATGCAAAATTAGCAAAAACAAACAACACCTGAAACATCAAAACCAAGTAACTAGAACACACAAAAAATTTTGGGGGGGGTGCTCGGTTTTGGCCGAGATCATGTAGTATGGGGCCGGCCAAAAAATCTTGGAATTTCCTGAAATATCTATGGTGTTCTTGTTATATCCCATATAGCACTCTGTACTTGTTTAATACTTTTTTTGACAACTTTTTAAACTCGACAGAAACTTGATTTTTCTGTTTCAAGTTTCGGAGTATTTCGGTTTCGTAATCCTAACAAAATCCATATAAATTTCTAGCATGGCTCTGATACCACTGTAGGGTTCCCTAGCATGGTAGTAAGGTTTCGGGAGGCATCGTCCATGCCAAATTCAAAAAATTTCCGTTCTAGCTAACCCTAACCATGAATCGTATACTAGAAATCGATGGAAATGAAATGCAAACACTTTGCAACTAAAAGTGAACAAGGAATACAACCTTTATAGATCGGTCCTTCACTTCAATAGCTCCGTATAGTAGTCCCTTCGCTGTGATCAAGAAGTCCCAGACTCTAGAGAGGCTCCGATGAAGAAACGAACATGATTGCTTCGAAGTCTTCGAGGCCGAAGATGATCTACGTCGAGGAGACACTAACCCAAGCTATCTCTTCACTAATCATGGAATTAGTGAATCAAACACCCTATACTAAATGGCAAGTAGTAGAGAATGATGAAATAGGAATTTTTCTCACATTAGATTTCATATTCTCACAAGTTTTCGTCACAAACTCAAACCCTAGAAAACACTTTTCTCTTTTGAGCTCATGAAGAAGATGAAGAATTATCAAGAGAAAATGGATTATTCTTGAGGTTAAAAATGCAACCAATGGTTAAGCATGTCATGCTTAACCCTTGTAAAGAGTTAACCATGAGCTAGGGTTAAAGGTTAGGTCAAAAAATATCTTAAGCTAGACAAAGAGAGTGGACAAAGTCAAAGTTGCCTTAAAGCTTCTACAAGATTTCAACAAATATCATCCATGACAAATATCCAAAATATTTGAATTACTTAATGATAAATTATAAACCCTAATCTTAACCCTAGCCTGGTTTAACCCTCATTAACCCTACTTGCATTTGTAACCTAGCTTGATACATTTAACATATATCACATATACATCAATGTATCCAAAGTGAGAAAAAGAAATCATAAGTGAGCTAATACTAGTTAATGTAATGTAATATATAAAATATATAATTATACATTAGATTATCAAATCAACTCTTGATTTAATAATCTGGCTATATCACCTATAACCGACTAATATCATATGAATCAACTTATCGAATCAACACCTGATCCGATAACCCGGTTATATCATATATAACCGACCGGTATCTCATATCGCGAGAATAGAATACGGTATCTTATATCGTATCAATCTCGATCCCGCTCATATCACATATATGCTCTTACTCCGTTTCGCTTGAGCAAGGAAACCCCTGTGTAGGACTCTAAAGACTCGTCAATACGCCGGCAGTAGGTGATGATCATATCAAACACCCACAAGCCGCAAGCGGTCTGCTAAACTTAACGGCCACCTGGGTATTGAGCGATCAGAAGATCAACAAGCAAGCCTGCTCACACTCCTGCGAATCCAATCAGTAACACTACCGTACAATCCGGTCTCTTCATCTGATATGTTGCATATCTTTTCTAGGGGTGGCAAACGTCAGACCCCAGTAACTCGATAAGTCATATCGATGTGAGGCTCATAACGGGTCGAGAAACTATTGATAACACTTATCAGTCTATCTCTGAAGCAGCCTTGGTTAAGGACTTCCTGTTATAGCAAATCGAGCACAGCGCAACATCAACTCCCAATACCGGGAGAGACGAAACCCCTCCTATCGCTCATTGCCTCCATGTGACTCGGGACTGTATCCAAAAGACACCGTTTTGCACGTTCTCTTGAACATTGTAAGGTGGAAATCAAAGTACAGTGGGAATCACACAAGACTCTATGACGATCTCGGGTCTACAGACTAACCTGTACCAGTGTCACCAGAGAACTGCCATCTAACGTAAGGTATAATACCATCTGGGAGTTCTTGGCGAGTCCGTTCAGTGTACCCAGTCTCCACTGAGCACACGTAAACTGTCTCTGATGTCAAATACCAATGGATATAGGATCATCCATCGCTCATTTACATGGGTCGAGAAGCTATACGCTAGTCTACTGTGGTATATCGATGCCCTGTCTCGATACACCCACGACTAGGAACATTTGAAGGATGTACTTAGCAACTACTCTGTCCCTACTAGTATGCTCTGCATCAATGTCCTGGTAGTCAAGTACTCATCCTAAGGGCTTTATCAACATGTAACATAGAGACAATTATCGTACATGTTAAGATAAAGAGCAACCAGATAGCATACTATCATGTCGAGCAAGAAAGTCCTCCCTATATATGTCCAAGCATCCACTACAATATACATCGTATGTACAGTAATGGCCTCTAGGGCATACATATAACTAACAACTACAACCATAAGTCGATGGCTATCGCAGTGGAGATAAACTGGTAAGTGTTATAAGTTGTATCTCCTGTTGGTTATGAGTACTCTGTCACACGACTTATCGAGTTATTGGGGTCTGACAGATTCCAAGCCCTAGACTCGATATGCGATACTCTTAGACGAAGAGATCGGACTGTACGGTAATGTCACTAGACTTTGCAGGGTTCTAATTGTAAGTCTACGCTAGCGCCCCGGCCGTCTACAGACGCCAAATGCGGAATAAAAACTTTTAAACTGGCGCTATCGTATACTTTAACCCGGATCTGCCATTATTGCTAAACTAACAAACAGTAAAGAGTGTAGAAAGGTTGTACCGAACGATCCGAGTCCTTCGTTCTTCAACCATCATCCCACGCTCCGTTGCGGCTGCTCCGATCTCTTCGAACTCCGATATCTTCGTCAAGGTGGCACCACATCGACGATTCTTTAAACGGGCTCCCGCCTCTGACTCGAGGCAACTCGATCGTCAAGTTTGCCAAAAGAGACGACCAAGATTTGATGTAGAGAGTGAGTAGATGACTTTGTCTTACTTCGTCCAAGTCCGTGGACGATCGGTTAATGAAGTTGCCGAGGGACTTGGGTGATGGAATGAAATGAACTGTAAAATTCCATGCACCCCAAATACTATCATATCTTTTTACAACCATGAAAAAAAACTATCAAGTGAGAGAGTAAGAGAGAGGAGAGAGAGGGCCGGCCATATATAGCAAGAGGGAGGTGACCGTAGGAGGAGAGGGGTGACCATATGATGAAGCTTATCATGAAGAAATATCTTAACCAAAACAAGAATGTATAAATTTCAAAGCATGAGTCATAATCACACCTCATCAAGCCATTAATGAAACCATTAATGCACTAATGAGTCATATGCCTCATCATCACTTCTAGAAGCTTCTAGAATGATGACTCACTCTTATCCAAGAAAAGATAAATCCGTCTTTAACCAAATGTTAAAAGACGGCCGATAGAAAACTGGAAACTGGCAACTTCCAAAAGTGATCCTGAAACAACTTTCAGGATAACCCCGAAACTGTATAAATATACCCGCATTTGTATTACGACCGAATACAAATGCAACTGAGACAAAGATATTATACCTACTCAATATAATACTCGGATCCGGCTTAAACCAAAGCCGACCAGTATTATCTGCCCGAAAATCGACACGTGCTTAAACGCACGTGCATTTTCCGAACCCTGCCATAAAACCATACGGCCTCTACAACGTTTCGCCCGAAACTTGGGAAACTGTCTGTGGGGGACTCTAATGACTCTTCAGTACCCTGGCAGTGGGTTTAACCACAAACCGTCAGCGGCACTAGCTATGCGTAACGGCTGCCCATGGACTGAATCTTAAGGGAGGCTGATGAGCGCACTCAAGGGTGGCCGATGAGCTAACACATCCAGAAACCCTACTGAGCCTAACAGTGACAATGTATATACAGTCCGGTCCGTTCGTCAATGAGTATCGCATATCCGCCTAGGGGGCTAGTAACGTCAGACCCCCAGAAGCAGTATAAGTCGTGTCGGAGTGAAGCCCAATAACACCCTGAGATACTACTGGAGTACCTACCAGTAAATCTCCTGCCACGGCCGTGGGCTATGTGTAATGGCTCTCCTAGACACAGCACGATCTCGCCCCCAATACCGGGAGAGACGAATCCCCTGCCGATCCGCTCACGTGCCTCCATATGGCTCGGGACTGTACCCAAAAGCTACCTGTTTGCACGACTCCTTTGAGCCGTGGTAGGGTAGAAATCAAAGCACAGTGGGAACTCACACGAGACAAATGACGACCTCAGGTCGATGAACTAACCTGTACACATGTCACCAGGGAACTGCTATCTGACGATAGGTATAGTACTAACTAGCAGATTCCCGGCGAGTCCTGTCCGGTGTACTCATAACCCAATGAGCACCTGTATACATCTTAGGTGATCCAACTGACACCAGTGGCTTGTGAGACCGGCCACCGCCCCTCGTCGGGGTCTCGACTGTATACACTAGTCTACTCCGGAGTATCGATGCCCTGTCTCGAAACTCCCACGACTAGGGACCACAATTAAGGATATGCATATAAACTACCCAACTCTCACGTATATGATCGCCATCATACTGTTGGTAGTAAAGCCAGATCCTAAGGGCTTTATCAAAGTGTAACTGCAATCAGTCACCTGAACATGTACACGACTGATAAAGGCAAACCAGATAGTATACTATCATCTCGAGTAAGACTGTCCTACCGGGATAGGTCCTCCGCAATCATTGCAATCACGTACCTGCGATCCAATAATTGACTATGAGGGCACTATCTCCAACAATCTCCCACTTGCACTCAAGGCTAATTATTGCGATGTCGACTACTCACAGCCCGTGTGAAACCGAACATCCAACTCCTCTACTAATCAGTTTCACAAAGCCCGTTTGTAAAACTATTGTGTTCGAGAAATAGCCTCAGTGAGTGGATCCGCCTAGAAGTATCTTTCAATATCTTTCTTAATCTCAAGTTCGCGGAGAAAGCCATCTCCCGAATTGAGTAGTACCTGTCTTAGAATATGTCTGGATATCTGATGGGACCTTAGTTCATAAATGAACTCCATATCCAAACTTCTTAGACTGTATGGATCACTGAACCTAATCAGTATCCGGCACCATGCCACCCACAGTATCCTCTGGAACCACCTGTCCATAATACTGTCCCTCGTCAGAGGGAAAACTAAAACTCTGACAATCACTCTGTCATCTATGTCACCTTTGAAGCCTGGAATGATAACCGTCTCCCGAAAGAGGCTGCCGTTATCAAATCCATAGAACATGTACAAATGTTCTAAAACTGCTTCCTTATGTTTCTCCAGGATTGGATTAATACAAACCCATTGCATCTAGTGCAAAAACAACATCTGGTGTGGTACTTGACACCTCACGATTGACTCAATTGCCAAAGCAAGTGATCTACCAATCATGTACAGCCCTCTCCCCTTTAGTCTATACGACACCTTTAGAGAGGGTGACTCCATCACCTGCAGGTACACTACCATGCTAGGAGTCAACTATTCTAAAAACCATTAGAATATCTGTCAAAGTACCCACATTGGGAAACCACCCAAATCCAGATCTAAAACTATAGATCTAGAAACCAGAATGTCAAATATTACATCCATATCCTATCTGGAGAAACAACTGTGTGACGATCACAGTGCAACCGATCGTAGTATAGGAATTTTACTTCCTACTCTGTGTATGTCATTCAGATACCATGACATCACACCCTACTACCTTCTTAACAGATCCATCCCCTATTCTGATTGAAGTCAAACCCATGACTATCACATCAAAATTAGATGATCTTTCTCCGCTATAACTGCTCTAGTCTGTAAATAGACATAAGCTACTTGCCTACTATGCTTCCGATGCTCCCACTGACTACGACAACCCTCCTACCGGGTCTCATAACCTGGAACAACAGTAGTGTCAAGTCTGGGTAGATAAGAATCTCCCTGTCACCGTCCTTGAGGCTACCGGAGTACCTCTCGGGTGTCTGAGGTTACCCACCAAGTCTACGGAGTGGCTATTGGAATGTCATACCTGATTGAATATATAGGTCCTATTAAATTTTCTGTAATCGTTCGCGGTTCTGGAATCACTTCCAGTTCTACCATACTCCCACTAGTGTTTTCTGAAAAAATCCATTTTACTAAAACTGTGGCGAGTCAAGAACAATATCACTATTGATCTTCCAAATGGTAGAATATCAATCCTCGTCATAGCCAGGGTCAACCCACAAACAGCCATTACAGAAACGTGCCCTGAGTTATCCAGTGTCTGGTTTTAAGCATAAGCTGGACAACTCCCCGTACCTTAATTTCTTTTAAGGTACGATCCATTCTATATCCAATACAGAAACTTTGGCACTTATTTAATTGGAACTATATTCAAATCATGCAGCTGTCTCCAGTGCATATCATCTTAATGGAAAGAGGCTAATCAGCATTACTCAACTTAGGAATCCATCCAATTATGAGTAACCTGAAAGAGAAACACGTTTCTCAAAACCATCACTATCATCTGAATACCAATCACAAGAATCTACATCTTCGATCTCTTTGAAGAATCCCGATACTTGTGATACCTGGTTCTCTACTTTATTCTTATACCCACAACTTCTCAAAACTTAGACCTTGTATTTCTACGAAACATTTGTCTAAAAACTAGAGAAGTTATAAGTAAACAGAACATAGTATGAGGACCTACCCCTTTGTCCTTATGGACACTGGACAACATACAATACTCTGTATAAGTCCGCTGAGTTAAACAACTCAAAACCTGTGCGTCGTAGGTTGAAAACTGTACCCTGGCGATTTCCTCAAATATCACCAATTACAACGAATTCCGATATAATGAGGATGATCACCTAATTCCCAATATCTTACTCCCACTCATCATCTGTAAAACCATACAGATATGAGAATGAAACCTGGTAAATACATACCCTTGGAATAAGTGTTTAATCGGGAAAACATGTTTTCTTTAACAATGCACTGAAACATGAATATGTTTCGTAGGGGTATCCTGGTATTCATAGCAATGCCTCTTCCATAATCCAATTCATGACTTCAACCGTATATTTTATTGCCATCTCTCCAAATCACTTTATTTGTCTTTAGTCGTTACCTTCTGTACACCATCGTTAGGCTAAATGGTTTTCTTCTTTCCCTACCGTTCGGCACCAGCCTATGGTTTGGAAGAAGACTATCCAGTAAGCATAATAGGTGTACCCTCCTAAACCAAGGAGTACTCGCATCTCGAGAGAAGGTGATGATAAAAGACAACTGAATAAAACCTTATTCCTTTAAAGGTGAAATAGGAGTGGCGACGAAGTACGCGGTTTTGGTCGTGAATGATATCAGTCGCAATTTACTTTGCCCTCTTTCCAATCCCTTTATTTTGTCATTACATATTACCTTCTGCACACCCTACTTAGGCTAATTGGTTTTCTTCATTCCCTACCTTTCGGCACCTGCCTATGGTTTGGAATAAGACTATCCAATAAGCGTAATAGGTGTACTCTCCTAAACCAAGGAGCCCTCGCAACCTGAGAGAAGGTGATAATAAAAAACAACTGAATAAACCAATTCTATTTCTCCTGAACCTGGATCCATCCTCGAAGAAGTCCCTTCGAGTTCGTATATAACCATACGATGGATCTATCCAATGGAAGTGGATATCCGTAGTAAAACGGGTGTTCTGAGAAATGCAAAGGGTAGAAGAAGGAGTGGCAATGACTTATGCAACATAGACAATCCAAAAGCCAGTATTTTAAGAAGGTTCGGTCAACCTGGTCACTGAGTCATAGTCTAGGGTCGGTCAAAGGTCGCTGCCAAAGAGAGAGAGAGAAAAGAAACACTCTGCGTGCACTCTAACCTAGATCAGAATGGTCATAACTTTATCTAATCCGGAAACCTCCCACTGTCCTGTCAAATTCTCCTCCAAACCTAAAGAAGAATCAATCGGGATCACCCGAAGAGTAAACCAACTCATCAGTGGGAATCGGGATCCAACTCTCATCGCATGATAACGTGATGGAATGCATCCACGTTACTCATACTCCAGAAGGTATGCGCACACTTGGCAAGTTTCAGTTTCTTTAGAAACTCCCGATCTGATTTTTGCCCCATGCTCTTATAACCTTGACGTATGCCAACAAATCATAAGTCACATGTCAAGTTCTGCCCGTCATTATCTTGTTAATTTGAACCCACCCGTACATACCCTTGACGTATGCCAACAAGGTAATACGACTGTCCCAAACCAACTCATCTATCTATGCAACAAATAAATACCCAGCAGCTACCAAACACTATGCCTTGACGTATGCCAACAAACATAGCTTGAATACTACTGACCATCCATAAGAAACGACGGAGGGCTACGACTGGTTTTTGGCGAAAAACCTTTAGCGTAGTGAACTTGATATCGCTGAAGGAACCTGATAGCTTTTTAAAATATAGTGGCGAAAACCTTTTGCTAAAGAGGTCACTCCCGGTGAAGGGATCTCGGCTCTTTCCTCGTGGAATGAGGTGCAGGATATTCCACTGAATACCGCTATGCAAAGCAACATGTAATCGACTATAGTGAAGTTATTACCCTGACGCAAACTTCTGTCCAAGGGGTCTTTCCCGGTGAAGGGATATCAGCCCTTGCCCCGTCGAATGGGGTGCAGGATATTCCAACCGAATATCTCTATGCATAACAAAAGAAAACGTCTTTGCAATAACACTTTTTAAATTTGTTCCAACAACTAAAACAGGTTTGTTTAACTTTGCATTGATCAGAATCAACGCAGTCCCATCAATCAATCACACCAGAAAAGAACGAAAATAAAATGTACGTATATGCCATCCGCATTCGTCACTGGGTCCCGTCATCACCCGTTAGGTTACTTAACTAACGACAGAGCGGGGACTGGACTAGCGCGGGTGTAAAACATATACAACATCTAATAGTATATAAACCAATATACATAATCGCTCCAGGCGTGATAATATGCAACATTACAGAAAAGTAATAAGCATCACAGAACAATACAGATAATCTGGGATCCCCGGGTTTCACAGAGCCGCTGCTGAAACCCGACGTTCCCCTGTCACGTGGATAGCCTGTGCAATGAAACCTAGACCCCTACGGGTGCGGCAAGTTACCCGCCAAAACCTGAAGCGAGGTAGTCCTCACAGCATAGTGAATGGAACACCCGGCACTTCATGGAATCCGGTAATCTTGGGCACCCCTCCTTGGGTCAACCTGAACCCCCTACGAGTGCGGCGAATAGTCTGCCAATTTTAGAGTGGGGCCCCTCTGCCTCCCAAAGCCATGAGATGCGGACCCGTTGCCCTCCAGAACCCGGCTATCCGTGCACTCCGTCGCGGGGTAAAACCTAGTACAGTAATGAAAAATAGTACAAAAGGTACATCGACCACAACCTGGTCGTGCCCCAAAAGAATATTATACAACAGGCAGTGACGGCAGTCCACAAGTTGGACGCTCGCCCCGCAATATCAAATGTACAAATAAACTCAAACTGTACTACCATTGCACACTGCTATCCACCACGACAAATCCGCAACAACACAGCACAACACAGAACATCAACGCGAATGTCACGTTCGCAAACCCGTCTAAAAGAACTATAGCAATCGGACGCGGTTTACCGATCAAATGACATTCCCGGTCGGAGATATAATGTAAGCACTGTAAACTAACGTGTTTAAATTTCGATCGACCAAATATCAAAAAGTGGGCCCCACGACTTACTGGTGAACAGTAACAAAACCTGGGCCAAAATGATATTTACCAAAAACCCCAAAATCCAACAAAGAACCCACTGACCAAATTTGGGAGCACGTGCTCCCCACATGGCCGCGGTTGCGCGGCCAAACCATGGGTTTGGCCGCCCTTCCGCGGCGGTTTGGAGGGATCACGACCCCAAATTTTGTCGTGACTCTTATAAATGCCTGCTCAGATTTTTAAGACATCCAGAAATAAATTTTGAGACCATTTAAAATCAACAGAAACTGTCGAGCAAGGATTTTGCCGTTTTCGATTTTCGGTTCGATCGATATTTTGAACGCGTTAGCACAAGTTAGTATAGCAAAATGGTTAGGCTCTGATACCACTGTAAGTCTACGCTAGCGCCCCGGCCGTCTACAGACGCCAAATGCGGAATAAAAACTTTTAAACTGGCGCTATCGTATACTTTAACCCGGATCTGCCATTATTGCTAAACTAACAAACAGTAAAGAGTGTAGAAAGGTTGTACCGAACGATCCGAGTCCTTCGTTCTTCAACCATCATCCCACGCTCCGTTGCGGCTGCTCCGATCTCTTCGAACTCCGATATCTTCGTCGAGGTGGCACCACATCGACGATTCTTTAAACGGGCTCCCGCCTCTGACTCGAGGCAACTCGATCGTTAAGTTTGCCAAAAGAGACGACCAAGATTTGATGTAGAGAGTGAGTAGATGACTTTGTCTCACTTCGTCCAAGTCCGTGGACGATCGGTTAATGAAGTTGCCGAGGGACTTGGGTGATGGAATGAAATGAACTGTAAAATTCCATGCACCCCAAATACTATCATATCTTTTTACAACTATGGAAAAAAAACTATCAAGTGAGAGAGTAAGAGAGAGGAGAGAGAGGGCCGGCCATATATAGCAAGAGGGAGGTGACCGTAGGAGGAGAGGGGTGACCATATGATGAAGCTTATCATGAAGAAATATCTTAACCAAAACAAGAATGTATAAATTTCAAAGCATGAGTCATAATCACACCTCATCAAGCCATTAATGAAACCATTAATGCACTAATGAGTCATATGCCTCATCATCACTTCTAGAAGCTTCTAGAATGATGACTCACTCTTATCCAAGAAAAAATAAATCCGTCTTTAACCAAATGTTAAAAGACGGCTGATAGAAAACTGGAAACTGGCAACTTCCAAAAGTGATCCTGAAACAACTTTCAGGATAACCCCGAAACTGTATAAATATACCCGCATTTGTATTACGACCGAATACAAATGCAACTGAGACAAAGATATTATACCTACTCAATATAATACTCGGATCCGGCTTAAACCAAAGCCGACCAGTATTATCTGCCCGAAAATCAACACGTGCGTAAACGCACGTGCATTTTCCGAACCCTGCCATAAAACCATACGGCCTCTACAACGTTTCGCCCGAAACTTGGGAAACTGTCTGTGGGGGACTCTAATGACTCTTCAGTACCCTGGCAGTGGGTTTAACCACAAACCGTCAGCGGCACTAGCTATGCGTAACGGCTGCCCATGGACTGAATCTTAAGGGAGGCTGATGAGCGCACTCAAGGGTGGCCGATGAGCTAACACATCCAGAAACCCTACTGAGCCTAACAGTGACAATGTATATACAGTCCGGTCCGTTCGTCAATGAGTATCGCATATCCGCCTAGGGGGCTAGTAACGTCAGACCCCCAGAAGCAGTATAAGTCGTGTCGGAGTGAAGCCCAATAACACCCTGAGATACTACTGGAGTACCTACCAGTAAATCTCCTGCCACGGCCGTGGGCTATGTGTAATGGCTCTCCTAGACACAGCACGATCTCGCCCCCAATACCGGGAGAGACGAATCCCCTGCCGATCCGCTCACGTGCCTCCATATGGCTCGGGACTGTACCCAAAAGCTACCTGTTTGCACGACTCCTTTGAGCCGTGGTAGGGTAGAAATCAAAGCACAGTGGGAACTCACACGAGACAAATGACGACCTCAGGTCGATGAACTAACCTGTACACATGTCACCAGGGAACTGCTATCTGACGATAGGTATAGTACTAACTAGCAGATTCCCGGCGAGTCCTGTCCGGTGTACTCATAACCCAATGAGCACCTGTATACATCTTAGGTGATCCAACTGACACCAGTGGCTTGTGAGACCGGCCACCGCCCCTCGTCGGGGTCTCGACTGTATACACTAGTCTACTCCGGAGTATCGATGCCCTGTCTCGAAACTCCCACGACTAGGGACCACAATTAAGGATATGCATATAAACTACCCAACTCTCACGTATATGATCGCCATCATACTGTTGGTAGTAAAGCCAGATCCTAAGGGCTCTATCAAAGTGTAACATGCAATCAGTCACCTGAACATGTACACGACTGATAAAGGCAAACCAAATAGTATACTATCATCTCGAGTAAGACTGTCCTACCGGGATAGGTCCTCCGCAATCATTGCAATCACGTACCTGCGATCCAATAATTGACTATGAGGGCACTATCTCCAACACTAATGGGCTTGTTTGTTGACCTTCTTTTGATCAATACCTGGGTAGCCGTTACGTGCAGCTAGTACTGCTGACGTGCTTGTGGGCTATGGATATGATCCTAACTTACTGTCAGCGTACTGTCTAGTCTTTAGAGTCCCACACAAAGATTTCCAAGCACATGCGAAATGATGTTGGACACATATAGGGATACATGCAGGAGTTCGATTAAACACGTGTATTTGATACATATATTTTAATCGAGAGTTTATTTATATTAGCCGGTATATATATGATATAGCCGGATTATTAAATCAAGTGTTGATTTGATAATTAAATATATATATTTATATATTGATATATTTATATATTAACTAATATCATGCTCGCTTTGTTATTTTCTTCTCTTTATTAATATTTATATTTGATATAAATATTGTGACATGTATATTGATATATATGATATAGGTGTATAAAATTCATATGGTTCAAAATGAGAACAATGTTATTCTTTTATTTCATTTTAAAGGAAAAATAAAGAATGAGTCATAGAAATGGATGGTTGTAGAATTCATGAAGTGTTTTTCTTTAATGACTCATTTTTTTTTTGTTCTCATATTGAACCTTATCGTCTTCTTCATCATCTTATCTCCATGGTTCCTTCTCTCTCTTGATTTTTCTTCAAGTGAGGAATGGAAAAAGAAAAGAGAAAAATTAGTGAGCTAATTATTCTACATCTCCTACTAATTATTCTTAGTAAGTTTAATTAGTGGGTTGCGTCACTAGCATACTAGTTTTTGCAAGATTGATGAGATCAATTTGAAACTAAAGTTTGTGTTGGAGTTATCTCAAGGTGGATCATCTTCAGCGAGGAGATCATCGAGCAAGCTTGTTCCGGGCTTCGTGGAGAATAGTCGGAGTCCAAGGAGAGGTGGCTAACACGCCACAAAGGTTGTAGTACGCCAACTCTAGTTTTCTAGCTTACTAGTTTAGTTGCAAATTTAGTATTTTGGTTTGATTCTTGGTTTGGATTTGCTAATGCTCTCTAGATTTTTAAAATTACTATTTCCACCGCACTTTAAACCCTACTAGAGGTTCCTAGCAACCCAACATCGAAAGTTTGGAGTCGTCTCGAATGTGGCAGTAGTTTGGAGTCATTACGGACATAGTAGTAGTTTTGAGTCATCACGGACGTTGGTAGTAGTTTAAAGTTGTCTAGGACATTGCTAGTAGTTTAAGGTCGTATCGGACATTGGTAGTAGTTTAAGGTCGTATCGGACATTGGTAGTAGTTTAAAGTCATTTCGAACATAGCAGTAGTAGGACAATGACTTTTATGTCATGATAGTTGTTTAAAATATGCTGATGGTTGACTAGCACGTCCGGTGAGGACTTGGTGAGAAAGGTGCATGTCGCAGGGTGTACACCTGGTGGGATAAAAAAGGAAAGTCGGTTTCTATGGCACGATGGTTGCCCGTGGATTGTATACGACAAATTATTTCACTTACCATAAGGCGGGACTCCATTTTAGGGACATAGTGGTCCATGGATCCAGTTTCGGGACTTAGGGGTCCATTTTTAGTTTAGGGTCATCTCGGACTAGGCGATAGTTTGGAGTCGTTTCGGACGCGGTATTAATTTAAGGTCGTTTCGGACGCAGTATTAGTTTAAGGTCATTTCGGACCAAGCGAAGTATATAATCAGTGATATGGCGTGTGACGACTTCTGTGTTACGATGGTAGCCCGTGGATGGTATATGGAAGGCTGATATATTGTAGCCTATCGTAAAGCAGGTTGGTGGTGGTTTTGATCACTTCTTGAAAGTATTTGTTAGCACCACCACTGGGTTTTACTAGTATCAAGTATGCCAATTTAAAAAATTTCGGTATGCTAATTAACACTAAACAAGATCTTAAACTAGATGATTAGGATATTTGCTTGATATCAAGAAAACCACATAAAGAGAATGAGGCTACAACCTTTGTAGACCGTGTCCTTCTCTTCAAAAGCTCCGTGTAGTAGTCCACGCGACTCCACTAGGCTCCACTTGAAGTTGGATCGAGCTTCCTTTGTGTTCTTCGTGCCAAAGATGATCCACCCGAAGCTCCGCTAATCCAATCTACCTCTTCACTAAACTCTTTAGTGAAGGAAACACACTACACTTAAATGCTAATCAAGTGTAGGATGGTGAAGTAGAGGTTTTGTTTGCTCACTATGGTTCTCACAAGCTCAAAGTTTCACAACTGATAAGAGGGATTGAGCTTGGAGGAGGTGAGGAAGATGAAGAAAGCTAGAGAGCAAGGAGCTCAAGTGAGGAAAAATAACTCAAGTAGTGAAGGCAAGTCAAGAATGGCTTGATCAAATGAATTCTATTATTGAAGAATGGAATTCATTTCAATAAAGAAATGAACCATACTTCAATAGCAAATCTAAACCATGCTTCACCCATTCCTTTAAAAGTCTCCTCATTTCCACCTCATTTTCTATTTTCTCAAAATAGAAAATCAACCATGCTTCATATATATATATATATATATATATATATATACCACATATATATTAATATATATATATATATAAAGATAAGCAAATAATTAGTGAGCAATAATATTAGTTAATATATAATTATATCAAATATAAATATATATCATATTATTAAATCAACACTTGATTTAATAATCCGGTTATATCACATATAACCGACTAATATCATTTATCTATATATCACATTATCAAATCAACACTTAATTCAATAATCCGGTTATATCACATATAACCTAACTGATATCAAATAACCGCCAGATTAGAATATGGTATTGTAGGGTTTCTTTAGCACCTCACCAAGAGTTTTGTAAGCATCACACATGCCATATTAAAATTTTATGAGGTGTTAAACAAACAAACCTAGGAATCAAACTAGAATATTTAGAGTAATAAGTTCTAGTATCATATACTAGCTAGTGTCTAACACTAAGTGGGGAGAGATACAACCTTTGTAGACCTCCTTGTGACTCCTTGGATCTCCTAGGGTTTGAACGAGCTAGCTTGAATTTCCTCCACGTCCACGATGATCCACCCGGAGTACCTTTGCTCAAAACTCCTTGCTCCACTAGATCACAATGATGATGAAGCAAACAAACTACACCAATGGGCTAAACAAGTGTAGTGTGATGATATGGTTGTATTCTCATATAAAAACCCTTTCTTTCTTTTACCCTCACTCACTTAGAATTCTCAAGAGAGAGCTAGAGAGGAAGAAAAATATGGCAACCCTTGAGGTCATTTCTTTTGGATGAAAAGATAATGATAATGATAATGAGAGAAAGATAAATATCAAGATAAATATCTCATCTCAAACCATGGTCAATAAATATCTAGATATTTTAGAATGAGCGAAAAATAACAAATGAAAATGAAACCATGGTTTAAGCTAAGTCAAGTGAAGAATAGTCAACCATGATTTAAAATCAATTTTCTTTTTCTCATTCTAATATATAAATGTATTTACTTTCCATGTGAGTCTTATATTGCCATCTTTCTTGTATCATCAACCATGATACAAATGCATGTATGTATGTGTGTATGCACTTCAACATGTTCATATACATCCATGCATCCATCATAATGAAAAGGTTTATTTAAATGAGATAAAAGTCAATATTAAATCAACACTTGATTTAATAAACCGGTCATATCTCATACGACCTGACCAATAGTAAACGCCCGATTAAAACACGGCATCATATACACGTATTTAATCGAGCTCCCGCACATATCTCATATGTACACCACATCGTTTCGCCTAAGCCAGGAAACTCTTGTGTGGGACTCTAAGACTCGTCAATACGCCGGAAGTAGGTGATGATCACATCAAACACCCACAAGCAGCGGTCAGCTAAACGTAACGGCCACCCGGGTATTGAGCGATCAGAGAAGAACAAGCGAACCTGTCAAAACTCCCGTCGAGCCAACTGGCAACACTTTCCGTACTTTCCAATCTCTTCGTCAGATATATTGCATATCGAGTCTAAGGATAGTAACGTCGACCCCAATAACTCAATAAGTCATGCCGGTAAAAGGTCTACAACAGATCGAGAAACTATTGATAACACTTATCAGTAATATCTCAGCAGCCCTGGCCAGGGACTTCCTATTATAGCCAATCGTGTATAGCGCAACATCAACCCCCAATACCGGGAGAGACGAAACCCCTCCTATAGCTCATCGCCTCCATGTGCCTCTGGACTGTACCCAAAATCCACCTGTTTGTACGACTCAGTAGAGCCGTAGTAGGATGGAGATCAAAGTACAGTGGGAGGACACACAAGACTCTATGACGATCTCGGGTCTACAGACTAACCTGTACCAGTGTCACCTGAGAACTGCTATCCGACGTATGATATAATACCACAAAGGAGTTCTCGGCGAGTCCGTTCAGTGTACCCAGTCTCACTGAGCACCCGTATACAATCTTTGGTGTCACCACACCAGATGGATATAGGATCATCCATCGCCCATCATATGGAACAAGAACGGTATATGCTAGTCTACTCTGGAATATCGATACCCTGTCTCGATATACCTACGACTAGGAACATTTCAAGGATATGCTTATAAACTACAGGTGTCCCACTAGTATGATCCACATCATAATCCCAGTAGTCAAGCAAATATCCTAAGGGCTTTATCAACATGTGTCAAATGAGTAAAAGCATGATCAAGTGAACATATGATAAAGAGGAACCAGATAGCATACTATCATGTCGAGCAAGACTGTCCTCTGAATACACACACACACATACACACACACACACACACATCAGTACATACACTATCATATAATGGCCTCTAGGGCATACATATATCCAACAATCTCCCACTTGCACTAAGGCTAATTATTGGCGTATCTCATACCCAACATCTCAAAAAGTCGCTCATGCTGCGGCTGAGGGAGGGCCTTGGTGAATGGATCTGCAGAGTTGTCCTTTGTATCTACTCTCTTAATCTCGATCTCGTGGCGATCAACTATCTCCCGGATCAAATGATATCGCCTTAGGATGTGTCTGGACTTTTGATGGGACCTGGGCTCTTTGGCCAACGCTATAGCCCCATTATTGTCACAATACAAAGGTATTGGATCAATAATGGTTGGAACTACTCCTAGCTCCGAGATGAACTTCCTCATCCAGACGGCTTCCTTGGCAGCATCATTTGCAGCAATGTACTCAGCTTCCATCGTTGAGTCTGCAACGGTATCCTGTTTGGAACTCTTCCAACTTACCGTCCCTCCATTGAGGGTAAATTCAAAACCTGAGATAGACTTGCTGTCATCCTTGTCACTTTGGAAGCTCGAATCGGTAAAGACCTCCATTTAGAGATCCCCGTTACCATACACCAAGAACAATTCTTTAGTCCTTCACAAGTACTTAAGAATGTTCTTCACAGCAGTCCAGTTATTCTCCCCTGGGTTTGCCTGATACCTGCTTACTACACTCAGAGCATAAGCTACATCAGGGCATGTACACAATATCGCATACATTATTGATCCTATGGCCGAAGCATAAGGAATAATGCTCATGCAAGCTCTCTCTTCATCAGAGTTTGGGCAATCGTCCTTGGAGAGAGTGACTCCGTGGCAAGCGGGTAAGGCACCCCGCTTGGAGTCTTCCATACTAAACCTCTTTAGGATTGTGTTGATGTACTTGGTTTGGGACAACCCCAATAACCGTTTGGATCTATCCCTATAGATCCATATGCCCAATATGTACGTGGCATCACCCAGGTCCTTCATGGAGAACCTTTGTGATAAGAATGATTTGACCGACTGTAGCATAGGAATGTCATTTCCTATCAAAAGAATGTCATCTACGTACAATACGAGAAATGCGACAGTTCTCCCTACAGTCCTTTTATAAACACAAGGTTCATCTGGATTTTTGACGAAATCAAACTCTTTGATAACATCATCAAAATAGATGTTCCAACTCCGTGATGCCTTCTTTAATCCATAAATGGATTTAAGAAGCTTACATGCTTTCCCGCTGCTCCCACTGTCACTGAAGCCCTCTGGCTGATCCATATAAACGCATTCATCTAAATCACCATTTAGAAATGCGGTTTTAACGTCCATCTGCCAGATTTCATAGTCGTAGTGAGAAGCAATAGCAAGTAGGATCCGAATGGATTTAAGCATGGCTACCGGAGAGAAAGTCTCGTCATAGTCCAAACCTGGTCATTGACGAAAGCCTTTCGCTATCAACCTTGCCTTATAGGTCTCTACCTGTCCATCTACACCGATCTTTCTTTTAAATATCCATTTGCAGCCTACGGGTTTTATCCCAGAGGGTACATCCTCCAAAGTCCATACGTTGTTGGTGTACATGGACTCCATTTCGGATCTCATAGCATCCAGCCACTTCACAGAGTCACCACTCGTGATAGCATGCTGGAAAATGGCAGGGTCATCATCATCCATGATGCAATCTTCTCTATCACCATCAATAAGAAAACCGTAGTATATCTCCGGTGGGCGAGAAGTCCTACCAGATCTACGGAGTGGCTGAGGTTCATAAGATTCTGTTGCAACTTCAGGTTCAACGAAGTCGTCATTTGTAACTTGTGTCTATAGAACCTCTTCTAGATCTACCACATTACCATCAGCATCATTTGAAAAAAATCTCATTTTCTAAAAATGTGGCATACTGAGAAACAAATACCTTTTGTTCCTCCTTGTGGTAGAATAGATACCCAAACGAATATTTTGGATATCCCACAAATCTACATTTGACCGAACGTGTCTCGAGTTTGTCTGGATTCTGTTTTTTGACAAAAGCCGGACAACCCCAAATCTTAACCCGTTTAAGAGATGGTCTCTTCCCATGCCATATCTCATATGAAGTGGTAGACAAAGTCTTGGTTAGAACTTTGTTCAATAGAAAAGCTGCAGTCTCCAATGCATGCCCCTAAAAGGAGAGGGGTAACTCAGAATCACTCATCATAGATCGTACCATATCTAATAGGATACGATTTCGCCGCTCTGACACACCGTTGTGATGTGGTGTGTAAGGGGAGTGAGCTGAGAGAGAATCCCATTCTCTTTTAGGAAGTCTAAGAACTCAGTACTTAAGTACTCTCCACCTCGATCTGATCGAAATATCTTGATTCTCATTCCTGTTTGGTTTTCTACTTCAAGTTTGAACTCCTTGAATTTCTCGAAAGCTTCAGACTTATGCTTTATCAAAAACACATGGCCGAATCATGAGAAATCATAAGTAAAAGTTATGAAGTAAGAAAAACCGCCTCTTGCATGTGTAGACATTGGACCACATACATCACTATGTATGAGGCCTAAGTGCTCAGTAGCTCTTTCTCTGTGTCTAGTAAACGGTGTTTTGGTCATTTTACCTTTGATACAAGACTGGCAAGTCGCATAAGATTTATACTGAAAAGAATTTAAATATCCATCTTTATGAAACTTGTTTAGTCTTGTTTCATTAATATGACCAAGTCTACAATGCCAAAGAAAAGCTTCATTTATATCTGAAAATTTTCTTTTACTTGTGTGTTGAATGTTGAAAACTGTGTGTTGATTAAGGACGTATATCCCGTTATTAAGTGTACCACAACCAATCAACTCTTGATTAAGTCTAATATTCATAACATTGTGTTGCACGGCAAAGTGATATCCTTCATTGTCTAACAAAGAAACGGATATAATATTACAAAGCATACTTGGTACAAAATAACATGGGTTCAAAACCAATATACAACCCGACGGCAAGCCTAGGTGATACTCTCCCACTGAAACTGCATGTACATTGGAACCATTTCCAACCTGGAGAGTATGATCACCTGTCTTCAAAACTCTGCTATTTCTTAACGCCTGCACAGAATTGCAAATATGAGAACCCGAACCGGTATCTAATACCCAGGAAGTAGAGTTAATAGAAAAACAGCTTTCAATCACGAACACACCTGAAGCTGAAGCATCACCATGCTTCTTTTTCTTGATTAGAAGGTACTCAGTACAGTTCCGCTTCCAGTGTCCCGTCTACTTCCAGTGAAAACATTCTCCCTTCTCTAACTCCGCAACTTTGGATTTGTCTTTCCCCTTCGCCTTCTTTATTCCTCCTCTCGGTTTGGTGAATTTCTTCTTATTCTTTCCCTTGGCCTTGGCTTTTGGGACGGAAGAGGAAGATTTTCCAACAAGCATAGAGGGGGACTTCGCTTTCAGCGTGCTCTCCGCACTCCTCAACATATTGAGAAGTTCGGGTAGTAATTTCTCCATGTCATGTATGTTGAAGTTTACTATGAATAGAGCAAAGGCGGAGGGAAGAGACTGTAGAACAATATCAGTATACTGTTCGTTATCCATTGTCCAACCGAGGTCCTCAAGCTTTTCTATAAGAGCTATCATCTTCAAAACGTGATCGCCTACTGATGTGCCAGGAGCCATTCACATCTGAAACAATTTTCGAGATGCTTCGTATCTCAGGATCCGAGATTTCTCCCCATACAACTCTTTTGTATGGAGAAAGATGGATTGAACATCCATCTGCTCGTGTTGCTTTTAATGTGTATTGTCCATCGATGCAAGCGTGAGGTATTTGGCAGTAGCACAGTCAATATCCCATGTTTTGCGGATTTCCTTATCCGCAGTAGAAGATTTAGGGCCTGGGATGGCCGGGGATTTGGTAGTGAGGACATATGATACTTTATCATATGTGAGAGCAATGTTAATGTTCGTCAGCCAGTCTTTGTAGTTGGATCCGGTCAGCTTGTTTTTATCTAGTAGAAGCTTAAGGCCTGTCATAGGTATCTGCCATTAAGAGAGAGAAAAGAATACACTCAGCGAAATCTCTTGCAAAGATTAGATTGGTTATTATCTTGTCTAATCGATTTCTCCCACTGTTTTTATCAAATTTTCTTTAAAACATTTTAAAAAGAAAACTAGCCGGGATTAATTACATTCTACAACTTCGCTAACCGTTCAGCTAGGCCAGTGCCGGTACTTTGAGAGAGGTTCCTCGTGCTTTCGCGCGGACCTAATTAGAATAAACCTCGTTTTCCCAGAGGCATAGCCTTGTTGACACCTTTTTAGACACCTAATGGGTTAGCTAATTGTAAAGTGCAAAACTTTCCCGGGAGCAACTCTTACTCACAGTGGGATCGAGATCCTACTATCATATAGAAGGTATGCAATCTCATTGCAAATTTCAACTCTTGAAACTCCCGATATTGTTTTTACCCCTAGCACTCATGACCTTAACTATGGTCAACATATCATAAGTACTAGTCAAGTTCTTCCCGTCATTTCGTGATTAACTAGACCCGCCCATATAACCCTTAACTAAAGTCAACATAATCATATGAATGTCCTAACTAATCCGCATCATATGCGGTGTAGGAAGACATCACTTAGCTACCGTACACTGCGCCTTAACTAAAGTCAAAATACGCAGCACGAATACTAAGTACTCTACTTCCTAAAATGACGGAGGGTTGCGGATAGTTTTTAAGAAAACTTTTAACACTTTGAACTTGATATCGTTGTAGAATCTAATGGGTTTAAAAGGAGAGGCTTAAGCTCCGCATTTTGAAAACTTGCTTTTTCATAAAAAGCCGAGTGTGTTTCAAATCCGATTCTACAACATCCTTTTATGTTCATTTTTCTTTACATTAATCTCATTAATGTAATACCATCATTTAAGTCCTAAAGCCATCACAGAAAAGAAACGAAAATAGAACGTACGCTTATGCCATTCGCATTCGTCACGGTGTCCCGTTATGCACCGTTAGGTTACTTAACTAACGGCATAGCGGGACGGGACTAGCGCGGATATAAAACATAAGAAACATTTATTATATATCATATATATAATACCATTCATTTCAACATGTAAAATGATCACATCACAGAACAAACACATCAGAAGCACATATGAAAATATAGGATATCTTGGAGGTCCGTATTTAGTATTTAGCCATCAATAGAAAATACGGATTCCACGGTAGTGATGAATGGCCAAGCCCACACCCCTAGATCCCTATGAGAGCGGCAAGTGACCCTACCAATTCTAGAGTTTAGGAGACCCGGTCTCGACTCCTCGAGATGGCCTCCCACTGAACCCTAGAACCCGGTCACTTGTGCTCCCCTTCTTGGGTCTATCATAATGCGGAAAAGTAAATAATATACAACAATGGTGACATCATCCTCAACCCGGAAGTACCCCAAATAAAAGAATATTACATACAATTGAATTTTACAGGAATGAAAATAAAAAAACTCTCATCTCATATAAATCCCCCGGCCATTCAATCACGATGATCCTGTACAACATATCTCAGCAACACATAACATCACATGTCATCAACGTAAGAAAGTATGCGTATCCCAATTGTCGTTGATGTATAGCAACGAAACCGGCGATACATCACATACTGCACTTACGGTCGCAGAAAAGAAATTGAAAAACAATCACATTCAGATATATCATGACGATGTTAAACGTTTCGATCAAATCAATAAACACCAACAAGTTACCCCGAGAGCTCAACACTTGAGCGAAGTTGAAAGTACTCAAAACACGTGCCGCAGTGTCTATGGTCCAGCCGTAGAAGGGGTTAACCAACGTCTCATCTATGACACCACGGAACAACGACAAACCCTAAGGTTCGATCGCGGTTCCGTGGGCATAGAATCGAGTTAAGGTTATTATGTTCTTCTAGAGGGTCCATAGGAATACTTGCACTATCATTCAATACAATCAACTTGGAAAATTACAACACTTGAAAATTTCAGAGGGGGTGATAATGTGGAGTTTGAAAATCTGTTCGAACTGTTAAACATCGTCAAAGCTACCAATACAATATTAAATTTACGACTACGAAATACAACGAATTAGCCCATAAGCACAATTATCATCACATGAAAAATTGGGCTTAGCAAACAATACCTGAAACCCCAAATCCTACACACCAGAGCACACTCGCAAAACGAGGCAAAAAGGACTTCTTAGGGCCGGCCTGCTCGGATTTTGGGGCCTTATGCTCGGCCAAAATCCGGTGGGTTGGCTCTAATTTTCTTGTGTGCTCTAGTTGTATCTCATACAAGCTTCTACAATTGTTTAAATAATTTTTCCAGATCGTTTAAAATTCGACAGAGAGCAGAACTTGGGTTTCCAGAAATCCATGTTTTCCGTATTTGTTTCGTTTTCGTAATATCTAACATCGTCTAAAATTCTAGCCTGGCTCTGTGATACCACTGTAGGGTTTCTTTAGCACCTCACCAAGGGTTTTGCGAGCATCACGCATGCCATATTAAAATTTTATGAGGTGTTAAACAAACAAACCTAGGAATCGAACTAGAATATTTAGAGTAACAAGTTCTAGTATCATATACTAGCTAGTGTCTAACACTAAGTGGGGAGAGATACAACCTTTGTAGACCTCCTTGCGACTCCTTGGATCTCCTAGGATTTGAACGAGCTAGTTTGAACTTCCTCCACGTCCACGATGATCTACCCGGAGTACCTTTGCTCAAAGCTCCTTGCTCCATTAGATCACAATGATGATGAAGCAAACAAACTACACCAATGGGCTAAACAAGTGTAGTGTGATGATATGGTTGTGTTCTCATTTAAAAACCCTTTCTTTCTTTTACCCTCACTCACTTAGAATTCTCAAGAGAGAGCTAGAGAGAGGAAGAAGAAGATGGCAACCCTTGAGCTCATTTCTTTTGGATGAAAAGATAATGATAATGATAATGATAATGAGAGAAAGATAAATATCAAGATAAATATCTCATCTCAAACCATGGTCAATAAATATCTAGATATTTTAGAATGAGAGAAAAATAACAGATGAAAATGAAACCATGGTTTAAGCTAGGTTAAGTGAAGAATAGTCAACCATGATTTAAAATCAATTTTCTTTTTCTCATTCTAATATATAAATGTATTTACTTTCCATGTGAGTCATATATTGCCAACTTTCTTGTATCATCAACCATGATACAAATGCATGTATGTATGTGTGTATGCACATCAACATGTACATATACATCCATGCATCCATCATAAAGAAAAGGTTTATTTAAATGAGATAAAAGTCAATATTAAATCAACACTTGATTTAATAAACCGGTCATATTTCATAAGACCCGACCAATAGTAAACGCCCGATTAAAACACGGCATCATATACACGTATTTAATCGAGCTCCCTCACATATCTCATATGTACACCACATCGTTTCGCCTGAGCCAGGAAACTCCTGTGTGGGACTCTGAGACTCGTCAATACGCTGGCAGTAGGTGATGATCACATCAAACACCCACAAGCCGCAAGCAGTCAGCTAAACGTAACGGCCACCCGGGTATTGAACGATCAGAAGAAGAACAAGCGAACCTGTCAAAACTCCTGTCGAGCCAACTGGCAACATTTACCATACAGTCCGATCTCTTCGTCAGATATGTTACATATCGAGTCTAGGGATGGTAATGTCGACCCCAATAACTCAATAAGTCATGCCGGTAAAAGGTCTACAACAGATCGAGAAACTACTGATAACACTTATCAGTAATATCTCAGCAGCCCTGGCCAGGGACTTCCTGTTATAGCCAATCGTGCATAGCGCAACATCAGCCCCCAATACCGGGAGAGACGAAACCTCTCCTATCGCTCATCGCCTCCATGTTCCTCTGGACTGTACCCAAAATCCACCTGTTTGTACGACTCAGTTGTAGGGTTCCTAGGCACGCTAGTGAGGTCTCCCAAGCCATCAACCATGGCAATTTCAAAAATTATGGTGCCTACAAACCCTAAACTACGGATCGATAACTAGATGTCTAGGCGAACATTGAACTAGTTAACACTTAACTAATGAGAAAACGGAAATACAACCTTTGTAGATCCGGTGCTCCACCTCCATAGCTCCGCAACGAACTCCTCTCTGCTGTCCAAGTCAAATCCGGGCTCTAGGATCGGCTTCGTTGGAGAATGGGCAAGCTAGGTCGTCGATGTCCATGCCGAAGATGATCTACGTCGAGGCATCGCTAAATCAAGCTCCGACTTCACCAAGTCAAGAAACTTGTGAAGTAAACACACTCTACTACTTGGCAAGAGGTAGAGGATGAAGAAATAGGAAGTGGGTTAACTTTAGAATTGGATTTCTCACTCAAAAACATCAATCACCATTGATGAGGTAAGCTTTTCTTCACTTGAAGCAAGGAAGAAGAAGAAGAAAAATTATGATAAGTTATCAAAAATAATAGAAAAACAAATACTTATCATAATGTTAACTAGAGTTAAGTGTAGAGAATGAATCATGGTTAGTGGGAATGGTTAGGGTTAAGGATGAGATAAGAATGGTTGACTAGATCAATGTTTCATTAAGCTTCAACTAAACTCCAAAATTTGCCACCATTCTTTTCTCTTTTCTTTCATTCATTTATCAAAAATAAAAGGATAATTAAATAAGATAAATGAATAATAAATAATAAACCCTAACCATTTCATTAACCAAGGTTTAATCTTTACACTTGAACCCTAGGATGACTTGTATCATCAAACATGATACAATCAAGTGCACAAAAGTATATCGCATATACAATGCGCACATCCGAGTGAGAAAATCCATCTTAAGTGAACCGATACTAGTTAACGCAAAGTAATATATCAAATATATATATAATTATGCATTAAATCATTAAATCAACTCTTGATTTAACGATCCGGTCATATCGCATATAACCGGCTAGTATCCAATGTATCGGCTTATCGAATCAATCCATGATTCGATAACTAGGGTATATCGCATATAATCTAATCGATACATTCATCGCGAGAATGGAATACGGTATCACATACACGCATTATTCTCGGTCCCGCACATATCTCATATGCGCTCCTATTTCGTTTCGCTTGAGCCAGGAAACCTCTGTGTAGGACTCTAAAGACTCGTCAATACGCCGGCAGCAGATGATGATCATATCAAACACCCACAAGCCGCAAGCGGTCTGCTAAACGTAACGGCCACCCGGGTATTGAGCGATCTGAAGATCAACGAGCAAGCCCGCTCACACTCCAGTGAATCCGACCAGTAACACTACCATACAGTCCGGTCTGATCGTCTGATCTGTCGCATATCTCGCCTAGGGGTGGTATACGTCAGACCCCAATAGCTCAATAAGTCGTGTCAATATGAGGTCTATAACTGTTCGAGAAACTACTGGTAACACTTACCAGTAAATCTCAGCAACCCTGGCCAGGGATTTCCTGTTATAGCCAATCGAACACAGCGCAACATCAACCCCCTATACCGGGAGAGACGAATCCCCTCCTATCGCTCATTGCCTCCATGTGACTCGGGACTGTACCCAAAAACCACCGTTTTGCACGCCCTCTTGGACGTGGTAAGATGGAAATCAAAGCACAGTGGGAACCACACAAGACTCTATGACGATCTCGGGTCAACAGACTACTCTGTACCAGTGTCACCAGAGAACTGCCATCTGACGTGAGGTATAATACCATCTGGGAGTTCTCGGCGAGTCCGTCCAGTGTACCCAGTCTCTACTGAGCACCCGTATATCATCTCTGATGTCAAACACCGATGGATATGGGATCATCCATCGCCCATCTGTATGGGTCGAGAAGGTATACGCTAGTCTACTCTGGTATATCGATGCCCCGTCTCGATACACCCACGACTAGGGACTTTGAAGGATGTACTTATGGACTACCATGTCCCCACTAGTATGATCCGCATCATAGTCCAGGTAATCAAGTACAGATCCTAAGGGCTTTACCAACATGTAACAGAGAGACAATCAGCATACACGTTAAGGTAAATAGTAACCAGATAGCATACTATCATGTCGAGCAAGAAAGTCCTCCCTATATATGTCCCGGCATCCACTACAATATACATCCTATGTATAGTAATGGCCTCTAGGGCATACATATAACTAACAATCTCCCACTTGCACTAGGGCCATCTATAGCAGTAGTTGTAGTATCTCATACTCAACCATCCCATAAAAGTCTCTCTCTGGGAACAGGCCTTTGTGAGTGGATCCGCTGTGTTGTCCTCTGAGTCTACTCTCCTATCCTCGATCTCCCTGGAGATCAACCATCTCCATGATCAAGTGATACTTCCTTAGAATATGTCTGGATCACTGATGGGACGGACGTTCCTTGGCATAAGCCACAACCCTATTGTCACACAATGGGAGGAACATGGTTCATCTTATGAACCAATATATACCCAAACAGCCTCTTTGGTAGCATCTTAAGTAGCGATATATTCAGCCTTTATCGTCTAGTATGTCACGGTATCTAGCTTGGAACTCTTCCAACATACCGTCCCTTTACTGAGGGTAAAGACAATGCCTGCGACTGACATTCAGTCGTCTTTATCACCCTGGAACCCTTCCAGTGATTCTCCCCAGGATCGATTGATACCATCTCACTACAACTAGTGAGAATCCTAACATCCATTTAAATCTATCTCATAGATCCAAAATCCAGGATTTAGTAGGTATCTCATTGTTCCTATATGGAGAATCCTAGTGATAACCGGAGATTGATCGAGCGAAGCACAGGAAACTCCTTCCCCATCAAGAGTATGTCATCCACGTACTCTACGAGGATCGTCACCATACTCCCTACTACCTTTTTGTTTATACAAGGTTCATCTACCATTTTGATGATGTCAAACTCTTTGACTAATTCATCAAAAACAGATGTTCCAACTCCGCGATGCCTGCTTTATCATATAAAACATCTTGCACACGTTTCCGCTGCTCCCACTGTCTACGAGGCCCTCTGGCTGTGTACTTATAGACGCTCTCTTCTAAATCATCATTTAGAAAAGCAGTCAAGACACCCAACCACCAGATATCGCAGTCATGGTATGTAACCGTGACAAGTAGGATCTGGATGGACTTAAGCATAGCTACTGTAAAAGGTTTCATCATTATCCACGCCTGGTCGATGACGAAAACCTTTAACAATTCTAGCTTTGAAAGTCTCAACTTTTTCATGTACACCAAGTAATCTTCTCAAGATATACTTGCTCCTGATGGGGATTTAACCCTTCAGATATAGCAACTAAAGTCCATACTTTGTTGGTGTATAAGGATTCCATCTCAGATCGATAAACATCCAGCCATTCTTACAGAGTCCTACTCCTGATGGCCAGCTCGAAACTAGTTGGGTCATCATCTCATGATGTAATCCTCGCTCCCACTGTCATAGAGAAACCGAAGTATCTCTCAGGTGGGTGAGGAACCCTATTAGATCGGCGGAGAGGCTGAGGTTCGTTGGAATCTACTGAATCCTTTGGTTCTACCAAATCATCTACTGTTGTTTGTATAGCTGGAACCTTTCCAGTTCTACATAACAGATTTTGCCTCGAGCTTATCCGGATTTTGCTTTTAGACATAGGCCGGACAACCCCAAATCTTAACTGACTTAAGACATGGGCTCTTTCCATACCATATCTCATATGGAGTGGTAGGCAACTGATTTGATTCGAACCCTATTCAATAGGTATGCAGCTTCTCAAGTGCATAACTCCCAAAAAGGAAATAGCTAACTCAGTAGTACTCATCATAGAGCACACCTTATCACATAGGGTGTAATTGCTCCACCCCGATATACCATCGTGATATGGTGTATACGAAGGAGTAATGCTGTGAGAGAATCTCATTCTCCTTTAGAATATTCCAGGATTTCCGTGCTCAAGTATTCTCCTCCTTGATCTCATCAAAGGACATAATACTTTTACCCGTTTTGGTTCTCTACTTCTAAATCATATTCTGTGAATATCTCAAAAGGTTCGGACTTGTGTTTCAACAGGAACATATGTCTGAATCTTGAGAGATCATCAGAGAACATAATGAAGTATAAAGAACCAATCCTGGCATGTGTAGACAGGGGACCTGCATACATCAACATGTATCATCCCAAGAGTTCACTAACTCTTTCTCTGTTTCCAATAAACGGAGCTATGGTCATCTTATCTTTGTGACATGACTGGCGAGTTTCACAAGATGTAAATTCAAACTGATTTAAAAATACATCTATATGTAACTCTAGCCAGTCGGGTCGCATTGATCTGACCTAGTCTACAATACCTCAAGAAGGATTCGTTCATTTCTGAACTCTTCCTCTTGTGTGTGTTCCGTATACTAAGAACTGTAGTTTGATTTAGAACATTAATGCTTTTAGATAACGTGCCTGATCCGATCAACTTTTGATATAGGAAATGTTCAAAACATTATCCAACAATACAAAATTTTGTCATTTCTTTACTAATAAAGAGATAGATATGATTTTGTATATCAGGTTCGGTATCTAACAACATTCGTTCAGAATCAATGTATTGACAATACAGGGTGACAGTGACCAACAGACTTGGCTGCAACACTTGCCCCGTTTTCTGCCTCATGAAACTTATCACCCGTTCTCAGTTCTCTACCTTTCTGTAGCCCTATGTAACAGATTACATATCTGGGATCCTGATCTGGTATCGCATACCCAGGACGTAGAGGATACAGAGAATCAGTTCTTTGTAACGAACACACCCGAAGATGATGCATCAGTATGCACTCTCTTCGTTTGGGCGGCACGGGAATTCTGGTAATCCCCAAATTCCTGCTCTGTCTTATAACATTTATAAGTTGGAGCGGGACCAACGTTCCCCAGCTCAGTATAACAAGCGGGTTCGGTCAATATTCCGTATTATTATCTTGATTAAGGCGTGATATGGTCGCTACCAGGAGAGAGAGAGAAGAAAACACTCAGCGTGCGCTCTGTCAAGAATAGATTGGTTATTATTTTATCTAATCAGGATGGCTCCCACTGCTTTTTATCAAATCTTCCTTCAAACCCTAAAAGGAAAGACTAGCCGGGATTAATTACACACTACAAGTTCGCCAATCTTTCAGCCAGGCCAGTGTCGGTACTTTGAGGGAGGTCCCCCGTGCTTTCGCACGAACCTAATTAATGTAAACCTCGTTTTCCCAGAGGCGTAACCTCGTTAACACCTTTCTAGACACCTACTTGATCGGCTAATTGTAATGAATAAAACTCTCCCAGGAGTAACTCTTACTCGCAGCGGGTATCGGGATCCAACTATCTCATAGAAGGTATGCAATCTCATTGCAAATTTCAACACTTGAAATTCCCGATAATGTTTTGCCCCTAACGTGCTATGACCTTGACGAAAGCCAACAAACCATAGCCCGCTAGTCAAGTTCAACCCGTACATTTCTTGATCGAATTAAACCCACCCGCACGACCCTTGACGAAAGCCAACAAAGCCACACGACTACCCTAATCCAATCGCATCTTATGCTAGCAGATAAGCAGCATATAGCTACCGCACACTGCACCTTGACGAAAGCCAACAAATGCAGCACGAATACTATATACGACTTATCTGAAATGACGGAGGGCTACGACAGGTTTTTCTGAAAACCTATTGCGTAATGAACTTGATATCGTTGTAGGATCGAATGAATTTTGAAATGGAGTGTTTTTGAGGCTTTTCTAGTTTTGCTAAAGGAGTCACTCCCGGTGAAGGGATCGTCGGTCCTTTCCTCGTCGAATGAGGTGCGGGATATATCATATATATCACTGTGCAAAGCGAAACTCTTAAAAGCGATCAAAAGACAAACCGAGTGTGTAGCATCTGCCAGTTATTGCTAAAGGAGTCACTCCCGGTGAAGGGATCTCGGTCCTTTCCTCATCGAATAAGGTGCAGGATATATCACATATACCGCTGTGCAAAGCAAGAACTGTAACTACCTGTTTTATTTTGAAATTCGATTCTACAACATCTTAGGTTTCTTTTATTTCATTAATCTCATTAATGAAGTCCCATCATTTAAGTACCTAAACATCATAGATAAATACGACATACACTTATGCCATCCGCATTCGCCTCGATGTCCCCTCGTGCACCGTTAGGTTAGGTAACTAACGATAGAGCAGGGCAGGGCTAGCGCGGGTGTAAAACATAAGTAACGTCTATATAATATATCATATATACTATATACTGTATCTATCAAAGAACATCACATGATCACATCACAGATATCGCAGCAGAAGAATCATATGAAATATTGGATATACTAGGACGTCCGTGTTTTCAATACGAGCCAGTATAAAACACGGATTCCATGGTCGTGATGAATAGCCAAACCCACACCCCTAGACCCCTACGAGAGCGGCAAGCAACCCTACCAATTCTGGAGTTAGGAGACCCGGACTCGACTCCTCGAGTTGGTCTCCCACTGGACTCCAGAACCCGGTTACTTGTGCCCTCCTCCTTGGGTCTATCCTAGTGCGGAAAAGTAAATAATATACAACAGGTGACAACTCCCGCAACCTGGAAGCACCCCAATAAAAGAATATTACATACAAGTTTTTACATGAATGAAAATGAAAAACACTCATATCACATAAAAACCCCCGGCTATTCAAACACGACGATCCAATATAACATATCCAGCAACACATAGCATCACATGTCATCAACGTAAGTAAATATGCGCATCCCAATTGTAGTTGACATATAGCAACGAAACCGGCGATATCACATATTACACTTACGGTCACAGAAAAGAAAGTGTAAAACTACAACAGTTGGAATCCGCAATCTCCTCATACATCGCATGCCTGATCAAATGAATACCTTAGACATCGCATGCCTAACAATTATAAACCCCGCATTTTAGTCTCTTTATCGAAAACACTTTTCAATATCAAGTCGGGCAATTCAACAAGATTCCCGACATTCTGATCGAATGCTCGTCGCAAACTTCAGTAGGCGGCTGCACCCCCGATACCGTCGACGAAGTGCACCAAGGCGGAACACCGCTACCGCGAGCACCCGAAAGGATGCTTTCGGCGACGGGGTTCTCCTACAGTCACTTGGTCGGGGCTATGGAGTGAGGCTGTCTATTAAGTTTACCCGGCGAGTATCCGCGTACGCTACGTGATTGCGACGGACTTTTGATCACAACAAAATTCCGTGGCAACCGATCAAGTGAGACTAAACTGCTAGATTTACAACATTCATTCAGTTATCTCATAACTCTTTATGAATTCCAATTATTGTATCCCATTCCGGATAAATAAAAAATGTTAAACTTTCCGATCGAACATTCTAACACCCAAGTTTTCCCGATACAGATCAACACATGAAACTAGTCTAACAACATTCAGTTCGTACCTCAGTACCAACGGTCCAGCCGTAGAAGGGTCAAGCCAACGCCTCACATGTGGCACGCCGTACTGCCCCAAACCCGAAGGTTCAAAGGGCAGTTCAAGACGATTACATAATCGAGTTAAGGTTTGTGTCTTCTAGAGGGACCATCGCGTTACTTGCACTACTTAGAACGTCGTTAAACTTCGGAAAAATCCAACACTTGGAAATTTCCCGACAGGGGAAAAATTGGGTATTTATATCCGGTCGAACTTTTTAACATATTCTAAGATTTATCCGGAAAGCCAAACAGACAAAATTTGACACCCCGATCGAAACACCGAATCCCCAAAACAACTGCAGAAAAATCAACTCTTGAAAAATTATTAAAAATTCCCAGAAAACCTATCTAATAAAAATAGGAATTACTGTGCAGAAATTGGGAGGTGACGTCATCACTTAGCCACGGAACCGCCGCAGAAGCTGGGCTTCTGCCGCGGTTCCGCGCTCTGTTTGATGAATTATTCACCTGAGTTTTTACAGTAATTCTTATAATTATTTATTGAATTTTTTAGGCATTTTTAATACACAAAAATCCGCATTCTCGGAAAAAGTACAGAGAGCATATTTGTTTCGGGGTTTCGGGTTCGTTCGGACTTCAATTTCCGTCTGGACTTCGCCTAAGGCTCTAGCTAGGCTCTGATACCACTGTAGGGTTCCTAGGCACGCTAGTGAGGTCTCCCAAGCCATCAACCATGGTAATTTCAAAAATTATGGTGCCTACAAACCCTAAACTACGGATCGATAACTAGATGTCTAGGCGAACATTGAACTAGTTAACACTTAACTAATGAGAAAACGGAAATACAACCTTTGTAGATCCGGTGCTCCACCTCCATAGCTCCGCAAAGAAGTCCTCTCCGCTGTCCAAGTCAAATCCGGGCTCTAGGATCGGCTTCGTCGGAGAATGGGCAAGCTAGGTCGTCGATGTCCATGCCGAAGATAATCTACGTCGAGGCATCGCTAAATCAAGCTCCGACTTCACCAAGTCAAGAAACTTGTGAAGTAAACACACTCTACTACTTGGCAAGAGGTAGAGGATGAAGAAATAGGAAGTGGGTTAACTTTAGAATTGGATTTCTCACTCAAAAACATCAATCACCATTGATGAGGTAAGCTTTTCTTCACTTGAAGCAAGGAAGAAGAAGAAGAAAAATTATGATAAGTTATCAAAAATAATAGAAAAACAAATACTTATCATAATGTTAACTAGAGTTAAGTGTAGAGAATGAATCATGGTTAGTGGGAATGGTTAGGGTTAAGGATGAGATAAGAATGGTTGACTAGATCAATGTTTCATTAAGCTTCAACTAAACTCCAAAATTTGCCACCATTCTTTTCTCTTTTCTTTCATTCATTTATCAAAAATAAAAGGATAATTAAATAAGATAAATGAATAATAAATAATAAACCCTAACCATTTCATTAACCAAGGTTTAATCTTTACACTTGAACCCTAGGATGACTTGTATCATCAAACATGATACAATCAAGTGCACAAAAGTATATCGCATATACAATGCGCACATCCGAGTGAGAAAATCCATCTTAAGTGAACCGATACTAGTTAACGCAAAGTAATATATCAAATATATATATAATTATGCATTAAATCATTAAATCAACTCTTGATTTAACGATCCGGTCATATCGCATATAACCGGCTAGTATCCAATGTATCGGCTTATCGAATCAATCCATGATTCGATAACTAGGGTATATCGCATATAATCTAATCGATACATTTATCGCGAGAATGGAATACAGTATCACATACACGCATTATTCTCGGTCCCGCACATATCTCATATGCGCTCCTATTTCGTTTCGCTTGAGCCAGGAAACCTCTGTGTAGGACTCTAAAGACTCGTCAATACGCCGGCAGCAGATGATGATCATATCAAACACCCACAAGCCGCAAGCGGTCTGCTAAACGTAACGGCCACCCAGGTATTGAGCGATCTGAAGATCGACGAGCAAGCCCGCTCACACTCCAGTGAATCCGACCAGTAACACTACCATACAGTCCGGTCTGATCGTCTGATCTGTCGCATATCTCGCCTAGGGGTGGTATACGTCAGACCCCAATAGCTCAATAAGTCGTGTCGATATGAGGTCTATAACTGTTCAAGAAACTACCGGTAACACTTACCAGTAAATCTCAGCAACCCTGGCCAGGGATTTCCTGTTATAGCCAATCGAACACAGCGCAACATCAACCCCCTATACCGGGAGAGACGAATCCCCTCCTATCGCTCATTGCCTCCATGTGGCTCGGGACTGTACCCAAAAACCACCATTTTGCATGCCCTCTTGGACGTGGTAAGATGGAAATCAAAGCACAGTGGGAACCACACAAGACTCTATGACGATCTCGGGTCAACAGACTACTCTGTACCAGTGTCACCAGAGAACTGCCATCTGACGTGAGGTATAATACCATCTGGGAGTTCTCGGCGAGTCCGTCCAGTGTACCCAGTCTCTACTGAGCACCCGTATATCATCTCTGATGTCAAACACCGATGGATATGGGATCATCCATCGCCCATCTGTATGGGTCGAGAAGGTATACGCTAGTCTACTCTGGTATATCGATGCCCCGTCTCGATACACCCACGACTAGGGACTTTGAAGGATGTACTTATGGACTACCATGTCCCCACTAGTATGATCCGCATCATAGTCCAGGTAGTCAAGTACAGATCCTAAGGGCTTTACCAACATGTAACAGAGAGACAATCAGCATACACGTTAAGGTAAATGGTAACCAGATAGCATACTATCATGTCGAGCAAGAAAGTCCTCCCTATATATGTCCCGGCATCCACTACAATATACATCCTATGTATAGTAATGGCCTCTAGGGCATACATATAACTAACATCAGTAGAGCCGTAGTAGGGTGGAGATCAAAGTACAGTAGGAGGACACACAAGACTCTATGACGATCTCGGGTCTATAGACTAACCTGTACCAGTGTCACCTGAGAACTGCTATCCGACGTATGATATAATACCATATAGGAGTTCTCAACGAGTCCATTCAGTGTACCCAGTCTCACTGAGCACCCGTATACAATCTTTGGTGTCACCACACCAGATGGATATGGGATCATCCATCGCCCATCATATGGAACAAGAATGGTATACGCTAGTCTACTCTGGAATATCGATGCCCTGTCTCGATATACCTACGACTAGGAACATTTCAAGGATATGCTTATAAACTACAGGTGTCCCACTAGTATGATCCACATCATAATCTCAGTAGTCAAGCAAATATCCTAAGGGCTTTATCAACATGTGCCAAATGAGTAAAAACATGATCAAGTGAACATATGATAAAGAGCAACCAGATAGCATACTATCATGTCGAGCAAGACTGTCCTATGAATATATATATATATATATAGACACACACACATCGGTTCATACACTATCATATAATGGCCTCTATGGCATACATATATCCAACATGTATCACATACTCGTATTTGATCAGGCCCCCGCACATATCAGCATATGTGCCCTACTTTGTTTCACTTGAACTAGGAAACTTCTGTGTGGGACTCTAAAGACTCATCAATATGCCAGCAGTAGGTAATGATCACATCAGTTACCCACAAGCAGTCAGCGGTACTAGCTGGACGTAACGGCTACCCAGGTATTGAGCGATTAGAAGATCAACAAGCAAGTTTGTCCAAACACCCATGAAACCTATAGGTAACATTTACCATACAGTCTGGTCTATTCGTCCGATATGTCGCATATCGAGTCTGGGGGTGGAATCGTCAGACCCCAATAACTTGATAAGTCATGCCGATGTGTGTCCTATAACGGTACGAGAAACTACTGATAACTCTTACCGGTAAATCTCATTATCATCCCTGGCCAGGGGCTTCATGTTATAACCAATCGAGCATAGCGCAATATCAACTCCCTATACCGGGAGAGACGAAACCCTTCCTATCGCTCATTGCTTCCATGTGACTCGGGACTGTACCCAAAATCCACCTGTTTGCACGACTCCTTTGAGCCGTGGTAGGGAGGGAATCAAAGCATAGTGGGAACCACACAAGACTCTATGAAGATCTCGGGTCTATAGACTAACCAGTACCAGTGTCACCAGAGAACTGCTATCTGACGATAGGTATAGTACCATCTAGGAGTTCTCGGCGAGTCCTATTCGGTGTACCCATTCTCTAATGAGCACCTGTGTACAGTATTTGATATCAAATACCAATGGATATAGGATCAACCCTCGCCCCCTACAGGGTCAAGAAACGTACACACTAGTCTACTTTGGAATATCGATGCCCTGTCTTGATACTCCCTCGACTAGGAACCGTTAAAGGATTTTCTTGTAGACTACACAAGTCCCAGTAGTATGATCTGCATCATAGTCCTGGTAGTCAAGCAAACATCCTAAGGGCTTTATCAACATGTATCATAGAGACAGTATAATATTACAAATGTACATGTTAAGATAAAGAGAAACCATATATCATACTATCATGTCGAGCAAGAAAGTTCTCTATATATATGTCCAAGCATCCACTATAATATACATCAATGTACAATAATGGCCTCTAGGGCATAGATATCCTTAACAATCTCCCACTTGCACTAAGGCCATGTGTTGTAGTATCTCATACCCAACATCCCAAATAGTCTCTCGAATCGTGTCTGGGGGGCCTTTGTGAGTGGATCCGCTGTATTATTCTCTGTGTCAGCTCTCCTGACCTCGGTCTCTCGGCGATCAACTATCTCTCGGATCAGGTGATACTGCTTAAGAATATGTCTGGATCGCTAATGAGACTAGGGTTCCTTGTCTAAAGCCACAACTCCATTGTTATCACAATACACAGGTATTGGATATTCAATGGTTGGAACCACACCAAGTTCAGTAATGAACTTCTTCATCCAGACAGCCTCTTTGGCAGCATCGTTGGCAGCGATGTATTCAGCCTCCATTGTCGAGTCTGCTACGGTATCTTGCTTGGAACTCTTCCAAAATACCGCCCCTCCATTGAGCTTGAAGACAAAATTCGAGACCGACTTACTGTCGTCCTTATCACTCTGGAAGCTCGAATCGGCAAAGGACTCCACCTGGAGTTCACCGTTACCATACACCAAGAGCATTTCTTTAGTCCTTCTTAAGTACTTAAGAATGTTCTTCACAGCTGTCCAGTGTTTCTTCCTTGGATCTGATTGATACCTACTCACTACACCTAGTGAGTAAGCTACATCTGGTCTGGTATATAATATCGCATACATGATAGACCCGACTGCCGAAGCATAGGGTATCCGTTGCATGCGAGACCTCTCCAAATTAGTCTTAGGAGACATCTCTTTGGAGAGAGCGATTCCTAAACAAGCTGGTAAATTACCATGCTTAAAATATTCCATACTAAACCTCTTTAGTATGGTATCTATGTACCTGGATTGGGACAATCCCAACATCCATCTAGATCTATCTCTTTAGATCTTTATTCCTAGGATGTAGGAGGCATCACCTAGATCTTTCATGGAGAACTATTGTGATAAGAAGTGCTTGACCGGGTGCAGTATAGGAACATCATTTTCTATCAAGGGTATGTCATCCACGTACAATACGAGGAAGACAACCTTACTCTCTACTACCTTCTAATATATACATGGTTCATCTATATTTTTGATGAATTCAAACTCTTTGATAGCTTCATCAAAATAGATGTTCCAGCTCCGCGATACCTGCTTTAATCCGTAGATGGATTTAAGCAACTTGCTCACCTTTCTGCTGCTCCAACTGTCTATGAAGCCCTCTGACTGTGTCATATACACACTCTCTTCTAAATCAACATTTAAAAAAGCGGTCTTAACGTCCATCTGCCAGATTTCATAGTCATGGTATGCAGCAATGGTAAGTAGGATCCTGATGTATTTAAGCATAGCCATTGGAGAAAAAGTCTCATCATAGTCGACACCTGGTTGTTGACGAAAACCTTTTATTACAAATCTAGTTTTTAAGGTCTCAACCTTTCCATCTACACCGATCTTCTTCTTAAAGATCCATTTGCTCCCAGTAGGTTTTACCCCTTCAAGAGCAACCTCTAAAGTCCATACTTTGTTGGTGTATATGGATTCCATCTCAGATCTCATAGCATCCAGCCATTTCACAGAGTCCCCACTTGTGATGGCCTGCTCGAAACTAGTTGGGTCATCATATTCCATGATGCAATCCTCGCTCCCACTGTCTATGAGAAAACCGCAGAAGGATGAGGAACCCTACTAGATCTACGGAGTGGCTGGAGTTCGTTGGGGACTATCGAATCCTCCGATTCCACCAAATTTTCAGTTACAATTTGTGTAGATGGAACTTCTTCTAGTTCTACCTCATTACCACTAATTTCTTTTATAAGAAATTCTTTTTCTAAAAAGGTGGCATGTTGAGCAACAAACACCTTTTGTTCCTTACAATGGTAGAAGATATATCCGTGTGAATTTTTAGGATATCCCACAAACTTGCAAAGAACTGACCTTGTCTCGAACTTGTCTGGATTTTGCTTTTTGACATAGGCCGGACATCCCCATATCTTAACTCGTTTAAGATATAGTCTCTTTCCACTCCATATCTCATATGGTGTTTTAGGCACAGATTTTGATGGAACTTGATTCAATAGGTATGCAGCAAGTGCATAACCCCAAAAGAAAATAGGCAACTCAGCAGTACTTATCATAGAGCGCACCATATCTAATAGGGTGCGATTCCACCGCTCTGATACTCCGTTGTGCTGTAGTGTATACGGAGGAGTAAGCTGAGAGAGAATCCCATTCTCTTTTAAATAGTCACGGAATTTCGTGCTCAAGTATTCTCCTTCCCGATCAGATCGAAGGATTTTAATACTTTTACCCGTTTGGTTGTCCACTTCGCACTTATATTCCTCGAATTTCCCAAAAGATTCAGATTTGTGTTTCATCAGGAACACATGTCCGTATCTTGAGAGATCATCAGTGAATGTAATGTAAGTCCGTGTTGCCCATCCCGGTGCTTACGGGAGGCGGAAAACATAATAAAAAACGGATTTTTAATGACTTAGGCAACATGGACTATGCTTGTGAGGATCTTTGCTAAACATAAACTAGCTAACTCTAACTACAAAGTAGCTAAGTGATGAAAGGTTATACCTTTGGTCTTTAGTCCTTCTCTCCTTGCTCCTAGGTATGGTAGAAAGAGTTCACCTTGCTTGTCTTCTCCCGTCAAAGAAAGATCCACTTGAAAGCCACCACCTTTAGCTTCAACTCCAAGCTAGGAGTAACTAGAGTGCAAGAAATGCTAAGACTTGAACCCTAGAAGTGAGAAGAGAAGATCAAGAGAGGGTTTTTCTCAAGCTTTTTGTTTCTCAACACATGAGAGGGAGAGAGCTTGAGGGAGAGGATGAGCAAGAGAGAGAAATGAAATGATAGAATGAATTATTTTGTGAGCCTTTCTCACTAATATGTGTGTATAATTTTAATTGTATAATTAGCTTGAAAATTGTCATGGTAAATCATGAAATGACCATTATCATTTCAATTTTGCAAAGATCAAAGAGCATCTTCCAAAACAAATGATGATGGTCAAAGTGTCAACCATGGTCAACAAGTCAATGAAGTCAATAGGTCAACAACAACAACCATGCACAATAATTAAGCTAATTATCAATTAACAATAATACACACAAAAGCAATAGGGTTAATAAAATGACAAAAGCCATTAACCCTAAACAAGGTCCTCTCCCCCAATCTCAAGCAACTGTGCATACGCACCCGCATTCGTGATCCGAGGAAGACGAATACCCTGAGAAAAACCAATCTCAAATCATATACTAGGATCCGGCTTAAACCAAAGCCCGCTAGTAAAAACTGTCCGGACAGCAAACGTGCACAAGTGCGCGGATGCGAACGAACCCTGTCGCAAAACCATGCGACCTCTACTCGTTTTGCCTAAAGGCGAATAGCTCTCTGTGTGGGACTCTAAAGACTCGACACTACGCTGGCAGTGGGTTTAACCACAGACCGCAAGCGGCACTAGCTGTACGTAACGGTCCCCAGGTAGATGTCGATAAGAAGACTGACGAGGTGAACCCCATCTGCACTCCTACTGAGCCTGTATGTGACAGTCTCCGTACAGTCCGGTCTGTTCGTCTGATACATCGCATGGCGGGCCTAGGGGGGCGGTGAACGTCAGTCCCCTAATAGCGGTACAAGTCGTGTCGGAGTGTAGCCCAGAACACCCTGAGATAACACTGGAAACCTACCAGTATATCTCGCTTGCCCTGGCCAGGGACTACTCGTGTAATGGCTCTCCTAGACACAGCGCGATGTCAACCCCCAATACCGGGAGAGACGAATCCTGTCTAACCGTCACTGCCTCCAAGTGCTTCGGGACTGCACCCAAAAACTACCTGTTTGCACAGCTCCTTTGAGCCGTGGTAGGGTAGTAATCAAAGTGCAGTGGGAACACACTCGAGGCGAAGTGACAGTGTCAAGTCAGCGGACTAAGCTGTACTCATGTCACCTGGGAACTGATAACTGACGATAGGTATATTACCAACCAACAGTTCCCGACGAGTCCTGTCCAGTGTACTCGTAACCTAACGAGCACCCGCATACTATCCCAAGTACGACGTACTAACGGCTGTGGGACAGACCGTCTCCCACACTGGGATGAGAAGCGCATACGCTAGTCTACTCCGGAGTATCGATGCCCTGTCTCGATAGTCCAACGACCAGGGACCTGTATAAGGATGTGCTTATAGATTACCCAGCTCCCACGAGTGCGAGCGCCATCACAACGCTGGTAATCAAGCAAAGATCCTAAGGGCTCTACTAATATGTATACCAGCAATATGCTAAAAGAAACACATGCACATATTAAAGCAGAGACAAACCAAGTAGCATACTACCATTTCGAGCAAGATTGTATATACAACTGTGAATATCCCAAGCTTCCATTAAGTAATATACAAACTAGTATGATACAGTAATGGCCTCTAGGGCATATACACTAACAATCTCCCACTTGCACTAAGGCCATGTACTGGCGTATCGAAGACCTATCATCTCGATCAGCCGCTCGAACTGAGTCTGGGGTAGGGCCTTCGTGAATGGATCTGCTGTGTTATCTTCTGATGCAACTCTCCGGACCTCGATCTCCTGGCGATCTACGATCTCCCTGATCAGGTGATACCGCCTTAAGATGTGTCGGGATTTCTGATGGGACCTGGGTTCCTTCGCTAAAGCTATAGCCCCGTTGTTGTCGCAATACAGAGGTATTGGGTCAACAATGGACGGAACCACCTGAAGTTCTTTCAAGAACTTCCTTATCCAGACAGCTTCTTTTGCGGCATCAGATGCAGCGATGTATTCCGCTTCCATAGTCGAGTCAGCAACGGTTTCCTGTTTGGAGCTCTTCCAACACACCGCCCCTCCATTGAGGGTAAAGACAAAACCCGACATGGACTTGGAATCATCCTTGTCACTCTGGAAGCTGGAGTCAGCAAAGGCCTCAATCTGCAGGTCTTTTCCGCCATACACCAAGAACATCTCCTTAGTCCTTCTCAGGTACTTGAGAATGTTCTTTACTGCTATCCAATGTTTCTCCCCAGGGTTTGACTGATACCTGCTTACCACACTCAGTGCATAAGCCACATCCGGTCTGGTACACAACATCGCATACATTATAGAGCCTACCGCAGAAGCGTAGGGTATAATAGACATGCGATCCCTCTCCAAATCAGTCTTGGGAGACATCTCTTTGGAGAGGGTGATCCCGTGACAAGCCGGTAGATTACCGCGCTTGGAATCTTCCATACTGAATCTCTTCAGTATGGTGTCGATGTACCTGGACTGCGAGAGTCCTAATATCCTCTTGGATCTGTCACGGTAGATCCGGATACCCAGAATGTAGGAGGCATCACCCAGGTCTTTCATGGAGAACCTGTGTGACAAGAACCCCTTGACAGATTGTAGCATAGGAATGTCATTTCCTATTAAGAGAATGTCATCCACGTATAAAACGAGGAATACTACAGTTCTCGCTACAAATCTACAATAGATGCATGGTTCATCTGGATTTTTGATAAAGCCAAATTCTTTGACCGTCTCATCAAAACAGATGTTCCAACTCCGCGATGCCTGCTTGAGTCCATAAATGGACTTGAGCAACTTGCACACCTTTCCGCTGCTCCCACCCTGAATGAAACCCTCTGGCTGATCCATATAGACACACTCTTCTAAATGACCATTTAGAAAAGCTGTCTTTACGTCCATCTGCCAAATCTCATAATCGTGGAAAGCAGCAATGGCAAGAAGGATCCGAATGGATTTCAGCATAGCTACTGGAGAAAAGGTTTCGTCATAGTCCAAACCAGGTCGCTGACGAAAACCCTTTGCTACCAGTCTAGCTTTATAGGTCTCAACCTGTCCATCTACACCAATCTTCCTTTTGAAGATCCACTTGCATCCTACGGGTTTTACCCCATCTGGAGCAATGTCCAACGTCCATACTTTGTTGGTGTACATGGAATCCATTTCGGTCCGCATTGCATCCAGCCATTTTACCGAGTCGACGCTCTGAATGGCTTGCTGGAAGCTAGTAGGCTCATCACAATCCAGGATGCAGTCTTCTCTATCCCCGTCAATGAGAAAACCGTAGTATCTCTCGGGCGGATGAGACTGCCTACTACTCCTGCGGAGCGGCATAGGAATGTCCTGTTCTTTTGAACTTTCTGGTTCCACTAAACTTTCAGTAATAGTTTGTGGTTCTGGAATTTCTTCCAGTTCTATTGCGCTCCCACTTAGTTCTTTTTCTATGAACTGATGTTCTAGAAAGTGGGCATGGCGAGAAACAAGGACTTTTTGTTCCTCTTCGTAATAGAAGTAATATCCCTTGGAGTTCTTTGGATATCCCACAAACTTGCACTGTACTGAGCGTGCCTCGAGCTTGTCCGCATGCTGCTTTTTTACAAAAGCTGGACATCCCCATGTCTTAATGTGATTAAGATAGGGTTTCTTCCCACTCCATAACTCATATGGTGTGGTAGGCACAGTCTTAGTGGGAACACAGTTCAAAAGATATGCAGCTGTTTCTAGCGCATACCCCCAGAACGATCGCGGTAACTCAGCGTTACTCATCATGGACCGTACCATATCCAATAGGGTTCGGTTCCGTCTCTCCGATACACCGTTATGTTGCGGAGTGTATGGAGGAGTAAGCTGAGAGAGAATTCCATTCTCTTTTAAATAGTTCAGGAATTCGGCACTTAAGTATTCTCCTCCTCGATCCGATCTTAGGATCTTGATACTTTTGCCTGTTTGTTTTTCTACTTCATTCTTATATTCCTGGAATTTTTCAAAAGCCTCGGATTTATGTTTCATTAAGAAGACATAACCGTACCTTGAAAAATCATCCGTAAAGGTAATGAAGTAAGAATAACCGCTTCGCGCATGTGTAGACATTGGACCGCACACGTCGCTGTGTACGAGTCCCAAGAGCTCGCTCGCTCTTTCTCCGTGTCCAGAAAACGGAGCCTTTGTCATCTTTCCTTTGAGACAGGATTGACAAGTTGCATACGATTGATATTCGAACGAATCTAAGTATCCTTCAGTATGTAACTTAGTCAATCTTCTCTCATTGATGTGACCCAGTCTACAATGCCATAAGAAAGTTTTATTAATTTCTGGAGACTTTCTTTTGTGTGTATTCTGGATATTGAAAATCTGTGGTTGGTTTAAAACGTATATACCGTTGTTCAATGTACCTGACCCAATCAACACTTGATTAAGGTGAATGTTCACTACATTACTTACAAATGCAAATTCATAACCTTCTTTAGATAATAAAGATACAGAAATGATATTACAGGTTGCATTTGGTACATAATAACAACTACGCAAAACCAAAAAGTGTCCATCTGATAATCCCAGGTGATAGTCCCCCACGGCCTCAGCATCCATGCTAGCACCGTTCGCAACTCTGAGGGTCATGTCACCTGCCTTCAAAACTCTACGCTTTCTCAACGCCTGCAAAGAATTACAGATATGAGATCCTGATCCGGTATCCAATACCCAGGAAGTAGAGTTTATTGATAGACAATTTTCAATAACATACACACCTGAAGCTGAAGCTGCAACTCGCTTCAAATCCTGTGTTCTGGCTTTCCAAGCCTTGCAATCTTGTTTCCAGTGACCACTTTTGTGACAATAGAAGCATTCTTCCTTCCCCACCAGCTTCCCCGCTACCTTTGTTGCTTTACCCTTTCCCTTCGTATCCACTTTACCGACACCGCCTCTTGGTTTGGCGGGGGCTTTCTTCTTCTTGCCCTTGGCTTTCGCCCTGGACCTAGAAGAGGAAGATCCTCCTACAAACAAAGTGGATGTCTCCCTACCCTTCTGTAGGGTGCCCTCAGCAGTCCTCAACATGTTCAGAAGCTCGGCAAGTTCAACCTCCTTTCCTTGCATGTTGAAGTTAAGAATGAACTGGGCGTAAGTGGAAGGAAGGGACTGGAGAATCAAATCGGTATAGAGTTCATTCTCCAACGTGGTCCCAAGGTCCGCGAGCTCCTCTATGTAGCCGATCATCTTAAGCACGTGGTCCGCTACCGATGATCCGACGGCCAACCTTGCCGAAAAGAGCTTCTTCGACACTTCGTATCTTGCGATACGAGACTGCTCTCCATACAGTTCTTTTGTATGGAGAAATATGGACTCTAGGTCCATATTCTCGTGCCTCCTCTGATGGTCATTGTCCATCGAGGCTAGTACGAGGCATCTGGCCCTCGCGCAATCTATCTCCCATGTCTTACGGATTTCAACATCCGCGACGCTGGAGGTGGGACCTGGGACAGGGGAGCTTTGGTGGTAAGTATATACCCCAGCTTGTCATAAGTGATAGCCATCTTGACATTCCTGAGCCAATCTTTGTAGTTTGGCCCTGTCAATATGTTTTTATCTAATAGTAACTTAAGTCCGGTCATCTTGAATGGTCGCTGCAATTAGGAGAGAGAAAAGAAACACTTTAGCATGATGCTCTTGCAAGTTTAGAGTGGTTTTTAGTTTGTCTAAACTGGATGGCTCCCACTGTCTCTCGAATCCCTTCTCAAACCGTAAAGAAAAGGATTAGCCGGGATCATTCTCACCGTACAATTCTTGCTTAACCGTTCAGCCAGGCCAGTGTCGGTACTTCGAGGGAGGTTTTCCAACGCTTTCGCGAAGTTCCTTAATTAAGTAACCTCTTTTCCCTGTGGGCGTAGCCCCGCTAACACCTTTCTAGGCACCTACTAGGTTTATAGCATTGATCGTTAAGTGAGAGTTTTCCCGAGGAGTAGCATATACTCACAGTAGGATCGGGATCCAAATATCATCGCGTGATAAAACCGAAGGAATCCTACCAGAATCATCACACTCCAAATGGTATGCAAATCTAGCAAGTTTCAGTACTTATGAAACTCCCGATGTGGATTTTTGCCCCATGCTCTTATGACCTTGACTTTGGCCAAAATATCATAAGTCACATGTCAAGTTCTACCCGTCATTCTCCTGGTTAATTTGGACCCACCCGTACCTACCCTTGACTTTGGCCAAAATGGCAGCACGACTGTCCCAAATCAACGCATCTATCTATGCTGCACATGAATACCCAAACGCTACCAATCACTATGCCTTGACTTTGGCCAAAATACATAGCTTGAATACTTTTGACCATTCATGTGGAATGACGGAGGGCTACGAATGGTTTTGGCGAAACCGTGAACGTAGTGAACTTGATATAATCGATGGAACGAGATAGCTTTTAAAAGGAGTGGTTCAAGCTCCGCGTTTAAAAGTTTAGTTTTGAAAAGAACCGAGTGGTTTTCAAAGTGTTCCAATCGACTTTTACTTGGTTTATTTCTTGCATTAGTTCTTTTAATGCGTCCCATCATTTAATCCTACCATTGCAGAAAACAACCAAAATATGACGTACGATTATGCCATTCGCATTCGCCACGGGGCCCCGTCATCACCCGTTAGGTTACTTAACTAACGACAGAGCGGGGGCTGGGCTAGCGCGGCTGTAAAACATAAGCAACGCCTAAATAGTTATTATATATAAATATATAGCAATGATAGGCATTACAGATCACAGATGAATACATTGGATATACTAGGAATCCGCAATGCGTTCGAGCCTGCAACGCAAAGCGGATTACACGGTCGCGGTGAATAGCCAAAACCCCACCCAAGACCCCTACGGGTGCGGCAAACTACCCGCCAAGCACCCGAAGCGAAGCAACCTTCCTCACCACCGTGAGTAGGCCACTCGGCGCTTCGAGATACCCGGTAGTTTGTGCACCCCCTCCATGGGTCTATCCTAGGAGCAAAAACAGTAAAAAGAATTATACAATGACGGCTACAACCCCGACCCGGTTGTGCGGCCATACAAAGAATATTATTACATCAATTTACATGTTACAAATGAATGAAAGAAAAACAACGCTCATCTCACATCCACCCCGGCCATTCACCCGCGACAATCCAATCCATTCATATCCACAAACCAATAACAATCACAGATCATGTATAACCCCGACTAATCGTCTTATAGCGATTAGCCGACGTTCAATACATGCAAGCATTACAGATATAACCGATGTAGTTAAAGTGTAGTGAAGCTCCGAAAAATACGGATTTATAGGCCCCCAAAAGTAAATTTTAGTTCTGGAAAATCTGGGCACAAATAATATATCCAAAAAATCCTAAAACCAACCCAGAAACATACTGCACCAAAAACGATACAGAGAGGGGACAAGATGGCCGCGCTTCCGCGGCAAGAGCTTCCTTATGCCGCGGAAGCGCGGTCCTCTAGACTCCTCTCTGGTTCGTCTTTGGTGGTGTTTCACACAAAACCCTGAGATAATTTTTGAAGTATAACGTTTTTCATTTTGACCAGAAAAAAATTTAACAGAAACTAGGGTTTTTCGAGTTTGGTTTTTCGATTTTCCGGTTTCGAAACTTCGTTACACTTAACTACTTAGCTAGTTTAGGTTTAGTTAGGCTCTGATACCACTGTAAGTCCGTGTTGCCCATCCCGGTGCTTACGGGAGGCGGAAAACATAATAAAAAACGGATTTTTAATGACTTAGGCAACATGGACTATGCTTGTGAGGATCTTTGCTAAACATAAACTAGCTAACTCTAACTACAAAGTAGCTAAGTGATGAAAGGTTATACCTTTGGTCTTTAGTCCTTCTCTCCTTGCTCCTAGGTATGGTAGAAAGAGTTCACCTTGCTTGTCTTCTCCCGTCAAAAAAAGATCCACTTGAAAGCCACCACCTTTAGCTTCAACTCCAAGCTAGGAGTAACTAGAGTGCAAGAAATGCTAAGACTTGAACCCTAGAAGTGAGAAGAGAAGATCAAGAGAGGGTTTTTCTCAAGCTTTTTGTTTCTCAACACATGAGAGGGAGAGAGCTTGAGGGAGAGGATGAGCAAGAGAGAGAAATGAAATGATAGAATGAATTATTTTGTGAGCCTTTCTCACTAATATGTGTGTATAATTTTAATTGTATAATTAGCTTGAAAATTGTCATGGTAAATCATGAAATGACCATTATCATTTCAATTTTGCAAAGATCAAAGAGCATCTTCCAAAACAAATGATGATGGTCAAAGTGTCAACCATGGTCAACAAGTCAATGAAGTCAATAGGTCAACAACAACAACCATGCACAATAATTAAGCTAATTATCAATTAACAATAATACACACAAAAGCAATAGGGTTAATAAAATGACAAAAGCCATTAACCCTAAACAAGGTCCTCTCCCCCAATCTCAAGCAACTGTGCATACGCACCCGCATTCGTGATCCGAGGAACACGAATACCCTGAGAAAAACCAATCTCAAATCATATACTAGGATCCGGCTTAAACCAAAGCCCGCTAGTAAAAACTGTCCGGACAGCAAACGTGCACAAGTGCGCGGATGCGAACGAACCCTGTCGCAAAACCATGCGACCTCTACTCGTTTTGCCTAAAGGCGAATAGCTCTCTGTGTGGGACTCTAAAGACTCGACACTACGCTGGCAGTGGGTTTAACCACAGACCGCAAGCGGCACTAGCTGTACGTAACGGTCCCCAGGTAGATGTCGATAAGAAGACTGACGAGGTGAACCCCATCTGCACTCCTACTGAGCCTGTATGTGACAGTCTCCGTACAGTCCGGTCTGTTCGTCTGATACATCGCATGGCGGGCCTAGGGGGGCGGTGAACGTCAGTCCCCTAATAGCGGTACAAGTCGTGTCGGAGTGTAGCCCAGAACACCCTGAGATAACACTGGAAACCTACCAGTATATCTCGCTTGCCCTGGCCAGGGACTACTCGTGTAATGGCTCTCCTAGACACAGCGCGATGTCAACCCCCAATACCGGGAGAGACGAATCCTGTCTAACCGTCACTGCCTCCAAGTGCTTCGGGACTGCACCCAAAAACTACCTGTTTGCACAGCTCCTTTGAGCCGTGGTAGGGTAGTAATCAAAGTGCAGTGGGAACACACTCGAGGCGAAGTGACAGTGTCAAGTCAGCGGACTAAGCTGTACTCATGTCACCTGGGAACTGATAACTGACGATAGGTATATTACCAACCAACAGTTCCCGACGAGTCCTGTCCAGTGTACTCGTAACCTAACGAGCACCCGCATACTATCCAAGTACGACGTACTAACGGCTGTGGGACAGACCGTCTCCCACACTGGGATGAGAAGCGCATACGCTAGTCTACTCCGGAGTATCGATGCCCTGTCTCGATAGTCCAACGACCAGGGACCTGTATAAGGATGTGCTTATAGATTACCCAGCTCCCACGAGTGCGAGCGCCATCACAACGCTGGTAATCAAGCAAAGATCCTAAGGGCTCTACTAATATGTATACCAGCAATATGCTAAAAGAAACACATGCACATATTAAAGCAGAGACAAACCAAGTAGCATACTACCATTTCGAGCAAGATTGTATATACAACTGTGAATATCCCAAGCTTCCATTAAGTAATATACAAACTAGTATGATACAGTAATGGCCTCTAGGGCATATACACTAACATGTAATAAAGTACGAGGAACCATTCCTGGTATGCGTAGACATAGGACCGCATACATCACTATGTATCAGTCCCAAGAGTTCAGTAACTCTTTCTCTGTGTCCAGTATACGGAGTCTTGGTCATCTTGCATTTGAGACATGACTGACAACTTTCATAAGATGTAAATTCGAACTGATTCAAAAATCCATCTTTATGCAACTTAGCTAGTCGTGTCGCATTTATATGACCTAGTCTACAATGCCATAAGAAGGCTTCGTTCATTTCTGAACTTTTCCTCTTGTTTGTGTTCTGTATATTTAGAACTGTTGTTTGATTCAGAACGTATATACCACTACAAAACGTACCAAATCCAATCAATACTTGATTTAGGAAAATGTTCATAACATTATCCTCTAGTACAAAATTATATCCTTCTTTATGTAATAAAGAGACTGATATAATATTGCACATTATCTTTAGTACAAAATAACAGTCGTTTAGAATCATTGTATTACCACTTGGTAATATAAGGTGATATTCGCCAACTGCTTTGGCTGCAACAATTGCACCATTCCCTACTGTTAGAGACTTATCACCCTTTTCCCAGTTCTCTACCTCTCTTTAGCTCATATGACAAATTACATACGTGGGATCCTGATCCGGTATCCAATACCCAGGACATAGAGTATACTGAGAAACAGTTATCGATAACGAACACACCCGAAGAAGATGCATCATCATGCTCTTTCTTCGCTCGGGTGGCGTGGGAATCCTGATATTCTACTGTTCCTTGCTCAGACTTATGACAGTCATAAGATAGAGCAGAACCTAGCCCAGTATTGTAACATTTCAAAAAAATAAAATATTAATTCTTGGGAATTTTTATAATTTAATATTATTTTAAATGAATATTTTAATATTTCGGTATAATTAAATACCGATAAATTGGGGAAAATTTTTGAAAATTATAGAAATTACTAAAAGATGGCGTTTTATGTGAATTATGCAAATTTTAAGTTTTTATGATTAATTATATGCTAATATAGCGCTAATCGCGATTAAAAATCGCTAATCGCGTTTAAGCCTGTTTTGTGTAAAACATGCACCATATCATTTTTACACTTGTTATTTATTTTCATGGCTTTCCTTCATGATTATACCATGGTTGTGAATTATTAGAGAGAATGAGGAAAAGAAAAGAAAAGAAAAGGGGAAAAAAGTTTTATATTGAGGTATGGGTGAGAGAGAGAAAGGTAGGGTTTACCTTTGACCAAAGCCTTAGCCATTCCCCTTCACTCTTCACTCATTCCTCTGCTTCTCCTTCTTCAGCTGCTGCTGCTGCCCCCTCTTCATCCTCCATCTTCAAGCATCACAAACACACCCAAAACAACTCCGAAACCCCATTCTCACTTCACAACAATTGTGCACAACCTCACAAGCTACCCATTGGACCAAGAAAAATATGATTTTGGCGCTGTAGGAGATTCTCGGGAGCTGGATGAGGTAACCCCTTTCACAATTAGTGTAGTGTTTCATGTGCTTTAACCTTATTACAAGTTTAACATCATTTTGGAGAAGTTTTGTGGACTTTGGAAAAGCCTAGAAAGGGTTGAGGTTATTTTGAGTTGGATTAGAGCTAATAAGCCTTATTAGTGACCTATAAACCCCCATGATGGTAGAAAACCCAGACCAACCAAACTTGAAACCCAAAAATACGGAATTACAGAACTTTGCAATGTCGGTTTGTGAACTTTAAGTGTGCGGGCAAATCTGGAATGAGCTGGGACTTTTATTGGAAAAATAAACAACTTCATGATCTTAGAATTGACCCTAGGAAGACACCCTGAGAGCACGAACCCCAGAGGAGTCCCCAGGGCCGGCGAGGCCGGTTTGGCATGAGAGAAGGCTCGGCCACTTGGTGAGGGTGTGGGTCCAGGTTTCTTCTGTAGGTCACATATACCCTATATATCACCCTAGTGTTGTTTGCTCACTTGGTTATCACCCTAATCGAAATCTGGAACTAATTTCCTACAGTGTAGCATTGCGACATTGCCACGACTTAAACTTTATATACCAAACCTTGGTTTTGTGTTAGATTGGTAGCCCCCAGGGAATCTGGAGTGACCCTAGACATCTACAGGAAAAACTAGCAAGACCATTACCCTATATTGACTACTAGGAGACTACCCTAAAAACCTGACACCCCAACTTCCTATCTGGGCCGGCGTCATCGGAATTTTAGGGTAGGGGCCCGGTTGCCTTGTAGAGTCAGGGGTCCTGGTTGCTTCCTTATCTCATTTACAATTTATAATCACTCCAGTATTGTTTTGGAACATTGTTTTCACCTTATACAAAATCTTTACATGTGTTGCTATTTTGACTCAAGTTGTGGTTTTGCGTATTTACATTCTGGATTTTTGGTATTTGTGCTTTATCTCGATCTTGTGACGTTCGTACGTCTATATCGAGTGATATCGGGTTGTTTTGCGAGAGCAAAACATAGGTTCTAACCTATAGGCTTTTAAGCGTGTCGTTTTAGTTTTGATTTGGTTTTAACGCGATGCGATACGTTATGATGTGTAGGTACCCCATGAAGACTTCGAGATGACAAGAAAGCGCGTGGCAGCGTCGGCAACGGAAAGCGGAATCCAGGTGAATAGATTATATCTATGGGGGAAGTCGGGTGGATGGCGCATAGCACCCCCGCAGTCCGATATTTAGTATACTATATTTATATATTATTTATGATAGCTTATTGTGTGTCGTGGATATTTGAGATGAGATTGGGTGTACTATTGTCACGACCCGCAGGGTACGGAACGTGACTGGCACTTAAGTTTACGAAACGTCTAAAGACGTCCGTAAAATAAGTAAGCCAAAGCCCAGAAAACAAAACCAATTAAGCAAAAGAGTGAAGAAAACCCAATCAATTGAAAGCGAGTTATCAAATAAGTCATGTAAAACCCTTTTTAAAAACAATACCAATTTTTCCCGAAAATTTCGGCAGAGTCTCCTTTGTAAATACTGACCCCCAAAAATGGGTACAACAAAATATATACATGAATCCAACAAAATAGGGCATCCCCAAGCGGGAGCTAGCTCTTCGCCATAAGGCGGTCACAAATCCCACGCAATGTAAATGACGACAAGCATAATAATCATAATAAAGCATAAGGAAGCATGAAAAAGTAGCATGTCGGCTCAAGTGAGCTCGACCCCCAAAATACAGCATAAAATCCACAAACCTCACAGTCTCATCTCTAGGTCAATATACAATAATCTGGTAGAAACAGTAGATGGAGTACACTAGATGCAAAGAATATACAAGGTGGTACAAAAATATTAACATAACCCACCTATGAGCAAATCTCGAGTCCAGGCAAAAGAGGCAAAAGAAGCAAGCGCACCAGCCGCTACTGAACTGACGGAGCGGACCTGCAACAGGCTATGGCACAACGGGGGTGAGTTGCCAACTCGTGAGTAATAAAGAACATCTACAAAGGCTATCATATGCATGCACACAAGCATCCTAGCATCTATAATACTGGTAAGGCAGGACATAATGGCAAGTATGTATGCAATATGGATATACTAGCAGGTATTATACAGCATCAGTGTACGAATATGTATGCAACATGAGTATCTGAGGTCTCAATAGTATATATATATATAAATATTTTTATCTCTTTTTGTTTTTGAAACTCTTTTAGAATGCCAGCATAATATCAAAGAATCGACGAGAACCGGTGTCCAGCAACGACACCTAAAAGCTGTCTCAAACCTCATAAATGTATCTCTGGCCTCAGCCGTCCGGCTGACCCATCTCAAATATCAATATCTCATCATCTAGTGGCCACGGTCGGTATCCTCTGGATATCCGCCGTCCCAAACAGTCACCGGTAGGTAATCCGTCCCCTGCCAGGCTCAACGTCATCACCACATTCCTCTTGTCCCGGGGTACCTTACCGGGCCCACCATGTACCCGTGCCGGTTCCTCCACTCCTCGACACGGATTTCCAAATCCACAGCAAACTCATGGTGGACGACACTTACATCACTAGAAAACCGCAATTTTACATATTTTAAAAAAATATAATAAGTTTAGAAATTTTGCGGCTTTCCCCCGAAATCCAGCAATATCATAAAATCTCCAGAAATCCACATAAGTGCATATATCAATGATAATGAATGCGTATGATATCAATAATCAAGTTGCGATGTGTGATTAATATATTAAGCATGAACAATTAATATGATGAAGTACATGCACATGAATTAGCAATACTACGGTTTCATTTTTAAGGAATTAAAGGCAATAGTACCAGTTTAAGTATCAATTAGTAAAAGGTTTCAATTTAAAAGTTATCTAGTGTGGTGGCATGGCAATTACCAGGGTGTGTGTGTAAACATGAATAGTGCTCGTGCTGCATATAAAAACCTGGTAATGGTGCATGTGTCCTACAATTGAGTTTGCGTATATGGGTATAACATATTGATCTAATTGCAGCAATTATCATGCCAGTAATATTATTCTAATGTCACAAGTGGTTATCCAATTTACTATTTTCCAGTTTACTAAATCTATCGGGCGACTTGCGCCATCCAAACGATCGTCCCCCGTAGATGTTAAATCTACTCACCGGGATCCCTGGCTAGCTGTGTCCAATCACCGCCTTTCCCTTTCGCGCCGCGTCTGACGTTTCCGCGACCGAACCTGGAATTTACATCATTACCAATTATAAGGTTACATATCAAGAACGACGCAAACCCCAACGAAACTACTAAAGTTCGCTAACTAGGTACAACGTGCACAAAGTGCGCGGAACACACGCGAAAATCGCAAAAACTGCCAAAAACGCCGATTTGGGTCACCCGGCAAAACTAAAACCCGACTACCCAAAAACCGCACTCACGCATCCTAAAAGTCGTAGGACAAGCCATCACAATCATCAAGATATCAAAAATAGTCCATCTCATAATTTATATAAAAATCTAGTAAGCATATACATTCCAAAAATCGGTGCAAAAATCGCCGATTTGCGACAAAACGACTACAATAAAGCATACTCACCCAAGCACACTACAAGCAATCCACACCCACTAATTACAACACATTAATCATGCTCCAAAACCTATATTCCACAACGAAACCCTTTCTTGATTTTTATAAATAGCAATTGCAAATCAAAAACCATACTTGAAAAACTTAATTAACACTAATTTCAACCCCAATTAGCAAGTTCACCTCTTAGATTAAGGTTAGCAAAACACTAGATAGCAAATTAGGTTTAAATCAATTAAATAATGCTTTCTAAAACTTAATCAACTCACTAATCAAGTTTCAAATATCAATTCCATACAAAAACCTTCTCTTGAAAATTTAAAAACAACAATTTACAACTAAAATCAACTTCTAAAATTACCTAAATTAGCATAATTAAAGACTACATAACAAGGTAACCATATAGATTAGTTCACTAACAACTAGATTAACTAATAAACAACTTAATTAATTATCATGGCTTCAAAACCCTAATTTAAACAAACTACTCTTTTAAACTAGATTAGAAATAAGCTAACTTTTAACACTAACCATACAATTAAAGGAATTTTTAGCAAAAGAAAGCAACTTGATGAGAATTATACCTCTTGATCTATGGATCAAGCAAGAAAATTTGCTCCAATTGATGGCCTCAACACCAAGGTCCAAGCAAGAATGGCTAAGGATAATGATAGCATAAGGATTTTTGTTTGGATTTTTGAATTAAATCATGGATTTTGATGTATTTCTTGAAGAAATTGAAGAAAAATGAAAAGAAAAGAGAGGAAGAAGAGGGTGTGCAGGAATTTCGGCCAGAATGAGGTATGGGGGAGGGTGTGGGCAAGTGGGGAAAGTCATGGTCAAGTCCACAAAAGTCAATGTATCATACATTATCCATTTTAATTAAAATAATACCATAAACTATCAAATTAACTCAAGAAAGAAACCAAGAAGAGAGAGGCCAGAAATTTCTGGTCTCACACAAGGTGGGGCTGTCCTAGGGCTGAGGAAAAAGAGAGAGGGGTTTTACAAAAGAAATTTTATTCAAAAAGGCCCCCTACAACTCAAAAATTGCAAGTTTTAGCTCAAAATTCAATAAATTCGTTTCAAATCACAAAAATTTGTTAAAAATCAAAATAAATTACTAAAAATTCATGTTATCACTAGATTATAATTATCATAATTTTAGAGATTAAAATTAGCCCGGAAAAATTTGTATTTATCGCTTATTTAATGTATTTTCTTACCGGCTTAAAATAATATTAAAAAATTGAAAAATAGGGAAAAATTTTTAAATGACCAAAATTTCATAAATAACTCATTAGCTACTAAAAACAAGAAATTACCTATCCTTTTTAGGTATAATTAGCCCTAAATTGAAAAATATCGAGAAAGACGGTTTTCGGAAAAATACCGAATTTTCACCGAATTTCAAGAAAACACCAAAACGACTTTTCAAGACGCTACAATCTTTCCCCCTTAAAGAAATTCGGTCCCCGAATTTAAAAATATAGCTACGCGTACCTTCGAAGAGATGGGGATATTTCTTCCTCATCTCGCCCTCGGTCTCCCAGGTAACCTCCTCGCTGCTCGGGCTGCGCCAAAGGACCTTGACGGTTGGTATAATCTTCGACCTCAACTTCTTCACCTGCCGATCCAGGATGGCCACCGGCTGCTCTGCAAAAGAAAGGTCGCGCTCTAGCTGGACTGTCGGGTGCTGAATCGCATGCGAAGGGTCGTGAAGGTACTTGCGGAGCATCGAAACATGAAAAACGGGGTGAACATCGGGAAAGCTGGGTGGAAGAGCCAAACGATATGCAACAGCGCCGACACGCTCGAGGATCTCGAAGGGACCTACGAATCTAGGACTAAGCTTCCCTTTTCGCCCAAAACGCATCACGCCCTTCATCGGAGAGACTTTCAGAAAAACATGGTCGCCAACTGCGAACTCTAATCTGCGACGGCGTCTGTCTGCATAGGATTTCTGCCTGCTCTGAGCCGCTCTCATCCGGTCTCGGATCAACTGGATCTTCGATGTCGTCTCCTCAACAAGCTGCGGCCCCAAAATGCTGCTCTCGCTGAGCTCTGTCCAACTAACGGGCGATCTGCATCTCCTCCCATACAATGCCTCGAAAGGTGCCATCTGAATAGTATCCTGGAAGCTATTGTTGTAGGAGAACTCCACTAGAGGTAAATGACGATCCCAGCTACCACCAAAGTCTAAAACGCACGCTCTGAGCATGTCCTCGAGAGTCTGAAAGGTCCGCTCTGACTGTCCGTCTGTCTGCGGATGAAACGCTGTGCTGAAGCTCAAACGAGTGCCCAAAGCCTCCTGAAGTCTCTGCCAAAGTCGGCTGGTGAACTGAGTGCCTCGATCTGACACGATACAAGTCGGTACGCCATGTAGTCGCACGATCTCGTCAATATAGAGCTGAGCATACTGAGCGAAGCTGAAAGTCGTCTTCACTGGAAGGAAGTGGGCCGCTTTCGTCAATCTATCCACGATCACCCAGATGGAGTCGTACCCTCGACTGGTCCTGGGTAGACCCACAACGAAATCCATCGAAATCTGTTCCCATTTCCACTCTGGAATAGGTAACGGCTGTAGCTCTCCTGCGGGCCTCTGGTGCTCGGCCTTGACTTGCTGACAAGTCAGGCATCTCGAAACGAGCTCCGCAATGTCCCTCTTCATCCCGTCCCACCAGTAGGTCTCTCTCATATCATGGTACATCTTGGTGGAACCGGGGTGGACACTATACACTGATCGGTGTGCCTCCTCGAGAATGTCGCGCCGTAATCCATCAGTATCTGGTACGCACAGTCTAGATCCATATCATAAAATCCCCTGATCGTCAACCATGAACTCGGAAAATCTGCCCTGTCCCATCTGTGCCATGATCTTTGAGCAACGGTCGTCACTACGCTGTGCCTCATATATACGGTCAAGCAACTGTGGGCGTGCACGAACATGCGCGAGCTGTCCCCCTGTCTGAGTGAACTCGAACTCAACTCGGCTGTCGCATAACATCTGCCAATCTGCTGACGACTGCCTCTGCACTGCGCGCAAAAAGGATAGACTACCCCCGGGCCTCCTACTCAACGCATCTGCCACCACATTCGCCTTGCCGGGGTGATATAAGATCTCGCAGTCATAGTCTTTCACCAACTCCATCCAACGACGCTGTCTGAGGTTCAGGTCTCGCTGCTGAAATATGTACTTTAAGCTCTTGTGATCGGTGAATATCTGACACGACTCGCCGTAAAGGTAATGTCGCCAATCTTCAGTGCAAAGACCACTGCAGCCATCTCCAAATCATGAGTGGGGTAGTTCTGTTCATGCTTCTTCAACTGCCGAGAAGCGTAAGCGATCACCCGGCCATGCTGCATCAATACGCATCCTAATCCCACTCGCGAAGCATCACAGTAGACAACAAATCCGCCTGATCCCGAAGGTAAAGATAATACCGGCGCCGTAGTCAAACAAGTCCGTAGCTGCTGAAAACTGCGCTCGCACTCCTCTGTCCAAACGAAAGGAACTCCCTTCCGGGTCAAACTGGTCAACGGTGCAGCTATACGGGAGAAGTCCTGAACAAAACGCCTGTAGTAGCCCGCCAAGCCTAGAAAACTACGGATCTCAGTAACCGATGTAGGTCGGGGCCACTGCTGAACAGCCTCAATCTTCTTCGGGTCCACACAAATGCCGTCTCTCGTAACCACGTGACCCAAGAATCCGACGCTGTCCAGCCAGAAAGCACACTTGGAGAACTTCGCGAACAGCTGGTGCTCCCTCAGAGTCTGTAACGTAATCCGCAAGTGCTGCTCGTGCTCCTCTCTGCTCCGGGAGTACACCAAGATATCGTCGATAAACACGATGATGAACAAGTCAAGATACGGCCTGAATGTACGGTTCATCAAATCCATGAATGCTGCTGGGGCGTTGGTGAGTCCGAACGACATCACCAAAAACTCGTAGTGGCCATAGCGTGTACGGAAAGCTGTCCTCGGTATATCCTCCTGTCGAACTCGCAGCTGATGGTATCCTGATCGCAAGTCGATCCTCGAAAAAATACCCCGCACCCTGAAGCTGGTCGATCAAATCATCAATGCGCGGCAACGGATATCTGTTCCGAACGGTAACCTTGTTCAGCTGGCGGTAGTCGATACATAAGCGCAAACTTCCATCCTTCTTCTTGACAAACAGGACCGGAGCACCCCACGGAGAAACACTCGGTCGAATAAGCCCCTTGTCCAACAAATCCTGCAACTGATCCTTCAGCTCTCGAAGCTCTGCCGGGGCCATCCGATAAGGCGGTATAGAAATAGGCCCCGAACCGGGAATCAAATCAATGCAGAACTCAACATTGCGCTCAGGCGGTAGCCCAGGTAGCTCATCAGGGAAAACATCAGGGAACTCACAAACTACCGGGACCCGGTCCAACGGAACCTCTGCAGCTCGAGTATCACAAACAAACGCTAAGAATCCCTGACATCCCTTCCGCAAGAGCTGACCAGCGCGAAGAGACGAAATTAAGCTGGGAAGGGCGACACTACGGTCTCCCTGAATAACAAGGACTGGCTCTCCCGGAAAGCTAAATCTGACTGCCTTCTCACGGCAGTCCACCGAAGCATAACAAGTGGCTAGCCAATCCATGCCCAGAAGCACATCAAAGTCCAACATATCGAGGAGTATCAAATCAACTGATGAATCCCTCTCCCCGATACGAACGGAACACAAACGAAATACAAACCGAGCGACAAACGACTCGCCTACCGGAGTAACAACAACAAGCGGCTGATCCAACGACGACGACTCACGGCCCAACATCGGTGCAAAGTGTGTAGAGACGTACGAATGTGTGGAACCTGGGTCGAATAATACCCGCGCGTCGAAAGAACAAACTGGCAAAGTACCTGTCACAACGGCATTGGATGCCTGCGCATCCTGCGGTGTCAAAGCAAATACTCGGGCCTGTCCTCCACCGATAGCGGGCTGACCTCGACCTCGGCCTCTGCCTCCTCGTCCTCTCTGAACAGGACCGCCACGTCCTCGGCCTCTCGGTGCACCTAACTGGCGTGGAGCATCGCCTGGGGTAGAAAGTAGGGCTCTCTGAGGAGGGGGTGGTGATGGTGGTAGGGTCACATGCGGAACTGTCGCTGCTCCCTGTCGTCTCACCGGACAGTCTCTGATACGATGATGCAGGCTACCACACCAAAAACATCCTAACCATGGCTGCTGACCATATGGGTGAAGGCGATATAACTGGCCCCTAAAAATCCACCACAGCCTCTGCGAACCCTCCTAGGTGCTAACATATCAGTGCGAATCCGACTCGGTCTTGAAACGACTGCAGGGGGAGTAATATCCGATCTCTGTGCTCGATTGACCTCTACTAACGATTCCACCATCTGTCGTAACTCCTGCATGCCTCCCATCATCTGTCGCAGCTCCTCCATACCGGACTCAAGCCTATCCATGCGACCTGGGGAATGCGGATCAGTCTGTCTCTGCGGCGTAGGCATACCACCCTGCTCAGTCCTAGTCTCGGACGAGCCAGCTCGAATCTCGTCTCTGACGGCAGCCCTCTGTGCCCTCGTAGCCTTCGGCGGCATAGTGGCTGGTACAGGAAAAGGATAATAAGGACAGTGCAATAGGATCATAGGATACACGGAGTTGAAGAAGGAATTTTTCAAGCAAGTATATCTTAAAGTCACTTAGGCGGAGTACCGTATCGTAAGTATGCCGCGGACATACGCACGCTACGTCACCCTACTTAAGTCACTTACTCCATCTACCAAGGGTCATCCTACACTCGCAAAGGTAAAACCTATCGCTCTGATACCAACTTTGTCACGACCCGCAGGGTACGGAACGTGACTGGCACTTAAGTTTACGAAACGTCTAAAGACGTCCGTAAAATAAGTAAGCCAAAGCCCAGAAAACAAAACCAATTAAGCAAAAGAGTGAAGAAAACCCAATCAATTGAAAGCGAGTTATCAAATAAGTCATGTAAAACCCTTTTTAAAAACAATACCAATTTTTCCCGAAAATTTCGGCAGAGTCTCCTTTGTAAATACTGACCCCCAAAAATGGGTACAACAAAATATATACATGAATCCAACAAAATAGGGCATCCCCAAGCGGGAGCTAGCTCTTCGCCATAAGGCGGTCACAAATCCCACGCAATGTAAATGACGACAAGCATAATAATCATAATAAAGCATAAGGAAGCATGAAAAAGTAGCATGTCGGCTCAAGTGAGCTCGACCCCCAAAATACAGCATAAAATCCACAAACCTCACAGTCTCATCTCTAGGTCAATATACAATAATCTGGTAGAAACAGTAGATGGAGTACACTAGATGCAAAGAATATACAAGGTGGTACAAAAATATTAACATAACCCACCTATGAGCAAATCTCGAGTCCAGGCAAAAGAGGCAAAAGAAGCAAGCGCACCAGCCGCTACTGAACTGACGGAGCGGACCTGCAACAGGCTATGGCACAACGGGGGTGAGTTGCCAACTCGTGAGTAATAAAGAACATCTACAAAGGCTATCATATGCATGCACACAAGCATCCTAGCATCTATAATACTGGTAAGGCAGGACATAATGGCAAGTATGTATGCAATATGGATATACTAGCAGGTATTATACAGCATCAGTGTACGAATATGTATGCAACATGAGTATCTGAGGTCTCAATAGTATATATATATATAAATATTTTTATCTCTTTTTGTTTTTGAAACTCTTTTAGAATGCCAGCATAATATCAAAGAATCGACGAGAACCGGTGTCCAGCAACGACACCTAAAAGCTGTCTCAAACCTCATAAATGTATCTCTGGCCTCAGCCGTCCGGCTGACCCATCTCAAATATCAATATCTCATCATCTAGTGGCCACGGTCGGTATCCTCTGGATATCCGCCGTCCCAAACAGTCACCGGTAGGTAATCCGTCCCCTGCCAGGCTCAACGTCATCACCACATTCCTCTTGCCCCGGGGTACCTTACCGGGCCCACCATGTACCCGTGCCGGTTCCTCCACTCCTCGACACGGATTTCCAAATCCACAGCAAACTCATGGTGGACGACACTTACATCACTAGAAAACCGCAATTTTACATATTTTAAAAAAATATAATAAGTTTAGAAATTTTGCGGCTTTCCCCCGAAATCCAGCAATATCATAAAATCTCCAGAAATCCACATAAGTGCATATATCAATGATAATGAATGCGTATGATATCAATAATCAAGTTGCGATGTGTGATTAATATATTAAGCATGAACAATTAATATGATGAAGTACATGCACATGAATTAGCAATACTACGGTTTCATTTTTAAGGAATTAAAGGCAATAGTACCAGTTTAAGTATCAATTAGTAAAAGGTTTCAATTTAAAAGTTATCTAGTGTGGTGGCATGGCAATTACCAGGGTGTGTGTGTAAACATGAATAGTGCTCGTGCTGCATATAAAAACCTGGTAATGGTGCATGTGTCCTACAATTGAGTTTGCGTATATGGGTATAACATATTGATCTAATTGCAGCAATTATCATGCCAGTAATATTATTCTAATGTCACAAGTGGTTATCCAATTTACTATTTTCCAGTTTACTAAATCTATCGGGCGACTTGCGCCATCCAAACGATCGTCCCCCGTAGATGTTAAATCTACTCACCGGGATCCCTGGCTAGCTGTGTCCAATCACCGCCTTTCCCTTTCGCGCCGCGTCTGACGTTTCCGCGACCGAACCTGGAATTTACATCATTACCAATTATAAGGTTACATATCAAGAACGACGCAAACCCCAACGAAACTACTAAAGTTCGCTAACTAGGTACAACGTGCACAAAGTGCGCGGAACACACGCGAAAATCGCAAAAACTGCCAAAAACGCCGATTTGGGTCACCCGGCAAAACTAAAACCCGACTACCCAAAAACCGCACTCACGCATCCTAAAAGTCGTAGGACAAGCCATCACAATCATCAAGATATCAAAAATAGTCCATCTCATAATTTATATAAAAATCTAGTAAGCATATACATTCCAAAAATCGGTGCAAAAATCGCCGATTTGCGACAAAACGACTACAATAAAGCATACTCACCCAAGCACACTACAAGCAATCCACACCCACTAATTACAACACATTAATCATGCTCCAAAACCTATATTCCACAACGAAACCCTTTCTTGATTTTTATAAATAGCAATTGCAAATCAAAAACCATACTTGAAAAACTTAATTAACACTAATTTCAACCCCAATTAGCAAGTTCACCTCTTAGATTAAGGTTAGCAAAACACTAGATAGCAAATTAGGTTTAAATCAATTAAATAATGCTTTCTAAAACTTAATCAACTCACTAATCAAGTTTCAAATATCAATTCCATACAAAAACCTTCTCTTGAAAATTTAAAAACAACAATTTACAACTAAAATCAACTTCTAAAATTACCTAAATTAGCATAATTAAAGACTACATAACAAGGTAACCATATAGATTAGTTCACTAACAACTAGATTAACTAATAAACAACTTAATTAATTATCATGGCTTCAAAACCCTAATTTAAACAAACTACTCTTTTAAACTAGATTAGAAATAAGCTAACTTTTAACACTAACCATACAATTAAAGGAATTTTTAGCAAAAGAAAGCAACTTGATGAGAATTATACCTCTTGATCTATGGATCAAGCAAGAAAATTTGCTCCAATTGATGGCCTCAACACCAAGGTCCAAGCAAGAATGGCTAAGGATAATGATAGCATAAGGATTTTTGTTTGGATTTTTGAATTAAATCATGGATTTTGATGTATTTCTTGAAGAAATTGAAGAAAAATGAAAAGAAAAGAGAGGAAGAAGAGGGTGTGCAGGAATTTCGGCCAGAATGAGGTATGGGGGAGGGTGTGGGCAAGTGGGGAAAGTCATGGTCAAGTCCACAAAAGTCAATGTATCATACATTATCCATTTTAATTAAAATAATACCATAAACTATCAAATTAACTCAAGAAAGAAACCAAGAAGAGAGAGGCCAGAAATTTCTGGTCTCACACAAGGTGGGGCTGTCCTAGGGCTGAGGAAAAAGAGAGAGGGGTTTTACAAAAGAAATTTTATTCAAAAAGGCCCCCTACAACTCAAAAATTGCAAGTTTTAGCTCAAAATTCAATAAATTCGTTTCAAATCACAAAAATTTGTTAAAAATCAAAATAAATTACTAAAAATTCATGTTATCACTAGATTATAATTATCATAATTTTAGAGATTAAAATTAGCCCGGAAAAATTTGTATTTATCGCTTATTTAATGTATTTTCTTACCGGCTTAAAATAATATTAAAAAATTGAAAAATAGGGAAAAATTTTTAAATGACCAAAATTTCATAAATAACTCATTAGCTACTAAAAACAAGAAATTACCTATCCTTTTTAGGTATAATTAGCCCTAAACTGCAAAATATCGAGAAAGACGGTTTTCGGAAAAATACCGAATTTTCACCGAATTTCAAGAAAACACCAAAACGACTTTTCAAGACGCTACAACTATGATTAGATTAGGACGTAGAAGTAAACTAGTATAGTTCCTAGTTGCGAACCCTAGAATAGGTTTACACTTACACGCACACACATGCTTATTTGTTATAGTTATACTTAGACGATGAGGATTGTGGATGATATTTGGAGATGAGTCGATGAGATTGGGCACAGTGCCATGAGATCGGTGATATATCGTGGTTCATATTTGGGATACGACATGTGATTTTAGCGGGCCTTTGGACGTGTGTTTCACACACGCATTTATATTTATATAGATGGTATCAGTTGTACTAGACTTAGATTAGTACCCCAGATCATGAGATATGATGATAAGGATACCAGATAATTGATGATATGGATGTGATATTGACCCGTACCTAGCTTTTGGGTGCCGTACGAGGATTTACCGTACGAGCTTTATTTGATGATAGATCTGCACTCATGACTCTAGGATGTCATATGATATTGTATCGTACGCGGTACCTTTGAGGCGGGATCACCGATTATTATTATTATTATATATATATATATATATATATATATGTATCGACTCAGATTTAGGCAGTTTCCATACCCCTCCTGATTGACTTGTAGTTAGAGCTGTAGTTTGCTAGTAGATGTTAGGCTAGGTTGATGTCATACCTATTTCAAAATAACTAACGAATCGGGAGTATTTTAAAGACAGGCAATAGGATTCTACGGATATTTCAAAAGACGCATCTTTTCTTAAAAACACCGTAGCCCTTATTTTACTAAAAACCCCGATTCGTCTTATTTCAAATGGCAAAACTGCATGGCATTTATACATTGATGTAGATACTGCACTGTTGTGTTATTATTCATTGTCGCATATTCTTACTGTTTGCATTGCATGTTAAATATGTTTATTGCTGTATCAAATCCATGCTGTTAGGACACCAGCACCATTATCGATGATGCATATGTTCCACGTACACTTGCTTGCCGGCTCACACACTTCATCATCGATAATTGCCATGTCACTACACTGTAGTACTTTTGCATTAAGGATATGATCCCTTGCATGGCATACTTGTGTACATACCCATTGTACACCCATATTTACATACATAAGTAATTGCACATACATAAATGATTCTGGCTTGATTAGAGATTTGGGAACCGCAAGATACTCTTTAAAACTGATTCATTTTAAAAGAGCGGTTTTCCCTCAATATGTGCATATTACTATTCCATATTGCATGATATACTGATATGCTTACATTTCTTTTACATGTCGCATACATCATGCTTTTGATTATACGCATTGAGATATGTTGTTTCCATATTTCTGGATTTGGGAACCGTGGATATTTCAAAAGAGATTATATAATTGTTTTAAAAACCCGGTTACCCTTGATATGATATTTCAGTGCATCCACAATGTGTTTTCTCGGTGCTGAGACGACATATGAAACCCGATCGAGGAGGCGGTGAGGCCGATTGCGGGTACATGGTGGGCCCGGTATGGTACCCCAGGGCAAGAAAGGGATGCTGTGTATATATACGGTGAGCCTGGCAGAGGAACTACTACCTATCGGTGATTGTATTTGAGCTCGGCGGATATCCGGAGGATACCGACCGGAGTTTAGAGTTGATATGGGCCGATCCGGACTGCCGGGGCCCGATATATGAGGATTTATGCAACGATGCTAGGCACAGGTTTCATGATGTTTTTGAGTGTCGATGCGTGACGCTCAGGTTCTATGATTTGATATGTCGCAGGTGACACATGTTGATTTACATCCTCATACTTCCATGCATATGTTTCTGATATTTACATGCATGATGCTTATTGTCATTGATCACATAGTTGGATGATATTCACATACTCATAGATTTCCTGATATAGTTGACATTGATTACATTGATAATACCTCATATTTATGATATATTGTTACCCGAGGCACTGGCACGAGTACTTGGCACTACACTCATGTATAGATGTTATATTGCCACCTTATCATGCTTCAGACTTATTCATATTGAGAATATATTATTATTGATCGTATTGACCTAGGTTTATGTCATATATACGATTTCTGCTCTGTGATATTTTCTATTCACGAGTTGGCAACTCACCCCCGTTGTGCCACAGTTCTTGAAGGTTTTGCCATATAGGTTCCATTGCGGCTTTTCTGGCACACTGCTCCCTTTCTGGGTGATTGAATTGGTAGGTGGGTTCACTCGCATCGTGACCACCCTTGTATTATTTTATTCAGTTGTATCTAGTAATTCCATCAACCAAAACTTGTATATTGTTTCAGACTTAGAAAACCAGTTATGGATTATTTCGACCTTAGAGTCGCGCGTTGTAGTATTATGGTTTTCATGTTCTTTTTGAGTTTCTTTTTGAGTTTTGATCCTCGCCCTCTGGCGTTGTATATTATATTGCTTGCGTGGTTGTGACCGTCGATTGACGAAGAGCTAGCTCCTGCTTGGGGTTGCCTTTTATCATTGCATATATATTATTCTTGTTGTACCCCGTTCGGGGCCAGTACTTACAAAGGAAACTTTGCCGAAATTTTCAGAAAAGACTATAGGTTTTAAAAATGCATATTCGGCTTACTTATTTCAAAACCCTTGTTTTAAAAACTTGTTTTCTTCACTTCCTAAAACTATTTCCTTTATTTATTACTTAAAAATGGTTTTAGATTTCTGGGCTTTTGGCTTACTTGAATTAGATGGGGTTCTATAGACTTCATATGATTCAAGTGCCAGTCACGGGCTATTTCGGGTCGTGACAAAGTTAGTATCAGGGCGCTAGGTTAACCTTGGTTCGAGTCTAAGTTTGATTATGTGGAGCCTAGAGTGTTTATATATATACGTAACTTAGGCTTGACCTTACGGAACTTAGACTTAGTCGAGGGGGTATTAGACCCGAACTTTCGTCGTGTAGGTTGAACCTTGGTTGATGGAGTTGGTGACTTCAGTAGAGTGACGTACCGTGTGTATGTTCCGCGGCATACTTACGACACGCTACTCCGCTTAAGGAACCTTAGGATGTACATTTCCTTGCACAGTATTATATTCATTCCTATGATCTATCCTCATCGATACTGGTTATGATTTTGCTGCCATGATTACACGGACAGAGAGAGCTACGGCTAGAGTTGCGTCAGCGCGAGCTCGTCACGGACGAGGACTGACCGGGGCGTGATCCCAGAGACATACGATTACATGGAGAGGCGTCGTTTTGTTGTGTTTTCACGCCATGAGCGTTTGACAGATTGCTTTTACGAGATTTCCCAGATGTGCTGATCGGCACCAGAGGATTGAGCCACCGATAGAGGCCAGCCAGAAGGTGATGACCACTGAGGTATCGCTTATTCATGATGATTGAGGCACTGTTCAGCGTACAGACGAATGAGCCAGTTGTTGCTGCAATAACGAGATATCGCCCAGATGTTGGAGCTACTGCAGCATAAGTATATATTTAGAGATATGATGGAAGGTCGCTAGTCACCCGAGGATGAATGACTAGGACATGTGGTTCGTTTGCTTACCCAATGCGAGGTCATCAGATAGATTGATTCCAGGTAGAGACGACTTCACACAGATTCGTTGAGAGTCGATAGAGATGATCGAATGTCAGGAAATAAGTTTAAAGTATTCGGTAAGAAATGCAAGCAATTCTATGGACCCTCTAGAAGAATGAAACCCTAACTCGACATAATGACCGTGTGAAAGCCTTTGAACCTTAGGGTTCGCGGCAGTTCCGCGGCGCCATTAGTGAGGCTTGGGTTTGCCCTTCTACGGCTGGACCACTGATGCTGTGGTATGTACTCGATACTATTAAACTGTACCCAAGATGTTGATCTCTTGGGGGATTATGAGGTTTTGACAAATCGATCGAATGGTTCGACTTCATTCGGATGCCATGTGCTGGTGTACATTGCTTGGGAGACTCTAGCTACGAGTATAGCCATTGGAGCGCAGTCCATGCAGCCACGATAAGACGAGTCCGAATCAGTCGACATTGGAGCAGAGTGAAGTAAAGAGTTCGCACGAGATTTCGACGAGATGACGTTCCACTCCGCTGACATCAGAGATGCGATACACATGCAGAGGCGTTGTATATGGATATACCTTTCAGAAGGAGTCGCGATGAGCCTACAGCCGTTCTGGAACAAGAATTAGCTTTAGTAAAGGATGATGACTTCCGGGCAATTCGGCAAAATGAGAATTGAGGGAGACTTCGACAGGACCTTTCTGGAATACTATACGAGGAGATAAGGACCCAGAGACAGAGAACGTCAGACCGTGAGCAAGAGGCAAGTAGATATCTTACTCTGCTAGCATTGGATGCACCGACACCTTCTCGACCTTGAAGGAGGATATACCGACGACGGTATTTATGATTTGTGATTTTGTGATTCGATTATCACGTATCCGTCACCTTGGATTTCCGTATTTTGGGCGATCTATTCGCATGATTTGGTCTTGATGGCTGAATTCCATGATTTCTGTTTTCGTGCGCCATGGTTGCACCTACCGGGTTTTCATATTTTGTGCATAGTATTACGATTGAGGTATTGATTGTGATTTCATGCCTATTTTATGCCAGTGTTTTGATTTGAATTGTGCACGTTGATGCACATGGATGTGAGCTTATACACCGCGGTATACCTGATATTGATTGAGCCATATTGTATACCGTCGATTTTGATTCTGATTTTGATTTAGATTTTGTGATTTCATGCATGATGGATGCACCGATTTGGATTTTCGCGCATGCTGAGCGCATGTTTTGAGATACAATTTTGGTGCACACCAGATGCGCTAAATCGAGATTTTTCGTGCATGACAGATGCACCTGATTTTGCTGTCAGGCACACACGCTGCCTATGACAGATGTTTCGTGCACATCCATTTCACCTATATGTTCTGTGCACATGTATGGCACATATATGGATTTTGATTTCCGTGCGCACCAGACGCACAGGGTATTCTTATATACATTTTTGAGATTTATTCCTTATGGACCAGAACGTTTTTATGATATTTGCTATTTGTCTTCGTACTGAGCAGGACTAGTCAGAGAACAGTGCCTGGATTTACTTTTCATGCATTTTCTTCAAATATTTACGTGTATAGTTCTGATTTATATCATATTGGTTTTGTTTTGGATTTGACATTTGTGTCTTCACCATAACTCCGATGATTGCGGGATGCTTGACGGAGTTTTGTTTTGAGTTATCTGCTCATTGTTCATGCGCACTTATTGCGCTATGATGCGTTTTATGTATTGATGATTTCGGAGCCCCGATGACTTGGACTTTTACTGAAATGTTTTAGTATTTGAGGGGTTTTAAATTAAATTCGGGGACCGAATTTCTTTAAGGGGGGAAGATTGTAACATTTCAAAAAAATTAAATATTATTTTTTGGGAATTTTTATAATTTAATATTATTTTAAATGAATATTTTAATATTTCGGTATAATTAAATACCGATAAATTGGAGAAAATTTTGAAAATTATAGAAATTACTAAAAGAGGGTGTTTTATGTGAATTATGCAAATTTTAAGTTTTATGATTAATTATATGCTAATAAAGGGCTAATCGCGATTAAAAATCGCTAATCGCGTTTAAGCCTGTTTTGTGCAAAACATGCACCATATCATTTTTACACTTGTTATTTATTTTCGTGGCTTTCCTTCATGTTTATACCATGGTTGTGAATTATTAGAGAGAATGAGAAAAAGAAAAGAAAAGAAAAAGGAAAAAGAGTTTTATATTGAGGTATGGGTGAGAGGGAGAAAGGTAGGGTTTACCTTTGACCAAAGCCTTAGCCATTCCCCTTCACTCTTCACTCATTCCTCTCCTTCTCCTTCTTCAGCTGCTGCTGCTGCCTCCTCTTCATCCTCCATCTTCAAGCATCCCAAACACAACCAAAACAACTCCAAAACCCCATTCTCACTTCACAACAATTGTGCACAGCCTCACAAGCTACACATTGGAACAAGAAAAATATGATTTTGGCACTGTAGGAGATTCTCAGGAGCTGGATGAGGTAACCCCTTTCACAATTAGTGTAGTGTTTCATGTGCTTTAACCTCATTACAAGTTTAACATCGTTTTGGAGAAGTTTTGTGGACTTTGGAAAAGCCTAGAAAGGGTTGAGGTTATTTTGAGTTGGATTAGTGCTAATAAGCATTATTAGTGACCTATAAACCCCCATGATGGTAGAAAACCCAGACCAACAAAACCTGAAACCCAAAAATACGGAATTACAGAACTTTGCATTGTCGGTTTGTGAACTTTAAGTGTGCAGGCAAATCTGGAATGAGCTGGAAATTTTAATGGAAAAATAAACAACTTCAGGAGCTTAGAATTGACCCTAGGAAGACACCCTGAGAGCACGAACCCCAGAGGAGTCCCTAGGGCCGGCGAGGCCGGTTTGGCATGAGAGAGGGCTCGGCCACTTGGTGAGGGTGTGGGTCCAGGTTTCTTCTGTAGGTCACATATACCCTATATATCATCCTAGTGTTGTTTGCTCACTTGGTTATCACCCTAATCCAAATCTGGAACTAATTTCCTACAGTGTAGCATTGCGACATTGCCACGACTTTAACTTTATATACCAAACCTTGGTTTTGTGTTAGATTGGTAGCCCCCAGGGAATCTGGAGTGACCCTAGACACCTACAGGAAAAACTAGCAAGACCATTACCCTATATTGACTACTAGGAGATTACCCTACAAACCTGACACCCCAACTTCTTACCTGAGCCGGCGTCGCCGGAATTTTAGGGTAGGGGCCCGGTTGCCTTGTAGAGTCAGGGGTCCTGGTTGCTTCCTTATCTCATTTACAATTTATAATCACTCCAGTATTATTTTGGAACATTGTTTTCACCTTATACAAAATCTTTACATGTGTTGCTATTTTGACTCAAGTTGTGATTTTGCGTATTTACATTCTGGATTTTTTGTATTTATGCTTTATCTCGATCTTGTGACGTTCGTACATCTATATCGAGTGATATCGGGTTGTTTTGCGAGAGCAAACCATAAGTTCTAACCTATAGGCTTTTAAGCGTATCGTTTTAGTTTTGATTTGGTTTTAACGCGATGCGATATGTTATGATGTGTAGGTACCCTACGAAGACTTCGAGACGACAAGCAAGCGCGTGGCAGCGTCGGCAACGGAAAGCGGAATCCAGGTGAATAGATCATATCTATGGGGGAAGTCGGGTGGATGGCGTATAGCACCCCCGCAGTCCGATATTTAGTATAGTATATTTATATATTATTTATGATAGCTTATTGTGTGTCGTGGATATTTGAGATGAGATTAGGTGTACTATGATTAGATTAGGGCGTAGAAGTAAACTAGTATAGTTCCTAGTTGCGAACCCTAGAATAGGTTTACACTCACACACACACACATGCTTATTTGTTATAGTTATACTTAGACAATGAGGATTGTGGATGATATTTGGAGATAAGTCGATGAGATTGGGCATAGTGCCATGAGATCGGTGATATATTGTGATTCATATTTAGGATACGACATGTGATTTTAGCGGGCCTTTGGACGTGTGTTTCACACACGCATTTATATTTATATAGATGGTATCAGTTGTACTAGACGTAGATTAGTACCCCAGATCATGAGATATGATGATAAGGATACCAGATAATTGATGAGATGAATGTGATATTGACCCGTACCCAGCTTTTGGGTGCCGTACGATGATTTACCATACGAGCTTTATTTGATGATAGATCCGCACTCATGACTCGAGAATGTCATATGATATTGTATCGTACGCGGTACCTTTGAGGCGGGATCACCGACTATTAGATATATATATATATATATGTATCGACTCAGATTTAGGTAGTTTGCATGCCCCTCCTGATTGACTTGTAGTTAGAGCTGTAGTTTGCTAGTAGATGTTAGGCTAGGTTGATGTCATACCTATTTCAAAATAACTAACGAATCGGGAGTATTTTAAAGACAGGCAAAGAGATTCTACGGATATTTCAAAAGACACATCTTTTCTTAAAAACACCGTAGCACTTATTTTACTAAAAACCCCGATTCGTCTTATTTCAAATGGCAAAACTGCATGGCATTTATACATTGATGTAGATACGGCACTATTGTGTTATTATTCATTGTCGCATATTCTTACTGTTTGCATCGCATTGCATGTTAAATATGTTTATTGCTTTATCAAATCCATGCTTTTAGGACACCAGCACCATTATCGATGATGCATATGTTCCACGTACACTTGCTTGCCGGCTCACACACTTCATCATCGATAATTGCCATGTCACTACACTGTAGTACTGTTGCATTCAGGATATGATCTCTTGCATGGCATACTTGTGTACATACCCATTGTACACCCATATTTACATACATAAGTAATTGCACATACATAAATGATTCTGGCTTGATTAGAGATTTGAGAACCGCAAGATACTCTTTAAAACTGATTCATTTTAAAAGAACGGTTTTACCTCAATGTGTGCATATTACTATTCCATATTGCATGATATATTGATATGCTTACATTTCTTTTACATGTCGCATACATCTTGCTTTTGATTATACGCATTGAGATATGTTGTTTCCTTGATATTTCTGGATTTGGGAACCGTGGATATTTCAAAAGAGATTATATCATTGTTTTAAAAACCCGGTTACCCTTGATATGATATTTCAATGCGTCCACCATGTGTTTTCTCGGTGCTGAGAGCGACATGTGAAACCCGATTCGAGGAGGCGGTGAGGCCGATTGCGGCTATATGGTGGACCCGGTATGGTACCCCGGGGCAAGAAAGAGATGCTGTGTATACAGACGGTGAGCCTGGCAGAGGGACTACTACCTACCGATGATTGTATGTGAGCTCGGCGGATATCCGGAGGATACCGACCGGAGTTGAGAGTTGATATGGGCCGATCCGGACTGCCGGGGCCCGATATATGAGGATTTATGCGCCGATGCTAGGCACAGGTTTCATGATGTTTTCGAGTGTCGATGCTTGACACTCAGGTTCCATGATTTGATATGTCGCGAGCGACACATGTTGATTTACATTCTCATACTTCCATGCATATATTTCTGATATTTACATGCATGATGCTTATTGTCATTGATCACATAGTTGGATAATATTCACATACTCATAGATTTCCTGATATAGTTGACATTGATTACATTGATCATACCTCATATTTATGATATATTGTTACCCGAGGCACTGGCACGAGCACTTGGCACTACACTCATGTATAGATGTTACATTGCCACCTTATCATGCTTCAGACTTATTCATATTGAGGATACATTATTATTGATCGTATTGACCTAGGTTTATGTCATACATACGATTTCTGCTCTGTGATGTTTTCTATTCACGAGTTGGCAATTCACCCCCGTTGTGCCACAGTTCTTGAAGGTTTTGCCGTACAGCTTCTATTGCGGCTTTTCTGGCACACTGCTCCCTTTCTGGATGATTGCATTGGTAGGTGGGTTCACTCGCATCGTGACCACACTTGTATTATTTTATTCAGTTGTATCTAGTAATTCCATCAACCAAAACTTGTATATTGTTTCAGACTTAGAAAACCAGTTATGTATTATTTCGACCTTAGAGTCGCGCGTTGTAGTATTATGGTTTTCATGTTGTTTTTGAGTTTCTTTTTGAGTTTTGATCCTCGCCCTCTGGCGTTGTATATTATATTGCTTACGTGGTTGTGACCGTCGATTGACGAAGAGCTAGCTCTCGCTTGGGGTTGCCTTTTATCATTGCATATATATTATTCTTGTTTTACCCCGTTCGGGGCCAGTATTTACAAAGGAAACTCTGCCGAAATTTTCAGAAAAGACTATAGATTTTAAAAATGCATATTCGGCTTACTTATTTCAAAACCCTTGTTTTAAAAACTTGTTTTCCTCACTTCCTAAAACTATTTCCTTTATTTATTACTTAAAAATGGTTTTAGATTTCTGGGCTTTTGGCTTACTTGAATTAAATGGGGTCCTATAGATTTTATATGATTCAAGTGCCAGTCATGGGCTATTTCGGGTCGTGACAAGTATAATAAGTGGGTTCGGTCAATACATCCATATTTTTATCTTGATTAAGGAATGTCATTGGTCGCTACCAGGAGAGAGAGAGAGAGAGAGAGAGAGAGAGAGAGAAGGATAATCACTTTTGCGTGCGCTCTTCGCAAGATTAGATTAGTTATTATCTTATCTAATCAGGATGTCTCCCACTGTTTTTATCAACTCTTCCTTCAAATCCTAAAAGGTAAGATTAGCCGGGATTAATTACACCCTACAAGTTCGCCAATCGTTCGGCAAGGCAGGTATTGGTACTCCAAGGGAGTCTCCCCATGCTTTCGCATGGAACTAATTAAATAATCTCGTTTACGCGGGGCATCACCCCGTTAACACCTTTCTTAGACACTTAATGGATCGACTAATTATAAAGTGAAAAACTCTCTCAGGAGTAACTCTTACTCATAGTGGGTATCGGGATCCAACTATCATATAGAAGGTATGCAATCTCATTGCAAATTTCAACACCTTAAATTCCCAATATCTGTTTTTACCCCCATGCGATTTATGACCTTGACAAGGTCAACAAACCATAAACAGCAAGTCAAGTTCAACCCGTTCATTTCTTGATTGAATTAAACCCACCCGCACGACCCATGACGAAGGCCAACAAAGTCGCATGACTACTCTTATCCAATCACCTCACATGCGGCAGATAAGCACTAATCAGCTACCGCACACTACGCCTTGACATGGTCAACAAATGCAGCACGAATACTAAATAGTACTTATCTGAAATGAAGGAAGGCTACGACTGGTTTTGAAGAAAACCTTTAACCTAATGAACTTGATATCGTTGTAGAATCTAGTGATTTGAAAAGGAGTGTTTTTTGTAGCTTTTGCTAGTTTCGCTAAAGAGGTCACTCCCGGTGAAAGGATCTCGGCTCTTTTCTCATCGAATGAGGTGCTGGATATTCATCAAGGAATACCACTATGCAAATCAAGAACTAGATAAGCTATAAAAACAAAACCGAGTGGGTTGTAGCATTTGCTAGTTTTGCTAAAGAGGTCACTCCCAGTGAGGGGATCTCGGCTCTTTCCTCATCGAATGAGGTGCTGGATATTCATCAAGGAATACCACTATGCAAAGCAAAAACTATAGCTACCTTTTTAAAATTTCGATTCTACAACATCTTTAGGATTCTTTTCTTTTCATTAATCTCATTAATGAAGTCCCATCATTTATATTTCCATAAACATCACAGAAAAAGAAACGAAAATAGAACATACGCTTATGCCATCCGCATTCGCCATGGGGGCCCATCATGCACCGTTAGGTTACTTAACTAACGGCAGAGCGGGGGCTGGACTAGCGCGGGTTCAAAACATAAGCAACGTTTATTATATATATCATATATATATAGCATTCGTCTCAGGCAGTTATATGATCACATCACAGAACCAAGCAGCAGAAGTCAACATATGAAATATTGGATATACTAGGAGGTCCGTGTTTTAAATTAAGCCAATAATGAAAAACACGGATTCCACGGTCGTGATGAATAGCCAAACCCACATCTCTAGACCCCTACGAGAGCGGCAAGCAACCCTGCCAATTCTAGAGTTAGGAGACCCGGTCTCGACTCCTCGAGATGGTCTCCCACTGGACTCTAGAACCCGGTTGCTTGTGCTCCCCGCCTTTGGTCTATCCTAATGCGGAAAAGTAAATAATATATACATCAATGGTGACATCATCCTCAACCCGGAAGTGTCCCAATAAAAGAATATTACATAAAAATTTTACATGAATGAAAATTAAAAAAACTCTCATCTCACGCAAAAACCCCCGGCTATTCATTCACGATGATCCAATATAACATATCACAGCAACACATAACATCACACGTCATCAACATAAGTAAATATGCGTATCCCAAATTCCGTTGACATATAGCAACGAGATCGGGGATACACTACATATTACACTTACGGTCACAGAAAAGAAATGAAAAACTACAATAATTAGAATCTGCATTATCCTTAGACATCATAAACCCGGAATATCTCATATTCCGAATTTCATGCCTAACCCTATAAACCTTGCATTTTAGTCTCATATCGAAAACACTTTTCAATAACTTAGTCGGTTAATTCAACAAGATTCCCGACTACCCGATCGAATACTCGTCGGGAACTTTAGTAGATGGCCGCATCCCCGATGCCGTCGACCAAGTGCACTTAGGCGGAACACCATGGCTGCAAGCACCCGAATGGATGCTTTTGGTAACGGGGTTCTCCTAAAGTCACTTGGTCGGGGCTATAGGGCGTGGCTACCTAGTAAAGTTATCTGGCGAGTATTCACGTACGATACGCGATTGTGACGGAGTTTCGATCCGAATCGAAACTTCGTGGCAATCGATCAAAAGAGACTAACATGCTAGATTTACAATCACTAACTAGTTTTCACAAAACTAATTAAATGTGGATTCCAAATATTGTATCACAGATCAAACTTAAACCCGAAACGACGTTAATACACGACTACGAAACACTCCGAATAGCCCTAATAGGAAGGTTAACATCACATGCAAACTGGGATAATCAAACACAAACATGAAACCCTAAACCCAACACATCAGAACACAAAAAAAATTCGAGCCCAAAATCATGTACTGGGACCGGCGAGGCCGGCCAGAATGATGGTTTCGCCGATTGGATTTTGGTGTTTTGGCCTCGAATTTCTCTAATGTTCTATTTACATCAAATGTAACATTTTGAACTTGTTTAAAAAAATTCAGAGATCATTTTAAAATCGACAGAAAGTTGATGTTTGGGTTTACGGTTTCGGAGTTGTTTCGGTTTCGTAGTTTTACAAACATTATCTAATCTTCTAGCTTTGGCTCTGGTACCATGAAAGTCAGGCAGCCACCCCATCCAATAGGGTCGCCGTGGCACCTGCAGGTCTCTCAGCAGCTACTTTTTACGCATGGCCCCTCGTGAGGACTACAACCCACCGGAACACCTTCCGGTCTCAGGACACCCTAGGGGTAAGAGCCTATGCTTCGCCACATTGTCACACAGTGCGAACTCCCCATAGGTCGACATCCAATGCCTAGTAGCTCTGATACCATGAAAGTATTTGTTAGCACCACCAATGGGTTTTACTAGCATCAAGCATGCCAATTTAAAAAATTTAGGGGTGCTAATTAACACTAAACAAGATCTTAAACTAGATGATTAGGATTTTTTTCTTGATATCAAGAAAACTACATAAAAAGAATGAGGCTAGAACCTTTGTAGACCGTGTCCTCTTCAAAAGCTCAGTGTAGTAGTCCACGCGACTCCACTAGGCTCCACTTGAAGTTGGATCGAGTTTCCTTTGCGATCTTCGTGCCGAAGATGATCCACCCGAAACTCCACTAATCCAAGCTACCTCTTCACTAAACTCTTTAGTGAAGTAAACACACTACACTTAATTGCTAATCAAGTGTAGGATGGTGAAGTAGGGTTTTTTTTTTTGCTCACTAGGGTTCTCACAAGCTCAAGGTTTCACAACTCATGTGAGGGATGTTCATTTTGAATGTTCTTTTCGAGCATGAGACTCTTTGAGCTTGGAGGAGGTGAGGAGGAAGATGGAGAGAGCTAGAGAGCAAGGAGCTCAAGTGAGGAAAAATAACTCAAGTAGTGAAGGCAAGTCAAGAATGGCTTGATCAAATGAAACTCTATTATTGAAGCATGGAATTCATTTCAATAAAGAAATGAACCATACTTTAATATTAAATCCAAACCATGCTTCACCCATTCCTTTAAAAGTCTTCCTATTTTCCACCTCATTTTCTATTTTCTCAAAATAGAAAATTAACCATGCTTCATATAATATATATATATATATATATATATATATATATATATAAAGATAAGAAAATAATTAGTGAGCAATAATATTAGTTAATATATAATTATATCAAATATAAATATATATCATATTATTAAATCAACACTTGATTTAATAATCCGGTTATATCATATATAACCGACTAATATCATTTATCTGTATATCACATTATCAAATCAACACTTGATTCAATAATCCGGTTATATCACATATAATCTAATTGTTATCAAATAACCACCAGATTAGAATACGGTATCACATACTCATATTTAATCAAGCCCCCGCAAATATCAGCATATGTGCCCTACTACGTTTCGCTTGAACTATGAAACTTCTGTATGGGACTCTAAAGACTCGTCAATACGCCAGCAGTAGGTAATGATCACATCAGTTACCAACAAGCCATCAGCGGTACTAGCTGGACGTAACGGCTACCCAGGTATTGAGCGATTAGAAGATCAACAAGCAAGCTTATCCAAACTCCCATGAAACTTATAGGTAACACTTACCGTACAGTCCGGACTCTTCGTCTGATATGTCGCATATCGAGTCTAGGGGTGAAATCGTCAGAACACAATAACTTGATAAGTCATGCCGATGTGTGGCCAATAACGGTATGAGAAACTACTGATAACTCTTACCAGTAAATCTCATCATCAGCTCTGGGCAGGGACTTCCTGTTATATCTAATCGACCATAGCGCAACATCAACTCCCTATACCGGGAGAGACGAAACCCCTCCTATCGCTCATTGCCTCCATGTGACTCAGGACTGTACCCAAAATCCACCTGTTTGCACGACTCCTTTGAGCCGTAGTAGGGAGGGAATCAAAGCACAGTGAGAACCACACAAGACTCTATGATGATCTCGGGTCTACAGACTAACCTGTACCAGTGTCACCAAAGAACTGCGTGTTAGTTATATGTATGCCATATAGGCCATTATTGTACATGATTGTATATTATAATGGATGCTTGGACGTATATAGAGAGGACTTTCTTGCTCGACATGATAGTATGCTTTGATTTCCTCCTATCGTCATAGAGTCTTGTGTGATTCCCACCGTGCTTTGATTTCCTCCCTACCACGCTCAAGAGAGCATGCAAACAGGTGGATTTTAGGTACAGTCCCGAGTCACATGGAGGCAATGATTGATATGAGTGGTTTCGTCTCTCCCGGTATAGGGGTTGATGTTGCGCTGTGCTCGATTGGCTATAACAGGAAGTCTCTGGCCAGGGCTGATGATGAGATTTACTGATAAGTGTTATCAGTAGTTTCTCGACCCGTTATGAGTCTCACATCGGCATGACTTATAAAGTTATTGGGGTCTGACGTTTACCATACCCAGACTCGATATGCGACATATCAGACGAAGAGACCGGACTCTACGGTAGTGTTACTTACTGGATTCATGGGAGTTTGGACAAGCTTGCTTGTTGATCTTCTGATCGCTGAATACCTGGGTAGCCGTTACGTCCAGCTAGTACCGCTGACGTCTTATGGGTGACTGATATGATCATTACCTACTGCTGGCGTATTGACGAGTCTTTAGAGTCCTACACAGAGGTTTCCTAGCTCAAGCGAAACGAAGTAGGGCACATATATGATATGTGCAGAACCGAGATTGATACGTGTATGTGATACAGTATTCTAATCTCTCGATATAGGTTATACGTGATATAACCGGATTATTGAATCAACACTTGATATTTATTAACCCAACCATTATCTTTAGCCATGGTTAACTCTCTATTAATATCTCTTGAGATATTTCCTCACCTAAGGGTTCACACTTGATTATCTTCTTCATCTCATTTTCTTTTTCTAGCCTTTGATGAGGTTAAGAAAGAGAGAGAGAGAAAAATAATTCTAAAGTGAGCAAAATTCCTACTTCATCAATCTATACCAAACTAGCCATTTAGTATATGTTGTTTGCTTCACTAATTTCTCAATTAGTGAAGAGGTAACTTGAGTTAGAGATTCCTCAAGATAAATCATTTTCGGCCTCGAAGATCCTTAAGCAAGCTCGTTCCTTTCGCCTAGTGGAGCCTAAGAAGAGTTCGGGGACCACTACTTAGAGCTAAGGGACTACTACACGGAGCTTTAGAAGTGAAGGACCATTCTACAAAGGTTGTATTCACTATTCACATAGTGTAAAGTTGTTTACATGCTTTATAAACCCTAATTCTCTAGTTCGATTCTAGGTTTGTGTTCCTTAGCACTCTAGATTTTTTAAAATTGCATACTCGATGCTTGGTAAAACCTAGTAGTCGTGCTAAGAAACTCTAACATGGTATCAGAACTACTGAGCATTGGATGTCGACCTATGGGGGGTTCTCACTGTATGACAGTGTGGCGAAGCATAGGCTCTTACCCCCAGGGTGTCCTGAGACTGGAAGTTGTTCCGGCGGGTTGTAGTCCTCGAGAGGGGGCATGCGTAAAAAGTAGCTGCTGAGGGACCTATAGGTGCCATGGAGACCCCATTAGATGGGGTGGCTGCCTGACTAACATGGTATCAGAGCCAAGCTAGAGCATTAGGAGTAGTCTAGGTGAAGTTAAAGTGTTCGATCGACTTTTCGAAACCCTAAAATCCGGGTTTCTGGAAAAAATTTCAAAAGTTGGAATTTTTGAAATTAAAAATATTTAGAAAATTGTGCAGTGTTTTCTATGGATCCCCCAGAAGAACGAACGCCCAACTCTACCAAACGGCCGCACAACCACGGCAAAACCATGTGTTTAGCCGTGGATCCGTGGCACAGTTGGTGAGGCAGGGACTCCCCCTTCTTATGCTGCTGCATAGGTACATTTGGCACTTTCTAGGTATTTTTAAGTGAGACTCAAGTGTTGAGGTCTCTAGGAATTGTGGATGTTTAATAAATCGATCGAAATGTTTAACACCGTCTAGATATCTATGATTTGTGATACAATATTTGAAATCCAAAGTAATTAGTTTTGAGAAAACTGGTTAGTGTTTTGTAAATCTAGCAATTTAGTCTCTTTTGATCGATTGCCACGGGGTTTTGATTCGGATCAAAACTCTGTCGCAATCTCGTATAGTACGCGAACGCTCGCCGGGTAACACTACTAGATAGCCACGCCCCATAATCCCGACCAAGTGATTGTAGGAGAACTCCGTTACCAAAAGCATCCATTCGGGTGCTCACGGCCGCGGTGTTCCACCTAAATGCGCTTCATCGACGACTGTAACATTTCAAAAAAATAAAATATTATTTTTGGAAATTTCGATAATTAAATAATGAATTATTATAAATATTTTAAGTTATGGAGATTAGTTTTAACAAAGGGGTATAATTATATACCGATAAATTGGAAAATATTTAGAAAGTTATATATAAGAATTATTGAATTGAAGGTGTTTATGTGATATGAGCAAATATAGACTTTTGGATACTTATTTGTAGATGGGTTAATTACTAAACTTGATTAGCAATTGCTAATTATGCACATGACATGCACCATGTCATATGGTAACAATACTTGTTATATTTCTTAATTTGATTGAAAAACCATGCTTGTATCTTTTATTACTTGGTTTTTATATGTTTGATATTTGAAATTTAAAAGAAAGAAAAAGGAAAAAGAATTTTAAAATGTGGCATGGGAGAGAACAAGGAGGTATGGGCTTAGGAGAGAGAGAGAGAGATAGGGGGTGAGGGGTCTTTGACCATGGGCTCATTTGTGTTTCACTTCATCATCTTCATCATTTATTTTTTCTCTTCTCCCTCACCATGGCTGCCCTCTTCCCCACCTCCTCTACCTCCTTACCACAACCCCAAATACACCTCAAAACATCATGTTTCCTTCTTTAATATTGTGCACAAGCCCACTACAAGCATGGTGGATCAAGAAAGTTTGGATTTTGAGCACTTGGGGTAACTCAAGAAAATTCTTGAGTTGCCAAATGAGGTAATTCTTTTACCATTAGTGTAGAAATTCATCTCCTTTAGCATTTATTTTAGTTTAGAATGGTTTAGTGAGGATTAGTGATCTTGGAAATTTCCAAGATGAGCTTTTAGGGGATTTATGGGTTGTTAAGGTGTAATTAGTGACCACAAGCTTGTTAGTGTATTTCTGGACCAACACCTTGCATAGAAAACCCAAGACTTGAATTTAAAACTTTCTACGTCGGTTTTGTGATGATATTAGGGACTACAGAGAATCTGGAATGACCTGAGATTTTTACTAGAAAAACTAGCAACACCAGATACCTATATTGGACGCTAGGATACCACCCTGATAAGACGAACCAGAACGGAGCAACCCTAGCCGAGCAGGCCGGATTTCAAGGCAGTGTGGCTGGCTAAAGTGTGGGCAATGGTGTCAAGGCTTCTTCTGTAGCTCACATACCCTATATACTACCCCCTGCTGCTAGTTTAGCCAAATTTCACCTGACCAAAAATCTGGGGCTAGTTTTCTGAGATTCTGTTTTGGTTTCCTCGATGTTCATGACTTGAACTTTGGATTTTGGGTTTTATCTCGGTCACTTGACGTTTGTACGTCGATATCGGGTGTTGTTTGGTTCTTTCGCATGCGTAGGCCATAGGTTTTAACCTATGTGTGATTCGTGTGCCGTTTTAGTTTTCGTGCGTGATTTCTGTTTACGATATATGTGTTTATTTATGTAGGCACCCTCACGTGGACTTCGGATAAAAAGGAGGAGCATGGCGACATCGACTTCGGCAAGAAAGGATCAAGGTGAGTAGATGTATATCTACGGGGGAAGTCGGGTGGATGGCATATAGCACCCCCGTGGTTTCATAGTGTAGCATGCGAATATTATATATATATATATATATATATATGTAAATATGTGTATTGTGAGACGTGGATAATTAGTAAGAGAGGTTTTAGGAGATCATGGGATAGTCTTTGCGTAATTGGATGAAAGCGTTTTAGTTTAGTTCTTAGTCGCGAACCCTAGAGTAAGGTTGACACACACACACACATGCACACAGGTGATATGGTTTTGGGTGTACATGTTTATATGTGTATATATATATATATATGGATGCGTTGGTACATATATATATATATATATATATTCATATACGTATACACGGGTGATGGGGATAGTAAATGATACTTGAAGATGAGTCGATGTGATCAGGCATGATGCCGTGAGATCGGTTATGTGATTTGGGTCGTGTTATAATATACGACATGATATTATAGAGGATTGATGGGCGATGTGTTTTCATACACACGCGGATATATGATTATGGTATCGGAATGTACTAGACTTTAGATCAGTACCCCTAGTTCATGATATTATGATAATGATACCATATGAAAAATGAGATCAATGTGATATTTGACCCGTACCGCGATTTTGGGATGCCGTACGATGGATTTTACCGTACGAAGTATAAATTTGATGATTGATCCGCACTCTTGACTCAAGGATGTCGTATTATATTTATTATCGTACGTGACGCTATTGAGGCGGGATCACCGACTACTAAATATATCGACTCGGACTTAGGTGGATTTCCTTACCCACTCGATTGGTCTCTTAGCTTCGTCCTGTAGTTTATTTTGTAGATGTTAGACTGGCTCGAGTCATACTTATTTTTCAAAACTAACGGATCGTGAGTGTTTTCAAAGGACAACCTGAGGGATATTATGGATTTTTCAAAGGGCGTACCTTTTCTTAAAAATACCGTAGCCCTTATTTTCTAAAAACCACGATTCGTGCTATTTCAAAGACCAAAACTGTACGACTCGTATATATAAACGTATACTCTTATATATTGCGATTCCTACATCTTTTTCCATGTATTCATGTTGTTCTTATCGCATTGCATGCTTAAAAGTGTTCTTTAGATATTATGAACTCCTGTTGTTAGGACAGCAGCACCATTACCGATAATGCGTATGTGTTGGATTTAGTGCCCTCAGAGTCAATTATTGGATCACAGGCACATGATTGCAATGATTGAGGAGGACCTATGCCGGTAAGACAGTCTTACTCGAGATGATAGTATGCTATCTGGTTTATCTTTATCATCGTATACTGCTTTAGGTGACCTTACGAGTCGCTATTACACGTTGATAGAGCCCCTAGGATTCTTGCTTGACTACCAGCAGTATGAGGGCGATCATATACGTGAGAGCTGGAGTCTATAAGCACATCCTTAAAAGGTCTCTAGTCGTGGGAGTTTCGAGACAGGGCATCGATACCCCGGAGTAGACTAGTATATACAGTCGAGACCCCGACGAGGGGCGGTGGCCGGTCTCACAAGCCACCGGTGTCAGTTGGTTCACCTAAGATGTATATAGGTGCTCATTGGGTTATGAGTACACCGGACAAGACTCGCTGGGAGCCTGCTAGTTGGTATTATACTTGACGTCAGATAGCAGTTCCCAGGTGACATGTGTACAGGTTAGTTCATCGACCTGAGATCGTCATTTGTCTCGTGTGAGTTCCCACTGTGCTTTGATTACTACCCTACCACGGCTCAAAGGAGTCGTGCAAATAGATTTTAGTTGGGTACAGTCCCGAGCCACATGGAGGCAGTGAGCGGATCTGCAGGGGTTCGTCTCTCCCGGTATTGGGGGTGAGGTCGCGCTGTGTCTAGGAGAGACAGTACATGAAAAGTCCTTGGCCAAGGGAGGAGATTTACTGGTAGGTATTCCAGTAGTATCTCAGGGTGTTCTGGACTACACTCCGACACGACTTGTACCGCTATTGGGGGTCTGACTTTTACCAACCCCTAGGCCCGCCATGCGATGCTCATAGACGAACGGACCGGACTGTACGGATATTGTCACTGACAGGCTCAGTAAGGTGTCAGGATGAGTTCGCTCATCGACGTCCCTTTTGGTCAATACCTGGTAGCCCGTCACGTGTTGGCTTATACCTCTGACGTGCTAGTGGTTAAATCCGCAACCAAAGTATTGACGAGTCTTTAGAGTCCACCACACACACAGTTACTCAAGTTTCGGGCGAAACGCTGTAGAGTCCGTATGGAAATATGGCAGGGTTCGATCAGATACGTGCGGTATTGCACGGATCGTGATCGGACGTTTTTTTACTAGCCGGCTTTGGCTTAAGCCGGATCCTAGTATTAGATAGTGTAGATTTTGTCTCTTTGCATTTATGTTCAGTGGGAATACAAATGCGGGCATGTATTTGCAGTAGTGGGGTTTTCCTGTAATTTATTACGGGATCAGTTTTCTGGAGTTGCCAGTTTGCATTCCGTTCCGGCCGGTTTTCCTTTGTTCCTTCGCGGCCGGTTATTTGCAAGTTTGCAAATAACTTTTTGTGGAGGGCTTTCATGCATATGTGAGGCATCATGAGTGTTTTTTCATCATGAGATGCTTTTTTGGTCATTCCATTGCCTTTATGAGAATGGAAATGAAAAGATTGATTTGGTGAAATAGGTGTGACTTTATTCCTTGCATTATCTTTTCTTTTCTCTATGATAATTTCATTCCATTATCTCCACCATGGTGAAAGGGGGGCCGGCCACATCTAGGGAGAGGGAGAGGTTCATTTTGAGGTGTGGCAAAAATGTTCATCTCATTTTTCCATTCATCCTACAAAGAGATTTTCACTCCAAAGTTCTTTCTTCACCTCCATCCTTCCATGGCAACTTCACATACCCCAAAGAGACAACCTACTACTCTAGTCTACAGCAAATCTTGGACGCGTCGGCTAGCCAACTTCGCGCCCGAGTTGCCTCGGTCCAGAGGTGGGAGCCCGTAAAAGAATCCGGCTACGTGGTGCCCTTTCTGACGAGGACGTGATGGACGGAGATTCCGCGGGAGATTGGAGTGGAGACGAAGACCGAAGGACACGGATCGCTTGGTATACTTCTCTACTCTTATCCTAGTTTTCTAGTAGCTAGGTTAATGGCCCGATCCGGGTGAAAAGTGCGCGGTGGTGCCGGTTTGCTAGTTCGCAAAGTTTTTGTTCTCGTGTTTCCGGCGTCGGATCGACGGCCGGGGCGCCGCCGCGGACTTACAGTATGCTCCGCGTATACTTGCTTGCTGGCTCACACACATCATCATCGGTAATTTCCATGTCACATACTTCATTGGTATAATTGCTAGCGGGTTGTTTCAACATAATACCAGTACGCTTGCTTTCATATGCTAGTTAATTATTGCATTTATTACTGAGGTACTTCATGCATTTATATATTCATTTGTCATGCAATATTATGGGGCTTATTGCCGGTAATTCACTGTTTAGTTACTCTCGAGTTTGGGATTTCGGATTTTCCATGAGATTTCTGGATTTGGAGAAACCGCAAGGATTTTATAAAATCATTTTCATTTCAAAAGATAGAAATTGCGGTTTTCTCGTGATATGATGTGAGAGGTGTCCACCATGAGTTTTCTTGGCTCTTAAGCGGTATTATACACCCGATTTGAGGAGGTGGAGGAACCGTCTGCGGGTGCATGGTAGATCCGGTGCGGTATCCCGAGGCAAGATGGTCGCAGATGATGGCGTTGAGCCCGCAGGGGAGCAATACCGACCGGTTATTTATGACGCGGCGGATATCCGAAGGATACCGACGTAGTCATGAGATTTGATGATATGGGCCAGTCCGGATTGCCAGAGCCCGGTGCCAGTCTGGATTGCCGGAGCCCGTGATATTTAGATTTGATGATATGGACTAGTCCGGATTGCCGGAGCCCGAGATATTGAGATATTGGGATATATATTTTTGGTCGATACTTGACACGGATTCTCTGTTGATTTCATTGATGATACTCCGATTTTTATACAGAAATCTCACTGAGATAAGAAAACAGTTTTCTTATTCAAGATGTATTCTGTTTTCATTCTTAATGCATCCGTACATCATATATCTGATATGTTGCTACCTGAGGCACTGACACGAGCACTTGGTATTACACTTATGTATAGATGTTTACCCTTGCCATTATTAGATGCTTCAGGTTATATATTATAAGGATTTATTGTATGACCTAGGAGAGAGTCATACATGCGATTTCTGCTCCATGATGTCTTCTACTCACGAGTTGGAAACTCACCCCCGTTGTGCCACAGTTTCTTGCAGGTTTGGCCGTACAGGTTTCGTTGCGGTTTGCTGGCACACTGCTTCCCTCCGGATGATTGCCTTGGTAGGTAGGTTCACTTGTATCATGACCACCGTTGTACTTTTATTTATATTCAGTTGTATCTAGTGAACTCCATCAACCAGACTTGTATATTTGATAGACTTAGAAAACCAATTGTTTATTCTTTCGACCTTAGAGTGACTAGGATATGTGGTTCGTTTGGATACCCCGATAGGAGATCGCTGGATTTGCTAGCTTTAGCTAGAAGAGGACCTCACCCAGGCACGTGGTGAGTCGATCGAGAGAGGACGAGCGTAAGCGCATCACTCCGATAATTTGAACGAATTTCCGAGAAGGTAATTGACAAGATGCCTACTACAAGATATTGAGCTGTCAAGTTCGTAGTTTCAGAATGGAGACTCTAGATATGAGTAAAGCCGTTGTAGCGCAGTCCATACAGCTATGAAGAGACGAGTCCGAATCGGTCGACATTAGAGAAAAGTGGAGTAAGAGGTTCGTACAAGATTTTGACGAGATGATGTTCCACTCCGTTGACATCAGAGAGGTGATACACATGCAGAGGCATTGAATATGGATATATCTTTTAGAAGAAGTAGTGATGAGTCCGGAATAAGAAATAGATTTAATAAAAGGTGATAACTTCCGGGCAGTTCGGCAGAAACAAGATTTGGGAGAGACCCCGACAGAATCTTTCTGGAATACTACACGAGAAGATTTGGACCTAGGATCGGTCGTATTACGCACACCCAGTAGGCCAGAGTTCGACATCATCGACGAGACATGTTATGAGTGACCATGATAGTTGGCCAGAGATCTGTAGAGGATGTACCAGAGTGGAACTGTTCCCGTCATCATTTCTATATTGGGCTGTTGAGCCAAGGAGTTATGTAACTGACAATCCGCAGTGAGAGACGAGAGCCTAATGGCATAAGGTGCCAGACCATGAACAGGAGGCAAGAAGATATCTTGCTCTGCTAGCTTTGGATGCACCGACACCTTCATGACTTTGAAGGAAGGACACATCGAAGACAGTGTTTACGATTTGCGATTTGGTGATTCAAATATCACGTGTCCGTCATTTTGGATTTCGGTATTTTGGGCGATTTATTTGCATGATTGAGATTTTATGCACCACAGTTGCACTCGATTTCGACTTGATGTCATTCGAGATGTTTGATTTTAATTTCATGCCTATGGTGTCTATGTGATTTGACTTGTGCCTTCGGTGTAGTTTTCATGCACTTTCAGTATTTTGATTCGATTTTGTGCACGCTGATGCACGTGGTTGTGAGATTATATACCACGGTATACTTGATTTGGATTGATGTATGTTGTATACCGTCGATTTCGGTTGTGATATTCGATATTTGTTTTCGTGCACCTTGTGCACTTGATTTGGATTCTTGCGCATACTTGGCGCGCTTGATGCAATTTTGGTGCACACCCGATGCACTAAATCGGGATTCTTCATGCATGTCAGATGCACCTGATATTGTTGTCAGGCACACTCGTTGCCCTTGACAGGTGTTTTCATGAACACCCGTTGCACTTAGATTTTGTTTCTGTGCACATATATGACACATTCATTGATTTCGATTTCTGTGTACACTAAACGCACGTGGCATTCTTATACACATTTTGGGATTAGTTTCTTTTGGAGCAGTATATTTTATGATATCTACTATTTGGATTAGTAATCGAGCAGGACCGTTCTGAGAACAGTACCTAGGTATTTTTGCATGCATCGATAGTTATCGAAGGGATTTCTAAAAAGGAGCTACAGTCTCAATATCTTTCCTATATGTCCGAGATGACACGAAACATCTTACAAAGGAAACCCTTCTAAATTATTTTCAAAATGGCGGGAGATGTATGTTAAACAAGGATATATATAGCTATCTTTCTTACAATAAGCGTCCGCTACTTGTGCTGCGATACGCGCATCGCACAGCGACTTGAAAAAAAAAGGGTTTGGCATGCATTTCTTTAAGATGTTTTGACAAGTTTATAACGATGTGTACTATGCACATGTTATAGTTTTGAGTATATCATGTTGGTTTTCGTATTGGACTTTGGCATTGTATCTTCACCATGACTCCGATGATTGCGTGATGCTGGACGGAGTTTTGATTTTGAGTTATATACTCTTTTTCCATGCGCAGGCATTGCGCTGAGATGTGTTTTAAGTATCGATGATTTCGGAGCCCCGATTACTTGACTGTTTTGCGGAAACGTTTTAGTATTTGGGGGGATTAAATTTAAATTCATGGACCGAATTTATTTAAGGGGGGAAGACTGTAACATTTCAGAAAAATAAAATATTATTTTTAGGAATTTGGATAATTAAATAATGAATTATTATAAATATTGTAAGGTATGGAGATCAGTTTTAACGAAAGGGGTATAATTATATACCGATAAATTGGAAAATATTTGGAAAGTTATAAGAATTATTGAATTGAACGTGTTTATGTGATATAAGCAAATATAAACTTTTGAATACTTATTTGTAGATGGGTTAATTACTAAACTTGATTAGCAATTACTAATTATGCACATGACATCCACCATGTCATATGGTAACAATACTTGTTACATTTTTTAATTTGATTGAAAAAACATGCTTGTATCTTTTATTACTTGGTTTTTATATGTTTGATATTTGAAATTTAAAAGAAATAAAAAGGAAAGGAAAAAGGAAAAAGAATTTTAAAATGTGGCATGGGAGGGAACAAGGAGGCATGGGCTTAAGGAGGGAGAGAGAGAGAGCGAGGGGTTTTTGACCATGGGCTCATTTGTGTTTCACTTCATCATCTTCATCATTTCTTTTTTCTCTTCTCCCTCACCATGGCTGCCCTCTTCCCCACCTCCTCTACCTCCTTACCACAACCCCAAATACACCTCAAAACATCATGTTTCCTTCTTTAATATTGTGCACAAGCTTACTACAAGCATGGTGGATCAAGAAAGTTTGGATTTTGAGCACTTAGGGCCACTCAAGAAAATTCTTGAGTTGCCAAATGAGATAATTGTTTTACCATTAGTGTAGAAATTCATTTCCTTTAGCATTTATTTTAGTTTAGAATTGGTTTAGTGAGGATTAGCGATCTTGGAAATTTCCAAGATGAGCTTTTAGGGGATTTATGGGTTGTTAAGGTGTAATTAGTGACCCCAAGCTTGTTAATGTATTTCTGGACCAACACCTTGCATAGAAAACCCAAGACTTGAATTTAAAACTTTCTATGTCGGTTTTGTGATGATATTAGGGACTACAGGGAATCTGGAATGACCTGATATTTTTACTAGAAAAACTAGCAACACCAGAGACCTATATTGGACGCTAGGAGACCACCCTGAGAAGACGAACAAGAACGGAGCAACCTTGGCCGAGCAGGCCGGATTTCAAGGCAGTGTGGCCGGCCAAAGTGTGGGCAATGGTGTCAAGTGTTCTTCTGTAGCTCACATACCCTATATAGTATCCCCCTGTACTGCTAGTTTAGCCAAATTTCACCTGACCAAAAATCTAGGACTAGTTTTCTGAGATTCTGTTTTGGTTTCCTCGATGTTCATGACTTGAACTTTGGATTTTGGGTTTTTTCTCGGTCACTTGACGTTTGTACGTCGATATCGGGTGTTGTTTGGTTCTTTCGTATGCGTAGGCCATAAGTTTTAACCTATGTGTGATTCGTGTGCCGTTTTGGTTTTCGTGCGCGATTTCCGTTTACGATATATGTGTTTATTTATGTAAGCACCATCACGTGGACTTCGAATAACAAGGAGGAGCATGGCGACATCGACTTCGGGAAGCAAGGATCAAGGTGAGTAGATGTATATCTATGGGGGGAGTCGGTGGGATGGCGTATAGCACCTCCGCGGTTTCATAGTGTAGAATGCGAATATATATATATATATATATATATATATATATATATATATATATATATATATGTAAATATGTATATTGTGAGACGTGAATAATTAGTAAGAGGGGCTTTAGGAGATCATAGGATAGTCTTTGCGTAATTGGATGAAAGCGTTTTAGTTTAGTTCTTAGTCGCGAACCCTAGAATACGGTTGACACACACACACATGCACACACGTGATATGGTTTTAGGAGTACATATTTATATGTATCTATATGTGTGTGTGTGTGTGTGTGGATGCGTTGTTACATACACACACACACATATACGTATACACGGGTGATGAGGATAGTATATGATACATGGAGATGAGTCGATGTGATCGGGCATGATGCCGTGAGATCGGTTATGTGATTTGGGTCGTGTTATGATATACGACATGATATTATAGCGGATTGATAGGCGATGTGTTTTCATACACACGCAGATATATGATGATGGTATCGGAATGTACTAGACTTTAGATCAGTACCCCTAGTTCATGATATTATGATAATGATACCATATGAATAATGAGATAAATGTGATATTTGACCCGTACCCCGATTTTGGGATGACGTACGATGGATTTTACCGTACGAAGTATAAATTTGACGATTGATCCGCACTCTTGACTCGAGGATGTCGTATTATATATTTTATCGTACGTGATGCTATTGAGGCGGGATCTTCGACTACTAGATATATCGACTCGGACTTAGGCAGATTTCCTTACCCGTTCGATTAGTCTCTTAGTTTCGTCCTGTAGTTTATTTGGTAGATGTTAGACTGGCTTGAGTCATACTTATTTTTCAAAACTAACGGATCGTGAGTGTTTTCAAAGGACAACCCGAGAGATATTATGGATTTTTCAAAGGACGTACCTTTTCTTAAAAACAACGTAGCCCCTATTTTCTAAAAACCACGATTCGTGCTATTTCAAAGGCCAAAACTGTACGACTCGTTTATATAAACGTATATTCTTATATGTTGCGGTTCCTACATCTTTTTCCATGTATTCATGTTGTTCTTATCGCATTGCATGCTTAAAAGTGTTCTTTAGTTATTATGAACCCCTGTTGTCAGGACACCAGCAGCATTACCGATGATGCGTATGCTCCACGTACACTTGCTTGCCGGCTCACACACTTCATTATCGGCAATTTCCATGTCACGTACACATTAGAAAATATTACTTCATTGGTATAATTTTTAGCGGGTAGTTTCAACATAATACCAATACGCTTGCTTTCATATGCTAGTTAATTATTGCATTTATTACTGAGGTACTTCATGCATTTATATATTCATTTGTCATGCAATATTTTGGGGCTTATTGCCGGTAATTCACTGTTTAGTTACTCTCGAGTTTGGGATTTTGGATTTTCCATGAGATTTATGGATTTGGAGAAACCGCAAGGATTTTATAAAATCATTTTCATTTCAAAAGATAGAAATTGCGGTTTTCTCGTGATATAATGTGAGAGGTGTCCACCATGAGTTTTCTCGGCTCTTGAGTGGTATCATACACCAGATTCGAGGAGGTGGAGGAACCGTCTGTGGGTGCATGGTGGACCCGGTGTGGTACCCCGGGGAAAGATGGTCGCAGATGATGGCGTTGGGCCCAGCAGAGGAGCAATACCGACCGGTTATTTATGACGCGGTGGATATCCGGAGGATACCGACGTAGTTGTGAGATTTGATGATATGGGCCAGTCCGGATTGCTAGAGCCCGGGGCCAGTCCGGATTGCTGGAGCCCGAGATATTTAGATTTAATGATATTGGCCAGTCCGGATAGCCGGAGCCCGAGATATTGAGATATTAGGATATGTATTTTGTGTCGATGCTTGACACGGCTTCTCTGTTGATTTCATTGATAATACTCCGATTTTTATACAGAAATCTCACTGAGATAAGAAAATAGTTTTCTTATTCAAGATGTATTTTTTATTCATTCTTAATGCATTCGTACATCATATATGTGATATGTTGCTACCTGAGACACTGACACGAGCACTTGGTATTATACTTATGTATAGATGTTTACCATTGCCATTATTAGATGCTTCAGGTTATATATTATAATGATTTATTGTATGACCTAGGAGAGAGCCATACATGCGATTTCTGCTCGGTGATGTCTTCTACTCACGAGTTGGCAACTCACCCCCGTTGTGCCACAGTTTCTTGTAGGTTTGGCCGTACAGGTTTCGTTGCGGCTTGCTGGCACACTGCTTCCTTCCGGGTGATTGCCTTGGTAGGTGGGTTCACATGCATCGTGATCACCGTTGTAATTTTATTTATATTCAGTTGTATCTAGTGAACTCTATCAACCAGACTTGTATATTTGATAGACTTAGAAAACCATTTGTTTATTCTTTCGACCTTAGAGGAGCGCGCTTGTATATTATGGTTCTTCTCTGGTTTTCTTGAGGATGTTTGGTTTTCTTCTGAGTTTTGATCCTCGCCTTTCGGCGTTGTATATTATATTGCTTGTGTGGTTGTTTCAATCAATTGGCAAAGAGCTAGCTCCCGCTTGGGGATGCCTTTATTCATTACTTATATATATTCCTGTTTGTACCTGTTTGGGGCTAGTTTTTACAAAGGAAACTCTACCGAAATTTTTGGGAAAAACTTGATACTTTTAAAAATGCTTACTACGACTTTCAAAAGTGATTCTATATGTTTACTTTTAAATGAATTTTTCTTCACTCTCTTTTTAAATGGTTTAGATTTCTGGGCTTTTGGATTACTTGAATTAGGTGGGGTCCTATAGACTTCACATGATTCAAGTGCCAGTCACATGCCATTCCGGGTCGTGACAACGGCATCGGGGGTGCGACCATCTTCTAATGTTTCCGACGAGCATTCGATCATTTGTTGGGAATCTTGTTGAATTGCCCGATTAGTTATTGAAAAGTGTTTTCAATTTGAGACTAAAATGTCGGGTTTTGATCGAATGCCGGGTTTATGATGTCTAAGGATGTTGCGGATTCTAATTATTGTAGTTTTCATTTCTTTTCTGCGACCGTAAGTGTAATATGTGGTGTATCGCCGGTTTCGTTGCTATACGTCAACGACAATTGGGATACGCATATTTACTTACGTTGATGACATGTGATATTATGTGTTGCTGTGATATATTATATTGGATCGGCGTGTTTGGATAGCCGGGGTTTTTTGCGTGAGATGAGAGTTTTCATTTTTATTCATGTAAAATTTGTATGTAATATTCTTTTATTGGGACACTTTCGGGTTGAGGATGATGTCACCATTGATGTATATTATTTACTTTTCCACATTAGGATAGACACAAGACGGGGAGCATAAGTAACCGAGTTCTAGAGTCCAGTGGGAGGCCATCTCGAGGAGTCGAGACCGGGTCTCCTAACTCTAGAATTGGAAGGGTTGCTTGCCGCTCTCGTAGGGATCTAGGGATGTAGGTTTGGCTATTCATTACGATCGTGGAATCCATATTTTTTACTGGCTTGATTTAAAACATAGATCTCCTGGTATATCCAATATTTCATATGTTGACTTCTGCTGCAATGTTCTGTAATGCGATCATATAACCGTGTGAGACGAATGCTTTATATTATATATATGATGCATAATAAACGTTGCTTATGTTTTGCATCCGCGCTAGTTCTGCCCCCGCTCTGCCGTTAGTGAAGTAACCTAACGGTGCATGACGGGACCCCGTGGTGAATGCGGATAGCATAAGCGTACGTTGTATTTTCGTTTCTTGTGTGATGTTTAGGAAACATAAATAATGGTACTTCACTAATGAGATTAATGAAACGGAAAGAAACCTAAAGATGTCGTAGAATCAAATTTTCAAAAAGGTAGCTCTAGTTCTTGCTTTGCATAGTGGTATTCCTTGATGAATATCCATCACCTCATTCGATGAGGAAAGAGCCTAGATCCCTTCAGCGGGAGTGACCTCTTTAGCAAAAGCTAGCAGATGCTACACCCACTCGGTTTATTTTGAAAAACACTTGATTTTAAAAAGCGGAGCTTAAACCACTCCTTTTCTAAATCACCAGATTCTACGACGATATCAAATTCATTACGCAAAAGGTTTTCTTAAAAACCTGTCGTAACCCTCTGTCGTTTCAGATAAGTACTATTTAGTATTCATGCTACGCTTGTTGACCTTTGTCAATGCGTAGTGTATGGTAGCTAATTAGTGCTTATCTACCGCATATGATGCGATTGGATAAGGGTAGTCGTACGACTTTGTTGGCTTTCGTCAAGGGTCGTGCGGGTGGGCTTAACTCAATCATGAAATGGACGGGTTGAACTTGACTAGCGGTCTAAGGTTTGTTGGCCTTCGTCAAGGTCATAGGATGTTAAGGGCAAAAGCAGATATTGGGAATTTCAAGTGTTGAAATTTGCAATGAAATTGCATACCTTCTATGAGATAGTTGGATCCCGATACCCATTGCGAGTAAGAGTTACTCCTAGGAGAGTTTTGCACTTTACAATTAGCTAATCCAGTAGGTGTCTAAGAAATGTGTTAACAGGGTTACGCCCCTGCGGAAACGAGGTTATTTAATTAGTTCCATGCGAAAGCATGGGGAGACTCCCTCGGAGTACCAATACCTGCCGGCTGAACAATTGGCGAACTTGTACGGTGTAATTAATCCCGGCTAGTCTTACCTTTTAGGGTTTGAAGGAAGATTTGATAAAAACAGTGTGAGTCATCCTGATTAGATAAAATAATAACCAATCTAATCTTATAAGAGTATACGCTAAAGTGTTTTCTTCTCTCTCTCCAGGTAGTGACCATGACACACCTTATAATTGTTATAAGTCTGAGCAGGAAATAGGGGAATATCCGGATTCCCATGCAACCCGAACTAGGAATGAGCATGTTGATGCATCTTCTTCGGGTGTGTTCGTTACCGAGAACTGTTTCATAGTACACTCTACGTCCTGGGTATTAGATCCTGGATCAGGCTCCTATATTTGTAATATGTTACATGGACCAAAGAAAGGTAGAGAACTGGGAAAAGGCGATCATTCTTTAAAAGTAGGGAATGGTGCAAATGTTGCAGCCAAATCAGTTGGTGAATATCACCTTGAGTTGCCAAATGAGAATACATTGATCTTGAACGACTGTTATTACGTACCATCTATGATATGCAATTTAATATCAATTTCTTTATTAGATAAAGAAGGATATAATTTTGTCACAAAGGTTCTCCATGAAGGATCTGGATGATACCTCCTACATCCTGGGGATTAAAATCTATAAAGATAGATCTAAACGGATGTTGGGATTCTCCCAATCCAGGTACATTGACACCATACTAAAGAGGTTTAGTATGGAAGATTCCAAGCGTGTAAATTTACCCACGATCTCAGGAATCGCTCTATCCAAAGAGATGTCCCCCAAGACTGATTTGGAGAGCGCTCGCATGAAGGAATCTCCTATGCTTCGGCAGTCAGGTCTATCATGTATGCGATGTTATGTAACAGACCGGATGTAGCTTACGCACTTAGTGTTGTATGCAGGTATCAATCGGATCCTGGGAAGAATTACTGGACAGCTGTGAAGAACATTCTTAAGTACTTGAGAAGGACTAAAGAAATTTTCTTGGTGTATGGTAACGGTGAACTCCAGGTGGAGTCCTTTACCGATTCGAGCTTCCAGAGTGATAAGGACGACAGTAAGTCGGTCTCGGGTTTTTTCTTCACCCTCAATGGAGGGGCGGTATGTTGGAAGAGTTCCAAGCAAGATACCGTAGCAGACTCAACGAGGGAGGCTGAATACATCGCTGCCAACGATGCCGCCAAAGAGGCCATCTGGATGAAGAAGTTCATAACTGAACTTGATATGGTTCCATCCATTGAGCATCCAAGACTTTTGTATTGTGATAACAATGGAGATGTTGCTTTAGCCAAGGAACCCAGGTCCCATCAACAATCAAGACATATTCTGAGGCGGTATCACCTGATCCTGGAGATAGTTGATCGCCGGGAGATCGAGGTCGGGAGAGTTGACACGAAAAATAACACGGCGGATCCACTCACGAAGGCCATTCCCCAGATACAATTTAATAGACTCTTTAGGATGTTGGGTATGAGATACTATAACAACTGGCCTTAGTGCAAGTGGGAGATTGTTAGTTATATGTATGCCCTAGAGGCCATTTTTGACATGATTGTATATTATAATGGATGCTTGGACGTATATAGAGAGGACTTTCTTGCTCGACATGATAGTATGCTATCTGGTTACTCTTTATCTTAACATGTACACTTATATCATTATACTGTCTCTCCGTTACATGTTGATAAAGTCCTTGGATGTGTACTTGACTACCAGGACTATGATGCAGATCATACTAGTTGGGCCAGGGTAGTCCACAAGTTCATCCTTTAATTGTTCCTAGTCGAGGGAGTATCGAGACAGGGCATCGATATTCCAGAGTAGACTGGTGTGTACGTTTCTTGACCCTGTATGGGGCGATGGTTGATCCCACGGCCATTGGTGTTTGACATCAAAGATTATACATAGGTGCTTATTGGAGAATGGGTACACCGAACAGGACTCGCCGAGAACTCCTAGATGGTATTATACCTATCGTCAGATAGCATTTCTCTGGTGATACTGGTATAGCTTAGTCTGTAGACCCAAGATCATCATAGAGTCTTGTATGATTCCCACTGTGCTTTGATTTCCTCCCAACCACGCTCAAGAGAGCGTGCAAATAGGTGGATTTTAGGTACAGTCCCGAGTCACATGGAGGCAATGAGCGATAGAAGGGGTTTCGTCTCTCTCGGTATAGGGGGTTAATGTTGCTCTATGCTCGATTGGCTATAACAGGAAGTCCCTGGCTAGAGCTGATGATGAGATTTACTGATAAGTGTTATCAGTAGTTTCTCGACCCGTTATGAGCCTCACATCGGCATGACTATCAAGTTATTGGGGTCTGACGTTTACCATCCCCAGACTAGATATGCGACATATCAGACGAAGAGACCGGACTGTATGGTAGTGTTACTTATAGGATTCATGGGAGTTTAGACAAGCTTGCTTGTTGATCTTCTGATCGCTCAATACCTGGGTAGCCGTTACGTCCAGCTAGTACCGCTGATGGCTTGTGGGTGACTGATATGATCATTACCTACTGCTGGTGTATTGACGAGTCTTTAGAGTCCTACACAGAGGTTTCCTAGCTCAAGCGAAATGAAATAGGGAACATATGTGATATGTGCGGGACCGAGATTGATACGTGTATGTGATACAGTATTCTAATCTCGCGATATAGGTTATATGTGATATAACCGGATTATTGAATCAAGTGTTGATTTAATAATTTGTTATATGTATATTTGATATACATATAAATGATATTAGTCTGTTGTATGTGATATAGCCGGATTATTAAATCAAGTGTTGATTTAATAATTTAATATATAATTATTTATTTGATATATTAATATATATTAAACTATTATTAGCTCACTTAAGAATTTCTTTTCTACAAATACATTTAAATATATATGAGATATATATTAATGTATTTACTATTGTGTCATGCTAGATGATACATTGGACATGGGTGTATGAGACTCACACCAAACTAAAGATTATTTGGGTGATTTAATTATTAAAGGATAAACCAAAATTAGGTGGAAATGTCATGACTTAAGATGCTTATGGAAGCATGTAGAAGCCTTGACTTAGTCCACAAATTTTGTTTTACTCTAGATATTTATTAACCCAACCATTATCTTTAGCCATGCTTAACTCTCTACTAATATCTCTTGAGATATTTTCTCACCCAAGGGTTCACACCTGATTATCTTCTTCATCTCATTTTTTTCTAGCTTTTGATGAGGTGGAGAAAGAAAGAGAGAAAAATAATTCTAAAGTGAGCAAATTTCCCACTTCATCATTCTATACCAAACTAGCCATTTAGTATATGTTGTTTGCTTCATTAATTTCTCAATTAGTGAAAAGGTAGCTTGAGTTAGTGATTCCTCAAGGTAGATCATTTTCGGCCTCGAAGATCCTTAAGCAAGCTCGTTCCTTTCACCTAGTGGAGCCTAAGAAGAGTTCGGGGACCACTACTTTGAGCTAAGGGACTACACGGAGCTTTAGAAGTGAAGGACCGGTCGACAAAGGTTGTATTCTCTATTCACTTAGTGTAAAGTTGTTTACATGCTTTATAAACACTAATTCTCTAGTTCGGTTCTAGGTTTGTATTCCTTAGCACTCTAGATTTTTTAAAATTGCATACTCGATGCTTGCTAAAACCTAGTGGTCATGCTAAGAAACTCTAACACTGCTATCTGACAATAGGTATAGTACCATCTAGGAGTTCTCGGCGAGTCCTGTTCGGTGTACCCATTCTCTAATGAGCATATGTGTACAATCTTTGATGTCAAACACTAATGGATATGGGATCAACCATCTCCCCCTACAGAGTCTAGAAACGTACACACTAGTCTACTCTGGAATATCGATACCCTATCTCGATACTCTCTCGACTAGGAACTGTTAAAGGATGTGCTTATAGACTACACAAGTCCTAGTAGTATGATCTGCATCATAGTCCTGGTAGTCAAGCAAACATCCTAAGGGCTTTATCAACATGTATTAGAAAGACAGTATAATAATACAAGTGTACATGTTAAGATAAAGAGCAAACAGATATCATACTATCATGTCGAGCAAGAAAGCCTCTATATATATGTCCAAGCATCCACTATAATATACATCAATGTACAATAATGGCCTCTAGGGCATACATATCCCTAACACTTCTATGTCACGATGGTAGCCTATGGATGGTATATGGAAAGCTATTTTACTCTCCATATGGGGAAACTCCAATTTATGGATGTAGTGGTCCATAGATCCAGTTTAGGGACTTAGGGGTCCACTTTCAGTTTAAGGTCATCACGGACCAGGCGGTAGTTTTGAGTCGTATCGGACGCAGTATTTTTTTAAGGTCATTCCGGACCAAGCAGAGTATATAATCAATAATATGTCGGGGGATAACTTCTGTGTCACGATGGTTGCCCGTGGATTGTAAATGGAAGGCTGATATATGGTAGTCCGCCGTAGGGCATGTTGGTGGTGGTTTTGATGACTTCTATGTCACGATTGTAGCCCGTGGATGGTATGTGAAAAGTTATTTTACTCTCCATAGGGTGAAACTCCAGTTTATGGATGTAGTGGTCCATAGATCCAGTTTAGGGACTTGGGGGTCCACTTTTAGTTTAGGGTCATCTTGGACCAGGAAGTAGTTTGGAGTCGTTTCGGACACAATATTGGTGTAAGGTCATTCAAGACCACGCAGAGTGTATGATCAGTGATATGGCGAGCGAAGACTTCTAAGTCATGATGGTTGCACGTGGATTGTATACGGAAGGCTGATATATGGTAGCCCGCCATAGGGCAAGTTGGTGGTGGTTTTGATGACTTCTATATCACGATGGTAGCCCATGGATGGTATACGAAAAGTTATTTTACTCTCTATAAGGCGAAACTCTAGTTTAGTGACGTGGTGGTCCATAGATCCAGATTAGGGACTTAGGGGTCCACATTTAGTTTAGGGTCATCTTGAACCAGGCGGTTTGAGGGTATTTGACGTGTCATCATGGATATTGGTAATATTATAAAGGCTATTAGGGTTTCCGCAATAGATTTAGAGGACGCGGAGGCTTCTAGGGGTCTCTGCCAAGGACTTGGAGGATGCGGGGCCCATTGGGGGGTTTCACCAGTGATTTAGAAGATGTGGGGCCCTTTGAGGGGTCTCCGCCAGTGTTTTAGAGGATGCGGGGCCCATTGGGGGGTCCCCGCCAAAGACTTGGTTGACGTGGGGCCATCAGAGGGTGCCGCCACGTCTTTGGAGGAGTGCGGAGGCCTTTGGGGGTCTTCGCTAAAGACTTGGTTGATGTGGGACCCATCGGAGGGTGCCGCCACGTGCTTGGAGGAGTGCGGAGGCCTCTGGGGTCTCCGCCAAGGACTTAGTTGACGTGGGACCCATCGGAGGGTGCCGCCAAATGCTTGGAGGAGTGTGGAGGCCTCTGGGGCTCTCCGCCAAGGACTTAGTTGACGTGGGACCCATCGGAGGGTGCCGTCATCTGCTTGGAGGAGTGCGGAGGCCTCTGGGGGTCTCCGCCAGGACTTTAGAGGATGCGGGGCCCATTAGAGGGTCTCTGCCGAAGCTTTGGTGCTGGGAGGATTATGCCATGTCTTGATTTGTCAACTTTTCATTGCATGATTTCTTGTTCTGTATGTATGAATAAGTGTTTGTTCATTCTTCGCCCATGTATATGTCCACGGAGTCCATTATTATGATGATCTCGTAGGATGGATAACTCGAATGAGTATCCATATACATGAGGATAGCTCCTAAGAGTATCCGAAAAGAGATAACTTTTGCAAGTATCCCATAATTTAGTTTTAGGGCAGTCACGAGGCTTATTATATAATCTTCAGTCCACTGGACAGTTTAAGAACGGAGTCATCAACTATGTGTTTCGGAGATAACTCTTTATTGATTATCCCATAGGTTATTCATTCTCATTATAGCAAATGCGGTATTCATCACAGGACCATGGAAAATCGCAAAGAAGAAGAGATCCGCTGCTCCAGAATTGTGTTTTGCTCTTCTCTTCTTTCCATTTTGGGACTAGAATTTCTTGAGTGATGTTGCATCCTTTTGAGTAATTGAGCAGAGGAGTTCTTGAATGATTTTTTTAAGAAATGAGACTGATTTTGAGTACTTTACCCTTCTTCTGTGCGCTAAGTGGGGGTTTTATGGTCTCATAGAGGCTTGTGATCATGGCCATGGACGTGGGCCACGTTTTAGGACGTGGGCCACGTTTTAGAACGTGGAGCATGAAGTTCGTGGCTCTCACTTCATGGTGTTGGCAATAGTGCCTTCAAGTCAATTATTGAATCACAGTCACGCGATTGTGATGATTAAGGGAGGACCTATACCGGTAGAACAGTCTTACTCGAGATGATAGTATGTTATCTGGTTTATCTTTATCATCATGTACATCATTAGGTGGCATTACAGATCACTATTACATGTTGATAGAGCCAATAGGATTCTTGCTTGACTACCAGCATTATGATGGCGATCATATATGTGGGAGCTACATGGTCAATAAGCACATCTTTAAATGTCCCTAGTCGTAGGAGTATCGAGACTGGGCATCGATACTCCGGAGTAGACTAGTGTATACTTATCCAGACCCTGACGAGGGGCGGTAGCCGGTCTCACAAGCCATTGGTGTCAGTTAGTCACCTAAGATAGTATACAGGTGCTCATTGGGTTATGAGTATACTGGACGGACTCGCCGGGAACCTGCTAGATGGTATTATACCTATTGTCATATTGCAGTTCCCGGGTAACATGAGTACAGCTTAGTCTGTCGACCTGAGATCGTCATTTGTCTCGTGTGACTTTCTACTGTACTTTGATTACTACCCTACCACGGCTCAAAGGAGTCGTGCAAACAGGTTTTAGTTGGGTACAGTCCTGAGCCACATGGAGGCAGTGAGTGGATCGTCGAGGATTCGTCTCTCCCGGTATTGGGGGTTGATGTCGCGCAGTGCATGGGTGGCCATCACCAGAAATCCTTGGCCAAGGTAGTCGAGAATTACTGATCTAGGATCGGTAGTTTCTCATGTAGAGATGGGTTACATACCGACATGAATTATCGCGTTATTAGGGGTATAACTTTATCCACTCCCCTAGACTCGATATGCGATACTCTTAGACGAATAGACCGGACTGTACGTAGATTTTCACTGTCAGGCTCAGTAGGGGTACGGATGAGTTTGCTCGTCGGCCTTCCTTTCGCTCAATACTTGGGTAGCCGTTACGTACAGCTAGTGCCACTGACGTGCTTGTGGTTAAACCCACTGCCAGCGTATTGACGAGTCTTTAAAGTCCCACACAGAAGGTTTTCACGGTTCAGGCGATATGGTGTAGATGATGCATGTTGGTACATACAGATGTCCGATTAAATATGTGTACAGGCTGCACAGATTTTAATCGGACGGTTGATAATACTAGCGGCTTAGGACTGAGCCGGATTATTAAATCAGATTTTGATTTAATAATTTATATATGTATATATATATATATATTCTAGTATTATTGTTCACTATTCATTTTCTCTCTTGGCTATTCGTATTTTTGTACGAATATGCGTATATGTATTTCGATACGTGTACCGGGTAGTATTCCGTATTTATAAGGAATTGCTTCTAGAAGATGGCCACCTCATTATTAGATTTTCTTTTTAGAAAATCATTTTGGAAATGTAGTGGAGGGGTGAGTTGGCATGGGCATGGCTTGGCATGTAGAGAAGCATGGCTCTCATTTGTTTACTGGAAAATTGAAAGAGATATTTTGTATGCATGGTTCAAAATTAAAGTAGCCATATTCTTTACATGCCATCCATTGATTCTTTCATCACTTGATTTCTCATTCTCTTCTCTCTTGAGAGACTTAGCCATTTTCCATGGTTGCTCATGCCAATGGCTTCCTCACCTCCTTCTTCTTCTTCTTGAGTTGCTCTTTGGAGCATTTTGATGAGAGAAAAATTGTAGTGAGATATTCCCACACCTCCATTCTCCATTGCTAGCAACCTTGGAGCGTCGGTTGCCTTGCTAGGCAAGGTTGAAGCTTGCACCGTTTTCCTCGGGTGGATCATCGTAGATGGAGGAAGACCGGCAACTAAATTCGATCCGCGACCACTAGGAGCTTGGGATGATGGTTGAAGACCCGTAGGACTTGGTTCATTCGGTATAACCATCTAACTCCTTTTTATATTCTTGCTAGTATAGGGTTAAGGGTATATACGGGCATCGGCTTGTGGTAGCGCCAGTTTTTGTAAATTTTTGTTCCGCATTTGGCCACGGTTTGATGGTCGGGGCGCTGCCGTAACCCATCATGGTATCATCGCTAACCCTTTAACCCAATACTAGCTTGTTTGCACAATGTTAGAATATCAATCGAAAAATTTTTCCGAATCAAATTTTCATTTCATATGCTTACTGTCGAATTTCAAAGTTGTTCAGAAATTTAGGAACCTAACTCCAAAATCCCGCGGCGGAACCTAAGCAAAATGGCACATTTTGCGGCGGTTCCGCCGCGCTTTTTGGCTACAGTGCCCCAAATTTTTTTTGGGGCTTTAGTTCATGGAAATTTGATTTTTGGTATATATGGTTTTGGCCCAGATTTGTCTGAGTGATGGTTTTGCATTTGGGGCCAATTTGGAAAGATTTAATCGATCAAATTTTTAATTACGTGTTTATAGTATATGCATTAATATCTGCGGCCGTGAATGTCATTCAAGCGGTACAATCCGTCTAGTTGCTATATGTTCTTTTAGACGGGTTTGCAAACGTGACATTCACGTTGATGTTCTATTTTGTGCTGTGGTTGTGGTTGGATCGTCGTGGTGGATAGCCAGTGGTGCAATGGTAGTATAGTTTAGATTCATTTGTATATTCAGTATTACGGGATGAGCTTCCGACATGTGGACTATCGTCTTTGCCAGTTTGTATATCATTTGATTGGGGCACAACAGGGTTGAGATCGATGTTACCGTTATATATTATTTTGTTTTCTGTACTAGGATTACCCCGCGGTGGAGTACACGAATAGTCGGGTTCTAGAAGGCAACGGGCCCGTATCTTATGGCGTTGAGACGGAGGGGGCCCCATTCTAGAATTGGCGAGCTATTCGCCGCACTCGTAGGGGGTATAGGTTGACCCAAGGAGGGGTGCTCAAGTTATCGGATTCCGTGGAGTGCTGGATGGCCCATTCACGTGCTTGATTAGGGTTGCCTCGCTTCTGGGATTGGCGGGTAACTTTCCGCGCTTGTAGGGATCTAGGTTTTCATTGCACAGGCTATCCATACGACCAGGGGAATGTCGAGTTTCACTTGCGGCTCAAAGGAAACCCGGGGCTCCCAGATTATTCGTTTATTCTGTGATGCTTATCGCTATTCTGTGATGTTGCTTTATATCATGCCTGGGACGACTGTTATATATATTTATATATACTAGTAGATGATGTATATGTTTTGCACCCGCGCTAGTCCAGCCTCCGCTCTGTCGTTAGTTAAGTAACCTAACGGGTGATGATGGGGCCTAGTGGCAAATGCGGATGGCATATACGTACATTTTATTTTCGTTCTTTTCTGGTGTGATTAATTGATGGGACTGCGTTGATTCTGATCAATGCAAGGAAAATAAACCTATTTGATGTTATTGGAAACAATTTTAAAAATGATATTACAGACGTTTTCTTTTGCTTTGCACAGCGGTATTTGGTTATGAATTTCCAGCACCTCAATCGACGAGGCAAGAGCCGAGATCCCTTCACCGGGAGTGACCTCTTGAGCAAAAGTTTGCGTCTGCGTAATAACTTCACTATAGTCGTTTCTTTTGCTTTGCATCGTGGTATTCGGTTAGGAATATCCTGCACCTCATTCGATGAGGAAAGAGTCGAGATCCCTTCACAGGGAGTGACCTCTTTAGCAAAAGTTTGCGCCATTATATATTTGAAAAGCTATCCGGTTTCTTCAACGATATCAATTTCATTACGTTAAAGGTTTTTCTCCAAAAACCAGTCGTAGCCCTCGGTCATTTCAGATAGGTATCTACCAGTATTCATGCTATGTGTTTTGATCTTCGCTAAGGCATAGTGTTTGGTAGCTAGTGGGTGCTTATCTGTAGCATAGATAGATGAATTAGTCTAGGACAGGCATACTGCTGTTTTGGCTTTCGTCAAGGGCTTGTACGAATGGGTCTAGATTAATCTAGATAATGAAGGGTTAAACTTGACTTGCAACTTATGATGTTTTGGCCTTCGTCAAGTTCATAAGCCGCTTGGGGAAAAAACTACATCGGGAGTTTCAAACATACAGGAAACTTGCCAGGCATGCGCATACCTTCTGGAGTGTGGTGACTTAAGTGGCTTCCATCAAGTTATCATGTGATGATAGTTGGATCCCGATTCCCACTAATGAGTAGGTGCTACTCCTCGGGTGATTTTAGATGATCCCGACTAATTCATCTTTTGGGTTTAGAGGAGAATTCGAGAAAACAGTGGGAGCCATCCTGATTGGATAAAGTGATTAACCATTCTGATCTAGGTTAGAGTGCACGCTGAATGTTTCTTTTCTCTCTCTTTTTGGCAGTGACCATGACCTGACCCTAAACTAAAACTCATGAACCAAGATAACTGAACCTTCTTAAAACACTTTGGCTTTTGGATTGTCATTTAGTCGCATAAATCATTGCCGCTCCTTCTTTCCCTTTGCATTTCTCCAAAACACTCCGTATCACTACGAAAATCCACATTTTTTGGATATTCCATCGTATAGTTACGTACGAACTCGAAGGAACTTGTTCCAGTTCGAGGATTGATTCTGGTTCTGGAGAAATTGAATAGGAATATTCGGTTGTCTTTTCTCTTTACCTTCTCTCAGGTTGCGAGAGCTCCTAGTGTTATGAGAGTACACATATTACGCTTATTAGATAGTCTTCTTCTAAACCATAGGCTAGTGCCGAAAGGTGGGGAAGGAAGAGAACCAATTAGCCTGAGTGTGGTGTATAGAAGGTAATAAGTGAAGATATATAAAGGGATTAGATTGAGGGCAAAGGACATTGCGACTACTATCATTCACGACGAAACCGTGTATACCCCTGCCACTCCTAGTTCACTTTGCTTTTCTCCGGAACATTCCGTATCACTACGAAGATCCACTTTTATTGGATATGCCATCGTATAGTTACATACGAACTCGAAAGAACTTGTTCCAGTTCGAGGATAGATTCTGGTTCTGGAGGAATAGAATAAGGATTATTCAGTTGTCTTTTCTCTTTACTTTCTCTCAGGTTGCGAGGGCTCCTGGTTAGGAGTGTACACCTATTACACTTATTGAATAGTCTTCTTCCAAACCTTAGGCTGGTGCCGAAGGCGAGGGAAGGAAGTAAACTAATTAGCCTAAAGGTGGTGTACAGATGGTAATAAGTAAAGACATATAAAGGGATTGGAGTGAGAGGCAAGGAAGTATACGGTTACTGTCATGAATCTGGATAGTGAAAGAGGCATTACTTGGGATACCCGGCTACCCTTTCGAAATATTTTCATGTTTCAGTTTTACTATGCAGTGTTAATTGAAAACTGTTTTCCCAATTAGATTCTGATTCCAGGGTATGTATTTACCAGATTTGATTCTCACATCTGTATGGCGTTACGGATGCTGAGTGGGAGTAAGATATTGGGAATTGGGTGATTATATCCTCATTTTATCATAATTCTTTGTAATTGGTGCTATTTGAGGAAATCGTCTGGGTTTTGCCTGACGACAAATATTTGGTTTTGAATATCCGATTGTTATGCACCAATTTCAAACTGATATATCTATACGTTTATTTTATAAAGTGAGATATAACTTTTTGAAATTATGTCTATGACATTTACCTATATCAGTTGATGGTTAGGTAAGGAGCATTCAACAACGGTGTAATTCTTCTTAACCATGGTACGGTTTTTCAACACACGACGCACAGGATTTGAGTTATTAAACTCAGAGGACTTATACAAAGTATGGTATGTTATCCGATGTCCATTAGGACAGAGAGGTTGGTACTCGTACTATATTCTGTTTACTCATGACTTCTCTAGTTGTAGACAAATATTTCGTTGAAATACAAGGTCCGGATTTTGAGAAGTTATAGGTATAAGAATAAAGTAGAGAACCATGTGTTGCAAGTATCAGAATTCTTCAAGGTGATGGAAGATGTAGATACTTGTGTAAGGTATTCCGTTGTAAATAATAGTTTTGAGAACTTGATTCTCTTTCGGGTTACTCATACGCGGATGTATTCCTTGATGAGTAATGATGCTTGTCCTCTTTCCATTTGGTTGATATGCACTGGAAACAGCTGCATGATTTTGAATCTGGTTCCAATTAAATTAGTGCCTTTGTTTCTATATGGTATATAGAATGGTTTCATATCTTAAAGATGTTAAGGTATATGGAGTTTTCCGGCTGATGCATAAAACCAGAATCTGGACAAACTCTAGGCACATTTCAGTAATGGCAGTTTGTGGGTTATCCCGGGCATTGACGAGGGTTAACTTTCTACCATCAGGAAGATCAATAGTTATATTGTTCTTGATTCGCCACCAGTTTTAGTAAAAATGGATTCTTTTCAGAAAACATTAGTGGGAATATGGTAGAACTGGAAGTTATTCCAGAACCACAAACGATTACTGAAAATTTAGTAGAACCTAAACATTCAATTGGACTCGACATTCCATTAGCCACTCCGCAGATTTGGTGGGTAACCTCAGGAACCCGAGAGGTACTTCATGTTGGATATAGTGCCCTCAAAGTAAATTATTGGATCGCAGGCACGTGATTTCAATGATTGAGGGAGGACCTATACCGATAGGACAGTCTTACTCGAGATGATGGTATGCTATCTGGTCTGTCTTTATCATCGTGTACAGCTTTAGGTGACATTACATATCACTATTACACGTTGATAGAGCCCTTAGAATTCTTGCTTGACTACCAGCAGTATGATGGCGATCATATACGTGAGAGTTGGGTAGTCTATAAGCATATCCTTAAAAGTGTCCCTAGTCGTGGGAGTTTCGAGACTGGGCATCGATACTCCATTAGTAGACTAGTCTATACAGTCGATGTAAGTCCACGTTACCTCTCCCGGTTCTTTTGGGCTTGCAGAAACGGTGAAAAACGATTTTTAGGGTTATGGTAACATGGACTATAAAACCCGGATCTTTGCTAAACTACACACTAGCAACTAACAAGAGCTTTACCTACTCGGTTAGAGGGTTATACCTTAACTTGAACTCCTTCTCTTGGACTCCTTGTGGTGGTCGGATGGTTCTCTCCTCATCGCCTTCTCTTGCCGAAGATGGATCTACCTGGGGGTCTCTACCTTGAGCTCCTTCCTCGAACTTGAGGTAACTAAAGTGTTAGGCTTGCTAGACCTTCAACCTTAGGATGAGTAGAGAGTAGCTTTGGTGTTTTCATCTCAAAGGAAATGGTTCTCAACTCATGAGAAGGATTTTCCTTGAGTTAGAGAAAGAGGAAGAGAAAAGATGAGAGAGAATGAGAATGAGATGAGTTTTGCAACCATAACAAATATATGTGAATTAATCAATTAACAAAATTAATCAAAAAGGAAAAAGGTGATGATATGTTGAAATGACCATTATCATTTCACATTAAATGAGTTTTGCAAAGATCAAAGAGCATCTTTGCTTGAAATGATGATGGTCAACTTTTCAACCTTGGTCAACAAGTCAACCTTGGTCAACAGGTCAACAACCCTAACCATAACCCAATTTCCTTTAATTAATATTATTAATTGATATTTCACATATTCATTAGGGTTTGGTAAACGAAAACCGTCAACTGTGCATACACACCCGTACCAAAAACCCTAATGAGAATCCTCTTCCTCTCCCTCAGTCAACTGTGCATACACACCCGCATTCGTATTCCGAGGAACACGAATACAATGAGATAAAACTAACCCCAAAACATATACTAGGATCTGGCTCAAACCAGAGCCCGCTAATAATGACTGTCCGGACACCAAACGTGCACAAGTGCGCGGATGTGAATGAACCCTGCCGCAAAACCATGCGACCTCTACTCTGTTTTGCCCAAAGGCGAATAACCCTCTGTGTGGAACTCTAAAGACTCGACACTACGCTGGCAGTGGGTTTAACCACAGACCGCAAGCGGCACTAGCTGTACGTAACGGTCCCTAGGTAGATGCCGATAAGAAGACTGATGAGATGAACCCATCCGAACTACTACTGAGCCTGTATGTGACAATCTCCGTACAGTCCGGTCTGTTCGTCTGAGAATATCGCATGGCGGGCCTAGGGGGGTGGTAAATGTCAGTCCCCTAATAGCGGTATAAGTCATGTCGGAGTGTAGCCCAGAACACCCTGAGATATCACTGGAAACCTACCAGTATATCTCGCTAGCCCTGGCCAGGGACTTTGTGTAATGGCTCTCCTAGACACTGCGCGATATCAACCCCCAATACCGGGAGAGACGAATCCTATCTAACCGTCACTGCCTCCAAGTGCTTCAGGACTGCACCCAACTACTACCTGTTTGCACGACTCCTTTGAGCCGTGGTAGGGTAGTAATCAAAGTACAGTGGGAACACACTCGAGGCGAAGTGACAATGTCAAGTCAGCGGACTAAGATGTACTCATGTCACCTGGGAACTGACAACTGACGATAGGTATAGTACCAACCAACAGTTCCCGACGAGTCCTGTCCAGTGTACTCGTAACCTAACGAGCATCCGCATACTATCTCAAGTACGACGTACAGACGGCTGTGGGACAGACCGTCTCCCCTGCTGGGATGAAAAGCGCATACGCTAGTCTACTCCGGAGTATCGATACCCCGTCTCGATAATCCCACGACCAGGGACGTGTATATAAGGATGTGCTTGTAGATTACCCAGCCCCCACGAGTGTGACTGCCATCACAACGCTGGTAATCAAGCAAAGATCCTAAGGGCTCCACTAATGCGTATAGGTGATGTACTAAAAGAAACATATGTACACATTAAAGCAGAGACAAACCAAGTAGCATACTACCATTTCGAGCAAGATTGTCTATACAACTGTGAATATCCCAAGCTTCCATCAAGTAATATACATACTAGTATGATACAGTAATGGCCTCTAGGGCATATACACTAACAGTCGAGACCCCGACAAGGGGCGGTGGCCGGTCTCACAAGTCATTGGTGTCAGTTGGTTCATCTAAGATGTATACAGGTGCTCATTAGGTTATGAGTACACCGGACAGGACTCGCTGGGAACATGCTAGTTGGTATTATACCTAGCGTCAGATAGCAGTTCCCTGGTGACATATGTACAGGTAAGTTCATCGACCTGAGATCGTCATTTGTCTCGTGTGAGTTCCTACTGTGCTTTGATTTCTACCCTACCACGGCTCAAAGGAGTCGTGCAAATAGGTTTTAGTTGGGTACAGTCCCGACCCACATGGAGGCAGTGAGCGGATCGGCAGGGGTTTCGTCTCTCCCGGTATTGGGGGTGAGATCGTGCTGTGTCTAGGAGAGCCATTACATGAAGTCCTTGGCCAAAGCAGGAGATTTACTGGTAGGTATTCCAATAGTATCTCAGGGTGTTCTGGGCTACACTCCGACATGACTTGTACCGCTTTTGGGGGTCTGACGTTTTCCAGCCCCTAGGCCCGACATGCGATACGCATAGACGAACGGACCGGACTGTACGAATATTGTCACTGACAGGCTCAATAAGGGTTTCTGGATGAGTTCGGTCATCAACCTCCCTTTTGATCAATACATAAGCAGCCGTTACGCACAGCTAGTGCCACTGATGTGCCAGTGGTTAAATCCATAGCCATTGTATTGACGAGTCTTTAGAGTCCCCCACAGACTGTTTTCCCAAGTTTCGGGTGAAACGTTGTAGAGGCCGTATGGTTTTATGGCAGGGTTTGATCATATACGTGCACTTGTGAACGGATCATGATCGGACGGATCATACTAGTGGGCTTTGGTTTAAGCCGGATCCTAGTATTAGATTTGTTGGATTACTTTAGTCTCATTGCATTCGCATTCAGTCGGAATGGGGATGCGGGTATGCATATACAGGTGAGGGGTACTCTTGTGATCCATCATAGGTTGACTTTAGTAGATGACATTCTATTTATTGTTGTAAACATTTGGATTAATGTCTGCAAGTGGAAATTGTGAGCTCAAGTCATCATTAGAAGCATTAATTGTGACATGTGCATAGGTGATGACTCATGGTCTTTTTATTTTTGCAAATGTCACATTAGTTATTGATTATTGTGTTGAAATGATGGTTAGAGAGAGAGAAGGCAGCCATTGGCTTAGGGTTTGCTCTTGGATTATTATTCTAGTGCTCTCATTTTTATTCCAACATAATAAACAAAAGGAAAAGCTCTTCTTCTTCCTCTTTCTTCTTGAGGTCACTTCTTCCTCCAATGGCATCATCTTCAACCTCCATCCATATAATCTCTTGTGTTGAGAATCAATGGATACTTGAGACAAAGTTATCACACGCATTCTCTACTTCACCTTGGACATGTCGGCTAGCAAACTTCATGTCCGAATTGCTTCAGTTTAAAGCGGGAGCCCGTAAAAAGACTTCTTGATGTGGTGCCCTTTTCGACGAGGAGACCGGAGATTGAGCGAGATCGGAAATGCCGTGAGGAGCTAGAGATGGTGGCTAAAGACCGAAGGATACGGATCGATCGGTATAGACATTCTAACTTCTTGTAGATAGCTAGTATAGGTTAATGGTACGATCCGGGTTAAAGTCTGCGTTAGCGCCAGTTTCGTAAAAAGTTTTTGTTTCCGCGTTTGGCCTCGGATTGACGGCCGAGACACTACCGTAGACTTATATGGTATCAGAGCCACGCCATTAACCCATAGCTAGCTTGTTTAGACAATGTTAAAGTATCGAAATAGAAACGACTACAATACACTGCACTGCACTTGACAGTTTCTGTTGATTTTCAATTGGTTTTCAAAAGTTTTTAAACATGTGCAGAAGACTACTGGAGACACCAAAAGCCTGCACCCCAAAAACGACACCCGCCCCTCGGTTTTTGGCCAAGCACATGGCTCCCAAAACCGAGGAGGCCGGCCAAAATAGGGTGTTTGGGGTTGTATTTTTGGTTGCAGTCAGGTCTCTGGAAAGTTAGTGCAGTGGTCTTGTTTGTTAGGCCCAATTTGGATATGGTTTTATCAGGTTGTTTGGGCTATTCGGGGGTTATTTCGAATTCGATATTTTCTAATATTGTTAAAAGTTTACAGTGCATTACATTACTATCTGCGACCGTGAATGTCATTTGATCGGTAAATCTTGTCTAATCGCTATAGCCCTTTTAAACGGATTTGCGAACGTGACATTCACGTTGATGTTCTGTGTTGTGCTGTGATATTGCGGATTTGTCATGGTGGATATCCTGGATGCAATAGTAGTACAGATTGGTTATATTTGTGTAGGGTTCCTAGGCGTCCTAAAGGAGTCTCACAAGGCATCAACCATGCCAATTTCAAAAATTATGGTGCCGAGAAACCCTAGTTTACGGATCGTTACTAGATGTCTAGGCGAAAAATAAAACTAGTTAACAAATTAACTAAAGGTTAGATACTACAACCTTTGTAGATCCGGTAATCCTCTTCCATGGCTCCACGAAAGCATCCTCTCGCTGTCCATCTCGATTCCCAAACTCGAACTTTGGCTTCATCGGAGAAACGGGCAAGCTAGGTCGTCGGCTTTGTGTCAAAGACGATCTACCTCGAGGCATCGCAAGTTCAAGCTCCGACTTCACAAACTTGTGAAACTTGTGAAGTAAACACCCAAAATAACTTGGCAAGAGGTAGAGGGTGAAGAAATAGGAGGTGGGTTCACTTTAGAATTGGATTTCACTCACTAGATCTCAAGTTGCCATTGATGTAGCAAGCTTGAAGAAGAAGAAGAAGATGATGGTTATGATAAGTTCTCATAAAAAGAAATAGAAAAACCAATACTTATCATAACATAAACTAGGGTTAAGTGTAGAGAATCAACCATGGTCATTTGAGTGGGTTAGGGTTAAGCATGAAGACAAGAATGGTTAGCAAAGTCAAAGCTTCATGAAGCTTCAACATAAAACAAATAAAGCCACCATTCTTATCTTAATCCATTTCAAATAAATAAATAAACAAATAAATAAATAAATGAATATGCAAAACCCTAATTATCAAATTAACCATGGATTAATTCTATATACTTAACTAAATGATCAAGTATCATCAAACATGATACAAAAAAGTGCACGAAAGCATATCACATATACAATGTGCATCAAGTGAGAAAAATCCGTTTAAAGTGAACCAATACTAGTTAATGCAAAGTAATATATCAAATATATAATTACACATTAAATCATTAAATCAACACTTGATTCAATGATCCGGTCATGTCGCACATGACCGACTAGTATCCAATGTATCGGCTTATCGAATCGATAACTAGGTTATATCAAATATAACCATTCGATACATATATCGCGAGAATGGAATACGGTATCACATACACGCATTATTCTCGGTCCTGCACATATCTCATATGCGCTCCTATTTCGTTTCGCTTGAGCCAGGAAACCTCTGTGTAGGACTCTAAAGACTCGTCAATACGCCGGTAGCAGATGATGATCATATCAAACACCCACAAGCCGCAAGCGGTCTGCTAAACGTAACGGCCACCCGGGTATTGAGCGATCAGAAAATCGACGAGCTAGCCCACTCACACTCCTGCGAATCCGACCAGTAACACTTACCATACAGTCCGGTCTCTTCGTCTGATATGTCGCATATCAAGTCTAGGGGTGGTAAACGTCAGACCCCAATAACCCGATAAGTCGTGCCGATGTGAGGTTCATAACGGGTCGAGAAACTACTGGTAACACTTACCAGCAAATCTCTGATCAGCCCTGGCCAGGGACTTCCCTGCTATGGCCAATCGAGCACTGCGCAACATCAACCCCTAATACCGGGAGAGACGAAACCCCTCCTATCGCTCATTGCCTCCATGTGACTCGGGACTGTGCCCAAAGACCACCGTTTTGCACGCCCTCATGGACGTGGTAAGGTGGAGATCAAAGCACAGTGGGAATCACACAAGACTCTATGACGATCTCGGGTCTACAGACTATCCTGTACAAGTGTCACCTGAGAACTGCCATCTGACGTGAGGTATAATACCATCTGGGAGTTCTCGGCGAGTCCGTCCAGTGTACCCAGTCTCCACTGAGCACCCGTATACTATCTCTGATGTCAAACACCAATGGATATGGGATCATCCATCGCCCATCACATGGGTCGAGAAGCGTATACGCTAGTCTACTCTGGCATATCGATGCCCCGTCTCGATACACCCACGACTAGGGACCTTGAAGGATGTACTTATGGACTACCATGTCCCCACTAGTATGATCCGCATCATAGTCCAGGTAGTCAAGTACAAATCCTAAGGGCTTTACCAACATGTAACTATAAGACAGTATAAAGAGACTAGTGTACATGTTAAGATAAAGAGCAACCAGATAGCATACTATCATGTTGAGCAAGAAAGTCATCTCTATATATGTCCAAGCATCCAATATAATATACATAATCTGTACAATACTGGCCTCTAGGGCATACATACAACTAACAATCTCCCACTTGCACTAGGGCCAGCTGCTGTAGTATCTCATACCGAGCATCCCGAAGAGTCTCTCAAACTGTATCTGTGGAATGGCTTTCGTGAGTGGATCCGCCGTGTTGTTCTTCGTGTCAACTCTCCTGACCTCGATCTCCCGGCGATCAACTATCTCCCGGATCAGGTGATACCGCCTCAGAATATGCCTGGACCGCTGATGGGACCTGGGTTCCTTGGCCAAAGCCACCGCTCCATTGTTATCGCAATACAAAGGTATTGGACGCTCAATGGATGGAACCACTCCAAGTTCAGAAATGAACTTCTTGATCCAGACAGCCTCTTTGGCAGCATCGTTGGCAGCGATGTATTCAGCCTCCATCGTCGAGTCTGCCACGGTTTCCTGCTTGGAACTCTTCCAGCTAACCGCCCCTCCATAAAGGGTAAAGACAAAGCCCGACTGCGACTTAGAGTCGTCCTTATCACTCTGGAAGCTCGAATCGGTAAAGGACTCCACTTGGAGTTCTCCGTTACCATACACCAAGAACATATCTCTAGTCCTTCGCAAGTACTTGAGAATGCTCTTCACAGCTGTCCAGTGACTCTCTCCAGGATCAGCTTGATACCTGCTCACTACACTTAGTGAGTATGCTACATCGGGTCTGGTACATAGCATCGCATACATGATAGAGCCTACTGCCGAAGCATAGGGTATCCCTTGCATGCGAGCTCTCTCCAAATCAGTCTTGGGAGACATCTCTTTGGAGAGAGTGACTCCAGAGATCGTGGGCAAGTTCCCACTCTTGGACTCTTCCATACTAAACCTCTTTAGTATGGTGTCAATGTACCTGGATTGGGACAATCCCAAAATCCGTTTGGATCTATCTCTATAGATCCTAATTCCCAATATGCAGGAGGCATCACCAAGATCTTTCATTGAGAATCTTTGTGATAAGAAGAGCTTGACCGATTGCAGCATAGGAATATCATTTCCTATCAAGAGTATGTCGTCTACGTACAATACGAGGAAGACAACCTTACTCTCTGCCACCTTCTTGTAGATACAAGGTTCATCTGGATTTTTGACGAAATCAAACTCTTTGATAACGACGTCAAAGCAGATGTTCCAACTCCGCGATGCTTGCTTTAATCCATAAATGGATTTAAGCAGCTTGCACACCTTCCCGATGCTCCCACTGTCTACGAAGCCCTCCGGCTGAGTCATGTACACGCACTCTTCTAAATCACCATTTAGAAAGGCGGTCTTAACATCCATTTGCCAGATTTCGTAGTCATGAAAGGCAGCAATGGCAAGCATGATTCGGATGGATTTAAGCATAGCCACTGGAGAAAAGGTTTCGTCATAGTCCACACCTGGTCTTTGACGAAAACACTTTGCTACAAGTCTAGCTTTGAAAGTCTCCACTTTCCCATCTACACCAAGTTTCTTCTTGAAGATCCACTTGCTCCCAATGGGGTTTACCCCTTCAGGAGCAACTTCCAAAGTCCATACTTTGTTGGTGTACATGGATTCCATCTCGGACTGCATAGCATCCAGCCATTTCACTGAGTCCCCACTCGTGATGGCCTGCTCGAAACTAGTTGGGTCATCATCCTCCATGATGCAATCCTTGCTCCCACCGTCCATGAGAAAACCGTAGTATCTCTCAGGCTGGCGAGGAACCCTACTAGATCGGCGGAGAGGCTGAGGTTCATTGGAAGCTACTGAATCTTCTGGTTCCACTAAATCTTCAGTTACGGTTTGTGTATCTGGAACCTCTTCCAGCTCTACCACTTTGCCACTAATTTCTTTTTCAAGGAATTCCTTTTCTAAAAAGGTGGCATGTTGAGCAACAAACACTTTTTGTTCCTCACTGTGGTAGAAAAAATACCCATAAGAATTCTTTGGATATCCCACAAACTTGCAGAGAACTGACCGTGCCTCGAGCTTGTCCGGATTTTGTCTTTTGACATAGGCCGGACAACCCCATATCTTAACTCGTTTAAAATATGGTCTCTTCCCACTCCATATCTCATATGGTGTGGTAGGTACAGATTTAGATGGAACTTGATTCAATAGGTATGTTGCTGTTTCCAGCGCATAACCCCAGAAGGAAATAGGTAACTCAGCTGTGCTCATCATAGAGCGCACCATATCTAATAGGGTGCGATTCCTTCGTTCAGATACACCATTGTGCTGTGGTGTATATGGAGGAGTCAGCTGAGAGAGAATCCCATTCTCTTTTAGGAAGTCCAGGAATTCATTGCTCAAGTATTCCCCTCCTCGATCAGATCGAAGGATTTTAATACTTTTTCCGGTTTGGTTCTCAACTTCTTGTTTATATTCCCTAAATTTCTCAAAAGCTTCTGATTTGTGTTTCATCAGGAACACATACCCGAACCTAGAGAGATCGTCAGTGAATGTAATGAAGTATGAAGAACCATCCCTAGCATGTGTAGACATGGGACCGCATACATCACTATGTATAAGTCCCAAGAGTTCGGTAACTCTTTCCCCGTGTCCAGTAAACGGAGTTTTGGTCATCTTGCCTTTGAGACATGACTGGCAAGTGTCATAAGATGAAAATTCGAAAGGTTTCAAATATCCATCCTTATGCAACTTAGCCAGTCGTGTCCCATTGATGTGACTCAGTCTACAATGCCACAAGAAGGATTCATTGAGTTCAGAACTCTTCCTCTTGTGTGTGTTTGTTATGCTCAGAACTGTTGATTGATTTAGAACATAAATGCCATTGCATAACGTGCCTGATCCAACCAACTTTTGGTTACGGAAAATGTTCATAACATTATCCTGTAATACAAAATTATATCCCTCTTTACTCAATAAAGAAACCGATATAATGTTGCATATCAGGTTCGGCATGTAATAGCATTCGTTCAGAACCAATGTATTACCAGTTGGTAATACAAGGTGATATTCCCCGACAGTCTTAGCTGCAACAATTGCACCATTTCCAACTCTAATGTCTTTATCACCTTCCCCAAGTTCTCTACCTTTCCTTAGCCCATGTAACTGATTACATATATGGGATCCCGACCCGGTATCCAATACCCAGGACGTAGAGCAAATGGAGAAACAGTTCTCAGTAACGAACACACCCGAAGAAAATGCATCAACATGTACTTTCTTCATTCGGGTGGCATGGGAATCCTGGCATTCCCCTATATCCTGTTCATTCCTATAACTCTTATAAGAAAGAACGGAACCAACGTTCCCCAGCACAGTATAACATGCGGGTTCGGTCAATACATCCATATTATTATCTTTATTAAGGCATGAAATGGTCGCTACCTGGAGAGAGAGAGAAGAAAACACTTTAGCGTATGCTCGTGCAAGATCAGATTGGTTATTATCTTATCTAATCAGGATGGCTCCCACTGCTTTTTATCAAATCTTCCTCCAAACCCTAAAAGGAAAGACTAGCCGGGATTAATTACACACTACAAGTTCGCCAATCTTTCAGCCAGGCCAGTGTCGGTACTTTGAGGGAGGTCCCCCGTGCTTTCGCACGAACCTAATTACTGTAAACCTCGTTTTCCCAGAGGCGTAACCCCGTTGACACCTTTCTAGACACCTACTTGATCGGCTAATTGTAGTGTGTAAAACTCTCCCAGGAGTAACTCTTACTCGCAGCGGGTATCGAGATCCAACTATCTCATAGAAGGTATGCAATCTCATTGCAAATTTCAACACTTGAAATTCCCGATAATATTTTGCCCCGAACGATCTATGACCTTGACAAGGTCAACAAACCATAGACCGCAAGTCAAGTTCAACCCGTCATTTCTTGATTGAATCAAACCCACCCGCACGACCTTTGACAAGGTCAACAAGGCCGTACGACTACCCTAACTCAATCTGCATCATATGCATAAGCAGATAAATACTGGTTAGCTACCGCACATTGCGCCTTGACAAGGTCAACAAACGCAGCACGAATACTAAACAGGACTTATCTGAAATGACGGAGGGCTACGACAGGTTTTTCTGAAAACCTATTGCGTAATGAACTTGATATCGTTGTAGAATCAAATGAAGTTTTGAAATGGAGTGATTTTGAGGCTTTTCTAGTTTTGCTAAAGGGGTCACTCCCGGTGAAGGGATCGTCGGCCTTTTCCTCGTCGAATGAGGTGCGGGATATATCATATATATCACTGTGCAAAGCAAAAACCCAAAAGCAGTCAAAAGCAAACCGAGTGTGTAGCATCTGCCAGTTATTGCTAAAGGAGTCACTCCCGGTGAAGGGATCTCGGTCCTTTCATCATCGAATAAGGTGCAGGGTATATCATATATACCGCTGTGCAAAGCAAGAACTGTAGCTACCTGTTTTATTTTAAAATTCGATTCCACAACATCTTAGGTTTCTTATCTTTCATTAATCACATTAATGAAGTCCCATCATTTAAATACCTAAACATCACAGATAGATATGACGTACACTTATGCCATCCACATTCGCCTCGATGTCCCCTCGTGCACCGTTAGGTTAGGTAACTAACGACAGAGCAGGGCAGGGCTAGCACGGGTGTAAAACATAAGTAACGTCTATATAATATATCATATATACTATATATTATATCCATCACAGAAACACATCACAGATATCGCAGCAGAATAAACATATGAAATATTGGATATACTAGGACGTCCGTGTTTTCAATACGAGCCAGTATAAAACACGGATTCCACGGTCGTGATGAATAGCCAATCCCACACCCCTAGACCCCTACGAGAGCGGCAAGCAACCCTGCCAATTCTAGGGTTAGGAGACCCGGACTGGACTCCTCGAGTTGGTCTCCCACTGGACCCCAGAACCCGGTTACTTGTGCTCCCCTCCTTGGGTCTATCCTAATGCGGAAAAGTAAATAATATATAAAAGGTGACATCTTCCGCTACCTGGAAGTGCCCCAAATAAAAGAATATTGCATACAAGTTTTTACATGAATGAAAATGAAAAACACTCATCTCACATAAAAACCCCCGGCTATTCGAATACGACGATCCAATATAACATATCCAGCAACACATAACATCACATGTCATCAACGTAAGTAAATATGCGCATCCCAATTGTCGTTGACATATAGCAACGAAACCGGCGATTCACATATTACACTTACGGTCACAGAAAAGAAAGTGTAAAACTACAACAATTGGAATCCGCAACTATCTTAGACATCGCATGCCTAACAGATATAAATCCCGCATTTTAGTCTCATTATCGAAAACTCTTTTCAATATCGTATGGGACTAAACTGCTAGATTTATAACATTCATCCAGTTATCTCATAACTGTTTGTGAATTCCAATTATTGTATCCAATTCCGGATAAATAGAATATATCAAACTTTCCGATCGAACATTCGAACACCCAAGTTTTCCCGACACCGATCAACATATGAAATAGGTTCAAAGACATTCACTTCATACCTCAGTACCAACGGTCCAGCCGTAGAAGGGTCAAGCCAACGCCTCATATGTGGCACGCCGTACTGCCCCAAACCCGAAGGTTCAAAGGGCAGTTCAAGACGGTCACATAATCGAGTTAAGGTTTGTTGTCTTCTAGAGGGACCATCGCGTTACTTGCACTACTCAGAACGTCTTTTAACCACAGAAAAATCCAACACATGGAATTTTTCGGCAGGGGAAAAGTTGGGTATTTGTATCCGGTCAAACTTTTTAACATATTCTACAGTTATCTGGAAAAACACTTAGACAAAGTTTGATATTCCGATCGAATCGTCGATTCCCAATATAACCCCAGAGCACTCAACCCTTAAATCATTTTAAAAATACCCAGAAAACTCACCAGAATTTATCAGGTATTACTGTGCAGTGAAACATGGCTGACGTCACTATATGGCCGCGGAACAGCGGCAGAAGCCATGCTTCTGCCGCGTTTCCGCGGCTCATTGAACTGTTCATGGGAAACGTTTTACACAGTAATTCTTAGAATTCTTTGGTGAATTTTTTAAGCATTTTTAATATCAAAAATTCCCAGATTTCAGAAAATGTCCAGAGAGCTCTTGGGTATCGGGGTTTCGGGTTCGTTCGGACTTCAAACTCCGTCTAGACTTCGCCTAAGGGTCTAGCTAGGCTCTGATACCACTGTAGGGTTCCTAGGCATCCTAAAGGAGTCTCACAAGGCATCAACCATGCCAATTTCAAAAATTATGGTGCCGAGAAACCCTAGTTTACGGATCGTTGCTAGATGTCTAGGCGAAAAATAAAACTAGTTAACAAATTAACTAAAGGTTAGATGCTACAACCTTTGTAGATCCGGTAATCCTCTTCCATGGCTCCATGAAAGCATCCTCTCGCTGTCCATCTCGATTCCCAAACTCGAACTTTGGCTTCATCGGAGAAACGGGCAAGCTAGGTCGTCGGCTTTGTGTCAAAGACGATCTACCTCGAGGCATCGCAAGTTCCAGCTCCGACTTCACAAACTTGTGAAACTTGTGAAGTAAACACCCAAAACAACTTGGCAAGAGGTAGAGGGTGAAGAAATAGGAGGTGGGTTCACTTTAGAATTAGATTTCACTCACTAGATCTCAAGTTGCCATTGATGTAGCAAGCTTGAAGAAGAAGAAGAAGATGATGGTTATGATAAGTTCTCATAAAAAGAAATAGAAAAACCAATACTTATCATAACATAAACTAGGGTTAAGTGTAGAGAATCAACCATGGTCATTTGAGTGGGTTAGGGTTAAGCATGAAGACAAGAATGGTTAGCAAAGTCAAAGCTTCATGAAGCTTCAACATAAAACAAATAAAGCCACCATTCTTATCTTAATCCATTTCAAATAAATAAATAAACAAATAAATAAATGAATATGCAAAACCCTAATTATCAAATTAACCATGGATTAATTCTATATACTTAACTAAATGATCAAGTATCATCAAACATGATACAAAAAAGTGCACGAAAGCATATCACATATACAATGTGCAACAAGTGAGAAAAATCCGTTTAAAGTGAACCAATACTAGTTAATGCAAAGTAATATATCAAATATATAATTACACATTAAATCATTAAATCAACACTTGATTCAATGATCCGGTCATGTCGCACATGACCGACTAGTATCCAATATATCGGCTTATCGAATCGATAACTAGGTTATATCAAATATAACCATTCGATACATATATCGCGAGAATGGAATACGGTATCACATACACGCATTATTCTCGGTCCTGCACATATCTCATATGCGCTCCTATTTCGTTTCGCTTGAGCCAGGAAACCTCTGTGTAGGACTCTAAAGACTCGTCAATACGCCGGTAGCAGATGATGATCATATCAAACACCCACAAGCCGCAAGCGGTCTGCTAAACGTAACGGCCACCCGGGTATTGAGCGATCAGAAGATCGACGAGCTAGCCCGCTCACACTCCTGCGAATCCGACCAGTAACACTTACCATACAGTCCGGTCTCTTCGTCTGATATGTCGCATATCAAGTCTAGGGGTGGTAAACGTCAGACCCCAATAACCCGATAAGTCGTGCCGATGTGAGGTTCATAACGGGTCGAGAAACTACTGGTAACACTTACCAGCAAATCTCTGATCAGCCCTGGCCAGGGACTTCCCTGCTATGGCCAATCGAGCACTGCGCAACATCAACCCCCAATACCGGGAGAGACGAAACCCCTCCTATCGCTCATTGCCTCCATGTGACTCGGGACTGTGCCCAAAGACCACCGTTTTGCACGCCCTCATGGACGTGGTAAGGTGGAGATCAAAGCACAGTGGGAATCACACAAGACTCTATAACGATCTCGGGTCTACAGACTATCCTGTACAAGTGTCACCTGAGAACTGCCATCTGACGTGAGGTATAATACCATCTGGGAGTTCTCGGCGAGTCCGTCCAGTGTACCCAGTCTCCACTGAGCACCCGTATACCATCTCTGATGTCAAACACCAATGGATATGGGATCATCCATCGCCCATCACATGGGTCGAGAAGCGTATACGCTAGTCTACTCTGGCATATCGATGCCCCGTCTCGATACACCCACGACTAGGGACCTTGAAGGATGTACTTATGGACTACCATGTCCCCACTAGTATGATCTGCATCATAGTCCAGGTAGTCAAGTACAAATCCTAAGGGCTTTACCAACATGTAACTATAAGACAGTATAAAGAGACTAGTGTACATGTTAAGATAAAGAGCAACCAGATAGCATACTATCATGTCGAGCAAGAAAGTCATCTCTATATATGTCCAAGCATCCAATATAATATACATAATCTGTACAATACTGGCCTCTAGGGCATACATACAACTAACAATTTGTACATTTGATATTGCGGGGCGAGCGTCCGACATGTGGACTACCGTCACTGCCTGTTTGTATATTATTCTTTTGGGGCACGACCGGGTTGAGGTCGATGTACCCGTTGTACATATTTTACTTTCTGTACTAGGAGTACCCCGCGGTGGAGTGCATAGGTAGCCAGGTTCTAGAGGACAACAGGCCCGCATCTCATGGCTTTGAGACGGAGGGGGCTTCACTCTAGAATTGGCGGGCTATTCGCCGCACTCGTAGGGGGTATAGGTTGACCCAAGGAGGGGTGCTCAAGTTACCGGATTCCGTGAAGTGCTGGTGGCCCATTCACTTTGCTGAAGGGGGCTGCCTCTTTTCTGGTTTTGACGGGTAACTTGCCGCGCCCGTAGGGGTCTAGGATTTCATTGCACAAGCTATCCACACAACCAGGGGAACGTCGGGTTTTCACTTGCGGCTCAAAGGAAACCCGGGGATCCCAGATTATCTGTATTGTTCTGTGATGCTTATTACTTTTCTGTAATATTGTATTTATCACGCCATGAGCGATTATTATATATTGATATGTATACTAGTAGATGTTGTATATGTTTTGCATCCGCGCTAGTCCAGTCCCCGCTCTGTCGTTATTTAAGTAACCTAACGGGTAATGACGGGACCCAGTGGCGAATGCGGATGGCATATACGTACATCATATTTTCGTTCTTTTTGGTGTGATCAATTGATGGGACTGCGTTAATTCGGATCAATGCAAGGATAACAAACATATTTCGATGTTGTTGGAACATTTTTCAAAAAGCTGTTATTACAAGGACGTTTTCATTTGCTTTGCACAGTGGTATTCGGTTATGAATATCCAGCACCTCAGTCGACGAGGCAAGGGCCGAGATCCCTTCAACGGGAGTGACCCCTTGGGCAGACGTTTACGTCAGGATAATAACTTCACTATAATCGATTACTTCTTGCTTTGCATCGCGGTATTCAATTTAGAATATCCTGCACCTCATTCTACGGGGAAAGAGCCGAGATCCCTTCACCGGGAGTGACCTCTTTAGCAAAGGTTTTCGCCACTATATATTTGTAAAAAGCTATCTGGTTCCTTCAACGATATCAAGTTTATTACGTTAAAGGTTTTTCACCAAAAACCATTAGTAGCCCTCCGTCATTTCAAACGGGTAGCACTTAGTATTCATGCTATGTTTGTTGGCCTTCGTCAAGGCATAGTGTATGGTAGCTGCTTATTACTTTTCTGTTGCATAGATAGATGCGTTGGTTTGGGACAGTCGTACAGCCTTGTTGGACCTAGTCAAGGGCTTGTACTGGTGGGTTCAAATTAACCTGGAAAATGACGGGTAGAACTTGACATGTGACTTAAGATTTGTTGGCCTTAGTCAAGATCATAAGAGCATGGGGTAAAAATCACATCGGAAGTTTCAAACATACAGGAAACTTTCCAGAGATACGCATACCTTCTGGATTGTGATAACGTGAGTGGATTCCATCACGTTATCATGCGATGATAGTTGGATCCCGATTCCCACTGATGAGTTGGTTTACTCCTCGGGTGATCCCGACTAATTCTTCTTTCAGGTTTGAAGGAGAATTTGAGGATACAGTGGGAGGTTTCCTGATTAGATAAATTGATAACCATTCTGATCTAGGTTAGAGTGCACGCAGAGTGTTTCTTTTCTCTCTCTCTCTGGCAGCGACCATGGCCCAACCTACACTATGACTCAGTAACCAAGTTAACCGAACCTTCTTAAAACACTGGTTTTTGGATTGTCTGAGTTGCATACCTCATTGCCACTCCTACATTTACCCTTTTTCTCCGGAACATTTCGTATCACTACGAACATCCACTTCCATTGGATAAAACCATCGTATGGTTATATACGAACTCGAAGGAACTTGTTCCAGATTCGAGGATGGTTTGCGGTTCTGGAGAAAATGAATAGGACTATTCAGTTGTCTGTTCCTTTTACTTTCTCTCGGGTTGCGAGGGCTCCTATGATTAGGAGAGGGTACACCCATTACGCTAATTGGATAGTCTTCTTCCAAACCATAGGCAGGTGCCTAAAGGTAAGGAATGAAGAAAACCGATTAGCCTAAGTGTGGTTTACAGAAGGTAATAAGTAAAGACAAATAAAGAGATTAATAAGAGGGCAAAGTAAATTACGGCTACTATCATTCACGACCAAACCAAGTATTTCATCGCCACTCCTATTTCACCTTTGAATTTCTCCAGAACACTCCGTATCACTACGAAGATCCACAGTTATTGGATACTCCATCGTATGGTTATATACGAACTCGAAGGAACTTGTTCCAGTTCGGGGATGGATTCTGGTTCAGGAGAAATAGGAATAAGGTTTATTCAGTTGTCTTTTATCTTTACCTTCTCTTGCGTTGCGAGTGCTCCTATGATAAGGAGAGTACACCTATTACGCTTATTGGATAGTCTTCTTCCAGACCATAGGCTTGTGCCGAACGGTAGGGAAGGAAGAAAACCATTTAGCCTATCGATGGTGTACAGAAGGTAAGGACTAAAGACAAATAAAGGGATTTGGAGAGATGGCAAGGAAATATACGGTTACAGTCATGAATCTGGATAAATGGAAGAGGCATTACTAGGAATACTCGGATACCCCTTCGAAACATATTCATGTTTCAGTTTCACTGTGTATAGTTAAATGAAAACTGATTTCCCAATTAGAAACTTATTACAGGGTATGTATTTACCAAATCTGATTCTCACATCTGTATGGTTTTACAGATGTTGAGTCGGAGTAAGTTATTGGGAATTAGGTGATCATCCTCATTATATCGGGATTCGTTGTAATTGGTGATATTTGAGAAAATCGCCTGGGATGTTTGCCCGACGGAAAATATTTGGTTTTGAATATCCGTTGTTATGCACCAATTTCAAATTGATATATCTGTACGTTTATTTTTATAAAGTGAGATATAACTTTTTGAAATTATGTCCATGACATTTACCCATATCAGTTGATGGTTAGGTAAGGAGCATTAAACAGCGGTGTAATTCTTCTTAACCATAGTACAGTTTTCAACCTACGACGCACAGGATTTTGAGTTATTAGACTCAGGGGACTTATACAAAGTATTGTATGTTGTCCAGTGTCCATTAGGACAGAGGGGTTGGTCCTTGTACTATATTCTGTTTACTTGTAACTTCTCTAGTTTTAGACAAGTGTTTCGTAGAAATACAAAGTCTAAGTTTTGAGAAGTTATAGGTATAAGAGTAAAGTAGAGAACCACATGTTGCAAGTATCAAGATTCTTCAAGGTAATCGAAGATGTAGATACTTGTGTATGGTATTCAGTTGATAGTAATGGTTTTGAGAAACTTGTTTCTCTTTCAGGTTACTCATGGTTGGATGCACTCCTAAGTTGAGTAATGATGATCGGCTTCTCTCCATTTAGTTGACATGTACTGGAGACAGCTGCATGATTTGAATCTGGTTCCAATTAAATCAGTGCCTCTTTTTCTATATTAGATATAGAATGGCTCATATCTTAACGATATTAAGGTATATGGAGTTGTCCGGCTTATGCTTAAAACCAGACTCTGGATAACTCAAGGCACGTTTCTGTAATGGCTGTTTGTGGGTTGACCCGGGCTATGACGAGGGTTGACTTTCTACCATCTGGAAGATCAATGGTGATATTGTTCTTGACTCGCCACAGTTTTAATAAAAATGGATTTTTTCAGAAAACGGTAGTGGGAGTATGGTAGAACTGGAAGTGATTCCAGAACCACAAACGATTACTGAAAATTTGATAAGAACCTAAAAATTCAATCAGGTTTGACATTCCATTGGCCACTCCGCAGATATGGTGGGTAACCTCAGGCACTCGAGAGGTACTTTGGTATGCTCAAAGACGGTGACAGGGAGGTTCTTGTTTTCCCAGACTTGACACTACTGTTGTTCTAGGCTATGAGACCTAGCAGGAGGATGAGTATAGCGTCGTTCTAAACTAGCTTTAGAAGTGCACGTGTATATGACTCTGCCAGAGGGTTGTCGTAGTCAGTGGGAGCAGCGGAAGCATAGTGGACAAGTAGCTTATGTCTATTTATGGACTAAAGCAGATATAGCGGAGATAGATCATCTATTTTTGATGTGACATTCATGGACTTTGACTTCGTCAGAATAGGAGATGGATCTGTTAAGAAGGTAGTAGGGTGTGATGTCCTGGTATATGGATGGCATACACATAGTAGGAAGTGAAATTCCTATACTATGATCGGTTATACTTTGGTTGTCACACAGTGGTTTCTCCACATAGGGCTTGGATATTATATCAGACATTCTGGTTACTAGATCTATGGTTTTATATCTAGATTTAAGAAGTATCCCAATCTGGGTACTTAGACAGCATTCTAAAAGTATTTTAGAATGGACGACTCCTGGCATGGTGGTGTACCTGCAGGTGATGGAGTCACCCTTTCTAGAGGTGTCTTATAGACTAAAGGGGAGAGGCATGTGCATGATTGGCATATCACTTGCTTAGGCAATTGAGTCAATCATGAGATGTCAAGTACCACACCAGATGTTGTTTGTGCACTAGCTGCAATAAGTTAATATATTAATCTAATCCTGGAGAAACGTTCGGAAGCAGTTTATGAACATATGCAGATGTTCTAGGGATATGGTAACAACAGCCTCTTTCGGGAGACGGTTATCATTCCAGGCTTCCAAGGTGACCTGGATGACAGAGTGACTGTCAGAGTTATAGTTTTCCCTCTGACGAGGGGCAGTATTTTTGACAGGTGGTCCATGCGGATACTGAGAGAGGCATGGCGCAGAATACTGATTAAATTCAATTGACGATACAGTCTAAGAAGTTTGGATTTGGAGTTCATTTATGAACTAAGTCCCATCAGATATCCAAACATATTCTAAGACAGGTATTACTCAATTCGGGAGATGGTTTTTCTCCGCGAACTTGAGATTAAGAGAGACATAGAAAGAAACATTAGGGTGGATCCACTCACTGAGGCTATTTCTCGAACGCAATAGTTTCACAAACAGGCTTTGTGAGACTGATTAGTAGAGGAGTTGGGTGTTCGATATCACATGGGTTGTGAGTATGCGACATCGCAATAATTAGCCTTAAGTGCAAGTGGGAGATTGTTGGATATAGTGTCCTCAAAGTCAATTATTGGATCGTAGGCACGTGATTTCAATTATTGAGGGAGGACCTATACCGATAGGACAGTCTTACTCGAGATGATAGTATGCTATCTGGTCTGTCTTTATCATCGTGTACAGCTTTAGGTGACATTACATATCACTATTACACGTTGATAGAGCCCTTAGGATTCTTGCTTGACTACCAGCAGTATGATGGCGATCATATACGTGAGAGTTGGGTAGTCTATAAGCGCATCCTTAAAAGTGTCCCTAGTCGTGGGAGTTTCGAGACTGAGCATCGATACTCCATTAGTAGACTAGTGTATACAGTCGACACCCCGACGAGGAGCGGTGGCCGTTCTCACAAGCCATTGGTATCAGTTGGTTCATCTAAGATGTATATAGGTGCTCATTAGGTTATGAGTACACCGGACAGGACCCGCCGGGAACATGCTAGTTGGTATTATACCTAGCGTCAGATAGCAGTTCCCTGGTGACATGTATACAGGTTAGTCCATCAACCTGAGATCGTCATTTTTATCGTGTGAGTTCACTCTGTGCTATGATTACTACCTTACAACGGCTCAAAGGAGTCGTACAAACAGGTTTTAGTTGGGTACAGTCCCGAGCCATATGGAGGCAGTGAGCGGATCGGCAGGGGTTTCGTCTCTCCCGGTAATGGAGGTGAGATCGCGCTGTGTCTAGAAGAGCCATTACACGAAGTTCTTGGCCAAGGCAGGAGATTTACTGGTAGGTATTCCAGTAGTATATCAGGGGGTTCTGGGCTACACTCCGACACGACTTGTACCGCTTTTGGGGGTCTGACATTTACCAGCCCCCTAGGCCCGACATGCGATACTCATAGACGAATGGACCGGACTGTACGGATATTGTCACTTACAGGCTCAGTAAGGGTTTCTGGATGAGTTCGCTCATCAGCCTCCCTTTTGATCAATACATAGGCAGCCGTTACGCACAGCTAGTGCCACTGACGTGTTAGTGGTTAAATCCACAGTCAATGTATTGACGAGTCTTTAGAGTCCCCCACAGAAAGTTTTCCTAAGTTTCGGGCGAAACGTTGTAGAGGCCGTATGGTTTTATGGCAGGGTTCGATCATATACGTGCACTTATGCACGGATCATGATCGGACGAATCATACTAGTGGGCTTTGGTTTAAGCCGGATCCTAGTATTAGATTTGTTGGATTACTTTAGTCTCATTGCATTCACATTCAGTCAGAATGCGGATGCAGGTATGCATATACAGGTGAGGGGTACTCTTGTGATCCGCCACAGGTTTACTTTAGTAGATGCTATTCTATTTATTGTTGTAAACATTTGGATTAATGTTTGCAAGTGGAAATTGTGAGCTCAAGTCATCATTAGGAGCATTAATTGTGACATGTGCATGGGTGATGACTCATGGTCTTTTTATTTGTGCAAATGTCACATTAGTGATTGATTATTGTGTTGAAATGATGGTTATAGAAAGAGAGAGGGCAGCCATAGGCTTGGGGTTTGCTCTTGGATTATTATTATAGTGCTCTCATTTTTATTCCAACAAAATAAACAAAAGGAAAAGCTCTTCTTCTTCCTCTTTTTTCTTGAGCTCACTTCTTCCTCCAATGGCATCATCTTCAACCTCCATCCATACAATCTCATGTGTTGAGAATCAATGGATGCTTGAGACAAAGTTATCACACACATTCTCTACTTCACCTTGGACATGTTGGCTAGCAAACTTTATATCCGAGTTTGTTCGGTTTGAAGCGGGAGCCCGTAAAAAGACTTCTTGATGTGGTGCCCTTTTCGACGAGGAGACCGCAGATCGAGCGAGATCGGAGATGCCGCGAGGAGCTAGGGATGGTGGCTAAAGACTGAAGGACACGGATCGATCGGTATAGCCATTCTAACTTCTTGTAGATAGCTAGTATAGGTTAATGGTACGATCCGGGTTAAAGTCTGCGTTAGCGCCAGTTTCGTAAAAAGTTTTTGTTTCCGCGTTTGGCCTCGGATTGATGGCCGGGGCGCTACCGTAGACTTACACTTCAGACTCCTTAATGACGGTGACAGGGAGGTTCTTGATTACCCAAACTTGACACTACTGTTGTTCTAGACTATAAGATCTGGCAGGAGGATGAGTATAACTTCGTTCTAAACTAGCTTTAGAAGTGCACGTGTATATGACTCTGATAGAAGGTTGTTATAGTCGGTGGGAGCAGCGGAGAGTAGTATGCAAGTAGCTTATGTCTATTTATAGACTAAAGCAAGTATAGCGGATATAGATCATCTAGTTTTGATGTGACAGTCATAGAGTTTGACTTCATCAGAACAACAGATGGATCTAGATTTGAGAAGGTAGTAGGCAGAGATGTCATGGTATTTGGATGACATGCTCTTGATAGGAAGTAATATTCCTATACAACGATCGGTTATACTGTGGTTGTCACAAAGTGTTTCTCCACATAGGATCTGGATAAAATATAAGGAATTCTGTTCACTAGATCTATGGTTTTAGATCTAGATTTGGGAAGTGTCCCAATTCAGCTACTTTGACACTATTCTAAAGTGTTTTAGAATGGACGACTCCTGGCGAGGTGGTGTACCCGCAGGTAATGGATTCACCCTCTCTACAGTGATGAGGAGAGGGATTTGCATGATTGGCATATTACTTGCTTAGGCAATTGAATCAATCATAACATGTCAAGTACAACACCAGATATTATTTTAGCACTGGCTGCAATAAACATATATTAATCAAATCCTGGAGAAACATTTGGAAGCAGTTATGAACATAAGTGGTTGTTCTCTGTATATGGTAACGGCAGCCCCCTTCGGGAGGCGGTTATCATTTTGGGCTTCCAAGGTAATCTGGATGACAGAGCAATTGTCAGAGTTATAGTTTTCCCACTTTTTGGGAGGGGCAGTATGTTAGACAGATGATCTAAGCGGATACTGAGGAAGGCATGGTATAGGATACTGATTAAATTCAGTGGATGATACAGTCTAAGAAATTTGTTGGATTTGGAGTTCATTTGTGAACTGGGTCCCATCAGATATCCAAACAAATTCTAAGACAAGGTATTGCTCTTTTCGAGAGATAGTCTTTCTCCGCGAAATTGAGATACAGAGAGATAAAGATAGAAACACTGGAGCGGATCCACTCACTGAGGCTATTTCTCGAACGCAATAGTTTCGCAAACGGGCTTTGCGAGACTGATTAGTAGAGAAGTTGGGTGTTCGGTATCACACGGGCTGTGAGTATGCGACACCGCAATAATTAGCCTCAAGTGCAAGTGGGAGATTGTTGGCTATAGTGCCTTCAAGTCAATTATTGAATCACAGTCACGCGATTGTGATGACTAAGGGAGGACCTATACCGGTAGAACAGTTTTACTCGAGATGATAGTATGTTGCCTGGTTTATCTTTATCATCATGTACAGCATTAGGTGGCATTACAGATCACTATTACATGTTGATAGAGCCAATAAGATTCTTGCTTGACTACCAGCATTATGATGGCGATCATATACGTGGGAGCTAAATGGTCTATAAGCACATCCTTAAATGTCCCCAATCGTAGGAGTATCGAGACTGGGCATCGATACTCCGGAGTAGACTAGTGTATACTTATCCAGACCCTGACGAGGGGCGGTGGCCGGTCTCACAAGCCATTGGTGTCAGTTAGTCACCTAAGATAATATGCAGGTGCTCATTGGGTTATGAGTACACTGGACGGACTCGCTGGGAACCTGCTAGATAGTATTATACCTATTGTCATATTGCAGTTCCCAGGTGACATGAGTACAGCTTGGTCTGTCGACCTGAGATCGTCATTTGTCTCATGTGAGTTCCTACTATACTTTGATTACTACCCTACCACGGCTCAAAGGAGTCGTGCAAACAGGTTTTAGTTGGGTACAGTCCCGAGCTACATGGAGGCAGTGAGTGGATCGTCGAGGATTCGTTTCTCCCGGTATTGGGGGTTGATGTCACGCGGTGCATGGGTGGCATCACCAGAAATCTTTGACCAAGGTAGTCGAGAATTACTGATTTAGGATCCGTAGTTTCTCATGTGGTGATGGGTTACATACCGACATAAATTATCGCGTTATTAGAGGTCTGACTTTATCCACCCCCCTAGACTCGATATGCGATACTCTTAGATGAACAGACCAGACTGTACGTAGATTGTCACTGTCAGGCTCAGTAGGGGTACGGATGAGTTTGGTCGTAGGCCTTCCTTTCGCTCAATACCTGGGTAGCCGTTACGTACAGCGCTGACATGCTTGTGGTTAAACCCACTGCCAGCGTATCAATGAGTCTTTAGAGTCCCACACAGAGGGTTTTCAGGGTTCAGGCGATATGGTGTAGATGACGTATATTGGTACATATAGGTGTCTGATTAAATATGTGTACAAGATGCACAGACATTAATCGGACGGTTGATAATACAAGCGGCTTAGGACTGAGCCGGATTATTAAATCAGGTTTTGATTTAATAATTTATATATGTATTTATATATATATATTCTAGTATTATTGTTCACTATTCATTTTCTCTCTTGGCTATTCGTATTTTTGTATGAATACACGTATATATATTTCGATACGTGTACCGGGTAGTATTCCGTATTTATACGGAATTTCTTCTAGAAGATGGCCACCTCATTATTAGATTTTTTTTTTAGAAAATCATTTTGGAAATGAGGTGGAGTGGTGTGTTGGCATGGGCATGGCTTGGCATGTAGAGAAGAATGGCTCTCATTTGTTTATTTGAAAACTGAAAGAGATATTTTGTATGCATGGTTCAAAATTAATGTAGCCATATTCTTTACGTGCCATCCATTGATTCTTTCATCACTTGATTTTCTCATTCTCTTCTCTTTTGAGAGACTTAGCCATTTTCCATGGTTGCTCATGCCATTGGTTTCCTCATCTCCTTCTTCTTCTTCTTGAGTTGCTCTTTGGAGTATTTTGATGAGAGAAAAATTATAGTGAGATAATCCCACACCTTCACTCTCCATTGCTAGCAACCTTGGAGCGTCGGTTGCCTTGCTAGGCAAGGTTGAAGCTTGCGCCGTTTTCCTCGGATGGAACATCGTAGATGGAGGAAGACCGGTAATCAAATTCGATCCGCGACCACTAGGAGCTTGGTATGATGGTTGAAGACCCGAAGGACTTGGTTCATTCGGTATAACCATCTAACTCCTCTTATACGCTTGCTAGTAAAGGGTTAAGGGTAGATTTGGGCATCGGGTTGTGGTAGCGCCAGTTTTGTAAATTTTTGTTCCGCATTTGGCCACAGTTTGATGGCCGGAGCGCTGCCGTAACCCAACACATGGGTACCTTCCGCAGCGGGTGCCTTGGTGCGGCAGGTGCCTTTAGTGCGATGGGTGCCATAGAGCGGCGGAGGCCTTTGCAGATGGCTCTTTAGTGGTAAAGGCCCTTGGTGTATGCCTTAGCAGTGGCGGAGGCCTTTGCGCATGGTTCCTTGATGGAGGAGGCCCTTGGCGCAGCGGTGGCCCTTGTGAAATCTTTGACAGCGGCGGGGACCCTTGGCGTAAGCTTTAGCAATGGTGGGGGCCCTTCTGCATGGTTCCTTGGTTGCGGAGGTCCTTGACGCATGCTCTTGGCGTGGCGGAGGCCCTTGGACAAGTTTTGATTGCAGCAGAGACCCTTGGCGCATACCTTAACAGTGGCAGGGGCCTTGTAATTCTTTGTTGCACACTCTACGGGGTTTGAAGAGAGGCGGAATTTTCAAAAAACGATTTTAAAGCATGAAACATCGACAACTAACCCAAGAACTACCATAAGCCCTAACTCGCAAACCTTCATAGGTTGTATTCTACCATGATAGAATTTTATACCTATGAGATCGTGTCCTTAGGGTCTTCTTATTCCTCTTCTTAAGCTCCTCACAGTCGGGATCGAGCTTGGTCGTCGGCCTCCTTACGTCGAAGACGGTCCATCCGAGAGTTCCTGATTCAAGCTTCAATCTCAAAAATTAGGTAATTAAAATACCTATTTTGCTAATCTATGTGGTTTAGTGGATGTAGAGTGTGTTAATTGGATTGGTTTATCTCATTACCCCATGTTTCTCAACTTATGAGAGGATTGGAGTTTGAGGAAGAAGAAGAGCTCAAGAAGGAGAGAGAATTCTTAGGTTAGAATGAATGAAGAAATGGCTAAGGAAAAATATTAAGCATTTTGAATTTACAATTAAAAATACAAGGCATGCCTGAATAATATTCACAAATGAATAAATAAAACAAATAGCCATGCTTCATACCATGCTCAAATACACCTCATCCCTCCACCTCATTATTTATTTATAATAAATAGAATAATACAAAATGAGGTGTCTCCTTCTAGAAGCATTCTAGTATAAATACAAGAATACCCCACCGTATATACATACCCATATCCGTACTACAAAAAATACAAATACCAAGAGATAAAATAATCTAATAATACATTACTAGATCATTATTAAATCAATACTTGATTCAATAATGCGGCTTAATCCTAAACCCGCTAGTATTATCCGTCCGAACATAAATCCGTGTTGCAAGTACATGTATATGATCGGAACGTTGCATTTATAACTATACGGCCTCTACATCGTTTCGCCTGAACTAAGGAAACCCTCTGTGTGGGACTCTAAAGACTCGACAGTACGCTGGCAGTGGGTTTAACCATAAGCGCGTTAGCGGCACTAGCTGTACGTAACGGCTACCCAGGTACATGTCGAAAAGAAGGCCGACGAGAAAACTCATCTGAGCCCCTACTGAGCCTAACCGTTATAATATCTGCACAGTCCGGTCTGTTCATCTGAAAGTATCGCATACCAGGTCTAGGGGTGGTTAACGTCAGACCCATACTAACCTGATAATTCATGCTGGTGTGGCTCAAGAGCATCCGAGAAACTACTGATCTAACTATCAGTAATTCTCAACTGCCCTGGCCAGGGGCTTATGGTGTTGAGCAACCAAACACAGAGCGACATCGACTCTCTATGCTGGGAGAGACGAATCCCTAACAATCGTTCACTGCCTCAATGTAGCTCGGGACTGTACCCAACTAAAAACTATTTGCATGACTCCTTTGACCCGTGGTAGGGTAGTAATCAAAGCACAGTGGTAACTCACACGAGACAAATGATGATCTCAAGTCTACAGACTACCTGTACCTATGCCACATGAGAAGTGCCATCGACACTAGGTATATTACCATCTAGTAGTTCTCGGCAAGTCCGTCCAGTGTACCCACCCTTAGTGAGCACCTGTATACAATCTTAGGTGAAACACGCCAATGGCTGTGGGACTTACCATTGCCCTTCGTCGGGGTCTAGAAACGTATACACCAGTATACTCTGGAATATCGACACCCTGTCTCGATATTCCTACGGTTAGGGACATTTTAAGGATGTGCTTAAAGACTACCCATCCCCCACAAGTATGATCGCCATCACGATGTTGGTAGTTAAGCAATAATCCTTCGGGATTTCGCAACATGTATAAGCAATACGTAATAACTAGTAAAACATACGCACATGTTAAGATAAAGGCAAACCAGATAGCATACTATCATTTCGAGCAAAATTGTCCTGTACATATATATATCCATAGCATCCGTTACAAATAATGGCCTCTAGGGCATACATATCGTACAGGCCCTTGTTTGACTCTTTCATGATTCATCATACTTTTTGAACCATTTTTCTCTTTTTCTAGCGTTTTCTTAGTCAACACTTGAGAAACGCCCCATTTTAAATGCCATGCAACGTTTGGTGTACTAGAGTTTAAGTGTTTTCCTTATAAATTGACAGGGAGTGATTTTCTTCTTCATTTGAAGAGGAGAGAACAATGGCATGCAATCACCCACATTCTCCTCGTCAGCATTGGGAAGTGCCTATCAGAGACATAATCTCTTGCTTTGATGCGTGTCTAGTGATCCCTTATTTCACAGACAATGAATGTGACAGGCCGATGCACGAGCTCGTAACCCGTGGGGGGCCTCCTCTGTTGATGGGCTCTATTTGGCTCCGAATGGTGTTCCTTGCCATCCTTGACGCGATCACACCTCATCTAACAGAGATGACTCTGGCGATGCTCGACGCCGCGTAGGATAAGATAGACATTATCTAAGAGGCGTGTCTGATCAAGAAGAGGCGTGTCTGATCAAGAAGCCGATGAGGGACTACTCCGTTCATCTTTTGGACCAAATACACGCTCAACGGGCCATCATGTTTTCTTTTGCCCGTGCCTGTGGCGATGACAGGCGGGGTGAAACCCTTCGTGAGAGCCATCGCTATAATATGGTGGAGGCGGCTGAGCGAGAGCTTCAGAACTCTGAATTTGCTTTGTTCATCCCTGTAACTCAGATCCCGAGTTCGGTGATCTTTTTGTATAGCCAGAGATGGATGTATGATTTTTTTTTGTTGTGTTGAATAAAAGAAACTTGTTTTGCCTTTGTTCGGTAAATTTTCGCGTCAAACAAATGCCCTCATCAATGAAGGCACACAAAATAGCCTTATGCATGAAATTGATGGAGGTTTTTTTTTGTTGAATGTGTTTCGGTTGACTTGGCTTTGTATTGTTGTAGACTTTTCTTTATCTTGTGCAGATCAGGCTTTGACAGTTGATTCTTGGTACATGGGGTATCCGCGGCGGAGACCCTTCTTGTTTGTTTTCCACTTGGGTAAAATTTTAGGCGGGCCATCTTTTTCAGATATATGAATTATAGATCAACGACCCATATTTGAATTTGAATTCGAACAAATATGATTGTTCAAAATTTTGGGAAAAGTCATTTGGGATTCCCTCATTTTAAATAGGGGTTCTTCTTTCTCTCTCTCTTATCATCTTCATTTCGTCATAACCCCAGGAGACCAATCATTTTCTTCATCTTCTTCCTTCTCCATTTTCAAGATTAATTCATCAAGATAATGGGGCCGCCAATGATTTCGAATCAGAAGGGGTTTTATTCTCCCTCCTCAGCAACTTTGTTGGGTGCTCCACCGTGGGTTCACTGCGGCGAGGTGCTCGATGGAGGAGATGAACTCTATGGGTTCGTTTGCCGGTCACTTAGCGACGATGGGACTTGTTCCTGTCTTGGTTTTATAGGAAATGGAAAAATCTATTTTCCCTTTACAGGATTGGGTTTGCCCATATCCTCGATTTTGAGAAATAGGTTTAAAATCCTATTTTCTCCGTGATTTCCCTTGGATTTTGGGGGAGATCATGCCTAATTTTTGTTTAGGGAATCGTGGGTCGAAAATTCCACTGATTTGGGCCGCCGTCAATTTCTTATGGGTTGTTCCATTGTCGGGGACCCCTTCGATCCAGAAGGAGGATGATGGGGTCTCCACCGTTGATGACCCCTCTCCTTCGCATGGGGTCGCTTCTTCGGGAGCCTCCTTGGCTTAGATTGGGGCTCCCGCTGCGGCATGTCCCTTTTTTGTTTTGAGATTGGGGGTTTCCGCTGTGGGGGCCTTCTTTGCTTCTGTCAAGAGTCTCCACTGCGGGGACTTTCTTTCTTTTGCGCTTTGAGGGGTCTCCTCTGTAGGGCTTCTTCTCCATGGGCTAGAGGCATTCATTGTGGGGGCCTTCTTTCACTTGGCTTATTTTCTGTCTTAACTCGCCTTAGATAACTCTTTAGACTTATTCTTTTTCTTTTCTTATTCTTTTATTTTCGTTGCTTTTGCAGTTTGTAACATGTCAACTAGAGGAGAACCGACGAACACTCTCGCTCTAACAAAGGTTTCTTCTGGAATTTCTCAGGAACCAATTCGAACACAGGTCCGGAAAGAAGGTCCCTATAATTGGGACTCTGACAATGAATCTTCAACCATTCTCGCTAAGGAAAGATTCTTACCATCTTCTTATAAGGGCCAAGCATTCACATCTGCTAGAAACATACCAATACAGGGAGCACCAACTATACAGACTCCAAGCTCGGCAGAGGCGACCGTATCGAGGCATCAAACCGGTACTTTGGCCGGGGTTAATCCTGTTGCAGAGGAAATTCCTTCTGGATCTCAGGGATCCCTCATACTGAAATACTTTGTATATTGGGCTCGAACTAATGATGTGCCTTTAAATGAGCCTAACCAGAAGCTTTTGGGTGATTATGTTCAGGAAAAGGCTGGTGACTGCCCAATGTTCTGAAGTGCTATCAAGCGCCACTTCTTGAAGGGTCGGGACTATTGTAAAGGGTGCTTCAAACGGCATCCCTTTCTCTTTCCATACAAGGCCCATGTTGCCGACAAACATCGGTTTGTGAGGGACGTAGAAGATTTATGTCCCCTAGTGTATGCGGAGAGCGTTGACCCCAAATCAATAGACTCTATGGCCACCCCAACTGATGAGCAATGGCCTTTAATGGTGTTGGCCCCACATGCTGATCATATGCATGGCATACATCCTTCCCTTTTAGTTACAGCGCTCACATCTAGTTCTCGGGGCACATAAGGACAACACTTTGGCTTTGTTAGACTCTCTCAATTTCTTTCAGATTACATTGAATGGGCTGAATATGCTCTTTCTTACGAGCACAGGCCGCTGCACTTTTCCGGCATATACAATTATATCTATTGCTCGTTATTCCATTGTAATCTTGCCCCTAAATATTTAAAGGCTTTCCTAAAGATTTGTAGCGACGTTACCAACACCGGGTTTTCTTCGATAGGGGAGATCGGGATCACCCTCCTTCATATCAGAGACTACATCGGGCTTCCCTTGACGGGAGATATCTACGACGAGTGCATCCCTCCTGATACCTTCTTTTTTGGGACTGATGATTCCGACAAACCCTATGTTAGATCATCCTGCCGTAATCTATTCCGTGCATATTATGCGATAGCTTGCAGGAATATGTCGGGTGTCCCTAGTGGTGTGGTTAGTTTTGGTGATTGGATTGATCTCTTCAGGGATGTTGAGTGGATCCAATTGAGGACAGACTGGTTGAATATCAAAAGTCCTTTCCCTAAGGTTGCTTCAGCTTAGCCTTCTTAGAAAAAGAATAAGAACAGGAGCAAATATGAGATGAGCGTTGAAGATGTCATGCCTCTGCGTTTGCTTTGATATGAGAAATATCTTAAGAAGTTATGCAAATCGGAAGACTTTTACAGGGAGACATTTTTGAGTGCTTTCGTGGCATTTGGATTTGCCACTTTGTTAGCCCATCAGAGCCAGCAGGGCAGATTCGACTGGAAGTTTTCTATATGGAGGATCGCATGGCTCATAGGATGAAGCATGCGATAGGTATTCACGTTTATGCCCATATCCATCAATTTATGGGTCGATTCATCAGAGGCGGCCCATTGGGAAGTACCCGGGTGTGTGGTCCACTTCACTATCTTTATACATGGTTAGGGATTCATATAGGACATATGTATACACCGGTCGCGCCTCCTATCTTTAATACTTCTTATTTTCCTTCGATGCTACAGCTGGCTGGCGCACTGCCCGATGCTAGGTCTGATGTGAGGATATCTGCAAGAGAAGCCTTTAGGCCTGTTAAGGCAAAACATCTATTCGAGAAAAGGGTAATTAGAAGGGACAGTTTAATGGAATAGACATTTTCGGCTACATCCAAGCATCTGGATGCAATTGATAAGCACAATTTGGGGCAGGTTAAATTGATGGGAAGATCTTTAGAATCTTTGATTTTCATGAGATGATGATTGATCCCTTTTTGGTCAAAGGGTGTTTTAAGCTTTGAGCTGTATTATCCCAACCGACTAGGACGCTTCATGGGGTTTGACCAACATATCCCTCAGTATATTAAATTCAAGAATATTAAACCATCGATGGGGGTGTTCGGGCAATGTTGGTTCGAACTTCGGTTTTACTATACCAGCTCAAAGTTCCTAGTGTCGTTTGGCGATCGTCTCGGTGATTCTTCTGATTTATGCCCGCAGTTTATCAAATAGTCTTGTGGGGATGATTTTGGTTAGTCCATCGGTCAGATATTGCAAAAACCACTTTTCGGAGTGGTCTCGAGCGGAGCGGGGAACAGTTCGACCTCTTCGATTAGGAAAGAGAGATCTGAATGAGCTATTTCTCAATCTTGGACTAGAGGAGTTGCTCGCAGGCCAGCTGATTTTACGGATCCAACTTTTGACTCTTTAGACGATACCTTCAATATATCGGGTCAGCTTCTCGACCAGGGTCCTGACGTTGAGGCCTCTAAAACCGACATTGATGTCTCGATTTGTTGTTGTGAAGATATTAGAAAACCCTGTTGTTACCGAGAAAGTGATCCTTCGTGCATTTCGTGTTGAGCCGATAGAATAAAGAGGGTTTCGAAGGATGGTTCATCAGACTTCCCATACCTTGAGAGTAATGCGGGTTTTAGAAGCAGCAGCGAAGCAGAAGAAGAAACTAATCCCCTATGGTGGTCATGAAGCCTTACTGGTGGAGACCTTTCCTGCACTATTCCCTTCTTGGTTTGATGAGAGGATTCCTAGGGTTACTCGCCCATCGACACCCGTATCGAATACGGTAGTTGATACACGTGCGTGTTCCGTATTTTTCTTGCATTGGTCTTGCTTATTTCCTCCATTTATTCGTTATTTGATGTGCTTGCTTGTTTTTCCCTTTGCGTTAGGTACTTTTGAGATGAAGGAAGCAGAAGGTGAAGCGTAGAGGACTCCTTCTTCTACCATTCTAAGTGGAATCAAACAAGCGACGTACTTTCGTCCCATCCCTTGGAGAACATTGTAGTAGATCGGGAAGTCCCAACGCGTAAGAAGAGAAAAACTCCTCCTGTTTCTGTATTGCCTGATTCTCAATCCCTTACCAGTCCCGAAGTTCAGATGCCGGTTCGCAAAAGAAGCGTGGGTGAGTCAGCGTAACGCATAAGAAGAGAAAGACTCCTTTAGTTTTTTTAATCTCATCTCATCGTGTTCCTTGTCATTGCCAGACTCGAAGAAGCTAAAGGCAGTCGGTGTGATGTTGGCCTTCTCGTCTCTGAAAAAGACTTTAAGAGCTCGGGCTAGCACTTTAGAAGGAGGCGTGGGGGAGCATATGGCTCAAACGACCAATGCGGTATTTGGTGATCGGGAGGAGACCTGTGTAGCACAGGCCACCATGCTAAGAGATGATGTAGTGGGGCACACGGCTCCTATTATCAATCAGGTTACCATCTCTTTGGGTCAGGCAGAAGATACGGCTGCAACTAAAGTTTTGGAGGAAGTGGTCAGAGAGCAGGTGGGTTTGCCGACTAATCCGACCTTCTCCGTTTCCCATCCGAAGGAGATCCGTACGCCCCAAGCCGGTGCTTCAAGTGAGGGATCTTCTTCTGCTCTACATCTTTGCGTCACTGATTTGGAAGGTATGAATATCACTCGTCATAGGGATCGTAAAGCTCAACCTTAGGCAGAAAATTTGCCCCATATTTGCCTGTTGTATATCCTATTCTTTTAATGAAAGTAGGAAACCTGGATTTTTGAGAATATCGGAATGCATGTGAATGTATGCAATTATATTCTCTTTCTTACGCATTTTATCCTTTATTTTGTTCTTGACCCATCTATTTTCTTTTCATAGGGCCGGATTAGCTAAAGTATGTTATGAGGTATCAGCTCGCATGGCTGGCAGTCTTGAAGCTCGGCTGGGCAAGCTGTAACATTTCGTAAAAAAAAATTTAAAATATTTATTTTTAAATTATTTAATAATAAAATGAATTTTTATATATGAGACAACATTTATCTTTTTTCTCAAAATCTATTTTTTTTGTTTTATGTGTCATGGAAAAATCATGTTGTTCTCATTAGAGTTTGGTTAAAGTCTCTTTATTTTGGAAAATGGTAAGAAGGGAATATGTTAAGCTATGTTATACCTCACTCTCACCACATCCTACCATACAAATATCTAGCAATATCCTATATATCATATATGTCATGATCATCCTCTCACTCTCTACTACTTTGTTCACAAACACTTAGGATTTTCTAAGTTCTCCTTCACCCTCTCTCTAACCTAGTCTCCTCCATCCAAAATCATCATGTTTCTTGAGGGTTTATTCTTATAGAATGATCATGATACCAAGTTAAGTCATTGTCTCTTCAAAGATCTTCATTTTGATACCACTAAAGCTTGGACCCCTCTCAATATTCTCCAGGAGGTAAAATCCTATTTTTATTCTTATTGTGTTCTTATCTTGCTTAGTTTATGTGGTTTTAGGTATAATTTCTACTGGTTTTGGAAAAATAGAAGTGTTTTAGTACTTGTAAACTAAGTTTTAAATTTTTTGAACTAAGTTTTTGTTGGGTTACGGCAGTGCCCCGGCCATCAATCCGTGGCCAAATGCGAAACAAAAACTTTTTAGAAACCGGCGCTAACGGAACCCTAATTTTCAGATCGTACCATTAACCCTATACTATTACTATGAAAGGAGTTTAGAGAGGTTATACAGATCGATCCGTGTCCTTCAGTCTTCAACCTCTGTCCCAAGCTCCTCGCGGCTTCCCCGATCAAGTTTGATCTCCGGTCTTCCCACATCGAAGAAGATCCACGTCGAGGGTTAGTAATACGAGCTCCCGCCTCAAAACCGAAGAAACTCGGGTATCTAGTTTGCTAGCCTAGATAGCCAAGATGAAGTAGAGAGTATGTGTGAATACTTTGTCTCAATACACCCATGGATTCTCAACTCATGAGACAATAGGGTGGAGGTTGAAGAAGATGCCTAAAGGTGAAGAGTGTGAGCTCAAGAAAAAGCAAGTGAAGAAAAAATGAGTGTTGTGTGATCTTTTGTGAGCTTCCAACTAAAGAAAAATCCCACACCAAATAGGATCTGCCTCCTCACAAAATATCTCACAACTAAATATCCTAGCCATGAGAAAATGAATCCACACATGACCCAATACCATGAGTCACCAAGTGCATGCACCATGAATCAATGCCCAAAGCCAAAACTCACACTCACACTTTCCGCCTCATTAAACATTAACCTAAATGTTTAATCCACAAAAGAAATGGCAACTCTAAAGTAATCTTGTAATGGAATTACAAGAATACCCCTCATCAGTATATACATACCCGCATCCGTATTCCGAATGAATACGAATACAACGAGACGAAAGTAATCCAACAATATAATACAAGGATCCGGCTTAAACCAAAGCCCATTATTATTAACCGTCCGATCATGATCCGTGTACAAGTGCACGTATATGATCGAACCCTGCCATAAAACCATACGGCCTCTACAACGTTTCGCCCGAACCAGGGAAACCCTCTGTTTGGGACTCTAAAGACTTGTCAATATGCTGGCAGTGGGTTTAACCACAAGCACGTCAGTGACACTAGCTATACGTAACGGATGCGCAGGTATTGAGGGAAAGGGAGGCCAACGAGCAAACTCATCATGAAACCCTACTGAGCCTGACAGTGACAATATCCGTACAATCCGGTCCGTTCGTCTATGAGTATCGCATATCAAGTCTAGGGGGTGGATAAAGTCAGACCCCTAATAACTTGATATTCAGTGTCGGCATGAAACCTATCACCACCTGAGAAACTACCGATCCTAGATCAGTAATTCTCGACTACCTTGGCCAAGGATTTTTGGTGATGGCCACCCGTGCACACCGCGACATCAACCCCCAATACCGGGAGAGACGAATCCCCCGACGATCCGCTCACTGCCTCCATGTGGCTTGGGAATGTACCCAACTAAAACCTGTTTGCACAACTCCTTTGAGTCGTGGTAGGGTAGAAATCAAAACACGGTGGGAACTCACACGAGACAAATGACGATCTAAGGTCGATAGACTAACCTGTACACATGTCACCAGGGAACTGCTATCTGACATTAGGTATAATACCAACTAGCATGTTCACGGCGAGTCCATCCAGTATACACATAACCTAATGAGCACTTGTATACATCTTAGGTGAACCAACTGACACCAATGGATGTTGGATATAGTACCCTTAGAGTCAATTATTGGATCACAGGCACGTGATTGCAATGATTGAGGGAGGACCTATACCGGTAGGACAGTCTTACTCAAGACGATAGTATGCTATCTGGTTTATTTTTATCATCGTGTACTGCTTTAGGTGATATTACAGATCACTATTGCACGTTGATAGAGCCCTTAGGATTCTTGCTTGACTACCAGCAGTATGATGGCGATCATATACGTGAGAGTTAGGTAGTCTATAAGCACAACCTTAAAGTAGTCCCTAGTCGTGGGAGTTTCGAGACTGGGCATCGATACTCCATTAGTAGACTAGTGTATACTATCGAGACCCCGATGAGGGGTGGTGGCTGGTCTCACAAGCCATTGGTGTCAGTTAATTCACTTAAGACATATACAGGTGCTCGTTGGGTTATGAGTACACCGGACAGGACTCGCCGGGAACATGCTAGTTGGTATTATACCTGACATCAGATAGCAGTTCCCTGGTGACATATGTACAGGTTAGTTCATCGACCTGAGATCGTCATTTGTCTCGTATGAGTTTCCACTGTGCTTTGATTACTACCCTACCACGGCTCAAAGGAGTCGTGCAAACAGGTTTTAGTTGGGTACAGTCCTGAGCCACATGAAGGCAGTGAGCGGATCGGCAGGGGTTTCGTCTCTCCCGGTATTGGGGGTGAGATCGCGCTGTGTCTAGGAGAGCCATTACACGAAGTCCTTGGCCAAGGCAGGAGATTTACTGGTAGGTATTCCAGTAGTATCTCAGGATGTTCTGGTCTACACTTCGACACGACTTGTACCTCTTTTGGGGGTCTGACTTTTACCAACCCCCTAGGCCCGACATGCGATGCTCATAGATGAACGGACCGGATTGTATGGATATTGTCACTGACAGGCTCAGTAGGGTGTCAGGATGAGTTCGCTCATCGACCTCCCTTTTGGTCAATACCTGGTAGCCCGTTACGTACGGCTAGTACCTCTGACGTGCTAGTGGTTAAATCCACAGCCAATGTATTGACAAGTCTTTAGAGTCCCCCACAGACAGTTTTCAAGTTTCGGGCGAAACGTTGTAGAGGCCGTATGATATATGGCAGGGTCCGATCATATACGTGCAGTAGTGCACGGATCATGATCGGACGGATCATACTAGTGGACTTTGGTTTAAGCGGGATCCTAGTGTTAGATTTGTTGGATTACTTTAGTCTCATCGCATTCGCATTCAGTCGGAATACGGATGCAGGTATGTATGTACAGGTGAGGGGTATCCTTGTGATCCGTCACGAGTTTACTTTAGATGTTACTGTATCTTTTTATTGTTGCAAACATTTGGATTAATGTTTGCATATGGAAATTATGAGCTAGAAATCATCATGAGGTGCAATTAATGTGACATGTTCATTTTGGTGACTCATGGTCTCTTTTTGTGTGAACATGTCATGTTAATTGAGTGATTTGAGTGTTGAAATGAGAGGTAGAAAGAGAAGGGGCTGCCATATGAGAGAGGTTAGCTCTTGTATCATTATGCTAGCTCTTATTTCTTCATAACACACATGAGAAAGAAAAAACCTCTTCTTCTTCTTCCTCCTCTAGCTCACCATTTCCTCCAATGGTTTCATCTTCAACCTCCATCCATACAATGGATGCAAAAGACAAAATGATCACAAACATTCTCTACATCATCTTGGACACGTCGGCTAGCGAACTTCGTGCCCGAGTTGCTTCGGATGAAGCGGGATCCCGTAAAAAGACTCGAAGATGTGGTGCCCTTTCCGACGAGGAGATCGAGACCGGAGATGCCGCGAGGAGCTTGGGATGGTGGCCAAAGACCGAAGGACACAGATCGATCGGTATAGCCTTTCCAACCATTCTCTAGTTGCTAGTTGTAGCTTAATGGTTCGATCCGGGTTTTAAGCATACGATAGCGCCGGTTTCTAGTTTAGAAAAAGTTTTGTTTCCGCATTTTGGCCTCGGAAAGACGGCCGGGGCGATGCCGTACACTTAAATGGTATCAGAGGCACGCCATTAACCTTTACTAGCTTGCTCTAACGTGTTTAGAACTTCGATCGAACGAAACTTTCCAAAACTACATTTCCAATTCTGAGTTTCTGTCGAATTTTTATTGTCGTTGAAAAATTATTTTGAGTATTGCAGAAATGCAGGCAAGCTTTTCTAAGAGAACTGAGAAAATTTGGTACACTGCACTTACTGTAGTGCCGCGGAACCGCGGCCGTACCCACGTTTTGGCCACGGTTCCGCCGCACTACTGTAGCATCGGCCCACCAAATTTTCTACAGTGGTCTCTGACTTGGAAATGGGGTTTCTGGTATTTTTTTTTTGGGCCCAGATTTGTTAGAGTACTGGGAATTGTGCTTGGGGCCCACTTCGGAAAATTTTGTCGATCAAAAATTTTAAATATGTTAGTTCACAGTGCTTACTTTATATCTGCGACCGTGAATGTCATTCGAGCTGTAAATCTTGTCTAATTGCTATAGTTCCTTTAGACGGATTTGCGAACGTGACATTCACGTTGATGTTCTGTATTGTGCTGTGATGTTGCGGATTTGTCGTGGTGGATAGCCTGGATGCAATGGTAGTACAGTTTGGTATTATTTGCACATTTGATATTGCGAGGCGAGCGTCCGACATGTGGATTGCCGTCACTGCCTGTTTGTATACTATTCTTTTGGGGTACGGCCGGGCTGAGGTCGATGTACCCGTTGTATATATTTTACTTTCTGTACAAGGATTACCCCGCGGTAGGGTGCACGGATAGCCGGGTTCTGGAGGGCAACGGGCCCGCATCTCATGGCTTTGAGACGGAGGGGGCTTTACTCTAGAATTGGTGGGCTATTCGCCGCACTCGTAGGGGGTATAGGTTGACCCAAGGAGGGGTGCACAAGTTACCGGATTCCGTGAAGTGCTGGGTGGTCCATTCACTTTGTTGAAGGGGGCTGCATCTCTTTAGGTTTTGGCGGGTAACTTGCCGCACCCGTAGGGGTCTAGGTTTTCATTGCACAGGCTATCCACACGACCAGGGGAACGTCGGGTTTCAGTAGTGGCTCTATGAAACCCGGGGATCCCAGCCTATCAGTATTATTCTGTGATGCTTATTACATTTCTGTGATGTTGCATTTTATCACGCCTGGAGCGATTATTATATATTGTTATATATATACTAGTAGATGTTGTATATGTTTTACACCCGCGCTAATCCAGTCCCAGCTCTGTCGTTAGTTAAGTAACCTAACGGGTGATGACGGGACCCAGTGGCGAATGCGGATGGCATATACGTACATCGTATTTTCGTTCTTTATTGGTGTGATCAATTGATGGGACTGCATTGATTCGGATCAATGAAAGCTAAAAAAACCTATTCTGATGTTGTTGGAACATTTTTCAAAAAGCTTTTATTGCAAAGAAGTTCTCTTTTGTTTTGCACTATGGTATTCGGTTATGAATATCCAGCACCTCAGTCGACGAGGCAAGGGCCGAGATCCCTTCACCGGGAGTGACCCCTTGGATAGAAGTTTGCGTCAGGGTAATAACTTTACTATAGCAGATTGCCTTTTGCTTTGCATTGTGGTATTCAGTTGGAATATCCTGCACCTCATTCTACGGGGAAAGAGCCGAGATCCTTTCACCGGGAGTGACCACTTTAGCAAAGGGTTTTCGCCACTATATATTTATAAAAAGCTATGCAGTTCCTTCAACGATACAAGTTCATTACGTTAAAGGTTTTTCGCCAAAAACCAGCCGTAGCCCTCCATCATTTCTTATGGGTATTATTTAGTATTCGTGCTGCGTTTGTTGACCTAGTCAAGACGCAGTGTTCGGTAGCTAAGTGGTACTTGTTTGTTGCATAAATGGGATTGGTTAGGACAGTCGTGCGGCCTTGTTGACCTAGTCAAGGGCACGTACGAGTGGATTTTGTTAGTGTATATGCCCTAGAGTCCATTACTGTATCATACTAGTTTGTATATTACTTAATGGAAGCTTGGGATATTCACCTTGTATATACAATCTTGCTCAAAATAGTAGTATGCTACTTGGTTTGTTTCTACTTCAATGTGTACATGTGTTTATTTTAGTATATCGCCTATACACATTAGTGGAGCCCTTAGGATCTTTGCTTGATTACCAGCGTTGTGATGGCAGTCACACCAGTGGGGGCTGGGTAATCTATAAGCACATCCTTATGCAGGTCCCTAGTCGCAGGACTATCGAGACAGGGCATCGATACTCCGGAGTAGACTAGCGTATGCGCTTCTCATCCCAGAGTGGGAGGTGGTCTGTCCCACAGCCATCAGTACGTCGTACTGGAGATAGTATGCGGGTGCTCGTTGGGTTACGAGTACACTGGACAGGACTCGTCGGGAACTGACCGGTTGGTATTATACCTATCGTCAGTTATCAGTTCCCAGGTGACATGAGTACAGATTAGTCCGCTAACTTGACACTGTCACTTCGTCTCGAGTGTGTTCCTACTGTATTTTGATTACTACCCTACCACGGCTCAAAGGAGTCGTGCAAACAGGTAGTAGTTGGGTGCAGTCCCGAAGCACTTGGAGGCAGTGACGGTTAGACAGGATTCGTCTCTCCCGGTATTGGGGGTTGACATCGCTGTCTAGGAGAGCCATTACACGAGTAGTCCCTGGCCAGGGCAAGCGAGATATACTGGTCGGCTTCCAGTGTTATCTCAGGGTGTATTGTGCTTCACTCCGACACGACTTGTACCACTATTAGGGAACTGACGTTTACCGCCCCCCTAGGCCCGCCATGCGATGTATCAGACGAACAGACCGGACTGTACGGAGATTGTCACATTCAGGCTCAGTAGGAGTTCAGATGGGTTTCACCTCGTCAGTCTTCTTGTCGGCATCTACCTGGGGACCGTTACGCACAGCTAGTGCCGCTTGCGGTCTGTGGTTAAACCCACTGCCAGCGTAGTGTCGAGTCTTTAGAGTCCCACACAGAAAGCTATTCGCCTTTAGGCAAAAGAGTAGAGATCGCATGGTTTTGCGACAGGTCGCATGGTTTTGCGACAGGGTTCAGTCACATCCGTGCACTTGTGCACGTTTAGTGTCCGGACAGTTTACAGTAGCGGGCTTTGGTTTAAGCCAGATCCTAGTGTACGTATTGGGATTGGTTTTATCCAGTTTGTATTCGTGTTCCTCGGAACGCGAATGCGGGTGTGTATGCACAGTTGACGGAGAGACAGAGGCAGAGGATTCTCATTAGGGTTGTTGACCGTTGACTGTTGACAATTGACTTTTTGCTCAACCCTATTGAGAATATGATATATGATTAGCAATAATATTAATTAAGTATTATAGTGACATGGTTGTTGAGGGGTTGACTTTGTTGACTTGTTGACTTTGTTGACCGGTTGACTAGGTTGGACTAGTTGGCCATCATCATCACAATGGTTGTCATTTTCATGCAAAGTCTTTTGCTTGCTTGTTGTGGTTTGCAAAATGAGTGCATGGAAATGATATTGCCTTTGACATGATATAAACCATCACATAATAATACTTGATTAACATTATGGCTCATGATGCTTTTGGATTATGAGAGGGTGAAAGAGAAAAGAGAGGCTCATTCTTTCATTGTCTTTCTTTCTCTTGGTTTTGAGCTCTCTCTTCCTCTTGCTCTCACCCTCTTCCTCTTGCTCTCTCTTGTCTATGGTTCACTTGTCTCATGTGTTAAGAAGCAAGAACCATAGAGAAAATCCTATCACACTCTCCTCTACTCACTCTAGTTCACAAGGTTTAGCAAACCAAGTGAACTAGTTTCTTCAAAGTTCGAAGAAGAAGCCAAAGGTAGAAGCTTTCGGGTGGATCGATCTTCGGCGCAAGGAGACGACGGGGTGAAGCCAATCCGTACACCATCAAGAGATGAAGACGAAGGAGTTCAAGAAAGAAAGGTATAACCCCCTAACCTAGTAGTTAACAACTCCTAGTTAGCTTGTTAGTTAGATGTTTAACAAAGATCCGGTTTGGAGTGCATGTTACCGCCTCTAGAAGTTTGTTTTTCACCAAATTCCGCATGCCCGAAAGTACCGGGAGAGGTAGCATGGACTTACAGTAGTATCAGAGCCTAGTTAAACACCACCTAACATGTTAGCATAGTAACTAGAAATTCGATCGGAGAAAAAGTCGCGAAATACACCCGGATTTCAAACATTCAGTCGATTTTCAAAGTGCTGCAAAAATTATTTGAGATACACCAAAAATCGACTCAGGGTTTTTAGAAGAAACTGCAAAAATTCGACCCACTGAATCGATCAACGCGCCGCGTTTCCGCGGCGGGAGCTTGCTCCCGCCGCGGAACCGCGGCCGAGTTGACTCGGTCGTGGGATTTTATTTTTGCAGTTTGTTCATAGGGGTATTTTGGGATTTTTGGAATATGTATTTTCTGTCCAGATTTTCCAGAACGAAAATTTTGTGTTTGGGGCCTGAAAATCCGTATTTTTGATCGAACTTCTAAAAGACTTAAGCTGACGGGTTTTTCTGTGATGTGATATTTGTATTGAACGTCTGCTAATCGCTATATGTCGATTAGTGGGGGTTATACAAATCTGTGATCTGTAATGTTATTGGAATGTGTATATGAATTCATTGGATTGTCGCGGGTGAATAGCCGGGGGGCTGTGAGACGAAAGTTTTCTTTTCTTTCAATTCATGTTAATTTGTAAATTGATGTAATAATTATTTGTATGGCCGCACAACCGGGTCGGGGTTGTAGCCGTCATTGTATAATTTCTTTTTACTGTTTTTGCTCCTAGGATAGACCCATGGAGGGGGTGCACAAACTACCGGGTATGCCGAAGTGCCGAGTGGCCTACTCACGGAGATGAGGGAGGTTGCTTCGCTTCGGGTACTTGGCTGGTAGTTTGCCGCACCCGTAGGGGTCTTGGGTGGGGTATTGGCCATTCACCGCGACCGTGTAATCTGCTTTTCGTTACAGGCTCGTACGAATTGTGGGTTCCTAGTATATCCAATGTGTTCATCTGTGATCTGAAATGGCTATCATTGCAATATATCTATATATGATATTATTTAGGCGTTGCTTATGTTTTACAGCCGCGCTAGCCCAGCCCCCGCTCTGTCGTTAGTTAAGTAACCTAACGGGTAATGACGGGGCCCCGTGGCGAATGCGAATGGCATAAGCGTACGTCATATTTTGGTTGTTTTCTGCAATGGTAGGATTAAATGATGGGACGCATTAAAAGAACTAATGCAAGAATAACACGCATTAAAAGAACTAATGCAAGAAAATAAACCAAGTAAAAGTCGTTGGAACACTTTCGAAAAACCACTCGATTCTTTTCAAAACTAACTTTTAAATGCGGAGCTTGTGCCACTCTTTTCAAAAGCTATTTCGTTCCTTCGATTATATCAAGTTCACTACGTTCAAGGTTTCGCCAAAACCATTCGTAGCCCTCCGTCGTTTCGTATGAATATTCAATAGTATTCAAGCTATGTTTGTTGACCTTCGTCAAGGCATAGTGATTGGTAGCTGTTGGGTGTTCATATGTAGCATAGATAGATGCGTTGGTTTGGGACAGTCGTATTACCTTGTTGACCTTCGTCAAGGGTATATACGGGTGGGTTCAAATTAACCTGGATAATGGCGGGTAGAACTTGACATGTGACTTATGATTTGTTGACCTTCGTCAAGTTCATAAGAGCATGGGGCAAAAATCCACATCGGGAGTTTCAAAAGAACTGAAACTTGCTAGTTTTGTCACGCAATGATATTTGGATCCCGATCCTACTGTGAGTATATGCTACTCCTCGGGAAATTTCTCACTTAACGATCAATGCTATAAACCAAGTAGGTGTCTAGAAAGGTGTTAGCGGGGCTACGCCCACAGGGAAAAGAGGTTATTTAATTAAGGAACTTCGCGAAAGCGTTGGAAAACCTCCCTCGAAGTACCGACACTAGCCTGGCTGAACGGTTAAGCAAGTATTGTACGGTGAGATTGATCCCGACTAATTCTTCCTTTATGGTTTGAGGAGGGATTCGAGAGACAGTGGGAGCCATCCTGTTTAGATAAATTAAAAACCAATCTAAACTTGCAAGAGCATCATGCTGAGTGTTTTCTTCTCTCTCTCTCTTAATTGCAGCGACCCAGTGACCACACCTAGGTTACATCTAGATAATAAAATGACTGAACCTGACTGTTATGAATGGCAAAGGTCTGTCCAGATGTCCATTGCCCATGACAAGCCGGGACACCTCTTAACTAATCAAACCCCTACCGTCTCAGGTCCAGTTTCCCCTGTCACGGATGTTTACATCCGCAGAACATCGGAAAAGGATTGTGCGAAAGCCAAGTGCCTCGTGTTAACCTCTGTTGATGGTGCAAACCAGAGGCAGCATGAGAAGATGGACTCAGTTTCTATCTTCCTCCATAACAAAGTTTTATATGGAGAGCAATCTCGTATCGCAAGATATGAGACCTCGAACGAATTACTTCAAGCGAGGTTGGCTGTCGGGTCATCCGTAAGGGACAACGTCCTTACAGAGACCAGCTATTTTGAGCTCACGGACCTGGAGACCACGTTGGAGAATGGGTCAAGTATTGACTTAATTCTACAGTCCCTGCCCTCTGCTTATACCCTGAAGGAAACCAGGGAAGAAGAAGGAAAAGGAAGGGCAAAAGTTTCGGGACATGATATGGTTAAAGAGGGACGTTCCTATTGTAACGGGAATGAACATTGGCAGAGGGATTGCAGGGCTTGCAAAGCCAGTAGCCAGAATTCGAAGCATGTTGTGGCTTCGGCTTCGAGTGTGTTTGTAATTGAGAACTGTATGTCAGTTAACCCTACTTCCTGGATATTGGATACCGGATCAGGATCTCATATCTGTAATTCGTTACAGGCTCTGAGAAACCGTAGGGTTATCAGGAAAGGTGATATGACTCTCAGGGTTGCTAACGGAATGAGCATGGATGCTGAATCCGTAGGGGAATATCATCTTGGACTGACAACTGGGCAGATATTGATTTTGCGTAACTGTTTGTATGTACCAGGTGCGACTTGTAATATCATATCTGTATCCTTACTTTCTAAGGAAGGATATGAATTTACTTTTGTAAGCGATATAGTACACATCCACCTAAATCAAGTTCTGATTGGGTCAGGTACATTACAGAACGGAATATACGTGTTAAATCAAGCTCAGATTTTCAGTGTCCAGAACACACTCAAAAGAAAGTCTCTAGAAACAAATCAGGCTTTCTTATGGCATTGTAGACTGGGTCACATTAATGAGACACGATTAACTAAGTTACATAAAGAAGGGTACTTGAATCCGTTCGAGTATCAGTCTTATGCCACTTGTGAATCTTGTCTCATGGGAAAGATGACAAAGACTCCGTTCACTGGACGCGGAGAAAGAGCGAGCAAGCTCTTGGGACTCATACACAGTGATGTGTGTGGTCCAATGTCTACACATGCGCGAAGTGGTTATTCATACTTCATTACTTTCACAGATGATTTCTCTAGGTATGGACATGTCTTCTTAATGAAGCACAAATCCGAGGCCTTTGGGAAATTTCAAGAATACAAGAATGAAGTTGAAAAACAAACCGGCAAAAGTATCAAGATTCTAAGATCGGATCGAGGTGGAGAATACTTGAGTGCCGAGTTTCTGGGCTACTTAAAAGAGAATGGAATTCTCTCTCAACTTACTCCTCCATACACACCACAACACAACGGTGTATCGGAAAGGCGGAATCAGACCCTATTGGATATGGTTCGTTCCATGATGAGTAAGGCTGAGTTACCGCGATCTTTCTGGGGTTATGCACTAGAAGCAGCTGCATATCTCTTGAACAAGGCTCTAACCAAGACTGTGCCTACCACCCCATATCAGATGTGGAGTGGGAAGAAACCCTGTCTTAAGTATCTTAAGGTATGGGGATGTCCAGCTTTTGTAAAAAAGCAGCATGCGGACAAGCTCGAGGCACGCTCAGTACTGTGTAAGTTTGTGGGATACCGAAAGAACTCCAGAGGGTATCTTTTCTATTCCGCAGAAGAACAAAAAGTTTTTGTTTCTCCGCATGCCCACTTCTTGAAAACTGAATTTTTGGAAAATCAGATAAGTGGGGGCGCAATAGAACTGGAAGAAATTCCACAACCACAAGCTGTTACTGAAAGCTTGGATGAACCAGACGTTTCAAGAGAACCGGACATTCCTACGCCGCTCCGCAGAAGTAGTAGGCAGTCTCATCCGCCCGAGAGATACTTCGGTTTTCTCATAGACGGGGATAGAGAGGATTGCACAGTTAATTATGATGAGCCTACTAGCTTCCAGCAAGCCATTCAGAGCGGTGACTCGGTAAAATGGCTGGATGGAATGCGGACCGAGATGGAGTCCATATACACCAACAAAGTTTGGACTTTGGACTTTGCTCCAGAAGGGGTAAAACCCGTAGGCTGCAAATGGATCTTCAGAAAGAAGATTGGTGTAGATGGGCAGGTTGAAGCCTATAAAGCTAGGCTCGTTGCAAAGGGTTTTCGTCAAAGACCTGGTTTGGACTATGACGAGACCTTTTCTCCGGTAGCCATGCTTAAATCCATTCGGATCCTTCTTGCCATTGCTGCCTTCCACGATTATGAGATCTGGCAGATGGACGTAAAGACGGCTTTCCTAAATGGAAATTTGGAAGAGTGCGTCTATATGGATCAGCCAGAGGGATTCATTCAGAGTGGGAGCAGCGGTAAAGTGTGTAAGTTGCTCAAGTCCATCTATGGACTCAAGCAGGCATCGCGGAGTTGGAACATCTGCTTTGATAATACTGTCAAAGAATTTGACTTTGTCAAAAAATCAGATGAACCATGCATTTACAGTAAGATTGTAGGGAGAAATGTGGTATTCCTCGTCTTGTACGTCGATGACATTCTCCTAATAGGAAATGATATTCCTATGCTACAGTCAGTCAAAGGATTCTTGTCGCAGAGGTTCTCCATGAAGGACCTGGGCGATGCCAACTACATTCTGGGGATCCAGATCTTTCGTGATAGATCTAAGAGGATGTTGGGACTTTCACAGTCAAGGTACATCGACACCATACTGAAACGATTCAGTATGGAAGATTCCAAGCGCGGTAATCTACCGGCTTGTCACGGAATCACCCTCTCCAAAGAGATGTCTCCCAAGACTGATTTAGAAAGGGCTCGCATGTCATCAATACCCTACGCATCTGCGGTAGGCTCTATTATGTATATGATGTTATGTACCAGACCAGATGTAGCATACGCATTGAGCATTGTAAGCCGGTATCAGTCGAACCCAGGGGAGAAACACTGAATAGCAGTAAAGAACATTCTCAAGTACCTGAGAAGGACTAAGGAGATGTTCTTGGTGTATGGCGGAAAAGACCTCCAGATTGAGGCCTTTGCTGACTCCAGCTTCCAGAGTGACAAGGATGACTCCAAGTCCATGTCGGGTTATGTCTTTACCCTCAATGGAGGGGCGGTTTGCTGGAAGAGTTCCAAGCAGGAAACCGTTGCTGACTCAACTATGGAAGCGGAGTACATAGCTGCTTGCGATGCCGCAAAGGAAGCTGTCTAGATGAAGAAGTTCCTCACGGAACTTCAGGTGGTTCCTACCAGTGTTGATCCAATACCGCTGTATTGTGACAACAACGGCGCTATAGCTTTAGCGAAGGAACCCAGGTCCCATCAGAAGTCCAGGCACATTTTGAGGCGGTTCCACCTGATCAGGGAGATCATTGATCGCCGGGAGATCGAGGTAAAGAGAGTAAATTCAGAAGATAACACTGCAGATCCACTCACGAAGGCCTTGCCCCAGACTCAGTTCGAGCGGCTGATCGAGATGATAGGTCTTCGATACGCCAGTACATGGTCTTCGATACGCCAGTACATTGCCCCAGACTCAGTTCGAGCGGCTGATCGAGATTGTTAGTGTATATGCCCTAGAGGCCATTACTGTATCATACTAGTTTGTATATTACTTAATGGAAGCTTGGGATATTCACCTTGTATATACAATCTTGCTCAAAATAGTAGTATGCTACTTGGTCTGTTTCTACTTCAATGTGTACATGTGTTTATTTTAGTATATCGCCTATACACATTAGTGGAGCCCTTAGGATCTTTGCTTGATTACCAGCGTTGTGAAGGCAGTCACACCAGTGGGGGCTGGGTAATCTATAAGCACATCCTTATGCAGGTCCCTAGTCACAGGACTATCGAGACAGGGCATCGATACTCCGGAGTAGACTAGCGTAAGCGCTTCTCATCCCAGAGTGGGAGGTGGTCTGTCCCACAGCCATCAGTATGTCGTACTGGAGATAGTATGCGGGTGCTCGTTGGGTTACGAGTACACTGGACAGGACTCGTCGGGAACTGACCGGTTGGTATTATACCTATCGTCAGTTATCAGTTCCCAGGTGACATGAGTACAGCTTAGTCCGCTGACTTGACACTGTCACTTCGCCTCGAGTGTTTTCCCACTGTATTTTGATTACTACCCTACCACGGCTCAAAGGAGTCGTGCAAACAGGTAGTAGTTGGGTGCAGTCCCGAAGCACTTGGAGGCAGTGACAGTTAGACAGGATTCGTCTCCCCGGTATTGGGGGTTGACATCGCGTTGTGTCTAGGAGAGCCATTACACGAGTAGTCCCTGGCCAGGGCAAGCGAGATATACTGGTAGTCTTCCAGTGTTATCTCAGGGTGTATTGGGCTTCACTCCGACACGACTTGTACCGCTATTAGGGGACTGACGTTTACCGCCCCCCTAGGGCCGCCATGCGATGTATCAGACGAACAGACCGGACTGTACGGAGATTGTCATATTCAGACTCAGTAGGAGTTCAGATGGGTTTCACCTCGTCAGTCTTCTTGTTGGCATCTACCTGGGGACCGTTACGCACAGCTAGTGCCGCTTGCGGTCTGTGGTTAAACCCACTGCCAGCGTAGTGTCGAGTCTTTAGAGTCCCACACAGAAAGCTATTCGCCTTTAGGCAAAAGAGTAGAGGTCGCATGGTTTTGCGACAGGTCGCATGGTTTTGCGACAGGGTTCAGTCACATCCGTGCACTTGTGCACGTTTAGTGTCCGGACAGTTTACACTAGCGGGTTTTGGTTTAAGCCAGATCCTAGTGTACGTATTGGGATTGGTTTTATCCAGTTTGTATTCGTGTTCCTCGGAACGCGAATGCGGGTGTGTATGCACAGTTGACGGAGAGACAGAGGCAGAGGATTCTCATTAGGGTTGTTGACCGTTGACTGTTGACTATTGAATTTTTGCTCAACCCTAATGAGAATATGATATATGATTAGCAATAATATTAATTAAGTATTATAGTGACATGGTTGTTGAGGGGTTGACTTTGTTGACTTGTTGACTTTGTTGACCGGTTGACTAGGTTGGACTAGTTGGCCATCATCATCACAATGGTTGTCATTTTCATGCAAAGACTTTTGCTTGCTTGTTGTTGTTTGCAAAATGAGTGCATGGAAATGATATTGCCTTTGACATGATATGAACCATCACATAATAATACTTGATTAACATTATGGCTCATGATGCTTTTGGATTATGAGAGGGTGAAAGAGAAAAGAGAGGCTCATTCTTTCATTGTCTTTCTCTCTCTTGGTTTTGAGCTCTCTCTTCCTCTTGCTCTCACCCTCTTCCTCTTGCTCTCTCTTGTCTATGGTTCACTTGTCTCATGTGTTGAGAAGCCAGAACCATAGAGAAAATCCCATCACACTCTCCTCTACTCACTCTAGTTCACAAGGTTTAGCAAACCATGTGAACTAGTTTCTTCAAAGTTCGAAGAAGAAGCCAAAGGTAGAAGCTTTCGGGTGGATCGATCTTCGGCGCAAGGAGATGACGGGGTGAAGCCAATCCGTACACCATCAAGAGATGAAGACGAAGGAGTTCAAGAAAGAAAGGTATAACCCCCTAACCGAGTAGTTAACAACTCCTAGTTAGGTTGTTAGTTAGATGTTTAACAAAGATCCGGTTTGGAGTCCATGTTACCGCCTCTAGAAGTTTGTTTTTCACCAAATTCCGCATGCCCGAAAGTACCGGGAGAGGTAGCATGGACTTACAGGTTTAGTGCAATCCAGAATAATGACGGGTTGAACTTGACTAGCGGTTTATGCTTTGTTGACCTAGTCAAGGTCATAAGCCGCTTGGGGTAAAAATCACATCGGGAGTTTCTAAAGAAACTAAAACTTGCCAGGCATGCGCATACCTTCTGGAGTGTGATAATCTGAGTGGATTCCATTACATTATCATGCGATGATAGTTGGATCCCGATTCCCACTGATGAGTTGGTTTACTCCTCGGGTGATCCCGACTAATTCTTCTTTTCAGATTTGGAGGAGAATTTGAGGTTACAGTGGGAGGTTTCCTGATTATATAAAGTGATAACCATTCTGATCTAGGTTAGAGTGCACGCTGAGTATTTCTTTTCTCTCTCTCTTTGGCAGCGACCATGGCCCGACCCTTAACTATGACTCAGTGACCGAGTTAACCAAACTTTCTTAAAACACTGGCTTTTGGATTGTCAGAGTTGCATACCTCATTGCCACTCCTTCTTTTACCCTTTTCTCCAGAACACCTCGTATTACGACGAACATCCACTTCCATTGGATAAAACCATCGTATGGTTATATATGAACTCGAAGGAACTTGTTCCAGATTTGAGGATGGTTTCCGGTTCTGGAGAAAACGAATAGGACTATTCAGTTGTCTTTTCCTTTTACCTTCTCTCAGGTTGCGAGTGTTTCTTGGATTAGGACGGTACACCTATTACGCTAATTGGATAGTCTTATTCCAAACCATAGGCAGGTGCCGAACGGTAGGGAATGAAGAAAGCCGATTAGCCTAAGTGTGGTGTACAGAAGGTATTAAGTAAAGACAAATAAAGGGATTAGAAAGAGGGCAAAGTAAATTGCGACTGCCATTCACGACCAAACCAAGTATTTCATCGCCACTTCTCCTTCACCTTTGTATTTCTCCAGAACACTCCGTATCACTACGAAGAGCCACAGTTATTTGGATACTCCATCGTATGGTTATATACGAACTCGAAAGGAACTTGTTCCAGTTCGGGGATAGATTCTGGTTCAGGAGAAATAGGAATAAGGTTTATTCAGTTGTCTTTTATCTTTACCCTCTCTCGCGTTGCGAGTGCTCCTAGGATTAGGACAGTACACCTATTACGCTTATTGGATAGTCTTCTTCCAAACCATAGGCTGGTGCGAACGGTAGGGAAGGAAGAAAACCATTTAGCCTAAGGGGGTGTACAGAAGGTAATGACTAAAGACATATAAAGGGATTTGGAGAGATGGAAAAGAAATATACGGTTACAATTGTGAATCTAATAATGGAAGAGGTATTACTAAGAATATCTGGATACCCCTTCAAAACATTTACATGTTTCAGTTTCACTGTGCATTGTTAAAAGAAAACTGATTTCCCAATTAGTCCTTGCTCCAGGGTATGTATTTACCCGGTTTGATTCTCACATCTGTATGATGTTACAGATGATGAGTAGGAGTAAATTATTGGGAATTGGGTGATCATCCTCATTATATCGGGATTCGTTGTAATTGGTGATATTTGAGGAAATAGCCTGGATTGTTTGCCGGACGGCAAATATTTGGTTTTGAATATCCGTTGTTATGCACCAATTTCAAATTGATATATCTGTACGTTTATTTTTATAAAATGAGATATAACTTTTTGAAATTATGTCTATAACATTTACCTATATCATTGGATGGTTAGGTAAGGAGCATTAAACAGCGGTGTAATTCTTCTTAACCATAAGTACAGTTTTCAACCTATGATGCACAGGGTTTGAGTTATTCAACTCATGGGACTTATACAGAGTATTATATGTTGTCCAGTGTCCATTAGGACAGAGGGGTTGGTCCTCGTACTATATTCTGTTTACTTATGGCTTCTCTAGTTCTTAGACAATTGTTTCGTAGAAACACAAGGTCCAAGTTTTGAGAAGTTATAGGTATAAGAGTAAAGTTGAGAATCAGGTGTTGCAAGTATCGGGATTCTTCAAGGTGATCGAAGATGTAGATACTTGTGTATGGTATTCAATTGATAGTAATGGTTTTTGAGAAACTTGTTTCTCTTTCAGGTTACTCATGTTTGGATGCACTCCTAAGTTGAGTAATGCTGATCAACCTCTCTCCATTTAAGTTGACATGCACTGGAGACAGCTGCATGATTTGAATCTGGTTCCAATTAAATCAGTGCCTCTGTTTCTATATTGGATATAGAACGGTTCATATCTTAACATTGTTAAGGTACGGGGAGTTTTCCGGCTTATGCTTAAAACCAGACTCTGGATAACTCAAGGCACGTTTCTGTAATGGCTGTTTGTGGGTTGACCGGGGCTATGACGAGGGTGAACTTTCTACCATCTGGAAGATCAATAGTGATATTGTTCTTGACTCGCCACAGTTTTAATAAAAATGGATTTTTTCAGAAAACAGTAGTGGGAGTATGGTAGAACTGGAAGTGATTCCAGAACCACAAACGATTACTGAAAATTTAGTAAGAACATAAAGATTCAATCTGGTTTGACATTCCATTGGCCACTCCGCAGATATGGTGGATAACCTCAGGCACTCGAGAGGTACTTCGGTATGCTCAAAGACGGTGACAGGGAGGTTCTTGTTTACCCAGACTTGACACTGCTGTTGTACCAGGCTATAAGACTCGGCAGGAGGATAAGTACAGCGTTGTTCTAAACTAGCTTTAGAAGTGCACGTGTATATGATTCTGCCAGAGGGTTGTCGTAGTCAGTGGGAGCAGCGGAAGCATAGTGGACAAGTAGCTTGTGTCTATTTATAGACTAAAGCAGATATAGCAGAGACAGATCACCTATTTCTGATATGATAGTCATAGGTTTGACTTCATCAGAATAGGGGATGGATCTGTCTAAAGCAGATATAGCAGAGATAGATCATCTATTTCTGAAATGCAAGTCAGGTTTGACTTTATCAGAATAAGGGGTGGATCTGTTAAGAAGGTAATAGGGTGTGATGTCCTGTTATTTGGATGACATACACATAGTAGGAAGTATATTCCTGCACTACGATCGGTTATGCTTTGGTTGTCACACAGTAGTTTCTCCACATAAGATATAGATATAATATCAGATATTCTGGTTACTAGATCTATGGTTTTAGATCTAGATTTGGGAAGTGTCCCAATCTGGGTACTTAGACAGCATTCTAAAGATGCTTTAGAATGGACGACTCCTGGCACGGTAGTATAGCTGCAGGTGATGGAGTCACCCTCTCTAAAGGTGTCTTACAGACTAAAGGGGAGAGGGATATACATGATTGGCAGATCACTTGCTTAAGTAGTTGAGTTAATCATGAGATGTCAAGTACCACACCAGATGTTGTTTTTGCACGAACTGCAATAAGTTGATACTAATCATATCCTGGAGAAACGTTCGGAAGCAGTTTTAGAACATGAGTGGATGTTCTAGGGATATGATAACACCCGCCTCTTTTAGGAGACGGTTATCATTCCAGGCTTCCAAGGTGACCTGAATGACAGAGTGATTGTTAGAGTTGTAGTTTTCCCTCTGACGAGGGACGGTTTTTTGGACAGGTGGTCCAAGCGGATACTGAGGGAGGCATGACACATGATACTGATTAAGTTCAGTTGACGATACAGTCTAAGAAGTTTGGATTTGGAGTTCATTTATGAGCTAGGTCCCATCAGATATCCAGACATATTCTAAGACAGGTATTGCTCATTTCGGGAGATGGCTTTCTCCGCGAACTTGAGATAAAGAGAGACATAGAAAGAAATATCAGGGCGGATCCACTCACTAAGGTTATTCCTCGATTGCAGTAGTTTCACAAACGAGCTATGTGAAACTGATTAGTAGAGGAGTTGGGTGTTCGGTATCACACAGGCTGTGAGTATGCGACATCGCAATAATTAGCCTTGAGTGCAAGTGGGAGATTGTTGGATATAGTGCTCTCAGAGTCAATTATTGGATCGCAGGCACGTGATTGTAATGATTGAGGGAGGACCTTGTAAGTCGATGTATAACACCCCACGACTTGCGGGGAGGCGGAAATATGAAAAACGATCTTGTTTATATGCTAAACATTGACTAACCGCATGAATCGAAGCTAAACGATAACTAACATCAAACATAGAAGTTCTATACTACTATTTTAGGGATTATACCTAACGAATCGTGTCCTTCGTCTTTGCGAACTCCATCTCCTCCTCGGCCTTCTCGAAGTAGTAGACGATCCATCCGAGAGCTTTACTCCAAGCTTAGCCTCTAAACTTGAGGCAACTAAACTTCTTTAAGTGCTAATCAAAGAAGCTAGGTGAAATAGAGTGAGGGTTATGGTTTAATAAGTCTAACTAATCCTTGTACTCAACACATGAGAGAGGAGGATTAGGGTTTGAAGAGGGAGAGCTTGAGGAGAGAGAAGGTGAACATAATAATCAAGTGAGAATAATGAGTTATGATAATATATATCAAGCATTTCTTTTAATCAAGAAAAGAAAATAAATCAATTTAACAACTATGCTTGATAATATCCAGTGATGATTCATCTCCATGAGTCATTAAGCATTTATAATGCATTAATGACATGGATGAATCATCCATATGACTCATTAATCACATTCATTGTATAAGCCACCTAAACCTCCTTAGTCACCACCTTCTAGAAGCTTCTCGCGCAATTACGAGAACGCCCCTCCTTTCCGCAAAAATATGGAAAAACTTTAGACTGTATAAATCCAATAACCGGATACCAGTAACTGGCTTAAACCAAAGCCGACTGGTAAAAACTGTCCGAACGACGTACGTGTGTAAACACACGTACGCGTCCGAACCCTTTGTCGTAAAACCATACGACCTCTATATCGTTTCGCCTGGAGTAGGAAAACTCTCTGTGTGGGACTCTAGAGACTCGACTACTACGCTGGCAGTGGGTTTAACCACAGACCGCAAGCGGCACTAGCTGTACGTAACGGTCCCCAGGTAGATGTCGATAAGAAGGCCGATAAGGAAACCCATCCGAACTCCTACTGAGTCTGATGTGACAATCTCCGTACAGTCCGGTCCGTTCGTCTAAGACTATCGCATATCGGGCCTAGGGGGCGGCAAGCCTCAGTCCTCTAATAGCGGTATAAGTCGTGTCGGAGCGAAGCCCATTACACCCTGAGAAACTACTGGAACCTACCAGCAAATCTCGCTTGCCCTGGTCAGGGACTTTGCGTAATGGCTCTCTGACACAGCGCGATATCAACCCCCAATACCGGGAGAGACGAATCCTGTCTAACCGCCACTGCCTCCAAGTGCTCGGGACTGCACCCAACTGCTACCTGTTTGCACGACTCCTTTGAGCCGTGGTAGGGTAGCAATCTAAGAACAGTGGGACACACTCGAGGCGAAGTAGCAGTGTCAAGTCTGCGGACTATGCTGTACTCATGTCACCTGGGAACTGTTCACCGACGACTGGTATAAAACCATCCAACAATTCCCTGTGAGTCCTGTCCGGTGTACCCGTAACCTAACGAGCACCTGTATACTATCTCCAGTACGACGTACTGACGGCTGTGGGACAGACCATCTCCCCAACTGGGATGAGAAGCGTACACACTAGTCTACTCCGGAGTATCGATGCTCTGTTTCGATAATCCAACGACTAGGGATCTGAATAAGGATGTGCTTGTAGACTACCCAGCCCCTACTAGTGTGACTGCCATCACAACGCTGGTAGTCAAGTAAGATCCTAAGAGCTCTATCAATACGTATACTCACATATTAAGATAGAAAAACCAAGTAGCATACTACCATGTTTAGCAAGACTGTTATATACATGTGAATATCCCAAGCTTCCATTAAGTAATATACAAACTAGTATGATACAATAATGGCCCCTAGGGCATATACACTAACAATCTCCCACTTGCACTAGGGCCATATACTGGCATATCGAAGACCGATGATCTCGAGTAGCCTCTCGAACTGAATCTGAGGTAGGGCCTTCGTGAATGGATCAGCAATGTTCTCTTTAGAAGCAACTCTCCGTACCTCGATCTCCTGACGATCAATGATCTCCCTGATCAGGTGATACCGCCTTATGATGTGTCTGGACTTCTGATGGGACCTTGGTTCCTTCGCTAAAGCTATAGCTCCGTTGTTGTCGCAATACAGAGGTATTGGATCAACTATGGTAGGAACCACCTGAAGTTCTGTTAGGAACTTCTTCATCCAGACTGCTTCTTTTGCGGCATCGCAAGCAGCTATATACTCCGCTTCCATCGTTGAGTCAGCAACGGTGTCCTGCTTGGAGCTCTTCCAGCACACCGCCCCTCCTTTGAGGGTAAAGACATAACCCGACATGGACTTGGAATCGTCCTTATCACTCTGGAAGCCGGAATCAGCAAAGGCCTCCAACCTGAGGTCTTTTCCGCATTAAACCAAGAACATCTCCTTAGTCCTTCTCAGGTACTTGAGAATGTTCTTTACTGCTATCCAGTGCTTCTCCCCTGGGTCTGACTGATACCGGCTTACCACACTCAGTGCGTAAGCTACATCTGGTCTGGTGCACAACATCGCATACATTATAGAGCCTACCGCAGAAGCGTAGGGTATAATAGACATGCGTTCCCTTTCCAAATCAGTCTTGGGAGACATCTCTTTGGAGAGGGTGATTCTGTGACAAGCCAGTAGATTACCGCGCTTAGAATCTTCCATACTGAATCTTTTCAGTACAGTGTCGATATACCTGGACTGCGAAAGTCCCAACATCCTCTTAGATCTATCACGATAGATCCGGATCCCCAGAATGTAAGAGGCATCACCCAGGTCTTTCATGGAGAACCTGTGTGACAAGAATCCTTTGACAGATTGTAGCATAGGAATGTCATTTCCTATCAATAGAATGTCATCCACGTACAAGACGAGGAATATGACACTTCTGGCTACAACTTTACTATATATGCACGGTTCATCTGGATTTTTGATAAAGTCATATTCTTTGACTGTCTCATCAAAATAGATGTTCCAACTCCGCGATGCCTGCTTTAGTCCATAAATGGACTTAAGCAGCTTGCATACTTTCCCGCTGCTCCCACTCTGATTGAAACCCTCTGGCTGATCCATATAGACGCACTCTTCTAAATTTTCATTTAGAAAAGCCGTCTTTACGTCCATCTGCCAGATTTCATAATCATGGAAGGCAGCAATAGCAAGAAGGACCCGAATGGATTTGAGCATAGCCACTGGAGAAAAAGTTTCGTCATAGTCCAAACCAGGTCTTTGACGAAAACCCTTTGCAACAAGTCTAGCCTTATAGGTTTCCACCTGTCCATCTACACCAATCATTTTCTTGAAGATCCATTTGCATCCTATGGGTTTTACCCCATCTGGAGCAAAGTCCAAAGTCCATACTTTGTTGGTGTACATGGACTCCATTTCGGTCCGCATTGCATCTAGCCATCGTACCGAGTCGCCGCTCTGGATGTCCTGCTGGAAGTCAGTAGGTTCATCATCATTTATGATGCAATCCTCTCTATCCCCACCTATGAGAAAACCGTAGTATCTCTCAGGCGGATGAGACGGCCTACTACTCCTGCGGAGGGGTGCGGGAATGTCCTGTTCTTCTTGAACTACCGGTTCTACCAAACTTTCAGTATTAGTTTGTGGTTCTGGAATTTCTTCCAGTTCTATTTCTCTCCCACTTGATTCCTTTTCTAAAAACTGATGTTCTAGAAAATGGGCATTACGAGAAACAAATACCTTTTGTTCCTCTGCGTAATAGAATAGATATCCCCTGGAGTTCTTTGGATATCCCACAAATTTACACTTTACTGATCGTGCCTCGAGCTTGTCCACATGCTGCTTTTTAACAAAAGCTGGACATCCCCAAATCTTTATATACTGTAGATGGGGTTTCTTCCCGCTCCACATCTGATATGGAGTGGTAAGCACAGTCTTGGTAGGAACCGTGTTCAAAAGATATGCCGCTGATTCTAGCGCATAACCCCAGAAAGATCGCGGTAACTCAGCATTACTCATCATGGATCGTACCATATCCAATAGGGTTCGATTCCGTCTCTCCGATACACCATTATGCTGTGGAGTGTATGGAGGAGTAAGCTGAGAGAGAATTCCTTTCTCTTTTAGGTAACCTAGGAACTCGGCACTTAAGTATTCACCACCTCGATCAGATCTAAGTGTCTTGATACTTTTGCCGGTTTGGTTTTCTACTTCATTCTTATACACTTGGAATTTCTCAAAAGCCTCAGATTTAAGTTTCATCAGATAAATGAATCTGTATCTTGAGTAATCATCCGTGAAAGTAATGAAATAGGAAAAACCACCTCTTGCATGTGTAGACATTGGACCACATACATCGCTGTGTATGAGTCCTAAAAGCTCGCTCGCTCTTACTCCATGTCCAGTAAATGGAGTCTTTGTCATCTTTCCTTTGAGACAAGATTGACAAGTGTCATAAGTTTGATATTCGAACGAGTCCAAATATCCTTCTCTATGCAACTTAGTCAACCTTCTCTCATTGATGTGACCCAGTCTACAATACCATAAGAAAGCTTTATTTAAATCTGGAGACTTTCTTTTTAGTGTGTTCTGGACATTGAAAATTTAGAGTTGGTTTAAAACATATATACCGTTATTTAGTGTACCGGACCCAATCAAACCATGATTAAGGTGGATGTTAACAACATCTCTTACAAACGTGAAATCATAATCTTTATTTGATAACAAGGAAACTGATATGATATTACACGTTAAGCTTGGTACAAAAAAACAGTTATGTAAAACCAAAATGTGTCCACTCGTCAATCCTAGGTGATAATCCCTGACGGACGCAGCTCCCACGCTAGCTCCGTTAGCAACCTTTAGGGTCATATCACCTTCCTTCAGCACTCTATGGTTTCTCAGTGCCTGCAATGAATTGCAAATATGAGATCCTGATCCGGTATACAATACCCAGAAAGTAGAGTTGATCGACAGACAATTCTCAATTACAAACACACCTGAAGTCGAAGCCACAGCTTGCTTCGGTTCCTGGTTCTTGGCGTTCTACGCCTTGCAATCCTTTTTCCAGTGCCCTTTCCTGTGACAATGGAAGCACTCATCCTGGCCTACTACCGGTACCGCAAACTTTTTCTTTCCCTTCCCTCCTACCTTATTAACACCTTCTCTAGGTTTGGTGGCGACCTTCTTCTTCCTTCCTTTGGCCCTAGCCTTGGACCCGGAAGAAGATGCACCGCTAACAAACATAGCGGGTGTTTCCCTTGTCTTCTGCAAGGTGCCCTCTGCACTCTTTAACATGTTCAGGAGTTCCGGAAGTTCAACTTCTTTTCTTTGAATGTTGAAGTTCAGGATAAACTGGGCGTAGGTGTGAGGAAGGGACTGGAGAATAAGGTCTGTATAGAGCTCATTATCCAAAGTCGTCCCAAGGTCTGCGAGCTCTTCAATATAGCCGATCATCTTTAGGACATGTTCTCCTACCGATGACCCGACAGCCAACCTCGCTCGAAACAAGTTCTTAGAGGTCTCGTATCTTGCTATACGAGATTGCTCTCCATAAAGTTCCTTTGTATGGAGAAATATGCCATCTAGTTCCATATCCTCGTGCCTCCTCTGATGTTCATTGTTCATCGAGTCAAGCACGATGCACTTGGCTTTCGTGCAATCTAAATCCCAGATTTTGCGGATTTCCTTATCCGCATTATTGGATTTGGGACCAGGGACAGCAGGTGCCGTAGCGGTGAGGACGTACCCCAATTTGTCATAGGTCAAAGCCATTTTGACATTCCGCAGCCAATCTTTATAGTTTGGCCCTGTCAGTATATTTTTCTCTAAAAGTAACTTAAGTCCAGTCATTTTCAGGGTCGCTGCAAATAGGAGAGAGAGAAGAAAACTCTTTAGCATGATGCTCTTGCAAGTTTAGAGTGGTTTTTAGTTTATCTAAACTGGATGGCTCCCACTATTTCTCGAATCCTTCCTCAAACCATAAAAGAAGAATTGGCCAGGACCATTCTCACCGTACAATACTTGCTTAACCGTTCAGCCAGGCTAGTGTCGATACTTCGAGGGAGGTTTTCCAACGCTTTCGCGAAGTTCCTTAATTAAATAACCTCTTTTCTCTGGGGGCGTAACCCCGCTGACACCTTTCTTGACACCTACTTGGTTTATAGCATTGATCGTTAAGTGACGAATCTCCTGATAAGTAGCATATACTCACAGTAGGATCGGGATCCAAATATCATTGTATGATAATGTTGAAGGAATCCTACCAACATTCATCAAACTCCAAATGGTATGCAACTCTTTGCAAATTTCAGTTTCTTTAGAAATTCCCGATATATATTTTTCTGCCCCATGCTCTTATGACCTTGGCGTTAGGTCAAAATGTCATAAGTCACATGTCAAGTTCTACCCATCATTATCTTGTCAATTTGAACCCATCCGTATATATCCTTGACATTCGGACAAAATGATAATACGACTGTCCCAAACTAACTCATCTATCTATGCAACAAATGAATACCCAGTAGCTACCAAACACTATGCATTGGCGTTAGGTCAAAATACATAGCTTGAATACTACTGAATACCCAGATGAAATGAGGGAGGGCTACGAATTGTTTTTGCGAAACCGTGAACGTAGTGAACTTGATATAACTGAAGGAACCTGATAGCTTTTAAAAGGAGTGGTTAAAGCTCCTCATTTAAAAATATCTGTTTTTAAAATTAACCGAGTGGTTTCTTTTAAATTGTTCCAACGATTATACTTTTTGGTTTATTTTCTTTGCATTATAAATAATGCGTCCCATCATTAACCTATCATTGCAGAAAACAACGAAAATACAACGTCCTCTTATGCCATCCGCATTCGCCACGGGGTCCCGTCATCACCTGTTAGGTTACTTAACTAACGACAGAGCGGGGGCTGGGCTAGCGCGGGTGTAAAACATAAGTGACGTCTAAATAGCTATCATATATAGATATTGTACATTCGTCAGACGCAATAATAGGCATTCCAGATCACAGATGAACTTTATTGAATTTGCAAGCAATCCGTGTTTGTTTTGAGCCTGCAATAAAAGACAGATTACACAGTTGTGATGAATAGCCATTACCCCACCTAAGACCCCTACGGGTGCGACAAACTACCCGCCCGGCAGTTTGTGCACCCCACCTTGGGTCTGTCCTGTTGGAGATAGTGCCCTCAGAGTCAATTATTAGGTCACAGGTATGTGATTGCAATTATTGATGGAGGACCTATCCCGGTAGGACAGTCTTACTCGAGATGATAGTATGCTATCTGGTTTACCTTTATCATCGTGTACTGTTTTTAGGTGACCTGACAAGTTGCTATTACACGTTGATAGAGCCCCTAGGATTCTTGCTTGACCACCAGCAGTATGAGGGCGATCATATAAGTGGGAGCTGGGGTCTATAAGCATATCCTTAAATGGTCCCTAGTCGTGTGAGTTTCGAGACAGGGCATCGATACTCCAGAGTAGACTAGTGTATACAGTCGAGACCCCGACGAGGGGCGGTGGCCGGTCTCACAAGCCACTTGTGTCAGTTGGATCACCTAAGATGTATACAGGTGCTCATTGGGTTATGAGTACACCGGACAGGACTCGCCAGGAACATGCTAGTTGGTCATATACCAGACGTCAGATGGCAGTTCCCTGGTGACATGTGTGCAGGTTAGTTCATCGACCTGGGGATCATCATTTGTCACGTGTGAGTTCCCACTGTACTTTGATTACTACCCTACCACAGCTCAAAGGAGTCGTGCAAACAGGTTTTAGTTGGGTACAGTCCCGAGCCACATGGAGGCAGTGAGCGTATCTTCAGGGGTTCGTCTCTCCCGGTATTGGGGGTGAGGTCGCGCTTGTTAGTTGTATGTATGCCCTAGAGGCCAGTATTGTACAGATTATGTATATTATATTGGATGCTTGAACATATATAGAGATGACTTTCTTGCTCGACATGATAGTATGCTATCTGGTTGCTCTTTATCTTAACATGTACACTAGTCTCTTTATACTGTCTTATAGTTACATGTTGGTAAAGCCCTTAGGATTTGTACTTGACTACCTGGACTATGATGCAGATCATACTAGTGGGGACATCGTAGTCCATAAGTACATCCTTCAAGGTCCCTAGTCGTAGGTGTATCGAGACGGGGCATCGATATGCCAGAGTAGACTAGCGTATACGCTTCTCGACCCATGTGATGGGCGATGGATGATCCCATATCCATTGGTGTTTGACATCAGAGATGGTATACGGGTGCTCAGTGGAGACTGGGTACACTGGACGGACTCGCCGAGAACTCCCAGATGGTATTATACCTCACGTCAGATGGCAGTTCTCAGGTGACACTTGTACAGGATAGTCTGTAGACCCGAGATCGTCATTGAGTCTTGTGTGATTCCCACTGTGCTTTGATCTCCACCTTACCACGTCCATGAGGGCATGCAAAACGGTGGTCTTTGGGTACAGTCCCGAGTCACATGGAGGCAATGAGCGATAGGAGGGGTTTCGTCTCTCCCGGTATTGGGAGTTGATGTTGCGCTGTGCTCGATTAGCCGTAACAGGGAAGTCCCTGGCCAGGGCTGATCAGAGATTTGCTGGTAAGTGTTATCAGTAGTTTCTCGACCCGTTATGAGCCTCACATCAGCATGACTTATCGGGTTATTGGGGTCTGACGTATACCACCCCTAGACTTGATATGCGACATATCAGACGAAGAGACCGGACTGTATGGTAAGTGTTACTGGTCGGATTCGCAGGAGTGTGAGCGGGCTAGCTCGTCGATCTTCTGATCGCTCAATACCCGGGTGGCCGTTACGTTTAGCAGACCGCTTGCGGCTTGTGGGTGTTTGATATGATCATCATCTGCTACCGGCGTATTGACGAGTCTTTAGAGTCCTACACAGAGGTTTCCTGGTTCAAGCGAAACGAAATAGGAGCACATATGAGATATGTGCAGGACCGAGAATAATGCGTGTATGTGATACCGCATTTCATTCTTGTGATAAATGTTTCGATTGGTTATATTTGATATGACCTAGTTATCGAATCATTGATTCGATAAATCGATACATTGAATACTAGTCGGTTATGTGCGACATGACCGGATCATTGAATCAAATGTTGATTTAATGATTTAATGTATAATTATATATTTGATATATTACTTTGCATTAACTAGTATTGGTTCACTTTAAACGGATTTTTCTCACTTGGATTGCACATTGTATATGTGATATAATTTTGTGCACTTTTTGTATCATGTTTGATGATACTTGATCATTAGTTAAGTATATAGAATTAATCCATGGTTAATTTGATAATTAGGGTTTTGCATATTCATTTATTTATTTTTTTGTTTATTTATTTATTTGAAATGGATTAAGATAAGAATGGTGGCTTTATTTGTTTTATATTGAAGCTTCATGAAGCTTTGACTTTGCTAACCATCCTTATCTTCATGCTTAACCCTAACCCATCCAAGTGACCATGGTTAATTCTCTACACTTAACCCTAGTTTAAGTTATGATAAGTATTTGATTTTCTATTTCTTTTTAATAGGACTTATCATAACTAGCTCATCTTCTTCTTCTTCTTCAAGCTTGCTACATCAATGGCAACTTGAGTTTTAGTGAGAAAATTCCAAATCTAAAGTGAACCCATCTCCTATTTCTCCACCCTCTACCTCTTGCCAAGTTGTTTTGGGTGTTCTCTTCACAAGTTTCACAACTTTGTGAAGTCGGAGCTTGAACTAGTGCAATCTCGACGTAGATCGTCTTTGACACGAAGCCGTCGAACTATTCCGCTCACTTCTCCGATGAAGCCGTCGCGAGAGTCCGAGGTTCGTGATGGACAGCGAGGGGACGACCACATGGAGCTAAGCAAGTGGATATCCGGATCTACAAAGGTTGTAGCATCTCAACTTTAGTTAAAGTGTTAACTAGTTTTCCGTTTCGCCTAAATATCTAGTAAACGATCCGTGTTAGGGTTTCTCGGCACCAATAATTTTTAAATTTGGCATGTTCAATGCCTTATGAGACCTCTATAGGATGCCTAGGAACCCTACAGTGGTATCATTCATGTAAAAACTTGTATGTAATATTCTTTAATTTGGGGCACTTCCAGGTAGCGGAAGCTGTTACCCTTTGTATATTATTTACTTTTCCGCATTAGGATAGACCCAAGGAGGGGAGCACAAGTAACCGGGTTCTGGGGTCCAGTGGGAGACCAACTCGAGGAGTCGAGTCCGGGTCTCCTAACCCTAGAATTGGCAGGGTTGCTTGCTGCTCTCGTAGGGGTCTAGGGGTGTGGGATTGGCTATTCGTTACGACCGTGGAATCCGTGTTTTATACTGGCTCGTATTGAAAACACGGACGTCCTAGTATATCCAATATTTCATATGTTTATTCTGCTGCGATATCTGTGTTGTGACTCTGTGATGGATATAGTATATGGTATATATGATATATTATATAGACGTTACTTATGTTTTACACCCGCGCTAGCCCTGCCCTGCTCTGTCGTTAGTTACCTAACCTAACGGTGCACGAGGGGACATCGAGGCGAATGCGGATGGCATAAGTGTACGTCATATCTATCTGTGATGTTTAGGTATTTAAATGATGGGACTTCATTAATGTGATTAATGAAAGAAAAGAAACCTAAGATATTGTAGAATCAGATTTTAAATAAAACAGGTAGCTACAGTTCTTGCTTTGCACAGCGGTATATATGATATACCCCGCACCTTATTCGATGAGGAAAGGACCGAGATCCCTTCACCGGGAGTGACTCCTTTAGCAATAACTGGCAGATGCTACAGACTCGGTTTGCTTTTGACTGCTTTTGGGTTTTTGCTTTGCATAGCGATATATATGATATATCCCGCACCTCATTCGACGAGGAAAGGACCGAGATCCCTTCGCCGGGAGTGACTCCTTTAGCAAAACTAGAAAAGCCTCAAAATCACTCCATTTCAAAACTTCATTTGATTCTACAACGATATCAAGTTCATTACGCAATAGGTTTTCAGAAAAACCTGACGTAGCCCTCCGCCATTTCAGATAAGTACTAGTTAGTATTCGTGCTACGTTTGTTGACTATGTTAAGGCGTAGTGTGCGGTAGCTAATTAGTGCTTATCTGTATAAGCATATGATGCGATTGGATTAGGGTAGTCGTGCGACTTTGTTGACTATGTTAAGGGTCGTGCGGGTGGGTTTAATTCAATCGGGAAATGACGGGTTGAACTTGACTAGCACTTATGATTTGTTGACTATGTTAAGGTCATATAGCTGCTAGGGGCAAAAGATTATCGGGAATTTCAAGTGTTGAAATTGGCAATGAGATTGCATACCTTCTATGAGATAGTTGGATCCCAATACCCACTGCGAGTAAGAGTTACTCCTGGGAGAGTTTTACACATTGCAATTAGCCGATCAAGTAGGTGTCTAGAAAGGTGTCAACGGGGTTACGCCTCTGGGAAAACGAGGTTTACAGTAATTAGGTTCGTGCGAAAGCACGGGGGACCTCCCTCAAAGTACCGACACTGGCCTGGCTGAAAGATTGGCGAATTTGTAGTGTGTAATTAATCCCGGCTAGTCTTTCCTTTTAGGGTTTGAAGGAAGATTTGATAAAAAGCAGTGGGAGCCATCCTGATTAGATAAGATAATAACCAATCTGATCTTGCACGAGCTTACGCTAAAGTGTTTTCTTCTCTCTTTCTCCAGGTAGCGACCATTTCATGCCTTAATAAAGATAATAATATGGATGTATTGACCGAACCCGCATGTTATACTGTGCTGGGGAACGTTGGTTCCGTTCTTTCTTATAAGAGTTATAGGAATGAACAGGAAATAGGGGAATACCAGGATTCCCATGCCACCCGAATGAAGAAAGTACATGTTGATGCATTTTCTTCGGGTGTGTTCGTTACTGAGAACTGTTTCTCCATTTGCTCTACGTCCTGGGTATTGGATACCGGGTCGGGATCCCATATATGTAATCAGTTACATGGGCTTAAGAAAGGTAGAGAACTTGGAGAAGGTGATAAAGACATTAGAGTTGGAAATGGTGCAATTGTTGCAGCTAAGACTGTCGGGGAATATCACCTTGTATTACCAACTGGTAATACATTGGTTCTGAACGAATGCTATTATATGCCGAACCTGATATGCAACATTATATCGGTTTCTTTATTAAGTAACGAGGGATATAATTTTGTATTACAGGACAATGTTATGAACATTTTCCATAACCAAAAGTTGGTTGGATCAGGCACGTTATGCAATGGCATTTATGTTCTAAATCAATCAACAGTTCTGAGCATAACAAACACACACAAGAGGAAGAGTTCTGAACTCAATGAATCCTTCTTGTGGCATTGTAGACTGGGTCACATCAATGTGACACGACTAGCTAAGTTGCATAAAGATGGATATTTGAAACCTTTCGAATTTTCATCTTATGACACTTGCCAGTCATGTCTCAAAGGCAAGATGACCAAAACTCTGTTTACGGGACACGGAGAAAGAGTTACCGAACTCTTGGGACTGATACATAGTGATGTATGTGGTCCCATGTCTACACATGCCAGGGATGGTTCTTCGTACTTCATTACATTCACTGACGATCTCTCTAGATTCGGATATGTGTTCCTGATGAAACACAAATCAGAAGCTTTTGAGAAATTTAGAGAATATAAACAAGAAGTCGAGAACCAAACCGGAAAAAGTATTAAAATCCTTCGATCTGATCGAGGAGGTGAATACTTAAGCAATGAATTCCTGGACTTCCTAAAAGAGAATGGGATTCTCTCTCAGCTGACTCCTCCATATACACCACAGCACAACGGTGTATCTGAACGGAGGAACCGCACCCTATTAGATATGGTGCGCTCTATGATGAGCACATCTGAGTTACCTATTTCCTTCTGGGGATATGCGCTGGAGACAGCAGCATACCTATTGAATCAAGTTCCATCTAAATCTGTACCTACCACACCATATGAGATATGGAGTGGGAAGAGACCGTATTTTAAACGAGTTAAAATATGGGGTTGTCCGGCCTATGTCAAAAGAAAAAATCCAGACAAACTCGAGGCACGGTCAGTTCTTTGCATGTTTGTGGGATATCCTAAGAATTCCCAAGGATATTTTTTCTACCATGCTGAAGAACAAAAAGTGTTTGTTTCTCAATATGCCACCTTTTTAGAAAAGGAATTTCTTGAAAAAGAAATTAGTGGCAAAGTGGTAGAGCTGGAAGAGGTTCCAGATACACAAACAGTAACTGAAGATTTAGTGGAACCAGAAGATTCAGTAGCTCCCAATGAACCTCAGCCTCTCCGCCGATCTAGTAGGGTTCCTCGCCAGCCTGAGAGATACTACGGTTTTCTCATGGATGGTGGGAGCGAGGATTGCATCATGGAGGATGATGACCCAACTAGCTTCGAGCAGGCCATCACGAGTAGGGACTCAGTGAAATGGCTGGATGCTATGCGGTCCGAGATGGAATCCATGTACACCAACAAAGTATGGACTTTGGAAGTTGCTCCTGAAGGGGTAAAACCTATTGGGAGCAAATGGATCTTCAAGAAAAAAAAAACTTGGTGTAGATGGGAAAGTGGAGACTTTCAAAGCTAGACTTGTAGCAAAGGGTTTTCGTCAAAGACCAGGTGTGGACTATGACGAGACCTTTTCTCCAGTGGCTATGCTTAAATCCATCCGAATCATGCTTGCCATTGCTGCCTTTCATGACTACGAAATCTGGCAAATGGATGTTAAGACCGCCTTTCTAAATGGTGATTTAGAAGAGTGCGTGTACATGACTCAGCCAGAGGGCTTCGTAGACAGTGGGAGCAGCGGGAAGGTGTGCAAGCTGCTTAAATCCATTTATGGATTAAAGCAAACATCGCGGAGTTGGAACATCTGCTTTGACGTCATTATCAAAGAGTTTGATTTCGTCAAAAATCCAGATGAACCTTGTATCTACAAGAAGGTGGCAGAGAGTAAGGTTGCCTTCCTCGTATTGTACGTGGACGACATACTCTTGATAGGAAATGATATTCCTATGCTGCAATCGGTCAAGCTCTTCTTATCACAAAGATTCTCAATGAAAGATCTTGGTGATGCCTCCTGCATATTGGGAATTAGGATCTATAGAGATAGATCCAAACGGATTTTGGGATTGTCCCAATCCAGGTACATTGACACCATACTAAAGAGGTTTAGTATGGAAGAGTCTAAGCGTGGGAACTTGCCCACGATCTCTGGAGTCACTCTCTCCAAAGAGATGTCTCCAAGACTGATTTGGAGAGAGCTCGCATGCAAGGGATACCCTATGCTTCGGCTGTAGGCTCTATCATGTATGCGATGCTATGTACCAGACCCGATGTAGCATACTCACTAAGTATAGTGAGCAGGTATCAAGCTGATCCTGGAGAGAGTCATTGGACAGCTGTGAAGAGCATTCTCAAGTACTTGCGAAGGACTAGAGATATGTTCTTGGTGTATGGTAACGGAGAACTCCAAGTAGAGTCCTTTACCGATTCCAGCTTCCAGAGTGATAAGGACGACTCTAAGTCGCAGTCGGGCTTTGTCTTTACCCTTTACGGAGGGGCGGTTAGCTGGAAGAGTTCCAAGCAGGAAACTGTGGCAGACTCGACGATGGAGGCTGAATACATCGCTGCCAACGATGCTGCCAAAGAGGCTGTCTGGATCAAGAAGTTCATTTCTGAACTTGGAGTGGTTCCATCCATTGAGCGTCCAATACCTTTGTATTGCGATAACAATGGAGCGGTGGCTTTGGCCAAGGAACCCAGGTCCCATCAGCGGTCCAGGCATATTCTGAGGCGGTATCACCTGATCCGGGAGATAGTTGATCGCCGGGAGATCGAGGTCAGGAGAGTTGACACGAAGAACAACACGGCGGATCCACTCACGAAGGCCATTCCCCAGATACAGTTTGAGAGACTCTTCGGGATGCTCGGTATGAGATACTACAGCAGCTGGCCCTAGTGCAAGTGGGAGATTGTTAGTTGTATGTATGCCCTAGAGGCCAGTATTGTACAGATTATGTATATTATATTGGATGCTTGGACATATATAGAGATGACTTTCTTGCTCGACATGATAGTATGCTATCTGGTTGCTCTTTATCTTAACATGTACACTAGTCTCTTTATACTGTCTTATAGTTACATGTTGGTAAAGCCCTTAGGATTTGTACTTGACTACCTGGACTATGATGCAGATCATACTAGTGGGGACATCGTAGTCCATAAGTACATCCTTCAAGGTCCCTAGTCGTGGGTGTATCGAGACGGGGCATCGATATGCCAGAGTAGACTAGCGTATACGCTTCTCGACCCATGTGATGGGCGATGGATGATCCCATATCCATTGGTGTTTGACATCAGAGATGGTATACGGGTGCTCAGTGGAGACTGGGTACACTGGACGGACTCGCCGAGAACTCCCAGATGGTATTATACCTCACGTCAGATGGCAGTTCTCAGGTGACACTTGTACAGGATAGTCTGTAGACCCGAGATCGTCATAGAGTCTTGTGTGATTCCCACTGTGCTTTGATCTCCACCTTACCACGTCCATGAGGGCGTGTAAAACGGTGGTCTTTGGGTACAGTCCCGAGTCACATGGAGGCAATGAGCGATAGGAGGGGTTTCGTCTCTCCCGGTATTGGGAGTTGATGTTGCGCTGTGCTCGATTAGCCGTAACAGGGAAGTCCCTGGCCAGGGCTGATCAGAGATTTGCTGGTAAGTGTTACCAGTAGTTTCTCGACCCGTTATGAGCCTCACATCAGCACGACTTATCGGGTTATTGGGGTCTGACGTATACCACCCCTAGACTTGATATGCGACATATCAGACGAAGAGACCGGACTGTATGGTAAGTGTTACTGGTCGGATTCGCAGGAGTGTGAGCGGGCTAGCTCGTCGATCTTCTGATCGCTCAATACCCGGGTGGCCGTTACGTTTAGCAGACCGCTTGCGGCTTGTGGGTGTTTGATATGATCATCATCTGCTACCGGCGTATTGACGAGTCTTTAGAGTCCTACACAGAGGTTTCCTGGTTCAAGCGAAACGAAATAGGAGCGCATATGAGATATGTGCAGGACCGAGAATAATGCGTGTATGTGATACCGCATTTCATTCTCGCGATAAATGTTTCGATTGGTTATATTTGATATGACCTAGTTATCGAATCATTGATTCGATAAATCGATACATTGAATACTAGTCGGTTATGTGCGACATGACCGGATCATTGAATCAAATGTTGATTTAATGATTTAATGTATAATTATATATTTGATATATTACTTTGCATTAAATAGTATTGGTTCACTTTAAACGGATTTTTCTCACTTAGATTGCACATTGTATATGTGATATACTTTTGTGCACTTTTTGTATCATGTTTGATGATACTTGATCATTAGTTAAGTATATAGAATTAATCCATGGTTAATTTGATAATTAGGGTTTTGCATATTCATTTATTTATTTATTTGTTTATTTATTTATTTGAAATGGATTAAGATAAGAATGGTGGCTTTATTTGTTTTATATTGAAGCTTCATGAAGCTTTGACTTTGCTAACCATCCTTATCTTCATGCTTAACCCTAACCCATCCAAGTGACCATGGTTAATTCTCTACACTTAACCCTAGTTTAAGTTATGATAAGTATTTGATTTTCTATTTCTTTTTAATAGGACTTATCATAACTAGCTCATCTTCTTCTTCTTCTTCAAGTTTGCTACATCAATGGCAACTTGAGTTTTAGTGAGAAAATTCCAAATCTAAAGTGAACCCATCTCCTATTTCTCCACCCTCTACCTCTTGCCAAGTTGTTTTGGGTGTTCTCTTCACAAGTTTCACAACTTTGTGAAGTCGGAGCTTGAACTAGTGCAATCTCGACGTAGATCGTCTTTGACACGAAGCCGTCGAACTATTCCGCTCACTTCTCCGATGAAGCCGTCGCGAGAGTCCGAGGTTCGTGATAGACAGCGAGGGGACGACCACATGGAGCTAAGCAAGTGGATATCCGGATCTACAAAGGTTGTAGCATCTCAACTTTAGTTAAAGTGTTAACTAGTTTTCCGTTTCGCCTAAACATCTAGTAAAAGATCCGTGTTAAGGTTTCTCGGCACCAATAATTTTTAAATTTGGCATGTTCGATGCCTTGTGAGACCTCTATAGGATGCCTAGGAACCCTACAGCGCTGTGTCTAGGAGAGCCATTACACGAAGTCCTTGGCCAAGGCAGGAGATTTACTGGTAGGTATTCCAGTAGTATCTCAGGGTGTTCTGGGCTACACTCCGACACGACTTGTACCGCTTTTGGGGGTCTGACTTTTACCAACCCCCTAGGCCCTCCATGCGATGCTCATAGACGAACGGACCGGACTGTGCGGATATTGTCACTGACAGGCTCAGTAGGGTGTCAGGCTGAGTTCGCTCACAGACGTCCCTTTTAGTCAATACCTGGTAGCCCGTTACGTATTGGCTTATACCTCTGACGTGCTAGTGGTTAAATCCACAACCAAGGTGTTGACGAGTCTTTAAAGTCCCCCACATTCAGTTACTCAGCTTTCGGGCGAAAAGTTGTAGAGGCCGTATGGAGATATGACAAGGTCCGATCAGATACGTGCGGTATTGCACGGATCAGGATCGGACAGTTTGTACTATAGGCCGTATGGATATATGGCAGGGTTCGATCAGATACGTGCGGTATTGCACGGATCAGGATCGAACGGATATTACTAGCCGGCTTTGGTTTAAGCCGGATCCTAGTATAGTACAGTGTAGATTTTGTCTCATTGCATTTGTATTTCGGTCGGAATACAAATGCAGGTGTGTATGCACAGTATCGGGGTTTTCCTGTAATTTATTACGGGACCAGTTTTCTGGAGTTGCCAGTTTGCTTTCTGTTTCGGCCGATTTCCTTTGTATCGTTCATTGGCCGAAGATTGGTGGAGGAGGGCTTATTTGCATTGTTGCAAATAGGCATTTGTGGAGGGGGTCTTTGCATTTTGTTGTATCATGATAGCTTTTCCTTGACCTTGACTTCTAGCTTTATCATGTTGGCTTGACTTTGTAGACAATCATGGTTGTTGATGATTGTTGGTTGAGTATTGGTTTTGGGAGTGATCATTGTTTCTCATCATCACTTGCTTTTCAACCACCTCTTTGTCTTGACTCTCTCTCTCTTGTATGAGAAGAGAATGGCTCCCATTCTTTTGTGTGAGACTCCCACTCTTTAAAACTCCCCACACTTGCCATGGCCGGCCATTTTTTTGAGAAGGGGGCTGTCCCAATTTTGGGAGGGTCATTTTGGTTGATATCATATCATTTTCTACACCAAAATTCCCAAGAAAAACTCCTTGTATCATCCCTCCACCAAAAGGCAACCTCCACTACCCCAAAGTGAGACTTGAGTACTAGATATTCTACAGCAAATCTTGGGCACGTCGACTAGCCAGCTTCGTGCCCGAGTTGCCTCGGCATTGAGGTGGGAGCCCGTAAAAGAAGTAGGCGATGTGGTGCACTTCCGGCGACGAGGAGGAGATGGGACATTCCGCAGGAGATTGGGACGACGACGAGAAGACCGGAGGACTCGGATCTGTCGGTATATCTCTCTTCCCTTTCTTGTAGATAGCTAGGATTAGTTAGTGGTTCGATCCGGGTATTAGTGCGCGGCGGTTTGCCAGTTCAAGAAAATTTAAAGTTTATCACCGCTTCCGCATTTGGCCGTCGGATTGACGGCCGGGGCGCCGCCGTGCACTTACAGTGGTATCAGAGCCTCGCCATTAACTTAGTCTAGCTTGGTTTAATGTGTTTTGCATTTCCGATCGACCAAAATTCCAAAATCTACATTTTTGCTAGCGACAGTTTTCTGTTGAAATTTTTTGGTCTCCAAAAATTTTTCAGGTTGTATAAAATTAATCTACTGGAAACTACTAGGCTACTGTAGAAATTCGACAGGGTGAATCCACAGTGGAGGCGCGGATCCGCGGCCAAAACCCCCTTTGGGCCGCGGTTCCGCCGCACACTGTGGGGATCCCTGCACCAAATTTCTACAGTCTCTTTCTGGGGTTAAAATTGGGGTTTTAGAATATTAATATTGGGCCCAGAATTTCTTGATCTGCTACCGTAATGCTTGGGGGCCCACTTGTTAAAATTTGATTGATCGGATATTTTAAACACATTATTTGACAGTATTTACATTATATCTGCGACCGTGAATGTCACTCAATCAGTAAATCCGGTCTAACTGCTATAGCCCGGTTAGACGGATTTGCGAACGTGACTTTCACGTTGATGTTCTGTTTTTGCTGTGATGTTGCGGATCGGTCGTGGGGATAGCCTGGATGCAATGCTAGTACAGTTGTGGTTGTATTATGTACATTTGATATTGCGGGGCGAGCGTCCGACATGTGGACTGCCGTCACTGCCTGTTTGTATTATTATTTTGGGGCATGACCTGGTTGCGGTCGATGTACCCGTTGTATGTGTATTTTACTTTTTGTACTAGGGTTACCCCGCGGAGGGGTGCACGGATAGCCGGGTTCTAGAGGGCAACAAGCCCGCATCTCATGGCATTGAGACGGAGGGGGCTTCACTCTAGAATTGGCGGGCTATTCGCCGCACTCGTAGGGGGTACAGGTTGACCCAGGAGGGGTGCCCAAGTTGCCGGATTCCGTGAAGTGCTGGGTGGTCCATTCACGTTGCTGAAGGGGGCTGCCTCGCTTCAGGTTTTGGCGGGTGACTTGCCGCGCCCGTAGGGGTCTAGGTTTTCATTGCACAGGCTATCCACACGACCAGGGGAACGTCGGGTTTCAGTAGTGGCTCTGTGAAACCCGGGGATCCCAGATATCTGTATTGTTCTGTGATGCTGTACATTTCTGTGATGTTGCAATTTATCACGCCTTGAGCGAATATAATATATTGGTATATATATTAGTAGATGTTGTATATGTTTTGCATCCGCGCTAGTCCAGTCCCCGCTCTGTCGTTAGTTAGCTAACCTAACGGGTAATGACGGGACCCAGTGGCGAATGCGGATGGCATATACGCACATCAGTATATTTTCGTTCTTTTTTGGTGTGATCAATTGATGGGACTGCATTGATTCGGATCAATGCAAGTTAAAACAAACCTAATCTGATGTTGTTGGAACACTTTTCAAAAAGCTGTTATTGCAAGGACGTTCACTTTTGTTTTGCATCGTGGTATTCAGTTGGAATATCCTGCTCCTCAGTCGATGAGGCAAGGGCCGAGATCCCTTCACCGGGAGTGACCCCTTGGACAGAAGTTTGCGTCAGGGCATTAACTTCACTATAGCCGATTACTTTTGCTTTACATCGTGGTATTCATTTGGAATATCCTGCACCCCATTCTACAGGGAAAGAGCCGAGATCCCTTCACCGGGAGTGACCTCTTTAGCAAAGGTTTTCGTCACTATATTTTTAAAAGCTATCCGTTCCTTCAACGATATCAAGTTCATTACGTTAAAGGTTTTCGCCAGAAACCATTCGTAGCCCTCCGTCGTTTCATATGGGTGGTTAATAGTATTCAAGCTGTGTATGTTGGCCAAAGTCAAGGCACAGTGATTGGTAGCTATTGGGTATTCATATGCAGCATAGATAGATGCGTTGGTTTGGGACAGTCGTACTGCCATTTTGGCCAAAGTCAAGGGAAGGTACGGGTGGATTCAAATTAACCTGGAGAATGACGGGTAGAACTTGACATGTGACTTATGATATGTTGGCCAAAGTCAAGGTCATAAGAGCATGGGGCAGAAATCACATCGGGAGTTTCAAAAGAACTGAAACTTGCCAGATATGCGCATACCTTCTGGAGTGTGACACCGTGAGCGGATTCCGTCACGTTATCATGCGATGATAGTTGGATCCCGATTCCCACTGATGAGTTAGTTTACTCCTCGGGTAACCCCGACTAATTCTTCTTTCAGGTTTGGAGGAGAATTTGAGGTACAGTGGGAGGATTCCAGATTAGATAAATTGGTAACCATTCTGATCTAGGTTAGAGTGCACGCTGAGTGTTTCTTTTCTCTCTCTCTTCGGCAGCGACCATTGACCCAACCCTAAGACTATGACTCAGTGACCAAGTTAACCGAACCTTCTTAAACACTGGCTTTTGGATTATCAGAGTTGCGAACCTCATTGCCACTCCTACTTTTACCCTTTTCTCCAGGACACCCCGTATTACTACGAACGTCTACTTCCATTGGACAAAACCATCGTATGGTTAGATACGAACTCGAAAGAATTTATTCGAGGATGGTTTCCGGTTCTGGAGAAAATGGATAGGACTATTCAGATGTCTTTTCCTTTTACCTTCTCTCAGGTTGCGAGTACTCCTTGGTTTAGGAGATAGTACACCTATTACGCAAATTGGATAGTCTTCTTCCAAACCATAGGCTGGTGCCGACCGGTAGGGAATGAAGGAAACCAATTAGCATAACGATGGTGTGCAGAAGGTATTAAGTTAAGACAAATCAAGGGATTAGTAAGAGGGCAAAGTAAATTGCAACAGATATTCACGACCAAACCAAGTATTTCTTCGCCAATCCTAAATCACCTTTGTATTTCTCCAGGACACTCCGTATCACTACGAAGATCCACAGTATATTGGATACTCCATCGTATGGTTATATACGAACTCGAAAGGAACTTGTTCCAGTTCGGGGATGGATTCTGGTTCAGGAGAAATAGGAATAAGGTTTATTCGGTTGTCTTTTATCTTCACCCCCTCTCATTGCGAGTGTTCCTAGGATTGGGACAGTACACCCATTATGCTTATTGGATAGTCTTCTTCCAAACCATAGGCTGGTGCCGAATGGTAGGGAAGGAAGAAAACCATTTGGCCTAAAGGGGTGTGCAGAAGGTAAAGACTAAAGACATATGAAAGGATTTGGAGAGGTGGCTAAGAATTATACGGTTACAGTCGTGAATCTGGAAGAGGCATTACTAGAAATACCGGAATACCCCATCGAAACATTTCAATGTTTCAGCTTCACTGTGTAGTGTTAAAAGAAAACTGATTTCCCGATTAGATACTTACTCTAGGGTATGTATTTACCAAGTATGGTTCTCACATCTGTATGGTTTTACAGATGATAAGTGGGAGTAAGTTATTGGGAATTGGATGATCATCCTCATTATATCGGGATTCGTTGTAATCGGTGATATTTGAGGAAATCACCTGGGCTGTTTGCCGGTCGGCAAATATTTGGTTTGGAATATCCGCTTTTATGCACCAATTTCAAATTGATATATCTGTACGTCTATTTTCATAGAGTGAGATATACCTTTCTGAAATTATGTCTACGACATTTACCTGTATCAGTGGATGGTTAGGTAAGGAGCATTAAACAGCAGTGTAATTCTTCTTAACCATAAGTACAGTTTTCAACCTACGACACACAGTGAATGAGTTATCAGACTCAAGGGACTTATACAGAGTATTGTATGTTGTCCAGGGTCCATCAGGACAGAAGGGTTGGTCCTCGTACTATATTCGGTTTACTTATGACTTCTCTAGTTTTTAGACAAGTGTTTCGTGGAAAACACAGGGTCCGAATTTGGAGAAGTTATAGGTATTTGAATAGAGTAGAGAACCAGGTATAGCAAGTATCGGGATTCTTCAAAGAGATCGAAGATGTAGATACTTGTGTATGGTATTCAGTTGATAGTAATGATAAAGAGATCCTGCTTCTCTTTCAGGTTACTCATAATTGGAAGCATTCCTAAGTTGAGTAACGCTGATAGGCCTTCTTCCATTTAGTGACATGCACTGGAGACAGTTGCATGATTTGGATCTGGTTCAATTAAATCAGTGCCTCTGGTTCTATATTGGACATAGAACAGTTCATATCTTAACGATGTTAAGGTACGGGGAGTTGCCCGGTTTATGATTAAAACCAGACACTGGACAACTCAAGGCACATTTCTGTAATGGCTGTTTGTGGGTTGACCCAGGCTATGACGCGGGTTGATTTTCTACCATCTAGATGAACAATAGCAATATTGTTCTAGACTCTCCACAGTTTTATTAAAAATGGACTTTTTCAGACAACAGTAGTGGCAGTATGGTAGAACTGGAAGTGATTCCAGAACCGCAAACGATTACTGAATATTTGATAAGGAACCTAAAGATTCAATCTGGTTTGACATTCCATTGGCCACTCCGCAGATAAGGTGGGTAACTTCAGGCATCCGAGAGGTACTCCGGTAGCCTCAAGGACGGTGACAGGGAGGTTCTTGTTTACCCACACTTGCCATTGCTGTTGTTCCAGACTGTGAGACCCGGCAGCAGGATGAGTATAGCGTCGTTCTGAACTCGCTTCAGAAGTGTACGCGTATATGACTCTGCCAGAGGGTTGTCATAGTCAGTGGGAGCAGCGGAAGCATTGGTGGACAAGTAGCTTATGTCTATTTATAGACTAAAGCACATGTAGCGAAGATAGATCATCTATTTCTGACGTGACAGTCATGGGTTTGACTTCACCAGAATAGGGGATGGATCTGTTGAGAAGGTAGTAGGGTGTGATATCCTGGTATTTGGATGACATACACATAGTAGGAAAGGAAACTCGTATACTACAGTCGGTTATACTTTGGTCGTCACACAGTGGTTTCTCCACAAAAGAAATGGATTTTGTATCAGACATACTGGTTACTAGATCTATGGTTTTAGATCTAGATTTGGGTGGTTTCCCAATCTGGGTACTTAGACAGCATTCTAAGGGTATTTAGAATGGACGACTCCTGGCACGGTAGTGTACCTGCAGGTGATGGAGTCACCCTCTCTAAAGGTGTCTTACAGACTAAAGTAGAGAGGGACGTGCATGATTGGCAGATCACTTGCTCAGGGAATTGAGTCAATCATGAGATGTCAAGTACCACACCAGATATTGTTCTTGCACTAGATGCAATAAGTTGACATTAATCCAATCCTGGAGAAACGGTCGGAAGCAGTTTTAGAACATAAGTGGATGTTCTAGGGATATGATAACGACAGCCTCATTCGGGAGACAGTTATCATTCCAGGCTTCCAAGGTGACATGGACGACAAGGAGGTCATCAGAGTTATAGTTTTTCCTTCTGATGAGGGGCAGTATTTTGGACAGGTGGTCCAAGGCAATACTGAGGGTGGCATGGCGCAGGATACTGATTAAGTTCAGTTGACGATACAGTCTAAGAAGTTTGGATTTGGAGTTCATTTATGAGCTAGGTCCCATCAGACATCCAGACACATTCTAAGACAGGTATTGCTCATTTCGGGAGATGGGTTTTCTCCGCGAACTTGAGATATAGAGAGACATAGAAAGAAACAACAAAGCGGATCTACTCACTAAGGCTATTCCTCGAACGCAATAGTTTCGCAAACGAGCTTTGTGAGACTGACTAGTAGAGGAGTTGGGTGTTCGGTATCACACGGGCTGTGAGTATGCGACATCGCAATAATTAGCCTTGAGTGCAAGTGGGAGATTGTTGGAGATAGTGCCCTCAGAGTCAATTATTAGGTCACAGGTACGTGATTGCAATGATTGATGGAGGACCTATCCCGGTAGGACAGTCTTACTCGAGATGATAGTATGCTATCTGGTTTACCTTTATCATCGTGTACTGTTTTTAGGTGACCTGACAAGTTGCTATTACACGTTGATAGAGCCCCTAGGATTCTTGCTTGACCACCAGCAGTATGAGGGCGATCATATAAGTGGGAGCTGGGGTCTATAAGCATATCCTTAAATGGTCCCTAGTCGTATGAGTTTCGAGACAGGGCATCGATACTCCAGAGTAGACTAGTGTATACAGTCGAGACCCCGACGAGGGGCGGTGGCCGGTCTCACAAGCCACTTGTGTCAGCTGGATCACCTAAGATGTATACAGGTGCTCATTGGGTTATGAGTACACCGGACAGGACTCGCCGGGAACATGCTAGTTGGTCATATACCAGACGTCAGATGGCAGTTCCCTGGTGACATGTGTGCAGGTTAGTTCATCGACCTGGGGATCGTCATTTGTCTCGTGTGAGTTCCCACTGTACTTTGATTACTACCCTACCACGGCTCAAAGGAGTCGTGCAAACAGGTTTTAGTTGGGTACAGTCCCGAGCCACATGGAGGCAGTGAGCGTATCTTCAGGGGTTCGTCTCTCCCGGTATTGGAGGTGAGGTCGCGCTGTGTCTAGGAGAGCCATTACACGAAGTCCTTGGCCAAGGCAGGAGATTTACCGGTAGGTATTCCAGTAGTATCTCAGGGTGTTCTGGGCTACACTCCGACACGACTTGTACCGCTTTTGGGGGTCTGACTTTTACCAACCCCCTAGGCCCGCCATGCGATGCTCATAGACGAACGGACCGGACTGTGCGGATATTGTCACTGACAGGCTCAGTAGGGTGTCAGGCTGAGTTCGCTCACAGACGTCCCTTTTAGTCAATACCTGGTAGCCCGTTACGTATTGGCTTATACCTCTGACGTGCTAGTGGTTAAATCCACAACCAAGGTGTTGACGAGTCTTTAGAGTCCCCCACATTCAGTTACTCAGCTTTCGGGCGAAAAGTTGTAGAGGCCGTATGGAGATATGGCAAGGTCCGATCAGATACGTGCGGTATTGCATGGATCAGGATCGGACAGTTTGTACTATAGGCCGTATGGATATATGGCAGGGTTCGATCAGATACGTGTGGTATTGCACGGATCAGGATCGAACGGATATTACTAGCCGGCTTTGGTTTAAGCCGGATCCTAGTATAGTACAGTGTAGATTTTGTCTCATTGCATTTGTATTTCAGTCGGAATACAAATGCAGGTGTGTATGCACAGTATCAGGGTTTTCCTGTAATTTATTACGGGACCAGTTTTCTGGAGTTGCCAGTTTGCTTTCCGTTTCGGCCGATTTCCTTTGTATCGTTCATTGGCCGAAGATTGGTGGAGGAGGGCTTATTTGCATTGTTGCAAATAGACATTTGTGGAGGGGGTCTTTGCATTTTGTTGTATCATGATAGCTTTTCCTTGACCTTGACTTCTAGCTTTATCATGTTGGCTTGACTTTGTAGACAATCATGGTTGTTGATGATTGTTGGTTGAGTATTGGTTTTGGGAGTGATCATTGTTTCTCATCATCACTTGCTTTTCAACCACCTCTTTGTCTTGACTCTCTCTCTCTTGTATGAGAAGAGAATGGCTCCCATTCTTTTGTGTGAGACTCCCACTCTTTAAAACTCCCCACACTTGCCATGGCCGGCCATTTTTTTGAGAAGGGGGCTGTCCCAATTTTGGGAGGGTCATTTTGGTTGATATCATATCATTTTCTTCACCAAAATTCCCAAGAAAAACTCCTTGTATCATCCCTCCACCAAAAGGCAACCTCCACTACCCCAAAGTGAGACTTGAGTACTAGATATTCTACAGCAAATCTTGGGCACGTCGACTAGCCAGCTTCGTGCCCGAGTTGCCTCGGCATTGAGGTGGGAGCCCGTAAAAGAAGTAGGCGATGTGGTGCACTTCCGGCGACGAGGAGGAGACGGGACATTCCGCAGGAGATTGGGACGACGACGAGAAGACCGGAGGACTCGGATCTGTCGGTATATCTCTCTTCCCTTTCTTGTAGATAGCTAGGACTAGTTAGTGGTTCGATCCGGGTATTAGTGCGCGGCGGTTTGCCAGTTCAAGAAAATTTAAAGTTTATCACCGCTTCCGCATTTGGCCGTCGGATTGACGGCCGGGGCGCCGCCGTGCACTTACATGTCCTACGAGCAAAAACAGTAAAATGAAATAATACAACGGTGGCTACAACCGCAACCTGGATGTGCCCCGCAAAATAATATTACAACAAATTACATTTACATCAAATGAATTAAATAATAACCCATCACATATCCCCGGCTATACATCACAACAGTCCAACACAGTTCATATGCACAAACAGATAAAATCCATTTCAGAAATGTGCAACCCCCTGCCAACCGATATACTAGCAGTTAGGGGAGGTTTACGAACACATTATACAATCACAGATATAATCCAACAAGCAAATACTGTATAATTTCGATCGATTAAACACTTTTAATTTTGCTCCAATACTTCTCTGTAAATCTGAAACCTGAGCAAAAATTAAAAATTTCCAGAAAATACCAAATATCACAGAGAAGCAACACAGGAAAATTGGGTTCCTGAATCGCCAACTCGGCGGCGGAATCGCGGCGGATCGGTAGGATCCGCCGCGGTTCCGCGGCGCTTTAGGCGATTCAGGGGCCCAATTTTCTTGGGTGTTCTTCTACTCTCTTTTCAAGCTTTCTGAACCTTCCTGAAAAATTTTTGGACTTCATTTAAAAATCGATAGAAACTCATGATTTCGGGCTTTTCCGGTTTCGTTTTTTCCGTTCGAAATTCATACAAATTTGCAAGTAAGTTATTTATTGTTTAGCGAGGCTCTGATACCACTGTAAGTCGATGTACAACACCCCACGACTTGCGGGGAGGCGGAAATATGAAAAACGATCTTGTTTGTATGCTAAACATCGACTAACCGCATGAATCGAAGCTAAACGATAACTAACATCAAACATACAAGTTCTATACTACTATGTTTAGGGATTATACCTAACGAATCGTGTCCTTCGTCTTTGCGAACTCCACCTCCTCCTCGGCCTTCTCGAAGTAATAGACGATCCACCCGAGAGCTTTACTCCAAGCTTAGCCTCTAAACTTGAGGCAACTAAACTTCTTTAAGTGCTAATCAAAGAAGCTAGGTGAAATAGAGTGAGGGTTATGGTTTAATAAGTCTAACTAATCCTTGTACTCAACACATGAGAGGGGAGGATTAGGGTTTGAAGAGGGAGAGCTTGAGGAGAGAGAAGGTGAACATAATAATCAAGTGAGAATAATGAGTTATGATAATATATATCAAGCATTTCTTTTAATCAAGAAAAGAAAATAAATCAATTTAACAACCATGCTTGATAATATCTAGTGATGATTCATCTCCATGAGTTATTAAGCATTTATGATACATTAATGACATGGATGAATCATCCATATGACTCACTAATCACATTCATTGTATATGCCACCTAAACCTCCTTAGTCACCACCTTCTAGAAGCTTCTCGCGCAATTACGAGAACGCCCCTCCTTTCCGCAAAAATACGGAAAAACTTTAGACTGTATAAATCCAATAACCGGATACCAGTAACTGGCTTAAACCAAAGCCGACTGGAAAAAACTTTCCGAGCGACGTACGTGTGTAAACACACGTACGCGTCCGAACCCTTTATCGTAAAACCATCCGACCTCTATATCGTTTCGCCTGGAGTAGGAAAAATCTCTGTGTGGGACTCTAGAGACTCGACTACTACGCTGGCAGTGGGTTTAACCACAGACCGCAAGCGGCACTAGCTGTACGTAACGGTCCCCAGGTAGATGTCGATAAGAAGGCCGATGAGGAAACCCATCCGAACTCCTACTGAGTCTAATGTGACAATCTCCGTACAGTCCGGTCCGTTCGTCTAAGACTATCGCATATCGGGCCTAAGGGGCGGCAGGCGTCAGTCCCCTAATAGCGGTATAAGTCGTGTCGGAGCGAAGCCCATTACACCCTGAGAAACTACTGGAACCTACCAGCAAATCTCGCTTGCCCTGGCCAGGGACTTTGCGTAATGGCTCTCTGACACAGCGCGATATCAACCCCCAATACCAGGAGAGACGAATCCTGTCTAACCGCCACTGCCTCCAAGTGCTCGGGACTGCACCCAACTGCTACCTGTTTGCACGACTCCTTTGAGCCGTGGTAGGGTAGCAATCTAAGAACAGTGGGACACACTCGAGGCGAAGTAGCAGTGTCAAGTCTGCGGACTATGCTGTACTCATGTCACCTGGGAACTGTTCACCGACGACTGGTATAAAACCATCCAACAATTCCCTGTGAGTCCTGTCCGGTGTACCCGTAACCTAACGAGCACCTGTATACTATCTCCAGTACGACGTACTGACGGCTGTGGGACAGACCATCTCCCCAACTGGGATGAGAAGCGTACACACTAGTCTACTCTGGAGTATCGATGCTCTGTTTCGATAATCCAACGACTAGGGACCTGAATAAGGATGTGCTTGTAGACTACCCAGCCCCCACTAGTGTGACTGCCATCACAACGCTGGTAGTCAAGCAAGATCCTAAGAGCTCTATCAATACGTATACTCACATATTAAGATAGAAAAACCAAGTAGCATACTACCATGTTTAGCAAGACTGTTATATACATGTGAATATCCCAAGCTTCCATTAAGTAATATACAAACTAGTATGATACAATAATGGCCCCTAGGGCGTATACACTAACAGACCTATACCGGTAGGACAGTCTTACTCAAGACGATAGTATGCTATCTGGTTTATTTTTATCATCGTGTACTACTTTAGGTGATGTTATAGATCACTATTGCACGTTGATAGAGCCCTTAGGATTCTTGCTTGACTACCAGCAGTATGATGGTGATCATATATGTGAGAGTTGGGTAGTCTATAAGCACATCCTTAAAGTGGTCCCTAGTCATGGGTGTTTCGAGACTGGGCATCGATACTCCATTAGTAGACTAGTGTATAGATCGAGACCCCGATGAGGGGTGGTGGCCGGTCTCACAAGCCATTGGTGTCAGTTGGTTCACTTAAGACGTATACAGGTGCTCGTTGGGTTATGAGTACACCGGACAGGACTCGCCGGGAACATGCTAGTTGGTATTATACCTGACGTCAGATAGCAGTTCCGTGGTGACATGTGTACAGGTTAGTTCATCGACCTAAGATCGTCATTTGTCTCATGTGAGTTCCCACTATGCTTTGATTACTACCCTACCACGGCTCAAAGGAGTCGTGCAAACATGTTTTAGTTGGGTACAGTCCCGAGCCACATAGAGGCAGTGAGCGGATCGGCAGGGGTTTCGTCTCTCCCGGTATTAGGGGTGAGATCGTGCTGTGTCTAAGAGAGCCATTACACGAAGTCCTTAGCCAAGGCAGGAGATTTACTGGTAGGTATTCCAGTAGTATCTCAGGGTGTTCTGGGCTACACTCCGATACGACTTGTACCGCTTTTGCGGGTCTGACTTTTACCAACCCCCTAGGCCCAACATGCGATGCTCATTGACGAACGGCCCGGACTGTACAGATATTGTCACTGACAGGCTCAGTACGGTGTCAAGATGAGTTCGCTCATCGACTTCCCTTTTGGTCAATACCTGCCCGTTACGTACGGCTAGTACCTCTGACGTGCTAGTGGTTAAATCCACAGCCAATGTATTGACGAGTCTTTAGAGTCCCCCACAGACAGTTTTCAAGTTTCGGGCGAAACGTTGTAGAGGCCGTATGATATATGGCAGGGTCTGATCATATACGTGCAGTAGTGCACGGATCATGATCGGACGGATCATACTAGTGGGCTTTGGTTTAAGCCGGATCCTAGTATTAGATTTGTTGGATTACTTTAGTCTCATCGCATTCGCATTCAGTCGGAATGCGGATGCAGGTATGTATGTACAGGTGAGGGGTATCCTTGTGATCTGTCATGAGTTTAGTTTAGAAGTTGCCGTATCTTTTTATTGTTCCAAACATTTAGATTAATGTTTGCATATAGAAATTATGAGCTAGAAATCATCATGAGGTGCAATTAATATGACATGTTCATTTTAGTGACTCATGGTCTCTTTTTGTGTGAACATGTCATATTAATTGAGTGATTTGAGTGCTGAAATGAGAGGTAGAAAGAGAAGGGGCTGCCATATGAGAGAAGTTAGCTCTTGTATCATTATGCTAGCTCTCATTTCTTCATAACACACATGAGAAAGAAAAAACCACTTCTTCTTCTTCCTCCTCTAGCTCACCATTTCCTCCAATGGTTTCATCTTCAACCTCCATTCATACAATGGATGCAAGAGACAAAGTGATCACAAACATTCTCTACATCACCTTGGACACGTCGGCTAGCGAACTTCGTGCCCGAGTTGCTTCGGATGAACCGGGAGCCTGTAAAAAGACTCGAAGATGTGGTGCCCTCTCTGACGAGGAGATCAAGACCGGAGATGTCGCGAGGAGCTTGGGATGGTGGCCAAAGACCGAAGTACACGGATTGATCGGTATAGCCTTTCCAACCCTTCTCTAGTTTCTGGTTGTAGGTTAATGGTTCGATCCGGGTTTTAAGCATACGATAGCGCCGGTTTCTAGTTTAGAAAAAGTTTTGTTTCCGCATTTTGGCCTCGGAAAGATGGCCGGGGCGCTACCGTACACTTATAATGGCTTGTGAGACTGGCCACCGCCCCTCGTCGGGGTCTCGATCCGTATACACTAGTCTACTCTTGGAATATCGATGCCCAGTCTCAAAACTCTCATGACCAGGGACACTTTAAGGATGTGCTTATAGACCACCCGGCTCTCACGTATATGATCGCCATCATACTGCTGGTAGTCAAGCAAGAATCATATGGGCTCTATCAACATGTAATAGTGATCTGTAATGTCACCTGAAGCATATACACGATGATAAAGACAAACAAGATAGCATACTAACATCTCGAGTAAGACTGTTCTACCGGTATAGGTCCTCCCTCAATCTTTGCAATCACGTGCATGTGATCCAATAATTGACTTGAAGGCACTATAGCCAACAATCTCCCACTTACACTTAAGGATAATTATTGCGGTGTCACATACTCACAGCCCGTGTGATACCGAACACCCAACTTCTCTACTAATCAGTTTCACAAAGCTCGTTTGTAAAACTATTGCATTTGAGAAATAGCCTCAGTGAGTGGATCCGCTACAATATTTCTTTCTATGTCTCTCTTTATCTCAATTTCGGGAAGAAAACCATCTCCCGAAATGAGCAATACATGTCTTAGAATATGTCTGGATATCTGATGGGACCCAGTTCACAAATGAACTCCAAATCCAGCAAACTTCTTAGACTGTATCGTCCACTGAATTTAATCAGTATCCTGCGCCATGCCTCCCTCAGTATCCGCTTGGACCACCTGTCCAAACTACTGCACCTCAAAAGATGGAAAACTATATCTCTGACAGTCACTCTGTCATCCAGGTCACCTTGGAAGCCTGGAATGATAACCGTCTCCCGAAGGAGGCTGCCGTTACCATATCCCTAGAACATCCACTTATGTTCATAAACTGCTTCCGAATGTTTCTCCAGGATTGGATTAATATATAAACTTATTGCGACAAGTGCAAAAACAACATCTGGTGTGGTACTTGACATCTAATGATTGACTTAATTGCCTAAGCAAGTGATATGCCAATCATGCGCATCCCTTTCCCCTTTAGTCTGTAAGACACCTTTAGAGAGGGTGACTCCATCACCTGCAGGTACACCACCATGCCAGGAGTCGTCCATTCTAAAACACCTTTAGAATACTGTCTAAGTACCCAGATTGGGAAACTACCCAAATCTAGACCTAAAACTATAGATCCATTTTCCAGAATGCCTGATATAATATCCATATCCTATGTGAAGAAACTACTGTATGACAACCTCAGTATAACCGATCGTAGTGTAGGAATTTCACTTCCTACAACTGTATGTCATCCAAATACCAGGACATCACACCCTACTACCATCTTAACGGATCCATCTCCTATTCTGATGAAATCAAAGCCCCTGACTGTCACATCAAAAATATATGATATATCTTCGCTATACTCGCTTTAATCTATAAATAGACATAAGCAACTTGTCCACTATGCTTCCGCTGCTCCTACTGACTACAAAAACCCTCTGGTAGAGTCATATACATGTGCACTGCTAAAGCTAGTTTAGAACGACGCTATACTCATCCTCATGCCGGTTCTCATAGTTTAGAACAGCAGTAATGGCAAGTCTGGGTAAACAAGAACCTCCCTGTCACCGTCTTTGAGGATACCGAAGTACCTCTCGGGCGCCTGAGGTTACCCACGATATCTGCGGAGTGGCTAATGGAATGTCAAACCCGATTGAATCTTTAGGTTCTATTAAATTTTCAGTAATTGTTTGTGGTTCTGGAATCACTTCCAGTTCTACCATAATCCCACTACTGTTTTCTTAAAAAGTCCATTTTACTAAAACTGTGGCGAGTCAAGAACAATATCACTATTGATCTTCCAGATGGTAGAAAATTAACCCTCGTCATAGCCCGGGATAACCCATAAACTGCCATTACAGAAACGTACCTTGAGTTATCCAGAGTCTGGTTTTAAGCATAAGCTGGACAACTCAATATACCTTAACATCGTTAAGATATGAACCATTCTATATACAATATAGAAACAGAGACACTGATTTAATTGGAACCAGATTCAAATCATGCAGCTGTCTCCAGTGCATGTCAACTAAATGGAGAGAGGCTGATCTGCATTACTCAACTTAGGAGTGCATCCAGATATGAGTAACCTGAAAGAGAAGCAAGTTCTCAAAACCATTATTATTAACTGAATACCACACACAAGTATCTACGTCTTTGATCACCTTGAAGAATACTGATATTTGCAACACGTGGTTCTCTACTTTATTCTTATACCTATAACTTCTCAAAACTTGGACCTTGCATTTCTATGAAAGACTTGTCTAAAACTGGAGAAGTCACAAGTAAATAGAATATAGTACGAGGACCAACCCCTCTGACCTAATGGACACTGGACAACATACAAACTTTGTATAAGTCTCCTGAGTTGAATAACTCAAATCCTGTGCGTCGTAGGTTGAAAACTGTTCTATGGTTAAGAAGAATTACACTGCTGTTTAATGCTCCTTACCCAATTATCAACTGATTTAGGTAAATGTCATGGACATAATTTTAAAAAGTTATATCTAACTTTATAAAATAAATGTACAGATATATCAATTTGAAATTGGTACATAACAACGGATATTCATAACCAAATATTTGCCGTCAGGCAAAACCCCAGGTGATTTCCTTAAATATCACCAATTACAACGAATTCCGATATAATGAGGATATAATCACCTAATTCCCAATAACTTACTCCCTCTCATCATCTATAAAATCATACAGACGTGAGAATCAAACCTGGTAAATACATACCCTGGAGTAAGGATCTAATTGGGAAATCGGTTTTCAATAAATAACGCATAGTGAAACTGAAACATGAAAATGTTTCGAAGGGGTAGCCGCGTATTCCCAGTAATGCCTCTTCCATTATCCAGATTCATGACTGTAACCGTATATTTTCTTACCATCTCTCCAAATCCTTTTATTTGTCTTTATTCATTAGCTTCTGTACACCACCCTTAGGCTAAATGGTTTTCTTCCTTCCCTACTGTTCGGCACCAGCCTATTGTTTGGAAGAAGACTATCCAATAAGCGTAATAGGTGTACTCTCCTAATCCTAGGAGCCCTCACAATCTGAGAGAAGGTAAAGATAAAAGACAGCCGAATAATTCTTATTCTATTTCTCCTGAACCAGAATCCATCCTCGAACTAGAACAAGTTCCTTCGAGTTCGTATGTAACTATACGATAGATTATCCAATAAATGCGGATCTTCGTAGTGACATGGGATGTTCTGGATAAATCCAAAGGTGAAGTAGGAGCGGCGATGAAATACGTGGTTTCGTCATGAATAATAGCGGTCGCAATTTACTTTTCCCTCTTTCTAATCTCTTTATTTTGTCTTCACTTATTAGCTTCTATACACCACAATTAGGCTAATTGGTTTTCTTCCTTCCCCACCTTTCGGCACCTGCCTATGGTTTGGAAGAAGACTATCCAATAAGCGTAATAGGTGTACCCTCTCCTAATCCTAGGAGCCCTCAAAACCTGAGAGAAGGTAAAAGGAAAAGACAGCTGAATAGTCCTATTCATTTTCTCCAGAACCGGAAACCATTCTCGAATCTGAAACAAGTTTCTTTGAGTTCGTATGTAACTATACGATGGTCATATCCAATAGATGTGGATCTTCGTAGTGATAAGGAATGTTCCGGAGAAAAAGCAAAGGGTAAAAGTAGGAGTGGCAATGAAGTATGCAACTCTAACAATCCAAAAGCCAATGTATTTTAAGAAGGTTCGGTTAACTTGGTTACTGAGTTATAGTCTAGGGTCGGGCCATGGTCGCTGCCAAAGAAAGAGAGAAAAGAAACACTCAGCGTGCACTCTAACCTAAATCAGAATGGTTAATCACTTTATCTAATCAGGATGTCTCCCACTATATCCTCAAATTCTCCTCTAAACCTAAAAGAAGAATTAGTCGGGATCGCCTAAAATCACCCGAGGAGTAAACCAACTCATCAGTAGGAATCGGGATCCAAATATCATCGTATGATAACTTGATGGAATCCACTCAAGTTATCACACTCCAGAAGGTATGCGCATGCTTGACAAGTTTCCTGTATGTTTGAAACTCCCGATGTGATTTTTACCCCATGCTCTTATGACCTTGACTAAGAACAACAAATCATAAGTCACATGTCAAGTTCTACCCGTCATTGTCCAGGTTAATTTGAACCACCCGTACTCGCCCTTGACTAAGGCCAACAAGGCTGTACGACTTTCCTAAACCAACACATAGATCTATGCAATAGAAAGGTAACAAACAGCTACCATATACTATGCCTTGACGAAGGCCAACAAATATAGCATGAATACTAAGTGCTACCCGTCTAAAATGATGGAGGGCTATGAATGGTTTTTGGCGAAAAACCTTTAACGTAATGAACTTGATATCATTGAAGAAACCAGATAGCTTTTTACAAATATATAGTGGCGAAAACCTTTGCTAAAGAGGTCACTCCCGGTGAAGGGATCTCGGCTCTTTCCTCGTCGAATGAGGTGCAGGATATTCCCACTGAATATCTCGATGCAAAGCAAAAAGTAATCGACTATAATGAAGTTATTACCCTGACGCAAACTTCTTCCCAAGAGGTCACTCCCGGTGAAGGGATCTCGGCTCTTGCCTCGTCGAATAAGGTGCTGGATATTTATAACCGAATACCGCTGTGCAAAACAAAAGGAAACGTCCTTGTAATAACAGCTTTTTGAAAATTGTTCTAACAACATCGAATAGGTCTGTTTTCCTTGCATTGATCTGAATCAACGCAGTCCCATCAATTAATCACACCATAAAATAACGAAAATATGATGTGTGTATATGCCATCCGCATTCGCTACTGGGCCCCATCATCACCCGTTAGGTTACTTAACTAACGACAGAGCGGGGGGCGGGCTAGCGCGGGTGTAAACATATGCAACATCTACTAGTATATATATAGAAATATATAATAATCGCTCCAGGCATGATAAATGCAACATCACAGATAAGCGATAAGCATCACAGAACAATACAGATAATCTGGGAGCCCCGGGTTTCCTTTGAGCCGCAACTGAAACCCGATGTTCCCATGGTAGTGTGGATAGCCTGTGCAATGAAAACCTAGACCCCTACGAGCGCGGTAAGTTACCCGTCAAAACCAGAAGTGAGGCAGCCCCCTTCATCAAAGTGAATGGGCCACCCGGCACTTCACGGAATCCGGTAACTTGAGCACCCCTCCTTGGGTCAACCTGTACCCCCTACGAGTGCGGCGAATAGCCCGCCAATTCTAGAATGAGACCCCCTCCGTCTCAACGCCATGAGATGTGGACCCGTTACCCAACAGAACCCGGCTATCCGTGCACTCTATCGTAGGCTAATCCTAGTACAGAAAAGAAATATATATACAACGGTGACATCGACCTCAACCCAGTCATGTCCCAAACAAATAATATACAAACAGGCAGTGACGGCAGTCCACATGTCGGACGCTCATGCCGCGATATCAAATGTATAAATAAAACTAAACTGTACTATCGTTGCACCCAAGCTATCCACCACGACGATTCCGCAACACAGCACAACACAGAACATCAACGTGAATGTCACGTTCGCAAACCCGTCTAAAAGAACTATATCAATTAGACAATTTGTACTGCTCTAATGACATTCACGGTCGCAGATAGTAATACATGTACTGTAAAACTTTAAACAGTATTAGAAATATCAACTTCGAAAACACCCCGAATAGCCCCCAAACAACTAGATAAAACCATATCCAAACTGGGCTAAACAAGCAATACCATTGAACTAATATTCCAGAGACTAGACCACGCCTAAAATACGAAGTTCCTAGTCCTCTACAAAACCGGCCAGGCCGAAGTTTCTGGCAATCTCGCCGGCCCAGTATTGGATTTTGGGGCTCGTGTTTGGTGTGTGTTCTAGTAGTTATATAGGTAGTCTTCTGCAGTTGCTTAAATATTTTTAGAAGACTATATAAAATTCGACAGAGAATGGAATATCATTGGTATTGTTTCGGAGTTGTTTCGGTTTCGATACTTTAACATTATCTAAACCAACTAGCATGTGGTTAATGGGTTGGCTCTGATACCATGTTGGATTACGGCAGTGCCCCGGCCATCAATCCGTGGCCAAATACAGAACAAAAACTTTTTAGAAACCGGTGCTAACGGAACCCTAATTTACGCATCGTACCATTAACCCTATACTAGTACTACGAAAGGAGTTTAGAGAGATTATACCAATTGATCCGTGTCCTTCGGTCTTCAACCTCTGTCCCAAGCTCCTCGCGGCTTCCCCGATCAAGTTTGATCTCTGGTCTCCCCACATCGAAGAAGATCCACGTCGAGGGTTAGTAATACAGGCTCTCGCCTCAAAACCGAAGCAACTCGGGTATCTAGTTTGCTAGCCTAGATAGCCAAGATGAAGTAGAGAGTGTGTGTGAATACTTTTTCTCAATACACCCATGGATTCTCAACTCATGAGACAATAGGGTGGAGGTTGAAGAAGATGCCTAAAGATGAAGAGTGTGAGCTCAAGAAAAAGCAAGTGAAGAAAAAATGAGTGTTGTGTGATCTTTTGTGAGCTTGCAACTAAAGAAAAAATCCCACACCAAAAAGGATCTGCCACCTCACAAAATATCTCACAACTAAATATCCTAGCCATGACAAAATGAATCCACACATGATCCAATACCATGAGTCACTAAGTGCATGCACTATGAATCAATGCCCAAAGCCAATACTCACACTCACACTTTCCACCTCATTAAACATTAACCTAAATGTTTAATCCACAAAAGAAATGGCAACTCTAAAGTAATCTTCTAACAAAATTACAAGAATACTCCTCATCCGTATATATATACCCGCATCTGTATTCCGACTGAATACGAATACAACGAGATGAAAGTAATCTAACAATATAATACTAGGATCCGGCTTAAACCAAAGCCCACTAGTATTATCTGTCCGATAATGATCCGTGCACAAGTGCACGTATATGATCGAACCCTACCATAAAACCATATGGTCTCTACAACATTTCGGCCGAACCAGGGAAACCCTCTGTGTGGGACTCTAAAGACTCATCAATATGCTGGCAGTGGGTTTAACCACAAGCACGTCAGTGGCACTAGCTGTACGTAACAGCTTCCTAGGTATTGAGCGAAAGGGAGGACGACGAGCAAACTCATCCTGAAACCCTACTGAGCCCGACAATGACAATATCCGTACAGTCCGGTCCGTTCGTCTATGAGTATCGCATATCGAGTCTAGGCGGTGGATAAAGTTAGACCCCTAATAACTTGATATTCAGTGTCGGCATGAAACCTATCACCACATGAGAAACTACCGATCCTAGATCAGTAATTCTTAACTACCTTAGCCAAGGATTTCTGGTGATGGCCACCCGTGCACACCGCGAGATCAACCCCCAATACCGGAAGAGACGAATCCCCTGACGATCCGCTCACTACCTCCATGTGGCTCGGGACTGTACCCAACTAAAACCTGTTTGCACGACTCCTTTGAACCGTGGTAGGGTAGTAATCAAAGCACAGTAGGAACTCACACGAGACAAATGACGATCTCAGGTCGATAGACTAACCTGAACACATGTCACCAGGGAACTGCTATCTGACAATAGGTATAATACCAACTAGCATATTCCCGGCGAGTCCGTCCGGTGTACTCATAACCCAATGAGCACATGTATACATCTTAGGTGAACCAACTGACACCAATGGCTTGTGAGACCGGCCACTGCCCCTCGTCGGGGTCTCGATCCGTATACACTAGTCTACTCTTGGAGTATCGATGCCCAGTCTCGAAACTCCCATGACCAGGGACACTTTAAGGATGTGCTTATAGACCACTTAGCTTTCACGTATATGATCGCCATCATACTGCTGGTAGTCAAGAAAGAATCCTATGGGCTCTATCAACATTTAATAATGATCTGTAATGTCACCTGAAGCATGTACACGATGATAAAGACAAACCAGATAGCATACTATCATCTCGAGTAAGACTGTTCTACCGGTATAAGTCCTCCCTCAATCATTGCAATCACGTGCCTGCGATCCAATAATTGACTTGAGGGCACTATAGCCAACAGTTTTCAGTGTTTGTGGTGCTCAAATGATATCTGCTATAACTAGTGAATTCTGAAAAATATTCTAAGAGTTTTCTGAGATAGTGAGCATAACTAGAGACCACACCCCAAGCCCGTACCCATCTGAATTTCTTTTGGCTGTAGATTTAATGGTTTAGGCCACAATTTGTGGTTTGGGTTTTGAGTTGGGTCTGGGGTTTTTACAGTAGCTCCTAGACATCCCAAATTAGACTATTGTATACTTAATTTTGTCCCAGGTTACTTGTATGAAAATCTGGAACACTTATCCTATAAAAGTTTAATGTTTATGTTTTAAAAACATAAGTTTTGATTTTCGTTTTTGCTGATGGTAGTTCGATATTGATAGCACGCGTTAAAAATACGTAGATCGTACGTTCTAGTCTATATGCGTTAGAAGTGTAGTAATGTTTGCGTTTCGATTCTAATTTATGTGTTTGGTTTAATGTATAGGATCGGTCGTAGAGACGTTCGACGCGGCGAAGAAGGGCAAGGCATTTGTGAGCTTCGTCTAGCACGTATTGATATTAAGTGAGTAGGGGGACATTTACAAGTGGGAACTCGGGCGGATAGTGTATACCACCCCGACTACCAAAAGCTTTATAAAACTCCGTATCGGTTTTTAAATACTATTAGCGATACGTAACTGCATTTCTATGTCATATGCATTACATTGAGTACCATACCATCCTTAGTGTATAATCATACTTACTAGAATAGATATATTGGATAGAACATAAGCACAATACTAATGATTCCATGTTGCACAGTTCACAGACTCGCATGCTATACTACATATCATTAGTACTGCCATGACACGTAGAATTGTTATGTTTAACTGTATTACCATGTTTCATGATAGTATTAGTTTCTATTTACCATATTCTATTATTCGAATGCTATAGTCCATTTAATTACATGTTATAGTTGCCAAATATTGCATGAATGAATCATTCTTAGTTGATATCATAGCTTTGATAAAGAAATCGCGGGTATCTTTTATAAAACGGATTTTGTTTTCAAAAGTGTGGTTTTCTCGTGATATGATGATTTGGCGTCCACCATGAGTTTTGGTTTTCATGATGAGATATCTGAATCGAGAGAGGGGTTAACCAATTACGGATACATGGTAGACCCAGTACGACTCCGAGGGGAAGGAAGACCGTAGGGAGGTACGGGGAGCCTAGCGAGGATGATCGATACTGGAGGTGACATTAGAGTGTGGCGGATATCCGGAGGCTTCCAACCATTGCTGAGTTGATATCATGAGAGGACCAATCGGTTAGACGGTGCCTACGATATCTAGATTTCTAATGTCGATGATGGACACGAGTTTGATGAGGATTTTGAGGATGATTGATATTCTTCTTATATGACTTTATTTATATCGCACTTTCATTCATTACTATGCTTATCATATCATATCTTGTGATGTATACTTCTATTCACTGAGTTGGCAACTCACCCCCGTTGTGCCTTAGCTTCTTACAGGACGGACCGCATGGACACTTAGCGGCGTCGCGGACACATACCTTGGGGTTCATCGCATATTTTGCCTAGGTGGATTACATGCATAGTAACCGCCTCTTTTTCATATGTTGTACCTTGTATCTAGTGTCACTCCATCAGACCACCCATATTTTTTTTACTTAGATCGAGTTGTGACTTTATGTATAATCTTTTGGGTCGAACTCGGATCGAGTCGACTAGTTAGCTTTACTTACGCAGTTTATTTATATATTTGTTTGTGATTCTTCGCCTTCGAGCGTCGTATATAACTACGTGGTTGTGATTCCACCGATTGGCGTTGAGATAGCTCCCAAGTGGGAATGCCGTTATATTATATGTTTATGTACCTATTTTTATCAAAAATTATAAAGGTGGTGCTGCCGAAATTTCAAATAACGAAAAAAATTTCAATCCTATTTCAAAACACTTGACATATGCATAGTAACATTTTCAACCCTATTTCAAAACACTTGACATATGCTTTTAGTAGCAGTATCATATAGTAACTATAATCGGCTAGGAAAGTCACCATTTAAGAATCATTGTTAAACAGAGTCCATGATAATATGCGTCGAAACCTGCTATTATGCTTGCGGATTTAAGGACTTTGGAGATCCGCACGACATGATCCCGGTTTATGGACATAGTGGTCCACTCTAGTTTTAAGGACTTTGCGGTCCATCGTTGCCCGTGAATAGTGTATGGCAAGCTAGTTTACTCGCCATAGGACTGCAGAGGAGAATTATCGACTTCAATGTCATAATTTGTTGGCTTCTATGCCACGATGGTTGGCCATGGATTGTATATGAAAGGTTATTTTATATCAACCTGCCGTAGGGAGATATTAGTTTAGGGTCATCTTGGACCAGACGGTAGTTTAAGGTTGTCCCAGATCAGATAGTAGTTTAAGGTCATCTCGGACCAAGCAGTAGTTTGGAGTCATTTCAAACGTAGTATTAGTTTAAAGTCATTACGGACCACAGTAGCTTAAAGTCGTCTCGGACCGCAGTAGTATAAGGTCGTCTCAGGTCACGGTAGTTTAAGGTCATCTCGGACCACAGTTATATTGGTTCATCAAGCATGATATTTTTTCAGAAATCGACCGTTGATGGGAGGCATTGGCCTTGCACTACTCATGTCGATCAATTAGTAAGCTCCACCTCAGAAGACTTTTTCAATAACATATGTGCCTTCATAATTAGGCTCGAATTTCCTGCGTTTGACACGGTTCGAGATGATAGGTCGGCATAAGACAAGCACTTACTCATTCTTTTGGAATGAACGTTGTCGCCCCATTTTAGCATAGGCTTGTGACATCAGTCTCTTATAGACTTCCATATTTTGTTATGCCATCAGGCGGATCTCGTCTAAAGCATCCAGCTCATTGAGGTGGAGTTAAGCATTCTATTCAGAAGTTAGCCCGTGTTGAATAGGAATATGGAGCGAAAGAACTTCAATCTCCACCAGTAATACGGCTTCGGTTCCGAATACCAGCAAATAAGGGGTTGCCTTGGTGGCCGTCCTATATGTGGTGCGATATGCTCATAAGGCTTCTAGTAGTCTCTCGTGCTGGTCACTTTTATTTTTAGAGACCATCTTCTTTTAGCAGTTTGATGAGAGGTTTGTTGAATGCCTCGGCTAAACCATTAGCGCGTGGATTGTAGATAAATGAATATCTCCAATCTATTTTGTGTTGGTTAGAGAAGCGGCTTATTTTGAAGCTTTTGTATGCCAGTCCGTTATTAGAAATTGTATGTCATGGAACACCAAAGCGGTATATCACATTTTGTTTGAAGAAGCGTAAGATATTTTATGTCTTCACTTCCTTAAATGCTATAGCTTTGGCCCACTAGGAAAAATAGTTGGTGGTAGCCAGGATAAACCTGTGACCCCCAGATGACGGTGTGTCAATAGGCCCGACGATATCGGTTGCCCACATCTCAAAAGGCCATGATACTACAGTTGGATGTAGAGAGTTTGGGTGTTGATGAATGAAGTCACCATGTATTTGACATGCGTGACATCTTTTTGCGTAGTCCATGCAGTCTTTTATCATAGTGGGCCAGTAATAGCTCATTCTTTTTATTTTAAGTTTTATCTTGGGTCCATCCTGGTGTGCACCATAAAGACCGTCATGGACTTCGCTATAATTGGTCAAAGGATCTTCGATATAGGGTGTCACTGACGTATGCGTACGACAATGCTCTTTTCAAGAGTTGTCATCTTTGCGACTTGTCCTCAAGGAGCTCCTTGTATTTGAAGTAGTCGATGAATATCTGGTGCCAATCTTCCTCTTGTGTGGCTGCCATCACTGACGAGTCGGGTATGTCTTCGGCTGATATTTCAGGGAATTCAAACGGTGCTATTATCTTCCGATTTTAGACCATTATTATTATTTCGTCGTTACTTTCATCAGCTAGCTCTTTTGCCAATTTTTCAAGAACATCAGCTTTTCTATTCTCTATTCGAGGAATGCTTTCTAACGTGAACATTGGGATTTTCTTCAATTGTTCTTGAACCTTCTTTTCATATTTGGTGAGTTAAGATTTGTATATGTTGTATTCGTCGTTGACTTGGTTGATGAATCTCCATAGATACGGACATTCTGTATCTTCATGTTTATGGCCATCTCAAGACTGGTAAGAAGCGCTTCATATTATACTTCATTGTTGGTTCTAAAGTCAGACAGAGCCATGGAATAGCGCAGGATCTCTCCTTCTGGAGTGAAGAAAATTAGACCGATCCCTGCTTGGACTTTGGGCAAGCCATTATCGTCGATCCTTATAGAAAAGGCTCCATCGAAGTACATTTCCCAGCAATCTACTTCTTTATTGTTGTCTTATTTGGTAGCGATTATGCCCAGGACATGTTCGTCGGAGAGCTCGCAGTTGAGTGGAGAGTCGTCTGCAATTGGATGTGCTGCCAAAAAATCAGCTATCGCTTGTCCTTTGATTGCCTTTGAGGTATGTACGTGATTTCAAATTCCATTAAAATCAATGCCCATTTAGCCAGTGATCCAGTTAGGACGGCTCTCGTCATCAAGTACTTGAGGGGGTCTATTCTTGAAATCAATAGAATTTTATGTGATGTTGCATAGTGTCGAAATTTCGTTACAGCGAACACTAATGAGAGGCAGTGCTTCTCAATAGGGTAGTAATTATTTTCTGCTCCTATTAACACCCGGCTTAGGTAATATAAGGAATTTTCCTTATTTTCATCATTATTTTGAGCAAGTAATGCCCCTAGGGAACTTTCCAATGCCATCGTATAGAGGATCAATGGGCGTCCTGGGATTGGAGCAGCTAAAACAGAAGGCTTGAGCAAGTATTGCCTGATATCCTCGAATGCCCTTTGACATTCGTCTTCCCAATTGAATGGGGCATCTTTCATCAACAATCGACTGAAGGTTTTGTAAGTCGATATCGCACACTCCACAGGGTTTGTAGAGAGGCGGAATTAACAAAAGAAACAATTTTATAGCAAGCTACATCGATTAAACTTCCAAGATCTACCATAAGCCCTAACTAGTAAAACTCACAAAGGTTCTAATCTACTATGATAGAGATTTATACCTTTATGATTCAAGTCATTCGGGTCTTCTTGTCCTCTTCTTGAGCTCCTCTTTCGTCGGGATCAAGCTTGGTCTTCGGCCTCCTTGAGTCGAAGACGATCCACCTGAGAGTCTATATGGTTCAAGCTCTAACCTTAAGAATGAGATAACTAAAGTACCTAGTTTGCTAATCTAGGTAGCCTAGAAGATATAGAGTGTTAATTGGACTAATTTATCTCAATAACCCTAGGTTTCTCAACACATGAGAGTATTAGAGTTTAAGGAAGAAGAAGAGAGCAAAGGAGGAGAGAGAATGTCAAATGTAGAATGAATTGAAGAATTGCTAAGTTCAAAACTATCAAGCATTTTATTGTCAATAAAATATAGTAGCCATGCTTGAATAGTAATGACAAATGAATAAAGAAAAGAAATAGCCATGTTTCATACCATGCTTTGAAAAACCTCATCCCTCCACCTCATTATCTATTTTCAATAAATAGATATAGCATAAATGAGGTGTCTTCTTCTAGAAGTACTCTTATGAAAATACAAGAATGCCCCCACCGTATATACATGCCCGTATTCGTACTACAAAAATACGAATACCAAGAGATAAAAATAATCCAATAATATGATAATAGAATACGGATTAATCCTAAGCCCGCTAGTATTATCCGTCCGAACAAAATCCGTGTAGCTAGTACACGTATATGATCGGAACTATGCACGTAAAACCATTCGGCCTCTACATCGTTTCGCCTGAACCAGGGAAACCCTCTGTGTGGGACTCTAAAGACTCGACAGTACGCTGGTAGTGGGTTTAACCACAAGCCCGTCAGTGGCACTAACTGTACGTAACGGCTACCTAGATACTTGTCGAAAAGAAGGCCGATGAGAAAACTCGTCCAAACTCCTACTGAGCCTGTCTATGACAATCTCCGTACAGTCTGGTCCGTTCGTCTGAGAGTATCGCATACCAGGTCTAGGGGTAGAAAATGTCAGACCCCTAATAACCTGATAAGTCATGCCGATGTGGCTCAAGACCAACCGAGAATCTACTGATTTAACTATCAGTAATTCTCAATCCGTCATGACCAGAGACTTATGGTGTTGGCCAACCGAACACAGCGCGATATCAACTCTCTATACCGGGAGAGACGAATCTCCAACAATCGCTCACTGCTTCCTTGTAGCTCGGGACTGTACCCAACCAAAACATGTTTGCACAACTCAGTAGAGCCATGGTAAGGTAGTAATCAAATCACAGTGGGAACTCACATGAGATAAATGATGACTTCAGGTCGACAGACTATCGATACTCATGTCACCAGAGAACTGCTAACTGACGATAGGTATAATATCATCTAGCCAGTTCTTGGCGAGTCCGTTCGGTGTACTCACCCCCAGTGAGCACCTATATACAATCTTAGGTGCAACACACCAATAGCTGTGGGACAAACCATCGCCTCTCGTCAGGGTCTAGAAATGTATACACTAGTCTACTCTGGAGTATTGATGCCCAGTCTCGATACTCCCACAACTAGGGACATTTAAAGATGTGCTTATCGACTACCTAGCTCCCACAAGTATGATTGCCATCACAACGCTGGTAGTCAAGCAATGTTCCTAAGGGCTTTATCAACCTGTATAAGAGATATGAAATAACAAGTAAAACATATACACATATTAAGATAAAGGCAAACCAAATAGCTTACTATCATATCGATCAAGATTGTCCTGTACATACATATCCCTAACATCCTATACAATGAAGGCCTCTGGGGCATACATATCTAACATGTTTGACATTTTCTCGATAGGTTAGCGATGAACCGCCTAATGTAGGTGAGTCTGCCTTGCAGTGTTCTCGGTTGTGTTAAACTTTTGGGCGGCAGCATTTTGAGAATGGCTTGAATCTTTGACAGATCAATCTTGATGCCGCGGTGTCGGATGACAAACCCTAAGAATTCCCAGAGGATACACCGAATGCACACTTCAGAGGGTTCATCTTTAAATTGTATTCATGAAGACGTTCTAATATAATCCGCAGATGACTCCAGTAATCTTCGTGGGTCATGCTTTTTATCACCAGATCATCTATATAGCACTCGAAGATCATATGGATTAGATAGTAGAATATTTTGGTCATTGCCCTTTGGTAGGTAGCACCGGCATTTTTTCAAACCAAATGGCATAACTTTATAGTAGTATATGCTAATAGGAGTTCTGAAGGCCATATTCTTTTTGTCCTTAGGAGACATCTTGATTTTGTTGTATCCAGAAGATTCATCCATGAAGGAGAATACTTTATGACTGGACGTATTATCAATCATCAGCTCTGTAACGGGTAGAGGAAAATCATCTTAAGGGCATACTTTATTCAGATCCTTGAAGTTGATATAGACTCTGATTTGTTCGTTCTTCTTCTTTACTGGGACGACACTTGCTATCCATTCGGTGTATTGATCTTCATGGATGAATCCGGCGTTGATCAATTTCTTGGTTTCAGCCACAACCAGTTTTTCAAGTTTTAGCCTCATTCTCCGTGGAATTTGCTTCACGGGTTTGACTTCTAGAGATATAGCCAACTTATGGACATCTATCTCTGAGTCAAGACCAGGCATTTCGATTTAGCTCCACACGAAATAGTCACGGTACTCCATTAGCAAAGCTTTGAGACCTTCGACATGACTTTCAGATAACAAAGCGCTGATGAACGTAGACCTTTTATCTTTATTAGTCCCGAGATTAAATTCTCGAAGTTCATCAACAGTGGTATCTACCCCGTCTTCGAGTGCTTTCGGAGCTTGAGGCAGACTATCTAAGTTCGTTTTGGGCGCAACTTTATCTTTGTTGGTCTCACAACAGTCACCCGACCAGGGGGATTTAGGGGTGACAGAAGTTTTTTGTTCCCGTGGATTGTATACGGAGTGCCTGAAGCATCGAGCCCGTAGGGCAGGATAACATAACTTGATTGGGATATGAATGTTTGTGCCCGTGGATTATATACGGTGCGTTTGAAGCGTCAGGCCCGTAGGGAAAGTTTATTGCTACAGGTGTTTTTGGTTGGGGTGGCATGTTGGAAAAGCAGATATATTTCCATCCTTTCGTACACTTATTTCCTACAAGTCGTGGGGATCTTGCAAGGTGTTTTATCCTTACAAGTCATGAGGATCTTGTGAGGTGGTTTTGTAGGTAGATCTTGGGCACTCTATTAGGATTTTAGAACAATGAAAAATTAAGGTTTTCAAAAATTGAGTGAGCTAAAGACTACAAACTATAGAATCTATGCTAAAGAATCAAACTTGCAACTAAATACATAGGAGTTTTCATACAAAGTAGAAAGCAATACCACCTTTTTAGCATCTTCATATGCTCCAATTTGTGTTGGGCTCTAACTCCTAGGATGATTGAACAAGTTTGGTGAAGACTTCCCTTTGTCTTAGATGATCACCTTGAGGAAAACCTTTCCTGGATCCATCTCCACCTCAAAGCTTCAAGAAAAAATGTGAAGAAACTAACACTACAAGTTTGCTAGTCAAGTAGTGTTAAGGATGTAGCAAGTCACTAACTATTTTTATCTCACCATCCATTTTCTTTTTCTTATTATCTTCTTAATTTCGAGGAAAAAGAAGAGGAATGCTTGAAGGAGATGAAAAGAAAAAATATGAATGAATTTCTTAACCATTTATAAAATGGTTGCTCTCTTTTAACATCACACAAAGAAATGCTACCCATAGGATTTCATCTCATCTCCAAGTGGCATCCCTCTTCTCTCCCCTCCACATGTCACTCTAAAGAGAGTGGGCATGCATGTGCTAAACCATGGCACAACTTAACTAAAAGAGAAATTAAAAAGAAAAGGAAAAAACATGATATTGTGTGTGTGTAAAACATTATATATATATATATATGCATTTTTCCATATGTATTAAAATACATAAATGAGATATAAATAGTGACAAAATACTAGCAAATACATATATCCAATACATGTATTATCATATTAAATCAGCACTTGATTTAATATCCGTCTTTCCAAAAGACCGGCTAGTATATCATAAATTTCGATTACCGCCAGTGCACTAAATACGCTAGTGTTAATCGAACCCCGGTATGTATCCAATACATATATCTACATCATATCGCTAGAGTCGGAAAAACTTCTATGTGGGACTCTAAAGACTCGACAATACACTGGCAGTGGTTTAACCACAAGAACGTCAGTGGCACTAGCTGTATGTAACGGCTACCTAGATATTAAGCGAAAGGAAGGTCGACAAGCAAGCTCGTCCAAACCTTTACTGAGCCTATAAGCAATAATTTCCGTACAGTCCGGTCTGTTCGTCAAAGAGTATTGTATACCGGATCTAGGGGTGAAAAACGTCAGACCCCTAATAACCTGATAAGTCGTGTCAGTATCAAGCTCATCACCTACCAAGAAACTACTGATTTTGTAATCAATAAATCCCATCCACTCTGGCCAGAGATTTATGGTGATAGCCAACCGAACACAGCATGACATCTACCCCCAATACCGGGAGAGACGAATCCCCAACAATCCGCTCACTGCCTCAATGTGGCTCGGGACTGTACCCAACTAAAACCTGTTTGCACGACTCAGTAGAGCCGTGGTAAGGTAGTAGTCATATCACAGTAGGAACTCACACGAGACAAATGACGATCTCAAGTCGACAGACTAACATGTACTCATGTCACCAGAGAACTGCTACCTGACAATAGGTATAATACCATCTACATGTTCCCGGCGGGTCCGTCCAGTGTAACACATAACCAAATGAGGGCCTATATATAATCTTTAGTGACTGACGAAGACCAATGGCTATGAGACCGGCCATCGCCCCTCGTCGGGGGTCAAGAAACGTATATACCATTCTACTTTGGAATATTGATGCCCAGTCTCAATACTCCCACGACTATGGACATTTAAGAATTTGCTTATGGACTACCCAGACCTCACATGTATGATTGTCATCATAACCTAGTAGTCAAGCAAGAATCCTATGGGCTCTATCAATATGTAATATTGATATGCAATACCACATAATACATGTACATGATATAAAGACAAACCAGATAGTATACTATCATCTCGAGTAAGGCCGTTCTACCCGTATAGGACCTCCCTCAATTATCATAATCGCCTTCCTGCAATTACAATATTTGCCTTGAGGCCATTATAGCCAACAAGTTTATCCTAACGAGTCATGAGGATCTCGTAGGGGGGTGATGAAGCGTACTTAAGTAGAGGACAGATTTTTGTTTCCCTAAGTACTTATTCCCAGCAGGTCATGAGGATCCTGCAGGGTATTTTCTCCTAATGAGTCATGCGGATCTCGTAGGGTTGATTGAATCTCGACGGGTCGTGAGGACTTCACGAGATGATAGTTGTGATGGTACGGGTGTAGTGGGAACCAAACTGTAAGAGGGTTCTGATGGTTTATGCCCGTGGATTGTATACAGTGCGCTCGAGGCATCAGGCCCGTAGGGCAGGTGCAACATTGGAGGGTTTGGTTTGGGATAGCATAACCACCATTATATGAATGTGGTTGGGATGCTATCGGGTGTAGCCCATTGATAGTATACGACACGCTTTGTGCGTTTGTGCCATAGGGCGGATGCAGATTATCATTCATGTCTTCGGTGACTGGATTTGCAGCTTCGTGAATCACGTAGAAGGTGCGACCCGCTTGACGCTTTTTGCTGGGCTTCTTCTTTGCGACATAACTAAATCCTTTCTTGGCGGCTTTCCTATCTTGGTTGATAGGTTGAGCCTTGGACGGCTCCCAGATATTTTTTTAGAATTGTCTTTGTGCCACAAATTGCTCGAACAAAAACCCCGAGCTTTCTGCAAGCTTCTTAACTTTTCTGAGAAGTACTTAGGCATTCTGATGGGATGCATCTTTTCGACATTTGGATTTACCCCTTGCTATGCATCTGGTAGGGCTTGGTTGTCATCTGACTTGTGGAACAGAATCCCTTTGTCGCCCGATTTTCTTGGTAGGATATAAAAGGTAGTTAGCTCTTCGATTGCATGAGTCTCGAGTGTATCAAGCTCTTTGAAGTGTTTGCGAGGAATCCTAGTGATGTGCAAGGCTTCTTCTGACTCGTCGCCTTAATCACTACTTTTGGATTCATGCTTTAGGTTCGAGGTGCATTTTTCCTTAAACTCGATGCATAGTTCATCTTCTTCATTCTCGGTATCGCTTCCCAAGTGAGGTACTCGGGTGTGAGGTTTGACTACGGGCTCTTCATCTTCTGTGTCGCTTTCTAGGTGGGGCACTCGGACATGGGCAGTGACCACCGGTTGTTCTGTTTCAATTGGGACTTTCATAGATTCAGCTTTTACCCTCGGCTTTTTGGGCTTTTCTTGGAAGTATCTACTGTCTTCATAACGCACCTTGTGCACGTTAAAGGGGTGAATGTCTCCTTTGATGCATTGCTCTTCGTCATCTTTGATATATTTCATACACTAATGCAAGGTTGACAGTGTAAGTGCACGGCGGCGCGCCGGCCGTCAATCCGACGCCGGAATGCGGAAGCGGTGATAAACTTTAATTTTTGCGGACTTTGCAAACCGGCACCACCGTGCACTAAACACCCGGATCGTAACCATTAACAAGTCTAAGCTACTAACAAGAAAGGGAAGAGATGTACCGACTGATCCGAGTCCTCCGGTCTTCATCTCCACTCCGATCTCCTCGCGGGATCTCCGTCCGTCTCCTCCTCGTCGGAAAGGGCACCACATCGCCTGTAGCTTTTACGGGCTCCCACCTCAATACCGAGGCAACTCGGGCGCGAAGCTGGCGAATCGACGCGTCCAAGATTTGCTGTAAGAAGTGTAGTGTAGAGGCTATGTCTCATTTGGGTTCGTTGCCATTAGAAGATGATGGAGGAAACAAGATAAGAAAAATGGTGCTTGCATTTTTCTTAACATGTAAAATGAGATCAAGAATGCTACTCTCTCAAAGATGAAGCTCTCATCTTCTTCTCTCTCAACCATGGAAAAAACTTATGAACTTAGAAATGGAGGAGGAAAGAATATGAAGCATTAAGGGAGGTGAGTGTAGGAGAGAAGAAAAGGTGACCACATCAAGAGACAAAGAAACATCAACCATGCTTCAAACATTAATCAAACCCATACCCTCATTAATGCAAGTGATGGTGCAAAAGATAATGATGCTATCATAATCAATACTTTTGCAAGAAAACCCTCCACAAAGTGTTATTTGCAAACTTGCAAATAACCCCCTCCATCGGAAAAGTCCGGCCGGGAAAGAACAAAGGAAAACCGGCCGGAACGGAATGCAAACTGGCAACTCCAGAAAACTGGTCCCGTAATAAATTACAGGAAAACCCCGATACTGTGCATACACACCCGCATCTGTATTCCGTCCGGATACAAATGCAAAGAGACAAAATCTACACTGTACTATACTAGGATCCGGCTTAAACCAAAGCTGGCTAGTAATATTCGTTCGATCCTGATCCGTGCAATACCGCACGTATCTGATCGAACCCTGCCATATACCTATACGGCTACTAGTACAAACCGTCCGATCCTGATCCGTGCAATACCGCACGTATCTGATCGGACCCTGCCATATCTCCATACGGCCTCTACAGCATTTCGCCCGAAAGCTTGAGTAACTGAAAGTGTGGTGGACTCTAAAGACTCGCCAATACTATGGCTGTGGATTTAACCACTAGCACGTCAGAGGTATAAGCCAATACGTAACGGGCCACCAGCTATTGACCAAAAGGGACGTCGATGAGCGAACTCATCCTAACACCCTACTGAGCCTGTCAGTGACAATATCCGTACAGTCCGGTCCGTTCGTCTATGAGCATCGCATGTCGGGCCTAGGAGGTGGGTAAAAGTCAGACCCCCAAAAGCGGTACAAGTCGTGTCGGAGTGTAGCCCAGAACACCCTGAGATACTACTGGAATACCTACCAGTAAATCTCCTGCCTTGGCCAAGGACTTCGTGTAATGGCTCTCCTAGACACAGCGCGACCTCACCCCCAATACCGGGAGAGACGAACCCCCGAAGATCCGCTCACTGCCTCCATGTGGCTCGGAACTGTACCCAACTAAAACCTGTTTGCACGACTCCTTTGAGCCGTGGTAGGGTAGTAATCAAAGCACAGTGGGAACTCACACGAGACAAATGACGATCCCCAGGTCGATGAACTAACCTGTACACATGTCACCTGGGAACTGCTATCTGACGTCAGGTATAAGACCAACTAGCATGTTCCCGGCGAGTCCTGTCCGGTGTACTCATAACCCAATGAGCACCTGTATACATCTTAGGTGATCCAACTGACACCAATGGCTTGTGAGACCGGCCACCGCCCCTCGTCGGGGTCTCGACTGTATACACTAGTCTACTCTGGAGAATCGATGCCCTGTCTCGAAACTCCCACGACTAGGGACCATTTAAGGATATGCTTATAGACTCCAGCTCTCACTTATATGATCGTCCTCATACTGCTGGCAGTCAAGCAAGAATCCTAGGGGCTCTATCAACGTGCAATAGCGACCTGTCAGGTCACCTAAAGCAGTACACGATGATAAAGGTAATCCAGATAGCAAACTATCATCTCGAGTAAGACTGTCGTCCCGGGATAGGTCCTCCCTCAATCATTGCAATCACGTGCCTGTGATCCAATAATTGACTCTGAGGGCACTATCTCCAACAATCTCCCACTTGCACTCAAGGCTAATTATTGCGATGTCGCATACTCACAGCCCGTGTGATACCGAACACCCAACTCCTCTACTAGTCAGTCTCACAAAGCTCGTTTGCGAGACTATTGCGTTCGAGGAGTAGCCTCAGCGAGTGGATCCGCTCTGATGTTTCTTTCTATGTCTCTCTAAATCTCAAGTTCGCGGAGAAAGACATCTCCCGAAATGAGCAATACCTGTCTTAGAGTGTCTGGATATCTGATGGGACCGAGCTCATAAATGAACTCCAAATCCAGACTTCTTAGACTGTATCGTCAACTGAACTTAATCAGTATCCTGCGCCATGCCTCCCTCAGTATTGCCTTAGATCAGTTGTCCAAAATACCGCCCCTCGTCAGAAGGAAAAATATAACTCTGACAACCTCCTTGTCGTCCATGTCACCTTGGAAGCCTGGAATGATAACTGTCTCCCAAATGAGGCTGTCGTTATCATATCCCTAGAACATCCACTTATGTTCTAAAACTGCTTCCGACTGTTTCTCCAGGATTGGATCAATGTCAACTTATTGCATCTAGTGCAAGAACAACATCTGGTGTGGTACTTGACATCTCATGATTGACTCAATTGCCTAAGCAAGTAATCTGCCAATCATGCACATCCCTCTCTACTTTAGTCTAAAAGACATCTTTGGAGAGGGTGACTCCATCACCTGCAGGTTCACTACCGTGCCAGGAGTCGTCCAATCTAAATACTCTTAGAATGCTGTCAAAGTACCCTGATTGGGAAACCACCCAAATCTAGATCTAAAACCATAGATCTAGTAACCAGTATGTCTGATATAATGTCCAAGTCCCATGTGGAGAAACCACTGTGTGACGACCAAAGTATAACCGATCGTATTATAGGAGTTTCCTTTCCTACTCTGTGTATGTTATCCAAAACCCGGATATCACACCCTACTACCTTCTCAACAGATCCATCCCCTATTCTGATGACGTCAAACCTATGACTGTCACATCAGAAATGGATGATCTATCTCCGCTATAACTGCTTTAGTCTATGAATAGACATAAGCCTGATGTCCACCAATGCTTCCGCTGCTCCCACTGACTACGACAACCCTCTGGCAGAGTCATATAGACGTGCACTTCTAAAGCTAGTTTAGAACGACGCTATACTCATCCTCCTGCCGGGTCTCGCAGCCTGGAACAACAACAATGGCTTGTGTGGGTAAACAAGAACTTCCCTGTCACCGTCCTTGAGGCTACCGGAGTACCTCTCGGGTGCCTGAAGTTACCCACCTTATCTGCGGAGTGGCCAATGGAATGCAAAATCAAATTGAATCTTTAGGTTCTTTATCAAATTTTCAGTAATCGTTTGCGGTTCTGGAATCACTTCCAGTTCTACCATACTCCCACTACTGTTTTTGAAAAAATCCATTTTTAATAAAACTGTGGCGAGTCTAGAACAATATTTCTATTGATCTACCAGATGGTAGAAAGTCAACCCTCGTCATAGCCTGGGTCAACCCACAAACAGCCATTACAGAAACGTGCCTTGAGTTATCCAGAGTCTGGTTTTAATCATAAGCCGGACAACTCCCCGTACCTTAACAATGTTAAGATATGAACTGTACTATATCCAATATAGAACCAGAGGCACTGATTTAATTGAACCAGATTCAAATCATGCAGCTATCTCCAGTGCATGTCAACTAAATGGAAGGAGGCTGATCAACGTTACTCAACTTAGGAATGCTTCCAATTATGAGTGACCTGAAAGGGAATCAATTTCTCTTTATCATTACTATCAACTGAATACCATACACAAGTATCTACATCTTCGATCACTTTGAAGAATCCTGATACTTGCTACACTTGGTTCTCTACTCTATTCAAATACCTATAACTCCTCAAAACTTAGACCCTGTGTTTCTACGAAACACATGTCTAAGAACTAGAGAAGTTAAAAGTAAACAGAATATAGTATGAGGACCAACCCCTCTGTCCTAATGGACACTGGACAACATACAATACTCTGTATAAGTCCGCTGAGTCTAACAACTCTTTCACTGTGTGTCGTAGGTTGAAAACTGTACTTATGGTTAAGAAGAATTACACCGCTGTTTAATGCTCCTTACCTAACCATCCACTGATATAGGTAAATGTCATCGAAATAATATCAAAAGGTATATCTCACTCTATGAAAATAGACGTACAGATATATCAATTTGAAATTGGTGCACAACAGCGGATATTCAAAACCAAACATTTGCCGACCGGCAAACAGCCCAGGTGATCTCCTCAAATATCACTGATTACAACGAATCCCGATATAATGAGGATGATCACCCAATTCCCAATAACTTACTCCCACTCATCATCTGTAAAACCATACAGATGTGAGAATCAAACCTGGTAAATACATACCCTGGAGCAAGTGTCCAATCGGGAAATCAGTTTTCTTTTAACAGTACACAGTTGAACTGAAACATTGAAATGTTTCGATGGGGTATCCTGGTATTCTTAGTAATGCCTCTACCATTATCCAGATTCACAACTACAACCGTATAATTCTTTACCACCTCTCCAAATCCCTTTATATGTCTTTAGTCATTACCTTCTGCACACCCCTTTAGGCCAATTGGTTTTCTTCCTTCCCTACCGTTCGGCACCAGCCTATGGTTTGGAAGAAGACTATCCAATAAGCATAATGGGTGTACTGTCCTAATCCTAGGAGCACTCGCAATGCGAGAGAAGGTGAAGATAAAAGACAACCGAATAAACCTTATTCCTATTTCTCCTGGACCAGAATCCATCCCCGAACTGGAACAAGTTCCTTTCGAGTTCGTATATAACCATACGATGGAGTATCCAATAAACTGTGGATCTTCGTAGTGATACGGAGTGTCCTGGAGAAATTCAAAGGTGATTTAGGATTGGCGAAGAAATACTTGGTTTGGTCGTGAATATCAGTCGCAATTTACTTTGCCCTCTTACTAATCCCTTGCTTTGTCTGAACTTAATACCTTCTGCACACCATCGTTATGCTAATTGGTTTTCTTCATTCCCTACCGGTCGGCTCCAGCCTAAGGTTTGGAAGAAGACTATCCAATTTGCGTAATAGGTGTACTATCCCCTAAACCAAGGAGTACTCGCAACCTGAGAGAAGGTAAAAGGAAAAGACAACTGAATAATCCCATCCGTTTTCTCCAGAACCGGAAACCATCCTCGAATTCCTTCGAGTTCGTATCTAACCATACGATGGCTTTGTCCAATGGAAGTGGACGTTCGCAGTAATACGGGGTGTCCTGGAGAAAAGGGTAAAAGTAGGAGTGGCAATGAGGTCTGCAACTCTGACAATCCAAAAGCCTGTGTTAAGAAGGTTCGGTCAACTTGGTCACTGAGTCAAAGTCTAGGGTCGGGTCAATGGTCGCTGCCAGAGAAAGAGAAAAAAGAAACAATCAGCGTGCACTCTAACCAAGATTAGAATGGTTACCAATTTATCTAATCTGGAAACCTCCCACTGTACCTCAAATTCTCCTCCAAACCTGAAAGAAGAATTAGTCGGGGTCACCCGAGGAGTAAACTAACTCATCAGTGGGAATCGGGATCCAACTATCATCGCATGATAACGTGACGGAATCCGCTCACGGTATTACACTCCAGAAGGTATGCGCATATCTGGCAAGTTTCAGTTCTTTTGAAACTCCCGATGTGATTTCTACCCCATGTACTTATGACCTTGACTTTGGCCAACATATCATAAGTCACATGTCAAGTTCAACCCGTCATTCTCCAGGTTAATTTGAGTCCACCCGTACATACCCTTGACTTTGGCCAAAATGGCAGTACGGCTGCCCCAAACCAACGCATCTATCTATGCTGCATATGAATACCCAACAGCTACCAAATACCGTGCCTTGACTTTGGCCAACATACACAGCTTGCATACTATTGACTATCCATATGAAACGACGGAGGGCTACGAATGGTTTCTGGTGAAAACCTTTAACGTAATGAACTTGATATCGTTGAAGGAACGGATAGCTTTTTAGAAAATATAGTGACGAAAACCTTTACTAAAGAGGTCACTCCCGGTGAAGGGATCTCGGCTCTTTCCCCGTAGAATGGGGTGCAGGATATTCTAAATGAATACCACGGTGCAAAGCAAAAGTAATCGGCTATAGTGAAGTTAATGCCCTGACGCAAACTTCTGTCCAAGGGGTCACTCCCGGTGAAGGGATCTCGGCCCTTGCCTCGTCGACTGAGGAGCAGGATATTCCAAATGAATACCACGATGCAAAACAAAAGTGAACGTCCTTGCAATAACAGGCTTTTGAAAAGTGTTCCAACAACATCAGAATAGGTTTGTTTAACTTGCATTGATCCGAATCAATGCAGTCCCATCAATTGATCACACCACAAAGAACGAAAATATACTGACGTACGTATATGCCATCCGCATTCGTCACTGGGTCCCGTCATCACCCGTTAGGTTAGGTAACTAACGGCAGAGCGGGGACTGGACTAGCGCGGATGAAAAACATATACAACATCTACTAATATATATACCAATATATAGTATTTCGCTCAAGGCGTGAATAAAATGCAACATCACAGAAATGTACAGCATCACAGAACAATACAGATATCTGGGATCCCCGGGTTTCACAGAGCCACTACTGAAACCCGACGTTCCCCTGGTCGTGTGGATAGCCTGTGCAATGAAATCCTAGACCCCTACGGGCGCGGCAAGTCACCCGCCAAAACCTGAAGCGAGACAGCCCCCTTCAGCACCGTGAATGGACCACCCCGCACTTCATGGAATCCGGTAACTTGGGCACCCCTCCTGGGTCAACCTGTACCCCCTACGAGTGCGGCGAATAGCCCGCCAATCCTGGAGTGAAGCCCCTTCCGTCCCAATGCCATGAGATGCGGGCTTGTTGCCTTCTAGAACCCGGCTATCCGTACACCCCTCCGCGGGGTAACCCTAGTACAGAAAGTAAAATATACATACAACGGGTACATCGACCGCAACCTGGCCGTGCCCCAAAATAATAATACAAACAGGCAGTGACGGCAGTCCACATGTCGGATGCTCGCCCCGCAATATCAAATGTACATAATACAACAAAACAGTACTAGCATTGCATCCAGGCTATCCCCACGACCGATCCGCAACATCACAGCAAAAACATAGAACATCAACGTGAAAGTCACGTTCGCAAATCCGTCTAACCGGGCTATAGCAGTTAGACCGGATTTACCGATCGAGTGACATTCACGGTCGCAGATATAATGTAAATACTGTGAAAAATGTGTTTAAAATTTTCCGATTGATCAAACAATTAACAAGTGGGCCTCAAAGAAAACTGTAGCACTCACAGAAATAATTGGCCCAACTTTAATATTCCAAAACCCTTAAAATAAGCCCAGAAGCCCACTGGAAAAATACGAAGCATTGACCCCACCAACTTGCGGCGGAACCGCGGCAACAAGGGGGTTCTTGCCGCGGTTCCGCGCTCTACGTGAGGGTTCATTGTCTCGTTTTTTCTCAGAGTTCTTAGAACTCCCTGCACATCATTCTGAGACAACCTGAAAAATTTTTAGACTTCAAAAAATTTCAACAGAAACTGATGTGAAGGAAAAAATACGGTTTTTGGAATTTTGGTCGATCGGAACTGAAAAACGCATCAAACGAAGCTAGACGAAGTTAATGGCGAGGCTCTGATACAACTGTAAGTGCACGGCGGCGCCCCGGCCGTCAATCCGACGCCGGAATGCGGAAGCGGTGATAAACTTTAATTTTTGCGGACTTTGCAAACCGGCACCACCGCGCACTAAACACCCGGATCGTAACCATTAACAAGTCTAAGCTACTAACAAGAAAGGGAAGAGATGTACCGACTGATCCGAGTCCTACGGTCTTCATCTCCACTCCGATCTCCTCGCGGGATCTCCGTCCGTCTCCTCCTCGTCGGAAAGGGCACCACATCGCCTGTAGCTTTTACGGGCTCCCACCTCAATACCGAGGCAACTCGGGCGCGAAGCTGGCGAATCGACGCGTCCAAGATTTGCTGTAGGAAGTGTAGTGTAGAGGCTATGTCTCATTTGGGTTCGTTGCCATTAGAAGATGATGGAGGAAACAAGATAAGAAAAATGGTGCTTGCATTTTTCTTAACATGTAAAATGAGATCAAGAATGCTACTCTCTCAAAGATGAAGCTCTCATCTTCTTCTCTCTCAACCATGGAAAAAACTTATGAACTTAGAAATGGAGGAGGAAAGAATATGAAGCATTAAGGGAGGTGAGTGTAGGAGAGAAGAAAAGGTGACCACATCAAGAGACAAAGAAACATCAACCATGCTTCAAACATTAATCAAACCCATACCCTCATTAATGCAAGTGATGGTGCAAAAGATAATGATGCTATCATAATCAATACTTTTGCAAGAAAACCCTCCACAAAGTGTTATTTGCAAACTTGCAAATAACCCCCTCCATCGGAAAAGTCCGGCCGGGAAAGAACAAAGGAAAACCGGCCGGAACGGAATGCAAACTGGCAACTCCAGAAAACTGGTCCCGTAATAAATTACAGGAAAACCCCGATACTGTGCATACACACCCGCATCTGTATTCCGTCCGGATACAAATGCAAAGAGACAAAATCTACACTGTACTATACTAGGATCCAGCTTAAACCAAAGCCGGCTAGTAATATTCGTTCGATCCTGATCCGTGCAATACCGCACGTATCTGATCGAACCCTGCCATATACCTATACGGCTACTAGTACAAACCGTCCGATCCTGATCCGTGCAATACCGCACGTATCTGATCGGACCCTGCCATATCTCCATACGGCCTCTACAGCGTTTCGCCCGAAAGCTTGAGTAACTGAAAGTGTGGTAGACTCTAAAGACTCGTCAATACTATGGCTGTGGATTTAACCACTAGCACGTCAGAGGTATAAGCCAATACGTAACGGGCCACCAGCTATTGACCAAAAGGGACGTCGATGAGCAAACTCATCCTGACACCCTACTGAGCCTGTCAGTGACAATATCCGTACAGTCCGGTCCGTTCGTCTATGAGCATCGCATGTCGGGCCTAGGGGGTGGGTAAAAGTCAGACCCCCAAAAGCGGTACAAGTCGTGTCGGAGTGTAGCCCAGAACACCCTGAGATACTACTGGAATACCTACCAGTAAATCTCCTGCCTTGGCCAAGGACTTTGTGTAATGGCTGTCCTAGACACAGCGCGACCTCACCCCCAATACCGGGAGAGACGAACCCCCGAAGATCCGCTCACTGCCTCCATGTAGCTCGGGACTGTACCCAACTAAAACCTGTTTGCACGACTCCTTTGAGCCGTGGTAGGGTAGTAATCAAAGCACAGTGGGAACTCACACGAGACAAATGACGATCCCCAGGTCGATGAACTAACCTGTACACATGTCACCTGGGAACTGCTATCTGACGTCAGGTATAAGACCAACTAGCATGTTCCCGGCGAGTCCTGTCCGGTGTACTCATAACCCAATGAGCACCTGTATACATCTTAGGTGATCCAACTGACACCAATGGCTTGTGAGACCGGCCACCGCCCCTCGTCGGGGTCTCGACTGTATTGTTGGAGATAGTGCCCTCAGAGTCAATTATTGGATCACAGGCACGTGATTGCAATGATTGAGGGGAGGACCTATCCCGGTAGGACAGTCTTACTCGAGATGATGGTATGCTATCTGGTTTATCTTTATCATCGTGTACTGCTTTAGGTGACCTTTCGAGTCGCTATTACACGTTGATAAAGCCCCTTGGATTCTTGCTTGACCACCAGCAGTATGAGGGCGATCATATAAGTGGGAGCTGGGGGTCTACAAGCATATCCTTAAAAGGTCCCTAGTCGTGGGAGATTCGAGACAGGGCATCGTTTCTCCAGAGTAGACTAGTGTATACAGTCGAGACCCCGACGAGGGGCGGTGGCCGGTCTCACAAGCCACTGGTGTCAGTTGGTTCACCTAAGATGTATACAGGTGCTCATTGGGTTATGAGTACACCGGACAGGACTCGCCGGGAACCTGCTAGTTGGGATATACCAGACGTCAGATAGCAGTTCCCAGGTGACATGTGTACAGGTTAGTTCATCGACCTGGGATCGTCATTTGTCTCGTGTGAGTTCCCACTGTACTTTGATTACTACCCTACCACGGCTCAAAGGAGTCGTGCAAACAGGTTTTAGTTGGGTACAGTCCCGAGCCACATGGAGGCAGTGAGCGGATCTGCAGGGGTTCGTCTCTCCCGGTATTGGGGGTGAGGTCGTGCTGTGTCTAGGAGAGCCAGAACATGAAAAGTCCTTGGCCAAGGCAGGAGATTTGCTGGTAGGTATTCCAGTAGTATCTCAGGGTGTTCTGGGCTACACTCCGACACGACTTGTACCGCTTTTGGGGGTCTGACTTTTACCAACCCCCTAGGCCCGCCATGCGATGCTCATAGACGAACGGACCGGACTGTACGGATATTGTCACTGACAGGCTCAGTAGGGTGTCAGGATGAGTTCGCTCATCGACGTCCCTTTTGGTCAATTGCTGGTGGCCCGTCACGTATGGCTAATACCTCTGACGTGCTAGTGGTTAAATCCACAGCCATAGTATTGACGAGTCTTTAGAGTCCACCACACAGACAGTTACTCAAGTTTCGGGCGAAACGCTGTAGAGGCCGTATGGAGATATGGCAGGGTTCGATCAGATACGTGCGGTATTGCACGGATCGTGATCGGACAATTTTTACTAGCCGGCTTTGGCTTAAGCCGGATCCTAGTATAAGATAGTGTAGTTTTGTCTCTTTACATTTGTGTTCAGTGGGAATACAAATGCGGGCATGTATTTGCAGTAGTGGGGTTTTCCTGTAATTTATTACGGGATCGGTTTTCTGAAGTTGCCAGTTTGCATTCCGTTCCGGCCGGTTTTCCTTCATTCCTTTTCGGCCGGACTTTTGGTGGAGGGGGTTATTTGCAATTTGCAAATAACTCTTTTGTGGAGGGTTTTCTTGCACTTTTGGATTATGATGAGACTAGCTTCATGATGATATTCTTTTCTAGTCTTTTTCTTTGCTTTTCTCATGATGGGTTCATGATAAGATTGTGAGATGAGTGAGAAAGGATGTGAGGCTTATCTTATCTTGTTTTATATATTTCTTTTGATCTTTTTTTTCCCTCTTGTTTTTTATTCTTTTTCCCTCACCCATGAAATGAGTGGGGCCGGCCACTTGTGCTGTTTGGTGGGGAGAGTTTTTTTTGTGTGGAAAATTTTTCCATGCAATTTTTGGTGGCCCCCACTTGGATGATTTGTTGAATTAATTTCCTTGGGTTGCATGTGTGCTTATTTTTTTTGGCTCAGGGGCTGATTGTTTTTCCCCCAGAGAATTGATTTTCCTTTATAAGCCAATATCACCACTTGCTATTTTTGGACTGAGAACATTTTTGTTCTTGCCCGAGCTCATTTCATTGGATGCTCCATTTTTCATCAAGCATCCATGAAAATTCTTGTGTATAAATTCCTCCATAAATGGCAACCTCTTAAACCCCAAAAGAGACAAGCTTCTACACTATTCTATAGCAAGTCTTGGACGCGTCGGCTAGCCAACTTCGCGCCCGAGTTGCCTCGGTCAAGAGGCGGGAGCCCGTAAAAGATTCCGGCTACGTGGTGCCCTTTCCGACGAGCGAGGAGGTGACGGAGATTCCGCAGGGGATCGGAGTGGAGACAAAGACCGAAGGACACGGATCGCTTGGTATTGCATCTCTACTCTTTTCTTATTTGCTAGCTAGCTAGGTTAATGGCCCGATCCGGGTAAAAAGTCCGCGGTGGTGCCGTTTTGCAAAGTTCGCAAAGTTTTTATTTTCCGCGTTTCCGGCGTCGGATCGACGGCCGGGGCGCCCCCGCGGGCTTACAATGGTATCAGAGCCACGCCGTTAACCTTCCCTAGCTTGCTCTAGCGCGTTTAGAACCCGATCGAACAAAAATCCCCAAAAACCGTATTTTCCCATGCTTCAGGTTTCTGTCGATTTTATTTTGTCTCAGAAAATTTTTCAGGCCATCTCAGAAACATGTGTGGACAATTCTAAGACTTCTGGGAAATTTTCATACACTGATCTCCTAGTACGGCCGCGGAAGCGCGGCCAAACCCATGGTTTGGCCGCTCTTCCGCGGTGGAAATGTTTTATCACTGCACAAAAATTTCTCAGTAGGCTTTGGACTTGGAAATAGGGCTTTTGGGATATTTTATTTGGGTCCAGGTTTTCTGTAATTGCTACAGTTCTTTTTGGGGGCCCTCTTTGATAAATTTGTTCGATCGGATATTTTAAACATGCTAGTTCACAGTTTTTACATTATATCTGCGACCGTGAATGTCACTTGATCGGTAAATCCCGTCTAACTGCTATAGCCCGGTTAGACGGATTTGCGAACGTGATTTTCACGTTGATGTTCTGTGATTGTACTGTGTTGTTGCGGATCGGTCGTGGGGATAGCCTGGTTGCAGTGGTAGTACAGTTTTGTTGTATTATGTACATTTGATATTGCGGGGCGAGCGTCCGACATGTGGACTGCCGTCACTGCCAGTTTGTATTATTATTTTGGGGCACGACCTGGTTGCGGTCGATGTACCTGTTGTATGTATATTTTACTTTCTGTACTAGGATTACCCCGCGGAGGGGTGCACGGATAGCCGGATTCTAGAGGGCAACAAGCCCGCATCTCATGGCATTGAGACGGAGGGGGCTTCACTCTAGAATTGGCGGGCTATTCGCCGCACTCGTAGGGGGTATAGGGTTGACCCAGGAGGGGTGCCCAAGTTACCGGATTCCGTGAAGTGCTGGGTGGTCCATTCACGTTGCTGAAAGGGGCTGCCTCGCTTCAGGTTTTGGCGGGTAACTTGCCGTGCCCGTAGGGGTCTAGGATTTCATTGCACAGGCTATCCACACGACCAGGGGAACGTCGGGTTTCAGCGGCTCTGTGAAACCTGGGGATCCCAGATATCTGTATTGATCTGTGTTGCTATACATTTCTGTGTTGCTTTTATCACGCCTTGAGCGAATACTATATATTGGTATATATATTAATAGATGTTGTATATGTTTTTCATCCGCGCTAGTCCAGTCCCCGCTCTGTCGTTAGTTAGCTAACCTAACGGGTGATGACGGGACCCAGTGGCGAATGCGGATGGCATATACGTACATCAGTATATTTTCGTTCTTTGTGGTGTGATCAATTGATGGGACTGCATTGATTCGGATCAATGCAAGATAAACAAACCTATTCTGATGTTGTTGGAACACTTTTTCAAAAAGCTGTTATTGCAAGGACGTTCACTTTTGTTTTGCACAGTGGTATTCAGTTGGAATATCCTGCTCCTCAGTCGACGAGGCAAGGGCCGAGATCCCTTCACCGGGAGTGACCCCTTGGACAAAAGTTTGCGTCAGGGCAGTAACTTCACTATAGCCGATTACTTTTGCTTTGCATCGTGGTATTCATTTGGAATATCCTGCACCTCATTCTACGGGGAAAGAGCCGAGATCCCTTCACCGGGAGTGACCTCTTTAGCAAAGGTTTTCGTCACTATATTTTATAAAGCTATCAGTTCCTTCAACGATATCAAGTTCATTACGTTAAAGGTTTTCGCCAGAAACCATTCGTAGCCCTCCGTCGTTTCATATGGATAGTCAATAGTATTCATGCTGTGTATGTTGGCCAAAGTCAAGGCACAGTGTTTGGTAGCTATTGGGTATTCATATGCAGCATAGATAGATGCGTTGGTTTGGGACAGTCGTACTGCCATTTTGGCCAAAGTCAAGGGTATGTACGGGTGGGTTCAAATTAACCAGGAAAATGACGGGTAGAACTTGACATGTGACTTATGATATGTTGGCCAAAGTCAAGGTCATAAGAGCATGGGGTAAAAATCACATCGGGAGTTTCAAAAGTACTGAAACTTGCCAGATATGCGCATACCTCCTGGAGTGTGATAGCGTGAGCGGATTCCGTCACGTTGTCATGCGATGAGAGTTGGATCCCGATTCCCACTGATGAGTTGGTTTACTCCTCGGGTTATCCCGGCTAATTCTTCTTTCAGGTTTGGGGAAGAATTTGACGTTACAGTGGGAGGTTTCCAGATTAGATAAAGTGACAACCATTCTGATCTAGGTTAGAGTGCACGCTGAGTGTTTCTTTTCTCTCTCTCTTTGGCAGCGACCATTGACCCGACCCTAGACTATGACTCAGTGACCAAGTTGACCGAACCTACTTAACACTGGCTTTTGGATTGTCAGAGTTGCAGACCTCTTTGCCACTCCTACTTTTACTCTTTTCTCCGGGACACCCCGTATTACTACGAACGTCCACTTCCATTGGACAAAACCATCGTATGGTTATATACGAACTCGAAGGACTTCGAGGATGGTTTTCGGTTCTGGAGAAAACGGATAGGACTATTCAGTTGTCTTTTCTTTTCACCTTCTCTCAGGATGCGAGTACTCCTTGGTTTAGGAGATAGTACACCTATTATGCAAATTGGATAGTCTTCTTCCAAACCTTAGGCTGGTGCCGACCGGTAGGGAATGAAGAAAGCCAATTAGCCTAAACGGTGTACAGAAGGTATTAAGTTCAGACAAAGCAAGGGATTAGTAAGAGGGCAAAGTAAATTGCGACTGCTATTCACGACCAAACCATGTACTTCTTTGTCAATCCTAAATCACCTATGAATTAAGTACATTCGGTTGTCTTTTATCCTCACCTTCTCTCGCATTGCGAGTGCTCCTCGGATTAGGACAGTACACCCATTATGCTTATTGGATAGTCTTCTTCCAAACCATAGGCTGGTGCCGAACGGTAGGGAAGGAAGAAAACCATTTGGCCTAAAGGGGTGTACAGAAGGTAATGACTAAAGACATGTAAAGGGGATTTGGAGAAGTGGCAAAGAATTATACGGTTATAATTGTGAATCTGGATAATGGAAGAGGCATTACTAAGAATACCAGGATACCCCATCGAAACATTTCAATGTTTCAGTTCCACTGTGTACTGTTAAATGAAAACTGATTTCCCAATTAGGCACTTGCTCCAGGGTATGTATTTACCAGGTATGAATCTCACGTCTGTATGGTTTTACAGATGATGAGTGGGAGTAAGTTATTGGGAATTAGGTGACCATCCTCATTATATCGGGATTCATGATATTTGAGGAAGCCACCTGGGTTGTTTGCCGGTCGGCAAATATTTGGTTTTGAATATCCGTTGTTGTGCACCAATTTCAAATTGATATATCTGTACGTCTATTTTTATAGAGTGAGATATACTTTTTGAAATTATGTCTATGACATTTACCTATACCAGTGGATGGTTAGGTAAGGAGCATTGAACAGCGGTGTAATTCTTCTTAACCAAAAGTACAGTTTTCAACTTACGACACACAGTGAATGAGTTGTTAGACTCAGCGGACTTATACAGAGTATTGTATATTGTCCAGTGTCCATTAGGACGGAGGGGTTGGTCCTCGTACTATATTCTGTTTACTTATGACTTCTCTAGTACTTAGACATGTGTTTCGTAGAAACACAGGGTCTAAGTTTTGAGGAGTTATAGGTATATGAATAAAGTAGAGAACCAGGTGTTGCAAGTATCGGGATTCTTCAAGGAGATCGAAGATGTAGATACTTGTGAATGGTATTCAGTTGATAGTAATGATTAAGAGAACTAGCTTCTCTTTCAGGTTACTCATAATTGGAAGTACTCCTAAGTTGAGTAACGCTGATCGGCCTCTCTTCCATTTACTTGACATGCACTGGAGACAGCTGCATGATTTGAATCTGGTTCAATTAAATCAGTGCCTCTGTTTCTTGGATATAGAACAGTTCATATCTTGACATTTTTAAGATACGGGGAGTTGTCCGGCTTATGCTTAAAACCAGACTCTGGACAACTCAAGGCACGTTTCAGTAGTGGCTGTTTGTGGGTTGACCCGGGCTATGACGAGGGTTGACTTTCTACCATCTGGAAGATCAATAGTGATATTGTTCTTAACTCGCCACAGTTTTATCAAAAATGGATTTTTTCAGAAAACAGTAGTGGGAGTATGGTAGAACTGGAAGTGATTCCAGAACCACAAACGATTACTGAAGATTTAATAAGAACCTAAAGATTCAATCTGGTTTGACATTCCATTGGCCAATCCGCAGATAAGGTGGGTAACCTCAGGCACTCGAGAGGTACTTCGGTATGCTCAAGGACGGTGGCAGAGAGGTTCTTGTTTACCCACACTTGCCATTGCTGTTGTTCCAGGCTGCGAGACCCGGCGGAAGGATGAGTATAGCGTCGTTCTAAACTTGCTTTAGAAGCGTACGTGTATATGACTCTGCCAGAGGGTTGTCGTAGTCAGTGGGAGCAGCGGAAGCATTGGTGGATATCAGGCTTATGTCTATTTATAGACTAGAGCAGATATAGCGGAGATAGATCATCTATTTCTGATATGACAGTCATAGGTTTGACTTCATCAGAATAGGAGATGGATCTGTTGAGAAGGTAGTAGGGTGTGATGTCCTGGTATTTGATGACATACACAGAGTAGGAAGTGATATTCCTATACTACAATCGGTTATACTTTGGTCGTCACACAGTAGTTTCTCCACATAGGACTTGGATATTATATCAGACATTCTGGTTACTAGATCTATGGTTTTAGATCTAGATTTGGGTGGTTTCCCAATCTGGGTACTTTGACCGCATTCTATGAGTATTTAGAATGGACGACTCCTGGCACGGTAGTGTACCTGCAGGTAATGGAGTCACCCTCTCTAAAGGTGTCTTACAGACTAAAGGGGAGAGGGATACGCATGATTGACAGATCACTTGCTTAGGCAACTGAGTCAATCATGAGATGTCAAGTACCACACCAGATGTTGTTCTTGCAGTAGGTGCAATAAGTTGATATTAATCCAATCCTGGAGAAACAGTCGGAAGCAGTTTTAGAACATAAGTGGATGTTCTAGGGATATGATAACGGCAGCCTCCTTTACGAGACGGTTATCATTCCAGGCTTCCAAGGTGACCTGGATGGCAGAGTGGCTGTCAGAGTTATAGTTTTCCCTCCGACGAGGGGCAGTATTTTGGACAGGTGGTCCAGGTGGATACTGAGGGAAGGCATGGCGCAGGATACTGATTAAGTTCAGTTGACGATACAGTCTAAGAAGTTTGGATTTGGAGTTCATTTATGAGCTAGGTCCCATCAGACATCCAGACGTTCTAAGACAGGTATTGCTCATTTCGGGAGATGGCTTTCTCCGCGAACATGAGATATAGAGAGACATAGAAAGAAACATCAAGGCGGATCCACTCACTGAGGCTATTCCTCGAACGCAATAGTTTCGCAAACGAGCTTTGTGAGACTGACTAGTAGAGGAGTTGGGTGTTCGGTATCACACGGGCTGTGAGTATGCGACATCGCAATAATTAGCCTCGAGTGCAAGTGGGAGATTGTTGGAGATAGTGCCCTCAGAGTCAATTATTGGATCACAGGCACGTGATTGCAATGATTGAGGGGAGGACCTATCCCGGTAGGACAGTCTTACTCGAGATGATGGTATGCTATCTGGTTTATCTTTATCATCGTGTACTGCTTTAGGTGACCTTTCGAGTCGCTATTACACGTTGATAAAGCCCCTTGGATTCTTGCTTGACCACCAGCAGTATGAGGGCGATCATATAAGTGGGAGCTGGGGGTCTACAAGCATATCCTTAAAAGGTCCCTAGTCGTGGGAGATTCGAGACAGGGCATCGTTTCTCCAGAGTAGACTAGTGTATACAGTCGAGACCCCGACGAGGGGCGGTGGCCGGTCTCACAAGCCACTGGTGTCAGTTGGTTCACCTAAGATGTATACAGGTGCTCATTGGGTTATGAGTACACCGGACAGGACTCGCCGGGAACCTGCTAGTTGGGATATACCAGACGTCAGATAGCAGTTCCCAGGTGACATGTGTACAGGTTAGTTCATCGACCTGGGATCGTCATTTGTCTCGTGTGAGTTCCCACTGTACTTTGATTACTACCCTACCACGGCTCAAAGGAGTCGTGCAAACAGGTTTTAGTTGGGTACAGTCCCGAGCCACATGGAGGCAGTGAGCGGATCTGCAGGGGTTCGTCTCTCCCGGTATTGGGGGTGAGGTCGTGCTGTGTCTAGGAGAGCCAGAACATGAAAAGTCCTTGGCCAAGGCAGGAGATTTGCTGGTAGGTATTCCAGTAGTATCTCAGGGTGTTCTGGGCTACACTCCGACACGACTTGTACCGCTTTTGGGGGTCTGACTTTTACCAACCCCCTAGGCCCGCCATGCGATGCTCATAGACGAACGGACCGGACTGTACGGATATTGTCACTGACAGGCTCAGTAGGGTGTCAGGATGAGTTCGCTCATCGACGTCCCTTTTGGTCAATTGCTGGTGGCCCGTCACGTATGGCTAATACCTCTGACGTGCTAGTGGTTAAATCCACAGCCATAGTATTGACGAGTCTTTAGAGTCCACCACACAGACAGTTACTTAAGTTTCGGGCGAAACGCTGTAGAGGCCGTATGGAGATATGGCAGGGTTCGATCAGATACGTGCGGTATTGCACGGATCGTGATCGGACAATTTTTACTAGCCGGCTTTGGCTTAAGCCGGATCCTAGTATAAGATAGTGTAGTTTTGTCTCTTTACATTTGTGTTCAGTGGGAATACAAATGCGGGCATGTATTTGCAGTAGTGGGGTTTTCCTGTAATTTATTACGGGATCGGTTTTCTGAAGTTGCCAGTTTGCATTCCGTTCCGGCCGGTTTTCCTTCATTCCTTCTCGGCCGGACTTTTGGTGGAGGGGGTTATTTGCAATTTGCAAATAACTCTTTTGTGGAGGGTTTTCTTGCACTTTTGGATTATGATGAGACTAGCTTCATGATGATATTCTTTTCTAGTCTTTTTCTTTGCTTTTCTCATGATGGGTTCATGATAAGATTGTGAGATGAGTGAGAAAGGATGTGAGGCTTATCTTATCTTGTTTTATATATTTCTTTTGATCTTTTTTTCCCTCTTGTTTTTTATTCTTTTTCCCTCACCCATGAAATGAGTGGGGCCGGCCACTTGTGCTGTTTGGTGGGGAGAGTTTTTTTTGTGTGGAAAATTTTTCCATGCAATTTTTGGTGGCCCCCACTTGGATGATTTGTTGAATTAATTTCCTTGGGTTGCATGTGTGCTTATTTTTTTTTGGCTCAGGGGCTGATTGTTTTTCCCCCAGAGAATTGATTTTCCTTTATAAGCCAATATCACCACTTGCTATTTTTGGACTGAGAACATTTTTGTTCTTGCCCGAGCTCATTTCATTGGATGCTCCATTTTTCATCAAGCATCCATGAAAATTCTTGTGTATAAATTCCTCCATAAATGGCAACCTCTTAAACCCCAAAAGAGACAAGCTTCTACACTATTCTATAGCAAGTCTTGGACGCGTCGGCTAGCCAACTTCGCGCCCGAGTTGCCTCGGTCAAGAGGCGGGAGCCCGTAAAAGATTCCGGCTACGTGGTGCCCTTTCCGACGAGCGAGGAGGTAACGGAGATTCCGCAGGGGATCGGAGTGGAGACAAAGACCGAAGGACACGGATCGCTTGGTATTGCATCTCTACTCTTTTCTTATTTGCTAGCTAGCTAGGTTAATGGCCCGATCCGGGTAAAAAGTCCGCGGTGGTGCCGTTTTGCAAAGTTCGCAAAGTTTTTATTTTCCGCGTTTCCGGCGTCGGATCGACGGCCGGGGCGCCCCCGCGGGCTTACATGTATACACTAGTCTACTCTGGAGAATCGATGCCCTGTCTCGAAACTCCCACGATTAGGGACCATTTAAGGATATGCTTATAGACTCCAGCTCTCACTTATATGATCGCCCTCATACTGCTGGCAGTCAAGCAAGAATCCTAGGGGCTCTATCAACGTGCAATAGCGACCTGTCAGGTCACCTAAAGCAGTACACGATGATAAAGGTAATCCAGATAGCAAACTATCATCTCGAGTAAGACTGTCGTCCCGGGATAGGTCCTCCCTCAATCATTGCAATCACGTGCCTGTGATCCAATAATTGACTCTGAGGGCACTATCTCCAACAGACAGTACTACATTATATTCATGTAGCCAGAGTCTTCCAATTAGCGCTTTATAGGATGCATCGATGTTCAGCAAATAGAATTTTGCTTCAGTCTCTAGCTTGTCGAACCTAGAGGCGGTATGATTGACCCCAACATTTTAGAGTTTCGGGAGTCGAATCCAGAGACAGTGATCTTTTCCCTGGACAAATGCCTGACATCTAAGGCTAAAGACATCAAGGTTTTTATTGTCATCAAATTCACTGAAGATCCGGAGTCAATAAGGATCCTTTTAACCTTCACATCTTCGCAAATTCCCGTCACATATAGGGGTCTATTGTGTTCGGGTGTGCATAGCAGAAGATTTTCTTCCCCAAAGCTCATGTTAGCTACATTTGCTTCATGCAAGCCTTTTTTCATATTTGCTTCTGCGAAATGAGCCTGAAAATGCTCAAGATTTTGCAGGGCCGTGATCATCGTCTTTCTCTAGTCCTTTAACATGACTAGTGCTTCATAAATGCTTATGAGCGCCGACAGCTTCTTCAGATGTGACAGCACATTGTAATCGATCATCAGTTTCTTAGGGGCCGGATTTGAAACAAGTTCGGGTACAAACCCTTCTTCTATTTCGATGTCTTGATCGACGGGTTGTTTCCTTTTATTGGCTTGCTTGTCTTTACTTTTGGAGCTATAGATGGGAGGGGGAGCTGCTTGCTGTTCAGTTAAAACTATTGCACTTTGGTATAAGTATTTTCCTTACATTTCTTAAATAATAAAAAGTGTTTATTATAAATATTAAACATATTTGGATTTATCTGCAAAATACGATTTACCATATGTTTATATAATATAATTAATATTATGAAGGAAAATATAGGCATTTTATATTTATATAATATTTTGGTAATTGAAAATATGTATATCATATCAAATATTCTAATCACAATTCTTAAAAGATATAATATCATACAAATGGTTAGAATAATATTTCAAAATATATGCATAATATTTTAGTAATTAAAAGATGCATAGCATATCAAATATTCTTAATCATGTTTCTTAAAGATTTATTACCATATAAAGTTCATAGCATATTAAATATTCTTAATCAAGTTTCTTAAACATTTATTACCATATATAGTGATTAAGATGCTCTCTCTAATTTAATAAATAATACTAACATTATTCATAGAGATATTGTGCAAGATTTAACTCAGGTCAAGATATCAATATGTTCAAGATGTCAGGATAAAAAATCTGCCAAAATCATAAAATCAATACTGACAGGACTCAAAATCCATATATGGAAAGTCACCATATTAGGAAGTCACCATATATGGTAACTAGTTTTTCTTCTTTGAGGGCTATATAAAGGACTAAGGGATAAAATTAGAAGGCATCAAGCCGAAGAGATCACGAAGTCCAAGACGGCTCACGCATCCAGGCTGATCATCAACTGTTCATCTATTTCCTTCGGAAGAGTTCAAGAAGCAAACCAAGTTTTTGTAATCATTTTCTAAGGAATAAAGTGTAGATTGTTCAAGTTGATTAATAAAGGTAGTTGTTTTATTTAATTCTTTTGCATTTTACATTATGTTTTCCCTCTCTGTCTTTTCATCTTCTTTTCCCAACATACGCGAGTAATTCTCCGCTTGTTAGGGTTCATAGGATTAGGGTAGATTAATGGATGATGAAAATCCTTAAACTCTTTTTACGTCCTATAAAGTTTATAAACTTTACTAAAAGAATCATTAACATTCTAATCATGCGCGCTACCAATTTATTGTTAGTCTCGACCGCGATTAGAGATTAGATTAATGATTGTTTTGGTAAAACCTAGATATGAACGGAGTTCCATGTCGAGATAAGGGTTAAGAGTGGGAACCCTTTTCCCTCCAGAAACCCTAATCTACATGCATCTCTGTCGTTCTAGTTTTAAATCTATTAAAGGATAAAAAGAGTAATCTTTAATTAACCATCCATAACTACTAAATCCTAATGAACCCTATAAGCCCCCTTTTAATATTGAACTTACATCCATAATTAATCTAGATCTATATTTTGCATCCGTATTTAACGTAGATCTAGACCCTACAACCATTCTTATTTTTTCCTCCTTTCTTTCTCAACACGCCTAAAATAAGAATAAAATATTCCACGTTTCCCAGCAGACGACCCGTACTCATCTCAGCTAGCTACAAGCGACACCGTTATTGATTGCGGTTATTCTACAAACACTTTTTCACATAAATCAAATGGCGCCGTTGCCGGGGATACGTGCATAATTTTTTTCTTACTATTCGTGTTGAATTCTTATTCGATCTATATCATAAAAATAAACAAAACTGCAAATTGTATATTTAACGATTATTGTGTGAATTTTGCGAGGGAATCTGGAGTCACAGATTTGAGGAAAAAGAGATTCAGAGACATTCATCAAGAGCCAGAGGAGGAAGGGAGGCCACGTAGCAAAAATTTTCATCAGATCATCCTAGTCGGCGGTGGAACCGAGGCATAAAAAGCCTATTGGCGGCGGAACCGCGGCTCATTAAGAGATTTAGGGTTTCCAATTTCTCTGGTATCTTCTTTACATCTTTCTCTCTCCTCTGAAATCCAATAAAATATTTTTTCTGCAGGATTCTTTGCAAAATATCGCCGCTCAAAAATCTTTTTGCAAAAGTTTTGTTATTGGTTTGCTGTTGCATATTTTAATACGGACTTTAAGGGGCAAGACCATAATTCAGATTAGGTGGGGATTTCATCACCCTTCCTAGGCCTCACAAATCACAAAACGTGCATCTGCATCAACCCTACATTAATTAAAAAAAATATCTAGACAAGACTCTAAGGACTGTCGCGCTCAATAAGGACAAAGGAAGGTCGTAGGTAATCTATCGCTTATCCGCATTACTTTTGTGGTGTCTAGGCAAGTGTGTCTAAGGCAAGTGGTTACTTAATTAGACCCACTACTTACGTAGTGGAGAACCTCCCACTTACCTGGTACTTACCTGGCCACAAGAGTAATAAAGAGGTGGTAGAGGATTGATCCTGCGGCTTGTCCTTTAGAAGTCTAGGAGCGGTCTAGAGACTTGACCTAGGTAACCTTAGTTCTAGGGTTGTTTGTGCATTTCTGTGTGATTTGTCTAAGTCCGACACAATTTTCAAAACAAACCAAATTTTTAAATCACACACGCTGCCACTTGTTCCAAACCCGCTTAGTGCATGCTCGGCTGGATACGGGATTCTAGTGCCCGTCTTGTCCGCGTTCCTGCTATCGACTCCGAAGTCGGTGCTTCTTCATCTTCTTTTCTCCCACCACCCACCACGACCGCGATGGACGGATATCCATCAAACTTTAACACCACTCTGCCACCGCCCGCAGGTGCGCAGAATCCTCCACGCATTTCTCTCCAGGAGAGATGCTACCCTTCATGTAGGCCCCTTCACACTTGTCTTTCCATTCCACCAGCCAATGGGGATAATTTTGAAATTAAACCTCATTTCATCAAACTTTTACCCAAATTTCACGGGCTCGAGTCTGAAGACGCATACGTTTTTATCACCAAATTCGAAAACGTATGTGCTTTGATGGGTACTTCACAGCTTTCTGTGGATGCTATGCGTTTACGTATTCTCTCGTTCACTTTGTGCGATTTAGCCGAGAAGTGTCTTTATAACATACCCGCACATTCTATTTCAACATGGGATGAATTCGTTATAGCATTCCTGAAGAAATTTTATCCCAATCATAAGACCGCCCATGTTCGGAGCGAAATCTTCCAATTTACCCAACTTCCTAATGAACCATTTTGGAAATGCTTTGAACGGTTCAAGAATCTTCATTTACAATGTCCTCATCACGGAATCCCTAGATGGGATCTGTGTCGAATTATCTATGAAGGTATTGATCTCACAGCAAAACAGATGCTTGAAACCATGTGTCAATGTCAATTCCTATCTAAAGATGATGGTGAAGATTGGAAATACCTAGAAGATCTTGCTCAAAACACTTTACAATGGGAAAGTGTTAGTCAACCATTGTCTAGGGAAGGTATCAATCAACTCGATATTTCCGTCACAATGAAAACCGAAATGGCCGCAATACAAAGGAAACTCGACGCTATAGAAAACAGAATTTCTTCAGCCTCCCTAACCCAATACACACTTTCCAAAACCGTGTGTGGTTGCTGTTCCAACCCATCACATTTGACGTAAGAATGTCCTTTGAATGTACCGTTTGAAAGTCAAGAGCACACTAATGCTGCTTTTCAGCAGCAAAGACCTGGAAACGATCCTTCTTCTTCCACTTATAATCAAAGTTGGAGGAATCACCCCAATGTTGCTTGGAACCAACACCAAACTCAAAATACGGTTCCAAACCCAAATGACTTCCAAAGGGTCCCTCCACAGCAACAGCAACCACCACAATTGAGTCAGCACCCCTTTCAACCACAACCTTTACAAAACCCGGCCAACAACTTTGATCCTTCTTCTGCCGGTACCGATAAACCCGCTGCACTCGATATGTTCATTGCACAGTCCATGCGAACGAATGACATTTTAACGTCTTCTATCCATACGTTAGTGCAAAACACTGTCTCCCACGGTGAGAGTATCAAATTGATAAAAGCACAAATTGCACAACTGACTGCAGCAATGAGTGCTAAAGAGAAAGGGAATCATCCAGCTCAACCCCTACCTGATCCTGGGTGCTCACGGTATAATGTGAATGCACTTACCACGTTGAGATTTGGAAGAGTGCTGGATAACCATGTGGGTGAAGAGATTGAAACTGATATTGAGGAACAAATTGAACCCCCGGCTTCCACTTCCACTTCTACGTCTTACCCTATTTCGTCTAATTTACCTTCTTCTTCCGAGCCTATTCTCCGTTTTCCCCAAGGCTCGAACCCTCCACCCACTTCATCCTTTTCACCCCCACGAACTTCTCCACATACGTTGGACGCAACACTTATTGATAAAGCTCCATTTCCAGATAGATTGAGGTCCAACAAACCGAATGCAAAAATGGAGAAGGTTGTGGAAATGTTTAAGCAAGTTAACGTAAATATTCCTCTCCTAGATGCTATACAACAAGTTTCAGCTTATGCGAAAATACTTAAGAACTTGTGCACTAGGAAGAGAAAAACTCAAGTGCCGAAAAAAGTTTTCATGTCGAGTAATGTAAGCACAGCTTTTACACAACAATTACCCAAGAAACGTAAGGACCCTGGCTATCCTACAATCTCTATTTCTATTGGGGGTAAAAATATCAATCATGCTTTACTCGATTTAGGCGCTAGTGTTAACTTGCTTCCTTATTCTCTGTATGAGCAATTGGGTATCGGAGTATTAAAACCATCGCAATGCACTTTACAGATGGCGGATCAATCTATCACCAAACCAAGGGGTATGTTAGAGGATGTGTTAATAAAAGTCGAGGAATTTATCTTCCCTGTGGACTTTATTGTTCTAGATACACAACCTGTAGCAAACCCACAGAACCAAATTCCGGTGATTCTGGGTCGACCTTTTCTTGCGACTTCCAATGTTGTAATCAATTGTCGAAACGGTTCTATGACCCTATCTTTCGGGAATAGGTCAATTGAGCTAAACATTTACAAGTTGGGAAGTGTGCCCTCCGAACCTACTACTCAGGTCTGTTCTGTCGAATTAATGGATGTCGACAGCAGCGAATTTGACGATCCTCATGATACTGATCTAGACTCTTTTCCTGTGTTGTTGTTTGACCCAATTATGTATCATACACATACGGACTCTTCCACCGAATTGTCCGGGTCAACAACTAACACTGATTATGAACCGTTCTTAGAGTCTGAAGATCACCCCGCACTTTGTGATGACATTATTCTCCGGGGTATAGATGAGAGTTTTGAGGAAATTTTCGCTGAAGAACTCGCATTTTTGAAAGACACGGGTGTTGAGATGAATCCACCTCAATACAACGAAATTGAACCTCCACTCCTTCTTCTGGACTATAAAGAGAATGCAAGTAATCCATCACAATCACTCTGTCATCTCTCCAAAACGAGACGTAAACACATTCTATCCCACCACTTACCTTTTCCCCACTTCTTCTTGGCTCTTTTCAACTTGTTCTTTCACCAACTGGAGCATTACATTGATAAAATTTTCGAATGGTTGGTGTTGACCTTCGGTCTTTGCAAAGCTTGGTATCGACCACTAATCTTGATCCCCTCTTGTGATTTTCAAAGATTAATATTGTTTAACTCAAGTTTGGGGGAAGGTATAATCTAGCTCTTGAAAGAAAATTTTTTTACTCAAAATGGTGATCCAAAGAATAAGTTTGGGGGAGGATTTTCACTTTAATATATTTTGCCCCCGTTAATAAATTTCCTCCCAGGCTTACAGGTTTTTGCGATTTAGCGGTTGACAACAGTGAGGACACTGTTGAAAATAAGTTTGGGGGAGGTTTGTGTTTATTTACGCATCATTTGCATCATACTTTGCATAAGCACAAAACATTTTAAAAAACATATAAATTTTTTTTTTAAAAATCAAAAGATAAAAAATAATTTTGTACATAAATAAGATAATAAAAGATTAGATAGTGAAAAATTACATCTAAAAGATTGGAAAAATTTAAGAAAACCTAGAAAATTAGAAGTTTTCTTAAACGAACTAGTAATAAGTAGTTATGAGCCGTTGTCCCAAGGGTTAGTAAGATGAAAGAAATCACTAATTTGAGGATAAAAATAAGTCTGAAAAATATTTCCTATTCTGGAAGCCAAACATTTGAACGTTGATACCCTACTATACGCACTTACACACGTCTTGAAACACAGGATAATAGAGGATACCTTGAAATGCTTTTGTCTAAAAGCCAAAGTATGAAGAAAATAAAAAATTGAATAAAATATAAAATAGTGAGAAAAATGAACACTGGTTTTGTTATCGCTAAGGCAGCAATAAAAAAATATAGCAAGGGTACTTCATCATCTAGTGCCTTAGACCAACTGGTCTGGGAGTCACTGCTAAGCCTTAAGGTGGTGCAAGACGAGGAATACACCTAATAAGTAAGCATAAGAGTAATCGGTCGGTTAGTATCTCAAGAAGTATTAACGGTCGCATGAAAGTGTGTGAGCAAATTCCATCTAAATATTTATCAATTAAAAAGTACAGAGGTAGATGGACAAAAGTATGATAGCTTGAATTGAATTCTCCGAGTGTAGGGATGTATTTTACACGCACGTAGGGGTATATGATCGATGTTTGGAAAAAAATAGGAATGAAGAATAATGACGATGTTTTATTGAGGGATGATGTGATTTCTAACATTTTTTCATGACTATTAAGATAGGGCTCATGACAACCGAAAAACTGGTGTAGTTGAAAACTCTTATTTTCAAGTTCTTTCTTTTATAGTTCTTATCTTTATATGTAACTTTCACCATCTCTCTTTTATTATAGGATTTTGTGGGTGTAATCCGCTGAAAACCCTCAGAAGACAACACTCCTCCTACTATGGACACCTAGAGGTTTAACGGCTTATTGTACGTGCTCGGTGCAATCGTGTTTGCCTACGAAAGTGTGCTATTTAGGATTTTCTTTTTCTTTTTCTCTTTCTCTTGAATAACTAGTTTGCTCGGGACGATCAAAGTTAAGTTTGGGGGTATTTGTTCAGTTGAAAATATTGCACTTTGGTATAAGTATTTTCCTTACATTTCTTAAATAATAAAAGGTGTTTATTATAAATATTAAACATATTTGGATTTATCTGCAAAATACTATTTACCATATGTTTATATATTATAAGTAATATTATGAAGGAAAATATAGGCATTTTATATTTATATAATATTTTGGTAATTGAAAATATGCATATCATATCAAATATTCTAATCACAATTCTTAAATGATATAATATCATACAAATGGTTAGAATAATATTTCAAAATATATGCATAATATTTTAGTAATTAAAAGATGCATAGCATATCAAATATTCTTAATCATGTTTCTTAAAGATTTATTACCATATAAAGTGCATAGCATATTAAATATTCTTAATCAAGTTTCTTAAACATTTATTACCATATATAGTGATTAAGATACTCTCTCTAATTTAATAAATAATACTAACATTATTCATAGAGATATTGTGCAAGATTTAGCTCAGGTCAAGATATTAAGATGTTCAAGATGTCAGGATAAAAAATCTGCCAAAATCATAAAAACAATACTGACAGGGACTCAGAATCCATATATGGAAAGTCATCATATTAGGAAGTCACCATATATGGTAACTAGTTTTTCTTCTTTGAGGGCTATATAAAGGACCAAGGGCTAAAGTTAGAAGGCATCAAGCCAAAGAGATCACGAAGTCCAAGACGGCTCACGCATCCAGGCTGATCATCAACTGTTCATCTACATCCTTCGGAAGAGTTCGAGAAGCAAACCAAGTTTTTGTAATCATTTTCTAGGGAATAAAGTGTAGATTGTTCAAGTTGATTAATAAAGGTAGTTGTTTTATTTAATTCTTTTGCATTTTACATTATGTTTTCCCTCTCTGTCTTTTCATCTTCTTTTCCCAATATGCGCGAGTAATTCTCCGCTTGTTAGGGTTCATGGGATTAGGGTAGATTAATGGATGATGAAGATCCTTAAACTCTTTTTACGTCCTATAAAATTTATAAACTTTACTAAAAGAATCATTAACATCCTAATCGGGCGCGCTACCAATTTATTGTTAGTCTCGACCGCGATTAGAGATTAGATTAATGATTGTTTTGGTAAAGGCTAGATATGAACGGAGTTCCATGTCGAGATAAGGGTTAAGAGTGGGAACCCTTTTCCCTCCAGAAACCCTAATCTACATGCATCTCTGTCGTTCTAGTTTTAAATCTATTGAAGGATAAAAGGAGTAATCTTTAATTAACCATCCATAACTACTAAATCCTAATGAACCCTACAAGCCCCCTTTTAATATTGAACTTACATCCATAATTAATCTAGATCTATATTTTGCATCCGTATTTAACGTAGATCTAGAACCTACAACCATTCTTATTTCTTCCTCCTTTCTTTCTCAACAAGCCTAAAGTAAGAATAAAATATTCTATGTTTCCCTGCGGACAACCCGTACTAATCTTGGCTAGCTACAAGCGACACCGTTATTGATTGCGGTTATTCTACAAACACTTTTTCACATAAATCAAATTGCGCCGTTGCCGGGGATGCGTGCGTAATTTTTTTTCTTACTATTCGTGTTGAATTCTTATTCGATCTATATCATAAAAATAAACAAAACTGCAAATTGTATATTTAACGATTATTGTGTGAATTTTACGAGAGAATCTGGAGTCACAGATTTGAGGAAAAAGAGAGTCAGAGACATTCATCAAGAGCCAGAGGAGGAAGGGAGGCCACGTAGCAAAAATTTTCATCAGATCTTCCTAGTCGGCGGCGGAACCGCGGCATAAAAAGCCTATTGGCGGCGGAACCGCGGCTCATTAAGAGATTTAGGGTTTCCAATTTCTCTGGTATCTTCTTTACATCTTTCTCTCTCCTCTGAAATCCAATAAAATATTTTTTCTGCAAGATTCTTTGCAAAATATCGCCGCTCAAAAATCTTTTTGCAAAAGTTTTGTTATTGGTTTGTTGTTGCATATTTTAATACGGACTTTAAGGGGCAAGACCATAATTCAGATTAGGTGGGGATTTCATCACCCTTCCTAGGCCCCACAAATCACAAAACGAGCATCTGCATCAACCCTACATTAATTAAAAAAATATCTAGACAAGACTCTAAAGACTGTCACGCTCAATAAGGACAAAGGAAGATCGTGGGTAACCTATCGCTTATCCGCATTACTTTTGTGGTGTCTAGGCAAGTGTGTCTAAGGTAAGTGGTTACTTAATTAGGCCCACTACTTACGTAGTGGAGAACCTCCCACTTACCTGGCACTTACCTGGCCACAAGAGTAGTAAAGAGGTGGTAGAGGATTGATCATGTGGCTTGTCCTTTGGAAGTCTAGGAGCGGTCTAGAGACTTGACCTTGTAGGGTTCCTAGGCACACTCAAGAGGTTCCACAAGGCATCAACCATGCCAAATTCAAAAATTTCATGTGCCTAAGAATCCTATGCAAGATCGTTAACTAGAGATTTGGCGAAAAGCAAGCAAGTAAACAACTTTATTGCTAAGTGAATGGAAATACAACCTTTGTAGATCCGGTCCTCCACCTCCATAGCTCCGTGTTGACGTCCCTCCGCTGCGATCATTGGGTCCCGGACTCTGGCGATGGTTTCGTCAGAGAAATGATCGGGCTAGGTCGTCGACTTCGATGACGAAGACGATCTACGTCGAGGCAACTCAAACTCAAGCTCCACCTTCACCAAGTCATGAAACTTGTGAAGAAAACACCCTATACTACATGGCAAATGGTAGAGGATGAAGCTATAGGAAGTGAGTTCACTTTGGATTTGGATTTCTCACATGGAATCATCACTTAGACATTTTCAAGCAAGCTTTTATTTTCTCCATGAAGAAGAAGAAGAAGATGAAAGAAAAAGAAGTTTTTCAAAATGAAAATCTAAGTGATTCTTATCATTTTGCAATCATGGTTGAGTGTAGAGAATAAACTATGGTTTAGGTGAATGGTTAGGTTAAAAGAAAGAAACAAAATGGTTACTTATTCAAAGCTTCAAGAAGCTTCAACAAAAGACAAAGCAAGCCACCATTTCATTTTCCTTTCCAAAATAAATGAATAAAAGAATAAATAAAACAAATATAAAACCTAACCATTAACCTAAACATGGTTTAAAATAAACACACATCTAAGTTTGCATGTATCATCAAACATGATACAAACTAGTACACAAAACTATATCATATATACAATATGCACATCAAGTGAGAAAATCCATCTTTAAGTGAACAAATACTAGTTAATGTAAAGTAATGTATCTAATATATAATTATACATTAAATCATTAAATCAACACTTGATTTAATGATCCGGTCATATCGCATATGACCGACTAATATCCAATGTATCGACTTATCGAATCAATCCTCGATTCGATAACTAGGTTATATCGCATACAACCAATCGATGCATTCATCGCGAGAATAGAATACGGTATCACATACACGCATTATTCTCGGTCCCGCACATATCTCATATGCGCTCCTATTTCGTTTTGCTTGAGCCAGGAAACCTCTGTGTAGGACTCTAAAGACTCATCAATACGCCGGCAGCAGGTAATGATCATATCAAACACCAACAAGCCGCAAGCGGTCTGCTAAACGTAACGGCCACCCGGGTATTGAGCGATCAGAAGATCAACGAGCAAGCCCGCTCACACTCATGTGAATCCAACCAGTAACACTTACCGTACAGTCCGGTCTGTTCGTATGATATGTCGCATATCTCGCCTAGGGGTGGTAATCGTCAGACCCCAGTAGCTCGATAAGTGGTGTCGATATGAGGTCTATAATAGTTCGAGAAACTACTGGTAACACTTACCAGTAAATCTCAGCAACCCTGGCCAGGGATTTCCGGTTATAGCCAATCGAACACAGCGCAACATCAACTCCCTATACGGGGAGAGACGAATCCCCTCCTATCGCTCATTGCCTCCATGTGATTCGGGACTATACCCAAAAACCACCGTTTTGCACGCCCTCTTGGACGTGGTAAGGTGGAAATCAAAGCACAGTGGGAATCATACAAGACTCTATGATGATCTCGGGTCAACAGACTACTCTGTACCAGTGTCACCAGAGAACTGCCATCTGACGTAAGGTATAATACCATCTGGGAGTTCTCGGCGAGTCCGTCCAGTGTACCCAGTCTCCACTGAGCACCCGTATATCATCTCTGATGTGAAACACCAATGGATATGGGATCATTCATCGCCCATCTGTATGGGTCGAGAAGGTATACGCTATTCTACTCTGGTATATCGATGCCCCGTCTCGATACACCCACGACTAGAGACCTTGAAGGATGTACTTATGGACTACCATGTCCCCACTAGTATGATCCGCATCATAGTCCAGGTAGCCAAGTACACATCCTAAGGGCTTTACCAACATGTAACAGAGAGACAATCAGTGTACACGTTAAGGTAAAGAGCAACCAGATAGCATACTATCATGTCGAGCAAGAAAGTCCTTCCTATATATGTCCAAGCATCCACTACAATATATATCCTATGTATAGTAATGGCCTCTAGGGCATACATATAACTAACAATCTCCTACTTGCACTAGGGCCATCTGATAGCAGTGGTTGTAGTATCTCATACTCAACCATCCCATAAAAGTCTCTCTCTGGGAAAAGGCCTTTGTGAGTGGATCCGCCGTGTTGTCCTCTGAGTCTACTCTCCTAACATCGATCACCCTGGAGATCAACTATCTCCATGATCAGGTGAAGCTGCCTCAGAATATGTCTGGATCACTGATGGGACGGACGCTCCTCGGCATAAGCCACAACTCCATTGTCACACAATGGGAGGAACTAAGTTCATCTCATGAACTAATATACACCCAGACAGCCTCTTTGGTAGCATCTTAAGTAGCGATGTATCTTGCCTTTAATCATCTAGTATGTCACGGTATCTAGCTTGGAACTCTTCCAACATGTCGTCCCTCCATAGAGGGTAAAGACAATGCCTGTGACTGACATTCAGTCGTCTTTATCACCCTGGAACACTTCCAGTGATTCTCTCCAGGATCGATTGATACCATCTCACTACATCTAGTGAGAATCCTAACATCCATTTAGATCTATCTCATAGATCCAAAACCCAGGATTTAGTAGGTATCACTTTGATCCTATGTGGAGAATCATTATGATAAGCGGAGATTGATCGAGTGTAGCATAGGAAACTCCTTCCCTATCAAGAGTATATCATCCACGTACTCTACGAGGATCGTCACCATACTCCCTACTTCCTTTTTGTTTATACAAGGTTCATCTACCATTTTGATGATGTCAAACTCTTTGACTAATACATCAAAACAGATGTTCCAACTCCGCAATGCCTGCTTTAATCTTATAAAGCATCTTGTACACGTTTCCGCTGCTCCTACTGTCTACGAAGCCCTCTGGCTGTGTACTTACAGACGCTCTCTTCTAAAACATCATTTTAGAAAAGCAGTCATGACACCCAACCGCCAGATATCGTAGTCATGGTATGTAGCCGTGGCAAGTAGGATCTGGATGGACTTAAACATAGCCACTTAAAAAGGTTTCATCATTATCCTCGCCTGGTCGATGATGAAAAACTTTAACATGTTCTAGTTTTGAAAGTCTCAACTTTTCCATCTACACCAAGTAATCTTCTCAAGATATACTTGCTCCTTATGGGGATTTAACCCTTCAGATAAAGCAACCAAAGTCCATACTTTGTTGGTGTATAAGGATTCCATCTCAGATCGCTAAGCAGCCAACCATTCTTACAGAGTCCCTACTCTCGATGGCCTGCTCGAAACTAGTTGGGTCATCATCTCATGATGCAATCCTCGCTCCCACTGTCATAGAGAAACCGAAGTATCTCTCAGGTGGGTGAGGAACCCTACTAGATCGGCGGAGAGGCTGAGGTTCTTTGGTATCTGCTGAATCCTTTGGTTCTACTAAATCATCTGCTATAGTTTGTATAGCTGGAACCTTTCCAGTTCTACATTACAGACCTTGCCTCGAGCTTGTCCGGATTATGCTTTTAGACATAGCCCGGACAACCCCAAATCTTAACTAGCTTAAGACATGGGCTCTTCCCATACCATATCTCATATGGAGTGGTAGGCTGTAATCTGATTCGAACCTAATTCAATAGGTATGCAGCTTCTCAAGTGCATAACCCCCAAAAGGAAACAGGTAACTCAGTAGTACTCATCATAGAGCGCACCATATCAAATAGGGTTCAATTGCTCTGCCCCGATATACCATCGGGCTATGGTGTATACGGAGGAGTAATGCTGAGAAAGAATCTCATTCTCCTTTAGAATAGTCCAGGATTTCCGTGCTCAAGTATTCTCCTCCCTGATCTTATCATAGGACATAATACTTATACCCGTATTTGGTTCTCTACTTCTAACTTATATTCTGTGAATATCTCAAAAGCTTCGGACTTATGTTTCAACAGGAACATATGTCTGAGTCTTGAGAGATCATCAGAGAATTTAATGAAGTACAAAGAACCAGTCTTGGTATGTGTAGACGGGGGACCTTACATACATCAACATGTATCAATCCCAAGAGTTTACTAACTCTTTCTCTGTTTCCAATAAACAGAGCTATGGTCATCTAATCTTTGTGACATGACTGGCAAGTTTCACAAGATGTAAATTTAAACTGATTTAAATATGCATCTAAATATAACTTCAGCCAGTCAGGTCGCATTGATATGACCTAGTCTATAATGCCTCAAGAAGGATTTGTTCATTTCTGAACTCTTCCTCTTGTGTGTGTTATGTATACTAAAAATTGTAGTTTGATTTAGAACGTCAATGCTTTTAGATAACGTGCCTGAACCGATCAACTTTTGATATAGGAAATGTTCAAAACATTATTCAACAATACAAAATTATATCCTTTCTTTACTAATAAAGAGATTGATATGATTTTGTATATCAGGTTCGGTATCTAATAACATTTGTTCAGAATCAATGTATTCTGGTAATACAGGGTGACAGTGACCAACAGACTTGGTTGCAACACTTGCACCGTTTTCTGTCTCATGAAACTTATCACCCGTCCTCAGTTCTTTACCTATCTGTAGCCCATGTAACAGATTACATATGCGGGATCCTGATCCGGTATCATATACCCAGGACGTAAAGGATACTGAGAAACAGTTCTTTGCAGTGAACGCACCCGAAGGAGATGCATCTTATGCACTTTCTTCGTTTGGGCGGTATAGGAATCCTGGTATTCCCCAATTTCCTGCTCTGTCTTATAACAATTATAAGTTGGAGCAGGACCAACATTCCCCAGCTCAGTATAACAAGCGGGTTCGGTCAATACATCCGTATTTTATCTTGATTAAGGCGTGATATGGTCGCTACCTGGAGAGAGAGAGAAGAAAACACTCTGCGTGCACTCTTGCAAGAATAGATTGGTTATTATTTTATCTAATCAGGATGGCTCCCACTGTTTTTATCAAATCTTCCTTCAAACCCTAAAAGGAAAGACTAGACGAGATTAATTACACGCTATAAGTTCGCCAATCTTTCAGCCAGGCCAGTGTCGGTACTTTGAGGGAGGTCCCCCGTGCTTTCGCACGAACCTAATTAATGTAAACCTCGTTTTCCCAGAGGCGTAACCCCGTTGACACCTTTCTAGACACTTACTAGATCGGCTAATTGTAATGTGTAAAACTCTCCCAGGAGTAACAATTACTCGCAGTGGGTATCAGGATCCAACTATCACATAGAAGGTATGCAATCTCATTGCAAATTTCAACACTTGAAATTCCCGATAATTTTGCCCCTAACGTGCTATGACCTTGACGAAAGCCAACAAACCATAGCCCGCTAGTTAAGTTCAACCCGTACATTTCTTGATTGAATTAAACCCACCCGCACGACCCTTGACAAAAGCCAACAAAGCCGCACGACTATCCTAATCCAATCGCATCGTATGCAGCAGATAAGCAGCATATAGCTACCGCACACTACACCTTGACGAAAGCCAACAAATGTAGCACGAATACTATATACAACTTATCTGAAATGACGGAGGGCAACGACAGGTTTTTAAGAAAACCTTTTGCGTAATGAACTTGATATCGTTGTAGAATCAAATGATTTTGAACTGGAGTGTTTTTGAGGCTTTTCTAGTTTTGCTAAAGGGATCACTCCCGGTGAAGGGATCGTCGGCCCTTTCCTCGTCGAATGGGGTGCGAGATATATCATATATATCACTGTGCAGAAGAAGAAGAAGAAGAACAGAATGAATAGATTAAAAATTTGATTTTGGCAAGTTTGATGCCTTGTGGAACATCATGGGTGTGCCTAGGAACCCTACAGACCTAGGTAACCTTAGTTCTAGGGTTGTTTGTGCATTTCTGTGTGATTTATCTAAGTCCGACACACTTTTCAAAACAAACCAAATTTTTAAATCACACACGCTGCCACTTACGCTAAACCCGCTTAGTGCATGCCCGGCTGGACACGGGATTCTAGTGCCCGTCTTGTCCGAGTTCCTGCTATCGACTCCGAAGTCGGTGATTCTTCATCTTCTTTTCCCCCACCACCCACCACGACTGCGATGGACGGATATCCATCAAACTTTAACACCACTCTGCCACCGCCCGCAGGTGCGCAGAATCCTCCACGCATTTCTCTCCAGGAGAGAGGCTACCCTACACGTCGGCCCCTTCACACTTGTCTTTCCATTCCACTAGCCAATGGGGATAATTTCGAAATTAAACCTCATTTCATCAAACTTTTACCCAAATTTCACGGGCTCAAGTCTGAAGACGCATACGTTTTTATCACCAAATTCGAAAACGTATGTGCTTTGACGGGTACTTCGGAGCTTGTTGTGGATGCTATGCGTTTACGTATTCTTCCGTTCACTTTGTGCGATTTAGCCGAGAAGTAGCTTTATAACATACCCGCACATTCTATTTCAACAAGGGATGAATTCGTTATAGCATTCCTGAAGAAATTTTATCCCAATCATAAGACCGCCCGTGTTCGGAGCGAAATCTTCCAATTTACCCAACTTCCTAATGAACCATTTTGGAAATGCTTTGAACGGTTCAAGAATCTTCATTTACAATGTCCTCATCACGGAATCCCTAGATAGGATCTATGCCGAATTATCTATGAGGGTATTGATCTCACAGCAAAACAGATGCTTGAAACCATGTGTCAATGTCAATTTCTGTCTAAAGATGATGGTGAAGATTGGAAATACCTAGAAGATCTTGCTCAAAACACTTTACAATGGGAAACTGTTAGTCAACCATTGTCTAGGGAAGGTATCAATCAGCTCGATGTTTCCGTCATAATGAAAGCCGAAATGGCCGCAACACAAAGGAAACTCGACGCTATAGAAAACAGAATTTCTTCAGCCTCCCTAACCCAATACACACTTCCCAAAACCGTGTGTGGTTGCTGTTTCAACCCATCACATTTGACGGAAGAATGTCCTTTGAATGTACCGTTTGAAGGTCAAGAGCACACTAATGCTGCTTTTCAGCAGCAAAGACCTGAAAACGATCCTTCTTCTTCCACTTATAATCAAGGTTGGAGGAATCACCCCAATGTTGCTTGGAACCAACACCAAACTCAAAATATGGTTCCAAACCCAAATGACTTCCAAAGGGTCCCTCCACAGCAACAGCAACCAGCACAACTGAGTCAGCACCCCTTTCAACCACAACCTTTACAAAACCCGGCCAACAACTTTAATCCTTCTTCTGCCGGTACCGATAAACCCGCTGCACTCGATATGTTCATTGCACAGTCCATGCGAACGAATGACATTTTAACGTCTTATATCCATACGTTAGTGCAAAACACTGTCTCCCACGGTGAGAGTATCAAATTGATAAAAACACAAATTGCACAACTGACTGCAGCAATGAGTGCTAAAGAGAAAGGGAATCATCCAGCTCAACCCCTACCTGATCCTGGGTGCTCACGGTATAATGTGAATGCACTTACCATGTTGAGATTTGGAAGAGTGCTGGATAACCATGTGGGTGAACAGATTGAAACTGATATTGAGGAACAAATTGAACCCCCGGCTTCCACTTCCACTTCCACTTCTACTTCTACGTCTTACCCTATTTCGTCTAATTTACCTTCTTCTTCCGAGCCTATTCTCCGTTTTCCCCAAGGCTCGAACCCTCCACCCACTTCATCCTTTCCACCCCCACGAACTTCTCCACATACGTTGGACCCAACACTTATTGATAAAGCTCCATTTCCAGATAGATTGAGGTCCAACAAACCGAATGCACAAATGGAGAAGGTTGTGGAAATATTTAAGCAAGTTAACGTAAATATTCCTCTCCTAGATGCTATACAACAAGTTCCAGCTTATGCGAAAATACTTAAGAACTTGTGCACTAGGAAGAGAAAAACTCAAGTGCCGAAAAAGGTTTTCATGTCGAGTAATGTAAGCACAGCTTTTACACAACAATTACCCAAGAAACGTAAGGACCCTGGCTATCCTACAATCTCTATTTCTATTGGGGGTAAAAATATAAATCGTGCTTTAATCGATTTAGGCGCTAGCGTTAACTTGCTTCCTTATTCTGTGTATCAGCAATTGGGTATCGGAGTATTAAAACCATCGCAATGCACTTTACAGATGGTTGATCGATCTATCACCAAACCAAAGGGTATATTAGAGGATGTGTTAATAAAAGTCGGGGAATTTATCTTCCTTGTGGACTTTATTGTTCTAGATACACAACCTGTAGCAAACCCACGGAACCAAATTCCGGTGAATCTGGGTAGACCTTTTCTTGCGACTTCCAACGCTGTAATCAATTGTCGAAACGGTTCTATGACCCTATCTTTCGGGAATAGGTCAATTGAGATGAACATTTACAAGTTGGGAAGTGTGCCCTCCGAACCTACTACTCAGGTCTGTTCTGTCAAATTAAAGGATGTCGACAGCAGCGAATTTGACGATCCACATGATACTGATCTAGACTCTTTTCATGTGTTGTTGTTTGACCCAATTATGTATCATACACATACGGACTCTTCCACGAAGTTGTCCGGGTCAACAACTAACACTGATTATGAACCGTTCTTGGAGTCTGAAGATCACCCCGCACTTTGTGATGACATTATTCTCCGGGGTATAGATGAGAGTTTTGAGGAAATTTTCGATGAAGAACTCGCATTTTTGAAGGACACGGGTGTTGAGATGAATCCACCTCAATACAACGAAATTGAACCTCCACCCCTTCTTCTGGACTATAAAGAGAATGCAAGTAATCCATCACAATCACTGTGTCAACTCTCCAAAACGAGATCTAAACACATTCTATCCCACCACTTACCTTTTCCCCACTTGTTCTTGGCTCTTTTCAACTTGTTCTTTCACCAACTGGAGAATTACATTGATAAAATTTTTGAATGGTTGGTGTTAACCTTCGGTCTTTGCAAAGCTTGGCATCGAACACTAATCTTGATCCCCTCTTGTGATTTTCAAATATTAATATTGTTTAACTCAAGTTTGGGGGGAGTTATAATCTGGCTCTTGAAAGAAATTTTTTTTACTCAAAATGGTGATCCAAAGAATAAGTTTGGGGGAGGATTTTCACTTTAATATATTTTTCCCCCGTTAATAAATTTCCTCCCAGGTTTACAGGTTTCTGTGATTTAGCGGTTGACAACAGTGAGGACACTGTTGAAAACAAGTTTGGAGGAGGTTTGTGCTTATTTACGCATCATTTGCATCATACTTTGCATAAGCACAAAACATTTATAAAAAACATATAAAAAAAATTTTAAAAAATAAAAAGATAAAAAATAATTTTGTACATAAATAAGATAATAAATGATTAGAAAATGAAAAATTATATCCAAAAGATTGGAAAAATTTAAGAAAACCTAGAAAATTAGAAGTTTTCTTAAACGAACTAATAATAAGTAGTTATGAGCCGTTGTCGCAAGGGTTAGTAAGATGAAAGAAGTCACTAATTTGAGGATAAAAATAAGTCTGAAAAATAGTTTCTATTCTGGAAGCCAAACATTTGAACGTTGATACCCTACTATACGCACTTACACACGTCTTGAAACACGGGATAGTAGAGGATACCTTGAAATGCTCTTGTCTAAAAGCCAAAGTATGAAGAAAATAAAAAATTGAGTAAAATATAAAATGGTGAGAAAAATGAACACTGGTTTTGTTATCGCTAAGGCAGCAATAAAAAAATATAGCGAGGGTGTTTCATCATCTAGTGCCTTAGACCAACTGGTCTGGGAGTCACAGCTAAGCCTTAGGTGGTGCAAGACGAGGAATACACCAAATAACGAAGCACATGAGTAATCGGTCGGTTAGTACCTCAAGAAGTATTAACGGTCGCATAAAAGTGTGTGAGCAAATTCCATCTAAATATTCATGAATTAAAAAGTACTGAGGTAGATGGACAAGAGTATGATAGCTTGAATTGAATTCTCCGAGTGTAGCGATGTATTTTACACGCACGTAGGGGTATATGATCGATGTTTGGAAAAAAGATAGGAATGAAGAATAATGACGATGTTTTATTGAGGGATGATGTGATTTCTAACATTTTTTCATGACTATTAAGATAGGGCTCCTGACAACCGAAAAACTGGTGTAGTTGAAAACTCTTATTTTCAAATTCTTTCTTTTATAGTTCTTATCTTTATATGTAACTTTCACCATCTCTCTTTTATTATAGAATTTTGTGGGTGTAATCCGCTGAAAACTCTCAGGAGACAACACTCCTCCTACTAGGAAAACCTAGAGGTTTAACGGCTTGTTGCACATGCTCAGTGCAATCGTGTTTTCCTACGAAAGTGTGCTATTTAGGATTTTCTTTTTCTTTTTCTCTTTCTCTTGAATAACTAGTTTGCTCGGGACGATCAAAGTTAAGTTCAGGGGTATTTGTTCAGTTGAAAATATTGCACTTTGGTATAAGTATTTTCTTTACATTTCTTAAATAATAAAAGGTGTTTATTATAAATATTAAACATATTTGGATTTATCTGCAAAATACTATTTACCATATGTTTATATATTATAATTAATATTATGAAGGAAAATATAGGCATTTTATATTTATATAATATTTTGGTAATTGAAAATATGCATATCATATCAAATATTCTAATCACAATTCTTAAAAGATATACTATCATACAAATGGTTAAAATAATATTTCAAAATATATGAATAATATTTTAGTAATTAAAAGATGCATAGCATATCAAATATTCTTAATCATGTTTCTTAAAAATTTATTACCGTATAAAGTGCATAGCATATTAAATATTCTTAATCAAGTTTCTTAAACATTTATTACCATATATAGTGATTAAGATACTCTCTCTAATTTAATAAATAATACTAACATTATTCATAGAGATATTGTGCAAGATTTAGCTCAGGTCAAGATATCAAGAAGTTCAAGATGTCAGGATAAAAAACCTGCCAAAATCATAAAATCAATACAGACAAGGACTCAGAATCCATATATGGAAAGTCACCATATTAGGAAGTCACCATATATGGTAACTAGTTTTTCTTCTTTGAGAGCTATATAAAGGACCAAGGGCTAAAGTTAGAAGGCATCAAGCCGAAGAGATCACGAAGTCCAAGACGGCTCACGCATCCAGGCTGATCATCAACTGTTCATCTACCTCCTTTGGAAGAGTTCGAGAAGCAAACCAAGTTTTTGTAATCATTTTCTAAGGAATAAAGTGTAGATTGTTCAAGTTGATTAATAAAGGTAGTTGTTTTATTTAATTCTTTTGCATTTTACATTATGTTTTCCCTCTCTGTCTTTTCATCTTCTTTTCCCAACATGCGCGAGTAATTCTCCGCTTGTTAGGGTTCATAGGATTAGGGTAGATTAATGGATGATGAAGATCCTTAAACTCTTTTTATGTCCTATAAATTTTATAAACTTTACTAAAAGAATCATTAGCATCCTAATCGGACGCGCTACCAATTTATTGTTAGTCTCGACCGCGATTAGAGATTAGATTAATGATTGTTTTGGTAAAGGCTAGATATGAAAGGAGTTCCATGTCGAGATAAGGGTTAAGAGTGGGAACCCTTTTCCTTTCAGAAACCCTAATCTACATGCATCTCTGTCGTTCTAGTTTTAAATCTATTAAAGGATAAAAAGAGTAATTTTTAATTAATCAACCATAACTACTAAATCCTAATGAGCCCTACAAGCCACCTTTTAATATTGAACTTACATCCATAATTAATCAGATCTATATTTTGCATCCGTATTTAACGTAGATCTAGAACCTACAACCATTCTTATTTCTTCCTCCTTTCTTTCTCAATAAGCCTAAAGTAAGAATAAAATATTCCACGTTTCCCTGCGGACGACCCGTACTCATCTCGGCTAGCTACAAGCGACACCGTTATTGATTGCGGTTATTCTACAAACACTTTTTCACATAAATCAAATGGCGTCGTTGCCGGGAATACGTGCGTAATTTTTTTTCTTACTATTCGTGTTGAATTCTTATTCGATCTATATCATAAAAATAAACAAAACTGCAAATTGTATATTTAACGATTATTGTGTGAATTTTGCGAGGGAATCTGGAGTCACAGATTTGAGGAATAAGAGATTCAGAGACATTCATCAAGAGCCAGATGAGGAAAGGAAGCCACGTAGCAAAAATTTTCATCAGATCATCCTAGTCGGCGGCGGAACCGCGGCATAAAAAGCCTATTGGCGGCGGAACCGCGGCTCATTAAGAGATTTAGGGTTTCCAATTTCTCCGGTATCTTCTTTACATCTTTCTCTTGTAGGGTTCCTAGGCACACTAAGGAGGTCTCACAAGGTATCAACCATGCCAATTTCAAAAATACGGTGCCGAGAAACCCTAGACTACGGATCGTTAGCTAGATGTCTAGGCGAAAATTAAACTAGTTAACAACTTAACTATAAAGAATACGGAAATACAACCTTTGTAGATCCGGTGCTCCACCTCCATAGCTCCGCAACGAAGTCCCCTCGCTGTCCAAATGAGTTCCCGGGCTCTAGCGTCGGCTTCGTCGGAGAATGGGCAAGCTAGGTCGTCGATGTCCATGCCGAAGATGATTTACGTCGAGGCATCGCTAGATCAAGCTCCAACTTCACCAAGTCATGAAAACTTGTGAAGGAAACACACTCTACTACTTGGCAAGAGGTAGAGGATGAAGAAATAGGAAGTGGGTAGACTTTAGAATTGGATTTCTCACTTGTTTCATCAATCCACCATTGATGAAGTCAAGCTTCTTCATGTGAAGAAAGAATTATAATAAGTTAATTCAAAATAGAAAATAAATTGAATACTTATCATAATGCAACCATGGTAAAGTGTAGAGACTAAACTAAGGTTAAGTGAATGGTTAGGTTAGGTATGAAGACAAAAATGGTGACTAAGTCAAAGCTTCATGAAGCTTCAACATATATCCAAATAAAGCCACCATTTTTCTTTTCATTTTCCAAAAAGAAAATAAATAAATAAATGAATAAATAGATATGAAAATGAAAACCCTAACCATTACATAACCATGGTTTAAACTTTACACAAAACACAAGTTAGCATGCATCATCAAACATGATACATACAAGTGCACAAAAATATATCACATATACAATGTGCACAATCCAAGTGAGAAAATCCATTTAAAGTAAACCAATACTAGTTAATGTAAAGTGATATATCAAATATATAATTATACATTAAATCATTAAATCAACACTTGATTTAAGGATCCGGTCATATCGCATATAACCGACTAATATCCAATGTATCGATTTATCGAATCAATCCTTGATTCTATAACTAGGTTATATCGCATACAACCATTCGACACATTCATCGCGAGAATAGAATACGGTATCACATACACGCATTATTCTCGGTCCCGCACATATCTCATATGCACTCCTGTTTCGTTTCGCTTGAGCCAGGAAACCTCTGTGTAGGACTCTAAAGACTCGTCAATACGCCGGCAGCAGATGATGATCATATCAAACATCCACAAGCCGCAAGCGGTCTGCTAAACGTAACGGCCACCTGGGTATTGAGCGATCAGAAGATCGACGAGCAAGCCCGCTCACACTCCAGTGAATCCAACCAGTAACACTACCGTACAGTCCGGTCTGATCGTCTGATATGTCGCATATCTTGCCTAAAGGTGGTAAACGTCAGACCCCAATAGCTCGATAAGTCGTGTCGATATGAGGCTCATAACGGGTCGAGAAACTACTGGTAACACTTACCAGCAATTCTCTGATCAGCCCTGGCCAGGGACTTCCTGTTATAGCCAATCGAACACAGTGCAACATCAACTCCCTATACCGGGAGAGACGAATCCCCTCCTATCGCTCATTGCCTCCATGTGACTCGGGACTGTACCCAAAAACCACCGTTTTGCACGCCCTCTTGGACGTGGTAAGGTGGAAATCAAAGCACAGTGGGAACCACACAAGACTCTATGACGATCTCGGGTCTACAGACTAACCTGTACCAGTGTCACCAGAGAACTGCCATCTGACGTGAGGTATAATACCATCTGGGAGTTCTCGGCGAGTCCGTCCAGTGTACCCAGTCTCTACTGAGCACCCGTATATCATCTCTGATGTCAAACACCAATGGATATGGGATCATCCATCGCCCATCTGTATGGGTCGAGAAGGTATACGCTAGTCTACTCTGGTATATCGATGCCCCGTCTCGATACACCCACGACTAGGGACTTTCAAGGATGTACTTATGGACTACCATGTCCCCACTAGTATGATCCGCATCATAGTCCAGGTAGTCAAGTACAGATCCTAAGGGCTTTACCAACATGTAACAGGGAGACAATCAGTGTACACGTTAAGGTAAAGATCAACCAGATAGCATACTATCATGTCGAGCAAGAAAGTCCTCCCTATATATGTCCCAGCATCCACTACAATATACATCCTATGTATAGTAATGGCCTCTAGGGCATACATATAACTAACAATCTCCCACTTGCACTAGGGCCATCTGATAGCAGTGGTTGTAGTATCTCATACTCAACCATCCCATAAAAGTCTCTCTCTGGGAACAGGCCTTTGTGAGTAGATCCGCTGTGTTGTCCTCTGAGTCTACTCTCCTAACCTCGATCTCCTTAGAGATCAACCATCTCCATGATCAGGTGATACTGCCTTAGAATATGTCTGGATCACTGATGGGACGGACGTTCCTTGGCAAAAGCCACAACTCCATTGTCACACAATGGGAGGAACAAAGTTCATCTTATGAACATGTATACATCCAGACTGCCTCTTTGGTAGCATCTTAAGTAGCGATGTATCCTGCCTTTATCGTCTAGTATGCCATTGTATCTAGCTTGAAACTATTCCAACATACCGTCCCTTTACTGAGGGTAAAGACAATGCCTGCGACTGACATTCAGTCGTTTTTATCACCCTGGAACCCTTCCAGTGATTTTCCCTTGGATCGATTGATACCATCTCACTACTACTAGTGAGATACCTAACATCCAATTAGATCTATCTCATAGATCCAAAATCCAGGATTTAGTAGGTATCATTTTGATCCTATATGGAGAATCATTGTGATAAGCGGAGATTGACCGAGCGTAGCATAAGTAACTCCTTTCTTATCAAGAGTATGTCATCCACGTACTCTACGAGGATCACCACCATACTCCCTACTACCTTTTTGTTTATACAAGGTTCATCTACCATTTCGATGATGTCAAACTCTTTGACTACCACATCAAAACAGATGTTCCAACTCCGCGATGCCTGCTTTATCTTATAAAGCATCTTGTATACGTTTCCGCTGCTCCCACTGTTTACGAAGCCCTCTGGCTGTGTACTTATAGACGTCCTCTTCTAAAACATCATTTAGAAAAGCAGTCATGGCACCCAACCGCCAGATATCGTAGTTATGGTATGTAGCCGTGGCAAGTAGGATCTGGATGGACTTAAGCATAGCCACTTGAAAAGGTTTCATCATAATCCACGCTTGGTCAATGAAGCAAACCTTTAACAAGTCTAGCTTTGAAAGTCTCAACTTTTCCATGTACACCAAGTAATCTTCTCAAGATATACTTGCTCCTGATGGGGATTTAACCCTTCAGATATAGCAACTTAAGTCCATACTTTGTTGGTGTATAAGGATTCCATCTCAGATCGATAAGCATCCAGCCATTCTTACAGAGTCACACTCCTGATGGCCTGCTCGAAACTAGTTGGGTCATCATCTCATGATGCAATCCTCGCTCCCACTGTCATAGAGAAACCGAAGTATCTCTCAGGTGGGTGAGGAACCCTACTAGATCGGCGGAGAGGCTGAGGTTCGTTGGTAACTATTGAATCATTTGGTTTTACCAAATCATCTGCTGTAGTTTGTATAGCTGGAACCTTTCCAGTTCTACATTACAGACCTTGCCTCGAACTTGTCCGGATTATGGTTTTAGACATAGCCCGGACAACCCCAAATCTTAACCATCTTAAGATATGGGCTTTCCCTTTCCATATCACATATGAAGTGGTAGGCACTGATTCGATTCGAACCCTATTCAATAGGTATGCAACTTCATAAGTGCATAACTCCCAAAAAGGAAATAGGAAACTCAGTAGTACTCATCATAGAGCACACCATATCACATAGGGTGCTATTGCTCCGCCCCGATATACCATCGTGTTATGGTGTACACGGAGGAGTAATGCTGAGAGAGAATCTCATTCTCCTTTAGAATAGACCATGATTTCCGTGCTCAAGTATTCTCCTCCTTGATCGCATCAAAGGACATAATACTTATACCCTTATTTGGTTCTCTACTTCTAACTTATATTCCGTGAATATCTCAAAAGGTTCGGACTTGTGTTTCAACAAGAACATATGTCTGAATCTAAAGAGATCATCAGAGAACGTAATGAAGTATAAAGAACCAATCCTGGCATGTGTAGACAGGGGACCTTACATATATCAACATGTATCAATCCCAAGAGTTTACTTAACTCTTTCTCTGTTTCCAATAAACGGAGCTATGGTCATTTTATCTTTGTGACATGACTGGCGAGTTTCACAAGATGTAAATTCAAACTAATTTAAATATGCATCTTTATGTAACTCTAGCTAGTCGGGTCACATTGATCTGACCTAGTCTACAATACCTCAAGAAGGAATCGTTCATTCTGAACTCTTCCTCTTGTGTGTGTTCAGTATACTAAAGAACTGTAGTTTGATTTAGAACATCAATGCTTTTAGATAACGTGCCTGAACCGATCAACTTTTGATATAGGAAATGTTCAAAACATTATCCATCAATACAAAATTTTATCGTTTCTTTACTAACAAAGAGACAGATATAATTTTGTATATCAGGTTCGGTATCTAATAACATTCGTTCAGAATCAATGTATTGGTAATACAGGGTGACAGTGACCAACAGACTTGGCTGCAACTCTTGCCCCGTTTTCTGCCTCATGAAACTTATCACCCGTTCTCAGTTCTCTACCTTTCTGTAGCCTTATGTAACAGATTACATATCTGGGATCCTGATCTGGTATCACATACCCAGGACGTAGAGGATACAGAGAAACAGTTCTTTGTAATGAACACACCCGAAGATGATGCATCATCATGCACTCTCTTCGTTTGGGCGGCACGGGAAATCTGATATTCCCCAATTTCCTGCTCTGTCTTATAACAATTATAAGTTGGAGCGGGACCAACGTTCCCCAGCTCAGTATAACAAGCGGGTTTGGTCAATTTTCCATTTTATTATTTTGATTAAGGCGTGATATGGTCGCTACCTGGAGAGAGAGAGAAGAAAACACTCAGCGTGCGCTCTTGCAAGAATAGATTGGTTATTATTTTATCTAATCAGGATGGCTCCCACTGCTTTTTATCAAATCTTCCTTCAAACCCTAAAAGGAAAGACTAGCCGGGATTAATTACACACTACAAGTTCGCCAATTTTTCAGCCAGGCCAGTGTCGGTACTTTGAGGGAGGTCCCCCGTGCTTTCGCACGAACCTAATTAATGTAAACCTCGTTTTCCAAGAGGCGTAACCCCGTTGACACCTTTCTAGACACCTACTTGATCGGCTAATTGTAATGTATAAAACTCTCCCAGGAGTAACTCTTACTCGCAGCGGGTATCGGGATCCAACTATCTCATAGAAGGTATGTAATCTCATTGCAAATTTCAACACTTGAAATTCCCGATAATATTTTGCCCCTAGCAGCTATATGACCTTAACATAGTCAACAAATCATAAGTGCTAGTCAAGTTCAACCCGTCATTTCCCGATTGAATTAAACCCACCCGCACGACCCTTAACATAGTCAACAAAGTCGCACGACTACCCTAATCCAATCGCATCATATGCTTATGCAGATAAGCACTAATTAGCTACCGCACACTACGCCTTAACATAGTCAACAAACGTAGCACGAATACTAACTAGTACTTATCTGAAATGATGGAGGGCTACGACAGGTTTTTCTGAAAACCTATTGCGTAATGAACTTGATATCGTTGTAGAATCAAATGATTTTGAAATGGAGTGCTTTTGAGGCTTTTCTAGTTTTGCTAAAGGAGTCACTCCCGGTGAAGGGATCGTCGGTCCTTTCCTCGTCGAATGAGGTGCGGGATATATCATATATATCACTGTGCAAAGCAAAAACACATAAAAGCAATCAAAAGACAAACCGAAGGTTGTAGCATCTGCCAGTTATTGCTAAAGGAGTCACTCCCGGTGAAGGGATCTCGGTCCTTTCCTCATCGAATAAGGTGCAGGATATATCACATATACCTCTGTGCAAAGCAAGAACTGTAGCTACCTGTTTTATTTTGAAATTCAATTCTACAACATCTTAGGTTTCTTTTATTTCATTAATCACATTAATGAAGTCCCATCATTTAAGTACATAATCATCACAGATAAATACGACGTACACTTATGCCATCCGCATTCGCCTCGATGTCCCCTCGTGCACCGTTAGGTTAGGTAACTAACGGCAGAGCAGGGCAGGGCTAGCACGGGTGTAAAACATAAGTAACGTCTATATAATATATCATATATACTATATACTGTATCTATCACAGAACATCACATGATCACATCACAGATATCGCAGCAGAAGAAACATATGAAATATTGGATATACTAGGACGTCCGTGTTTTCAATACGAGCCAGTATAAAACACGGATTCCACGGTCGTGATGAATAGCCAAACCCACACCCCTAGACCCCTACGAGAGCGGCAAGCAACCCTACCAATTCTAGAGTTAGGAGATCCGGACTCGACTCCTCGAGTTGGTCTCCCACTGGACTCCAGAACCCGGTTACTTGTGCCCTCCTCCTTGGGTCTATCCTAGTGCGGAAAAGTAAATAATATACAATAACGGGTGACAAATTCCGCAACCTGGAAGTGCCCCAATAAAAGAATATTACATACAAGTTTTTACATGAATGAAAATGAAAAACACTCATCTCACATAAAAAACCCCGGCTATTCAAACACGACGATCCAATATAACATATCCAGCAACACATAACATCACATGTCATCAACGTAAGTAAATATGCGCATCCCAATTGTCGTTGACATATAGCAACGAAACCGGCGATATCACATATTACACTTACGGTCACAGAAAAGAAAGTGTAAAAACTACAACAGTTGGAATCCGCAACCTCCTCAGACATCGCATGCCTGACCAAATGAATTCTTTAGACATCGCATGCCTAACAATTATAAACCCCGCAATTTAGTCTCAAAATCGAAAACACTTTTCAATACCAAGTCGGGCAATTTAACAAGATTCCCGACATCCTGATCGAATGCTCGTCGCAAACTTCAGCAGACGGCCGCACCCCCGATACCGTCGACAAAGTGCACCAAGGCGGAACACCGCTACCGCGAGCACCCGGACGGATGCTTTCGGCGACGGGGTTCTCCTACAGTCACTTGGTCGGGGCTATGGAGCGAGGCTGTCTATTAAGTTTACACGACGAGTATCCGCGTACGCTACGTGATTGCGACGGACTTTTGATCACATCAAAATTCCGTGGCAACCGATCAAGTGAGACTAAACTGCTATGTTTATAATATTCATTCAGTTATCACATAACTTTTGTGAATTCCAATTATTGTATCTCATTCCAGATAAACAGAAAATGTTAAACTTTCCGATCGAACAGTCAAACACCCAAGTTTTCCCAAAACAGATCAACACATGAAATAAGTCTAACAACATTCAGTTCGTGCCTCAGTACCAACGGTCCAGCCGTAGAAGGGTCAAGCCAACGCCTCACATGTGGCACGCCGTACTGCCCCAAACCCGAAGGTTCAAAGGGCAGTTCAAGACGGTCACATAATCGAGTTAAGGTTTGTTGTCTTCTAGAGGGACCATCGCGTTACTTGCACTACTTAGAACGTCGTTAAACTACGAAAAAATCCAACACTTGGAAATTTCCCGACAGGGGAAAAATTGGGTATTTATATCCGGTCGAACTTTTTAACATATTCTAAAAATTATCCGGAAAGCCACACAGACAAAATTTGATACTCCGATCGAAACACCGAATCCCCAAAACAACCCCTGAAAATTCAACTCTTGAATAAAAATTAAAAATTCCCAGAAAATCCAGCATAATAAAATAGGAGTTACTGTGCAAACAGGAATTGATGATGTCACCTTTTTGCCGCGTAACCGCCGCAGAAGCCAAGCTTCTGCCGCGGTTCCGCCGCAATATATACTGTTCATCAGAAACTTTTTGAGCCGTAATTCTTAGATTTCCCTTCTGAATTTTTTAAGCATTTTTAATGTTGAAAAAACCACGTTTTTGAAAAAAGGACAGAGAGCATTTTTGGTTTGGGGTTTCGGGTTCGTTCGGACTTCAAACTCCGTCTAGACTTCGCCTAAGGCTCTAGCTAGGCTCTGATACCACTGTAGGGTTCCTAGGCACACTAAGGAGGTCTCACAAGGCATCAACCATGCCAATTTCAAAAATACGGTGCCGAGAAACCCTAGACTACGGATCGTTAGCTAGATGTCTAGGCGAAAATTAAACTAGTTAACAACTTAACTATAAAGAATACGGAAATACAACCTTTGTAGATCCGGTGCTCCACCTCTATAGCTCCGCAACGAAGTCCCCTCACTGTCCAAATGAGTTCCCGGGCTCTAGCGTCGGCTTCGTCGGAGAATGGGCAAGCTAGGTCATCGATGTCCATGCCGAAGATGATCTACGTCGAGGCATCGCTAGATCAAGCTCCAACTTTACCAAATCATGAAAACTTATGAAGGAAACACACTCTACTACTTGGCAAGAGGTAGAGGATAAAGAAATAGGAAGTGGGTAGACTTTAGAATTGGATTTCTCACTTGTTTCATCAATCCACCATTGATGAAGTCAAGCTTCTTCATGTGAAGAAGAAGAAGAAGATGAAGAAAGAATTATAATAAGTTAATTCAAAATAGAAAATAAATTGAATACTTATCATAATGCAACCATGGTAAAGTGTAGAGACTAAACTAAGGTTAAGTGAATGGTTAGGTTAGGTATGAAGACAAAAATGGTGACTAAGTCAAAGCTTCATGAAGCTTCAACATATATCCAAATAAAGCCACCATTTTTCTTTTCATTTTCCAAAAAGAAAATAAATAAATAAATGAATAAATAGATATGAAAATGAAAATCCTAACCATTACATAACCATGGTTTAAACTTTACACAAAACACAAGTTAGCATGCATCATCAAACATGATACATACAAGTGCACAAAAATATATCACATATACAATGTGCACAATCCAAGTGAGAAAATCCATTTAAAGTAAACCAATACTAGTTAATGTAAAGTGATATATCAAATATAAAATTATACATTAAATCATTAAATCAACACTTGATTTAACGATCCGGTCATATGCATATAACCGACTAATATCCAATGTATCGATTTATCGAATCAATCCTTGATTCTATAACTAGGTTATATCGCATACAACCATTCGACACATTCATCGCGAGAATAGAATACGGTATCACATACACGCATTATTCTCGGTCCCGCACATATCTCATATGCACTCCTATTTCGTTTCGCTTGAGCCAGGAAACCTCTGTGTAGGACTCTAAAGACTCGTCAATACGCCGGCAGCAGATGATGATCATATCAAACATTCACAAGCCGCAAGCGGTCTGCTAAACGTAACGGCCACCCGGGTATTGAGCGATCAGAAGATCGACGAGCAAGCCCGCTCACACTCCAGTGAATCCAACCAGTAACACTACCGTACAGTCCGGTCTGATCGTCTGATATGTCGCATATCTTACCTAGGGGTGGTAAACGTCAGACCCCAATAGCTCGATAAGTCGTGTCGATATGAGGCTCATAACGGATCGAGAAACTACTGGTAACACTTACCAGCAATTCTCTGATCAGCCCTGGCCAGGGACTTCCTGTTATAGCCAATCGAACACAGTGCAACATCAACTCCCTATACCGGGAGAGACGAATCCCCTCCTATCGCTCATTGCCTCCATGTGACTCGGGACTGTACCCAAAAACCACCGTTTTGCACGCCTTCTTGGACGTGGTAAGGTGGAAATCAAAGCGCAGTGGGAACCACACAAGACTCTATGACGATCTCGGGTCTACAGACTAACCTGTACCAGTGTCACCAGAGAACTGCCATCTGACGTGAGGTATAATACCATCTGGGAGTTCTCGGCGAGTCCGTCCAATGTACCCAGTCTCTACTGAGCACCCGTATATCATCTCTGATGTCAAACACCAATGGATATGGGATCATCCATCGCCCATCTGTATGGGTCGAGAAGGTATACGCTAGTCTACTCTGGTATATCGATGCCCCGTCTCGATACACCCATGACTAGGGACTTTCAAGGATGTACTTATGGACTACCATGTCCCCACTAGTATGATCCGCATCATAGTCCAGGTAGTCAAGTACAGATCCTAAGGGCTTTACCAACATGTAACAGGGAGACAATCAGTGTACACGTTAAGGTAAAGATCAACCAGATAGCATACTATCATGTCGAGCAAGAAAGTCCTCCCTATATATGTCCCAGCATCCACTACAATATACATCCTATGTATAGTAATGGCCTCTAGGGCATACATATAACTAACATCTCTCTCCTCTGAAATCCAATAAAATATTTTTTCTGCAAGATTCTTTGCAAAATATCGCCGCTCAAAAATCTTTTTGCAAAAATTTTGTTATTGGTTTGTTGTTGCATATTTTAATACGGACTTTAAGGGGCAAGACCATAATTCAGATTAGGTGAGGATTTCATCACCCTTCCTAGGCCCCACAAATCATAAAACGAGCATCCGCATCAACCCTACATTAATTTAAAAAATATCTAGACAAGACTCTAAGGACTGTCGCGCTCAATAAGGACAAAGGAAGTTCGTGGGTAATCTATCGCTTATCCGCATTACTTTTGTAGTGTCCAGGCAAGTGTGTCTAAGGCAAGTGGTTACTTAATTAGGCCCACTACTTACGTAGTGGAGAACCTCCCACTTACCTGGCACTTACCTGGCCACAAGAGTAGTAAAGAGGTGGTAGAGGATTGATCCTGCGGCTTGTCCTTTGGAAGTCTAGGAGCGGTCTAGAGACTTGACCTAGGTAACCTTAGTTCTAGGGTTGTTTGTGCATTTCTGTGTGATTTGTCTAAGTCCGACACACTTTTCAAAACAAACCAAATTTTTAAATCACATACTCTGCCACTTGCGCTAAACCAGCTTAGTGCATGCTCGGCTGGACACGGGATTCTAGTACCCGTCTTGTCCGCGTTCCTGCTATCGACTCCGAAGTCGGTGCTTCATCATCTTCTTTTCCCCCACCACCCACCACGACCGCGATGGACGGATATCCATCAAACTTTAACACCACTCTGCCACCGCCCGCAGGTGCGCAGAATCCTCCACGCATTTCACTACAGGAGAGATGCTACCCTACACGTAGGCCCCTTCACACTTGTCTTTCCATTCCACCAGCCAATGGGGATAATTTTGAAAATAAAGCTCATTTCATCAAACTTTTACCCAAATTTCACGGGCTCGAGTCTGAAGACGCATACATTTTTATCACCAAATTCGAAAACGTATGTGCTTTGATGGGTACTTCACAGCTTTCTGTGGATGCTATGCGTTTATGTATTCTCCCGTTCACTTTGTGCGATTTAGCCGAGAAGTGGCTTTATAACATACCCGCACATTCTAATTCAACATAGGATGAATTCGTTATAGCATTCCTGAAGATATTTTATCCCAATCATAAGACAGCCCGTGTTCGGAGTGAAATCTTCTAATTTACCCAACTTCCCAATGAACCATTTTGGAAATGCTTTGAACGGTTCAAGAATCTTCATTTACAATGTCCTCATCATGGAATCCCTAGATGGGATCTGTGCCGAATTATCTATGAGGGTATTGATCTCACAACAAAACAGATGCTTGAAACCATGTGTCAATGTCAATTCCTGTCTAAAGATGATGGTGAAGATTGGAAATACCTAGAAGATCTTGCTCAAAACACATTACAATGGGAAAGTGTTAGTCAACCATTGTCTAGGGAAGGTATCAATCAGCTCGATATTTCCGTCACAATGAAAGCCGAAATGGCCGCAATACAAAGAAAACTCGACGCTATAGAAAACAGAATCTCTTCAGCCTCCCTAACCCAATACACACTTCCCAAAACCGTGTGTGGTTGCTGTTCCAACCCATCACATTTGACGGAAGAATGTCCTTTGAATGTACCGTTTCAAGGTCAAGAGCACACTAATGCTGCTTTTCAACAGCAAAGACCTGGAAACGATCCTTCTTCTTCCACTTATAATCAAGATTGGAGGAATCACCCCAATGTTGCTTGGAACCAACACCAAACTCAAAATACGGTTCCAAACCCAAATGACTTCCAAAGGGTCCCTCCACAGCAACAGCAACCACCACAACTGAGTCAGCACCCCTTTCAACCACAACCTTTACAAAACCCGGCCAACAACTTTGATCCTTCTTCTGCCGGTACCGATAAACCCGCTGCACTCGATATGTTCATTGCACAGTCCTTGCGAACGAATGACATTTTAATGTCTTCTATCCATACGTTAATGCAAAACACTATCTCCCACGGTGAGAGTATCAAATTGATAAAAGCACAAATTGCATAACTGACTGCAGCAATGAGTGCTAAAGAGAAAGGGAATCATCCAGCTCAACCCCTACCTGATCCTGGGTGCTCACGGTATAATGTGAATGCACTTACCACGTTGAGATTTGGAAGAGTGATGGATAACCATGTGGGTGAACAGATTGAAACTGATATTGAGGAACAAATTGAACCCCTGGCTTCCACTTCCACTTCTATGTCTTACCCTATTTCGTCTAGTTTACCTTCTTCTTCCAAGCCTATTCTTCGTTTTCCCCAAGGCTCGAACCCTCCACCCACTTCATCCTTTCCACCCCCATGAACTTCTCCACATACGTTGGACCCAACACTTATTGATAAAGCTCCATTTCCAGATATATTGAGGTCCAACAAACCGAATGCCCAAATGGAGAAGGTTGTGGAAATGTTTAAGCAAGTTAACGTAAATATTCCTTTCCTAGATGCTATACAACAAGTTCCAGCTTATACGAAAATACTTAAGAACTTGTGCACTAGGAAGAGAAAAACTCAAGGGCCGAAAAAAGTTTTCATGTCGAATAATGTAAGCACAGCTTTTACACAACAATTACCCAAGAAACGTAAGGACCCTGGCTATCCTACAATCTCTATTTCTATTAGGGGTAAAAATACCAATCGTGGTTTACTCGATTTAGGCGCTAGTGTTAACTTGCTTCCTTATTCTGTGTATGAGCAATTGGGTATCGGAGTATTAAAACCATCGCACTGCACTTTACAGATGGCTGATCGATCTATCACCAAACCAAAGGGTATGTTAGAGGATGTGTTAATAAAAGTCGCGGAATTTATCTTCCCTATCGACTTTATTGTTCTAGATACACAACCTGTAGCAAACCCACGGAACCAAATTCCGGTGATTCTGGGTCGACCTTTTCTTGCGACTTCCAACGCTGTAATCAATTGTCGAAACGGTTCTATGACCCTATCTTTCGGGAATAAGTCAATTGAGCTGAACATTTACAATTTGGGAAGTGTGCCCTCCGAACCTACTACTCAGGTCTGTTCTGTCAAATTAATGGATGTCGACAGCAGCGAATTTGACGATCCTCTTGATACTGATCTAGACTCTTTTCATGTGTTGTTGTTAGACCCAATTATGTATCATACACATACGGACTCTTCCACCGAGTTGTCCGGGTCCACAACTAACACTGATTATGAACCGTTCTTGGAGTCTGAAGATCACCCCGCACTTTGTGATGACAATATTCTCCGGGGTATAGATGAGAGTTTTGAGGATATTTTCGCTGAAGAACTCGCATTTTTGAAAGACACGGGTGTTGAGATGAATCCACCTCAATACAACGAAATTGAACCTCCACCCCTTCTTCTGGACTATAAAGAGAATGCAAGTAATCCATCACAATCACTGTGTCATCTCTCCAAAACGAGACGTAAACACATTCTATCCCACCACTTACCTTTTCCCCACTTCTTCTTGGCTCTTTTCAACTTGTTCTTTCACCAACTGGAGCATTACATTGATAAAAAAATTTGAATGGTTGGTGTTGACCTTCGGTCTTTGCAAAGCTTGGCATTGACCACTAATCTTGATCCCCTCTTGTGATTTTTAAAGATTAATATTGTTTAACTCAAGTTTGGGGGGAGGTATAATCTGGCTCTTGAAAGAAAATTCTTTTACTCAAAATGGTGATCCAAAGAATAAGTTTGGGGGAGAATTATCACTTTAATATATTTTGCCCCCGTTAATAAATTTCCTCCCACGCTTACAGGTTTTTGTGATTTAGCGGTTGACAACAGTGAGGACACTGTTGAAAACATGTTTGGGGGAGGTTTGTGCTTATTTATGCATCATTTGCATCATACTTTGCATAAGCACAAAACATTTTTAAAAAACATATAAAAAAATTTTTAAAAAATCAAACGATAAAAAATAATTTTGTACATAAATAAGATAATAAAAGATTAGATAGCGAAAAATTACATCCAAAAGATTGGAAAAATTTAAGAAAACCTAGAAAATTAGAAGTTTTCTTAATTGAACTAGTAATAAGTAGTTATGAGCCGTTGTCCCAAGGGTTAGTAAGATGAAAGAAATCACTAATTTGAGAATAAAAATAAGTCTGAAAAATAGTTCCTATTCTGGAAGCGAAACATTTAAACGTTGATACCCTACTATACGCACTTACACACGTCTTGAAACACGGGATAGTAGAGGATACCTTGAAATGCTCTTGTCTAAAAGCCAAAGTATGAAGAAAATAAAAAATTGAATAAAATATAAAATGGTGAGAAAAATGTACACTAGTTTTGTTATCGCTAAGGCAGCAATAAAAAAATATAGCGATGGTGCTTCATCATCTAGTGCCTTAGACCAACCGGCCTGGGAGTCACTGCTAAGCCTTAGGTGGTGCGAGACGAGGAATACACCTAATAAGTAAGCACATGAGTAATCGGTCGGTTAGTACCTCAAGAAATATTAACGGTCGCATGAAAGTGTGTGAGCAAATTCCATCTAAATATTCATCAATTAAAAAGTACTGAGGTAGATGGACAAGAGTTTGATAGCTTGAATTGAATTCTCCGTGTGTAGGGATGTATTTTACACACACGTAGGGGTATATGATCGATGTTTGAAAAAAAGATAGGAATGAAGAATAATGAGGATGTATTATTGAGAGATGATGTGATTTCTAACATTTTTTCATAACTATTAAGATAGGGCTCATGACAACCGAAAAACTGATGTAGTTGAAAACTCTTATTTTCAAGTTCTTTCTTTTATAGTTCTTATCTTTATATGTAACTTTCACCATCTCCCTTTTATTATAGGATTTTGTGGGTGTAATCCGCTGAATACCCTCAGGAGACAACACTCCTCCTATTAGGGACACCTAGAGGTTTAACGGCTTGTTGCACGTGCTCAGTGCAATCGTGTTTGCCTACGAAAGTGTGCTATTTAGGATTTTCTTTTTCTTTTTCTCTTTCTCTTGAATAACTAGTTTACTTGGGACGATCAAAGTTAAGTTTGGGGGTATTTGTTCAGTTGAAAATATTGCACTTTGGTATAAATATTTTCCTTACATTTCTTAAATAATAAAAGGTGTGTATTACAAATATTAAACATATTTGGATTTATCTGCAAAATACTATTTACCATATGTTTATATATTATAATTAATATTATGAAGGAAAATATAGGCATTTTATATTTATATAATATTTTGGTAATTGAAAATATGCATATCATATCAAATGTTCTAATCACAATTCTTAAAAGATATAATATCATACAAATGGTTAGAATAATATTTCAAAATATATGCATAATATTTTAGTAGTTAAAAGATGCATAGCATATCAAATATTCTTAATCATGTTTCTTAAAGATTTATTACCATATAAAGTGCACAGCATATTAAATATTCTTAATCAAGTTTCTTAAATATTTATTACCATATATAGTGATTAAGATACTCTCTCTAATTTGATAAATAATACTAACATTATTCATAGAGATATTGTGCAAGATTTAGCTCAAGTCACGATATCAAGATGTTCAAGATGTCAGGATAAAAAATCAGCCAAAATTATAAAATCAATACTGACAGGGACTTACAATCCATATATAGAAAGTCACCATATTAGGAAGTCACCATATATGGTAACTAGTTTTTCTTCTTTGAGAGCTATATAAAGGACCAAGGGCTAAAGTTAGAAGGCATCAAGCCGAAGAGATCACGAAGTCCAAGACGGCTCACGCATCCAGGCTGATCATCAACTGTTCATCTACCTCCTTCGGAAGAGTTCGAGAAGCAAACCAAGTTTTTGTAATCATTTTCTAAGGAATAAAGTGTAGATTGTTCAAGTTGATTAATAAAGGTAGTTGTTTTATTTAATTCTTTTGCATTTTACATTATGTTTTCCCTCTCTGTCTTTTCATCTTCTTTTCCCAACATGCGCGAGTAATTCTCCGCTTGTTAGGGTTCATAGGATTAGGGTAGATTAATGGATGATGAAGATCCTTAAACTCTTTTTACGTCCTATAAATTTTATAAACTTTACTAAAAGAATCATTAACATCCTAATCGGACGCGCTACCAATTTATTGTTAGTCTCGACCGCGATTAGAGATTAGATTAATGATTGTTTTGGTAAAGGCTAGATATGAAAGGAGTTCCATGTCGAGATAAGGGTTAAGAGTGGGAATCCTTTTCCTTTCAGAAACCCTAATCTACATGCATCTCTGTCGTTCTAGTTTTAAATCTATTAAAGGATAAAAAGAGTAATCTTTAATTAACCATCCATAACTACTAAATCCTAATGAACCCTACAAGCCCCCTTTTAATATTGAACTTACATCCATAATTAGATCTATATTTTGCATCCGTATTTAACGTAGATCTAGAACCTACAACCATTCTTATTTCTTCCTCATTTCTTTCTCAACTCGCCTAAAGTAAGAATAAAATACTCCACGTTTCCCTACGGACGACCCGTACTCATCTCGGCTAGCTACAAGCAACACCGTTATTGATTGCGGTTATTCTACAAACACTTTTTCACATAAATCAAATGGCGTCGTTGCCGGGGATACGTGCGTAATTTTTTTTCTTACTATTCGTGTTGAATTCTTATTCCATCTATATCATAAAAATAAACAAAACTGCAAATTGAATATTTAACGATTATTGTGTGAATTTTGCGAGGGAATCTGGAGTCACAGATTTGAGGAAAAAGAGATTCAGAGACATTCATCAAGTGCCAGAGGAGGAAGGGAGGCCACGTAGCAAAATTTTCATCAGATCTTCCTAGTCGGGGGCCGAACCGCGGTATAAAAAGCCTATTGGCGGCGGAACCGCGGCTCATTAAGAGATTTAGGGTTTCCAATTTCTCTGGTTTCTTCTTTACATCTTTCTCTCTCCTATGAAATCCAATAAAATATTTTTTCTGCAGGATTCTTTGCAAAATATCACCGCTCAAAAATCATTTTGCAAATGTTTTGTTATTGGTTTGTTGTTGCATATTTTAATACGGACTTTAAGGGGCAAGACCATAATTCAGATTAGATGGGGATTTCATCACCCTTCCTAGGCCCCACAAATCACAAAACGAGCATCCGCATCAACCCTACATTAATTGAAAAAATATCTAGACAAGACTCTAAGGACTGTCGCGCTCAATAAGGACAAAGGAAGGCCATGGGTAATCTATCGCTTATCCGCATTACTTTTGTGGTGTCTAGGAAAGTGTGTCTAAGGCAAGTGGTTACTTAATTACGCCCACTACTTACGTAGTAGAGAACCTCCCACTTACCTGGCACTTACCTGGCCACAAGAGTAGTAAAGAGGTGGTAGTGGATTGATCCTGCGGCTTGTCCTTTGGAAGTCTAGAAGCGGTCTAGAGACTTGACCTAGGTAACCTTAGTTCTAGGGTTGTTTGTGCATTTCTGTGTGATTTGTCTAAGTTCGACACACTTTTCAAAACAAACCAAATTTTTAAATCACACACGCTGCCACTTGCGCTAAACCCGCTTAGTGCATGCTCGGCTGGACACGGGATTCTAGTGCCCGTCTTGTTCGCGTTCCTGCTATCGACTCCGAAGTCGGTGCTTCTTCATCTTCTTTTCCCCCACCACCCACCACGACCGCGATGGACGGATATCCATCAAACTTTAACACCACTCTGCCACCGCCCGCAGGTGCGCAGAATCCTCCACGCATTTCTCTCCAGGAGAGATGCTACCCTACACGTAGGCCCCTTCACACTTGTCTTTCCATTCCACCAGCCAATGGGGATAATTTCGAAATTAAACCTCATTTCATCAAACTTTTACCCAAATTTCATGGGCTCGAGTCTAAAGACGCATACGTTTTTATCACAAAATTCGAAAACGTATATGCTTTGATGGGTACTTCACAGCTTTCTGTGGATGCTATGCGTTTACGTATTCTCCCGTTCACTTTGTCCGATTTAGCCGAGAAGTGGCTTTATAACATACCCGCACATTCTATTTCAACAAGGGACGAATTCGTTATAGCATTCCTGAAGAAAATTTTTCCCAATCATAAGACCGCCCATGTCCGGAGCGAAATCTTCCAATTTACCCAACTTCCCAATGAACCATTTTAGAAATGCTTTGAACGGTTCAAGAATCTTCATTTACAATGTCCTCATCACGGAATCCCTAGATGGGATCTGTGCCGAATTATCTAAGAGGGTATTGATCTCACAACAAAACAGATGTTTGAAACCATGTGTCAATGTCAATTCATGTCTAAAGATGATGGTGAAGATTGGAAATACCTAGAAGATCTTTCTCAAAACACTTTACAATGGGAAACTGTTAGTCAACCATTGTCTAGGGAAGGTATCAATCAGCTCGATGTTTCCGTCACAATGAAAGCCGAAATGGCCGCAATACAAAGGAAACTCGACGCTATAGAAAACAGAATTTCTTCAGCCTTCCTAACCCAATACACACTTCCCAAAACCGTGTGTGGTTGCTATTCCAACCCATCATATTTGACGGAAGAATGTCCTTTGAATGTACCGTTTGAAGGTCAAGAGCACACTAATGCTGCTTTTCAGCAGCAAAGACCTGGAAACGATCCTTCTTCTTCCATTTATAATCAAGATTGGAGGAATCACCCCAATGTTGCTTGGAACCAACACCAAACTCAAAATACGGTTCCAAACCCAAATGACTTCCAAAGGGACCCTCCACAGCAACAACAAGCACCACAACTGAGTCAGCACCCCTTTCAACCACAACCTTTACAAAACCCGGCCAACAACTTTGATCCTTCGTCTGCCGGTACCGATAAACCCGCTGCACTCGATATGTTCGTTACACAGTCCATGCGAACGAATGACATTTTAACGTCTTCTATCCATACGTTAGTGCAAAACACTGTCTCCCATGGTGAGAGTATCAAATTGATAAAAGCACAAATTGCACAACTGACTGCAACAATGAGTGCTAGAGAGAAAGGGAATCATCCAGCTCAACCCCTACCTGATCCTGGGTGCTCACGGTATAATGTGAAAGCACTTACCACGTTGAGATTTGGAAGAGTGCTGGATAACCATGTGGGTGAACAGATTGAAACTGATATTGAGGAACAAATTGAACCCCCGGCTTCCACTTCCACTTCTACGTCTTACCCTATTTCGTCTAGTTTACCTTCTTCTTCCAAGCCTATTCTCCGTTTTCCCCAAGGCTCGAACCCTCCACCCACTTCATCCTTTCCACCCACATGAACTTCACCACATAAGTTCGACCCAACACTTATTGATAAAGCTCCATTTCCAGATAAATTGAGGTCCAACAAACCGAATGCACAAATGGAGAAGGTTGTGGAAATTTTTAAGCAAGTTAACGTAAATATTCCTCTCCTAGATGCTATACAACAAGTTCCAGCTTATGCGAAAATACATAAGAACTTTTGCACTAGAAAGAGAAAAACTCAAGTGCCGAAAAAAGTTTTCATGTCGAGTAATGTAAGCACAACTTTTACACAACAATTACCCAAGAAACGTAAAGACCCTAGCTATCCTACAATCTCTATTTCTATTGGGGGTAAAAATATCAATCGTGCATTACTCGATTTAGGCGCTAGTGTTAACTTGCTTTCTTATTCTGTATATGACCAATTGGGTATCGGAGAATTAAAACCATCGCAATGCACTTTACAGATGGCTGATCGATCTATCACCAAACCAAGGGGTATGTTAGAGAATGTGTAAATAAAAGTCGGGGAATTTATCTTCCCTGTAGACTTTATTGTTCTAAATACACAACCTGTAGCAAAACCACAGAACCAAATTCCGGTGATTCTGGGTCGACCTTTTCTTGCGACTTCCAATGCTGTAATCAATTGTCGAAACGGTTCTATGATCCTATCTTTTGGGAATAGGTCAATTGAGCTGAACATTTACAAGTTGGGAAGTGTGCACTCCGAACCTACTACTCAGGTCTGTTCTGTCGAATTAATGGATGTCGACTGCAGCGAATTTGACGATCCTCATGATACTGATCTAGACTCTTTTCATGTGTTGTTGTTTGACCCAATTATGTATCATACACATACGGACTCTTCCACCGAGTTGTCCGGGTCAACAACTAACACAGATTATGAACCGTTCTTGGAGTCTGAAGATCACCCCGCACTTTGTGATGACATTATTCTCCGGGGTATAGATGAGAGTTTTGAGGAAATTTTCGCTGAAGAACTCGTATTTTTGAAAGACACGGGTGTTGCGATGAATCCACCTCAATACAACGAAATTGAACCTCCACCCCTTCTTCTGGACTATAAAGAGAATGCAAGTAATCCATCACAATCACTGTGTCATCTCTCCAAAACGAGACGTAAACACATTCTATCCCACCACTTACCTTTTCCCCACTTCTTCTTGGCTCTTTTCAACTTGTTCTTTCACCAACTGGAGCATTACATTGATAAAATTTTCGAATGGTTGGTGTTGACCTTCAGTCTTTGCAAAGCTTGGCATCGACCACTAATCTTGATCCCCTCTTGTGATTTTCAAAGATTAATATTGTTTAACTCAAGTTTGGGGGGAGGTATAATCTAGCTCTTGAAAGAAATTTTTTTTACTCAAAATGGTGATCCAAAGAATAAGTTTGGGGGAGGATTTTCACTTTAATATATTTTGCCCCCGTTAATAAATTTCCTCCCAGGATTACAGGTTTTTGTGATTTAGCGGTTGACAACAGTGAGGACACTGTTGAAAACAAGTTTGGGGGAGGTTTGTGCTTATTTACGCATCATTTGCATCATACTTTGCATAAGCACAAAACATTTAAAAAAACATATAAATTTTTTTTTTAAAAATCAAAAGATAAAAAATAATTTTGTATATAAATATGATAATAAAAGATTAAATATTGAAAAATTACATCCAAAAGATTGGAAAAATTTAAGAAAACCTAGAAAATTAGAAGTTTTCTTAAACGAACTAGTAATAAGTAGTTATGAGCCGTTGTCCCAAGGGTTAGTAAGATGAAAGAAGTCACTAATTTGAGAATAAAAATAAGTCTGAAAAATAGTTCTTATTCTGGAAGCCAAACTTTTGAACGTTGATACCCTACTATACGCACTTACACACGTCTTGAAATACGGGATAGTAGAGGATACCTTGAAATGCTCTTGTCTAAAAGCCAAAGTATGAAGAAAATAAAAAATTGAATAAAATATAAAATGGTGAGAAAAATAAACACTGGTTTTGTTATCGCTAAGGCAGCAATAAAAAAATATAGCTAGGATGCTTCATCATCTAGTGCCTTAGACCAACTGGTCTGGGAGTCACGGTTAAGCCTTAGGTGGTGCAAGACGAGGAATACACCTAATAACGAAGCACATGAGTAATCGGTCGGTTAGTACGTCAAGAAGTATTAACGGTCGCATGAAAGTGTGTGAGCAAATTCCATCTAAATATTGATCAATTAAAAAGTACCGAGGTAGATGGACAAGTGTATGATAGCTTGGATTGAATTCTCCGAGTGTAGGGATGTATTTTACACACACGTAGGGGTATATGATCGATGTTTGGAAAAAAGATAAGAATGAAGAATAATGACGATGTTTTATTGAGGGATGATGTGATTTCTAACATTTTTTATGACTATTAAGATAGGGCTCATGACAACCGAAAAACTGGTATAGTTGAAAACTCTTATTTTCAAGTTCTTTCTTTTATAGTTCTTATCTTTATATGTAACTTTCACCATCTCTCTTTTATTATAGGATATTGTGGGTGTAATCCGCTGAAAACCCTCAGGAGACAACACTCCTCCTACTAGGGACACCTAGAGGTTTAACGGTTTGTTGCACGTGCTCAGTGCAATCGTGTTTGCCTACGAAAGTGTGCTATTTAGGATTTTCTTTTTCTTTTTCTCTTTCTCTTGAATAACTAGTTTGCTCGGGACGATCAAAATTAAGTTTGGGGGTATTTGTTCAGTTGAAAATATTGCACTTTGGTATAAGTATTTTCCTTACATTTCTTAAATAATAAAAGGTGTTTATTATAAATATTAAACATATTTGGATTTATCTGCAAAATACTATTTACCATATGTTTATATATTATAAGTAATATTATGAAGGAAAATATAGGCATTTTATATTTATATAATATTTTGGTAATTGAAAATATGCATATCATATCAAATATTCTAATCACAATTCTTAAAAGATATAATATCATACAAATGGTTAGAATAATATTTCAAAATATATGCATAATATTTTAGTAATTAAAAGATGCATAGCATATCAAATATTCTTAATCATCTTTCTTAAAGATTTATTACCATATAAAGTGCATAGCATATTAAATATTCTTAATCAAATTTCTTAAACATTTATTACCATATATAGTGATTAAGATACTCACTCTAATTTAATAAATAATACTAACATTATTCATAGAGATATTGTGCAAGATTTAGCTCAGGTCAAGATATCAAGATGTTCAAGATGTCAGGATAAAAAATCTGCCAAAATCATTAAATCAATACTAACAGGGACTTAGAATCCATATATGGAAAGTCACCATATTAGGAAGTCACCATATATGGTAACTAGTTTTTCTTCTTTGAGGACGACCAAGGGCTAAAGTTAGAAGGCATCAAGCCAAAGAGATCACGAAGTCCAAGTCGGCTCACGCATCCAGGCTAATCATCAACTGTTCATCTACCTCCTTCGGAAAGGTTCGAGAAGCAAACCAAGTTTTTGTAATCATTTTCTAAGGGATAAAGTGTAGATTGTTCAAGTTGATTAATAAAGGTAGTTGTTTTATTTAATTCTTTTGCATTTTACATTATGTTTTCCCTCTCTGTCTTTTCATCTTCTTTTCCCAACATGCGCGAGTAATTCTCTGCTTGTTAGGGTTCATAAGATTAGGGTAGATTAATGGATGATGAAGATCCTTAAACTCTTTTTACGTCCTATAAAGTTTATAAACTTTACTAAAAGAATCATTAACATCCTAATCGGGCGCGCTACCAATTTATTGTTAGTCTCGACCGCGATTAAAGATTAGATTAATGATTGATTTGGTAAAGGCTAGATATGAACGGAGTTCCATGTCGAGATAAGGGTTAAGTGTGGGAACTCTTTTTCCTTCAGAAACCCTAATCTACATGCATCTCTGTCGTTCTAGTTTTAAATCTATTAAAGGATAAAAAGAGTAATCTTTAATTAACCATCCATAACTACTAAATCCTAATGAACCCTGCAAGCCCCATTTTAATATTGAACTTACATCCATAATTAATCTAGATCTATATTTTGCATCCGTGTTTAACGTAGATCTAGAACCTACAACCATTCTTATTTCTTCCTCCTTTCTTTTTCAACACGCCTAAAGTAAGAATAAAATATTCCACGTTTCCCTGCGGACGACCCGTACTCATCTCGGCTAGCTACAAGCGACACCGTTATTGATTGCGGTTATTCTACAAACACTTTTTCACATAAATCACTTGCCCCCTCTCAGTTTGGCTGCAGCTGCTAGAGCTTTGATATTTCCTTCCTTTTCATGTTCAGGATCGGAATTGGAGTTGATTTTATTGCCGCTCCATTCGACAATGGCTCTGCATATTTCTTTTCCTTTCATGAACTTCTTTCTCGCGCAAGCCTTCTTTTTCGAACCTGGCATCAGCACTCAATTATTTTCTAAAGTGGAGATATGGTTTTCCCTCTTTATGATTTCTTCTGCCATATCCGGCTTATTTATCATAAGAGGATGTATCGATTCGGAGATCTCTTTCCTTTTTATTGACCTTCTTTTGTAGCAGTGTTTTGTGCAAGTTTTTCTTTCCATGTTGGACACTGAGCTTCATTATTTTCTATAGGGACATTTTGGAGTGCCTCCAGCTCGGCCCTCGCACGTTCATATGCTTGGCTTTCTATTTGGATCCTTAGCTCGTAATCGGGACGCCACAGGATGTTTATTTCTAGTCGATCGAGCAGGAATACTAGATCCGATATTTTCCTTCAGACTTCATCCATAGCCTCCTCCTACAGGTCACTAACTCTTTGAACTTCGGTTCTTAGGGCGATAGCTTCTTCCTCGCGTGCCCTCGGAGAATTAACAAAGCCATGGGCTATGAAACCTAGATATGTAACCTCTGTTTCCAAATTTCTTTTGCAGGAGGATTCTTTCTTTTTTCCTGATCTTCTCATGCCCCTTCTTGCATTTATGGTCACGAATTTTTCGGGTAGAAGATTTTCTTAAGCAGAGTAAAAACCATTGCTGTTATTAGCCATATATTCGTCATTGTGAGTGAAGCCATCATTATCTTCGGGTTCGTAATTGTCGCTACACGGCTCTGAATTATGAAGGGAAGGGCCTCCGAGGCCATCTTCCATTTCTCTGTCCGAATGATAAACATTATATATCACTCTACAGACTTCTACTAGAAGTTTGTCTGAGTCGTCATTTTCTTCAGGGACCGGCTCCATCTCATTCACTCGCCGATACTCCTTTCTAGCTTTCCTGATCATAGATTTTCTTTTACTCGACCTTCTTCGTCTCAAGGTTGAGGCGGAGGCTTCATTTGGCCCTGGCACAGAGACACGTGCCGGCTATTCGCCTTCATCATCTCTCATTTGGGAGATGGTGGCCGTTATCCATTAGTCAAGCATCTGGGCTAGGTCATGTATCCACTCTTGATTGTATTGTATAGCCTCCATTTAAATGTCGGCCATGCGTGTTAACTTATCTTTCAACGCGTGCATACGCATGCTTAATAAGTTCGTTCTATGCCGCATCTCGCTTCGGAGGGCCCTGATTTCTATATCTTTGACCCTCATTGCACTCACGATTATATTATTTACTTCTCCTCTTGAGAGTGGGGGTGGAGTATTTTCCCTGAAACGCTGCCCTGTAGGCTCTTGAACAGGCCACACACCTATAAAGTGACATGTTTCTACTAATGGTGCTTCATCATCCGATTTAGAGTTGGAGTCCCCGTCTTCGAACAGGTGTCGCATGTAGTCCTCCAAAGTGATTGGTGAGACGACCCCCTGTTCGTATTCTTCCAAAGAGTCTAAGTATTGCCGGATTTCCGACTTGACCTCTTTGCTTTCCTTCAGCTTCACCGGCCTTTTGGCCTTCTTCTTACTTTTAGAAGATGAGGGTACTTGTGCTCTTGACTTAGAGGTCGAGGGAGTGTTGGCTGATACGCATAATTCAGTTTCCTCTGGTTCTACTTGAGAATGCAGATGACCTTTCCAAGTGGCACCAGGAGCTTCATGAAGCCGCTTTAGCATTTTCTTCATCTTAGGGGATAGGAACATTTCCTATTTTCCTCCATTAAGCCCGTTCTCTTTCCGAAATGGGTCGATTTCTACTATATTTGTATGTTCTGTTGGAGCATCAGCCAAGACGTTCTTGAACAAAATTAGAACACCCGCTTTATAATGTTGTTCAACCCAATTCTTGAAGATACAACAATCTGGCTTATTCGCTCGATCCGGGCACTTACTTTCTGAGAGCTGCAGCAACTTCTCTCTTAACACGTAGTCAAAAAATTTCTTCGTCTTGTCTCTTAAGAAAGAATACTTTTTACTCATCTTCTCTTGTAAGAACGACCCGTTTTTTTAGCCCTGGCTTGATATCGGTTCAGAGTCATCCCCAAGGATAAGTACAGACTTGCCCCCAGCCGGCTGGACATTAGCGACGAATGCTGATTTATTGGCATCCTTTTTATATTCCTTTTTAGGATGATATGGCTACTGTGCTGGCTCAAGACTTTCAAGACCCGCTGCTTTATCAATATGGTCCTGGAAGGTGGTGATCTTGGCTGAGAGCAGGAACAGGGCAATCTAGCCGCTAATATTTCCCATTATCTATTAGGAATATGTATCCCTAGAGGCCATTATTGTATGATATAGTGGATGCTTGGACATATATATAGAGGACTTTCTTGCTCGACATGATAGTATGCTATCTGGCTGCTCTTTATCTTAACATGTACACTTGTATTATTATACTGTCTCTCTGATACATGTTGATAAAGCCCTTAGGATGTTTGCTTGACTACCAGGACTATGATGCAGATCATACTACTGGGACTTGTGTAGTCTACAAGCACATCCTTTAACAATTCCTAGTCGAGGGAGTATCGAGACAGGGCATCGATATTTCAGAGTAGACTAGTGTGTATGTTTCTTGACCCTATAGGAGGCGATGGTTGATTCCATATCCATTGATGTTTGACATCAAAGATTGTACATAGGTGCTCATTAGATAATGGGTATACCGAACAGGACTCACCGAGAACTCTTAGATGGTACTATACCTATCGTCAGATAGCAGTTCTCTGGTGATACTGGTACAGGTTAGTCTGTAGACCCGAAATCGTCATAGAGTCTTGTGTGGTTCCCACTGTGCTTTGATTTCCTCCCTACCATGGCTCAAAAGAGTCATGCAAACAGGTGGATTTTGGGTATAGTCCCGAGTCACATAGAGGCAATGAGCGATAGAAGGGGTTTCGTCTCTCCCGGTATAGAGAGTTGATGTTGCGCTATGCTCGATTGGCTATAATAGGAAGTCCCTGGCCAGGCTGTTGATGAGATTTACTGGTAAGAGTTATCAGTAGTTTCTCATACCGTTATAGGCCACACATTGGCATAACTTATCAAGTTATTGGGGTCTGACGATTCCACCCCCAGACTTGATATGCGACATATCAGACGAAGAGACCAGACTCTACGGTAAGTTTTACTTATAGGCTTCATAGGAGTTTGGACAAGCTTGCTTGTTGATCTTCTATTTCGCTCAATACCTGGGTAGCCGTTACGTCCAGCTAGTACCGCTGATGGCTTATGGGTAAATGATATGATCATTACCTACTGCTGGCGTATTGACGAATCTTTAGAGTCCCACAAAGAAGTTTCCTAGTTCAAGCAAAACGAAGTAGGGCACATATGTTGATATGTGCGGAGAGCCTGATTAAATACGAGTATGTGATATCATATTCTAATCTGGCAGTTATTTGTTATCAGTTACGTTATATGTGATATAACCGGATTATTGAATCAAGTGTTGATTTGATAATGTGATATACAGATAAATGATATTAGTCGGTTATATATGATATAACCAGATTATTAAATCAAATGTTGATTTAATAATTTGATATATATTTATATTTGATATAATTATATATTAACTAATATTATTGCTCACTGATTATTTGCTTATTTATATATATATTAATATATATGTGGTATATATATTATATGAAGCATGGTTGATTTTCTATTTTTAGAAAATAGAAAAAGAGGTGGAAAATGGGGAGACTTTTGAGGGATGGGCAAGGCATGGCTTTTATTATTTATGTATTGGTCTTGCAACACTATTGAAGAATGGTTGAATAAATTTATTGGAAATTTATCCATGCTTCAATAAGTGAGCAAGGGTAGAGCCATTTTTGGGGTTGGTTCATTTTTGCCTTAGCCATTTTTTCTTGAGCTCATATGATGAGTTCTCCTCTCTAGCTCTCTCCATCTTCTTCCTCGCCTCCTCCAAGCTCAATCCCTCACATGAGTTGTGAAACCTTGAGCTTGTGAGATCCCTAGTGAGCAAACAAAACCCCTACTTTACCATTCTACACTTGATTAGCAATTAAGTGTAGTATGTTTCCTTCACTAAAGAGTTTAGTGAAGAGATAGTTTGGATTAGCTGAGCTTCGGGTGGATCATCTTCGGCACGAAGATCACAAAGGAAGCTCGATCCAACTTCAAGTGGAGCCTAGTGGAGTCGCGTGAACTACTACACGGAGCTTGAAAAGAGAAGGACACGGTCTACAAAGGTTGTAGCATCCTTCTCTTAGCTAGTTTTTGTGATATCATCATAGTTAACCCTAATATTCTAGTTTGATTCTTAGTTAGTCTAGCTTAGCACCTAGAAATTTTTAAAATTGCATGCTTGATGCCCGTTAAACCTCATGGTGGTGCTAGGATAGACTTTCATTATCAACCCGACGGCCTAGATTCTTCTAGCTGTGGCTCACATTTCATACTCAGATTATGCCATCTTGTGATGTACTTGGTTGTTGTGTCATCCTTCTTGGGCTTGTCGTCCATCAAATGGGCAATGGTGATCTTCTCACTTGCACTGGCGAATGGCTACACAAATTGTGTCTCGATCTGCGTGAAGGTTTTGATGGAGTCATTTAGCTACTCTGAATACCATTCGAAAGAGATACAGCTGATACTGCTGACGAACTGCCTGAGGAGCAAGGTATCATTTCCCCTAGTATTGCCGCATGTTGCTTTGAATTGCGCGACATGTTACCGAGAGCTTCCGGTCCCGCTAAATTGGTTGAACTTAGGGATGGTATATTCTTTCGGATCTGAATTTGATCATACTCAGCGGGGTACAGTCTTCCTTTTCCGATCATTTTCTGAGAGATCTCCGACACCATCATGCTCTTTACCTGGTCGGCAATCAAGTCATTGATTTGTGACTTGGTTATGGCCTCACCGTTCCCGGTTTGAGTGGTTCTGGGCTGAGCAGACCCTGTGCTAGAATCGACTCGTTCGTTGATTATCGTCATTGGGAGAACGATTGGTGCTGAGGGAGAGACTACGGGTGGTCTCTGTGTTTGTTACCTGGCTTGGGTATGAGTCGCTTCGGGCAACCCAGCGGCTTGTGGTTGTTCAGGTGAGCTTATCCCGGCTGGCTTAGCGGCTTAAGCCGTCACTATTTCTGTCAAGCTCCTGACCATTGCAGCAAGGTCACCGACCTGTTGTTTCAGGACGGCGATCTCATCATCTTTTTCTCTTACCTTGAAAGTGGGATTATCAGCAACCCGGAATAGATCATTTTCATCTCCCTCACCATCGTATGTGGGCAGGTGTGATAACTTGGATGCACTTGTTGATTTGTTTCTTCTGGCTTGCCGATCGGCTCTGGCAGACAGTTCAGGCGGAAGCACTTCACCAATCACATAGACCGTATGGCTTTGAGTCTCACTACGCCTTTCGAAATAGACTTTTGGCGAAGCGGACCATTCATTTCCTCTTTCATCAACGATTATGGAGGAAGGCATCCTCCTGGCAGGAGTACGATAGCTCTTGTTTACACGATCAAAAACAGATGACCGCAAGGGGCTCGTAGCATCGGAGAACTCTTTGGTTTCTTTCTTCCTCTAGACTTGCTCCAATCTAGGGTTGTGATGGTTTCTGTCTCCTTGGTGTTTCTGAGGACTCCTTTTATATTGTTGGTCTTTCACGGTCTTGAGAGCTTGATAGACCTGATAGGAGATGGTCTGGCCATGATAGCATGATTTGTGCTCTTCATCTCTCCTTCTTGGTGGAAGCGGACACATGAGGGCTACCGTAGAGGCGTTCTTATAAACCATCTTCAATACTTCGAAACGGTTGCTGAGGTTGACATTGGTGGTATAGGCTCTTCTGTCTTGCACCCAGACCTTATTATTGCGAGTCTGCAGTGCAGCGGCCATCAATCTGCACTTTATTCTTTAATGGGCCCTTCTTCCCAATCTTAAGGCAGTGGCGTCAACGGGAACGTCTGATGATACATGTCCCCAACGCACACTTTTGCTGATTTGACGAGTGACGGCGTCTACAAGGGTATTGGAGTATGCTTGCCCCTGGCGCACGTCGTTGCTGGTTCGACGAGCGATGGCGTCAACGCAGATATAGGGTGCTGGTTGCCCCCAGCGCACATCTCTGCTGGGATGAGGGTGATGGCGTCTACGAGGGTATGTGATGCTGCTTGCCCCAGCGCACACCGTTGTTATCTTGAAGGTAACGGTGGCTACAGTGGAGTTTGAGGACATCTGCCCCTAGCACGCGTCGTTACTGGTTCGTCCTTGGTATGAAGGCCAAGCTGATTGAACAGTTGAGTAGGAGGAGGGCAGCCTAGAGAAGACTGACTGTCAAGCAGTCATGGTCGTCTCCATTGGTAGCCCTGAATATATTGGGTGCCTTTGTCGCCGTCAGCATGAGAGTTGCTGGGAACAAACACATTTGGCCTACGCCCCCTACTTGGATGCTTGGCAAGGCTGGCGCAAATGGTAACAGTCGCACCGTCTTTCTTCACCTCGGAGTTCACAAGCTCGGCAGTAGGCGCTTCGGGAACCATGACACATTAAGCGAAGGGGACGGGTGAAAAGGTGCCGAACTAAATAGTGGAGCCCGATCCTCTAAATTCGACATGGCCATGTGGCGGTTGGTGTTGGATATAATGCCCTCAAAGTCAATTATTGGATCGCAGACACGTGATTGCAATGATTGAGGGAGGACATATACCGGTAGGATAGTCTTACTCGAGAGGATTTTATACTATCTGGTTTGTCTTTATCATCGTGTACATGCTTTAGGTGACATTGCAGTTCACTATTATACGTTGATAGAGAATAGTATGCTACCTGGTTTTCCTTTATCATTGTGTACAGCTTTAGGTGATATTACATATCGCTATTACACGTTGATAGATCCCATAGGATTCTTTCTTGACTGCCAGCAGTATGATGGCGATCATATACGTGGGAGCTGGGGTCTATAAGCACATCCTTAAAAGTGTCCCTAGTCGTGGGAGTTTCGAGACTGGGTATCGATACTCCATTAGTAGACTAGTGTATACGATCGAGACCCCGACGAGGGGCGGTGGCTGGTCTTACAAGCCATTGGTGTCAGTTGGTTCACCTAAGATGTATACAGGTGCTCATTGGGTTATGAGTACACCGGACAGGACTCGCCGGGAACATGCTAGTTGGTATTATGCCAAGAGTCAGATAACAGTTCCCTGGTGACATGTGTACAGGTTAGTTCATCGATCTGAGATCGTCATTTGTCTCGTGTGAGTTCCCACTGTGCTTTGATTACTACCCTACCACGGCTTAAAGGAGTCATGCAAACAGGTTTTAGTTGGGTACAGTCCCGAGTCACATGGAGGCAGTGAGTGGATCGGCAGGGGTTACGTCTCTCCCGGTATTGGGGTTGAGATCACGCTGTGTCTAGGAGAGCCATTACACTAAGTCCTTGGCCAAGGCAAGAGATTTACTGGTAGGAATTCCAGTAGTATCTCATGTTGTTTTGGGCTACACTCCGACACGACTTGTACCGCTTTAGGGGGTCTGACGTTTACCAGCCCCCTAGGCCCGACATGCGATAATCATAGACGAACGGACCGGACTGTACGGATATTGTCACTGACAGGCTCAGTAGGGTGTCAGGATGGGTTCGCTCATCGACCTCCCTTTTGGTCAATACCTGGTAGCCCGTTACGTACAGCTAGTACCACTGACGTGCTAGTGGTTAAATCCACAGCCAAAGTATTGACGAGTCTTTAAAGTCCCCCACAGACAGTTTCTCAAGTTTCGGGCAAAACGTTGTAGAGGCCATATGGTATTATGGCAGGGTTCGATCATATACGTGCAGTAGTGCAATTATCATGATCGGACGAATCATACTGGCGGGCTTTGGTTTAAGCCGGATCCTAGTATTAGATTTGTTGGATTGCTTTCATCTCATTGCATTCGCATTCAGTCGGAATACGAATGCAGGTATGTATATACAGGTGAGGCGTATCCTTGTGATCTGTCACGAGTTTACTTTAGATGATGCCGTTCTTTTTATTGTTATAAACATTTGGGTTAATGTTTATTTTGGTGGAAATTATGAGCTTAGTTCATGATGAGGTGCATTAAATGTGACATGGACATGTTTAGTGACTCATGGTCTCTTTAATTGTGCAAATGTCATATTAGTGTTTGATTAAGGGTGTGAAATGATGGATGGAGAGAGAGAGGGAAGCCATAGGCTTGGGGTTGGCTCTTGGATTATCATTCTAGTGCTCTCATCTTTTATCTCACACAATAACAAAAAAAAGCTTCTTCTTCTTCTTCCTCTAGCTCACCATTTCCACTATGGCTTCATCTTCAACTTTCATCCATACACTTTCATGAGTTGAGAATCAATGGATACTTGAGACAAAGTTATCACACACATTCTCTACTTCATCTTGGACATGTCGGCTAGCAAACTTCATGTTCGAGTTGCTTCGGATGAAGCGAGAGCCCGTAAAAAGACTCATTGATGTGGTGCCCTTCCGACGAGGAGACCGGAGATCGGAGATGCCGCGAGGAGCTAGGGATGGTGGCTAAAGACCGAAGGACACGGATCGATCGGTATAGCTTTTCTAACGCTTCTCTAGTTGCTAGTTTATGTTAATGGTTTGATCTGGGTGAAAGACTACGATAGCGCCGGTTTCCTAAAAAGTTTTTGTTTCCGCATTTTGGCCTCGGATTGACGGCCGGGGCGCTACCATAGACTTACATGGTATCAGAGCCACGCCATTAACCTTTTCTAGCTTGTTCTAACGTGTTTAAAAGATCGATCGAACAAAATTTCCGAAACCGCAATTTCAGTTCTAAAGTTTCTGTCGAATTTTTTTTGTGGTCTAAAAATTATTTTGGATATGTCAAAAAATCGTGCAGGCTTTTTTAAGACTACTGTAGAAATTTGGTCGATTGAATCCACAAGACTGCCGCAGAACCACCGCACAACCCCTATGTTGTCCGCGGTTCCGCTGCAGATTTGTGGCATCAGTGCACCATTTTTCTTCTGCTTGCCTTTCATGTGGAATTGTAGTTTCTGGAATATTTAGTTTTGGCCCAGATTATTTTAAGTACTGGGATTTGTACTTGGGGCCCATTTCGGGAAATTTTATCGATCGGAATTTTAAATACGTTAGTTCACAGTGCTTACTTTATATCTGCAACCGTGAATGTCACTCGAGCGGTAAATCTCGTCTAATTGCTATAGCTCTTTTAGACGGGTTTTGCGAACGTGACATTCGCGTTGATGTTCTGTGTTGTGCTGTGATATTGCGGATTTGTCGTGGTGGATAGCTTGGTGCAATAATAGTACAGTTTAGTTTTATTTGTATATTTGATATCGCGGGGCGAGCGTCCGACATGTGGACTGCCGTCACTGCTTGTTTGTATATTATTCTTTTGGGGCATGACCGGGTTGAGGTCGATGTACCCGTTGTACATATTTTATTTTCTGTACTAGGTTTACCCCGTGATGGAGTGCACGGATAGCCGGATTCTAGAGAGCAACGGGCCCGCATCTTATGGCTTTGAGACGGAGGGGGCTTCACTCTAGAATTGGCAGGCTATTCGCCGCACTCGTAGGGGGTACAGGTTGACCCAAGGTGGGGTGCTCAAGTTACCGGATTCCGTGAAGTGTTGGGTGGTCCATTCACTTTGATGAAGGGGGTTGCCTCTCTTCTGGTTTTGGCGGGTAACTTGCCGCACCCGTAGGGGTCTAGGTTTTCATTTCAAAGGCTATCCATACGATCAGTGGAACGTCGGGTTTCAGTTGCGGCTCAAAGGAAACCCGGGGCTCCCAGATATCTGTATTGTTCTGTGATACTTATTACTTTTCTGTGATGTTGCATTTATCACACCTGGAGCGATTATTGTATATTGATATATATATACTAGTAGATGTTGTATATGTTTTACACCCGCGCTAGTCCAGTCCCCGCTCTGTCGTTAGTTAAGTAACCTAACGGGTGATGACGAGATCCAGTGGCGAATGCGGATGGCATATACGTACATTTTATTTTCGTTCTTTTCTGGTGTGATTAATTGATGGGATTGCATTGATTCAGATCAATGCAAAGAAAACAAACCTGTTTGATGTTGTTGGAACATTTTTCTAAACCCTGTTATTACAAGGACGTTTTCTTTTGTTTTGCACAGTGGTATTCAGTTGGAATATCCTGCACCTCATTCGACGAGGCAAGGGCCGAGATCCCTTCATCGGGAGTGACCCTTTGGGCAGAAGTTTGCGCCAGGGTAATAACTTCACTATAGTCTATTACTTTTTGCTTTGCATCATGGTATTCAGTTTGGAATATCCTACACCTCATTCTACGGGGAAAGAGCCGAGATCCCTTCACCGGGAGTGACCTCTTTAGCAAAGGTTTTCGCCACTATATTTGTAAAAAGCTATCCGATTCCTTCAACAATATCAAGTTCATACGTTAAGGTTTTTCGCCAAAAACCAGCCGTAGCCCTCCGTTATTTCGGATAAGTAGCGCATAGTATTCGTGCGGTGTTTGTTGGCCAAAGTCAAGGCATCGTGTGCGGTAGCTGTGTGTTGCTTGTCCGTTGCATAGATAGATGCATTGGTTTAGGACAGTCGTACCACTTTGTTGGCCAAAGTCAAGGGTGTGTGCGGGTGGTTCTAAATCAATCAGGACAATGATGGATAGAACTTGACTTGCGGCTTATGATTTGTTGGCCAAAGTCAAGGTCATAAACCGCTTGGGGTAAAAACACACATCGGGAGTTTCTAAAGAAACTGAAACTTGTCAGGCATGCGCATACCTTCTGGAGTATGATAACGTGAGTGGATTCCATCACATTATCATGCAATGATAGTTGGATCCCGATTCCCACTGATGAGTTGGTTTACTCCTCAGGTGATCCCGACTAATTCTTCTTTCAGGTTTGGAGGAGAATTTGAGGATATAGTGGGAGGTTTCCTGATTAGATAAATTGATAACCATGCTTATCTAGGTTAGAGTGCACGCATAGTGTTTCTTTTCTCTCTCTCTTTGACAGCGACCATGGCCCGGCCCTAGACTATGACTCAGTGACCAAGTTGACCGAACCTTCTCAGAACACTGGCTTTTGATTGTCAAAGTTGCACACCTCTTTGCCACTCCTACTTTTACCCTTCTTTCCAGAACACCTCGTATTACTAAAAACATCCACTTCCTTTGGATAAAACCATCGTATAGTTATATACGAACTCGAAGGAACTTGTTCCAGATTCGATGATGGTTTCCGGTTCTGGCGAAAATGAATAGGACTATTCAGTTGTCTTTTCCTTTTACCTTCTCTCAGGTTGCGAGTGCTCCTTGGATTGGGACGGTACACCTATTATGCTAATTGGATAGTCTTCATCGAAACCATAGGCAGGTGTCAAAAGGTAGGGAATGAAGAAAACCGATTAGCCTAAGTGAGGTATACAGAAGGTAATAAGTAAAGACAAATAAAGGGAATAGAAAGAGGGCAAAGTAAATTGCGACTGCTATTCACGACCAAACCAAGTATTTCATCGCCACTCCTATTTCACCTTTGTATTCCTCCAGAACACCCCGTATCACTACGAAGATCCACAGTTATTTAGATACTCCATCGTATGGTTATATACGAACTCGAAAGAACTTGTTCCAGTTCGGGGATTGATTCTTGTTCAGGAGAAATAGAATAAGGTTTATTCAGTTGTCTTTTATCTTTACCTTCTCTCGCGTTGCGAGTGCTCCTAGGATTAGGACAGTACACCTATTACGCTTATTGGATAGTCTTCTTCTAAACCATAGGCTGGTGCCGAACGGTAGGGAAGGAAGAAAACCATTTAGTCTAAAGGTGGTGTACAGAAGGTAACGACTAAAGACAAATAAAGGGATTTGGAGAGATGGCAAAGAAATATACGGTTATAGTTATGAATCTGGATAATGGAAGAGGCATTACTAGGAATACCCGGATAACCCTACGAAACATTTTCATGTTTCAGTTTCACTGTGTATTGTTAATAGAAAACTGATTTTCCAATTAGTCCTTGCTCCAGGGTATGTATTTACCAGGTATGATTCTCACATCTGTATGATTTTACAGATGATGAGTGGGAGCAAGTTATTGGTAATTGGGTGATCATCCTCATTATATCGAGATTCGTTGTAATTGGTGATATTTGAGGAAATTGCCTGAGTTTTTTGCCGGACGGCAAATATTTGGTTTTGAATATCCGTTGTTATGCACCAATTTCAAATTGATATATCTGTATGTTTATTTTAATAAAGTGAGATATAATTTTTTGAAATTATGTCCATGACATTTACCTATATCAGTGGACGGTTAGGTAAGGAGCATTAAACAGCGGTGTAATTCTTCATAACCATAGTACAGTTTTCAACTTATGACGCATAGGATTTGAGTTATTAGACTCAGGGGACTTATACAGAGTATTGTATGTTTTCCAGTGTCTATTAGGACAGAGGGGTAGGTACCCGTACTATATTCTGTTTACTTATGACTTCTCTAGTTCTTAGACATGTGTTTCATAGAAATATAAGGTTCAAGTTTTGAGAAGTTATAGGTATGTGAATAAAGTAGAGAACCGGGTGTTGCAAGTATCAGGATTCTTTAAGTGATCGAAGATGTAGATATTTGTGTATGGTATTCAGATGATAGTAATGGTTTTGAGAAACTTTTTTCTCTTTCGGGTTACTCATAATTGGATGCACTCTTATGTTTAGTAATGCTGATCGGCCTCTCTCCTTTTAGTTGACATGCACTGGAGACAACTGCATGATTCGACTCTGGTTCCAATTAAATCAGTGCCTCTGTTTCTATATTGGATATAGAATGGATCATATCTTAACGATGTTAAGGTATATGGAGTTGTCCGGCTTATGCTTAAAACCAGACTCTGGATAACTCAAGGCACGTTTCTGTAATGGCAGTTTGTGGGTTAACCCAGGCTATGACGAGGGTTGACTTTCTACCATCTGGAAGATCAATAGTGATATTGTTCTTGACTCGCCACAGTTTTAGTAAAATAGATTTTTTCAGAAAACAGAAGTGGGAATATGGTAGAACTGGAAGTGATTCCAGAACCGCAAACGATTACTGAAAATTTAATAGGACCTAAAGATTCAATCTGGATTGTCGTTCCATTAGCCACTCCGCAGATGTGGTGGGTAACCTCTGGCACCCGAGAGGTACTCCGGTAGCCTCAAGGACGGTGATAAGGAGGTTCTTGTTTACCCAGACTTGACATTACTGTTGTTCCAAACTATGAGACCCGGCAGGAGGATGAGTATAGCGTCGTTCTAAACTAGTTTTAGAAATGCACGTATATATGACTCTGCCAGAGGGTTGTCGTAGTCAGTGGGAGCAGCGGAAGCATAGTGGACAAGTAGCTTATGTCTATTTATAGACTAAACCAGATATAGCGGAGATAGATCGTCTTTTTTTTGATGTGACAGTCATAGGTTATGACTTCATCAAGGATGGATCTGTTAAGAAGGTAGTAGGGTGTGATGTCCTGGTATTTACATGACATACACAAAGTAGGAAATGAAATTCCTATACTACGATCGGTTATACTTTGGTTGTCACACAGTAGTTTCTCCATATAGGATATGGATAAAATATCAGGCATTCAGGTTATTAGATCTATGGTTTTAGATCTATATTTGGGAAGTGTCCCAATCCGGGTACTGAGACAGTATTCTAAAGGTGTTTTAGAATAGACGACTCCTAGCATAGTGGTGTACCTGCAGGTGATGGAGTCACCCTCTCTAAAGGTGTCTTACAGACTAAAGAGGAGAGGGATGTGCATGATTGACATATCACTTGCTTAAGCAATTGAGTCAATCATGAGATGTCAAGTACCACACCAGATGTTTTTTTTTGCACTAGATGCAATTAGTTGATATATTGATCCAATCTTGGAGGAACGTTCGGAAGCAGTTTTAGAACATAAGCTGATATTCTAGGGATATGATAACAACAGCCTCCATTGGGAGACAGTTATCATTCCAGGCTTCCAGAGTGACATGGATGACAAAGTGACTGTTAGAGTTATAGTTTTCCTCTAACGAGGGGCAGTATTTTGGACAGGTGGTCCAAGAGGATACTGAGGGAGGTATGGCGCAGGATACTGATTAGGTTCAGTTGACGATACAGTCTAAAAAGTTTGGATTTGGAGTTCATTTATGAACTAGGTCCCATCAGGTATCCAGACATATTCTAAGATAGGTATTGCTCATTTCGGGAGATGGCTTTCTCCGCAAACTTGAGATAAAGAGAGACATAGAAAGGAACATCAGAGCGGATCCACTAGCTAAGGCTATTTCTCAAACGCAATAGATTCACAAACAAGCTTTGTGAAACTGATCAGTACAGAAGTTGGGTGTTCGGTATCACACGAGCTGTGAGTATGAGACATTGCAATAATTAGCCTTGAGTCCAAGTGGGAGATTGTTGGATATAGTGCCCTCAAAGTCAATTATTGGATTGCAGGCATGTGATTGCAATGATTGAGGGAGGACCTATACCAGTAGGACATTCTTACTCGAGAGGATTGTATACTATCTGGTTTGTCTTTATCATCGTGTACATGCTTTAGGTGACATTGCAGTTCACTATTACACGTTGATAGAGAATAGTATGCTACCTGGTTTGCCTTTATCATTGTGTACAGCTTTAGGTGATATTACATATCACTATTACACGTTGATAGAGCCTATAGGATTCTTTCTTGACTGCCAGCAGTATGATGGCGATCATATACGTGGGAGCTGGGGTCTATAAGCACATTCTTAAAAGTGTCTCTAGTCGTGGGAGTTTCGAGACTGGGCATCGATACTCCATTAGTAGACTAGTGTATACGATCGAGACCCCGACAAGGGGCGGTGGCTGGTCTCACAAGCCATTGGTGTCAGTTAGTTCACCTAAGATGTATACAGGTGCTCATTGGGTTATGAGTACACCGGACAGGACTCGCCGGGAATATGCTAGTTGGTATTATGCCTAGCATCAGATAACAGTTCCCTGGTGACATGTGTACAGGTTAGTTCATCGACCTGAGATCGTCATTTGTCTCGTGTGAGTTCCTACTGTACTTTGATTACTACCCTACCACGACTCAAAGGAGTCGTGCAAACAGGTTTTAGTTGGGTACAGTCCCGAGCCACATGGAGGCAGTGAGCAGATCGGCAGGGTTTACGTCTCTCCCGGTATTGGGGGTGAGATCGCGCTGTGTCTAGGAGAGCCATTACACGAAGTCCTTGGCCAAGGCAAGAGATTTACTGGTAGGTATTCCAGTAGTATCTCAGGGTGTTTTGGGCTACACTCTGACATGACTTGTACCACTTTTAGGGGTCTGACGTTTACCAGCCCCCTAGGCCCGACATGCGATACTCATAGACGAACGGTCCGGACTGTACGGATATTGTCACTGACAGGCTCAGTAGGGTGTCAGGATGGGTTCGCTCATCGACCTCCCTTTTGGTCAATACCTGGTAGCCCGTTACGTACAGCTAGTACCACTGACGTGCTAGTGGTTAAATCCACAACCAAAGTATTGACGAGTCTTTAGAGTCCCCCACATACAGTTTCTCAAGTTTCGGGCGAAACGTTGTAGAGGCCATATGGTATTATGGCAGGGTTCGATCATATACGTGCAGTAGTGCACGGATCATGATCGGACGGATCATACTGATAAGCTTTGGTTTAAGCCGGATCCTAGTATTAGATTTGTTAGATTGCTTTCGTCTCGTCGCATTCGCATTCAGTCGGAATACGAATGTACGTAGGTATATACAGGTGAGGGGTATCCTTGTGATCCGTCACGAGTTTACTTTAGATGATGTCGTTCTTTTTATTGTTATAAACATTTGGGTTAATGTTTATTTTGGTGGAAATTATGAGCTTAGTTCATGATGAGGTGCATTAAATGTGACATGGACATGTTTAGTGACTCATGGTCTCTTTAATTGTGCAAATATCACATTAGTGTTTGATTAAGGGTATGAAATGATGGATGGAGAAAGAGAGGGCAGCCATAGGCTTGGGGTTGGCTCTTGGATTATCATTCTAGTGCTCTTATGTTTTATCTCACACAATAACTAAAAAAGCCTCTTCTTCTTCTTCTTCCTCTAGCTCACCATTTCCACCATGGCTTCATCTTCAACCTCCATCCTGTTGGATATATGTATGCCCTAGAGGCCATTATATGATAGTGGAGGTATCTATACATGTATATATATTCAGTATGCATTCTTGCTCGACATGATAGTATGCTATCTGGTTCTTCTTTATCTGACATGTTGATTTGATCATGCTTTTATTCATTCATACATGCTGATAAAGCCCTGAGGATATCGGCTTGACTGCTCTGATTATGATAGAGATCATACTAGTGGGACATCTGCAGTCTATAAGCGTATCCTGAAAAGTCCCTAGTCGTAGGTGTATCGAGACGGGGCATTGATATACTAGAGTAGACTGGCGTATATGATACTAGACCCATACGATGGGCGATGAATGTTCCCACATTCATCGATGTTTGACATCAAGATCATATACGGGTGCTCAGTGGTGACTGGGTACACTGGACGGACTCACCGAGAACTCCTATATGGAATTATATCTATCGTCGGATAGCAGTTCTCAGATGACACAGGTACAGGTTAGTCTGTAGACCCGAGATCATCATAGAGTCTCGTGTGTTCTCCCACTGTACTTTGATTGCCACCCTACCACGGCTCTACTGAGTCGAGCAAACAGGTGGCCGTTGGGTACAGTCCCGAGACACATGAAGGCAATGAGCGATAGGAGGGGTTTTGTCTCTCCCGGTATTGGGAGTTGATGTTGTGCTGTGCCCGACTGGTTATATCAGTAAGTCCCTGACCAGGGCTGCTGAGATTTGCTGATAAGTGTTATCAGTATTTTCTCGATCTGTTATAGACCATTCACCGGCATGACTTATTGAGTTATTAGGGTCGACGTGACCATCCCTAGGCTCGATATGCAGCATATTTGACGAAGAGACCGGACTGTACGGTAGTGTTACTGGTTGGCTCGACGGGAGTTGTAACAGGTTCGCTTGTTTTCTTCTGATCGCTCAATACCCGGATGGCCGTTACGTTTAGCTGATCGCTTGCGGCTTGGAGGTGCTTGATATGATCATCACCCTCTGCCGGCGTATTGACGAGTCTTAGAGTCCCACAAAGGAGTTACCTAGTCCGGGCGAAAGTTGTGGTGCGCGTATGCGATATGCGCATGGACCCGATTAAAATGCGCGTATATGATACCGTACATTGATCGGGCGGATTGCTTTTGGTAGGGTCATATGTGATATGGCCGGATTGATAAATCAAGTGTTGATTTATCATTTAACCATTAGTTTTCTCACTTAAAACCTTTTCTTGGGTGATGGATGTGTGCATGCATGTATGTTTTTCTTTCTCTCTTTCTTACTAGTTTCATGCACATATGGATGTGCATACATACATACATACATACATACACCCATCTATCATGGTTGTTTACACATAGAAATGGTGGCAATATAAGACTCACACCATGGTTGAATATATGGATTATTATTTGATTTATTGTTTAAAACAAAATAGAAAAGATAAGGATTATTCTTGCTTGCTTCTACATTCTTCTTTAAACCTAACCATGCTCACCTACTTCTAACCATGAGTTATCCTTCTCTTTGTGTTTTAAAACTCAAGTTAAATAATGTCTCCATCATTTAACCATGGTTTGTAGTGAGAAGAAATAAAATATATAAAGATATATTTCATTTCTTTTCAAGGTTATCATTTTTTACTCTTGTTAAAAAAAAAGCTACCATCTTCATCCTCCTTCACCATTTGCTCTCTAGTTTTTTCTAGTGAGTAAAACACACATAAAGAAAGGTTTTTGAAGTGAGAATTTAAACCACAACATCATTCTACACAAGTTTAGCCAACTTGTTTAGAGTGTTCTCTTCGATTCTCATCTTGATAATCGAAGTTGCGAGCTTGGACGAGGAACTCCGGGTGGATCGTCGTGGACGTGAGAGGACTTCAAGAGGACCTTCTTCCAACACCCAAGAGACCAAAAAGTCCAGCGAAAGGGAGCTATAAAGTTTGTAGTCTCAAAACCCTAGTTTTTATTCGCTTTAACTTTCGAAACCCTAATTTTCTAGGATCGATTCCTTTGTATGCTTGTTTAGCACCAAAAAAATCTAAACTTTGAGACATGTGATGCTTCAAAACTCTACATATGGTGCTAGGCAAACCTTTCATTGGTATCAGAGCCGACCTAGAACATTAGGCGATGCTTTTACGAAGTAAAAATCCCGATCGGACAAAAATACGACATTTTAAGACCCTCTCTGGACAAATTTTAAAATTTGACATTTTTCATAATTAAAAATACTTTAAAAATACAGCAGGGAATTATAAGAATAACAGTGAAATTCGATGACCTGAAGAGCATAAACCGCCGCGGAACCGCCGCACTTCCTGGCTTAGGCCGCAGTTCCGCGGCCGTACAGAGGCATCATTGGATAATTTTTCTACTGTAATTCTTATATATTCTTGTACAGTGTTTTAGGTATGTTTAATCTGAAAATAGCACTGCATTTCTGGAGATGGTTTTGGACGCGTAGAATCGATCGGAATTTTCATTTCGTTGCTTTTCCGGGTAAATTAGAAAGTATTGAAGTGTTTGAATGAGTATCATTTGCTCACCATTCACGGGGTTTAAATACTTTGGAGATACGTGCAAGTCTTTTTGTGGTGGACCCTCTAGAAGACAACAAACCTTAACTCGATTATGTGACCGTCTTGAACTGCCCTTTGAACCTTAGGGTTTGGGGCAGTACGGCACGCCACATGTGAGGCGTTGGCTTGACCCTTCTACGGCTGGACCGCTACTACTGTGTCACACTTCGGATTTTTTAACCCTGCTCAAGTGTTGAGCTTTAGTGAATCTTGGGTACTTGATCGTTCGTTTGAAAACTTTAATACTGTCTGCTTATCTGGAATGTGATACAATATGTGGAATTCATATAGTTTAGGCATGAAATACGAAATATGTGATATTTCGCAATTATGATGTCTAAAGAGAATGTGTATTCCAAATATTGTAGTTTTACACTTTCTTTTCTGTGACCGTAAGTGTAGTATGTTCGATATCGCCGATTTCGTTGCTATACATCAACGATAATTGGGGTATGCATACTTACTTACGTTGATGATATGAGATATTATGTGTTGCTGAGATATGATGTGCAGGATTGTCGCGATTGAATAGCCGGGGGTTGTTTATGTGAGATGAGAGTTTTATATTTTCATTCATGTAAATTCAAATGTAATGTAATATTCTTTTTTTTTGGGCACTTCCGGGTTGAGGTTGTGTCACTAGTGTTGTATATTATTTACTTTTCCGCATTAGGATGGACCCAAGGAGGGGAGCACAGGTGACCGGGTTCTGGGGTTCAGAGGGAGGCCATCTCGAGGAGTCGAGACCGGGTCTCCTAAACTCCAGAATTGGCAGGGTCACTTGCCGCTCTCGTAGGGGTCCAGGGTGTGGGCTTGGCTATTCATCGCGACTGTGGAATCCGTATTTTCTATTCTGGCTAAATACTAAATACGGACGTCCTGGTATATCCCACGTTATTTCTATGTTTCTGCTGCCTGTGTTCTGTGATATCTGAGACGAATGACATATTATATATATGATATATAGTAGACGTTGCTTATGTTTTACACCCGCGCTAGTCCCGTCCCGGTATGTCGTTAGTTAAGTAACCTAACAGTGCATAACGGAACATTGTGGCGAATGCGGATGGCATAAGCGTACGTGTTATTTTCGTTTCTTTTTCTGTGATTGGCTTAAGGACTTAAATGATGGGATTACATTAATGTGATTAATGTAAAGAAAATAAACCTAAAAAGATGTTGTAGAATCGGATTTAAAAACCACTCGGCTATTTATGAAAAAGCTATATTTCAAAACTGCGGAGCTTAAGCCACTCCTTTTGAAAACCATTTGATTCTAGAACGATATCAAGCTCAAAGCGTTAAAGATTTTCTTAAAAATCATCCGCAACCCTTCGTCATTTTAGGAAGTAGAGTACTTAGTATTCGTGCTACGTTTGTTGACCTTAGCCAAGGCGTAGTGTACAGTAGCTAAGTGATGTCTTCCTACATTGCATATGGTGCAGATTAATTAGGACATTCATGCGACTTTGTTGACCATAGTTAGGGGTCATGTGAGTGGGTCTAACTAATCAAGAAATGACGGGTAGAACTTGACTAGTGCTTATGATTTGTTGACCTTAGCCAAGGTCACGAGTATTAGGGGTAAAAACCACATCGGGAATTTCAATAGTTGAAATTTGCAATGAGATTGCATACCATCCATGTGATGGTTGGATCCCAATCCCACTGTGGGCAATAGTTGCTCCTAGGAGAGTTTTACAGTTTACAATTAGCTAACTCATTAGGTGTCTAGAAAGGTGTTAACGGGGCTCCGCCTCTGGGAAAACGAGGTTTACTTTAATTAGGTCCGTGCGAAAGCACGGGGAACCTCCCTCAAGTACCGACACTGGCCTGGCTGAACGGTTAGCGAAGTTGTAGACTGTAATTAATCCTGGCTAGTTTTTCCTTTTAAGGTTTGAAAGAAAAACTCGATAAAAGCAGTGGGAAACATCGATTAGACAAGATAATAACCAATCTGATCTATGCAAGAGCTTTCGCTGAGTGTATTCTTTTCTCTCTCTTAATGGCAGATACCCATGACTGGACTCAAGCTTCTACTAGATAAAAACAAACTGAATGGGACCAATTATAAAGACTGGCTGAGGAATCTGAAAATCGCCTTGACTTATGATAAAGTATCATATGTCCTCACGGCTTCAGCCCCGCCCGTCCCAGGCCCAAAATCCTCAGTTGCAGACAAAGAAGTCCGCAAGACATGGGATGCTGATTGTGCCACGGCCAAATGCCTCGCGCTTGCATCGATGGAAAATACACATCAAAAGCAGCATGAGAATATGGACATTCAAACCATATTGCTCCATACAAAGGAGTTGTATGGAGAGCAATCCCGCGTATTGCGATACGAAGCATCAAAGAAATTGTTTCAGATGCGAATGGCCCCTGGCACACCAGTAGGAGACCATGTTCTGAAGATGATAGCTCTTATAGAAGAGCTTGAGGACCTTGGATGGAAGATGGACAATGAACAATATATAGATATTATTCTGCAGTCCCTCCCCTCCACCTTTGCTCAATTCATAGTGAACTTCAACATGCACGGCATGGAGAAGGAACTCCCTGAACTCCTTAATATGTTAAGGAGTGCAGAGAGCACTATGAAGTCAGCAAAAACTCCCGTTATGACTATTGGACAGTCTTCCTCTTCTCGCCCGAAAGCTAAGGCCAAAGGAAAGAAAAAGAAGAAACTCACTAATCCTAAGGGTGGAGTTAAAAAGGTGAAGGGAAAGGAAAAGTCCGAGGCTGGAGACTCGGGGAAAGGCGAATGTTTTCATTGCCACAAGACAGGACATTGGAAGCGCAATTGCACGGAGTACTTAAGTCTCAAGAAGAAGCATGGTGATGCTTCTGCTTCAGATGCGTTTGTGACAGAAAACTGTTTTTCAATAAACTCTGCTTCCTGGGTATTAGATACCGGTTCAGGTCTCACATTTGCAATTCTATGCAGGGGCTGAGAAATAGCAAAGTTTTGAAGACATGTGACCATACTCTCCGTGTTGGAAATGATTCCAATGTACATACAGTCGCAGTGGGAGAGTATCACTTGGGGTTGCCATCTGGATGTATTTTGGTTTTGAATCCATGTTATTTTGTACCAAGTATGCTTTGTAATATAATATCCGTTTCTTTGTTAGACAATGAAGGATATAATTTTGTATTGCAGAACAATGTTATGAACATTCACCTGAATCAAATGTTGGTTGGGTATGGTACGCTTAATAACGGAATATATGTCCTAAATCAACACACAGTTTTCACTATACAAAACACTAATAAAAGAAAACTTTCAGAATTAAATGAAGCTTTTCTTTGGCACTGTAGACTTGGTCATATTAACGAAACAAGACTAAACAAGTTACACAAAGATGGATATTTAAACTCTTTTGAATATAAATCTTATGCGACTTGCCAGTCTTGTATCAAGGGTAAAATGACTAAAACACCGTTTACCGGACACGGAGAAAGAGCTACTCAGCTCCTAGGCCTCATACATAGTGATGTATGTGGGCCAATGTCTACACAGGCAAGAGGCGGTTTTTCATACTTCATTACATTCACTGACGATTTCTCAAGATTCGGTCATGTATTTTTATTAAAGCACAAGTCCGAAGCTTTCGAGAAATTCATTGAATATAAACAAGAAGTAGAAAAACAAACCGGCTTGAGTATCAAGATGTTTCGATCAGATCGAGGTGGTGAGTATCTCAGTACAGAATTTGCAAACTTCCTAAAAGAGAATGGGATTCTCTCTCAGCTCACTCCTCCTTACACACCACAGCACAACGGTGTGTCAGAACGACGGAATAGGACCCTATTAGATATGGTCCGGTCCATGATGAGTGACACTGAGTTACCCGTCTCGTTTTGGGGGTATGCATTGGAGACTGCAGCATTTCTGCTAAACAGGGTTCCAACCAAAACCGTATCTACCACGCCATATGAGATATGGCATGGGAAGAGACCATCTCTTAAGAGAATTAAGATTTGGGGTTGCCCGGCCTATGTTAAAAAGCAAAATCCGGACAAACTCGAGACACGGTCAGTCATGTGTAACTTTGTGGGATATCCAAAGATTTCTTATGGATATCTATTCTACCACAAAGAGGAACAAAAAGTGTTTGTTTCTCAACATGCCACATTCTTGGAAAAAGAGTTTTTCACAGATAATGATGATGGCAAGGTGGTGGATCTAGAAGAGGTTCTAGAGACACAAACTACAAATGACGATATGGTTGAACCGGCTGTTGCAACAGAAACTGAAGAACCCCGGCCACTCCGTAGGTCTGGTAGGACTTCTCGCCCACCGGAGAGGTACTACGGTTTCCTCATTGATGGTGACAGAGAAGACTGTATCATGGATGATTATGATCCTACCAGTTTTCAGCAAGCTATCACGAGTAGAGACTCTGTGAAGTGGCTGGATGCCATGAGATCCGAAATGGAGTCTATGTACACCAACAAAGTATGGACTTTAGACGTTGTACCCCCTGGGGTAAAACCTGTGGGGTGCAAATGGATCTTTAAAAGAAAGATTGGTGTAGATGGGCAGGTAGAGACCTATAAGGCAAGACTTGTGGCGAAAGGCTTTCGTCAAAGACCAGGTTTGGACTATGACGAAACTTTTTCGCCCGTAGCCATGCTTAAATCCATTCGGATCCTACTTGCTATTGCTGCTCACTACGACTATGAAATCTGGCAGATGGATGTTAAAACAGCATTTCTAAATGGAGATTTAGAAGAATGCGTTTATATGGATCAGCCAGAGGGCTTCATTGACAGTGGGAGCAGCGGGAAAGCATGTAGATTGCTTAAATCCATATATGGGTTAAAGCGAGCATCTCGGAGTTGGAACATCTGTTTCGATGATGTTATCAAAGAGTTTGATTTCATCAAAAATCCAGATGAACCTTGTGTTTATAAGAAAGCTGTAGGAAGAGCTGTCACATTCCTCGTATTGTACGTGGATGACATTCTTCTGATAGGAAATGATATTCCTATGCTACAGTCGGTCAAATCTTTCTTATCACTAAGGTTCTCCATGAAGGACCTGGGTGATGCCACATACATCCTGGGCATAAGGATCTATAGGGATAGATCTAAAAAGTTATTGGGATTGTCCCAAACCAGGTACATTGACACCATCCTAAAAAGGTTTAGTATGGAAGACTCCAAGCGGGGTGCCTTACCCGCTTGCCATGGGGTCACTCTCTCCAAGGATTCTTGTCCAAAGACCGATGAAGAGAGAGCTCGCATGAGCGTTATACCCTATGCTTCGGCAGTAGGATCTATAATGTATGCGATGTTATGTACACGCCCAGATGTAGCTTATGCACTTAGTGTTGTAAGCAGGTATCAATCCAACCCAGGGGAGAACCACTGGACAGCTGTGAAGAACATTCTTAAGTACTTGCGAAGGACTAAAGAATTGTTCTTGGTGTATGGTAATGCAGATCTCCAAATGGAAGCCTTTACCGATTCGAGCTTCCAGAGTGATAAGGACGACAGCAAATCTATCTCTGGATTTGTATTTACCCTCAACGGAGGGGCGGTAAGTTGGAAGAGTTCCAAACAGGATACCGTTGCAGACTCTACGATGGAAGCTGAGTACATTGCTGCGAATGATGCCGCCAAGGAAGCCGTCTGGATGAAGAAGTTCGTCTCGGAGCTAGGAGTAGTTCCAACCATTATTGATCCAATACCTTTGTATTGTGATAATAATGGGGCTATGGCGTTAGCCAAGGAGCCCAGATCCCATCAGCTATCCAGATACATCCTGAGGCGCTTTCATTTGATCCGGGAGATTGTAGATCGCCGCGAGATCGAGATTAAGAGAGTAGACACAAAGAATAACGCCGTGGATCCATTCACCAAGGCCCTCCCTCAGCCGCAGCATGAGCGACTTATTGAGATGTTGGGTATGAGATATGCCAATAACTGGCCTTAGTGCAAGTGGGAGATTGTTGGATATATGTATCCCCTAGAGGCCATTATATAATAGTGGATGTATCTATACATGTATATATATTCAGTATGCATTCTTGCTCGACATGATAGTATGCTATCTGGTTCTTCTTTATCTGACATGTTGATTTGATCATGCTTTTATTCATTCATACATGCTGATAAAGCCCTGAGGATATCGGCTTGACTGCTCTGATTATGATAGAGATCATACTAGTGGGACATCTGTAGTCTATAAGCGTATCCTGAAAAGTCCCTAGTCGTAGGTGTATCGAGACGGGGCATTGATATACCAGAGTAGACTGGCGTATATGATACTAGACCCATACGATGGGCGATGAATGTTCCCACATTCATCGATGTTTGACATCAAGATCATATACGGGTGCTCAGTGGTGACTGGGTACACTGGACGGACAAACCGAGAACTCCTATATGGAATTATATCTATCGTCAGATAGCAGTTCTCAGGTGACACTGGTACAGGTTAGTCTGTAGACCCGAGATCGTCATAGAGTCTTGTGTGTTCTCCCACTGTACTTTGATTGCCACCCTACCACGGCTCTACTGAGTCGTGCAAACAGGTGGCCGTTGGGTACAGTCCCGAGACACACGAAGGAAATGAGCGATAGGAGGGGTTTCATCTCTCCCGGTATTGGGAGTTGATGCTGTGCTGTGCCCGACTGGTTATATCAGTAAGTCCCTGGCCAGGGCTGCTGAGATTTGCTGATAAGTGTTATCAGTAGTTTCTCGATCTGTTATAGACCATTCACCGGCACGACTTATTGAGTTATTAGGGTCGACGTGACCATCCCTAGGCTCGATATGCAGCATATTTGACAAAGAGACCGGACTGTACGGTAGTGTTGCCGGTTGGCTCGACGGGAGTTGTAACAGGTTCGCTTGTTTTCTTCTGATCGCTCAATACCCGGGTGGCCGTTACGTTTAGCTGACCGCTTGCGGCTTGGGGGTGCTTGATATGATCATCACCCTCTGCCGGCGTATTGACGAGTCTTAGAGTCCCACAAAGGAGTTACCTAGTCTAGGCGAAAGTTGTGGTGCGCGTATGCAATATGCGCATGGACCCGATTAAAATGCGCGTATATGATACCGTACATTGATCGGGCGGCTTGCTTTTGGTAGGGTCATATGTGATATGGCCGGATTGATAAATCAAGTGTTGATTTATCATTTAACCATTAGTTTTCTCACTTAAAACCTTTTCTTGGGTGATGGATGTGTGCATGCATGTATGTTTTTCTTTCTCTCTTTCTTACTAGTTTCATGCGCATATGGATGTGCATACATACATACATACATACACCCATCTATCATGGTTGTTTACAAATGGAAATGGTGGCAATATAAGACTCACACCATGGTTGAATATATGGATTATTATTTGATTTATTGTTTAAAACAAAACAGAAAAGATAAGGATAATTCTTGCTTGCTTCTACATTCTTCTTTAAACCTAACCATGCTCACCTACTTCTAACCATGAGTTATCCTTCTCTTTGTGTTTTAAAACTCAAGTTAAATAATGTCTCCATCATTTAACCATGGTTTGTAGTGAGAAGAAATAAAATATATAAAGATATATTTCATTTCTTTTCAAGGTTATCATTTTTTACTCTTGTTAAAAAAAAGCTACCATCTTCGTCCTCCTTCACCATTTCCTCTCTAGTTTTTTCTAGTGAGTAAAACACACATAAAGAAAGGTTTTTGAAGTGAGAATTTAAACCACAACATCATTCTACACAAGTTTAGCCAACTTGTTTAGAGTGTTCTCTTCGATTCTCATCTTGATAATCAAAGTTGCGAGCTTGGACGAGGAACTCCGGGTGGATCGTCGTGGATGTGAGAGGACTTCAAGAGGACCTTCTTCCAACACCCAAGAGACCAAAGAGTCCAGCGAAAGGGAGCTACAAAGGTTGTAGTCTCAAAACCCTAGTTTTTATTCGCTTTAACTTTCGAAACCCTAATTTTCTAGGATCGATTCCTTTGTATGCTTGTTTAGCACCATAAAAATCTAAACTTTGAGACATGTGATGCTTCAAAACTCTACATAGGGTGCTAGGCAAACCTTTCACATCCATACACTATCATGAGTTGAGAATCAATGGATGCTTGAGAAAAAGTTATCACACACATTCTCTACTTCATCTTGGACATGTCGGCTAGCAAACTTCATATTCGAGTTGCTTCGGATGAAGCGGGAGCCCGTAAAAAGACTCATTGATGTGGTGCCCTTCCGATGAGGAGACCGGAGATCGGAGATGCCGCGAGGAGCTAGGGATGGTGGCTAAAGACCAAAGGACACGGATCGATCGGTATAGCTTTTCTAACCCTTCTCTAATTGCTAGTTTATGTTAATGGTTCGATCCGGGTGAAAGACTACGATAGCACCGGTTTCCTAAAAAGTTTTTGTTTCCGCATTTTGGCCTCGGATTGACGGCCGGGGCGCTACCGTAGACTTACTGTTGGATCACAGACCCCGACGGGATCGTCATGAAGTAAGGAGAGGTAGCGGTCGCTCCAGTTCTAGCACCAGTGTTGTTTTCCATTGCTATGTTCTGCTCGGAGAAACATATATTAAAACGCTCTTTGAGAATAGAAGTAAACCACAAGGAAAGAGAAATCTGTCCCAACGGGTGTGCCAAAATTTGTTTGCCTCCGAAAAGGGCGGTCCCGTGAACCGGTGTTGTCATAAGGGGGTCAGATCGATGCAGATTCGCTCAGCTTCTCAGAATGTGACGCATTACCGTGACGGGGGGTGCGCTTATGGTGTATAGCTGAGGGGCTAAACGGAGGCGACCGATGTAGCGTGACTTCTCAGATCAACCCTTCGGAAAAGGTTTTTTGATTGTGGGGACTAGATTTTCTACAGGCGCAAGGCTCTGTAGTTAATTACCCCTCTGCACTAAACGGAGAGAACTTTCTATGAGTGATTTATTTCTGTTGGATATGTATGCCCTAGAGGCCGTTATTGTATAGTACTAGTTTGTATAATACATTTTGGAAGCTTGGGATATATAAATAAGGGTTTACGACAGTCTTGCTCAATATTGTAGTATGCTACTTGGTTTGTATCTATGTTAATATGTGTATATGTTTCTTTTAACATATCGCTAATACATATTGATGGAGCCCTTAGGATCTTTGCTTGACTACCGGCGTTGTGATAGTGATTACATTAGTGGGGGCTGGGTAGTCTATAAGCACATCCTTATACAGGTCCCTAGTCGTAGGATTATCGAGATGGGGCATCGATACTCCAGAGTAGACTGGTGCATACGCTTCTCATCCCAGCAGGGGAGATGGTCTGTCCCACAGCCATCAGTACGTCGTACTGGAGATAGTATGCAGGTGCTCGTTAGGTTACGAGTACACTGGACAGGACTCGTCGGGAACTGTTGGTTGGTATTATACCTATCGTCAGTTAACAGTTCCCAGGTGATATGAGTACAGCTTAGTCCGTTGACTTTACACTGCCACTTCGCCTCAAGTGTGTTCCCACTGTTCTTTGATTGCTAACCTGCCATGGCTCTATTGAGTCATGCAAACTGGTAGTGGTTGGGTGCAGTCCCGAAGCACTTGGAGGCAGTAACGGTTAGATAGGATTTGTCTCTCCCGGTATTGGGGGTTGATATCGCGCTGTGTCTAGGAGAGCCATTACATATAGTCGTCCGTGGCCAGGGCAAGCGAGATTTACTGGTAGTGTTTCCAGTAGTTTCTCAGGGTGTTCTGAGCTACACTCCGACACGACTTACACCGCTATTAGGGATCCGACGTTTACCACCCCCTAGGCCCGATATGCTATACTCTTAGAAGAACAGACCGGACTGTACGAAAATTGTCACAGATAGGATCAGTAGGAGTTTGGATGAGCTTGCTCGTCGACCTTCTTTTCGACATCTACCTATGGACCGTTACGTACAGCTAGTACCGCTTGCGGCCTGTGGTTAAATCCACTGCCAGCGTAGTGTCGAGTCTTTAGAGTCCCGCACAGAGAGTTTCCCTGCATTGGGCAAAAGGTGTAGAGGCCGTATGGTTTTACGGCAGGGCTTCGATCACTTACGTGCACTTGTGCGCGTATGATGTTCAGGAAGATGATACTGGTGGGCTTTGGTTTAAGCCGGATCCTAGTATTCTATGGGTGGATCAGTTTTGTCTCTTGGTATTTGTATTCTTCGGAATACGAATGCGAGTGTGTATGCACGGTTGTGAAGAACGAAGAAGGAGATGCCTCATTAGGGTTTTGACCATTGACTAGATTAGAACCATTATGAGGTGGTGGAAAATGTTTACTAATCCTTTATAGTGATAATTATGTCATGGCTAATTAGTGTTTGACCATTTGACTTGTTGACTTATGTTGACCAAGATATTTTTGCTAAGCATAAGATATTTTCTTGCTTAGAATTAAATGAGACATGATAGTGGTCAAATCAACTTAGCCATCATAATTTGATAGAGTTTCTACAGCACCACTACAAGGGTTTGGTAGCATCACACATGCAATATTTAAATTTTTAGGGTGCTAGAGAAACTAACCTAAGGATCATACTAGAAAAGCTAGGGTAACAAAACTTTAACACTAACACAAGTAGTAAAAGCTAGGGTTTTGAGAGTACAACCTTTGTAGCTCCCTACGCTAGACTCCTTGGCTACTTGAGGGTTGAGAAAAGCTCGCTTGAGATCCTCTAAGTCCACGACGATCCACCCGGAGTCCTCTTTGTCCAAGCTTAAAGCTACACTAGATCAAGAGAAGAAGTAGAAGCTAACGCTCTAAACTAATGGGCAAGACTAGTGTAGAATGGTGATGTGGTTTGTTTTCTCACTTCAAAACCCTAACTTGATCACTCTTTTGCTCACAAGTGAAAGCTAAAGAGCAAGAGAGAGGAGGAAGAAGATGATGGCTATATGAGAGCTCAAGATAATGATAAGCTTAGGTTAAAAATGAGAAAAGAAAATATATATATATTCTTCTTCTCACCTTTAACCCTAGTTATAAAATATCTAGATATTTTCTTTTGGATGAAAAATGGCCAAGGAAATATAACCCATGGTTAAGGCAAGGGTGAGTGGATGAATAAAATAATCAACTATGAATTAATTCCACTTTCATTTTCTTTTCCAAAAAGAAATATCATCATATTAAATAACAAGGTGTGAGTCTTATATTGCCACCATCTCATGTATCATCGACTATGATAGAATAAGTGTATGCATGTATGTGTGCATGCACATCCATATGTGCAACAAAAAGAACATGTGCATACATGCATGCATACAACAAAAGACAAGAAGGGTTTAAAGTGAAAAAGCTAATAGTCAATGATAAATCAACACTTGATTTAGCAAACCGGTCATATCACATACGACCTGACCAATAGCAAACCACCCGATTAATATACGGTATCTCATATGCGCATTTAATCGGGTCCCCGCGCATATCTCATATGCGCACCACATCGTTTCGCCTGGACTAGATAACTCCATTGTAGGACTCTAAGACTCGTCAATACGCCGGTAGTGGGTGATGATCATATCAAGCACCCCCAAGCCACAAGAGCTCTGCTAAACGTAACGGCCACCCGGGTACTGAGCGATCAAAAGAAAACAAGCGAACCTGTCACAACTCCCGTCGAGCCAACCGGCAACACTACCGTACAGTCCGGTCTCTTCGTCAGATATGCCGCATACTGAGTCTAGGGATGGTAACGTCGACCCCAATAACTCAATAAGTTGTGCCGATGAATGGTCTATAACAGATCGAGAAACTACTGATAACACATATCAGTAAATCTCAACAGCCCTGGCCAGGGACTTACTGATATAGCCAATCGTGCACAGCACGGCATAAACCCCCAATACCAAGAGAGACGAAACCCCTCCTATCGCTCATCGTCTTCGTGTGTCTCGGGACTGTACCCAAAAGCCACCTGTTTGCACGACTCAGCAGAGCCGTGATAGGGTAGTAATCAAAGCACAGTGGGAGAACACACAAGACTCTATGACGATCTCGGGTCTACAGACTAACCTGTACCGGTGTCACCTGAAAACTGCTATCCGACGATAGATATAATACCATATAGGAGTTCTCGGCGAGTCCTTCCAGTGTACCCAGTCACCACTGAGCACCCGTATACGATCTCGATATCAAACATCAATGGATGTGGGAACATCCATCGCCCATCATATGGGTCAAGTATCATATACGCTAGTCTACTCTGGTATATCGATGCCCCGTCTCGATACACCTACGACTAGGGACATTCCAGGATATGCTTATAAACTACAGATGTCCCACTAGTATGATCTCCATCATAATCACAGTAGTCAAGCCAATATCCTCAGGGCTATATCAACATGTATGAATGAATAAAAGCATGATCAAGTCAACATGTCAGATAAAGAAGAACCAAATAGCATACTATCATGTCGAGCAAGAATGTATACTGAATATATGTATATACATGTATAAATACATCCACTATCATATAATGGCCTCTAAGGCTTACATATATCCAACAATCTCCCACTTGCACTAAGGCCGGTTATTGGCGTATCTCATACCCAACATCTCAAAAAGTCGCTCATGCTGCGGCTGAGGGAGGGCCTTGGTGAGTGGATCCGCAGTGTTATTCTTTGTGTCTACTCTCCTAATCACGATCTCGCGGCAATCTACAATCTCCAGGATCAAATGAAAACACCTCAGGATGTGTCTGGGCCGCTGATGGGACCTGGGCTCCTTGGCTAACGCCATAGCCCTATTATTATCACAATACAATGGTATTGGATCAATAATAATTGGAACTACTCCTACCTCCGAGACGAACTTTTTCATCCAGACGGCTTCCTTGGCGGCATCATTCGCAGCAATGTACTCAGCTTCCATCGTAGAGTCTGCAACGGTATCCTGTTTGGAACTCTTCCAACTTACCGCCCCTCCATTGAGGGTAAATACAAATCCAGAGATAAACTTGTTGTCGTCCTTATCACTCTGGAAGCTCGAATCGGTAAAGGCCTCCATTTGGAGATCTCCATTACCATACACCAAGAACAATTCTTTAGTCCTTCGCAAGTACTGAAGAATGTTCTTCACAGCTATCCAGTGATTCTCCCCTGGGTTGGATTGATACCTTCTTACTACACTAAGTGCATAAGCTACATCTGGGATGTACATAACATTGCATACATTATAGATCCTACTGCCGAAGCATAGGGTATAATGCTCATGCGAGCCCTCTCTTCATTGGTCTTTGGGCAAGAGTCCTTAGAGAGAGTGACCTCATGGCAAGCGGGTAAGGCACCCCGCTTGGAGTCTTCCATACTAAACCTTTTTAGGATGGTGTTGATGTACCTGGTTTGGGACAATCCCAATAACCTTTTGGATCTATCCCTATAGATCCTAATGCCCAGAATGTATGTGGCATTACCTAGGTCCTTCATGGAGAACCTTAGTGATAAGAAAGATTTGACCAACTGTAGCATAGGAATTTCATTTCCTATCAGAAGAATGTCATCCACGTACAATACGAGGAATGTGACAACTCTTCTTACAGCCTTCTTATAAACACAAGGTTCATCTGGATTTTTGATGAAATCAAACTCTTTGATAACATCATCGAAACAGTTGTTCCAACTCCGTGATGCCTGCTTTAATCCATAAATGGACTTAAGCAATCTACATGCTTTCCCGCTGCTCCTACTGTCAATGAAGCCCTCCGGCTGATCCATATAAACGCATTCTTCTAAATCTCCATTTAGAAATGTTGTTTTAACGTCCATCTGCCAGATTTCATAGTCATAGTGAGCAGCAATAGCAAGTAGGATCCGAATGGATTTAAGCATGGCTACGGGAGAAAAGATTTCGTCATAGTCCAGACCTGGTCTTTGACGAAAGCCCTTCACCACAAGTCTTGCCTTATAAGTCTCTACCTGCCCATCTACACCAATCTTTCTTTTAAAGATCCATTTGCACCCCACAGGTTTTACCCCAGGGGGTACAACGTCCAAAGTCCATACTTTGTTGGTGTACATAGACTCCATTTCAGATCTCATGGCATCCAGCCACTTCACAGAGACTCCACTCGTGATAGCTTTCCGAAAGCTGGTAGGATCATCATCTTCCATGATGCAGTCTTCTCAGTCACCATCAATGAGGAAACCGTAGTACCTCTCCGGTGGGCGAGAAGTCCTACCAGACCTACGGAGTGGCTGAGGTTCTTCAGTTTCTGTTGCAACAGCCGGTTCAACCAAGTCGTCATTTGTAGTTTGTGTCTCTAGAACCTCTTCTAGATCTACCACACTGCCATCAGTATCATTTGTGAAAAACTCTTTTTCCAAAAATGTGGCATACTGAGAAACAAACACCTTTTGTTCCTCTTTGTGGTAGAATAGATATCCATAAGAATTCTTTGGATATCCCACAAAATTACACATGACCGACCGTGTCTCGAGTTTATCCGGATTCTGCTTTTTAACATAGGCTGGACAACCCCAAATCTTAATTTGTTTAAAAGATGGTCTCTTCCTATGCCATATCTCATATGGCGTGGTAGACACGGTTTTGGTTGGGACCCTGTTCAATAGAAATGCTGCAGTCTCCAATGCATGCCCCCAAAATGAGACGGGTAACTCAGCATCACTCATCATGGAACGGACCATATCCAATAGGGTCCGATTCCGTCGTTCTGACACACCGTTGTGCTGTGGTGTGTAAGGAGAAGTGAGCTGAGAGAGAATCCCATTCTATTTTAGGAAGTTTGCAAACTCTATACTGAGATACTCTCCACCTCGATATGATCGAAGCATTTTGATGCTCAAGCCAGTTTGTTTTTCTACTTCAAGTTTATATTCAGTGAATTTCTCGAAAGCTTCGGACTTGTACTTTAATAAAAATACATGACCGAATCTTTAGAAATCATCAGTGAATGTAATGAAGTATGGAAAACCGCCTCTAGCCTGTGTAGACATTGGCCCGCATACATCACTATGTATGAGGCCTAAGAGCTTAGTAGCTCTTTCTCCGTGTCCGGTAAACGGAGTTTTGGTCATTTTACCCTTCATACAAGACTGGCAAGTCGCATAAGATTTATACTCAAAAGGGTTTAAATATCCATCTTGTGTAACTTGTTTAGTCTTGTTTCGTTAATATGACCAAGTCTACAGTGCCAAAGAAAAGCTTCATTTATTTCTGAAAATTTTCTTTTAGAAGTGTTTTGTATGCTGAAAACTGTGTGTTGATTTAGGACGTATATCCCGTTATTAAGTGTACCATACCCAACCAACATTTGATTCAGGTGAATGTTCATAACATTGTTCTGCAATACAAAATTATATCCTTCATTGTCTAACAAAGAAACAGATATTATATTACAAAGCATACTAGGTACATAATAACATGGGTTCAAAACCAATATACACCCATACGGCAACCCCAAGTGATACTCTCCCACTGCAACTGTATGTACATTGGAACCATTTCCAACATGGAGAGTATGGTCACCTGTCTTCAAAACCTTGCTATTTCTCAGCCCCTGCATAGAATTGCAAATGTGAGAACCTGAACCGGTATCTAATACCCAGGAAGCACAGTTTATTGAAAAATAGTTTTCTGTCACAAACACACCTGAAGCGGAAGTATCCCCATGCTTCTTCTTGAGATCCAAGTACTCCGTGCAGTTGCGTTTCCAGTGTCCTGTTTTGTGGCAGTGATAACATTCCCCTTTCCCCAATTCCCCAGCTTTGGAATTGTCTTTCCCCTTAACCTTTTTAACTCCACCCTAAGGTTTGGTGGGTTTCTTCTTTATCTTTCCCTTGGCCTTAGCTTTCGGGCGAGAGGAAGAAGATGGCCCAACACTCAAAACGGGAGTCTTCACTGACTTCAGCGTGCTCTCTGCACTCCTTAACATATTAAGGAGTTTAAGTAGTTCCTTCTCCATGCTGTGCATGTTGAAGTTAACTATAAATTGAGCAAAGGTGGAGGGGAGAGACTGCAGAATAATATCCGTATATTGCTCATTGTCCATTCTTCATCCAAGGTCCTCAAGTTCCTCTATGAGAGCTATCATCTTCAGAACATGGTCTCCTACTGGTGTGCCAGGAGCCATTCGCATCTGAAATAGCTTTCTGGATGCTTCATATTGTAATACGCAGGATTGCTCTCCATACAACTCCTTTGTATGGAGAAATATGGCTTGTACGTCCATATTCTCGTGCTGCTTCTGATGTGTGTTATCCATCGATGCAAGCGCGAGGCACTTGGGTGTAGCACAGTCAGCGTCCTATGTCTTGCGGACTTCCTTATCCGCAACCGAAGATTTAGGACCTGGGACGGGCGGGGCTGGAGCCGTGAGGACATATGATACCTTATCATAAGTCAAGGCAATGTCAAGATTCCTCGACCAGTCTTTATAATTGGTCCCATTTAGTTTATTTTTATCTAGTAAAAGCTTGAGTCATGTCATTGGTATCTGCCATTAAGAGAGAGAAAAGAATACACTCAGCGAAAGCTCTTGCAAAGATCAGATTGGTTATTATCTTATCTAATCGATATCTCCCACTGCTTTAATCCAGTTTTTCTTTCAAACCTTAAAAAGAAAACTAGCCAAGATTAATTACAGTCTACAACTTCGCTAACCGTTCATCCAGGCCAGCGTCGGTACTTGAGGGAGGTTCCCCGTGCTTTCGCACGAACCTAATTAATATAAACCTCGTCTTCCCAGAGGCGTAGCCCCGTTAACACTTTTCTAGACACCTAATAGGTTAGCTAATTGTAAACTGCAAAACTCTCCTGGGAGCAACTATTGCCCACAGTGGGATCGGGATCCAACCATCATATGGAAGGTATGCAATCTCATTGCAAATTTCAACTATTGAAATTCCCGATGCGGTTTTTACCCCTAGTACCCATGACCTTAACTATGGTCAACAAATCATAAGCACTAGTCAAGTTCTACCCGTCATTTCTTGATTAGTTAGACCCACTCACATGACCCCTAACTATGGTCAACAAAGTCGCATGAATGTCCTAATTAATCTGCACCATATGCAGTGTAGGAAGACATCACTTAGCTACCGTACACTACGCCTTAACTATAGTCAACAAACGTAGCACGAATACTAAGTACTCTACTTCCTAAAATGACGGAGGGTTGCAGATGGTTTTTAAGAAAACCTTTAACGCTTTGAACTCGATATCGTCGTAGCATCAAATGGTTTTCAAAAGGAGTGGCTTAAGCTCCGCAGTTTTGAAATGTAGCTTTTTCGTAAAAAGCCGAGTGGTTTTTCAAATCCAATTCTACAACATCTTTTTAGGTTTATTTTTCTTCACATTAATCATATTAATGTTGTCCCATCATTTAAGTTCTTAAGCCATCACAGAAAAGAAACGAAAATACAACGTACGCTTATGCCATCCGCATTCGCCGTAATGTTCCGTTATGCACCGTTAGGTTACTTAACTAACGGCATACCGGGACGGGACTAGCACGGGTGTAAAACATAAGCAACGTCTATTATATATCTCATATATAATATAGCATTCGTCTCAGATATATTAAGCGATCACATCACAGAATATAGGCAGCAGAAACACAGATATGATAATATAGGATATACTAGGACGTCCGTATTTAGTATTTAGCTAACAATAGAAAATACGGATTCCACAGTCGTGATGAATAGCCAATCCCACACCCTAGACCCCTACGAGAACGGCAAGCGACCCTACCAATTCTAGAGTTAGGAGACCCGGTCTTGACTCCTTGATATGGTCCCCCACTGGACTCTAGAACCCGGTCACTTGTGCTTTCCTCCTTGGGTCTATCCTAATGCGGAAAAGTAAATAATATACATCAATGGTGACATCATCCTCAACCCGGAAGTGCCCCAAATAAAAGAATATTACATTACAAATGAATTTTACATGATTGAAAAATAAAACTCTCATCTCACATAAAAAACCCGGCTATTCGATCACGACAATCCAATATATCATAATACAGCAACATATAACATCACATGTCATCCACGTAAGCAAGTGTGCGTATCCCAATTGCCGTTGACATATAGCAACGAAACCGGCGATACGCACACTACTCTTACGGTCGCAAAAATAAGTATCACATACTACTAGGCGATGATAAACCCTTCGATCGAATCAACGAACACCCGCATTCCCCAGCAAGCTCAACACTTGAGCGCCGTTAAACTATACCCAAAATCTATGCCACAGTATTTAATGGACCAACCGTAGAAAGGCAGACCCAAGCCTCATTTGTGGCGCCACTAACTACAACGAACCCTAAGGTTCAGTCGTAGTTTGGTTGTCACGTCTCGAGTTAGGGTTACTTTCTTCTGGAGGGTCCATAGGAATACCTGCATTAGTTATCGAGTATGTTCAACCTATAAAACACGAGTGTTTGATAATTCGTTCGACCTGTTTAACGTCGCCAAAGTTACCAATACAATGCTATAAAAATACGAATACGAACTATTTCGCAAAGAGCCCAATACCAAACTTACATCACATGCAATTCAAGACTATATAACAAAACCAGAAACCCCAGAACATAATGTACAGAACACTGGAGCAAAACGAGAAGGAGAGGAGCACAGTGGGTCGGCGACGCCGGAAAAATTGGCTATGTCGCCGACCCAATCCGAGCCCCCCCTTTCCTACTTCACCAGTGTTCTTGTATCATTCTAAATGCCACTCTGTAGTAGTTTAAATAATTTTTAGGTCACTTTTAAAAAAATTTACAAAGAGCATTTTTCAAAGGTCTATAATTTCGTATTTTGCGGAAGTTTTCGTTTTCGTATTGTCGTAACATCGTCTAGGCTTCTAGTTAGGCTTTGATACCATGATAGAGTTTCTACAACACCACTACAAGGGTTTGGTAGCATCACACATACCATATTTAAATTTTTAGGGTGCTAGAGAAACTAACCTAAGGATCATACTAGAAAAGCTAGGGTAACAAAACTTTAACACTAACACAAGTAGTAAAAGCTAGGGTTTTGAGAGTACAACCTTTGTAGCTCCCTACGCTAGACTCCTTGGCTACTTGAGGGTTGAGAAAAGCTCGCTTGAGATCCTCTAGGTCCACGATGATCCACCCGAAGTCCTCTTTGTCCAAGCTTGAAGCTCCATTAGATCAAGAGAAGAAGTAGAAGCTAACACTCTAAACTAATGGGCAAGACTAGTGTAGAATGGTGATGTGGTTTGTTTTCTCACTTCAAAACCCTAACTTGATCACTCTTTTGCTCACAAGTGAAAGCTAGAGAGCAAGAGAGAGGAGGAAGAAGATGATGGCTATAAGAGAGCTCAAGATAATGATAAACTTAGGTTAAAAATGAGAAAAGAAAATATATATATTTTCTTCTTCTCACCTTTAACCCTAGTTATAAAATATCTAGATATTTTCTTTTGGATGAAAATTGGCCAAGGAAATATAACCCATGGTTAAGGCAAGGGTGAGTGGATGAATAAAATAATCAACCATGAATTAATTCCACTTTCATTTTCTTTTCCAAAAGGAAATATCATCATATTAAATAACAAGGTGTGAGTCTTATATTGCCACCATCTCATATATCATCAACCATGATAGAATAAGTGTATGCATGTATGTGTGCATGAACATCCATATGTGCAACAAAAAGAACATATGCATACATGCATGCATACAACAAAAGACAAGAAAGGTTTAAAGTGAAAAAGCTAATGGTCGATGATAAATCAATACTTGATTTAGCAAACCGGTTATATCACATACGACCTGACCAATAGCAAACCGCCCGATTAATATACGGTATCTCATACGCGCATTTAATCGGGTCCCCGCGCATATCTCATATGCGCACCACATCGTTTCGCCTGGACTAGGTAACTCCATTGTGGGACTCTAAGACTCGTCAATACGCCGGCAGTGATTGATGATCATATCAAGCACCCCCAAGCCGCAAGAGGTCAGCTAAACGTAACGGCCACCCAGGTACTGAGCGATCAGAAGAAAACAAGCGAACCTGTCACAACTCCCGTCGAGCCAACCGGCAACACTACCGTACAGTCCGGTATCTTCGTCAGATATGCTGCATACTGAGTCTAGGGATGGTAACGTTGACCCCAATAACTCAATAAGTCATGCCGATGAATGGTCTATAACAGATCGAGAAACTACTGATAACACTTATCAGTAAATCTCAACGGCCCTGGCCAGGGACTTACTGATATAGCCAATTGTGCACAGCACGGCATCAACCCCTAATACCAGGAGAGACGAAAGCCACCTTTTTGCACGACTCAGCAGAGCCGTGGTAGGATGGTAATCAAAGCACAGTGGGAGAACACACAAGACTCTATGACGATCTCGGGTCTACAGACTAACCTGTACCAGTGTCACCTGAGAACTGCTATCCGACGATAAATATAATACCATATAGGAGTTCTCGGCGAATCCGTCCAGTGTACCCAGTCACCACTGAGCACCCGTATACGATCTCGATGTCAAACATCAAAGGATGTGGGAACATCCATCGCCCATCATATGGGTCAAGTATCATATACGCTAGTCTACTCTGGTATATCGATGCCCTGTCTCGATACACCTACGACTAGGGACATTCCAGGATATGCTTATAAACTACAGATGTCCCACTAGTATGATCTCCATCATAATCAGAGTAGTCAAGCCAATATCCTCAGGGCTATATCAACATGTATGAATGAATAAAAGTATGATCAAGTCAACATGTCTGATAAAGAAGAACCAGATAGCATACTATCATGTCGAGCAAGAATGTACACTGAATATATGTATATACATGTATAAATACATCCACTATCATATAATTGCCTCTAGGGCATACATATATCCAACATAATTATCATAATAAAAGATTGGTTTTTATTTTTCCATGGCTCATAATTTCATTTGCATTCTCTCTCTTCATTTTGGAGCTCTCATATGCTCTCCTTCTTCTTCGTCACTACAAATCCCTCAAGCTCTCATGTGTTGAGAAAATTAGGGATCAAATAGACAAACAACTCCATCACAATACTCTACATCACCTAGGACATCAAGCTTAGAATTTTTGTTGCCCTAGTTACCTCGGTTCTTGAGGTGGAGCTTGGACTATAGACTCTCAGGTGGATCATCTTCGACTCAAGGAGGCCGGAGTTCAAGCACGATCCATACTACCATCGAGGAGCTTAAGGAGAGGATCGAAGACCCGAAGGACTTGGTTTCTTTAGGTATAACTTCTATCATAGTAGATAGAAATCTATTAAGTGCTAACTAGGTTTGTGGTAAAGATCCGGTTAGGGTTTATGTTAGCGCCAAGTTCGTTATCGCTACGAAATTTTTGTTCCGCATTTGGCCATGAAAGTTCGCCGGGGCGCTAGTGTAACCCTTCATGGTATCAGAGCCAACCCATAAACCCTATATTAGCATGATTAAACAATGTTAAAACAACGAAACCGAAACAAGTCCGTAACATCGAAATCCAAACTGCAGTTTCTGTTGTTTTTAAAAAGGCTTCAAAAAATTTTTTAAACAACTGCAGTGTGATCTTTATACTATGAGATGTACCCAGAACAAAAATGAGCCATTTCCACCATGTTTGGGCCAGCCAAAACCCCCTAAAAACCGGCCTCATCAGTTTTGTGATGGTGAAATGCTTCCAGTTCTGTTTTGGGCACTTATCTCTAAGAGTTTGGGTTTCTGGTGTTGTTTGCTTTTTGCCTAAATTTGATTATCTGTTGTTTTCTGTACGGGGCAATTTGGAGTGTTTCGAATTCGTTATATTTAACACTGTTTGATAGTTTACAGTTCATTCACTTTTATCTGCGACCGTGAATGTCACTCGATCGGTAAAACTCGTCTAGTTGCTATATGTTCTTTTAGACGGGTTTTGCGAACGTGACATTCGCGTTGATGTTGTGTGCTTGTTCTGTGATTGTGGTTGGATAGTCGTGATGGATAGCATGTGATGAAATGTTAGCGGTACAGTTTAAATTCATTTGTACATTTGTTATTGCGGGGCGAGCGTCCGACATGTGGACTGCCGTCTTTGCCGGGTAGTATATTATTTTGGGGCACGACCGGGCTGAGGTCGATGTCACCGTTTGTACATATTATTTTCTTTTTCTGTACTAGGGTTACCCCGCGGTGGAGTGCACGAATAGCCGGGTTCTAGAAAGGCAGCAAGCCCGCATCTCATGGAGTTGAGACAGAGGGGGCTTCTTTCTTATGGCGTTGAGACGGAAGGGGCTTCTTTCTCATGGTGTTGAGACGGATGGGGCTTCATTCTAGAATTGGCGGGCTATTCACCGCACTCGTAGGGGGTACAGGTTTTCATTGCACAAGCTATCCACACAACAGGGAACGTCGGGTTTTATTTGTGGCTCAAATGAAACCCGGGGCTCCAAGATTATCCACCAATCTGTATTGTTAGCTGTGTTTCTGTGATGTTGTTTACTATCATGCCTGGGATGAATGTTGTATATACTTATTTATATATATATATATATATACTGGTAGATGTTGTATATGTTTTGCACTCGCGGTAGTCCAGCCCCCGCTCTGTCTTTGGTTGAGTAACCTAACGGGTGATGACGGGGCCCAGTGGCGAATGCGGAAGGCATATACATACATCGTATTTTCATTCTTTTCTGGTGTGGTAGGTTACATTGATGGGACAGCATTAATTTTGATTAATGCAATAAAATAAACCTAAAAGATGTCGTTGGAACCAAGTTTTAAAAACAGACATTACAGACGTTCTCTTTTGCTTTGCACAGTGGTATTCAGTTTGGAATATCCAGCACCTCATTCTACGAGGAAAGAGCTGAAATCCCTTCACCGGGAGTGACCTCTTTAGCAAAGGTTTTCGCCACTATATATTTTCAAAAGCTATCAAGTTCCTTCAACGATATCAATTTCATTACGTTAACGGGTTTTTTGCCAAAAACCCTGCCATAGCCCTCCGTCATTTCTTACAAGTAACACTTAGTATTCGTGCTGCGTTTGTTGACTCCGTCAAGGCGTAGTGTACGGTAGCTGAGTGGTGCTTGTTTGTAGCACTAAATGGGATTGGTTAAGACAATCGCATAACCTTGTTGACTCCGTCAAGGGTTATGCGGGTGGTTTTGATGCAATCCAGATAATGACGGGTTGAACTTGACTAGGACTCTTTGATTTGTTGACTCCGCCAAGGTCACTAGGGTCCTAGGGGTAAAAACCACATCGGGAGTTTCAAATATACAGGAAACTTGCAGATTCAGCATACCTTCTGGAGTGTGGTGACTAGAGTGGATTCCATCTAGGTCATCACACAATGACAGTTGGATCCCGATCCCACTGATGAGTTGGATTACTCTCGGGAGATTATTTCACTTAACAATCAATGCTGTAAACCAAGTAGGTGTCTAAAACGGTGTTAGCGGGGCTACGCCTCCAGGGAAAAGTGGTTATATAATTAAAGAACTTCGCGAAAGCGTTAGAAAACCTCCCTCGAAGTACCAACACTAGCCTGGCTGAAAGGTTAAGCAAGTATTGTGATATGCGATTAATCCTGACTAGTTCTTCTTTTAAGGTTTGAAGAAGAATTCGAGGAAACAGTGGGAGCCATCCTGATTAGATAAATTAGTAACCAATCTAATCTTGCAAGAGCGCACGCTAAGTGTTTCTTTTCTCTCTCTCCAGGTAGCAACCATTTCACGCCCTACTCAAGATAATAAAATGTATCGCTTGACCGATCCGAATTCTTCGGGGGTGGGGAATGTCAGTTTGGCTCTAACTTATGATGGCGATCGTAAGTACGAGCAGAGGAAAGAGGATAGTCTGGATTCCAAGAAGACCCCATTGAAGAGGAAGCATACTAATGCATCTACTTCAGGTGTTCTTGTAATTGAGAACTGTTTTTCGGTCAGTCCTACCTCTTGGGTACTAGATACCGGATCGGGATCTTATATCTGTAATCTATTGCAGGGACTAAGAAAAAGTAGGACAGTTGCACTGGTGATATGTCCCTCAGGGTAGGGAACGGAGCACAAGTTAATGCTGCAGCCGTCGGTGAATATCACGTAGTGTTGCCAAATGGCAATACTATGATTTTGAACAATTGCTACTATGTACCTTCCATGGTTTGCAACATCATATCAGTTTCTTTACTTGATAAAGATGGATATAACTTTGTTCTTGATAGAAATATCATGAACATTTACCTTGATACGGTACTGGTTGCAGAAGGTATACTGTATAATGGTATCTATGTTCTAAATCAGAATACGGTTCTCAATATACAAAACACACGCAAGAGGAAGAGTTCAGATACAAACGAATCCTACTTGTGGCATTATAGACTTGGTCATATCGGAGAGAAAAGAATAAGTAAGTTACATAAAGATGGACTCTTGAATACGTTCGAATTTTCATCTTATGAAACTTGTCAGGCTTGTCTCAAAGAAAAGATGACCAAATCTCCGTTCACCGGACATGGAGAAAGAGCAGCAGAGCTCTTGGGACTCATACACAGTGATGTATGTGGTCTGATGTCTATACATGCAAGGGGAGGGTTCTCATACTTCATCACATTCACTGACAATCTCTCTAGGTTCGGATATATGTATCTCATGAAACACAAATCTGAAGTTTTTGAGAAATTCAAAGAATTCAGAAACGAAGTAGAGAACTGACTGGAAAAAGTATCAAGATCCTCCGGTCTGATAGGGGAGGGGAGTACTTAAGCACGGAATTCCTAGATTACTTAAAAGAGAATGGAATTCTCTCTCAGCTTACTCCTCCTTACACACCACAGCACAACGGTGTATCGGAGCGGAGGAATCGTACCCTATTGGATATGGTTCGCTCCATGATGAGTGACACTGAGTTGCCTCTTTCATTTTAGGGATATGCGCTTCAAACAGCTGCATACTTACTAAACTACGTTCCATCCAAATCTGTGCCTAAGACTCCATATGAAGTATGGAGTAGACGAAATCCATATCTTAAGAAATTTAAGATATGGGGTTGTCCGGCCTATGTGAAAACACAGAAACCGGACAAGCTAGAGGCATGGTCAGTTCTATGTAAATTTGTGGGATATCCTAAGGATTCACTAGGATATCTGTTCTACCACACTGAAAAACAGATGGTGTTTGTATCTTGCCATGCTACCTTTTTAGAAAGGGAATTTCTTGCAAAAGAAACTAGTGGGAGTACGGTAGAACTGGGAGAAATCCATGAACCACAAAATGTAACTGAAGACTTGGAGGAACCGCTAGATTCAGTAACCCCAGACGAACCTCAGCCACTCCGTAAATCTGGTAGGATTTCTCATCCGCCCGAGAGATACTGCGGTTTTCTCATAGACGGGGATCGAGAGGATTGCATCTTGGAAGAAGATGACCCTACCAGTTTCAGGCAGGCCATTATCAGTAGGGACTCTGATAAGTGGTTGGATGCTATGCGATCCGAAATGGAGTCCATGTACACCAATAAAGTGTGGACCTTGGATATTGCTCCACCTGGGGTAAAACCCGTTGGATGCAAATAGATCTATAAAAGGAAACTTGGTGTAGATGGGCAGGTGGAAACTTATAAGGCTAGACTCGTTGCAAAAGGTTTTCGTCAAAGACCTGGTGTGGACTATGACGAAACTTTTTCTCCAGTGGCTATGCTCAAATCCATCTGGATCCTACTTGCCATTGTTGCCTTCCATGACTATGAAATCTAGCAGATGGACGTAAAAACGGCTTTTCTAAACGGCAGTTTGGAAGAGTGTGTTTATATGGATCATCCAGAAGGTTTTGTAGACAGTGGGAGCAGCGGGAAGGTGTGCAAGTTGCTCAAATCCAATTATGGATTAAATCAGGCATCGCGGAGCTGGAACATCTGTTTTGATGAAGCAATCAAGGAATTTGACTTTATCAAAAACGAAGATGAGCCTTGTATTTATAAGAAGATTGTAGGACGAACTGTCGTATTCCTAGTCTTGTACATGGACGACATTCTTTTGATAGGAAATGACATTCCTATGCTATAATCGGTCAAGCTATTCTTGTCACAACGGTTCTCCATGAAGGACCTGGGTGATGCCACATGCATACTGGGGATCAAGATCTACAGAGATAGATCCAAGAGATTATTGGGACTTTCGCAGTCCAGGTACATAGAGACCGTACTAAAGAGATTCAGTATAGAAGATTCCAAACGCGGTAATATACCAGCATTGCACGGAATCACCCTCTCTAAGAAGATGTCTCGCAAGACTGACGAGGAGAGGGTTCGCATGAGCATTATACCTTACGCTTCGGCGATAGGATCTATAATGTATGCGATGCTATGTACAAGACCAGATGTAGCTTACGCACTAAGCGTGGTGAGCCGGTATCAGTCAGACCCAGGAGAGAACCACTGGACGGCAGTGAAGAACATTCTCAAGTACCTGAGAAGGACTAAGGAGATATTCCTGGTTTACGATAATGGAGACCTCAGGGTCGAGTCCTATACCGATTCAAGCTTCCAGAGTGACAAGGACGACAACAAGTCTGTCTCCGGTTTTGTGTTTACCCTCAACGAAGGGGCGGTATGTTGGAGGAGCTCCAAACAGGATACAGTCGCAGACTCGACAATGGAGGCTGAATACATTGCTGCAAGCGATGCTGCAAAAGAGGCGATCTGGATGAAGAAGCTCATTAGTGAACTTCAGGTGGTTCCGTCCATTGTTGACCCAATACCTTTGTATTGCGATAACAATGGGGCTATAGCTTTAGCGAAGGAACCAAGGTCCCATCAGAAGTCCAGACACATCTTAAGGCGGTATTACCTGATCAGGGAGATCACTGATCGCCAGGAGATCGAGGTACGAAGAGTGGACTCAAAAGACAACATGGCGGATCCATTCAGAAAGGCCCTCCCTCAAACACAGTTCGAGCGACTTTTTGAGCTATTGGGTATGCGGTACGCCAGCAGCTGGCCATAGAGCAAACGTTGGGTATGCGGTACACCAATTACTGGCCTTTAGTGCAAGTAGGAGATTGTTGGATATGTATACCCTAGAGGCCATTATTGTATAGTACTAGTTTGTATAATACATTTTGGAATCTTGGGATATAGAAATAAGGGTTTACGACAGTCTTGCTCAATATTGCAGTATGCTACTTGGTTTGTATATATCTTAATATGTGTATATGTTTTTTTTAACATATCGCTTATACATATTGATGGAGCCCTTAGGATCTTTGCTTGACTACAGGCGTTGTGATGGAGATCACACTAGTGGGGGCTGGGTGGTCTATAAGCACATCCTTATATAGGTCCCTAGTCATAGGATTATCGAGACAGGGCATCGATACTCCGGAGTAGACTGGTGCATACGCTTCTCATCCCAGCAGGGGGAGATGGTCTGTCCCACAGCCATCAGTACGTCGTACTGGAGATAGTATGCAGGTGCTCGTTAGGTTACGAGTACACTGGACAAGACTCGTCAGGAACTGTTGGTTGGTATTATACCTATTGTCAGTTAACAGTTTCCAGGTGACATGAGTACAGCTTAGTCCGTTGACTTGACACTGCCACTTCGCCTCAAGTGTGTTCCCACTGTTCTTTGATTGCTACCCTACCACGGCTCTATTGAGGCGTGCAAACAGGTAGTAGTTGGATGCAGTCCCGAAGCACTTGGAGGCAGTGACGGTTAGACAGGATTTGTCTCTTTCGGTATTGGGGGTTGATATCGCGCTGTGTCTAGGAAAGCCATTACACATAGTCGTCCCTGGCCAGAGCAAGCGAAATTTACTGGTAGTGTTTCCAGTAGTTTCTCAGGGTGTTCTGGGCTACACTCCGACACGACTTATATCGCTATTAGGGGTCTAACATTTACCACCCCTAGGCCCGATATGCCATACTCTTAGACGAACAGACTGGACTATACGGAGATTGTCACAGATAGGATCAGTAGGAGTTTGGATGAGCTTGCTCGTCGGCCTTTTCGACATCTACCTAGGGACCGTTACATACAGCTAGTACCGCTTACGGCCTGTGCTTGAACCCACTGTCAGCGCAGTGTCGAGTATTTAGAGTCCCACACAGAGAGTTTCCCTGCACTGGGCAAAAGGTGTAGAGGCCGTATAATTTTACGGCAGGGCTTCGATCACTTACGTGCACTTGTGCACATATGATGTTCAGGCGGATGATACTGGTGGGCTTTGGTTTAAGCCGGATCCTAGTATTGTATAGATGGATCAGTTTTGTCTCTTGGTATTCGTATTCTTCGGAATACGGATGCGGGTGTGTATGCACGGTTGTGAGGAACGAAGAAGGAGATACCTCATTAGGGTTTTGACCATTGACTTGATTAGAACCATTATGAGGTGGTGGAAAATGTTTACTAATCCTTTTTAGTGATAATTGTGTCATGGCTAGTTAGTGTTTGACCATTTGACTTGTTGACTTATGTTGACCAAGATATTTTTGCTAAGCATGAGATATTTTCTTGCTTAGAATTAAATGAGACATGATAGTGGTCAAATCAACTTAGCCATCATAATTATCATAATAAAAGATTGGTTTTTATTTTTCCATGGCTCATAATCTCATTTGCATTCTCTCTCTTCATTTTGGAGCTCTCATATACTCTCCTTCTTCTTCCTCAATACAAATCCCTCAAGCTCTCATGTGTTGAGAAAATTAGGGATCAAATGTAGGGTTCCTAGGCACACTCAAGAGGTTCCACAAGGCATCAACCATGCCAAATTCAAATTTTAGGTGCCGAGAAACCCTAAGCAAAGATCGTTAACTAGAGTTTAGGCGAAACCGAATGAAAGTAAATCACATTTACACTAAGTGAACGGAAATACAACCTTTGTAGATCCGGTCCTCCACCTCCATAGCTCCGTGACGATGTCCCTTCGTTGCGATCATCGGATCCTAGACTCTCGCGGTGGTTTCATCGGAGAAAAGATCGGGCTAGGTCGTTGACTTCGATGCCGAAGATGATCTACGTCGAGGCAACTCAAGATCAAGCTCCAACTTCACCAAGTCATGAAACTTGTGAAAAAAACACCCTATATTACATGGCAAGTGGTAGAGAATGAAGAAATAGGAAGTGGGTTCACTTTAGATTTGGATTTCTCACTTGAAATCATCACTTTGAATTTTCTAGCTAGGGTTTTCTTTCTTCATCAAGAAGAAGAAGAAGAAAGAAAAGAAAAATGAATTAATTAAAATAGAAAATCGAGTGACCCTTATCATAATGCAACCTTGGGTTAGTTTAACACATGTAGAGAATAAACCCTAGTTTAGCTAATGGTTAGGTTTAAAGATAAAACAAAATGGTTACTTATTCAAAGCTTCATGAAGCTTCAACAAAACAACAAAGCAAGCCACCATTTCATTTATCTTTTCAAAAAAAGAATTAAAGAAAATAAAACCCTAAACCCTAACCATTAACTAAACATGGTTAAAAGCAAACACACCCAAGTTTGCATGTATCATCAAACATGATACAAACAAGTGCACAAAACTATATCATATATACAATGTGCACATCAAGTGAGAAAATCCATCATAAGTGAACAAATACTAGTTAATGTAAAGTGATATATCAAATACATAATTATACATTAAATCATTAAATCAACACTTGATTTAACGATCCGGTCATATCGCATATGACCGACTAATATCCAATGTATCGATTTATCGAATCAATGCTCGATTCGATAACTAGGTTATATCGCATACAACCAATCGATGCATTCATCACGAAAATAGAATACGGTATCACATACACGCATTATTCTCGGTCCCGTACATATCTCATATGCGCTCCTATTTCGTTTCGCTTGAGCCAGGAAACCTCTGTGTAGGACTCTAAAGACTCGTCAATACGCCGGCAGTAGGTGATGATCATATCAAACACCCACAAGCCGCAAGCGGTCTGCTAAACGTAACGGCCACCCGGGTATTGAGCGATCAGAAGATCAACGAGCAAGCCTGCTCACACTCCTGTGAATCCGACCAGTAACACTTACCGTACAGTCCGGTCTGATCGTCTGATATGTCGCATATCTTGCCTAGGGGTGGTAAACGTCAGACCCCAGTAGCTCGATAAGTCGTGTCGATATGAGGTCTATAACAGTTCGAGAAACTACTGGTAACACTTACCAGTAAATCTCAGCAACCCTGGCCAGGGATTTCTGGTTATAGCCAATCGAACACAGCGCAACATCAACACCCTATACCAGGATAGACGAATCCCCTCCTATCGCTCATTGCCTCCATGTGATTCGGAACTGTACCCAAAAACCACCGTTTTGCACGCCCTCTTGGACGTGGTAAGGTGGAAATCAAAGCATAGTGGGAATCACACAAGACTCTATGACGATCTCGGGTCTACAGACTAACCTGTACCAGTGTCACCAGAGAACTGCCATCTGACGAAAGGTATAATACCATCTGAGAGTTCTCGGCGAGTCCGTCCAGTGTACCCAGTCTCTACTGAGCACCCGTATATCATCTCTGATGTCAAACACCAATGGATATGGGATCATCCATCACCCATCTGTATGGGTCGAGAAGGTATACGCTAGTCTACACTGGTATATCGATGCCCCGTCTCGATACACCCACAACTAGGGACTTTGAAGGATGTACTTATGGACTACCATGTCCCCACTAGTATGATCCACATCATAGTCCAGGTAGTCAAGTACACATCCTAAGGGCTTTACCAGCATGTAACAGAGAGACAATCAGTGTACATGTTAAGGTAAAGAGCAACCAGATAGCATACTATCATGTCGAGCAAGAAAGTCCTCCCTATATATGTCCAAGCATCGACTACAATATACATCCTATGTATAGTAATGGCCTCTAGGGCATACATATAACTAACAATCTCCCACTTGCACTAGGGCCATCTGATAGCAGTGGTTGTAGTATCTCATACTCAACCATCCCATAAAAGTCTCTCTCTGGGAAAAGGCCTTTGTGAGTGGATCCGCCGTGTTGTCCTCTGAGTCTACTCTCCTAACCTCGATCTCCTTGGAGATCAACCATCTCCATGATCAGGTGATACTGCCTTAGAATATGTCTGGATCACTGATGGGACGGGTGTTCCTTGGCATAAGTCACAACTCCATTGTCACACAATGGGAGGAACAAAGTTCATCTCATGAACAAATATACATCCAGACTGCCTCTTTGGTAGCATCTTAAGTAGCGATGTACCCGGCCTTTATCGTCTAGTAAGACACGGTATCTAGCTTGGAATTCTTCTAACATACCGTCCCTTTACTAAGGGTAAAGACAATGCATGTGACTGACATTCAGTCGTCCATATCACCCTGGAACACTTCCAGTGATTCTCTCCAGGATCGATTGATACCATCTCACTACATCTAGTGAGAATCCTAACATCCATTTAGATCTATCTCTTAGATCCAAAACCCAGGATTTAGTAGGTATCACTTTGATCCTATGTGGAGAATCATTGTGATAAGCGGAGATTGATCGAGCGTAGCATAGGAAACTCCTTCCCTATCAAGAGTATGTCATCCACGTACTCTACGAGGATCGTCACCATACTCCCTACTACCTTTTTGTTTATACAAGGTTCATCTACCATTTTGATGATGTCAAACTCTTTGACTACTACATCAAAACAGACGTTCCAACTCCGCGATGCCTGCTTTATCCTATAAAGCATCTTATACACGTTTCCGCTGCTCTCACTGTCTATGAAGCCATCTGGCTGTGTACTTACAGACGCTCGCTTCTAAAACATCATTTTAGAAAAGCAGTCATGACACCCAACCGCCAGATATCGTAGTCATGGTATATAGCCGTGGCAAGTAGGATCCGGATGGACTTAAGCATAGCCACTGGAAAAGGTTTCATCATTATCCACGCCTGGTCGATGACGAAAACCTTTAACAAGTCTAGCTTTGAAAGTCTCAACTTTTCCATCTACACCAAGTAATCTTCTCAAGATATACTTGCTCCTGATGGGGATTTAACCCTTCAGATATAGCAACCAAAGTCCATACTTTGTTGGTGTACATGGATTCCATCTCAGATCGCTAAGCATCCAGCCATTCTTACAGAGTCCCTACTCTCAATGGCCTGCTCGAAACTAGTTGGGTCATCATCTCATGTTGCAATCCTCGCTCCTACTGTCATAGAGAAACAAAAGTATCTCTCAGGTGGGTAAGAAACCCTACTAGATCGGCGGAGAGGCTGAGGTTCGTTGGTAACTATTGAATCCTTTGGTTTTATCAAATCATCTGCTGTAGTTTGTATAGATGGAACCTTTCCAGTTCTACATTACAGACCTTGCCTCGAGCTTGTCCGGATTTTTCTTTTAGACATAGGCCGGTCAACCCCAAATCTTAACTAGCTTAAGACATGGGCTCTTCCCATACCATATCTTATATGGAGTGGTAGGCTGTGATCTGATTTGATTCGAACCTTATTCAATAGGTATGCAACTTCTCAAGTGCATAACCCTCAAAAGGAAACAGGTAACTCAGTAGTACTCATCATAGAGCGCACCATATCGAATAGGGTGCAATTGCTCCGCCCCGATATACCATCATGCTATGGTGTATACGGAGGAGTAATGCTGAGAGAGAATCTCATTCTCCTTTAGAATAGTCCAGGAATTCTATGCACAAGTATTCTCCTCCTTGATCTCATCAAAGGACATAATACTTATACCCGTATTGGTTCTCTACTTCTAACTTATATTCTGTGAATATCTCAAAAGGTTCGGACTTGTGTTTCAACAGGAACATATGACTGAATCTTGAGAGATCATCAGAGAATGTAATGAAGTAAAAAGAACCGGTCTTGGCATGTGTAGACAGGGGACCTTCATACATCAACATGTATCATCCCAAGAGTTCACTAACTCTTTCTCTGTTTCCAGTAAACAGAGCTATGGTCATTGTATCTTTGTGACATGACCAGCAAGTTTCACAAGATGTAAATTCAAACTGATTTAAATATGCATCTATATGTAACTTCAACTAGTCGGGTCGTATTGATATGACTAAGTCTACAATACCTTAAGAAGGATTTGTTCATTTCTAAACTCTTCCTCTTGTGTGTGTTCCGTATACTAAGAACTGTAGTTTGATTTAGAACATTAATGCTTTTAGATAACGTGCCTGAACCGATCAACTTTTGATATAGGAAATGTTCAAAACATTATCCAACAATACAAAATTTTATCATTTCTTTACTAATAAAGAGACTGATATGATTTTGTATATCAGGTTCGGTATCTAATAACATTCGTTCAGAATCAATGTATTTGGAATTCAGGGTAACAGTGACCAACAGACTTGGCTGCAACACTCGCACCGTTTTCTGTCTCATGAAACTTATCACCCGTTCTTAGTTCTCTACCTTTCTGTAGCCCTATGTAACAGATTACATATCTGGGATCCTGATCCGGTATCAAATACCCAGGACGTAGAGGATACAGAGAAACAGTTCTTTGTAATGAACACACCCGAAGGAGATGCATCATATGCACTTTCTTCGTTTGGGCGGCACGGGAATTCTGGCATTCCTCAATTTCCTGCTCTGTCTTATAACAATTATAAGTTGGAGCGGGACCAACGTTCCCCAGCTCAGTATAACAAGCGGGTTCGGTCAATACATCCGTATTATTATCTTGATTAAGGCGTGATATGGTCGCTACCTGGAGAGATAGAGAAGAAAACAATCAGCGTGCGCTCTTGCAAGAATAGATTGGTTATTATTTTATCTAATCAGGATGGCTCCCACTGTTTTTATCAAATCTTCCTTCAAACCCTAAAAGGAAAGACTAGCCGGGATTAATTACACACTACAAGTTCGCCAATCTTTCAGCCAGGCCAGTGTCGGTACTTTGAGGGAGGTCCCCCGTGCTTTCGTACGAACCTAATTAATGTAAACCTCATTTTCCCAGAGGCATAACCTCGTTAACACCTTTCTAGACACCTACTTGATCGGCTAATTGTAATGTGTAAAACTCTCCCAGTAATAACTCTTACTCGCAGTGGGTATCGGGATCCAACTATCTCATAGAAGGTATGCAATCTCATTGCAAATTTCAACACTTGAAATTCCCGATATATTTTGCCCCTAGCGTCCTTTGACCTTGACGCAGGCCAACAAATCATAGTCCGCTAGTCAAGTTCAACCCGTCATTTTTTGATTGAATTAAACCCACCCGCACGACCCTTGACGCAGGCCAACAAAGTCACACGACTACCCTAATCCAATCTGCATCATATGCATAAACAGATAAATACTAGTTAGCTACCGCACACTACGCCTTGACGCAGGCCAACAAACATAGCACGAATACTAAGTAGGACTTATCTGAAATGACGGAGGGCTATGACAGGTTTTTCTGAAAACCTATTGCATAATGAACTTGATATCGTTGTAGAATCAAATGATTTTAAAATGGAGTGTTTTTTAGGCTTTTCTAGTTTTGCTAAAGGGGTCACTCCCGGTGAAGGGATCGTCGGCCCTTTCCTTATCGAATGAGGTGCGGGATATATCATATATATCACTATGCAAAGCAGAAACTATAGAAGCAATCAAAAGACAAACCGAGAGTTGTAGCATCTGCCAGTTATTGCTAAAGGGGTCACTCCCGGTGAAAGGATCGTCGGCCCTTTCCTCATCAAATAAGGTGCAGGATATATCATATATACCGTTGTGCAAAGCAAGAACTGTAGCTACCTGTTTTATTTTTGAAATTCGATTCTACAACATCTTAGGTTTCTTTTTCTTTCATTAATCATATTAATGAAGTCCCATCATTTAAGTTACCTAAACATCACAGATAAATACGACGTACACTTATGCCATCCGCATTCGCCTCGATGTCCCCTCGTGCACCGTTAGGTTAGGTAACTAACGACAGAGCGGGGCAGGGCTAGCGCGGGTGTAAAACATAAGTAACGTCTATATAATATATCATATATACCATATACAGTATCCATCACAGCATATCAAATGATCACATCACAGATATCGCAGCAGAAGAAATATATGAAACATTCGATATACTAGGACGTCCGTGTTTTCAATACGAGCCAGTATAAAACACGGATTCCACGATCGCTATGAATAGCCAAACCCACACCCCTAGACCCCTACGAGAGTGGCAAGCAACCCTACCAATTCTAAAGTTAGGAGACCGGGACTCGACTCCTCGAGTTGGTCTCCCACTGGACTCTAGAACCCAGTTACTTGTGCTCTCCTCCTTGGGTCTATCCTAGTGTGGAAAGTAAATAATATACATCAACGGTGACATCTTCCGTAACCTGGAAGTGCCCCAATAAAAGAATATTACTTACAAGTTTTTACATGAATGAAAATGAAAAACACTCATCTCACATAAAAAAAACTCGGCTATTCAAACACGACGATCCAATATATTATATCCAGCAACACATAACATCACATGTCATCAACGTAAGTAAACATGCGTATCCCAATTGTTGTTGACATATAGTAACGAAACCGGCGATATCACATATTACACTTACAGTCGCAGAAAAGAAAGTGTAAAACTACAACAGTTGGAATCCGCAACCTCCTTAGACATCGCATGCCTAATCAAATGAATTCCTTAGACATCGCATGCCTAACAATTATAAACCCCGCATTTCAGTCTCATTTATCGAAAACTCTTTTCAATATCTAGTCGGGCAATTCAACAAGATTCCCGGCATCCTGACCGAATGCTCGTCGCAAACTTTAGTAAACGGCCGCACCCCCGACACCGTCGACGAAGTGCACCAAGGCGGAACACCGCTGCCATGAGCACCCGAACGGATGCTTTCGGCGACGGGGTTCTCCTACAGTCACTTGGTCGGGGCTATGGGGCGTGGCTGTCTATTAAGTTTACCCGGCGAATATCCGCGTACGCTACGCGATTGCGACGGAATTTTGATCGCATCAAAATTCCATGGCAACCAATCAAGTGAGACTAAACTTCTAGATTTATAACATTCATTCAGTTATCTCATAACTATTTGTGGATTCCAAATATTGTATCACATTCCAGATAAACAGAAAATGTTAAACTTTCCGATCGAACAGTCAAACACCCAAGTTTTCCCGAAACAGCTCAACACATGAAATAAGTTTAAGAACATTCACTTCGTGCCACAGTACCAACGGTCCAGCCGTAGAAGGGTCAAGCCAACGCCTCACATGTGGCACGCCGTACTGCCCCAAACCCTAAGGTTCAAAGGGCAGTTCAAGACGATCACATAATCGAGTTAAGGTTTGTTGCTTTCTAGAGGGTCCATCGCGTTACTTGCACTACTTTGAACGTTCTTAAACTACGGAAAGATCCAACACTTGGAAATTTCCCGACAGGGAAAAAAGTGGGTATCTATATCCGGTCAAACTTTTCAACATTTTCTAAAATTATCCGGAAAAACCCATAGACGAAGTTAAACATCCCGATCGAAACACCGAGTACCCAATACAACCCAGAAAACTCAACTCTTGAGTATAATTAAAAGTGTCCAGAAACATCAGGAATCACATACGGGAGAAACTGTACAAAATAGAAACCCTAATTCATCAATTTCGCCGCGGAACCGCCGCCAATGGCATGTCATTGCCGCGGTTCCGTAGCCGTTTAATTGAGTTACAGTCTCGTTTTGCACAGTTAATCTTATATTTCCCTGCACTATTTTCTGAGCATTTTTAATTGGGAAAAATCCATAGTTTTGAAAATTGTACAGAGAGGGGTGAAAAACGGGGATTTCGGGTTCGATCGGACTTCTAACATCGTCTACACATCGCCTAAAGCTCTAGCTAGGCTCTGATACCACTGTAGAGTTCCTAGACACACTCAAGACGTTCCACAAGGCATCAACCATGCTAAATTCAAATTTTAGGTGCCGAGAAACCCTAAGCAAAGATCGTTAACTAGAGTTTAGACGAAACCGAATGAAAGTAAAATCACATTTACACTAAGTGAACGGAAATACAACATTTGTAGATCCGGTCCTCCACCTCCATAGCTCCGTGACGATGTCCCTTCGCTGCGATCATCGGATCCTAGACTCTCGCGGTGGTTTCATCGGAGAAAAGATCGGGCTAGGTCGTTGACTTCGATGCCGAAGATGATCTACGTCGAGGCAACTCAAGATCAAGCTCCAACTTCACCAAGTCATGAAACTTGTGAAGAAAACTCCCTATACTACATGGCAAGTGGTAGAGGATGAAGAAATAGGAAGTTGGTTCACTTTGGATTTGGATTTCTCACTTGAAATCATCACTTTGAATTTTCTAGCTAGGGTTTTCTTTCTTCATCAAGAAGAAGAAGAAGAAAGAAAAGAAAAATGAATTAATTAAAATAGAAAATCAAGTGACCCTTATCATAATACAACCTTGGGTTAGTTTAACACATGTAGAGAATAAACCCTAGTTTAGCTAATGGATAGGTTTAAAGATAAAACAAAATGGTTACTTATTCAAAGCTTCATGAAGCTTCAACAAAACAACAAAGCAAGCCACCATTTCATTTATCTTTTCAAAAAAAGAATTAAAGAAAATAAAACCCTAAACCCTAACCATTAACTAAACATGGTTAAAGCAAACACACCCAAGTTTGCATGTATCATCAAACATGATACAAACAAGTGCACAAAACTATATCATATATACAATGTGCACATCAAGTGAGAAAATCCATCATAAGTGAACAAATACTAGTTAATGTAAAGTGATATATCAAATACATAATTATACATTAAATCATTAAATCAACACTTGATTTAACGATCCGGTCATATCGCATATGACCGACTAATATCCAATGTATCGACTTATCGAATCAATGCTCGATTCGATAACTAGGTTATATCCCATACAACCAATCGATGCATTCATCACGAGAATAGAATACGGTATCACATACACGCATTATTCTCGGTCCCGCACATATCTCATATGCGCTCCTATTTCGTTTCGCTTGAGCCAAGAAACCTCTGTGTAGGACTCTAAAGACTCGTCAATACGCCGGCAGTAGGTGATGATCATATCAAACACCCATAAGCCGCAAGCGGTCTGCTAAACGTAATGGCCACCCGGGTATTGGGCGATCAGAAGATCAACGAGCAAGCCCGCTCACACTCCTGTTAATCCGACCAGTAACACTTACCGTACAGTCCGGTCTGATCGTCTGATATGTCGCATATCTTGCCTAGGGGTGGTAAACGTCAGACCCCAGTAGCTCGATAAGTCGTGTCGATATGAGGTCTATAACAGTTCGAGAAACTACTGGTAACACTTACCAGTAAATCTCAGCAACCCTGGCCAGGGATTTCTGGTTATAGCCAATCGAACACAGCGCAACATCAACTCCCTATACCCGGAGAGACGAATCCTCTCCTATCGCTCATTGCCTCCATGTGATTCGGGACTGTACCCAAAATCCACCGTTTTGCACGCCCTCTTGGACGTGGTAAGGTGGAAATCAAAGCACAGTGGGAATCACACAGACTCTATGACGATCTCGGGTCTACAGACTAACCTGTACTAGTGTCACCAGAGAACTGCCATCTGACGTAAGGTATAATACCATCTAGAAGTTCTCGGCGAGTCCGTCCAGTGTACCCAGTCTCTACTGAGTACCCGTAAATCATCTCTGATGTCAAACACCAATGGATATGGGATCATCCATCGCCCATCTGTATGGGTCGAGAAGGTATACGCTAGTCTACACTGGTATATCGATGCCCCATCTCGATACACCCACGGCTAGGGACCTTGAAGGATGTACTTATGGACTACCATGTCCCCACTAGTATGATCCGCATCATAGTCCAGGTAGTCAAGTACACATCCTAAGGGCTTTACCAGCATGTAACAGAGAGACAATCAGTGTACACGTTAAGGTAAAGAGCAACCAGATAGCATATTATCATGTCGAGCAAGAAAGTCCTCCCTATATATGTCCAAGCATCCACTACAATATGCATCCTATGTATAGTAATGGCCTCTAGGGCATACATATAACTAACATCAAATAGACAAACAACTCCATCACAATACTCTACATCACCTAGGACATCAAGCTTAGCATTCTTGTTACTCTAGTTACCTCGTTTCTTGAGGTGGAGTTTGGACTATAGACTCTCGGGTGGATCATTTTCGACTCAAAGAGGCCGGAGTTCAAGCACGATCCATACTACCATCGAGGAGCTTAACGAGAGGATCGAAGACCCGAAGGACTTGGTTTCTTTAGGTATAACTTCTATCATAGTAGATAGAACTCTATTAAGTGCTAACTAGGTTTATGGTAAAGATCCGGTTAGGGTTTATGTTAGCTCCAAGTTTGTTATCGCTACGAAATTTTTGTTCCGCATTTGGCCACGGAAGTTGGCCGGGGCGCTAGTGTAACCCTTCAATTTCTAACAAGTATTAAATGGCAATAACAATACAAAATATAAAGCAGGAGCAACAATCACAGCATATATTTCATATTAACAGTTGCATTAGAGATACAGCTTATTTTATACATATGCAATCACATTGTTTATGTGCACTAAAAAATTGCATATTTTGCTGTGTACGCTTTCCCCGCAAAGTAGGCATGCATTCTCGCTACTGTTTACGTCCCTAGATTGTATATGGTTTTATAGAATGTATGATCCAGACCATAGAACAGTAGTAGTTTAAAGTCATCTCGGACATAGGTAGTAATTTAAAGTCGTCTTGGATACAGGTAGTAGTTTAAAGTCATCTTGGACGTAGCGGTAGTTTGGAGTCATCTCGGACATGGCAGTAGTTTGGAGTCGTTTCGGACGTGGCAGTAGTTTAATGTTGTTCCGGACATAAGTAGTAGTTTAAAGTCATCTCGAACATCGGTGGCAGTTTAAAGTCGTCTCGGACATAGCAGTAGTAGGACATTGACTTTTATGTCACGATGGTTGTTTAAAAGACGGTGATGGTTGACCAGCACGTCCAGTGGGGACTTGGTGAGAAAGGTGCATGTCGCAGGGTGCACACCTGGTGGTACAAAAAAGGACAGTTGACCAACACGATGGTTGTTTCGGACGTATCAGTAGTTTAATGATGTTTCGGACATAAGTAGTAGTTTAAAGTCGTCCCGAACATAGGTAGTAGTTTAAAGTAATCTCGGACATAGCAATAGTAGGTCATTGACTTTTATGTCACGATGGTTGTTTAAAAGTCCGTGATGGTTGACCAGCACGTCCGGTGGGGACTTGGTAAGAAAGGTGCATGTCGCAGGGTGCACACCTGGTGGTATAAAAAGGACAGTTGGATTCTATGCCATGATAGGTGCCCGTGGATTGTATATGACAAGTTATTTTACTTTCCATAGGATGGGACTCCAGTTTAGGGACATAGTGGTCCATGGATCCAGTTTCGGGACTTAAGGGTCCACTTTTAGTTTAAAGTCATCTCGGACCAGGCAGTAGTTTGGAGTCGTTTCGGGCGCAGTATTGGTTTAAGGTCATTCCAGACCAAGCAGAGTATATGATCAGTGATATGGCGAGGGACGACTTCTGTGTCACGACAGTAGCCTGTGGATGGTATATGGAAGGTTGATATATGGTAGCCCGCCGTAGGGCAGGTTGGTGGTGGTTTTGATGACTTCTATGTCACGATGGTAGCCTATGGATGGTATATGGAAAGTTATTTTACTCTCCATAGGGCGAAACTCTAGTTTAGGGACGTAGTGGTCCATAAATCCAGTTTAGGGACTTGGGGGTCCACTTTTAGTTTAGGGTCATCTCGGACCAGGCAGTAGTTTGGAATCGTTTCGGATGCAATATTGGTTTAAGTGCATTCCAGACCAAGCAGAGTATATGATCAGTGATATGGCAGGGGACGACTTCTGTGTCACGATGGTTGCCCATGGATTGTATATGGTAGCCCGCCATAGGACAGGTTGGTGGTGGTTTTAATGACTTCTATGTCACGATGGTAGCCCGTGGATAGTATATGGAAAGTTATTTTACTCTTCATAGGGTGAAACTCCAGTTTAGAGATGTAGTGGTCATAGATCCAGTTTAGGGACTTGGGGGTCCACTTTTAGTTTAGGGTCATCTTGGACCAGGCAGTTTGGGGGTATTTGACTTGTCATCATGGATTTTGGTAATATTATAAAGGCTATTAGGGTTGCCTCCATAGATTTTGAGGATGAGGAGACTTCTAAGGGTCTCCGCCGAGGACTTGGAGGATGCGGGGCCTATTGGAGGGATCTGTCAGTGATTTGGAGGATGCAGGACCCTTTGGGGGTCTCCGCCAGTGATATGTAGGATGCGGGGCCTATTGGGGGCTCCCCATTAAAGACTTGGTTGACGTAAGGCCCATCAAAGGGTGCTGCCACATGTTTGGAGGAGTGTGGAGGCCTCTGGGGGTCTCTGCCAAAGACTTGGTTGATGTGGGACCCATCAGAGGGTACCGCCGCGTGTTTGGAGGAGTGCGGAGGCCTCTGGGGGTCTCCGCTAAGGACTTGGTTGACATGGGACCCATCAGAGGGTGCTGCCACATGCTTGGAGTGCGGAGGCCCATGGGGGTCTCTGCCAAAAACTTGGTTGATGTGGGACCCATCGGATGGTGCCGCCACATGCTTGGAGTGCATGGTTTCTGGGAGATCTCCGTCAAGGATTTAGAGGATGCGGGGCCCATTGGGGGTTCTCCGCCAAGGCTTTAGTGCTGGGAGGGGGTTCTGCCATGTCTTGATTTGTCAAGTTTTCATTGTATGATTTCATGTTCTGTATGTATGAATAAGTGTTTATTCATTCTTCGCCCATGTATACGTCCACGAAGTCATTTATTAGGATGATCTCATGGGGTGGATAACTCGAATGAGTATTTGTATACAAGGGGATAACTCCAAAGTGTATCCGAAAAGAGATAACTTTTACAAGTCCCATAATTCAGTTTTAAGGTCGTCATGAGGCTTATTATATAATCTTCATTCCACTGGACAGTTCAAGAATGGAGTCATCAACTATGTGTTTCAGGGATAACTATTTATTGAGAATCACATAAGTTATTCAATCTCATTATAGCAAATGCACTATTCATCACATGAGCATAGAAAATCGTAGAGAAGAAGAGATCTGTTGCTCCATACTTACGTTTTTCTCTTCTCTTCTTTCCATTTTGAGACTTGAATTTCTTGAATGTTGTTGCATCCTTTTGAGTAATTGAGCACAGGAGTTCTTGAATGATTTTTTTGAGAAACGAGAATGATTTTGAGTGCTTAACCCTTCTTCTGTGCACTAAGAGGGGTTTTTATAGCCTCACAGAGGCTTATGATCAAGGTCATGGACGTGGGACACGTTTTGGAACGTAGAGCATGAAGTTCTCAGCTCTCATTTCATGGGTATCTTCCGCAGCGGGTGCTTTGGTGCGGTGGAGACCTTTATGCATGGCTCTTTAATGGCGGAGGCCCTTGGCGTATGCCTTAACAGTGGCGGAGGCCCTTGCGCATGGTTCCTTGGTGGCGAAGGCCCTTGGCGCATGCTCTTGGCGTGGCGAAGGCCCTTGCACAAGCTTTGATAGCGGCAGGGACCCTTAGCACATGCCTTAGCAGTGGAGGAGGCTTTTGCGTATGGTTCCTTGGTGGCGAAGGCCCTTGCGCAAGCTTTGATAGCGGCGGACACCCTTGGCACATGCTTTAACAGTGGCGGGGGCCTTATTTGACTCTTTCATGATTCTTCATGCTTTTTTGAACCATTTTCTCTCTTTTTCTGGCGTTTTCTCGATCAACACTTGAGAAGCACTCCATCTTAAATGCTATGGAACATTTGGTGTGCTAAGATTTAAGTGTTTTCCTTATAAATTGACAGGGCTAATCTTCTTCTTCATTTGCAGAGGAGAGAACAATGGCTTGCAATCCCCCACACGCTCCTCGTCAGCATTGGGAAGTGCCTATCATAGACATTGTCACGACCCACTTCCCAGAGTACGGTAAGGAGACTAGACGGATCACGCTACGTATTTACTCAGAAGTAAACACGCTAAGCGTAAATAAGCAATATAATGTAAAAGTACACAAGAAAGACATGAGATGTAAATGAACAGCAACTTTTATTTATTAAACATCCTTTACAATACAACTGGAAATGTAAATACAAGACTGAAAAGCAATGCCTAAATAATGGCATGAACTGAAAGTAAAGTATATACAAGTGACTGGAGCTCTGGGTCTTCTGAGAACTGCTCCAAGTCGTCTATGCTGGGCTCAATCTCCAGAGAATCAGGTCCTCCTGACAACATTCCAAAAAAAGAATATAAAAGGAATGTCGTCAGCGAACAATCGCTCGGTAAGTCCCAAAAAGAGATAGAAATAGACTGAACAGGTAATGAGAATATAATTGGTATAATATTGATAATTATGTTAACGCAGTTGTTTGTAGCTTGGTACAGAATATGCCGGTGTATACGAGAGGAGTCCAGCTTATCCCGTGGACTATGGTATATGGATCAAAAGGCCCTGTCAAAACCCACGGGACAAGAGCAACGGATGTTCAGGTTAGGTGTATTAAAGTGACCGTCTCGTGCCACTTTTAACACATTTTGTACCAGTCTACCCCTTTAAAACCCCGTAATGTATTTTGTATTGATGTGTATTATTTTGTTTAATAGATGTGAGACTTGCCGAAACCATGATATCAGTAGTTCATGTAAACGGAAAGGATATAAACGGGTAGTCATTTAAATAATGTCAAATGTATATCCATGGTTCGGTTAAATCAATTCATGTTGATATAGATTGTATTCTGGTATAAATGGATTCATATTGAATTGGAGCTATACTTGAATTGTATTCAAGGATGGATTGATTTCAGATTAGACTAAGACTCTGACTGAGTCAGATACTTTAAAACAAATTGAAGTCCTGAATTAATTTTGGAGTTATCGGTAACTGTCGTACACGGAAGGCAGAATTTGTGATTTTTTCCAAGCCAATTACCGTATTGATAACCCTGTTTTAGTTGTCTGCCTTAAATAGGGAAGCACCCAAATTCTCCGGCTTCCTAAGGCTCAACAGAACTGGTCCCATTTAAACCTATATTTACTAGGGTCCTTATTGTAATTTAATATAACTTGAGGGGGTTTAATGAAAAATAGTTTTGATATATTTTCAAAATACACCTCAAGTATTTAATTATCGTATTTAGGATTTTCAAGGATGTAAATTTTATAAGATGAAATATTCTAGTGGATATAAACCTAAATTGAATAGTATATGGTATTTTCATGTAATTTGACTTGTATTGATTCTTGATGGTATTTTCATGAACTTTTGTGATTCTTTTCTTTTGATTAGAAAACATGGAATATATTATATATTTAAAATAGATATTTTGGTAATATTTATATATATATAATTATTAAAAATAGAATTTATTTATTAATAGAAATCACGTTTTCTTAGAAATTGTAATAAAAATTCCATCGAGATCGTATGCTCCATGAGGAGGTCTGCATCTCGCCCTACTAGTCCGATGGATGTGCAATAACCTGCACCAACCAAATTGAAATCCCCAAAATAGGTTATAAGGACATAATTGTATGGAATTTAATTAAAACAATCTTAAAGAAATAAGGTTTTATTAGTTTAGGGTATTTTAATGTAAAAATTGTATTGTCCCCCAAAATATTGTTCCAAAAACCATCGTGATATGTCATGATGAGTGTTGTGATGAGGTAGGTCATTACCTCGTGAATTTTCTAAAGGTAATACAAGTAAGCATGATAAAATATGTCGAAAGTAAGTATGTGGTATTAAACCGTAAAAGTGCAATAAACATGGTTTTACAAGGAGTTTTATAGTGAAATTGGTTTCTAAATTTTATTTAATGGTTAATAAGCAAGGTTTATTAATTTGGTTATGAGTTTCCTAAGAAAAATTGTCATTTTAAAGAAATTAGGTTTTAAAAGTCGGTTAACTCCACTTACCGACGTCATTTGGAAAGAAACTTGTTTAATAGAGAAGAGAGAAGAAAAAGTAGGGACTTACGGATTGAGAAGAGAGGGGAGGTAGTGTAAGTCAATGTACAACACCCCATGAGTGCGGGGAGGCGGAAATATGAAAAACGATCTTGTTCTTTAAGTTAACATCGACTAACCGAAGAATCTTTGCTAAACTATAACTAACACATGCATAGGAGTTCTTAACTACTATGAAAAGAGATTATACCTAGTGAACCTTGTCCTTCTTCTTTACGTTATCCACCTCCTCCTCGGCCTCCTCTATGTAATAGACGATCCACCCGAGAGCTTCTAATCCAAGCTTCACCTCTAAACTTGAGGTAACTAGGTTTCTTTAGTTGCTAATCAAAGGTACCTAGGTGATATAGAGTAAGGTTATGGATTAATTAGTCTATTTAATTCTTGATCTCAACACATGAGAGGGGAGGATTAGGGTTTGAAGAGAGAGAGCTTGAGGAGAAAGAAGGTGAGCATGAGAATGAGAATGAGATAATAATCTCTCATGATATATATGAAGCATTATTATTTATCAAATAAATAAATAAATGATTTAACAACCATGCTTCATAAATACATATGAGTGATTCTTCTACATGAGTCATTAACCATTTATGATGCATTAATGACATGGATGAATCACACAAATGAGTCACTAATCTCATTTAATGCTTATGCCACCTAAACCCCCAAGTCACCATCCTTCTAGAAGCTTCTTGCGAAATTACGAGAACGCCCCTGCTATCCGTGAAAAACACGGAAAAACTTTAGACTGTATAAATCCAATAACCCTATACTAGAATCTGGCTTAAACCAAAGCCGGCTAGTAAAAACTGTCCGAAAGTCGTACGTGCGTAAACACACATATGCGTCCGAACCCTTGTTGTAAAACCATACGACCTCTATATCGTTTCGCCTGGAGCAGGGAAACTCTCTGTGTGGGACTCTAAAGACTCGACTACTACGCTGGCAGTGGGTTTAACCACAGACCGTAAGCGGCACTAGCTGTACGTAACGGTCCTCAGGTAGATGTCGATAAGAAGGCCGATGAGGAAACCCATCCGAACTCCTACTGAGCCTGATGTGACAATCTCCGTACAGTCCGGTCTGTTCGTCTAAGACTATCGCATATCGGGCCTAGGGGAGGCAAGCGTCAGTCCCCTAATAGCGGTATAAGTCGTGTCAGAGCGTAGCCCATTCCACCTTGAGAAACTACTGGAACCTACCAGTAAATCTCGGTTGCCCTGGCCAGGGACATTGCGTAATGGCTCTCTGACACAGCGCGATATCAACTCCCAATACCGGGAGAGACGAATCCTGTCTAACCGCCACTGCCTCCAAGTGCTCGGGACTGCACCCAACTGCTACCTGTTTGCACGACTCCTTTGAGCCGTGGTAGGGTAGCAATCTAAGAACAGTGGGACACACTCGAGGCGAAGTAGCAGTGTCAAGTCTGCAGACTATGCTGTACTCATGTCACCTGGGAACTGTTAACTGACGACTGGTATAAAACCAACCAACAGTTCCCTGCGAGTCCTATCCGGTGTACCCGTAACCCAACGAGCACCTGTATACTATCTCCAGTACGACGTACTGACGGCTGTGGGACAGACCATCTCCCCAACTGGGATGAGAAGCGTACACACTAGTCTACTCCGGAGTATCGATGCCATGTCTCGATAATCCTACGACTAGGGACCTGAAAAAGGATGTGCTTGTAGACTACCCAGCCCCCACTAGTGTGACTGCCATCACAACGCTGGTAGTCAAGCAAGATCCTAAGAGCTCTATCAATACGTATACTCACATATTAAGATAGAAAAACCAAGTAGCATACTACCATGTTTAGCAAGACTGTTATATACATGTGAATATCCCAAGCTTCCATTAAGTAATATACAAACTAGTATGATACAATAATGGCCCCTAGGGCATATACACTAACAGGTAGAGGATGGGTTTGCAAGCGTCGTGGAGTCGCGGGGTCGCCGGATTTGTCCCAAGTCGTCGCCATAACTTGACTTTGAGCTAACTCCACTTGTACAACTTCTTGGACTTGGAAAATTTAGAGAGTTTTGGCAAAATATTTCTGAATGAGGAGGGGTAGGGTATAGGGTGGTATTTATAGGAGAAATTAGGGTTTAGGGTATTGAAGAATAGAATTAAAATACATTAACATTTTGGATTAATGCATCATTTTAATTCTCTGGAAATGTGCAGGAAAAACAAACAGACTAGGGTTAGTGGGGGAGTCCAAGAGGTGCTAGGCTAAAAAAATTTGAAGCATTTAGGACGGGGGGGGCCGGCGGCGCCGGCCCCAAAGAAGATCTCGCCGGTCCAATGGGGTTAGTCTGGGCTTGGATTCAAGCCACGTGTCTAGGTCAGTTCATATTGTTAGTTATATGTATGCCCTAGAGGCCATTACTATACATAGGATGTATATTGTAGTGGATGCTTGGTCATATATAGGGATGACTTTCTTGCTCGATATGATAGTATGCTATCTGGTTACTCTTTACTTTAACGAGTACACTGATTGTCTCTCTGTTACATGTTGGTAAAGCCCTTAGGATGTGTACTTGACTACCTGGACTATGATGCGGATCATACTAGTGGGGACGTGGTAGTCCATAAGTACATCCTTCAAAGTCCCTAGTCGTGGGTGTATCGAGACGGGGAATCGATATACCAGAGTAGGCTAGCGTATAGCTTCTCGACCCATACAGATGAGCGATGGATGATCCCATATCCATTGGTGTTTGACATCAGAGATGATATACGGGTGCTCAGTGGAGACTGGGTACACTGGACGGACTCGCCGAGAACTCCCAGATGGTATTATACCTTACATCAGATGGCAGTTCTCTGGTGACACTTATACAGGTTAGTCTGTAGACCCGAGATCGTCATAGAGTCTTGTGTGATTCCCACTGTGCTTTGATTCCATCATACCACGTCCAAGAGGGCGTGCAAAAAGGTGGTTTTTGGGTACAGTCCCGAGTCACATGGAGGCAATGAGCGATAGGAGGGGTTTCGTCTCTCTCGGTATAGGGAATTGATGTTGCGCAGTGCTCGATTGGCTATATCAGGAAGTCCTTGGCCAAGCCTGTTTTAGGGATTTACTGGTAAGTGTTACCAGTAGTTTCTCGACCCGTTATGAGCCTCATATCTACACGACTTATCGAGTTATTGGGGTCTGACGTTTACCACCCCTAGGCAAGATATGTGACATATCAGACGAACAGACCGGACTGTACGGTAGTGTTACTGATTGGATTCACAGGAGTGTGAGCGGGCTTGCTCGTTGATCTTCTGATCGCTCAATACCCAGGTGACCGTTACGTTTAGCAGACCGCTTGCGGCTTGTGCGTGTTTGATATGATCATCAGCTACTTCCGGCGTATTGACGAGTCTTCAGAGTCCTACACAGGGGTTTCCTGGCTCAAGAGAAACGAAATAGAAGCGCATATGAGATATGTGCGGGACCGAGAATAATGCGTGTATGTGATACCGTATTCTATTCTCGCGATTTGTGACATTGATCGGTTGTATGCGATATAGCCGGGTTATCGGATCAAGTGTTGATTCGATAAGTTGTTACTATTGATATTAGTCGGTTATATGCGATATGACCGGATCGTTAAATCAAGTGTTGATTTAATGATTTAATGTATAATTATATATTTGATATATTACTTTACATTAACTAGTATTGGTTCACTTAAGATTGATTTTCTCACTTGAATGTGCACATTGTTTATATGTGATATATGCAAGTGTACATGTTTGTATCGTGCTTGATGATACAAACAAGTTATGTGTATGAGACTTGAACCAAATCAAGGTTAGATTAGGGTTTACTATTTTCCTAAGCATATAACAAAAGAGTGTGACTTTGGTCAAAGTTATCAAGCTTCATGAAGCTTGATAAACATTGACAAAGTCAACTCTTTTGTCATATGTTTAAAGATATTAGTTAACCCAACCTTTAACCTAATGGTTTGGTTAAATCTCTACATGAGTTAAGCATGAGGGCTTAACTCAACCATGGTGCCATTATTTATTTAATAAGTTTCATTTTGGATAATGATTCATATCATTCTTTTCTTCTTCTTCATCTTCATCAAGCTCACAAAAGCTTGAGAGCTCCAATCGTGCCATGAGAAAAAGAGTGAGAAATCCAATTCTAAAGTGAACCCACTGTAGGGTGTTTTTCGTCACCCCATTGAGATGGGAATACGTGCGTTTGTCAGGCGTACTACAGATTCTCCCTGCCTAAGGTAGGCCGGGGTTTATTGATTGTGGGGATTCGAATCTCCGGCAGCCGCGGACTAAACTGTCGTTAATTACCCCTCGCATTTGGAGCGAAGGAATCTCCGATTGACGGGTTAAACTGGTCATGCGAACTCAATATGCAGTGCGTTGGTGCGTGTGCTGTATTTTGAAAGGGGGGTTTGGATATATTGGGAGCCACGCAGAGTTTTTACGGGGGTCCCGCTACCCGGATAGCGGGCTGGGAGTCAAGGGGGCTAGCAGCCCCCTTGCGGGGTGCAGGACAGCGCCCCGTTAGAAATTTTTTTCTAACGGGGACAGTGTCGTGAAGTATGTGTGTATGTACATATGTATACATATGTATAGATATACATGTATATATATAAAAAGAGGAAAAGACATCCAAAGGATGCGTGGGGCAGCACCTTAGGCGCTGTGCGCCTAGGTGCTGTGCGCTCAGGCGCTATAGTGCCACGTGTCGGCACGTGGGCGCTCTGCGCTTGAACGTTGGGCGCTTGAGCATAAGCGCGCCACGTGTCGGCACGGGGGCAACTTGTGCTCGAGCGCTTGCGCTTGAGCGCAAGTGCGCCACGTGTCGACACCGGGGCGACTTGCGCTCGAGCGCTTGCGTTAGAGCACAAGCGCGCCACGTGTCGGCACGTGGGCGCTCTACGCTCAAGCACTGAGCGCTTGAGCGCAAGCGCGCCACGTGTCGGCATGCGGGCGCTCTGCGCTTGAGCGCCGGCAAGAAAAGGAGGCTTTTAGCCTAAGAAACAGAAGCTATGCTTCAGAAAGGAAATATTTATTATGATATATGTATGGAGTTAAACTCCTAGGATGTTTTGAAGCTGATAAAGGGGGGTTCTTCTTCTTCCTCCTGTTGTTTGGCCGGATCTTGAAGATCAAGAGATGTGAGATCTCAAAAATCTCTCCTTTTTGAGATCTGATGGGAGATCTGAGTTCCCCTTCGCGGGTTTTGTGGTGGAAAACTACTTAGTTTTGGAAAAGGAAGAGTAAAACTCTTGATTTAATTCAAAAGAAATGAGAAGGTTTAGAACCTTGGAGAAGGAGCAGGAGGCACAAAGAACCCTAGTTTTTGGAGGAATGAAATGTGTATCTTTCTTTTATTCATCATCATGTTGCCTTATATAGGCTTACATATTTACATATAGCCCCTTGGGCTATGCAAAATGGCGTTTTGCCCATCCCATGGCTCATGTGTCATTTCTTTTTGCACATAAGCCATGGGCTTACAAAAATTTGGCTTTATGCCTATTTTGTTCACATTCATGCATAAAAAATTACATAAAAATTATTTATTACATGATTTCATTTTGGCATGTGGGAAGGCCGGCCGCTTCATGTTCGGACTCGACCTGGGCATGGGCCCACTTGATCTGGGCTTGGGCCCACTTGGCTTGGGGTTGACCATGACCTTGACTTGGTCAACCGGGGTGCAATTTTTGACTTCAACAAAGTGCCCCCCCATCAATAAATGCACACTACGTATGTGAGTCGTGTGCATGAAATTGATGGATCTTCTTTCACGTAGAGGCGACTTGCCTTGGTTCCCACTTTTTGGGATGCACTGCCCTTTTTACGACGTGGACGGTCGACGCTTGATGCGTCTCTGAGACGGAGTGTCCGTGGTAGACGTTTCCCTGGCCCGGAGCGATCTGGTTCCTACTTTTTAGGAAGCCTGCACTGCCCTTTTTACGACATGGACGGTCGACCCTTGATGCGGAGCGATTTGGTAGACGTGTCCCCGGCATGGAGTGTCGCTGTTGGACGTTTCCCTGATGCGGAGTGTCTGTGTTGGACGTTTCCCCGATGCAGAGTGTCGCTGGTTGACGTGTCCCCACGACGGAGTGTCTGTTATCGATGTGCCCCCGGCACGGAGTGTCTGCTTGACGTTTCCCCGGCACGGAGCGTCGTTGTCGGACGTTTCCCTGATGCGGAGTGTCTGTGTTGGACGTTTCCCCGATGCAGAGTGTCGCTTGTTGACGTATCCCCGGCACGGAGCGTCTTCTTGACGTTTCCCCGGCACGGAGTGTCGTTGTCGGACGTTTCCCCGAGACGGAGTGCCTGTGGTAGGGCGTTTCCCCAAGACGGAGTGCCTGTTGTTGGACGTATTCCCAAGACGGAGTGCCTGTGGTAGGACGTTTCCCCGATACGGAGTGCCTATGGTAGGGCGTTTCCCCGAGACGGAGTGCCTGTGGTAGGGCGTTTCCCCGGGACGGAGTGCCTGTTGTTGGACGTATCCCCGAGACGGAGTGCCTGTGGTAGGGCGTTTCCCCGAGACGGAGTGCCTATTGTTGGACGTATCCTCGAGATGGAGTGCCTGTGGTAGGGCGTTTCCCCGAGACGGAGTGCCTGTAGTTGGACGTATCCCCGAGACGGAGTGCCTGTGGTAAGGCGTTTCCCCAAGACGGAGTGTCTGTTGTAGGGCGTATCCCCGAGACGGAGTGCCTGTGGTAGGACGTTTCCCCGATACGGAGCGCCTGTTGTCGATGTGCCCCCGGCACGAAGTGTCTGCTTGACGTTTCCCCGAGGTGGAGTATCGGCTGGTCGACGTATCCCTGAGACGGAGTGTCAGCTTGACGTTTCCCCGAGACGGAGTGTTTGTTGTCCGTCGCAGAGGTCGATGTTGGAATTGGTTGGTTGGATTTGTTTGATTTGAGTCGACATCAGCATCGCTACACTGGAATATAGTACCAGGAGCGAATCATCATTTGTCATTGAAGGAATTTTGGGATTGGTATTTTTGTCGGCATCTGCATTGCTGCACTGGAATAATACCAGAAGCAACTCATCATTTGCCCCGAGAGGATTTGGGAATTAGGGTTTTTGTTTGGCATCTGCATTGCTGCACTGGAATAATGCCAGGAGCAACTCATCATTTGCCTCGAGAGGATTTGGGAATTGTTTTTGTTTGGCATCTGCATTGCTGCACTGGAATAATGCCAGGAGCAACTCATCATTTGCCCCAGGAGGATTTGGGAATTGGTTGGCGTCTGCATCGCTGCACTGGAACATGGTACCAGGAGCGACTCATCATTCGCTACTTGGGGGTTGGGGAGCGATGGCTTAGGAGACGGGTTTAGATCCCTATCACCTAAGGCTTTTCAATTTTATGGGCCGTGAGGGTCCCATAAAAGCATTTTCTCCCTACGAGTCGTAAGGATCCCGCAGGTGTATTTTCTCTTTAGGAGTCGTGAGGACTCCTAAGTGTGTTTTTCTTTTGTGAGTCGTAAGGATCCCACGAAGGTTTATTCTCCTCATGTATCGTGAGGACATATGAGTGGATTTCTCTCGTTCCCAGTTTAATGACTTAGAGGTCGACTGTTTCCAGTTTAACGACTTAGAGGTCATCTGTTTCCAGTTTAAAGACTTAGAGGTCTGCTGTTTCCAGTTTAACGACTTAGAGGTCATCTGTTTCCAGTTTAATGACTTAGAGGTCATCTGTTTCCAGTTTAACGACATAGTGGTCATCTGTTTCCAGTTTAACGACTTAGAGGTCATCTGTTTCCAGTTTAACGACATAGTGGTCATCTGTTTCCAGTTTAAAGACTTAGAGGTCTGCTGCTTCCAGTTTAACGTCTTAGAGGTCATCTGTTTCCAGTTTAAAGACTTAGAGGTCGACTGTTTCCAGTTTAACGACTTAGAGGTTATCTGTTTCCAGTTTAACGACGCAGTGGTCATCTGTTTCCAGTTTAACGACTTAGAGGTCATCTGTTTCCAGTTTAACGACATAGTGGTCATCTGTTTCCAGTTTAACGACATAGTGGTCATCTGTTTCCAGTTTAAAGACTTAGAGGTCTGCTGTTTCCAGTTTAACGACTTAGAGGTCATCTGTTTCCAGTTTAACGACATAGTGGTCATCTGTTTCCAGTTTAAAGACTTAGAGGTCTGCTGTTTCCAGTTTAACGACTTAGAGGTCACCTGTTTCCAGTTTAACAACGTAGAGGTCATCTGTTTCCAGTTTAACGACTTGGAGGTCATCTGTTCCCAGTTTAACGATGTGGTGGTCATCTGTTTCCAGTTTAACGACTTGGAGGTCATCTGTTTCCAGTTTAACGACGTAGAGGTCATCTTTTTCCAGTTTAAAGACTTAGAGGTCTACGGATGGCGAGCTTGGAATTTTGGGGTAGGGGTCGGCATCAGCGTTGCTAACACTGAAGTAGAGGTGCCAGGAGCAATTCATCATTTGCATTTTCCTGTTAGGGAGTGATGGCTTAGGAGACAGGTTTAGGTCCCTATCACCTAAGGCTTTTCAATTTTATGGGCCGTGAAGGTCCCATAAGAGCATTTTCTCCCTGCGAGTCGTAAGGATCCCACAGGTGTATTTTCTCCTTAGGAGTCGTGAGGACTCCTAAGTGTGGTTTTCCTTTGTGAGTCGTAAGGATCCCACAAAGGTTTGTTCTCCCCATGTATCGTGAGGACACATGAGTGGATCTTCTCAATGGAGCATAATTCCCAAGGCGGAGACCAGCCGCGTAACTGGTGATTGCGGTGGGGCATGGACGTGATGAGAATTATTTGAGCCCGTGGATTGTATACGGTAGTCAAGTTGGGGACTAACCGCAGGGCCGAGGGAATTTTGAAAAATTGGATTTTTGTTTGTGTTTTTTTTTGTTTTTGTTTTACCGCGATTACTCTATCCTTTCAGCTTTTCTTATCGCGAAGATCGCAATTGCCCTATCATTTCGGCTTTTATTCTCGGTTGCCCCATCATTTCGGCTTTATTTTCATTTATATTTTCACTCGCTGATTTTTATTGCGAGTTGCCCTATCATTTCGGCTTTTCTGTATTTTTCTTTTATTTACACATTTTTTGTTTATTTACATTTTTTTTACATTCCCAGTTTAACGACTTAGAGGTCGACTGTTCCCAGTTTATGTAGAGTTCCTAGGCACGCTAATGAGGTCTCACAAGGCATCAACCATGCAAATTTCAAATTTTACGGGTGCCGAGAAACCCTAATACGGATCGTTGACTAGAAGTTTAGGCGAAAAACGAAACTAGTTAACAATTTAACTAAAAGAGAAAGGCTACAACCTTTGTAGATCCGGTTCTCCACTTCCTTAGCTCCACGTAAGCATCCTCTCGCTGTCCATCTCGAATCCCGGACTCAATCGTCGGCTTGATCGGAGAAATGGGCGGGCTAGGTCGTCGGCTTCGTGCCGAAGATGATCTACGTCGAGGCATCACAAGTTCAAGCTCCAACTCCATCAAGTTGTGAAACTTGTGAAGAAAACACCCTATACTACTTGGCAAGAGGTAGAGGGTGAAGAAATAGGAGGTGGGTTCACTTTAGAATTGGATTTCTCACACTTTAGCTCAAGTTGCCATTAATGGACTTAAGCTTTTTCTTTGAAGATGAAGAAGAAGATGAAGCTAGAATATGATAAGTCTTAAATTAAATTGAAAAGTAAAATGAATACTTATCATATACTAACTAAGGTAGAGTGTAAAGAATTGACCATGGTTACTTGGAAGGGTTAGGGTTAAGCATGAAGACAAGAATGGTTACAAAGTCAAAGCTTCATGAAGCTTCAACTAGAAACAAAGAAAGCCACCATTCTCATCAAAATCTTTTCCAAATAAATAAATAAATGAATAAGAAAAACCCTAATCATCAACTTAACCATGGTTTAATTCTATACACTTAACCAAATGAGCAAGTATCATCAAACATGATACAAACATGTGCATAAAAGTATATCACATATACAACTTGCACATCAAGTGAGAAAATCCATTTAAAGTGAGCCAATACTAGTTAATGCAAAGTAATATATCAAATATATAATTATACATTAAATCATTAAATCAACACTTGATTTAACGATCCGGTCATATCGCATATAACCGACTAGTATCCTTCGTATCGGCTTATCGAATCAATCCTTGATTCGATATCTAGGTTATATCGAATATAACCAATCGATACATTCATCACGAGAATGGAATACGGTATCACATACACGCATTATTCTCGGTCCTGCACATATCTCATATGCACTCCTATTTCGTTTCGCTTGAGCCAGGAAACCTCTGTGTAGGACTCTAAAGACTCGTCAATACGCCGGTAGCAGATGATGATCATATCAAGCACCCACAAGCCGCAAGCGGTCTGCTAAACGTAACGTCCATCCGGGTATTGATCGATCAGAAGATCGACGAGCTAGCCCGCTCACACTCCTGTGAATCCAACCAGTAACACTTACCGTACAGTCCGATCTGTTCGTCTGATATGTCGCATATCAAGTCTAGGGGTGGTAAACGTCAGACCCCAGTAACCGATAAGTCGTGCCGATGTGAGGCTCATAACGGGTTGAGAAACTACTGGTAACACTTACCAGCAAATCTCTGATCAGCCCTGGCCAGGGACTTCCCTGTTACGGCCAATCGAGCACAGCGCAACATCAACCCCCAATACCGGGAGAGACGAAACCCCTCCTATCACTCATTGCCTCCATGTGACTCGGGACTGTGCCCAAAGACCACCGTTTTGCACGCCCTCATGGACGTGGTAAGGTGGAGATCAAAGCACAGTGGGAATCACATAAGACTTTATGACGATCTCGGGTCTACAGACTAACCTGCACAAGTGTCACCTGAGAACTGCCATCTGACGTGAGGTATAATACCATCTGGGAGTTCTCGGCGAGTCCGTCCAGTGTACCCAGTCTACACTGAGCACCCGTATACTATCTCTGATGTCAAACACCAATGGATATGGGATCATCCATCGCCCATCTCATGGGTCGAGAAGCGTATACGCTAGTCAACTCTGGTATATCGATGCCCCGTCTCGATACATCCACGACTAGGGACCTTGAAGGATGTACTTATGGACTACCATGTCCCCACTAGTATGATCTGCATCATAGTCCAGGTAGTCAAGTACACATCCTAAGGGCTTTACCAACATGTAACTATAAGACAGTTTAAAGAGACAAGTGTACATGTTAAGATAAAGAGCAACCAGATAGCATACTATCATATCGAGCAAGAAAGTCATCTCTATATATGTCCAAGCATCCAATATAATATACATCATCTGTACAATACTGGCCTCTAGGGCATACATACAACTAACAATCTCCCACTTGCACTAAGGTCAGCTGCTGTAGTATCGCATACCGAGCATCCCGAAGAGTCTCTCAAACTGTATCTGGGGAATGGCCTTCGTGAGTGGATCCGCCGTGTTGTTCTTCGTGTCAACTCTCCTGACCTCGATCTCCCGGCGATCAACTATCTCCCGGATCAGGTGATACCGCCTCAGAATATGCCTGGATCGCTGATGGGACCTAGGTTCCTTGGCCAAAGCCACCGCTCCATTGTTATCGCAATACAAAGGTATTGGATGTTCAATGGATGGAACCACTCCAAGTTCAGTAATGAACTTCTTGATCCAGACAGCCTCTTTAGCAGCATCGTTGGCAGCGATGTATTCAGCCTCCATCGTCGAGTCTGCCACAGTTTCCTGCTTGGAACTCTTCCAGCTAACCGCCCCTCCGTAAAGGGTAAAGACAAATCCCGACTGCGACTTAGAGTCGTCCTTATCACTCTGAAAGCTCGAATCGGTAAAGGACTCCACTTGGAGTTCTCCATTACCATACACCAAGAGCATCTCTTTAGTCTTTCGTAAGTACTTGAGAATGCTCTTCACAGCTGTCCAGTGACTCTTTCCAGGATCAGCTTGATACCTGCTCACTATACTTAGTGAGTATGCTATATCGGGTCTGGTACATAGCATCGCATACATGATAGAGCCTACAGCCGAAGCATAGGGTATCCCTTGCATGCGAGCTCTCTCCAAATCAGTCTTGGGAGACATCTCTTTGGAGAGAGTGACTCCAGAGATCGTGGGCAAGTTCCCACGCTTGGATTCTTCCATACTAAACCTCTTTAGTATGGTGTCAATGTACCTGGATTGGGACAATCCCAATATCCGTTTGGATCTATCTCTATAGATCATGATTCCCAATATGCAGGAGGCATCACCAAGATCTTTCATCGAGAATCTTTGTGATAAGAAGAGCTTGACCGATTGCAGCATAGGAATATCATTTCCTATCAAGAGTATGTCGTCCACGTACAATACGAGGAAGAAAACCTTACTCTCTGCTACCTTCTTGTAGATACAAGGTTCATCTGGGTTTTTGACGAAATCAAACTCTTTGATAACGATGTCAAAGCAGATGTTCCAACTCCGCGATGCTTGCTTTAATCCATAAATGGATTTAAGCAGCTTGCACACCTTCCCGCTGCTCCCACTGTCTACGAAGCCCTCTGGCTGAGTCATGTACACGCACTCTTCTAATCACCATTTAGAAAGGCGGTCTTAACATCCATTTGCCAGATTTCGTAATCATGATATGCAGCGATGGCAAGCATGATCCGGATGGATTTAAGCATAGCCACTGGAGAAAAGGTTTCGTCGTAGTCCACACCTGGTCTTTGACGAAAACCCTTTGCTACAAGTCTAGCTTTGAAAGTCTCCACTTTCCCATCTACACCAAGTTTCTTCTTGAAGATCCACTTGCTCCCAATGGGTTTTACCCCTTCAGGAGCAACTTCCAAAGTCCATACTTTGTTGGTGTACATGGATTCCATCTCGGACCGCATAGCATCCAGCCATTTCACTGAGTCCCTACTCGTGATGGCCTGCTCGAAGCTAGTTGGGTCATCATCCTCCATGATGCAATCTTCGCTTCCACCGTCAATAAGAAAACCGTAGTATCTCTCAGGTGGACGAGAAACCCTGCTAGATCGGCGGAGTGGGGTTCGTTGGGTACTACTGAATCCTCTGGTTCTACTAAATCTTCAGTTATAGTTTGTGTTACTGGAACCTCTTCCAGTTCTACCTCAATGCCACTAATCTGTTTCATAAGAAAACCTTTTTCTAAGAAAGTGGCATGTCGAGAAACAAACACCTTTTGTTCCTCGGGGTGGTAGAAGATATACCCTTGTGAATTTTTGGGATATCCTACAAACTTACATAAGACTGATCTTGCCTCGAGTTTGTCCAGATTTTGTCTTTTGACATAAGCTGGACAACCCCATATCTTAACATACTTAAGAGATGGTCTCTTCCCTTTTCATATCTCATATGGAGTGGTAGGCACTGATTTGGTAGGAACCATATTCAATAGGTGTATGACTGTCTCAAGCGCATACCCCCAGAAGGAAATAGGTAACTCAGCTGTACTCATCATTGAACGCACCATATCTAATAGGGTGCGATTCCTTCGTTCTGATACACCGTTGTGCTGTGGTGTATAAGGTGGAGTAAGCTGAGAGAGAATCCCATTCTCTTTTAGATAATGTTGGAACTCATTGCTCAAGTATTCTCCTCCTCGATCAGATCGAAGGATCTTAATACTTTTGCCCGTTTGGTTCTCTACTTCTTGCTTATATTCTCTGAATTTCTCAAAAGCTTCAGACTTGTGTTTCAATAGGAACACATGCCCGTATCTAGAGAGATCGTCAGTGAATGTAATGAAGTAGGAAGAACCGTTCCTGGCATGGGTAGACATGGGACCGCATACATCACTATGTACCAGTCCTAAGAGTTCAGTAACTCTTTCTCCGTGTCTACTAAACGGAGCTTTGGTCATTTTTCCTTTGAGACATGAATGGCAAGTATCATAAGATGATAATTCGAACGGATTCAAATAACCATCCTTATGTAACTTAGCCAGTCGTGTCGCATTGATATGACCAAGTCTACAATGCCACAAGTAGGATTCATTCATTTCTGAACTTTTCCTCTTGTGTATGTTTTGTATATTGAGGACTGTATTTTGATTTAGAACGAATATGCCATTATGTAACGAGCCTGATGCAATCAACTTTTGATCTAGGAATATGTTCATAAAATTATCCTGTACTACAAAATTATATCCTTCTTTACTCAATAAAGAAACTGATATAATGTTGCACATCATGTTCGGTATATAATAGCACTCATTCAGAATCATTGTATCACCACTTGGTAATACTAGGTGATATTCGCCAACTGCTTTGGCTGCAACATTTGCACCGTTCCCTACTTGAACGGAATGATCACCTTTACCCAGTTCTCTACCTTTCCGTAGCCCATGTAACTGCTTACATATGTGGGATCCTGATCCGGTATCTAATACCCAGGACGTAGGGTGAACTGAAAAACAGTTCTCAATAACTAACACACCCGAAGAAGATGCATCAACATGCATGTTCTTTTAGGCGGCATGAGAATCTAGATATTCTCCTATTCCCTGTTCAGTCTTATAACTCTTATAAGAAAGAACGGGTCCAACGTTCCCCTGCACAGTATAACATGTGGGTTCGGTCAATACATCCATATTATTATCTTTATTAGGGCATGAAATGGTCGCTACCTGGAGAGAGAGAGAAGAAAACACATTAGCGTATGCTCGTGCAAGATCAGATTGGTTATTATCTTATCTAATCAGGATGGCTCCCACTGGTTTTTATCAAATCTTCCTTCAAACCCTAAAAGGAAAGACTAGCCGGGATTAATTACACACTACAAGTTCGCCAATCTTTCAGCCAGGCCAGTGTCGGTACTTTGAGGGAGGTCCCCCGTGCTTTCGTACGAACCTAATTAATGTAAACCTCGTTTTCCCAGAGGCGTAACCCCGTTGACACCTTTCTAGACACCTACTTGATTAGCTAATTGCAATGTGTAAAACTCTCCCAGGAGTAACTCTTACTCGCAGTGGGTATCGGGATCCAACTATCTCATAGAAGGTATGCAATCTCATTGTAAATTTCAACACTTGAAATTCCCAATAATATTTTACCCCTAGTATTCTATGACCTTGACGAATGCCAAACAACCCATAGTCCACTAGTCAAGTTCAACCCGTACATTTCATGATTGAATTAAACCCACCCGCACGACCCTTGACGAATGCCAAACAACGCCGTACGAATACCCTAATCCAATTTGCATCATATGCATAAGCAGATAAATACTAGTTAGCTACCGTACACTACGCCTTGACGAATGCCAAACTACCGTAGCACGAATACTAAGTAGTACTTATCTGAAATGACGGAGGGCTACGCAGGTTTTCAGAAAACCTATTGCGTAATGAACTTGATATCGTTGTAGGATCAAATGAAGTTTTGAAATGGAGTGATTTTGAGGCTTTTCTAGTTTTTCTAAAGGGGTCACTCCCGGTGAAGGGATCGTCGGCCCTTTCCTCGTCGAATGAGGTGCGGGATATATCATATATATCACTGTGCAAAGCAGAAACTATAGAAGCAATCAGAAACAAACCGAGTGCGTAGCATCTGCCAGTTATTGCTAAAGGAGTCACTCCCGGTGAAGGGATCTCGGTCCTTTCCTCATCGAATAAGGTACAGGGTATATCATATATACCGCTATGCAAAGCAAGAACTGTAGCTACCTGTTTTGTTTAAAATTTGATTCTACAACATCTTAGGTTTCTTTTCTTTCATTAATCTCATTAATGAAGTCCCATCATTTAAGTCACCTAAACATCACAGATAAATACGACGTACACTTATGCCATCCGCATTCGCCACGATGTCCCCTCATGCACCGTTAGGTTAGGTAACTAACGATAGAGCAGGGCAGGGCTAGTGCGGGTGCAAAACATAAGTAACGTCTATATAATATATTATATATACTATATACTGTATCTATCACAGAACATCATATGATCACATCACAGATATCGCAGCAGAAGAAACATATGAAACATTGGATATACTAGGACGTCCGTGTTTTCAATACGAGCCAGTATAAAACACGGATTCCACGGTCGCGATGAATAGCCAATCCCACACCCCTAGACCCCTACGAGAGCGGCAAGCAAACCTACCAATTCTAGGGTTAGGAGACCCGGACTTGACTCCTCGAGATGGTCTCCCACTGGACCCTAGAACCCGGTTACTTTTGCTCCCCTCCTTGGGTCTATCCTAATGCGGAAAAGTAAATAATATACAAAAGGTGACAGCTTCCGCAACCTGGAAGTGCCCCAAATAAAAGAATATTACATACAAGTTTTTACATGAATAAAAATGAAAAACACTCATCTCACATAAAAAACCCCGGCTATTCGAACACGACGATCCAATATAACATATCCAGCAACACATAACATCACATGTCATCAACGTAAGTAAATATGCGCATCCCAATTGTCGTTGACATATAGCAACGAAACCGGCGATAACACATATTACACTCACGGTCACAGAAAAGAAAGTGTAAAACTACAACAGTTGGAATCCGCAACCTCTTTAGACATCGCATGCCTAATCAAATGAAATACTTAGACATCACATGCCTAACAATTATAAACCCGGCATTTTAGTCCCATTATCGAAAACTCTTTTCAATATCAAATGAGACTAAACCGCTAGATTTATAACATTCATTCAGTTATCTCATAACTGTTTGTGAATTCCAATTATTGTATCCCATTCCGGATAAATAGAAAATATTAAACTTTCCGATCGAACATTCGAACACCCAAGTTTTCCCGAAACCGATCAACACATGAAATAAGTTCAAAGACATTCACTTCATGCTGTTGGGTTAGCATAGCACCTCATGAAGGGTTTGGGAGCATCACATGAACCAAATAAGTAGTCTTTAGGGTGCTAAGCTAATGAACATAGAATCGTTCCTAGAATCGATTAGGGTTTCGAAATATTTCCATATCAACATATGAAAGGAAAGCTAGGATTTAGAGAGTACAACCTTTGTAGCTCCCTACGCTAGACTCCTCGGCTACTTGGGGGTTGAAAAAACTCCGCTTGAACTCCTCGACGTCACCGATGATCCACCCGGAGTCCGCTTTGTCCAAGCTTGCGACTTTCTCCGATCAAGTGAACGGAATCAAGTTAACACCCTAAACAAGTGGGCTATACTTGTGTAGAATGGTGTTGTGGTTCTCTTTCTCACTTCAAAATCCTAACTTGTTGATTATATAGCTCACTACAAAAATCTAGAGAGCTATGAAGGAGGAAGAAGAAGATAATGGCAATATTGAAGAAGATGATAACTATATCTCTTAATGAAAATAGAAAAATATATCAATATATCTTTTCCATCTATCATCTTAAACCATGGTTGAATCAATATTGTACTAGAGTTAAAACACAAAACGAAATTAACCAAAGGTTAAAAGGTGGGTGAGAATGGTTAGGTCAAAAGAAGAGTGTAGAAGAAAACAATAATGAACCTTTTATTTCCTTTTATGTTTAAATATAAATACAATAATAATTCATAAAAAATGCCATGGTGTGAGTCTTATATTGCCACCATTTTCATATATATCTAACCATGATAAATGTATGTATGCATGTATGTATGTATACACATCCATATGTGCATGAAACTAGAATGAAAGAAAAACATACATGCATTCATACATCCATTCCAACACAAGAAAGGATTTCTAGTGAGCAACTAATGGTTAAATGATAAATCAACACTTGATTTACCAATCCGGCCATATCTCATATGACCCCTACCAAAAGCTAGCGGCCCGATCAATATACGGTATCCCATACGCGCATTTTAATCGGGTCCATGCGCATATCGCATACGCGCACCACAACGTTTCGCCTGGACTAGGAAACTCCATTGTGGGACTCTGAGACTCGTCAATACGCCGGCAGTGGGTGATGATCATATCAAGCACCCCCAAGCCGCAAGCGGTCAGCTAAACGTAACGGCCACCCGGGTATTGAGCGATCAGAAGAGAACAAGCGAACCTGCTACAACTCCCTTCGAGCCGATCGGCAACACTTCCCGTACAGTCCGGTCTCCTCGTCTGATATGTCGCATATCAAGTCTAGGGGTGGTAAACGTCAGACCCCAATAACCGATAAGTCATGCCGATGTGAGGCTCATAACGGGTCGAGAAACTACTGGTAACACTTACCAGCAAATCTCTGATCAGCCCTGGCCAGGGACTTCCCTGTTACGGCCAATCGAGCACAGCGCAACATCAACCCCCAATACCGGGAGAGACGAAACCCCTCCTATCGCTCATTGCCTCCATGTGACTCGGGACTGTACCCAAAGACCACCGTTTTGCACGCCCTCATGGACGTGGTAAGGTGGAGATCAAAGCACAGTGGGAATCACACAAGACTCTATGACGATCTCGAGTCTACAGACTAACCTGCACAAGTGTCACCTGAGAACTGCCATCTGACGTGAGGTATAATACCAACTGGGAGTTCTCGGCGAGTCCGTCCAGTGTACCCAGTCTCCACTGAGCACCCGTACACCATCTCTGATGTCATACACCAATGGATATGGGATCATCCATCGCCCATCTCATGGGTCGAGAAGCGTATACGCTAGTCTACACTGGTATATCGATGCCCCGTCTCGATACACCTACGACTAGGGACCTTGAAGGATGTACTTATGGACTACCATGTCCCTACTAGTATGATCTGCATCATAGTCCAGGCAGTCAAGTACACATCCTAAGGGCTTTACCAACATGTAACCATAAGACAGTTTAAAGAGACTAGTATACATGTTAAGATAAAGAGTAACCAGATAGCATACTATCATATCGAGCAAGAAAGTCATCTCTATATATGTCCAAGCATCCAATATAATATACAACATCTGTACAATACTGGCCTCTAGGGCATACATACAACTAACAATCTCCCACTTGCACTAGGGCCAGCTGCTGTAGTATCGCATACCGAGCATCCCGAAGAGTCTCTCAAACTGTATCTGGGGAATGGCCTTCGTGAGTGGATCCGCCGTGTTATTCTTCGTGTCAACCCTCCTGACCTCGATCTCCCGGCGATCAACTATCTCCCGGATCAGGTGATACCGCCTCAGAATATGCCTGGATCGCTGATGGGACCTGGGTTCCTTGGCCAAAGCTACCGCTCCATTGTTATCGCAATACAAAGGTATTGGACGCTCAATGGATGGAACCACTCTAAGTTCAGTAATGAACTTCTTGATCCAGACAGCCTCTTTGACAGCATCGTTGGCAGCGATGTATTCAGCCTCCATCGTCGAGTCTGCCACGGTTTCCTGCTTGGAACTCTTCCAGCTAACCGCCCCTCCGTAAAGGGTAAAGACAAAGCCCGACTGTGACTTAGAGTCGTCCTTATCACTCTGGAAGCTCGAATCGGTAATGGACTCTACTTGGAGCTCTCCGTTACCATACACCAAGAACATATCTCTAGTCCTTCGCAAGTACTCGAAAATGCTCTTCACAGCTGTCCAGTGACTCTCTCCAGGATCAGCTTGATACCTGCTCACTACACTTAGTGAGTATGCTACATCGGGTCTGGTACATAGCATCGCATACATGATAGATCCTACTGCCGAAGCATAGGGTATCCCTTGCATGCGAGCTCTCTCCAAATCAGTCTTGGGAGACATCTCTTTGGAGAGAGTGACTCCAGAGATCGTGGGCAAGTTCCCACGCTTGGACTCTTCCATACTAAACCTCTTTAGTATGGTGTCAATGTACCTGGATTGGGACAATCCCAAAATCCGTTTGGATCTATCTCTATAGATCCTGATTCCCAATATGCAAGAGGCATCACCAAGATCTTTCATTGAGAATCTTTGTGATAAGAAGAGCTTGACCGATTGCAGCATAGGAATATCATTTCCTATCAAGAGTATGTCGTCCACGTACAATACGAGGAAGACAACCTTACTCTCTGCTACCTTCTTGTAGATACAAGGTTCATCTGGGTTTTTGACGAAATCAAACTCTTTGATAACGACGTCAAAGCAGATGTTCCAACTCCGCGATGCTTGCTTTAATCCATAAATGGATTTAAGCAGCTTGCACACCTTCCCGCTGCTCCCACTGTCTATGAAGCCCTCTGGCTGAGTCATGTACACGCACTCTTCTAAATCACCATTTAGAAAGGCGGTCTTAACATCCATTTGCCAGATTTCGTAGTCATGATATGCAGCGATGGCAAGCATGATTCGGATGGATTTAAGCATAGCCATTGGAGAAAAGGTTTCGTCATAGTCCACACCTGGTCTTTGACGAAAACCTTTTGCAACAAGTCTAGCTTTGAAAGTCTCCACTTTCCCATCTACACCAAGTTTTTTCTTGAAGATCCATTTGCTCCCAATGGGTTTTACCCCTTCAGGAGCAACTTCCAAAGTCCATACTTTGTTGGTGTACATGGATTCCATCTCGGACCGCATAGCATCCAGCCATTTCACTGAGTCCCCACTCGTGATGGCCTGCTCGAAGCTAGTTGGGTCATCATCCTCCATGATGCAATCCTCGCTCCCACCATCCATGAGAAAACCGTAGTATCTCTCAGGTGGGCGAGGAACCCTACTAGATCGGCGGAGAGGCTGAGGTTCGTCGGGAGCTACTGAATGCTTTGGTTCCACTAAATCTTCTGTTGTGTTTTGTTCAGCTGGAACCTCTTCCAGTTCTACCTCAGAGCCACTAATTTCTTTTGCAAGAAATTCCTTTTCTAAAAAGGTGGCATGTTGAGCAACAAATACTCTTTGTTCCTCACTGTGGTAGAAGATATACCCTCGTGAATGTTTGGGATATCCAACAAATTTGCACAAAACAGATCTTGCCTCGAGTTTGTCCGGTTTTTGTCTTTTGACATAGGCCGGGCGACCCCATATCTTTATAAAATTAAGATATGGTCTCTTCCCTTCCCATATCTCATATGGTGTGGTAGGCACAGATTTGGTGGGAACCCTGTTCAGTAGGTATGCTGCTGTTTCCAGTGCATATCCCCAGAAGGAAACAGGTAACTCAGCTACACTCATCATAGAGCGCACCGTATCTAATAGGGTGCGGTTTCTCCGCTCCGATACACCGTTGTGCTGTGGTGTATATGGAGGAGTTAGCTGAGAGAGAATCCCATTCTCTTTTAGGAAGTCCAGGAATTCAATGCTCAAGTATTCTCCTCCTCGATCAGATCGTAGGATTTTAATACTTTTTCCGGTTTGGTTCTCAACTTCTTGTTTATATTCTCTAAATTTCTCAAAAGCTTCTGATTTGTGTTTCATCAGGAACACATACCCGAACCTAGAGAGATCGTCAGTGAATGTAATGAAGTACGAAGAACCATCCCTGGCATGTATAGACATGGGACCGCATACATCACTATGTATCAGTCCTAAGAGTTCGGTAACTCTTTCTCCGTGTCCCGTAAACGGAGTTTTGGTCATCTTGCCTTTGAGACATGACTGGCAAGTGTCATAAGATGAAAATTCAAACGGATTCAAATATCCATCCTTATGCAACTTAGCTAGTCGTGTCGCATTGATGTGACCCAGTCTATAATGCCATAAGAAGGATTCGTTCATTTCAGAACTCTTCCTCTTGTGTGTGTTTGTTATGCTCATAACTGTTGATTGATTTAGAACATAAATGCCATTGCATAACGTGCCTGATCCAACCAACTTTTGGTTACGGAAAATGTTCATAACATTGTCCTGTAATACAAAATTATATCCCTCTTTACTCAACAAAGAAACCGATATAATGTTGCATATCAGGTTCGGCATGTAATAGCATTCGTTCAGAACCAATGTATTACCAGTTGGTAATACAAGGTGATATTCCCCGACAGTCTTAGCTGCAACAATTGCACCATTTCCAACTCTTATGTCTTTATCACCTTCTCCAAGTTCTCTACCTTTCCTTAGCCCATGTAACTGATTACATATATGGGATCCTGACCCGGTATCTAATACCCAGGACGTAGAGCAAATGGAGAAACAGTTCTCTGTAACGAACACACCCGAAAAAAATGCATCAACATATACTTTCTTCAATCGGGTGGCATGGGAATCCTGGTATTCCCCTATGTCCTGTTCATTCCTATAACTCTTATAAGAAAGAATGGAACCAACGTTCCCCAGCACAGTATAACATGCGGGTTCAGTCAATACATCCATATTATTATCTTTATTAGGGCATGGCATGGTCGCTACCTGGAGAGAGAGAGAAGAAAACACTTTAGCGTATGCTCTTACAAGATCAGATTGGTTATTATCTTATCTAATCAGGATGGCTCCCATTGCTTTTTATCAAATCTTCCTTCAAACCCTAAAAGGAAAGACTAGCCGGGATTAATTACACACTGCAAGTTCGCCAATCTTTCAGCCAGGCCAGTGTCGATACTTTGAGGGAGGTCCCCCGTGCTTTCGCACGAACCTAATTAATGTAAACCTCGTTTTCCCAGAGGCGTAACCTCGTTGACACCTTTCTAGACACCTACTTGATCGGCTAATTGTAATGTGTAAAACTCTCCCAGGAGTAACTCTTACTCGCAGTGGGTATCGGGATCCAACTATCTCATAGAAGGTATGCAATCTCATTGCAAATTTCAACACTTGAAATTCCCGATAATATTTTGCCCCAAGCATCCTATGACCTTGACGGAGGTCAACAAACCATAGGGTGCAAGTCAAGTTCAACCCGTCATTTCTTGATTGAATCAAACCCACCCGCACGACCCTTGACGGAGGTCAACAAGGTCGTACGACTACCCTAATCAATCTGCATCATATGCATAAGCAGATAAATACTAGTTAGCTACCGCACACTACGCCTTGACGGAGGTCAACAAACGTAGCACGAATACTAAGTAGGATTTATCTGAAATGACGGAGGGCTACGTCAGGTTTTTCTGAAAACCTATTGCGTAATGAACTTGATATCGTTGTAGAATCAAATGAAGTTTTGAAATGGAGTGATTTTGAGGCTTTTCTAGTTTTGCTAAAGGAGTCACTAGCGGTGAAGGGATCGTCGGTCCTTTCCTCGTCGAATGAGGTGCGGGATATATCATATATATATCACTGTGCAAAGCAAAAACTCTTAAAAGCAATCAAAAGACAAACCGAGTGTGTAGCATCTACCAGTTATTGCTAAAGGAGTCACTCCCGGTGAAGGGATCTCGGTCCTTTCCTCGTCGAATGAGGTGCGGGATATATGATATATATCGCTGTGCAAAGCAAGAACTGTAGCTACCTGTTTTATTTAAAATTTGATTTTACAACATCTTTGGTTTCTTTTCTTTCATTAATCACATTAATGAAGTCCCATCATATAAGTACCTAAACATCACAGATAAATACGACGTACACTTATGCCATCCGCATTCGCCTCGATGTCCCCTCGTGCACCGTTAGGTTAGGTAACTAACGACAGAGCAGGGCAGAGCTAGTGCGGGTGCAAAACATAAGTAACGTCTATATAATATATCATATATACTATATACTGTATCTATCACAGAACATCACATGATCACATCACAGATATCGCAGCAGAAGAAACATATGAAACATTGGATATACCAGGACGTCCGTGTTTTCAATACGAGCCAGTATAAAACACGGATTCCACGGTCGTGATGAATAGCCAATCCCACACCCCTAGACCCCTACGAGAGCGGCAAGCAACCCTGCCAATTCTAGGGTTAGGAGACCCGTACTCGACTCCTCGAGTTGGTCTCCCACTGGACCCCAGAACCCGGTTACTTGTGCTCCCCTCCTTGGGTCTATCCTAATGCGGAAAAGTAAATAATATACAAAGGGTGACAGCTTCCGCAACCTGGAAGTGCCCCAATAAAAGAATATTACATACAAGTTTTTACATGAATGAAAATGAAAAACACTCATCTCACATAAAAAAAACCCCGGCTATTCGAACACGACGATCCAATATAACATATCCAGCAACACATAACATCACATGTCATCAACGTAAGTAAGTATGCATACCCCAATTGTCGTTGACGTATAGCAATGAAACCGGCGATATCGACATACTACACTTACGGTCATAGAAAAGAAAGTGTAAAACTGCAATATCTGGAATCCACATTCTCTCTCTAGACATCGTAAATGCGAAGTATCACATACCTCGTATTTCATGTCTTATAATGTGAATTCCACACATTGCATCACATTCCGAATAAACAGACAGTATTAAAGTTTTCGAACGACCGATCAAATACCCAAGATTCACTAAAGCTCAACACTTGAGCGAAGTTCAAAAACTTGGAGTGTGACACAGTAGTAGCGGTCCAGCCGTAGAAGGGTCAAGCCAACGCCTCACATGTGGCACGCCGTACTGCCCCAAACCCTAAGGTTCAAAGGGCAGTTCAAGACGGTCACATAATCGAGTTAAGGTTTGTTGTCTTCTAGAGGGACCACCGCAAAAAGACTTGCACGTATCTCCAAAGTATTTAAACCCCGTGAAAAGTGAGCAGATGATACTCGTTCAAACACTTCACTACTTTCTAATTTACCCGGAAAAGACACGAAATCAAAATTCCGATCGAATCGACGAGTCTAAAAATATCTCCAGAATTTTTCATCACCAAAAACAGATTAAAAATACCCTAAAAATTATACTAGCAGAATTAAACATTACGGCACAAAAATTATACACTGTTAGAAGAGAACGGCCGCGGAACAGCGGCCTAAGCAAGCTTAGGCCGCGTTTCCGCGGCAAGATAGACATATCACGAAAAAAAATTTATGCCGTAATTCTTAGTTTTTCCTGCTGTAATTTTTACATATTTTTAATTCTCAAAATAACCAGATTCTGAAAAAAGTCCAGAGAGCACCAAAAACCGTATTTTTTCGGTTCGATCGGAGTTTTAACTTCGTAAAAAGGTCGCCTAATGTTCTAGGTCGGTTCAGATACCAGTGTTGGGTTAGCATAGCACCTCATGAAGGGTTTGGGAGCATCACATGAACCAAATAAGTAGTCTTTAGGGTGCTAAGCTAATGAACATAGAATCGTTCCTAGAATCGATTAGGGTTTCGAAATATTTCCATATCAACATATGAAAGGAAAGCTAGGATTTAGAGAGTACAACCTTTGTAGCTCCCTACGCTAGACTCCTCGGCTACTTGGGGGTTGAAAAAACTCCGCTTAAACTCCTCGACGTCACCGATCATCCACCCGGAGTCCGCTTTGTCCAAGCTTGCGACTTTCTCCGATCAAGTGAACGGAATCAAGTTAACACCCTAAACAAGTGGGCTATACTTGTGTAGAATGGTGTTGTGGTTCTCTTTCTCACTTCAAAATCCTAACTTGTTGATTATATAGCTCACTACAAAAATCTAGAGAGCTATGAAGGAGGAAGAAGAAGATAATGGCAATATTGAAGAAGATGATAACTATATCTCTTAATGAAAATAGAAAAATATATCAATATATCTTTTCCATCTATCATCTCAAACCATGGTTGAATCATTATTGTACTAGAGTTAAAACACAAAACGAAATTAACCAAAGGTTAAAAGGTGGGTGAGAATGGTTAGGTCAAAAGAAGAGTGTAGAAGAAAACAATAATGAACCTTTTATTTCCTTTTATGTTTAAATATAAATACAATAATAATTCATAAAAAATGCCATGGTGTGAGTCTTATATTGGCACCATTTTCATATATATCCAACCATGATAAATGTATGTATGCATGTATGTATGTATACACATCCATATGTGCATGAAACTAGAATGAAAGAAAAACATACATGCATTCATACATCCATTCCAACACAAGAAAGGATTTCTAGTGAGCAACTAATGGTTAAATGATAAATCAACACTTGATTTACCAATCCGTCCATATCTCATATGACCCCTACCAAAAGCTAGCGGCCCGATCAATATACGGTATCCCATACGCGCATTTTAATCGGGTCCATGCGCATATCGCATACGCGCACCACAACGTTTCGCCTGGACTAGGAAACTCCATTGTGGGACTATGAGACTCGTCAATACGCCGGCAGTGGGTGATGATCATATCAAGCACCCCCAAGCCGCAAGCGGTCAGCTAAACGTAACGGCCACCCGGGTATTGAGCGATCAGAAGAGAACAAGCGAACCTGCTACAACTCCCATCGAGCCGATCGGCAACACTTCCCGTACAGTCCGGTCTCCTCGTCTGTATGTCGCATATCAAGTCTAGGGGTGGTAAACGTCAGACCCCAATAACCGATAAGTCGTGCCGATGTGAGGCTCATAACGGGTCGAGAAACTATTGGTAACACTTACCAGCAAATCTCTGATCAGCCCTGGCCAGGGACTTCCCTGTTACGGCCAATCGAGCACAGCGCAACATCAACCCCCAATACCGGGAGAGACGAAACCCCTCCTATCGCTCATTGCCTCCATGTGACTCGGGACTGTACCCAAAGACCACCGTTTTGCACGCCCTCATGGGCGTGGTAAGGTGGAGATCAAAGCACAGTGGGAATCACACAAGACTCTATGACGATCTCGGGTCTACAGACTAACCTGCACAAGTGTCACCTGAGAACTGCCATCTGACGTGAGGTATAATACCAACTGGGAGTTCTCGGCAAGTCCGTCCAGTGTACCCAGTCTCCACTGAGCACCCGTACACCATCTCTGATGTCAAACACCAATGGATATGGGATCATCCATCGCCCATCTCATGGGTCGAGAAGCGTATACGCTAGTCTACACTGGTATATCGATGCCCCGTCTCGATACACCTACGACTAGGGACCTTGAAGGATGTACTTATGGACTACCATGTCCCCACTAGTATGATCTGCATCATAGTCCAGGCAGTCAAGTACACATCCTAAGGGCTTTACCAACATGTAACCATAAGACAGTTTAAAGAGACTAGTATACATGTTAAGATAAAGAGTAACCAGATAGCATACTATCATATCGAGCAAGAAAGTCATCTCTATATATGTCCAAGCATCCAATATAATATACAACATCTGTACAATACTGGCCTCTAGGGTATACATACAACTAACACATGCCTCAGTACCAACGGTCCAGCCGTAGAAGGGTCAAGCCAACGCCTCACATGTGGCACGCCGTACTGCCCCAAACCCTAAGGTTCAAAGGGCAGTTCAAGACGGTCACATAATCGAGTTAAGGTTTGTTGTCTTCTAGAGGGACCATCGCGTTACTTGCACTACTCAGAACGTCATTAAACTACGGAAAAGTCCAACAATTGAAAATTTCCCGGCATGGGAAAGATTGGGTACATCCGGTCGAACTTTTTAACATATTCCAAATACCCGGAAAACACATAGATGGCGTTTGAAATTACCGGTCGAATCATCGAAGCTCTAAAACACCTCAGAAAACTCAACTGTTGAGTGCATATTAAAAATTCCCAGAAAACTCAGCTGCTGAAATGATGAATTACTGTGCAAAAATTACAGGAAAATCCGATTAGTTGGCCGCGGAACCGCCGCAGAAGCCAAGCTTCTGCCGCGGTTCCGCCGCACTATTGACTGTTCATGAGGTAAATTTTGCACCGTAGTTCTTAGAATTCCCTGCTGAATTTTTTAAGCATTTTTAATCTGGAAAAATCCCAGTTTTTAGAAAAAGTCCAGAGAGCATGATGTGTTAGGGTTTCGATGTATATTCGGGTTTCAAACGTCGTCTAGACTTCGCCTAAGGCTCTAGCTAGGTTCTGATACCACTGTAGGGTTCCTAGGCACGCTAATGAGGTCTCACAAGGCATCAACCATGCAAATTTCAAATTTTACGGGTGCCGAGAAACCCTAATACGGATCGTTGACTAGAAGTTTAGGCGAAAAACGAAACTAGTTAACAATTTAACTAAAAGAGAAAGGCTACAACCTTTGTAGATCCGGTTCTCCACTTCCTTAGCTCCACGTAGGCATCCTCTCGCTGTCCATCTCGAATCCCGGACTCAATCATCGGCTTGATCAGAGAAATGGGCGGGCTAGGTCGTCGGCTTCGTGCCGAAGATGATCTACGTCGAGGCATCACAAGTTCAAGCTCCAACTCCATCAAGTTGTGAAACTTGTGAAGAAAACACCCTATGCTACTTGGCAAGAGGTAGAGGGTGAAGAAATAGGAGGTGGGTTCACTTTAGAATTGGATTTCTCACACTTTAGCTCAAGTTGCCATTAATGGACTTAAGCTTTTTCTTTGAAGATGAAGAAGAAGATGAAGCTAGAATATGATAAGTCTTAAATTAAATTGAAAAGTAAAATGAATACTTATCATATACTAACTAAGGTAGAGTGTAGGGAATTGACCATGGTTACTTGGAAGGGTTAGGGTTAAGCATGAAGACAAGAATGGTTACAAAGTCAAAGCTTCATGAAGCTTCAACTAGAAACAAAGAAAGCCACCATTCTCATCAAAATCTTTTCCAAATAATTAAATAAACAAATAAATAAATAAATGAATAAGCAAAACCCTAATCATCAACTTAACCATGGTTTAATTCTATACACTTAACCAAATGAGCAAGTATCATCAAACATGATACAAACATGTGCACAAAAGTATATCACATATACAACTTGCACATCAAGTGAGAAAATCCATTTAAAGTGAACCAATACTAGTTAATGCAAAGTAATATATCAAATATATAATTATACATTAAATCATTAAATCAACACTTGATTTAACGATCCGGTCATATCGCATATAACCGACTAGTATCCTTTGTATCGGCTTATCGAATCAATCCTTGATTCGATATCTAGGTTATATCGAATATAACCAATCGATACATTCATCGTGAGAATGGAATACGGTATCACATACACGCATTATTCTCGGTCCTGCACATATCTCATATGCGCTCCTATTTCGTTTCGCTTGAGCCAGGAAACCTCTGTGTAGGACTCTAAAGACTCGTCAATACGCCGGTAGCAGATGATGATCATATCAAGAACCCACAAGCCGCAAGCGGTCTGCTAAACGTAACGGCCATCCGGGTATTGATCGATCAGAAGATCGACGAGCTAGCCCGCTCACACTCCTGTGAATCCAACCAGTAACACTTACCGTACAGTCCGGTCTGTTCGTCTGATATGTCGCATATCAAGTCTAGGGGTGGTAAACGTCAGACCCCAGTAACCGATAAGTCATGCCAATGTGAGGCTCATAACGGGTCGAGAAACTACTGGTAACACTTACCAGCAAATCTCTGATCAGCCCTGGCCAGGGACTTCCCTGTTACGGCCAATCGAGCACAGCGCAACATCAACCCCCAATACCGGGAGAGACGAAACCCCTCCTATCGCTCATTCCTCCATGTGACTCGGGACTGTGCCCAAAGACCACCGTTTTGGACGCCCTCATGGACATGGTAAGGTGGAGATCAAAGCACAGTGGGAATCACACAAGACTCTATGACGATCTCGGGTCTACAGACTAACCTGCACAAGTGTCACCTAAGAAATGCCATCTGACGTGAGGTATAATACCATCTGGGAGTTCTCGGTGAGTCCGTCCAGTGTACCCAGTCTACACTGAGCACCCGTATACTATCTCTGATGTCAAACACCAATGGATATGGGATCATCCATCGCCCATTTCATGGGTCGAGAAGCGTATACGCTAGTCTACTCTGGTATATCGATGCCCCGTCTCGATACACCCATGACTAGGGACCTTGAAGGATGTACTTATGGACTACCATGTCCCCACTAGTATGATCTGCATCATAGTCCAGGTAGTTAAGTACACATCCTAAGGGCTTTACCAACATGTAACTATAAGACAGTTTAAAGAGACAAGTGTACATGTTAAGATAAAGAGCAACCAGATAGCATACTATCATATCGAGCAAGAAAGTCATCTCTATATATGTCCAAGCATCCAATATAATATACATCATCTGTACAATACTGGCCTCTAGGGCATACATGGTGGTCGATTGTTCCCAGTTTAACGACGTAGTGGTCGATTGTTCCCAGTTTAACGACGTGGTGGTACTCTTTGCTTATCCCAGCTCCTTGAACTTTGATCATGGCAGAGCTGTGTTGATGACCTAGCTCTGTGGCTTGCCGATACATCCGAGGATTGTGAGGTTTTTCCAAGCTTATATTGGTCCTCTGCCCAATCTTTGAAAATATAGCAGTTTTCGATGGTATGACCCACCACTCTATGATATGGGCAGTATATGGGATTGCCGGTCATGTTCATTTCCTGTGGCCTCTTTGGAACAGGCAGTTGCAGACCGCTGTTCAAGGCGTCCATGAATATTTTGTGGACTTCATCCCTCCTGAAGGAGTATACCTTCTTCTTTCTCTCCATTGGAGTAGGTGCCTTTACTGATGCTGGTCCTCGAGGCACATATCTGGGAGGATTAGGTTCCTGAAAGGTTTCGGTCTCCATTTGCATGAAATCGGCGATCGTAGCTTGACTGTTTGCTAACACGCTTTTAGACAGTTCTATCTCTCCCATCTTGTATTGACTTTCGACCCAATCTTTGAAGACGAAGCAGTCCTCAATGGCATGACCTATCACCCTGTGATAGGGGCAATATTTTGGGTCGTCGGTCATATTCTCTTCTTGCGGTCTCTTTGATTCTGGCAGTTGTAGACCGTTTCTTAGGGCGTCCCTGAATATCTTGTGGACCTTTTCCCTCTTGAAGGAATAGACCTTTTCCAGCTTCTCTTTCAGAGGCGATCCCCCCCCCGGCGTATGTATCGGAGGGACTGGAGGCTGATTGCGGCCGTTTTTCACGAAGGCGCTCCGCTGTTAGGTTGAAGAGGATATCAGTTGGCTGCCTCCGGGTATCAATCCCTGGCTCATGAACCAAAATTTGACCCTGCTGTAATTACAATCGGGCGACTTGGGTCGCGAGATCTGCCACGACGTTTGCCAGCTCGTCGACTTTGGAATAGACCTCGGCCATCTTCTCATCCCTGTCCTGAAATTGCCTTTGAAGCCATTAGAATAATGCTTGTTCTGTAGTTCCGTCTATGAAAACCAGGTAATCTTTATTGCCTGAGCTCAATTCCGCAGGAACCATGGGCTCTTTTGGCTTATCGGCCAGAGCGAGCTCTTCGTCATTTAGACCGAGTTGACGTTGGGTAGCGTCCACCGCATCATCACCCTAGCTGTGAAGCATAGGAGGGTTAGTTCCTTCATGTCCGACCATGTAGACAATGTGGACCGCGTGTCCAGACGTCTCTTTATCTTTGGCGGGATAACCCTGTTCTTGGAGCCCCATGAAGCTCAGCCTAGGATGAGCCCTAGCCCTTTTGGTGGCTCTGTATCTGAGCCTTTTCTGTCTTGGCTTCTTAATTTTGAGGGCTTGGCGGGCATCCGTTATCCGGGAAGCCATTGTGAGTCGATCAGCGGGGAGCTTAGAGAAGACACCCGATCGAGCAGTTGTTAGGGGCACCGCCAGAGCTTGCTCGAGATGCGTTGTAGCTTTGTTGGTGTCGATGGCCTTGCCCCCAGCTGGGGCCAAGGAAAGTCGTTCATACACCGACTTGCGTTTGAGTTGGGGTGCCTTCGAGACCACCATATTTAGCCTCTTGCCTTTCGAGACCGGTTTGTCTGCCACCGGGGCTTGAGGAGCTGGGATGGCGCCAACTGGCATGAACACAATAGAGCCGAATGGTGGCAGCGGCTCCTCCCATTGTCGCCCGAGACTGGCCGGAAGGATCGTCCTGGAGTCTATCTTCATCGTGTAGGAGACGGGAGCTGAGTTCATCATCGAAGACATCGTTGAAAGGTGATTGCTTTGAAAATCTGCATGAAAGAGCATTATTTTAGTATAAATACTGGTATGTACATTGACTGAGCTCGCATGAATGTTTAACCCGAAATATGGGAGGAGAGATTGGTCCCACCGGGCGTGCCAGAATCTGTAGGGTGTTTTTCGTCACCCCATTGAGATGGGAATACACGCGCTTGTCAGGCGTACTACAGATTCCCCCTGCCTAGGGTAGGCCGGGGTTTATTGATTGTGGGGATTCGAATCTCCGGCAGCCGCGGACTAAACTGCCGTTAATTACCCCTCGCATTTGGAGCGAAGGAACCTCCGATTGACGGGTTAAACTGGTCATGCGAACTCAATATGCAGTGCGTTGGTGCGTGTGTTGTATTTTGAAAGGGGGGTTTTGGATATATTGGGAGCCACGCAGAGTTTTTACGGGGGTCCCGCTACCCGGATAGCGGGCTGGAGGTCAAGGGTGCTAGCAGCCCCCTTGCGGGGTGCGGGGCAGCGCCCCGTTAGAAATTTTTTTCTAACAGGGACAGTGTCGTGGAGTATGTGTGTATGTACATATGTATACATATGTATAGATATACATGTATATATATAAAAAGAGGAAAAGACATCCAAATGATGCGTGGGGCAGCACCTCAGGCGCTGTGCGCCTAGGTGCTGTGCGCTCAGGCGCTGTGCGCCTAGGTGCTGTGCGCTCAGGCGCTAGAGTGCCACGTGTCGGCACGTGGGCGATCTGCGCTTGAGCGTTGGGCGCTTGAGCGCAAGCGCGCCACGTGTCGGCACCGAGAGGACTTGCGCTTGAGCGCTTGCGCTTGAGCATAAGCGTGCCACGTGTCGGCACGGGGGAAACTTGCGCTCGAGCGCTTGCGCTTGAGCGCAAGTGCGCCACGTGTCGGCACGTAGGCGCTCTGCGCTCGAGCACTGAGCGCTTAAGCGCAAGCGCGCCACGTGTCGGCACGCGAACGCTCTGCGCTTGAGCGCCGGCGAGAAAAGGAGGCTTTTAGCCTAAGAAACAGAAGCTATGCTTCAGAAAGGAAATATTTATTATGTATATATGTATGGAGTTAAACTCCTAGGATGTTTTGAAGCTGATGAAGGGGGGTTCTTCTTCTTCCTCCTGTTGTTTGGCCGGATCTTGAAGATCAAGAGATGTGAGATCTCAAAAATCTCTCCTTTTTGAGATCTGATGGGAGATCTGAGTTCCCCTTCGCGGGTTTTGTGGTGGAAAACTACTTAGTTTTGGAAAAGGAAGAGTAAAACTCTTGATTTAATTCAAAAGATATGAGAAGGTTTAGAACCTTGGAGAAGGAGCAGGAGGCACAAAGAACCCTAGTTTTTGGGGGAATGAAATGTGTATCTTTCTTTTATTCATCATCATGTTGCCTTATATAGGCTTACATATTTACATATAGCCCCTTGGGCTTTGCAAAATGGCGTTTTGCCCATCCCATGGCTCATGTGTCATTTCTTTTTGCACATAAGCCATGGGCTTACAAAAATTTGGCTTTATGCCCATTTTGTTCACATTCATGCATAAAAAATTACATAAAAATTATTTATTACATGATTTCATTTTGGCATGTGGGAAGGCCGGCCGCTTCATGTTCGGACTCGACCTGGGCATGGGCCCACTTGATCTGGGCTTGGGCCCACTTGGCTTGGGGTTGACCATGACCTTGACTTGGTCAACCGGGGTGCAATTTTCGACTTCAACACCCACTTCCTATTTCTTCATCCTCTACCACTTGCCAAGTAGTATAGGGTGTTCTCTTCACAAAGTTTTCCACCAAGTGAAGGAATAGCTTGAGTTTGAGTCTCCCCGACGTAGATCATCTTCGGCCTCGAAGTCAATGACCTAGCCCGATCATTTCTCCGACGAAACCATCGCTAGAGTCCGGGATCTCGATGATCGCAGCGGAGGGACGTCAACACGGAGCTAAAGAAGTGGAGGACCGGATCTACAAAGGTTGTATTTCCATTCACTTAGTAGCAAAGTAGTTTGCTAGTTTTTCTTTTCGCCTAATCTCTAGTTAACGATCAAATTTAGGGTTTCTCGGCACCGGAAAATTTTAATTTGGCATGGTTGATGTCTTGTGGAACCTCTTAAGTGTGCCTAGTAACCCTGCAGTGGTATCAGAGCCAAGCTAGAGCTTTAGGCGAAGTGTAGACGGTATTAGAAATCCGATCGAACCTCGAAACCCTAACTCAAATCCTTCTCTGTACATTTTTTGAAAATGTTGTTTTTTCCAAATTAAAAATATGCAGAAAAATTAGCAGGCTTTTTTAAGAGTTACTGTGCAAAACGAGTGCCTAATTCGATTAAGGCGCCGCGGAAACGCGGCACAAGCATGGCTCGTGCGGCGGTTCCGCGGCCGTACAGTCACATTGTTAATTTATTTTTGCACAGTAACTTCCTTATTAGTTTACCGAATCTTCTGGAAATTTTTAATGTATACTCAAGTGTTGAGTTTTCTGGGTTGTATTGGGAGTTCGACGATTCGATCGGAATCTTTAACTTTGTCTGTGTTTTCCCGGATAATTTTTGAATATGTTAAAAAGTTCGACCGGATATAAATACCCAATTTTTTCCCCTGCCGGAAAATTTCCAAGTGTTGGATCTTTCCATAGTTTAAAGACGTTCTAAGTAGTGCAAGTAACGCGATGGACCCTCTAGAAGACAACAAACCTTAACTCGATTATGTGACCGTCTTGAACTGCCCTTTGAACATTAGGGTTTGGGGCAGTACGGCGTGCCACATGTGAGGCGTTGGCTTGACCCTTCTACGGCTGGACCGTTGCTACTGTGGCATGAAATGGATGTTTTTGAACTTATTTCAAGAGTTGAGCTGTTTCGGGAAAACTTGGGTGTTTGATTGTTCGATCGGAAAGTTTAACATTTTCTATTTATCTGGAATGTGATACAATATCTGGAATCCACAAGTAGTTATGAGATAACTGATTTGGATGTTATAAACATAGCACTTTAGTCTCACTTGATCGGTTGCCACGGAATTTTGATGTGATCAAAAGTCCGTCGCAATCACGTAGCATACGCGGATGCTCGCCGGGTAAACTTAATAGATAGCCACGCCCCATAGCCCCGACCACGTGACTGTAGGAGAACCCCGTCGCCGAAAGCATCCGTTCGGGTGCTCGCGGCAGCGGTGTTCCGCCTTAGTGCACTTCGTCGACGGGATCGGGGGTGCGGCTGCCTACTAAAGTTTGCGAAGAGAATTCGATCAAAATGCCGGGAATCTTGTTGAATTGCCCGACTAGATATTGAAAAGTGTTTTTGATATTGAGACTAAAATGCAGGGTTTATAATTGTTAGGCATGTGATGTCTAAGGAATTCATTTGATTAGGCATGTGATGTCTAATAAGGTTGCGGATTTCAACTGTTGTAGTTTTACACTTTCTTTTCTGTGACCGTAAGTGTAATATGTGATATCGCCGGTTTCGTTGCTATATGTCAACGACAATTGGGATGCGCACATTTACTTACGTTGATGACATGTGATGTTATGTATTGCTGGATATGTTATATTGGATCGTCGCGTTTTGAATAGCCGGGGATTTTATGTGAGATGAGTGTTTTTCATTTTCATTCATGTAAAATTAATTGTATGTAATATTCTTTTATTGGGGCACTTCCAGGTTGCGGAAGATGCCACCGTTGTATATTATTTACTTTTCCGCACTAGGATAGACCTAAGGAGGGGAGCACAAGTAACCGGGTTCTAGAGTCCAGTGGGAGACCAACTCGAGGAGTCAAGTCCGGGTCTCCTAACTCTAGAATTGGTAGGGTTGCTTGCCGCTCTCGTAGGAGTCTAGGAGTGTGGGTTTGGCTATTCATCGCGACCGTGGAATCCGTGTTTTATACAGGCTCGTATTGAAAACACGGACGTCCTGGTATATCCAATATTTCATATATTTCTTCTGCTGCGATATCTGTGATGTGATCATTTGATATGTGATGATAGATACGGTATATGATATATATGATATATTATATAGACGTTACTTATGTTTTGCACTCGCGCTAGCCCTGCCCCGCTCTGTTGTTAGTTACCTAACCTAACAGTGCACGAGGGGACATCGAGGCGAATGCGAATGGCATAAGTGTACATCGTATTTATCTGTGATGTTTAGGTGAATTAAATGATGGGACTTCATTAATGAGATTAATAAAATAAAAGAAACCTAATGATGTTGTGGAATCGAATTTTCAAAAACAGGTAGCTACGGTTCTTGCTTTGCATCGTGGTGTTCCTTGTAGAACATCCCGCACCTTATTCGATAAGGAAAGGACCGAGATCCCTTCATCGGGAGTGACTCCTTTAGCAATAACTGGCAGATACTACAACCCTCGGTTTGTCTTTTGATTGCTTATATAGTTTTTGCTTTGCACAGCGGTATATATGATATATCCTGCACCTTATTCGATGAGGAAAGGGCCGACGATCCCTTCACCGGGAGTGACCCCTTTAGCAAAACTAGAAAAGCCTAAAAAACACTCCATTTCAAAATCATTTGATTCTACAACGATATCAAGTTCATTAAGCAATAGGTTTTTAGAAAAACCTGTCGTAGCCCTCCGTCATTTCAGATAAGTACTAGTTAGTATTCGTGCTACGTTTGTTGACTATGTTAAGGCGTAGTGTGCGGTAGCTAATTAGTGCTTATCTGTATAAGCATATGATGCGATTGGATTAGGGTAGTCGTGCGACTTTGTTGACTATGTTAAGGGTCGTGCGGGTGGGTTTAATTCAATCGGGAAATGACAAGTTGAACTTGACTAGCACTTTTGATTTGTTGACTATGTTAAGGTCATATAGCTGTTAGGGGCAAAATATTATCGGGAATTTCAAGTATTGAAATTTGCAATGAGATTGCATACCTTCTATGAGATAGTTGGATCCCGATACCTGCTGCGAGTAAGAGTTACTACTGGGAGAGTTTTACACATTACAATTAGCCGATCAAGTAGGGGTCTAGAAAGGTGTCAACGGGGTTACGCCTCTGGGAAAACGAGGTTTACATTAATTAGGTTCGTGCGAAAGCACGGGGGACCTCTCTCAAAGTACCGACACTGGCCTGGCTGAAAGATTGGCGAACTTGTAGGGTGTAATTAATCCCGGCTAGTCTTTCCTTTTAGGGTTTGAAGGAAGATTTGATAAAAACAGTGGGAGCCATCCTGATTAGATAAAATAATAACCATTCTGATCTTGCAAGATCATACGCTGAGTGTTTTCTTCTCTCTCTCTCTCCAGGTAGCGACCTTGTCACGCCTTAATCAAGATAATAAAACAGATGTATTGACCGAACCCGCTTGTTATACTGAGCTGGGGAACGTTGGTCCCGCTCCAACTTATAATTGTTATAAGACAGAGCAGGAAATTGGGGATTACCAGAATTCCCGTGGCGCCCAAACGAAGAGAGTGCATGTTGATGCATCATCTTCGGGTGTGTTCATTACAGAGAACTGTTTCTCAATGTCCTTTACGTCCTAGGTATATGATACCAGATCAGGATCCCATATATGTAATAAATTACATGGGCTACAGACAGGTAGAGAACTGAGAACAGGTGATAAGTTTCATGAGACAGAAAACGGTGCAAGTGTTGCTGCCAGGTCTGTTGGTCACTGTCACCCTGTATTACCAGAATACATTGATTCTGAACAAATGTTATTAGATACCGAACCTGATATACAAAATCATATCAGTCTCTTTATTTAGATAAAGAAGGATATAATTTTGTATTGTTGGATAATGTTTTGAACATTTCCTAAATCAAGAGTTGATCGGTTCAGGTACGTTATCTAAAAGCATTAACGTTCTAAATCAAACTACAGTTCTTAGTATATAGAACACACAAAAGAGGAAGAGTTCAGAAATGAACAAATCCTTCTTGAGGCATTGTAGACTAGGTCATATCAATGCGACCGGACTAGCTGAAGTTACATTAAGATGCATATTTAAATTAGTTTGAATTTACATCTTGTGAAACTTGCCAGTCATGTCATAGAGATAAGATGACCATAGCTCTGTTTATTGGAAACAGAGAAAGAGTTAGTGAACTCTTGGGATGATACATGTTGATGTATGAAGGTCCCCTGTCTACACATGCCAAGACCGGTTCTTTGTACTTCATTACATTCTCTGACGATCTCTCAAGATTCAGACATATGTTCCTATTGAAACACAAGTCCGAACCTTTTGAGATATTCACAGAATATAAGTTGGAAGTAGAGAACCAAAACGGGTATAAGTATTATGTCCTATGATGTGATCGAGGAGGAGAATATTTGAGCACGGGATTCCTGGACTATTTTAAAGAAGAATGAGATTCTTTCTCAGCATTACTCCTCCGTATACACCACAGCACGATGGTATATCGGGGTGGAGCAATATCACACTATTGGATATGGTGTGCTCTATGATGAGTACTACTGAGTTTCCTATTTCCTTTTAGGGAGTTATGCACTTATGAAGTTGCATACCTATTGAATAGGGTTCCGATCAAATCAGCTGTCTACCATTTCATATGAGATATAGAAAAGGAAGAGCCCATCTCTTAAGTCAGTTAAGATTTGGGGTTGTCCGGCCTATGTCTAAAAGGCAAAATCCAGACAAGCTCGAGGCAAAGTCAACTCTGTAGAAGTTTGTTGGATATCCCAGGCATACGCAAGGGAATATCTTCTACCTAACCGAGGAACAAAAGATGTTTTGTTACTCAGCATGCCATCTTTGTGAAAGGGAATTTCTTGTGAAGAAATTAGTGGTCATGAGGTAGAACTGGAAAGAGTTCCAGCTATACAAACTGCAGCTGATGATTTGGTAGAACCAAAGGATTCAATAGAAACCAACGAACCTCAACCTCTCCGCCGATCTAGTAGCTTTCCTCACCCACCTGAGAGATACTTCGGTTTCTCTATGACAGTGGGAGCAAGGATTGCATCATGAGATGATGACCCAACTAGTTTCGGGCTGGCCATCAGAAGTAGGACTCTGTAAGAATGGCTGGATGCTTATCGATCTGAGATGGAATCCTTATACACCAACAAAGTATGGACTTTGGTTGCTTTATCTGAAGGGTTAAATCCCCATCAGGAGCAAGTATATCTTGAGAAGATTACTTGGTGTACATGGAAAGGTTGAGACTTTCAAAACTAGACTTGTTAAAGGTTTGCATCATAGACCAGTTGTGGCTAATGATTAAACCTTTTCTGGGGCCTATGCTTAAGTCCATCTAAATCCTACTTGCTATGGCTACATACCATAACTACGATATCTGGCGGTTGGGTGTCTTGACTGCTTTTCTAAATGATGATTTGGAAGAAAGCGTCTATAAGTACACAGCCAGAGGGCTTCGCAGACAGTGGGAGCAGCGGAAACGTATGCAAGATGTTTTATGTGATAAAGCAGGTATCGCGGAGTTAGAACATCTGTTTTGATGAGATTAGTCAAAGAGTTTGACTTCATCAAAATGCTAGATGAACCTTGTATATACAAAAAGGTAGTAGAGAGTGTGATGGTGATCCTCGTAGAGTACGTGGATAACATACTCTTGATAGGGAAGGAGTTTCCTATGCTACGCTCGGTCAATCTCCGCTTATCACAAGGATTCTCCATATAAGATCAAAGTGATACCTACTAAATCCTGGGTTTTGGATCTATGAGATAGATCTAATTGGATGTTAGGATACTCACTAGTTGTAATGAGATGGTATCAATTGATCCTGGGGAGAATCACTGGAAAGGTTCCAGGGTGATAAGGATGACTGAATGTCAGTCACAGGCATTGTCTTTACCCTCAGTAAAGGGACGGTATGTTGGAAGAGTTCCAAGCTAGATACCGTGGCATACTAGACGATTAAAGGCAAGATACATCGTTACCAAAGATGCTACCAAAGAGGAATTCTGGGTGTATATTAGTTCATGAGATGAACTTCGTTCCTCCCATTGTGTGACAATGGAGTTGTGGGTTATGCCTAGGAACGCCCGTCCCATCAGTGATCCAGACATATTCTTAGGCAGTATCACCTGATCGTGGAGATGGTTGATCTCCAGGGGATCGAGGTTAGGAGAGTAGACTCAGAGGACAACACGGCGGATCCACTCACAAAGGCCTTTTCCCAGAGAGAGACTATTATGGGATGGTTGAGTATGAGATACTACAACCACTGCTATCAGATGGCCCTAGTGTAAGTGGGAGATTGTTAGTTATATGTATGCCCTAGAGGCCATTACTATACATAGGATGTATATTGTAGTGGATGCTTGGACATATATAGGGATGACTTTCTTGCTCGATATGATAGTATGTATCTGGTTACTCTTTACTTTAACGTGTACACTGATTGTCTCTCTGTTACATATTGGTAAAGCCCTTAGGATGTGTACTTGACTACCTGGACTATGATGCGGATCATACTAGTGGGGACGTGGTAGTCCATAAGTACATCCTTCAAAGTCCCTAGTCGTGGGTGTATCGAGACGGGGCATCGATATACCAGAGAAGACTAGCGTATAGCTTCTCGACCCATACAGATGGGCGATGGATGATCCCATATCCATTGGTGTTTGACATCAGAGATGATATACGGGTGCTCAGTGAAGACTGGGTACACTGGACGGACTCGCCGAGAACTCCCATATGGTATTATACCTTACGTCAGATGGCAGTTCTCTGGTGACACTGGTACAGGTTAGTCTGTAGACCCGAGATCGTCATAGAGTCTTGTGTGATTCCCACTGTGCTTTGATTTCCATCATACCACGTCCAAGATGTTAGTTATGTATATGCCCTAGAGGCCATTGTTGTACATATGATGTATATTATGATGGATGCTTGGATATATACAGAGAGGACTTTCTTGCTCGTCATGATAGTATGCTATTTGGTTTCACTTTATCTTAACATGTTGACTTGTATTGGTTTACTATCTTTCTCTCACATGTTGATAAAGCCCTTAGGATCTGTACTCGACTACTGGGATTATGATGAGATCATACTAGTGGGGCCACGGTAATCGATGAGTACATCCTATAAATGTTCGTAGTCGAGGGTATATCGAGACGGGGCATCGATACACCAGAGTAGACTAGCGTATACGCATCTTGACCCATATGATGGGCGATGGATGATCCCATATCCATTGATATTTGACATCAGAGATGGTGTACGGGTGTTCAGTGGAGACTGGGTACACTGGACGGACTCGCCGAGAACTCCCAGATGGTGATATACCACACGTCAGATGGCAGTTCTCTGGTGACACTGGTACAGGGCAGTCTATAGACCCGAGATCGTCATAGAGTCTTGTGTGATTCCCACTGTGCTTTGATTTCCACCTTACCATGTCCAAAAAGGCATGCAAAACGGTGGCTTTTGGGTACAGTCCCGAATCACATGGAGGCAATGAGCGATAGGAGGGAATTCTTCTCTCCCGGTATAGGGAGTTGATGTTGTGCTGTGTTCGATTGGCTATAACTGGAAGTCCTTGGCCAGGGCTGATATAGAGATATACTGGTAAGTGTTACTAGTAGTTTCTCGACCTGTTATGAGCCTCACATCGACACGACTTATCGGTTACTGGGGTCTGACGTATACCACCCTTAGACTTGATATGCGACATATCAGACGAACAGACCGGACTGTACGGGAGTGTTACTGATTGGATTCACAGGAGAACAGACAGGCTAGCTTGTTGATCTTCTGATCGCTCAATACCTGGGTGGCTGTTACGTTTAGCTGACCGCTTGCAGCTTGTGGGTGTTTGATATGATCATCACCTGCTACCGGCGTATTGACAATTCTTTAGAGTCCTACACAGAGGTTTCTTGGCTCAGGCAAAACGGAGTAGAGGCACATATGTGATATGTGCAGGACCGAGGATAATGCGATATGAGATACCGTATTATATTCTCGCGATATTTAGATATGAATCGGGACATCGGATCAAGTGTAGATTCGATGAATCGGTACATGATATATTAGTCGGTTATATTCGATGTAGCCGGATCGTTGGATCAAGTGTTGATTCGATGATTTAATGTATAATGATATATATGATATATTGTATTACATTATCTAATATTGGCTCGCTTTATTATTTCATTTTCTCACCGGATTAATACATTGATATATATGCGATATATGTTAATTATATTATTTTCTTTTGTTGCAAATATATAATATATATGTGATATATATTATTGTGACATGATATGATTTATTATAAAACATGTTTAAGGATGATAAAAAAGGGATTAGGGTTTGATTAGGGTTAGCTTCTTCTTGTTCATTCTAGAAGGATTTTATTTTGTCTTGGTTAAGATATTATAGTTGATACTTATCATTAACCTAACTAAACCCTAACTCTAGTTTATTCTCTACAATTTTTAACCTCTCATCCTTGACCATGGTTCTATGATCAATCATATACTTTTGACTACTATTCAACACAAAAGGATTATTCTTTTCATTCTTCATCTTCTTCTCTCTTGAGTTTTGAGAGAGAGCTCACTAGAAAATCCTTTTGTGATGATTTATTGTGAGAAAGTGAATTAAAAAGATAGCATAAATACTACTCCATCATCCTCATCTAATCTAGCCCATTAGATTAGGGTGTTCATCTCTTTAGAGTGAGAAAGCTTGGGTTATAGCAACTTCGACGTAGATCATCAGAGAATCGGAACACTTCAAGCTAGCATGGATCGTTCGAGTTGTGGAGCCTCTCTTGAGTCCGGGAGATCGTGGATCGCGGCGAAGGGACTTCTACTAGGAGCTTGTGAAGCGAAGGAGCGGACTACAAAGGTTGTAATCCCTCACACTTAGCTTTAAAGATGTTATCTTGCATGCTAAGCCCTAATAATCTAGCAAAGATCCCGTCTTTGGGTTGTTCGGCACATGTAAAATTTTATTCGGGCATGTTTGATGCTTTATAAACCTTCACAAGTGTGCCTAGGAACCCTACACAAGAGGGCGTGCAAAAAGGTGGTTTTTGGGTACAGTCCCGAGTCACATGGAGGCAATGAGCGATAAGAGGGGTTTCGTCTCTCCCGGTATAGGGAGTTGATGTTGCGCAGTGCTCGTTTGGCTATAACAGGAAGTCCTTGGCCAAGGCTGTTTTAGGGATTTACTGGTAAGTGTTACCAGTAGTTTCTCGACCCGTTATGAGCCTCATATCGACACGACTTATCGAGTTATTGGGGTCTGATATGCGAGATATGCGACATATCAGACGAACAGACCGGACTGTACGGTAGTGTTACTGATTAGATTCACAGGAGTGTGAGAGGGCTTGCTCGTTGATCTTCTGATCGCTCAATACCCGGGTGGCCGTTACGTTTAGCAGACCGCTTGTGGCTTGTGGGTGTTTGATATGATCATCACCTACTGCCGGCGTATTGACGAGTCTTTAGAGTCCTACACAGGGGTTTCTTGGCTCAAGCGAAACGAAATAGGAACGCATATGAGATATGTGCGGGACCAAGAATAATACCAGTATGTGATACTGTATTCTATTCTCGCGATTTATGACATTGATCGGTTGTATGCGATATAGCCGGGTTATCGGATCAAGTGTTGATTCGATAAGTTGTTACTATTGATATTAGTCGATTATATGCGATATGACCGGATTGTTAAATCATGTGTTGATTTAATGATTTAATGTATAATTATATATTTGATATATTACTTTACATTAACTAGTATTGGTTCACTTAAGATTGATTTTCTCACTTGAATGTGCACATTGTTTATATGTGATATATGCAAGTGTACATGTTTGTATCATGCTTGATGATACAAACAAGTTGTGTGTATGAGACTTGAACCAAATCAAGGTTAGATTAGGGTTTACTATTTTCCTAAGCATATAACAAAAGAGTGTGACTTTGGTCAAAGTTATCAAGCTTCATGAAGCTTGATAAACATTGACAAAATCAACTCTTTTGTCATATGTTTAAAGATATTAGTTAACCCAACCTTTAACCTAATGGTTTGGTTAAATCTCTACATGAGTTAAGCATGAGGGATTAACTCAACCATGGTGCCATTATTTATTTGATAAGTTTCATTTTGGATAATGATTCATATCATTCTTTTCTTCTTCTTCATCTTCATCAAGCTCACAAAAGCTTGAGAGCTCCAATGATGCCATGAGAAAAAGAGTGAGAAATCTAATTCTAAAGTGAACTCACTTCCTATTTCTTCATCCTCTACCACTTGCCAAGTAGTATAGGGTGTTCTCTTCATAAAGTTTTCCACCAAGTGAAGGAATACCTTGAGTTTGAGTCTCCCCGACGTAGATCATCTTCGGCCTCGAAGTCAATGACCTAGCCCGATCATTTCTCCGACGAAATCATCGCTAGAGTCCGGGATCCCGAATGATCGCAGCGGAGGGACGTCAACACGGAGCTAAAGAAGTGGAGGACCGGATCTATAAAGGTTGTATTTCCATTCACTTAGTAGCAAAGTAGTTTGCTAGTTTTTCTTTTCGCCTAATCTCTAGTTAACGATCAAGTTTAGGGTTTCTCGGCACCGGAAAATTTTAATTTGTCATGGTTGATGCCTTGTGGAACCTCTTGAGTGTGCCTAGTAACCCTACACATATAACTCAGTGCACATGTTTGATTTCTAAGACTTTTCATTTTTACGTGTATTGCACGTGTAAACTTTTGGGCTTTTAAAATATTTAAAAGAAAAATCAGCAAAAATAATATGTGGCTAAGGGGATTCGAACATAGGGGCTACATCACAGCAGTGCAAGGCTTTACCAATGAGCTACAAGTGTTTTCTTGCTGTTTTTAAACAACTTAAATTTATAGCTTGTGCTCAGGATTTATAAATACTCCATTTATACATTAACTCTAAAAATTTTATGTACATTATAAACAGAGTCGTTACATTCTACCCTCCTTACAAAAATTTCGTCCTCGAAATTTACAATTTATTACTAACAAGTGAGGGTATCTTGCACGTATGTCGTCTTCTCTTTCTCACGTTGATTCTCCTGGTGAGTCTTTTCTCCACATCACTCGAACCATGTTTACTTTCTTGTTCCAAAGTGACTTCACCTTTCTGTCCAGGATTTCAATGGGTTATTGCTCACAAGATAGGTCCATCTGTACAGTGAGCTCGGAGTGATCAAGAATGTGACTGGGTCACTCACATACCTTCTGAGTTCGGATATGTGGAACATATTATGCACTCCTTCCAATGAAGGTGGAAGTGACAAGCGATAAGCCACTTCTCCGACTCGTTCTAGTATGTCGAACGGTCCAATGAATCTCGGACTTAGCTTACCCTGCTTTCTGAAGTGAATCACTCCACGATTTTGAGAAATCTTCAGAAAGACATGATCTCCTGGTTGGAACTCCAAGTGACGGTGCTTTGCATCAGCTCAGTGCTTCTGTCGATATTGGGTTATGCGCATTCTTTCCCTGATAATGCGAACTACATCTACAGTTGCTACTATCATCTTAGGTCCAAGGAGTTCTCTATCTCCGATGTCGTCCCAACTTAATGATGATCGACACTTCCTTCCATAGAGCGCTGCAAAGAGTGCCATTCCAATACTCGCTTGGTTGCTGTTTTGTATGAAAACTCCACAAGATGTTGGTGATCTTCCCACGATCCTCCAAAGTCTAACATACACGCTCTTAGCATATCTTCAAGAATCTGAATCGTTCGCTCAGACTGACCATCTATTTATGGATGATAAGCTGTGCTAAAGTTCAGACTCGTTCCCAAGCTAGTTTGCAGACTCTGCCAAAACTGTGATCGGAATCTGGTGTCACGATCGGAGATAATGCAAACCGGTACTCCATGTAATCTCACGATCTCCTGTATGAGTTTATGGGTATCAGAGAAAGTACACTATGAAAAGCTTAAATCTTACTTAGATTCATACCTCCATGTATTTCTTTACTAGTGTCTCGGTAGATTGGCTAACTCGAAAGAGAATAAAGTGAGCCGACTTTGTGAGTCGATCCACAATAACCCATACCGCATCGTTACCTTTCGTGCTGCGAGGAAGTGCAGTCACGAAGTCCATGTTAATGTGTTTCCACTTCCATTCTGGGATAGATAATGGTTGAAGCAAACCAGCAGTCCTGTGATGTTCAGCTTTTACTTGCTGATATACCAAACATTTAGCGACACTTCTGGCTACTTCACGCTTCATTCCATGCCACAAGTAATGTTGACGTAGATCTTTGTACATCTTTGTACCACCAGGGTGTACTGAGTATGGGGAGCTGTGAGCTTCTTTCATCAACTCTTCCTGAACAGGACCTTGTGGTACACACAATCTATTGCCGTATCTCAAAGATCCATCTTCATGAATGATGAAGTCTGTTCGAAGTCCACTTTCTACTTGTTCTCTGATCTTTTGCAACTTGGCATCACTTGCTTGAGCTGCTTTGATCTGATTAACAATTGTAGACTGAACTTGTAAGTTCATCAAACTTGAAGCGTTATCTGGCATGACCACTTCTATCTCCATCTGGTGCAAATCTTATTGTAGTTTCCACTGTGCGGTAAGATTCATTGATAGTGGTTGATGACTAAGTGCATCAGGTACTACATTCACCTTCCCTGGATGATATTGTAGGTTGATGTCAAAGTCCACCATAAGTTCTAACCATCTTCTCTACCGCATATTCAACTCTTTCTGAGTAAACACATACTTCAAACTTTTGTGGACTGTGTAGATATCTACCCGTTCTCCAAGAAGATAATGACGCCAAATCTTGAGAGCAAAGATAACGGCTGCCAACTCCAGATCATGCGTCGGATAGTTGCGCTCATGAACTTTCAGTTGTCTTAATACATAAGCTACAACTTTACCGTGCTAATGTAGAACACATCCTAATCCCTTACCGGATGCATCGCAATGTACTACGAAACCTCCAGATTGGTCTGGTATTACGAGAATAGGTGTTGATGTCAATCTTGACTTGAGTTCTATGAAAGCTTGTTCGCATGCTTCTGACCATACTAATTCTTCATCTTTACGCGTTAGCTTGGTCAGGGGTGTTGCAATCTTCGAAAATCCTTCAATAAATCTTCGGTAGTATCCCACTAATCCCAAGAAACTTCGAATGTCCTTCACTATCTTTGGTGTCGGCCATTCGCTTACTGCTTCTACTTTAGCTGGATCTACAGAGATTCCTTCACCTGAAACGATATATCCGAGAAATCCGACTTGTTCTAGCCAAAACTCGCACTTGCTGTACTTGGCATAGAGTTGATGCTGTCTCAAAGTCTCCAGGGCAATTCGTAAATGTTCAGCGTGCTCTTTCTGATTCTTTGAATATACCAGGATGTCATCGATGAATATGACAATGAACCTGTCTGGGTACTCTCGGAAAACTTGATTTATTAGGTTCATGAATATGGCTGGTGCATTGGTCACTCCAAATGGCATACCGAGAAACTCATAATGTCCATAGCGAGCCTTGAATGCCGTCTTCAGAATATCAGACTCTTTGACCTTCACCTGATGATAACCCGAACGAAGATCTAACTTTGAGAAAACGCAAGACCCACTTAGTTGATCGAACAGATCTTCGATTCGCGGTAATGGATACTTGTTCTTTATCGTGACTTCGTTCAAAGCTCTATAATCAATGCACATTCTGTATGAACCTTCCTTCTTCTTCACAAGAAAAACTGGAGATCCCCAACTTGAAGTGCTGGGAAGAATCCATCCTTTCTGCGGAAGTTCGTCCAGCTGAATACGGACCTCCTTCAAACCTTCAGGGCTTAACCGATATTGGTGCTTTGATCACCGGTTGTGCACCAGGTACTAAATCAATTCTGAATTCAAGAGCTCGATCGAGAGGCAAACCTGATATGTCTTCAGGAAATACATCGTCGAACTCTCGAACTACCTCTGGCTTATCTTCTCCTGCCTATAGAGTTGCAATCACTTCCTTCTTCGGTTTTGCTTTGTATGTGCTAGGCTCCAGGGTACGGTCTCCACTTTTGAAATAAAAGACCGAATTCTCTAGAATCTCGAACACTACCCTCCTTTGAAGACAGTCGATGGTAGTATAGAATGTTCCTAGCCAATCCATACCCAAAACTACATCGAAGTTCGGTATGTCCAGCACCTTGAAGTCAGCATAAAATTCTCTGCTGCAGACGACTACTGGACACAAGTCGTACCCTATTGTTGCCTTTAGAACGTTGTTCCTTGAACTGACATTCCAGTTGGATACGAGCGGTATGACTGGAACCGCATGAGTTCGGATGAACCGTTGTGACATAAAGCAATGAGATGCTCCAGTATCGAAGAATGCTAGTGTAGGAAGTAAAGCTACTAAGATCGTATCTAAGTTATGTGGGATATGTTTTAGGTTTAGGAAAAGATATATGGATGTAAATAAATTTGAAAGATGGAAAGTTAACGGTGATGACTTGGCCAGTGGCTTCAGCTTCTTCCACGGTCATTGTGAAAGCCTGTCGCCTAGGTACATTCCTCCTTGCCGGAAGAGCATTCCTCTGTCCGTTCCTCTGTCCCTGAGGCAGGTTCCTTTGTGCTTGATGGAACTAACGAGGAGGAGGTGCAGTAGGTCCACGAGGAGGTGGAGCTGGGAGAGCAAGACATGGTGCAGGTGCCTGAATAGCTGGCCGCTGCGGATAGATGATTGCTGGTATGGGTGCCTGATATTGATTGAGTCTTTGAGGAAAAGACCCAATATCATGTATAGATGAGCCACAGACTAAGCAGAGGCGATTAGCATGCCTACAATCCTTCGCCGGGTGTCCATTCCTTTTGCAATAAAAGCAGAAATCTGGACTGGGCCGGTTAAAAGGTACTCCCGGTCTCCTAGGTACAAAATATGGCCTTGAAGAGGCTCCTCCTGCCATCTGAGTGGCAGGGCGCTTCACACCGGCATAGTAAGATCTGCCCTTCTTCTTCACTGCTGCCTCGTATCGATGGGCAGCTTTCAGAGCTAGGTCATGGGTTGGGAAATCCCCTATAGCTAGAACAGCTTGGATTTCCTGGTCCAACCCTTATTGAAATCATCTGGCCCTAATCTCAGCAGTCGGAATAAGGTGTTCCGCGAACCTGTTACGGTCTTGTATTAGCTGTGCAGTATGTGATATTAGATAATCGAATATTAAGACATACCTTACCTGCTCAACATAGTGAACTCTGCATCATACTCATCCACTGATTTGCTCCACATAGAGCCTTGTTGTAAGTGGATGAATTGCTGCTCCATATCGAATCGAACAGTCTCTGGAAAATACTTCACGTCAAACATGTCACAAAAGGTCTTCCATTCATCGTCTGGGCAAGACGGCTTTCTTCCGCCTTCCACCATACTCGAGCGTTAACCATGAGTTGCATCTTCACAACCCTTACCCATGCAATGTCTGACACTTGTGCTGCTGCCAGATCGTTCTCAAATGATTGAGCCCATTCTTCAGCTTCCAAAGGGCTCTCTTTCCCAGAAAATTGCTTCGGATGAAGTGCACGGAATTGCTTCACTCTAGGTGCTTCCGCTTCTGGGCGGTTCATTAGTATGGTAGTCTGTTGTTGTTGTCCTTCCAAGAAGCTCTTAATTGCCTCGAGCAGTACCATCTGCTCGTTGATCGGAGCTGCAACGGTAGGCGTAAATGGAAGAGGTGGTGGTGTGGTGTTGCTGATCACGTTGGTGCTAGTATTGTTCGGGGAATCCATAACCTTGAAAAAAAAATAGGGTTAGGATAGATTCAAGAAATATGAAATATAAAGAATGTTTAGTTGCTGAGTCTTATAATTCTTGTGTTATATTGCTTAGGTTTCCATGCAGAACTGACTTGCATGGTAGGGTTCCATGCAGCACTGACCTGCATGGGCCGCCAACAAAACCTGTCGCGCCCCGCTTCTCAGAGTACGGTAAGGAGACTTGATGGGTTACGTGACGTATTTACTCAGAAGTAAACACGCTAAGCATAAATAAGCAATATTATGTAAAAGTACATAAGAAAGACATAAGATGTAAATGAACAGCAACTTTTTATTTATTAAACATCATTTACAATACAACTGGAAATGTAAATATAAGACTAAAAAGCAATGCCTAAACAATGGCATGAACTGAAAATAAAGTATATACAAGTGACTAGAGCTCTGGGTCTTCTGAGAACTGCTCCAAGTCGTCTGTGCTGGGCTCGATCTCCAGAGAATCAGATCCTCCTGACAACATTCCAAAGAAAGAATAGAAAAGGAATGTCGTCAGCGAACAATCGCTTGTAAGTCCCAAAGAAAGATAGAAATAGACTGAACAGGTAATGAGAATATAACTGGTATAATGTTGATAGTTATGTTAACGCAGTTGTTTGTTGCTTGCTACAGAATATGCCGGTGTATACGAGAGGAGTCCAGCTTACCGCGTGAACTATGGTATATGGATCACAAGGCCCTATTAAAACCCACGGGACAACGGCAACAGATGTTCAGGTTAGGTGTATTAAAGTGACCGTCTCGTGCCACTTTTAATACATTCCATACGAGTCTACCCCTTTAAAACCCCGTAATGTATTTTGTATTGATATGTATTGTTTTGTTTAATAGATGTAAGACTTGCCGAAACCATGATATCAGTAGTTCATGTAAACGGAAAGGATATAAACGGGTAGTCATGTAAACAATGGCAAATGTATATCCATGGTTCGGTCAAATCAATTCATGTTGATATAGATTGTATTCTGGTATAAATGGATTCATGTTGAATTAGAGTTATTCTTGAATTGTATTCAAGGATAGATTGATTTCAGATTAGACTGAGACTCTGACTGAGTTAGATACATTAAAACGAATTGAAGTCCTGAATTAGTTTTGGAGTTATCGGTAACTGCTGCATATGGACGGCAGGATTTGTGACTTTTTCCAAGACAATTATCGTATTGATAACCCCGTTTTAGTTGTCTGCCTTAAGTAGGCAAGCACCCAAATTCTCCGGCTCCGTGAGGCTCAAGAGAACTGATCCCGCTTAAACCTATATTTACTAGGGTCCTTATTGTAATTTAATAAAACTTAAGAGGGTTTAATGAAAAATAGTTTTGATATATTTTCAAAATACACCTCAAGTATTTAATTATCGTATTTAGGATTTTCATGGATGTAAATTTTAAAAGATGAAATATTCTAGTGGATATAAACCTAAATTAAATAGTATATGGTATTTTCATGTAATTTGATTTGTATTGATTTTTGATGGTATTTTCATGAACTTTTGTGATTCTTTTCTTTTGTTAGAAAACATGGAATATATTATATATTTAAAATAGATATTTTGGTAATATTTATATATATATATATATAATTATTAAAAATAGAATTTATTTATTAATAGAAATCACGTTTTCTTAGAAATTATAATAAAAATTCCATCGAGATCGTATGCTCCGTGAGGAGATCTGCATCCCGCCCTATTAGTCCGATGGATGTGCGATAACCCGCACCAACCAAATCGGATTTCCCAAAATGGGTTGTAAGGACATAATTGTATGGAATTTAATTAAAATGATCTTAAAGAAATACGGTTTTATTAGTTTAAGGTATTTTAATGTCAAAATTGTATTGTCCCCCAAAATATTGTTTCAACAGCCATCGTGATATGTCATGATGAGTGTTGTGATGAGGTAGGTCATTACCTCATGAATTTTCTAAAGGTAATACAAGTAAGCATGATAAAATATTTCGAAAGTAAGTATGTGGTATTAAACCGTAAAAGTGCAATAAACATGGTTTTACATGGAGTTTTATAGTGAAATTGGTTTCTAAATTTTAGTTAATGGTTAATAAGCAAGGTTTATTAATTTGGTTATGAGTTTCCTAAGAAAAATTGTCATTTTAAAGAAATTAGGTTTTAAAAGTCGGTTAACTCCACTTACCGACGTCATTTGAAAAGAGACTTGTTTAATAGAGAAGAGAGAAGAAAAAGTAGGGACTTACAGATTGAGAAGAGAGAGGGGAGGTAGAGGATGGGTTTGCAAGCGTCGTGGAGTCGCGGGATCGCCGGATTTGTCCCGAGTCGTCCCCGGAACTTGACTTTGAGCTAACTCCACTTGTACAACTTCTTCGACTTGGAAAATTTAGAGAGTTTTGGCAAAGGATTTCTGAATGAGGAGGGTTTGGGTATAGGGTGGTATTTATAGAAGAAATTTGTAGGGTTACTAGGCACTCTAATAAGGTTCTACAATGTATCAACCATGCTCGATTTAAATTATAGCCGTGCCGAACAACCCTAACCAAGATCTTTAAACTAGAGATTAGGCGAAACAAAGCATGTTAAACACTTTAACATCTAAGAGTTTGGGATTACAACCTTTGTAGTCCGGTCCTTCACTTCATAAGCTCCGGGTTGAGGTCCCTTCACTACGATCATCGATTTCCCGGACTCTAGAGAGGCTCCACGAAGAGAAAGATGCATGCTTGCTCCCGATCTTCGATAACAAAGATGATCTACCTTGAAGTTTCTTTAACACAAGCTCTCACTCACAAATGAAGTGAACACACTAATCTAAATGGCTAGGATAGATTAGGATGATGAAGTAGGATTTTAGCTCTCCTTTTTTTTATTTAACTCACTCAAAATCATCACTAAGCAAAAAGCTAGAAAGCTTTCAAGGAAGAAGAAGAAGAAGAATCAATTTACTTTGTGATGAATAATAAATTGTGATGAGGTTAGAATTGCAACCATGGGTTAAATATGATAACTTAACCCATGTAGAGACTTCACCATGGTCATGGGTTAGGTTGGATTAATAAATATCATCTAAAATATCTTTAACAAATATCTTTGTAAAAACAAAAAGCAAAGCTTCTAGAAACTTCTAGAAAAGCTTAACCCAAATCAAACCCTAACCATGTTTAATCTCCACTAATCATGTTGCATTAATAACCATATCATGTTACAATATTATATATCACATATATAATATTTATTGTAACAAAATAAAATAATACAATTAACATATATCGCATATATATCAATGTATTACCCGAGTGAGAAAAAGAATCTTTTAGTGAGCTTATATTAGTTAATGTAATTTAATATATCAAATATATAATTATACATTAAATTATCGAATCAACACTTGATCCGATAATCCGGCTATTTCACAAATAACCGACTAATATAATCTGTATCAGTTCATCAAATCAACACTTGATTCGATGACCCGGCTATATCTCATATACCCGGCCGATATCTCATATCATGAGAATCTAATACGGTATCACATACACGTATTGTTCTCGGTCCCGCACATATCATATATGTGCTCCTACTCCGTTTTGCCTGAACCAAGAAACCTCTGTGTACGACTCTAACAAATCGTCAATACGCCGGCAGTAGGTGATGATCATATCAAACACCCACAAGCTGCAAGCGGTCAGCTAAACGTAACAGCCACCCGGATATTGAGCAATCAGAAGATCAAAAAGCAAGCCTGTACATTCTCCTGCGAATCCAATCAGTAACACTCCTATACAGTCCGGTCTCTTCGTCTAATATGTCGCATATCTCGCCTAGGGGTGGTAAACGTCAGACCCCGGTAGCTTGATAAGTCGTGTCGATATGAGGTCTATAATAGTTCGAGAAACTACTGAAAACACTTACCAGTAAATCTCAGCAACCCTGGCCAAGGATTTCCAGTTATAACCAATCGAACACAGCATAACATCAACTCCCTATACCGTGAGAGACGAATCCCCTCCTATCGCTCATTGCCTCCATGTGATTCGGGACTGTACCCAAAAGCCACCTTTTTGCACGCCCTCTTAGAAGTGGTATGATGGAAATCAAAGAACGGTGGGAATCACATAAGACTCTATGACGATCTCGGGTCTACAGACTAACCTGTACCAGTGTCACCGGAGAACTGCCATCTGACGTGAGGTATAATACCATCTGGGAGTTCTTGGCGAGTCCGTCCAGTGTACCCAGTCTCTACTGAGCACCCATACACCATCCTTGATGTCAAACACCGATGGATATGGGATCATCTATCGCCCATCATATGGGTCAAGGTGCATATACGCTAGTCTACTCTGGTGTATCGATGCCCTGTCTCGATACACCCTCGACTAGGAACAGTTATAGGATGTACTCGTCGACTACCGTGGCCCCACTAGTATGATCTCATCATAGTCCCAGTAGTCGAGTATATATCCTAAGGGCTTTATCAACATGTATCAAAGAGACAATCAGAGTACATGTTAAGATAAAGTGCAACCAAATAGCATACTATCATATCGAGCAAGAAAGTCCTCCCTATATATGTCCAAGCATCCGTTACAATATACATCATATGTACAGTAATGGCCTCTAGGGCATACATATAACTAACAATCTCCCACTTGCACTAGGGTCATCTGTTGTGGTATCGCATACCCAACAATTAGTTGAGGTTGAAGTATCTCATACTCAACCATCCCATAAAAGTCTCTACTGGGAAAAAGGTCTTTGTGAGTGGATCCGCGCTGTTGTCCTCTTTGTCTACTCTCCTAACCTCGATCTCCCTGGAGATCAACCATCTCCATGATCAGGTGATACTGCCTAAGAATTATATCTGGATTTCAGATGGGACGGGGGTTCCTTGGCATAAGCCACAACTCCGTTATCACATAATGGTTGGAAGGAAGTTCATCTCATGAACTATTATCTATATCCAGACTGCCTCTTTGGTAGCATCCTTGGTAACGATATATCTTGCCTTTAATCGTCTAGTATGTCACGGTATGTACCCTGGAAATCTTCTAACATACCGTCCCTCCACTGAGGGTAAAGACAATTCCTGCGACTGACATACAGTCATCCTTATCACCCTGAAACCTTTCCAGTGATTCTCCCCAGGATCGATTGATACCATCTCACTACAACTAGTGATAATCCTAACATCCAATTAGATCTATCTCATAGATCCAAAACCCTGGATTTACTATCACCTTGATCCTATACGGAGAATCCTTGTGATAAGCGGAGATTGACCAAGCGTAGCATAGGAAACCCCTTCCCTATCAAGAGTATGTCATCCACGTACTCTACGAGGATCACCACCATACTCTCTACTACCTTTTTGTATATACAAGGTTCATCTACCATTTTGATGAAGTCAAACTCTTTGACTACCACATCAAAACAGACGTTCCAACTCCGCGATACCTGCTTTATCACATAAAACATCTTGCACACGTTTTCGCTGCTCCCACTTTCTACGAAGCCCTCTGGCTGTGTACTTATAGACGCTCTCTTCCAAAACATCATTTAGAAAAGCAGTCATGACACCCAACCACCAGATATCATAGTCATGGTATGTAGCCGTGGCAAGTAGGATCTGGATGGACTTAAACATAGCTTTGAAAGTCCCAACTTTTCCATGTACACCAAGTAAATCTTCTCAAGATATACTTGCTCCTGATGGGGATTTAACCCTTCAGATAAAGCAACTAAAGTCCATACTTTGTTGGTGTATAAGGATTCCATCTCAGATCGCTAAGCATCCAGCCATTCTTACAGAGTCCCACTCCTGATGGCCAGCTCGAAATTAGTTGGGTCATCATCTCATGATGCAATCCTCGCTCCCACTGTCATAGAGAAAACCGAAGCATCTCTCAGGTGGGTGAGGAACCCTACTAGATCGGCGGAGAGGCTGAGGTTCGTTAGAATCTATTGAATCCTTTGGTTCGACCAAATCATCTGCTGTAGTTTGTATAGCTGGAACTCCTTCCAGTTCTACCTCATGACCACTAATTTTTCCACAAGAAATTCCCTTTCACAAAGGTGGCATGTTGAGAAACAAAACATCTTTTGTTCCTCGGTTTGGTAGAAGATATTCCCTTGCGAATGCTTGGGATATCCAACAAACTTCCACAGAACTGACTTTGCCTCGAGCTTGTTCGGATTTTGCTTTTTAGACATAGGCCGGACAACCCCAAATCTCAATACACTTAAGAGATGGGCTTTTCCCATACCATATCACATATGGAGTGGTAGGCAACTGATTTGATTGGAACCCTATTCAATAGGTATGCAACTTCTCAAGTGCATAACTCCCAAAAGGAAATAGGGAACTCAGTAGTACTCATCATAGAGCACACCATATCACATAGGGTGCGATTGCTCCGCTCCGATACACCGACGTGTTGTGGTGTATACGGAGGAGTAATGCTGAGAGAGAATCTCATTCTCCTTTAGAATAGTCCAGGAATCCCGTGCTTAAGTATTCTCCTCCCTGATCTCATCAAAGGACATAATACTTATATCTGTTTTTGGTTCTCTACTTCTAACTTATATTCTGTGAATATCTCAAAAGGTTCAGACTTGTGTTTCAACAGGAACATATGTCCGAATCTTGAGAGATAATCAGTGAATGTAATGTAGTAAAAAGAACCGGTCTTGGCATGTGTAGACAGGGGACCTTAAATACATCATCATGTATCAATCCTAAGAGTTCACTAACTCTTTCTCTGTTTCCAATAAACAGAGCTGTGGTCATCTTATCTTTGTGACATGACCGTCAAGTTTCACAAGATGTAAATTCAAACAGATTTAAATATGCATCTAAATGTAACTTAGCTAGTCGGATCGCATTGATATGACCTAGTCTACAATGCCTCAAGAAGGATTCATTCATTTCTGAACTCTTCCTCTTGTGTGTGTTCTGTATACTAAGAACTGTGGTTTGATTTAGAACGTCTATGCTTTTAGATAACGTGCCTGAACCGATCAACTCTTGATATAGGAAATGTTCAAAATATTATCCAACAATACAAAATTATATCCTTCTTTACTAATAAAGAGACTGATATGATGTTGTATATCAGGTTCGGTATCTAATAACATTTGTTCGGAATCAATGTATTTGTTAATACAGGGTGATAACCACCAACATACTTGGCTGCAACACTTGCACCGTTTCTATCTCATGAAACTTATCACATGTTCTCAGTTCTCTACCTATCTGTAGCCCATGTAACAGATTACATATGCGGGATCCTAATCCAGTATCTCATACCCAGGACGTAAAGGATACTGAGAAACAGTTCTATGTAATGAACACACTCGAACAAGATGCATCAGCATGCACTTTCTTCGTTTGGGCGGCACGGGAATTCTGGTAATCCCCAATTTCCTGCTCTATCTTATAACAATTATAAGTTGGAGCGGGACCAACGTTCCCCAGCTCAGTATAACAAGTGGGTTCGGTCAATACATCCGTATTATTATCTTGATTAAGGCGTGATATGGTCGCTACCTGGAGAGAGAGAGAGAAGAAAACACTCAGCGTATGCACTTGCAAGATTAGATTGGTTATTAATATACCTAATCAGGATGTCTCCCACTGCTTTAGTCAAATCTTCCTTCAAACCCTAAAAGGAAAGACTAGCCGGGATTAATTACACCCTACAAGTTCGCCAATCTTTCAGCCAAGCCAGTGCCGGTACTTTGAGGGAGGTTCCCCGTGCTTTCGCACGGACCTAATTAAATTAAACCTCGGTTTCCCAGGGGCGTAACCCCGTTAACACCTTTCTAGATACCTACTTGATCGGCTAATTGTAATGTGTAAAACTCTCCCAGGAGTAACTCTTACTCGCAGCGGGTATCGGGATCCAACTATCTCATAGAAGGTATGCAATCTCATTGCAAATTTCAACACTTTGAAATTCCCTATAATATTTTACCCCTAGCGTGCTATGACCTTGACGCATGCCAAACAACCCATAGTCCGCTAGTCAAGTTCAACCCGTACATTTCTTGATTGAATTAAACCCACCCGCACGACCCTTGACGCATGCCAAACAACGCCGTACGAATACCCTAATCCAATCACATCGTATGCAAGCAGATAAGCACTAGTTAGTTACCGTACACTACGCCTTGACGAATGCCAAACTACCGCAGCACGAATACTAAGTAGTACTTATCTGAAATGACGGAGGGCTACGACAGGTTTTTAAGAAAACCGTTTGCGTAATAAACTTGATATCGTTATAGAATCGAGTGATTTTAAATGGAGTGTTTTTTAGGCCTTTTCTAGTTTTGCTAAAGAGGTCACTCCCGGTGAAGGGATCGTCGGCTCTTTCCTCATCGAATAAGGTGCAGGATATTTCACAAATACCACTATGCAAAGCAAAAACTATAGAAGCAATCAAAAGACAAACCGAGTATGCAGCATCTGCTAGTTTCGCTAAAGAGGTCACTCCCGGTGAAGGGATCTCGGCTCTTTCCTTATCGAATAAGGTGCTGGATGTTCTACAAGGAACACCGCTATGCAAAGCAAGAACTAGAGCTACCAGTTTTTAAACAAGTTTCTACAACATCTTTAGGTTTCTTTTATTTTATTAATCTCATTAATGAAGTCCCAATTTATTATGCTTCACAAGCATCAGATATGAAACGAAATCAACAATATATAATATTTATCTCATATATATAATATAAACATTCGTCTCAGGTATATGATCTCATCACAGAACATTGCAGCAGAAGAACATATATGAAATATTGGATAAACTAGGACGTCCGTGTTTTTAATACGAGCCTGTATAAAACACAGATTCCACGGTCGCGATGAATAGCCAAACCCACATCCCTAGACCTTTACGAGAGCGGAAAGTAACGTTGACAATTCTAGGGTTAGGAGACCCGGTCTCGACTCCTCGAGATGGCCTCCCACTGTACCCTAGAACCCGGTTACTTGTGCTCCCCTCCTTGGGTCTACCTAATGCGGAAAAGTAAATAATATACAATGGTGACATCATCCTCAGCCCGGAAGTGCCCCAATAAAAGAATATTACATACAAATGAATTTTACATGAATAAAAATGAAAACTCTCATCTCACATAAAACCCCCGGCTATTCAGTGTAGGGTTCCTAGGCACTCTAGTGAAGGTTCAAAAGGCATCAAACATGCCCGGATAAAAATTTAGACGTGCCGAACAACCCAAAGCCGGGATCTTTGCTAGATTATTAGGGTTTAACATGCATGAAGATAACTTTTATCTAAGTGTGAGGGATTACAACCTTTGTAGTCCGCTCCTTCACTTCACAAGCTCCGAGTAGAAGTCCCTTTGCCGCGATCCACGATCTCCCGGACTCATGAGAGGCTCCACGACTCGAACGATCCATGCTAGCTCGAAGTATTCCAAATCTCCGATGATCTACCTTGAAGTTGCTACGACTCAAGCTTTCTCACTCAAAAGAGAAGAACACACTAATCCCATGGGCTAGATGAGATGAGGATGAGAGAGTAGTAATTTTGCTTTCTTTTTAAATCATTTTCTCATTTTATTTCATCACTTAAGAAAAACTAGCAAGCTTTCTTCAAGAGAGAAGAAGAAGCTAATGGAAAATCAATAATGAGATTAAAAACCTTTTGTGATGAATAGAAAGAATATATGATTGAATTGTAAACCATGGTCAAGGATGAGTGGATGAGAATGTGTAGAGAAACAACTAGGGTTAGGGTTTGGTTAGGTTAAAAGAATGTGTCATTCTAAATATCTTAAGAATGACAAAAGAAGAAAGCTTCTAGAAGGAACTTGAAGCATCCAACCCTAATCAAACCTTAACCTCAATTAATCATCCTTAAACATGTTTAACAATTAATCATATCATGTCACAATAATATATATCACATATATATTATATATTTGCAACAAAAGAAAATAATACAATTAACATATATTGCATATATATCAATGTATCATCCACTGAGAAAATGAAATAATAAAGCGAGCCAATATTAGATAATGTAATAATATATCATATATATATTATTATACATTAAATCATCGAATCAACACTTGATCCGACGATCCGGCTATATCGAATATTGCCGACTAATATATCATGTACCGATTCATCGAATCAACACTTGATCCGATGACCCGGTTCAAATCTGAATATCGCGAGAATATAATACGGTATCTCATATCGCATTATTCTCGCTCCTGCGCATATCACATATGCGCTACTACTCCGTTTCGCCTGAGCCAAGAAACCTCTGTGTAGGACTCTAAAGAATCGTCAATACGCCGGTAGCAGGTGATGATCATATCAAACACCCACAAGCTGCAAGCGGTCAGCTAAACGTAACAGCCACCCAGGTATTGAGCGATCAGAAGATCAACAAGCTAGCCTGTGCGTTCTCCTGTGAATCCAACCAGTAACACTCCCGTACAGTCCGGTCTGTTCGTCTGATATGTCGCATATCAAGTCTAGGGGTGGTATACGTCAGACCCCAGTAACCGATAAGTCGTGTTGATGTATGGCTCATAACGGGTCGAGAAACTACTGGTAACACTTACCAGTAAATCTCCATATCAGCCCTGGCCAGGGACTTCCAGTTATAGCCAATCGAACACAGCACAACATCAACTCCCTATACCGGGAGAGACGAATCCCCTCCTATCGCTCATTGCCTCCATGTGATTCGGGACTGTACCCAAAAGCCACCGTTTTGCACGCTCTCTTGGACGTGGTAAGGTGGAAATCAAAGCACAGTGGGAATCACACAAGACTCTATGACGATCTCGGGTCTACAGACTACCCTGTACCAGTGTCACCGGAGAACTGCCATCTGACGTGTGGTATATCACCATCTGGGAGTTCTCGGCGAGTCCGTCCAGTGTACCCAGTCTCCACTGAGCACCCGTATACCATCATTGATGTCTAACACCGATGGATATGGGATCATCCATCGCCCATCATATGGGTCAAGATGCATATACGCTAGTCTACTCTGGTGTATCGATGCCCTGTCTCGATATACCCTCGACTAGGAACAGTTATAGGATGTACTCATCGACTACCGCGGCCCCACTAATATGATCTCATCATAGTCCCAGTAGTCGAGTACAGATCCTAAGGGCTTTATCAACATGTGAGAGTAAAACAGTAAACCAATACAAGTCAACATGTTAAGATAAAGTGAAACCAAATAGCATACTATCATGACGAGCATGAAAGTCATCTCTATATATAACCAAGCATCCATTATAATATACATCATATGTACAACAATGGCCTCTAGGGCATATACATAACTAACAATCTCCCACTTGCACTAAGGCCAGCTGCTGTAGTATCTCATACCTAGCATCCCGAATAATCTCTCAAATTGTATCTGGGGAATAGCCTTCGTGAATGGATCCGCAGTGTTGTCCTTCGTATCTACTCTCCTGACCTCGATCTCCCGGCGATCAACTATCTCCCTGATCAGGTGATACCGCCTCAGAATATGTCTGGACTTCTGATGGGACCTGGGTTCCTTGGCCAAAGCCACAGCTCCATTGTTATCGCAATACAGAGGTATTGGATGCTCAATGGATGGAACCACACCAAGTTCACAAATGAACTTCTTTATCCAGACAGCCTCTTTGGCAGCATCGTTGGCAGCGATGTATTCAGCCTCCATCGTCGAGTCTGCAACGGTATCCTGTTTAGAACTCTTCCAACATACCGCCCCTCCATTGAGGGTAAAGACAAAACCCGAATGCGACTTAGAGTCGTCCTTATCACTTTGGAAGCTGGAATCGGTAAAGGACTCCACCTGGAGTTCTCCGTTACCATACACCAAGAACATCTCCTTAGTCCTTCGCAAGTACTTGAGAATGTTCTTCACAGCTGTCCAATGACTCTCTCCAGGATCTGCTTGATACCGACTCACTACACTTAGTGAGTATGCTACATCGGGTCTGGTACATAGCATCGCATACATGATAGAGCCTACTGCCGAAGCATAGGGTATCCCTTGCATGCGAGCTCTCTCCAAATCAGTCTTGGGAGACATCTCTTTGGAGAGAGTGAGTCCCGAGATCGTGGGCTGATTCCCACGCTTGGATTCTTCCATACTAAACCTCTTTAGTATGGTGTCAATATACCTGGATTGGGACAATCCCAGTATCCGTTTAGATCTATCTCTATAGATCATGATTCCCAATATGCAGGAGGCATCACCTAGATCTTTCATTGAGAATCTTTGTGATAAGAAGAGCTTGACTGATTGCAGCATAGGAATATCATTTCCTATCAAGAGTATGTCATCGACGTACAATACGAGGAAGACAATCTTACCCTCTGCTACCTTCTTATAGATACAAGGTTCATCTATATTTTTGATGAAGTCAAACTCTTTGACTACAACATCAAAACAGATGTTCCAACTCCGCGATGCTTGCTTTAACCCATAAATGGATTTAAGCAGCTTGCACACCTTTCCGCTGCTCCTACTATCTACGAAGCCCTCTGGCTGAGTCATGTACACGCACTCTTCTAAATCACCGTTTAGAAAGGCGGTCTTAACATCCATTTGCCAGATTTCGTAGTCATGGTATGCAGCAATGGCAAGTAAGATCCGGATGGACTTAAGCATAGCCACTGGAGAAAAGGTTTCGTCATAATCCACACCTGGTCGTTGACGAAAACCCTTTGCTACAAGTCTAGCTTTGAAAGTCTCAACTTTTCCATCTACACCAAATTTCTTTTTAAAGATCCACTTGCTCCCAATGGGTTTTACCCCTTCAGGAGCATTTTCCAAAGTCCATACTTTGTTGGTGTACATGGATTCCATCTCAGATCACATTGCATCCAGCCATTTCACAGAGTCACTACTCGTGATGGCCTGCTCGAAACTAGTTGGTTCATCATCATCCATGATGCAGTCCTTGCTTCCACCATCAATGAGAAAACCGTAGTATCTCTCAGGTGGACGAGAAACCCTACTAGATCGGCGGAGAGGCTGGGGTTCGTCGGGTACTACTGAATCCTCTGGTTCCACTAAATCTTCAGTTGCAGTTTGTGTTGCTAGAACTTCTTCCAGTTCTACCTCAGAGCCACTAATCTCTTTTGCAAGAAATTCCTTTTCTAAAAAGGTGGCATGTTGAGCAACAAACACTTTTTGCTCTTCACTGTGATAGAAAAAATATCCATAAGAATTCTTCGGATATCCTACAAACTTGCAAAGAACTGACCGTGCCTCGAGTTTGTCCGGATTTTGCCTTTTGACATAGGCCGGACAACCCCATATCTTAACTCGTTTAAGATACGGTCTCTTCCCACTCCATATCTCATATGGTGTGGTAGGTACAGATTTAGTCGGAACTTGATTCAATAGGTATGCTGCTGTCTCAAGCGCATACCCCCAGAAGGAAATAGGTAACTCAGCTGTACTCATCATAGAGCGCACCATATCTAATAGGGTGCGATTCCTCCGATCCGATACACCGTTGTGCTGTGGTGTATAAGGAGGAGTAAGCTGAGAGAGAATCCCATTCTCTTTTAGATAATCTAGGAACTCATTGCTTAAGTATTCACCTCCTCGATCAGATCGAAGAATCTTAATACTTTTACCCGTTTGGTTCTCTACTTCGTGCTTATATTCTCTGAATTTCTCAAAAGCTTCAGACTTGTGTTTCAACAGGAACACATGTCCGTATCTAGAGAGATCGTCAGTGAATGTAATGAAGTAGGAAGAACCGTTCCTGGTATGCGTAGACATTGGACCGCATACATCACTATGTATCAGTCCTAAGAGTTCAGTAACTCTTTCTCCGTGTCCACTAAACGGAGCTTTGGTCATTTTTCCTTTGAGACATGAATGGCAAGTATCATAAGATGATAATTTGAATGGATTCAAATAACCATCTTTATGTAACTTAGCCAGTCGTGTCGCATTGATATGACCAAGTCTACAATGCCACAAGTAGGATTCGTTCATATCTGAACTTTTCCTCTTGTGTGTGTTTTGTATATTCAGGACTGTATTCTGATTTAGAATGAATATGCCATTATGTAACGAGCCTGATGCAATCAACTTTTGATCTAGGAATATGTTCATAACATTATCCTGTACTACAAAATTATATCCCTCTTTACTCAATAAAGAAACTGATATAATGTTGCACATCATGTTCGGTATATAATAGCACTCATTTAGAATCAGTGTATTACGACTTGGTAATACAAGCTGATATTCGCCAACTGCTTTGGCTACAATACTTGCACCGTTCCCTACTTGAACGGAATGGTCACCTTTTCCCAGTTCTCTACCTTTACGTAGCCCATGTAACTGTTTACATATGTGGGATCCTGATCCGGTATCTAATACCCAGGACGTAGGGTGAACTGAGAAACAGTTCTCAATAACTAACACACCCGAAGAAGATGCATCAACATGCATGTTCTTTTGGGCGGCTTGAGAATCCAGATATTCTCCTGTTTCCTGTTCATTCTTATAACTCTTATAAGAAAGAACGGGTCCAACATTCCCTAGCTCAGTACAATAATTAGGTTTAGTCAATACATCCATATTATTATCTTGATTATGGCCTGAAATGGTCGCTACTTGGAGAGAGAGAGAAGAAAACACTTTAGCGTATGCTCTTGCAAGATTAGATTGGTTATTATCTTATCTAATCAGGATGTCTCCCACTGTTTTTATCAAATCTACCTTAAAACCCTAAAAGGTAAGATTAGCCGGGATTAATTACACCCTACAATTTCGTCAATCTTTCAGCCAGATCAGTGTCGGTACTTTGAGGGAGGTTCCCCGTACTCTCGCACGGACCTAATTAATGTAAACCTCGTTTTTCCAGAGGCGTAACCCCGTTAACACTTTTCTAGTCACCTACTTGATCGGCTAATTGTCCTGTGTAAAACTCTCCCAGGAGTAACACTTACTCGTAGTGGGTAACGGGATCCAACTATCTCATAGGAGGTATGCAATCTCATTGCAAATTTCAACACTTGAAATTCCCGATAATATTTTTACCCCAAACGATCTATGACCTTGACAAGGTCAACAAACCATAGACCGCAAGTCAAGTTCAACCCGTCATTTCTTGATTGAATCAAACCCATCCGCACGACCCTTGACAAGGTCAACAAGGCCGCACGACTACCCTAACCCAATCTGCATCATATGCATAAGCAGATAAATACTGGTTAGCTACCGCACACTGCGCCTTGACAAGGTCAACAAACGCAGCACGAATACTAAACAGGACTAATCTGAAATGACGGAGGGCTACGCAGCTTTTTAGAAAAACCCTGAGCGTAATGAACTTGATATCGTCGTAGAATCGAGTGAAGTTTTGAAAAAGAGTGTTTTCGAGGCTTTTCTTAGTTTCGCTAAAGGGGTCACTCCCGGTGAAGGGATCGTCGGCCCTTTCCTCATCGAATAAGGTGCAGGATATATCATATATACCGCTGTGCAAAGCAAAACACTAAAAGCAATCAAAAGACAAACCGCGTTTTGTAGCATCTGCCAGTTTTGCTAAAGGAGTCACTCCCGGTGAAGGGATCTCGGTCCTTTCCTCATCGAATAAGGTGCAGGATATATCGTATATATCACTGTGCAAAGCAAAACTGTAGCTACCCTTTTTATAAAGTTTTGATTCTACAACATCTTTAGGTTTCTTTTCTTTTATTAATCTCATTAATAAAAATCCCATCAGCTTATGCTTCCTAAGCATCACAGAAGAAACGAAAGCAGTAATATTTATATATCAACATATATATATAGTATAAGCATTCGTCTCAGGCAGTAATATAATCTCATCACAGAACATTGCAGCAGAAGAACATATATGAAATATTGGATATACTAGGACATCCGTGTTTTCAATACGAGCCTGTATAAAACACGGATTCCACGGTCGCGACGAATAGCCAAACCCACATCCCAAGACCCCTATGAGAGCAGCAAGTAACACTGCCAATTCTAGGGTTAGGAGACCCGGTCTCGACTCCTCGAGATGGCCTCCCACTGGACCCTAGAACCCGGTTACTTGTGCTCCCCTCCTTGGGTCTACCTAATGCGGAAACGTAAATAATATACACTGGTGACATCAACCGCAACCTGGAAGTGCCCCAAATAAAAAAATATTACATTACAAATGAATTTTACATGAATGAAAATAAAAACCCTCATCTCACATAAAAACCCCGGCTATTCAGAACGTGACGATCCAATATAACATATCACAGCAACACATAATATCACATATCATCAACGTAAGTAAATATGCGCATCCCAATTGTCGTTGAATCATATAGCAACGAAACCGGCGATATCACATATTACACTTACGGTCACAGAAAAGAAAGTGTAAAACTACAACATTTGGAATCCACAATCACTTTAGACATCGTAAATCCGAAATATCATATACTCCGCATTTCATGCCTAACTATATGAATTCCACATATTGTATCACATTCCAGATAAATAAACAGTATTAAACATTTCGAACAGATAATCAAACACCCAAAATTTCCCAAAGTTCTCAACTCTTGAGCGGAGTTCAAATAATCCCAGAATATGTCAAAGTACCAATGATCCAGCCGTAAAAGGGTCAAGCCAACGCCTCACATGTGGCACGCCGTACTGCCCCAAACCCGAAGGTTCAAAAGGCAGTTCAAGACGGTCACATAATCGAGTTAAGGTTTGTTGTCTTCTAGAGGGTCCACCGCTTAACTTGTATAATTTTTCCGAAAGATTTAAACCCAATAAAAATTCAACGCTTGAAAGTTTGCCATACCAGGAAACAGTAAGTTAATGATATCCGTTCAAATAGTTTAACAGTTTCTAAATATCCGGAAAGAAATACGAACTTAAATATTCCGATCGAATCTACTATTACCAAATAAACCCCAGATTTAAACAATACTGGAATCACTGTTAAAAATATCCAGAAACATCACCAAGTACCATCGGACATTACCATGAAGCCACGTGTCGCCAGTCGACTAATCAGCCGCGGAACCGCCGCGCAAGGCCCACTTGCGCCGCGGTTCGACCGCCGTTTGGTCGATTTGGGGGCTCGGGTTTCATGGTAATTCTTAGAATTCCCTGCTGATTTTTTTACATATTTTTAATTCAGAAAAAACCCAAAATTTAAAAAATTTCCAGAGAGGGGTCTTTTTGCGTCGTTTCGGGTTCGATCGGAGTTTTAACTTCGTAAACACATCGCCTAATGCTCTAGCTAGGCTCTGATACCACTGTAGGGTTCCTAGGCACTCTAGTGAAGGTTCAAAAGGCATCAAACATGCCCGGATAAAAATTTAGACGTGCCGAACAACCCAAAGCCGGGATCTTTGCTAGATTATTAGGGTTTAACATGCATGAAGATAACTTTTATCTAAGTGTGAGGGATTACAACCTTTGTAGTCCGCTCCTTCACTTCACAAGCTCCGAGTAGAAGTCCCTTTGCCGCGATCCACGATCTCCCGGACTCATGAGAGGCTCCACGACTCGAACGATCCATGCTAGCTCGAAGTATTCCAAATCTCCGATGATCTACCTTGAAGTTGCTACGACTCAAGCTTTCTCACTCAAAAGAGAAGAACACACTAATCCCATGGGCTAGATGAGATGAGGATGAGAGAGTAGTAATTTTGCTTTCTTTTTAAATCATTTTCTCATTTTATTTCATCACTTAAGAAAAACTAGCAAGCTTTCTTCAAGAGAGAAGAAGAAGCTAATGGAAAATCAATAATGAGATTAAAAACCTTTTGTGATGAATAGAAAGAATATATGATTGAATTGTAAACCATGGTCAAGGATGAGTGGATGAGAATGTGTAGAGAAACAACTAGGGTTAGGGTTTGGTTAGGTTAAAAGAATGTGTCATTCTAAATATCTTAAGAATGACAAAAGAAGAAAGCTTCTAGAAGGAACTTGAAGCATCCAACCCTAATCAAACCTTAACCTCAATTAATCATCCTTAAACATGTTTAACAATTAATCATATCATGTCACAATAATATATATCACATATATATTATATATTTGCAACAAAAGAAAATAATACAATTAACATATATCGCATATATATCAATGTATCATCCACTGAGAAAATGAAATAATAAAGCGAACCAATATTAGATAATGTAATAATATATCATATATATATTATTATACATTAAATCATCGAATCAACACTTGATCCGACGATCCGGCTATATCGAATATTGCCGACTAATATATCATGTACCGATTCATCGAATCAACACTTGATCCGATGACCCGGTTCAAATCTGAATATCGCGAGAATATAATACGGTATCTCATATCTCATTATTCTCGCTCCTGCGCATATCACATATGCGCTACTACTCCGTTTCGCCTGAGCCAAGAAACCTCTGTGTAGGACTCTAAAGAATCGTCAATACGCCGGTAGCAGGTGATGATCATATCAAACACCCACAAGCTGCAAGCGGTCAGCTAAACGTAACAGCCACCCAGGTATTGAGCGATCAGAAGATCAACAAGCTAGCCTGTGCGTTCTCCTGTGAATCCAACCAGTAACACTCCCGTACAGTCCGGTCTGTTCGTCTGATATGTCGCATATCAAGTCTAGGGGTGGTATACGTCAGACCCCAGTAACCGATAAGTCGTGTCGATGTATGGCTCATAACGGGTCGAGAAACTACTGGTAACACTTACCAGTAAATCTCCATATCAGCCCTGGCCAGGGACTTCCAGTTATAGCTAATCGAACACAGCACAACATTAACTCCCTATACCGGGAGAGACGAATCCCCTCCTATCGCTCATTGCCTCCATGTGATTCGGGACTGTACCCAAAAGCCACCGTTTTGCACGCCCTCTTGGACGTGGTAAGGTGGAAATCAAAGCACAGTGGGAATCACACAAGACTCTATGACGATCTCGGGTCTACAGACTACCCTGTACCAGTGTCACCGGAGAACTGCCATCTGACGTGTGGTATATCACCATCTGGGAGTTCTCGGCGAGTCCGTCCAGTGTACCCAGTCTCCACTGAGCACCCGTATACCATCCTTGATGTCTAACACCGATGGATATGGGATCATCCATCGCCCATCATATGGGTCAAGATGCGTATACGCTAGTCTACTCTGGTGTATCGATGCCCTGTCTCGATATACCCTCGACTAGGAACAGTTATAGGATGTACTCATCGACTACCGCGGCCCCACTAGTATGATCTCATCATAGTCCCAGTAGTCGAGTACAGATCCTAAGGGCTTTATCAACATGTGAGAGTAAAACAGTAAACCAATACAAGTCAACATGTTAAGATAAAGTGAAACCAAATAGCATACTATCATGACGAGCAAGAAAGTCATCTCTATATATAACCAAGCATCCATTATAATATAGATCATATGTACAACAATGGCCTCTAGGGCATATACATAACTAACATTCAGAACACGACGATCCAATATAATATATCACAGCAACACATAATATCTCATATCATCAACGTAAGTAAGTATGCATACACTGATTGTCGTTGATTTATAACAACGAAAACCGGCGATACAACTACATACTACACTTACGGTCGCAGAAAAGAAAGTGTAATACTACAACAGTTGGAATCCGCAACCTTCATAGACATCGCATGCCTAACTAAATGAATTCCTTAGACATCGCATGCCTAACTATTATAAACCCCGCATTTTATTCTCATTATCGAAAACTCTTTTCAATATCAAGTCGGGCAATTCAACAAGATTCCCGACATCCTGATCGAATGCTCGTCGCAAACTTTGGTAGACGGCCGCACCCCCGGATGCCGTCGACGAAGTGCACTAAGGCGGAACACCGCTGCCACGAGCACCCGAACAGATGCTTTTGGCGACGGGGTTCTCCTACAGTCACTTGGTCGGGGCTATGGGGCATGGCTGTCTATTAAGTTTACCCGGCGAGTATCCGCGTATGCTATATGATTGCGACGGACTTTTGATTGCATCAAAATTTCGTGGCAACCGATCATTTGAGACTGAACTGCTAAATTTACAACATTCAAATTAGTTATCTCATAACTACTTGTGGATTCCAAATATTGTATTACAATCCAGATAAACAGACAATGTTAAACTTTCCGATCGAATAATCAAACACCCAAGTTTTTCCAAATAGTTCTCAACACTTGAAACTAGTTTAAAAATATCCATCACATGCCACAGTACCAATGGTCCAGCCATAGAAGGGTCAAGCCAACGCCTCACATATGGCAACGCCGTACTGCAACAAAACCTAAGGTTTATAGGCGGTTCAGACGGTCACATAATCGAGTTAAGGTTTGTTGTCTTCTAGAGGGTCCACTGCGTTACTTGCACGACTTAAAACGTTCTTAAACTACGTAAAAATCCAACGCTTGGAAATTTTCCGGCTGGGGAAAAAGTGAGTTATTGATATCCGTTCGAACTTTTTAACACGTTCTATAAATTACCCGGACAAGCTAAACGAAGTTATACTTTCCGATCGAATCAACGAGTTCCCAATACAACCCAGAAAACTCAACACTTGAGTAATGATTAAAAATTCCCAGAAGCATTAGGTAACACATACGGATGTTACTGTTGGAAAAAGATACCCTAATTCTCAATTCTTACCGCGGAACAGCCGCCAATACCCCAGTTTAGCCGCGGTTCCGCGGCGCTATAATGGACTTAGGGTGTCGTTTTTCACAAGTCTCCATAGAATTCCCTGCTGATTTTTTTGAGTATTTTTAATACAGAAAAAATCATATTTTTAGAAAATATCCAGAGAGGGGTCTAAACCGGGGTTTCGGAGTTCGATCGGACTTTAAACTTCGTCTAAACTTCGCCTAAAGCTCTAGCTTGGCTCCGATACCACTGTAGGGTTACTAAGCACTCTATTAAGGTTCTACAAGGCATCAACCATGCCCAATTTAAATTTTAGCCGTGCCGAACAACCCTAACCAAGATCTTTAAACTAGAGATTAGGCGAAACAAAGCATGTTAAACACTTTAACATCTAAGAGTTTGGGATTACAACCTTTGTAGTTCGGTCCTTCACTTCATAAGCTCCATGTTGAGGTCCCTTCGCTGCGATCATCAATTTCCCGGACTGTAAAGAGGCTCCACGAAGAGAAAGATGCATGCTTGCTCCCGATCTTCGATAACAAAGATGATCTACCTTGAAGTTTCTTTAACACAAGCTCTCACTCATAAATGGAGTGAACACCCTAATCTAAATGGCTAGGATAGATTAGGATGATGAAGTAGGATTTTAGCTCTCATTTGTTTTCTTTAACTCACTCAAAATCATCACTAAGCAAAAAGCTAGAAAGCTTTCAAGGAAGAAGAAGAAGAAGAATCAATTTACTTTGTGATGAATAATAAATTGTGATGAGGTTAGAATTGCAACCATGGGTTAAGTATGATAACTTAACCCATGTAGAGACTTCACCATGGTCATGGGTTGGGTTGGGTTAATAAATATCATCTAAAATATCTTAACAAATATCTTTGCAAAAACAAAAAGCAAAGCTTCTAGAAACTCCTAGAAAAGCTTAACCCAAATCAAACCCTAACCATGTTTAATCTCCACTAATCATGTTGCATTAATAACCATATCATGTTACAATATTATATATCACATATATAATATTTATTGTAACAAAATAAAATAATACAATTAACATATATCGCATATATATCAATGTATTACCCGAGTGAGAAAAAGAATCTTTTAGTGAGCTTATATTAGTTAATGTAATTTAATATATCAAATATATAATTATACGTTAAATTATCGAATCAACACTTGATCCGATAATCCGGCTATTTCACAAATAACCGACTAATATAATCTGTATTAGTTCATCAAATCAACACTTGATCCGATGACCCGGCTATATCTCATATACCCGGCCGATATCTCATATCGTGAGAATCTAATACGGTATCACATACACGTATTGTTCTCGGTCCCGCACATATCATATATGTGCTCCTACTCCGTTTTGCCTGAGCCAAGAAACCTCTGTGTAGGACTCTAAAGAATCGTCAATACGCCGGCAGTAGGTGATGATCATATCAAACACCCACAAACTGCAAGCGGTCATCTAAACGTAACAGCCACCCAGGTATTGAGCGATCAGAAGATCAACAAGCAAGCCTGTACATTCTCCTGCGAATCCAATCAGTAACACTCCCGTACAGTCCGGTCACTTCGTCTGATATGTCGCATATCTCGCCTAGGGGTGGTAAACGTCAGACCCAGTAGCTTGATAAGTCATGTCGATATGAAGTCTATAATAGTTCGAGAAACTACTGATAACACTTACCAGTAAATCTCAGCAACCCTGACCAGGGATTTCCAGTTATAGTCAATCGAACACAGCACAACATCAACTCCCTATACCGTGAGAGACGAATCCCCTCCTATCGCTCGTTGCCTCCATGTGATTCGGGACTGTACCCAAAAGCCACCTTTTTGCACGCCCTTTTGGACGTGGTATGATGGAAATCAAAGCACAGTGGGAATCACACAAGACTCTATGACGATCTCGGGTCTACAGACTAACCTGTACCAGTGTCACTGGAGAACTGCCATCTGACGTGAGGTATAATACCATCTGGGAGTTCTCGATGAGTCCGTCCAGTGTACCCAGTCTCTACTGAGCACCCGTACACCATCCTTGATTTCAAACACCGATGGATATGGGATCATCCATCACCCATCATATGGGTCAAGATGCGTATACGCTAGTCTACTCTGGTGTATCGATGCCCTGTCTCGATACACCCTCGACTAGGAACAGTTATAGGATGTACTCGTTGTAAGTCCATGCTACCTCTCCCGGTACTTTCGGGCTTGCGGAATTTGGTGAAAAACAATTTTCTAGAGGTGGTAACATGGACTCAAAACCGGATCTTTGTTAAACATCTAACTAACAACCTAACTAGGAGTTGTTAACTACTCGGTTAGGGGGTTTATACCTTTCTTATCTCGAACTCCTTCGTCTTCAAGCCTCGATGGTTGTCCGAATCCGCTTCTCCCCGTCGTCTCCTTGCGCCGAAGATAGATCCACCTGAAAGCTTCTACCTTTGGCTCCTTCTTCGAACTTTGAAGAAACTAGTTCACTCGGTTTGCTAAACCTTGTGAACTAGAGTGAGTAGAGAAGAGTTTGTTTGGGATTTTATCTATGGTTCTTGGTTCTCAACTCATGAGACAAGTGAACCATAGACTCAAGAGAGTGAGAGCAAGAGGAGGAAGATGAGAGCTCAAGAACAAGAGAGAGAATGAACATGAAAGAAAATGAGAGAAGACTTTTCTCATTTTGCTCTCATAATCCAAAACCATCATAACACATCATAGCAATCAAGTATTATGTGATGGTTTAAGCAACAATAGCCATATCATTTCATGCACTCATTTTGCACAAGAGAGCAAGCAAGCAAAAGTCTTTGCCATGAAATGATAGCTATTGTTATCATGATGGTCAACTAGTCAAGCCTAGTCAACCGGTCAACAAAGTCAACAAGTCAACAAGTCAACAAAGTCAACAAGTCAACAAAGTCAACCCCTCAACAACCATGTCACCATAATACTTAATTAATATAATTGTTAATTACATATCATATTCTCATTAGGGTTGAGCAAAAAGTCAATAGTCAACGGTCAACGGTCAACAACCCTAATAAGAATCCTCTGCCTCTGTCTCTCCGTCAACTGTGCATACACACCCGCATCCGCGTTCCGAGGAACACGAATACATACTGGATAAAACCAATCCCAATACGTACACTAGGATCTGGCTTAAACCAAAGCCTGCTAGTGTAAACTGTCCGGACACTAAACGTGCACAAGTGCACGGATGTGACTGAACCCTGTCGCAAAACCATGCGACCTGTCGCAAAACCATGTGACCTCTACTCTTTTGCCTAAAGGCGAATAGCTTTCTGTATGGGACTCTAAAGACTCGACACTACGCTGGCAGTGGGTTTAACCACAGACCGCAAGCGGCACTAGCTGTGCGTAACGGTCCCCGGGTAGATGCCGACAAGAAGACTGACGAGGTAAAACCCATCTGAACTCCTACTGAGCCTGAATGTGACAATCTCCGTACAGTCCGGTCTGTTCGTCTGATACATCGCATGGCGGGCCTAGGGGCGGTAAACGTCAGTCCCCTAATAGCGGTACAAGTCGTGTCGGAGTGAAGCCCAATACACCCTGAGATAACACTGGAAAACTACCAGTATATCTCGCTTGCCCTGGCCAAGGACTACTCGTGTAATGGCTCTCCTAGACACAGCGCGATGTCAACCCCCAATACCGGGAGAGACGAATCCTGTCTAACCGTTACTGCCTCTAAGTGCTTCGGGACTGCACCCAACTACTACCTGTTTGCACAACTCCTTTGAGCCATGGTAGGGTAGTAATCAAAGTACAGTGGGAACACACTCGAGACGAAGTAATAGTGTCAAGTCAGCGGACTAAACTGTACTCAAGTCACCTGGGAACTGATAACTGACGATAGGTATAATACCAACCGGTCAGTTCCCGACGAGTCATGTCCAGTGTACTCGTAACCTAACGAGCACCCGCATACTATCTCCAGTACGACGTACTGATGGCTGTGGGACAGACCATCTCCTATACTGGGATGAGAAGCGCACGCGCTAGTCTACTCCGGAGTATCGATGCTCTGTCTCGATAGTCCTGCGACTAGGGACCTGCATAAGGATGTGCTTATAGATTATCCAGCCCCCACTAGTGTGATTGCCATCACAACGCTGGTAATCAAGCAAAGATCCTAAGGGCTCCACTAATGTGTATATGAGATATACTAAAATAAACACATGTACACATTGAAGTAGAAACAAACCAAGTAGCACACTACTATTTTGAGCAAGATTGTATATACAAGGTGAATATCCCAAGCTTCCATTAAGTAATATACAAACTAGTATGATACAGTAATGGCCTCTAGGGCATATACACTAACAATCTCCCACTTGCACTAAGGCCATGTACCGGCGTATCGAAGACCTATCATCTCGATCAGCCGCTCGAACTGAGTCTGGGGCAAGGCCTTGGTGAATGGATCTGCAGTGTTATCTTCTGAAGCAACCCTCCGAACCTCGATCTCCTGGCGATCCACGATCTCCCTGATCGGGTGATACCGCCTCAAGATGTGTCTGGATCTCTGATGGGACATGGGTTCCTTCGCTAAAGCTATAGCCCCGTTGTTGTCGCAATACAGAGGTATTGGATCAACAATGGACGGAACCGCCTGAAGTTCTTTTAAGATCTTCCTTATCCAGACAGCTTCTTTTGCGGCATCAGATGCAGCGATGTATTCCGCTTCCATCGTCGAGTCTGCAACGGTTTCCTGTTTGGAACTCTTCCAACACACCGCCCCTCCATTGAGGGTAAAGACAAAACCCGACATGGACTTGGAATCATCCTTATCACTCTGGAAGCTGGAGTCAGCAAAGGCCTCGATCTGGAGGTCCTTTCCGCCATACACCAAAAACATCTCCTTAGTCCTTCTCAGGTACTTGAGAATGTTCTTTACCGCTATCCAGTGTTTCTCCCCAGGGTTTGACTGATACCGGCTTACCACACTCAGTGCATAAGCTACATCCGGTCTGGTACACAACATCGCATACATTATAGAGCCTACCGCAGAAGCGTAGGGTATAATAGACATGCGATCCCTCTCCAAATCAGTCTTGGGAGACATCTCTTTAGAGAGGGTGATCCCGTGACAAGCCGGTAGGTTACCGCGCTTGGAATCTTCCATACTGAATCTCTTCAGTATGGTGTCGATGTACCTGGACTGTGAAAGTTCTAATATCCTCTTGGATCTATCACGATGGATCCGGATCCCCAGGATGTATGAGGCATCACCCAGGTCTTTCACAGAGAACCTGTGTGACAAGAACCCCTTGACAGATTGTAGCATAGGAATGTCATTTCCTATTAAGAGAATGTCATCCACGTATAAAACGAGGAATACTACAGTTCTCGCTACAAATCTACTGTAGATGCATGGTTCATCTGGATTTTTGATAAAGCCAAATTCCTTGACCGTCTCATCAAAGCAGATGTTCCAACTCCGCGATGCCTGCTTTAGTCCATAGATGGACTTAAGCAACTTGCACACCTTTCCGCTGCTCCCACTCTGAATGAAACCCTCTGGTTGGTCCATATAGACACACTCCTCTAAATTTCCATTTAGAAAAGCGGTCTTTACGTCCATTTGCCAGATCTCATAATCGTGGAAGGCAGCAATGGCAAGAAGGATCCGAATGGATTTCAGCATAGCCACTGGAGAAAAGGTTTTGTCATAGTCCAAGCCAGGTCTTTGACGGAAACCCTTTGCAACAAGTCTAGCTTTATAGGTCTCAACCTGTCCATCTACACCAATCTTCCTTTTGAAGATCCACTTGCATCCTACGGGTTTTACCCCGTCTGGAGTAATGTCCAACGTCCATACTTTGTTGGTGTACATGGACTCCATTTCGGTCCGCATTGCATCCAGCCATTTTACCGAGTCAACGCTCTGAACGGCCAGCTGAAAGCTAGTAGGCTCATCATAATCTATGATGCAATCCTCTCTATCCCCGTCTATGAGAAAACCGCAGTATCTCTCGGGCGGATGAGACTGCCTACTACTCCTGCGGAGCGGTGCAGGAATGTCCTGTTCTTTTGAACCCTCTGGTTCCACTAAGCTTTCAGTAATAGTCTGTGGTTCTGGAATTTCTTCCAGTTCTACTGCGCTCCCACTAATTTCCTTTTCCAAGAACTGGTGTTCTAGAAAGTGGGCATTACGAGAAACAAGGACTTTTTGTTCCTCTGCGTGGTAGAAAAGATACCCCCTGGTGTTCTTCGGGTATCCCACAAACTTGCACAGTACTGAGCATGCCTCGAGTTTGTCCGCATGCTGCTTTTTGACAAAAGCTGGACATCCCCAGATCTTCAGATATTGAAGATAGGGTTTCTTCCCACTCCATAACTCATATGGTGTGGTAGGCACAGTCTTAGTGGGAACTCGGTTCAAAAGATATGCGGCTGATTCTAGCGCATACCCCCAGAATGATCGCGGTAACTCAGCGTTACTCATCATGGACCGTACCATATCCAATAGGGTTCGGTTCCGTCTCTCCGATACACCGTTATGTTGCGGAGTGTATGGAGGAGTAAGCTGAGAGAGAATTCCGTTCTCTTTTAAATAGTCCAGGAACTCGGCACTCAAGTATTCACCACCTCGATCCGATCTTAGGATCTTGATACTTTTGCCGGTTTGTTTTTCTACTTCATTCTTATATTCCTGGAATTTTCTAAAGGCTTCGGACTTATGTTTCATTAAGAAGACATGTCCGAATCTTGAAAAATCATCCGTAAAAGTAATGAAGTAAGAAAAACCGCTTCGCGCATGTGTAGACATTGGACCGCACACGTCGCTGTGTACGAGTCCCAAGAGCTCGCTCGCTCTTACTCCTGTCCAGTGAACGGAGTCTTTGTCATCTTTCCTTTGAGACAGGATTGACAAGTGGCATACGATTGATATTCGAACGGATTCAAATATCCTACTGTATGTAACTTCGTCAACCTTCTCTCATTGATGTGACCCAGTCTACAATGCCACAAGAAAGTCTGATTTATTTCCAGAGACTTTCTTTTGTGTGTATTCTGGACATTGAAAATTTGTGGTTGGTTTAATACGTATATACTACTGCTTAATGTACCTGACCCAATCAGAACTTGATTAAGGTGAATGTTTACAACATTACTTACAAACGCAAATTCATAACCTTCTTTAGAAGTCAAAGATACAGAAATGATATTACAAGTTGCGTTGGGTACAAAATAGCAATTACGCAAAACCAAAACGTGTCCATCTGACAACCCCAGGTGATAGTCCCCCACGGCCTTAGCATCCATGCTAGCTCCGTTTGCAACTTTGAGGTTCATGTCACCTACCTTCAAAACCCTACGGTTTCTCAACGCCTGCAAAGAATTACAGATATGAGATCCTGATCCGGTATCCAATACCCAGGAAGTAGAGTTTATTGAAAGACAGTTTTCAATAACATACACACCTGAAGCTGAAGCTGCAACCTGCTTCAATTCCTGTGTCCTGGCTTTCCAAGCCCTGCAATCATTCTTCCAGTGTCCTTTCTTATGACAATAGAAGCATTCTTCCTTATCCACAAGCTTTCCCACTTTCTTTGTTGATTTTGTCTTTCCCTTCGTATCCACTTTACTAACACCGCCCCTTGGTTTGGCGGGGGCTTTCTTCTTCTTTCCCTTGGCTTTCGCCTTGGACCTAGAAGAAGAAGATCCTCCTACAAACAAAGTGGATGTTTCCCTACCTTTCTGTAGGGTGCCCTCTGCGCTCCTCAGCATATTGAGGAGTTCTGAAAATTCAACTTCCTTTTCTTGTAAGTTGAAGTTCAGTATGAACTGGGCGTAAGTGGAAGGAAGGGACTGGAGAATCAAGTCCGTATAGAGCTCATTCTCCAACGTGGTCCCAAGGTCCGCGAGCTCCTCAATGTAGCCAATCATCTTAAGCACGTGTTCCGCTACCGATGATCCGACGGCCAATCTCGCCGAAAATAACTTATTCGACACTTCGTATCTTGCGATACGAGAGTGCTCTCCATACAGTTCTTTTGTATGAAGAAATATGGATTCCAGGTCCATATTCTCGTGCCTCCTCTAATGTTCATTGTCCATAGAGGCAAGCACGAGGCACTTGGCCTTCGCGCAGTCTAGTTCCCAGGTCTTACGGATTTCCTTATCCGCGACGCTGGTTTTGGGACCTGGGACAGGGGAGCTTTGGTGGTAAGAAGATACCCCAGCTTGTCGTAAGTGATTGCCATCTTGACATTCCTGAGCCAATCTTTGTAGTTTGGCCCTGTCAGTATGTTTTTATCTAGAAGTAACTTAAGTCCAGTCATGTCGATTGGTCGCTGCAATTAGGAGAGAGAAGAAACACTCAGCTTGATGCTCTTGCAAGTTTAGAATGGTTTTTAATTTGTCTAAACAGGATGGCTCCCACTGTTTCTCGAATCCCTCCTCAAACCAAAAAGGAAGAATTAGTCAGGATCAATCTCACCGTACAATACTTGCTTAACCGTTCGGCCAGGCTGGCGTCGGTACTTCGAGGGAGGTTTTCCAACGCTTTCGCGAAGTTCCTTAATTAAATAACCTCTTTTCCCTGGGGGCGTAGCCCCGCTAACACCTTTCTAGACACCTACTTGGTTTATAGCATTGATCGTTAAGTGAGAAATTTCCCGAGGAGTAGCATATACTCACAGTAGGATCGGGATCCAAATATCATCGCGTGACAAAACTGAAGGAATCCTTCCAGAATCATCACACTCCAAATGGTATGCAACTCTAGCAAGTTTCAGTACTTATGAAACTCCCGATGTGGATTTTTTCCCCATGCTCTTATGACCTTGGCGTGAGGTCAAAATGTCATAAGTCACATGTCAAGTTCTTCCCATCATTATCCAGGTTAATTTGAACCCACCCGTACCTACCCTTGACGTAGGCCAAAATGACAGTACGGCTGTCCCAAACCAACGCATTCTATCTATGCAACAGATAAATATCCGGCAGCTACCAATCACTATGCCTTGGCGTGAGGTCAAAATACATAGCTTGAATACTACCGAATTTTTAACTGAAATGATGGAGGGCTATGAATGGTTTTGGCTAAACCGTGAACGTAGTGAACTTGATATAATCGATGGAACGAGATAGCTTTTAAAAGGAGTGGCTCAAGCTCCGCATTTAAAAGTTAGTTTTGAAAAGAACTGAGTGGTTTTTCGAAAATGTTCCAACGACTTTTACTTGGTTTATTTTCTTGCATTAGTTCTTTTAATGCGTGATATTCTTGCATTAGTTCTTTTAATGTGTCCCATCATTTAATCCTACCATTGCAGAAAACAACCAAAATATGACGTACGCTTATGCCATTGGCATTCGCCACGGGGCCCCGTCATTACCCGTTAGGTTACTTAACTAACGACAGAGCGCGGGCTGGGCTAGCGCGGCTGTAAAACATAAGCAACGCCTAAATAATATCATATATAGATATACTGCAATGATAGCCATTTCAGATCACAAATGAACACATTGGATATACTAGGAATCCGCAATTCGTATAAGCCTGTAACGAAAAGCAGATTACACGGTCGCGGTGAATAGCCAATACCCCACCCAAGACCCCTACGGGTGCGGCAAACTACCCGCCAAGTATCCGAAGCGAAGCAACCTCTCTCAACTCCGTGAGTAGGCCACTCGGCACTTCGGCATACCCGGTAGTTTGTGCACCCTTTCCATGGGTCTATCCTAGGAGCAAAAACAGTAAAAAGAAATTATACAATGACGGCTACAACCCCGACCCGGTTGTGCGGCCATACAAATAATAATTACATCAATTTACAAATTTACATGAATTGAAAGAAAAGAAAACTCTCTTCTCACAACCCCCCGGCTATTCACCCGCGACAATCCAATGAATTCATATACACATTCCAATAACATTACAGATCACAGATTTGTATAACCCCCACTAATCGACATATAGCGATTAGCAGACGTTCAATACAAATATCACATCACAGAAAAACCCGTCAGCTTAAGTCTTTTAGAAGTTCGATCAAAAATACGGATTTTCAGGCCCCAAACACAAAATTTTCGTTCTGGAAAATCTGGGCAGAAAATACATATTCCAAAAATCCCAAAATAACCCCAGAAATACTTTGCACCAAATTTGGACCTCGGCCGAGTCAACTCGGCCGCGGAACCGCGGCGGGAGCGTGCTCCCGCCGTGTTTCCGCGGCTCTTTGAACGGTTCGTGGGACCAAATTTGGTGGTTATTCAAACAAAAGCCTGAGCCGATTTTTAAGATGAAAATTATCAACTTTTGAACATAATAAAAATCGGCAGAAACTTGACAACTCGGGTTCGTTTTGTGACTTTTTCTTTGATCGATCTTCTAGTTACTTTGCTAACATGTTAAATAGAGTTTAACTAGGCTCTGATACCACTGTAAGTCCATGCTACCTCTCCCGGTACTTTCGGGCATGCGGAATTTGGTGAAAAACAATTTTCTAGAGGTGGTAACATGGACTCAAAACCGGATCTTTGTTAAACATCTAACTAACAACCTAACTAGGAGTTGTTAACTACTCGGTTAGGGGGTTTATACCTTTCTTATCTCGAACTCCTTCATCTTCAAGCCTCGATGGTTGTCCGAATCGGCTTCTCCCCGTCGTCTCCTTACGCCGAAAATAGATCCACCTGAAAGCTTCTACCTTTGGCTCCTTCTTCGAACTTAGAAGAAACTAGTTCACTCGGTTTACTAAACCTTGTGAACTAGAGTGAGTAGAGAAGAGTTTGTTTGGGATTTTATCTATGGTTCTTGGTTCTCAACTCATGAGACAAGTGAACCATAGACTCAAGAGAGGGAGAGCAAGAGGAGGAAGATGAGAGCTCAAGAACAAGAGAGAGAATGAACATGAAAGAAAATGAGAGAAGACTTTTCTCATTTTGCTCTCATAATCCAAAACCATCATAACACATCATAGCAATCAAGTATTATGTGATGGTTTAAGCAACAATAGCCATATCATTTCATGCACTCATTTTGCACAAGAGAGCAAGCAAGCAAAAGTCTTTGCCATGAAATGATAGCTATTGTTATCATGATGGTCAACTAGTCAAGCCTAGTCAACCGGTCAACAAAGTCAACAAAGTCAACAAGTCAAAAAAGTCAACCCCTCAACAACCATGTCACCATAATACTTAATTAATATAATTGTTAATTACATATCATATTCTCATTAGGGTTGAGCAAAAAGTCAATAGTCAACAGTCAACGGTCAACAACCCGAATGAGAATCCTCTGCCTCTGTCTCTCCGTCAACTGTGCATACACACCCGCATCCGCGTTCCGAGGAACACGAATACGTACTGGATAAAACCAATCCCAATACGTACACTAGGATCTGGCTTAAACCAAAGCCTGCTAGTGTAAACTGTCCGGACACTAAACGTGCACAAGTGCACGGATGTGACTGAACCCTGTCGCAAAACCATGCGACCTATCGCAAAACCATGCGACCTCTACTCTTTTGCCTAAAGGCGAATAGCTTTCTGTATGGGACTCTAAAGACTCGACACTACGCTGGCAGTGGGTTTAACCACAGACCGCAAGCGGCACTAGCTGTGCGTAACGGTCCCCAGGTAGATGCCGACAAGAAGACTGACGAGGTGAAACCCATCTGAACTCCTACTGAGCCTGAATGTGACAATCTCCGTACAGTCCGGTCTGTTCATCTGATACATCGCATGGCGGGCCTAGGGGGGCGGTAAACGTCAGTCCCCTAATAGCGGTACAAGTCGTGTCGGAGTGAAGCCCAATACACCCTGAGATAACACTGGAAAACTACCAGTATATCTCGCTTGCCCTGGCCAGGGACTACTCGTGTAATGGCTCTCCTAGATATAGCGCGATGTCAACCCCAATTACCGGGAGAGACGAATCCTGTCTAACCGTCACTGCCTCCAAGTGCTTCGGGACTGCACCCAACTACTACCTGTTTGCACGACTCCTTTGAGCCGTGGTAGGGTAGTAATCAAAGTACAGTGGGAACACACTCGAGGCGAAGTGATAGTATCAAGTCAGCGGACTAAACTGTACTCAAGTCACCTGGGAACTGATAACTGACGATAGGTATAATACCAACCGGTCAGTTCCCGACGAGTCCTGTCCAGTGTACTCGTAACCTAACGAGCACCCGCATACTATCTCCAGTACGACGTACTGATGGCTGTGGGACAGACCATCTCCCACACTGGGATGAGAAGCGCACGCGCTAGTCTACTCCGGAGTATCGATGCCCTGTCTCGATAGTCCTGCGACTAGGGACCTGCATAAGGATGTGCTTATAGATTACCCAGCCCCTACTAGTGTGACTGCCATCACAACGCTGGTAATCAAGCAAAGATCCTAAGGGCTCCACTAATGTGTATAGGCGATATACTAAAATAAACACATGTACACATTGAAGTAGAAACAAACCAAGTAGCATACTACTATTTTGAGCAAGATTGTATATACAAGGTGAATATCCCAAGCTTTCATTAAGTAATATACAAACTAGTATGATACAGTAATGGCCTCTAGGGCATATACACTAACACTCGTCGACTACCGTGGCCCTACTAGTATGATCTCATCATAGTCCTAGTAGTCGAGTACATATCCTAAGGGCATTATCAACATGTATCATAGAGACAATCAGAGTACATGTTAAGATAAAATGCCACCAAATAGCATACTATCATGTCGAGCAAGAAAGTCCTCCCTATATATGTCCAAGCATCCATTACAATATACATCATATGTACAGTAATGGCCTCTAGGGCATACATATAACTAACAAAATTAGGGTTTAAGATATTGAATAATGGAAATAAAATGCATTAACATTTTGGATTAATATCTCATTTTAATTCTCTGGAAATGTGCAGGAAAAACAAACAAACTAGAGTTAGTGGGGGAGTCCAAGGGGTGCTAGGGTAAAAAATATTGAAGCATTTGGGACAGGGGGACCGGCGGCGCCGGCCCCAAAGAAGATCTCGCCGGTCCAATGGGGTTGGTCTAGGCTTGGATTCAAACCACGTGTCTAGGTCGATTCATATGACTCAGTGCACATGTTTGATTTCTGAGACTTTTTATTTTTAGGTGTATTGCACGTGTAAACTTTTGGTTTCTAAAAAGTTTAAAAGAAAAATCAGTAAAAATAATATGTGGCTGAGGGGATTCGAACACAGGGGCTACGTCACAGCAGTGCAAGGCTTTACCAATGAGCTACAAGTGTTTTCTTGCTGTTTTTAAACAACTTAAATTTATAACTTGTGCTCAGAATTTACAAATATTCCATTTGTTCATTAACTTTAAAAAATTTATGTACATTTTAAACAGAGTCGTTACAGACATAATACCTCGCTTCGCTACACATCCGGTGTACCCTAATTTCACACACGACGAATGTGACAAGCTGATGCATGAGCTCGTAACCCGTGGGGGACTCCTCTGCCAATGGACTCTATTTGGCTCCGAATGGTGTTCCTTGCCATCCTTGACGCGATCTCTCCTCATCCGGCAGAGATGACTCTGGCGATGCTTGACACCGCTGAGGATAAGATAGACACTATCCGAGAGGCGCGTTTGATCACAAAGTCAATGAGGGACCGCTCCGCTCATCTTTTGTGCTAGATACATGCTCAACGGGCCGTCATGTTATCTTTTGCCTGTGGCTGTGGCGATGACAGGCGAGGTGAAACCCTTCGTGTTGGGTTTCCCTTGCACCTAGTCTAGGGTTTGGTAGCATCACTCATGCCACTTTAAAAATTAGAGAGGTGCAAAGCAAACAAACCATGAATCTTAACTAGAATATTTAGGGTAACAAGTTTTGTATCATATACAAAAAATAATCTGTCACTAAGAGTAGAGATTACAAGCTTTGTAGTCTCTCTTTGGTGACTCCTTAGACCTTTGAGAGTTTGGAACGGATCGCTAGCAACCTTCCTTGTCCACGATGATCCACCCGAAGTCCCTTTGCCCAAAACTCCTTGCTTTACTTGATCCATGGAAGAAGTGTAGCAAACACCATACACAAATGGGCTAGATGTGTGTAGAATGATGATGTGGTTTGTATTCTCTAATCAAAACCCTTTCTTTTTTACTAACTCACTCAAATGAAATATCAAGAGAGAGAGGAAGAAGAAGATGATGGCAAAACTCAAGCACAAAAGCTTTTGTGATGAACAATGAACTGAAAAATTGAGATGTGAATGAAATAATCATATTATAACCTTCTCTCCTCAAACCATGGTTAGTTAATATCTTAGATATTTTAGATTGAGTTAAAGTCCAAAAGAGAATTAACCCAAGGTTAAAAGTTAGGTCAAGAATGGTCACAAAGTCAAAGCAAGATAAACTTTAACCATGAGTAAATAATCTTTAATTTTAACTCAGAAGGAATATATATATATATATATATATATTAACAACCATGTGAGTCTTCCATTGCCACCATATAGTGTACCATCAACCATGATAACTATCCATGTATGTATGTATGTGTCCATGCACATCAACATGTGCATACATGCATGCATACAACTTCTTTAAAGAAAAGGGTTTAAATAAAGAATTAAACTAAAAGTCAAATGTTAAATCAACACTTGATTTAACAATCCGGTCATATCACATACGACCCGACCAATACAAAAACGCCCGATTAACATACGGTATCACATACCCGTATTCAATTGGGTCCCCGCGCATATCTCATATGCACACCACATCGTTTCGCCTGAGCTAGGAAACTCCTGTGTGGGACTCTAAGACTCGTCAATACGCCGGCAGTGGGTGATGATCATATCAGACACCCACAAGCCGCAAGCGGTCAGCTAAACGTAACGGCCACCCGGGTATTGAGCGATCAAAAGAAAACCAGCGAAGCTGTCAAAACTCCCGTCGAGCCAATCAGTAACACTACCGTACAGTCCGGTCTCTTCGTCTCATATGTCGCATATCCAGTCTAGGGGTGGTAAATGTCAGACCTCAGTAACCGATAAGTCGTGTCGATATGAGGCTCATAACGGGTCGAGAAACTACTGATAACACTTACCAGTAGATCTCCATATCAACCCTGGCTAGGGACTTCCAGTTATAGCCAATCGAACACAGCGCAACATCAACCCCCAATATCGGGAGAGACGAAACCCCTCCTATCGCTCATTGCCTCCATGTGATTCGGGACTGTACCCAAAAGCCACTGTTTTGCACGTTCTCTTGAACGTGGTAAGGTGGAAATCAAAGCACAGTGGGAATCACACAAGACTCTATGACGATCTCGGGTCTACAGACTAACCTGTACCAGTGTCACCAGAGAACTGCTATCTGACGATAGGTATAATACTATCTAGGAGTTCTCGGCGAGTCCGTTCAATGTACCCAGTCTCCACTGAGCACCCGTACACCATCTTTGATGTCAAACACTGATGGATATGGGATCATCCGTCGCCCATCATATGGGTCAAGATGAGTATACGCTACTCTACTCTGGTGTATCGATGTCCTGTCTCGATACACTCTTGACTAGGAACGGTTATAGGATGTACTCTTGAACTACCCTGGCCCCACTAGTATGATCTGCATCATAGTCCTAGTAGTTGAGTACATATCTTAAGGGCTTTATCAACATGTGAGAGCAAGACAGTAAACCAATACAAGTCAACATGTTTAGACAAAGTGAAACCAAATAGCATACTATCATATCGAGCAAGAAAGTCCTCTCTATATATATCCAAGCATCCACTATAATATACATCATATGTACAACAATGGCCTCTAGGACATATATACAACTAACAATCTCCCACTTGCACTAAGGCCAGCTGTTGTAGTATCTCATACCCAACATCCCGAAAAGTCTCTCAAATTGTATCTGGGGTATGGCCTTCATGAGTGGATCCGCAGTGTTGTCCTTCATGTCAACTCTCCTAACCTCGATCTCGCGGCGATCAACTATCTCCCGGATCAGGTGATACCGCCTCAGAATATGTCTGGACTTCTGATGGGACCTGGGTTCCTTGGCCAAAGCCATAGCTCCATTGTTATCACAATAAAAAGGTATTGGATACTCAATGGACGGAACCACACCAAGTTCAGTGATGAATTTCTTCATCCAGACAGCCTCTTTGGCAGCATCGTTGGCAGCGATGTATTCAGCCTCCATCGTCGAGTCTGCCACGGTTTCTTGCTTGGAACTCTTCCAACAAACCGCCTCTCCATTTAAGGTAAAGACAAATCCCGAGTGTGACTTAGAGTCGTCCTTATCACTTTGGAAGCTCGAATCGGTAAAGGACTCCACCTGGAGTTCTCTATTACCATACACCAAGAACATCTCCTTAGTCCTTCTCAAGTACTTGAGAATGTTCTTCACAGCTGTTCAGTGACTCTCTCCTGGATCTGCTTGATACCTACTCACTACACTTAGTGAGTATGCAACATCGGGTCTGGTACATAGCATCGCGTATACGATAGAGTCTACTGCCGAAGCATAGGGTATCCCTTACATGCGAGCTCTCTCCAAATCAGTCTTAGGAGACATCTCTTTGGAGAGAGTGAGTCCAGAAATCGTGGGTTGGTTTCCACGCTTGAATTCTTCCATACTAAACCTCTTTAGTACGGTGTCAATGTACCTGGATTGGGACAATCCCAGTATCCTTTTATATAAATCTTAATTCCCAAAATGCAGGAGGCATCACCTAGATCTTTTATTGAGAATCTATGTGATAAGAAGAGCTTGACCGAGTGCAGCATAGGAACATCATTTCCTATCAAGAGTATGTCATCCACGTACAATACGAGGAAGACAACCTTACTCTCTGCAACCTTCTTGTAGATACAAAGTTCATCTACGTTCTTGATGAAGTCAAACTCTTTGACTACTGCATCAAAACAGATATTCCAACTCCGCGATGCCTGCTTTAACCCGTAGATGGATTTAAGCAGCTTGCACACCTTTCTGCTGCTCCCACTATCTACGAAGCCCTCTAGCTGAGTCATGTACACGCACTCCTCTAAATCACCATTTAGAAAGGCTGTCTTAATATCCATCTACCAGATTTCATAGTCATGGTATGCAGCAATGGCAAGCAGGATCTTGATGGACTTAAGCATAGCCACTGGAGATAAGGTTTCATCATAATCCATACCTGGTCGTTAACGAAAACCCTTTGCAACAAGTCTAGCCTTGAAAGTCTCAACTTTTCCATCTACACTAAGTTTCTTCTTAAAGATCCATTTACTCCCAATGGGTTTTACCCCTTCAGGAGCAACTTCCAAAGTCCATACTTTATTGGTGTACATGGATTCCATCTCAGATCGCATTGCATCCAGCCATTTCACAGAGTCTCCACTTATGATGGCCTGCTCGAAGCTAGTCGGGTCATCATCTTCCATGATGCAATCCTCGCTCCCACCATCTATGAGAAAAACGTAGTATCTCTCAGGTGGATGAGGAACCCTACTAGATCGGCGGAGAGGCTGGGGTTCATCGGGTACTACTGAATCCTCTGGTTCCAGTAAATCATCAATTGTAGTTTGTGGTGCTGGAACTTCTTCCAGCTCTACCTCTTCGCCACTAATTTCTTTAACAAGAAATTTCTTTTCTAAAAAGGTGGCATGTTGAGAAACAAACACATTTTCTTGTTCACCGTGGTAGAATAAATATCCATATGAATTGCTTGGATATCCCACAAACTTGCAAAGAATTGATCTTGCCTCGAGCTTGTCCGGATTTTGCTTTTTAACATAGGCCGGACAACCCCATATCTTAACTCATTTAAGAGATGGTCTCTTCCCATTCCATATCTCATATGGAGTGGTAGGCGCCGATTTGGTTGGAACTCTATTCAATAAGTATATAGCTATCTCAAGCGCATACCCCCAAAAGGAAATAGGCAACTCAGCAGTGCTCATCATAGAGCAGACCATATATAATAGGGTGTGATTCCTCTGCTCCGATACACCGTTGTGCTGTGGTGTATAAGGAGGAGTAAGCTGAGAGAGAATCCCATTCTCTTTTAGATAGTCCAGGAACTCATTGCTCAAGTATTCTCCTCCTCGATCAGATCGTAGGATTTTAATACTTTTACCCGTTTGGTTCTCTACTTCGTTCTTATATTCTCTGAATTTCTCAAAAGCTTCAGACTTGTGTTTCAACAGTAACACATGTCCGTATCTTGAGAGATCGTCAGTGAATGTAATGAAGAATGAGGAACCGTTCCTGGCATGTGTAGACATAGGACCACATACATCACTATGTATCAACCCTAAGAGTTCAGTAACTCTTTCTCTGTGTCCACTAAACGGAGTTTTGGTCATCTTGTCTTTGAGACATGACTGGCAAGAATCATAAGATGAAAATTCGAACGGATTCAAATATCCATCCTTATGTAACTTAGCTAGTCGTGTCACATTGATATGACCTAGTCTACAATACCACAAGAAAAATTCGTTCATTTCTGAACTCTTCCTCTTGTGTGTGTTTTGCACATTAAGTACTATAATTTGATTGAGAACGTATATGCCATTATTTAACGAGCCTGATCCAATCAACTTTTGATTCAGGAAGATGTTCATAACATTATCCTGTACTACAAAATTATATCCCTCTTTACTCAATAAAGAAACTGATATAAGATTGCATATCAGGGTCGGAATGTAATAGCATTCATTCAGAATCAATGTATTACCATTTAGTAATACAAGGAGATATTCGCCAACTGCTTTGGCTGCAACATTTGCACCATTCCCTACTCTTACGGAATGATCACCCTCTCCCAGTTCCCTACCTTTCCGTAGCCCATGTAACATATTACATATATGGGATCCCGATCCGGTATCTAATACTCAGGATGTAGAGTGAACTGAGAAACAGTTCTCGATAACTAACACACCTGAAGAAGATGCATCATCATGCTTATTCTTCGTTTGGGCGGCGTGAGAATCCAGATATTCTCATATTCCCTGCTCGGACTTGTAACAATTATAAGTTGGAGTGGGACCAACGTTCCCCTGCTCAGTATAATAAGCGAGTTCAGTCAATACATCCATATTATTATCTTGATTAAGGCCTGACATGGTCGCCACCTGGAAAGAGAGAGAAGAAAACACTTTAGCGTATGCTCTTACAAAATTAGATTGATTATTATCTTATCTAATCAGGATGGCTCCCACTGTTTTCATCAAATCTTCCTTCAAACCCTAAAAGGTAAGACTAGCTGGGATTAATTACACCTTACAAGTTCGCCAATCTTTCGGCCAGGCCAATGTTGGTATTTTGAGGGAGGTTCCCCGTGCTTTCGCACGGACCTAATTAAAATAAACCTCGTTTTCCCAGAGGCATAACCCCGTTAACACCTTTCTAGACACCTACTTGATCGGCTAATTGTCATGTGTAAAACTTTCCCAGGAGTAACTTTTACTCGCAGTGGGTATCGGGATCCAACTATCCATAGAAGGTATGCAATCTCATTGCAAATTTCAACACTTGAAATTCCCGATAATACTTTTGCCCCTAGCAACTCATGACCTTGGCTATGGTCAACAAATCATAAGCGCTAGCCAAGTTCAACCCGTCATTTCCTGATTGAATTAAACCCACCCGTACGACCCTTGGCTAAGGTCAACAAAGTCGTACGACTACCCTAACTCAATCACATCTCATATTTTAGCAGATAAATACTAATTAGCTACCGTACACTACGTCTTGGCTAAGATCAACAAACGCAGCACGAATACTAACTAGTATATATCTGAAATGACGGAGGGCTACGCAGGTTTTTCAAAAAACCATGAGCGTAATGAACTTGATATCGTTGTAGAAATAAGTGATTTTGAAAAAAGAGTGTTTTTAAGGCTTTTACTAGTTTCGCTAAAGAGGTCACTCCCGGTGAAGGGATCTCGGCTCTTTCCTTATCGAATAAGGTGCAGGATATTTCACAAATACCGCTGTGCAAAGCAAGAACTATTGAAGCAATCAAAAATAAAACCGAGTGAGTTGTAACATCTGCTAGTTTCTCTAAAGAGGTCATTCCCGGTGAAGGGATCTCGGCTCTTTCCTTATCGAATAAGGTGCTGGATATTCTACAAGGAATACCGCTATGCAAAGCAAAACTAGAGCTACCCCTTTTTTTTATAAATTTGATTCTACAACATCTTTTAGGTTTCTTTTTCTTTCATTAATCTCATTAATGAATCCCATCATTTATGCTTCCTAAGCATCACAGAAGAAACGAAAATACAACGTACGCTTATGCCATCCGCATTCGCCACAGTGTCCCGTTATACACCGTTAGGTTACTTAACTAACGGCATACCGGGACAGGACTAGCACGGGTGTAAAACATAAACAACGTTTATTATATATCATATATACAATAATAAAGCATTCTTCTCACGCATATAATATGATCACATCACAGTATATCAGCAGCAGAAGAAACATATGAAATATTGGATATACTAGGAGGTCCGTGTTTTATTTTGAGGCTGTATAAAACACGGATTCCACGGTCGCGATGAATAGCCAAACCCACATCCCTAGACCCCCTACGAGAGCGGCAAGTAACGCTGCCAATTCTAGGGTTAGGAGACCCGGTCTCAACTCCTCGAGATGGCCTTCCACTGGACCCTAGAACCCGGTTACTTGTGCTCCCCTCATTGGGTCTATCCTAATGCGGAAAAGTAAATAATATAAAATGGTGACATCATCCTCAACCCGGAAGTGACCCAATAAAAGAATATTACATACAATGAATTTTACATGAATGAAAATAAAAACCCTCATCTCACATAAAACCCCCGGCTATTCAGAACACGACGATCCAATATAACATATCACAGCAACACATAATATCTCATATCATCAACGTAAGCAAGTATGCGTATCCCGATTGTCGTTGATGTATAGCAACAAAGCCGGCGATATACCACATACTACACTTACGGTCACAGAAAAGAAAAGTGAAAAACTACAATATTTAGAATCCAAAATCATCTTAGACATCGTAAACCCGAAATATCACATATTGCGGATTTCATGCCTAACTCTATGAATTCCACATATTGTATTACATTACAGATATATCAAGACAATATTTAACGTTTCGATCGAATCAACATACACTCACAAATTACCCCCATGAGCTCAATACTTGAGCAAAGTCAAAATACTGAAAAATCGTGCCACAGTGTCAATGGACCAGCCGTAGAAAGAGTTAACCAATGTCTCACCTATGACACCACGGAACTATGGCAAACCCTAGGGTTCGATCGCGGTTCCATGGGCATAGAATCGAGTTAAGGTTAGTATAGTCTTCTAGAGGGTCCATAGGGGTACTTACACGATTTTACAAATACAATCAACTAAGGAAAATTACAACACTTGGAAATTTCAGCGGGATACAAAATGTGGTGTTCGAACTGCTAAACATTGTCAAGGTTACCAATACAGTGTTAAATTATACGACTACGAAACACTATGAATTAAGCCCCAAGTCAAAGTAATCATCACATGAAAATTGGGCTAAGCAAACAATACTAGAAACCCCAAATACAGAAGAATAGAACACAGATGAAATACGGAGTGCAGAGGAGGCTAAGGGGCCGGCCAGGCCGGATTTGGAGGCCATGTGCTCGGCCAAAATCCGAGCACATGCCCCCGTATTTCACCTGTATTCATGTATTCTCCCATATTACATTCTGCACCTATTTGAAAAAAATTTAAAGGACTTTTTACAAAATTTACAGAGAGCAAAATAAGGGTTTCGTAATACCGTATTTCGGAGTCGATTTTGTTTTCGTAATTGTTTTAACACCGTGTCTAAAATTCTAGTTTGGCTCTGATACCACTGTTGGGTTTCCCTTGCACCTAGTCTAGGGTTTGGTAGTATCACTCATGCCACTTTAAAAATTAGAGAGGTGCAAAACAAACAAACCATGGATCTTAACTAGAATATTTAGGGTAACAAATTTTGTATCACATACAAAGAACAATCTATCACTAAGAGTAAAGATTACAAGCTTTGTAGTCTCTCTTTGGTGACTCCTTGGACCTTTGAGAGTTTGGAACGGATCGCTAGCAACCTTCCTTGTCCATGATGATCCACCCGAAGTCCCTTTACCTAAAGCTCCTTGCTTTACTTGATCCATGGAAGAAGTGTAGCAAACACCCTACACAAATGGGCTAGATGTGTGTAGAATGATGATGTGGTTTGTATTCTCTAATCAAAACCCTTTCTTTTTTACTAACTCACTCAAATGAAATATCAAGAGAGAGAGGAAGAAGAAGATGATGGCAAAGCTCAAGCACAAAAGCTTTTGCAATGAACTAAAAAATTGAGATGAGAATGAAATAATCATATTATATCGTTCTCTCCTCAAACCATGATTAGTTAATATCTTAGATATTTTAGATTAAGTTAAAGTCCAAAAGAGAATTAACCCAAGTTTAAAAGTTAGGTCAAGAATGGTCACAAAGTCAAAACAAGATAAACTTTAACCATGAGTAAATAATCTTTAATTTTAACTTAAAAGGAATATATATATATATATATATATATTAACAACCATGTGAGTCTTGCATTGCCACCATATAGTGTATCATCAACCATGATAACTATCCATGTATGTATGTATGTGTCCATGCACATCAACATGTGCATACATGCATGCATACAACTTCTTTAAAGAAAAGGGTTTAAATAAAGAATTAAATTAAAAGTCAAATGTTAAATCAACACTTGATTTAACAATCCGGTCATATCACATACGACCCGACCAATAGAAAAAACGCCGATTAACATACGGTATCACATACTCGTATTCAATCGGGTCCCCGCGCATTGATTGGAAGAATTAAAGTTAACCGCAATCAAGACGGTGTCGCTATGCAGCTAGCCGGTTGAGCACGGGTCGATCCACAGGGAAATGGTTGTATTTCCGTTCTTGTCTTAGACGAGTCAATAAAGAATGAGTATATATTTGTTCGATTCTAACCTATGTGTATTATTTGCAAGTATAAAGTTGTTAAGAAAAAGATACGAAATTGTAAGCTAAAGAAATCCGTACTCAAAACCTTTGAGCCGAGTCTTCACCAATTGAAGCTAGAGCAATCGGCAACAACGTGGATTAGGGGATTTAAGCGCGGTATTCGTGGAATCCGGCTTATTTACCCTTGTCCTTCCGTTCTTGTCTCTTGCTTTCGCCTCCGGCCAAACCGAACGCAACCGGTCGCGGTTAGGAATCACCGTTACCTTGTTAGGGTAGGGTGCCTAACGGAGCGCTTGCGTAACGTTTGGGCGGAGTTCAATGGAAAATAACGGGAAAAGGAAATGAGCAAAGAAAGACTTAACTTACAATATTGTATTGATTCTTAACAACAACAACAATTACAACCATTCACAAAATGAACAAAAGAGAGCAAAAGAAAAGAACAAAGAAAAGAAAAGATTACAAGTAATTAAGTGCATGAATATAAATTGCAAGAAAGTAAAGCAAGGTAATAAAAAGCAAGTAATAAAGAGCGATAACAAGAACAAGAAACTAGAACTCAAGACAAGCATGTGATCAATAGCCAACCCTTAAACTTGCAAGCTCAATCAAGAGGTTGCAAGATCAAGGGAAGGGTAGAGAACGCATGTGAAATGAAGCGCTAATTCCATAAGAAAATACGACCCTTGAGATCAATAACTAACCCTTAACCATTCAAGCTCAATGAAGAGGTTGAATGATCAAGAGAAAGCAAGAATCTCAAGGGGAAGAAGAAACAAAAGAGAATGATACAAAAAGCCCTCATCTTCATTGATCTCCCACTCAAAAAGCTCTCACTACAATTTTCATGGAAAAAGAATGAAGAAGAAGAAGAAAAAGACTAAATCCTAACAAAAAGAAGAACAAAGAATGAACATGAAATTGGACCCTTGGCTTGGCTCAGATCTGCTGTATTTATAGGCAGGGAAATGAAACCCTAGGGGCAAATTCTGACATAAAATGAAGTACCCAAAGTGCCCATGAAAAACGACAGAATGAAGACCCCACATGGCCGTGGATCCGCGGCCAATACCCCCTATTGGTCGCGGATCCACGGCCCTTTAGTGGTGTTGGGCTGTGGGCTTTGGTCGGGGTCCCTGGTTTGTTGTCCTCTTCAGTGTGGTATATGACTTTTCTCAGAATCTCTTCACAATATTTCCAGAATTCTAGCACAACAAAAAGGTGATGTGATGTGGATCTTTTGCCATGATTTCCTCGAGCTCCGCGTAGATTTCTTGGATCTTGTGTTGACCTAGAGCTTTGTGCATGACATGACAATCGATTTGCCATCTTGTCCCTTAACTGGTATGTGGCAACACACGGATAGAGAGCGGAGACCGTGTTTTATCTGTTGTTGGCAGTAATCCGGAATTTGTCGTACTTTTCCATGATATTCATTGTTCAGAGCCGAGAACCCGTATTCTACAATTATGTAGCAAACACTGATTAAAAGCACCTACCTATAAACAACCGAGCGTAAGAATGGGCGGTATAAAATGCAGTATTCTGTGATGAACAAATACCCCCAAACTTAACTTTTGCTCGTCCCGAGCAAAACCAATTACTCACAAAAATAAAATCCTAACCGCACTTTCGCAGGGAACGCGATTGCACTGAGCGTGTGCAACAAGCCGTTAAACCTCTAGGTGTCCCTAGTAGGAGGAGTGTTGTCTCCTGAGGGTTTTCAGCGGATTACACCCACAAAATCCCGTCAAGCTAGTGTCATAAGTTAACATCGATTCTACTCCTACAGTTTAGTATTTACGTTAGAAACTCTATCATCCTAAGTTAGAAATATTCAACCCTTATTTTTCATACCTCCTATCTATTTAACCTTAGATCATATACGTTCCAAAAAAGTTTAGAAAGATGTCGGTTCACTTGAGTTTTCCTTCTAAAGTGCGGCCTCAAATCAGGGATTTTTATCAACTTTACAGAAAACACAAGTCTTATTCTTTATTTCTATCTTTTATCCAAACATCGATTGTATACCCCTACGTGTGTGTGTATTTGCACCCCTACACTCAAGAATTCAATTCAAGCTATAATACCCTTGCCCTAATACCTAATACTACTTCTTTTCATTAAGGATGGACGGATTTGCTCACACACCTTTCATGCGACTATTAATGCTTCTTGAGGCACTAACGACCGATTACTGAATGTGTGAACTTTAAAGCGTAAATAGCAGTTTCCAGGTCTTGACTTTATTCTATATTTTTTTTTCTTTTTTCTTTTTCTTTTTCTTTTTCAAGACCGGATATATTTTTCAGTATGCTCTTTTGGTGTTTAGCTTTAAATACCGTTTTTTCTTAGATACTAGGCTTTCAGGCAAGAGTATTTCTAGGTATCCTCTACTATCCCAAGTTTCAAGGTGCGTGTAAGTGCAGTTTGTAGGGTATATACTTTCTACATTTGAACTCGAGAAAAGAAACTATTTTTCAGACTTATCCTTCCGTAAAACATCAATACTTTCCCTTCATCTTGACTTAACTCAAGAACTGCACTCAAGATTACCTATTTCTCAAAAAAACTATAAGGACGTATACTTTCCAAGTTTAAACAGAATGAGGGTTATTTTTAGGGTTTTCAATTCCTAAGCCTAGAATTTAGTTATTTCTATCATATTAACTAATCTTTCGGAATAAAGATCTAAGTTACCCTATTAGCTAACTTGACGACAAAGTTTTTATATTTTTGGAAAATTTTCAATTTTTTTGTGGGTTTTTAATATGGTATGCAAATGCAAAATATACAAATGAATGCGAAGGAAGAAAGCTTACCGAGCACACCCCCAAACTTAAACTTGACAGTGCCCTCACTGTCAGGCTATACCAAGAAGGTCAATTGTCGGTGCTCCCCCTAAAAACAAATTATATACAAAAAGAAAAACCAAAAATATATACAAAAAAGGTGTTCCCCCCAAACTTAAGTAAAACAGTGTTTCCACTGTTAGGCGTTGAAGTTTAGGTTTACGGGGGAAAGAACAGTATCAAGCTATACAAGGCCTTACACAGGCCAAAAGTTAACACCAACCATTGAAAGATCTTATCGTGATAAAGCAGTGGCTGGTGAAAGAAGGTGAAGAGGAAAGAAATGGAGAATACGCGAGACCGTATGCGGAGAGAAGCGGGATACGGTTTCGGTATATGAGAGGAAGAAGAATGGCGGAAGGGAAAAAGAAGTGGAATACGAACTTGAGGGAGGAAATGGAGTGAATAGATTAGCACAATTTGTGATGAGCGATGTGTAAACAGCGATTGTGCTAATCTATTAACCCGGCGAGAGATTGGGTCAAATCCCTCAAGATTCGTAAGAACCCATGGGTACGCCGAACTCGGTAAACCAGACACAGGAAGTGAAAATGGTACGGGCTCTTGCAAGGTCGGAACGATGGAAAGGATGGAGGGAAGTGGTTGAGGAAGGGTATCGGTTAAGGGTTCTGGAGGGTGTACACAGTCAATGAAAGGAACAGGATGAATTGGAAAATCCGACTCATCAATTAAAACTGGTTCATCATCAACACTATCCTCAATATTCTCCTCAAAATTTATCTCATCCATGCCTTTATCATCAATATCAAGACGCATATGAAGTTCGGGAAAAATAGTTAAAGACTCGGGATGATGATTTGAAGAGACAAACTCAGCCAAATCTACGGGTTCATCATCCAAAATGTTCCCAGCGTCAATATCCTCGATCAAGTGAAAATCTATATTCTCAGACACCTCAACAAAAGCATGGATATCAATCAATTCAGGTTCTAGAGTGGAGATGTAGAGGTCAAAAGGATTGGGTGTGGTTTCACTTGGCAAGGTCCCTTCACAATCGGGTAAATCAAACACTACAAAGTCGCATAACTCATTAATCATTCTATCTTCAATCGGTGAATCGTTGGGAACACTTGATAGACTTTCAACACAGGAGTTGTGGGATTCAATTTGAGACGGGTAGGTTTGATTTGGAAGGGGGTATATCTCACTCTCTCCACTCAAATTCACTGCCTGTCCTGCCGCCTCATCATACATTGAAAAAGTTGGAGCTAGTTGAAAACTAGCTACCGGGTCACTAGGTTGCATGAGGGCGGCCATGGACGCATTCAAATCCATCATCTGTTGGCTTGACGCTACCCTAAAGTCTTCCAACGACTGTTCCAGACTAGACATGGGTTGTGATGGGGTTTCAATAAAAGATTCAAAGTTATTTGGATACTGAAAACTCCCAAACGGCTGTTCTGAAGTAATGTCTAGGGAAGGTGCAAAAGTAGGGTAGGATTGGTAGGAATTGGATGGCTGGACAGGAGTGGGATCAACATTGGGATAAGAAGGTGAATGGAATTGTTGATCCCAAGAATTTATAGTGGTGAAAGGAGTGAAAGATCGGCAACGGGATTGTTCAATTCGTTCAGCAAGAGACATTGGTCTCGGGGTTACAACCGGACTTTCAAAAGGGGTATCAACGCAAGAAGGGGTGAATGTTTGAAACGGTTGATACGAAGTGGATTGCGGGGTCCAGTTGTTCGTCCTAGACGCGTCTATCCGACTCTCAATGAAATTTTTGGCATGGATGGATCGTTCGAAGTTCGGCCAAAACAAGAACCGTAGGAAGTTATGTCTGGTTGTGGGTACCAAAGTTCGGCAAGAGTTTTGCGAGGTGGGGTACCCATGATATGAAGAGAGAAAGAAAGAAAGGCAGAGAAAAGGAGGGGAAAAATAATGTGATGTTTTTTTTTTTTAGTTTATATATTAACAGAAGAATGAAATATACACACACAAAGAATATGGACAAAAACAATCACGACACAAAAATACCACACACCTAATCGTTCTAGGGTTCACCTAGGTCAACTAGACCTGCTCCAGAACTTGATTGTCGAAGTAAAACTGTGTCGAGAAACGGGCTCAAGATACACTGATCACGAGGCCAGGTGAGTGCAGAGATAAGGGGAGGTTTTCCAACGCTTTCGCGAAGTTCCTTAATTAAATAACCCTTTCTCTTTTGGCGGTTGCGCCGTTAACACTTTCCTAGACACCCCGTAAACAATATACCGTTAAGCAAGGTTCTAAACACAGTTAACTTCTCCTAGTGAGCGCGAAGTCCTTAAGGCTTAAAGTCTAGTTTCTTTTAAATTTTGTGCGGGTAAACGTTATGCTCAAGTTCGTGATTTGTGGGCCACGGAAAAGGTGATGAAATCCGTTACCGTATATTGTGGGGTTCGCTTGCCCTTAAGTCCGTATTAATTGATGCAATGCGCAATTCAATAAAAATTCTATAAAGAATCAAAAAATCGTTTTTTAGTTTAAGCGCGGCACTGCAACAAATACGGGTTAGTCAATTTTTAGCGTTTGCTAGCGAACTTGCAAAGAATCCTGCAAAGAATAGTATATTGGATGCGTCGGATTTGAGAAGAAGGTGTTAGAAAAATACGTACCGTTAAGATTTTGGGTTAGGAAACCCCCGTTGAATCAAATCCGGTAAGCTTGAAAAGTTCGCTTGCGCGGGTCAAACTACCCGGATCTTTGGCACTGTACTTTGCAATCACCTTAGCCTTGAATGTACACTTTGCTCCCCACAATTGCAGTTTGCAAATCTGCAAAAATCTGCACTCTTGCCCACAAAAATGATCAAAAAAAACAAAAAAAAAAAGATTATTTTATTTTATTTTATTTTATTTATTTTTAAATATATACAAAAAGAATATTAACCCGAATAACAAGAAAGAAAATACGCTACCGTCTCCCCGGCAACGGCGCCATTTGATTGGAAGAATTAAAGTTAACCGCAATCAAGACGGTGTCGCTATGCAGCTAGCCGGTTGAGCACGGGTCGATCCACAGGGAGATGGTTGTATTTCCGTTCTTGTCTTAGACGAGTCAATAAAGAATGAGTATATGTTTGTTCGATTCTAACTTATGTGTATTATTTGCAAGTATAAAGTTGTTAAGAAAAAGATACGAAATTGTAAGCTAAAGAAATCCGTACTCAAAACCTTTGAGCCGAGTCTTCACCAATTGAAGCTAGAGCAATCGGCAACAACGTGGATTAGGGGATTTAAGCGCGGTATTCGTGGAATCCGGCTTATTTACCCTTGTCCTTCCGTTCTTGTCTCTTGCTTTCACCTCCGGCCAAACCGAACGCAACCGGTCGCGGTTAGGAATCACCGTTACCTTGTTAGGGTAGGGTGCCTAACGGAGCGCTTGCGTAACGTTTGGGCGGAGTTCAATGGAAAATAACGGGAAAAGGAAATGAGCAAAGAAAGACTTAACTTACAATATTGTATTGATTCTTAACAACAACAACAATTACAACCATTCACAAAATGAACAAAAGAGAGCAAAAGAAAAGAACAAAGAAAAGAAAAGATTACAAGTAATTAAGTGCATGAATATAAATTGCAAGAAAGTAAAGCAAGGTAATAAAAAGCAAGTAATAAAGAGCGATAACAAGAACAAGAAACTAGAACTCAAGACAAGCATGTGATCAATAGCCAACCCTTAAACTTGCAAGCTCAATCAAGAGGTTGCAAGATCAAGGGAAGGGTAGAGAACGCATGTGAAATGAAGCGCTAATTCCATAAGAAAATACGACCCTTGAGATCAATAACTAACCCATAACCATTCAAGCTCAATGAAGAGGTTGAATGATCAAGAGAAAGCAAGAATCTCAAGGGGAAGAAGAAACAAAAGAGAATGATACAAAAAGCCCTCATCTTCATTGATCTCCCACTCAAAAAGCTCTCACTACAATTTTCATGGAAAAAGAATGAAGAAGAAGAAGAAAAAGACTAAATCCTAACAAAAAGAAGAACAAAGAATGAACATGAAATTGGACCCTTGGCTTGGCTCAGATCTGCTTTATTTATAGGCAGGGAAATGAAACCCTAGGGGCAAATTCTGACATAAAATGAAGTACCCAAAGTGCCCATGAAAAACGACAGAATGAAGACCCCACATGGCCGCGGATCCGCGGCCAATACCCCCTATTGGCCACGGATCCGCGGCCCTTTAGTGGTGTTGGGCTGTGGGCTTTGGTCGGGGTCCCTGTTTTGTTGTCCTCTTCAGTGTGGTATATGACTTTTCTCAGAATCTCTTCACAATATTTCCAGAATTCTAGCACAACAAAAAGGTGATGTGATGTGGATCTTTTGCCATGATTTCCTCGACCTCCGCGTAGATTTCTTGGATCTTGTGTTGACCTAGAGCTTTGTGCATGACATGACAATCGATTTGCCATCTTGTCCCTTAACTGGTATGTGGCAACACACGGATAGAGAGCGGAGACCGTGTTTTATCTGTTGTTGGCAGTAATCCGGAATTTGTCGTACTTTTCCATGATATTCATTGTTCAGAGCCGAGAACCTATATTCTGCAATTATGTAGCAAACACTGATTAAAAGCACCTACCTATAAACAACCGAGCGTAAGAATGGGCGGTATAAAATGCAGTATTCTGTGATGAACACACATATCTCATATGCACACCACGTCGTTTCGCCTGAGCTAGGAAACTCCTGTATGGGACTCTAAGACTCGTCAATACGCCGGCAGTGGGTGATGATCATATCAGACACCCATAAGCCGCAAGCGGTCAGCTAGACGTAACGGCCACCCGGGTATTGAGCGATCAGAAGAAAACCAGCGAAGCTGTCAAAACTCCCGTCGAGCCAATCAGTAATACTACCAAACAGTCCAGTCTCTTCGTCTCATATGTCGCATATCCAGTCTAAGGGTGGTAAACATCAGACCCCAATAACCGATAAGTCGTGTCGATGTGAGGCTCATAACGGGTCGAGAAACTACTGACCAGTAGATCTCCATATCAGCCTTGGCCAGGGACTTCCAGTTATAGCCAATCGAACACGGCGCAATATCAACCCCCAATACCGGGAGAGACGAAACCCTTCCTATCGCTCATTGCCTCCATGTGATTCGGGACTGTACCCAAAAAACCACCGTTTTACATGTTCTCTTGAACGTGGTAAGGTAGAAATCAAAGCACAATGGGAATCACACAAGACTCTATGACGATCTCGGGTCTACAGACTAACCTGTACCAGTGTCACCAGAGAACTGCTATCTGATGATAGGTATAATACCATCTAGGAGTTCTCGGCGAGTCCGTTCAGTGTACCCAGTCTCCACTGAGCACCCGTACACCATCTTTGATATCAAACACCGATAGCTATGGGATCATCCATCGCCCATCATATGGGTCAAGATGCGTATACGCTAGTCTACTCTGGTGTATCGATGCCCTGTCTCGATACACCCTCGACTAGGAACAGTTATAGGATGTACTCTTGGACTACCCTGGCCCCACTAGTATGATCTGCATCATAGTCCTAGTAATCGAGTACATATCTTAAGGGTTTTATCAACATGTGAGAGAAAGACAGTAAACCAATACAAGTCAATATGTTTAGACAAAGTGAAACCAGATAGCATACTATCATATCGAGCAAGAAAGTCCTCTATATATATATCCAAGCATCCACTATAATATACATCATATGTACAACAATGGCCTCTAGGGCATATATACAACTAACACTTCGCGAGAGCCGTCGCTATAACATGGTGGAGGCGGCTGAGCGACAGCTTCAGAACTCTGAAATTTGCTTTGTTCATCCCTGTAACTCAGATCTCGAGTTCGGTGATCTTTTTGTTTGGCCAGAGATGGATGTATGAATTTTTTTGTGTTGAATAAAAAAAACTTGTTTTGTCTTTGTCCAGTATATTTTTCGCGTCAAACAGGTCTGTTAAAGACAATATTAAATTAGGATAAACGTCAAAATAAACTGATCCATGGCAAAGACCGGTTTGCATAATTCCCATTAAGGAAGGTACCCAATCAAGATATTTAGCATCTCGAAAAGAAGTAATCATAGAAGCATTAAGATCTTGTAAGGCCAGAGGTTTAAAAGCTACCTGTATAAGACTTATATGAAGGTACTTGTAGTCTTTTCCAAATCTAAAAAAATCTTTTTAGATAGAAATTTGATAGTTTGCTCATTACTATTAACAGAAATGGTTTTTTCCATGATTTTAATGGAAAATCTTGAAATAAAATCAAAAGTCCCAATATTATAGATTTCCTTAGGAGGAACATTAGGAATGGTCTATTTATTAAGTTGTTCTTCATCTGAAGGGTATTTTATTAAATTTGAATTTTTAACATGCTTAATATTATTACTAGTAAGTTTATAAAAGACCGAAAAGGAACTCATCAGAATTCTTCCCAGAGATCAAGCTACATATGCTTAAAAGAAATAATCTTTCTCTGTTATATGTAATCAAATACGTTTAAGATGTGTTTTACTCTATAATTATTTTAACCAAGTCTTAACCTTTGCGACTGTCAACGACTTCAAGTTACCAAGACAACGCTTATCAACGGCGGTAATGGAAATCCTAACGTGACTTGGATGTCGTTCCAAAAGAAAGAACTTTTCAAATAATTAAAGAGTAAAAAACCTTTAAACTATGTTTTTAATACCCCAAAGGGCTTTCTCTGTTAAGAGATCTCTCCTTTCCCTCCTTGAATGAGGAGCATTGTCACTTAAATATGATGCAGAGAAATTAAAAATAAGTTTAAAAATAAGTCTAAAAATATTTTACTACAAGATTACATAGCCTAAAAAAATCATAATCTTACAAACATATATATTTATCATTCCAGGGAGAAAAAACTTTGCCACTCATGGCTCTGATACCAAAGAACTTACAAGAATTGCTAGTTATAATTATTATATAGTGATATTTTCAAGTACAAGCAAGTTATATGGTATTATTATACTACATTGTAGTATATATATTTGTTGCTCAGTAGCTATTATTGTGGTGTTTGTTTTTTGGTTTACCTCCAGTTGTGTTGTGTGTCTATATATATATATATATATATATATATATATATATTGTAAATTTAATACATATGTATATATTTTGCAGGATTGTTGAAGTTATATAATATTTGTTAAATTAGTATTTGGCAAGCATATCTTTTTTTCAGTATAAGTTATATATGTATTGTATTTATTCAATTTGATTTATATTGTTCTGGTGTTAGTTTAGTTTTTATATGTTTCTTATTTTCAAAGTTTAGATTATAAGTATCATTTTAGTAGTAATCACAGTAATACAGTTGCATTTAAACATGTTATCATGCTATACATATTAGTTATGTATGATGTATATTATGAATGTCTAAGTTTCAGTTTAGTCAATTTTGAGTTGTGCATATATATTTATTATAATATACAATATTTAACCACTTGAACCCTTGAATCCATGAACCTGACATAAACCACTTGAATACTTAAAACTAATGAACTTGTAAATCCAAGAATCTAAAATGAACCTACAATTTATCAAGTATTCGTGAATTCGTGCTAGCATTTGTGTCGAACTCTAGAACTTAAATAATTAATTGACACGGGATGGGAAGGTTTGACGAGTGGGGGTGTTTACGTGTAACGGGGGTCATACATGATCGTCGTGGTCCTGGGTATTACGGAACAATGTATTACCAACTCATAAATCTCTTGAATCCATATTTCTGTTATTCTGAGGGGAAATGAAAAATCCTCGTTACATCTAAAACACTCACTAGTCGAACTTATAAACTTAAAACATGATAATACTGTTTAAAGAACAAACATCATGATATTGTTGCCTTATATCTATTGCTATTTATACGTGCTTGATTGTTTCCTTCTTTTTTTTATATATCATGTTTCTTTTTAATACTCTTTTTTTTAATTGGGAACTTATCGAACTCCAGTTTATTGACGGGCATTCCATTTTCCATGTGTTTTTTCTTTTTGGGAATATCCGTCAGAAGATTTTGAGGCAGGAGACCAAGCTTAGTACGAAATTGGGCCGAGCAAGGAGAATAGCAACTATTTTTTTTCTCAAGCCGAGCGTTAATTTCGGTTGCAGTATACCTTCTTTTGTTAAAGCTATTGTTTTTATTCCTAGTGTTAGATATGTATGCCCTAGAGGCCATTATTGTATAGTACTAGTTTGTATATTATATTTTGGAAGCTTGAGATATATACATGGATTTACGACAGTCTTTCTCGATATTGTAGTATGCTACTTGGTTTGTATCTATCTTAATATGTGTATATGTTTCTTTTAACATATCGCTAATACATATTGATAGAGCCCTTAGGATCTTTGCTTGACTACCAGCGTTGTGATGGCGGTCACACTAGTGGAGGCTGGGTAGTCTATAAGCACATCCTTATACAGGTCTCTAGTCGTAGGATTATCTGAAACAGGGCATCGATACTCCAGAATAGACTAGTGTATATGCTTCTCATCCCAGCAGGGGAGATGGTCTGTCCCACAGCCATTAGTACGCCGTACTGGAGATAGTATACAGGTGCTCGTTAGGTTACGACTACACTGGACAGGACTCGTCGGGAACTGTTGGTTGGTATTATACCTTTCGTCAGGTAGCAGTTCCCAGGTGACATGAGTACAGCTTAGTCCGTTGACTTGACACTGCTACTTCGCCTCAAGTGTGTTCCCACTGTTCTTTGATTGCTACCCTACCACGGCTCTATTTAGTCGTGCAAACAGGTAGTAGTTGGGTGCAGTCCCGAAGCACTTGGAGGCAGTGGCGGTTAGATTGGATTCGTCTCTCCCGGTATTGGGGGCTGATATCGCACTGTGTTTGGAGAGCCATTACACAAAGTCTCTGGCCAGGGCAAGTGAGATTTACTGGTAAGTGTTCCAGTAGTTTCTCAGGGTGTTCTGGGCTACACTCCGACATGACTTATACCGCTATTAGGGGTCTGACGTTTGCTACCCCCAGGCCCGATATGCGATACTCTTAGACGAACGGACCAGACTGTACGGAGATTGTCACAGATAGGCTCAGTAGGAGTTTGGATGAGCTTGCTCGTCGACCTTCTTATCGACAGATACATGGGTAGCCGTTACGCACAGCTAATGCCGCTGACGTGCTTATGGTTAAACCCACTGTCAGAGTACTATCGAGTCTTTAGAGTCCCACACAGAGGGTTTCCCAGCTTCGGGCGAAACGAGTAGAGGTCATATGGTTTTACGACAGGGTTCGATCACATACGTGTACTTGTGTGCGTGTGGTGTTCGAGCGGACAATACTAATGGGCTTTGGTTTAAGCCGGATCCTAGTATTTGATTATTGGATTAGCTTCGTCTCATAGTATTCGTGTTTCTCGGAACACGGATGCGGGTATGTATATACGGATGAGAGGGGGTATAGAAGGAGACATCTCATTAGGGTTTTGACCATTGACTTGGTCAAAAAAAATATGAGAAAAAGTAAAGACTTTGTTATTTTTTATAAATGATAATTATTTGGCATGGCTACTTGGGTTGACCTTTTGACTTGGCTTGACTTGTTGACCTTAGATATTTTTGTGAGATATTTTTGAGCACTAGATATTTTTGCTAGATATTTTCCATGCTATGCTTGAGGTCATATAAAAGATAGCCATTCCATTTTTTATTATCGTTACCACAAATACATTCTCTCTCCTAAAGCTTGCTCTCTTCTTCTTCCTCTCTAAACCCTAGTGTCTCATGTGTTGAGAATCAAGGGTTTAATGAGACTAAGCTACTCTAAATCATACTCTACTCACTCTAGTCTACTTAGATTAGCAAGCTAAGTATTCTAGTTAGCTCAAGTTGGAGGTTTAACTCAAGGTTGGAGCTCTCGGGTGGATCATCGTTGACACAAGGAGGCCGAAGTTCAAGCACGATCCATACTTCCATCGAGGAGCTTAAGGAGAGGATCAAAGACCCGAAGGAATTGTTTTCTTTAAGTATACTTTCTATCATAGTAGATAGAACCCTAACATGCTAAGTAGGTTTATGGTTAAAGATCCAGTTTAGGTTTATTCTAGCGCCAAGTTTCGTATCGTTATAAAAATTTTGTTCCGCATTTGGCCACGGAAGTTGGCCGGGGCGCTAGCGTAACCCTTCATGGTATCAGAGCCAGCCCATAAATCCTAGACTAGCAAGTTTAAACAATGTTAAAACAATAAAACCTAAACTACTCCGTAACATCAAAACCTAAACTGCAGTTTCTGTTAAATTTTTAAAGGCTTCAAAAAAATTTCAAACAAGTGGAGAATGCTCTTTACACTGTGAGATGAACATTGACCAAAAACGACACAATTCCAACACTTTTTGGCCGGCCACATGCCTCAAAAAACCAGCCTGCTCATTTTTATCATGGTGAAATGCGTCGTGTTTTGGTCTGTGTTCTCATCTAGTGGAGTTTGGGTTTCAGGTGTTGTTTGTTTTTTGCCCAAGTTTGATTCTTTGTTGTTTCTGTACGGGGCAATTTGGAATGTTTCGAAATCGTTATATTTGACACTGTTTAATAGTTAACAGTACATTCACTTTTATCTGCGACCGTGAATGTCATTTGATCGGTAAACACGTCTATCTGCTATATGTTCTTTTAGACGGGTTTGCGAATGTGACATTCGCGTTGATGTTTTGTGCTTGTGCTGTGATTGTGGTTGGATAGTCATGGTGGATAGCATGTGGTGTAATGTTAGTGGTACAGTTTATATTCATTTGTACATTTGTTATTGCGGGGCGAGCGTCCGACATGTGGACTGCCGTCTTTGTCGGGTTGTATATTATTTTGGGGCACGACCGGGTTGAAGTCGATGTCTTTGTACATATTATTTTCGTTTTCTGTACTAGGATTACCCCATGGTGGAGTGCACGGATAGCCAGGTTCTAGAAGGCAACAAGCCCGCATCTCATAGCGTTGAGACGGAGGGGGCTTCGTTCTAGAATTGGCGGGCTATTCGCCGCACTCGTAGAGGGTATAGTTTGACCCACGGAGGGGCGCCCAAGTTACCGGATTCCGTGAAGTGCTGGGTGGCCCATTCACTTTGTTGAAGGGGGCTGCCTCACTTCTGGGATTTGCGGGTAACTTGCCGCGCTCGTAGGGGTCCAGGTTCTCATTGCACAGGCTATCCACATGACCAAGAACGTCGGGTTTTATTTGCGGCTCAAATGAAACCCGGGACTCCAAGATTATCCACCATTCTGTATTGTTGGCTGAGATTCTGTGATGTTGATTATTATCATGCCTGGGATGAATGTTGTATATACTTATATATATACTAGTAGATGTTGTATATGTTTTGCACCCGCGCTAGTCCAGCTCCCGCTCTGTCGTTAGTTAAGTAACCTAACGGGTGATGACGGGGCCCAGTGGCGAATCCGGATGGCATATACGTACATTGTATTTTCGTTCTTTTCTTGTGTGATAGGTTAATTGATGGGACCACATTAATTTTGATTAATGCAAGAAAATAAACCTAAAAGATGTTGTAGGAACAAATTTCGAAAAACTACAGTTATATTCTTTCGCTTGGCATAGTGGTATTCGGTCATGAATATCCAGCACCTCTTCTACGAGGCAAGAACCGAGATCCCTTCGCGGGGATGTAAGTCCATGCTACCTCTCCCGGTACTTACGGGCTTGCGGAATTTGATGAAAAACGATTTTCTAGAGGTGGCAACATGGACTCAAACGGATCTTTGTTAAACTATCTACCTAACAACCTAACTAGGAGTTGTTAACTACTCGGTTAGGGGGTTATACCTTTCTTTCTTGAACTCCTTCGTCTTCAACCCTCAATGGTGTACGGATCGGCTTCACCCCGTCGTCTCCTTGCGCCGAAGATCGATCCACCCGAAAGCTTCTACCTTTGGCTTCTTCTTCGAACTTTGAAGAAACTAGTTCACTCAGTTTGCTAAACCTTGTGAACTAGAGTGAGTAGAGGAGAGTGTGTTGGGATTTTCTCTATGGTTCTTGCTTCTCAACACATGAAACAAGTGAACCATAGACTAGAGAGAGGGAGAGAGCAAGAGGAAGAGGGTGAGAGCTCAAGCCAAGAGAGAGAAAGGAAATGAGAGAATGAGTAAGACTTTTCTCTCTTGGCTCTCATAATCCAAAGCCATCATAACAAATCATAGCAATCAAGTATTATATGATGGTTTAAGTCAAAATAGCCATATCATTTCATGCACTCATTTTGCACAAGATAAACAAGCAAGCAAAAGTCTTTGCCATGAAATGATAGCTATTGTCATGATGATGGTCAACTAGTCCAACCTAGTCAACCGGTCAACAAAGTCAACAAGTCAACAAAGTCAACCCCTCAACAACCATGTCACCATAATACTTAATTAATATTATTGTTAATCATATATCATATTCTCATTAGGGTTTAGCAAAAAGTCAATGGTCAACAGTCAACAGTCAACAACCCTAATGAGAATCCTCTGCCTCTGTCTCTCTGTCAACTGTGCATACACACCCGCATCCGCGTTCCGAGAAACACGAATACATACGAGATAAAATCAATCCCAAAACGTACACTAGGATCTGGCTTAAACCAAAGCCCGCTAGTGTTAACTGTCCGGACACTAAACGTGCACAAGTGCACGGATGTGACCGAGCCCTGTCGCAAAACCGTGCGACCTGTCGCAAAACCATGCGACCTCTACTCTTTTGCCTAAAGGCGAATAGCTTTCTGTGTGGGACTCTAAAGACTCGACACTACGCTGGCAGTGGGTTTAACCACAGACCGCAAGCGGCACTAGCTGTACGTAACGGTCCCCAGGTAGATGCCGACAAGAAGACTGACGAGGTGAAACCCATCTGAACTCCTACTGAGCCTGAATGTGACAGTCTCCGTACAGTCCGGTCTGTTCGTTTGATACACCGCATGGCGGGCCTAGGGGGGCGGTAAACGTCAGTCCCCTAATAGCGGTACAAGTCGTGCCGGAGTGAAGCCCAAAACACCCTGAGATAACACTGGAAGCCTATAAGTATATCTCGCTTGCCCTGGCCAGGGACTACTCGTGTAATGGCTCTCCTAGACACAGCGCGATGTCAACCCCCAATACCGGGAGAGACGAATCCTGTCTAACCGTCACTGCCTCCAAGTGCTTCGGGACTGCACCCAACTACTACCTGTTTGCACGACTCCTTTGAGCCGTGGTGGGGTAGTAATCAAAGTACAGTGGGAACACACTCGAGGCGAAGTGACAGTGTTAAGTCAGCGGACTAAGCTGTACTCATGTCACCTGGGAACTGACAACTGACGATAGGTATAATACCAACCAGTCAGTTCCCGACGAGTCCTGTCCAGTGTACTCGTAATCTAACGAGCACCCGTATACTATCTCAAGTACGACATACTGACGGCTGTGGGACAGACCGTCTCCCCTGCTGGGATGAGAAGCGCATACGCTAGTCTACTCCGGAGTGTCGATGCCCTGTCTCGATAGTCCTGCGACTAGGGACCTGTATAAGGATGTGCTTATGGATTACCCACCCCCCACGAGTGTGACTGTCATCACAACGCTGGTAATCAAGTAAAGATCCTAAGGGCTCCACTATTGCGTATAGGTGATATAATAAAATAAACACATGTACACATTAAAGTAGAAACAAACCAAGTAGCATACTACCATTTTGAGCAAGATTGTTTATACAACTGTGAATATCCCAAGCTTCCATTAAGTAATATACAAACTAGTATGATACAGTAATGGCCTCTAGGGCATATACACTAACAATCTCCCACTTGCACTAAGGCCATGTACTGGCTTATCGAAGACCTATCATCTCGATCAGCCGCTCGAACTGAGTCTGGGGCAAGGCCTTGGTGAATGGATCTGCAGTGTTATCTTCTAAAGCAACCCTCCGAACCTCGATCTCCTGGCGATCCATGATCTCCCTGATCAGGTGATACCACCTCAAGATGTGTCTGGATTTCTGATGGGACCTCGGTTCCTTCGCTAAAGCTATAGCCCCGTTGTTGTCGCAATACAGAGGTATTGGATCAACAATGGACGAAACCACCTGAAGTTCTTTCAAGAACTTCCTCATCCAGACGGCTTCTTTTGCGGCATCAGATGCAGCGATGTATTCCGCTTCCATAGTCGAGTCAGCAACGGTTTCCTGTTTGGAACTCTTCCAACACACCGCCCCTCCATAGAGGGTAAAGACAAAACCCGACATGGACTTGGAATCATCCTTGTCACTCTGGAAGCTGGAGTCAGCAAAGGCCTCGATCTGGAGGTCTTTTCCGCCATACACCAAGAACATCTCCTTAGTCCTTCTCAGGTACTTGAGAATGTTCTTTACCGCTATCCAGTGTTTCTCCCCGGGGTTTGACTGATACCGGCTTACTACACTAAGTGCATAAGCTACATCCGGTCCGGTACACAACATCGCATACATTATAGAGCCTACCGCAGAAGCGTAGGGTATAATAGACATGCGATCCTTCTCCAAATCAGTCTTGGGAGACATCTCTTTAGAGAGGGTGATCCCACGCCCTTGGAATCTTCCATACTGAATCTTTTCAGTATGGTGTCGATGTACCTGGACTGCGAAAGTCCTAATATCCTCTTGGATCTATCATGATGGATCCGGATCCCCAGGATGTATGAGGCATCACCCAGGTCTTTCATGGAGAACCTGTGTGACAAGAACCCCTTGACAGATTGTAGCATAGGAATGTCATTTCCTATCAGAAGAATGTCATCCACGTATAAAATGAGGAATACGACAGTTCTTGCTACAAATCTACTATAGATGCATGGTTCATCTGGATTTTTGATAAAGCCAAATTCTTTGACCGTCTCATCAAAATAGATGTTCCAACTCCGCGATGCCTGCTTTAGTCCATAGATAGACTTAAGCAACTTGCACACCTTTCCGCTGCTCCCACTCTGAATGAAACCCTCTGGCTGGTCCATATAGACACACTCCTCTAAATTTCCATTTAGAAAAGCGGTATTTACGTCCATCTGCCAAATCTCATAATCGTGGAAGGCAGCAATGGCAAGAAGGATCTGAATGGATTTCAGCATAGCCACTGGAGAAAAGGTTTCGTCATAGTCCAAACCAGGTCTTTGACGAAAACCCTTTGCAACAAGTCTAGCTTTATAGGTCTCAACCTGTCCACCTACACCAATCTTCCTTTTGAAGATCCACTTGCATCCTACGGGTTTTACCCCGTCTGGAGCAATGTCCAACGTCCATACTTTGTTGGTGTACATGGACTCCATTTCGGTCCGCATTGCATCCAGCCATTTTACCGAGTCAACGCTCTGAACGGCCTGCTGGAAGCTAGTAGGCTCATCATAATCTATAATGCAATCCTCTCTATCCCCGTCTATGAGAAAACCGTAGTATCTCTCCGGCGGATGAGACTTCCTACTACTCCTGCGGAGCGGCGTAGGAATGTCCTGTTCTTTTGAACCCTCTGGTTCTACTAAGCTTTCAGTAATAGCTCGTGGTTCTGGAATTTCTTCCAGTTCTACTGTGCTCCCACTTATCTGGTTTTCCAAAAACTCAGTTTCCAAGAAGTAGGCATGACGAGAAAAAAAAACCTTTTGTTCCCCTTCGCAGTAGAAGAAATATCCCTTGGAGTTCTTTGGATATCCCACGAACTTGCACTGTACTGAGCGTGCCTCGAGTTTGTCCACATGCTGCTTTTTGACAAAAGCTGGACTTCCCCATGTCTTAATGTGATTAAGATGGGGCCTCTTCCCACACCACATCTCATATGGTGTGGTAGGCACAGTTTTAGTGGGAACTCGGTTCAAAAGGTATGCAGCTGATTCTAGCGCATACCCCCAGAATGATCGCGGTAACTCAGCGTTACTCATCATGGACCGTACCATATCCAATAGGGTTCGGTTCCGTCTCTCCGATACACCGTTATGTTGCGGAGTGTATGGAGGAGTAAGCTGAGAGAGAATTCCATTCTCATTTAAGTAATCCAGGAACTCGGCACTCAAGTATTCACCACCTCGATAAGATCTCAGTGTCTTGATACTTTTACCGGTTTGTTTTTCTACTTCATTCTTATATTCCTGGAACTTTCCAAAGGCTTCGGATTTATGTTTCATTAAGAAGACATAGCCGTACCTTGAAAAGTCATCCGTAAAAGTAATGAAGTAAGAATAACCGCTTCTCGCATGTGTAGACATTGGACCGCACACGTCGCTGTGTACGAGTCCCAAGAGCTCGCTCGCTCTTACTCCGTGTCCAGTGAACGGAGTCTTTGTCATCTTTCCTTTGAGACAGGATTGACAAGTGGCATACGATTGATATTCGAACGGATCCAAATATCCTTCTGTATGTAACTTAGTCAATCTTCTCTTATTGATGTGACCCAGTCTACAATGCCATAAGAAAGTCTGATTGATTTCTGGAGACTTTCTTTTGTGTGTATTCTGGACATTGAAAATCTGTGGTTGGTTTAATACGTATATACCATTGCTCAATGTACCTGACCCAATCAGAACTTGATTAAGGTGAATGTTTACAACATTGCTTACAAACGCAAATTCATAACCTTCTTTAGAAACCAAAGATACAGAAATGATATTACAAGTTGCGTTGGGTACAAAAAAGCAATTACGTAAAACCAAAACATGTCCATCTGACATTCCCAGGTGATAGTCCCCCACGGCCTTAGCATCCATGCTAGCTCCGTTTGCAACTTTGAAGGTCATGTCACCTGCCTTCAAAAACCTACGGTTTCTCAACGCCTGCAAAGAATTAGAGATATGAGATCCTGATCCGGTATCCAATACCCAGGAAGTAGAGTTTATTGAAAGACAGTTATCAATAACATACACACCTGAAGCTGAAGCCGCAACTTGCTTCAGATCCTGTGTTATGGGCTTCCAAGCCCTGCAATCTTTCTTCCAGTGTCCACTCTTATGACAATAGAAGTATTCTTCTTTATCCACAAGCTTCCCCATTTTCTTTGTTGCTTTTGCCTTTCCCTTCGTATCCACTTTACTAACACCGCCCCTTGGTTTGGCGGGGGCTTTCTTCTTCTTTCCCTTGGCTTTCGCCTTGGACTTAGAAGAAGAAGATCCTCCTACAAACAAAGTGGATGTTTCCCTACCTTTCTGTAGGGTGCCCTCTGCGCTCCTCAGCATGTTGAGGAGTTCTGAAAGTTCAACTTCCTTTTCTTGTAAGTTGAAGTTCAGGATAAACTGGGCGTAAGTGGAAGGAAGGGACTGGAGAATCAAGTCCGTATAGAGCTCATTCTCTAACGTGGTCCCAAGGTCCGCGAGCTCCTCAATGTAGCCAATCATCTTAAGCACGTGTTCCGCTACCGATGATCCGACGGCCAATCTTGCCGAAAACAACTTCTTCGACACTTCGTATCTTGCGATACGAGATTGCTCTCCATACAGTTCTTTTATATAGAGAAATATAGATTCGAGGTCCATATTCTCGTGCCTCCTCTGATGTTCGTTGTCCATAGAGGCAAGTACGAGGCACTTGGCCTTCGCGCAATCGATTTCCCAGGTCTTACGGATTTCCTTATCCGCGACGCTGGTTTTGGGACCTGGGACAGGGGGAGCTTTGGTGGTTAGAAGATACCCCAGCTTGTCATAAGTGATTGCCATCTTGACATTCCTGAGCCAATCTTTGTAGTTTGTCCCTGTCAGTATGTTTTTATCTAGAAGTAACTTAAGTCCAGTCATGTCGATTGGTCGCTGCAATTAGGAGAGAGAGAAGAAACACTCAGCATGATACTCTTACAAGTTTAGAGTGGTTTTTAGTTTGTCTAAACAGGATGGCTCCCACTGTTTCTCGAATCCCTCCTCAAACTAAAAAGGAAGAATTAGTCAGGATCAATCTCACCGTACAATACTTGCTTAACCGTTCAGCCAGGCCAGTGTCGGTACTTCGAGGGAGGTTTTCCAACGCTTTCGCGAAGTTCCTTAATTTAAGAACCTCTTTTTCCTGTGGGCGTAGCCCCGCTAACACCTTTCTAGACACCTACTAGGTTTATAGCATTGATCGTTTAGTGAGAAATTTCCCGAGGAGTAGCATATACTCACAGTAGGATCGGGATCCAAATATCATCGCGTGACGAAACTGAAGGAATCCTACCAGAATCATCACACTCCAAATGGTATGCAACTCTAGCAAGTTTCAGTACTTATGAAACTCCCGATGTGGATTTTTGCCCCATGCTCTTATGACCTTGACTTTGGCCAACAAATCATAAGTCACATGTCAAGTTGTAACCGTCGTTCTCCAGGTTAATTTGAATCCACCCGTACCTACCCTTGACTTTGGCCAACAAGGCAGTACGACTGTTCCAAACTAACGCATCTATCTATGCTGCACATGAATACCCAATAGCTACCAATCACTATGCCTTGACTTTGGCCAACAAACATAGCTTGAATACTATTGACTATTCATGTGAAACGACGGAGGGCTACGAATAGTTTTGGCGAAACCTTGAACGTAGTGAACTTGATATAATCGATGGAACGAGATAGCTTTTAAAACGGAGTGGCTCAAGCTCCGCATTTAAAAGTTGGTTTTGAAAAGAACCGAGTGGTTTTTCGAAAGTGTTCCAACGACTTTTACTTGGTTTGTTTTCTTGCATTAGTTCTTTTAATGCGTCCCATCATTTAATCCTACCATTGCAGAAAACAACCAAAATATGACGTACGCTTATGCCATTCGCATTCGCCGCGGGGCCCCGTCATTACCCGATAGGTTACTTAACTAACGACAGAGCGGGGGCTGGGCTAGCGCGGCTGTAAAACATAAGCAACGCCTAAATAATATCATATATAGATATATATTGCAATGATAGCCATTTCAGATCACAGATGAACACATTGGATATACTAGGAATCCGCAATTCGTACGAACCTGTAACGAAAAGCAAATTACACGGTCGCGGTGAATAGCCAATAACCTACCCAAGACCCCTACGGGTGCGGCAAACTACCCGCCAAGTACCCGAAGCGGAGCAACCTCCCTCAACACCGTGAGTAGGCCACTCGGCACTTCGAGATACCCGGTAGCTTGTGCACCCCCTCCATGGGTCTATCCTAGGAGCAAAAACAGTAAAAAGAAATTATATAATGACGGCTACAACCCTGACCCGGTTGTGCGGACATACAAATAATATTACATCAATTTACAAATTTACATGAATTGAAAGAAAAGAAAACTCTCGTCTCACAACCCCCCGGCTATTCACCCGCGACAATCCAATGAATTCATGTACACATACCAGCAACATTACAGATCACAGATTTGTATAACCCCCACTAATCGACATATAGCGATTAGCAGACATTCAATACAAATATCACATCACAGATAAATACCCGTCAGCTTAAGTCTTTAGAAACTCGATCAAAATACGGTTTTTAAAGCCCCAAAAACAAATTTTTCTTTCTGGAAAATCTGAGCTAAAAAAACATATACCAAAAATCCCAAAATACCCCACAGAACAAACTGCAATGAAGACGATCCACAGAAGAGCTAAATCGGCCGCGGAACCACGGCAAGAGCAATCTTTTGCCGCGTTTCCGCGGCGGTTTGATGGGTTCTCTGGACCGTTTTTCTACAGTATCTTATAAAAACCCTGAGTCGATTTTTAAAGCATGATTTATTATTTTTACAGAACTTTGAAAATCGACAGCAAGCTTGATATCGGGGTGTATTTCGCGACTTTTTCTCCGATCGAATTTCTGTTACTATGCTAACATGTTAGGTAGTGTTCAACTAGGCTCTGATACCACTGTAAGTCCATGCTACCTCTCCCGGTACTTACGGGCTTGCGGAATTTGATGAAAAACGATTTTCTAGAGGTGGCAACATGGACTCAAAACGGATCTTTGTTAAACTATCTACCTAACAACCTAACTAGGAGTTGTTAACTACTCGGTTAGGGGGTTATACCTTTCTTTCTTGAACTCCTTCGTCTTCAACCCTCGATGGTGTACGGATCGGCTTCACCCCGTCGTCTCCTTGCGCTGAAGATCGATCCACCCGAAAGCTTCTACCTTTGGCTTCTTCTTCGAACTTTGAAGAAACTAGTTCACTCGGTTTGCTAAACCTTGTGAACTAGAATGAGTAGAGGAGAGTGTGTTGGGATTTTCTCTATGGTTCTTGCTTCTCAACACATGAAACAAGTGAACCATAGACTAGAGAGAGGGAGAGAGCAAGAGGAAGAGGGTGAGAGCTCAAGCCAAGAGAGAGAAAGGAAATGAGAGAATGAGTAAGACTTTTCTCTCTTGGCTCTCATAATCCAAAGCCATCATAACAAATCATAGCAATCAAGAATTATGTGATGGTTTAAGTCAAAATAGCCATATCATTTCATGCACTCATTTTGCACAAGATAAACAAGTAAGCAAAAGTCTTTGCCATGAAATGATAGCTATTGTCATGATGATGGTCAACTAGTCCAACCTAGTCAACCGGTCAACAAAGTCAACAAGTCAACAAAGTCAACCCCTCAACAACCATGTCACCATAATACTTAATTAATATTATTGTTAATCATATATCATATTCTCATTAGGGTTTAGCAAAAAGTCAATGGTCAACAGTCAACAGTCAACAACCCTAATGAGAATCCTCTGCCTCTGTCTCTCTGTCAACTGTGCATACACACCCACATCCGCGCTCTGAGGAACACGAATACATACGAGATAAAATCAATCCCAAAACGTACACTAGGATCTGGCTTAAACCAAAGCCCGCTAGTGTTAACTGTCCGGACACTAAACGTGCACAAGTGCACGGGTGTGACCGAGCCCTGTCGCAAAACCGTGCGACCTGTCGCAAAACCATGCAACCTCTACTCTTTTGCCTAAAGGCGAATAGCTTTCTGTGTGGGACTCTAAAGACTCGACACTACGCTGGCAGTGGGTTTAACCACAGACCGCAAGCGGCACTAGCTGTACGTAACGGTCCCCAGGTAGATGCCGACAAGAAGACTGACGAGGTGAAACCCATCTGAACTCCTACTGAGCCTGAATGTGACAGTCTCCGTACAGTCCGGTATGTTCGTCTGATACATCGCATGGCGGGCCTTATGGGCGGTAAACGTCAGTCCCCTAATAGCGGTACAAGTCGTGCCGGAGTGAAGCCCAAAACACCCTGAGATAACACTGGAAGCCTACAAGTATATCTCGCTTGCCCTGGCCAGGGACTACTCGTGTAATGGCTCTCCTAGACACAGCGCGATGTCAACCCCCAATACCGGGAGAGACGAATCCTGTCTAACCGTCACTGCCTCCAAGTGCTTCGGGACTGCACCCAACTACTACCTGTTTGCACGACTCCTTTGAGCCGTGGTAGGGTAGTAATCAAAGTACAGTGGGAACACACTCGAGGCGAAGTGACAGTGTCAAGTCAGCGGACTAAGCTGTACTCATGTCACCTGGGAACTGACAACTGACGATAGGTATAATACCAACCAGTCAGTTCCCGACGAGTCCTGTCCAGTGTACTCATAACCTAACGAGCACCCGTATACTATCTCAAGTACGACGTACTGACGGCTGTGGGACAGACCGTCTCCCCTGCTGGGATGAGAAGCGCATACGCTAGTCTACTCCGGAGTGTCGATGCCCTGTCTCGATAGTCCTGCGACTAGGAACCTGTATAAGGATGTGCTTATGGATTACCCAGCCCCCACGAGTGTGACTGCCATCACAACGCTGGTAATCAAGTAAAGATCCTAAGGGCTCCACTAATGTGTATAGGTGATATAATAAAATAAACACATGTACACATTAAAGTAGAAACAAACCAAGTAGCATACTACCATTTTGAGCAAGATTGTTTATACAACTGTGAATATCCCAAGCTTCCATTAAGTAATATACAAACTAGTATGATACAGTAATGGCCTCTAGGGCATATACACTAACAGGGGAGTGAACTCTTGAGCTAAAGTCTATACTGTAGATTACTCGGTTTTTTCAAAAACCAGAAATTTTCAAAAGGCGGAGCTTAAAACCGCTCCTTTTCAAAATTGCTCAGGTTCCTTCAACGATATCAAGTTCATTACGTTAACGAGTTTTTCGCCAAAAACCCAGCCGTAGCCCTCCGTCATTTCGGATTGGTATTGCTTAGTATTCGTGCTACGTATTTCGTGCTCAGCCGAGGCGTAGTGTTCGGTAGCTATGCAATATTTTTCTGTAGCAAATAATGCGATTGGTTAGGACAGTCGTGCGGTCATTTTGGCTCAGTCAAGGACTCGTACGGGTGGGTCTAATACAATCAAGATAATGACGGGTTGAATTTGACTAGGATCCTTTGATATGTTAGCTCAGTCAAGGTCACTTGGGTCCTAGGGGCAAAAACCACATCGGGAGTTTCAAATATACAGGAAACTTGCAGTTTTAGCATACCTTCTGGAGTGTAGTGACTAAAGTGGATTCCGTCTAGGTCATCACACAATGATGGTTGGATCCCGATCCCACTGATGAGTTGGATTACTCTCGGGAGATTATTTTACTTAACAATCAATGCTATAAACCAATTAGGTGTCTAGAACAATGTTAGCAGGGCTACGCCTCCAGGGAAAAGAGGTTATATAATTAAGGAACTTCGCGAAAGCGTTGGAAAACCTCCCTCAAAGTACCAACACTAGCCTGGATGAAAGGTTAAGCACGTATTGTGACGTGCGATTAAATCCTGACTAGTTCTTCTTTTAGGGTTTGAAGAAGAATTTGAGAAAACAGTGGGAGCCATCCTGGTTAGATAAATTAAAAACCAATCTAATCTTGTAAGAGCGCACGCTGAGTGTTTCTTTTCTCTCTCTCCAGGTAGCAACCATTTCACGCCCTAATCAAGATAATAAAATGCATCGCTTGACCGATCCGAATTCTTATTCGAGGCTGGGGAACGTCGGTTCGGCTCTAAACTGTGACAGAAGTCATAAGTGTGAGCAAGGGAAAAAGGATTTTATGGATTCCAAGGAGACCCAAATGAAGAAGAAGCATACTATTGCATCTACTTCAGGTGTTCTTGTAATTGAGAACTGCTTTTCGGTCAGTCCTACCTCCTGGGTACTAGATACCGGATCAGGATCTCATATCTGTAATTTATTGCAGGGACTGAGAAAAAATAGGATAGTTGGACCTGGTGATATGTCCCTCAGGGTAGGGAACGGAGCATAAGTTAATGCTGCAGCCGTCAGTGAATTTCATCTAGTGTTGCCAAATGGCAATACTATGATTTTGAACAATTGATACTATGTACCTTCCATGGTTTGCAACATCATATCAGTTTCTTTACTTGATAAAGATGGATATAACTTTGTTCTTGATAGAAATATTATGAACATTTATCTTGATAAGGTACTGGTTGCAGAAGGTACACTGTGTAATGGTATCTATGTTCTAAATCAGAATACAGTTCTCAATGTACAAAACACACACAAGAGGAAGAGTTCAGATACGAACGAATCATACTTGTGGCATTGTAGACTTGGTCATATCAGAGAGAAAAGACTAAGTAAGTTGCATAAAGATGGACTTTTGAATACATTCAAATTTTCATCTTATGAAACTTGTCAGTCTTGTCTCAAGGGAAAGATGACCAAATCTCCGTTCAACGGACACGGAGAAAGAGCAGCAGAGCTCTTGGGACTCATACACAGTGATGTGTGTGGTCCGATGTCTATACATGTAAGGGGTGGGTTCTTGTATTTCATCACATTCACTGACGATCTCTCTAGATTCGGATATGCGTATATTATGAAACAAAAATCTGAAGCTTTTGAGAAATTCAAAGAATTCAGAAACGAAGTAGAGAACCAGGTTGGCAAAAGTATCAAGATCCTCCGGTCTGATAGGGGAGGGGGGTACTTAAGCACGGAATTCCTAGATTACTTAAAAGTGTTGGGATTCCTTAGCACCCTACTCGGTTTTCACAGCAACTACCATGCCAAAATTAAAAATTCTAAGGTGCTAATCAATCCTAAGCTAGGATCAAGCTATAGTAAATAAACAATATGAACATGTAATCAACCATTACAAGTAGTGAACAAGGAATACAACCTTTGTAGACCGGTCCTTCATTTCGAAAGCTCCGAGTAGTAGTCTCTTCGCTGCGAGTATCGATCTCCTAAACTCTAGTATGGGTTCTCTTGGAGAAATGAACAAGCTTGCTCGAAATCTTCGAGGCCGAAGATGATCTGCGTCGAGGAGACAAACCCAAGCTACCTTTTCACTAGGTCAAGAAATTTATGAAGAGAACACCGTATACTACCTAAGCAAGTGTGAGGATGATGAAGTAGGAAGTGGGCTCACTTTAGATTTTATTTTCTCACTCATTTTCACCATTTATCAAAAACCTAGAAAGCTTTTGAGTTGAGATGAAGAAGAAGAAGAATGAACTCAAGAAAAATAAATCAGGTGGTGAATTGCAACCAAGGGTGAGAGTATCATATACTAACCTTTGTAGAGACATAACCATGGTTTAAGATAATAGTTTGGTTAATAAATATCTAGAATAATACAAAGTTAGTGGACTAAGTCAAATGATCTACAAGTTTCCACAAGCTTACAAGCCATGACAAAATACCACTAATTTTGAATTACTAAAACAAATAAAATCCTTTCCATTTTCTTAATCATGGTGTAAGTCACACACACCCATGTTTGCATGTATCATCAAGCATGATACAAGTGAGAAAAGCAAACTTAAGTGAGCCAATACTAGTCAATGTAAATCAATATATCAAATATATAATTATACATTAGATTATTAAATCAACGCTTGATTTAATAATCCGGCTATATCACATATAACCGACTAACATCATTTGTATCAATTTATCGAATCAACACTTGATTCGATAACCCGGCTATATCACATATAACCGACCGATGATACAAATCGCGAGAATAGAATATGGTATCACATACGCATATTAATCTCGGTCCCACACGTATCTCATAAGTGCTCCTACTCCGTTTCGCCTGAGCCAGGAAACCTCTGTGTAGGACTCTAAAAACTCGTCAATACGTCGGCGGTAGTTGATGATCATATCAAACACCCATAAGCCACAAGATGCGTGCTAAACGTAACGACCACCCGGATATTGAGCGATCAGAAGATCAGCAAGCAAGCCTGCTCATACTCCTGCGAATCCAGTCAGTAACACTTACCGTACAGTCCGGTCTCTTCGTCTGATATGTCGTATATCTCGTCTAGGGGTGGTAAACGTCAGACCCCAGTAACTCGATAAGTCATGCCGATGTGAGTCTCATAACAGGTCGAGAAACTACCGATAACACTAACCAGTAAATCTCAGAATCAGCCCTGGCCAGGGACTTCATGTTATAGCCAATCGAGCACAGCGCAACATTAACTCCCTATACCGGGAGAGACAAATCCCCTCCTATCGCTCATTGCCTCCATGTGACTCGGGACTGTACCCTAAAACCACCGTTTTGCACGTTCTCTGAACGTGGTAAGGTGGAAATCAAAGCACAGTGGGAATCACACAAGACTCTATGACGATCTCGGGTCGACAGACTAACCTGTACAAGTGTCACCAGAGAACTGCCATCTGACGTGAGGTATAATACCATCTGGGAGTTCTCGGCGAGTCCGTCCAGTGTACCCAGTCTCTACTGAGCACCCGTATATCATCTCTGATGTCATACACCAATGGATATGGGATCATCTATCGCCCATCTACATGGGTCGAGAAGCTATACGCTAGTTGATTGGTCGATTCCGTGTCGTGTTTTGAAAAGTGTAAAGATCACAACCAAAGAAATTTGTAAACCGCAATAAATTAAAGTGTCTTTTGTAGATTCGTTTAGCGAGTGCAGATCGTCTACAGAGAAAGTGTGAATTTGTTCGAAATCATTTTAGTTGAGTTGAAAATAAAAGATAAAAGAAAATGATTCAATTTTTGTGAGATTTTAGTTTCAAGAACATAAAGAAATAGATCTAAAATCAAGAAATAAAGATCAAGAAAATGTCCAAATCGATTGAATTAACAAGATTTGTAAAGTAGCTTGTAGGAATCGATCAAATTGATAGTGATGATGAATACTAATGATTATGAATTCTTATCTATTGAGGATTTGTTGCTAGATCGATGACGATCAACGAGGTTTAGGGATCTATTGAAGAAACCGGGGTTTCACCTTCACCATCCCTTGTCCTTTCATTGATTATCATTCAAATTCTATCCTCTAGCAAATTAAATCACCGATCGTTGATCTCTAATTTGGAGCGAAAACATTCAAGAAAGCGATCTCGCTCAAATTAGGTCTTCGATGATTCAATTTCCTAAAGTTTATAAAACTCATAAGACTTAAGAATTGTTCAAGAATTTCATCATCATCATTTACCTATTCTCTCGATTCCCCTACAAGCAGAGATTTCACTCACACATCATGAAAAAGGAAAGAAACAAGAATCGATAACCTTTCATAATGCAAGAATGTAAAGAAAAGCAAGATTTTATAATTTTCACCTTTATTAATCGATGATCAGGTACAATTCACTCAAGTTGTGGTTACAAGATTTGAGGAGGTAACTAAATCGTCGAAATTAGTTTCGTATCGATCTTCTTGAGTCGCAGATCGTCGTGGATCTCTTGCTCGGATGATGATCGGCGTTGCGAAAAAGGCTAGTTGAAGGCTTGCTTGATTTGCTTCTCAAAATGATCTTGATTTGGCTTTGGAAATGGATTTGGGCTAGAGTTTTGTTATCAAGTTGTGTCACTCAACTTGAATTTGAATTTTTGGCTCCAAATGTGTAACTAATTCACCGCTAATTAACAAACTATTCAACAGCCCCAAATTATAGATCTAGATCCTCTTTTAAAGCCACTCATTTAATCTTCTCTCATAAGCTTGGTTGTTATGCAGAGCCTTCCAGAAGATGCCACGTGGAATTGGAGCGTCTTGAGGAAGCTAAGCCGTTACAACGAAGATTCTGGAGAAGTCTCGAGCGCCAACGAGTCAACTCGGCCGCGGAACCGTGGCGACTTGGCCTAGATCGGCCGCGGATCCGCGGCCATATAGGGAGATCTCTGCATAAGTTTTCTGCATATGTTTGGTGTTGTCCTTTGAGTGTTCTTTTGATGTCTGGAATCTTATAATTCTTTCTTGGTTGCTGTCAGATTTCAAGTCTTTGTCTTGGTGTGATTTATCGGCACTTTTGCGATTCCGGTTCTTTTACCTAAAGAATTTTCTGCACACAATCTCGATAAAATATGTTGAGATATACAAAATCATGCCTGTAGTAATAAACACACAATTTCCCTCATAATACTGGTTATAATGTATAACACATGTTATTTGATATTTTGCAGACGAATTGCTAATATGTGCTATATTTATACCAAACACCTTTAGATGATTAGAAAGAGTAGGGAAATTGATGTGTTAAGAATGCAATATTTTCGACTGAGTTAGGTTATGAATGACATCTATTTTAGCTCTGTCAATCTCAATACCTTTTCGTGAAATAACATGTCCAAGCACAATTCCCTCTTGGACCATGAAATGCCATTTTTCCCAATTCAAGGTTAAGTTCTTCTCTTTACAACGAGTAAGAACCGCATCAAGATGTGATGGGCAGTCAGTAAAAGAATCTCCTAATATCGAGAAATCGTCCATGAAAATCTCCAGAAAATTCTCGACCATGTCCGAGAATATCCCCATCATACACCGCTGAAATGTAGCGGGAGCATTGCATAACCCAAAGGGCATGCGTCTATAAGTAAAAGTACCAAAAGGACAAGTAAATGTGGTTTTGTCTTGATCCTTTTTGGCAATAGGGACCTGGTTATAGCCAGAGTATCCGTCCATAAAGCAGTAATATTCACGTCCAGCTAAACGTTCTAGCATCTGGTCAATAAAAGGTAAAGGAAAGTGGTCTTTCCTCGTTGCGGCATTGAGTTTTCTATAATCAATACATACACGCCATCCAGTTTGAGCACGTGTCTGGATTAACTCATTTGCCTCATTTGTTATGACCGTGATGCCAGATTTCTTAGGGACTACATGAATTGGACTTACCCATTGGCTATCGGAGATTGGGTAAATGATACCACTGTCAAGGCATCCGCCTCCTTCATGATGGGGTTCAACCGTCTCTGTGGTTCTCGGGTTGGCTTGGCTTCATCCATCAGATGAATATAATGTTCAACTATTAAGGAACTAATCCATTTGATGGCAGCCATAGTCCAACCAAATGCCTGCCTATTAGATCTCAATACCGTCAAAAGCGCATTCTCTTGCTCTGAGGCTGGAGAAGTGGATATGATAACAGGTAAAGACTCATTCTCACCTAAATATGCATATTTAAGATGAGAAGGTAAAAGTTTGAGATCTAATGTCGGCGGAGAAACTATAGAAGGTAGGGTAAAAGAATGACATTCAGATTCATGAAGAAGCTCGTAGCCTGCAAAGGATACAGACTCGGATGGTGATGAGTCAAGAGTGTCGGACTCAGGAGTGGGAAGAGTGCCCTCACTAAGATGTGCAAGATCAAACATTGATGTGCTAGTGTCGTCGAGATCATCAAAGCAAAGTTCATCAACCTCGCAGCTTTCGGTAGCAATCTCGTGGACAGAACAGACATCAAGTATGTGAGCAGAGGGTTCAGACGGCTGACTTCCAATTTTATAGATGTTCAGTTCAATTGTCATTTTTCCAAAAGATAGGTTCATTGAACCGTTTCTACAATTAATGACAGTATTGGAAGTGGCAAGGAATGGTCGACCAAAAATCACCGGAATTTGGTTCTGTGGGTTTGCTACAGGTTGTGTATCGATAACAATAAAGTCCACAGGGAATATGAATTCCCCGACTTTTATCAACACATCCTCCAGTTCACCCCTAGATTTGGTGATTGATCGGTCTGCCATTTGGAGAGTGCAATGAGCTGGTTTCAACTCTCCAATCCCTAACTGCTCGTAAATAGAATATGGAAGCAGGTTAGCACTTACGCCAAGGTCAAGTAAAGCACGGTTAATGTTTTTACCCCCAATAGAAATCAATATCGTAGGACATTCAGGGTCCTTACGTTTCTTTGGTAACTGTGGGGTAAAAGCAGTGCTAACATTATTAGTCATGAAGACCTTTTTGGCACTTGAGTCTTCCTCTTCCTAGTGCACAAGTCTTTAAGAATTTTCGCATAAGCGGGGACTTGTTGGATAGCATCTAGGAAAGGAATATTGATGTTAACATGTTTAAACATTTCCATAATCTTCTCCATATGTGGACTCGATTTGTTTTCCCTTAACCGATTCGGATAAGGAACTTTAGCAATCATAGCTGGGTCCAACATTGGAGAAGGAGGTGTGTGTGGAAGTGATCCCAGAATAGGAGTGGGGATCGTCTTTGGTGGACTAGAAGTAATATGCTGAGGGTTCGAGCGTTGAGGAAAACGAAGAATAGGCTTGCTAGAAATTGGTGGGGTAGATAAAATAGGATCAAAAGTAGAAGTGGGTGTGGAAGTGGAAGGAAAAGTGAAAATGGAAGCCGGGGTGTTATTGATTAATTCTTCATGATTATCAATCTCTTCCCCGACTTGGTTATTCAGCACTCTTCCAGATCTCAACGTTGTAATTGCATTCACATTGTAATGTTGTGAATGTCCAGGATTCGGTAGGGATTGAGACAGAAATTTTCCGTTCTCTCTAGCACTCATTTCGGCATTTAATCGAGCAATTTATGCTTCCATCGATTTGATACTCTCACTTTGGGAGTCAGAGTTTTTCTGGATCTTATCGAGGGAAGACTTAAATTCAGCCGACATTTGAATGGATTGTTTCATAAACATTTCAAAAGTCTGTTCAAGTGAAGAGGAATTATCAGTACCGGTCAACTGCAAAGGATTATACGGTGCAGTTGTGTTGACAGGATTTTGAAAGTTTTGTGATTCGTAGGGGTGCTGACTTATTTGAAGTGGTTACTGTAAGTCTACGGTAGCGCCCCGGCCGTCTGTCCGAGGCCAAAATGCGGAAACGAAAACTTTTTCAAGCTAAAAAACCGGTGCTATCGTATACTTTAAATCCGGATCGAACCATTAACCTACAACTAGCAACTAGAGAAAGGGTTGGAAAGCTATACCGATCGATCCGTGTCCTTCGGTCTTTGGCCACCATCCCAAGCTCCTCGCGGCATCTCCAGTCTCGATCTCCTCGTCGGAAAGGGCACCACTCATCGATTCTTTTTACGGGCTCCCGTTTCATCCGAAGCAACTCGGGCACGAAGTGTGCTAGCCGACGTGTCCAAGATGTTGTAGAGAATGTTTGTGATCACTTTGTCTCTTGCATCCATGAGATGGATGGAGGTTGAAGGTGTTGCCATTGATGGAAGTTATGAGCTCAAGAGAAGAAAAGAGAGGAAGAAGAAGAAGAGCTCTCTTTTTTTTCTTATGTGTTTCTTATGATAAAGAGAGAGAGTATGAGATATGAAACAATACAATACCAACCTTACCTCATGGCAGCCCCTCTCTCTCTCTTGTTATCATTTTAACACAAATCAATCACAATATATGACATTTGCACAAGAAATGATACCATGAGTCACCCATGAAGTACATGTATCATTTAATGCACAAAATGTGGCTTAAGCTCATAATTTCCATTAACAAACATTAATCCAAATGTCTGCAACAATAAAAAAATACGGCAACATCTAAAGTAACTCGTGACGGATCACAAGGATACCCCTCACCTGTATATACATACCTGCATCCACATTCCGACCGAATGCGAATGCGATGAGACTAAAGTAATCCAACAAATCTAATACTAGGATCCGGCTTAAACCAAAGCCCACTAGTATGATCCGTCCGATCATGATCCGTGCAATACCGCACGTATATGATCGAACCCTGCCATATATCATACGACCTCTACAACGTTTCGCCCGAAACTTGAGAAACAGTCTGTGGGGGACTCTAAAGACTCGTCAATACATTGGCTATGGATTTAACCACTAGCATGTCAGAGGTACTAGCCATACGTAACGGGCTACCAGGTATTGACCAAAAGGGATGTCGTTGAGCGAACTCATCCTGACACCCTACTGAGCATGTCAGTGACAATATTCGTACAGTCCGGTCCGTTCGTCTATGAGCATCGCATAGCGGGCCTAGGGGGTTGGTAAAAGTCAGACCCCCAAAAGCGGTACAAGTCGTGTCGGAGTGTAGCCCAGAACACCCTGAGATACTACTGGAATACCTACCAGTAAATCTCCTTCCTTGGCCAAGGACTTCGTGTAATGGCTCTCCTAGACACAGCGCGATCTCACCCCCAATACTGGGAGAGACGAAACCCCTTCCGATCCGCTCACTGCCTCCATGTATCTCGGGACTGTACCCAACTAAAACCTATTTGCACGACTCCTTTGAGCCGTGGTAGGGTAGTAATCAAAGTACAGTGGGAACTCACACGAGACAAATGACGATCTCAGGTCGATGAATTAACCTGTACACATGTCACCAGGGAACTGCTATCTGACGTCAGGTATAATACCAACTAGCATGTTCCCGGCGAGTCCTGTCCGGTATACTCATAACCCAATGAGCACCTGTATATATCTTAGGTGAACCAACTGACACCAATGGCTTGTGAGACCAGCCACCGCCCCTCGTCGGGGTCTCGACTGTATACACTAGTCTACTAATGGAGTATCGATGAAACTCCCACGACTAGGGACCTTTTAAGGATGTGCTTATAGACCCCAGCTCCCACGTATATGATCGCCATCATACTGCTAGCAGTCAAGCAAGAATCCGAAGGGCTCTATCAACGTGTAATAGCGACCTGTAAGGTCACCTAAAGCAGTACACGATGATAAAGACAAACCATGGTAGCATACTATTCTCTATCAACGTGTAATAGTGAACTACAATGTCACCTAAAGCATGTACACGATGATAAAGACAAACCAGATAGTATACAAACCTCTCGAGTAAGACTGTCCTACCGGTATAGGTCCTCCCTCAATCATTGCAATCACGTGCCTGCGATCTAATAATTGACTCTGAGGGCACTACATCCAACAGTTACTATTGTGGTGGAGGAGCCCTTTGAAAATTATTTTGGTTTGAAACCGTGTTTTGAGTTTGTGATTGGTTCCAAGCAAAGTTAGGGTGATTTCTCCAACCCTGATTATAAGTGGAAGAATACGGATCGTTTCTAGGTCTTTGTTAGAAAGCAGCATTGGTATGCTCTTGACCTTGAAACGGAGAATTTAGAGGACATTTTTCCGTAAGATGAGATGGATCAGAACAGCATCCACAAACAATTTTGGAGAGTGACATCTGATTTAGGGAGGCTGCTAAAAATTTATGTTCCATAGCTTCGAGTTTCTTTTGCATTGCTGCCATTTCAGCTCTAACTCCTATGGAAACATCAGTTGATGAATACTACCCCTAGACGATGACTGGTTTACACTCTCCCACTGTAAAGTTCTTTCAGCGAAATCTTCTAAAAATTTCCAGGCTTCACCATCATCTTTATTCATGAAGGTGCCTTGACACATGGATTCAAGGGTATGTTTTGTTGTAGGATTAATGCCCTCATATTTGATTCTGCACAGATCCCATCTAGGGATTCCATGATGAGGATATTGAACTAACAGATCCTTGAAGCGTTCAAAACACTTCAAAAATGGTTCATTTGGAAGCTGGGTAAATTGATTTATTTCGCTACGGACTCGAGCTGTTTTATGATTATGGTAGAATTTCTTTAGGAAAGCTGTTGCGAATTCTCCCTAGTTCGAAATAGAATGTGCGGCTGTGTTATAAAGCCATTTCTCGGCTATATCGCACAAAGTGAATGGGAGAAAACGTAATCTCATAGCATCCACAGAAAGCTGTGAAGTACCCATCATAGTGCATACATTTTCAAATTTGGTAATAAAGACGTATGCGTCCTCAGACTCGAGACCGTGATATTTTGGTAGAAGATTGATGTATTGAGGTTTTATTTCAAAGTTGTCCCCATTGGTTGGTGGAATGGTAAGACAGGTCGAAAGGGAATCTCGCATAGGGTAACATCTCTCTTGGAAAGAGATGCGGGGCGGATTTTGCACACCTGCGGAAGGTGGCAGAGTAGTGTTAAAGAAGTTCAATGGAGAATCGTCCATCGAAGTGGGTGTGGTAATGGGTGAAGAAAAAGTAGACTTAGAATTACCGACTTTGGAGTCGATAGGAGGAACACGGACAAGACGGACACTAGAATCCCGTGTCCAGCCAAGCATGCACTAAATGGTTTAGCACAAGTGGCAGCGTTGTGATAATTAGGGGAAAATTGGATTGGTGTTTGTTTTGGTCACCTAGGTCAAGGCTCTAGACCGCTCCTAGACTTCCAGAAGACAAGTCGCAAGATAGATCCTCTACTGCCTCTTTGCCCCTTCTGTGGCCAGGTAAGTGCCAGGTAAGTGGGAGGTTCTCCACTACGTAAGTAGTGGGCCTAATTAAGTAACCACTTGCCTTAGACACACTTGCCTTAGACACCACAAAAGAAACGCGGATAACAGTAGATTACCCACAACCTCCTTTTGTCCTAAGTGAGCGCGGCGGTCCTTAGAGTCGTGTCTAGATATTTTTTTAGTTAATGAGGGTAATGTGGATGCAAGTTTTGTGATTTCCGGGGCTTAGGAAGGGTAATGAAATCCCTACCTCATCTGAATTTGGTCTTTGCCTCTTAATTTCCGTGTTAAAATATGCAAACAACCAAGATCAAAATACGCACAATTTTTCTTTTTAGCGGCGCTGCGAATTTTTGCAAAGAAACCTGTAAAAATTGGTTAATGGAACAGAGCAGGGAGGAGATAAGAAAGACAGAAGTATACCTGAGAAGTTTGAAGCAGTGAAGCTCCTAAACCACCGCGGTTCCGCCGCGTTATGCCACCTAATGACGCTGTTCCGCCGCGTGATGGAGAGTTCCCTGCACAAAAATTTCAGCAACTGCTCCTGTTGACTCACTGAGCTCTCTGGGATGTCCTGAAAATTTTTCCTCTCGCTCCAGAGATTCCAGATTTCCTTGCAACAAATCACAACAAATCGTTAAGCGCTTGTTGCGAATTTTGATCTAAAAATTCTGATGTAATAATAAAAATTTTCAACTCAAATTGAAAAAACGAACAAATTAGCACACAATCCCCGGCAACGGCGCCATTTGATTGGTCGATTCCGTGTCGTGTTTTGAAAAGTATAAATATCACAACCAAAGAAATTTGAAAACCGCAATCAATTAACGGTGTCTTTTGTAGGTTCGTTTAGCGAGTGCGGATCATCCACAGAGAAAGTGTGAATTTGTTCGAAATCGTTTTGGTTGAGTTGAAAATAAAAGATAAAAGAAAATGATTCAATTTTTGTGAGATTTTAGTTTCAAGAACATAAAGAAATAGATCTAAAATCAAGAATTAATAAAGATCAAGAAAATGTCCAAATCGATTGAATTAACAAGATTTGTAAAGTAGCTTGTAGGAATCGATCAATTGATAGTGATGATGAATACTAATAATTACGAATTCTTATCTATTGAGGATTTGTTGCTAGATCGATGACGATCAACGAGGTTTAGGGATCTATTGAAGAAACAAGGGTTTCTCCTTCACCATCCCTTATCCTTTCATTGATTATCATTCAAATTCTAGCCTCTAGCAAATTAAATCACCGATCGTTAATCTCTAATTTGGAGCGAAAACATTCAAGAAAGCGATCTCGCTCAAATTAGGTCTTCGATAATTCAATTTCCTAAAGTTTACAAAACTCATAAGACTTAAGAATTGTTTAAGAATTTCATCATCATCTACCTATTCTCTCGATTCCGCTACAAGCGGAGATTTCACTCACACATCATGAAAAAGGAAAGAATCAAGAATCGATAACCTTTCATAATGCAAGAATGTAAAGAAAAGCAAGATTTTATAATTTTCACCTTTATTAATTGATGATCAGGTACAATTCACTCAAGTCGAGATTACAAGATTTGAGGAGGTGACTAAATCGTCGAAATTAGCTTCGCATCGATCTTCTTGAGTCACGGATCGTCGTGGATCTCTTGCTCGGATGATGATCAGCGTTGCGAAAAAGGCTAGTTGAAGGCTTGCTTGATTTGCTTCTCAAAATGATCTTGATTTGGCTTTGGAAATGGATTTAGGCTAGGGTTTTGGTATCAAGTTGTGTCACTCAACTTGAATTTGAATTTTTGGCTCCAAATGTGTAACTAATTCACCACTAATTAACAAACTATTCAACAGCCCCAAATTATAGATCTAGATCCCCTTTTATAGCCACTCATTTAATCTTCTCTCATAAGCTTGGTTATTATGCAGAGCCTTCCAGAAGATACCACGTGGAATTGGAGCATCTTGAGGAAGCTAAGCCGTTACAACGAAGATTCTGGAGAAGTCTCGAGCGCCAACGAGCCAACTCGGTCACGGAACCGCGGCGACTCGGCCTGGATCGGCCGCGGATCCGCGGCCATATAGGGAGATCTCTGCATAAGTTTTCTGCATATGTTTGGTGTTGTCTTTTGAGTGTTCTTTTGATGTCTGGAATCTTATAATTCTTTCTTGGTTGCTGCCAGATTTCAAGTCTTTTTCTTGGTGTGATTTATCGGCACTTTGCGATTCCGGTTCTTTTACCTGAAGAATTTTCTGTACACAATCTCGATAAAATATGTTGAGATATACAAAATCATGCCTGTAGTAATAAACACACAATTTCCCTTATAATGCTGGTTATAATGTATAACACATGTTATTTGATATTTTGCAGACGAATTGCTAATATGTGCTATATTTATACCAAACACCTTTAGATGATTAGAAAGAGTAGGGAAATTGATGTGTTAAGAATGCAATATTTTTGACTGATCACTAGTCTACTCTGGTATATCGATGCCCTGTCTCGATACACCTATGACTAGGGACTTTAAAGGATGTACTTACCGACTACCTTTGTCCCACTAGTATGATCTGCATCATAATCCAGGTAGTCAAGTACACATCCTAAGGGCTTTATCAATACGTAACAGAGAGACAATCAGTGTACATATTAAGATAAAGTGCAACCAGATAGTATACTATCATGTTGAGCAAGAAAGTCCTCCCTATATATGTCCAAGCATCCACTACAATATACATCTCATGTACAGTAATGGTCTCTAGGGCATACATATAACTAACAATCTCCCACTTGTACTATGGCCATCATATAGCAGTGGTTGTAGTATCTCATACTCAGCCATCCCATAAAAGTCTCTCTCTGAGAAAAGGCCTTTGTGAGTGGATCCGCCGTGTTGTCCTCTGAGTCTACTCTCCTAACCTCGATCTCCCTGGAAATCAACCATCTCCATGATTAGGTGATATTGCCTTAGAATATGTCTGGGACACTGATGGGACTGGGGTTCCTAGGCATAAGCCATAACTCCATTGTCACACAATGGTAAGAACGAAGTTCATCTCATGAACTAATAAATACCCAGACTTCCTCTTTGGTAGCATCTTTGGTAGCGATGTATCCAGCTTTTATCGTCTAGTTGACGTCGGTATCTAGCTTGGAACTCTTCCAACATATCGTCCCTCCACTGAAGGTAAAGACAATGCATGTAACTGACTTTCAGTCGAACTTACCACCCTGCAAGCTTTCCAGTGATTCTCCCCATGATCGATTGATACCATCTCACTACACCTAGTGAGAATCCTAACATCTACTTAGATCTATCTCATAGATCCAAAACCTAGGATTTAGGAGGTATCACCTTGATCATATATGGAGAATCTCTGTAATAAGAGGAGATTGACCGAGCGTAGCATAGGAAACCCCTTCCCCATCAAATGTATGTGATCCACGTACAATACGAGGAATACCACCATACCCTCTACTACCTTTTTGTATATACAAGGTTCATCTACCATTTTGATGAAGTCAAACACTTTGACTACCACATCAAAACAGATGTTCTCACTCCGCGATGCCTGCTTTAACCTGTAAAGCAACTTGCACACGTTTTCGCTGCTCCCACTGTCTACGAAGCCCTCTGGCTGTGTACTTATAGATGCTCTCTTCTAAATCACTATCTAGAAAAGCAGTCATGACACCCAACCGCTAGATATCGTAGTTATGGTATGTAGCATTAGTAAGTAGGATCCGGATGGACTTAAGCATAAGCACTGGAGAAAAGGTTCCATCATTATCCACACCTGGTTGATGACGAGAACCTTTTACAATAAGTCTAGCTTTGAAAGTCTTAACTTTTCTATGTACACCAAGTAATCTTCTCAAGATATACTTGCTCCTGATGGGGATTTAACCCTTTAGATATAGCAACCAAAGTCCATACTTTGTTGGTGTACATAGATTCCATCTCAGATCACATAGCATCCAGCCATTCTTACAAAGTCTCCACTCTTGATGGCCTGCTCGAAACTAGTTGGGTCATCATCTCATGATGCAATCCTCGCTCCCACTTAGGGGTGGTAATTGAACGAGCTAGCTCGGGTTCGATTAAGGTTCGGCTCGGTATCGGCTCGTTCAAATTCGGTTCATTTATTAACGAGCCGGACATGAGCCAGAAAGCCTGGCTCGTTTATTAAACGGGCCGGACTCGAGCTCATCCAGGCTCGTTCGGTATTGACTCGGGTTTGGCTGGGTTACACAGTTTGAAAAAAAACAGTAATATGTAATATATAGCAGATTCTATACAACTCTCAGAACACTTAATTCAATTAAATAACAGTATATAAAGTGTACTGAGATAAATATAAAACCCAGCACTTAGACCCATTCAATGCTCTAGATGTTAATGTTTTTTAATTTTCCATATCTCAAAACCCTGAGTTTTAAACATTATTGTTAATTATGTGTTTTTCTTGGAAGATACTATTAATATGAGTAAATGAGCTAAAAACGAGCCGAACTCACAAACGAGCTCAGTTGAGCTCGGCTCGTGAACTCGGCTCGTTTAGTTAATGGGCCACAAATGAACCGAACACGAGCTGGGCATGTTTAATCGAGCCGGACTCGAGCCGAGCATCTCTAGCTCGATTAACTAAACGAGCCGGACTTGGGCCGACAAAAAGAACCACGAGCCGAACTCGAGCCGAGCTTGGCTGGCTCGAGTTCGGCTCGTTTACACCCCTACTCCCACTGTCATAGAGAAAACCGAAGTATCTCTCAGACGGATGAGGTACCCTACCAGATCGACGGAGAGGCTGAGGTTCGTTGGGAGCTATTGAATCCTCCAGTTTTACCAAATCGTCAGCTGTAGTTTGTATAGATGGAACTCCTTCCGGTTCTACCTCATGACCACAAATTTCTTTCAAAATAAATTCCTTTTCTAAAAAGGTGGCATGCCGAGAAATAAAACACATTTTTTTTTCCGGTGCGGTAGAAGATATTCCCTTGTGAATGCTTGGGATATCCAACAAACATCCACAGAACTGACCTTGGCTCGAGCTTCTCCGGATTTTGCTTTTGGCATAGGCCGGACAACCCCAAATCTTAACTTACTTAAGATATGGGCTCTTCTCATACCATATCGCATATGGAGTGGTAGGCACCTGATTTGGTTGGAATCTAATTCAATAGATATGCAGCTTCTCAAGTGCATAACTCCCAAAAGGAAATAGGCAACTCAGTAATACTCATCATAGAGCGCACCATATCTAATAGGGTGCTATTGTTCCGCCCCGATACACCGTTATGCTGTGGTGTATTCGGAGGAGTAATACTGAGAGAGAATCTCATTCTCCTTTAGAATAGTCCAAGATCTCCATGCTCAATTATTCTCCTCCCTGATCTCATCATAGGACATAACACTTATACCCATTTTGGTTCTCTACTTCTGACTTATATTCTATGAATTTCTCAAAAGGTTCAGACTTGTATTTCAACAGGAACATATGTCCGAATCTTGAGAGATCATCAGTGAATATAATGAAGTACAAAGAATTAGTCCTGGCATATGTAGACAGGGGACTTACATACATCATTATGTATAAGTCCCAAGAGTTCACTAACTCTTTCTTTGTTTCAAGTAAACGGAGCTATGGTCATAGTATCTTTGTGACATGACTAGCAAGTTTTACAAGATGTAAATTCAAACTGATTTAAATATGCATCTTAATGTAACTTTGCTAGTCGGGTCGCATTGATATGACCTAGTCTACAATACCTTAAGAAGGGTTCGTTCATTTCTGAACTCTTTTCCTTGTGTGTGTTCTGTACGTTGAGAACTGTAATTTGATTTGGAACGTATATGCTTTTAGATAACGTGCCTGAACCGATCAACTCTTGATATAGGAAATGTTCAAAATATTATCCAACAATACAAAATTATATCCTTCTTTACTAAATAAAGAGACTGATATGATGTTGTATATCAGGTTCGGTATCTAATAACATTCGTTCAGAATCAATGTATTTGCTAATACAGGGTGATAACCGCCAACTACTTGGCTGCAACACTTGCACCGTTTCCAACTCTTGAAACTTATCACCCGTTCTCAGTTCTCTACCTATCTATAGCCCATGTAACAGATTACATTTGTGGGATCCTGATCTGGTATCACATACGCAGGACGTAGAGGATACTGAAAAACAGTTCTCAGTAATGAACACACCCGAAGAAGATGCATCAATATGCACTTTCTTTGTTTGGGCGGCACGGGAATTCTGGTAATCCCCTATTTCCTGCTCGGACTTATAACAATTATAAGTTTGGAGCGGGACCAACATCTCCCTAGCTCAGTATAACAAGCGGGTTCGGTCAATACATCCATATTATTATCTTGATTAAGGCGTGACATGGTCGTTACCTGGAGAGAGAGAAGAAAACACTCAGCGTATGCTCTTGCAAGATTAGATCGGTTATTATTTTATCTAATCAGGATGGCTCCCACTGTTTTTATCAAATCTTCCTTCAAACCCTAAAAAAAAAGACTAGCCGGGATTAATTACACCCTACAAGTTCGCCAATTTTTCAGTCGGGCTAGTGCTGGTACTTTGAGGGAGGTTCCCTGTGCTTTTGCACGGACCTAATTAAAATAAACCTCGTTTTCCCTGAGGCGTAACCCCGTTAACACCTTTCTAAACACCTACTTGATCGGCTAATTGTAATGTGTAAAACTCTCCCAGAAGTAACAATTACTCGCAATGGGTATCGGGATCCAACTATCTCATAGAAGGTATGCAGTCTCATTGCAAATTTCAACACTTGAAATTCCCGACAATATTTTACCCCTAGCGTCCTATGATCTTGACGGAGGCCAAACTACCCATAGTCCGCTAGTCAAGTTCAACCCGTCATTTCCTGATTGAATTAGACCCACCCGTACGACCCTTGACGAAGGCTAAACAATGTCGTACGAATACCCTAATCCAATCGCATCATATGCTAGCAGATGAGCAGTAATCAGCTACCGTACACTACGCCTTGACGGAGGCCAAACTACCGCAGCACGAATACTAAATACTACTTATCTGAAATGACGGAGGGCTACGACAGGTTTTTAAGAAAACCTTTTGCGTAATGAACTTAATATCGTTGTAGAATCAAATGATTTAAAATGGAGTGTTTTTGAGGTCTTTACTAGTTTTGCTAAAGAGGTCACTCCCGGTGAAGGGATCTCGGCTCTTTCCTTATCGAATAAGGTGCTGGATATTCTACAAGAAATACCGCTATGCAAAGCAACAACTGGAGCTGCCTGTTTTTGAAAATTCGATTCCACAACATCATTAGGTTTATTTTCTTTCATTAATCTCATTAATGAAGTCCCATCATTTTAAGTTACCTAAACATCACAGATAAATACAACGTACGCTTATGTCATCCGCATTCGCCTCGATATCCCGTCATGCACCGTTAGGTTAGGTAACTAACGGAAGAGCGGGACAGGGCTAGCGCGGGTGTAAAACATAAGCAACGTCTATATAATATATCATGTATACTATATACAATATCTATCTCAACATATCAAATGATCACATCACAGATATCGCAACAGAAAACAACATATGAAATATTGGATATACTAGGATTTTCGGGTTTTATATTTAAGCATGTATAAAACACGGATTTCACGATCGTGTTGAATAGCCAATCCCACACCCCTAGACCCCTACGAGAGCGGCAAGCAACCCTGCCAATTCTAGAGTTAGGAGACCCAGACTCGACGCGTCGAGATGGTCTCCCACTGGACTCTAGAACCCGGTTACTTGTGCACCCCTCCTTGGGTCTATCCTAATGCGGAAAAGTAAATAATATACAATGGCGACATCATTCTCAACCCGGAAGTGCCCCAATAAAAGAATATTACATACAAGTTTTTACATGAATGAAAATGAAAAACTCTCATCTCACATAAAAAAAAACCCGGCTATTCAAAAACGACGATCCAATATAACATATCCCAGCAACACATAATATCACATGTCATCAACGTAAGTAAATATGCGTATCCCAATTGTCGTTGACATATAGCACCGAAACCGGCGATACACCACATATTACACTTACGGACGCAGAGAAGAAAGTGAAAAACTACAACAATTGGAATCTGCACTGCCCTTATACATCATAAACCCAGAATATTACATATTCTGGATTTCATGCCTAACAATACAAATTTTACATTTAAGTCTCAACCATGAAAACACTTTTCAAAAGGAAGTCGGGTAATTCAGCAAGATTCCCGATTCCATCCGAGACCGAAATGTTAAACTTGCACGCAACTAGATAGATTCCAATTATTGTATCCCATCACAAATATCCTGACGACGTTAAACTTTTCGATCGAGTCATCAAAGTCCCACAATTTCCCGACAGCTCAACAGTTGAGCACAGTTCAATAATACCCAGAATATGCTATAGTACCTATGCACCAGCCGTAGAAGGGCAGACCCAAGCCTCATTCATGTCGCCACGGAACTGCGGCAAACCCTAAGGTATGACCGCGGTTCCACGATCCAAAAAGTCGAGTTAGGGTTTCATTCTTCTAGAGGGTTCATAGAATACTTGCATGTTTTTCCGAATATGTTAAACTTGGAAAAATGGGTTTTTGACATTCGATCGAACTTTTTAACTTCGCCTAGACAATATGTGAAAACCCAAATACAATGTTAAACTACGAATACGAAACACTCCGAATTGTTTATAGTGTAAGATTACATCTCATGCAAAATTAGCAAAAACAAACAACACCTGAAACACCAAAACCCAGTCTCTGGAACACCCTGCAAATTTCAAGCAAAACCAAAAAATTTTGGCCGGCCGCCATCTACATGATCTCGGCCAAAATCCGAGCAAAATGCCTGAAATTTTCATGGTGTTCATGTTGCATCCCATACAACACTCTGTACTTATTTAAAAAAAATTTTGAGGTCATTTAAAAATCGACATAACCTAGTATTCGGTGTTTCAAGTTTCGGAGTAGTTTCGGTTTCGTAATCTACCAAACACCGTCTAATACTCTAGCCCGGCTCTGATACCACTGTTGGGATTCCTTAGCACCCTACTGGGTTTTCACAGCAACTACCATGCCAAAATTAAAAATTCTAAGGTGCTAATCAATCCTAAGCTAGGATCAAGCTAGAGTAAATAGACAATATGAACATGTAATCAACCATTACAAGTAGTGAATAAGGAATACAACCTTTGTAGACCGGTCCTTCATTTCGAAAGCTCCGAGTAGTAGTCTCTTCGCTGCGAGTATCGATCTCCTGAACTCTAGTATGGGTTCTCTTGGAGAAATGAACAAGCTTGCTCGAAATCTTCGAGGCCGAAGATGATCTGCGTCGAGGAGACAAACCCAAGCTACCTTTTCACTAGGTCAAGAACTTTATGAAGAGAACACCCTATACTACCCAAGCAAGTGTGTAGGATGATGAAGTAGGAAGTGGGCTCACTTTAGATTTTATTTTCTCACTCATTTTCACCATTTATCAAAAACCTAGAAAGCTTTTGAGTTGAGATGAAGAAGAAGAAGAAGAATGAACTCAAGAAAAATAAATCAAGTGGTGAATTGCAACCATGGGTGAGAGTATCATATACTAACCTTTGTAGAGACATAACCATGGTTTAAGATAATGATTTGGTTAATAAATATCTTGAATAATACAAAGTTAGTGGACTAAGCCAAATGATCTACAAGCTTCCACAAGCTTACAGGTCATGACAAAATACCACTAATTTTGAATTACTAAAATAAATAAAATCATTTCCATTATCTTAATCATGGTGTAAGTCACACACACACCCATGTTTGCATGTATCATCAAGCATGATACAAGTGAGAAAAGCAAACTTAAGTGAGCCAATACTAGTCAATGTAAATTAATATATCAAATATATAATTATACATTACATTATTAAATCAACACTTGATTTAACAATCTGGCTATATCACATATAACCGACTAACATCATGTGTATCAATTTATCGAATCAACACTTGATTCGATAACCCGGCTATATCGCATATAACCAACCGATGATACAAATCGTGAGAATAGAATACGGTATCATATACACGTATTAATCTCGGTCCCGCACATATCTCATATGTGCTCCTACTCTGTTTCTCCTGAGCCAGGAAACTCTGTGTAGGACTCTAAAGACTCGTCAATACACCAGCAGTAGGTGATGATCATATCAAACACCCACAAGCCGCAAGAGGCGTGCTAAACGTAACGGCCACCCGGGTATTGAGCGATCAAAAGATCAACAAGCAATCCTGCTCATACTCCTGCGAATCCAATCAGTAACACTTACCGTACAGTCCGGTCTCTTCGTCTGATATGTCGCATATCTCGTCTAGGGGTGGTAAACGTCAGACCCCAGTAACTCGATAAGTCGTGTCGATGTGAGGCTCATAACAGGTCAAGAAACTACTGATAACACTTACCAGTAAATCTCAAAATCAGCCCTGGCCAGGGACTTCATGTTATAGCCAATTGAGCACAACGCAACATCAACTTCCTATACCGGAAGAGACGAATCCCCTCCTATTGCTCATTGCCTCCACGTGACCCGGGACTGTACCCAAAAACCACCATTTTGCACGTTCTCTTGAACGCGGTAAGATGGAAATCAAAGCACAGTGGGAATCACACAAGACTCTATGACGATCCTCGGGTCGACAAACTAATCTGTACCAGTGTCACCAGAGAATTGTCATCTGACGTGAGGTATAATACCACCTGGGAGTTCTCGGCGAGTCCGTCCAGTGTACCCAGTCTCCACTGAGCACCCGTATATCATCTCTGATGTCAAACACCAATGGATATGGGATCATCCATTGCCCATCTACATAGGTCGAGAAGCTATACGCTAGTCTACTCTGGTATATCGATGCCCCGTCTCGATACACCCACGACTAGGGACTTTAAAGGATGTACTTACCGATTACCTTTGTCCCACACTAGTATGATCCGCATCATAATCCAGGTAGTCAAGTACACATCCTAAGGGCTTTATCAACACGTAACAGAGAGACAATCAGTGTACATGTTAAGATAAAGTGCAACCAGATAGCATACTATCATGTTGAGCAAGAAAGTCCTCCCTATATATGTCCAAGCATCCACTACAATATACATCTCATGTACAGTAATGGCCTCTAAGGCATACATATAACTAACAAAAAGAGAATGGAATTCTCTCTCAGCTTACTCCTCCTTACACACCACAACACAACGGTGTATCGGAGCCGAGGAATCGTACCCTATTGGATATGGTTTGCTCCATGATGAGTAGTGCTGAGTTGCCTCTTTCATTTTAGGGACATGCGCTTTTGACAGCGACATATCTGTTGAATGATGTTCCGTCCAAATCCGTGCCTAAGACACCATTCGAGCTATGGAATGGTAAAAGGCCATATCTTAAACGTATTAAGATATAGGGTTGTTCGGCCTATGTAAAAGAACACAATCCGGACAAATTGCAGGCACATTCAGTTTTATGTAAATTTGTAGGATATCTTAAAAATTCAATAGGATATCTGTTCTACCATACCGAGGAACAGAAGGTGTTTGTATCTCGCCACGCCACCTTTTTAGAGTGGCAGTTTCTTGCAAAAGAAATTAGTGAGAGCACGGTAGAACTGGAAGAAATTCAGCAACCACAAACTGAAACTGAAGATTTGACAGAACCTCAAGATTCAATAACCCCAGACGAACCTCAGCCACTCCACAGATCTGGTAGGATTTCTCATCCGCCCAAGAGATACTACGGTTTTCTCATAGACGAGGCTCGAGAGGATTGCATCTTGGAAGAAGATGATCAGGCAGTCCATTAACAGTAGGGACTCTGATAAATGGATGGATGCTATGCGATGTGAAATGGAATCCATATACACCAATAATGTGTGGACCTTGGATATTGCTCCACCTGGGGTAAAACCCGTTGGATGTGAATGGATCTACAAAAGGAAACTTGGTGTAGATGGGCAGGTGGAAACCTATAAGGCTAAACTCATTGCAAAAGGTTTTCGTCAAAGACCTGGTGTGGACTATGACGAAACCTTTTCTCCAGTGGCTATGCTCAAATCCATTCGGATCCTACTTGCCATTGCTGCCTTCCATGACTATGAGATCTGGCAGATAGATGTAAAAACGGCTTTTCTAAACGACCGTTTGGAAGAGTGGGTTTATATGGATCAGCCAAAAGGTTTTGTAGACAGTGGGAGCAGCGGGAAGGTGTGCAAGTTGCTTAAATCCATTTATGGATTAAAGCAGGCATCGCGGAGCTGGAACATCTGTTTTGATGAAACGGTCAAAGAATTTGACGTCATCAAGAACGAAGATGGGCCATATATATATAAGAAGATTGTAGGACGAACTGTCGTATTCCTAGTCTTGTACGTAGACGACATTCTTTTGATAGGAAATGATATTCCTATGCTACAATCGGTCAAGCTATTCTTGTCACAACGGTTCTCCATGAAAGACCTGGGTGATTGTAACGACCGTGTTTTCTAATACCTAATAAAATATATTTTATTTAAATTTCTACTATCAAATACGTGTTTCGTTGATAGAAGAATATTTTTAAAGTAAAGTTAATAATTTTCTAAGTATTGAAAATGATTAAAGGGAATTTTCTAAAAATTATTTATAATTTCCTAGGCTAAGAATGGGTTAATAAAATATTATAAATACCTTAAAATACTCTACACACTTTTATTATCAATTAAAACAATTACTTCAAAATATATATATATATACATTCAAAAATATATCAAGGATAAACTAGGTATTTTATATTTATAAGTAACTAAGCTAAAATCGTAAAAAATGGGATATATTATTTATTTTGGCCCAAAATTATTTTTATACTAAAGATAACAATAAAACATAATTTCTGAAATTTTCCCACAATTTTTCCATATTTTTAAACATTTTTACCAATTTTTTTAAAGCCAAATCAATATTTTTATATAATCTGCCGAGTTTTTATTTTAATTAATTTTTATTTTATTTTTTTTTAAAAACCCCTTTAACCTAGACCGTTGGATGCTCGATCCAACGGCTCAGAATGCACGGCGGCGCCCACGTGGTGGGGACCACGCGAAACCGCGTGATCCACAGCCACGCGGGCACGTGGCACCTGGCGGCAGCGTGACAGTGTGCCATGGGCCGTTGGATGCAGATCCAACGGCCAGGATCCTCTGGCGGCGGGCGCAATCATCAACTGATGATTCGCAATCATTGGGCCGGCGCGGATTTTCGTGGGTTTTAACGAATTTTTTGGATTTTCTGTTTATTGAAAAAACCTATAAATAGGCACTTCAAACTGAGAATTCTCACACCTCAGAACTCCAAAAATTCTTTAAAAAATACCAGTGCCTTCGTATCAACAACGCTGATGCTACGACTCCACCCAATCGCCGAGAAAAAAATCTGGGCTCGGAGCTATTGAGGAGTTTTGCACAAGCCCACGTCTTCAACCGTCTACATCTAACTCAAATCAAAAGTAGGATCCGCCTCTCTCCCCTCATTCCGTCGCCTTCTTCTTTTCTCAATAACCTAGTTCCAACTTCTAATCATCAATCCCCTATTTAAAATGATGTTATAATATTCGTACATGCCTATTCCTTCTACCCTTAATGATGATAATCTTAAACCCTAATTAAAATGAGTTACTTAATCACTCGTATATACCAAAAATATTGTACCCTCATGCTACATGGAATGTGACAGGCCTAATGTTTATAACTCATGAATGTTAATTCACCCCTTTTGTACCTACTCTCACCCATAATATTGTTGTGATCTGGAAATAGGTTTTCTTCTGTAGGGTTCCTAGGCACTCTCTAGAGGCCTCACAAGGCATCAACCATGCCAATTTCAAAAATTACGGGTGTCGAGAAACCCTAATACGGATCGTTAACTAGAATTTTAGGCGACAAAAGCAACTAGTTTACAACTAAACTATAAGAACGGAAATACAACCTTTGTAGATCCGTTTCTCCACCTCCATAGCTCCATGATGAAGTCCTCTGCGCTGTCCAAATCGAACCATGACTCTGGCATCGGCTTCATCGGAGAAAAAGCGGGCTAGGTCATCGACGACAATGCCGAAGATGATCTACGTCGAGGCATCACTAGATCAAGCTCCACCTTCACCAAGCCATGAAAACTTGTGAAGGAAACACCCTATACTACTTGGCAAGAGGTAGAGGATGAAGAAATAGGAAGTGGGTTCACTTTAGAATTGGATTTCTCACTCATTTTCCCAAGTTGCCATTGATGGAGGCAAGCTTCTTCTTTGAAGAAGATGAAGAAGAAGAAGGAATATGTTATGATAAGTTATTTTCAAAAATAGAAAATAAAATGAATACTTATCATAATCTAACCATGGTCATGTGTAGAGAATAGACTATAGTTAAGTGGAATGGTTAGGGTTAAGCATGAGACAAAATGGTCACTTAGTCAAAGCTTCATGAAGCTTCAACTACCATCCAAAGAAAGCCACCATTCATTTATTTTGCAAAATAAATAAACAAAATAAATAAATGATTAAGCAAAAGAAAACCCTAACCATTACACAACCATGGTTTAATCTTTACACAAACCCTAGTGAGCATGTATCATCAAACATGATACAAAAAGGTGCACAAAAATATATCACATATACAATGTGCATCAAGTGAGAAAATCCTATTAAAGTGAACCAATACTAGTTAATGCAAAGTAATATATCAAATATATAATTATACATTAAATCATTAAATCAACAATTGATTCAATGATCCGGTCATGTCGCACATAACCGACTAGTATCAATAGTAACAACTTATCGAATCAACACTTGATCCGATAACCCGGCTATATCGCATATAACCGATCAATGTCACATATCGCGAGAATCTAATACAGTATCACATACTGGTATTATTCTCTGTCCCGCACACATCTTATATGTGCTCCTATTTCGTTTCGCTTGAGCCAGGAAACCTCTGTGTAGGACTCTAAAGACTCGTCAATACGCCGGCAGCAGATGATGATCATATCAATCACCCATGAGCCGCAAGCGGTCTGCTAAACGTAACGGCCACCCGGGTATTGAGCGATCAGAAGATTGACGAGCAAGCCCGCTCACACTCCTGTGAATCCAACCAGTAACACTTACCGTACAGTCCGGTCTTGTCGTCTGATATGTCGCATATCTTGCCTGGGGGTGGTAAACGTCAGACCCCAATAGCTCGATAAGTCGTGTCGATATGAGGTCTATAACAGTTCGAGAAACTACTGGTAACACTTACCAGTATATCTCAGCAACCCTGGCCAGGGATTTCTGGTTATAGCCAATCGAACACAGCGCAACATCAACTCCCTATACCGGGAGAGACGAATCCTCTCCTATCGCTCATTGCCTCCATGTGATTCGGGACTGTACCCAAAAGCCACCGTTTTGCATGCCCTCTTGGACGTGGTAAGGTGGAAATCAAAGCACAGTGGGAACCACACAAGACTCTATGACGATCTCGGGTCAACAGACTACTCTGTACCAGTGTCACCAGAGAACTGCTATCTGACGTAATGTATAATACCATCTGGGAGTTCTCGGCGAGTCCGTACAGTGTACCCAGTCTCTACTGAGCACCCGTACATCATCTCTAATGTCAAACACCAATGGATATGGGATCATCCATCGCCCATCTGTATGGGTCGAGAAGGTATACGCTAGTCTACTCTGGTATATCGATGCCCCGTCTCGATACACCCACGACTAGGGACTTTGAAGGATGTACTTATGGACTACCATGTCCCCACTAGTATGATCTGCATCATAGTCCAGGTAGTCAAGTACACATCCTAAGGGCTTTACCAACATGTAACAGAGAGACAATCAGTGTACACGTTAAGGTAAAGATCAACCAGATAGCATACTATCATGTCGAGCAAGAAAGTCCTCCCTATATATGTCCCAGCATCCACTACAATATACATCCTATGTACAGTAATGGCCTCTAGGGCATACATATAACTAACAATCTCCCACTTGCACTAGGGCCATCTATAGCAGTGGTTGTAGTATCTCATACTCAACCATCCCATAAAAGTCTCTCTCTGGGAATAGGCCGTCGTGAGTGGATCCGCCGTGTTGTCCTATGAGTCTACTCTCCTAACCTCGATCACCCTGGAGATCAACTATCTCCATGATCAGGTGATGCTGCCTCAGAATATATCTGGATCATTGATGGGACGGACGTTCCTTGGCATATGCCACAACACCATTGTCACACAATAGGAGGAACTAAGTTCATCTCATGAACAAATATACATCCAGACTGCCTCTTTGGTAGCATCTTAAGTAGCGATGTATCCAGCCTTTATCGTCTAGTATGCCAAGGTATCTAGCTTGGAACTCTTCCAACATACCGTCCCTTTACTGAGGGTAAAGACAATGCCTGCGACTGACTTTCAGTCGTCCTTATCACCCTGGAACCCTTCCAGTGATTCTCCCCAGGATCAGTTGATACTATCTCACTACAACTAGTGAGAATCCTAACTTCCAATTAGATCTATCTCATAGATTCAAAACCCAGGATTTAGGAGGTATCACTTTGATCCTATATGGAGAATCATTGTGATGAGCGGAGATTGACTGAGCGTAACATAGGAAACTCCTTTCTTATCAAGAGTATGTCATCCATGTACTCTACGAGGATCATCACCATACTCCATACTACCTTTTTGTTTATACAAGGTTCATCTACCATTTTGATGATATCAAACTCTTTGACTAACACATCAAAACAGATGTTCCAACTCCGCGATACCTGCTTTATCCTATAAAGCATCTTGTACACGTTTCCGCTGCTCCCACTGTCTACAAAGCCCTCTGGCTGTGTAATTATAGACGTTCTCTTCTAAAACATCATTTAGAAAAGCAGTCATGGCACCCAACCGCCAGATATCGTAGTCATGGTATGTAGCCGTGGCAAGTAGGATCTGGATGGACTTAAGCATAGCCACTTGAAAAGGTTTCATCATAATCCACGCCTGGTCGATGACGAAAAGCTTTAGCAAGTCTCAACTTTTCCATCTACACCAAGTAATCTTCTCAAGATATACTTGCTCCTGATGGGGATTTAACCCTTCAGATATAGCAACCAAAGTCCATACTTTGTTGGTGTATAAGGATTCCATCTCAGATCGCTAAGCATCCAGCCATTCTTACAGAGTCCTACTCCTGATGGCCAGCTCGAAACTAGTTGGGTCATCATCTCATGATGCAATCCTCGCTCCCACTGTCATAGAGAAACCGAAGTATCTCTCAGGCGGGTGAGGAACCTTACTAGATCGGCGGAGAGGCTGAGGTTCGCTGGTAACTATTGAATCCTTTGGTTCTTTCAAATCATCAGCTGCAGTTTGCATAGATGGAACATTTCCAGTTCTACATAACAGATCTTGCCACGAGTTTGTCTGGATTTTGCTTTTAGACATAGGCCGGACAACCCCAAATCTTAACTAACTTAAGATATGGGCTCTTCCCTTTCCATATCACATATGAAGCGGTAGGCATAGATTTGATTTGAACCCTATTCAATAGGTATGTAGCTTCTCAAGTGCATAACTCCCAAAAAGGAAATAGGAAACTCAGTAGTACTCATCATAGAGCACACCATATCACATAGGGTGCTATTGCTCTACCCCGATATACCATCGTGCTATGGTGTATACGGAGGAGTAATGCTGAGAGAGAATCTCATTCTCCTTTAGAATAGTCCAGGATTTCCGTGCTCAAGTATTCTCCTCCTCGATCACATCAAAGGACATAATACTTATACCCTTATTGGTTCTCTACTTCTAGCTTATATTCTGTGAATATCTCAAAAGGTTCGGACTTGTGTTTCAACAGGAACATATGTCTGAATCTTGAGAGATTATCAGAGAATGTAACGAAGTACAAAGAACCAGTCCTGGCATATGTAGACAGGGGACCTTACATACATCAACATGTATCATCCCAAGAGTTCACTAACTCTTTCTCTGTTTCTAATAAACAGAGCTATGGTCATCGTATCTTTGTGACATGACTGGCAAGTTTCATAAGATGTAAATTCAAACAGATTTAAATATGCATCTAAATGTAACTTCAGCTAGTCAGGTCGCATTGATATGACCTAGTCTACAATGCCTCAAGTAGGATTCGTTCATTTCTGAACTCTTCCTCTTGTGTGTGTTCCGTATACTAAGAACTGTAGTTTGATTTAGAACATCAATACTTTTAGATAACGTGCCTGATCCGATCAACTTTTGATATAGGAAATGTTCAAAACATAATCCAACAATACAAAATTTTATCATTTCTTTACTTCTAAAGAGACTGATATGATTTTGTATATCAGGTTCGGTATCTAATAACATACGTTCAGAATCAATGTACTGATAATACAGGGTGACAGTGACCAACAGACTTGGCTGCAACACTTGCCCCGTTTTCTGTCTCATGAAACTTATCACCCGTTCTCAGTTCTCTACCTAGCTGTAGCCCTATGTAATAGATTACATATCTGGGATCCTGATCTGGTATCACATACCCAGGACGCGGAGGATACTGAGAAACAGTTCTTTGTAATGAACACACCCGAAGATGATGCATCAGCATGCACTCTCTTCGTTTGGGCGGCACGGGAAATCTGGTATTCCCCAATTTCCTGCTCTGTCTTATAACAATTATAAGTTGGAGCGGGACCAACGTTCCCCAGCTCAGTATAACAAGCGGGTTCGGTCAAATATCCGTATTATTATCTTGATTAAGGCGTGATATTGTCGCTACCTGGAGAGAGAGAGAAGAAAACACTCAGCGTGCGCTCTTGCAAGAATAGATTGGTTATAATTTTATCTAATCAGGATGGCTCCCACTGCTTTTTATCAAATCTTCCTTCAAACCCTAAAAGGAAAGACTAGCCGGGATTAATTACACATTACAAGTTCGCCAATCTTTCAGCCAGGCCAGTGTCGGTACTATGAGGGAGGTCCCCCGTGCTTTCGCACGAACCTAATTAATGTAAACCTCATTTTCCCAGAGGCGTAACCTCGTTAACACCTTTCTAGACACCTACTTGATCGGCTAATTGTAATGTGTAAAACTCTCCCAGGAGTAACTCTTACTCGCAGCGGGTATCGGGATCCAACTATCTCATAGAAGGTATGCAATCTCATTGCAAATTTCAACACTTGAAATTCCCGATAATTTTGCCCCTAGCACCCTATGACCTTGACGGAGGTCAACAAACCATAGGCTACTAGTCAAGTTCAACCCGTCATTTCTTGATCGAATTAAACCCACCCGCACGACCCTTGACGGAGGTCAACAAGGCCGCACGACTACCCTAATCCAATCTGCATCATATGCATAAGCAGATAAATACTAGTTAGCTACCGCACACTACGCCTTGACGGAGGTCAACAAACGTAGCACGAATACTAAATAGGACTTATCTGAAATGACGGAGGGCTACGACAGGTTTTTCTGAAAACCTATTGCGTAATGAACTTGATATCGTTGTAGGATCGAATGAATTTTGAAATGGAGTGTTTTTGAGGCTTTTCTAGTTTTGCTAAAGGAGTCACTCCCGGTAAAGGGATCGTCGGTCCTTTCCTCGTCGAATGAGGTGCGGGATATATCATATATATCGCTGTGCAAAGCAGAGCTCTTAAAAGCAATCAAAAGACAAACCGAGTGTGTAGCATCTGCCAGTTATTGCTAAAGGAGTCACTCCCGGTGAAGGGATCTCGGTCCTTTCCTTATCGAATAAGGTGCAGGATATATCATATATATCACCGTGCAAAGCAAAAACTGTAGCTACCTGTTTTATTTTGAAATTCGATTCTACAACATCTTTAGGTTTCTTTTATTTCATTAATCACATTAATGAAGTCCCATCATTTAAATACCTAAACATCACAGATAAATACGACGTACACTTATGCCATCCGCATTCGCCTCGATGTCCCCTCGTGCACCGTTAGGTTAGGTAACTAACGACAGAGCGGGGCAGGGCTAGCACGGGTGTAAAACATAAGTAACGTCTATATAATATATCATATATACTATATACTGTAGTATCTATCACAGAACATCAAATGATCACATCACAGATATCGCAGCAGAAGAAACATATGAAATATTGGATATATTAGGACGTCCGTGTTTTAGTACGAGCCAGTATAAAACATAGATTCGTGATGAATAGCCAAACCCACACCCCTAGACCCCTACGAGAGCGACAAGCAACCCTACCAATTCTAGAGTTAGGAGACCCGGACTCGACTCCTCGAGTTGGTCTCCCACTGGACTCCAGAACCCGGTTACTTGTGCTCCCCTCCTTGGGTCTATCCTAGTGCGGAAAAAGTAAATAATATACAAACGGTGATATCTTCCGCAACCTGGAAGTGCCCCAATAAAAGAATATTACATACAAGTTTTTACATGAATGAAAATGAAAAACACTAATCTCACATAAAAAACCCCGGCTATTCAAACACGACGATCCAATATAACATATCCAGCAACACATAACATCACATGTCATCAACGTAAGTAAATATACGCATCCCAATTGTCGTTGACATATAGCAACGAAACCGGCGATATCACATATTACACTTACGGTCACAGAAAAGAAAGTGTAAAACTACAACAGTTGGAATCCGCAACCTCCATAGACATCGCATGCCTAATCAAATGAATACCTTAGACATCGCATGCCTAAAAGTTATAAACCCCGCATTTTAGTCTCAAAATCGAAAACTCTTTTCAATATTAAGTCGGGCAATTCAACAAGATTCCCGACATCCTGATCGAATGCTCGTCACAAACTTCAGTAGACGGCCGCACCCCCGATGCCGTCGACGAAGTGCACCAAGGCGGAACACCGCTGCCGCGAGCACCCGAAGGGATGCATTCGGCGACGGGGTTCTCCTACAGTCACTTGGTCGGGGCTATGGAGTGAGGTTGTCTATTAAGTTTACCCGGCGAGTATCCGCGTACGCTACGTGATTGCGACGGACTTTTGATCGCATCAAAATTCCGTGGCAACCGATCAAGTGAGACTAAACTGCTATGTTTATAACATTCATTCAGTTATCTCATAACTACTTGTGAATTCCAATTATTGTATCACATTCCGGGTAAATAGAAAATGTTAAACTTTCCGATCGAACAATCGAACACCCAAATTTTCCCGATACAGCTCAACACATGAAATAAGTCTAAAAACATTCAGTTCGTGCCTCAGTACCAATGGTCCAGCCGTAGAAGGGTCAAGCCAACGCCTCACATGTGGCACGCCGTACTGCCCCAAACCCTAAGGTTCAAAGGGCAGTTCAAGACGGTCACATAATCGAGTTAAGGTTTGTTGTCTTCTAGAGGGTCCATCGCGTTACTTGCACTACTTAGAACGTCTTTAAACCACGGAAAAATCCAACACTTGGAAATTTTCCGGCAGGGGAAAAGTTGGGTATTTATATCCGGTCGAACTTTTTAACATATTCTAAAATATCCGGAAAGCCACATAGACAAAGTCTGACAATCCGATCGAAACACCGAGTCCCCAATACAACCCAGAAAACTCAACTCTTGAGTTCAGAAAAAAAAAATATCCCGGGAAAACCAGCACTGCAAAATAGGAATTACTGTGCAAAATTCAATGGGATATAAGACAAAATGGCCGCGGAACAGCCGCATTAGCACGCTAATGCCGCGGTTCCGCCGCACTTCAGAAAGATCATTAGGTAATTTTTGCATCATAATTCTTAGAATTTCCTGCTGAATTTTCTGCATATTTTTAATCTGGAAAAAACCCATTTTTTGGAAAAAGTCCAGAGAGCAAATTAGGGTTTGGGTTTCGGTTCGATCGGACTTCCAATTCCGTCTACGCATCGCCTAAGGCTCTAGCTAGGCTCTGATACCACTGTAGGGTTCCTAGGCACTCTCTAGAGGTCTCACAAGGCATCAACCATGCCAATTTCAAAAATTACGGGTGCCGAGAAACCCTAATACGGATCGTTAACTAGAATTTTAGGCGACAAAAGCAACTAGTTTACAACTAAACTATAAGAACGGAAATACAACCTTTGTAGATCCATTTCTCCACCTCCATAGCTCCATGATGAAGTCCTCTCCGCTGTCCAAATCGAACCATGACTCTGGCATCGGCTTCATCGGAGAAAAAGCGGGCTAGGTCATCGACGACAATGCCGAAGATGATCTACGTCGAGGCATCACTAGATCAAGCTCCACCTTCACCAAGCCATGAAAACTTGTGAAGGAAACACCCTATACTACTTGGCAAGAGGTATAGGATGAAGAAATAGGAAGTGGGTTCACTTTAGAATTGGATTTCTCACTCATTTTCCCAAGTTGCCATTGATGGAGGCAAGCTTCTTCTTTGAAGAAGATGAAGAAGAAAAAGGAATATGTTATGATAAGTTATTTTCAAAAATAGAAAATAAAATGAATACTTATCATAATCTAACCATGGTCATGTGTAGAGAATAGACTATAGTTAAGTGGAACGGTTAGGGTTAAGCATGAGACAAAATGGTCACTTAGTCAAAGCTTCATGAAGCTTCAACTACCATCCAAAGAAAGCCACCATTCATTTATTTTGCAAAATAAATAAACAAAATAAATAAATGATTAAGCAAAAGAAAACCCTAACCATTACACAACCATGGTTTAATCTTTACACAAACCCTAGTGAGCATGTATCATCAAACATGATACAAAAAGGTGCACAAAAATATATCACATATACAATGTGCATCAAGTGAGAAAATCCTATTAAAGTGAACCAATACTAGTTAATGCAAAGTAATATATCAAATATATAATTATACATTAAATCATTAAATCAACAATTGATTCAATGATCCGGTCATGTCGCACATAACCGACTAGTATCAATAGTAACAACTTATCGAATCAACACTTGATCCGATAACCCGGCTATATCGCATATAACCGATCAATGTCACATATCGCGAGAATCTAATACAGTATCACATACTGGTATTATTCTCTGTCCCGCACACATCTTATATGTGCTCCTATTTCGTTTCGCTTGAGCCAGGAAACCTCTGTGTAGGACTCTAAAGACTCGTCAATACGCCGGCAGCAGATGATGATCATATCAATCACCCACAAGCCGCAAGCGGTCTGCTAAACGTAACGGCCATCCGGGTATTGAGCGATCAGAAGATCGACGAGCAAGCCCGCTCACACTCCTGTGAATCCAACCAGTAACACTTACCGTACAGTCCGGTCTTGTCGTCTGATATGTCGCATATCTTGCCTGGGGGTGGTAAACGTCAGACCCCAATAGCTCGATAAGTCGTGTCGATATGAGGTCTATAACAGTTCGAGAAACTACTGGTAACACTTACCAGTATATCTCAGCAACCCTGGCCAGGGATTTCTAGTTATAGCCAATCGAACACAGCGCAACATCAACTCCCTATACCGGGAGAGACGAATCCCCTCCTATCGCTCATTGCCTCCATGTGATTCGGGACTGTACCCAAAAGCCACCATTTTGCACGCCCTCTTGGACGTGGTAAGGTGGAAATCAAAGCACAGTGGGAACCACACAAGACTCTATGACGATCTCGGGTCAACAGACTACTCTGTACCAGTGTCACCAGAGAACTGCCATCTGACGTAAGGTATAATACCATCTGAGAGTTCTCGGCGAGTCCGTCCAGTGTACCCAGTCTCTACTGAGCACCCGTACATCATCTCTAATGTCAAACACCAATGGATATGGGATCATCCATCACCCATCTGTATGGGTCGAGAAGGTATACGCTAGTCTACTCTAGTATATCGATGCCCCGTCTCGATACACCCACGACTAGGGACTTTGAAGGATGTACTTATGGACTACCATGTCCCCACTAGTATGATCTGCATCATAGTCCAGGTAGTCAAGTACACATCCTAAGGGCTTTACCAACATGTAACAGAGAGACAATCAGTGTACACGTTAAGGTATAGATCAACCAGATAGCATACTATCATGTCGAACAAGAAAGTCCTCCCTATATATGTCCCAGCATCCACTACAATATACATCCTATGTACAGTAATGGCCTCTAGGGCATACATATAACTAAAATATTCCACAAAAAGGACCCTCGTTTTATAAAAAAGAAAAAAAAAGGGTTATATTATTTTATAAGATAATTGGAAGGTTTTTTTTAGATACGATATAAATATATTTTTACGTACACCCTTTTTCATCAACTACTATAATGTTGTTAAATCCTTTCAACCTTTTTAAAGAGGAAAATACTAAATTTAAATAACGTCTTATGGTTTTTCCAACACGAATGTATTTTCTAAAACGTTACCCCGAACCTAAAACACTATAATTTCATTTAAATACCTCGACCTTTATTGAAGGGTCATTTTTCAACAAGGACCATAATCCGTATAACGATATCTTTTCAAAAGGAGTATCTAGTACCTTATCAAAATCATTTTGCATCAACCTTCGAGTTAATTAAAAAAATATTAGACTCGGCCAATAAGGACTGTCGTGCTCATTAGGACAAAGGAAAGGTTGTAGGCATCGGTCGTTTATCTAAACCAGATTTTGTGGTGCCTAGGCTAGACAAGTGGGAAAGATAATTTTAAAAAGCCCGTCTCACGGTGATTCGTGAGCGGATCCCTCCTTTCTTTACTTGTGCTTACCTGGCCACAATCGGCAGTGAAAAGGCGATTTGAGGATGTCACAACTTGCCCTTTGGAACAGTTAGGAGCAGTCTAGTTGACTTAGGAGACCTTAGCTCTAGGCTTGATTGTGCATATTGTAATTGCTTGAAAGTGTGTCTAAGCTCCTTATAAAAATCTGTTGCAAAAGATTTTCAAATAAACACTACAACTTTTTATCGAAAGGATATTTTTCCGTAAAACATTATGTTTTTCCAAAATGATAAATATTCCAAACCTCATGGTTTTTTCCTAGAAATAATAAAAGATAATTAAACACTATTATTCTTTTTACTAAGTATTCCCTAAGATGACACGAAATACTTTACGAACTTTAGAAAATAAAACGAGTGGTTGTGGAAGGCCATATTAAACGAGATCAATACTTTTTAAAATTTCCAGTTTATGACATACATGGCACATCATACGGTTAGGGTTAGAATGCGCGGACCTGGGTATGGAATACTTATTGAGAAGATCCCGATATTCCGGGTGACCAGTCTGATGTACGGACGACTATACATATATGAAGATCCCTGCAGGCAGGGTGACCAGTCCAAAGTGTGGACGACTACTAACCTGATATTCGGGCGAATACTAACCCTAATTGAGGGCGAATGATCCAAAATGTGGATGATATACAATATGAAAATTCCATGCCTAAAGGTATACGCACTAACTCTAATTCGTCAAAACCTTTATACTGAACCAGGGGATGGGTAGTTTGATTAGGCAAGCAGATTCGGAACTCGGATTCCCCTACTACTCGATCATGATCCCGGGAAGTGTAACGGTACATTTCACTTCCCCAGTTGTTGTTCCGTGGCCATAACGGAATAATCGCGAGTATCCGGACCCTTGTTTAACAAACTAAAAACGTTTACAATACCTATTGATACTCAACACTAAACTCACATCATGTTCTATACCTACCTGTTATCTTATCTACCTTTCTTTATGAGACACGAATTATTCAGTATCTTGGATATAGATATATTACCAGTTTAGACTTGTTGTTTATTATGGAACTGAAGGGTGGTAATACCTGTGCCCTTGAGTGATATTCGTGCTAGATAAATCTCCATCGTAGTCATGGGACACCTTTCGGGGATGTTCATGTTACCGCATTGATTGCCACCCCAGGCACGAGAACCAGCTCATACTGCTTCCAGCTAGTCATGGGATACCTCAAGGACACGAGTATATTCACCGATCAATTCCATCAATACACACCTGGTTTAACCTGATCTAACTCTTACACTGAATATCCGTTTGACTTGACCTGAACTTTTACCAAACATATATCTCACACAACTTACTCATATTCACCTATAGCTCTGTCAACATATCTAATTTGCATACAACCTCATACTTTTATACACATGTACATCATATTCATTATATTTATATACACCTGTTCGTTTCTATACCTACTTCCTTATGAGGCAATCCTACCCGAGTATAACTCGCTGACGGACCTTCCTTTTCTTCCTCTATCTTGGAATGTCCGTCAGATAAGAATGAGTATTATGGCGAGGATCAAGGTGTGAAGCCAGCTTATGAAGATTATGCAGACTGGACGATGGAAGATTAGCTAGATTTAATTTTTTTTGTTGCCTACATGTTTAGGGCTTTCGTTGCTCCTTTGATGTAATTAAACTACTTAGTTTATTTTACTCTTTTTTTGGGATGTAATAAAGTTTGGTTAATGGAAATAAATGCCTTTCGCTTTTATTATTTTGATTTTGGTACACATCCTGCATGTTAGATATTCATACGCTTAATGTAACTGTATTGAATAGACCATCTTCAACACAGTTAGCTTGCGGACTTTGCCACGTCATCCTTCACCTTCTTTTGGGAAGCGGGGCGTGACAGGTTTTAGTGGTGGCTGTTCACACCATAATATTGCATTATTATATTCCCCATTCTTATTCCTTTTATAAATAAACAGGTGCTTTTGACGCATATCTGCTACATGTTATAGGTTCTTGGAGCAAAAACAGTGAAAAACACAAAAGACGACACAAAAGAAGGATTTTTGACCAACAAATAGGAAGATCTTAGTAAAGCCTAGAAGAAGAACAGTTCACCATCAACAAGGCAACACAAGATCAAAAATGTCAAAGCGGACGGTTAAAAATCCATTGCAAAGTGTTCACTGAAAATCTGGAATCACTGTAGAAGCCCAAATGGAAAACTAACTGAAGAAATGAAAAGCCCAGAAGAACCTAAGACAGCCCAAGAAAAATAATCAGCCGTTCTCACTAAAGGGCCGCACGCCAATGCCTCGGTTCCGCGGCCTTATGAAGCCATCATTCAGTGAAAATTTTACCATAACGTCGTGGCGGCTTTGAAAAGATTTCCTGGGGGTATTTTTGTAAATTTAGACATGCGGATCAAAATGTAACCCTAGGGTTTCCTATTCTCTATAAATAGGAACCCAAAACATTGTATTTTCTTTATGCCTCCCTATGCCTCCTTTTAATAAAAAATTACAGAACTCTTTTGGAGAGCATCGGTGTTTTCTTTTCCATTCAGAAATTCAGATCTGACAAACCTGCATGGATGATTGGAGGGATGCATCTGTAAGTAGATTTAATTTCTCGCCCTAGTTTAGATTTTAATTCTTTGCCCTAGATAGATTTAATTTCATGCCTTAGGAACTTGTTTACGGTTTAGCTTTGGGGAAGGATTTTAAGAGATGAGATCTCTCATCCCTTTCTTACCCACCAAATATTTACAATAGGACTCCATGCATACACGCACACACCGCGCCCTACGACATCCTACCCCTCGAGGTAACGATGACACCGTAGTGTAAAGGCCCGGTTGCGCGCGTTTTCCATGGAGGTTAGGGTAAGGATCTCTAAAGGAAGGATAAGAACCTAGAGAATGGAACACCTTCCCGAATGGATCTAATCCCCTTTATTGATAATTACCATAACTCCTCATAGATCTTCATTCGGGTATGAAAGCGTTGAGATTTACTTGCATTTTCAAACCATCCCTAAACCTAACCCAAGCAAGAATAGATCTAAATAATCGTAGATAGATTAATTTAGGTTTTTAGATTTAATAACCAATCCGAACACCCTTCGGAATTAACTCGTTAGCGCGATTAGGAGATTCACAAAATCCCTATGGACCGACCCGTACTCACCGGCTAGCTTCATGCGACGCCGTTCTTGATTGCGGTTTAGAAATAGTTTTTGACATATGAATCAAATGTCGCCGTTGCCGGGGATGGCGTGTTCTTTCCTTTTTGCAATTTCGGGTTAATCTTAAAATAAAAAATTCATAAAAATCCAAAAAAATATAAAAAATATATCATTTGTTATTTTTTTTGGAAAGGGTACTTTTTTTTGTGAATCTTTGCAGGATTGACGGATCTGGAAAAATTCAGAGTCTAAAAAGAAAAAGATACATCAAAACAGAGGGTATTGCAAGGACAGAACAACAGAAATTTTTTGGAGACCTAAAGCCTCCATCCCACCGCTAAACCGCGGCCTAAGCGTGCTCCCGCCGCCTTTCCGCGGCCCTCTTGCATCATCATCGTGAAATTTTTGCGCGGTTTGTTTCCTATTTCTCTCCTATGCAAATCCCCATATATCTTTTGTCAAATCTTCTGCAGGATTCCTTTCGCTTTAAAAATCTTTCTCTTTCCAAATAACAATCTTGTGCAGGATTTTTGGGCCCCCGCTTAAAATAGAAATTGAATGCAAGTAATCCTTTTTGTTGCATATCTTTTCTCGAATATCTTTTTGCAACAATTTTTTCCAAATAAAGATTCTTGTGATATGCTTAAAATAATAACTGATTGCAAATAATATTTTTTGGTTGCATATCTTTAATTAAAAATCTTTTTGCAACAATTTCCAAATTAAGATAAAAAGAAAATGGAAAATTTTTATTAGAAAACTTGCAAAGTTTTTTAGCCGCAAATAAATCCTTGCACCACAAAATAACTTTCCTTCTTTCCCCCTTTCTTACAACATGGGTACCCTACATAATAAATCATTTGCCGAACTTTGGTATCCCGAACCTAATTTCGCGTCGTACGGTAATTTGTTCGGTCAATTTAAAGACGATCCTTCCTTTCCAAAAATTTCTTTGAAAGATCGAATAGAAGCGTCTAGGAGAAACAGTTTGACTTTTCAACCCACTTTGTGTCAACCAAGTCAACCTTTACCACCTACATATGTTGATACCACTTCTTCAAGTCCTTCTGTCAATCCTAAGCCGATGTCCATTGCTGAGCATATTGCTCAATCTCGCAGCCGATCTTTCACCCCTCTCCACTCATCTAGTTCTAGGGATCCACATGACTTTTCACCTTTTTATCCAGATGTTGACCCTACCCCTGTCCTACTACCCACTTCCTACCAGTCCTACTCGACCTTCCCACCTTCACTAGACATTGATTCTACACAGCCATTAGGGAGTTTCACATATCCAACCAATTTCGAATCTTTCACCGAAACCCTTTCACCACCTAAGTCTAGTTTGGAAGAGTCGTTAGAGGCTTATATTGCAGCAACAAATAAAATGACTAGGAATGTGGAAGCGTATGTGGCCGCCCTTATGCAACCTAGTGAACCGGTAGCTAGTTTCCCGCTAGCTCAAATTTTTTTAATGTATAAGGAAGCGCTTGGACAGAGTGAGAATGTGAGAGGATTTTCAAATCAAACCTACCCTTACCTAATTGAAGCCCACAACTCCTGTTTTCCATCGATTGCCCTACATAGTTCACCTGTTGAAAATAAAAATGAGTTGTGTGATTTTATAGTGCTTGATTTGCCAAATTGTGAAGAACCCCTTTCGAGTGAAACCACACTTAATCTTTTCGACCTTTACACCTCCACTCTAGAACCTAAATCGATACATATCCATGCTTTTGATGAGGTGTCTAAAGAAATTAATTTTCACTTGATTAAGGATATAGACGCCGGGAATATTTCGGATGATGAACCTGTCGATTTGATTGAAATTTTATGTTCAAATCATCATCCCGAGTTATTAAATGTTTCTCCCGAACCTTATATGCGTCTTGATTTTGATGATAATGGCATGGATGAGCTACATATTGAGGAGAATTATGAGGATAGTAGTGAGGAGAGTTTTGAGGATCATATAGAGGTTGAACCATTTCTGTTTGATATGTCTGATTTTCCAATTCATCCTCCTGAACCTTTAACTATATCACCCTCCTTCCTTTCCATCGCTCCGACCACGACCACGCTTGAAGACTGTGAGCTTGAAAATTTTTCTTTTGAATCCGATACTGTTCTCACAGATGATAACACCTACGAGTGTTTCAATTTTTCGGACGATGTTGATGACTCACCGCCCGAGTTTGAGTCCTTTACATTTTCAGATGAGCCATCAGACTCGGTTGATTATAGTAGTTTCGAACCATTAATGGAATCTTTCAAGTTCGAAACAGTTTACTACTGTGAGAAAGATACTATCCCTAATTCACTCCCTTTCGTCTTTCCCATTGTTCCGACCGAACAAGAGACCGTTACGCTTTCATCTCCTATACCAAGTTCGGCGTACCCATGTTTTCTTGCGAATCTTGAGAGATTTGATCCTATTTCACGACGGGTTGATAGGTTAGCGCAATCACTTTTAACACATCGGTCATCACAAATTGCGCTAATTTATTCACTCGATTTACACCCTCAAGATCGTGCTACCCTTCTTTCTTCTTTCCGCCATTCTTCTCCCTCACCGAGACCATATTCTACCATTCTTCTTTCCACACGGTCTCGCGTGTTTCTCATTTTCTTGCACCAACTATACCATTACCACGATAAGATTTTTGAATGGTTGGTGCTAACTTTTGGCTTGTGTAAGGCCAAGCTTAAGTTTGGGGGGGACCTTTGTATATATGTACATATATTTTTTGTTTTTATTTTATAAAAAATAAAAAAAATCCAAAATATTAAAAAAAAAATTATAAATAAATAAACAGGGGAGTGCCGGCATTTTTGATCCTCTTGGTTTAGCATGACAGTGAGGACACTGTCAAGTTCAAGTTTGGGGGTATACTTGGTAAGTCTTCTTCCTTCGCATTCATTTGTACATATTTTTGCATTTGCATACTTATTTGAAAATCCATAAAAAATGAAAATTTTCGAAAATTATAAAAATTAATGTATTCAATTTTGGCTAATTGACTTGAGTTTGACAAATAAGTTAACTAGCTAGGAACAACTAGATCTTAGACGTAGTAAATTAAAAACCCTAAAAATAACCTTTCTTAAAGTTTAACGGTAGAAAGTATATGTCTTTGTAGTTTATTTAGAAATAGGCAAATTTTGGGTTCACTTCTTGGGCTAAGTCGAAACAAGGGAAGAGTATTGATACTTTTATTAGAGTATAAGTTTGAAAAATAGTTCCTAGCTTAAGTCTAGATTCTGAAAATGTATACCCTACAATTTGCACAATCACGCACCTTGAAGCTTGGAATAGTAGAAGAGACTTTGAAATGCTCTTGTCTAAAGTCCTTAGTACAATGAAAATAATAGAAAAAAGGGTGAATAAAGAAAAAAATGAACACTGGTTTTTATGATTACTTAAGGCTGCATTAATAGAAAAATATTTAGCGAGGGTGCTTCATCACCTAGTGCCTTAGACCAACTGGTTTGAGAGTCACTGCTAAAGCCTTGGGTGTTGCAAGACTAGGAATTATGCTTTAATGTGCAAACACATCTTGTAATCGGTCGTTGGTACCTCAAGAAGTATTAACGGTCGCATGAAGGATGTGTAAGCAAAATTTCATTTAAAAATTCACTAATTAATAAGTGCTTTGGACAATGGACGAGAGTACGATTGCTTGATTTGAATTTCCAAGTGTAGGGATGATCTATACACACACGTAGAGGTATGTAATTGGAGTTTAGATGAGAGAAAGGGATGAAGAATAGAACTTGTATCTTTAGTAGAGTTGATAGAAATTCCTAAGTGGAGATGGAACTTTAGAAGGAAAACTTAAGAGATGCCGAAAGCTAGGTAACTCTACAGGACATATATAATCTTAAGTTAAATGAAGAGAAAGTGTGAAGAATATGGGTGGATAATTTACAAATAGAAGATAATAGAGTTCCTTGTTAGAAAACCTAATTGGAGAACAAAAGTCAATGGGCCGAATTGATAGGATTTTGTGGGTGTAATCCGCTGAAAACCCTCAGGAGACAACACTCCTCCTACTAGGGACACCTAGAGGTTTAACGGCTTGTTGCACGAGCTCAGTGCAATCGCGTTTCCCTGCGAAAGTGTGGTTAGGATTTTAGTGGAAAAAAAAGTTTGCTCGAGGACGAGCAAAAGATAAGTTTGGGGGTATTTGTTCACACCATAATATTGCATTATTATATTCCCCATTCTTATTCTTTTTATAAATAAACAGGTGCTTTTGACGCATGTCTGCTACATGTTAAAGGTTACAGGTTCTTGGAGCAAAAACAGTGAAAAACACAAAAGACGACACAAAAGAAGGATTTTTGACCAACAAATAGGAAGATCTTAGTAAAGCCTAGAAGAAGAACAGTTCACCATCAACAAGGCAACGCAAGATCAAAAATGTCAAAGCGGACGGTTAAAAATCCATTGCAAAGTGTTCACTGAAAATCTGGAATCACTGTAGAAGCCCAAATGGAAAACTAACTGAAAAAATGAAAAGCCCAGAAGAACCTAAGACAGCCCAAGAAAAATAATCAGCCGTTCTCACTAAAAGGCCGCGGAACCGCGGCCCAAGCGCGCCAATGCCGCGGTTCCGCGGCCTTATGAAGCCATCATTCAGTGAAAATTTTACCATAACGTCGTGGCGGCTTTGAAAAGATTTCCTCGGGGTATTTTTGTAAATTTGAACATGCGGATCAAAATGTAACCCTAGGGTTTCCTATTCTCTATAAATAGGAACCCAAAACATTGTATTTTCTTTATGCCTCCCTATGCCTCCTTTTAATAAAAAATTCCAGAACTCTTTTGGAGAGCATCGGTGTTTTCTTTTCCATTCAGAAATTCAGATCTGACAAACCTGCATGGATGATTGGAGGGATGCATCTGTAAGTAGATTTAATTTCTCGCCCTAGTTTAGATTTTAATTCTTTGCCCTAGGTAGATTTAATTTCATGCCCTAGGAACTTGTTTAGGGTTTAGCATTGGGGAAGGATTTTGAGAGATGAGATCTCTCATCCCTTTCTTACCCACCAAATATTTACAATTGGACTCCATGCATACACGCACACACCGCGCCCTACGGCATCCTACCCCTCAAGGTAATGATGACACCGTAGTGTAAAGGCCCGGTTGCGCGCGTTTTCTATGGAGGTTAGGGTAAGGATCTCTAAAGGAAGGACAAGAACCTAGAGGAAGGAACACCTTCCCGAATGGATCTAATCCCCTTTATTGATAATTACCATAACTCCTCATAGATCTTCATTCGGGTATGAAAGCGTTGAGATTTACTTGCATTTCCAAACCATCCCTAAACCTAACCCTAGCAAGAATAGATCTAGATAATCGTAGATAGATTAATTTAGGTTTTTAGATTTAATAACCAATCCGAACACCCTTCGGAATTAACTCGTTAGCGCGATTAGGAGATTCACAAAATCCCTGTGGACCGACCCGTACTCACCGGCTAGCTTCAAGCGACGCCGTTCTTGATTGCGGTTTAGAAATAGTTTTTGACATATGAATCAAATGGCGTGGTTGCCGGGGATGGCGTGTTCTTTCCCTTTTGCAATTTCGGGTTAATCTTAAAATAAAAATTTCATAAAAATCTAAAAAATCCAAAAAAATATTTAAAAATATATCATTTGTTATTTTTTTGGAAAGGGTACTTTTTTTGTGAATCTTTGTAGGATTGACGGATCTGGAAAAATTCAGAGTTTAAAAAGAAAAAGATACATCAAAACAGAGGGGAATTGCAAGGACAGAACAACAAAAAAATTTTGGAGACCTAAAGCCTCCATCCCACCGCTAAACCGCGGCCTAAGCGCGCTCCCGCCGCCTTTCCGCGGCCCTCTTGCATCATCATCGTGAAATTTTTGCACGGTTTGTTTCCTATTTCTCTCCTATGCAAATCCCCATATATCTTTTGTCAAATCTTCTGCAGGATTCCTTTCGCTTTAAAAATCTTTCTCTTTCCAAATAACAATCTTGTACAGGATTTTTGGGCCCCGCTTAAAATAGAAATTGATTGCAAGTAATCCTTTTTGTTGCATATCTTTTCTCGAATATCTTTTTGCAACAATTTTTTTCCAAATAAAGATTCTTGTGATATGCTTAAAATAATAACTGATTGCAAGTAATATTTTTTGGTTGCATATCTTTAATTAAAAATCTTTTTGCAACAATTTCCAAATTAAGATAAAAAGAAAATGGAAAAATTTTATTAGAAAACTTGCAAAGTTTTTTAGCCGCAAATAAATCCTTACACCATAAAATAACTTTCCTTCTTTCCCCCATTCTTACAACATGGGTACCCTACATAATAAATCACTTGCCGAACTTTGGTATCCCGAACCTAATTTCGCGTCGTACGATAACTTGTTCGGTCAATTTAAAGACGATCCTTCCTTTCCAAAAATTTCTTTGAAAGATCGAATAGAAGCGTTTAGGAGAAACAGTTTGACTTTTCAACCTACTTTGTGTCAACCAAGTCAACCTTTACCACCTACATATGTTGATACCACTTCTTCAAGTCCTTCTGTCAATCCTAAGCCGATGTCTATTGCTGAGCATATTGCTTAATCTCGCAGCCGATCTTTCACCCCTCTCCACTCATCTAGTTCTAGGGATCCACACGACTTTTCACCTTTTTATCCAGATGTTGACCCTACCCCTGTCCTACCACCCACTTCCTACCAGTCCTACTCGACCTTCCCACCTTCACTAGACATTGATTCTACACAGCCATTAGGGAGTTTCACATATCCAACCAATTTCGAATCTTTCACCGAAACCCCCTCACCACCTAAGTCTAGTTTGGAAGAGTCATTGGAGGCTTATATTGCAGCAACAAATAAAATGACTAGGAATGTGGAAGCGTCTGTGGCCGCCCTTATGCAACCTAGTGAACCGGTAGCTAGTTTCCCGCTAGCTAAAAATTTTTTAATGTATAAGGAGGCGCTTGGACAGAGTGAGAATGTGAGAGGATTTTCAAATCAAACCTACCCTTACCTAATTGAAGCCCACAACTCCTGTTTTCCATCGATTGCCCTACATAGTTCACCTGTTGAAAATAAAAATGAGTTGTGTGATTTTGTAGTGCTTGATTTGCCAAATTGTGAAGAACCCCTTTCGAGTGAAACCACACTTAATCCTTTCGACCTTTACACCTCCACTCTAGAACCTAAATCGATACATATCCATGCTTTTGATGAGGTGTCTAAAGAAATTAATTTTCACTTGATTAAGGATATAGACACCGGGAATATTTCGGATGATGAACCTGTCGATTTGATTGAAATTTTATGTTCAAATCATCATCCCGAGTTATTAAATGTTTCTCCCGGACCTTATATGCGTCTTGATTTTGATGATAATGGCATGGATGAGCTACATATTGAGGAGAATTATGAGGATAGTAGTGAGGAGAGTTTTGAGGATCATATTGAGGTTGAACCATTTCTGTTTGATGTGTCTGATTTTCCAATTCATCCTCCTGAACCTTTAACTATATCACCCTCCTTCCTTTCCATCGTTCCGACCACGACCACGCTTGAAGACTGTGAGCTTGAAAATTTTTCCTTTGAATCCGATACTGTTCTCACAGATAATAACACCTACGAGTGTTTCAATTTTTCGGACGATGTTGATGACTCACCCCCCGAGTTTGAGTCCTTTACATTTTCAGATGAGCCATCAGACTCGGTTGATTATAGTAGTTTCGAACCATTAATGGAATCTTTCAAGTTCGAAACAGTTTACTACGGTGAGAAAGATACTATCCCTAATTCACTCCCTTTCGTCTTTCCCATTGTTCTGACCGAACAAGAGACCGTTACGTTTTCATCTCCTATACCAAGTTCGGCGTACCCATGTTTTCTTGCGAATCTTGAGGGATTTGATCCTATTTCACGACGGGTTGATAGGTTAGCGCAATCACTTTTAACACATCGATCATCACAAATTGCACTAATTTATTCACTCGATTTACACCCTCAAGATCGTGCTACCCTTCTTTTTTCTTTCCGCCATTCTTCTCCCCCACCGAGACCATATTCTACCATTCTTCTTTCCACACGGTCTCGTGTGTTTCTCATTTTCTTGCACCAACTATACCATTACCACGATAAGATTTTTGAATGGTTGGTGCTAACTTTTGGCTTGTGTAAGGCCAAGCTTAAGTTTTGGGGGGGGACCTTTGTATATATGTACATATATTTTTTGTTTTCATTTTATAAAAAATAAAAAAAAAATCCAAAATATTAAAAAAAAATTATAAATAAATAAACAGGGGAGTGCCGGCATTTTTGACCCTCTTGGTTTAGCATGACGGTGAGGACACTGTCAAGTTCAAGTTTGGGGGTATGCTTGGTAAGTCTTCTTCCTTCGCATTCATTTGTACATATTTTTGCATTTGCATACTTATTTGAAAACCCATAAAAATTGAAAATTTTCGAAACTTATAAAATTAATGTATTCAATTTTGGCTAATTGACTTGAGTTTGACAAATAAGTTAACTAGTTAGGAACAACTAGATCTTAGACGTAGTAAATTAAAAACCCTAAAAATAACCTTTCTTAAAATTTAACGGTAGAAAGTATATGTCTTTATAGTTTATTTAGAAATAGGCAAATTTTGGGTTCACTTCTTGGGCTAAGTCGAAACAAGGGAAGAGTATTGATACTTTTATTAGAGTATAAGTTTGAAAAATAGTTCCTAACTTAAGTCTAGATTCTGAAAATGTATACCCTACAATTTGCACAATCACGCACCTTGAAGCTTGGAATAGTAGAAGAGACCTTGAAATGCTCTTGTCTAAAGTCCTTAGTACAATGAAAATAATAGAAAAAAAAGGGTGAATAAAGAAAAAAATGAACACTGGTTTTTGTGATTACTTAAGGCTGCATTAAGAGAAAAATATTTAGCGAGGGTGCTTCATCACCTAGTGCCTTAGACCAATTGGTTTGGGAGTCACTGCTAAAGCCTTGGGTGTTGCAAGACTAGGAATTATGCTTTAATGTGCAAACACATCTTGTAATCGGTCGTTGGTACCTCAAGAAGTATTAACGGTCGCATGAAGGATGTGTAAGCAAAATTTCATTTAAAAATTCACTAATTAATAAGTGCTTTGGACAATGGACGAGAGTACGATTGCTTGATTTGAATTTCCAAGTGTAGGGGTGATCTATACACACACGTAGAGGTATGTAATTGGAGTTTAGATGAGAGAAAGGGATGAAGAATAGAACTTGTATCTTTAGCAGAGTTGATAGAAATTCCTAAGTGAAGATGGAACTTTAGAAGGAAAACTTAAGAGATGCCGAAAGCTAGGTAACTCTACAGGACATATATAATCTTAAATTAAATGATAAGGAAGTGTGAAGAATATGGGTGGATAATTTACAAGTAGAAGATAATAGAGTTCCTTGTTAGAAAACCTAATTGGAGAACAAAAGTCAATGGGCCGAATTGATAGGATTTTGTGGGTGTAATCCGCTGAAAACCCTCAGGAGACAACACTCCTCCTACTAGGAACACCTAGAGGTTTAACGGCTTGTTGCACGAGCTCAGTGCAATCGCGTTTCCCTGCGAAAGTGTGGTTAGGATTTTAGTGAATAAAAAAAAGTTTGCTCGAGGACGAGCAAAAGATAAGTTTGGGGGTATTTGTTCACACCATAATATTGCATTATTATATTCCCCATTCTTATTCTTTTTATAAATAAACAGGTGCTTTTGACGCATGTCTGCTACATGTTACAGGTTACAGGTTCTTGGAGCAAAAACAGTGAAAAACACAAAAGACGACACAAAAGAAGGATTTTTGACCAACAAATAGGAAGATCTTAGTAAAGCCTAGAAGAAGAACAGTTCACCATCAACAAGGCAACGCAAGATCAAAAATGTCAAAGCGGACGGTTAAAAATCCATTGCAAAGTGTTCACTGAAAATCTGGAATCACTGTAGAAGCCCAAATGGAAAACTAACTGAAGAAATGAAAAGCCCAGAAGAACCTAAGACAGCCCAAGAAAAATAATCAGCCGTTCTCACTAAAGGGCCGCGGAACCGCGGCCCAAGCGCGCCAATGCCACGGTTCCGCGGCCTTATGAAGCCATCATTCAGTGAAAATTTTACCATAACGTCGTGGCGGCTTTGAAAAGATTTCCTGGGGGTATTTTTGTAAATTTAGACATGCGGATCAAAATGTAACCCTAGGGTTTCCTATTCTCTATAAATAGGAACCCAAAACATTGTATTTTCTTTATGCCTCCATATGCTTCCTTTTAATAAAAAATTCCAGAACTCTTTTGGAGAGCATCGGTGTTTTCTTTTCCATTCAGAAATTCAGATCTGACAAACCTGCATGGATGATTGGAGGGATGCATCTGTAAGTAGATTTAATTTCTCGCCCTAGTTTAGATTTTAATTCTTTGCCCTAGGTAGATTTAATTTCATGCCCTAGGAACTTGTTTAGGGTTTAGCTTTGGGGAAGAATTTTGAGAGATGAGATCTCTCATCCCTTTCTTACCCACCAAATATTTACAATAGGACTCCATGCATACACGCACACACCGCGTCCTACGGCATCCTACCCCTCGAGGTAACGATGACACCATAGTGTAAAGGCCCGGTTGCGCGCGTTTTCCATGGAGGTTAGGGTAAGGATCTCTAAAGGAAGGACAAGAACCTAGAGGAAGGAACACCTTTCCGAATGGATCTAATCCCCTTTATTGATAATTACCATAACTCCTCATAGATCTTCATTCGGGTATGAAAGCGTTGAGATTTACTTGCATTTCCAAACCATCCCTAAACCTAACCCTGGCAAGAATAGATCTAGATAATCGTAGATAGATTAATTTAGGTTTTTAGATTTAATAACCAATCCGAACACCCTTCGGAATTAACTCGTTAGCGCGATTAGGAGATTCACAAAATCCCTGTAGACCGACCCGTACTCACCGGCTAGCTTCATGCGACGCCGTTCTTGATTGCGGTTTAGAAATAGTTTTTGACATATGAATCAGTGGCCCATGCAGGTCTTCTTGTGTACTAAAATGAAACCGTTAACTGACTTATTATATTTGTGAATCTCATCCATTCATACCGATTTCATAATTCTCCTATGTCCCTTGTCCCTTCCTTAACATTTTGTACCCTGGCCATGACCTTCCCTTCAGGTCATGGAAAATCTTTCCGATGAGGATGACATGTCCGATATTACTTTTGAAGCTACATCTAGAGATTCAGACGACGAAGTCGTAGACTCTCAGGCGGTTATTTCCGATAGCGACTCGGAAGACGAAGAAGTCGATGCTGCAACTCCGGAGCCTGTGATGACCAATGACTCCAAAGACGAAGAAGAAGGTCCCATAGAAGAGGAGCATATAAAGGATGGGCCAGAAAAAGAGGCTCCTACGGCGGGAGAGAATCCTATAGAATATGATCCGGATGAGGAGGCCCCTGCAAAGGAACAAGACCCTATAGAGGTGGAATCAGAGAATGAGGCTCCTGCTGAGAATGAGTCGAAGGATGATGCTTCGAGTGAGGAGGAACTCGAGGCCGAAGAAACTAAGGCAATTGTCCCCGCAAGACACCATGGGAATGGCCGTACCTTTCTTAGTGCGAGGACCCATCACCACTTGTTTAACTCCCATAATTAAGACTAATAAGTCTTTTTCCTTTTCTTTGACCGAATAAAACGATGTAAGAATAGTAGGGACATATTCTTACATTTCGGTTGTACTCTCCAAATTGAAGTTGAATAATAAAATCATAGTTTCGAGCAAAAATCTCTCTTGTGTCTCTTGCTCTTCTTATTAGTCTCTCTCTTACATTAATTATTGTTCTTCCATGCAAGTTATTATCTTGTCTCATCCCTCAGCCTGTTTGTAACCTAACCTATTCTGATTCAGATCATCAATGGCTGGACGACACCATCACCGCAACCGAAGGGGAAATGGAGAAAATGAAGCCGCTGCTCAGCAAGCAGCTATTCTACAAATGATGAAAGGACTACTGGAGCAACAGCAGCAGCAAACAGCCGCCCTTCATCAGGAGTTACGAGGAAGTAGGCAGCAGCAAGCAGAGATTTTAAGTAAGGTACTAACCCCAGTTTCTCAAGGTTTGGTGGGAGTGAAGCAGTTCAGATCACTCCACCCTAAAACTTTTTCGGGAAAGGAAGCTCCTTTAGAAGCTGAAGAATGGCTCAAGGGAACAGTCAACGATCTCGGTGCCGCTCAAATTCCGAAGGACGCGGTGGGTGAACATCGCTAAGCTACAACTTACGGATAATACCAGGATATGGTGGGAGGCAGAGGAAAGTAGATTGAAAGAGCCGATCGATTGGGAAACGTTCAAACAACGTTTTGATACCCAGTATTTTCCAGCCGTGGCGCACCTAGAGATGGAAAGAGAGTTTATACAACTCCAACAAGGGAGCATGTAGGATAAGTCGGTGGACGAGTACGCTTCGGAGTTCGCAAGGTTAAGTCGGTTTGCGCATTATCTGGTGGCAACCCCAGAACTTTATGCTAAGAGATTCCGACAAGGATTGGATCTGAAGACGCGGTCCTCCATGTCTTCTGCTACCCTTTCGACTTATGACGAAATCTTAGAGGCGGCGCGAAACTTTGAAGACCTTCAGCGACGCATGAGGAAGGATGACCGTTTGTCTGGCTTTAAGCGACCAGCCAATCAAATTCTTGGAGGATCATCTTCCAGATTCAACGGGAGACAACAACCCAAGAGACCAGCAGGACCAACTATCTTCGGAAAACAGCCGTTACATGCAACCATTGTGGTAGGACCGGACACTACAGGGGAGACTGTCGCATCTTGAACAAACATTGCATAGTCTGTGGATCTCCGGATCATGCTATTAAGGACTGTCCTCAGAGAGGGAGACAATCAGGCCCCGTCAACAAGCTGGCTAATTATGTGGCCCCATGACAGGGAAACCAGCCACCTTCCGCCACTCAACCAACTGGTCAAGGGGCATCACTAAAGGGACCACCCTTGCCATCACAGGAGCGTATTTTTCAGCAAGCGCAGAGGAATGGACCCAAACGCCAGACCTTCACCATGACAGCCGAGAAGTCTGATGCCGCGTGACAAGACAGCAGAGGTACTCTTTTCTTTTTCAACCTTTTTTTGATACCATACTTATTTATCTTTCGATGCAAATCTTAGTTAAACTCACCATAATTCCTCTAGTTTTCGTAAAGTTGCCTTTATGTTATATCTCTCAAGTCTTCCATCAATTCACAACCTCCCTTCAACTTCCAAACTTTTCTATCTGGAAGCAACTACTGATTTTACATTTTCCGATTCCTTGTACCTAAACCCTTCAGAGACTTTCCATGCATTAAGTAATACACCAACTTGCGTGAGCGACACATGCAGCAAAGAGGATTCCTGACAGCGTTACTGATTTCCGTGCCTAGTAATGGCTACTCCTTTGAAAATTTCAAATATGAAATTATTCTAAGGAAGGTAGATCGTAACTATCACAACCATTCTTGCAATTCTTAGCAAACCTAGAAGTTTTAAAACATCCACAACGATTTTTTCGGAGAAGGGACTTGGTGATGTGATGTATCAGCGCGGCGATATAGTTGCATATGCGTCAAGACAACTCAATACTTGTGGACGCAAACCATCCTGTCCAGATCTAGAACTGGTGATTCTGACGTTCATCTTGAAGATATAAAAACACTACTCTAAGGAGAACATGAGGACACGGAGGGTTGAAACACCTGAAGCGGATGAGAGGGGTCAAGTTTTATATGAGAGAAGTGTCGATTGATTAGGACGATCCTGAAGATGGAGAATTTGTAAGATTGAGATAATTGTAGAAAAAAAAAGAAGTGGAGATAGTGGTACAGTGCAGCGAGCGAGGAAAGCTTAGCCCACGACTCATCGATCGCTTAACATCTTAGAAGGAGACGATGGGTTTGTGTATAGCCAAGTTCTGCTATTTTCTTTGGAGGGCGTGCATAATGCTCTTATACCTCACAGTTAAGAGGGTATGCTGGCAACCCTAGTCATACTTTTGATCATTCCGAGATCACGGAAAAGTTGGCGTAACCTACGATGCGGCAACCGGTCGGAATACTAGAAGGATGAAATCTTGAGGGACAAGATAACCCAGCTGGCTAGAGTTATGTGGAGAAAGAACTACTAGGCAGACATACACGGACGTGAGGAAACGGGACGAGAGAGCGAGACCCAAAATTTTTAACCACGATAAACCCTTCTTGATGATTTTTTTTCTTTCCTTGACCTACCTTCTGAAATTTTGAGAACGAAATTATTTTAAGGAGGGTAGATTGTAATGACCGTGTTTTCTAATACCTAATAAAAAATATTTTATTTAAATTTCTACTATCTAATAATTAGTTATGTGTTTCGTTGATAGAAGAATATTTTTAAAGTAAAGTTAATAATTTTCTAAGCAATGAAAATGATTAAAGGGAATTTTCTAAAAATTATTTATAATTTCCTAGGCTAAGAATGGGTTAATAAAATTTTATAAATACCTTAAAATACTCTACACACTTTTATTATCAATTAAAACAATTACTTCAAAATATATATATACGTTCAAAAATATATCAAGGATAAACTAGGTATTTTATATTTATAAGTAACTAAGCTAAAACCGTAAAAAATGGGATATATTATTTATTTTGGCCCAAAATTATTTTTATACTAAAGACAACAATAAAACATAATTTCTGAAATTTTCCCATAATTTTTCCGTATTTTTAAACATTTTTACCAATTTTTTTAAAGCCAAATCAATATTTTTATATAATCTGCCGAGTTTTTATTTTAATTAATTTTTATTTTATTTTTTTTTAAAAACCCCTTTAACCTGGACCGTTGGATGCTCGATCCAACGGCCCAGAATGCTAGGCGGCGCCCACAAGGTAGGGACCATGCGAAACCACGTGATCCCCAGCCACGCGGGCACGTGGCACCTGGCGGCGGCGTGACGGTGCGCCCGGGGCCGTTGGATGCAGATCCAATAGCTAGGATCCTCTGGCGGCGGGCGCAATCATCAACTGATGATTCGCAACCATTGGGCCGGCGTGGATTTTCGTGGGTTTTAACGAATTTTTTGGATTTTCTGTTTATTGAAAAAACCCTATAAATAGGCACTTCAAACTGAGAATTCTCACACCTCATAACTCCAAAAATTCTTTAAAATTTACCAGTGCCTTCGTATCGACGACGACGACGCTACGGCTCCACCCAATCACCGAGGAAAAAATCTGGGCGCGGAGCTATTGAGGAGTTTTGCACAAGCCCACGTCTTCAACCGTCTACATCTAACTCAAATCAAAGATAGGATCCGCCTCCCTCCCCTCATTCTGTCGCCTTCTTCTTTTCTCAATAACCTAGTTCTAACTTCTAATCATCAACCCCCTATTTAAAATGATGTTATAATATTCGTGCATGTATATTCCTTGTACCCTTAATGATGATAATCTTAAACCCTAATTAAAATGAGTTCCTTAATCACTCGTATATACCAAAAATACTGTATCCTCATGCTACATGGAATGTGACAGGCCTAATGTTTATAACTCACGAATGTTAATTCACCCCTTTTGTACCTACTTCCACCCATAATATTGTTGTAATCTCGAAATAGGTTTTCTTCCACAAAAAGGACCCTCGTTTTATAAAAAAGAAAAAAAGGGTTATATTATTTGATAAGATAATTGGAAGGTTTATTTTTAGATACGATATAAATATATTTTTACGTACACCCTTTTTCATCAACTACTATAATGTTGTTAAATCCCTTCAACCTTTTTAAAGAGGAAAATACTAAATTTAAATAACGGCTTATGGTTTTTCCAACACGAACTTATTTTCTAAAACGTTATCCCGAACCTAAAACACTATAATTTCATAAAATTATTAATTTCATTTAAATACCTTGACCTTTATTGAAGGGTCATTTTTCAACAAGGACCATAATTCGTATAACGATATCTTTTCAAAAGAAGTATCTAGTACCTTATCAAAAGCATTTTGCATCAAACTTCAAGTTAATTAAAAATATATTAGACTCAGCCAATAAGGACTGTCGTGCTCATTAGTACAAAAGAAAGGTTGTAGGCATCGGTCGTTTATCTAAACCAGACTTTATGGTGCCTAGGCTAGACAAGTGGAAAAAGTAATTTTAAAAGACCCGTCTCACGGTGATTCGTGAGCAGATCCCTCCTTTCTTTACTTGTGCTTACCTGGCCACAATCGGCGGTGAAGAGGCGATTTGAGGATCTCACAACTTGCCCTTTGGAACAATTAGGAGCAGTCTAGTTGACTTAGGAGATCTTAGCTCTAGGCTTGATTGTGCATATTGTGATTGCTTAAAAGTGTGTCTAAGCTCCTTATAAAAATCTGTTGCAAAAGATTTTCAAATAAACACCACATCTTTTTATCGAAAGGATGTTTTTCTGTAAAACATTATGTTTTTCCAAAATGATAAATATTCCAAACCTCATGGTTTTTTCCTAGAAGTAATAAAAGATAATTAAACACTATTATTCTTTTTACTAAGTATTCCCTAAGATGACACGAAGTACTTTACGAACTTTAGAAAATCAAACGAGTGGTTGTGGAAGGCCATATTAAACGAGATCAATACTTTTTAAAATTTCCAGTTTATGACATATATGGCACATGATACGGTTAGGGTTAGAATGCGCGGACCTAGGTATGGAATACTTATTGAGAAGATCCCGATATTCCGAGTGACCAGTCTGATGTACGGACGACTATATATATGAAGATCCCTGCAGGCAGGGTGACCAGTCCAAAGTGTGGACGACTACTAACCCGATATTCGGGCGAATACTAACCCTAATTGAGGGCGAATGATCCAAAATGTGGATGACATACAATGTGGAAATTCCATGCCTAGAGGTATACGCACTAACTCTAATTCGTCAAAATCTTTATACTGAACCATGGGATGGGTAGTTTGATTAGGCAAGCAGATTCGGAACTCGGATTCCCCTACTACTCGATCATGATCCCGGGAAGTGTAACGGTACATTTTACTTCCCCAGTTGTTGTTCCGTGGCCACAGCGGAATAATCGCGAGTATCCGGACCCTTGTTTAACAAACTAAAAACGTTTACAATACCTATTGATACTCAACACTAAACTCACATCATGTGCTATACCTACCTGTTATCTTATCTACCTTTCTTTATGAGACACGAATTATTCAATATCTTGGATGTGGATATATTACCAGTTTAGACTTGTTGTTTATTATGGAACTGAAGGGTGGTAATACCTGTGCACTTGAGTGATATTCACGCTAGACAAAGCTCCACCATAGTCATGGGACACCTTTCGGGGATGTTCACGCTACCACATTGATTGCCACCCCAGGCACGAGCACCAGCTTATACTGCTTCCAGCTAGTCATGGGATACCTCAAGGACACGAGTATATTCACCAGTCAATTCCATCAATACACACCTAGTTTAACCTGATCTAACTCTTAGACTGAATATCCGTTTGACTTGACCAGAACTTTTACCAAACATATATCTCACACAAATTACTCATATTCACCTATAGCTCTGTCAACATATCTAATTTGCATACAACCTCATACCTTTATACACATGTATATCATATTCATTATATTTATATACACATGTTCGTTTCTATACCTACTTCCTTATGAGACAATCCTACCCGAGTATAACTCGCTGACGGACCTTCCTTTTCTTCCTCTATCTTGGAATATCCGTCAGATAAGAATGAGTATTATGGCGAGGATCAAGGTGTGAAGCCAGCTTATGAAGATTATGCAGACTGGACGATGGAAGATTAGCTAGATTTAATTTTTTTTGTTGCCCACATGTTTAGGGCTTTCGTTGCTCCTTTGATATAATTAAACTACTTAGTTTATTTTACTCTTTTTTTGGGATGTAATAAAGTTTGGTTAATGGAAATAAATGCCTTTCGCTTTTATTATTTTGATTTTGGTACACATCCTGCATGTTAGATATTCATACGCTTAACGTAACTGTATTGAATAGACCACTTTAATACAGTTAGGTTGCGGACTTTGCTACGTCATCTTTCACCTTCTTTTGGGAAGCGGGGCGTGACAGTAATGCCTCGTGCATTCTGGGGATCAAGATCTACGGAGATAGATCTAAGAGAGAACTGGGACTTTCGCAGTCCAGGTACATAGAGACCGTACTAAAGAGATTTAGTATGAAAGATTCCAAGCGCAGTAATATACCCGCATTGCACGGAATCACCCTCTCCAAGAAGATGTCTCCCAAGACTGACGAGGAGAGGGTTCGCATGAACACTATACCCTACGCTTCGGCAGTAGGATCTATAATGTATGCGATGCTATGTACAAGACCAGATGTAGCTTTGCGCTAAGCGTGGTGAGCCGGTATCAGTCAGACCCAGGTAAGAACCACTGGACAGCAGTGAAGAACATTCTCAAGTACCTGAGAAGGACTAAGGAGATGTTCCTGGTTTACGGTAATGGAGACCTCAAGGTCGAGTCCTTTACCGATTCAAGCTTCCAGAGTGACAAGGACGACAGCAAGTCTGTCTCGGGTTTTGTGTTTACCCTCAATGGAGGGGCGGTGTGTTGGAAGAGCTCCAAACAGGATACCGTCGCAGACTTGACGATGGAGGCTGAATACATTGCTGCAAGCGATGCCACAAAAGAGGCGGTCTGGATAAAGAAGTTCATTAGTGAACTTCAGATAGTTCCGTCCATTGTTGACCCAATACCTTTGTATTGCGATAACAATAGGGCTATAGCTTTAGCGAAGGCACGGTCCCATCAGAAATCCAGGCACATCTTAAGGCGGTATCACCTGATCAGGTAGATCATTGATCGCCAGGAGATCGAGATACGGAGAGTGGACACTAAAGATAACACGGCGGATCCATTCACAAAGACCCTCCCTTAAACTCGGTTCGAGCGACTTTTTGAGCTATTGGGTATGCGGTAGGCCAGCAGCTGGCCTTAGTGCAGACGTTGGGTATGCGGTATACCAATTACTGGCCTTTAGTGCAAGTAGGAGATTGTTGGATATGTATGCCCTAGAGGCCATTATTGTATAGTACTAGTTTGTATATTACATTTTGGAAGCTTGGGATATATACACGGATTTACGACAGTCTTGCTCGATATAGTAGTATGCTACTTGGTTTGTATCTATCTTAATATGTGTATATGTTTCTTTTAACATATCGCTAATATATATTGATAGAGCCCTTAGGATCTTTGCATGACTACCGGCGTTGTGATGGCAGTCACACTAGTGGGGGCTGGGTAGTCTATAAGCACATCCTTATACATGTCCCTAGTCGTAGGATTATCGAGACAGGGCATCGATACTCCAGAGTAGACTAATGTATACGCTTCTCATCCCAGCAGGGAAGATGGTCTGTCCCACAGCCATTAGTACGTCGTACTGGAGATAGTATGCAGGTGCTCGTTAGGTTACGACTACACTGGACAGGACTCGTCGGAAACTGTTGGTTGGTATTATACCTTTCGTCAGGTAGCAATTCCCAGGTGACATGAGTACAGCTTAGTCCGTTGACTTGACACTGCTACTTCGCCTCAAGTGTGTTCCCACTGTTCTTTGATTGCTACCCTACCACGGCTCTATTTAGTCATGCAAACAGGTAGTGGTTGGGTGCAGTCCCGAAGCACTTGGAGGCAGTGGCGGTTAGATTGGATTCGTCTCTCCCGGTATTGGGGGTTGATATCGCACTGTGTTTGGAGAGCCATTACACAAAGTCTCTGGCCAGGGCAAGTGAGATTTACTGGTAGGTGTTCCAGTAGTTTCTCAGGATGTTCTGGGCTACACTCCGACACGACCTATACCGCTATTAGGGGTCTGACGTTTGCCACCCCTAGGCCCGATATGCGATACTCTTAGAAGAACGGACCAGACTGTACGGAGATTGTCACAGATAGGCTCAGTAGGAGTTTGGATGAGCTTGCTCGTCGACCTTCTTATCGACAGATACATGGGTAGCCGTTACGCACAGCTAGTGCCGCTGACGTGCTTGTGGTTAAACCCACTGCCAGAGTACTGTCGAGTTTTTAGAGTCCCACACAGAGGGTTTCCCAGCTTCGGGCAAAACGAGTAGAGGTCGTATGGTTTTACGACAGGGTTCGATCACATACGTGTACTTGTGCGCGTGTGGTGTTCGAGCGGACAATACTAGTGGGCTTTGGTTTAAGCCGGATCCTAGTAGCTGATTATTGGATTAGCTTCGTCTTATAGTATTCGTGTTTCTCAGAACACGGATACGGGTATGTATATACGGATGATAGGGGTATAGAAGGAGACATCTCATTAGGGTTTTGACCAGTGACTTGGTCAAAACAAATATGAGAAAAAGAAAAGACTTTGTTATTTTTGATAAATGATAATTATTTGGCATGGCTACTTGGGTTGAGCTTTTGACTTGGCTTGACTTGTTGACCTTAGATATTTTTGTGAGATATTTTTGAGCACTAGATATTTTTGCTAGATATTTTCCATGCTATGCTTGAGGTCATATAAAAGAAAGCCATTCCATTTTTTATTATCATTATCACAAATACATTCTTTCTCCTAAAGCTTGCTCTCTTCTTCTTCCTCTCTAAACCCTAGTGTCTCATGTGTTGAGAATCAAGGGTTTAGTGAGACTAAGCTATTCTAAATCATATTCTACTCAGTCTAGTCTACTTAGATTAGCAAGCTAAGTATTCTAGTTATCTCAAGTTGGAGGTTTAACTCAAGGTTGGAGCTCTCGGGTGGATCATCGTTGACACAAGGAGGACGAAGTTCAAGCACGATCCATACTTCCATCGAGGAGCTTAAGGAGAGGATCAAAGACCCGAAGGACTTGTTTTCTTTTGGTATACTTTCTATCATAGTAGATAGAACCCTAACATACTAACTAGGTTTATGGTTAAAGATCCGGTTTAGGTTTATTCTAGCGCCAAGTTTCGTATCGTTATAAAATTTTTGTTCTGCATTTGGCCATGGAAGTTGGCCGGGGCGCTAGCGTAACCCTTCACCTGGTTCCTTAAATTTTTCGAACTGTGTTCAATTATTGTTTTTAGGACTGTAATAAACGTTTATGGACATTGTTATTATTTTAAATTCTTGTATTTATTATCTTTCTGCTTGTAATTACACTCAGTGTATTCATGTCAAGAAAGAATGCTTCTCGGTGTGAATACGTCGTGGGTCATGTCCGCTCTTGCTTCCCGTATTTTGGAAAGCGGGACGTGACAATGACCTAACATCTCTTTCCTTCGCTGATTGGAATCCGCGTCCGTAATTTTTCATCCTTTTGCTTCCTGGATTAGACTTTGCATCCACGATCGCCGCTCCTCCAAATCCTTTCCTCTATCGTTGAATACGAGATCGACATCTTCATATCCTCTTCCTAATTGCTGGATCTATGACCTTTCTTGGCCGGAAAACCTGCGTGGCCAGATCCACAACCATCCTTGTAGATTTGTGTCTCCTTGATTAGATCTAACCCTTCAATCCTCCAAAATCTCCAACAAACCTTCCAAAATCCAAGCAAAATGAACGAAGAAAGAAAAAAGAAAAAATCGTCAAAGACCAAGCATTTTCCCTTCTTAAATGAGAATGAGGTAGCAAGAGCAAGGGAAAGCCCAGGATGGAGGAGAGTGAACCTCATCTCCCATCCCGAGCAAGAAGTGACGATGGTAAGCCCTGGCAACAGCGGCGGCTAAAAACCCTCATTTTTACATCATAAAATCAACAATGAAAGGTTATTGGATTCACATCAAATTTGGTAAATCTACATCTTGCACAATGAAGAAGATGGTGGTTGATGTCGATCTCGAATAAATTGGTCAAGGTTCAACTTTTTTCAATACCGTAGGAGAAATTTCACTCCCGTGACACATGAGATTCTGTTTTCTCAATATAAAATCATAATCTTCGCAGCACTTTTCTCGGAACCGTGCATTTACACGGGGACGGCCCCTTGCCTGTAGTTGTAGAGTAAAGTATGACAAAAAATTAAGGTTTTTTTTCTGTTAGCCCTCCTCATATTTCAATATTTTTCTTTGTCCCCCCTATAGTTAGTATTTATCTGTAACCCCCTTATACTTATAAGTTACTCCTGCAGCCCTTTACTTCACTTTTGAAAATTATTCCTCCTCCTCGGCAGCCGCCATCCCCACAGCCGCCGCCTTCTTCCTTTTCTTCAACCCATCGCCTCCTTGTTCCTCCTCCTCCTCAACGCCACCGCTACCGCCATAATCACCACCATCATCTTCCTCCTTCTCCTCTTCCACCCAGCGTCTCTTTCTTCTTCCTCTTCCTTCTCAACACCACCGCCACCATCACCACCACCTCCTTCTTCTTCCTCTTCTTTTTCAACCCACAACCGCCGTCGCCGCCATTCTTGGAGGAAGAAAGATGGCGGAGGCAGCAGTTGTGAGTTGAAGAGGAAGAAGAAGGTAGTGGTGATGATGGTGGCGGTGGCGTTGAAAAGGAGGAGGAAGAAGTTGGTGTTGATGGGTTAGAAGAAGAGGAGGAAGATGGGGAGGGTGGTGGTGTTGATGTTGACGATATTGAAGAGGAGGAGGAAGGCGGTGGTGTTGACGGCGGCGATGACGGAGGAGGAAGAATAATTTTCAAAAGTAAAGTAGAGGGACTGCAGGAGTAATTTATAAGTATAGGGGGTTACAGGTAAATACTAATTATAGAGGAGATAGAGAAAAATATTGAAGTGTGAGGGGGGCTTACAGGAAAAAAACCCAAAAATTAAATATGTGATGCAAATATTTTTCATGTTGAGAAACAAGAAAATTATAAAAATTATTGGAAAAGTTTCTGTAGATTATTGCCAATGCAGGGCTTCACATCAACTTCAGACAACAATAAGCCAGCAAATATAATGAGATTAGTACCAAAATTTATTCTTTTTTCTGGTTCTTTAGATTGGATCTCGGCCTAGGTATTGGATATGATTGTTTTTACCTAGTTAGCAAGTAGTATTCGTTCAAAATGCTACCATTAAGCAAAATTACCGAGGCAACGAAGGAGGCAGTAACTTAGTTGGTATCAATTTCCTCTCCAATGTGAAAAGTTGCAAGTTAGATCACCGTAAAGGTTTGATTTCAAAAAACAAAAAACAAAATCGAGTAAATAATATAATTGAATGCATTTTGCAAATATCCATCACCAATCCTATATGCATGAAATATTTTTAGATATATAATATCCATATTATTTGTTAATGTAATCACGAGAGAGTCGTCCGTAACGAATCCTAATAATACTCTATATTGGCAACCCCTCAGATTAGGACACATGGCAGATGACGTATCCCAGAACCCAGAAGAGAAGGCCCACAGGCGCCGACCAGGCCACCCCTGTACCCGACCTACGAGCACAAAGCTGGCTCACCTCAGGGCCTTCTGCGAATGTGCCTCCTCGGCCACTCAGCTCACCTCGAGCCGCCGCAAGACCAAGATGCCTCGGCCCTCCCGCTCTTTCCCGAGCTCGCCCGCCGAGGCCATCTTCCTCGGTCCCTCCGACCGACCAACTCCACCGCTCACAGGCGTAACCGCCGCTCCGCGAATCTCGCCATGCGCAGATTCTCCGCCAGCAACATCCCACGTTCTACGCCATTGCGATCCCCATTAACAAGCGATCCGCTTATCACGCGGGCGTGACGTCGGGGGCGTAACTGCCGGCGAGATTCTCGCGCCTACTGCCATGTGCTGCCGCCATTATATAAACCCCCATCACAGAGGGGTCAAGTAAGCCGTTCTTTACACTTACACCGTTACTCTGCTCGGATATTGTCACTGACTTGAGCGTCGGAGGGTCCTCGGTGGTACCCAACCACCCCGGGACTTCTTTACAGGTACACGGCGGCGGCCTCTCATCCCATTTTGTCCTTACTACCCATTGAGACCCACAGGCATCAAAGGACAATCAACCCAGTTCACCTTGAGATCAAAGGAAGACAACATCTGACGGAGGCCCGAAAAGGAGCTCCATCAGTTGGCGCCGCCTGTGGGAAGCAATTCCCTAAAATACAAAGTTGACCTTCCTATCTCCTCTCTCATGTCGGACGACCATCCTGGGGATCCCGGTACCAGTCGCCGCCTTCCGCTCGCCGAAGGAGAGGACGAACCTTCCCCCATGACCGTAATCAACGCCCTCGCAGGTCGGATAGATCACCTGCAATCCCTCGTAGAAACCCTCGTCCGTGTCCAAACGACTGCGCCCGGGCCCCAGATCGCTGCATCTCCGCCGCCAGAAAGCCTCTCCCCTGTCTGGAAGACCAACCACCAGCAAGCTTCATCCCCTCGCCACCGGTCCCTCGAACCGGTGCTCCCTGAGGCCCGCTGGGCGCCCTAGGGCTCCACGCCGAGATCCGCCGCCAGGGAGCCTCGGCCCGAGCCTCCTCGCTACCCCCACCCTCCTGAGGAAATGTCGGTCACCTCTCCTAACAGCGAGCGTGGCCGACCCCATCGTGGTCGGCAGGAAGGCACAGAAGGGGCCCATCCTGACGGCTCGCAGGCTTCCCCGTCCTAGGACCTGAGGCACCTCATCAGGAGAAACCGGGACCGCTCCCATGCGCAGTCCGCCCAGAGCAGGGCCCGGGAGTCACAAGGTGCCGATTCCTCAAGGTACCACGGTCGGCTCGACACCCTTGAGAAGAAGATTGAGGGCATGCGCCGGGAAGCCCACCCCTCGAGCGACGGAGCCAAGTACGCCTCCGACTCGCTCACGAGGCCATTCACCAAGGAATTACTCTCTGTACGCGTCTCCTCGCGCAACAAGCCCCCGAAGATCTCCCTGTTCGACGGGAAAACTGACCCGAAGGACCACTTGGACGCTTTCACCGCTAGAATGAGCTTCCAAGATCACTCCGACGCCGCCCAGTGCAGGGCCTTCCCGGCCACCCTCATCCGCGCGAGTCGGGACTGGTTCCGGGGGCTCGAGCCCCGCTCAATCTCAACCTTCGGCGAGCTAGCCACCCAGTTCCTCGGCCACTTCGTGGGGAACTGTCGACAGAAGCGCACGATCAACTATCTCTATACGGTCAAGAGCGGGGACAATGAAATCTTCAAGGCCTATATTGCCCGTTTCTACAACGCCCTCCTCAAAGTGCCCGAGCACCGCGACGAGACCGTCATAACGACACTCAGATCAGGTCTGAGACACAAAGAGTGGTTGCGTTCCTTCGCGCTGGCCCAGCCTAAGACCATGGCCGAAGTCAAAGCGTGGACCGAGCGCGAGGTCCAGCTGGAATCCGAAGTAAATGCCAACCTTCCCCAGGCGGATCGGACCGACCAGAAGAAAAGGATTCGGGAGGACAGGCCGGAGCGTCAGTAGCCCTACCACCTGAAGTTCCAAGAGTATGCCCCCCTCAACGTCTCCCTCGCGGAGTTGCTGGAGGAGTCCCAGAATGAAGAGTTCTTCAAGTTCCCGCCGGTCCCACGCCAGGCCGCTAAAAGAACCCGGGGCCCCTACTGTGCTTTCCACCGGGTACTGGGCCACGCCACGGAGGACTGCAAGCAACTGAGGGACTACATCGAGGAGCTCATCCGGTTCGGGCACCTCACCACCTACCTAAGGGACAAGCGGCGGGCCGACCACGAGCGAGAGCTGCCCCGCCCTTCCGTCGGCCAGACTGTCAGCCAGATCATGCTCGTCTCGGGGAGCAGCCGCCCCGGGGCCAAAGCGCCGACAGCCCTTCGGGAAACTCGGCTCAGGCCGACCAAGTCATCCTTTAATCTGTACTTATCCTTCCTCTTTCCCTTTTCTAAAACAATGTAAATTTATCCTAGGATCTACTGTTGGCTGAATAAAAAGATCGAGGGAACATTGCGAAAAAGAAAAAGAAAGATCTTTGTTCATTCAAAGGGTATTATGGCCCCCCCCCCCGGCCACACAAAAATATATATAAAAAAAGGGGGGGTTACAATAACGGGGGCAAGAGGTGCGCCGAGCACTGCTCGTGGTACTCGGCGAAGATCTCCATCAACCGGGGACGTGCAAGTTCCAGCCTCTGCTCCCGATTCCCCCTACGTGTATCTACCCCGAGCCTTAGCTCGTAGCATTCCCGGATGAGCGCCTCCGAGCGCGCCAGTCGGTTTGCGGAAATCAATCCGAAGCGCCTCAAGGATCGCAACTTGCCCACGGCCTCATCGAAGAGCTGCTCTGATAAGGGGTTGTAAAGTCCCGGCGACGCCCTCCAGATGGAATACAGTAGTAGCTGCAGCAAGGAGGAACGCCTAGGGAGCAGCCGGCCGAAGTGCTCCTCGATGCGGGCAACCACCAGCTGCACCGTGTCCTCGGTGCGAACGCGGTCATAGAGATACACGTCAGCGGAATTAATGATTTCGGTGATGGTGAATGGGAAATCTTCCATTTTAATGGCCTACCTGTGAAATGAAAATAACGGTGCCCCTTATATAGCCCGCTGTGCAGCCCAAAGGCCGCCACGCGGCGCCCCTCGAGCATCTCCCGAACGAAACGAAGCGGCGCGCCACATGGCGTCCATCGTTGGTTACCCGGGGGAAATGAAACGACGCATTCCTGCCGCTTCACCTCCCTCGGCGTTCAATGCGCTGGATGCATACGCCGTTGCCTCGCCTGTCCCCATTCCCCGCACCTGCAGCCAGACGACCAGGCCGCACCTCGTGGAAGATTCGACTCAGCAGACACCCCGGGCAGCTTCACTGCCGCAAGGACGGAGATCAAGAATCCCTCATACTGAGGCCCCGAGCAGCTACCCTACTCGGTCGATCAAAGAAAAGGAAAAAGAGGAACCAAAAAGCCCTCCCAGAGGCAGTCGGGCGCGAGGTTCCCTTGCTCGGCTATCCCCGGCGTGCAGCTTCCCTGCCGCAACGCCGGGGATCAAACAAGCCCTCCCAGAGGCAGTCGAGGCACGAGATTCCCTCACTCGGCTATCCCCGGTGGGAAGCTTCCCTGCCACAACGCCGGAGATCAAAAAGCCCTCCCAAAGGCAGTCGAGGCACGAGGTTCCCTCACTCGGCTATCCTTCAGGACAAAAGCCCTCGCCAAGAGGCACCGGGCAGTAACCCTGCCCGGCCAAGGGTCCTTGGTGGCTACCTACAGCCATATAGCTTTCCTCGCGCCAAGGGCCAAAGTCCTCCCAGAGGCAGTCGGGTCATTGCCCGGCTATCCCCGGCTGGTAGCTTCCTACCACAACCGACAGGGATCAAAGTCCTCGCCATGAGGCACTGGGCAGTAACCCTACTCGGTCCCCGTCCTGAAGGATCAGAAAGCCCTCCCAGAGGCAGTCGAGGCCCGAGGTTCCTTCGCTCGGCTATCCCCCGCGGGCAGCTACCCTGCCACAACGCCGGGGATCAAAAAGCCCTCATACTGAGGCCCCGAGCAGCTACCCTGCTCGGTCAAACGACAGGCTGCCCGCAAGGGATCAGAAGGCCCCACAAGAAGCATCGGAATAACTAACCCGACCGCGCAGCTACCCTGCCCGGCCAACCCCAGACACTCTATCTAAATACCAAAGACAGGGCAGTTCTAATCTAAACGATCTCCCCTCGACTCTGGGGCCCATAGAGATACCTCCTCGGAAACGCTCGTCGGCAAGCGATTGCAGTCAACTCGACGGAAGATCGTTAGACAGAGGGTCGACCTGACAGAAAAGCACGATGGTGCAGGCAAGAATAAGTAGCATTCTTCATAAACAGGCAGAACATGGAAGCTAAGGAAAAACTTCATCAATATCAACAAAAACAGCTTTTGATTGTTTACAAAGGGTATTTTCCGGCCCCCCAGCCTTACAAAATTCAAACGAAAACAAAATAAAGACACGAGAGCGAGAGCTCTACGCCTTGGGGCCAGGCGCGACCTCGAGGTCCTCGATCTCCACCACCGGGGGCGCCGGGTCCTCGGGCATCTCCTCGCCGGGGACTACTCCCCCTTGCTCGTCGGCGCCCACGAGGAGGAACTCAGCCCGCAAGTCCGCGTCGTCGAACTCTGGCATCCGGGACTTGACGGCATCAAGGGCGTCGTGACAAATACGAGTCGAGGCCACGGCCAGGTCGTGGTAAAAATCCTTCGACCCCTTGAAGGATGCCACCGCCCTCGACTCGGCAGACTTAACCGCCTCGGCCGACGCCCCCAGCTCCTTCCGGAGGGTCTTCATCGTCTTCTTCAGGTTGCCGATGAGCACCTGAGAGTCCTCGAGCTTGCCCTCGGCGATCACGGCGGCCTCGTGATGCCGGGTGGCCTCCCTTTTTCGGGCGTCCACCTCGCCCTCCAAGGCGGCAATCCTCGCCGACATCGCCTCCTGCTCCCGCCTGGAGCTCTCCTTCAACGCGGCGAGCTGGCCCGCGGCCTCCATCGCCGGGGCTACCACCTCGGTCTCCATGTGAAGGGCGAGGGCCACGTGCTGGAGAGTCTGGGAAGACACCAAAAGGGGAAGGATAAGGAATATGGAGGAGGACACTAAAATCATACCGCGCACTGGAGGCTTACCTGCACGGCTTCTTAGGCAATCGACGTCAGCTGGGCCTTGAAGGTTCCCCCTGGAACCCGACCTCCCGCCGAGGTCTCTATCTCGTGGAGGAGGCTGTCCGTGACTGACAGCCCGGATGGCACCGTGAACTGGAGCCCCCTTCCTCTACCACGGTCGGTGGGGACCGACCCCGGGAAACTCTCCGATGACTCTGTTGGAGATAGTGCCCTCAGAGTCAATTATTGGATCACAGGTACGTGATTGCAATGTTTGAGGGAGGACCTATGCCGGTATGACAGTCTTACTCAAGATCATAGTATGCTATCTGGTTTATCTTTATCATCGTGTACTGCTTTAGGTGACCTTACAGGTCACTATTGCGCGTTGATAGAGCCCTTAGGATTCTTGCTTGACAGCCAGCAGTATGATGGCGATCATATACGTGGGAGCTGGGGTCTATAAGCACATCCTTAAAAGGTCCCTAGTCGTGGGAGTTTTCGAGACAGGGCATCGATACTCCAGAGTAGACTAGTGTATACAGTCGAGACCCCGACGAGGGGCGGTGGCCGGTCTCACAAGCCACTGGTGTCAGTTGGTTCACCTAAGATGTATACAGGTGCTCATTGGGTTATGAGTACACCGGACAGGACTCGCCGGGAACATGCTAGTTGGTCTTATACCTGACGTCAGATAGCAGTTCCCTGGTGACATGTGTACAGGTTAGTTCATCGACCTGAGATCGTCATTTGTCTCATGTGAGTTCCCACTGTACTTTGATTACTACCCTACCACGGCTCAAAGGAGTCGTGCAAACAGGTTTTAGTTGGGTACAGTCCCGAGCCACATGGAGGCAGTGAGCGGATCTGCAGGGGTTCGTCTCTCCCGGTATTGGAGGTGAGGTCGCGCTGTGTCTAGGAGAGCCATTACACAAAGCCCTCGGCCGAGGCAGGAGATTTACTGGTAGGTATTCCAATAGTATCTCAGGGTGTTCTGGGCTACACTCCGACACGACTTGTACCGCTTTTGGGGGTCTGACTTTCACCAACCCTCTAGGCCCGCCATGCGATGCTCATAGACGAACGGACCGGACTGTACGGATATTGTCACTGACAGGCTCAGTAGGGTGTTAGGATGAGTTCGCTCATCCACGTCCCTTTTGGTCAATACCTGGTAGCCCGTCACGTATGGCTAATACCTCTGACGTGCTAGTGGTTAAATCCACAACCAAAGTATTGACGAGTCTTTAGAGTCCCCCACAGACCGTTTCTCAAGTTTCGGGCGAAACGCTGTAGAGGCCGTATGGAGATATGGCAGGGTTCGATCATGTACGTGCGGTATTGCACGGATCATAATCCGACGGATAATACTAGCGGGCTTTGATTTAAGCCAGATCCTAGTATTGTACAGTGTAGATTTTGTCTCATTGCATTTGTTTTCGGTCGGAATACAAATGCGGGTATGTATATACAGTAGCGGGGTTTTCCTGTAATTTATTACGGAATCGTTTTTCTAGAAGAAGTTGCCAGTTTGCTTTCCGTTTCGGCCATTTTCCTTTGTATCTTTCCTTGGCTGAAAATTGGTGGAGGAGGGCTTATTTGCAGTTGTGCAAATTAGCATTGTGGAGGGTGGTCTTTGCATATTGTTGCTTCATGATGGTGCACCATCCATTGACTTCATTTGTCTTCTTCATGGCTTGACTTTTGAGTTGTGATGGTTGTTGAGTTTGGACTTTTGTTGTGATCATTTGATACTCTCATCATCACTCATGATTCTTCTTGCATTATTGGTCCATTCTCTCTCTCCCCTTTACACATATGATAGGGCCGGCCACAATTTTGTGGGGTGGTCACAATTTTTGGAGAGTCTTTTTTTTTTGTTCTCTTGATACTTGCAAAATTCCTAAGTTCATCCAAAAAAAAGTTTATAGTTCATTTCCTCCACCAATATGGCAACTTCCTCAAACCCCATGAGACATAGAGTTCCACACTATTCTACAGCACTTCTTGGGCACGTCAGCTCGCCAACTTCGTGCCCGAGTTGCCTCGGTCCAGAGGTGGGAGCCCGTAAAAGAACCCGGCGATGTGGTGCCCTTTCGATGAGGAGATGAAGACCGGAGATTCCGCGGGGAGATCGGGACGACGACGAGAAGACCGAAGGACACGGATCGCTCGGTATATCTCTCTACCCCTTCTCTAGTCAGCTAGGATTAGATTAATGGCCCGATCCAGGTTTTATAGTACGCGGTGGTGCCGGTTCAAAAGTTAAAGAAAAGTATCGTTTCCGCATTTTGGCCTCAGAAAGACGGCCGGGGCGCCGCCGTGCACCAACAGACTCCTCCTAAGCGGTTTCGGTGGGGAGTCGATCTCCTCTTCGGAGGCCGTGTCCTCCACAATCAGGGCCCGCTTCCGGCCCGACACCCTGCTGGGGCCCGAGGCGGGATCCACCGCCGAGCGCCTTCAGGGGACCGCCGCCGGGGCGGTGGGAGCAGGGGCTGCCTGCGCCCGGGAAGAGCTGGCTGCCTCGGTTGGCGCATAGCTTCTCGGAGAACGCCGAAGTCCATAGATCCTGCACAAAACAAACACCCCACTTATCAGCAATGCGAGTAAAACATAAACCCAGGAAGTAAGCCTAACTTACCGACGAACTCGACGGGGCTGAGCCCAGCCCAGCTCAAGACCCTCTCGGACAGCAACACATCATAACGGGGGATGGGCTCCCATGACGCCACTCTCACTGCGGCGGGGTCGTTGGACAGGTTCCCAGGCAGGCACTTCTCCCTCGACCATTTGGTGGGCACTGGCTAGTCTTCGCCCTCGGGAGGGGAAACGAAGAAAAATTTCTTTTTCCAATCATGAATGGAGGAGGGCAAGGCCATGACGCCGGTCCCGGCGGCAACCCCGGGCCATTTCCTAAAGGCAAAGTACACCCACTTGGGGTCGCCCGCCCGATCGCCGGGGTGACTTTTGAATACAAGGGAGGAATCGAGGAGGGAAAGACTAAAGGGAACCGCCTGCAGCCTCAGGCGGATCAAGAACCCGAGGAGAATCCTCCATGAATTTGGCACTAACTGGCCGGGGGCCAGACCGAAGAAGTTTAGAGCGGCGATGACCTCGGGAGAGAAGGGCAGGCGCATTCCGCCCCAAAAAGCTTCCAGGTACAGGGCAATCTCCCTGCCCCGCACCTGATCGGTCCTCTCTCCCTCCTTGGCCAGACACAGCGTGAAATGCGGGGGAATGTGGAAGCGAGCCCGAGCGTTGGCGAGCTCGTCCTCATGTCTCACCCAGCACTGGGTGCTGGGGGCCACACCTACCGCCTCCTCCCTGAAGGCGGCCCCCGCCTCATGACCCTGGGGAGAGGGGCCAGCCCCTGCTCCCCTGGAAGACTCGGGCACATCTAAAGGAACCCTAGTACTTACCCTTACAACATCTACCGATTCTACAGAAGAAGAAGACATCTAACCTTGAAAAAGAAATTCTGCAGGGGTTGGAGCAAAGGAGGAGAGACGAGCGCCGAGCAGCTGGAGCCGGAGGAAGGAAAATATGAAGGAGTAGGGACCCTAGGCTGGGCTCCACCCACATTTATCACCGCCTGCGACCTCATCCAACGGCACCCGTCGTCCCCCGCCAAAACGGCCCATTGCGCCCAGCGACTCAGATCGTTCCACGTGGCGGCCCCGCGATTGGCTGCATCCCATCAAACGTCGCAGACCTGTGCGCGTCACGTCAGCCGATTAGCGCCTGACACGTGGACCGTCGTTTCGGCTGCAGAGTGCACGAACCGGCGCACCTTCTTTAAATGCAAAGATCTCGCCCTGATTCGCTAGCGGAAAAGACGACCGACGGCCCAAGGATTAGCCCCGATGAAACCCTAGAAGGGATCTCGCCCCGGGAGGCCCGGCTGTCCACTCCTGACCCGACCCGCTAACTGGTCAGGACAAGAGTGGGGGGCTAATGATAATACTCTATATTGGCGACCCCCCAGATTAGGACACGTGGCAGATGACGTGTTCCAGAACCCAGAAGAGAGGGCCCACAGGCGCCGGCCAGGCCACCCCTGTATCCGACCTACGAGCACAAAGCTGGCTCACCTCAGGGCCCTCTGCGAATGTGCCTCCTCGGCCACTCAGCTCACCCCGAGCCGCCGCAAGACCAAGTTGCCTCGGCTCTCTCGCTCTTTCCCGAGCTCGCCCGCCGAGGCCATCTTCCTCGGTCCCTCCGACCGACCAACTCCACCGCTCACAGGCGTAACCACCGTGCGCAGATTCTTCGCCAATCTCGCCATGCGCAGATTCTCCGCCAGCAACATCCCACGTTCTACGCCATTGCGATCCCTATTAACGGGCGATCCGCTTATCATGCGGGCGTGACGTCGGGGGCGTAACTGCCGGCGAGATTCTCGCGCCTACTGCCACGTGCTGCTGCCACTATATAAACCCCCATCACAGAGGGGTCAAGTAAGCCATTCTTTACACTTACGCCGTTACTCTGCTCGGATATTGTCACTGACTTGAGCGTCGGAGGGTCCTCGGTGGTACCCAACCACCCCGGGACTTCTTTGCAGGTACACGGCGGCGGCCTATCATCCCATTTTGTCCTCTTACTACCCATTGAGACCCACACGCATCAAAGGACAATCAACCCAGTTCACCTTGAGATCAAAGGAAGACAACATCTGACGGAGGCCCGAAAAGGAGCTCCATCAAATCCGAATAAAAAAAAGAGTTTCAATAGTTAATCGCATAAACTGGGAACAAAGATTTAACGACCGTAAAGATGAACATTACCAGTATTAGATATGAAACCAGGACACGGATAACCGGATAAAAGATGATGGATAGATTGAAAATTAAAGTGAGGGATTTTCCAATTTCAATCTCAATGTAGTAGAACCCTTATATAACATAATATGTAGTGCCATCAAAATAAATTGATTCATCAATCACTCTGCTTTGTAGCTCCCTGTATTTAGTGTTGCTGCTGCAGTAATTTGTAGAATGGTTAATATCTTTAAACCAAAAGCGTGAAATTATATTAATTAGCAATAAAATAGTCTTTTACCCCATGTTTTATGCTGGCTTATTTCGTCCTAATAATATCTTCCTTCTTCTTTCTCCCATCATTTAAAAAAAAATCCGGCAAAAGTCCTGGCCCTAAATCTATTCATATTACACTCGTCTAACCGGGATATAAAAACATTCAAAATTTAGACAAGAATATGTTCTTAACATATAGGTAATCAAAATTTAAAGCTTGTTAACAACTAGTGCCAAATTTTCTTTTGTTATCAATATAATATCTCCCCAACGATATTCTACCTGTCCTGAAAAACATGACATTTACTTTTTCCATCTACCAAAGGACATGTCCCTTGTTCAACTTTCTTTCTTTGCCTTCCTTTATTTATCCAAATAGGTCAACGCATCTAATTATACGACGTTGATTAATAACCAACATATATTTCATTCCACCCGTAACTAGCATTACCGCATTTCCATCACATCCTTGGCCATTTAAACAGAAGTGTTTAACATATAACATTATATCTTTCGGTATAGAAGGGATCGACGATAGCATATTCCATTCCGTTCTCGGTATAAATACATCTCGACAACTTTCTTAGTACCATATACACACACACAAATAAGAATAATACTCTTAATATGACACATATTTTTAAAAAACCATAATAGGAATAAATTTATAATTTGTTAATAAAAATCTAGCAACTAAATCCATCAAACAAAATATAAAATAATAAATTTGCAAGTAAAATTAAAAAGAAAAAGAAAAACCACATCCTTACCCATAAAATTCAAAGATATGCATGCATGAATGGTGTCCAAAAAGCTGTAATTTTTTTTCAGACATCGCCGATAAACAAGCGAACACAATCTCCTCCATTTTTTTCGATCCTCTCAAAAAAACATCGAAAAAAATAAAATAAGACCAAAACCCTAATCCAACTCACACATATCGAGCTCTCTTTCTCGCTCATCGCAATGCAAAGCATCGCTGCCTCGTCCTCGAAGGAATCGACCGCGATCGGAGCTTGATTGATGATCGCTTCATCGTAAGAGCTCGAACCTTCCATTTTCAGTCTCCGATCGTTTCATTTTAGCTCTTTTTTTGGTTGCTTGTTTGATTTAGATGCGATCGGCTTTGATTTGTGAAAGGATCGTTTTTGATCGGAAGTAGGGGGAGTTGATTTTATTTGCTGATGATTGATTAGTGTAAAGATCGGCTCTTTTTTCTGTTTTATGAGTAGGTTTAGTTGGGAAATCTTTTTTGGATACAGATTTTGTTTTTTTGGGAACAAGAAAGAATTTTGAAGTGGAATCAGCTCATTAGATGATAATAGACCTATTGTTGTTTGCTGCATTAGAGAAGTATCAATATCCAGTACTTATTCCTGATGATTGTTGTAATGGTGTATTTAATCATGTTTGGTAGAGGCCTGAAGTGAAGATTAAGGTTGAATCGATGCTTTGATGGTTTTCTTTAGTGCAGATTGCTTTTTAGGGAACAAGAAGGAATTTTGATGCAAAATAAGCTCATTAGATGATAGTTACCTCTCTGTTTCTGCTACTCTAGAGAATATCCTGCACTAATTTTTGATGATTGTTGTATTGGTATGATCTGACTGCTAATACTCCCTCCGATTCAATTTACTTATCCTTTTGGCCTTTTTTTTTGTTTCAATTTCTTGTTCATTTAGAGTATCAAAATGTATGTGTGATAATTTACTCCTATAATCAATGCAATTTAGATGTAAATTACCAAAACCAGCCGAAATTTTTGGAATTGAATAACTCTGTCAATTCGCAAACCCAATATGACAGTGATATAGACTTTTAAACCTATCCCATTCCCTTTAGGAGAAGTTAATTAGTGCGCAATAGGCCAAATGGACCAGTAATTTGAAAAGGTAGTAAATTTAAGTTGCTTGTCGATTATTGGAAGCAACACATCTTATTTTTTGTTTATTGTTTCTCTTTTGCTGCATTATGCTGATTCGTTTGTCGTTTTCTTTCCAAGATTAGGGGATTGGAGAAGATCACAAGGAATTTAACGCAAGGGTGACTTGCATGGGGATAGGATGCCAGTGTTGCGAAGTGGAGTTCAACAAGCTCGATTGGGATCAAATCAACTTGAAGAGATCGGAGCCCAACAACAACAACCACCACTGTTAGAACAAGCTGAGAACTGGGCTCTTCCAGCTACCAACAATCAAATAACAAGGCGAGGGCAAAGAAGGGGAAGGGGATCTAATGCAGCAGCAGCAGCTGTAGGCAAAGGGACTGCAACTAATCTAGTTGGACCTTCAGTTGGTGGTAGGGGAAGAGGAAGAGGGGACATTGTTAATGTTATTGATTTAGATCCTGATCAGCCTTGTGAAGTTTTTCCTGAAGAGAAATTGGCAATGGATGGTGGTAGTGCCGATAAATTGTTGGCGGATGATGAAACCAATGCAGCTCCCGTCCCCGAGAGAGTATGCTCTTTTGACTTTGTTTTGTTCCTTTCTAATCATAGTTTTTGCTTGAGTATGTTAGAATGCTAAAAGCCAGTTATTCAAGTCAATATAAGGATATCTTCTTCATCATTTTTTTTATTTGCCTAATTACGATAACATATTTCTTAAGATTCATTGCATTGGGTTATAACATGTTTTATGCGGACTGTCGGCTACCTAACAAAACTCCACTACTTTATCCTGGATTGGGACTGGAAGCAAAAGACTTAGACATTAAAGCATATCATGGCACTTATTTTTCTTGCTCAATATAAGGAGTAGGTCTACCTAATTATGCTATAAAAAGGAAGTTTTCTTGGGTGCGACCATAGATGCCACGTGTTCATGGCCATGCATGATAAGTACATTGAAGCCTTTCTTGTCTTGTCTTCAATGTACGTAAACACAGTGATGTGAATGCAAATACGCTGAAACTTCTTATGCATTCAATTTATGAGAACATACTATAAAATTATATGCAGCATGACTTTGCACTTGTTTGCATTTTCAGTTGCATAATTCCCGTCATAATATTTTATATTTCTGCGGTTTCTATAGACAGAAACACCGAATTTCCAATTATGATACATTCTAATAATAGCTATGAGCACACTATAAGCATTAAACATTCTTGATATCTGCATTTATTTTGTAACCGAGATATGATTATGTGCAATTGATTGCTATTACTCTGTTACAGGTTCAAGTAGGAAACTCCCCAGTATATAAAGTGGAGAAAAAGTTGGGTAAAGGTGGTTTTGGCCAAGTATATGTTGGAAGAAGGGTAACCGGTGGGACAGAACGCATAGGACAAGATGCCTTTGAGGTTGAGCATCAGAATCTCATAATTCAGCTTTGAAGTCTAAAGAACTATGTATATTTTTTGTTGATATAGTAATATCCATGTAATCTTTATACTCAGGTTGCACTGAAATTTGAGCATCGGAGCAGTAAAGGCTGCAACTATGGCCCACCATATGAGTGGCAAGTCTATAGGTAAGCACTTTATTCCCTTGTGTTTACATTGTTTCATTAAATTACACTTAACTATCCTGCTTTTTTTTCCCTTCTCAAACTACATTAAAGTTTTTTTTTCCCTTTCAAAATTACAATAAGCTCCCTTAAAGTGATATACGTGGCGACATTTAGTGTGAAAAACTCCCTTAAAGCCGAAGTTTATGGGAACCTTATGTAATAAGAAGTTTAGTTAAACACACAATGATATGTTATGGGCATTTAGTGAAATTTACCCTCTTGTACATATATATCGTTTTTTCCTTGACTAAGCTATGAAATATGGATGATATAATGATTTCCTGGTCACCAGCTCTCTCAATGGATGTTATGGGATACCATCGGTTCATTACAAGGGACAGCTAGGAGATTACTACATTTTGGTAGGTTAAATATAAGCAAAAAATTATTAAGTATAGAAATGTGGATTCATTATTAAATAAAATTGAATCCATTCTTTCAGGTTATGGATATTCTCGGGCCAAGTCTTTGGGATGTCTGGAATTCTGTTGGCCAAGCGTAAGTAGCAGAAATCTTTTGTTTCCTATTCCGTTGTTAGAGCGCAATTTCATTTGTGAATTAATATCTACCATTTGGAACAGGATGTCGCCCAGTATGGCGGCTTGCATCGCTGTGGAGGCTATATCAATCCTTGAGAAGCTTCATATGAAGGGGTACCTTTATTTGTTGTTTTCTGATTCAATCTTCTATATTTACTGGGCTAAATTACTCTAAACTACCCTTAACTATCACCATTTGAAGTAGATTAGCATAAAGTTTTCTTATTACAGTAAAACCCCTTACACTTTGGTTATAAGGGAGCTTTTTTGTAGTAAAATACCTTAAATGCAGCACTTTAAGAGAGCTTATCAGCTTATTGTAATTAGAAAAAAAAACTTTAAGGTAGTTTAGTGAAAACACGGCAATAGTAAGGGTAGTTTACTGTAATTTAGCCTATCCTATTTAGAGGGCAAAACGTTTACTAAGACTCTTCCTACTTAATGGTTACCTTTTATTTGCCTTTACTTGACTAGGTTTGTACATGGAGATGTCAAACCAGAGAACTTTTTACTTGGTCGGCCTGGAACTCCTGACGAGAAAAAACTCTTCCTTATCGATCTTGGTTTGGGTATGCGCTCACCTTATTGTCGGCTTCACTTAGAAAGCTCCTTTAATTTATATGTTTTTTCCCACAATTTTAAATTTTTATCCTGAAATGGGTGTGATATGGTACAGCATCTAGATGGAAGGAAGCGTCATCAGGCCAACACGTCGAGTATGATCAAAGGCCAGATATATTCAGGTTCGAATGTGTTATAAGTTAGAAAAAAAAACTATTCTTGCAACTCTTCCCACAACCTCCGAGCGTTGGTGCAGGGGCATAGACTTTAAGATAGTAGTAGAGCAGTTCAGCTTCAAATCCCCTAGGGTGTGGAATAATTTTAAAAAGAAAGATAGAAAAAAGGCGGTATATAAAAGCCCATTTTTCAGCCCATATAAAAGCACTTGACCTGCAGGGGTGTGTTAGAATATAATAATATATCCCCCACCCATCATCACAGTATCCCCTAACCCTCATCACAACCCTCATCACAGATTTGGTACAGTGGCAGGGGTTTTATAGACTTTCTCTAAGATGCCTTCTATACATATTCTTCTTTGCAGGGGCACAATAAGATATGCGAGTGCGCATGCCCATTTAGGTCGCACTGGAAGTAGGAGGGATGACCTTGAGTCATTGGCCTACACGCTTATATTCCTCATCAGAGGAAGATTACCCTGGCAAGGTTATCAGGTAGCTTTTTAGTTCATATTACTGGATCGACAACTTATGTTTCTACCTGTACATCTGCCGATTTTTCATCACCTCTTTAATTTTGTCTAATAATTCAGGGAGACAACAAGAGTTTTTTGGTCTGTAAGAAGAAGATGGCTACCTCTCCAGACCAATTGTGTTGTTTCTGCCCAACTCCATTTAAAAATTTCCTTGATATTGTGACGAATATGAAGTTTGATGAAGAGCCAAATTACTCCAAACTCATTTCTCTTTTTGATAGTTTGATTGAGCCATGCACTTCGCTGAGACCTATCAGAATTGATGGAGCTCTGAAGGTTTGCTATAAGGGTTCGATGTGCAGTGGTTCTTGATAGTTTTAGCATATATCTTGATTTTTGTTTCATGCTGCATTTTTTCTGTTACAAGAACAGCTATATTCATTGTTATTTATATTTTTCATTACTTATTTTTTAGGCCGGGCAGAAGCGTGGAAGATTGCTTGTGAATCTTGAAGAAGATGAACACCCTAGAAAGAAAGTTCGATTGGGAAGTCCAGCAACCCAATGGGTTTCAGTTTACAATGCAAGACGACCTATGAAACAGAGGTAAAAAATTGAGTGATACTACATTGCAAGTGGTTTTCACGCTTTGCCATTTTTTTTTGAATGTTTAAATCTTGTTTTACATACAGTTTGCCCCTTAGACTCTTTTGCACATGGTATAGGGCTATACCATTTTTTTGCAAGAAGTAAAAAATGACTGATGCTACATTGCAAGTGGTTTCCATGCTATACAATATTTTTTGAACGTTCAGTTTGCCCTTGGACTCTTACTAGAAACTAGAAACTAGATTTTGAGTACCCAAAGTATGGACATGGTATAGGGCTATACCAATTTTTGGGTCTAATGTATAATGTCAGCCTTGTACAAGGGCTGTCCAGCTTTTGGTTATAATCAATACCAAGTGAAACCAGGTAATTGTTTATATACTCAATGTACTAAATATACTGACATTTTGGCTTAAGAGCCCCATCTCCATGATTAATAAATTTGGAACCACTTTGTCGATTTTGGCATGAATTTGTGATAGTTGCAGTTTAAAGGGGCGATTTTGACCAACCTTAAATTGTTCTTGTCATTCATAGTGATGAATTTAGCTGGTACACATGGATGCTGAAAATATTGGGCGTAGAGATTCATCATCTCCTTCCATGTGATTTTACCGAACTTTTCATTGTCGAGCTGTTTCCAAGCTTGTCTATGTGCCCATTTCTAATATAATCTTCTTTCATGTTTATTGATAAAAATGTAAAATTTTGTTCCAATATATAAAGCCAACGACTTCCTCCTAGTGTTTGTTGTTATTTGAAGCAAGTGAGTTTTTTTTGGTTTTTGTGTGTGCGTGGGGGGTGTTGGAGGTAAGAGTACACCCACATTGGAAACATCAAGAGATGCACACGAGTATAAGATATGGGAACCCCACCAAAAAGGCTTAGGCCTTTCGGATGGAACATCAACGATATTGAAAGCTCATATGTACTCTTATAAGCCCAACAACCCATATATCAAAATTCCAAAGCGGTTTCAGAGCCCACATTGATTTGGACCTCAACAGTTCCTTTGAGAGATCAATTTACAAGCACAAAAAATAGAGAGTGCCTCTAAGATATTACTTCTACAAGTGTTGCGTGAACCACAGGAAACCACAAAAGCAAAGATAGTGGTTGCATGTAAGTAGAAGTGTTGGAAGTTGAAGTTTTTTTTTGAAAGGTATATATATATATATATTTTGCGGGGGGGGGGGGGGCGAATAGTCCCACTGGAAACAACACGAGATGCATGGGTATAATATATAGATGGGGACCCCCAAAAAGGCTTAGGCCTTTAGGATTGAACCTCAACTATGTTGATAGCCCAAATGCACTCGTATAAGCCCAACATCACATATATCAAATTCTAACAGTTATTAACCAAACAATTTCTTTTTCAATTTTAATAGATACCACTACAATGTGGCGGATTCAAGGCTTCACCAGCACATAGAAAAGGGCAATGAAGATGGTCTGTACATAAGCTGTGTGGCTTCTTCAGCAAACCTTTGGGCACTCATTATGGATGCAGGAACAGGCTTTTCCTCGCAGGTCTATGAATTGTCACCTGTCTTTTTGCATAAGGTGCGTGTCATAATCTTGTTGGTGAAGCATGCTTCCTTCTTTATATTTTTTTTTGTTCTCGCTTCTGACTGCTGATTACCTTTTTCCAATTGGGTTTGGTATAGGACTGGATTATGGAGCAGTGGGAGAAGAATTATTACATTAGTGCCATAGGGGGAGCAAATAACGGAAGTTCATTAGTCGTGATGTCCAAAGGTTTGTTCAGAATGTTGAAATTATAATATAGGCTGAATGCAGGACTTACTTTTACTTGAATGGCTGGAAATTACTCTTTTAAAAACTGTAACTTGCAGTTTACCCCCTCCGACCATAACAGCGTTATTATCTCTGCTAATTGTTCCCAAAATGCTCCTGAAGTTCTATCATTTTTCTACGATTGTTTCATGTACTGGGTGTCATTGATACTTTACTTGAGGGGTATTTTGGGAATAAAATTTAGTAAAAACAGGGGAAATGTAGCATTTAACAAGGGGGCAAAATGGAGATTTTTTAAATCGAGCCTGGTGTCCTGCTAGTAAGGCAAAAATGTGGAGTTTCCTGCAAATTAGCCTTTAATTTACTTACTACTGGATACCGGATTCCGAGTGATATGTGAAAATCCAAATTGCACATTACTGCCACTCTTTGCTGTGGATAATTTTTCTAAACGAAGAACTCATATTACTCGTTGTCCATTGGGCATTGGCTTTGATAGAAATCATGATTTAGAGTTTGGAGCAATAATTTGATGGTTAGTAAACCCTAACCCATGACCTCATTTATATACTACAATATAAAACCAAATTACAAAGAAGCCCCTACATCATAGCCATACACCCTACATCATAACATGTTGAAGTTATAGTAATTCGAATGTTTCTGTTAGTAGTTTGTTAGTAGTTTGTTAGTAGTCAAGTTGAATAAATCTTCTAGGCAGGTTTGTTAGTAGTTTGTTAGTAGTTAAGTTGAATAAATCTCCTAGGCAGATTATGTGCCGATGGAAGTAGTTAAACAGTTGAGATTTTCTAGGCTAAGAATTTGTTTTGCTTTCAAGTCACCTTTAGCTTGTAATGCCTATTTAAAGGCTTTGTTTTTTACTCTAATAAAAATCATCTGCAGAATCACTTTTGCTTCCAATTTTTCATTATTGCTCTGTCAAAATCTCCAACAAAAGTGGTATCAGAGTACCGGGCAAAGCGTCAGCCTTTCAGAACTGGGAATTTTTCTTTGACTGCTTCACTCGCAAACATGGCTGCCAACGCCGGTGTCAGTACTTCACAGCCACAAATTCCGCTGTTCAAAGGAGATTCATATGAATTTTGGAGCATCAAAATGAAGACACTGTTTTGATCTCAAGATCTATGGGATTATGTCGAAACAGGATATGAAGAAAATAAAGAAGACGAGACTCGCAACAAAGAGCATCTAAAACGAGATGCCAAAGCTTTCTTCTTCATCTAGCAGGCAGTGGATGAGTCGATTTTTTCCAGGATAGCCGCAGCTACCACGGCCAAGCAAGCGTGGACCATGCTCAAGACTGAATATCAGGGTTCCTCCAAGGTAATAAGGGTAAAGTTGCAATCCCTAAGGCGTGATTTTGAAACTTCTTCCATGAAAAATAACGAGTTTGTGCAAGATTTTCTGGCAAGAGTTTCGTCGGTTGTAGGGCAAATGAGATCCTACGGAGATCAGATATCAGACGAAACAGTCGTTGCCAAGGTTCTAAGGAGTCTGCCATCCAAGTTCGATCATGTGGTGACTGCAATCGAAGAATCTAAGGACCTGTCCACCTTCTCGTTTGATGAACTGATGGGATCACTTCTAGCTCATGAGGCGCGAATCAACCGATCTAATGGGAAGGAAGAGGAAATAGCCTTTCAGACCAAGGGGGAGTCTGAATCCTCAAATCAATATGGAAGAGGAAGAGGTCGAGGAGGCCATAGAGGCAGGGGCCGAGGCAGAAACAATACTGTCAAGTGCAAATACTGTAATAAATTTAGGCACTCTGATAGGTATTGTTGGTCCAAACCAGAGGAGGCAAATTATGCTGAAGAAAAAGAAGATAACTTCCTGTTTATGACAGAAGCAACAACAACAAAGAAGAATGGCATCTGGTACATTGATAGAGGCTGCTCTCATCATATGACCGGAGATCGCTCCAAATTCAAAGAGCTCGATGAGACTGTCAAATCACAAGTACGGCTTGGAGATGATAAACAACTACAGATTAAAGGCAAGGGCATAGCTGAGATCTCAGTAGGCAACCAGAAAAAATTTATTAAGGATGTTCATTTTGCTCCATCTTTAGCACACAACTTGCCGAGCGTTGGACAATTGAATGAATCTGGTTACATGGTGGTATTTGATGATTTTAAATGCACGGTGAAACACAAAATCACTGGTAAAATTCTTGCTTGTGCTCGTATGTCATCAAATCGTATGTATGCTGTTGATTTTGCTGAAATAACAGAAATAGCTATGGTGAGCAAGACTCTTGCGGAAAACGAGCTATGGCATCAGCGATATGGCCATCTAAGCATTAAAGGACTGCAGCTGCTAAAGAACAAGCAAATGGTGAATGATCTTCCTGTCATCAAGTCATTAGAGAAAGTCTGCGAAGGGTGCATGATTGGAAAGCAAGCAAAACAATCTTTTCCGATAGGAAAATCAAAGAGAGCTGAAGATATTCTCGAGCTCATCCATGCCGATCTGTGTGGTCCCATGAGAACAGAATCATTAGCTGGCAGTAAGTACTTTCTCCTATTTATTGATGATTTTAGTAGGATGAGCTGGGTATATTTCTTGAAGCACAAATCAGAAAGCTTCGAGTGCTTCAAGAAGTTCAAGGCGCTTGTGGAAAAACAAAGTGGGAAAGTTGTAAAAATACTCCGTACCGATCGTGGAGGTGAGTTTACCTCAAAAGATTTCGATGCCTTCTGCGATGAACAAGGAATAAGAAGGCAGCTCACAGCACCGTATACTCCCGAACAGAACGGCGTGGCTGAACGCAAGAATCAGACGGTTGTGGAAATGGTTCGATCGATGTTGAAACAGAATGGAATACCAAATTCTTTTTGGGCTGAAGGAGTTGCAGCAACTGTTCATATTCTCAACATCTCACCGACCAAAGCAGTATGGAACCAAACTCCGTATGAAGCATGGAGCGGAAGTAAACCCTCCGTAAGTCATCTTCGAGTGTTCGGGTGCATATGTTATGTCTTGCTTACAACAGGATGACATAAACTAGATGGGAAATCACAAAAGCATGTGTTTATTGGTTATTGCACTAAATCAAAGGCTTACCGAGTATATGATCCCTTGAGTAAAAAGATTACTGTTAGTCGCAATGTTGTATTTAACGAACAGGCCAGTTGGGATTGGGAAGCCAAAGACAACAGCCAAATCCCTCATGTTCAGACTGAAGAAGAACAAAGTGCCCTTGAACAAGTCGAGCCCGAAAATGATGGTTCGGAAGGTTCACAGTCTTCAACTCCGGAGAAATCAAGCTCAGTCTCAATATTTGAAGAATCTTCTCCGAAAGAGTCAGCTCAGCTACGTAGAAGTGAGCGGGGGAGAGTTCCTCGACGTCGGTTTAAGATTGAGGGGAACGCAACTTCAGCACTGGTTCTATTTGCTGGGGACCCAATCACTATGGAAGAAGCCATGGAAAGAAAAGAATGGAGACTTGCAATGAGAGAAGAACTGTCAGCAATCCAAAGAAATCAAACGTGGGAGTTGGTCGATCTTCCAGAAGGTAAAAATGTTATTAGTTTAAAATGGATCTTCAAGACAAAGTATTTGGCAGATGGAAGTGTTCAGAAACATAAAGCTAGGCTGGTGGTTAGAGGTTTCACGCAGCAACAGGGAATCGACTACGAAGAAACATTCTCTCCGGTGGCTCGTTTTGAAACCGTGCGGATAATCTTAGCGGTAGCAGCCTAAAAGCAATGGAAAATTTTTCAGTTCGATGTTAAATCCGCATTTCTAAATGACGATTTAAAGGAGGAGGTCTATGTAAGTCGGCCACCAGGTTTCGAAAGCAAGACAGAGGAAGACAAGGCACTTCGGTTGCGGAAAGCTCTCTACGGGCTCAAGCAAGCACCACGTGCCTGGTACAGTAAGATCGACGATTTCTTCCTCAAGAATGGATTTGAAAGGAGCCTTCACGAACCAACTCTCTATGTAAAGAATCAAGGTACGAATGACTTACTCATAGTAAGTCTTTATGTAGATGATATGATCTATACTAGCTCGTCCTTGCAGCTTATACATGAATTTCAAGCATCAATGAAAAAGATGTTTGAGATGACTGATTTAGGAGAGTTACAATATTTTTTGGGGCTGGAGATGGTTCGAACTCAGAAAGGGATATTCATGTCACAGAGAAAATATGTGGATGACACATTGAAGAAATTTAATATGCAAGGATGCAAGCCTGTTGCGACACCAATGAATATAAATGAGAAATTGAGTTCGGATGACAGTACGAGATTGACAGATGCAAGACTCTACAGAAGTTTGGTTGGAAGACTAATTTATCTTACTCAATCTCGACCTGATGTAGCTTATTCTGTTGGTGTTTTATCTCGTTTTATGCACAGTCCAACAAGCCATCATTTTGGAGCGGCCAAGAGAGTTCTCTGCTACTTGGCAGGAACTAAAGGTTATGGTATTTGGTTTTGCAAGACTGATGACTTCAGCCTAAAAGGTTTCACCGACAGCGACTAGGCCGGTTCTGTGGAAGATAGGAGAAGCACATCCGGCAATTGTTTCGTCCTAGGTACTGCAGCCATATCCTGGAGTTCGAAGAAACAGGCTTTAGTGGCTTTATCTTCGACAGAGGCCGAGTATGTGGCAGCTGCTGCAGCAAGTTGTCAAGCAGTCTGGTTAAGGAGGATTCTAAGCGACTTGGGGCAAAAACAGATCAAAGCTACTAGTATGAAATGTGATAACAAGTCAGCAGTGATGTTAGCAAAGAATCCGGTGCACCACAGCAGGACGAAACACATCGAAATCAAGCATCATTTTATTTGGGAGCTGATTGCTAAAGAAGAAATTCAGTTGGATAAACTGTGGAACCAATGAACAGATTGCAGACTTATTAACCAAGAGTTTGTCACAAGCAAAACATGAAGAGTTCAGTATACAATTGGGAGTTTCAACTTTCGAATAAAGGGGGAGTGTTGAAGTTAGAGTAATTCGAATGTTTCTGTTAGTAGTTTGTTAGTAGTTTGTTAGTAGTCATGTTGAATAAATCTCCTAGGCAGGTTTGTTAGTAGTTTGTTAATAGTCAAGTTGAATAAATCTCCTAGGCAGATTATGTGCCGATGGAAGTAGTTAAACAGTTGAGATTTTCTAGGCTAAGAATTTGCTCTGCTTTCAAGTCACGTTTAGCTTGTAATGCCTATTTAAAGGCTTTGTTTTTTACTCTAATAAAAATCATCTGCAGAATCACTTTTGCTTCCAATTTTTCATTATTGCTCTGTCAAAATCTCCAACATAACAGGCTTCATATTTTGGTAGCCACAATGACCATAATGTTAGTGTTACTTTTCTGTCATTTTGTAGGAACTCCATATACCCAACAGTCCTATAAAGTTAGCGAATCATTTCCTTTTAAATGGATCAATAAAAAGTGGAAAGAAGGCTTTCATGTTACGGCTATGACCACTGCTGGAAGCCGTTGGGGTGTAGTTATGTCGAGAAATGCTGGCTATTCTGAGCAGGTAATAGCATATTTATTTAACTTGAACATCTAATGATTATTTTCATAATTTTAGCATCTTGAATATTTCTTAGTTTGAGGAACTGTTAAACCGGTTCTGATATTTTAGTCCTTTTCGTATATTCTGCATGCCACTATTATTTTGGTGTTTGCAAATTTGGTTAAATTCATGTTTTTCTTCTTCATGAAGTGTATTCCTGTCGATATGAGCCATTTGTTAAAGATCAAAGCATTGGTTAACCTGCTTTCTTTTGTAGAAAATATTTGCAGAAGCGGTAATTGAAATTTTCGTTCTACTCCCATCTACCTCACTTTCGAAAAGTAGATATTCCACCAAGTCTCTTAAATCTGCTTTTCATCGTTCTGACTACTAAGATTTTAGCCTTGAGAAATTTCTCTGTTTTACAGATCCTTTTTTTTCTTTTATATAAATCCAGTTACATGTTTGCTTGTGTGTATGCATGTACGTATATATTCATGCGTGCATTCATTGAGATCCGGTTCTCAAAATAAGAAATGAGAGGTTTTGATCCACAAAATATTCTTGACGATCGGATTCACCTAAACTGGTGTCTGAATTATCTTTGTTGATACCATTTAGTGTCTGTTTGAATATTTGTAAAACTGCTGGCATTGCTCTGCATCAAACCAACCAGGATATATTTTAATTATGGCTAAACTACCCTTAAATGTAGCTGGTTTTTTCAGTCAACTACCTTATTTTTTTTAATAACAGTGATCTCCTTGTGCTAAATATAAGGGCAATTTAGCCAACATAAAAACTCTTGAAATCAAAGTTGAAGGGAATTTATTGAAAAAAATAAATTAAAGCAGTTTAGTGAAAGACAACGGTAGTTAAGGGTAGTTTAGTGCAATTTAACCTTAAACTTTTAGGCAAATTCTTTCTAGTGTTGACCTGCTTTTGTTATGCCAAATTAGCCATATTGATAAAATATCTGATAGATATTCAGCACAGAAATATTTAACACCTATTACGCAAGAACTAAAATTTTTGAGCAGGTTGTAGAATTGGATTTCCTTTATCCGAGCGAAGGGATCCATCGGCGATGGGAAAGTGGGTATAGGATAACTTCAACTGCAGCCACGGCAGATCAGACCGCATTGATATTAAGCATACCGAAAAGGAAACTGATGGATGAGACTCAAGAAACTCTCCGAACATCTGCTTTTCCTAGCAACCATGTAAAGGTAATTCCTTTACTCATTTTATCCATAATAATATGAATCTTCAGTTTCTCCAATAACCTCACTGCGTAATGTACAGCAAACTTGTGATTCTTCGTTAACCTTGAAGGTACACCCAATAAAATGATATCTGCCTGAGAATATACATGTCATTGTGAAAACACAATCATATAATTTTCATATACAAGCTGTTAAGATTTGAAACTACAATCTACGTTTAGTAGACATATTGATGTGGCACAGAATTGCAGCAAACCATTTTAGCTATTGTGCTACATGGTTGTGGAATTCTGTTTGCAATACACGTAATTTTGATTAGTTGATACTATCATTTGTGCCCATTACCTAGTTTTTGTTCAGTCCTGTTAATGTTCCTGCCGTAACTAACCAAAAAAAAACATTCATAAATTGAGATGAGATTGCATGCGGGTTTATACAAACTGGAAAACAAAATTACAAAACAATTAGACCTTTTTCTTCCATAAAATTGTTGTGCATGGATGTTCACAATAGTAAGCTACTAGCCCTAGTTAGCATCTTGTTACCGTATGATTAATTAGCCCCGGTGAAATTGACCCTAATCCGACACGAAAATCTTAAAACAAAAATGTATGATTAATTAGCCCGGTGAAATTGACCCTAATCCGACATGAAGATTTGAAAACAAAAATGTCACGTGGCATCTCGAGAGCTCACAACTTGTTTTCTTGAGTGCAATTGCAGTAGGCCATGTGTATGCCTTTTTATATACAACCCTTCACAATTATTAGCACTGTCATCTGAATTATCATGTAAATAATTTTTTTTTCCTTCTATGGATCAAAATATATAATTATGCATAAAAGAAATCCTGTATTATGGATCCCAAAAAATTAATTTGAGTCATTGTGCATGCTAAAATCTTGTAAATAAGCAATACAAGCTTATTGGGGGGGGGGGGGGCACCATAGTAGCATAGTGGTAAAACCTCTTGTTGAGCTGTAGGTCTGGATTTCAAATCCATTTGCATGGAGTCACGGCTTATTATTTAAGAAGAAAAAAAAATACATGCTTATTTAACTAATAAAATTGTTGGTACCAGTATTATGGAGCTGACACTATCTTTTTAAATGCAAGAACTCGATTATTTTTATTGTTACTTCAATTTAAAGCTTCTTGGATGCAAGTTTGGTTTATATCATGATTGTTGAGTAACCGTTGCTTTTTTCTCAGGAAAAATGGGCTAAGAATCTTTATATTGCCTCAATGTGCTATGGTCGGACTGTGTGTTGATGTTTCCATCTGAGGTTATCATATTTATTCATTGTGAAAGATAAAAGGGGGTTTATTCTCACATTCGTGGGGTAGGTAGAGGATGCATGCGTTATTCTCCTCCATTGTTGTATAAATATTTTAGTGTTCGGTTACCGTCCTTAGTATTATACAACAGTGATTGACTTGGAGACCAATGCCAAATTACCGCTCACAGACCTTTAGTAAAATCTTTTCTAAATATCAAGTTCTTGAAGTAATTTATAAATATTCTTCGTCAAGGCATGGTGAATATATATTGTACTTATATTGCCCAAAAATATTAACATTTTAGATGGTCTCTGTGACAAGAACAAGCCATCATCTCAGGGTTGGCTCATGTGCTTGGATCTAATTCCAAATATTTTATGAGAAATTTATAGAAATGTTTGGTCTAGTAGTTCTTTAATTTTACAGTTGAGATGGCAAAAAGAGTATTATCTGGTTGAGTGGATCACGGGGATAAAAGATGCCAAAATGATACCACACGATTCGTTGTACCATTGAGTGCCATGGCGGTTACATTTTCTTTTAAAATAACAGGTCATGCCAGCCATTGCTTTTTGTGTGACTGGTAGTCGCACAAAAATAAATCAGATGCAACGCTTGCATCGTCTTTGTGAGATGAAGCTATCATGAATATTCATTTCTGCTGAAGCTATATTTTTCCTGCACTGCGTTGTAATTATGCTTAATTTGTGTCTCTGCACTTGCGCCTGAGATGTAAATTACGTTTCTCTTATATATAACTGAAAGATTATGCCTGTTTCGTTTGGTTTGAAGGAGTAAAATTACATGGAAAAAGATTAGACTATAAATTTATACATATATGCATGAGTGAAACTTGTGTGAGGAGACGGAGGTTAAAGTTAGTTAAGAATTTGACCTGGGAGGCATAGAAAGTGATATGGGGAGGCATTGAGAAAACCTGACCTCAGGATGGAAACCATAATCCGTGGAGCGATCCTTGAAATATGAACCAGATTTAGTAACATAGAGGATGCCACATTTTAGCCATATGCAAATGTCAAAGTTTGCAATGTGATGGGAATTATATTATTGTTCATCAATCATATTTATATTCTTGTTTAAATCATTTTGTTATTTCACCAAAACCCCTTTTATTTTGGGTAATATCTAGAAACCCGCTATACTTTAACCGTTATCTAGAAACCGTTGGAAATATCATAAACTTGATAATAATAATAATGGGTTATTGGGAAGTTGATAATAATGGGTTATTGGGAAGTCTAACAGTTAGAGATAATATGTATGAACTTGTTGGTACGTATGAATCTAATTTAAGTCTATTATTTATTATATCAAATTCAATGTATGAAGTTAAAGAGTTTTGGCTATGTGAAGAGTCATTGTAAAATCTATATAAGTAGGTTATATGTAAAGAGCAAGATGTGCAAAAAATAAATATCAATATAAATATAAAGTTGTGAGTGGTTATATGTAAAGAGCAAGATGTGCAAAAAATAAATTTCAATATAAAGTTTATCTTCAACCTCTTCCATCCTCCTTTCTATAAAATATTTTTCTCAAATTTATTTGTTATTAAAGTGGTATCACAGCACGGTTGCGAAGGGGAATGTTCATGGCAATTTTTTGTTCGTTGCTTCTCGACTCACCAAAGAAAATTATGAAAATTGGTGTATCCAAATGAAGGCCTTGTTAGGATCCATTGATTGTTAGGATATTGTTGTGGGTGGTTATGATAGGCCTCAAGATGAGCCCGTGTTGACGATGATCTAAAGAGATTCTCGTCGTGAAATGAGCAAGAAAGATATTAGAGCTCCCTACTCTATTTATCAAGGACTTGAAGAATCAGCATTCGAGAAAATTTCCAATGCGACGAGTTCGAAACAAGCATGGGAGAAACTTTAAAACTCCTACAAAGGGGTAGAGAAGGTGAAGAAGGTTCGGCTTCAAACACTTCGAAAGGTGTTTGAAGATTCAGAGAAGGAGGACGATGAAATAGATTCAGACACAAGAGTTTTGGCCATTGTGAATCAACTTCGAAAAAATGACGAGTAGATTGAAAATATTCGTGTGGTGGAGAAGATATTTCGATCACTTTCTTCGAAATTTGATTATATTGTGTGTGCGCTATTGAAGAGTCCAATGATTTGGACACAATGACAATCAATGAGCTCATGGGTTTCTTAAGTGCCCATGAGAAGAGATTTGGCAAGAGGCAAGAGCCGGTGGAAAAAACTTTTCAAGCAAAACTTAATTTGAAAAATTCTCGAGAAGACTCGAAAGAAAGGAGCCATGGTGGTCGAGACCGTAGAGAAGCTCGAGACCGAGGCTGTGGCCGAGGAGGCTATGGTCGAAGAGCTCACAAGAATTTTAAAGAAAAAGATCGAAATCAAAGATTCAATGGAGGCCGAGGTCGAGGAAGATTCAATGGTGGCTGAGGTAAATCTCAAATTAAATGTTTTAATTGCAACAAGTATGGTCATTATGCTTCCAATTGTTGGAGTCCTAGCCAAGTCGAGGAAAAAGCAAACTATGCCGAGAAAGAACATGATGAAGATGTGTAGTACTTCGACACCAGCGCTAGCAGTCACATGTGTGGAAAAAGAAGCTTATTTGTCGATATGGATGAATCGGTGAATGGCCAAGTAACCATCGGAGATTAATCGAAAGTTCCAGTGAAGAGTAGAGGTAAAATTCTTATTCGCCTCAAGAACGGAGAAAATCAATTTATTTCAAATGTTTATTATGTGTCAAATACAAAACGCAATATCTTAAGTTTGGGGCAACTCTTAAAATATAGATTAATTGCAAATGTACAAATATCGAAAAATCGTATGTTCATCCTTAACCTTGAAAGTAAAGATGTGAAATGCTTGAAGACGAACATCAATGATCCATTATGGCTGTAGCACTTGAGATTCAGGCATCTCAATTTTGATAGTCTTCAAACATATGCAAAGCAACAAGTGGTGAGAGGCCTGCCTTTTATTGATCATTCATAACAATTTTGTGAATGATGTCTTGTTGGAAAGCATCACCGAGCTAGCTTCCCTAAAGAAGCTTTATGTCATGCATCAAAACCACTTCAACTTGTGAATACGGATGTGTGTGGGTCGATCACATCGACCTCATTCGGTGAGAATAAATATTTTCTTACTTTGATCGATGACTTTAGTAGAAAAACTTGGGTGTATTTTCTGAAAAATAAGTCCGATATATTTAATATGTTTAAGAGATTTAAATCTAATGTAGAAAAAGAAAGTGGTTATTATGTTAAGGCTATCAGGCCAGAGTAAGACAGTGAGTTCACTTCGAAAGACTTCAAAGTATATAGTGAACAACATGGCATTCGGCACTTCCTCACAGCACCTTACTTGCCTCAGAAAAATGGAGTTGCTGAGATAAAGAACAAAACAATTTTGGATATGGTAAGAAGGATGCTAAATAGCAAGAAGATGCATAAGATATTTTGGGCTGAAACAGTTGCTTGTGCCACCTACATCCTGAACCAGTGTCCTACTCATGTCCATCACAACATCACTCTGCAAGAAGTTTGGACCGGTTATAAGCCCGATGTGAGCCACTTCAAAGTGTCTAAGTCGATGTCGCGCACTTCGCGGGGAGGCGGAATACACAAAAAACGATTTTTACGGGCTTCACAACACCAACTTTCCATGATCGATACTAAACCCTAACTAGCAAAACTGTATGAGTTTAACTACTCGGAAAGAATGTTATACCTCACAGTATCATGTCTTTCGGGTCTTCTTGCTGTCCTCCTCCTCGTCATAAGCTTCTCGGATCGTATACGGATTGGGCCTCCTCGTCGGTCTTCTCAAGTCAAAGACGATCCACCCGAGAGTCTATAATCCGAGCTCCAACCTCAAATCCGAGATAACCAAGGCACCTAGTTCACTAAACTAGATGTCTTAGATGGTGTAGAGAGTGTAGATGGATTACTTTGTCTCTAAACACTATAAGTTTCTCAACACATGAGACATGAAGGGTATGAGGAAGAAGAAAGGGAGCTTGAGGAAAAGAGAGTGAAGTAAGAACATTAGAATGAAGATGGCTAGTTTGTGATGAATAATTAACCATACCAATAATGAAAAGCAAAATATCAAGCATGGTTCAATAAATATTTAGTGAGTCACCCTCATGAGTCACCCCATAAGTCACCTAAGAGCCATGCCTCATTTAATATAAATCTCCACCTCATTTATCTTTTAATCAAAAGATTAAATACAAAATAAGGCGTTTTCTTCTAGAAACAATCTTGAGTAAATTACAAGAATGCCCCTCATCCGTATATACATACCCGTATCCGTATTCCGAAAAATACGAATATAAAGAGACGAAAATAATCCATCAATATAATACTAGGATCCGGCTTAAACCAAAACCCACTAGTATTATCTGTCTGAATCATCATCTGTGTACAAGTACATGTACGTGATCGAACCCTGTCATAAAACCATACGACCTCTACATCTTTTACCCGATACAGGGAAACCCACTGTGTGATACTCTAAAGACTCGACACTACGCTGGCAGTGGGTTTAACCATAAGCACGTCAGCGGTACTAACTGCACGTAACGGCTACCCAGGTATCTGTCGATAAGAAGGCTGATGAGCAAACTCATCCGAACTCCTACTGAGCCTATCTGTGACAATCTCCGTACCGTCCGGTCTGTTTGTCTAAGAGTATCGCATATCGGGGCTAGGAGGCGGTAACCGTCAGACCCCTAATAGCGCAATAAGTCGTGTCGGAGTGTAGCCCAAAACACCCTGAGAGACTACTGGAGTACCTACCAGTAAATCTCGCTTGCGCTGGCCAGGGACTTTGTGTAATGGCTTTCTGAACACAGCGCGATATTAACCCCCAATACCGGGAAAGACGAATCTTATCTAACCGCCATTGCTTCCAAGTGCTTCGGGACTGCACCCAACTACTACCTATTTGCACGACTCCTTTGAGCCATGGTAGGGTAGTAATTTAAGAATAGTGGGAACACACTCGAGGCGAAGTTGCAGTGTCAAGTTGACGGACTATGCTGTACTTATGTCACCTTGGAACTGTTACCCGACGATAGGTATAATACCCACCAGCAGCTTCCTACGAGTCCTGTCCAGTGTACTCATAACCCAATGAGCACCTGCATACTATCTCCAGTACGACGTACTAATGGCTGTGGGACAGACTATCTCCCCTGCTGGGATGAGAAGCGTATACACTAGTCTACTCTGGAGTATCGATACCCTATTTCGATAATCCTACGACTACAGACCTGTATAAGGATGTGCTTATAGACTACCCAGCCCCCACTAGTGTGACTGCCATCACAACGCTGGTAGTCAAGCAAAGATCCTAAGGGCTCTACCAATATGTATAAGCGATACGTTAAAAGAAATATATGCACATATTGAGATAGAAACAAACCAGGTAGCATACTACCATTTCGAGCAAGACTGTTACTATATCCGCGTATATTCCAAACTTTCAATATGTAATATACAAACCAGTATGATACAATAATGGCTTCTAGGGCATATATCACTAACAATCTCCCACTTGCACTAAGACCATGTATTGGCATATCGTAGACCTATCATCTCGAATAGCCTCTCGAACTGTGTCTGAGAGATGGCCTTTGTGAGTAGATCTGCAGTGTTGTTCTCCATATCTACTCTCTTCACCTCGGTCTCCCAGCGATCAACGATCTCCTTGATCAGGTGGTACCGCCTCAAGATATGTCTGGACTTCTGATGGGACCTGGGTTCTTTCGCTAAATCTATAGCGCCGTTGTTGTCACAATACAGAGGTAGTAGATCTACAATGGACGGAACCACCTGAAGTTCTGTTAGGGACTTCCTCATTCAGACTGCTTCTTTCGCGGCGTCATAAGCAGCGATATACCCCGTTTCCACCGTCGAGTTAACAACGGTGTCCTGCTTGGAGCTCTTCCAACAGACCGCCCCTCCATTGAGGGTAAAGACATAACCCGACATGGACTTGGAGTCATCCTTGTCACTCTGGAAGCTGGAGTCAGCAAAGATCTCGATCTGGAGGTCTTTTCTGCCATACACCAACAACATCTCTTTAGTCCTTCTTAGGTACTTGAGAATGTTCTTTACTGCTATCCAGTGGTTCTTCCCTGGGTTTGACTGATATTGGTTTACTACGCTAAGTGCGTAAGCAACATCTGTTCTGGTACATAACATCGCATACATTATAGAGCTTACCGCAGAAGCGTAGGGTATAATCGATATGCGATCCCTTTCCAAATCAGTCTTGGGAGACATCTCTTTGGAGAGGGTGATTCCGTGACAAGCTGGTAGACTACCGTGCTTTGAATCTTCTATACTAAATCTCTTTAGTATGGTGTCGATGTACCTGGACTGCGAAAGTCCCAACATCCTCTTAGATCTATCACGATAGATCTGGATCCCCAGAATATAGGAGGCATCACCCAGGTATTTCATGGAGAACCTCTGTTGTAACACCCTAGTTCATTTATACCAATTCCAGTTCGCGTATTTCTTTAATTATGGTATTTTCCTGATTTACTGTATTTTGGGTGCAAATATTATATCTGACATCTTTATTAGCATCCGACCGACCCGGGCGTGTTTTGGAATATTTTTGTATCCTGCCAAAATTCAAATTTATTAAATATTTAAAATTTATTTAACCATTTAAAATTTCGTTAACAGTTCAAATTTTATTTAAACTAACTAACTAAAATATTCTATCAATTTTATCCTAACAATATTAACAAACACTCTCTCTTTCCTTCTCTGCTCGTAGCCCCCACATAGCAGAACCACCCACTCTCTCCTCTTTCTTTCTCTTCTTCACTCTCTTTCCTCGCAGTCTCTCTTTCTCTCTCCCCACTAGCCGACGATTTTCTTTCTCCTCCCCCTCTCTCTCCTCTCGCGCAGCTCTCTCTCTCCCCTCTCGAAGATACTGTAGGCTCCTCGGATGTGGTCACCGCTTACGTGATCGCGTCACCTCCCTTAATAACCTCCTACACTTTCTCCTTCTTCTTCTTATTTAAATCCAGGCCTCCATGATGAGAACCCATCACCACAACTCCTCTGCTCTCTCAACCCTCATCCTAAAAAAATCACTGCCTCCTTCTCCTCGTCACCATCTCTTCCTCCTTCGCCATCTTCTTCATCCCCTGAGCTCCCCTACACACACCCTGCACCCATCGAAACCAGCACCACCACCTCATCTCGTCGCCGACGACCTCTCGCCGTCGCCTCTTCATTCTTCTCCTCTCCTTCCTCTCCTCTGTGCTTCTCATACACCAATCCCTGCACCCCAACAGACAACACCCCAGCCAACACCACTCGGCCCAAACCCTAACAGCAAACCCTAGAAAGCCGGAGCTCCGTTCACCGCCGTTGACACCATCACCCTCTCTCTGCAAACATAGTGCACAACCACAGTAAGCCAATCCCTCTTCCTTCTCCTTTCTTCTTCCTCTTCTTCTCTTCTTTTCTTTTTCTTTTCTTTAATTCTTGAATCTGTATAGATCGCCGGAGCCGTGACGTCGCTGCCGTTCCTGATGACCCAGATGACGTACCTTACCTGCGTGATCACCCACTTGCGTTACTTGGACCCATTCTGTGTGCCGTGCGTGCATCGCGACATTTTGCCGACGTCGAACGTACCGAACATATTCGTTTCGTGATCCGTCTAGGCAAGTTAATCTTGCTACATGCTATACTACTACAATCTATGACTATGTAAATTATAATACCCCATAATGATTATTTATGCACCCCATGATGTCCGTATGCATTCGTTCATATCATTTCAGATCTAGGGCATGAAAACCTATCTTGTTACATACTATACTACAATATACTGCATCCAATTGAATATAACAGTTCATATTGTTTAAATTGTACATTCCGTATTTACCAGTTTATCATTTTACGGTTATATAATATCCGTTTGCATCCATATCATATAGAATACATATAGCTGCATGTACAGATCTCATTAATAACATAATACTGTTATTTTAACACCCCATGTTTAATAAAATGCATCCTAATTAGTATTAGAACTATTAAAGGTAACCCTAATCGATAGTGTGCATCCATGTCATTGATTGAGTATCTATTTGCATACCATTCATATTATTTCATTTTATTAGTACTTCATACTTGATTTTATGCACCCATATTTGCTACAGTTTGATTATGAGCACCGGTTGATACCTGTCCACTACTTGACATGACCTGGTACACCACTACTTGACATGATCTGATACACCATTACTTGACATGACTTGATACTTGTATACTACCTGACATGACCTGATGTATCACTACTTGACATGTTATCTGATCCTGTTTCTAATGCCGACAATCCTGACATATTTTCCCGATGGACATATCCTGTTGTCTGTATAGACAAACCTGTTCCTTCTTGATTCCTGTGTTGGCATTAGCTTCAGATTTATCAATACCTAACTTGAACATATAACTTGGGGGTATGGGGAAATCAATGATGAAACCTGACTTATAACTCGACAGTTCGATACTTATACTGATCAGTTTTTGGGGGGCTAGGCCAGTCCCGGGATGATGTTGCTGACATCATTCGCCTGTACATATTTCCTGTTTGTGCTTAGCGGCGCGTCTCGGATTCAGCCCCGAGAGTCTGGACCGTGGTCCCGGGTACGCACGGGATACTATTGAGTTACATCGACGATTCATTAAATTGATTTCAAAGACCTGAGAGTAATTAACCCAATAGCTTAGTTCAGATTACTTCACCCGCATGTCACATATGCTTATACCCTTCACCGTTCCTTATTCGTGATACTGTTATACTCTTATTACTGTTTATATACATACCTGCATGTCTTGTTACCTCCTGATTGTTCTATTGTTGATATTATGACGCACTAACGTCTGGGTTTTGCATGGCCCAGATCTGCTATCTCTGACACGAGCCGTTCAAGAGTATCTCAGTCAATAGGCCGAGCAGTGAAGACTTGTTAGTATTCTAGTTTAGTTTTCCTTTCAGCATTGTTCTATTTCCTGATGTGAGCCCGTATTTGGGACGTATATTCCAGATTATTATTGTACTTGGATCTATTGCTTCCACATTTATTTCATGACTCTTTCATTCTGGCTTATAGACATGTATTATATAGTTTATTGCTGTTCTTGATATCTCTAGACAACCGTAATGTGACTGTGGAAGGATCTTTCCTAACCATAGGTAGCATGGTTGGCTCTGTCACGTGGCGATCTTAGCGCACTCTGGGAAGCGGGGCGTGACAGGGTTTGTTTGGTATCAGAGCCATAGGATTTAGGTTAATCAGGTTTGATTCTTTTGTAGTTGGGTATTGGACCCAATACGCGAATCAGAATACTCGTAATTAGGAACATGTCTTGCCACTTTACCATCTTGCCATTCTTGAATCTTAACTTTCTCTTGATCCTTTGCCTTGACGATATGCAAACCACTTTGCATCTCGACTTGCCCTATTGTTTCTCCATGTTCCTTGATTCTGATACTAGGATTGGGCGACTTGAGTGGAGTTATGTGATTGTAACTATGTACCGCGGCATGGTTACAATGCGGTACTCTATTTAAGTAACTTGGAGTTCTAGTCTTGATTAATATCCTTGATTCATGGTCATCATTCATCGAAAGTTTTGAATCTTGTTTATCATACTAACTCTCTTCGGTGTCTTAGTTGCAGGATCATGGCAGACAGAAATCTGAAAACGTATCAGAGGCGTGTGGATGATGCCGCCTTACTTGGAGTAATTCGTGGCATGCTAGAGGAACAGAAACGGCAGACCAGGCTGAACCAGCAGCAGGCCGAAGCGTTTCAGGAAAGTTTATGGGCCGTCCAGCAGACCGTAAACAATGTTGCGGCCAGACCAGTTGAACGTGTGGGTACCGTGGCGGATTTCAGGAGACTGGGTCCATCCGTCTTCACTGATTTGGAAGAACCGTTGCCAGCAGAGCAATAGCTGGTTGATATGGAGAATTTTCTTGTCGCGGCGCAGATTCCAGAGGATAAAAGAGTGGATGTAGTGCGCATCCAATTGGTGGACTATGCCCGTGAATGGTGGCTCATAGAAGAGACCCATTTTCCCAAGCCGATCAGTTGGGCAACGTTCTCGCAGAGTTTCTTAGAGAAGTTCTTTCCGCAGACTGCACGGGAGGAAATGGAAGAAAGGTTCATCAGCTTGCAGCAGAACGGCGCAACCGTGGATGTACATGCAGCTGAGTGGACACGACTCAGTAGATTCGCTGGACCTTTGGTTGCCAACGATGCTGATAGGGCATGGAGGTTCATGCACAGTTTGGACGTGGACATCCAGAGGCACATTATATCTCTGGGTTTGACCACTTTCTCGCAAGTACTTAAAGCAGCCGAGGATTAGCAGAGTCTATCATTGAAGACAGAGGATACGCTGCAGCAGGCAGTCGTGGTACGGAAGCCGGCATTTACGCCAAATCAAGCACCTATACGCAGAGGTATCCCGGTGAACCGGCGTGGCATTAAACCGATGAAGAAGCCAGTCGTGCACAAGAAAAAAAGGAAGGACAATTTGTAGGTACTGCCGTCTGCCCGGACACGTGCAGAGGAAGTGTCGAAGGATGCTTGGACTTTGTTTGGTTTGCGGATCAGCTGATCATACTGTTAGTGTTTGCCCGTTGAAGCTACGTTTGAAGGATGATGTTCAGAGGACGCTGCAGAGGCAGATTCAGGGGCAGAAGCAGTTGACTCAGGGACCCAATCAAGCTCGAGCGTTTACCCTGACGGCTGAAGAGGTCAAGGCTTCAGAGGAAGTTGTTTCAGGTATCTTACTTGTTCATGATTTTCCCGCATTTGCATTATTCGATTATGGTGTATCCCATTGTTTTATGTCGTCCAAGTTTGTTGCTACACACTCAATTACTTGCATGACCCTGTCTAGTGGTTGGGACATACACGCTGGGAATGGGAATATCATGGCTAGTAGAGAAGGTAAGGATTGTTCAGTTGTTAGTTGTGGACGAGAGTTATTCGTAGATTTCTTGGTGATTGATACCGGCAGTTGTGATGTTGTCTTGGGAATGGATGTTCTCGGCACTTTCCATGCTCACATTGAGTGTTGGGCAAAGAAAGCGATTTTCCAGATTCCCGGACATCCAGAGTTTGTTTTGGAGTTAGCAGTTCTGTCGGGTAAGTCGAGTTTAGGGCTAGGCCGACAAACAATATTCTTTCGTCAATGGAAGTTGCTATGGAGGAAGCGCCGGTTGTAGTTCGAGAGTTCATGGACGTATTTGAAGGGTTCCGGCAGCGCCCCGGCCGTCGAAACGCGGCCAAAATGCAGAACAAAATTTTTCTAAACCGGCGCTACCGCTACCCGAATCCTGGATCGACCTTAAACCCTAAACTAGCAAACTAACTAAGAGTTAGAATCGTTATACCGAGTTGATCCGAGTCCTTCGGTCTTCATTCCAAGCTCCTAGTGGTCCTTTGATGATGTTTGGTTGCCGGTCTTCCTTCGTCTCCGATGATCCACCCGAGGGAAACGACGCAAGCTCCAACCTCGTCGAACGAGGTAACCGACGCTCCAACGTCGCTAGCGATGGAGAGTGGGGGTGTATGAAAGTGTCACTATGATTTTCCTCTCATCCATGTGCTCCATGGAGCAACTCAAGAAGAAGAATGAATGAGGTGATGAAAACTTAGCATGAGGCAAAGGAAAATGGCCAAGTTTCTTTTTGTGAATGAGAGAGTGAGGGAGTAATGCAATTGTAATGAATAATCATCAAATGAAATCCACCCCCAACCATAATGGCCGGCCCCCCCTCTCTCATTCACCAAAAGAAAAATATCATTTCCTTTGTTTAATTTTATTAAACAAATGCAACCATACCTAAAGACCATGCTTTGACCCATGCCTTTGTCTAGTCACCTTTTCCACCTCATTTCCTAATTGATTTTCTAAAGGAAAATCAATAATGAGGTGGCATCTTCTTCTACAAGCTATTCCGTACAAAATACGGAATACTTCCCGGTACATGTACCGAAATACATATACGCGTATTCGTACCAAAATACGAATAGCCGAGAGAGAAAACGAATAGGGAACAATAATACTAGAATACGTATATAAAAATACATATATAAATTATTAAATCAAAACCTGATATAATAAATCCGGCTTAATCCTAAGCCGCTAGTAGTATCAACCGTCCGATTAAAGTCTGCGCAGCAAGTGCACATATTTAATCGGACACCCGTATATACCAACATACTATATTTACACCATATCGTCTGAACCGTGAAAACCCTCTGTGTGGGACTCTAAACACTCGTCAATACGCTGGCAGTAGGTTTAACCACAAGCACGTCAGCGGCACTAGCTGTACGTAACGGCTATCCAGGTATTGAGCGAAAGGGAGGCCGACGAGCAAACTCATCCTGAACCCCTACTGAGCCTGTCAGTGACAATATCCGTACAGTCCGGTCTGTTCGTCTAAGAGTATCGCATATCGAGTCTAGGGGGGTGGATGAAGTCAGGCCCCCAACAACGCGATATTTAGTGTCGGTATGAAACCTATCACCACCTGAGAAACTATCGATCCTGGATCGATAATTCTCGTCCACCGTGGCCACGGATTTATGGTGATGGCCATCCGTACACAACGCGACATCAACCCCCAATACCGGGAGAGACGAATCCCCGACGATCCGATCACTGCCTCCATGTGGCTCGGGACTGTACCCAACTAAAACCTGTTTGCACGACTCCTTTGAGCCGTGGTAGGGTAGTAATCAAAGCACAGCGGGAACTCACACGAGACAAATGACGATCTCAGGTCGACATACTAACCTGTACACATGTCACCTGGGAACTGCTATCTGACAATAGGTATAATACCAACTAGCAGGTTCCCGGCGAGTTCGTCCAGTGTACTCATAACCCAATGAGCACCTATATACTATCTTAGGTGAACAAAATAACACCAATGGCTTGTGAGACCTGGCCACCGCCCCTCGTCGGGGTCTCGATCAGTATACACCAGTCTACACTGGAGTATCGATGCCCGGTCTCGATACTCCCACGACCAGGGACATTTAAGGATGTGCTTATAGACCCCCAGCTCCCACGTATGTGATCGCCATCACAATGCTGGCAGGCAAGCAAGAATCCTATGGGCTCTATCAACATGTATATGATGATAAAAACAAACCAGATAGCATACTATCATCTTGAGTATGACTGTTTTATCGGTATAGGTCCTGCCTCAATCATCATAATCACAAGTTTGCGACTATGATAATTGCCTTGAGGACACTATAGCCAACAATCTCCCACTTGCACTTAAGGACAATTATTGCGATGTCGCATACTCACAGCCCGTGTGATACCGAACACCCAACTTCTCTACTAATCAGTTTCCCAAAGCCTGTTTGCGAAACGATTACGTTCGAGAAATAGCCTCAGTGAGCGGATCCGCTCCAATATTTGTTTCCGTATCTTTCTATATCTCAACTTCGCGGAGAAAACTACCTCCCGAAATGAGCAATACTTGTCTTAGAATTTGTCTGGATATCTGATGGGACCCAGTTCACAAAAGAACTCTAAATCCAGCAAACTACTTAGACTGTATCGTCCACTGAATTTAATCAGTATCCCGCGCCATGCCTTTGTTAGTGTATATGCCCTAGGGGCCATTATTGTATCATACTAGTTTGTATATTACTTAATGGAAGCTTGGGATATTCACATGTATATAACAGTCTTGCTAAACATGGTAGTATGCTACTTGGTTTTTCTATCTTAATATGTGAGTATACGTATTGATAGAGCTCTTAGGATCTTGCTTGACTACCAGCGTTGTGATGGCAGTCACACTAGTGGGGGCTGGGTAGTCTACAAGCACATCCTTATTCAGGTCCCTAGTCGTTGGATTATCGAGACAGGGCATCGATACTCCGGAGTAGACTAGTGTGTACGCTTCTCATCCCAGTTGGGGAGATGGTCTGTCCCACAGCCGTCAGTACGTCGTACTGGAGATAGTATGCAGGTGCTCGTTGGGTTACGGGTACACCGGACAGGACTCATAGGGAACTGTTGGTTGGTTTTATACCAGTCGTCAGTGAACAGTTCCCAGGTGACATGAGTACAGCATAGTCCGCAGACTTGACACTGCTACTTCGCCTCGAGTGTGTCCCACTGTTCTTAGATTGCTACCCTACCACGGCTCAAAGGAGTCGTGCAAACAGGTAGCAGTTGGGTGCAGTCCCGAGCACTTGGAGGCAGTGGCGGTTAGACAGGATTCGTCTCTCCCGGTATTGGGGGTTGATATCGCGCTGTGTCAGAGAGCCATTACGCAAAGTCCCTGGCCAGGGCAAGCGAGATTTGCTGGTAGGTTCCAATAGTTTCTCAGGGTGTAATGGGCTTCCCTCCGACAAGACTTATACCGCTATTAGGGGGACTGACGCTTGCCGCCCCCGTAGGCCCGATATGCGATAGTCTTAGACGAACGGACCGGACTGTACGGAGATTGTCACATCAGACTCAGTAGGAGTTCGGATGGGTTTCCTCATCGGCCTTCTTATCGACATCTACCTGGGACCGTTACGTACAGCTAGTGCCGCTTGCGGTCTGTGGTTAAACCCACTGCCAGCGTAGTAGTCGAGTCTGTAGAGTCCCACACAGAGAGTTTCCCTACTCCAGGCGAAACGATATAGAGGTCGTATGGTTTTACGACAAGGGTTCGGACGCATAACGTGTGTTTACACACGTACGACTTTCGGACAGTTTTTTACCAGTCGGCTTTAGTTTAAGCCAGTTACTGGTATCCGGTTATTGGATTTATACAGTCTAAAGTTTTTCCGTATTTTTGCGGAAAGAAGGGGCGTTCTCGTAATTGCGCGAGAAGCTTCTAGAAGGTGGTGACTAAGGAGGTTTAGGTGGCATATACAATGAATGTGATTAGTGAGTCATATGGATGATTCATCCATGTCATTAATGCATCATAAATGCTTAATGACTCATGGAGATGAATCATCACTAGATATTATCAAGCATGGTTGTTAAATTATTATGTTCATCTTCTCTCTCCTCAAGCTCTCCCTCTTCAAACCCTAATCCTCCCCTCTCATGTGTTGAGTACAAGGATTAGTTAGACTAATTAAATCATAACCCTTACTCTATATCACCTAGCTTCTTTGATTAGCACTTAAAGAAAGTTAGTTGCCTCAAGTTTAGAGGCTAAGCTTGGAGTAAAGCTCTCGGGTGGATCGTCTACTACTTCGAGAAGGCCGAGGAGGAGGTGGAGTTCGTAAAGACGAAGGACACGGTTCTTTAGGTATAATCCCTTTACATAGTAGTTGTTAACTTCTATGTTTGATGTTAGTTATCGTTTAGCTTCGATTTATGCGGTTAGTCGATGTTTAAGCAAAGAACAAGATCGTTTTTCATATTTCCGCCTCCCCGCTAGTCGTGGGGTGTTGTACATCGACTTACAGTGGTATCAGAGCCTCGCTAAACAATAAATAACTTACTTGCAAATTTGTATGAATTTCGAACGGAAAAAACGAAACCGGAAAAGCCCGAAATCATGGTTTTCTGTCGAATTTTAAATGAAGTCCTAAAATTTTTCAGGGAGGTTCAGAAAGCTTAAAAAGACAGTATAAGAACAACCAAGAAATTTGGGCCCCTGAATCGCCTAAAGAGCCGCGGAACCGCGGCGGATTGCACCGATCCGCCGCGCTTCCGCGGCCGAGTTGGCGATTCAGGAACCCAATTTTCCTGTGTTGCTTCTCTGTGATATTTGGTATTTTCTGGAAGTTTTTATTTTTGCTCAGGTTTCAGATTTACAGAGAAGTATTGGAGCAAAATTAAAAGTGTTTAATCGATCGAAATTATACAGTATTTGCTTGTTGGATTATATCTGTGTTTGTATAATGTGTTCGTAAACCTTCCCTAATTGCTAGTATGTCGGTTGGCAGGGGGTTGCACATTTCTGTAATGGATTTTATCTGTTTGTGTATATGAACTGTGTTGGACTGTTGTGATGAATAGCCGGGGTTATGTGATGGGTTATTATTTAATTAATTTGATGTAAATGTAATTTGTTGTAATATTATTTTGCGGGGTACATCCAGGTTGCTGTTGTAGCCACCGTTGTATTATTTCATTTTACTGGTTTTTGCTCCTAGGACAGACCCAAGGTGGGGTGCACAAACTGCCGGGTGGGTAGTTTGCCGTACCCGTTGGGGTCTTGGGTGGGGTAATGGCTATTCATCACAACTGTGTAATCCGTCTTTTGTTGCAGGCTCAAAACAAACACGGATTGCTTGCAAATCCAATAAAGTTCATCTGTGATCTGGAATGCCTATTATTGCGTCTGACGAATGTACAATATCTATATATAATAGCTATTTAGACGTCACTTATGTTTTACACCCGCGCTAGCCCAGCCCCCGCTCTGTCGTTAGTTAAGTAACCTAACGGGTGATGACGGGACCCCGTGGCGAATGCGGATGGCATAAGAGGACGTTGTATTTTCGTTGTTTTCTGCAATGATAGGTTAATGATGGGACGCATTATTTATAATGCAAAGAAAATAAACCAAAAGTTTAATCGTTGGAACAATTTAAAAGAAACCACTCGGTTAATTTTAAAAACAGATATTTTTAAATGCGGAGCTTTAACCACTCATTTTAAAAGCTATCAGGTTCCTTCGGTTATATCAAGTTCACTACGTTCACGGTTTCGCCAAAACCATTCGTAACCCTCCGTCATTTCATCTGGGTATTCAGTAGTATTCAAGCTATGTATTTTGACCTAACGCCAAGGCATAGTGTTTGGTAGCTACTGGGTATTCATTTGTTGCATAGATAGATGGGTTAGTTTGGGACAGTCGTATTATCATTTTGGCCGAACGTCAAGGATATATACGGATGGGTTCAAATTGACAAGATAATGATGGGTAGAACTTGACATGTGACTTATGACATTTTGACCTAACGCCAAGGTCATAAGAGCATGGGGCAAAAATATATATCGGGAATTTCTAAAGAAACTGAAATTTGCAAAGAGTTGCATACCATTTGGAGTTTGATGAATGTTGGTAGGATTCCTTCAACATTATCATACAATGATATTTGGATCCCGATCCTACTGTGAGTATATGCTACTTATCAGGAGATTCGTCATTTAGCGATCAATGCTATAAACCAAGTAGGTGTCCAGAAAGGTGTCAGTGGGGTTACGCCCCCAGAGAAAAGAGGTTATTTAATTAAGGAACTTCGCGAAAGCGTTGGAAAACCTCCCTCGAAGTATCGACACTAGCCTGGCTGAACGGTTAAGCAAGAATTGTACAGTGAGAATAGTCCTGGCTAATTCTTCTTTTATGGTTTGAGGAAGGATTCGAGAAACAGTGGGAGCCATCCAGTTTAGATAAACTAAAAACCACTCTAAACTTGCAAGAGTATCATGCTAAAGAGTTTTCTTCTCTCTCTCCTAATTGCAGCGACTCTGAAATGACTGGACTTAAGTTACTTTTAGAGAAAAATATACTGACAGGGCCAAACTATAAGATTGGCTGCGGAATGTCAAAATGGCTTTGACCTATGACAAATTGGGGTACGTCCTCACCGCTACGGCACCTGCTGTCCCTGGTCCCAAATCCAGCAATGCGGATAAGGAAATCCGCAAAACCTGGGATTTAGATTGCGCGAAAGCCAAGTGCATCGTGCTTGCCTCAATGAACAATGAACATCAGAGGAGGCACGAGGATATGGACCTTGATGGCATATTTCTCCATACAAAGGAACTTTATGGAGAGCAATCTCGTATAGCAAGATACGAGACCTCTAAGAACTTGTTTCGAGCGAGGTTGGCTGTCGGGTCATCGGTAGGAGAACATGTCCTAAAGATGATCGGCTATATTGAAGAGCTCGCAGACCTTGGACGACTTTGGATAATGAGCTCTATACAGACCTTATTCTCCAGTCCCTTCCTCACACCTACGCCCAGTTTATCCTGAACTTCAACATTCAAAGAAAAGAAGTTGAACTTTCGGAGCTCCTGAACATGTTAAGGAGTGCAGAGTGTAAGTCCATATTGCGACCCCCCGGTTCTTACGGGGAGGCGGAAACGGTATAAAAATCAAATTTTTAGTGCAAGAGGCAACATGGACTAAACAAGGTCGGGATCGTGTCTAAACTAAACTAGCAATTACGCTAAAAGGAGTTAGCTACTCGGATGAGGGTTATACCTAAACTTGAACTCCTTCTTCTTGAAATCTTGTAGAGGTTGATGGTTCTCTTTTGTCGCCTTCTTCCGTCGAAGATGGATCCACCTCGAGGGTTCAACCTTGGGCTCTTTCTCGGACTTGGAGTGAACTAGAATCTCGGCTTGCTAATCCTTTGATCCTAGGGTGAGTAGAGAGTGACTAGGGTTTGCTTTTGTTTTTAAAGAGAAGGATTCTCAACTCATGAGAAGGTTTCTCTTTACTAGAGGAAGAAGAAGATGAAGAGAGGAGAGAGAATGAGAATGATAGAATGAGCTATTATTTTCTCTTCTTGCAACCATAATGCAAAAGAATAATATTATCTAAATGATAATAATTGAAAATGAGAATAGTTGATGGTAGTGTTTGGAATGACCACAACCATGCTTCATTTAAAAATGTAAGCATAAATCAAGGAAGACTTTTGAAGGCATGAAAGTGGTCAATGGTCAACAAGTCAACCAAGGTCAACAAGTCAACAAAGAACAACCATAACATAATTCTCATTTAATTATTATTATTAATAGATAATAAATAAATCCATTAGGGTTTGGAAAAAGAAGACTGTCAACTGTGCATACGCACCCGTTCCGAAACCCTAATGAAAAACCTCATTCTCCTCCTCAAGCAACTGTGCATACACACCTGCATTCTCGTTCCGAAAAACAAGAATACCAAGATATAAAAGCAACCCCCAAAACACATACCAGTATCTGGCTCAAACCAGAGCCTGCCAGTATAATCCGTCCGGACTCCAAACGTGCACAAGTGCGCGGATGAGAACGAACCCTGTCGCAAAACCATGCGACCTCTACTCTGTTTTGCCCAGAGGCGAATACCCTCTGTGTGGACTCTAAAGACTCGACACTACGCTGGCAGTGGGTTTAACCACAGACCGCAAGCGGCACTAGCTGTGCATAACGGTCCCCAGGTAGATGTCGACAAGAAGGCTGACGAGGTGAAACCCCATCTGAACTCCTACTGAGTCTGAATGTGACAGTCTCCGTACAGTCCGGTCTGTTCGTCTGATACATCGCATGGCGGGCCTAGGGGGTGGTAATCGTCAGTCCCCCAATAGCGGTACAAGTCGTGCCGGAGCGAAGCCCAAAACACCCTGAGATAACACTGGAAACCTACCTACCAGTATATCTCGTTTGCCCTGGCCAGGGACTACTCGTGTAATGGCTCTCCTAGACACAGCGCGATGTCAACCCCCAATACCGGGAGAGACGAATCCTGTCTAACCGTCACTGCCTCCAAGTGCTTCGGGACTGCACCCAACCACCACCCGTTTGCACGACTCCTTTGAGCCGTGGTAGGGTAGTGATCAAAGTGCAGTGGGAACACACTTGAGGCGAAGTGCCAGTGTCAAGTCAGCGGACTAAGCTGTACTCATGTCACCTGGGAACTGATAACTGACGATAGGTATAATACCAACCTGTCAGTTCCCGACGAGTCCTGTCCAGTGTACTCGTAACCCAACGAGCACCCGTATACTATCTCCAGTACGACGTACTGATGGCTGTGGGACAGACCATCTCCCACACTGGGATGAGAAGCGCATACGCTAGTCTACTCCGGAGTATCGATGCCCTGTCTCGATAGTCCTGCGACTAGGGACCTGTATAAGGATGTGCTTATAGATTACCCAGCTCCCACTAGTGTGACTGCCATCACAACGCTGGTAATCAAGCAAAGATCCTAAGGGCTCCACTAATGCGTATAAGTGATATACTGAAATAAACACAAGTACACATTGAAGTAGAAACAAACCAAGTAGCATACTACTATTTTGAGCAAGATTGTATATACAAGGTGAATATCCCAAGCATCCATTAAGTAATATACAAACTAGTATGATACAGTAATGGCCTCTAGGGCATATACACTAACAATCTCCCACTTGCACTAAGGCCATGTACTGGCGTATCGAAGACCTATCATCTCGATCAGCCGCTCGAACTGAGTCTGGGGCAAGGCCTTGGTGAATGGATCTGCAGTGTTCTCTTCTGAAGCAACCCTCCGAACCTCGATCTCCTTGCGATCCACGATCTCCCTGATCAGGTGATACCGCCTCAAGATGTGCCTGGATCTCTGATGGGACCTGGGTTCCTTCGCTAAAGCTATAGCCCCGTTGTTATCGCAATACAGAGGTATTGGGTCAACAATGGACGGAACCACCTGAAGTTCTTTCAAGAACTTCCTCATCCAGACAGCTTCTTTTGCGGCATCAGATGCAGCGATGTATTCCGCTTCCATCGTCGAGTCTGCAACGGTTTCTTGTTTGGAACTCTTCCAACACACCGCCCCTCCATTGAGGGTGAAGACAAAACCCGACATGGACTTGGAATCATCCTTGTCACTCTGGAAGCTGGAGTCAGCAAAGGCCTCGATCTGGAGGTCTTTTGCGCCATACACCAAGAACATCTCCTTAGTCCTTCTCAGGTACTTGAGAATGTTCTTTACTGCTATCCAATGTTTCTCCCCAGGGTTTGACTGATACCGGCTTACTACACTCAGTGCATAAGCTACATCCGGTCTGGTACACAACATCGCATACATTATAGAGCCTACCGCAGAAGCGTAGGGTATAATAGACATGCGATCCCTCTCCAAATCAGTCTTGGGAGACATCTCTTTAGAGAGGGTGATCCCGTGACAAGCCGGTAGGTTACCGCGCTTGGAATCTTCCATACTGAATCTTTTCACTATGGTGTCGATGTACCTGGACTGAGAAAGTCCCAATATCCTCTTGGATCTATCACGATGGATCCGGATCCCCAGGATGTATGAGGCATCACCCAGGTCTTTCATGGAGAACCTTTGTGACAAGAATCCCTTGACAGATTGTAGCATAGGAATGTCATTTCCTATTAAGAGAATGTCATCCACGTATAAAACGAGGAATACTACAGTTCTCGCTACAAATCTACTATAGATGCATGGTTCATCTGGATTTTTGATAAAGCCAAATTCTTTGACTGTCTCATCAAAACAGATGTTCCAACTCCGCGATGCCTGCTTTAGTCCATAAATGGACTTAAGCAACTTGCACACCTTTCCGCTGCTCCCACTCTGAATGAAACCCTCTGGCTGATCCATATAGACACACTCCTCTAAATTTCCATTTAGAAAAGCTGTCTTTACGTCCATTTGCCAGATCTCATAATCGTGGAAGGCAGCAATGGCAAGAAGGATCCGAATGGATTTCAGCATGGCTACTGGAGAAAAGGTTTCGTCGTAGTCCAAGCCAGGTCTTTGACGAAAACCCTTTGCTACCAGCCTAGCTTTATAGGTCTCAACCTGTCCATCTACACCAATCTTCCTTTTGAAGATCCACTTGCATCCTACGGGTTTTACCCCGTCTGGAGCAATGTCCAACGTCCATACCTTGTTGGTGTACATGGACTCCATTTCGGTCCGCATAGCATCCAGCCATTTCACTGAGTCAACGCTCTGAACGGCCTGCTGGAAGCTAGTAGGCTCATCATAATCTATGATGCAATCCTCTCGATCCCCGTCTATGAGAAAACCGTAGTATCTCTCGGGCGGATGAGACTGCCTACTACTCCTGCGGAGCGGCGTAGGAATGTCCTGTTCTGTTGAACCCTCCGGTTCCACCAAACTTTCAGTAACAGTCTGTGGTTCTGGAATTTCTTCCAGCTCTACTGCGCTCCCACTTATTTCTTTTTCTATGAACTGATGTTCTAGAAAGTGGGCATGACGAGAAACAAGAACTTTTTGTTCCTCTTCACAGTAGAAGAAATATCCCTTGGAATTCTTTGGATATCCCACAAACTTGCACAGTACTGAGCGTGCCTCGAGCTTGTCCGCATGCTGCTTTTTGACAAAAGCTGGACTTCCCCATATCTTAATGTGATTAAGATGGGGTCTCTTCCCACACCACATCTCAAATGGCGTGGTAGGCACAGTCTTAGTGGGAACTCGGTTCAAAAGGTATGCGGCTGATTCTAGTGCATACCCCCAGAATGATCGCGGTAACTCAGCGTTACTCATCATGGACCGCACCATATCCAATAGGGTGCGGTTCCGTCTCTCCGATACACCGTTATGTTGCGGGGTGTATGGAGGAGTAAGCTGAGAGAGAATTCCGTTCTCTTTTAAATAGTCCAGGAATTCGGCACTTAAGTATTCTCCACCTCGATCCGATCTTAGAATCTTAATACTTTTGCCGGTCTGTTTCTCTACTTCATTCTTATACTCCTGGAATTTTCCAAAGGCCTCAGACTTATGTTTCATTAAGAAGACATAACCGTACCTTGAGAAGTCATCCGTAAAAGTAATGAAGTAAGAATGTCCGCTTCGGGCATGTGTAGACATTGGACCGCATACGTCACTGTGTACGAGTCCCAAGAGCTCGCTCGCTCTTACTCCATGTCCAGTAAACGGAGTCTTTGTCATCTTTCCTTTGAGACAAGATTGACAAGTGGCATATGATTGATATTCGAACGCATTCAAATATCCTTCTGTATGCAACTTAGTCAACCTTCTCTCATTGATGTGACCCAATCTACAATGCCATAAGAAAGTCTGATTTATTTCTGGAGACTTTCTTTTGTGTGTATTCTGGACATTGAAAATCTGTGGTTGGTTTAACACGTATATACCATTACTCAGAGTACCTGACCCAATCAATACTTGATTAAGGTGAATGTTTACAACATTACTTACAAACGCAAATTCATAACCTTCTTTAGAAACTAAAGATACAGAAATGATATTACAAGTTGCGTTGGGTACAAAAAAGCAATTACGCAAAACCAAAACATGTCCATCTGACATTCCCAGGTGATAGTCCCCCACGGCTTTAGCATCCATGCTAGCTCCGTTCGCAACTCTGAGGGTCATGTCACCTGCCTTCAAATCCCTACGGTTTCTCAACGCCTGCAAAGAATTACAGATATGAGATCCTGATCCGGTATCCAATACCCAGGAAGTAGAGTTTATTGAAAGACAGTTTTCAATAACATACACACCTGAAGCTGAAGCTGCAACCTGCTTCAATTCCTGTGTTCTGGCCTTCCAGGCCCTGCAATCATTCTTCCAGTGTCCTTTCTTATGACAAAAGAAGCATTCTTCCTTATCCACAAGCTTCCCCGCTATCTTTGTTGCTTTCCCTTTTCCCTTCGTATCCACTTTACTAACACCGCCCCTTGGTTTGGCGGGGGCCTTCTTCTTCTTTCCCTTGGCTTTCGCCTTGGACCTAGAAGAAGATGATCCTCCTACAAACAAAGTGGATGTATCCCTACTTTTCTGTAGGGTGCCCTCTGCGCTCCTCAGCATGTTGAGGAGCTCTGATAGTTCAACCTCTTTTTCATGTAGGTTGAAGTTCAGTATAAACTGGGCGTAAGTGGAAGGAAGGGATTGGAGAACTATATCCGTATATAGTTCACTCTCCAATGTGATCCCTAGGTCAGCGAGCTCCTCAATGTAGCCGATCATCTTTAGCACGTGCTCGGCTACTGATGATCCGACGGCCATTTTTGTCGAAAACAACTTTTTCGACGCTTCGTATCTTGCGATACGTGATTGCTCTCCATACAGTTCTTTTGTATGGAGCAATATGGACTCCATGTCCATATTCTCATGCCTCCTCTGATGTTCGTTGTCCATCGAGGCAAGCAGGAGGCACTTGGCCTTCGCGCTATCAATCTCCCAAGTCTTGCGGATTTCCTTATCCGCGACGCTGGAAGTTGGACCAGGGACAGGGGGAGCTTTGGTGGTAAGAAGATACCCCAGCTTGTCATAAGTGATTGCTATCTTGACATTCCTGAGCCAATCTTTGTAGTTTGGCCCTGTCAGCTTGTTTTTATCTAGGAGTAACTTAAGTCCAGTCATGTTGATTGGTCGCTGCAATTAGGAGAGAGAAGAAGAAACACTCAGCATGATGCTCTTGCAAGTTTAGAGTGGTTTTTAGTTTGTCTAAACAGGATGGCTCCCACTGTTTCTCGAATCCCTCCTCAAACCATAAAGGAAGAATTAGTCAGGATCAATCCCACCGTACAATACTTGCTTAACCGTTCAGCCAGGCCGGTGTCGGTACTTCGAGGGAGGTTTTCCAACGCTTTCGCGAAGTTCCTTAATTAAAGAACCTCTTTTCCCTGGGGGCGTAACCCCGCTAACACCTTTCTAGGCACCTACTAGGTTTATAGCATTGATCGTTAAGTGAGAAATTTCCCGAGGAGTAGCATATACTCACAGTAGGATCGGGATCCAAATATCATCGCGTGACGAAACTGAAGGAATCCTACCAGAATCACCACACTCCAAATGGTATGCAAATCTAGCAAGTTTCAGTACTTATGAAACTCCCGATGTGGATTTTTGCCCCATGCTCTTATGACCTTGACTTTGGCCAAAATATCATAAGTCACATGTCAAGTTCTGCCCGTCACTATCCAGGTTAATTTGGATCCATCCGTATCTACCCTTGACTTTGGCCAAAATGGCAGCACGACTGTCCCAAACCAACGCATCTATCTATGCTACATATGAACACCCAATAGCTACCAATCACTATGCCTTGACTTTGGCCAAAATACATAGCTTGAATACTATTGCCTATTCATGCGAAGCGACGGAGGGCTACGAATGGTTTTGGCGAAACCGTGAACGTAGTGAACTTGATTTAATCGATGGAACGAGATAGCTTTTAGAAGGAGTGGCTCAATCTCCGCATTTAAAAGTTAGTTTTGAAAAGAACCGAGTGGTTTTTCGAAAGTGTTCCATCGACTTAAACTTGGTTTATTATCTTGCATTAGTTCTTTTAATGCGTGATATTCTTGCATTAGTACTTTTAATGCGTCCCATCATTTAATCCTACCATTGCAGAAAACAACCAAAATATGACGTACGCTTATGCCATTCGCATTCGCCACGGGGCCCCGTCATTACCCGTTAGGTTACTTAACTAACGACAGAGCGGGGGCTGGGCTAGCGCGTCTGTAAAACATAAGCAACGCCTAAATAGAAAGCAATGATAGACATTTCAGATCACAGATAAATACATTGGATATACTAGCAATCTGTAATTTGTACGAGCCTGTAACAAAAAAAACAGATAACACGGTCGCGGTGAATAGCCAAATCCCCACCCAAGACCCCTACGGGTGCGGCAAACTACCCGCCAAGTCCTCGGTAGTTTGTGCACCCCTCCATGGGTCTATCCTAGGAGCAAAAACAGTAAAAAGAATTATACAATGACGGCTACAACCCCGACCCGGTTGTGCGGCCAAACAAATAATATAATTACATCAATTTACATTCACAATGAATTGCAAGAAAAGAAAACTCTCGTCTCACAACCCCCGGCTATTCACCCGCGACAATCCAACATATTTATATACACATTCCAGCACATTACAGATCTTGTATAACCCCGACTAATCGTCTTATAGCGATTAGCCGACGTTCAATACAAGCAAACATCACAGATATAACCATCATAGTCAAAGTGTAGTGAAGTTCGGAAAAAAAATACGGAATTATAGGACCCCAAAAGGAAATTTCTTTTCTGGAAAATCTGGGCACATATAATATATTTCAAAAATCCCAAAACCAACACAGACACACACTGCACGAAAAACGATGCAGTGAAAATGACAAAACGCGGCGGTTCCGCGGCAAATACATGGTTTATGCGGCGGATGGGCGGCGGTTTAGTCGAATCACTGTATCGTTTTTCTTGGGTGTTCACACAAAACCCTGAGACGAATTTACATGTATAAAGTTTTTCATTTTGAGCCAGAAAATTTTCAACAGAAACTCAGAATTTGTAAAAGTTTGGTTTTTGGATTTTTCCGGTTCCGAACTTCGTTACACTTCACTATCAAGCTAGTTTAAGTTTAGTTAGGCTCTGATACCACTGTAAGTCCATATTGCGACCCCCCGGTTCTTACGGGGAGGCGGAAACGGTATAAAAATCAAATTTTTAGTGCAAGAGGCAACATGGACTAAACAAGGTCGGGATCGTGTCTAAACTAAACTAGCAATTACGCTAAAAGGAGTTAGCTACTCGGATGAGGGTTATACCTAAACTTGAACTCCTTCTTCTTGAAATCTTGTAGAGGTTGATGGTTCTCTTTTGTCGCCTTCTTCCGTCGAAGATGGATCCACCTCGAGGGTTCAACCTTGGGCTCTTTCTCGGACTTGGAGTGAACTAGAATCTCCGGCTTGCTAATCCTTTGATCCTAGGGTGAGTAGAGAGTGACTAGGGTTTGCTTTTGTTTTTAAAGAGAAGGATTCTCAACTCATGAGAAGGTTTCTCTTTACTAGAGGAAGAAGAAGATGAAGAGAGGAGAGAGAATGAGAATGATAGAATGAGCTATTATTTTCTCTTCTTGCAACCATAATGCAAAAGAATAATATTATCTAAATGATAATAATTGAAAATGAGAATAGTTGATGGTAGTGTTTGGAATGACCACAACCATGCTTCATTTAAAAATGTAAGCATAAATCAAGGAAGACTTTTGAAGGCATGAAAGTGGTCAATGGTCAACAAGTCAACCAAGGTCAACAAGTCAACAAAGAACAACCATAACATAATTCTCATTTAATTATTATTATTAATAGATAATAAATAAATCCATTAGGGTTTGGAAAAAGAAGACTGTCAACTGTGCATACGCACCCGTTCCGAAACCCTAATGAAAAACCTCATTCTCCTCCTCAAGCAACTGTGCATACACACCTGCATTCTCGTTCCGAAAAACAAGAATACCAAGATATAAAAGCAACCCCCAAAACACATACCAGTATCTGGCTCAAACCAGAGCCTGCCAGTATAATCCGTCCGGACTCCAAACGTGCACAAGTGCGCGGATGAGAACGAACCCTGTCGCAAAACCATGCGACCTCTACTCTGTTTTGCCCAGAGGCGAATACCCTCTGTGTGGGACTCTAAAGACTCGACACTACGCTGGCAGTGGGTTTAACCACAGACCGCAAGCGGCACTAGCTGTGCATAACGGTCCCCAGGTAGATGTCGACAAGAAGGCTGACGAGGTGAAACCCCATCTGAACTCCTACTGAGTCTGAATGTGACAGTCTCCGTACAGTCCGGTCTGTTCGTCTGATACATCGCATGGCGGGCCTAGGGGGTGGTAATCGTCAGTCCCCCAATAGCGGTACAAGTCGTGCCGGAGCGAAGCCCAAAACACCCTGAGATAACACTGGAAACCTACCAGTATATCTCGTTTGCCCTGGCCAGGGACTACTCGTGTAATGGCTCTCCTAGACACAGCGCGATGTCAACCCCCAATACCGGGAGAGACGAATCCTGTCTAACCGTCACTGCCTCCAAGTGCTTCGGGACTGCACCCAACCACCACCCCGTTTGCACGACTCCTTTGAGCCGTGGTAGGGTAGTGATCAAAGTGCAGTGGGAACACACTTGAGGCGAAGTGCCAGTGTCAAGTCAGCGGACTAAGCTGTACTCATGTCACCTGGGAACTGATAACTGACGATAGGTATAATACCAACCTGTCAGTTCCCGACGAGTCCTGTCCAGTGTACTCGTAACCCAACGAGCACCCGTATACTATCTCCAGTACGACGTACTGATGGCTGTGGGACAGACCATCTCCCACACTGGGATGAGAAGCGCATACGCTAGTCTACTCCGGAGTATCGATGCCCTGTCTCGATAGTCCTGCGACTAGGGACCTGTATAAGGATGTGCTTATAGATTACCCAGCTCCCACTAGTGTGACTGCCATCACAACGCTGGTAATCAAGCAAAGATCCTAAGGGCTCCACTAATGCGTATAAGTGATATACTGAAATAAACACAAGTACACATTGAAGTAGAAACAAACCAAGTAGCATACTACTATTTTGAGCAAGATTGTATATACAAGGTGAATATCCCAAGCATCCATTAAGTAATATACAAACTAGTATGATACAGTAATGGCCTCTAGGGCATATACACTAACACAGAGGGCACCTTGCAGAAGACAAGGAAAACACCCGCTATGTTTGTTAGCGGTACATCTTCTTCCGGGTCCAAGGCTAGGGCCAAAGGAAGGAAGAAGAAGGCCGCCACCAAACCTAGAGGAGGTGTTAGTAAGGTGGGAGGGAAGGGAAAGAAAAAGTTTGCGGTACCGGTAGTTGGCCAGGATGAGTGCTTCCATTGTCACAGGAAAGGGCACTGGAAAAAGGATTGCAAGGCGTGGAACGCCAAGAACCAGGAACCGAAGCAAGCTGTGGTTTCGACTTCAGATGTATTTGTAATTGAGAATTGTCTGTCGATCAACTCTACTTCCTGGGTATTGGATACCGGATCAGGATCTCATATTTGCAATTCATTGCAGGCACTGAGAAACCGTAGAGTGCTGAAGGAAGGTGATATGACCCTAAAGGTTGCTAACGGAGCTAGCGTGGGAGCTGCGTCCGTCGGGGATTATCACCTAGGATTGACGAGTGGACACATTTTGGTTTTACATAACTGTTTTTTTGTACCAAGCTTAACGTGTAATATCATATCAGTTTCCTTGTTATCAAATAAAGGTTATGATTTCACGTTTGTAAGAGATGTTGTTAACATCCACCTTAATCATGGTTTGATTGGGTCCCGTACACTAAATAACGGTATATATGTTTTAAACCAACTCCAAATTTTCAATGTCCAGAACACACTTAAAAGAAAGTCTCCAGATTTAAATAAAGTTTTCTTATGGCATTGTAGACTGGGTCACATCAATGAGAGAAGGTTGACTAAGTTGTATAGAGAAGGATATTTAGACTCGTTCGAATATCAAACTTATGACACTTGTCAATCTTGTCTCAAAGGAAAGATGACAAAGACCCCATTCACTGGACAAGGGGTAAGAGCGAGCGAGCTCTTAGGACTCATACACAGCGATGTATGTGGTCCATTGTCTACACATGCAAGAGGTGGTTTTTCCTATTTCATTACTTTCACGGATGATTACACAAGATACGGATTCATTTATCTGATGAAACATAAATCCGAGGCTTTTGAGAAATTCCAAGAGTATAAGAATGAAGTAGAAAACCAAACCGGCAAAAGTATCAAGACACTTAGATCTGATCGAGGTGGTGAATACTTAAGTGCCGAGTTCCTAGGTTACCTAAAAGAGAAAGGAATTCTCTCTCAGCTTACTCCTCCATACACTCCACAGCATAATGGTGTATCGGAGAGACGGAATCGAACCCTATTGGATATGGTACGATCCATGATGAGTAATGCTGAGTTACCGCGATCTTTCTGGGGTTATGCGCTAGAATCGGCGGCATATCTTTTGAACATGGTTCCTACCAAGACTGTGACTACCACTTCATATCAGATGTGGAGCGGGAAGAAACCCCATCTACAGTATATAAAGATTTGGGGATGTCCAGCTTTTGTTAAAAAGCAGCATGTGGACAAGCTCGAGGCACGATCAGTAAAGTGTAAGTTTATGGGATATCCAAAGAACTCCAGGGGATATCTATTCTATTACGCAGAGGAACAAAAGATATTTGTTTCTAGTAATGCCCATTTTCTAGAACCTCAGTTTTTAGAAAAGGAATCAAGTGGGAGCGAAATAGAACAGGAAGAAATTCCAGAACCACAAACTGCTACTGAAAGTTTGGTAGAACCGGTAGTTCAAGAAGAACAGGACATTCCCGCACCCTTCCGCAGGAGTAGTAGGCCGTCTCATCCGCCTGAGAGATACTACGGTTTTCTCATAAATGGGGATAGAGAGGATTGCATCATAGGTGATGATGAACCTACTGACTTCCAGCAGGCCATCCAGAGCGGCGACTCGGTACGATGGCTAGATGCAATGCGGACCGAAATGGAGTCCATGTACACCAACAAAGTATGGACTTTGGACTTTGCTCCAGATGGGGTAAAACCCATAGGATGCAAATGGATCTTCAAGAAAAAGATTGCTGTAGATGGACAGGTGGAAACCTATAAGGCTAGGCTTGTTGCAAAGGGTTTTCGTCAAAGACCTGGTTTGGACTATGACGAAACTTTTTCTCCAGTGGCTTTGCTCAAATCCATTCGGGTCCTTCTTGCTATTGCTGCCTTCCATGATTATGAAATCTGGCAGATGGACGTAAAGATGGCTTTTCTGAATGGAAATTTAGAAGAGTGCGTCTATATGGATCAGACAGAGGGTTTCAATCAGAGTGGGAGCAGCGGGAAAGTATGCAAGCTGCTTAAGTCTATTTATGGACTAAAGCAGGCATCGCGGAGTTGGAACATCTGTTTTGATGAAACAGTCAAAGAATATGACTTTATCAAAAATCCAGATGAACCGTGCATATATAGTAAAGTTGTAGCCAGAAGTGTCGTATTCCTCGTCTTGTACGTGGATGACATTCTATTGATAGGAAATGACATTCCTATGCTACAATCTGTCAAAGGATTCTTGTCACACAGGTTCTCCATGAAAGACCTGGGTGATGCCTCTTACATTCTGGGGATCCGGATCTATCGTGATAGATCCAAGAGGATGTTGGGGACTTTCGCAGTCCAGGTATATCGACACTGTACTGAAAAGATTCAGTATGGATGATTCTAAGCGCGGTAATCTACCGGCTTGTCACGGAATCACCCTCTCCAAAGAGATGTCTCCCAAGACTGATTTGGAAAGGGAACGCATGTCTATTATACCCTACGCTTCTGCGGTAGGCTCTATAATGTATGCGATGTTGTGCACCAGACCAGATGTAGCTTACGCACTGAGCGTGGTAAGCCGGTATCAGTCAGACCCAGGGGAGAAGCACTGGATAGCAGTAAAGAACATTCTCAAGTACCTGAGAAGGACTAAGGAGATGTTCTTGGTTTACGGTGGAAAAGACCTCAGGTTGGAGGCCTTTGCTGATTCCGGCTTCGAGAGTGATAAGGACGATTCCAAGTCCATGTCGGGTTATGTCTTTACCCTCAATGGAGGGGCGGTGTGCTGGAAGAGCTCCAAGCAGGACACCGTTGCTGACTCGACGATGGAAGCGGAGTATATAGCTGCTTGCGATGCCGCAAAAGAAGCAGTCTGGATGAAGAAGTTCCTAACAGAACTTCAGGTGGTTCCTACCATAGTTGATCCAATACCTCTGTATTGCGACAACAACGGAGCTATAGCTTTAGCAAAGGAACCAAGGTCCCATCAGAAGTCCAGACACATCTTAAGGCGGTATCACCTGATCAGGGAGATCATTGATCGTCGGGAGATCGAGGTTCGGAGAGTTGCTTCTGAAGAGAACATTGCTGATCCATTCACGAAGGCCCTACCTCAGATTCAGTTCGAGAGGCTACTCGAGATCATCGGTCTTCGATATGCCAGTACATGGCCCTAGTGCAAGTGGGAGATTGTTAGTGTATATGCCCTAGGGGCCATTATTGTATCATACTAGTTTGTATATTACTTAATGGAAGCTTGGGATATTCACATGTATATAACAGTCTTGCTAAACATGGTAGTATGCTACTTGGTTTTTCTATCTTAATATGTGAGTATACGTATTGATAGAGCTCTTAGGATCTTGCTTGACTACCAGCGTTGTGATGGCAGTTACACTAGTGGGGGCTGGGTAGTTTACAAGCACATCCTTATTCAGGTCCCTAGTCGTTGGATTATCGAGACAGGGCATCGATACTCCGGAGTAGACTAGTGTGTACGCTTCTCATCCCAGTTAGGGAGATGGTCTGTCCCACAGCCGTCAGTACGTCGTACTGGAGATAGTATGCAGGTGCTCGTTGGGTTACGGGTACACCGGACAGGACTCACAGGGAACTGTTGGTTGGTTTTATACCAGTCGTCAGTGAACAGTTCCCAGGTGACATGAGTACAGCATAGTCCGCAGACTTGACACTGCTACTTCGCCTCGAGTGTGTCCCACTGTTCTTAGATTGCTACCCTACCACGGCTCAAAGGAGTCGTGCAAACAGGTAGCAGTTGGGTGCAGTCCCGAGCACTTGGAGGCAGTGGCGGTTAGACATGATTCGTCTCTCCCGGTATTGGGGGTTGATATCGCGCTGTGTCAGAGAGCCATTACGCAAAGTCCCTGGCCAGGGCAAGCGAGATTTGCTGGTAGGTTTCCAGTAGTTTCTCAGGGTGTAATGGGATTCCCTCCGACACGACTTATACCGCTATTAGGGGACTGACGCTTGCCGCCCCCTAGGCCCGATATGCGATAGTCTTAGACGAACGGACCGGACTGTACGGAGATTGTCACATCAGACTCAGTAGGAGTTCGGATGGGTTTCCTCATCGGCCTTCTTATCGACATCTACCTGGGGACCGTTACGTACAGCTAGTGCCGCTTGCGATCTGTGGTTAAACCCACTGCCAGCGTAGTAGTCGAGTCTCTCTAGAGTCCCACACAGAGAGTTTCCCTACTCCAGGCGAAACGATATAGAGGTCGTATGGTTTTAACGACAAGGGTTCGGACGCATACGTGTGTTTACACACGTACGACTTTCGGACAGTTTTTTACCAGTCGGCTTTAGTTTAAGCCAGTTACTGGTATCCGGTTATTGGATTTATACAGTCTAAAGTTTTTCCGTATTTTTGCGGAAAGGAGGTGCGTTCTCGTAATTGCGCGAGAAGCTTCTAGAAGGGTGGTGACTAAGGAGGTTTAGGTGGCATATACAATGAATGTGATTAGTGAGTCATATGGATGATTCATCCATGTCATTAATGCATCATAAATGCTTAATGACTCATGGAGATGAATCATCACTAGATATTATCAAGCATGGTTGTTTAAATTATTATGTTCATCTTCTCTCTCCTCAAGCTCTCCCTCTTCAAACCCTAATCCTCCCCTCTCATGTGTTGAGTACAAGGATTAGTTAGACTAATTAAATCATAACCCTCACTCTATATCACCTAGCTTCTTTGATTAGCACTTAAAGAAAGTTAGTTGCCTCACGTTTAGAGGCTAAGCTTGGAGTAAAGCTCTCGGGTGGATCGTCTACTACTTCGAGAAGGCCGAGGAGGAGGTGGAGTTCGTAAAGACGAAGGACACGGTTCTTTAGGTATAATCCCTTTACATAGTAGTTGTTAACTTCTATGTTTGATGTTAGTTATCGTTTAGCTTCGATTCATGCGGTTAGTCGATGTTTAAGCAAAGAACAAGATCTTTTTTCATATTTCCGCCTCCCCCGCTAGTCGTGGGGTGTTGTACATCGACTTACAGCCTTTCCTCAGTATTCGCTTGGACCACCTGTCCAACATACTGTCCCTCAAAAGAGGGAAAAATATAACTGTGACAGTCACTCTGTCATTCAGGTCACCTTGGGAGCCTGAAATGATAACCGTCTTCCGAAGGAGGCTGCCGTAATCATTTACCAAGAACATTCACTTATGTTCAACAAAACTGCTTCCCAATGTTTCTCCAGGATTGGATTAATATATCTGCTTATTGCATCTAGTGCAAAAGCAATATCTGGTTTAGTACTTGACATTTCATGATTAACTCAATTGCCTAAACAAGTGATATGCTAATCATGGCAGGTCCCTCTCCCCCTTCAGTCTGTAAGACACCATTAGAGAGGTTGACTCCATCACCTGCAGGTACACAACCATGCCCATGAATTGTCCATTTAATGTCAAAGTACCCATATTAGGATACTTCCCAAATCTAGATCTAAAAACATAGATTTAGTAACCAGAAAACCTGATATTATATCCATATCCCTATGTGGAGAAACAACTTTGTGACAACCACAATATAACCGATCGTAGTATAGGAATGTCCCCTTCCTATCAAGTGCATGTCATCCCAATACATGGACATCACTCTCTACTACCCTTCTTAGCAGATCCATCTCCTATTCTGATGAAGTCAAAGCCTATGACTGTCACATCAAAAGTAGATGATCTATTTCCGCTATACCTGCTTTAGTCTATAAATAGACATAAGCTACTTGCCTACTATGCTTCCGCTGCTCCCATTAACTACAACAACCCTCTGGCAGAGTCATATATATACGTACACTTCTAAAACTAGTTTAGAACGACGCTATACTCATCCTCCTGCCAGGTCCTTATAGTCTAGAACAACAGCAATGGCAAGTCTGGGTAAACAAGAACCTCCCTGTCACCGTCTCTGAGAAGACCGAAGTACCTCTTGGATGTCTGAGGTTACCCACCAAAATCTGCGGAGTGGCTAATGGAACGTTGAAAAACAATTGAATCCTCAGGTTCTATTAAATCTTCAGTAATCGTTTGTGGTTCTGGAATAACTTCCAGTTCTACTATACTCCCACTTTTGTTTTCTCTGAAAAAGTCCATTTTTGCTAAAACTGTGGCGAGTCAAGAACAATATAAAATATTGATCTTCCTGATGGTAGAAAATTAACCCTCGTCAAAGCCCAGGATAACCCACAAACAGCCATTACTGAAACGTGCCTTGAGTTTATCCGGATTCTGGTTTTAAAGCATCAGCCGGACAACTCCCTATACCTTAACATCGTTAAGATATAAATTGATTCTATATTAATCTAATATAGAAACAAAAGCACTAATCTAATTTGAACCAGATTCAAAAAACATGCATCTGTCTCGAGTGCATATCAACCAAATGGAAAGAGGACAATCAGCATTACTCATCTAGGAGTGCATCCATATATGAGTAACCCGAAAGAGAAGCAAGTTCTTAAGGACCATTACTATTAACTGAATACCAAACACAAGTATCTACATCTTCGACTTTCTCGAAGAATCCTGATACTTACAACAGATGGTTCTCTACTTTATTCTTATACCTATAACTTCTCAATATCTGGACCTTGCATTTCAATGAAATACATGTCTAGAACTAGAGAAGTCATGAGTAAACAGAATATAATGCGAGTACCAACCCCTTTGTCCTAATGGACACCGGACAACATACAATACTTTGTATAAGTCCTCTGAGTTCAACAACTCAAACCCTGTGCGTCATTAGGTTGAAAAACTGTAGTATGGTTAAGAAGAATTACACCGCTGTTGAATGCACCTTACCTAATCACCAAACCGATACAGGTAAATGTCACAGACATAACATCAAAAAAAATATATCTCACTTTATAAAAATAAACGTACAGATATATCAGTTTGAAATTGGTGCATAACAACGGATATTCAAATCCAAATATTTGCCATCCCGGCAAAATCCAGATGATTTCCTCAAATATCACCAATTACAACGAATTCCGATATAATGAGGATCTAATCACCCAATTCCCAATATCTTACTCCCACTCACCATCCGTAATAACATACAGATGTGAGAAACTGATCTGGTAAATACATACCCTGGAGTTAGATTCCAATTAGGAAAACAGATTTCAATTAACATCACAACAGTGAAACTGAAACATGAAAATGTTTCAAAAGGGGTTAACTGGTATTCCTAGTAACGCCTCTTCCACTATCCTGAATCATGACAATAACCATATACTTACCTACCCTCACTGCAATCCCTTTATTATGTCTTTACTTATTACCTTTTGTATACCTCCTTTACGCTAATTGGTTTTCCTTCATTCCCTACCCTTCGGCACCAGCCTAAGGTTTGGAAGAAGACTATCCAATAAGCATAATAGGTGTACTCTCCTAATCTTAGGGAGCCCTCGTCAACCTGAGAGAAGGTAAAGAGAAAAGACATCTGAATAATTCTATTCAATTCCTCCTGAACCAGAAATCCATCCTCGAAAAAGT